>OX387317.1:8973840-13773840 GCA_947562085.1 Eudonia lacustrata | reverse complement strand
GTGGAGTAAAATTTGACACAGTTATGTCTATAGCTAGATTAGCGTTAATTCTAGACATAAGATTTCATTATAAATCATCAATAAACTCTCACAATACCGCAGTAGTACAAATACTGCAGTTAAAAAAATCATAACCAACTATTACCGTGTGTGAAAATTTTAAAAGCTTTTCATTCGACACACGAAATCCATCGATTTACTGTACCAAAAGTTTTAACAGCGACCATTCAGTGCTGCGGCAGACGGATCAGAATATATCTCCTCCATAAAACAGTTCGCAAAACGTTCGTTGTTAAGCGTCCTCAAACTTTCTATTAACAAGAGGAACAAGTGAAATTTCGTTCGACACAGATATAGGGCAGTTCATAAGGAGCTGGAAGAGGAATGATGAGCATTTGTCATGACCAACTTGTGAAGTTATTCTTTGCCAGCCAGCAGCGCTGTGCACTGTTTTATATTCACGGTGTGTCTAACAGATGGGACTTGTTGTTTGAAGGCTGAAGGGTGTTGGCGGTGCCGCGTTTCGCAGTTGACAAACGTGTTAGTGTAAATAAAATTGGATTTGTTGAAACTATGACATTGATGCTTCTTAGCATTCGTCGCTGAGTTCAGTTCAGTTGGAGTTTGGCTTTTAGCAGAATGGAGTCTACATGTAAATAGGATATGAACTGAAAAGCAAAGAGTTTTTCTACTTCTAAATTGCCTAGACTTAGCTTAAACTCACCGTTCTGTTGAATGCCGTTATTAAGAATATAATGTTTTATAGTAACGCTAACAAAGTTTGTTAAAGACGCAACGTACCAACTTTAGAAGCTAAATATGTAAAATAGAGGTGATCTAAGGGAAGACATTAGGCAAGTAAGGAATTCTACTTACGTAGCGTATGTTCCACTTTCATAATATATCGTCATGACAACATAGCGTCTCGCATACCAGTACATACGGAGAGGTATGACCGAGTGCCACATTTAAATTGAAATCTAACTAAGTATTATTTTTTGTCACAATCACATTTAATATTCCTGTTTAAACAGTACCATTAATTAAACCTAATGTATAAAATAAACGCGAGTAGATCCGTAAAAGTATTTGCAATGAAAATGAAATATATTTAAAAAACTAAAATGTATCCCAACCGATCGATCAAAGTAATGATCTTATTAGTAATAAAATTCAAAATAATTAAGACTGCAGTATTGAATCGTAACCAATCGTTCGTACTATATATTCGATAGATGTTTCTTCCAGACATTCAAGCTGTATTACTTGATCATTGATGAAACGACGCCGACCAGTAGCGTCAGAAACTTGCTAGGATTGAATACAACTATCGCCACCCATCCTTTAAGCTCCGATATGAAATAATTAAAATTATACATCTAAATATCGTCTTTAGATAACTTATTTAGATTTTCTTTTTCATTTACGTCCCGCCTGTTCCTCCGTTCTTTCTCTGCCTCTGCCTGTGTGAGAAGAGTGTGTTACGAATTTTTCAATGCACACCAACCTGGTACCTGCATACAGCAAGATGGAAGCCATTTACGTACAAATTGTATGAGAAAAAGTTCAACTCAATTTGACTGTCTGCTGCTTCTCCGATTTTCTCACTCACTCAAAAAATTCAAAATACAAAATTCAAAATCATTTATTCAGTTTAGGCTACAAATAGCTCTTATGAACGTCATTATGCCATCGGTTCGTAAGTCTATCTACTCTGGGCGGGAGATCTTGTCAAAAGTGTGATTACGCTAATACGTATCAAATTTTTAATAACACTAAATAGGGTATTGGCCCCAGTGACCGACACAGTAACTACCTATAAATCGACATTTTTGTCCTTTAATCAATAAAAATTGGAATAGGTAACTGATTTTAGTCTTCAGCAACAAAACAGACTGAACGGCTTGGCTCTCATGAACATTCACTATGGGATAAAGGAAATGGGAGCTTATAGTTTATACTGTCCTACTGTTATTTTACCTACAGTTATGTACTAACCGGTCGTTGTGGAGATCCTTGGGGGAGGCCTTTGTCCAGCAGTGGACGTCTTTTGGCTGAGATGATGATGATGATGATGATGATGATGATGATGATGATGATGATGATGATGGTGATGATGTACTTTGAGTGATTATATTTTAGCCTAGCTACGCCCGTGTGCTTACTTGCTGTCATCCCTTAATATTTCAATGACAATCAATGTTATTTATTGTCGACAAAAATTGGCAATTACTGGGCTTCAAGTGTGAACCACAGATGCCATTACCAGATGGAAGATTACAATAAAAAGTGTTCATAATATGGATATGAACACATTTTATTGTAATCTTGCATCTATCAAATGAAACCTCTTTCATAAAAACTTTTCAATCCCACCTATATCTTTTTTGAATCAAACAAGAATCCAAAGTAATACATAGAGACGAAATTTAATAGTTTCGCCGTCTATTCAGCGTGAAAGAGAACGGTAGGCCGCAGATCCCACGGGGCGAACATTTTGACCGTAATCAGGCTAATGGACAAACCCTGGTCCGCACTAGGGGTCCGCTCAACTGACACTATAACAACCTTATTTTGTTTATTTGCTCTTACATTGTAGTTTGAAATCGATTTCGGGATTAAGCGTTCTGAATGAGGGCGCCGAAAGGGATAATATACCTATATATTATATAAGTTTTGGGAAGCATAACAGTTGTTTTTGTTTTAAGTTGGGATTGATTAGCATTTTAGGTGTTTTAGTGTTGTTGTTTGCGGTACCTTTTTGATAGTAAATATTGTTACAGTTTAGTTAGTATAGTTTCGTGGAATGAACATCATCGGACTGGATGGCTTTTTTTAATATCTTACTGGTAAGCACAGTGCCTTGATCTCACCTGATGATAAGTGATGGTAACGCCAATGGGAAGCGCAATCCACCCGGGATCCTCAACTTGTGAGGCACTGGCTATCTTATCTCTAGCTGCCGGAACACAACAATGCTACAAACATTGATTTATGGTGACGTATTAAGATAAAATAGTGGTAGCTAGCCAGGTGGACAAACAAGCTCTACCACCAACCAAACCGAATACACGAAGTACACAAGTACTCCCCACTGGGAATCGAACCCGGGACCTTTGGATCTAAGACCGTTGGTTAACCACTAGACCACAAAGGCAGCTAACATCCTAATATCTATTTCAGCCTTTAAAAAGTCTAACACGGCAAATAACTCTATACCACCTGATGTTAAGTGGAAATGGAGTCCAGACGCGAAGACAACTAATTTTATATTGGATTGCAATGTTCTGGATTGAAGGGAACTAGTGTCCAATGAAAAAATAGGCCATAGAGACATAGGAACTGTAGCTTCAGGGTCAACATCTGCGTTCATGACCTGCAGTGGCCAGTTTCCATCAGGCTCTCTTTCATCAGATTTTTTTTTGCATTAGGCACCCGGGTGCTCCAGTGTTCAACAGGGACCAGCGATCTACATTTTTTTTCTTTCATAATTTTAGAAACCTATTTCTAAAATTATGAAAGAAAAAAAATCCAGTTGCTGAGCCCTAGCTCAGCAACTGGATTTTGGTCTTTATCAACAATTGAATGCAGACTACCTGCTTCCTAATTAGATAGTTAGATACGGGATGAACAACAACAACAACAACAACAGAGTCTCTCAACAAGTGGGTCTTAAAATGAACATGGAGAAGACGAAAGTTATGTCGAACTCACGTGTCGTACCCACTCCTCTGAAGGTTGGGGACTCCGCCCTTGAAGTTGTGGACGATTCTGTTTACCTGGGACAAACGGTCCAGCTAGGTAGGTCCAACTTCAGCAAAGAGGTCAATCGTCGAATCCAATTAGGCTGGGCAGCGTTCGGTAAGCTACGAAATATCTTTACGTCCAATATGCCGCAGTGTCTCAAGACGAAAGTCTTTGACCAGTGTGTGTTGCGAATGATGACAATATATAATATATATATTTAATTTGCGCTTGACATACGGGACTGAGACCTGGTCGCTCACTATGGGCCTCATAAAAAAGCTCAAGGTCACTCAAAGAGCAATGGAGAGGGCTATGCTCGGGGTTTCTGTGCGTGATCGAATCAGAAATGCAGAAGGCACATTGCTCGCAGGACTGATGGCCGCTGGGGCGGAATAGTCCTTGAGTGGCGACCGCGTACCGGAAAGCGCAGTGTGGGCAGGCCTCCAACAAGGTGGACCGACAATCTGGTGAAGGTCGCGGGAAGCCGCTGGATGCGAGCAGCACAAAACCGGTCGTTGTGGAGATCCTTGGGGGAGGCCTTTGTCCAGCAGTGGACGTCTTTTGGCAGAGATGATGATGATGATGATGATACGGGATGACGTAAAAATCCATGTTATTATTTGGCGACGAAAACTATGTCGAAAAATAATTGGTACATTGGTACTACTACCCCAGGAAGATAAAAAAACAAATATTGTACCAGAAGCATTTGTAACTTCGTACAAAGCATTACCTCAACAATAATTTCATAATGCGGGTTTGGTTAGGTTAGAGCTCTTTAATTTAGGATATAATGCGGGTTTGGTTGATATGAAGCTCTTTAATTTTAGAAGATAATTTCGTTTGTATTTAGTTATCAACTTTCACGTAGCATGTCGCTGAAGCGTGATTTTTTCTTTGCTTTGCGACACACTTTAGAGGTGCCGCCTGCTTTGATGCTTGCAATCCAGCTAGAATATTCTAGTTAATTAAGAAGGCTGCAATGCGCTTTTGCATTGGTAATGACCTTTTTGTAATACCTACATTAGAAATTGTGAGCTAATGACGTATGACAACCATCAAGTGACACTGTAAAGGCTTTCTTTAGCCACGTAGATAGCTAATAGCAAACTTGCTTTAATAAAACATATTTTACTTTATCACAGTGTTTTTAAGCAAGATTTATCTCGCTTAGTTTACTAATAGGAACTCAGTCTACACACTTATTTTATATGAATCAGAAAAATATTTCCATATACTCGTAGCTTGCTTCCTTTTGTTAAAATCCTTCCTGTAACGTTATAAGAACGAGATGAAAAGCACTAGTATGTATCTATCTAGCCCCAAACCGTACTACCGTTTTAATTTTACATGTTCGATGATTCAAATATTCATCCAGACTAAAGAGGCTTACATACAAATATAATAAACTAACTTTTACTATGAGCTGCATATAACCTCCTTACAGTACATACTTTAATACTACAAGGTTAAAGCTATACTGGAATAAGAAAATGAAGACACTAAATAGATAACGTCTCACCGACACTAGGCCGCATCTAGACTATTCTAGACGATTATAAAGCTATACTCGCTAATTACGCCTCTCAGATTATACTATATAGCTAACATAAATTAGGCATGCTTCCTCACACACAGTTAGCTATCAATTACCTGACCCTGTTCTCTATACATACGGTCTGTATCATGCTTAACTACCGTTTACTCCGCGACAGTGCCAGTATGGCGATGATAAAACCACACTATTTCATATCAAACCTAGCCAACAGATAACCTAATCTGAACCGTTGCGCCCACGTTGTACACAGGCGTAACGTTAGCTGACCCTGTTCTTATTACAGCCTGTATCATGCTTTACTCCCGTTTGCTACACAACAGTGCCAGAGCCAGCCAGTGTCCGTGTCGTTACAGGTGGGACGATGATAAAATCACCTTCAATTAATGTAGCCTACACAGATTGACTAATCTGTTTGGTAGCCAACAGATTAGGTACCTATGCGTCCACATTGTACACAGGCGTAACGTTAGCTGACTCCGTTCTTATTACAGCCTGTATCATGCTGTACTCCCGTTTGCTACGCAACAGTGCCAGAGCCAGCCAGTGTCTGTGTTGTTACAGGCGGGACGATGATAAAATCACATTCTCAATTCATGTAGCCTACATATTACCTAATCTGTTTGGTAGCCAACAGATTAGGAAACTATACGTCCACGTTGTACACAGGCGTAACGTTAGCTGACTCCGTTCTTATTACAGCCTGTTTCATGCTTAACTCCCGTTTGCCCCGCAACAGTGCCAGTATCTCCCCCGTTGCAGGTGGGCCGTGAACGAGCCAGCTCCGAGATAACACTCCGTCGGCTGCCCGCCATTGTTGCTCCCAGTAAACACGCTTTATTAATGGACACTGCACAGATTACGTCTCACCCACACTATATGTGATTAATTGGATAATACATTAGGCGGCCTGTAACATGTACCAGATACAAATTAAACTTTTGCTTACTGTAACATTTTCGACTTAGTTTGTAATAAGGATTTGTGTCCAGCTCTTAGCTAAAATAACGTAGTCCTTCATTATTTTATTGTTTAAAAATATATTTATTACTTTATTTTAAGCCTTATATGTTTCGCTGTAGGGCAAAGGCCCCCCTTTCCTTCTTTCAGCAGAGTAAATATTTAAGTGTTTTTATTTCTTCTAGAAACAAATTTTTATACTTTCCTGTGTTGGTCACGGTGACCGCTTTCCATAGCGGCGGGCGGACCGAAAGCTTTTATCACAAAAATGGTATTAAAACAAATTCATTACCTTGTCAAATGACGTAGCTGTTGAACGAAGGGTTCCGGTTTCCACAACGAACAATCGTGCGCCAAGATATAGCATGCTGTTAAGATTCGGGCATGTACGTACAGTACAGTGTGTACTAAAAAATGTCATTATATAAAAGGTTGAGAGCCTAGAGCCCTCGAGTTGACTACCTAGAAGTTTAATTATCTTTATGAAGAAAAAATAAACTTATTAGAACACGTATTCACTATGCTACATTATACCAGATATATATAGCTTCCAGAGTATGTGAGCGTATCGCCCTGTCGGGATACCCTGCTGGCGAGATAAGAGACGGGGGGCAGGGGTGAGTCCCCATTGTTGCGGGCCAGAACAAACAGTCGTTATTGCGGCAGGTTGTGCAGGTTACCGGGTTACCGCTTAGGGCACTTAATTAAACTATAGATTCTTCATAATACAGTCGAGTTCAGTAATATACCTATTAGCAGTTTTGTATATTGTCACTGTAACATCTGTCGAGTTATATTTAATGGCAACAAAGAATGCTATGAAGCGACAAAGTTTTTTTTTTTTTTTTTTTTTTTTTTTTTTTTTTTTTTTTTTGTTTTCGTCGGTCCCGGCTGCATTAGCAGTCGTTTACAACATTACAACCACCAATCCGCTCTGGGCCCGCGTAGTGGTTTATGGCCCATTCTCCCTATCCATCTATACTCTATGAAGAAGGCTATAAAGTATAGATGGGCGTGTCCCAGTAGTGGGGACGTAAAATGGTGGTGTGGATGGTGACTGTACAAAACGCTTCGGTCGACGAGTAGCAAAGTGCTCGGCCTGCGGTATCCTGAGATCCTGTTGGATTCGATTTCCAGGTCGAGCAGTGTATTAGAATTCATCATCATCAGCTCTTTTTATGTCCCCACTGCTGGGGCACGAGCCTTCCCTATGGATGGATAGGGAGAACGGGCCGTAAACCACCACGCGGGCCTAGTGCGGATTGGCGGTTGTTAACGGCTGCTAATGCATCCGGGACCAACGGCTTTACGTGACTTCCGAAACACGGAGGAGCTCGAGATAATACGCTTTTGATCACCCATCCGATGACCGGCCTTTGCGAAAGTTGCCTAACCTCAGCACTCACATACCGGGCGCGTTAACCACTACGCCATCGAGCTACTCGTATATTAGAATTATTTGTGATCACCAAGTTAGTGTGTGTGAGTGTGTGTGTGTGTGTGTGAGTGTGTGTGTGTGTGTGTGTGAGTGTATGTATGTGTGAGTGTGTGTGTGCGTGCGTGCGTGTGTGTGTGTGTGTGTGTGTGTGTGTGTGTGTGTGTGTGTGTGTGTGTGTGTGTGTGTGTGTGTGTGTGTGTGTGTGTGTGTGTGTGTGTGTTTGTAGCGGTGGCTTGATTTCGATGGAAAAGGCCTTTGCCCAACAGTATTAAAGTATGTATTTACATAGCCTTTTTATTAGTGAGTAACTACTAACCACGTATCGAACTTTTAAACAATTGAATTTCCCATGTTAATAGTGGGCTCTCCCATTTTTAACATGGGAAATTCAATTGTTAATAATAAGGAGAGAAAGGGGAGAATGGAAATAAGATCTATACCGCACCTGCCGCCACCGTGGTTCTTCCTGCTAGATAACGAACGAGGCTCTGGCGACCGAGCAATGGCAGTATAACCGTATTATACTGCCATTGCCCGGTAGGACACCCGTATACGGCTGGAAGAGGCTTCAGTGACCTCGGAGCTAAAATCACTCCAAAAAGACTTGGTGCAGAAGGCAAGAGGAAACCACTGCACTATTTTCCCAAGAAAGTCGTTAGTGACCAAAGTAACGACCACGACCACTCTGCTAAGAGTGTCATCATCATCATCATCATCAGCCTATATTAGTCCACTGCTGGACATAGGCCTCCCTTAATGAGCGCCATAGCGCCCTGTCCTCGGCTTGACGCATCCAGCATCTGCCTGCAGTCTTTCGCAGGTCATCATCCCACCTGGCCGGAGGGCGCCCTACACTACGTTTACTGAGTCATGGTCTCCACTCAAGAACACGTTTACCCCAGCGGTTGTCGGTTCTTCGCCAGATATGGCCGGCCCACTGCCACTTCAGCTTGCTAATTCTTAGAGCTATGTCGATGACTTTGGTTCTCTGTCGAATGTATTCGTTACGAATCCTATCCTTCAGAGAAACTCCGAGCATAGCTCTTTCCATAGCTCGCTGAGCGACTTTAAACTGGTGGACCAGCCCTACCGTGAGTGTCCACGTCTCAGCTCCGTAGGTCATGATAGGTAGGACGCACTGATTAAAAACTTTCGTTTTTAAGCATTGCGGTATGGATGACGAGAAGACTTGACGTAGTTTCCCAAACGCTGCCCAGCCCAGCTGGATCCTCCTCTTGAGAGCTAAGAATGTAACGACTAAAAAAAAGATGTTAACAATGTTCAAATAAAAGCCCGGTCTTCGTGTTACTGCTCTATTGACTTACACTTTGAATAACTTAACTTAATTTGGGACAGAAATTATGTTATGTTGTTGTTCCATATTAATTTGTTTAATATCATTATTAATGCGGGCGCTGTAACATACTACCCAGGTGTATTATCCGTAGCAATTCTCTCGCAAAACAGGCAATATCTCGACTTTGCAGGTGAGCTGTGCAAATGAGGCGAGTAGCCGGATGAGAACCAGCACACACGGACGATTTTTTCGCTGCATTATATTGTTGTGCTTGCGACAAGTTTAACCAATCATCACCACCAGCTTATTTTATGTCCCCACCGCTGGGACACGAGCCTGCCATATGGATGGATAGGGAGAACGAGCCGATCGTAAACTATCACGCGTCCCAGTGCAAATGCAGCCGGGACCAACGGCATTACGTGCCTTCCGAAGCACGGAGGAGCTCAAGATGATAAATTTTTGGTCACACAGATGATCGTGCGCGAGTCCGACTCGCACCTGGCCGGTTTTTTAAACCGTAAACCGTAACCGTTTTATTTAGCTTGCCCTGTTTATTTATATATTTTGGTCAAATCTAGTAATTGAAATTTGACCCCCTTTCTGTTGATAGGTTGAGCTGAAATTTTGCATGCATTTGTAAATCGGATGACAATGCAAAATTATTATGACATGGAGCTGATCTGATGATGGAACCGGAAGGTGGCCATAGGAACTCGGTAGTTAAACGACACAACCCCATTGAGTTTGGACTCGTTTGATCCGTCTTGACGAGTACTTTGGTGCCAGATGGTAACCAGGGTCTGATGATGGAGCTGGATGATGGCCATAGGAACTCGTTAATTAAACGACACAACCCCATCTAGTTTGGGCTCGTATGATTCGTCTTGACGAGTACTTTGGTGCTAGATGGTAACCAGGGTTTGATGATGAAACGGGAAGGTGGCCATAGGAACTCGGTAGTTAAACGACACAACCCCATCGAGTTTGGACTCGTTTGATCCGTCTTGACGAGTACTTTGGTGCTAGACGGTAGCCAGGGTCTGATGATGGAGCTGAAAGATGGCCATAGGAACTCGTTAATAAACGACACAACCCCATCGAGTTTGGGCTCGTATGATTCGTCTTGACGAGTACTTTGGTGCTAGATGGTAACCTGGGTCTGATGGTGCAGCTGGAAGATGGCCATAGGAACTCGGGAAAATAAGTTCGTTCGTTCGTTCGTTTCGTTTGTTATGAATGTGGATTCTGTCTTTGATTAGATGGATTAGATGGATGGATGATTAGTGAGCACGTGCCGAGGGTTGAATGGTATGAGTGTGTGTACAAACATGTCACACATCACTACTTAATTACAATGTGAATTTTAATTCATTTGTGGTGAGAGTACCGACCGGTCATCTGTCGACCTTCATGATAGAGGGCTATTGGCCGAAAGATGTCATATTCCGGCAGTACCGAGGCCGGCTACCGGACACCACGCTGCGTCGCACGTCGCCGTCTTTACGTATAGCATAGTTTTTAATTTTTATAAGTATATTATTTGTATGTATGTTAGTCTGTAAGGTGGGCCTCTATGTATTTTACCATCTTGTACACTGTTTTATTGCCTGAAATAAATAAATCTATTCTATTCTATGCTATTCTACTACTTCCTCAATATGGGTATCAAATGAAAGGGCTTGATTAGTAGAATAGTTCTTATTGAAAATAAAATTGAAAATTAAAAACTTGAAAATAAAAAAACTAGTAAAAAAAAATTTAAGTTTAACGGTTTTATTGAAAAATTTTTTTTTTTAAAAAAAGATAAAATTAAATTAAAATGAAATCTTTTTAAAAGCAGCTATTATTACTTGTTAAAAAAAAACTAAAAAGTTAAAAATAATTTAAACCTGATAATAAGAAAAAAGAATTATAAATAAAATCGTGTTACATTGTGATTGCAAAAGAATTAGTCTAAATGTTCTTTAGATAGATAGATAGATAGATATAATATGATAATACTTTTATTGCAACACTATAACCACGATCAAAAGAAAAAAAAATACAAAGTTACGATTTGGCGGTCTTATCGCTTTCAATCAAGGAATCAAGGATGGAGAACGACTTACAAATCTTAGATTTGCGGATGACCTGGTTTTTGTATCGGCAGATGTGAACGATATGCTGTCGATGATAGATGAACTCAAGACGGAGTCAGAGAAAGCGGGCCTTAAAATTGACATCGGAAAGACCAAAATAATGTCGAATATACCTGACATCTCCAGGTACCATTTGCCGTGGATGTGGTGCCTGAACATTTATCTCGGGCATAAGATCACCTTGGGCTACGAGAACCAGACCGCCGAGATCGAACGCAGAATCGCACAAGCTTGGGCACCATTTGGCGCCAACAAAAACATCTTACGTGGTAAATTACCACTGCGCCTTAAGGTCAGAGTTTTCGATCAGTGTGTCATGCCTGTGCTTACATATGGTACAGAAACCATGACTCTTACATTAAAATATATATTTCCTTAACTGAAGTCGCCCGTCTACGCCGGGCGTAAGACTCGCGCAGGTATTGTACATTGTTCCACAACAAGAGGCATTATCGTCCACAGGCGAACAGTCTAATGGATACCCCGACATCACTCCTAATTATTTTAATTCTCACCAAGTACATTTTTAAGTGCTTTCTGATCCCTTTCATCCCAATTTAAGGCTCTGAAAGGTTTCCACTCATTGTTTTTAATGAACCTTTGTCCGAAATTAGGCTTGTTTTGTTAAAGCTCCTTAGATGTTATAGGTAAGTATACGTAAGTTTGCTTACGTCATCCCGTTTATGTTACAATTCATTCTACGAGTAATACAGCGAAGGGTTAGAATGTTGAGTGCGTTTTAATTTATCGTTTTGTTTTTGTTTTAAGTCCTTCTGTAATTATGTGGAGCATTGTTATCGACGCTGTAAAGGAAATGGGTAAAGGAGTATTCTATAAATGTTTTTTTTTATCTTGGTACAATCAATAACAAAAGTTGTTTAACACGTTAGTTCTTTGCAGAGCAACTTAGAAATTATACAAGCGTATGTTAGCATCCGTTAAATCATTATATTAGTATTTAGTCAGCATCGATGGAAAGGAATAGAACGAATATTTGCTTGGGCTGAATGCTTAAAATCATGGTTTTCTGATCCTTATTAGCTTTTCTGGATGAGTTAACAGGAAAAAAACAGGTCTATCATTAGGTAGTACTCCCACAGTGAGGAAGTACATAGTTATGGAGATATTTGCATTTGAAATTTTGTCAAAACTGACCTTAAATTTACGGTTTTGGTATCCTGGCGGGCGGGAGATGCACTCCCTCCGCGCCGGCTTATAAAAAACACTCTAGCGTAGGGCAGACAAGCACCACGTGAAGTCGGGGTTAATAAGATTCGGGTGTGTGACAGTTTAGACTGATGACAGAAACGGAATGACAGACAGATATGGCGGACAAGGTTAACAACCGTACGTTCAGAAACTCGTATCAAATAATGATGGTTAGTCATGTGAACAGCTAAAGGGAAATCTCTAAGTAGGTAACAAAAAATATAGATCATAATGTATGCAACGTATTATTTGTTAATTTAAATAGTAAATTCGTCATAAAATTGTCAAAATGCACTTTTCCGCTTAAATGCACAAAAATCTAAATTATTTCTACATGATTTCAACTGTCTCAAATTTTTGACGTTTTTGAACGAAGAAGTGTCTCATTTATGTAATCTGTAAAAAATCAATACGACAAAATCGTATCTAAGTGATTATTCAAAAAGATTTTTTTGCTAGAAAACTGTGTTTCCTCACAAAATTAATATGTGCAATAGAATCTCTGATTTTTTTACAATAACGTGGCAACCTCGCTTTATATAAAATTCCCGCATAAATACTCTAAACCCAAGCCCCAACGGAGCTATAGCGACCACCAAGCAATGGCTTTTTTTGGGGGCGGCGAGATACTTAAAGGGTTCCTCAAGCCATGTAAAATGAATCACCTTCGGAGGTTTTCTAGAGGGATCGGCATCACACACTAAGGCGTGTCCCTGTGCCCTACTAGATTCTCCGAGGGGTTCGGAGCGGAACAACCCGAGGGCGCCTTGCACTTTGCTCGGGTTTACCGGGCCGGCCGTGGTGGTGGGGAGAAGCGCCCAGGTACACGTCTGTAAGTACTTGGTATAGAGCGCGTGTGAACCGGTTCGTCGTACCCTTTTTCTACGAGTACGGTGTCTTGGCCCTAAACTAGTGTGCATGTTTAGTGTATTCTGTAAATATGTAGTGGCATCTAGAGGATCGGGTGGGGTCGGGCGACTTGTACGGAAGAGGCGTCAGAAACCTTGGAACCCAAATAGCCCCTGAAAGTTCTGGTGCAGAAGGCAACAGGAAACTACTGCACTAATTTCCCACAAGAGTCATGAAAAGGTCGTACCAAGACAGACTACTCTGTCAAGATTGCATGACTAGGAAGAAGAGTCAAAAATTTAATACTGCTATGTTATACCAAAGAGTACATATACCCCCCGAAATGTAACACCATGCTTTTATTGATTGCTGTATGCATTGTAATTGTAATATTATAAATAATAGGTAATTTTTAAAGTACTTTATTTTTTAGTGTAATTTTAATCTATTTTTATGTAATTTCATATACAGGTTGTAGATTTGCATTCCCGCCATAAATTTACAGCTGATCGTAATTGGTACACTTAATGACTAAAAAATACTTTTAACACGGAGAAAGTAATAAGGAACCGATTGATTAATAAAATGATCTCAGTGTAAATTAGAATAGCGACCGTCGACTGACGAGAATAGGGGTGCAGACCGTAGTAGGTACATAAGAGCGCAGCGGGCGGACATTAAGTCGATGAACTTACGTAAACTTGTAGGTACTATTATGTATTCTGTGGTAAAGTGGCTTACTCTTACGCATAAGTATACTTTGTTGCAATAAACTATTATTAGGTACTTACTGATCATGTTTAAGATACTCGCAGGTACTGCTCAAAGTGGGCACCTTCACGTTCTATGCACAAATGAGCACGGCGCCTTAAGTTTCTAGGTAACTTTTGCAGCACACTACGATATGACCTTACACTCTCAAAAGCCATTAAAATATTTGGTTTTAACTGCACAACACTCGTGATTTCGTCTTTATAGACCATTCTTTTTATGTCTCCCCACAAATAAAAGTCACAAGGAGTCAAGTCTGGCGACCTCGGAGGCCAGGGCACTGGCCCACCTCGACCAATCCACTCGGTTCCGAACACTTCGTCCAAATAATCGCGCACTTGGCGTCCATAATGCGGAGGCGCCCCGTCCTGGTGGTAAAAGAGATTCCGGTGAATAGCTAGTGGCACGTCGTCAAGCATTACGTCAACTACGTGCTGCAAAAGTTGCAAATACGAGTTGCTGTTGAGATAACCCTCGATGAAATAGGGCCCGAGTAAATGTCCACCAACAATGCCAGCCCACACATTGATGCTAAACCTATGCTGGAACGAATCTTTTTTGGTCTTATGCGGGTTCTGTTCGCGGTGAGCCCACCAATGTTCATTGTGGACGTTGTAAACACCGATGCGCGTAAACATACACTCGTCCGTCCATAGAATGCTGGCTTCTCGGTGTTCTAGTACCCAGTGACAAAAAGTGACCCGGGCGGCATGATCTTGCTCGTTCAATTCTTGAACTCTTCTGAAGTGGAACGGGTGCTGTTGCTCCGACTTAAGAAGCCGCCAGACTGTTGTGTGGTGGACATTGAAGTGGCGGCCAGCATCACGAGTACTGGCACGTGGTTCCCTCTCGAAGTATTCGAGTATTTGCTCTTGCAAATCGACTGAGAGGCCCACACTGCCGCGACCCTGCGCATGTCGAGGAACGTTGAACTGGCCATGATCCCTCAGTCGTTGCGTGGCAGCAAGCATTACCTCGCGCGATGGAGTTGGTCTGTTTGGAAACATTTCCACAAACATGACCACGGCTCGACGTAGACTGTTCCCACTAATTGCGTATAATCGCACCATCTCCACAAGTTCTACGTTAGAATAATTTTCCGTCATTTTACTTTTTTTACACACACAAACAACACACCTAAGAACACGTTTCGCTCCAAATTCGCTAGGGCTAAGAAATGTGTCACTCGTTCGGGGTTGCGCGGCACACTGGCTTTGATGCGTGCGGCGTGCGCCCGCCGCCCGCCGGCCGCCGGCGCTCGCCGCGCCGACAAAGCTGCGGGCGCGCCGCGAAGCTCGAGCTTGTTGCTACCTACTCGTGGTCGGGTGAGCGGGCGTACGCGAACGAGCGTTTATTTTTTAGTGCTACGCAGACGTGCGATTCGTATTTACAGATTTTGAAAATATTATTATTATTTTTTCATATTCTTTTTATAATTTATTTGTAATAAGTATAAGCAATACGACTGCTGCTATGAATATGGCGTGAATGCAAATCAACAAGTTGTATACAAAAAATTGCGTAAGCCTATGTTGCACAATTTAATGGCAACATTATTAAATAATAGTTATTGACGCCTTGTCGCATGCAACGCAACGACATTATCTACATTATAATATAAATTCTAATATTTGCTGTAGTTTAGGGTTTACCCTGAATTATATTTTTAACAGTTTTTTTTTTGTTACGCCAATATTCAGGCTTTAACAGTTTATCAAACGTGCACTTATTATAAAAACAAGCTTTAAATAAATTATTAGATAAATCTTAAACTAGCGTTTCCCGTCAAAACTGTATGAAATAGCGATATTGTGTTAACTACAGCCAAACAAGTCATTGACCCCATAATTAAAAAAAAGGTAAATAAATGCATGTGTACATTGAAGCGAGGCGGGTCAGTAACGAAGGCCTGATTGTGACGAATGCGGTCGAATCACCGTGTCGTTTACATATACAGCTGTTTGTAAATGATCGTTCATTTAAAAGAATATTTTTTGTGGGATATTGTTTGTTTGATATTACGAATGGGTACCAACATTTATAGTGCGAGTAGTAGGTAAGTGAATGAGTAATCCATATATGAATACCCGAAGAGAATACTTCGAGCTTAAAAAAGTTAAGCATATTGGGTGCACGGAGGAGTGTGAAAGTAGTTTGGTGTAGTTAAAGAAGAGTTAAAGTTTTTGAAAGAGTCTCGTAAAATAAAATGTATGATTAATAAGTGTTACACTACACTGTATAAACATTGGGGGTCTTACAAATAAACAACGAATAAGCTCCGAATAGTTATTCCTTGTTTTGTCTCTCTTCCTCAATTTGAAATGACGTTTACATGACAGGAACAAAACACGAAATATCTAATCGGACCTTATTCTTTGTTTATTTGTAATAATAATAATAATAATAATAAATCTTTATTTGCATAGAACATGGTATTAAAAGATGTTACAAGATATGTTATGTAGGCACTATTATAGGTATATATTGTGACCTACGGTTAAATCCATCACTGGGCGACCGCTAGTATATATGGAAGCGTAATGGCACTCATTTACTGACTCTCATGTATGTGTCGTAGCCATATCGTATATTTGCTCACTTCACGAAATGCTCGAGAATTTCATGAAATGGTCGCATTTCATGAAATGTTTCACTTTCTATTGGCCACATCATGATGTGGTTTGAGCAGATCATGAAGTAGCCGCGCGTTTAGTTGCCCATATCGAGAAACGATTTCTTATCCAATGATAAATAAAAATGTATATAAAATAAATGATGAAATGGTCAAATTTTAGTGATCATATCGTTAAATATTTACGTTACCCATCGTTAGAGGCGCTGATATCGTTTGCTTTTTGTGTCGATACAATCGGTTTGTACAATCTTATGCCGCTCCCTCCTTCCGTGACTGGCCCTCGCTACGCTGCGCTTCGCTCGGGAAAAAAATTTACTTAACCTAACCAACAGTAAGGATTTCCTACATTAATGATATGGCCTATCGTGGAAGGTCATATCATAAAACGTAGACGCTTTAACGATATGATCAGTTTAAGCTAGGCATATCATGGAATACAACCATTTCATGGAATGGTCGATTACATCATAAAGTGATCAATTTCAAGATCCGGCCACGACACATACATACATTACAAGTTAAACAAAAGCTTGTAAAAATGGAACGCTCTCCTAGCACACGCATTTCCTCCTTCCTACAACAAAGGGTCCTTTAAACGAGGTATGAAAAAGAAACTTGCGAGTCGACAATGCGAAGACAGTTAAAGTCAAAGTCAACGTCAAAGTCAAATATTTTTATTCAAATAAACTTTAGAAAAGTGCTTTTGAATCGTCCAAAAAATTTTTTACTTACTATTCATTCAAGACTTCTATTTTTTAGCTGTGGAGAAGAAGGAAGAAGAAGAAGGAGTGTGGTGGTTAGTGAGGACTATCCTGCTTCACTAGCTGTCCTCGCTTCTGGACTTTGCTTCTACTTAACATCTATTAGGGACAGAGGACAGGCCATTCCCTCTAACGGAATTTCCCTCCACTCTCTACCTCTACGGGCCTCTACGGGCCTTTCCCTTTTGACGGTGTTTCGATCACACGGCTTGAGGAACCCTTTAACCCTTTCGGTTCGGCGTGGGGGTGCAGTGCCAGGACTGAAACTAATTTTTCAAATTATCTGCATAACTTAAGTAAATAAGGATTAAATTTAATTTTAGAATGATAATGAGAATGATAGTAGGTAATTAATTTTACAGCTCAGAACCGTTTGGGACGATGGGTCCCAATTGCTAAGTAAAAACTAAGCTTCAGTCTTGAATCAAAGTGTGACGGGATGTACATTCCCATCGGTCTTACGTGGTACGGGATATACATACCATCAGGCCTGAAAGGGTTAAGTTTCTCGCCGCCCCATCCCCTTAAAAGGCCGACTGAGGCCATCTGCAAAGTCTCTCCAAAAAAAACTATTTAAAAATTTCATATACCTCATCTCATCGTACTAAAAGACCAAGGTATGTTCTTTATAAGACACTTAGAAACATCGTAGACGCTCCATTTCTTCAACAAGACCAACTTACCCGCAACTTACACTTGACTTCCAATAAGGTGATGTCGAACAAAGACAAGTTTCCGACTAAAATGTTTGTTTTCTTTGCCCACTACTGGAGCTAAATATGTTTTGTTTCGGTTTGTTGCGAATACAATGGGATATTATTTCAGTCGATATATGTTTGCACCACTATCCAGTTCGAACAACAATATTAATTGAAATGAAACAACTTTTACGGATCTACTCGCGTTTATTTTACACATTACTTATTTAATGTTTATCCTGACGTTCAATTCAATGTGTAGTGTTCGCGTAAACTTTAGAAAACAATAAACAATATTAATATAAATTGCGCGGTGGGAGGATTCTCTCAAGAATCCTACTAGATTTAAATTCAGCTGCCGGTGCCGTTTAGTTTGCAGCGTTTTTTTTGTATTGCTATGTTCCGGGTTGAAGGGTCTCGATCTGGATCCAGTTAAATTACGAGATCTAGAAATTTATAAAAATCCTGTAGATTTGCACTCACTCACCTTGTAATATTATTACCTATAAATTGGAAAGTATTGATATTGTGTGTTTGAGAAGCTCGATGGCGCAGTGGCTAACGTGGCACCCAGTCTGCGATTGCTAAAGTGAAGCAACTTTCACAAAGGCCAGTCATTGGATGGGTGACCAAAAATGTTTCTTCTCGAGATTGTCCGTGCTTCAGAAGACACGTAAATCCGTTAATTCCGACTGCAACAGCGGTCGTTAACAACCACCAACCGCACTGGGCTCGCATGATGGCCCGGTCTCCCTATCCATCCATAGGCCAGGCTTATGCCCCAGCATTGGGGACAGTACTGAGCTGATGATAATGATGATGATGTGTTAGTCTGAGCTTGTTTTTAAGGAGATAGGTACATTGCCTTCACAGTGGAAGGTGGTTCCTAAACTGTAACTTATCTTACCTCGAAGAGTTTCTAATCTTTGTTTTGTATATGTATGAACGGACATGAATAGCATTTAATACGCAGATGGCGCGTATTCGAGAAAAGTTAAATATTCTTCAGGAGTTCATAGCTAGAGTTACTAAAGGTTTTTTTTTTTTTTTACAATCTACAATTCATCATCATCATCATCTCAGCCAAGATACGTCCACTGCTGGACAAATGCCTCCCCCAAGGATCTTCACAACGACTGCTTTTGTGAATCTACGATTAAATACGATTATTATCACTACAAATTTCAATGAACAAAAAAAAATGAGATATAACATTTTTTTTATAATCCTGTAGCAGAATATTTTTAACTTGATTTAAAGGACAATGATTCTACTATTATGAGTAACAGCAAATGTATTGACTTATTCTTTTACTGACTCTACCTATACCGCTTTCATAAAAGGTTTCCCTTAAAAAGGGCTCGTGATGCCCTCCTGGCTTCCCCTACCTATAGTGTTACAAGCGTCAATAGGCTACGATAATCGCTTACTATCGGGCAGGACCGTACGTGAATACTTGTATAGGTGTGTTTGCCGAAACTCTATGAGAAGATATAAGACAAGGTAAAAGTTATTAAAGTAAGAAATATTTTAACAAACATTTGACAAGCGAAATGAAACTATTTTTACGAATCTACTCGTGATTATTTTAATCATTAATTTGATTTAATGTTTATCCTGACGTTTCGAACCCTTTGTAGGATCCATGGTCACACGGAGACTGAATTTGAAATCCAAAACATGGTATTAAGCAGGATTGTGGTTAAATGCTTATCCACAATGGTCTGTGTCTACTACCTATATAAATATAAAAAAGAGCGAATGATACATTTTGAATTGCTTTAGCTCCATATTTTCTTACTTTCTTTTACCTTAATTACATTCACTGGTCGTATAAGTACTTAGGTGCTTGACACATCTCGAGCTCCACTAAGTTTTTCACTTTGCCAAGTAAGCACTTACAATTTGTATCCTCGCACACATGACCTGTTGTCCTCTCTAGTCAAGGGCTCTTCATACTAAATCGTTTGAGAGCTCTCCTTACTAGAGCGAGCTATAGTCTCATGAACAAACGAATGAAAGTACTCTGTTGATATTTAATACTTTACGGTTGACTAAGTGTTACACACAGTTAAGGGGTTCGTTAACTTAACATGGAACATTTTTGTCACGAAAATATATAAATAGGGTGAAGGGTTCTTCCACCTTCGCCCTTATCGTCACTTAACACCAGGTGAGATAATGGCAAAGACCTTACCAGATTTTTTTTTTAATATTTAAAAAAGATATGAGGCATGATTTAGCTGGGTATAAATTATAATTCGGAATATAGTTATCATATTTTCTTCCATCAGCGGGATTTGAATTTTGTCAGAAAAAGCGGGTTAATAATTCAACATTTTGTATGAAAAAAAAGTGAATAAATCAAGTTTACTTACATATTTATTTGGACATCCAGTAATTGAAATTACTGTATATATCTCACATCTAAAATAACTACACAGATAAAAATAAACTTCCACTGTGTTAGTTAGATGTTTCACCTCTCCCAATGGTAAAGTGATAAATAAGCCGAAGATGCAAATGAACTTTACCCAAAATCCATCAGGTCATACTAATCCCTAGTATACCTGCCCGATTTTTGGTTCCCAAAATAGGTATTACCTCAAATTCAGATTAAAAACAACGGCCTCTATTTGAAATTTTCTCGTAGTTGAAACGTCAAAATTACGTTAGCGAAAACGAAAGTTTGTGTGGCATTGAAGCAGCGCCTCCTAATGGAAAACGAGGTGATTAAAAAAGAAATACAAATTCTCGTTTTCGTCACTGTTATCGAATCTGTATCAAATTAAACTCGCACTAAGCACCCAGGCCAAAGAGACGCGATGGTGTACGTTTTAAAAAAACCGCATCACAACCCTAAGCAACAGTGTGTATCGTCATTGCGTTCATTCGACTAAAAGCACTCGATCTCATAAAACGAGTACATAAACCTAGGTAAATAGGGAATTTGTTCTCATTTATTTTACTTAATTCAGCTGAAGTAGAATCGCGATCCTCCTTCCGACGAATAGAAACTCTCCCAAGACAATTTACGTTTTAAAGTAATTTCATTAGGATCCACTAAACCTTTATTGTAAGTGATCAGGTGCTAATGGAAACGAGAACAGAAGGAAAACATCAATGTTACTATCGCAAAGTGATTGGTCTGAAGTTCCTTGATCTTACCAGTAAAGGTGTGTCCAGTGTACTATAACAAAACATATTTTAGACTTTTTTATTTAGCATGTTTTATTAATAGTATCGACGATAAGTGTCAACAAAACAACTTTATAACATAAAGTTTATGTAACATGTTATACGACTATCCGCCTTCAACTTCGTCCGCTTGAGTGAACACCCGTATCACTATCACATATTGGTTTAATAAAAACCCTAGAACTCAATTACAGCGCCACCTATCAGGTCCAATTGTGAATATAAACCATCCAGGTACTCCAGCACAGACAAAAAGTTTCATCAAAATCAGTCAAAGTTCAGTGACAGACACACGTACTGAGGAATTATATGTATTATGTTATGATAAACTAGTGGTCGCCCAGTGGTCGAAATTCGACCGTAATTTTATTAAGGCTGCACGGATTTAATCTTAAGCAATGAAAAATTAAAAAAGATAGAATGTGAGTTTGGATTAGCATTGACAGATTTCGGCCGTTCTTCTTCCATGTTTGCAAATTTTTGTAAAGAGTATATACATGCGTGTGTGTAATGTTTGTTTTATTGATTTAATGTACTTTATATACATAATTTTAAAAAAAATATTAACATTCTGTACTCCTTTTCTGTATAAACTATAAGTGTGCAAAATTTCATACTCCTCCGTCCGCGCAATTTTCGTAAAAAGGGTTACAAAGTTTTTGCTTCACGTATATACCACGCTCGGGTTGATTGTGTGCAATCGTTGTTCAACCCCCACCATAGCTCTTTTACAATACTGACGTGAACTAAACCTAACACGTGCGTATTAGCTTTCCAGACGAGTGTGCTAAGATCGCATTCATAATAATCGTTCAAAAAAATCAAATCAAACTTGATCAACTAATACTCATCTCAAAGAATACAATATTAATCTATAAAAATAGTAATCTATTATGTTTATTTGATAAAAACTTAAGAGCGTTTACGCCGCACACTAGCGCCACTAATGAAAAAAAAACATACTAGTAATTAGAGATAGAAAATGAAATTATGCTCAACATACTATTTGAATGAAGTAATTTAGCATTTTTACGTCACTGAACACCTCACATGTTATGGTTTAGTTAAATAAGACGTCACGGCCACTTTTAACTATAACGCCATATTTAACTAAACCATAACATGTCCGGTGTTCATTAGGTGACGTAAAAATGCTAAATTACTTAATTCAGATAGTTTGTTGAGCATAATTTGATTTTCTGTCTCTAATTACTAGATATGTTTTATTTTTCATTAGTGGCGCTAGTGTGCGGCGTAAACGCTCTTAAGCTAAGATATTCCGTGTCAGTCGCAACATTGGTATAATAACTTTATAGAATAGAATATAATCATTTAATTCAGGCAACAAATTATGTACAGATGGTAAGTTACAACGCAAGTTTATGGTCGCAACGTGCCATTTTAGGGACACCCTGCATAACAGGTTTTTAATACATTCCATATAGCACCGTTAAAAGTAATAAGTTAATTAGAGTCAGCTGCCTCATAAATTTTGTATTATAACGACTCAAGCGGGTATAAACAATACCGGGGCAAGAGGAAATTAGAAACGCAAAATTTGTGAGCAAAAGCCTTAGTTTTGTATGATTTACGATGTTTACTCAAGCGACGGTGTGTTTAACAACCCCAAATGTATGTACGTATGTAAATGTACGAAAATACCTTAATCTACATATGTAGTAAATGGAGCGAGTTAGATAACATGCACAGGTGTGCGTAGCTAGAATTTGAATGATTAAGTTTAATCCACCCAGTCTTGGAGATTCTCTTTCATAACACTTGGAGACGGTACACATATCTCATAAGCTATGTATTAGGTTGTCGTTGTCATAAGTTATGTTGTACTTAATTATAATCAATAGTCATATGCTTTGTATAAAGTATTCTGTAATTTCTTAGTTAATTCTTTGTTATTTCTTATTATTATATTATATTTATTATTTATTTCTTAGTTAATTAAACTTACTAGAATAGAATAGAATAAAATACTTTATTGTTCACATAAAAAAACACAGACAAAAACAAAAAATAGGAGTCATACAATGAGCGGCCTTATCACTAAAAGCGATATCTTCCAGGCAACATACGGATGGAGAATTGATATTAAATAAGATGGAGGCGTTCAAAAAAAAGTGTACAGTTAATATATTACATAAACGACGATTGACAACGACGGGCGTAGTTAGTGTTGATTAATTTCGGTGAGTTGGATTGAGCCACGATAGCATAGTTGGCAGTGCACCTGACCCGGCATGTCATGGGGTGCGGGTTCGAATCCCGTTCGTGAATTTTTTTTGACACTTTGTCTTTTTTCAAATATAACATAAATACACATATATACCATATACATATGTCGTATATATATAAATACCATTTCAGAACAAAATAAATATATTTTATTAAATTTATTTATTTCTCTAACTAACAGTAGGTAGGTACCTACATTACATATTTACATTTTATATTCTCTGCCAAACTGTGTAACAGTTTGTCGGCAGTAGCTCTCGTAGACATTTAACATAAAATATATTGTAATGTACCAACTACTAAACATAACCTTAAATTTAATTTAAATTACTTATTACAATAATTATTCAAAGCACCGTTAGGCTACAGTTTACTTTGTTTACATATTTAGTGTCATTTGGTAATGGGGTAAAAGTGACAAAGCATTCTACAGATAAGGGTGTTTATCTATGGTATCAGAACCAGGTCAACGTCGTTCAGTGGTCAGGGTCTGATTCGGATCCGTACAGGTTGGAGTGCGGGGTGAGGCAGAGGGGGCTGACGTCGCCAAATCTTCATGTGAACGCGCTCATTGATGGGTAAATTAATATTTTGCAAACTAGAAACCCATGCGGGCAGAGCCGCGGGCACAGTATGAACCACTCATAGTATGGATCGACGAAAGACCCCAAGCTACATTATAAGGTATTTAGGACTTAACAGAAAGATATACTATTTTTATGTACACAATGTTATGTAATGTTTCTTTAAAATGGTCTTCAATAGATTTTTACAATGAAAACCTACTTCTATAGTTAAGTGGGAGCTCATTTATAATGACGGGCGTTAAATAACGCCCTTTCACGTCTTCCATAGATAATAATTTTGAACCTTAAGAATAACTAATTTAGGTATGTTAGATCGACGGGTTGCGTACGTATACTGCCTTTCCCTCTTATGTTCATTACTGTTAAACTGCTCAATCATGATAGTAATTTTTACGTTTGGCTCTACATGTAATATCTTACATAACTTAAATAATTTTTAATAATATTTATCCACACTAACCAACTAATATACTTTATAAGAAAAATTGTTACTAACACACTAATAAAATATGGATGTAAAGTCTGAAATAAAATATTTTTATTTTATTTTATTTTTATAATTCTTTTCAAGGGACAATTTTACGTTATTGTCTACTAATAATTTAAGTAATCCAGTTTGCAAATTTTTTATTTTATTTAGATATGACGGAAAAGTTTTTTTTTTTTGGAAAGGGGCTGCTGATTGCCACAAGGGGCATTTTCAGCTTCACCGGGCTTTTTTGGGGCGGCGAGGTACGTAAAGGGTACCTCAAGCCGTGTTAAAACGAATCACCTTCGGAGGATTTCTAGAGGGTACGGCATCGCACACTTAAAAGTGCGCGTCCCCGTACCCTCCCAGAGTCTCCAAAGGGTTCGGATCGGATCGGGGAGCGGAACCACCCGAGGGCGCCTCTAAAGGCACGGACCTCGGCTCAGGTAGACCGGGCCGTGGAGGAGGAGAGAAGCGCCCAGGTACATGTCTGTACCTGGTGTAGAGCGCGTGTGAACCGGTTCTTCGTACCCTTGTTCTACGAATACGGTGTCTTGGGCCGGGGCCTAAATTAGTGTGCATGTTTAGTGTATTCTGTAAATGTGTGCTGTCATTTAGATGATCGGGCGGGGGGGCGTTCGCAACTGTTATGGGATCGTCGGGGTCGTGTAGGACATGCTTAGGCCTTCTGGACGAGTACCGTCTTGTTGTGCGAAGGCCTTCAACCTTATAGTTGGCGGCCGCCACAAAAAGCGGGTTAGGGTGGTGGAGGGCATTATCAAAGTAACGTCGTAATTACTTGATGAAATCTTTGATAGTAGGGAGATCGAGATCGCGATGGAGATCTACATTGCGATAGTAATACGGACAACCCGTAGCACCACGCATGAAGCGGTTTTGGAGGGCTTGTAAGGGGGCCAAATAAGCGGGCTCGGTATGCGCGAAAACTACGCTAGCGTAGGTCATGACTGGGGAGGGAAAAGTGAGTCCATACGTGCCTAACCCGTAAGATATAATTGCGTATAATAAGGTACATACATAACTCCTCAAGAAATAACATATTTTAAAATAATTAATTTACTATTAATTGATCGCAGTTTATTACATACTGAGTCAATATGACATTTCGAGTTGAAATGGGTCTCAACAGTTAGTCCCAAATACTTATAACTAGGTACAATTTCCAGTTGTGCACAGCTACAGATTATATTATTATTATGGAGACAGTCGTAAGTATGTCCTTTTAGTTTTACAATTATTATCTTACACTTATTATAGGGGGAGTGTATTGGCATGCACTTTGTTTTGTTAACATCAGCTCAGCCAAAATGACGTCCACTGCTGGACAAAGGCCTCCCTCAATGATAAATCATTTTGAGGGGAATTTGCCATAATCGCCACGCTTGGCAGGCGGGTTGGCGATCGCAGTAAGGTGAGAATAATCACAGAGACACTGCTGCCCATCCTCTGGAATGGTCCCATAGTCGCCATCTACGACACCCACGGGAAGAGATGGGGTGGTGCAATTCTTATCCCAGGCACCATACGGGAGGGTTTTGTTGACAGTAGCATTACTATTATTAGTTACGTAGTACTTGTATTGTTATACAAGTACTAGTAAGTAATGTTTTACTTTGCATGTTTTTGCTGTATCGCCTTTTCTCCCAATGTATAGTCGACCATGAAATTGCTTAATCACTTTTGACAAAAACTTCCATTACAATAAAATTTCGCTAAGGCTCATTGTCAATGATGACAACGTATCTGTCACTTGGTTTAAACAAAAATAGAACTTGTAGTTTTATTATATGCAAACAAAATTCACTCCTAAGGTGGTAAAGCAATTTCATTGTCGACTATACCTAACCTCAACTAACATAACTGGAAACAACAAATTTTAGTGAAACGTATTATAAAAAAATAAATTTATTTTTTCTTTAATGTATGATAATGCGAATGGGTTTTAAAACTATGAATTTGTTGACGCAGCGTTCAAATACATGAATCAAATTTTTTTTAAACCAATTTTAGTTGCAAATATAGCTTTTATTATTGAGTCTACGCTATTGGTTTGTAAGTCTAGATCTTGATAATTGGTATTGAGTAGTACGACCAAAAAACTCAGTAACTAATTTTCTTTCTTCCCATTCCTTAATGTATGGAAAGAAAATCCAATACTGACAAAAAATTCAGCATAGACTAATAATATAAAACGGTTCACCCTTGTTTGGTATAACAACATTTCGTAGAAAATCGTTTCGGCTAATTTCAGTTACAATAAAGTCATTTCACATAATTATTCATTTGATCGAATATTTGATTGTTATAATTTTATTTCGTATAATTATTTCTTTGGAATAATGTCATTTTACCGAATTTTCATTTACGCTAATTTTATTTAAACTAATGTTTAATTAGACTAATAATGATTTAGTCGAAAGATCGTATAGAATATTACTACTCCTGTACTACTCCTGTAGGTCATGTGATAGGTTAGAAATTTAAGACAATCGCGAAGCGCAGCGTAGCGATTGTCTTGAATTTCGAGGTTATTTTTTTTATTAGACAACAGAAAGAGTTTCTTTTTGGTAATTTTTGCTTTCTGTCTAGTATTGCTAGAAATTGATAGGTAAAATAAATATATAGGTATATACTGTGATAGTTATGAATTTCAAACTTAATTTTCTTTGCTACACTACATTATACCAAATGAATATTCGATAAAATACATATTATACCACCTGAACATTTCATCAAATGAACATTCTATTTTACGATCATTAGCGCAAATGTTGTTATCGCAAATAAATATTCGATGAAATGAAAATTATGTCAATCGATATTATACAAAGTGATTATTTTCTTAAACGTTCTTCGAATTAGTAAAATTATATCAAAAGTTGTTATACCAAACAAGGGTGAACCATATAAAACAGTGGCTCATTACTGAAAAATACATTCCTATCATTGAACCGCTTCTGAACAGAAACAAACACAAATTTAGAAGATATCTAGAAACTAACCCCCTTATTCATAAAAATTATTTAAGCAATATTTACTTAAATATTGTTTTGTCAACGTCACGCAAACGTCATTATGAATTTGAGAAAAAGAGACAAAACAATGATTAACTAAATAATGCTTAAATAGTTTTTATGAATAAGGGGTTTACTCTCTTACTTTTATCTATTACTTTAGTAAGTAAGTAAGTAAACAGCATATAACTGTCCCACTGCTGGGCAAAGGCCTCCATCATTGAAATCAATGATGAATGAATGAATTACAAAAACACAAATGTTGAATAAATTTCCACGAGCAGGATTGGAACCTGCACCCTTCTGACATACCGGGTCAGGTGCTCTCCCAATTGAGCTATCGTGGTAACAAAATTTGCGTTAAAATTATATAAACAAAACAAAAACATTTTATGAATGAATGACTTTAGTATAATATATATTTAGATATATACTCACTTACAATACTCACCTGGGTACTGCTGGGCAGTAATCGCCATCCAGTCCGAATCCTACCCGCAGGCAGCAGTTTGATGATACGATCGCAATATGTATTGTCAACATTATAGAAACTCGTAAAAAGTGTGTTTTTGTTGGTTATATGGTATAACGGTATAACGGTATAATATATATGTCTCGGTACTGACACGCTACTTTATGTTTATAGTTCGATTAGGGTCGACAAGCCTTCGCCCCTGTCACCTAAGATGATGGATCGTGTCCACATCAGATTTCGGATAGGTTTTTTTTTGCATATTTTATATTATATATTTTATCCTGGTAAGTTGCGAGGTCACTGTCGTTATCAGTTTTCTATTGGTTTTTTAGCGTTATTGCGTTATATTTTTGATTGTTTACGTGCACAAGTGTTTTTCAATGCAGGCCTTTGCCTATAGTGGGAGTAACAGGCTTTTTACTTACGTACTACTTTACTTTTGGGAACGCTTAACAAATTCGGAAATTAAGTTCTTTGCAAGCTTCGTTCAAGCCAGCCCGTTCCGGTCGTAAATTACATGTTTGCTTAACATCTCTAATTACACACTGCGCACATCACCTGCTCTGAAAGGCATTTATTACCGTCAGGAACATATATACGCGGACATCTTAGGCTTTCCAAACACGATTTCTGTGTTTCTCCAAACGATTCTTCATTTAATGTTTCTAAATTCGTAAGACGATACGATAAGCGTCTTTTTGTAAAATTAAAAATGAACAGACCTTTCGGCTTTTGATTTCAAACAAAGTTGTATCTACTTAATATAGGCTATAGCTATGTCATCTCAGTCAAAAGACGGCTACTGTTGGACAAAAGCCTCCCCCAAGGATCTCCACAACGACCGGTTTTATGCTGCTATGGTTCCCTATGGGTTCCCACAACCCTAGCTGCACTCTTATGAAACGCGATATCTAATCTACCTCTCGCCATACGTCCCGGTGCTCTATAACACACACACATACACACATTTTCTAAATTCTTGCTTCGAAAATTATACAATAAAAAAAGGGCTAAAAAAGACTTTTTGCGCTGACTATGAGTAGCATTTATGTTACCAGTGTGGCTGTAGCCAAAGTAACATTAAGAAAAGGATAGCGAAGTGCGCAAAGAATAAAATGTATGGGATTGACATAAGATTGACCACGTGATTTAGCACGGCTTATGTCAATCCCATACATTTCATTCTTTCGAACTTCGCTATCGTTTTCTTAATGTTACTTTGGCTAAGCCTTCAGGAAAGAAACAAAAAAGAATGATCCTTATCGGTGCATACATTTCGGAGATATGCAAAAAACATATTTAACAAAGAAAACAAATACAGACGAATTGAGGAACAACTCCTTATTATGAAGTCGGTTAAAAGTATTAAAACTAGCATATACATTGTTTTTAGTATCAGAAGCCAAGACTCACTTTGGGTCGCTGCGCCAACCTAGGTAATTTTTTTTAACATATACATTAATACACAAGAGTGCATGTGTATGTATGTAACATACACACTCTTCATACGAAAGAAATACCAAGTGCAATACGAAGTACTTACCCAGTTAGTTTTTTGAACATACTTATACATTAATACACAAGAGTGCATGTTTAGCTATGTAACATACACACTCTTAATACGAAAGAAATACCAAGTACAATACGAGGTTAGCACCAAACCTATCAGTACCTATGTACTAAGGCAAGGGGCAAGGGGCAGTGATAGGGAGGTGTGTTTTATCAATCTCTCGATTAGGACTGCACTCCGCTGGCACGCGATATCTAATCTACCTCGCGCCTCGTCCCGATGCTCCATCACTACTGGTGTCCGCAAATTGCTAGTTTCTTTCACATTTTTCCAACAGCAAACAGTTTGTTATGTAATAATTGAGCTGGGAAATTTTGCGCTTCGAAAATTAATTGCTTCCAAGTTGCTAAAAAGAAAACCATACATTTTTGTTTGTATTGTAGAATAGAATAGAATAAACGTTTATTGGATTCCAGTACAAACAGAAAAAAAAAACAAAAAAGTAAATTAAAACAATGAAACTAAACTAAAAATAAAACTAAAATCATCATCATCATCATCATCTCAGCCAAAAGACGTCCACTGCTGGACAAAGGCCTCCCCCAAGGATATGAGGGGTATTTGCCGTAATCGCCACGCTTGGCAGGCGGGTTGGCGATCGCAGTAGGTTGAGGGTAACCTCAGAGAGATGCTGCTGCCCATCCTCTGGAATAGTCCCTTAGTCGGCTTTTACGACACCCACGGGAAGAGAGGGGGTGGTGCAATTCTTTGCCCCCGGCACCACACAGGGGAAAACTAAAAAACTAAAATAATAAACGTCAAATGTAGGTACACCAAATAGGCCTCTGCTCAGTTTGAGCCGTGACAACGCGTGTTGGCACGGCACTGGTATTCTGCAGATACCTTTGATGAAAAAAGGCGCGTGCCACTGCGCAAACAACCAATGTCTTAATCACGCTTGCAAAATGACCTGTATTTGGCAAGCAATTGTTTGCCACCCACATCTGCGTGTACCCGTGTTTTTTTTTTGGAGAGATTTTGCTGTTTGCCTCAGACGGCATTTTTAGCTTCAAGCCGTGTGAAACGAATCACCTTCGGAGGTTTTCTAGAGGGAACGGCATCACGCACTAGTGCGTGTCCCCGTGCTCTACTAGATTCTCCGAAGGGTTCGAATCGGATTTGATGTACCCATGCGTGACGCAATTTCGTCCATCAAAAATGTAGAAAGGTAGATAGATAATATTTTTATTGCAACACTATGAAACATAAACATGAACATAAAATATAAAAAATATACAAAATTGTTGTATGTACCCTAGAGCCGCCTAGAACGCAAGGGATACCCATTCAGGGGTAGAGTTACTTAGGAATCTATAGCTGTGATCAATGTTAAACTTGTTTAAAAAATAGCCCCATCCCTATGCAAATCCTGTACATCTATGGCGAGAGCATTCCACCGGAACATCTATTCGTTTGGCTACCAATACTATTCAATGCGACTGTCATTTGTTGATTTATATTAGTTCCACGAACCTGATACTTAGGTACGTCTACACGGCATCACACGTGACTCCTTAATGTCACACTGGTTTGGCGGTTATTAATTAACCCTTTAGCTGGAACATGAAACTTCAATTTGCTGACCGTATCGAAGGAAGTAACTACCTTAATTATTGAGCCAGCCGGCCAGTGGTAAGTTGGATAATTGACACTCTTGAAGTAAAAGCTCCAGCGTGTTAGTTGTGTTGCTTACTGCGAGAGAAAATAGTTGGGTTGCTCACCACAGTAAGGGGAAATCGATAAAGTGGGGAAAGGTTTAGTACTTGGATTTGTTGATTTTATTTATTTAGGATAGAATATATCTGTAAAAGTATTCAGTGTACAACAGTGGGACACCAAAGAAGAAATAGGTTAACAATTAAGACTCTAACGAAAGCCTTTGTCCAGCGGTAGGACAGTTTATTTTTTTATAGTATGTTAAGGAAAAGACTCTGTTAACCCTTTTCTTGGCATAGTGGATTATTTGAGACACTTAACTTACAAAAAAATTCGAGTTGTGAAAAAAGAACACATTTTATACAATAAAATATAAATAATTCTACAAAAAAAAACTCTGCCAAGTATAGGGTTAAGCAGAATCAGTGTCCAGATGCGAGGACAGCTAATAGAGCAGAAGCCTTGTCTAGCCGCAATGGCTTCATTTAGGTTAATATAGCTTAATTACTTACCTTTTTATTTTTTTTTAATATTTTGAAACTGTAAAAGAAAAGAGAGAAAAGAGAGGCACTTGCTGAGGCAAATTGGATTGCAGTTTTTATTCAGTAGGTACTCCAACCGTCGACTAAGTAACTGATAGCGTAGTCATCTCCATGATCCCTATAATAGTAGCTTAAAATTTGCATATTAATCTCCATAATACCTATAATTGTAGCCTAAAAAGAATACAACAAAAATTTGTGACAGTTGACGATCGATTTACGGGTTAGGCGGGCTATGCCTCTAGGCTCCATGCTTCTGTCAAAGTGACTGTCCAATTGATAATGAATGGCTGCTGTCCGTATACTTAATACGCCCTGTGGTATGCATTAACCCCATTGTTAGACAATGGAGTGAGCGTTTAATGCATTAATATATAGCGCTATGAGCCAAGCAGAGTGACTTATTGATAGGACCAACTAAATTCCTGAGCTTATGAGGAAACAATTAAAAGTTTTTACGTTCACAGAAGACAAATTTTTACTTCTTATTTTCAAGTGCTAATTGCTGCATTAAATAGCTAAATTAAACATTTATAAAATTTATAAAATACAGTGAAAAAATTAAACGCCTATCCGACCATGCCAGGAATGAGCCGCCCGGATTGCGAAAGACCCAGGTTCAATTCCTAGCTGGGTCGGGTAGGCGTTTAATTTTTTTCACTGTATTTTATAAATTTTATAAATTCACAGAAGACTTAATTTTAACGTCGACCAAAACCCACATCTCTCTTCATCTTTTTTTATTTGTTTATTTGAATCAAAAATTCATAATTATTCAAATACTTACATATTTTTTGGTATTGTACATAATGATGCAAGATAACTTAAATTTATCAAATGCTTATATAATTTTTAACGCAAATTTTGTTGCGAACAAATTACAAAAACACAAATGTTGAAAAAATTTCCACGAGCAGGATTTGAACCCGCACCCTTCTGACATACCGGGTCAGGTGCTTTCCCAATTGAGCTATCGTGGTTCTAGCCAGCCCGCCGAAATTATTCAACACTATTTACTTTTTACTTTGAAAGCCAAATGCGCCCATTCAATGTCAACAACTACCGTCATTAATATCTGATCATAATATTTTCAATTAAGAAATAGTTTTAATCAGTTAAGAAATAGGCAAGCTATTTATAAAATGTTTATATAATTTTTAACGCAAATTTTTTTGCGAACAAATTACAAAACACAAAAGTTGAAAATGTCACAGATGTCAGAAGGGTGCGGGTTCAAATCCTGCTCGTGGAAATTTTTTCAACATTTGTGTTTTTTTTAAATTTATCATTTTATTTTTACTATTTTTTCTTATTATCACGGCCGGGATTCGAACCCGCACCCCATTTGAGTCAAACATTCATAAATTATTGAAATGATGCAAGATAACTTAAATTTACCATTTTATTTTCACTATTTTTTCTTATTACCACGAGCAGGATTCGAACCCGCACCCCATCACATGGGGTGCGGGTTCGAATTTCGCTCGTAGAATATTTTCAACGCTTTGTCTTTTTTCAAATTGAAATTGTAAATTGTAAAGAACTGCTTCTCCTGGCCTTACCAATTATAGGTAATTCGTTCTGCATTAAGTCTAAAACCACAGTGTAATGTACCTAGGAAATAACCGCCCATATAGCTGTTAGTATCTTACCTATCTTATCTTAGTGGAGCCTGGTGAGGTTTCCCTCTCCCAGTAGCACTCCACCCATCGGGATCTTTGGTTTAGCCGAAAATAAAACAATATTTGTTCAATCAAAGATCATCATTCATCATCGACCAGTAACTCTTCCAGACGATCTCAATACGTTGATCAATTTCTCGATCCTGCCCATTTTCGAAGCTTGCTAACTGGCTCAAATTGATGTACTTATCGACATATTGTACCTCTCTCCTGCCCATCTACATCAAAAGAAATAAATAAAATCAAAAACAATAAAAACCCATCGGCGTTTCCTTAATTGCTAGTGGGACTATGGGACCACTTTTTGCAGTCACCAGTTCACCACCCAACCGAAGAACCCACCTGCGTACAACAATAGCAGTAATTCCAGTGATATTCGTGTGGCTCTCAAATATTCCACCAACTGTGCAATTTGTATGTAAATTAATGGCCGGAACTCAACAGCGGTATTACTCCAACACCGAGATTATTGCAGGTATCATAACATTTAGAATGGTACATAAATGTGCTTTTAGTTTTCTAACTTAATGAAATAATTACGATGAAGTTAATGACTCCTCTGTGGTTGAGTGGCAACGCTTGGCTCGGCCTGATCCCCAAAGGTACTAAGTGCAAGTCTCAACCCGAAAGTGTGTTTCGTAGGTACGAGGTACGAGGTGTTTGAGGTAAGCGTGGTGATTAAGTCAATACTCAAAATTTCAGTGATAACTTGTTTTCAATGATAGGGGCCACAATTTACTACACACATTAGGACAGTACGTATATCGTTACTATTTCAACAATCATACATCACATTAAATAGTATTGCATAATATGGAAGGCAATTACTAAGTGTCCATAAAAATGTGGCTTAAGTGATAACCTTGTAACGTTGTCGTTGCAATTTACTCTACGTTATATTTTTTATGCTATGCATCTTATAGCCTCCTTGGTAGTTTTAAAAACTATCTGTCAAATTTATATGCACGGTTCTGAAAAAGAATACTTTGAATGTCATGTCATTGTCATGGAATTTTATTGTATTTTTGATATGATCAGTCTTTCAAAATTCATCAGTAAAATAACATTGTTATGAAGTAACATCGATTGTACAATTTTATTGATTAAAATGTGATATATGAAGACCTGTATCTATAAACAGGTAATTTGATTCCTATAAGAAATATTTGTAAGTCACTTGTTGGCTTAGATTTTTGTATACTTATTTATTGTTTTTCTCTTTTTAGGTTTTTCTGCTTAATTATAATTTTTATCTGATTAAATATTTACTGTGGATCTTCTGAGTTTTTTAATGGTTTCAGGCCACAACCTCATACCACAGAAGAATATGAGCATAAAGGCAAAGGCGAAGAGAAATATATATTACCTCATTACTATGATAAGTCGCTTATATACGCTAACATCGCTCCTTATCATCATCACCAGCTCATTTTATGTCCCCACTGCTGGGCCACGAGCCTTGTCTATGGATGGACAGGGAGAACGGACCATAAACCTTCACGCGGGCCTAGTGCGTATTGACGGTTGTTAACGACTGCTAATGCAGCCGGAACCAACGGCTTTACGTGCTTTCTAAAGAACGGAGGATCTCGAGATAATACCTTTTTGGTTACCCATCCGATGTCCTTTGCGAGAGTAGCTCTACCTTAGCAATCACAAACCGGGCCCGTTAACCACTGTGCCATTGACCTCCTCCCATCACACACACACGCACTCACACGTCACTCGTACCTATCTACAATACCATTGACCGACAAAACTTGCACCCAATTGCAGATGTTAACTCACCTGTATAACGAACATGAGCCGACCCGAGTAGTTATCGGCAAATTGTAGGCGGCGATTACTCACCCGACACCTTATCGTCAGCTAGTTAAGCGTTTCGCTGATTGCTGGATTGAGTTATAAATCTCTGACGGCACGCGATCCATCCCTTAAACTAAACGGATAGAGCTACTGGAAGTACCGCCCGCCTTGCTGCGCAAACGGACACGCATGGATAAGACAAGTCATGTTTTTTTTATTATCTATGAGTGTGTTTTGTTTTGTAAACAACTATCTTATCTAAATATGTCGCCATAACATCATAGCATTGTTGTGTTCCGGCAGCTAGAGATAAGATAGCCAGTGCCTCAGTAGTTGGGCATAGCCTTCCACCTTTGGCCGTATCATCAATAAACATCGGGTAAGTTATAGGCGAAACCCATAAGACGTTTATTTATTTTTTGATTTGGTCATACATACACATTACTTACATTACTTTTTTGGCTGAGATGAACACATTACTTCAACAGAGCAGGACATTCATTCTGCTATTTTAAAGTGACCACAGATCGGTCTAATAGGCTAGGTTCTAGACTCATTCTGAGCGTGCATTCTGACGATTACTTATAGTTTAAACGTCAAAATTAAGGTTCGTGAACGTTAAAAACTTAGCAATAACTAAACCTATTATTGTTCAAGGTTAAAAATTACCGAAATGAAATATAGATAATAAACAATCACATTTCACAAACATATATTTTTTAAACATACATTTCACAAATATACATAATATAATGACTTGTCCTGACTGACTAACTCATCATCGCCGAGCCTAAACCGCTGAAGCTAATAAGATAAAATTTGTACTGTAGGTTAATTGAGTGACGTAACCAGCCACTAAGAAACGATTTTACGGAACTCTTTGAAGTAAAATACATGAAAATTGGTATTTAGGTTCTTGAAAAGATTAAGAATGACATGTCTCAGGAATTTCGTTTATTTAAATTAAATTTAAAACAAAATAGTAAAAAAGGGAATTAGGTTTTTTTTGGAGAAATCGTTATTTTTAAAGTAATAACTATCAAAATTAATATTTTAATCGATCTTTAGATTTTTCAACAAAAATAAAAAATTAACTGTTTTAGCATTTTTCGAAAAACCTTCCCTAGAGAGATGAAAGAGGGGTGGGAAGTTTGTATGGAAATCGCGCGCAAAACATCACGAGTCTACTGATTCCTATACGTGTGATTAAAGCCGCGAACAAAAGCTAGTAACATCATAACATAGCCTCGATTCTTTTAGTTTGACATTTTTGGTCTAAGAGAAAAATTACAGAATCAGGTAATTAATAAGACACAATTATGTGGACATAATAGCAGTATAGAGTCTTAAATATAATCATAGATAGAGAACTATATGTAGACACGAAGAAAAGACCTGAAAATGTACCCACAATATATTTTACAAAAATAAAATAAATAAATAAAGAAATAAGGTCATTTATTTCGACCAACTTAGGATCATACAATTACATTGCATTAAAATTACATTCATAATCAAATAATAATAAAATTAAGAATTTAAATTAAAATTACAATCAAAACTACAATTAAAATAATAATAATAAAATTACAATTACAAAATAAACTCAATCAAAATTATAATATAATAAAAATAAAAATGACTATTATTTTCAAATCAAAAATATTAAAAAAAAAAGAAAAATAAAGAAAAAAATAGAAAAAAAAATACATGAAAATAGAAATACATGTGACCATGATAGTTTAAAAAGGTTATATATTAAATCGATTAACATTGACACAAAAAACATGGTAATAATCCTTTTTAAGTTATCATTCTGATAGGATAAATGTGCACTAGTTAGTGAATATGATCAGGAATTTAATGAGAAGTAGAGCTACTTTACCAAGCGTTTGAACGTGGTAGGCGTCTACGTTCGTCTAATTGATTTCACAGGCAAGCAACTTCAATCGTAAGTGATTTATCGAATGTTCGAGTTTCAGCGCATTTTCAATGTAAAATTTTACGACTAAAGAGAGCGAGTAAGCATCACAGATAAATGAAATCTGAAAATTACTGAAATGCAAAATAAAAAACAAAAATCTACTAAATCTACTCAATCTATTACTGCTACCCAAATATACGTCTGTCACACTACGGAAAACCTTTAATACAAAATACAGTCTAATTGAGCACTTTCCATTGGGTAGAGTTGATTAAATTTTATTGTTTCCTTATGTTCCACTGCCATTATCTCTAAAGATCGTTTAAAACACGCAAATTCTCTTTAAAAAATGTAACACTATTAATTGGACCGTTAAATTGAATTCTTTTGGATACTTGTACTAGGTATTTACTACTAGGTTTTCGATCACATTAAAATTATCTATTATTTATTTTATTACATATTATTTATGATTATTTACATATAATTTTACGCAAATATTGTTGCGAAAAAAACATTTAAAAAAACGACAAAGTGTTGAAAAAATTCCACGAGCGGGATTGGAACCCGCACCCCATGACATGCCGAGACAGGTGCACTACCAACTATGCTATCGTGGCTCAATCCAAGTCGCAGAAATTAATCAACACAATCTACTCTTACTCTGTAAGCCAAAGGAGCCCTATTCAATATCGACAACTACGTCATCAACATCCGATCCAAATATTTTTACAAATATTGAAAGATCAGTAAAGAATAAGGCAAGCTATATTTATGATTATTTACATATAATTTTACGCAAACATTGTTGCGAACAATCATTGTTTATTATTACCAATTTGGTAAATGCAAAAGTGATGTTCCTGTGTTTTGAATTTGTATGTGTTGCTATTAATCTTTATTTGTAACAAACAAGAATTTTTTCTATTTCTATTAACGAAAACGAGAATTTGTATGGAAAGATTTCAACGCTACTTCAAAGCCATACAATTTTATTTGTTTTTATTAACGTTATCGGTGGGCAGGGCACATTGCTCGCAGGACTGATGGCCGCTGGGGCGGATTAATCCTTGAGTGGCGACCGCGTACTGGAAAGCGCAGTGTGGCCAAGCCTCTAACAAGGTGGACCAACGATCTGACGAAGGTCGCGGGAAGCCGCTGGATGCAAGCAGCACAAAACCGGTCGTTTTGTAGATCCTTGGGGGAGGCCTTTGTCCAGCAGTGGACGTCATTTGGCTGAGATGATGATGATGATGATGATGAATGTTATCGAATGGCGAATGAAACTCACAGTGGGGACTGTGACTGTTGTCGTAAGATAGCGTTCGTGAAAGGCCAGCATGATGAGTTATTAGATCGATCATCATATTTGGGATGCTATTAACTAGCAGAATACCGGTGCTAGTCAGTGCTTTGCTTATACACTTTAGTATTTTGTGTAGCCAAATCAGCCACTGGGCTCTACCTACCCTAATTTCTATTAATAAAGTGTTTCTATTCTACTGTCAACGTGGGAATGCCTGAGCACAGCAGTGTGACGATAATAGGCTGATGATAATCATGATGATGAAGCAAGAATATTTATATTCTTTAGAAAAGAAAAGACAATCCCGTATTCTGCTTGTCCTTCTGATATTGGTTCACAGTTGAACAGACTTGATTATCGTTATTAAACTTCAGCAGAGAGTTATTAAGAGAGCTCAAACTTGCTTCATAACCGAATCCAGTTTCAATGGAACCCCTATTTGAACGGATTTTGAAAAATTGCAATTACTCGTCGATATCAGTCAGCAAATTAGGCGTTCCGCTGATTGCTGGATTAAATTACTACTCGGTTGCCGGTTGATCAGAAACGAAGATATAGAGATGAACTAGAAAGGATAACGATATTAAAGTTGCTTTTATTTCTATTCTGCCGTCATTAATGAACCTAAAAAAGACAAAGTGTTGAAAAATTCCACGAGCGGGATTCGAACCCGCACCCCATGACTTGCCGGGTCAGATGCACTGCCAACTATGCTATCGTGACTCAATCCAACTCGCCGAAATTAATCAACACAATCTACTTTTACTTTATAAGCCAAAGGAGCCCTATTCAATATCGACAACTACGTCATCAACATCCGATCTTAATATTTTTACAAATATTGAAAGATCAGTTAAGAATTAGGCAAGCTATATTTATGATTATTTACACATAATCTCATTGTTTTTTTTATGTTAAAAGGAGGCAAACGAGCAGGCGGGTCACCTGATGGAAAGCAATCACCGCCGCCCATGGACATAAAAATATTTGACTTTGTCTTTGTCATATTTCTTCAATACATTTTCAACCATATGGTTGAAAACAACCATATGGTTGAAAATGTATTTAGGCTTAAAGTTCAGAGTCCATTGAGGAAATTTGACAGCACCCGCAAAACCAAAGTAATCGCGGATGCGTTGCCGACCTTGAGGAAGGAGTTAGATCTTGAGGAGGGAGTAGAAATTGGGAGGGGGGAGGGGTGAGAGATGGGCCTCCGGTACTTTCACTCACCGGACGAAACACAACAGCAACGAGTGCCGTTGTTTCATGCCGATATTCTGTGAGAGGGTGGTATTTCGCCGGGCGAGCCGGCCCATTTCGTGCTGCAACGCAGCGTGGCTCTACCACTCAAAAATTATTTATTAATCAAATTGTAATTTTTTCGCAATATTTGCGTAAAATTATATGTAAATAATCATTAATGAACCTACTAAGTGTATTTGAAGTTCAAATTATATAATAATTTCGTGCGGTGAAAAATAGTCAATGATTTCCTGGGAGAAGACTTTTACGGTAAATGCAACCAGCTTCTGTGTTTCAAAAAGCCTACGACATGTGAAGAGGTATCTTCTGTGCAAGCTCGTTTTATCGTACATCTCGTCTTATCCTGACGACCCAGATTAAGGCTTTGTATGTGAAGTTGATTGAAGAGATTAAATTTAATTTTATAAACAAGCTGAAGTTTTCAAAGCTGAGTTTTGTATGTACGCTGCTACGACATTAAGTACAACTACCTAAATATTATTGACAGAGATGAAACGAAAAATTTAAACTCACACATTTTTATACTGTAGTTTGTAAAAGAAATATTACTAACTATTTAATCAATGCTAATTTCCCATCGTCAAACACAAAAAGAATTGGAGCGCCTAGTGTAGTACCTGCATGAAGGTTTTATATGTTGGCTGCGAATAGTTTTTGGTTTTGCCCAATTGAGACTGCATTCGACGCGAAGAGTGAATATGTTTTCATTCACTGGATCCGCACAGTTTCTATGTATTCCCGATAAAATATACCGCGCAATGGAATACTGAAAAAAGATTCGCATTTCCCCATCCATATACTCCTACCTATATGCGTCATCCAACTTTATCGACACTGTGAAAGGACTGCACTAGATTGATACGTCAACCACAAATGTATCAATAAAATGTTTACATAATTTTTAACGCAAATTTTGTTGCGAACAAATTACAAAAACACAAATGTTGAAAAAGTATTTTATGTAATGTATCAATGTTCGAAACATCTTTATATATAAAAATCAATTGCTGTCCGTTAGTCGGGCTAAAACTCGAGAATGGCTGAACCGATTTGGCTTATTTTGATTTTGAAATATTTGTGGAGGTTCAGGGAAGGTTTAAGCGGTGAGAAACATAAATAATAAGTAACGGAAAATACTAAAAACGACAATTTAATTTTCCAATACAAAATTATTTGTTTATTTCGTTGTCACGGAAACTGTCAAAGCGGTACGTACAACAAAATGTTCCTAGCTGTGAGACATTTGATGTCTTTTGTCACTTGGTTAGTTGTCAAATATTTATAGGTGTGTATTGTGTATGTTTCATAGCTGTAGTATGAGGTCCGTTCTCTTTGGTCTGTTTTGTTGGAATACAAAACATATCTGTTTCAGAAATAAAAATGTGTAAATGTGTCAGTTGGTTGTCGTAAAAAGAAAATCAACATCATCATCATCATCATCAACATCAGCTCATAAAGTCCCAACTGCTGGGGCACGAGCCTTCCCTATGGATGGATAGGGAGAACGGGCCATAAACCACCACGCGGGCCCAGTGCGGATTGGTGGTTGTTAACAACTACTATGCAGCCGAAAAAAGAAAATAAATAAATAAATAGGAAGACGATTATTAAAATCTATCATCAGTTTGTCAGTGCGCGAAAACTTTATTTACTGTCTTACTGTTATTGTTTTAAAATGCCAAGGAGAAGAGGACCTGACTTAGGTCGCGATGTCAATTAAATATATGACGAGCTAACTCACGTGCAAACTGCACTGACGACCAGCGAGAGACAGATAATGATAACATTCGTTTGTATGGCAGTATTGCGTTCCACAGTGAATAATAATGAAGTAGATAGGCTTAGAAGTACGGGCACACCAAACACAACAACAGCGAGCACGAGTGCACGACACAATGAAATACAGCGATTCCGCAGACGCAGTGTTCCTGTAAACCTGGAACGAGTAGCATTCCACTACGACCCGGAAATAGATTATTGTGCCGTAACAATTGGGGAAATGACAACCATTTGTCAATATTGTAAAGCGTTAAAATACAGTAGTGAATCTACTAGATTATGTTGTGTTGGTGGTAAAGTAAAATTGTCACAATTAATAATTTATCAAAAACAATAATTATGGTTTACTACCTTGAAAGTAGGCATGAAATTTTCCTGTACAATATGCGTTGCGCCAAACGACGGACGTCATTTGAAAGTAACTGTTATATTTTTGGATGTTGGCCAAGAAATGTTTAGAGTAATTTCCCAGCCGATAATGTTTAAGTTTTGACCATATTTTTCACCAATACATGTAGATGATACGAAATTCACCGGGTCATCTAGTTTCTATATATTTCCAGTTTCTTCTTCTCCTTCTTCTGTTTTATTTTTATTAAGTACAGACGCCTGAACATCAACCTGTCCAAAACTGGCAAACTTCTTCATTAGATTATCAACCATATACAATATGCCATTATAAAGTTCAAAGTCTATTGAGGAAAATATACAGTCTGTGGTGTCTTGATGTACAGGCGTGTGTACTGTTAAGACCGGCGCGGCATAAATGGAAACAATAAATATCACTTAAATTGTGTATTTGCTAAAAACAACGATAGCGAAATTACAAATCAGCCCTATCTTTCCGTATATACAAGTTTCTTTATGGCCCCTTTCTTATCTTATCTCTACTTAGCGGGCTGTCACCGAATCTTCTCTTCATTTATTTCCTTCTAGAATGTTCCTTATCTTTTTCTCAGATCACGTCGTGTGCCATAGAGCTGCCCGAGCAAGGAGACCCGATCACTACAGTACTTACATACGGTATTTTTGATGGTTCACTGGATAACGCGCGCGGTGTGCGATGCTAAAGTTTTGCAACTTTCGCAAATGCCGGTCATCGGATTGTGAACCAAAAATGTATCATATCGTGCTCTGGAAGGCACGTGAGGCCATAAGCTGGATTAGCAGTCGTTTACAAACACTAATCCGCACTGGGTTCGCGTGGTGGTGTATGGCCCGTCCTCTTCATCCAACCATAGGGAAGGCTCGTGCCCCAGCAGTGGGGACGTAAATGATCTGGTGATGATGTGATGGGATTATTGTTATACAACGTGTAACAGAAAGATGTGGTCAAAATTAAAAGATCTAAAGTGTATCCGATCTAGATCTTGTATGCAGAGTTACTGAGGCATAATTATTCATATATATTGTGACGTCACATCAAAATAAACAAACTACAGCCCTAGTGGTTTAGTAACCTCTGTGTTCTTACGATTTATGATTACTGCTGCTTGCTTATGCGCGCCTGACGTGCATGACTTCACTAATATAAATATTGAACTTGAAATTGCATGACAAATTAAAGTTAATAATTATGTCTCACTAACAACACATACAAGATCTAGTTCGGATACACTTTGGATCTTTTCATTTCGACCAAACCTTTCTGTTATACGTTGTATAAGGGAGAGCGTCTCATTATTTCGCCTTACCTGATGGTAAAAGACGATAAGGCCGAATTAGGAAGCGCACTTCGCGTGGATATATGACAGCTAGTTCCTCAGGAAGATTACTAAGGCTGTCTTATTTCTTAGCATTGTAAGCTGGTAATCAATTCTTGGATTTTTTGGTCTAAGAGTTGAGTGGACCACAACTGCTGCTAATACATTAATAATTTGCAGTAAACCTCTTTCGATGCAATCGTGTTGGTGAATTGTATCTTCGCACACCATTTATGCACAGCTATGTTAGAAACGCAGCTTTAGGCCCAGGCTCTACCAAAGTGGAGACGTACGACTAGGAGAGAAGATATGCCTTAATTAACCAATAAGAGGATAGGAGATGGGCACAAACGAATTCTTATTGGTTGTTTACGACACGTCAACTCTCCGCTCGTCTCGACGGGTCTGAGAATTTTTACGCACTACCTTACTTTTTTTACGTACGTACTGTGTGCGGAAAAGGGCCCCAATGTAAAGATCATAATGGGACCTTTGCGCACAACGTAATGTTACAACCACTCTGCCGACCGACCGGCCATCAATACGATCCGGCATTCGAGCACGAACGATCGACCATTGGGTGTGATAGAAATGGCAATACAATTTACGATTAGTTTGTTTCATGCCCCGAAATCGGGAGGGAATAACAGGGCAAACAGTAAACGGCACTTCTATAAAATTCCATTGCCTTTTTGATACTTTCGTTGACTCCAAATTAAAAAGAATTGGTGTCATATTACATAGAAAAATCATTAAAAACAACAAAAAACTGCCATTCTGCCAGTAAATGAGCCCAAAGATACCACGACATTGTTCTTCCGTAGACGCCACAGTAGAGCGCTCCAAATATTAGGTCCTTGCCTATGAAATTGCAATTTTTTATAAAGATTTTTTATTAAATTTTATTTTTCATATTAACGTTTTTTTAATTTTCTTAGCATCTATTTATTTCAACACTATAAGAATTGTAGAGTAGTGTGTTTGTTTCACTAGCTAAATATAGCAGATATTAAAAAGAAAAAATTAAGTCCCTTCAAAGCTACAACGAAACAAAAGGACAATTCCGCGAACAAAAAAGATAGTCATTTTTTTTTTTAAATTTGGCGATAAAGGCACAAAATAATTAATGTTATTACTGAAGCCTAAGTAACATAGTCCTAAAGGTGTATAATAATATTAACAACCGGTAAGTATTAAATTTTAGAAGTAATAGGTACACCTATTAATAAGTGAGAAAAAAACGTCAATTTCGTAGGTAAGGACCCAATAACATCCAATTCGAAACCCTCGGAGAATCTAGTAGGACACGGGGACACGCTAAAGCAGTTACCATTAAGGGCTTTATTTCAAATTTTATACCAATTCCATCTGGTGTGCCCCAGGGTTCTCATCTCGGACCCCAGCTTTTTAACATTTTTATAAATGATGTTGTTAACTGCTTCAAAAACTATTTTTTTTTACTATTGCTGATGACACCAAAATATTTACAATTGTAAAATCAGTTGATGATTGCATTAAGTTACAAGACGATTTAGTTAGACTCAGTAATTTCTGTAATATTAACAGGCTTTTCCTAAATATAGACAAATGTTGTACCATAAATTATAGCAGAAAAAGAAAGCCAATTACTTTTGATTATCAACTCAACAATAAACAACTACAAAGAGTATCTGAGGTTGGAGACCTTGGAGTGATACTTGATTGCGAATTATTATTTTCTTCTCATATTAACAAAATTACAAGTAAGGCGTATAAAATGCTAGGCTTTATCTTCCGTCAAAGTACTGATTTTCGAGATGCTAAAACTCAAATTTTGCTTTAGAATTGTTTTGTTAGGTCCCAGGTTGAGTATGCTTCTACTGTGTGGAACCCTCAGTACGCGGTATATACAGATTCTATTCAGAAAATTCAAAACAAGTTCATTAAGCGTCTTGAATTTAAACACAATAATTTAATTACCGATGATATTATCCCCTTAAGTTTGCGAAGAGATCACAGAGACGTACTTTTTTTGAATAAAATTATTAACAATTATGTGGACTCCCCGTACCTATTAAGTAAAGTTTCTTTGAAATGCTCGAGATCGACCCTGCGATCGAGTAACACTTTTTCTGTGCCTTGGTGCCGCACAAATTTTGCTAAAAATAGGTTCATTACCAAAACTTTGAATAATTATAATGGGCGTTATGGTCACATCGATATCTTCAATCTAAAACTGTCTAAATTTAAATCAGATATAAAAAAAAGCTTAGGTTTTTAGTTTTATAATAGTATCTTGTATGTTGTATCATTTATTTAATTGATGACTCAAAAAAAAATTACTTTGTATTTGAGGTTATATTTTTATAAAAGAAATATATATTTTTTAAAGTAAGTATGTATTTAATGTAGTTATCTTAATTATAAGCGGAAACTGCTTGGCAAATGTGAAACATAGATTAAGTTATTACCTCTGTACTATAAAATGCTGTTTGTTTCCCAATAAATAAATAAATAAATATAAACAGTATTTATTATTAGCCCACCAATCCACTTTTGCCAGCGTGGTCGGATAAACGACTTGGAGCAGCTTTTATCATTTCGTTTAAGCCAGAATAAATAAGTGGTACCTACTGCTATATTAATAATTTTCTATTGAAATGCTTTCCAATTATAACCTTGAGGTCGGCCAAATAATATTTATATTACATTCCATAAAAAAATTCACTTGTTATTTATTGCTTCCAAAATTTTGCTGATGAAATTCTTTTCACGGAACTATTTGCGTTTCATTTTGTTGTTTTTATTTTATTTTATCCTGCACACTTTACAATCTGGTGGGAACCACATACCCTGTAAAGGGAAAAGACTTGATTTTATGAAACCAAATAATATGTCAAATCTTCATAAACGCCTCGGTGGCCGGCAAATCGCTCGGCCCGATACCCAAAGGTCCCGGGTTCAATTCCCAGGTCGGGCAAAGTGTGTATAGCGTGTATAGCCCGGGTTTGTGATCACCAACCCGCATTTGGCAAGGGTGGTGATACTGGTAAATAAGCCATTACCCATCAATTGCAGTGATAACTTGATTTCATTGATGGAGGCCTTTGCCCAGCAGTGGGACAGTTATAGGCTATTTACTTTATTTTTACTTTAATATGTAAAAATGGTGAAGACGATCGACGATCGACGATTTGGTGAAGGTCGCGGGAAGCCGCTGGATGCGAGCAGCACAAAACCGGTCGTTGTGGAGATCCTTGGGAAGGCCTTTGTCCAGCAGTGGACGTCTTTTGGCGAGTAGATTTGTAATAACAGTTTCATCGCTAAATAATGTAATTTTATGTCCTGTTACAAAAGCTTTATCGCATAACAGAGAAGTAATAAACAATCATTATCACTACATAGTATAAAACAAAGTCGCTTCCCGCTGTCTGTCTGTCCCTAAGTATGCATGCTTAGATCTTTAAAACTACGCAACGGATTTTGATGCGGTTTTTTTAATAGATAACGTGATTCAAGAGGAAGGTTTATATGTATATCAGCATTGCACCCGTGCGGAGCCGGGGTGAGTCACTAGTTTTTATAATAAAACAAATAATAACTAGTCATTACGTTAATATCATCACACCGTTATTGTGATCATATTTCTTAAAGCCTGAAGTTATGCTTATAAATCGTAATTTTAGTTAGTTTTAGTCTAGACTTCACACAAAAAGCTAATCTCATTCCAAAAGTCTTGGCTTTTAAGTGCTTTACTTACAACGCTAAAATATAGACGACATTGGACGATATTCGATAACTTAGAGTGGCAGGCACTTTACACGTTATGTGACATAAGTCCGGGTGGCGACGCTTTTGTGGCTACTGTTCCTCAGAAATTGGTCAGACTACTACCTTGGTTTTAGTAACGAAACAGGCTTTTCTCATTCCTACTTTACCTACGTCATAATAATAATAATACTAATTTCACCTAGAGAGGCTCTCGCTGAAAGGTTGGGTCAAGGGTCAGATGCAAAAGGCAGTACTCCTTGACACGGCACGTATTGTCAGGAGGTTCCTCACTCTGCAGCCCTGACCACCGGTAGCTTGGGCCCTGCCCCGCTGCTGGCGGTACTCTAGGATGAGGTTTTTATAATGTTTTATTGTTTTTATATTAAAATATTGTAAAAATGTAGTGTCAAGAAAGAAAATAAATAAAGAGCATAATACTAATAAATAACTTTTTTGCTTATTGTTTTCTAAAGTTTACGCGAACACTACACATTGAAATGTGTGCACAGTCTCCCTGTGACCACGGACCCTGCAAAGGGTTCGAAACGTCAGGATAAACATTAAATAAGTAATGTGTAAAATAAACGCGAGTAGATCCGTAAAAGTTGTTTCATTTCAACTTTTTTGCTTCTAAAAAAACACACAGTATACTTCTGTATACTGTGTGTTCGGGAGATTCAAGCAGAGTAAAGATTAGAGTCAAAAGGGTCTATGACTCAGTGATTGCAGGACACCCACAAACCCTGTTATTCTGCCATTACCTTAAAAAATATAAAAATGTTTGCCGTATGAAAAAACGATATTTGAAATTGCCTTTCCATGTTTCTATTAGTTGTACCGCACCTCTATTCGAATTGAAGATCTAGTGGCTGGCACAATATGATGTTCTTATTTTTTTTATACCTAGCTCGGCAAATGACTCCACTCCACCTGATGATAAGTGGAAACGTAGTCCAGACGCAAGGACAACTGGTGCAGCGTGAATAAGTATATATATTGTAATGTAAGCGGCCATCCCTACCACGCCACCCTCGACCACTCGATCGGCTATAAAAACAAGAGCACTGGCGCGTTGGTGAAATTAATTCCTTTCGTTATTTTTATTTTGTGTCTGTAGATTATTGTTCATTGTTTCGATTTTCAAAAATCATTGTTAAAAATCATAAAGAGTGTGAAATAGTTAAGTTTGTTTTTTTTTTAATAAAATACCACTTCTGATCCAAAAAAAAATATATATATATATAAATTTACGCTTAACATTATAAATAGGGTAGAATCTCGTTTGTCTATTCGTCTTTTTGTGTTTTATTGTCTGTCAGGAACAACGAAAAAATCTACAAAAAAGTTACACGGTACTGTGCTATTCCTATCAATTACAATGTTCTCGGGAAGACGCAATAGAAACTTTTTGAAAATTTTATGGCAATAATAATTATCTAATATCTTATCAAAGTTCGAGTGCGGTACATTCACTGCGAGCGAAAGTTAGTATTATCTAAAACGCGATGACACAAAAGTGGAAGCTATGATTGTAACCAGTTATTATGAAACCGCCTAAAGTAACGGGGATTAATTAAACTTCAGTCGCTATACCGCCAAGTTATAAGCTTCTTACGTGTAGCCTCATTCCGCGCACCGTGAATTAAATATCTATAAATTAGAGCGTACGAGAACTGTTTCCTATACTTTAAAGCTCAGAGCATTACTTAGGTATAATTAATACCAGCTTTAGCCACAAATTCACTTGTATAATTGATGTGAACGTAAGCTTGTCGAGTTAATTTAGGATGTTGGATTGTTTATTTTGTGCCTTTCAGGGGATACAGCACATAATGTTTACGCTGCTGTATATTTTCAAAAAAGTAATAAGAAATTCAACGTCCACAATTTGTATATATTTTGATATAGGTATAAAGAAGTTATTCTATTTATTATGCTGTCCCACTGCTAAACAAAGATCTTCTTATCCGTATGAGCTTTATCGCCACGCTTGCTAGCGGGTTGGTGATCGATCGAATCACAAACCCGGGTTATGCATCGCAAAATCGGAAACACATTTATCCCGACCTGAGGTTTGAAACCCAGCACTTTCAGATATCGGGCTAAGCGCTTTGCAACTCACTCGGACATCTAATCAATTGGCCAAAAAATTAAATCAAATTAATTTAAAAAAAAAATTTAAAAAAAAAATAATTAAATAAAATTAATTAATTTTATAAAAAAAAAATATTATTTAATAAAATTTAGCCCAAACGGCATGGTGGATTTAAACATGAGGTGTCGTTAGATTTGTTTTGACTGTGGGAGTGACATAGGCTTTCAATTGGTGTATAAAACTAGCACTACTAGCACAAGGCAATCTGATATTTCACAAAGGTTGCCCACACACCGCAGTCTTCAATACATTACAGAGGTAGGTACAGTCAGCATCAAAATGGTCTGAGCGATCAAACCTACCAAAATATACTACCCACCAAAATATAGACCCACCCGGCACTCGACCAGCACCGCCTCGCCTCAAGCGGTTAGTATTCATTATATGGACTTCTATGGATATGCGCTCATTATATCAACTCCGTGTCGTCACTGGATCGCTCCGATCGCAAGCTGTCTACGCGCGGACGGCGAGTGCGGCGGGCGGTGAGTGAGCTGTGCTGATCAGTTGCCGGGTGGGTCTAATGAGCTGTGACCTTTAAGCAAATGACAAGAATCAACCAACTTCAATGTCATGACGTCGTGATGATGCGGCTCTCAGGGTCTTCTACGGTCTATACTGTGGCGAGATCAGAAGTCTTTTTTCTCTTATCCATCCTTCGGTCTTCCTTCACAGAACCATGCATGCTAGTTTTTGTCGCACCATCAAAAAATGGAATTCGCTTCCCAGAACACGTACTTCCTTGCGGGTAGGCAAGGTAAGGACTGCCAGTAGCATAATTGTGTCATCCTGGTCTGAGCTGTCCTCGGATCTGGATACTGCTTCTGCTTAACATCAAGCAAAGCAGTCATTTGCCTAACCTTCTTTAAAAAAAACAATTGGGTACAGTGAGAAACCACCTAGCTGTGCTTAGGTTTTTGACAAATGTTTTTTAAAGGAAAACTATGTAGAGTAGTTATACTTATGTAGTTCCTTAGGCCCGATTAGTTTATTCATTGAATAATTTTGACATAATGACATATAAAAACACAAATGTTGAAAAAAAATCCACGAGCAGGTTTTGGACAGGATTTGTCAGAAGGGAGCAGGTTCAAATCCTGCTCGTGGAAATTTTTTCAACATTTGTGTTTTTGTAATTTGTTCGCAACAAAAACTTTCGTTAAAAATTATACAAAACAAAAACCTTTTATAAATAGCTTGCCTACTTCTTAACTGATAACTTCTAAAAATATTATGATCGGATGTTAATGACGGTAGTCATTGACATTGAATGGGCGCCTTTGGCTTTCAAAGTCAAAAGTAAACAGTGTTGAATAATTTCGGCGGCCTGGTTAGAACCACGATAGCTCAATTGGGAGAACACCTGACCCGGTATGTCAGAAGGGTGCAGGTTCAAATCCTGCTCGTGGAAATTTTTTCAACATATGTGTTGCTGTAATTTGTTCGCAACAAAATTTTCGTTAAAAATTATATAAACAAAACAAAAAACTTTTATAATGACATATTCTCTTTAGAAAATATGTCACAATGACAATGTTATTCGTTGGATAAAAATAAAACTTATCTGAGGATTGCAAAATCGGGCCTTAGTAGAATAAAAGCAAATTTTATGTATACGAAATTTAAAGATATTAGCAATTTAAACGTTTGGGAATTGACGTCTGGGAACAAATGAAAGTGCACCTATAGTAGGTACCTAAAAAACGTTGATTTTTCAAAAGTACAGATGTTATTTTCATTTTATTTTATTGATATTTTGGTGGGTTTGAAAGCTTAGATCATTTTGACGCTGCCTGTACAATCCCTCGCTTTGAATCTTGACTTCGGCATCGTCGGCCGGCCGGCCCCAGGCGAGATCCACAATTGAATTCCAGAATTGGCAATGCCTGTTATGCCGTTGTGTGTCTAGTCACAGTTATTGCACCCATTCTCACCGAGCGTTAGAACCCGTGTTCACTGTGAACGCTATCGTGGACGCGCTGCCTAGCAACAAAGTCATTTCAGTTAAACACCTGGGTGCTTATGCGAGTTTCATTTTACATTTGATAACGTTTTCAAAAATGAGACTTGGTAATGCATTGAAGCAGAGTCTCCTGACAAACAAGGTGAGTTGCAATTTTGCCACACAACTGTTTGTTTTGTTAACGTGATGGAATATTGTATAAAACTAGCTTTAGGCACTCTGTTATTTCACAAAGGTCGCCGCCCTATCACCGCAGAATTCATTACAGAATTGAGGTACATACAATCCTTCGCTTTGAATCTTGACTTCAGCAACATCGGCCGGCCAGCTCCGAACGAGATTCACAATTGAATTCCAGAATTGGCAATGGCTGTTATGCCGTTGTGCATCTAGTCTCAGTTATTGCACCCAGTCAGACGGAGCGTTAGTAACCGTGTTGACTGTGAACGATATCGTGAACGCGCTGCCCAAAATAACAATGTCATTTTAGTTAGACACCCGAGTGTTTGTGCAAGTTTCATCTGACATTCGGTCACGTTAACGCTATTGAGAGGACCACGGAACCTTCAAAAGGTGCTATGGTCCCACTATTTTTTAAGTTGGACAGAGCAGTTGGACCACTGCCCCGGACTGAGAATTTGTATGACATTGAAGCGTCTCCTAGTGACAAGCGATGAGAATTATAAATTAATAAATCGCTAATAGTCGTTTTAAAATAGCAAAATTAAAAAGATTAGTTGCCAAATATTATCATCCCAGTTTATCTGCTGAGGCAAGAGCCTTCCCTATGGATGGGTAGTGAGGACGGGCCATGAACCACCACGCGGGTCCAGTGCGAATTAGCGCTTGTTGACGACAGCAACCAACGGCTTTATGTGAATTCTGAAGCATGGATGAGCTCGAGACGGTACATTGTTGGTCACCCATCCGATGACCGGCTTTTGCGAAAGTTACTTAACCTTAGCAATCGCAGACCGAAAGCGCTAACCACTGCGCCACCGAGCTCCTCCACAAATTACAACTAATTTGAAAACGCTACAATTACTAAACTAGTTTTTTTTCAGGAAAAGAACTGAAAGAATTTCCGCAAACACGACTCGAACCTGCTCCTTCCAGCATTCTGGAACAGGAACCCCTCACCATCAGACTGTATTATAAATTTCTACAAAGATTTAAAGATAAATGATTTTCAGATCTAATTATAATAGTTTGCTATAATAATTATATATATGTATAGGTAAGTTGATTAATTACACCTCAATACTCGCTTTGTCTATATAGTAGTTGTAATTAGTCTACATAAAAGCCAAATTAATTACTTTGGCTGAACAATGACATAATTTACTAAGTAAATGTAGGGGTTACTCTCTTTTGCGTTTCAAGGGTACTGAAAATAGACGTTTAATCAGATAATTTTAATGGTGAGTGACACGAAATGGTGGAAGGCGAAAGCGCTTCACCAGGCATCTTAAACTAGTGGGAAACTGACTATCTTATCCATTACTCTCGGATCTCAAGAATGCTACTCACATTAGTGGCATGGCTACGACAAGATGATGGTAGCTAGCCTGAAGAAGTTAAAACCAATCTCTTTACCTCTCTACAGCGTGAAGCATGTATAGAATGACCCAGGATTAGTCTTAAAGGCCGGCCTTAGTGGGCCAACTCGATGAGACACCTCGGTGAACAGCTACAGTGAGCGACCTCAGTGAGCAGTCTCAGTAATTGGCCTCGGTGAGCAGCTTCAGTGGAGTTGCTTAACTTGCAAGGTCTCAACCCTAAAGCGCAAGCCACTGCGCCATCAAACTCCTCATTAGACCTTTTAGAAATAGGATATATGCCTGATAGGTTTTAAGCTCCAGAATCATTCTAACATTTTTAAATCCAATCTTGAGCGAACAACTAATTAATATAATTATCCATTTAATCAACAGAGTTGACTGCAGTTGCGCTATTCAAATTATACTGTACAGCGGCATCCTACGCTAATGTACCTTTGACAGAGCTGAAATGCGACATTAATTATTATCCTAGTCACACTATTGGTGTAGTCTAATCCGTTTGATTTGGTAAACTGAACTCCATGGTTGATCTCATCATTTTCATCGATGTTTAATATCAGCCGACAAAGGAGGCGAGGTACTCAAAAAAAGCAACTGTTTTTAGACAGGATAAAAATATGCTTTCACCGCTTTTTTACCTAAGACTATTTTGAGTTCAAGTATGTTTAATATCTATCATCATCATCACCTGTCCATAACATGTCTCCACTGCTGGGGCACGAGCCTTACGAGCGTATGGATAGGGAGAACGGACCATAAACCACCACGCGGGCTCAGTGCGGATTCCTAATGCAGCCAAGGCCGACGGCTTTACGTGCCTTCTGAAGCACGGAGGAGTTTAATTTTTGGTCACCCATCCGATGACCAGCCTTTGCAAAAGTTGCTTCACGTAAGCAATCGCAGACCGGTCGCGTTAACCACTGCGCCGTCGAGCTATGGATACTTAGGTATATTTTTATATAGATATATCAGGGTGAAACACCATTGATGCTGAGCTGAGCTGGGCTGAGCTGGGCGGAGAGGCTTTTCGCATCTTTACTCTGTTTGAGCGGGGCTATGTGGAAACAAGCGGGACTGTGCGAAGCCGAACGGGACGCTGCCCGGCCCCTCGCAGCTAGCCTACACGTCAACAGATGCATCTGCAGACGTCATCTGCGGATGCGTCCGCCGACGTGTAGAGGGAGTGATTTGCGCGTCTGTGGTTGGTATTTAACGTCAGCAGATGCGTCCGCCTCGAATCCGATTGTTGTCAGTTTTTGTGGCACGCATCAAAGGGCGATTGAGAATTTCTGTGTATAGCCAGCATCCACCACCTTCTTCGATTCCTTTTTTTTTAATATTTCTACTGCGATGCACACACAAGTAGTAGTTAAAAGTACTAATAAATAAATAGCTACGGCAGCTATGGTCTCAATATCCATTTTTTAATCGACTTCTCTCGACGTTGGTATAAGACTCAGGTGCGCTCCTGCGTGGAGTATTGCTCTCATCTTTGGGACGGATCCGCCAAGTACTTGCTCGAAGCTCTTGACAGGTTGCAGAGACGTGCTGTCCGTATTATCGGTAACGATGACGTTACAACCAGTCTGGAGCCGTTACAGCTACGTAGGGACATTGCTTCCCTTAGTGCTTTCTACCGCCTTTACCACGGTGAATGCTCTGAGGAGCTCTTTAACCTCATTCCTCCCTCTCCATTCCTTTCCAGATCGACGCGTGCAGGTCTGAGAAGCCACCCTCATACCGTGCTGACAATCAAGACACGTATCAAAAAGTTTGGACAATCGTTCCTTTGCCGAACTGCCCGTATGTGGAATGCGCTTCCCGCACACGTGTTTCCCTCCTCTTTCTCTCCCGGGTTATTTAAGCGGGGCGTGAAAAAGCATTTATGCAGGCCGCCATAGTGTGAGCGATTGGCATAGCGTGGTAGCGCTGTGATGAACGCTTTCACTTTTTGGGCTTCACTGGCTGCTTTTCATCAGGCAGAGAGAAGCCATTATGGCGTGTCACAATTAAAAAAAAAAAAAAATCTTATACAAATATTAACAAGAGCAGTGGTGTTATAAGCGCACTTTATAAGTCCTATTACACTTGATTCTTAATTAACACTTATAAATGCATTTGTAAGTCAATTCAGTCTTGGAAGTGACTTTACTAAGTGTTTTGTTAGCTATAAGAGCATTCACACTTGTAACATGCTCTTATAGTCGTATTATGAAAATCTTATACAATATTAACAAGAGCAGTAGTGTTATTAGCGTACTTTATAAGTCCTATTACACTTGATTCTTAATTAACACTTATAAATGCATTTGTAAGTAAATTCGGTATTAGAAGGGACTTTACTAAGTGTTTTGTTAGACTACGACTCTTATATTACTTTAGTAAGTGTGACTTAGGACCGAATAAAGAGTAGAAGCACGTTAACAGTCTTACAAGCGACTTGTATAATTCCCTACTAAGAGTTATTAGTGTCCTAGCGTGTGACGAGCGTGAGACGTGCTGTCCGTATTATTGGTAACGATGACGTTGCGATCAGTCTGGAGCCGTTACAGCTACGAACTTCTTTCCTTAGTGCTTTCTACCGCCTTTACCACGGTGAATGCTCTGAGGAGCTCTTTGAACTCATTCCTCCCTCTCCATTCCTTTCCAGATCGACGCGTGCAGGTCTGAGAAGCCACCCTCATACCGTGCTGACCATCAAGACACGTACCAAAAAGTTTGGACAATCGTTCCTTTGTCGAACTGCCCGTATGTGGAATGCGCTTCCCGCACACGTATTTCCCTCCTCTTTCTCTCCCGGGTTATTTAAACGCGGCGTGAAAAAGCATTTATGCAGGCCGCCATAGTGTGAGCGTTTGGCATAGCGTGGTAGCGCTATGATGAACGCTTTCACTTCTTGGGCTTCACTGGCTGCTTTACATCAGGCAGGGTGAGGCCAATTTGACGTGTCACAATTAAAAAAAAAAGAAAAAGCAGGAGGTTTTTAACGTTAATATGCGAGTGCGAGTTGCGTCTGTCCAGAATGAACATAGACTGATCGACCTACAGACGTGTGGACAGCTCGTGGAAATTCACCTGCCATTGAAGATAGAAGAGCCATACGACTTACGACGCAGCTCATGTCTGCTAACCATTCACAAAATAAGAAGACTGCAGAACGTAGGTAAGCTTTATACAAACGCTTTATACACAAATAGACAACATCTCACGGATACGGAATCTCACACATCTGCTCTCGAACAGTTTTTTTTTTTTTTATATACTTAGCACGGAAAATGACTCCATACCAGACGCGAAGACAACAACGCAGCATCAGCCAACCTCACTCTGCAGGCCCACAAGGTTCTTCTTCACGCCTCGTTTGGAGGACCCCATATCATAGGAAGGAGGGAAACGTGTGCTGGTAGACTATTCCATCTTTTGGAGGTGCGACAAAGAAACGAGTCACCAAATTTCTTTGTGCGCGATGGGATGTGTGACAGTGAAGTAATGACTCCGGAGAGCAGCACGTGTTCTCCTATGGAGGAAGGGAGAAGGTGGGATAAGGTCAAAGAGTTCTTCAGAGCACTCGCCGTGGTATAAGTGACCGAGACCGGGACCGAGTTCCGAACTATTCCGAGATTCGTGTCCGTGCAAGGGCTCTGTGTGTTAATTGCTCGAGCGCTTACTTTGTGCCATCGTCCACTGGAGCGGAGCTGAGATGAGCCGTTAAAATAAACGTTGTCGTTGCAACTTCACGTTATATTTTTATGTTATGCATTTTATAGCCTTCTTGGTAGTTTTAAAACTATCTGTCAAAATTATATGCACGGTTCTGAAAAATAATACTTTGAATGTCATGTCCTTAGATGATTGATTGGTCTCGCTGCGCTCGACTAGATACCACGCTACCTAGAAACAACAGCTCCGTGAATGCGGCAACTCAATATTGTAGTGTGTGTAAGAACAGTGTCCTTCTTATTTCTTGTAAAAAGTATAAGGTCATGTCATTGTCATGGATTTTTATTGTATTTTTGATATGATCAGTCTTTCAAAATTCTTCAGTATAATAACATTGTTGTATAATAGTTATCATTGATTGTGCAGTTATTATTGTTTAAAATGTGATTGGTGAAAAACCTATATCTAAAAAAAAACACAAATGTTGAAAAAAATTCCACGAGCAGGATTTCAACCTGCACCCTTCTTCAACATTTGTGTTTTTGTAATTTATAAATGTTTATATAATTTTTAACGCAAATTTTGTTGCGAACAAACTACAAAAACACAAATGTTGAAAAAATTTCCACGAGCAGGGTTTGAACCTGCACCCTTCTGACATACCGGGTCAGGTGCTCTTCCAATTTGAGCTATCGTGGTTCTAACCAGCCCGCCGAAATTATTCAACACTATTTACTTTTTACTTTTAAAGCCAAAGGCGCCCATTCAATGTTAACAACTACCGTCATTAACATCCGATCATAATATTTTTACAAATACTAAAGATCAGTTAAGAAGTAGGCAAGCTATTTATAAATGTTTATATAATTTTTAACGCAAATTTTGTTGCGAACAAACTACAAAAACACAAATGTTGAAAAAATTTCCACGAGCAGGGTTTGAACCTGCACCCTTCTGACATACCGGGTCAGGTGCTCTTCCAATTTGAGCTATCGTGGTTCTAACCAGCCCGCCGAAATTATTCAACACTATTTACTTTTTACTTTTAAAGCCAAAGGCGCCCATTCAATGTTAACAACTACCGTCATTAACATCCGATCATAATATTTTTACAAATACTAAAGATCAGTTAAGAAGTAGGCAAGCTTTTTTTTTTTTTTTTTTTTTTTTTTTTTTTTTTGTAATTTGTTCGCAACAAAATTTGCGTTTAAAATTATATAAACATTTTAAACCTATATCTATAAACAAGTAATTTGAATCCTATATGAAATATTTGTAAGTAACGTTTTGGTTTAGACTTTTTGAATACTGATTTCTTAGATAAATGATCGGTCTCATCATTATCTAAGACTGATTTATTGTTTTTCTCCTTTTAGGGTTTTCCTGCTTAGTTTTAAAATTTTACCTGATTAAATGTTTACCTGTGGATTTCCTGAGTTTTAATGACCTTTAGGCCACAAGGGTCTCTATTGGTTCCACACAGCTCGGCTCAGCCCAGCTTCAATGGAGTGTCACCCTTATTGTATAATCCAATTTGTTATTTATTGTTTTGCATATCTGCAACCAATAAACTTGCGATGCGGGGACGCGTCTTACTTAGGTCTTGAGAAAAATGCGTAGATAGGCAAAAGAAAAAGTAAAGGAAACTTACCAAGCTGTTGCAGCAGGTTTGGTGACGCGCCACACGACCCGTATAGTCCGGGATGGACCTTGCTAGACGAGCTTTACTTCCATGCACTTAGAGAACAGTTGGTATGGACTATAACACTTCAGGTTGGCGGTTTATGAATTAATTTAATTAGCGGTTTCGAGAGCGAACCGTTTGCAGCGACGATGGCTTAGCATATGAGAACAAATCGTTCATAATATGTTATGCTCGAATTTTCCACGACTTTACACTGTTTTAAGTTCTTTTCATCCATTTGGATATCTGGAAAGAGATCGCTTTATTGAGTTCAGTCAGCAAAATTGATGTAACTTTGTTTTTTTTTTTTTCTTGTAAGTATCCCATAAAGGAAATAGTTACAGAGAATAAGGCTAATTTCGTAAACAAGCACGCACATTATAAAGAACAGAGTATGGGTCAGAAATTAAGAACGTAGTACTTAGCAGTTTAAATGTAATAACGAGGTTTCATACTAAATGTTAATTATTAAATACACGGGTATTCTCCTTATAAATATTTAAGACTCCCACACACCAAAAGCAGTTCTGAAGCAGCGCGGGGCAACAGCAGACACTGCAGGCAAGCGGCAGTTTCAAAGCTTGCCTACTACCTCTCGTGTAGCGGGTGAATTTGCCAGCCATAATGATATACTCGGTGACGGCGGTTGTAAATTTGTTAACTTAGATTTTTTTTTTGTTTTTTTTTTACATGTTGTGGTTGTCTTCTATATATTTTTGTGTTTATTTGTAATGAAAAGTGTCCTGCTATGATAAGGCATTTTCCAATATTTTTGACGCTGTAAGGGAGAAAAGAGCTGGACACTTGCTGAGTAGAAACTCAGCAATAATGTACTGAGAAGAACCGGCAAGAATGCCGGTTCTTCTCAGTACAAGATCTCCCGCCCAGAGTAGACTTACGAACCGATGGCATAATGACATTCACAATAGCTACTTGTAGCCTAAACTGAATAAATTATTTTGAATTTTGAATTTTGCCCTCAACAAAGTCTGTCAACAAGTGGGTCTTAAAATTAACATGGAGAAGACAAAAGTTATATCGAACTCACATGTCGTACCCACTCCTCTGAAGGTTGGGGACTCTGCCCTGAAGTTATGGACGATTATGTTTACCTGGGACAAGCGGTCCAGCTAGGTAGGCTCTAACTTCAGCAAAGAGGTCAATTGTCGAATCCAATTAGGCTGGGCAGCGTTCAGTAAACTACGAAATATCTTCTCGTCCGATATACCGCAGTGTCTCAAGACGAAAGTCTTTGACCAGTGTGTTGCCAGTGATGACATGATGACAAGCTCAAGGTCACTCAAAGAGCAATGGAGAGGGCTACACTCGGGGTTTCTCTGCGTGATCAAATCAGGAATGAGGAGATCCGCAGAAGAACAAGGGTTACCGACATAGCCCGAGGAATTGCTAAGCTCAATTGGCAGTGGGCAGGGCACATTGCTCGCAGGACTGATGGCCGCTGAGGCGGAACAGTCCTGGAATGGCGACCGCGTACCGGAAAGCGCAGTGTCGGCAGACCTTCAACACCGACGACCGACGATCTGGTTAAGGTCGCGGGAAGCCGCTGGATGCGAGCAGCACAAAACCGGTCGTTGTGAAGATCCTTGGGAGAGGCCTTTGTCTAGCAGTGGCCGTCTTTTGGCTGAGATGATGTCATCATCATGATGGTGAATGATATACCATGAGTGGCCAGCAGATCTATGAGCAGAGCAGACGCGAAGCAGTATCTCTGCAAACCCGCGCTTAGTTTTAGTGTGTCGTGGCCTTAAAGCACTAAGGTCGTGGCTAATAATATTATATTAATCATTGTTTTACAATTCGCATGGGACCGCGTTCAAACTGCGCCGCTTTTAACCTGCGTTTGGTGTGTTGTAGCCTTTAAGCAATCTGTAGTAATGTCTGTGTACCGAACTAATGTAACACTTAAACATGTAACATAAACGGCACTCTAATGTATCTAGCTGTTTACAGCATCTATTTGTTAATTTCGCTCGCATTCATTAAATGTTAACAGATTCGAGCTGTGTCGTGTCGTGTATAATGTAGTGTGCCTCGCAATTAACCATTGCCAAAAACCGTCTCGTTTTAAATTATGCAAGCTATTATATATTTATGTAATTTACGCTGCACGTTTCTGGACAAAGTTATGTGCAAAGCGTGTGTCATTATACCTATTTAATTTTTTTATGTCTAGAGCTGAATATAAAAATGCAAAAATATAATAAAAATAATCATCATCATTATCATCAGCTCATTTTATGTTCCCACTGCTGGGGCACAAGCCTTCCCTATGGATGGATAGGGAGAACGGGCCATAAACCACCACGCGGGACCAGTGCGGGTTGGTGGTTGTTAACGACTGCTAATACAGCCGAGACCAACGGCTTTACGTGCCTTCCGAAGCATGGAGGAGCTCGAGATGAAAAATTTTTGGTCACCCATCCGATGACCGGCCTTTGCGAAAGTTGCTTAAGGCTAGATATTCCTGAAAAAGTAGCCTAGTAGTGAGATCGGGCCTTGCCGAGCAGCCGTACTCGCGCATTTAGTAGGTACCAGTAGGTCAACCGCAAAACTTCGCGTTTATTCAACAGTTTTTTTTGGAAATTTCGTACCTATGACAGGTTTCTTTATTTTTCTGCACATCTAATCGGCTGGAACTCTTTAAAATAAGAACATGACCGATTTTTTTTGTACATATATCGTCCCAGAATCACTGGGACAAAAATCGGCTTACACTATTAATATATAATTTAAACATAGTAAATAAGACAATCATTTTATCAAGTCATACTCTGCGAATTTATCTGCGAAATATTTAGTGTCTTTAGTTGAGTACAAAAATTAAATGTAAAATATTCATAATATTGAAAAAACATTACAAAAGGGGGGGTAACTTTGGGTTTTTTTTCTATCGAGTGCAGTTCATTGGATCTTGTAAATGATTGCGACTTTGACTAGATTAGATCCTTAACTAATACATACGTTTTTTCCAGAATTTAAACCATTATTTTCTATGTCTCAGATGGTTTGAAAACCTCAAAAGCGCGGCCTACCTAGCCTTAACCTCAGCACTCGCAGACCGGGCGCGTTAACCACTGCGCCAACGAGCTCCTCAACACTAAACATAACAATAACATAACATACATAGCTAAGCTATAATACCTGTTGGAAACACTCTACTCGTATATGGATCAAATTTATAATGATTTATGTATTTAATATTTATCAAGTTCCGTAAACGCATCTCGGTTTTATACACAAAAAACTATTTGATAAGTTGTATCGTGATTATTGTAAATTTTTTTTTATTTATTCTTTGTTGCAAAAACAGTAAAAGGCGGACTTAATGCCCTTAGGCATTATCTACAACCATTAAAAGTATTAAAAGAAAAATATAAATGGAAAAAGATTCTTATTTTTCCATAAATATATTTTTTATAGTTAGTATTAAAGCTATCCTCCCCAATATCTATCTATGAACAAAACAAACAGGCATTAATTAAAGCCGTTAGCTGTTTAGTGCAAATATGTACACAATAGGAATTTCCACTTCCATAGTGTACATATTAGCGTTATTAGGTTATTCAAAAGCAATCAGTGTCTAACTACTCGCGTTATTGCTATTATTTTTTGCTTATTGACTTTATCGATGTCTTTCGTTAAGGCTTTTTTTCCACCACAGCCGTGTGAGGTAGCTAAGCTATGCGCAACGAAAACACAATACCAATTGGATTGTTTCTTTTTCCTTGACGCGATATTTTATGTCCATACTATTTTATGTGCCTACTGTTGGGGCACGAGCTTTACCTGTGGTTTGAAACGCAACAGGAAGAACGTAAGGCCCAGAGCGAAAGGTCTATTAAAGTCGGTTGTTGGTGGTCAGCTGGGTTATTCCCTGAGGATCTCATTCCCCGAGGATCCTGTCCCGGAGGATCTCGAATGCAATAAATGTGATACATTTACTTTTGTTATTTTTTTCTATTGTGTTCAACTTGTGCCGTTTGATAAAATCAATAAACAATACAAATACAAAATGATTTATTAGTCAAAAATAAAAATAATAGAAAATAATAAATAATTTAAGTAATTGTAGGTTTTGGAAACTGAATTTCGGGAAAAGTTCGAGATTCGATTTCAGAATATAATATGTACCCATAAATTTGTACGGAACCCTCGGTGGGCGAGTCTGACTCGCACTTTTCCGGTTTTTATAATAGACTCCATAGTTATAAGTAGTGACGTATAGTCGACCATGAAATTGCTTTATCACTTTTGACAAAAACTTGCATTAAATTTCGCTACAACGTATCTGTCACTTGGTCTTTTAAACAAAAATAGAACTTCTTGTTTTATTATATGCAAACAAAATTCACTTCTAAGGTGGTAAAGCAATTGCATTGTCGACTATACATATTTTATTTGCTAACCTATTTCAGACGTCCACTTTGAAGTGGTTTTTAAATAAAAACTCAACTAAATATTTCACTTGCCAAAGGCGAAATGCATTTGTACCAAACGCAAAATACAGCGTTTAATATTTTGTAGCTATAGCAGCGGCTGAAAAATGATTCACAGTCACCTTTATAGCGTCATATTTTGCGCCACTTCTGGCCATTTAAAAGTTGCATTTACACTTGAGCATTTACATAGGTGAGGCTGCTAAAATCTAGCATTGTACAACATAAAAGCCGTCTCAACAACGCTCCTGCTAAAATTTGTAGATACAATTCTGTTTGGAGCACATTGAAATAAATCCACGAAACAATTGCTCCGAGTAAAGACTATTGGGGCGAAAGTTTTGTGGCTACGACAAGTAGAAAAGTGGCAACATTAATCTGATCTCCGGCAGCAAATAGCTCTCAAATGCGGTGGACGAGGGTAATGCACCGTGTGAGAAGTAGCTGGGGCAGAAACTGAGCGGCTACGAAACGATCGGTTCCACTTTGGGCTGTGACATTCGCTACTGCGCCTTGTTTACGAGAAAATCGCGGTGCCACAGCGACGAGACCGAGATGGATAGCGGACCGTTTAGGTTTGTTCAAGCTCAAAAAAAGAGTTAAGATGTGTATTCTTATTTGGCTTACAAAACTGATTACAATGATTTTAAATTATGCAAAATGATTACATAATTCAAGCATAGGCTACATTGAAAGCTACTAGATGTAAGCATAACACGAGGATACTGATCTATAGATGTATATAGAAAAGTATGATTGTGGGGACAGTAAAGCGCCCAGGCACAATGTCTGTATCTAGAGGATAGAGCGTGTAAACAGTTACGGATTTGAATAGTTACGTCGTGCTTAGTGGGGTGCTTAGATTAAGAGCCTTGTAATTTTATTTTTTCATTGTTATTATTTATACCACTGTGGTTTGTGGTCGCTCATGGGCCTTATCAGAAGGCTCAAGGTCACTCAAAGAGAAATGTGGCTATGCTCGGGGTTTCTCTGCGTGATCAAATCAGAAATGAGGAGATCCGCAGAAGAACAAAGGTAACCGACATAGCCCGAAGAGTTGCTAAGCTCAAGTAGCAGTGGGCAGGGCACATTGCTTGCAGGACTGATGGCCGCTGGGGCTGGATAATCCTTGAGTGGCGACCGGAAGGCGCAGTGTAGGCAGGCCTCCAACAAGGTGGACCGAGTGAAGGTCGCGTAAAGCCGCTGGATGCGAGCAGCACAAAACCGGTCGTTGTGGAGATCCTTGGGGGAGGCCTTTGTCCAGCAGTGGACGTCTGGCTGAGATGATGATGAGATGATAATTATTTATACCAACATCTGTTAACAATGACACAAAATTAAAATATCATATTTATTTATTGCAAAAGAAAGAGAGCTTTCGAAATAATAAAACAAAATATTACAACGGTCCTAAGTGGAACACAACAAGTTGGTGGGCGAGCGACTTATCTAAATCATACCACTATACGCCAGGCCCCGAGTTTGTTTGACACACTTGTGGACTTACAGGCGTATTTCATGCCAATAGAAATAATAAAGCTTTTTCTCAATATAATGACCTAGCTGCCGGTGTAAGACAAATTGAGGCATGGAGCTTAAGAGCTGTTGCAACGAATTGAAGAAAGGTTATTTCTCTTCTTGCTGCAATATCCGTGTTATACCAGAGTGTGTTTTAATATTTGCTAATAGTTTCTTACTACAGTCATGGACTAATAATATATAAGTCCACGCTACAGTGCTACAGCGACTCTCTGCATTTGGTTTAAAGTTTCGCTGCATTCGATATGCTAATAAACTTTTTTTTAAGAGAGTATGCTGATTGTTTTATACAGCATTTTCAGCTTCACCGGGCTTTTTTGGGTGTGGCGTGAAACTTAAAGGGTTCCTCAAGCCGTGTGAAACAAAGCACTATCAGAGGTTTTCTAGAAGGAACGGCATCACGCCCTAGTGTGCCGTGTACTAGATTCTCCGAGGGGTCCGCATTGGATCGGAGAGCGGAACAACCCGAGGGCGCCTTTAAAGGCTCGGACCTCGGCTCGGGTTGACCGGGCCGTGGGGGTGGGGAGTGACAATAAACATTATGACATTGTAGTTCCATAAAATAAGTGAAATTATTAAGAACTACGTAAATTATGTTATAATTTCACACTTTTTGCTGTTTTCACAAAGTGATGATATTATAGAGCTGTATATTATTAGTAATTACAATGTTTGAATAAATTTAAACGGGGATTAACGCAAACTAATTAGTAAAAAGGTATCACACCTTCTTTATACCTGACGTTTCGACCGAGGTATAAAGAAGGTATGATACCATTTTACTAATTAGTTTGCGTTAATCCCCGTTTAAATTTGTTTAACTATGGAACGCGAAAGTTTAAAAGTGTATAATGTTTGAATAGTAAAGCAAGTAAAAGTAAAGTAAAGTAAACAGCCTATATACTGTCCCACTGCTGGGCAAAGGCCTCCATCATTGAAATCAAGTCATCACTACAATCGATGGGTATTGGCTTAATCACCACGCTTGCCAAATTGAAATTGCAGCGACTGATGATAATGCTGATGCTGATATTTATTAGCCGGCACGACAAATACCAAACAGTGCAAAGTCGCTTTTCCCATTCATTAATCATCAGCCACTACCATCTAGGTACATCTACGATCATCAAACATAGCAACTTAGAAATTGTCTTAGTACAAAACCCACCATAAAAAATTACGAACGAAAATGCTTCGTCAAATTCGTCATGTTTGTTTGTAACATGCTTACATTACCACAAAACAGTTGAATACCACTTTAGCCTCTTTGCGGCAACAATGAAAATACTCAAAAAAAGTATTGTAACAGTTTTTCCCTACACCTATATAAAAATGGGATTTAAACATTGCGTTTGTGGATAAGCGGCGGGTGGCGGAAGATACGTTCCGTTACTTTTGCTTCCGTAGCGTAGGCGCTGGAAATATTACATGGAAGTGCTAAGGCCAACGTGCACTGAGAGCACGGAAACGGTTCTTATATGAAGTAATCCTGCAATACTTTGCTCTTCTGTCAGCAGTATACGTATACGTAAATCCGTAAATGCAGAGTGCCTAAAGCGAGTTAAAATGAAAATAAAAAAGTTTTTATATTCCAAAAAGTTGTATGGCTTCGATGCACCACTGTGCGCCACCTGAGAAGAATTAAATTCAAATGACAAATTAAACTCGCACTAGTTAAATTCGTAGTGTTCTTCATCTGCATTCTTCATTCATCACTCAAAATATTATTCACTAGTTTTTCCACAACTTCGTCTCTAGGTGTTGCTGCTTTAAGCCCATACACATTGTAGCGACTTTTACACATGCAGATTAAAACGTTATTGTCGAACAGTAGGTAGTAGGATGACTGATACTGCAGATAGCTTCAACTGCACCATGAGACTACAAACAGAAATCAGACTGTAAGCAAATCCGTATCCAGAGACGCGTGCGGCATTTACAGCTAAGACTAACTACTAATCTAATCGTGTGACAATAAAGTGCCTAGTGAAAGTGTCATTCGCCATTCGATCACGTTAACAAAAATGTAACGTCCTCAAGATCCAACTCCTTCCTCAAGGTTGGCAACGCATCTGCGATAACTTTGGTTTTGCGGGTGTCCATTGGCGGCGGTGATTACTTTCCATCAGGTGACCCGCCTGCTCGTTTGCCTCCTTTTGCTATAATAAAAAAAAACGAGAATTTCAATGGCAAAATTTTAACTCTTCTCGTATGTCAATGCCATACTAATTTTCGTTTCCGTAAACGTAATCGAAAATTATTATATATTATTTTATTACTGAGGAGCTCGATGGTGCAGTGGTTAATGCGCCCGGTCTGCGAGTGCTGAGGTTAAGCAACTTTCGCAAAGGCCAGTCATCGGATGGGTGACCAAATACTTATCAACTCGAGCTTCTCCGTGCTTCGTAAGGCACGTAAAGCCGTTGGTCCCGGCTGCATTAGCAGTCGTTAACAACCACCAATCCGCACTGGGCCCGCGTGGTGGTTTATGGCCTGTTCTCCCTATCCATCCGTAGGGAAGGCTCGTGCCCCAGCAGTGGGGACATAAAAATGAGCTGATGATGATGAAACTTAATCGAATGAATACGAATAGAAAACAAAACCCACACTAGGCTACACGTTGTAGTACCCGTTCACCTTTAGGAGAGGTGTAAACGGGCTCCGGTGAGGTCGTTATTGCTGTCGTTAAGTTAAAATTTTCTCTCTTGAACAGTAACGCGAACGTGGGGCATAAACACAGACATTTATGTTATTTGCACGCGGGTATTGGGATGAATATAACGCATAACACGGCCATTCGTACCGAAAAAACTCTACCTAAACCCTGTGGATGTTTTACGTATCTCATTTGTTGTATGTTTCAAGAATTTAATAACGGCTTTCTTTTTTTTTTGTCATTTGTGCTATTTGGGTAGGTATTAACCATTTTAAAGACGAATTGTTGAGTTTGTAACTTTAACCCAATTGTGGGTTTTTAGATAGGTACTTATAATGAATTAGACTACATCGATCTATTCAACATGAAAAAAAAAATACCATTTTTAATTTATCTTTTGTATAGGTACAACTACTACAGTATAAAAATACTATTTGTTAGTTTTTAGAGTTTATTTTTTGTGTCGGGGGTATTTTTAATTTTTAATTTTACTTTTATTTTGTCCTGTTTAAAGTAGGTATAAATATTAGGAATACGGTACCAAATTTCGAATTGATAGGACCTAATGAAGGTAGTCAGATCCCTTCATCAACTATTAAAGAGCTGATGATCTTCAAACGGCTGATCAGGTCATGGTTACCTTACCATATACTTACAATATCATTGAAGTAACACGGTACCAAATTTCGAATCGATCGGACATAAGGAAGTTAGACAAATCCCCTCATCAACTAGAAAAGAGCTGACGATCTTCAAACGGCTGAACAGATTTTAATGAAACATGGCTAAGAACACTCGGGATAAAATTATCTAGGACAAAAAAAAAACTAAACGAAAATCGGTTCATCCGTTTGGGAGCTACGATACCACAGACAGATACATAGACAGACACGTTAAACTCATAACACCCCTCTCTTTTTGCGTCGGGGGTTAAAAAGGTATAAAACATCAAACGTGCTGCTGTTGGCATGGCAATGACCGTAAATAAATAGCCTATAACTGTCTCACTGCTGGGCAAAAGCCCATCATTAAAATGAAGTCATCTCTTTAATTGATGGCAGTGCTACCAACCAAAACTCTTGGGCCGCCTGAAGGGTTGATTAAACAATATTGCAGTATTTTTAAAGTGAGTGAATGTCATAAGTATTGACTCTAGTTTTAGTAGAAGGTACAAAGAGAATTAGATAGATGAAGCAAAAACTTTGTACCCCTTTTTTATACGAAAATTGCGCGGACGGAGGAGTATGAAATTTCGCACACTTATAGTTTATATAGAGAAGGTTATCCGAATGTTAATTTTTTTTTTAAATAATGCCTAATACATAAAACAAACATTACACGCACTACCATGTATTTGACACACACGCATATGTAATTGACACACGCGTATACAGGGTCTAACAAAATCAATAAGCGAACGTTTAAGGGCGGTATCTGTACATCATTCTGAATACTATGACAAAAAATAGGCTTCAGTTTTATAGTGATATTTCAAAGTTATGTTTTCTAACAAACTAAATCGATTAAAATAATGCACATCATGAAACATGCTGTATCTTTACTAACACGCACGCAAACGTATAAAAAGATAGTGTACAGATACACGCACACAATTGAAAAACCAATGTATGACGTTCATACACACACGGCTATTTTTGTGCGCGTGTAGTACAGCTGTACGGGTTTGGAAAGGGTGTATTTTTTGGTGAATTATGATAATGTTTGTTGATTATCTCGGTAACGAGCCTATAGTTTTGGACCAAATTTGGTAATCATGCTCAGTATGATGTGCAGATGCTTCCCTTAAACGTTCGCTTATTGATATTGTTAGACCCAATATACTCTTTTCGAAAATTTCAAAAATGGAAGAGGAGCGGTTGAACACAGAACCTCAGAACAATAACTGCTCAGAACAATAACTAATGAGCGGCCGAAATCGGTCAATGCCAATCCAAACTCACATTTTATCTTTTTTCATTTTTCATTGCTTAGGATACAATCCGTGCATCCTTAATAGAATTACGGTCGAATTTCGACCACTGGGCGACCACTAGTATCTATTAAAGACCCTATATTGTAGACATGTGTTTAATTATAGAATATTATATTTACTCCAGTACGGTTGAGCATTCAATGAAGGAATTTGATAGTATTGGACTGTCTGATATGCAGGCGTCTGTACATATTTGATAAGATCCAAGATAAAACGTTCAAAGACTATATTAATGAGATCGATAATTACTTATACATTATAATAAATTTTCGTAAATTGTGTCCAGACTGGTAGGTGAATAACCGTGTACAATCAACGTCAAGAAGAACTGACCACCTTTGAAGTGCACCATTAGCATCAGTTAGCTCGATCTAGTGGAGGAATTAAAGTTACATAAAAATACAGCGAGTAAAAATCTGATACTTACTGATGGTGAGCGGTCACCGCCGCCTCTTTACACCCCTTTTAAAAGAGCCCATGTCGTTGCTTAATGGGAAAACCTCGGATGACAGATCAATCCACAGTTTGATGGTACGTGGAAATAAGCTCCTCTGGAAGCGAACAGCGGCTCCAGAAAGTGTGCGTGCGCCCTGTTCCGATGGCGGGCGGTGCGATAGTAGAAGAAGTGGACACCAAATCAAAAAGTTCCTCAGAGTTTTCTCCATCATACAGGCGGTAGAACACACACAACGAGCTGATATCACGTTTCAAGGCTAAGGGTTCTAACCGGTCTGTGAGCTTGGGATCGTTGACCAGTCGAATGGCGCGTCGTCGTTGCAAAGATTCTAGAAGGTGAAGCTGGCATTTAGGAGCCCCGGACCAAAGGTGAGAACAGTACTCCATGTGAGGTCTAACTTGGGCTTTGTACAACTGTAAAAGCTGGTTAACATGAAGTACCGTCTCGCTTTCCTAAGAACTCCTAATTTCAGTGATGCCATCTTCGCTTTGTCCTCTAGATTCTTGTTAAGATCACAGCTACCATGTTAAGATCACAGCTAAAAGAAACCAACTAGTGGCACCATTTTTACCCGACTGCGTCAGAAAGAGAGTTACGTTTTCGAGTGTATGTATGTATGTATGTATGTATGTATGTATGTAAGTATGTATGTATGTATGTATGTATGTATGTATGTATGTATGTATGTATGTATGTATGTATGTATGTATGTATGTATGTATGTATGTATGTATGTATGTATGTATGTATGTATGTATGTATGCATGTATATATGTATGTATGTATGCATGTATGTATGTATGTATGTATGTGTATGTATGTGCGTTTTCGACAAGAATCAGTGATTGACTTTTTTTTATTTAATAAAAAGGGGTCATCAAATGATTTTAGTATTGGGTCCTTACCTATGAAATTGACGTTTTTTTTTCTCACTTATTAATACACCTAGTATTACGTCTAAAAGTCAATACCAGTTGTTAATATTATTATACACCTTTAATTAGGACTATGTTACTTAGGCTTCAGTAATAAATAACAATGATTATTCATTTAGAGTCTTTATCGGCCAAAATTTATTTTTAATTGACTTCTTTTTTTATACGCGGAATTGACCTTTTGCTTCATTGTAGCTTTGAAGGAACTTGATTTTTTTTCTTTTTAATGTCTGCTTTATTTAGCTAGTGAAACAAACAAACTGCTCTTCAATTTTTATAGTAATAACAAATAGATGCTGAGAAAATTAAAAAAAACGTTAGTATGAAAAATATAATTTTATAAATCAATTTTATAGGTAAGGTCCTAATAATTAGCAATTGAGTGCAGACAACCTCCTTCCTAACCACCTAACTGTCATTACGTAAAAATTCAATAATATCTACGTTATTTTTTGCGACGAAAGCTGTGTCGAACACTGTGCTTAATGTCGAAAACTAATGCCATTACCCTACTACAAGTGTTAAAGTAACTACGTATGGTTTAGTGTGTCGCCGCACTAAAGTGCTGGTGCTGCTTCTGATACCGATCGTATTTTAGTAGCAATCCCATTGGTGCAATTAAGTTTATAGCACCCGATGGGATTGATGGAGCCAATGCAAGGCAAATTATGCGATGGTGTTCTATAACACGAACCAATCAGATTAATGTTTACCATTGCGGTAGGCTAATGATTCGATCTGCTGAATGATAGAAGCATACACGCGGGCTTTTAAAAACATTTTAGCGTTTTTATCAAAAAAAAAACGGTCTATAAAAATATTGCTCTGGTTGATTGGGGATAAAGCTATACGCAGCCATCAGCAAACTCTCTCTAAAAAAAGCTATTCGCTTCGAAACATGAAAAAATTTAAGACGCAAAAATACAAATTACGATTTATGAATAGCTGAACTGTCTATGCTGACGTGTGTCTTCAATAATTAGTAAATATGTAAACAAAAAACAAAAATAACAAAAAGTTTGTTTCGTGTTTTGATACTGTGAGCATAGACTATGTAATAATATTGGGTACTGTGAGTGTAGTGTGTCCAAAACAAGTTCAAGTGAGTGAGGAAATAGTGACAGACAATATGAGTGTCGGGCGCAACTTATTGTCACTATCTATACAACATGACCTATTATAGTATATTATAAAAAAGTAAATATTTAATTATAATACAGCCCTAACTTGACTCACACTGGCTCTGTGCAAACCGCACCAAACCATTAAAAAAGAATATAAATAAAACAAAACAAACAAAATTGAGTTTGAGTGAATAAATACCTAATTGTTGTATTGAGTAGAAACGTTCGCAGCGCAACGGTTTGCAAGCGTGGCGGCTGTAATTGTTTTATCTACGTAGCAATATCTGTCTCGCGAGCCCATTCTGTGGTTACGCCGCATATTGGATTACGCGCTCCGTGACAGTCAAGAGCTGGGCTGGATTTTAGGTCGGCGCAGTTCGTGGATTTACGTCTATTGTGCAAATCAACTTTTCATTGGGAGCTGTGGCGTTTCCGGGATTTACCAATGGTTTACCTATAGTATGTTAACTGTGCAATGGCTCAGTTCTTCTAAATTGAGAACTATGTCGAATATCAGTTGGTCGAGTATCATCAATAACTAGCTGACCCGGCGGCGCACTTCGTGCCGCTTTGACAATTTCTATGACAACAAAATAAACAAATCGTTAACCTTTTTACCGCCAACAACTTCTATAGAAGTTCGAGATTTTCGTGCCGCCCACGCCAGCACTTCTATAGAAGTTGTTCTTTGTACCTACTTTATTAAAATACATTAATACGTTGGCGTACAGCGGGACATCGCGTGCAGGATAGTTGGGCGGTGAAAAGGTTAAATAGTTTACGGGAGTTTCACCCGAGTTCTTTATGTAATAAACACGTGTTGTGAGGCTCCATTTTGAACTCAATCTACCGTACAATTATTTTTTATATAAAATATCATTCCTACACTTGAAATTGGCGTAATGCTAAACGCGAAGCCGTTAATTAAGATTAAGATTAAATAGTTTACGCGTGAAAGCATATCAAAAACAAACAAACAAAATTATGTTTTTAAAATAATAAGACATAGGAATGTCTGTTATTTATACTCTTGAGAACATGTGTACAAAATTTCATATATGGTTAAAGACATTTATTCTCATTAAGAATTACAAATACACTTACATGAGAAAAACACAAAATATTATTTTTTTAGAGAAATAGTAGTTCTGTTACAAATCACCACCACACAATTTTGCTAAGATGTCAAACACGTTCTCAGGTGCAGTGATTAGCGAACCACTTCATGATGATCAGTTGAATAGTTTACGCGTGAAAGCGGCACAAACAACAAACAAACTCATTTTCGCATTTATAATATTGGTTAGAATGCCAAACAATATTCGGCATTGCTGAACCATTATGTGTCACTCAAAAATCAATAATAAACACAATAGTAAGTAAAATGTTTTTGTTTTGTTTATATAATTTTTAACGCAAATTTTGTTGCGAACAAATTACAAAAACGCAAATGTTGAAAAAAATTCCGCGAGCTGGATTTGAACCTGCACCCCTCTTCTGGTTAATGACGGTAGCTGTTGACATTGAATGGGCGCGTTTGGCTTTCAAAGTAAAAAGTAAAAAGTGTTGAATAATTTCGGCGGGCTGGTTAGAACAACGATAGCTCAATTGGGAGAGCATCTGACCCGGTATGTCAGAAGGGTGCAGGTTCAAATCCTGCTCGTGGAAATTTTTTCAGCATTTGTGTTTTTTTTACAATAGTAAGTAATTTTGAATGAATCTTAGGCAAACGAGATGTATAGGGGCACAACAGTCACCTATATATATTACGTAAACAAAACAGCTTTAATATACCTAGTTTTTACGCGATATCGAAGGTACCTAGTCTTCAGTGAAAATCTTTATTGACGGGTGGAAATTTAGAAAATCCATAACACGGTATACGTCTAAAATGTCTGCCTGCTGCAACTTTAATCTGTAGCCGCGAGCAAATTGGATTACTTCCTCCGTGACTGTCAAGTGTAACTCTGGATGCTGCGTTCCACTTTAATAGCGAATATTCCGCAATTTTCTTTGAAACGCTAGAGCGTCTATCTCTTACATCGATGATGTCGAATTTTCATAGGATATTCTGCAGCTGCCAATATAATTTGGTATTACTTGTAAAACTACTAAACTACTTCTAAAAGAGATTGGTGGGAGACCGGTAAAGTACAAGGCGTATGGAGAGGTTTGGGGGGACCTTTGCTTAGCAGTGGTATCCAGACCACGACCGACTTTTTGAAGGACCGATGATCGGTCCGATTTTTCCGCTGAGGATTTAATCCGATTATCGGACGTGGCGAGGGCACTAATGGCTGATTTACACGTATTAAATTGTTAAGTAGGTAACTAAATTTTAACTTAATTTTAGTGACTTATATTTAAGTGTATGTCCATACGTATTTAAGTAGTTAAGCTCTTTAGTTCACTCAACTCAAGCAAGATGGACGATCAATCTCGTAATGAAGTCGTAAATTCTGTGCTTTGTTATTAGTGAGGTTTTGGACGAAGGCAAAGATGAGATAATTAGGGAAATAACCATACCCAAAAGTCTATGGGTGTGACATTAGATAAATAGAACAAATTGAACCCAAGTGCGTCACTACACTTATGCATTTAACTAAATTGTACTTGTCCAAACGATGATTTTTTTTTTCAAAAACTTGATTTTGAGTTTGCATTTAAAAGCAATTATAAATCTAAATGTTTATATAATTTTTAACGCAAATTTTGTTGCGAACAAATTACAAGAACACAAATGTTGAAAAATATTTTTTTTTTTAAATAAAAAAAAATTTAAAAAAAAAATTATATAAACATTTATAAATAGCTTGCCTACTTCTTAACTGATCTTTAGTATTTGTAAAAATATTATGATCGGATGTTAATGACGGTAGTTGTTAACATTGAATGGGCGCCTTTGGCTTTCAAAGTAAAAAGTAAATAGTGTTGAATAATTTCGGCAAGCTGGTTAGAACCACGATAGCTCAATTGGAAGAGCACCTGACCCGGTATGTCAGAAGGGTGCAGGTTCAAACCCTGCTCGTGGAAATTTTTTCAACATTTGTGTTTTTGTAATTATAAATCTGTTATAATACAAAATTTGGTATAATTTTAAAGGTATTTTTATTCTGAGTTATTATAAATAGGGTGACTGGTACATGGCCCGCCACAGCAAACTCACATATGGAGGAGATCATTTGCTCACTATTGTAGCTTAGTTTTCTTAACTAAAGTTTTATAGTTCAGAAGACAGGATTACTCTTTATTCTAGCGTAATATCTTTTTTAAATCCTTGATATAAATATATATTTTATATCAAGATTATAATAAATATTTTGATAGTTTCAGCAATAAATGTATAAAAGTCATTTGACTTAACATAACTGCTCTACAGTGACTGTAGAGCAAATGTTTCGTCCAACTCATCACGCCATCTTCTCCTCTTTATAAGGTTGAATACTTATCCGTTTTCAGAAAAATATAGTTGTAGATAAATGTACAATTGTACAAACAAGTACGTAGATGAGTTTAACGGGAAGAGCCTTCAAATAATCATAAAACCAAACAATGTTACTACATTTGTACACAAAGTATAAGTCTTAACTTATAGCCATCCCGAACACATTCACGATACATTTACTATAAAAGAACTTTCCGTTTAAATTATACAAAAGAACTTTCAAAGTTTCCTAACGAAAATTAAAAAAAAATTTTTTTCACTGTTACAAAAAAATGAAAATACCGTTTTCATTAATCAATGAAACTATGAAGTTAGTTGTTTTAGTTTATTTAGTTTATTTGTACTAGTTTTGTTTTCAACTTTGTTATTGTTTTAACGAAATGTTATTAAAAAGACATAATGGTCTCACTACCAGTCTGACGCAAAGGTCCCGGGTGCGATTCTCAGCAGTAGTAGGTACATATTCTACTTAGTTTTTTAAGCTCGTAGTAGTAGCTTTCGTAGTTGTTAAATTCCAACAGATAGCCAGTTCCTCAGATAAAAAGATTTTAGGGTGATGTGAATTATATTTAGTTCATCGTACAATCGCTCCACTTTATCTGATGTAAAGTGGAAATGGAGTCCAGACGCGAAGGCAGCTGGTTTTAAAGGTATTGAAGCAGCGCCACCTAGTGGCAAACGAAGAGAGTTAAAATGTTGTTTTTTCTTCATCATCAGCTCATTTTATGTCCCCACTGCTGGGGCACGAGCTTTCCCTATGGATGGATAGGGAGAACGGGCCATAAACCACCACGCGGGCCCAGTGCGGATAGGTGGTTATTTACAACTGCTAATGCAGCCGGGACCAATGGCTTTACGTGCTTTCCGAAGCACGGAGGAGCTCGAGATGAAAAATTTTTGGCCACACATCCGATGACCGGCCTTTGCGAAAGTTGCTTAAACTCAGCACTCGCAGACCGGGCGCTTTGACCACTGCGCCATTGAGCTCCTGTTATTGTTATTAATATTAATATGATTGAATGTCAAATTAAACACATACTAGACACCTAAATATGTGAGATCGCTTTTACACACGGCTACCTGCACAAGGGTTGCCAACTTTTTTTTTAGACTAAATATAGTATTGGATTCAGTACCCATAAAAATAGAGATAGGGAATTCATTAAAAAAATATATAAGTATTTAAAAAAATGGGCTATATGGGCTGGTCATATAAGCCGCAGGACCGATAACCGTTAGGGTAGACGTGTTCTAGAGTGGAGACTGCGACTCGGCAGACGTAGTGTAGGACGTCCTCCGGCGCGGCGGAGCGACGATATATGCAAAGTGGCTGGCAGTGGTTGGATGAGAGTAGCCGAAGATCGGGCTCAGTGGCATGCATTGGGAGAGGCCTATGTCCAGCAGTAGACTAATGTGGGCTGATTATGATGATTAAAAAAAATATATATTATTTCTTAAATTATCATTTTTTGCTGCTTTGAGCCTTTATTAATAGGTTTTTATTTTTAAGGAACGCAGCGTTACTGATAATACAATTTAATTTTAAGTTACAAAACACCATTATCTCTGCTTTTATCAGACCGATACTGGCTCTGTTGCGCTTATCTTTACACTTTGTGTTTATCACAGAAAACTATAGTAAAAATATAGTAGTTTCGCCTACTTTCATACATTTTTAAAATAATAGAAGTTACACACCTAAAATAGTAGGATACTATATTATATAGTAGGGTTGGCAACCCTATGCACAACAGACCATAAAGTTGTTGAATAACTATTGAAACTAAAACTAAAAAACCTTAAAAAATATAACATAATAACTAAAATATATTATTAAAAGGAGTCCCTGAGAGAGAGAGGAGATATAAATGTAGATATAACCTAGATATAACCTACAGCCCTGTGTGGTGCCGGGGATAAAGAATTGCACCACCCCATCTCAACCCGTGGGTGTCGTAAAAGGCGACTTAGGGCCCATTCCAGAGGATGGGCAGCAGCATCTCTCTGAGGTTACTTTCAACCTACTGCGATCGCCAACCCGCCTGCCAAGCGTGGCGATTATGGCAAATACCCCCCATCTTGGGGGAGGCCTTTGTTCAGCAGTGGACGTCTTTTGGCTGAGATGATGATGATAACCTACAGCTTCATGCAACAGACTAGCACAAACTGTCAACTTTTCTCAAAAGACTTTGAACTTTTTGTTTACCCGTAAAATGGCGTGATTTTTTTTTAAATGGCGGATGTGCTGAGTACCTTCGTAGTGGTCGCCGGAAATCGCCACTTATTTAATATAAACAACGTTCTCGGAGTTTTCTTGTATGGAAGGTAGGGACTGTCGTATGTTTTTCAAAAGATTATAAAACGCGCTAACTGGGTAATTCACAATAAATGCAATTACACTTACCCAACACTTTTTTTTTCTGTGCATAATCCCCAAGATAAATGAAATTATATAAGGTAAAAAAATAAAATAAATTAAAAAATAGATATAAATTCTGTTTTCTTTAAAATTCAACAAACAACTTTTTATCTTACATAAAAAAACACACCATTCCATAGCATTTTTTTACACTATGAGCAACACAATAGTAGATTGTACAACAAGAGCATAAAACGAGTCATTTTACCCGAGTCGTGCATATATACGTGGATAGTCACGTCGAGGGTAAAATGGGTTTTATACTCGAGTTTTACACTCTGCTTTTCATTTCGATTGCAAGGAAATAAAACAAACCGCAACACAACAAAAGCTAGTTTCTAGTTTTGTTTGACGAATAATAAAATTAGCTTCCCACCACACAATTTTTTTTTTTAATTTTCGACTACGTGACGTTTGACTATAGTCTGTCTGAGCCGTAATGCCAAGTTGTTATAAATATTTACGTTATATTTTTTTTACGTAAATGCACGCCCGTATTAATCGTATATTTGTATTTAGATAGTAATACATAATTATGTCGTAATTAAATTAAGATATAACCTAAATCTCATAAAAATATATCAATTAAATGAAGGTGTATTTAATTGTGTATGTGGCTGTAAGGCCTAATTGCCTTAGTCTTAAAAGAAGAAATTACTTTATGCACAAGAGCATAAAAACACATTTTATGCCGCCTTCTCTCGACATAAAGAACAACTTTACGAGCATGAGAAGTGAAAAATATATTTAATAACTGGTATCAATAGAGGTCAACAAAAATCACTGAAATTGCCGCTCACCGGCTCCCGGCGACATGCCACACGCGGCGACAATGTTTCGTATCACCGTTTGTCGGTGACTTTCCACTTCAAGGGAATGGCATGCTGAACATTTATTAAAGAAATTTTACATTTTCGGATGGATTGACTGATGTGTATGTAAAGGCTGTACCAAGCGCTTAACCCAATGAAGTTTTATTTATTTAAAACAAACTCTTGCAACTATCGCCGCATACCCGTGTGCCAATCGCAGGCGTGGCGTTCGCAATTTATCCGAGCACCGGGCATTCATCAGTCCGACATGCAGACCTGCTAAATTAAATAGTTTTTAAATTAACAATCAATGATTGTATAAAAAAACCTCTGAATAATGCAGCTTTATATTCACTCTAGGAATATTTTTATAGGCATTTTTATTTTTATTCGCTTAACTACTAATGGCAATCAAGTATACTGACCACTTGACGGTAAACGATTAACATAGGCAATCACCACCGCTAATGGCGGTTATAATATATGTAACACAACAGCAACAAGAACGCATCTTCTGGAGCCAAATGTTCAATTTATTTGTAAATGTTATGTTCTCATGTTGAGAGGAGCTTGATGGCGCAGTGGTTAACGCGCCCGGTCTGCGAGTGCTGAGGTTAAGCAACTTTCGGAAAGGCCGGCCATCGGATGGGTGGGCAAAATTTTTTCATCTCGAGCTCCTCCGTGCTTCGGAAGGCACGTAAAGCCGTTGGTCCCGGCTGTCGTTAACCCGCGTGGTGGTTTATGGCCCGTTCTCCCTATCCATCCATAGGGAAGGCTCGTGCCCCAGCAGTGGGGACATAAAATGAGCTAATGATGATGTTCTCATGTAAGTGACGAAAGTTTTAATGAGAAATAACGTTCTATAAACCGAATCGACGATGTTAACCGTATCGTTTCTTTATTTTTTATGTAGCAAGGCCAATAACTCCCATTTCACCTGATGTTAAGTGAATATGGAATCCAGATACGACGACAACTGGTGCAGCGTGAAAACAACGTAGCATCAGTTAACCTCACTCTGCCGGCCCACAAAGTGCCTCTTCACGCCTCGCCGCCCATATCATAGGAAAGAGGGAAAACGAGTGCTGGCAAACTATTCCATGTTTCGGAGATGCGACAAAAAAACGAGTCACCATCGTGATGGAAAAAAAACGAAAAAAGCGCCTAGGCACATTGTCTGTACCTGATAAAGCGCGCGTATGAACCAGGTATTCGTTCTTGTGCGTGACGTTGACAATGACGATAAAGAAGTTACCGATGACGGTTTTTTTTTAGTTAATGGCATCTTGCGGCTAGCTCGTTTAGCCAGTATCAAAGTAAAAACTATCAGACCAATTTTCCATCTCTATTAAGTTTACTGCTCTACAGGAAAATACAGTAACACGAAATTAGAATACGGTTATTCACAATCAAGAGATTTCCGCTACACCTTCCTATAGCGTGTCACAATCTAGCATGGAGTTCCGATAGCAAAGGACAGTATTAATCAAGAGACCGGTGTTCCCCAAGAGATCGGAATAACTTGCAATGGTGAGGTATGGAGGATGGTGAGGGCCACCGACAGGTATGACGGGCTAGTTAATGGAAAACTCTGCTTAACCTGAATGCTATGAGGAGGTGCATTCCACGTCTTATTTGTAATCTTGGGACGTGTGAACGTGTGCTTGTGAAAATTAAATATGAATTTAGGTTTTGCACGAAATGTTGGGGGTTACACGACGATTAAAAACTTATTTGGTATTATTAAGTAAGATTAGGTTGGTTGGAGGAGCTCGATGGCGCAGTGGTTAACGCGCCCGGTCTACGAGTGCTGCGGTTAAGCAACTTCCGCAAAGGCCGGCCATCGGGTGGGTGACCAAAAATGTATCATCTCGAGCTCCTCCGTGCTTCTAAAGGCACGTAAAGCCGTTGGTCCCGGCTGCATTAGCAGTCGTTAACAACCACCAATCCACACTGGGCCCGCGTGGTGGTTTATGGCCCGTTCACACTATCCATCCATAGGGAAGGCTCGTGCGCCAGCAGTGGCGACATATAATGAGCTGATGATGATGAGGTTGCACACCTTTTTACCTTTTATATACTACTAAATATGTAATGACAAGATATTACTGGTCAACATATTTGTTTTTTGAAAAAAAAATAAAGATATTCAACATTGTTTTTTTTTTGTTTCTTACGGGTAAAGACAGTGCCTTCATCTGAACTGATGTTATGTGATGATAAAACCAATGGTGAATGCGCACTTCACCCGGGATCCTCAACTACTGAGACATTGGCTATCTTATCCCTAGCTGCCGGAACACAACAATGCTACAAACATTGATGTTTTGGTGACATTTTTAGATAAGCTGGTGGTAACTAGCCAGCTGGATCAACAAGCCCTACTACCAACAAAACCAAGTTCACAAACATGTACCCTCCGCTGGGAATCGAACCTAGAACCTCTGGGTCTGGGGACGGTGGTAGTCTTAACCACTAGACCAGAGAGGCGGTAAAATATGTCTATAAAATGTTTCAGCACGCAAGATAAAAGCGGTTATTATAATTCGAGTACATATAGATAAGTTTTAATTAGGTGATTCAGTTTTTATTGCACACATAAAGATAATTAATCAGTTATCACTCCCCGGAACAGAAGGAAGAAGTTTCGAATACCGCTCGTGATACTGTTTTACAACTTTTTATTATTCATTTTTTCTACCGGCCGCTTGCGATTTCACCCACGTGGTTCCCGTTGCCGTAAGAATATCTGAATAAAAAGTATCCTATGTGTTAATCCAAGTTATAAACTATCTGTATGCCGAATTTCATCCAAATCCATTCAGTAGTTTTTAAGTGAAAGAGTAACAAACACCCATCCTTACTTACAAACTTTCGCGTTTATAATATTAGTAGGATTTATATTTTACTTTGTAGCGGTATAATACACAGTTTTGAATTTAGCGATAACCGTCAGTATCAGTAATTTAACGTGTCGACTGCTATGATTACAGATATTTAATTGTTTGTAGGACGGATCTGGCACTAAGCAGACGAAAAGTTAAGAGACTGATATAAACAGCTAGTTAACCAAAAAATATTTAGATACTGCGTGGTTCTTAACGTCACTTTTTTTATTCAAATATACTTTAGAAAAGTGCTTTTGAATCGTGAAACATTTTTTGAACTACTACCCATTCAGGACTTTTTTTTTTAGTTTTAACACTGTCTTCTACGAATTTTCTTCACCATTTTATATAGTGCTACATTCAAAAAGAATCATAAACATTACAACAGTGAATTAAAAACTCCCATTTTAACTAATTAAATCACCTACACCACCTGCAGCTTAATCTACGCACTAACACACTGATATGCCCAGTAACGAACGAGCCTACCTAATTTAATTTACCTAAAAAAACACAAATGTTGAAAAAATTTCCACGAGCAGGATTTTTCCAACATTTGTGTTTTTGTAATTTGTTCGCAACAAAATTGCGTTAAAAATTATATAAACATTTAATTTACCTAATTTTGTCTTTGGTAGTTACCAAAGTCTCCAAAAAGCCATTGGGCATCACTGACTTATTCTCTAAACAAATCCGCTTGAGTCGCAAAAGGAATCAAATTAACTGACTCCTCACATAAACATGTTAGATGGAGCCGTAATTTTATTGTCAACCCTTATTCTGTTTACGGCTCGGTACAACGCCCGCAAAATGATGATCTATAAAGCAAAGCACGTGGGAGATCTTTTAAGCCCGATCGCCGTCCTACACAAACAAAAGATGAGTGTACCTACAAACAGTTTATTTATGTAATAAATTCCGTCCGAAAATGCCCTTATCTAATATAGGATGACAATTTAGCGCGTGACGGAGGCTCGGAGGGCTTGACAGCTCTCACTTGTTGGTGCGTGGTTTGTTTTTAAAAGATTCAATTTAAAAATGTGACAAAATCTATGGTACAGAGTATAAACTTGGAATGGCCGCCTCTATGGTGTGTGGTTAGTAGCTAGGACCGCCAATCTCAGACCAGAGACCCCGGGTTGACTCCCAGCGGCAGTAACATGTGTGTACTCTATTTAGTTGGTGGTAGGGTTTGTTTTAACTCCGCCTGGCTAGCTACTAGCATCTTACCTAAAAAGGTCGCTATAACAATAACGTTAGTAGCTTTAAAATGTTTTGTTTTGTTTATATAATTTTAACGCAAATTTTCTTGCGAACAAATTACAAAAACACAAATTTTGAAACTGTTGAAATATTGAAAATGTTTCAACGGGCTGGTTAGAACCACAATAGCTCAATTTGGAGAGCACCTGATCCGGTATGTCAGAAAGTGCAGGTTCAAATCCTGTTCGTGGATATATTTTTTAACATTTGAGTTTTTGTAATTTGTTCGCAACAAAATTTGCGTTAAAAATTATATAAACAAAACAAAAACATTTTATAAATAGCTTGCCTACTTCTTAACTGATCTTAGTATTTGTAAAAATATTATGATCGGATGTTAATGACGGTAGTTGTTAACATTGAATGGGCGCTTTTGTCTTTCAAAGTAAAAAGTAAATAGTGTTGAATAATTTCAACGGGCTGGTTAGAACCACGATAGCTCAATTGGGAGAGCACCTGACCCGGTATGTCAGAAGGGTGCAGGTTCAAATCCTGCTCGTGGAAATTGTTTACATTTGTGTTTTTGTATTAGTATCTTTGTTGTGGTCCGACAGTTAGGGGTGAGTAAGATAGCCAGTGCCTTATTAGTTGAGGAATCCGGGTGAAGAGCGCTACCACCTTCAACCTTATCATCACTTAATATCAGGTGAGATAAGGTGCCTAGTTCTTTCCCATAAGGAATAATAAAAAAAATAAGCTTCTTACAGAAGGTTCCGTGTTTTATTCCCGCCATGTTAACTTCGACAATCTGGTGAAAGTCGCGGGTAGATAGATAAATTATTTGTTAGCCAAAATTATTAATACAATATTAGCTAGTAGTATCTTAAAGCCTTATTAGGTTTGTCTAGATACTAGGTTCTCAATATAAATAAAGGGGTAGCCGCAGCATGCGAGCAGCACAAAACCCTGAAAGAACTGTTTGAGAATCGATTTCAGTCATTTTTATATCGGTATTATTTCGTCATAAATGTTTGTAGTTATCGTTTGACATGGTATACAAAAGAGCAAGAAAATATTTGATACAAACTATTAAAATGTTGAAAAAAAAATCTACGACTAGATTCGAACCTGCAAAATCAGTCATGTAGTCATGTGTGTGTGTGTCAGTGTGTGTCATGTCAGGTCATAGGGCTGGGCTATCCTGACGTATCTAACTGTCAAACAAGTCACCAGTATCCACTTATATATAATACGCCAAAGTAAATAAGCCTTAATCAATGTCAATTACTACGTCCTCGAGATCTGATCAAACAGCATCAACCTAATAGCTACATCTCTAATTAATGGTATTAGGTGTTACTTTGCGGAAATCCATCGCATACAATTTATTTTATTTGTTTATTTACTCACGTAAAGCTTTTGGTCCCGACTGCATTAGTCGTTTACAATCATCAATCCGCACGCGCCCGCGAGGTAGTTTATGGCCCATGGATGCGGTATTTGCATCCATAGGGAAGGCTCTTGCCCCAACAGTGGGGGACATAAAATAAGATGATGCTGAATTTGTTTCCAGTTAACAAGTCAACAAGTTTAAGTCATAATATCATAGTAACAAACATATAAATCTGCTGTTCGTTTGTCTCGCTAAAACTCGAGAATGGCTGGACCGATTTGGCTAATTTTGATTTTAAAATATTAGTGAAAGTTCAGGGAAGGTTTAAGCGGTGAGAAACCTAAATAATAAGTAACGGAAAATACCAAAAACGATAATTAAATTTTCCAATACAAAATGATTTGTTTGTTTTGTTGTCATGGAAACCAAAGAGAATTTAATCACTTGATGGAAACTGTCAAAGCGGTACGAAGTCCGCCGGGTCCACTAGTCCATAATAAATTATAATTATTCCAATATTATTTAATTAAAATATGTAGGGTTAATTCCGCTTACTTACCGGTTAACACCTCCTATACCTATGTCCTAGTCCGATTGTTGGCATGAATTCCTTAAAATTTGACTTCCAATGTGTATGGGAAGGATTGTGCCCAGCAGTGGGACGTTTCTGATAAGGTCTGGGCCGGAGACCTGTTGCGATACTACAGAAGCAGATACAATATTTTGTATCAAAATTTTCAATTTAGTTGAACCTTCAGCCACTAACCATACACCACAGCCGCAATCAGTGTACAGAACTAAACAGGTGCTTTATAGAAAGTAGGTTAATAGACTACCTTCTCGGCGTTCACAAAATTAATAGCGGAGAAATAAGATCGGAGCCTATCAAATTGGCAAGTTTTTCTATACGCACGCCTACCTATATCGTTGGAAAGTCGTAATATAGCACTCCCGTGGGAAATCTCTTCTATTGCCTGTTTGTTTCTTCCATCTGACGACGGTTGGCTAGTGAGCACCACGTGGAATTATTGCTCTCTGATGGGTTGGTCGGTCATTATTATATCATAAATGAGGAAAGCTTGGCTTAGGAAGTATTCGGGCTTAATAATAGTGACTGTATACAGTTTTCGTTTTTGGTATTAGGTATTATTATTGTTATATAGAAACATACAATTCAGTGTTGTTTGTAAATTTTATTGAAGGTGAAGTGCGGATACTTAGTTTTTGGTGAGATAAATACCTTTTATATTTGAGTTAAAGTTACAGTAAAAAAAACTTTTATGAATATTACCGATAGTTAATAAATGAATAAATGAATGAATATGAAAATTTACGTTGAATATGAAATTAAATGGATCTTGAGTTTTATTTACAGATTATTTTATAATTACGTTTCAAACCTTTAACAGAGTTATGTTCACAGTGAAACTGCTAAGTGTAGTTAAGGCGACGCATTGGAAAATGTGGCGGGGATCTTGATTTTCCCCAAAAATTACAAAACATATGAAAGTGATATTTGATGACATGATTTTTCATTTAATTGACTTCATTTTGCTAGTTGCAGAAACACGATTTGTTAACTTTTATAACAGAGAAAAAAATATCAAAGAAAACTCTTTTAAAACATAGATTTGCATTTTACAGGCAAACCAGACCAATTTTAGCATCTAAATTTTCTTAGTAGATTAGTCTTAACACACACTTTAATATTGTAGTTCAATTTTTTTTAAATAATTTTTAGTTTTGATTTGAAGGAAAAAAAGCCGTTTTTTTATGGTACGAAACGGCACGCAAACGGCAAACGGGCGCAAACGCTCCGTATTAAATTTAAACTGTTAAAAATACTTTGGAAAATTTTGGAAAAAGGTTCCACGATCGGGATCTGAACCAGAAACGTCTGATATACCGGGTCAGATACACTTCTATTATGCTATCGTGGATACGCCCAAACTGTACAACACTACCTGCTCTAACTTTCTAAGCCAAAACCACGTTTTAGAAGACAATACAAAACTAATATATTACACTAAAAAAACATGATTATATAAATTATTTTTTAAATGTAAACTATACTGTAAGAAGACTTATCTACCTACTTAGTAAATAGGTACGTAGGTAGAGTTCCTACTTGGTAAGTATGAAAGTACTATACCCGTTTTAAGATCCCCAAACATGCCCAAACTAAGCTAAGCCCACTAAACTTTCGGACTTGCCAAAATTCGTGAAATACTTCAATATGATTGAAGTCAGTTTGAATACTTCAATCTTACGAATCGTTAGCAAAAGCATAGCAGGTACAGCACACAACAATGCTAGCTCAAGTGAATTATTTGCTAGTGAAACCTGTTTGAATTCTGTTTGATGCAAATGAGATAAACATGAATAATGGAGTAAGTCTCAGTGGTAGGTAATGCCAGGATCAAAAATACGTACTATCTACTCTTGCTACTTAAAGCCGTATTCATTTTGTAAAACTCTTCAGCTTGTAAAGTTATCAGTTGTAGGTAATGCCAGGACCAAAAATACGTACGTAACTACTCTTACTACTTAATAACAGAGTCGCCTTGTTGATGCACAGAGTCATCTGCAGCCTTCTGAGTGCGATTGCAGACCGCTGTGTGTCCAGTACTGAGACACTGGGTCTCAGTTAAAGAAATAAATAATAAATTCCCTCATTGTTACTAACATAGTTTTATAAGTATTTTGTATTACTTACTTTATGGGCTATGTCTAAAATATATATGTCATAGGTACTAATATTAAAAGAGCAATGGAGAGGGCTATGCTCGGGGTTTCTCTGCGTGATCGAATCAAAAATGAGGAGATCCCGCAGAAGAACAAAGGCAACCGACATAGCCCGAAGAGTTGCTAAGCTCAAGTGGCAGTGGGCAGGGCACATTTCTCGCAGGACTGATGGCCGATGGGGCGGAATGGCGCCCGTGTACCGGAAAGCACAGTGTGGGCAGGCCTCCAACACAACAATGCTACAAACATTGATGTTATGGCGCCACATTTAGATAAGATGATGGTAGCCAGCTAGCCAGGCGGACAAACAAGCCCTACCACCAACCAAACCGAGAACGCAAACATGTACTTACTGGGAATCGAACCCGGGACCCCTGTGTCTAAGACCAGTGGTCTTAACAACTAGGCTACAGAGGCGGTTAAGATATCTTCTTTAATAGTCATAGAACTAGTTTTAAGTGGGTAAAATTGATAAAAGCATATTATATACAAAATACTAATTACAAGGTGGACCGACGATCTGGTGAAGGTCGCAGGAAGCCGCTGGATGCGAGCAGCACAAAACCGGTCGTTGTGGAGATCCTTAGGGTAGGCCTTAGTCCAGCAGTGGACGTCTTTTGGCTGAGACGATGATGATGATGATTAATATTATATTGAGGAAAGCTTTGTATTTTTGTATATTTGCAACGAATAAACTTAAAACCTACTAGATCGATTTAAAAAATTCTTTCACCATTAGAATGCTACATTAGCGCTGAGTAACATAGGTTATATTAAAAAAGAAACGTTCACCCAAGCGAAGCCGGGATGGGCCGCTAGTTATTATTATTTATGTTTATTTCTATGTATAATAATTTTTTCCTGATTTACCAACAAAGAATAAGAAATATTGTTACGCGATCTGTAATACGTGTAACCAAATTGAATTTAAGAAAATAAATAAAATAAAAGTTACAGCTACGTTAATTGGGCCATTGACACATGCATTGATAAAATGAGGAATCAAAAGACTGATAATGGGTTTGTGAAACTACAAATAAATATTACTATCACAATAATATTGTTTCACAGTATATTTATAATTAATAAATTCAATTGTATTTTTGTAACAGAAAATAATTAATGCAAAAAATAAACAAAAGAAAAATGTAAAGCTGTTTGGTGCGACCGACCGCTTGTCAATATTATACGAGTTATTATACTCGTTATGTTTCTGTGCATCTGTTGGGAATCAGAATTGTTGTCTTCGCTTCTACGAATTGAAAACAATTAATTAAGAGAGTAAATCTATTTGGTTATTCATGAATACGAAAATTATATTTACTGTACTTCCTTGAAATCGGATTTTTTCCTCCCACGAATTGGAATTGAAATCAATATTAATTAACGTCAAAATTAATTGAATTTCGAATAACAAAATTTATATTACTATAATGTTACAATCAAAGAGAAATACCAGTAAAACCAATAAACAAGTGAAATATAATGATCTCGCCGGAAGATTTCCTGTTCTTTGTGACGGTTTCAATGGAAGAGGAAATATTTCGCGGGCGCGCCCTAAGATATTTCTATAATCGGATCAGACATTATCGAGGCGACGTCAAGTGAACGGAAAAAATTCAAACAAACTCAGCATGAAGCATGATGAAATATAAACTAACAAGTAACATTTTTAACATTACTATCTCAACGGCCTATATTAGTCCCACGGGTGAGCATAGGCCTTCCCACATCCCACATTAACACATCATCATCTCATCTCAGCCAAAATACGTCCACTGCTGGACAAAGGCCTCCCCCAAGGATATGAGGGGTATTTGCCGTAATCGCCACGCTTGGCAGGCGGGTTGGCGATCGCAGTAGGTTGAGGGTAACCTCAGAGAGATGCTGCTGCCCATCCTCTGGAATAGTTCCTTAGTCGGCTTTTACGACACCCACGGGAAGAGAGGGGGTGGTGCAATTCTTTATCCCCGGCACCACACAGGGGAGAACATTAACACATGAGGAGATCGATATATAGATAAAACACTTTATTGCTCACACTACAAAAACAAACAAATGTGCACAAAGGCGGTCTTATCGCTTAAAGCGATCTCTTCTAGACAATATTTGAAGCATAGGACAACTGAAGGGAAAATGAGAGGTAGTGATAGTAATTTTTTTTTTTTTTTTTTGGAGAGAGACTGCTGGTTGCCGAGGGGCATTTCCAGCTTCACCGGGCTTGTTTTAGGGGCGGCGAGGTACGTAAAGGGTACCTCAAGCCGTGTTGAAACGAAACACCTTCAGAGGATTTCTAGAGGGGTACGGCATCGCACACTTAAAAGTGCGCGTCCCCGTGCCCTTCCAGAGTCTCCGAAGGGTTCGGATCGGATCGGGGAGCGGAACCACCCGAGGGCGCCTCTAAAGGCACGGACCTCGGCTCGGGTAGACCGGGCCGTGGAGGAGGAGAGGAGGAGCTCCCAGGCACATGATTGTGCCTGGCATAGAGCGCGTGTGAACCGGTTCTTCGTACCCTTGTTCTACGAGTACGGTGTCTTGGGCCTAAAGCAGTGTGCATGTTTAGTGTATTCTGTAAATGTGTGCTGTCATTTGGAGGAACGGGCGGGGGGGCATTCGCAACTGTAATTGCGTCGTCGGGCTCGGTTAGGACGTGTTTTGGACGCCTAGACGTGTACCGTCTTGATGGTGGAAGGCCTTCAACATTATAGTTGGCAGCCGCCACCACAAGAGGGTTGGGGTGGTGGGGGGCATTATCGAAGTAACGTCGGGAAACGTCCTTGATAAAGTCTTTGATTGTAGGGAGATCGAGGTCGCGATGGAGGTCTACATTACGAACGTAATGCGGACAACCCGTCGCGCCTCGCATGAATCGGTTTTGGAGGGTCTGTAGGGGGTACAAATAAGAGGGCGCGGAGTGCGCGAAAACTACGCTAGCGTAGGTCATGACTGGGCGGATGCAGGCTTTGTAAATTGTCGTCTTACTTCTAAGAGACATTTTACTCTTCCTGCCTATAAGGTGGAATAACCGACCTAATATGAACGCGGCCCTGTTACGGACGATCTTGAGATGCGGTGCAAACGACAATCTCCTATCGAGGGTGACACCGAGATATTTCACCTGCCTAGCCCATGGGATAGGGCGGTCAAATAAACGAATCGGACGGCAAGGATCGTCGGGGCCCCGATAAAAGTACACAGCGGCACTTTTCTCGGGGTTCACTTCGATCCGCCATTTGCGAAACCAAACGCCGAGGGTGTTAACGGCCTTTTGGAGTCGGTTGTAAACCGCGGTTTTGTCTCTACCAGACGAAAATAGCGCGGTGTCATCCGCGAATAGAGCTAGCTCTACACCGGGGGACTTGGGGATATCGTTTGCGTAAAGCGCAAAGAGGATAGGCGAGAGCACGGATCCCTGCGGAACGCCGGCTCGAATAGGGTGCGGGGCGGAGAGCGTTCCTTCGACGCGGAAGCGAAAAGAGCGACCCGACAAGTAGTCTCGTATGATGTGCACGAGTCTGTCTGGCACGCCGAGTTTGTACAGCTTATAAATTAAGCCGTTGTGCCAGACTTTGTCGAACGCCTTCGCGACGTCGAAGAAAAGAGCTCCGGTGCCCGTGTGACGGTGTCTATTGAAACCGGAAAGGATATGCTCCGTGAGGCGGTGCAATTGGTGAGTACACGAGTGTTTGGGCCGGAACCCAAACTGCTCGTTGATGAGGAGGTTATTGGATAGGACGTAGTCCTTTAATCGGGAGACTAATACGCGTTCGTACAGTTTTCCCAACGATTTGAGAAGACTGATGGGGCGATAACTAGAGGGGGCGGTACGCGGTTTACCGGGCTTATGAATACCTATGACCACCGCATCTTTCCACGCAGCGGGAAAGATGGCGTTAGTCATGGCACTATTGAAGATAGCTACTATTAAAAGGATGAGCTGAGCGGGTAAGATCTTAAGGATCTTGTTTGAAATGCCGTCTGCCCCGGGGGCACTACGGGGTTTAAGACGCTTAATGAGCGTTTGCACCTCATCTTCCGTAACGGGCGGGAGGGTCGCGGTGGGAGGGAGGGACGAGAGTCTTTCGACTTCGCTGTCTACCATTTCGATATGGTTCGAAGGGACTGGGAGGGTGCTAGGCGAACATTGGGCCTCGAGGCTGTCGGCAAGGCACTCGGCTTTTTCGTCGTCGTCAAAGACGACCGAATTGTCGGGTTTCTTAAGAGGGGGCATGGATGTGACCGTATCCGACTTAAAGGCTCTCGCCAACCGCCAATACGCTTGGTGAGAAGGCGTGATGTCTTTAAGAAGGCCATGCCACTTCGACTCGCGGAGCTCTTGTATGCGCTCTCTAGCAGCGCGCTGCAGTGAGCGCATACGAGCCCGGTTGTCCGAAGTGGGATAGGAGTCGTAAGCGCGAGTGGCGGCGTTCTTCGCCCGCAACAGTCGCCTCATATCGTCCGGCAGTTTGAAGCGATGGTCAACCGTCGCTACAACCCGCCGGGACGATTCGCTTATAGCGTTAGTGAGGTGACTGCCGAGGGCGTCGATCGCGGCCACTGTCTCGTGAGGCGAGTCAATGACGTCCGGAATCTGGTTTAATGACTCACTGGCGGTAGGTTCGAGAAGCTTCTCGAGCTTATCCCAGTCAGTCACCACCTTAATGACGGGGGTGGGGTCGGTGGGGGGGCCTAGATGTAAGACAACCGGCCTATGGTCGGAGGAGAGCGCGTGGATCACTTCTATAGAACGCAACCGCAAGGTTACGTTCCGTAGAAGTGCCATATCTAGCGGGTTAGGGGTGAAATTATCTATTAACGGATAATGGGTGGGCTCCATAGGCACGACGATATCGAAGAGCATTGACTCAGCGAGTTGGCTCAACACCCGACCGTTACGGTTGGTTGTATTGCAACTCCACTGAGCGTGTTTACTATTGAAATCGCCGGCAATAATGACGGCGGTGTCCATAGCGAACAGCGCTTCGAGATCGGGTTGTTTCAAAAGCTTATTTGGGGACAAATAAGCGGAAGCGATAGTGATAGACGCGTGGCCTGTCATGCCTAGCCGACAGACCGAGACCTCTAGATCGGAAAGTTGAGGGGGATCGAGCGGGACACAGTGAAGTGACCGCTTGTAATAGATAAGAGTGCCGCCTCCGCGGCCATCTCTATCATTACGGACGAGGTTGTAGTTTGACAAGCGAGGGTCTCGGTAAGATGGTTTCAGGAAAGTTTCCTGTATGAGTAAAACGTCGACGGAGTGTTCGGTTAAAAACTCGGACACTTCGTCGCGTTGTTTCAAGAAACCGTTCGCGTTGAAAAACGCAACCGTTAGGGATCGGGGTTTAATACGTGAATTGGGCGTATTATTCATTATGGGACTTTAGGGAGTCGAATAGGGACGTGATCATGTCCAAAAGTGGACCGTGATCGTTGAAGATCGCCGCCATGATAGTGGCGGGGCAAGCGGACGGGTCGGACGCGGCTAAGCGCAGCTTCTCCACCATCTCTACGATTTCGTCCTTGTAACGGTATAACCGTACAATTTCGACTGCCGTAGACATGGCGGTGAAGCTCACCGGGCAAGCGCCAACGGTCGCGGCAAACGGGTGCTGCGGGCGGGCTTTGGGTTGGGCCTTAGGTTGGGCCTTAGGGACCTTAGGGGCGGGGGCCGGCTTGTTAGCCGGTTGGGGCTTGGCCTTAGGGGCCTTGGGCTTGTTAGCCTTGGCCTGAGGGGCCTTGGCCACAGGGACTGCGGCCTGAGGGGCCTCGGGAGGGCTTTGCTCCATAGGAGTAGGGGCCGGAGGCGGAGGCGGAGGTGGGTCACGAGCCGGACCAGCCGCGGGAAACTCGGCGAGCGAGTTTAGCGCGGGGGCCTGCGCCGCGAGCTTAGGAGCTAGCGGTGTAGTCCAAGCGTTGCGGGGCGGTGGTAAGGGGGCCGCGGGGCGGAGTGAAACTTTCGCGATCTGCGAAGGCGGAGGGGCGCGGGACGCGGGGTTACGGCGCGGTCCCGACCCGCGGGTTGCGCCACTGCGCGGAGCCTTGGGGCAACCGCGATAATTCGCGGTATGACCCAATTCAACGCAGTTAACGCAACCGGGCGGGTCGTCGGAGACCGGCGCCGGCGCTTTGGGCCTCTGGCACGCTTCAGTGCCATGGTCGCCCAGGCACTTAACGCACCGGGGGCGCGCAAAGCAGTTACGGGCTGCGTGCCCGTAACGTTGGCATTTGTGGCATTGACCTACAATGCCACGCTTGTGGGGGACCTCGATCGATAGACGAGTGAAGCTCTCTATCGATTTAATATTGAATATAGCTTTACCCTCCGGGGTATTATCTAATATCGCCTTGAAGAGGCCTAAGGGCTTTTTGTTCCGGCCTATCATCCGGGACACTTCTTGGACCGGGTAGCCCTGAGACTTAATGTCATCGAGGACTATCTTGGGGTCCCAATCCGAGGGGAGGCCTCGGATTACAACGGACAGTACACGTTCCTCGGGAAGCGAGTACGTGTGAAAGGGCACGTTGTTGGAGCGTAAAAACGCGGTAACCGACCGGAATTCGGTTGAGTTAGAAAACTCAGCCTTGATCATTTGAGGATCGCCGTGAACTAGGCGAGTCCTCAGAGGGATAGCGTTGAATCGCGCCTTAATAGATCGCGAAAGATCGGGCCAGCACTTTGTATCTTGTATGAAGATAGGCGGGGGCTTTTTGTCCTTGCGCGGCTGGGCCGGCTCGGGCCTCGGGGAGCTAGGACGGGAGTTAGGCGCGCTACTTGCTTTCGCGGCCTTAGGCGGGGGGACGGAGGGAGGGGCGGTCTTGCGGACGCGCTTGCCGTTTTTACCGACCGTCTCGTACTCCGAGTCGGATGAGGTCTCATCGGATTGCGATGAGCTCTCCTCGGACTCGGAGCCCGTGACGTACGGGCTATCCTCTTCCGCGTTAGAGGCGGAGGGGCAAACCTCCATCTCTAACTCGGGAGCGGGCGACGGCGCTACGGGAGCGAAGTTGGGCATGAGCGAAGGGCGCTCGGGCTGGGGCTCGATTAGAGCGATTAGGGGCTCGTTAAGAGGAGACGGGGAGGCTGGCTGAGGCAGCCGAATAATGGGCCTATCGTCGGACGGCGGAGTGCCGAGCGCGGGGCTAAGTAGGGCGGTTAGAGGGGCCGGCAGTTGAACGGCCGGTTTCGCATAAGGCGAGGGACGCGCAGAGGGCGCAGAAGAGGACAGTTTGTTACTGTAGGCAGTCTTAAGGACTCTATAGCTCTCGGGGTGACTTTGTCCTATGAGGGACTCAATCACCTCGAGCTCCATCTCAGTGTGTGGCCTAAGGCCATACACCGAGATGCGTGCGTAATGTCAGACCCTCCCTGTCTGTAGACAGGGAGGCGTGAGTTAAGAAGGGACCTAGCTTGTAGGCCCTAATAGTGTATCCTCCGGTGAAAATCAATTCACCGTAGGGTGTGTTACTAAAACTAGACTCTAGTGTGGCTAAAGTTCTGAGTTGACTAGGAGATCCCCCAAGGCCAACTTTGCCAGAACTCTTCCGGAGTGTTTTCCCCCCAGGAGGGTCAGGAGGGCAGCCGGGTCAGTGCCCCAACTGGCTTAGTTGTCACGGTTACGTATCCACCAGTTGGCTGCTAAGCGCAGACTCGAAAATGACACCCTGTCGTGTGAAACGGCGACAAGCGCTCCGCGATGAGAACCACGACGAAAGCGCTTGAGACGCGGCGTACCGTGCACCGGAGCCTTACCGGTACACGATAATAGGGACCGAAACGGCAAACGGGATCTTGAACCGGGCGCGGAGGGAGCTCGAGCGAGACGTGCGTCCGGCGCGCGAGCAAAATCTGGTATGTCAGTGATAGTAAGGGACGATTGAGCTATAAAAGGCTATAACCCTCTACGCTGGTCTAATGCGGGTCGGTAGTTTTCACGACAGCTGCCATCTTACGGTGACAACTGGAACCAAAGACTATTTAACCTATAGATATTATGAGTTTTTAATAAAACTTGTATTTATTTTTTATTTGAGTTTATATGAGTTTATAATGATTATTTGTTTCCCTAATTAAAAAATCATGTCACCACTACAATCGTTGGGCATTGGCTTAATCGTTGATTACAACCTCGGGCTATAACATCGCAAGTCCAAAACATTAGCCCGACATGGAAATTAAGCAAAAGTCAAATTATTTATTCAATACCAGATGACCGGCGGACTTCGTACCGCTTTGACAGTTTCCATGACAACAAAACAAACAATCATTCGTCTGCTTAAGAACACCCGTATCCCATGATGGACCCCTATAGCAGCGCCACCTACTGGGTCCAAATGTAAATCTAAACCATCCTCGAATCCACTTGAACACACTTAAATATTACTATTACACTGAGGTAGATTTGGATCTACCCATAAAGTTATTATACCAACGGAATATATTAACTTTATGGATCTACCTCAGTGTTCCTATGTCCATGTCCAGGAGAAGCTAATGCAAATGGTATGGCAGGTGGCGCTGCTATAGGGATCCATCATGAGATGGACCCCTATAGCAGCGCCACCTACCGGATCCAATTGTAAATCTATACTATTCTCGAATCCACTTGAACACACACAGAAAATTTCATCCAAATCGGTCCAGCCGTTTAGAAGGAGTTCAATAACATACACACGCACAGAAGATTTATATAATAACTAGCGGCCCGCTTGCGACTTTGTCCGCTTAAGTGAACACCCGTATCCTATCCTATAGAACCCTATGGCAGGTCAGCGCCACCTACCGGGTCCAATTGTATGCATGTTTTATACATATAAACCTTTTTTTTTAAAAAACCACATCAAAATACGTTGCGTAATTTTAAAGATCTAAGCATACATACATAGGGACAGACAGACAGCGGGAAGTGACTTTGTTTTATACTATGTAGTGAAGATAAAGATAGGCGTTCACCGGCACTTATTGACATTAAAACTATAAAAAATCCATTATTTGGATTTTAATCATCATCATCATCATCATCATTATCATCAGCCTAAACTAGTCCGCTGCTTGACATATACCTGTCCAATTGCAAATAATAGTAAAAAAAAACAAATTTTGTCGTAACACCTACCACCACTTTGGATAAGGCAGAGAGGGACAACCCCGCTACATACGACTTTAAAGTTTATACTGACACCCCCCACCAACCGACCAGTGTCAGACAACCTTGCGCAAGCACAAGAGACCATCTGCGTCAGGTCATAACGCCAGACCAGGACGCGCCGAAGCGCATTCTTCATCCGGAACTCTTAAGACTAGTGCCTCGAGCGAGTTGCCCCGTGGACACTGGATATTAGGTAGTGGACTACCTAATATCCAGATAGGATACTGTTTCATAACGAAGCTTCTCTTGGCCTAGATAATTTGTGTGAATGTTAGGAAAGTTTATTTTTAAAATTGTAAACTTACTTAGGGAGAGTCTCAGGACAGAGGAAAGAGCTACTGAACCTCCGAGTATCGGCCACCGAGGTTATATTCAGAAAATATTTTATTTTAAAGTGAAGCCGGTTTTCCTTAAGGTTCATTTTCGCCTGGCCACAGTTTGTTTGACCTAGAAGGTTGTGCCGCGACTGCTTGTGACAGCTTTGGCTCTACTCCTCGACGCTAAGCAGTATATCTTTGGTGCATCATAATTTTATACATAGATCGTTACAGTTTAGGTTAAGGATTTACTCAGAGTAACACAATCTTTTTTTTTTCAATCCTTTTCCGCCACAAAGTCTTGTCATTCATATAGATTTGACGAGCAATAGATTTTTTTTAAATAATCTAAATAAATTTGCAGGTTTAGACCTTATGACGGCTTTAGGTGCTTTCCTCCGTGCTTCGGAAGGCACGTAAAGCGTTGGTCCCGACTGCATTACCAGTCGTTAACAACCACCAACCCGCACTGGGCCCGCATATGGTAGTATATGGCCCGTTCTCCCTATCCATCCATTCCATAGTGAAGATTCGTGCCGTAGTAGTAGGGACATAAAAATAAGCTAATAATGAGAGCTTATGACGTATCAATCTTCGTATTGTACACTAAGTACATCATGTGGGTATACTTGTTCAAAGTTAATGTTAATTTATTGTGTTCATCTTCTAATCGTGTATAAATGTTCACTATAAGGTCCCTACAAATGACTTCAGCGAGATGAGACAGCCAAATCCTTAGTGCCTAAGAATTCCGGGCGGAGTGCTCTTCGATCTTCGACCTTATCGTCACATACAATCAGGGCTTCAATTCTGCTATTTTCTTACGTCCATAATCGTGTCTTAGTGGCTTGATTCTGACGTTTTTTCTACAGTCTAAAAAGTCTACTGACAGAGACACTGTCTGACATCAGACTACTGAGACACAATTTTACAATACAGGCCCTTTGTGAGTTAAAAGCTTTCTATTATTATTATAGTTATATATAATTTTATGCAAATTTGGTCACAAACAAATTACAATTTCAAAGGCATTAAAATAATTTCAGCAAGCCGGATTCGAACACCATAACATAGGTGCACTACAGCTAGCTAAGCTATCGTTGCTCTATCCAACCCTCTATGTGTATTGTATGTCATGGAGTGCAGGGTTCAAATCAAAACCCACAATTTTTTACAACTTGAACTGCAACTACAAGTCGTAAGCTCATTATTTACAAGGGCCGGTGCAGTGGTTAAACGCTCAGTAAAACAAAAACAAATCTCTATTGACAGTATTAAAATTTTTGAGAGAGTAATAAATTTCAGATCGCGAAGTCGAGGATAGAGGGAAGTGGAGAGAAACAAGGAAAGCTGACCCCACCACCACGTGAGACCGTAGCTAGAAAGAGAGAGAAGCTTTAGAAAATAAAAACCATTACCATTAAATCGCCTCGGTGACCGAGTGGCAGAGCGCTCGGTCCCAAACCCGAAGGTCCCGGGTTCAATTCCCGGGTCGGGCAAAGTGTGTTTCGGATTTTTCGAGGCATAGCCCGGGTTTGTGATCACCGACCCACATTTGGCAAGCGTGGTGATTAAATCAATACCCATCAAGTGCAGTGATGACTTGATTTCAATGATGGAGGCCTTTGCCCAGAAGTGGGACAGTATAGTATAGGCTATTTACTTTTTACTACTAAATGAAAACGATGCGTTGTCACCTTAAATTACACGAAGAAATAGTGAGCAGCGCAGTCGGTAAACTTTAAAGAGTTTACTCCCAACTAAAATTGCGTTGAGCCGAGCCGACTCCACTTTGAGTGACGCGGTCCTTGGTCCGAGCGGCGACGAGTTAATTACAGCTTCCCCAGCCTCTTTAGCTGGCTTTATATATGCACTGACTTAGTTTTACCACAGATCTAGTAATAGATGTATTACTGCTGAGATCTAGCGCCAACAGAAAGACAAAAGAAAATTTCACGATCTTTTTTCCGACCAGCATTGTTACCACTCAGAATATATTTAATCTGCTGGGGTTCAATCTTTTAGCTTAAGGCGACGCACCGCTAAACAATAAATCTCATACGGAGCGTTTGCGCCCCGTACCATAAGAAAAACTGCTTTTTTTTCCTTCAAATCAAAACTAAAAATTATAAAAAAAAAATTAACTACAATATTGAAGTGTGTGTTAAGACTAATCTACTAAGAAAATTTAGATGCTTAAATCGGTCTGGTTAGCCTGTATAATGCAAATTTATGTTTTAAGAGAGGTTACTTTGATATTTTTTCTCTGTTATAAAAGTTGACAAATCGTGTTTCTGCAACTAGCAAAATGAAGTCAATTAAATGAAAAATCATGTCATCAAATATCATTTTCATATGTTTTGTAGTTGTTGGGAAAAATCAAGATCTCCGCCACGTAAATTTCCAATGCGTCGCCTTAAGGGATAAAGTAGGAGTCCAACAGTGGGACGTTTATATGTTTAAAGGCTAATTGATAATTGTTTATAAATGGTACCTATATATACCACGTAATTAATTTATTGTTTCATCACTTTATTGCTATTCCAATAATAAATTAAATAAAAAATACAAACAATTATGAAAATTTACAAGTAAACTTACACTGGTGCTACATTTACACTAATAAGTATAAATATTATGTTGACATATATATTTTATTAAACCGTATCATGTATTTAAATAAGTTACTCATATCGTAGATACTGTATTATAGCCTTTACTACAATTATTTTGATATCTCTTACAGCTTAAAGATAAGTTTTAATACTGTAACCTTTCTAACCATTTGTTATACATTAAAACTTCTTTGTATGTCTAGTAACTTGCTCCCTTTTTGGAATGTATATCGTAAGTTCCAAGTATCACAAAAAGTGAAGCAAGGATAAGTTTAGAGCGCATAGTTCCTGTACGGAGAGTGGACAAGGCTTCGCAGTGACTCGAGTGACGGCCTGTGGAAACTTCTGAGAATACCCGTCGCATAAATAACGTAAACGGAGCAATAACGTCGTCCAGATGTACACTTATTACAGCTTGAAGTTTGTCTTATGTTCGTATCTCTATAAAGAACGTCTTATGATAAAATAAAACATGACATTCTATATAGGATACGACAAAGATAAACAATACACTCATTATAAAGTGTCTGATTACACAAAAGACAAAACATGGGTTTGAAATGCTCGAATCACTTCAACAGGTATTACTTATTTAAAATATTACTTAAATATTACTATTACACTGAGGTAGATTTGGATCTACCCATAAAGTTATTATACCAACGCAATATATTAACTTTATGGATCTACCTCAGTGTTCCTATGTCCATGTCCAGGAGAACCTAATGCAAAAAGTATAAAACGTCAAGCTAAGACAAATATCAAATTGACAATATCCCAATAAATTGTTTAATTTTAATCTGCAATTCCGCAGTGTTCGCGTCAACTTTAGAAAACAATGAAAGATTACAGCCAGCCAGCCAGTAAATTACCAGCATTTAGGAGCCCTTTTACATTTACGTACACCATACAAGCTTTAAATTTCAAACTAATAAGCCCCAATAAGCCAATTTTAATTAAACTTGCTATGCCTATGGGAAACACAGAGATCTTGACAGTTATAGAAAACAATTTAAAAAAACGGTTATACGAATATAACTTTATTTAGGCGATTTAAAGTCCACTATAGAACGTTTCGAATCGCCTAAAACCATTTGAATAAACTTTTGTTTTAAAAGTTTTCTATTAACTGACAACATTTATATTCTCTGTAATTCTCTGCAGCACAGCATTACAAATGGCTCATTGCTTGCATCGGTTTGAAACAATTAGTGCTTTAGATTTTGTATGGGATTAGAATGAAACAACTTTTACGGATCTACTCGCGTCTATTTTATACATTAGTTTTAATTAATGTTTTCCCTGACGTTTCGAACCCTATGCAGAACTAATGTATAGAATAAACGCGAGAAGATCCGTAAAAGTTGTTTCATTTCAATGTGTAGTGTTCGCGGAAACTTTAGAAAATAATATTTGTATTACCGGAATGTGAAAGGGCACTTAACAAAGAAACCTACACCAAGGATCAATGGGGCATTGTGGAAGTATTTGCCAGCTCGCCCCAGTATCGTTGATAAGTTCAAGAGCTGTTTTAGGTGATACTTTATCTCTTTGCGAAAGTTTCGCCGGCCAACGAGATTAAATGCAAAGTTTAAATTAATTGTAAGTTTCTTACCCGAAATTTTTGACGTTAACTAAAATTAAATGTTGAAACTGGAAACGGTTACGCAGTGGGGATTAAGTTAAGAAAGTAAACTCAACTACAAATTGGATGTTCTGAAATTTTTGAGCATTAAAAAATTTATGGTCAGGCTGTGGCGATAACTGAGCGGCAAGATGGGCTGGATCAAACTGCGGATTACCGAGGTCGAACCACCGTTGCTTAGATTAGTCTAGATCATCGATGTGTTGGCCGTAGACGTAGCACAATTTGGCTTAGGTTATTAACTTAATTTATAGGCAGGTACTTAACACTAGGTATTGCGGCATTGCTACGAAAAATAAGACCATTAAGTTGCAACTTCCAATATCTACAACGCTATTTTCAGAAGAGTCCGTGATGAGTGAACCGTTAATGATAAAATATGTAGTTAGTTTGACAGTGGTAAGGGATCTCAAGGATCCCGTGTGAAGTATGCTCATTTATTTATTAACGAGTATTTATTTGTTAATTTTAGGATAACTAACCGCTTACAAATGTAAAAAATAACAACAAAAATTATAACTATAAGCTATTGACCAGCCCCCCGACCGCCTAACCGATCGCTTTGACTACGCGTATAGTTTATGACGTCATCTTGCCACCTCGCACCGTCTATGAAAGCAATATCAAAAGGTAAAGGCTATAGCTTTCGATATTGCTTTCATAGGCAGCACGAAACGACTAGATGACGTCATAAACCACACACGAAGTCAAAGCGATCGGTTAGGCGGTCGGGCCCCAGCTACCACATTTAAGATACTTACTTTCAGTAATAGTAAAACTAAACTTAATACTAATAAATTATATTAATATTGAATTGTCAACATGTCGTCAACAACGGTAAGCGTTTTTTTATGCTATTAATACTGTCGTGAAGTGCGTTATCCTCAGCCTTATCATCGTTTACCATCAGAGATGAAGTCTAAACTCTCTACAATAGTGAAAAGTACAAAATATGTTAGTAGTCAAAAAGTAAAGTTAGGAAAAACATATTCCTATGGCGAAACATAAGAATTATACCACTTCTATCAATTCAAAAGCTTTATTCCAGGTAAAACTTCTGATAAAAAATCCATTCGCGGTAATCTCTCTGGCCGCTTGAGTCGCGGGGTACGGAATTACCTACAAATCGAGCTGACTGATATCTGACCCACTTTTCTGCTCATTCGTGGCAGCAGAATGGAAAAAAAATATCATTCCATTCTTTTATTTCTTTTACGCTCATATTATTATGGAATTATTAAGCTTTTTATGAATAATTATTTTTATTTGTGTTTTTTAACTACAATAATAATAATAACAATATTGGCTACCTTGACTTGGCTCACGAGGGCCATGTGGGATGTAGATTCAACCATTATTGTAGTCGTTTCGGCAAACGGTCTTTTAGCCAAGAGCCTCGATCAACACCTAGAGAGGCTCTCGCTGAAAGGTTGGGTCAAGGGTCAGATGCAAAAGGCAGTACTCTTTGACACGGCACGTATTGTCAGGAGGTTTCTCACTCTGCAGCCCTGACCTGTACCTTGGGCTCTGCCCCGCTGCTGGCGGTACTCTAGGATTAGGTTTTTATAATGTTTTACTGTTTTTATATTAAAATATTGTAAAAATCTAGTTCTAAGAAAGAAAATAAATAAAGAGAATAACAATATTATTAGTATTGTCAGGAGGTTCCTCACTCCGCAGCCCTGACCACCGGTAGCTTGGGCCTTGCCTCGATGCTGGCGGTACTCTAGGATTAGGTTTTTATAATGTTTTATTGTTTTTATATTAAAATATTGTAAAAATCTAGTTATAAGAAAGAAAATAAATATAGAGTATAACAATAATAAGAGAGTCTTTTGTATTAGACCTTAGTTCAAAACAATGTTAGTAACTATAATGCATAATTTTATTTTTAATTTAAAAAAACTCGTATTTATTTTGCTAATGCTGTAGGAAAGTATAATGTTTTCTGTATTTCGGCATATTTCGGTAACTCAGTCGAAGGCGTTAATGCTGCAAAAAAATCAGAAAAATTATACTTTTGGTAAAATTATCCTCTAAGCCGAATTGCTGACAACCCGAATGAAAGGGTGGCGAATAGGAAATGACACGGTATACAGAATAAATACCTTTCTGACTCCCCACGACGGGTTTTAGCGACTCATTACACGTGAAAGATCGTGAATTTGACAGGTAACCGAGTAATGGCCGGAGTGCGACGATTTAGGTTCAACGAAGGTTTATTTCTAATATTAATATCATTTATTTCAGTCTTATGCCTTTGTAGGTAACAAAAGTAGTAGATACACACATACAGACCTACTAAACTATTGTAGGGCTTTATTTTAATTAGCTTATCGTACTAGTACAAGTAGTAGAGTACAATACCTATATTGTGTCCCACTGCTGGGCAAAGTCCTCCATCATTAAAATCAAGTCATCGCTACAATTGATGGGTTATTGGCTATCACCACGCTTGCCAATAATTTAACAAAACCAAACATTTAGAGTTTGCCGAAAAATATAAGTGCGCTTGCTCCGGCTTTATCGTCCATATAAGAGAGAGGGAGAGAGAAAAACGTATTGTTATTGTTATATAGGATGCCGTATAGGATGTCTATAATATAACTAATTAAAAAAACAAATATTATACAGTAAGAATAGCAGTCAATCAGGACCCCGCCTCAGCTGATGTTGTTGCAAACACATACATACGTGAAACACATCATTTACATGGAAACTATGTCAATACACAGTTCATGTAAAAATGTAATTATATTTTACTAGATAACAATAGACAAAGGCCTGTATTAAGTTATTTTAGAAAAAACACTTGTTCAGAGACCTGATTTTTTACACTTTCACAAAATGCCGCCGTTTTTTAATACAAAAATATTTTTATTGTGATTTGACATACAGCACACAAATAAATCATACTCGTACTTGCATATTTGGGTACTCACCACAAAAATATCAGAAATGTTTATTTCATACCTACATATATTTTAAAAGTTTAAAAAAATGGTAAGTAAGGCCAAGGTACAACCATACCCTATGTACCTGGGCCAGTACTACGGTGTACCTAGAACAGATTGAGGATTCGGGGGTAATTGAAGTAAATAATTAACTTTTCTTAACTAAAATCGTTTTATTCGGTCTATTACTATCATCATCATCATCATCATCATCTCAGCCAAAGACGTCCACTGCTGGACAAAGGCCTCCCCCAAGGATATGAGGGGTATTTGCTGTAATCGCCACGCTTGGCAGGCGGGTTGGCGATCGCAGTAGGTTGAGGGTAACATCAGAGAGATGCTGCTGCCCATCCTCTGGAATGGTCCCTTAGTCGGCTTTTACGACACCCACAGGAAGAGATGGGGTGGTGCAATTCTTTATCCCCGGCACCACACAGGGATCTATTACTATACCTATTTTTAACTAAACTGAATAAATGATTTTGAATTGGAATTTTTTGAATTTTGAATACCTACCATAGACAGTAGAATTTAGTACCGCGCGAATATTTAAAACGAGCCCAATGGCCTTGGTACACATAGTGCCAAGGTTCAACAGGTTCCCATATTGTTTTCTAAAGTTTACGCGAACTCATTGAAATGAAACTATTTTTGTGGATCTACTCACGTTTATACGATAAACAATAGATAAAAACTAATAAATAAATTTCATTTCAACGACTGTATACGTTTTAAAATAGCAGAATCGCGACCCACAACTAGTCGTTGCTTTTGATTGATGAAATATTTAAACAAATAAAACTTAATAAAAAAGTAACTGTCCTAGCGGCCCTTTGAGTTACCAAGACGGTATTGATGTCTATCATTATTATTATTGCGAGAGGTCGTGAGTTCAAAACCCACTTGAGGTGAAATGTTTTCTCTACTCGTGTTACATAGCTGCCATTTTTTACTACACCAAAGACTGTTATTGGGCAAACTGTTGCTTCGCATCGTCTTATTTATGACGGCTTCGGGAATCGAACCCGAAATTACTAACAATTCTAGTGGCAGTTTAATTCAGTCGAACAATTTGCATCCAATTTCAAATAAACCTAATCTAATTTCTGTATACAAATTAACATCATTGATATTTCTGGTTCACTGAAGTTTTTTATTTTATTTTTAGTAATTTAAACCAGTTCTCAATTTTTTTTAAGTTAGGCCTATGTTACTACACCGTCACAAACCCAAAGTAACGAACCAAACATACTTTAACATCCACATTATTATGTTGAGTTTGGGATGGTGTTTTCTTTTGTTTTTTGACGTTTTGTAATTGTCTGCGTTTGGCGCTCGTTATCTATACATAAAATAAGAACGCAGGGATAAAAAAATCTGTAATTGCAAAATATAAAAAAAAAATTACACAGGTTGCCTTAAAATCACTTACGGAACACGATAGAATAGTTTTTAAAAAAATTGTTTGTTTGTTTGTTTGTTTGTTTAATTTAATTTACTTTAGTAGGTGTTCGAAGTGACCACCGTTACATTCAACAAGTTCAGGCATGTAAAATTGTCTCTATGGTTGTTTGTACCTCTTTGCTGGTTTTGTAATTGTAAGATCTTTACCTAAACGTGTTGAATATTGTATTGAAAAAAACGGTGGTCACTTCGAACACCTTCTAAAATAAATAAAAGTATGTGAAAACAATGCATTTTATTCATTTTATTCATTTTAGACATCATGTTTCAAAGAGCAATTTACTGCTTAAGACCTACACAATCGATATCTAAATAGAAATAGTGTAAGTTTATTTTTTCAAAACAACCGGGTTCGATTCCCGAGCTGAGTACAGGTTTTTTTAAATGTATAAATGCAGTTTTTCTTCTTATTATAATCAATGACATGGTTCCTAAGAACAGATCTTCGTATGTCTTATAGTTTCAGACTTTCCCATACTGACCGATTTAAATGAGACACCCTGTATAATAAGAACGTAAGGATAAAAAATCTGTAATTGCAAGATATAAAAAAAATACTTAAAAATCACTTACGGAACACGATAGAATAGTTTAAAAAGAAATTGTTTGTTTGTTTATTTGTTTGTTTGAACACGATAAACTCGAGAACTACTGAACGGATTTTGATCCGGTTTTACCGAAATGCTAAGAAAATTCCGGAGAATAACATAGGCTACATAAATACTCGAAAATTGTTAAATTTTGATTTGGTCTAAATCGGGATTTAATCCTTGGTTGCTTGGCAACTGTTGTTTATTATGTAACATAGGGGAATTTTTTTTAATGAGTTTTACGGCTCTGGCATTTGAGGCTCTGGCTCTCTATTGCTATCGTGTTTTACGGCTCTGGGTTCTTTGCCCTTTTGAGCCTGTCATTGATAGTTGTTGTCATGAGAATACCGATTTTGATGCGGTTATCACCAAAATGCTTAGAAAATTTCGGAGAATAACATACAAATCGAAAAATGTTAAACAAATTTTGATATACGTATTTACGCGACCAACTGTTAGATACGTTCGTTGAGTTATTATTTTAGAAAAGTTTTGTTACTTTCTAAGGTAAAACCTACCCTTTATAAATCTGTGAGGCACCTAAGCGAACATTAGCACCGCAGTAGTAAAGCAACGGAAAATAAAAACAAGCTCGAAATCACGCACATCATTAAACTTGGCTGTACATAGGTACACCTTTTGTTTCATTTTTCCAAAATAACCAATAATAATATGACTATTTAGTCGCGCCTGCGCGCGGCGCTTATTGCAGTTTTCTAATACACAGAAATGTTAAAAGTTAAAACATTACCTATATTTGGCGGTATAAACCTCTGTGTCGTTGCCCAACATAATGTCTCTTTTTTTAGTTATGCATAAAAATGTTACCTACTCATTAAATTTGGCTGTATAAAACTTTGTATCATTGCCCAAAATCATGTCTCTATTTTTTAAAATATTGCACATAGAAGATATCTTGAATTACATAGCATGGCTGTATAAACCTTTGGGTCGTTGCCCAAAATACTTAATGTTATTTTTTTAAATCTATTTGGTGAAAAAACGCGAGAACAGGAAAATTTAAAAAAAAATTGGCGCTCAAATTTTGAAACGAACAGAAGGAAATGTTGATGTTTTGCAATGCAATAAGTACCTATTTTTATTTTGTTAATAATTTTCAATTTATATTAATTATTCATTGTGTAAAAGTTTTTTAAAACATTTTATGCAGGTACGTTAAATATTTCAGTACTTATTCAGATCTTATTAATTTTCAAATAAGATTTATTCATTGTGTAAAAGTTTTATGAAACATTTGATGCAGGTAAGTTAAACACATATTTCAGTACTTATTTTACATGTAAGCGGTTTTTTACTTTGGTTTCTTAACATGTTTATAGGATAAATCGGTGTTCAATGATACAATATAAGCAAGTAAGTATCATAACAATTTTAATATCATAAAACCTTTAAATAATGAATTTTGTACATACTTCTAGATTACAGAAAAATGGTTTTTCCATTCTTCTATCGCATAAGACGATGGCTACCTCTGGTATCAGAGTTGCAAAAATGTTTAAGTTTGCAGGGTACAACTGTATTAGAGGCACGGACTTCAGATTTTTTTTTTATTAGAGGTAACTTCTTTCTATGTCCTGTGATCTACCTCTAAAAAGCTACCTACCTAACAAGATGCCACGAAGAAGTTCAAATTTATCGCAAGTATGTATGTAACATAAAATACTATAATGTATTACCTAATAGACAATAATATAATTTATTACAGTTCTTAATTTATTGATATTTTGTATTTACGAATAAGAACATAGTTGGTAAATAGTTTTTTGTGCCTTCTGGCCGACAACCAATAATCCTGGACCGCTACCTGCTACTCGATATCCAGCTTCGGTGGACAAGGCAAAAAATATTTTGAAGTCCGTGGTTGGACAGTATAACAGTAGACACATTTTAGCTAAGATACACCAGTGCCTAGGACGACTCCGGACGAGTACCTGAGCTGTAAAATACCAATTTTATTACATATAATTGAGCGTCAGTAAACCCATTTCAGGTTTGTATGACGTAGCAAATACGCGCAACCCACCGAGAAACGGTGTTGTATACTGAATGTATGTGGAGGGATAATTGAAACGGGAAACTGAGTGAGGATCTGTATGAACGGGACGATTCTGTGCTTCAAACTGAATATATGTATGTACATATATTCTGTGCTTCAAACTGAATATATGTATGTACATGGCAGAGATGATAGTCGAAAAAATAAGAGATAATGTATGAAAATAATGATGAACGTAAAGGAGGCACAGGAAGTATGCCAGAACCAAACTAAATGGAGATCGATTGTCTTTGTGCATTCCCAGCTGAAAGGATATTAAGAGTGAGTAGATGTACGTATGTCGATAAATACAATGTCAATTTTCTAAATTTCCGATGCATATAATTTTATTATACCCTAATAAGCTTAAATAGATACCTACATAAAAATTAAACTGTACAGACTACAGCCTTTAGCTCACGCGGACGAAGTCGCGGGCAACAGCTATTTAGAATAAGTGTTAGTATCATATATATCAAAATCAATTGCTGTTCGTTTGAGTGGCTAAAACTCAAGAATGGCTGGACCGATTTGGCTAATTTTGATTTTGAAATATTTGTGGAAGTTTAGGGAAGGTTTAAACGGTGAGAAATATAAATAATAAGTAACGGAAATTAGTGAAAAAAAAAATTAATTTCCAATAAAAAATGTTTCTTTTGTTGTCATGGAAACTGTCAAAGCGGTACGAAGTCCGCCGGGTCAGCTAGTCTCAAGTAAATTAATTGTGAAAATTCTTTAAAATGCTACGGCCACACTATCGCGCTATCGCGAATCGCCGTTTTCACGACAAGCAATAATTACATTTTTGACCGTGTTCTGAAATGTGACTATTGCTTAGCCCGACTTCGGAAAATGTTCGCGGTACCGCGATAGTGTGGCCGTAGCATAACAGCCTTCAAAAATGAGGAGGTTCTATGTTGCACTGTTCGTATTTTTTTAATGTATGTTCATCGATTTCTCTGTCAATTGTGTATGTGTGTCGAGTACATTACATATAGCTGACATGCTACAGCTTTGTCGGGTACTATGTAACACAGATGCCTCATGCCCCCCGTGACACAGATTTCCCTACGGAAGTCACAGTCTAGGATGGTGGTGTGAGACATTGAGGCCCTAATTGTGTTAGTCGATTTTCGATACAGGGTGCGGTGCGGCCTGAACTACGATTCTTGATTAAAAAACAAGACAAGGAACTACGTGGTCATGTGGTGGAAATCTCATTGCTCATCCATAATTTATTAAATATTTATAAAACACTTATCTATACATAGGCCATTCGATTATGGAACGCTCTCCCCGAAATAGTCAGACAATCTCCAAGTAAATTGGTCTTTATAACAATGGTGTACAAACTGTTTCTACAGGAATCAACACCCACTTAAGAGATTCTCGTCATCTTTTCTTCTGTTATCTTTAAGTATGTTTATGTAGTCTTTTTTCAATTAAGTTTTTTTTTTAGTATGTATATTATATTTCCACCTTCAAATCCAAACTGCACAAGCATTTACTAATTGAGGCATCTGCTAGTAACTAGTTATAGTCTTTATTTGTTTTTTTTAATGTCTATTATATATAAGTATGTATATTTTATTTAAGTATGTATGTATGTGTATGAAGGGTATTATTTGTACTTATTTATTTAATGTTAGCGCACTTCCTTTATCTCTTTCTTGGATTCTCTAACCAAAGGTTGTCTGGAAGAGATCGCTTGTAGCGAAAAGACCGCCTTTGCCCATATACTAGCTTTAAGTTTTTGTTTAACTGTTATTTCCTTTTGTTTCCATTTGTGTGTGAGCAATTAAGAATTTGTCTATCTATCTATTTTATTATCATTTAGTTTAATAAACTTAGTAGGTATATTTCAGTTCTTATAAATTTATGTAGTACCTATATGTTTCATTTACGTTCTTTGTCGCACCGCTTACCAATTTTTCTGTCTAGCCCTTAGGTCGACTGGTAGAGAATGCCATTTGGCATTAAGTCCGCCTTTTGTACTTTATTTTACTTTATTGTGCAATAAAGATTAAATAAATAAATAAATACATAAGGTAGTGGCACCATTGTTCGATACTTTAAGACCAGTTCAACACATTTTTGGTCGCCAAAAAACAACGTAGATTTTTATAAAAAATGTACAGGATGATAATTAGAAAACAGGTAACAGCCCGTTCACACATGGTTTCCGTTTTACTGGTCCGCTTTATCGGATACGTTTTTTTTCATTGATGGCATATGGAGTTTTATGAGCGACTAAGACGAAGACACAGTATTCTGTATACAGTAAAAAATATCGGTCCGATAAACTATGACATTCCGTTTTGTCATCAAATACTGGATGACGGAATATTAAAAACTAGCGGCCGCTCGCGGTTTCACCCACGTGGTTCCCGTTCCCGTAAGAATATCGGGATAAAAAGTATCCTATGTGTTAATTCAGGTTATAAACTATCTGTATGCCGAATTTCATCCAAATCCATTCAGTAGTTTTTACGTGAAAGAGTAACAAACATCCATACATACTTACAAACTTTCGCGTTTATAATATTAGTAGGATATTACGAGTATCCATCGATACGTGGAACGTAATACGGTGCCTAGGTGTGAGCACAGCATAATTTTTTGTCGTATCCGTTAAAAAGACTAGGTACTGTAAATACGGAGACCATGTGTGAATGGGCTGTAATCTGTAATAAATTTGTTGTTATATGTATATATATGTTCCACAAGGGAGCCTTTAATAGTGCAATTAAAATATATAATAAGTTGCCGGTAGAGTTAAAAAAGTTAGAAGGTAACATTTTTAAAAGAGTTTGAGAGTATGGCTCATACACAAGGCCTATTACAATTTAAACGAATACTATGCTGATAAATAGGTATTATTCACAAAACACATTGTGCGTCCGAAATGGATAAACTGTTGATACTATTTATTATTTAAGAACTATATTGTACACAGTTATACAATAAATAATTTCTATTTCTATTTCTATTTCTAAATTGTTGCTAAAGACTCAGTCAGTTGCTGACCCGTATTATTAATGATTAAAGGAAAAAAATGGCGATCAATGGTTCTTGTCGAATACTGGTGCTCCAAATACATATTGGATATACAAAAAAAAAAAATTACAAAAACAAAAATGTTGAAAAAAATTTCCACGAGCAGGATTTCAACCTGCACCCTTCTGACTGGGCGCCTTTGGCTTTCAAAGTAAAAAAGTAAATAGTGTTGAATAATTTCGGCGGGTTGGTTAGAACCACGATAGCTTAATTGGGAGAGCACCTGACCCGGTATATCAGAAGGCTGCAGGTTCAAATCCTGCTCGTGGATTTTTTTTTTCAACATTTGTGTTTTTGCGATTTGTTTCGGAAGAAAATTTGCGTTAAAATTATATAAACAAAACAAAAACATTTTTAAAAATATATTAATTTATATTTATTATTATTATACTCTTTATTCATTTCTTTCCTTATACTAGATTTTTACAATATTTTAATATAAAACATTATAAAAACCTAATCCTAGAGTACCGCCAGCAGCGAGGCAGGGCCCAAACTACCGGTTTTTATTATTATTAGTAAGTTTTTTTTTTCTCAGCTATAAGCTGGTTTTCTCTGTAATTACGGGTATAAACCAAGTAATTACAGAGTGCGGTGTGATGTCTGTATATGGTGTGGGGTTATTTCTGAATCTTTCAGTTGCATGAACTTATTATTGTCTAATACCTTTAAACGAGCAATTCTTGTAATAAATCAAATAATTTGTGTAATAGTATGTATATGTATATATATAATCTGAATCTCGGAAACGGCTTTAACGATTTTCATGAAATTTAGTATGCAGGGGGTTTCGGGGGCGATAAATCAATCTAGCTAGATTTCATTTTTATCTATAATATATACAATACCTTTAAACGAGCAGATCTTGTATATATGTATACATACAATCTGAATCTCGGAAATGGCTCCAACGATTTTCATGAAATTTAGTATGCAGGGAGTTTCGGGGTTAGGTTAGGAGCTAGGTTTCATTTTTAAAAAACATTATATAAAAAAACAACGATCTATTATTATTAACAATTATTTATTATTGGGAACAAAACATCAAATTAGGGTACTACTTAAGCCTTGGCTTTGTGTTGTTCTAACACTAATATTCTTCCACCATAAGATTTTACTACAAAAAAACTATACTTATGGCATTGTAAATGCTAAATTCAAAATAATAAAAAAAATCTTCCACGTTAACAATAAATGGGAACAAATCTTACAAACCGAAATACAACAAGCCTCTTTACTAAAACTACAAACTGCAATTTTAAAATAATCTACTCAATAGATTAAAATAGAAGCACTTAATTAATACTCAACCTTCCACCCACTCATTTGAATCAAAAATAATTCACAATTCCCACAGAGCGGAGAGTTGCAATCTAAAGCAGCGCAAATACCATTTATTGTTTACCGACGATAGGGTATTTAGAGTAAGCACCTAATATACCGCTTGCTCGATCTGTATGTACAGTCAGCCGATTGAATAACACTAAGTCCTTTATCAGTCTCCAACAGCCGTTCTCGCACCCCACTGCATTTCCATATCTGGCGGATTTCGCGGGAACTCGTAATAACATACCGATAAAATATCCATCATGCCAAATAACTTATCATCCACTTATGACGTCACCTTTCTCGTGAGCGCAGCCTTTATTTTATTGACTGCTTCATGACTTTCAAATCACTTGCTAAAATTACGCAATAAAGTTATATTTACATAAGTATATATTTTATAACTTTAAAACTGTTGTGCTGCCATTTTGTTTCAAGCTTTTCTTTAAACTTGTCTGTTTACTGTTTACTAGTGGTCACCCCGTGGTCGAAATTCGACCGTAATTTTATTAAGGCTGCACGGATTGTATCCTAAGCAATGAAAATTTAAAAAGATAGAATGTGAGTTTGGATTGGCATTGACAGATTTCGGCCGCTCCTCTTCCATTTTTAAAATTTTTGGAAAGAGTCTAAATGCGTGTGTGTCAAATACATATGCGTATGTATGAAATACATGGTAGTAAGCTAATAATAAGCTTTCCTACACTCACACCAATTATCTAGCCCAAGAGAAGCTTCGTTATGAAACTCGCTATATAGTTACTAGACAACGGATAAACATACTTAAAATACTTAAATACATAGAAAACACCCAGACCCGAGACAATTTAGAAAAACAATAATTTCTAAATTGACCCGACCGGGGATCGAACCCGGGACCTCAGAGATGGCGACTCTATGAAAACCGGTGTACAAACCACTCGACCAAGGAGGTCGGCAAATTAGTGTGTGTAATGTTTGTTTTATTGATTTAATGTATTTTTTATGCATAATTTTAAAAAAATATTAACATTCTGCACTTTTTCTCTATATAAACTATAAGTGTGCGAAATTTTATACTCCTCCGTCCGCGCAATTTTCGTAAAAAGGGGTACAAAGTTTTTGCTTCACGTAATAATATATAGATTTTGAGACCTTTTTTTGTTAATCATTTATAAAGCGGGTCATACACTGGTGCTATTGGCATGTGTTATTTTTCTGTCATCAAAAAATAACAGAATTTCCTTGAAATTTTACAAAATTACTACTACTATTAAATTGTTGCTAAAGTAAAAAAAATCAGTTGTTGGCCTCTATTTTATATGATTACTAATTGTCGCCCGTGACTTCGTTAGCGAAGACTACACTATCCCACAGGAACCTGTTACCGGGATAAAAAGTATCCTATATCCTAGTCCGGGTCATGGTCTGTCTATGTGCAAAGTTTCATCCAAATCCGTTCAGACATTTTCACGCGATGCGCGGTCAAATAAACAGACAAACAGACAAACAGATAAACAGACAAACAGACAAAAAATCTAAATACCGTTGGAACGTGTTCTGTTATCGATTCTAAGTATCCCCTAGCCAATTTTTTTTCGAATATCTTCCATGTACAGACTTTCGACCCTCTTTAGCTTTATTATATGTATAGATAGAAAAAAAAGTCGGTAACTGATTCTGCCGTCATAATTAAAAAAGGCACATCTAACATTTTGCAAATCAGGAGAAAAACGGGTTTGAAAAGATAGGCCTTTTTCTCCTGATTCCAAATGTGTATCTAACTCAAATTTTAAAAAAATGTTAGTTGTGTCCTTTTTCCTTATGACTGCAGGATTCCAGTCGAACATTGGTGGCACTACTCTACAAATTCGTCTAAAATATTTTAGCAGCAGCAGGCCCTAAAAGTTGATAGAGAAAAGCCTCTCATTTAGTGTAGTAACGTAGTTTATAGAGTAATTAAATAAAGAAAGAATAATAACAGCAGTTCACTGCCACGATTCCACTCCACTCGTAGCTCGTAAAGGCGTAGCTACGACGTAGCACACTTGCCTTTATGCCTTGTGAAATAGAATACAGCTACGGCTTGTAGCAGACGGCTTACTATTTTTTCATCTACTCCTTTGTTGTAAGGAAGAGTAATTTTATCCTTAATAAAACCTCTGTTTACTTTGTATATATACTATGAAACAAATACGAGTATGTATATTAAAAACAGTTTTTTTTTTCCTTTTTTCTAAGAGAAGCTGTAGTGTTCCTTTACGTTATGGGAGCAGGTAATAAGTTTGAACAAAACCATCCTTTAATATTTTATAATGCAAACGGCGCAGTTACGAATCCAGGTTGCGCAGAGTGGCTGTAGTTTCCATGAAAAATATATTATGTTACCGTGAACTTTGCACTACGGGAAACGTACCGTCGCCTGGGGTGTCGTTCGCGTGGGCCGTGCAAACGTGAGCTATGACGCAATCCTTAACGTAATTAAAAAAACAGAAGCGCAACAAAGACCGCGGACCGTCCCAAAAGTGTACGAACGAAGACATAAAAAGAAGCAACTGCGCGTCGTCTGTGTACTGTGCTAATTGAGCGCAGTAATGGTTGAATAAATTTGTTTGGACAATAAAGACGCTTAAGCTGAACTATGTCCTATTGTAGGGGTTCCAAATTTGCTAATTTCACCGCGCAGATTTAATTATGCATGCTGCCCTCGGAGTAGAGGTCATAAAAGAGGGGTGTCGCGCAGGCTTGTTTATAATGTACCGAGTAATGCGCAATCCGGGCCGCGTCCCGCGTCCCCCGCTCGTGTATTAACTTTTTATTGCGCACAACCAACTTTCGCGGTTACGTCGCGTCGCTTGGGAGCGTCAAATTTTTTTCAACTACTTATAATTGAGCTTTATGTTTTTTTTAATCTTTTACACCTTGTGGATGGGAAGATGTTACATATACCGACGATACCGATGTGTTACTGTTGTGATGTGCAGGTCAATAAATGTTTCTTATCTTAAAGTATCTTATCTTATCTTATTAAAAAAAAAAACCTGTTTGTATTTATTATTGCGCAGGTCAATAAATGTTCTTTAATCTTAATGGATCTGTAAAGGCACAACTTTTAAGAAATACCTTGTTGTAAATGGTGTATGTACACATTATCATTATATTTTGTATAGTTTACGCGAAAAAGACATTAAAAAACACTTTATATGATAATAAAAATGGTTGGAATTTGCCGCCTCGGATTCCAACATACAACATATTTATATTATTAAATCCTAGACACGCAAGATCAGACGATACAGTAAGCTCATTTTGAATTATTTCTTGTACATTGAAATTACAGTCTAAATTACATTATAAAAAACATATACAAAGTTTGCGTAAAACGGAACGCACCCGATTCAAAATAATTGACGGTAGCATGTTACAAATTAATTATGACCCAACCAACACCTTTCCGTTACAGCGGACTCTAAATAAAGAACAAAACTTCAGGATAATTTTTTTGTAAATAATTTAAGTACTGCTTACGACATAGTTGAGCCATGGGATCTATTCTGACGCTCAATGTTATAGTGCGATCTAGAAACTAACTGGCTTGAACAATGTGTCGGTATACCAATGAGCTCCTTCTCTCCTACGTGTTCAATTCGGTACATTGTACATTATCACGACTTGAGCCAGTGCGTGGAAATCAGTTGCAAAAAAGCTGCAACTAAGAATCCTAAAGGCTCACTGCAAGATGCAGACATACCGTTGTCGTAAAAAAAAGTTGCCAATCACCTAGTAGTTAAGGATACTGTTGATGATGTATTAAACCAGGTAAACGTTAAGTTCTTCCCCAAGGAGGAATCGCTTCGATTCCGGAGGATGCTGGAGGAGGACGCTGCTTACAATCAGGTAAGATATTACCTGATTGTAAGCAGCGTACTTTATCCGGAATCCTCAATTACTAGGCAACTGGCTATCTTATCTTTTAATTGTAAAAACCATAAAATTAATATATTAACCGACTTCAAAAGAATGGAGGAGGTTCTCATTTCGGTTGTATGTTTTTTACTTCAGAACTTTTTTTTTTAATATTGACACGTCATAGTGACTACATCCTGCCTGATGGTAAGCAGCCGATGTAGTCCAAAATAATGAGAGCGCTCGCCACCGTGGAACAAGCACGGTAACAAACGCACCCATTCATGACGCCGAAAGCCGAATAGTCTTACAGAGGAACGACTTGCCAAATTTTTTGCTACGAGTACTGATTGTCTGTACAATATGATGGTGATTCCTAAGACCAGCACGTGTAGTCCGGGAGAGGAAAGGAGAGGGCGGGATTAGATCAAAAAGCTCTTCAGAACACTCTCCGTAGTGATTCCGGTAGAAGACACTGAGAGAAGCAATGTCAACTCCGTCATCTAAATCCGTTGGTATAATAACTTTGTGGTAAAAACACAACAATGCTACTAACATTGTTGCTATGACGACACAACTAGCGAGGCAAACTGAAAACGAGCCCTACCACCAACTAATTGAACAGAAAAGACAAAAAAGAACCTTCGTTCCAGAAGGATGTCAAAAACCACTTACGTTATGCAGATTGTCTCCACCGATTTTGCATTTTTGCACGATATCTGGACCGCCCGTCTCCGCTAATAGTTCCCACTAACCTGTGGGCCAGTTAGCCGCTCAAACACAAAATAAAGAGCCTGCAGTTAGTAAGCTTCATACAGGACTTCTTGGCGGGAAAGTAAAGAGTCGTGTCTGCGGTTTTGATTTATTTTTTTAAATTTGGGTTAAGTCGAATATTAATGTGAAATAATGGTTATATTAACCGTTGAGTGTTCGTAAGTGCGCATGAGTGTTGGCAAATGAAACAAAAACAGTGCAACTTCACTTTTCAAATTCTCTCAGGAAGTCCGCCCGAGGACTTATTAATGCCCCATATCTTTACTGAGATACTCGAGGGGTTGGAGGGTATATCATTTCTCACTTCTCATTTCTATTATCATTTATCATCATCAATACAAGAAGGAAATATTGTTTATTTATATATTAGTTGTAAGAAAAATTACTTTGACACTGGCTGAATGTGCTAATCGCACGAAGCCATCAACTAAAGGAAAAAAAAGCTTCATACAAACGCGCTCGAGCAACGTTCACATCTTGCCCGGTTAGCTTCACCGCCATGTCTACGGCAGTCGAAATTGTAAAGTTATACCGTTACAAGGACGAAATCGTAGAGATGGTGGAGAAGCTGCGCTTAGCCGCGTCCGACCCGTCCGCTTGCCCCGCCACTATCATGGCGGCGATCTTTAACGATCACGGTCCACTTTTGGACATGATCACGTCCCTTTTCGACTCCCTAAAGTCCCATAATGAATAATACGCCCAATTCGAGACTAAAACCCCGCTCCCTAACGGTTGCGTTTTTCAACGCGAACGGTTTCTTGAAACAACGCGACGAAGTGTTCGAGTTTTTAACCGAACACACCGGCGACGTTTTACTAATACAGAAATCTTTCCTGAAACCCTCTAACCGAGACCCTCGCTTGGCTAACTTCAACCTCGTCCGTAATGATAGAGATGGCCACGGAGGCGGCACTCTTATCTATTACAAGCGGTCACTTCACTGTGTCCCGCTCGACCCCCCGCAACTTTCCGATCTAGAGGTTTCGGTCTGTCGGCTAGGCATGACAGGCCACGCGTCTATCACTATCGCTTCCGCTTATTTGTCCCCAAATAAGCGTTTGACACAACCCGATCTCGAAGCGCTGTTTGCTATGGACACCGCCGTCATTATTGCCGGCGATTTCAATAGTAAACACGCTCAGTGGAGTTGCAATACAACCAACCGTAACGGTCGAGTGTTGAGCCAACTCGCTGAGACAATGCTCTTCGATATCGTCGTGCCTATGGAGCCCACCCACTATCCGTTAATAGATAATTTCACCCCTAACCCGCTAGATATGGCACTTTTACGGAACGTAACCTTGCGGCTGCGTTCTATAGAAGTGATCCACGCGCTCTCCTCCGACCATAGGCCGGTTGTTTTACAGTTAGGCCCCCCCACCGACCCCACCCCCGTCATTAAGGTGGTGACTGACTGGGATAAGCTCGAGAAGCTTCTCGAACCTACCGCCAGTGAGTCATTAAACCAGATTCCCGACGTCATTGACTCGCCTCACGAGACAGTGGCTGCGATCGATGCCCTCGGTAGTCACCTCACTAACGCTATAAGCGAATCGTCCAGGCGGGTTGTAGCGACGGCTGACCATCGCTTCAAACTGCCGGACGATATGAGGCGGCTATTGCGGGCGAAGAACGCCGCCACTCGCGCTTACGACTCCTATCCCACCTCGGATAACCGGGCTCGTATGCGCTCCCTGCAGCGTGCTGCTAGAGAACGCATAAAAGAGCTCCGCGATTCGAGTTGGCACGGCCTTCTTAAAGATATCACGCCTTCTCACCAAGCTTATTGGCGGTTGGCGAGGACCTTTAAGTCGGAAACGGTCACTTCGATGCCCCCTCTCTGTAAACCCGACAATTCGATCGTCTTTGACGACGACGAAAAAGCCGAATGCCTGGCCGACAGCCTCGAGGCCCAATGCTCGCCCAGCACGCTCCCAGTCCCCCAAAACCATATCGAAATGGTTGATAGCGAAGTCGAAAGACTCTCGTCCCTCCCTCCCACCGCGACCCTCCCGCCCGTTACGGAAGATGAGGTGCAAACGCTCATTAAGCATCTCAAACCCCGTAGTGCCCCCGGGGCAGACGGCATCTCAAATAAGATCCTTAAGATCTTACCCGCCCAGCTCATCCTTTTAATAGTCGCTATCTTCAATAGCGCCATGACTAACGCTATCTTTCCCGCTGCGTGGAAAGATGCGGTAGTCATAGGTATTCATAAGCCCGGTAAACCGCGTACCGCCCCCTCTAGCTATCGCTCCATCAGTCTTCTCAAATCGTTGGGAAAACTGTATGAACGCGTTCTAGTTTCTCGATTAAGGGACTACATCCTTTCTAACAATCTCCTTATCAACGAGCAGTTTGGGTTCCGGCCCAAACACTCGTGCACCCACCAATTGCACCGCCTCACGGAGCATATCCTTTCCGGTTTCAATAGAAACCGTCACACGGGCACCGGAGCTCTTTTCTTCGACGTCGCGAAGGCGTTCGACAAAGTCTGGCACAACGGCTTAATTTATAAGCTGTACAAACTCGGCGTGCCAGACAGACTCGTGCACATCATACGAGACTATTTGTCGGGTCGCTCCTTTCGCTTCCGCGTCGAAGGAACGCTCTCCGCCCCCCGCCCTATTCGAGCCGGCGTTCCGCAGGGATCCGTGCTTTCTCCAATCCTCTTTGCGCTTTACGCAAACGATGTCCCCAAGTCCCCCGGCGTAGAGCTAGCTCTATTCGCGGATGACACCGCGCTATATTCGTCTGGTAGAGACAAGACCGCGGTTTCCAAACGACTCCAAAAGGCCGCTAACACCCTCGGCGCTTGGTTTCGCAAGTGGCGGATCGAAGTGAACCCCGAAAAAAGTGCCGCTGTGTACTTTCATCGGGGCCGCGACGAATCCTGCCGTCCGATTCGCTTATTTGACCGCCCTATCCCATGGGCTAGGCAGGTGAAATATCTCGGTGTCACCCTCGATAGGAAGCTTACGTTTGCACCCCATCTCAAGATCGTCCGTAACAGGGCCGCGTTCTTTTTAGGTCGGTTATTCCACCTTATAGGCAGGAAGAGTAAAATGTCTCTTAGAAATAAGACGACAATTTACAAAGCCTGCATCCGCCCAGTCATGACCTACGCTAGCGTAGTTTTCGCGCATTCCGCGCCCTCCCACTTGTACCCCCTACAAACCCTACAAAACCGCTTTATGCGAGGCGCGACGGGTTGTCCGCATTACGTTCGTAATGTTGACCTCCATCGCGACCTCGATCTCCCAACTATCAAAGATTTTATCAAGGACGTCTCCCGACGTTACTTCGATAACGCCCCCCACCACCCTAACCCGCTTGTTGTGGCGGCCGCCAACTATAAAGTTGAAGGCCTTCCCGCAACAAGACGGTACGCGTCTAGGCGTCCTAAGCACGTCCTACACGACCCCGACGACCCAATCACAGTTACGAACGCCCCCCCGCCCGATCCTCCAAATGACAGCACACATTTACAGAATACACTAAACATGCACACTGTTTTAGGCCCAAGACACCGTACTCGTAGAACAAGGGTACGAAGAACCGGTTCACACGCGCTCTATGCCAGGCACAGTCACGTGCCTGGGAGCTCCTCTCCTCCTCCACGGCCCGGTCTACCCGAGCCGAGGTCCGTGCCTTTAGAGGCGCCCTCGGGTGGTTCCGCTCCCCGATCCGATCCGAACCCTTCGGAGACTCTGGAAGGGCACGGGGACGCGCACTTTTAAGTGTGCGATGCCGTACCCCTCTAGAAATCCTCTGAAGGTGTTTCGTTTCAACACGGCTTGAGGTACCCTTTACGTACCTCGCCGCCCCTAAAACAAGCCCGGTGAAGCTGGAAATGCCCCTCGGCAACCAGCAGTCTCTCTCAAAAAAAAAAAAAAAAAAAAACGTTCACATAGACAACCTCTCACGCACACAGAATCTCGCATCATCCCGCCCGATCCGTTGTGAGTTTGAGGCTCCATTTTAAACTCAATCTACCGTACAATTATTTTTTTTATAATACACTTGAAGTTGGCTTAATGCTAAACGCGAAGCCAATATTAAGATATAATAAATAATATTTAAAAAGCAAAGATTTTTTTAACAGCCAATAGAAACATGGATATAACGTTCCATTTTCATTGTAATGTAGTAATTCTAAATTCTGCGTGGAACGGATAACATCCAACATTTCGTATTATGTTGGCTGCACCGGAAACGAACGATTCAAAAATTCGGAAAATTGGCGTCATGCTACTTGGAAGACGAGTGTGACTTAAGTCGCACGCGGCAACACAATGTCATACGTGCGATTCAAAAATAGATCCCCTGGTCCGAGATTCTGTGTCCGTGAGAGAGTCTATGTGTGCTTTACTGGAGCGTGTTTATACGAAGCTTACCTTTCGCAGTCTCCATAATATGTGGCTTAAAACAGAAACAAACCGCCCACAAAGACTGCTTTAAATATTTATAAGTCGGCAACAACTAAGAGTTAATTAAGTCGTCTTTAAAGCCGGGGCTTCCCTAGGCGTCACCCGTCCAATAACGCTGACAATGGAACTAATTTATTGTCCGAATGACGGACATTCGCCCCCGAGTTGAACCAGCTGCAGTTAGTTACCTGATATAAACCTTAGAGACCCTCACTGTGTCGGTCTAAAAAGACTTCAACATAAGACTAGTTAAGTTTTCTATATGTATTAAAAAATGGTGTTTATGAGTAACTTTTTGTGATTCTGCTTATTCAGTTTCTCACATAATCATATTATGATCTGTCTGAATTGTGGTTTTGAAATTGAGAGGCTATAGAAATCTTAGAAAATACTTAAAAGTTATTGGCCCTTTCTAAAATATTGGGTGAAGCGATTTTCACAAATAAACTTAAAATATATAATATACATAAAGATGTTACTCACGATGGAAATGTTAAAATAATATTTATTGTACAAAGAAGAGCCCTTTACTTTATTTTATTTCCTGATACGCCCACATTTTGGCAACTTCTAATTAAATTGTCTGTGGACGCAGTGTTTGGCTTTCTCTGGCTCGTTTACATGATTGGGTTAATTTAAATTATTAATAGCTAAAATTGGTCGAAATATTAGAAAATCAAACTTCACGTTTACATAAGTCTACAATTAAATACCACAATTTAAATTAATATCGTATATACAATTCGTTTATATGACCAAAATATATAAATGTCAGAATCAGACCATTGAGACACGACTGTGAGGTAAAAATATTTTTTTGTATTATTTTATCATCAAGGTCGTTTTTTTATATATTTTACGGGTAAGCACAGTGCCTTGATCTCACCTGATGTAAAGTGATGATAAGGCCAATGATGGAAGCGCACTCACCCGGGAACCTCAACTAGTGAGGCACTGGCTATCTTATCTCTAGCTGCCGGAACACAACAATGCTACAAACATTGAAGTTATGGCGACATATTTAGATAATGTGGTGGTAGCTAGCCAGGCGGACTAACAAACCCTACCACCAACCAAATCGAGTACAAAAACATATTCCCCGCTGGGAATCGAACCCGGGACCTCTGGGTCTAAACCAGTGGTCTTAGCCACTAGACCACAGCGGCGTCCCGCCATATTCGTATTATTGTTGCAGGGGGCCGGAAGGTATGAAAAAAGTGTGGGGAAGCCCTTTGCCCAGGAGTGGGACAGCTATGGCAAAATAAATCAACGCCCTACGCTTCAAGTCTGCTAAATATATAATGTCTCAATAGTGTGTCAGTAGCATGATTTTGTCGTTAGGACTATGGAGAATTGTCAATAAGCCACCGATACACGACTTTAATCGTAAGTAAGTAAGTAACGTTTTACAATAGAAGAATCGAGGCTCTGATATACGAGTAAACATCAATTTAATCATCATTATTATCATCATCAGCTCATTTTTATGTCCCAACTGCTGGGGCACGAGTCTTCCCTATGAATGGATAGAGAGAACGGGCCATAAACCACCACGCGGGCCCAGTGCGCTGTGGTGGTTGTTAACGACTGCTAATGCAGCCAGGACCAACGGCTTTACGTGCCTTCCGAAGCACGGAGGAGCTCATCGAACCCGGTGAAGCTGAAAATGTCGTCTGAGGCAATCAGCAATATCTCCAAAAAAAACGGAGGAGCTCGAATACATTTTTGGTCACCCATCCGATGGCCGGCCTTTGCTAAAGTTGCTTAACCTCAGCACTCGCAGACCGGGCGCGTTATCCACTACGCCATTGAGCTCCTCAGTCAGTCAAAGCTCCTCATCAGTTTAATAATGGTATAGACAATAATGAAGCCTTTTTGATTCCAACTTATTTTCGATACACTAAATCGCATCAAGTGTATTTATTTTGGACCGCTATAAAAATACGGCCGATTTGAAGTGACAACTGTAGCCGATATTTTTTTCAACAACAAAAATGTCACTGCGTCGTCGGAACTATCGGCTTTATCTTGATATCGGAACCGTCGCGAATGTAGGTCAAACGTCGAGATAATATCGTCTCCTATATGTCGATCTGCCAAGACAGTGCTCTTCCTATAGTTGAGTGGGTCTTCTCACCTTACTTCTACTTCTATCGTAACAGGGCTTACCACACACGGTGTAATTATACTAGTTACTTCAAGTTTATAAACCTTTAAAATGAATAGGCCAATTCTATTGTAAAATACCTTTTTTGACACATTACAGTTATCTATTTGGCAATTATAAACCTTTCAAACGAATAGGGCAATTCTATTGTGCCTTTTTTAACACATTAAAGTTATCTATCTGGAAATGTCGTAGAAGCTTATTAAAAAATAACATGTAAGTATGCCACTCCCAAAACTAAATTCAATCATGAAATTAAACACTTTTACAAAACGCTTGTTGCGTTTTAATGTTATCTACACGTTTCACATTGCTTCGCATAAATTTAAAAAAAAACAGAGTAGATCTTATATCGGGCTGGTTTTTCTGGCTGGATCTTAGTTTCCAGTCGGCACTAGCCCAGCAAAAGCAAATGTAACACAGAAACAACGACTGTAGCATCAACTATCAACTATACGTGGCCAAAAAAACTCAAGACTTTGCTTCTACCCCTTCCAAAGAATTAAACCGACAATATGCAAAAAGTGGCGATTATGGCAAATACCCCTCATATCCTCGGGGGAGGCCTTTGTCCAGCAGTGGACGTCTTTTGGCTGAGATGATGATGATGATGATGCAAAAAGTATATACCAAAAATTTGTTGCTATGATGTGTATAAAAAGCAAAAGAGCAGAAGCCAAAACTCAAACAAACGTAATACGATGCGAACAAAGTCGTCGCGTAACTACGAGTCTTCGATCCAATGTGTACATAATTGATCGTAGCAAGTACACAAGAAGAAGTACACAACCGCTATCTATAGCCATAGAATCGTTAGCCACTTCCAAAAAAATTTACCAGCAATATGCAAAAAGTATATACCAACAATTGGCCAGTATATATGTACAGAATGTAATAGAGCAGAAGCCAAAAACCAAACAAACGTAGTACAGTGCGAACAGAATCGTCGCGTAACTATACAAAAACTATCCGTAGCCACAAACTTGACTTCGCTTAAGCCACTTGCAAAGAATTAAACCGACAATATGCTTAACGTATATACCAAAAATTGGTTGCTATAATGTGTACAGAAAGTAGCAGAGCAGAAGTCAAAATCAAAACAAACGTAGTACAATGCGAACAGAACCGCCGCGTAGCGTAACTATACAAGAACTTTTAGTAGCCACAAACTCGACTTCGCTTAAGCCACTTGCAAAGAATTAAACCGATAATATGCTTAACGTATACCTATTCATATACAAAAATTGGTTGGTATATGTGTACAGAATGCAACAGCAACGTGGCCGACGAGCTTATCGTCACCTGGAGCTCCCAGCGCTCGCCGCAGCCTCCACGAAGGCCTTACCACGGATCTTTCCTGCGAGCTAATTTAGTTGGCACAACTGGGTGCCTAATGCGCATTGAACTGGGTGCATATGATCCAAAGTAAAGGCATAGCCTAATATGAAGGAGGGTTGCACCAAAATGGTTGATTAAAGCTAAGAAGAAGAAAAGACGGAAACACTTTTGAATGTAACATCTTATAGGGTAGTGGCACCAGTGTTCGACAGGAACCAATGATTGACATTTTTGATGTGTAACATCTTTCCGGGAGTGATTTCGTGAAATGTGACGGAAGTTGGACGTAACAGTGTGACAGAAAGTCGGGAAAAAATCGATATTATGACCAAGACATATTATTATTATATGAGACATAATGTGTCATTTGTCAAATGTCTTCTAATGAGTATTTACTGCATTATCTTTATGATTTGTAAAAAATATACGATATTCTATTTTCTATTGTAATATTGATTTCAACCATTTCGTGTGTAATAGATTTTTAAACTATATTAATAAATATTTACTGATAATAATAAGTCTCAATAAAGTGCAGATCATTGATAAAAAATCCAAGTAAGTAACAATGAATAAAAATTCGAATAAAATATTTCAGTATATAGCTTTTTTTTAAATTCTGAGGTTAATTTCTGTCACTGCTTAATGGAAAAGTTTCCGTATTTTATGTTACATATCATATGCGACTACTGTAAGGCTCGCTCGTATTTTTATTTTATTAGCAATTGGAGATAGGGGGGGACTTGACCACTCTTTTATGCCGGAGTGGTATGAGGTGGCCGATGACAGAGAAGAGTAGAGCCGCAGAGGGGAGGCCTTTTCCCAGCAGTAGGACACAACATAGGCTAATTAAAAAATGTAAATAAATCAACGTCTGCAGAAAAACCACTATAGTGAGTGTTCTTATACTCATATACGTTGCTAAAAAGATCATGGTAAGATCTCTGAAGCTTCCGAACCCGCCGCAGCCACAGCAGTAAGCTGATTATGATGGATACGTCCACCCCCCGTCACCTCCGTCACCCCCTTTCCTCCTCTTTACCTCAACACCAAACAAAAACTCAATTTGAATTCACTATAGGTTACGTAAAATCTGTACGCTGAAATCTACGATAAGTGATTACTTACATTGATAAAACACTAGTTTATTTTACTTATAGGAAAAATACAGAAATTATAATTACTAAACTTTGAGTTTCACAGCTTCCGCCCACAACCGAATTTGTGTAGGGCCAATAATCGGACCGATTTTTTCTCCGAGGTTTTAGTACCGATTTTGTAGGACGTGACCGACGTCACCGACTAATAAATCGGTTACTGATTATCGGACGTGGGCGAGGGCTCTCATGTTGACCACCCAGGCGAAAATCTTTTTTCTATTCTATATCGGAGAATGGCATAGCCTTCATCTCATCTGATAACAAATGACGATAGTAATAATAAGTAATTTTATGAATTCTTAAAAGTACTTAACACAAGATCACCGTCAACTCTAAAACTTATTACAATTAGATAGTTTTCATTTAAGAATTATTATAATAATGGGTATGAGGATTCTATAATTTCGATTTTATTTAAAACTACTAGTTTTTAAGTTTAATTTATACTATAATCTAAGTTCTCATGTAAGTGGCTGTAATGCCTTCTATGAGAATAAATTTAGTTAAACCTAATAGTTGCAAAGTTTAAAAAGACAAAATCCTTTAGTTTTTACAATAAACGTACTACTCGTATAACGCAGCAGACTTTAAAATATGACTAAGAAACAATTTTCAAATAAATCTGCAGTTTCATATTACTTTCACATCATGCAAAACTGTCCATTGTCTCTTACGGGGCCAATAGGGGGGCCAATTACTCTACTTTGGGCTTAACTGCAATAGCAACAACACTCAATTTCGCACAACACCGCCGAGTTGACCCGCGCACTTTCGAGCCACACTGTAATCTGATAATACCGTGTGAGTGCATCTCTATTGTTTGTTTACGTCCCGACTATTCTTTCTCACTTCCGATGCAATTCCCGAAGCAAGAACTTGTGCGAAAATAAATACATCGAAAACCTCTTAGTAGTCTATTAGGTAAGTTCATTGTGTTACCAGAGCGCGTACTGTAAAGCTCTTATTCACAACAAAAGTTGGTAAGTACCACGTTTATGTTTCTAAACCAGTCAAATGTTGATCTCAAATATCTTGTGTTTTATATAACCATATTCTTGTGTTAACTTAGTAAAGCCTGCCGAGGTTGCCTCTTAGTGCTTTGACCCATTGGTGTCTTCTTCATCAGTGAAGACGGCTGCCAAAAGCTTTGCAATATCTTTGAGGGTAAAGAGCCTGAAGTCATCTGGTTTCGGATAGGCCGGTTTTAGGAGTCCCATTATTTTTCGAGCTAGAGAGTCATAATCGCACAGTAAGTTATGTATGAACTGCGTTTCTTCTGTACATGCCCTACATAAGCTGGTTGTTAACTGTTACATTTGATGAGCATTTGTTTCATGAGTAATGAATAATGATGCATTATTAACGTGTGTCTACGATTAATACCTATAATATTTACCTCTAACAAAAAACACAGTATACAGAAGCGGTAACAACCAAGCAGAGTACATGGGTGTCCCAAGAAATAGTGTCAAGCGGAAGTCCAAGGACAGAATACCCTTAGGGGTACCCGAATTATCCCCATGTATGTTCTGCGACTTTTTGTAGTTTTCGAGATATGATTTTTTTTCATATTTTTTTGTTAAACCTTGGCTTATTTGACATTATTGGTCACAGAGACATCAATTGTTGAGATACAAGCTTGATTTTTTTTTCTGAAATAGGTGAACAGTAGCACTTGCAAAAACAAAAGCAATTGTGAGCCGATATGCTACTATTAAGCCATTAAAAAAATGTTGAATCCTAAGTTTGTTAAAATGTTTAAATTAAAGATCTCTTTTGAAACGATTTAAAAAAAAAACTTATCCCAAAAATGTCTCCAAAATTATTTTTAAAAACTTGCCAATTTCTTCAGCTATTTGCCATGTAAATTTGATTGAGCTATCTCCACGACTTCATACTTGAAAAAATGTTTGAAACACAGTAAGTCGAAAAAACTTAATTAAAAGATTGGGCCGAATAAAACTAAAAAAATGTTATTATTGATTGTTTATTATTAAATCACAAAAAGTTTTCGAAATGTCGCCCTTCCTGCTCGATACAAATTCTACATCGCCTTAAAAAAAAATCTTTTAGTCGTAAGAACGCTACCCTGTTGCTTTTTATTGTTTCTTCTGCTTGTCTTAGTTTTGTTCGTAGTTCCGCTATGTTTCTGATATCCTTGGCGTAAACTAATTCTTTATAATACCCCCAAACGAAGAAATCGATGGGGTTTAAGTCGAGAGACCGTGGCGGCCAGGCAATGGGCCCCCCACGGCCGATCCACTTGTCTCCAAACCTTTCGGTTAAATGTTGTCTGACAATCCTCGCGAAGTGACATGGAGCGCCGTCGTTTTGAAATATCATATTTCTACGCGTTAATAGGTCTACATTTTCTAAAAGACCGTCGAGATCTTGCCGTAAAAATTCCAAGTAGGACTCGCCATTTAATCGGTCAGGCAGTTGAAAGGGGCCAATCAGCTGTCCATTTAAGACGCCTGACCACAAGTTCACACTAAATTGTTCTTGAAAATTGGAGGCACGTGTCATGTGTGGATTTTCAATGCTCCAAGAATGATAATTGTGAATGTTGAAAATTCCACATCGTTTAAAATGAGATTCGTCGGTCCACAAAATCGTATTAAAAAAATTTGCGTCTTCAGCTTGACGCCGCAACATTTCTTGACAAAACGCCACCCTTCTCGGATAATCTTCGGGCTTAAGCTGCTGAACTTTTTGAATATTATATGGGTGAAATCCCTCTTTTTGTAGTATCCGATGTGCTTCTGATTTTGGAATTCCGGTGCGGCGTTCTATGGTTCTGACGCTAACTGATGGGTCTCTTGCCACTTCTTCGACCACTGAATCGACCACATCTGGGTCATGCATTTGTGATGGACGCCCGGGTCTTCTACCTGGTAGGCGACCTTCCATGTAACTATTATGGACTCGCAAAATTGTACGATGATCAGGCCAAGTCTCAGGCTGAGGTTCACCACTGTTTTGTACCTGCTGTCTGTACAATCTAGCCGCTTCCGAAGCATTTCCTCTTGCATAGCCATAAAAGTAATGCATAAGCGCATAATCTCTTGACGAGAAAGACATAGCTCACCAATTTATTGCGCTTAGAAATCCCAATTGATGTGCACTCCGAAGTCCGTTGAGAAAGCCACAGTCGTCTAAGAAAGTTCGTAACACCACACAAAAGCCAATCGATATGCAACCAAAGTCCGTAAAGAAAGCAAAGTTCGTCAAATAATCACAAAGGAGCTAGTAAAGAAGTAACGTCGGGCGCAAATGCAAGCAAATGGTCAACTGACCGGTAGCCGCCGAACACAATGGACCAACGCTAACCCCGCTCCCTCACCTCACGCTTCCCCTTGCCTTGCCGCAACTCAGGTAGTAAATTCCGAGAATTGCACTCATAATCACCCTTACAGCTCAACTGCCCCGTGTATTGAGTGACGTCACGCAATAGACCTGTTAACATGGTCTTGTAGACTACAAGAATTTTTTATAAGGCGATGTAGAATTTGTATCGAGCAGGAAGGGCGACATTTTGAAAACTTTTTGTGATTTAATAATAAACAATCAATAATAACATTTTTTTAGTTTTATTCGGCCCAATCTTTTAATTAAGTTTTTTCGACTTACTGTGTTTCAAACATTTTTTCAAGTATGAAGTCGTGGAGATAGCTCAATCAAATTTACATGGCAAATAGCTGAAGAAATTGGCAAGTTTTTAAAAATAATTTTGGAGACATTTTTGGGATAAGTTTTTTTTTTAAATCGTTTCAAAAGAGATCTTTAATTTAAACATTTTAACAAACTTAGGATTCAACATTTTTTTAATGGCTTAATAGTAGCATATCGGCTCACAATTGCTTTTGTTTTTGCAAGTGCTACTGTTCACCTATTTCAAAAAAAAAAATCAAGCTTGTATCTCAACAATTGATGTCTCTGTGACCAATAATGTCAAATAAGCCAAGGTTTAACAAAAAAATATGAAAAAAAATCATATCACGAAAACTACAAAAAGTCGCAGAACATACATGGGGGTAATTCGGGTACCCCTAGGGGTATTCTGTCCTTGGACTTCCGCTTGACACTATTTCTTGGGACACCCTGTATATATATATATATATATATACAGTACAGTACAAAGATCGCAAAAATAAAGCCAGGGCACTCGGTACCCAGATGAGTCTACACAATAAAAGCACGTGCGTGACCATATATATATAAGCTTGTTTTAAAAAGTACTCCGCGCCCGCAGCCTCGTTTAATTATGATCATGAAAGCGCGATTCAATATTGGAAAAGTTTATTTTCACGCAGCACCCGTGCTTTCATTGTGAGACATAGCCGTTAGGCGGAGCGTGCGATGTTTTATCCGCTGCATACCGTTACCGTTACTGGCGGCCATTACAAGTAGACTGGTAGGTACTGACGGGATTCGCGCTGTGCATAGCACACGTCCCGTCCATTCGCACGCTCCGCAAACGATTTTTCTATTAAGTGATTTAGTGTTTATTTCAAGTTCTACATACCAACATAATTTCACCTTTTTTCCCAAAAGCAAAGTTAACGACGCTTTCCATTATAATGCCTTTCTGGTTTAGTGGTTCGAACACTGGGATTGGATTCCCCCTTTTCATTATAATATGATTTTACTCGGTTTGGTTGGTAGTTTGGCTTGTTCTGTCCGCGAGGATCAACCACCGACAATCGCCGAAACAGACATAAAATTAGTTGCACAGATGTACCGACAATTAGACATAAGATAGCCAGTTCCTCGTAGGTTAAGGATTACAAGTGAAATGCGCTTTTACCACCGTGAGTTTATATTCAGTAAGTGACTACTTAAGGTAAGAGGACAAGTTTTTCGTCCCTAAGGAATAAAAAGATATATAAAAAATTGAAAAAACAAGCATTGTTTGATTTTGAGCTATATTATTTTTGATCTCTTCCTCATCTTATGCTGTTTCTTAATTGCTTCTTTGAATTGCATAGAAAGGATAAATACTTAGATATATTACATTATAGAAAAAAAACGGTATGTCTAGGTTAGCATGAATTAAACCCTACTCGAAAACATTGTATATTGTACATTATTGTTAAAAGGTCTAACCAAAATTAATATCTCTTCGGCAGCTTATTGCATAACTTTAATGTAAGATATTCCAAACTCCACACAAAGGAAAGTATTCGCTAACAATGACGAAATCAAAGAAGCATCGGAGTCGTGCCCAACGACGAGTGGGAACGGGGAAATCCTTTCTCCGGATAACTTTCTCAACTTTCCTAAGAATGCGTTAACAAATGAACCGAACCGAATTCCACGTAAGTAGAGAAAAAAAACGACATGGTATGCAACGTTTTTTTTTTAAGAGAGATTGCTGATTGCCTCAAACGGCATTTTCAGCGTCACCGGGCTTTTCTGGGGGCGGCGAGGTACGTAAAGGGTACCTCAAGCCGTGTGAAACGAATCACCTTCGGAGGTTTTCTAGAGGGAACGGCATCACACACTTAAAAGTGCGTGTCCCCGTGCCCAACTAGATTCTCCGAAGGATTCGGATCGGATCTGGGGGTATGCAACGTGTAACAGAAAGGTGTGGCAAAAATGAAAAGATCCACAGTGTATCCGATCTAGATCTTGTATGCAGAGTTACTAAGACATATTTATTAACTTTAATTTGTTATGCAATTTTTAATTCAATATTCCTATTGTGACGTCACATCAAAATAAACAAGTCACAGCCCTAGTGGTTTAGTTACCTCTGTGTACTTACATTTATGTGTTCATAAATGTATAATGCGATGTGTGGTGTGTGTGTGTGTGTGTGTAATGTGTATAATGTGTTCTGCTGCTTGCTTATAAGCCTGACGCACATGACTTTACTAATATAAATACATAATTTACAATTGCATGACAAATTAAATTTGAATATCGCCTCGGTAGCCGAGTGGCTAAGCGCTCGGCCCGATACCCGAAGGTCCCGGGTTCCATTTCCTGGTCGGGCAAAGTGTGTTTCATATTGTTCGATGCATAGCCCGGGTTTGTGATCACTAACCCGCATTTGGCAAGCGTGGTGATTACCCATCAATTGTAGCGATAACTTGATTTCAATGATGGAGGCCTTTGCCCAGCTGTGGGACAGTTATAGGCTGTTTATTTATTGTGTCTTAACTCTGCATACAAGATCTAGATTCAGACCACAACTTTCTGTTACACATTGTATGTGTATCGTAGGTACGCCGCGACCGCGCGCAATAAAATGACGGAACGATGAAGGGTCCCTTCGGATGGGACAAGAAAAGAATTTTAATTTTTGTTTCTTCCCCACAAAGGAATTTATTATTAGGCCCGCGTCACAAGCATACGATATTATGATACGTAGTACGAGTACCACCCCGATTTCATCTCACCTACGTACGTTCGAGAGGAGAATTTTGATAAAAGAGCGCGCCCGCCGTTCTCATTTCAATTACTACCAATATGGCGATGCTGTTGGCGTACATGCGCGTAATGTGACACGCGGCACATTTTTTCAATTTCCCTCTTATTGAGTGGGTACGCATTTATTATGCGCCGTCACTTATTATTGCTTAGCATTTTTTCTTTATATGTCCTTCGATCAAGGATTATATTAGTTAAATTGGTGACGCTCTGTACACCTACGTGTGGGCCTAGTAGGACTTTTATCGAAAACGAATTCTATGGTGGCGACTGACCGTAGCATATTATCGTAACGTAACCGTAACGTACTAATCGTAGCGAACTTGATACATCATTGCTGATTAAAACAAATTTAAACGGGGATTAACGCAAACTAATTAGTAAAAAGGTATTATACCTTCTATATACCCGACGTTTCGACCGAGTTACAACGGCCGTGGTTACGGGCTGACCACGGCCGGTATTGCTGATTGTTCGATAAACAGGGCGGAGCTTGCGGCGAGTGGCTCGGCTGCAGTTTTGGGTGGCTAATGTGAGTTAAGTTTACTATCCGTATTCATTTGATTACTTTTTTTTATATTAGAAGGAGGCAAACGAGCAGGTGGGTCACCTGATGGGAAGCAATCACCGCCGCCCATGGACACCCGCAAAACCAGAGGAGTCGCAGATGCGTTGCCGGCCTTTAAGGAGGGAATAGGCTCGTTTCTTGAAGATCCCTAACGCCCGTTCCCTATATTCTATCTGTCTGTTGTTTTGCTTACTGGAGTTAGAAATTTGACGACCTCCGTAGCTGAGTGGCTTGCACGCCGGACTTTGGGCGGCGCTAACTCTGAGGTCCCGGGTTCGATTCCCGGTCGGGTCAATGTGGGTCTGGGTGGTTGTGGTACCGTCGTTGTTTCTGATTTCCATGAAACGAGTGCTTTAGATACTTACCTTGGGATCAGAACAATGTATGTGATGTTGTCTAAATATTTTTTTCTATATTATTTTTTTTATTTGACATAATTTGTATGGAGCTTATGTCAAATTTGTATCTATAGTAGGCAAAACAACAGATAGATAGATTATTGGGAACGGGCGTAAGTCGTAATGGTCCGGAAATACCGCCGCTGAGAGCTGGTTCCACAGCACTAGTTCGTGGTAAAAAAACTACGTGAGAAGCGCACGTTTACGAAAACGAAAACTAGTATGGCTTTGAAGCAGCATCTCCTGCCGACATACGAGAAGAGTTAAGATTTTGCCATAGAAATTCTCGTTTTCGTTAACGTTATCGAATGTTAAATAAAACTCGCCCTATGCAACCTATACTGACCATGCGAAAGCTCACATCGAACATGTTACATTACGGAAGATACCGACCAGTCAGCATCCGACCTTAACACGTTGAATCGTGGTAACTACATGAATTCTACGAAATGACTGTCAATTGTTAGTTCCATTTACGGACATTGTATCAATTTCTATCTGAGATTTCCATACAATATTCCTCTTTTACGCTATAGCGAGTTCTACTATTCGAATTCGATAATTGTTTGTGCTAGTTCGTCCCACTGAGGACGGACAAAAAAAAATTCTTTTTGTGTTGGATAGTCTATTTATCGAGGAAGGCTTTAGGTTATATAACATCACGTTGCGACCAATAGGAGCAAAGCATCAGTGAAAAATGTTGCAAAAACGGGAACAAGAGCCTAAAAAATTAAAAATGCTGCCGAAAGTCACTATTCCACGCGGACGAAGTCGCAAGCACAGCGAGTACATATATAAATCTTCTGCGCGTGTGTATGTTATTGAACTCCTTCTAAACGGCTGGACCGATTTAGATATTTTTTTTGGTGTGTTCAATTGGATTCGAGAATGGTTTAGATTTACAACTGGACCCGGTATGTGGCGCTGCTATAGGGGTCCATCATGGGATACGGGTGTTTGTAAGCGGATGAATGATTTGTTTGTTTTGTTGTCATGGAAACTGTCAAAGCGGTACGAAGTCCGCCGGTCAGCTAGTTATCTATAAAAACGGCAAATAAATCACGTTTGTTGTATGGGAGCCCCTTAAATATTTATTTTGTTCTGTTTTTTAGTATTTGTTGTTATAGCGGCAACAGAAATACATCATCTGTGAAAATTTCAACTGTCTAACTATCACGGTTTATGAGATACAGCCTGGTGACAGACGGACAGACAGACGGACGGACGGACGGACAGCGGAGTCTTAGTAATAGGTTTCCCGTTTTACCCTTTGGGTACGGAACCCTAAAAATCTCGATCACTGATTCCTGTCGAACACTGGCCATTACCCAACCACAGATTATAATATACAAAAAAAACGACGGGTTGCACTCCGGGAGTGCCGGCAAAAGTGAAAACTTGAATATTAACGTTGTGCATTTTTGATATGTTGGAATGGTTAGGGAATAATTTTGCACGAATTGCTTCAATTTCATTATAAAAGTACTATCATTTATGTGGTAGAATACAATATTTATTTATTGCGCTATCGTACACAAACATGACAATTTATATTACATTAAAAAGCACTCGAACATTCGCGCAAGCGCCCTGCGCCGCCTAAACGAAACAGCAGGCATACATTTTCGCCGCGCCGTAGAAAGAGAGGGGGATACTTCCTCTCCTACGCCGCGCCGGCTGTCTACTCTCCATCCGTCTTACGAATTTTCGATCAGGTCACGTGGCCTGACGCCTGACGCGAGTCACGTGTCCTGACGCGAATTTAACATTTTTTACCCAATACAAAAAAAGTGTACAACGCCGCTAAAGAAGTTTTCACTTCAAAAATCTTTGAAAAGTAATTATCTCCATACAGATACCGAAAATTCGTCTAAATCAGAATAAATCAATTAGATAAAACATTATCTACCTACGTTCCTCCGTCCCATACGTAATTCATTCCGTACGTACATTTTGTAATTTCAGGGTTACCAATTTGTATGCATGGGTCGGTCTAGGAACGAGGTTGGCTTGTTTGTAAACTGTATTGGCCTGCGCGGACCCATCCTAACTAGTTAATTTAAACTTCTAACGCTTATCCGACTTAGCTTGATGAAGCTTAATAATAATATTTAAACGAAATTCTGAATTCCTTGGTCGTAACCCTTTGTTGTGGAAACACACGAATGAGAATTGCGATTTGAAATCTTGAACGCATATTATAGGCATTATTAATTGTGGTTAGAATAGCAATATTTTTTTTAGGATATCTAGATAATTATTAAATATAATTTGTTGCAGTACTACTACTAGTCTACACAGGGCATTTTAACTTTCAATTGTATTGTGTAGACTTTACACTCGTTTATCACATACTCATCACAGTACATATCTTAATATACAACCTTATTTTTAGTTTATACGAAAATCGAAACATGGTCAAATATTTTCATTTAAAGAATCAGTACAAAAAAAAACTAAATAATATCTTGAAAACTCACGAAGTTACAAGCTTTTTGTGCTGTACAGTTGTGTTTTTTAGTAGGGGATACTTTATTTGAGATTTTGTAAATATTATTTGGTCAAAATGTAACATGGTATAAATAATATTGAAATCGATTCTATTACTGATTCTGAACAAACAGTTTTCAGGTTTCGTATAAACTAAAAATAACATTGTATATAATTCTTCCGTACGCGTATACACCACTGAACTCTTCCTAAACGGATGAACCGATTTTGATCAAACTTTTTGAGTGTTTGATTTTGGGTCCCAGGATGGTTTAGATTCAAAATTAGGTAGAAGCACTGCAATAGGGTTCTCAGATATTTTTATATAAATCATGGGATTTGGCTCTTCACACAAAAGGACAAAGTCGCGAACGGGCCACTAGAAGTACATATTTTTATGATTGTAACCAGTATTAAAACTCATTGTTATATCATAGGAAAATGTGTATAAGTTCTTTATAATTTGTAAAAGATTTTCTCTTCTGCTTTCGCAGATCACCTCCCTTCTCCGAAAAGCGAACACCGTTAATGAACCATGGTCTGCCAGATAGCCACACTCACCACAACGACAAGCAAGACTTGTTCACGTCTCGATTGAGTCTCCTCCTTACTACACGGGGTGTTCGTGTAGGAAGGAGGGGGCTATTCTTGAATGTGAGACAACGAAAAAATGTCACTAATGTATGGTACTATGTATGGTCGCGATGAATTGTTCAGTCAGAAAACTTTGGTCTTTAAGATAATTGGCTACTTCAACAATAACATCACATAAACAGTATACTTACTGCAATAATGTAAAGTTACAAAAGACTTTGCCTCCTAGGTTAGGTAGACATCTTTGTTCTTAATTTATGTATTGATGTGTTATTATTGTTTTGTTTTTTTTCGGTTTTTAAACATACAGTCCGAATGAAATTAATCGAAGCATTCTAAATAGCTAAAAATACTATAGCGTAGGTAAAAATCTATTTCCACGTGAATCTAAATTGTTGAGTGTGTGTAAATTTGAAAAAAAGACAAATTCCTCAAGCGGGTTGATGTTAATGACGTAGTTGACATTGACATTGATGACATTGAATAGGGTTCCTTTGGTTTACAGAGTAAGAGTAGATATTGTTGTTAGAGCCACGATAGCATAGTTGGTAGTGAACCTGACCCGGCATGTCATGAAGTGCGAGTTCGAATCCCGCTCAATAAATTTTTTCAAAACTTTGACATTATTTAAATTATAATTTGTTCACAACAACATTTGCGAAAAAATATATATAACCATAATCAATGGTGTAAATATCAAAAACATGATCTAATTAGGTACATAACAATACGGGAAATGTATTATGTTTAACCACTTAAGTTACATTGAACAATATAAGACGTAGGTCTGCTGGCTGCGTGATCTTGAACTATAACCGCAAGACCAACCCAGTTGTGTAACCGTATTGTGTGGTCACCACAGACGATGCACAACATAGTGACTTAAGCTATCTGGACTAAAGCTTCACATTGCAAACGTAGGTTCGGTTTGTAGGCTTGATTTCCGTACAAAGCCTACTTAACGGATTATGTAGGACTATCAAACGGATATAAGCACAAGTCAAATTGCAAGCACACGGACCTCGTTGAATAAGCCTTATTATATACGGCATACGTTACACACGCAAGCCACACTAGAATCAGTCGCTTATTTAGTCACAATTAAACAATGTAATTGTGTTAAGTCTTTTAAGAGCGTTTACGCCGCACACTAGCGCCGCCAATGAAAAAAAACATATCTAGTAATTAGAGATAGAAAATCAAATTATGCTCAACAAACTATCTGAATGAAGTAATTTAGCATTTTTACGACACCTAATGAATACCTGACATGTTATGGTTTAGTTAAATATGGCGTTATAGTTAAAAGTGGCTGTAACGTCTTATTTAACTAAACCATAACATTCTATCTCTAATTACTAGATATGATTTTTTTTTCATTAGTGGCGCTAGTGTGCGGCGTAAACGCTCTTAACACGAGTTACTGATAATAGCAATGGAGAGGTTACGCTGCAGAATCGAATTCAATATCAAGAGATCCGTAGAAGAACAAAGGTTACCGACATAACTCGATGTGTTAATTGCTAAGCTCAACTGGTAGTGGCAGGGCACATCGCTCGAAGGCCGCTGCCGCTGTGGCGAAACTGGTCTCGAGTGGTGACTGCGCACCGGAAGACGCAGTGTGGGCAGGCCTCCAACAAGTTAGACCGCTGATCTAGAGAAGGTTAGCGAGTAGCCGGTGGATCAGCACAAAACCGGTCGTTGTGAAGATCCTTGGAGCCTTTATCCAGCAGTAGACGTCTTTAGCTGAGGTGAAGATGATGATGATGATAGCTGATACGATACTATATTTAAAGGCAAAGTAAACATAGTGTTAGGAAATGCTTCGAAAGGGGATCAGCAGCTTAGAAATGTTTCACTGATGCTGGGTTTAAACCTACCTTACGCAGTGGGTAAATATACTTTCAAACGGGTAGATTCTTTTATACATTCCAAACTGCTGTCAGTCACGCTTCCACAGTTAAAAAAAGAAAATTCTAATAAATTGCAGAAAAGAAAAAACATTGAGAGACGCATTCAATATACACGTTATAAATAACGCCACACGGAAGGCAAGAAAAGAATATTGGCACCAGATTCCGACAGGAACCAGTGTTCCACAGTTTATACTATGGTTGATTTTTTACTTTAGCAACGATTGATTACAGACCTATAGCTAGACCGCTTAACTGAGTCCTCGCCTGCGGTAGGTACGCAGGGCGGAAGGTACGTAGTGCCTCTGCCACGAATACGAGTGACTTGCGACGCGGCGAACTGATTTCTAGTTCAATGCGCGCTATACAACGACAGTTATAGTCAACGGTTATAGAAATAACGCAATGAACTAGAAACCGTTCGCCGTGTCGCAAAACGCTCGTACTCGTGGCAGAGGCCCTATGTACCTCCCGCCCCGGTACCTACCACAGGCGAGGACTCAGTTAAGCGGTCTAGCTATAGCCGTGATCCAGTACAATTTTAAATGAATTTTTATATTTTTTTTTGATGACGAAAAATTGTGGCGAAGACTGGGTTACAGTGTCGTACACGGTGTCACTACAATACCTTGATAAAAGGTATTAATATTAACAGCAAACGACTTGTCATAGAATGGGTCACAGCAGTCTATTAAAAAAAATAGACAACATCACATACATTGTTGTGATCCCACTTACTTGGGAATCCCAAGTAAGTAGCTTAAGCACTCGTATAGTGGAAATCAGACTCAACGATGCTACCACAACCATTCAGATCCGACACAATATCGAAAAGTTCGTTTTCGACATTGACCCGACCGGGAATTGAACCCGGGATCTCAGAGTTAGCGCCGCCCAAAGTCCAGCGTGCAAGCCTCTCGGCTATGGACGGACGGAGTGTCTGTGTTTTCTGTGTACGGAGGTCGTCGCCTATTGATGCAATACTTGAAAAATAAAAAAAAGTAGCACGCCTAACCTTGTACAAAACCTTTTGTGCTATAGAAAATAACTATTCCTATCACGAAATTGCACTACGACATTCCAATTTTAGAAGTCCCTATTTTTACGAGCGAGCGAGACGATTAATCTACTACTTACTTTCTTCCAAAGGTTTGGCTATGAGGCAATCGCCGTTTTCGTTTGGCAATATCATAAAAAAGTGAAACACAGACAATAAAAAAATAACTGCAAAGAGAAAAACTGAAAAGAAAAAAACAAGCTCTACGATCCCAGAATTCAATTTGAGCAATGTTGAATGCAACGTGAAATATTTTCTTGTCCGATACCTATACTTAAATAATTGAATTATATTTGACATTGAATATTGATAGTTGTCGCAGGCGGGGACAATCACCGACCAGAGAGTGCGGATTTAATTGAGCTAGCCACGGCCGCTTGGTTGATGACAGTGCCCATCTGCGACAACTATCAATATTCAATGTATTTTTATATACTCATTTATTATTGATTTTATTATTTAAGTATAGGTATCGGACAAGAAAATATTTCACGTTGCATTCAACATTGCTCAAATTGAATTCTAGGCTCGTAGAGTTTGTATTTTCTTTTCAGTTTTTTCTCTTTGCAGATATATTTTGTTAGTCCGGTTTGTACGAGTATATAATTGTTTTACTTATAGTTGTTTAAACAGTCGGGTTTTTGTTTTATTTCAAACATTTCAAAAAAAAAATTATTAAGTTTATTCCGGATTTTTTATATCCTATGTCAATCCCACAGTCAAAACAAGTCTAACGACACCTCATGTGTTAAAATCCACCATGCCGTTTGGGCTGTAGGGCGTGCCAACGATATAGACATACATACATACATACATATATACATACATACACTCGAAAAACATAACCCTTCTTCTGACGCAGTCGGGTAAAAAAAGAAAAAAAATGTGATGTTATCAGATGTTATAATGAAGCTGTAGATATAACTGGAGAGGCCTGTTATTCGAAACAAGCAATTACTCACTCTTCTGGTGAATAGGGTAACCCTTACTAATTCATAAAAATCAGGACTTTGAAGTGAAGTAAAGATGAAAGAGAATAAAAGTAAACCAATATAAAAAACCCATTTCAAATCAATTATTATAAGTATAATAAAGATAATACAATGAGCTGGAGAAAAATAAAAAAGAGTAAATTTTTACCTTAACTATGCAGCTGTATGTACGAGTACATATTGACAATAACGAACAAGAAAACTAGAAATATTGTCCTAGAAAAACTCACAAATTTAAATAAATATTATTTTGAATATAATTATAGATCTCAATATTGCAATACCAATTCATTGTTTTTATATCACTTCGATACGATTCGTATTTAAAAAGTTATAACACCTACTTATTTATTTTGTTAACTTATGACAAACGAGAACTAAAATTTTGCCATACAAATTCTCGTTTCATCAACGTGATCAAATTTTGAATAGTAATTTAAACTCGCATTAGGTACTCTGATCAGTGAGCCAAGCAATAGTTTCTTTTTTTCGTTGCGTAAAAGAGAAACATTGTATGGCAATAAACTTTCAAACAACTTATGTACCTACTTCGATGTTAGTTTTATTAGTTCAAATAAAAAAAATTAAAAGTTCAAAAGTGTGCGATCTTATTTTAGTTTACTTAATAGTGGTAATTTCATTTCAGTTTACCCATTTATCGGCAGATTTAATTTAATGACTATGAATACCTACCGACCAAACAAGTGATGACAAGGCTGCTTCAACTAACAGCAGCGCTATTCTCTAAGCAAAACAGCGTAGACTCGACGTTGAACTCGCTCATAACTTGCAAACGAATTTCAACCTACCATTTAAAGTAATAAAGTCTACATTCGTTTGCAAGTTATGAGCGAGTTTAACGTCGAGGTCGACGCTGTTTTGCTTAGAGAATAGCACTGCTGGCCTCTCCAGTTGTATCTACGCTTCATGGATGTTATCGAAAGTAAATCTCTTTGCATAAATTGATATTGTTTTTGTTATAGATATATTTCCCTAGAACGGATAACTTCTTAGATCATTATCATTATCATCATCATCATCATCTTCATCATCATCATCATCGTATAAACGTCCCACGGCTGGGCTCACGCTTCCCACATTAGAATTACATACCATAACCCACCGCGTTGTCCCTAGTTTTAGTGCTTTATTTCTAAGGTTAGGTAAATGGGGTAAATACATATGCAAAGGCGCGACATTTGAAGAGATTTTAACATTGAATGAATATAAATTGTTATCAAAAAGAAACAAAAAAAAATGTGAACTATAATTAAGTAAAAAAAATTGAGTCCTTGATGGTACAATTTATGTTAATACCACGATAAAATCCCTTTTAGGACGGCCATAGACGGGCAGCTTGAAGCAGTCAGCATCGACTGATTCAAGCTGCGACTGCATAATGAACTACGCAACTGCCTGAGCGGCTCCATGTATGTATGTAAATAGAAGACTGTAGTTCACTAAGCAGTCATTCCGTTCAAGTTACCCTTGTATGGCCGCCTTTAGGTGTTTTGGTTTCCATTCACCCCTGCTGTATTCACCTCCCATTTGGGGTACATGGAACTATAATTTTTTTTAATAATCTTTTGATCTTTTCGTACATATGTTAATATACCAATAAGTTAATATACCATTAGTATATTAACTTTATCTTTATTTCACAATAACATTTGTCAAAACACAATAGGAAATATAGGTCTGTGAGGAAATAGTTAAGACAAAACTGCAAACGTGACTCTTCACTTCCTCGCCAAGAACTATCGATAATTATCTTATTTTTTCTTTTATTTGATGGCCTCGTGCGGTTAGCACATTTAGCCAGTGTCAAGTAACCTTTCACGCGGACTTTTTTAGAGAATTTTAAAAGTGACGTTGCACTGTTTGGTTTATTTGCCAACATTCATGCACGTTCACGAACACCTTTATTTCACATTAATATTCGACATATCACAAATTTTAGAAGTTAGTAGTTAAGTTATACAAAACCGCAGACATGACTCTTCACTTTGCCCCCAAGAACTCTCGATATTTACCTTTTGTCAGAATTAAAACAAAGTTTTTTTTTAATATTCTGTTCTAGTTAATTGCTACAGTGCGCAGCCCGCCCCAATCACATGACCAGGCTATTAACATTCTAATTGGATGGTGGGTGGCTAGTTTGCCAGTGCGGGGTTTGAGCTCATTATTCCTCAATTAGTTCCAACAAAAGTAGCTTGCTAATCAGCTTTTCTGATTTTATATAGTGTTAACAAATAACGTGCTAATTGAAGGGTTTCCTTATTTATTACGAAGAAAATTGTAATACAAATTATATTAGTCATTAAAAAATTAGTAAAGAGACTTTAAAAAATAAGATAAGTACAAAGCAATATTACAGATTAGTAAGGAGATACAGAGAATTAGTATAAAAATAATCCGTTATAAAGTCGTCAATTTTATATTTTATATGGTGTACCATTTAGTTACCGAACCGTAACATTTAGTTACGACCATAAACTTCTAATTAGCTGTCCCATAAAAGTAATATAACAGACAATTGGCTAAACATTGAAATAAAATCGTAAAGGTGCTCACGTGGACATTTCACCTTTATTCAAAGTATAAATGGCTCGCAATCTTAGGTTTAAGCAAATACCAAAAATAAACGCGATGTGTCCCAACAGATATAATTATTTATTTATTATATATAATGAGGAATTACGTTATCGTAGTCTTGAACCACTGCGGTGTGGAATGTGTAACGTAGAACAGCAAGTAACAGTTATATTATATTAAAATTTTGGGTCAGTTCAGTACCTAATCTTCTGCCGCATTCAGAAACGTCAACTTTTAATGTAAGTAGATACCCAAATTGATTTATTCCAAAATAATGCTTACAACCTCACTACTAGAAACTTTTTTACAATAAAGATAATTAGAGTGCTGATTCATGTAACTCGACGTTTCTGCGTGCGGCAGTATGAGTTTTCAGTTACTGTTCAAAGAAGTAATACCTAACATGTTTAGTGCCAGGATCGAAGTATTCGTCGTGGGGTAAGTCCATCGCTGACAATGCTGATCCGAAGTAGTGCCGAGTGAAGTGTAGAGCGTCGTTGGGCTTCAGCAGGAGTAACGTTTGTAAGTAATCGCGGACAGTGCCGGTTAGAGTACCACTCTCTTCCATATACCGTGCTCCTTCTGATGTTCTTATACTCTGTGGAGAAGAAAAATTTAAAACCGTTATAAAAAGAAACTGTTAAACAAAACAGAACATACACACAAGAACGTAAATTTACTATAAAACATTTGCGATCCGATTAAAAAAACATTTAACGCAAACTTAACCAATTTGCTTTAAACGTAGGTACTGAATTAAATAACATATCACAGAGCGGTCTTTAATTATAAATCTGCTCAATAACGTTTTATTAGTGGATGATTTAAAATAGTAGAATTGAGGCTCTTTTTTACAAGCTTTAGCTTGCTTTGTAACAAATTTGTTTGGGCAAATCACGTAATCAAAATTTGACCCCCTTCCTGTTGAAGGATTGAGTTGAAATTTTGCATGTATGTGTAAATCGGATGACAATGCAAAATTATTATGACATGGAGCTGATCTGATGATGGAACTCGGTAGTTAAACGACACAACCCCATCTAGTTTGGACTCGTTTGATCCGTCTTGACGAGTACTTTGGTGCTAGCTGGTAACCAGGGTCTAATGATGGAGCTGGAAGATGGCCATAAAAACTCGGTAATTAAACGACACAACCCCATCGAGTTTGGGCTCGTATGATTCATCTTGACGAGTACTTTACTGTACTTTGGTGCTAGATGGTAGCCGATGATATAGATGGAAAATGGCCATAGCAACTCTGGAAAATAAGTTCGGTAGTTCGTTCGTTCGTTCGTTAGTTCGTTTTAAAAAACTTTTGAAAAAGAAGTTTTTATTACTTGTTAATTAAAAAAAGAACTAAAAAGTTAAAAATAATTTATTTAAAAAAATGTATTTTTTTTTCACAGACCCAATTTTTTATAAATAAAAGCTGTTACATTGTCATTGCAAAAAAAATAATGAAGGTGTAATAAATAAGCTAAATGTTGAATCAAAATGTAACACGCTTTTATTTATAAAAAAAATTAGGTCTGTGATAAAAACACAAAGATATCTAAATTAAATTATTTTTAACTTTTTAGTTCTTTTTTTAATCAACAAGTAATAAAAACTTATTTTAAAAAACAAAAATCTTTTAATTTTTATCCCAGAGAAAATGCGTTTTACATAGCATCGCGTTCGGGGAAACTCGACAGTTATGTGGAACTCCCATTTCCACACAATGGTACGGGGGGGGAGTTTACCCACTAAAAACTCTGGAGGTGTCCTGGTGGTAGCAAAGACGAGCGAGCCCCAGGTACGCTATTGCGCTACCGCAGACCGCAGCCTACTCTCCGCACCTGTTTTTTCGAATCCACCTATACCTATGCAAGATTGAGAACCTCGATCTAGAATTGAGGCCATAGTACGATGCATATACGAGTGGGTTCGATGTAATGCTAACTCCGTAGAACTTAAATTCCACTAATTAAAAACCAGCAAAAATCCAAGGCGCAGCTTGACCTAGATTTTTACAGAATAAGCGCTTTTATTTAAGGCAAGGATCCCAAGAAAATGAACAGGATTTATAACTGTCTTTTTATCAGAATTCCGCGCGAATGAAGTTGCAGGCGAAGCTATTGCCAACTGACCTGCTTACCGTTGCTTCACGATCAAATAACAACCGTGCCCAATTTTAAACAAATTAATCAAGTTTAGGAATACCTACGGGAATATTTTAATAAAAATCTTTATTTTCTTCATTGCAAGTTTTGGCAGATATTTTGACAATTATGGCACATTTTATAGAAATACCTAAACATTTTAAGATCCTTGAACAATGACGTCTGTGCTAGGTTTATTTTCACAAAAAATACACAAATAGACGAAAAACACCTTCCTTCAGACTATTTGGACACGGATCGAAATAATGCCAAATAATTGTTTTAAATAATCAAGAATGACGTTAGAAACATGCAGTTTAAAAAAAGCTTTCTTTCTATATGCTAAAAAAACAAATTATACCATGCGACATACAGGCCATTTTTGTCCCTGGCAAATATAGTACTGTTTTTCTGTTACCAGTACCACCAGTGACAGTAAGGGTACTGTCATTCCGATTTTGCAAAAAATACTCTGATTCATGGAATTTAATTTAAAAAATCCGACACGCTATTCGTGTTCGGTACGCAAACTATTTCCCACAGACAAATCAGACTTTGTTAGCGCTGTAATTAGTCTAGTATATGATCTATGCCCCGCTGTTTCACCCGCGTTAATTGATTACCATAAAAAAGGTTATAGTGAGTCAACCTTAAAAGCCAGACATATGCTGTCATGGATATTTTTTTGAACTTTTAAAGGGGAACAATTTTGTAATACATGATTTTTGCGTAACTTTCACCGTTTACGCAGCGCACGCAAGGAAAGCTCTCAAAAAATATTTTCCCGTTATTGCAACATTTTTCATTGCTGCTCCACTCTTATTAGTCATAGCGTGTATAGCCTTCAACACAAAAATAATGTTTTAATTCCAACCAGTAGTTCCTGAGATTAGCGCGTTAAACCAAACAAACAAACAAACTCTTCAGCTTTATAATATTAGTAATAGATAACATCTATCCTTCCGGGTTTAGAAATATTTAAATTTTTATTTTTATATAAAGCTTAGATAGATATTCGATAACGAACGAAAATGAGTATTTCCATAACATTGAAGCAGCACCTTCTGATTATAAATAAGGAGTTTTAAACATTAGATAATCAAGTTCTTGTTTTCGTTAACGAGATCAAATGGCTAACTCAATGCCAACCATACCACACATCTAATACCATGGGTTTAACTTGTAAGTGTCTTATAAGTAATTTTTACTTAAAAGTGTTATTATTTCTCTTTCTTTTTTCTTTTTTATCTTAACTTACACTTTGCCTAACGCCCTAACAAATTGGCTATAAAAAAACTTATATCAAAAGAAGTCATTGTATAAATATCAGCAGCTGAAGAGGAAGACAAGATGTTTATTCGAGTTGAATGCGATAAATCGTGGTTCAAATATCGTCAAATAGCTTGTGACAGAAAAACAAAGCTATCAATAACATCATCACATACTTACATAATCAAATGAATGAAATAATCGTTGTACAAAAGAGCGATATAACTTTGTCAACACAGTTCTAACGCACAAAATTGTCAAATGTAGAGACGTTTACAACGTCGATAAGATAGATTACCCAAGACTTATCTCCGGAGATATTACACCTATTGTATTAGACCAATTGTATACAAGAAATACATTTAAGGAAGATAAACCTTACAAGAAAGACATAGAATTTAATTTAATTTGAATTGTTCAAAAATATCGTAACATTTTAAGAAGTTGGACCTAAGGTCAAGAACATAGGATTGAAGTTGATTTAGGTAAACAAATAACTTAGGATATCACAGATCGCTTTATATGTAAAGCGATCTGATATTAGATAGGATTTTACAATCATCATCATCATCATCTCAGCCAAAAGACGTCCACTGCTGGACAAAGGCCTCCCCCAAGATGGGGGGTATTTGCCATAATCGCCACGCTTGGCAGGCGGGTTGGCGATCGCAGTAGGTTGAAAGTAACCTCAGAGAGATGCTGCTGCCCATCCTAAAAACAATACGATTTACAAATACATAAAATAATAATGATTTTACAATACGGGTTTTTTAATTCTATCATGATCCAAGTAACTGACAGTGATTGACATCTGACCTCAGTTACAGATGTATCCAGACTTCAGTTATTAGTAGCATTTTAATTTTATGTATTAAGTAGTTTTATTGTTAGAACCTAAGCACAACTGTTCTACGCTGAATAAAATATGTTGAATTTATTTCTTCATTTCCCAAGCCCCTAGCAAGTCGATAGTTATATGCCTAGCCATTATTTTTATACTTAACTGATCCACGATGACCAATCAGGTTTTGGAACTGCGAAAATGCAGACATTCCCACGGTCTCCCGCAGGAGTACTTTGTATATAAAAATTACCGGAGCCAATCGGAGTGCCAAACGAAAAACACTGCGAGAATAATAAGTGTAAAGGCAAAAACAATACGTTCACACACACACTTTATACAGTACCTAATTTTTATTTGAAAGATATAATATACAGAGTGAAATTTTGTAATACCACCTGAAGGGAAAGTACTCTTAATACTGTAGATAGAAAATTTCACTCAAAGAAAACATTCCTTTATTTTTGAAAATAAAGAAAACTGCATTTAAAGATTTTTGAAAATTCGCTTGCCACACCCGGGAATCGAATCGACTAAAATCTGTAAAAATTACAGGCTGTACTTTTATTGCATCGATCATTAGGGTCAAATATAAGGATGAAATCCCTCTATCAAACTTGATAAATTAAATGAAAGGAAACCATGAAATCTGGACTTATAAATCAATGGGTCAAGTTAAAGCACTTTTACTCAAAGATCCATCTGTTTACTTATGTTAATAATTAATAATTATCATTGACGTCATTATTTTGTTTGAGAGATTTCATCCTTATAATTGATACCCTAACGATCGATGCAATAAAAGTACAGGGTGTAATTTTTGCAGATTTTAGTCGGTTTGATTCCCGGGTGTGGCAAGCAAATTTTCGAAAATCTTTGGATGCAGTTTTCTTTCTTTTCAAAAATAAAGGAACGTTTTCTTTGAGTAAAATTTTCTATCTACAGTATTAAGAGTACTTTCCCTTCAGGTGGCATTACACAATTCCACCCTGTATAAAGGTTAATACTATAGGTTTTGAAAGTGTAAACACAAAATAAGTTGACTGCAGAAGGTACGCTTCACACAAACGCGGTCGAGCAACGCACACATAGACAACCCTCCGCGGTCACGGAATCTCCCAACAGCTACACTTGAACAGAGTGAACGAGAGTGCGGCAACTTCATACAAAAGCTCCGATACGCACGCACACAAGCTCGTAGTTCACCTACATTAGCACACAGAAAAAAGCACGGGAAAGGAGTACGCGATGACGCGGGCTGTCCCCGCAAACGCGGATCTGACAGCGTATATTGCTGTAGTAACGGAGAATAACAAGTATGACACTGAGCGCTGCCGATCATTATATACGTATTTTTCTTGGTTTGGGTGTCGCGATTGCGAGTTTTGTTGCATATATATTGAAAATGTCTGGAAAAAAAACCTGTTGTGTATGAGGATGTCTCAACACACAACCATAATCCTAGTTTGTCCTTTTTTACTTTGCCGACAGATATAACAAGGTAAGTTTACAATATAAAAGACACCCAAATTCACACAATAATAAATTAACTATGTGTGACTCAACCCTAGCCGGTAGGTACAGTTCGGTAAGTCGATTCAAGGTCACGGCACTGTTGCCGCACTCTCGTTCACTCTGGCTCGAACGTGTATTGCGCTCGAACTGTTGATTTTCGTTCGACATTTCACTTTCCATATTTTTGAATCGCTCGACCGCAACGAGAGACCGTGACGAACTCGTCTGTGGCTGCATGGATATTGATATTTTTGACTGTAGCCTACTGAGATTTAAAAATAAAATAAAGAATTGTCTCAAATAGTTATAAATTATCCTTTAACTAAATGAATTTTAAATGTAAAATGTGTAATTTTAAATATTCGTATTGTTTTTATATAACACTAATGGACCCGGCGGACTTCGTACCGCTTTGACAGTTTCCATCAAGTGATTAAATTCTCTTTGGTTTCCATGACAACAAAACAAATAAATAATTTTGTATTGGAAAATTGTCGTTTTTAGTATATTTATAGTGATATTCCCGTGGGAATATCAGGATAAAAACTATCCTATCTGTTAATCCAGGTTATAAACTATCTGTATGCCGAATTTCATCCAAATCCATCTATCCGTTGCAGCGTGAAGAAGGAACAAATATACAGACATACACAAAAACTTTCGCATTTATAATATTAGTGTGATGTGATTATTGTCTGCTCAGTAGATGTTAAATAGTATGTACATAATTAAGGGTTTCAATATCGCATGTGGTTTTGTGACCTTTTGGTGGCTGTCACCTGTTTTGTGCATCAGAATAAATAAATAAATAAACGAGTGCCCTCACCCATTCGTCGAGCTACACAAAGCAATTGATAGGATACCGTCAAAATCACTGCGTTGTGTCAATGTCATGTCACTCGTTTGTTTGTGACATTGATAGTCTTTTCTATTAAGGCTAGGTATTCCTGCAAAAGTAGCCTAGTAGTAAAATCGGGCCTTGCCGAGCTGCCGTACTCGCGCACTTAGTAGGTATTTAAACGTAGTAAATAAGATAATAATTTTATTAAATCATAAAACTCTGCGAATTTATCTGCGAAATATTTAGTGTCTTTAGTTGAGCACAAAAATTTGATGTAAAATATCAGTAATTTAGTCATAATATTAAAAAAACATTACAAAAAGGGGTAACTTTGGGATTATTTTCTATCGAGTGAAATTCATTGGACTGTTGTAACTGAATGCGGTTGTTACCGGTTGTTACCGGTTTTCTCTAAATTCTGCATGGAACGGATAACATCCAACATTTCGTATTATGTTGGCAGCACCGGAAACGAACGATCCAAAAATACGGAAAATCGGCGTCATGCGGCTTGGAAGACGAGTGTGACTTAAGTCGCATGTAACAAAACAATGTCATACGTGCGATTAAAAAATAGATCCACTGATCCTTTTTTTTTGGAGAGAGAATGCTGATTGCCTCAAACGGCATTTTCAGCTTCACCGGTCTTGTTTGGGGGCGGCGAGAAACTTAGAGGGTTCCACAAGCCGTGTCAAACGAATCACCTTCGGAGGTTTTCTAGAGGGAACGGCATCACGCACTAGTGCGTGTCCCCGTGCCCTACTAGATTCTCCGAAGGGTTTGGATCGGATCGGATTCGGATCGGACCCCTAATCCGTGTCCGTGCTAGGGGTCTATGTCAGTTGGTCGAACGCGGTATTTATTAAGCTTACCTTCTAGGTTTCTACCTCCTTATTTTGTGGTGTACACGTAAGACGGCAGCAGATCAACCTACCACAAAATGTCAAATTTCTTCAATAAATTTTGAACCTTAGTGTTTGGTTATAAAGATCAAAATCGATTAGAGAAATTTGACAGTTTTGGATAGGTTGATGTGCAGGCGTGTGTACATTGTCTTTGCCCTTGGGTTTATACGAGTACTATTTCATTGTCCACTCACTGCTACTTAAACTCTAAAGTGTTCTACATGTTCAATTTTATCGTTCACGGCGAGAATATGTAATTTGCCAATTTCCCTCAAGCGCCGCGCCGGTTCTCTCAGTAACTCATTTTTATTTTTAAGTGTTCCTGTGCTTTAAGGCCTGTTTTCACTTTGATTAGTGATTAGTGCAGGTGATGAGTGCAGGTGCTTAGTGATTAGGAGTAAACTCGTGTGGACAGCGATTGATTAGTGCGAGTGATTAGTAACCTTCGTAGTAAAGTGATTAGACGCGGGTTCTATTTTTTTGCGAGTGGACTGCGAGTAGCCTCGTCCCGCGCGCCCACCCTTTCCCTTCACTCGCAGTCTGCCTGCACTGCTACACTACACCATCACTACACACGTCTGGACAGCAGTGTTTAGTGTTTGGCGTCGGACGCTCAATTGTGAATTAACAACTGAATTTACTAAACACAGCCACTTGACAAAATTGGACACTTCTTGCACTACACACCTGCACTAAACACTCGCAATTACTAATCACCTGCACTCGCATAATCAAAGTGAAAACAGGCCTTTAGGCATGGCCTTACTTTTTGTATTAGGCATTCATTACTGTTAGTGTTATTAGCCACTAGAAACCGTATTTATATTTTACTAGCATTTGCACGCGGCCTTGCTCACGTGGGCTACACGAATTATGACTGTTTGTAATAAAAGCCAAACTTATTATAGGTAAATAACTGTCGGGATAATACTGAAAAACTTCGTTATTTTTAACCAGGCCAAAATACCGAAGTTCTTGAATAAAATTTAAAAAATGTCAGTTTTTCGAAAAATGCTAAAAAACGTCATTTTTTATTTTTATTGAAAAATCTATAGATAGTAGTTTTTACTTAAAAAATAACAAATTCCCCAAACAAAAACTTCATGTCTTTTTCTATGCATTCTTTTATACTCCTTTTTATAGTGCATATGGCGCTTGAGGGGTTAAAAAAAATAAACAAAATTCCTGAGACAGATCATTCTTTATTTCTTTTCAAAAAGCCAAATACTAATTTTCATGTCTTTTTCTTCAAAACTAACAGACTTTCATACAAACTTTCACCCCTTATTTGACCTATCCTTTCTGAGTGGTTGGTTACGTAACTCAATAAACCTACAGTCCAAATTTTATCTTATTAGCTCTAGCGGTTTCGGTTCGGCGATGATGAATCAGTCAGTCAGGACATGTCATTATATAATAGGTTGGGGAAAAAGTTTCTTCGCATTTTTAAGAAAATTCAAAACAATTCTTAACATAGTTTATTTACATTTAACTAAAGTATGTAGATCCATTTTGTTCGATAACTTTTTGCCATCTTGTAGGTAGGGACATTTCATGATCCCATTGCTATAGAAATTTTGGGGCTTCTGATCAAAATACTGCGACAAATGGTTTTGGCAGTCCTCTCGTGATGTTAACCTGACACTGCCTAAAGAATTCTGAAGAGACCGAAACAGGTGGAAATCTGAAGGTGCAAGGTCAGGACTATACGGCGGATGCATTTACACCTCTCAGCCAAACTCTCTTAATTTTTGCTGAATGGCTGAAGATGTCTGAGGTCTAGCGTTATCATGACGAAAAACCACACCCCTTCTGTTCATTAATTCCGGCCGCTTTCTCTCAACTTCTTGCTTTAATCTCATCAGTTGTTCGCAGTAGAGTTCAGAATCGATGGTCCTGCCTGGTGATAACAGCTCATAATGAATAATGCCCTTCCAATCCCACCACATACACAGCATCACCTTGTTGCGAGTTAACCCGGGTTTTGCCACAGTCTGTGAAGCCTGGACCGGCCTTTGACCACGACCTTTTTCGCACGTTCTTGTCGTACGTAATCCAATTTTCATCACCAGTTATCAGCTTCATCAAAAATTGTTCGGTTTCATTACGTCGCGTCGTAATAAAGAATCACAAATGAATATAGGCACACGGTTCATTAAGTTTATTTCAGTAAGCTCGTGAGGTACCCAAATATCGAGCTTTTTGTGTACCCAGTTTTTTTTTAAATGCGCCAAAACTGTTTTGTGGTCAATTCCCAGTTCTTCAGCTACGTCGTAACTACTGATATGTCGATCTTGCTCCACTTTTTTTTTAAATGACATTTATTTTATCCGTAATAGGGCGACCAGAGCGACGTGCATCTTTGACATTAAAATTTCCGGATTGAAAACGCTTAAACCAAATTTGAGCTACTCTCACAGACACTGCACTAGGTCCATAAACATCGCAAATTTTTTTCGTGGCTTGCGTTGCATTTTTATCATTTTAGTGAGATTTTAAAATGTAACGAATTTCTTCTTTAGATTCACTCATCTTGACAGTAAGAAAACAAATGAAAATCATACATTTTCCTAATTTGAATTTGGAATTATCTTCTTTAAAATTTAAACTTTTGATGATACCAAAACCAGCCAGATACAAATAGTATAGCCAAAGAGATTTTATTACGAGTTCATACATACTATATGCGAAAAGACTAATATAAAAGAGTAATATATAGAAGATTACGAGCAAAATGGTTAAGCTAACTGACTGGTGTCGGTAAAACTGAATATCAGGATTCATTTGTTTCATTACCTATCAATAGAAGACGAAAAACAAGAGAAAATCTCCTTAAAAGAGAAATGAAACGCAAGATCTGATTTTTAAACATTTTAACTGTTAAATTTAACTCTTCAATATTGTAATACTCTGTCCAAGTTCAGAGGACCAATAATATTTTGTTTCATTTTAAATAGTGTGCTCTCTGACGGCAATAGCTTTGCCTAAGCTTTCTCATTAAGTAAGACTGTCCATTTGGTTATTCAATATTACCAAGTGTACTTACTAAGCCAAAAGGATTATACAACCATTTAGGATGACTAGGATAATAATTAATGTCCCATTCCAGCTCTCAACTGTCAAAGCTACATTATGTATAGGACAGCCTAAATGCCATTGTGTTGTGTAATTCAGCTCTAGTCAACTCGGCTGATTAAATTGCCGAATATCTTAATTAACTAATACATAGATGCCTTCAGATTAAAGATGTTCAACTTTGATTAAATTCATCCAATAGCATTAGTTTCGTTGAAAGTCCCTTTAAGTGTTCGTCACACTTTTAAAAGTAATCCCGCTTTATCTGTTTTAAAAAATATATATTTTTAATTGAATAAAGAGAAAAATGAAAAGCAAGCGTGCTTCCAGCAATGGGTTTCGCTCTTTTTTGGAGAGAATTTGCTGATGTCTTAGACGCTCTTTTAGAAACTTAAAGGGTTCCTCAAACAACGTCAGAGGTTTTCTAAAGGGAATGGCATTACGCACTTAGCGAGACCCCATTCCCTGCTAGATTCTCCGAGGGTTTCGGATCGGATCAGTTGCTCAACGTATAGCAACGTTGAGCAACTGATCCGATCCGAAACTCTCATCCATTTTATCCGTAATAGGGCGACCAGAGCGACGTGCATCTTTGACATTAAAATTTCCGGATTGAAAACGCTTAAACCAAATTTGTGCTACTCTCACAGACACTGCACTAGGTCCATAAACATCACAAATTTTTTTCGTGGCTTGCGTTGCATTTTTACCATTTTAGTAAAATTTTAAAATGTATTGAATTTCTTCTTTAGAATCACTCATCTTGACAGTAAGAAAAACAAATGAAAATCACACATTTTCCTAATTTGAATTTGGAATTATCTTCTTGCAATGGGTGCTTCCAGCAATGGGTTTCGCTCTTTTTTGAAAGAGAATTTGCTGATGTCTTAGACGCTCTTTTAGAAACTTAAAGGGTTCCTCAAACAACGTCAGAGGTTTTCTAGAGGGAATGGCATCACGCACTTAGCAAGACCCCATTCCCTGCTAGATTCTCCGAGGGTTTCGGATCGGATCAGTTGCTCAACGTTGCTATGCCTTCCTTAGAAGAATTGGTGATTACTTAGCTATAATGAGTGACTATAAGTACCTTGAAGTCCAGATAATCCGAAAGCAGCTGAAGATCTTCGCGCCACTTTTCACGGAGCGGCGCGTGAGGTTCGATCTCGTCCTTTTCAGGATTTATGCGCAAGAGTGGGTTTATATGCAGCATGTAGCAGTTGTCGGCCCATTCATGGCTCACTGTATAACCTAAAAACAGCTTATTCATTCACATTCCGATTTAAACAAAGTTTTCAACGGGGTTTAACGCAAACTACAACTGACTACTACTACTGACTGGGTACTGACATTGTCAGCATGTGACGACAGCCGGTGCAACTCTGTCAAATAGACGCAAATAAAAAATAAACGTAACTTTGATTATATACAATGTTATTTTTAGTTTATACGAAACCTGAAACTGTTTGCTCGCAATCAGTAATAGAATCGATTTCAATATTTTTTATACCATGTTACATTTTGACCAAATAATATTTACAAAATCTCAAATAAAGTAAACCCTACGAGAAAAAATCTCACTCGTGCGCCGGCCACGCGCATCACTTGTCACGTGGATTCGAGAGGGCGCAAGGTCGCATAGCGCACCAATCGAGGCACGCGCCGGCTCCACAAACAACAACACGTGGACGCACGCCACCCCCACCCTCCGAGTCAGTCACCCAAAAGCTATCTTCGACCGATGTGTATGTGTAGCATGCGCCCCGCGCGTCCTGCCTGACTCTTGCTCCCGCGCAGTGTTAGTTTCCGTATCGAGAAAATGAGATTTCGATACACCAACGCTCAGTACACAGAAATGGTACGAACGCTAGCTGAGTGTGGTGATAACGTTTCCGCGGCAGTGCTACGTTACCAATACGTTATCAATAAGTGCAGTGTCGCGTGCTGTATGTGACCACGTTCGCACTGTAACTTTAGCTTGTAACTTCGTGAGTTTTCAAGATATATTTTTTGTACTTATTCTAGTACTTTAAATGAAAATATTTGAACCGTGTTTCGTTTTTCGCATACACTAATATAAATATATAATATATAAATAATACACTTTGCGTCAAACCCTTTTATAAGTTTGCTTTGTATACTTAAGCATAATTTTAATGAATCAATACTTTTGTATATACGTCGCCATATAACTATTTGTATAAATATTTTAAAACACATTATTTATAGCTTACGGGTTTGCACATCTCACCTGATGTTAAGTAATGATAAGGCCAATGGTGGAAGCACACTTCACCCAGGGTTCTCAATAACTGAGGCACATGGCTATCTTTCTCTAGCTGTCGGAACACAACAATGCTACAAACATTGATGTTATGGCGCCACATTTAGATAAGATAATGATAGCCAGCTAGCCAGGCGGACAAACAAGCAAACCAAACCGAGAACGCAAACATGTACTGGGAATCGAACCCGGGACCCCTGTGTCTAAGACCAGTGGTTTTACCAACTAGGCTACAGAGACGGTTAAGATATCTTCTTTAATAGTCATAGAACTAGTTTTAAGTGGGTAAAATTTATAAAAGCATATTATATACAAAATACTAATTACAAGGTCGACCGACGATCTGGAAAAGGTCGCGGGAAGCCGCTGGATGCGAGCAGCACAAAACTGGTCGTTGTGGAGATCCTTGGGGGAGGCCTTTGTCCACCAGTGGACGTCTTTTGACTGAGATGATGATGATGATGTTGATGATGATACAAAATACCTGTTTCTCCGTCGAATGATTGGCATGATCACCAATAGTGTCTAGTAAAATCCACTGTACTATAATAAATGTAGGTTTACGAACCTCTCAAAGATAGTACAGTCAGAGTCTGATGGAGAAGTCCGGATGGCTCTATGATATGCCGCTCAACTTTCACCACGAACAGAGGTTTACCATTAACTATAGCTTGGCTCACTCCCAAGCATACCTAGGCAAAACATATTAGATGTATATTAAATTTAAGTACATTTACAGCGCCTTATCCATATTCGGAAAGTACTGAAAAATCGTGTGTGCTTGAAAAATCAGGCAGGTATTAAAGTTACTAAGAGCTACTCCACTTACATAGATGCTTTCGCAAATAGTGCCATCCATCATAACGGTCTCCGTTTTAATAGTGCCCCTATAACGACGCAGCCCGAAATATCTGAGCAGTACAACATTAGCACCTTCAAGAAGGAAATTACGAGCTTCTTGGAAAGAGTGGTAAAATCGTTTTACGACGTCACGCTCACCACAGATACGCGTCACTTTGTTATAATAGCCGTTATCGCAAATACCCATATAGCTCCGGCGCTCTTTTGTTATTTCCTTTTTAGTAATATACCTAGAAAGGAAGGTTTAAGTTAGAGCCCAAGTACGAGTACAAAAAGGTTGCCCCGCCCGATTCTGTAAATGCCACTCCACTACACATTTACAGAATACACTAAAAATGCACACTAGTTTAGACCCAAGACACCGTACTCGTAGAACAAGGGTACGACGAACCGGTTCACACGCGCTCTATACCAGTTACAGACATGTGCCTAGGCGCTTCTCCCCACCACCACGGCCCGGTCAACCTGACCCGAGGTCCGAGCCTTTAGTGGTGCACTCGGGTTGTTCCGCTCCCCGATCAGATTCGAACCCCTAGGAAAACCTAGTAGGGCACGGGGATACGCACTAGATGATACCGTTCCGACTAGGAAACCTCCGAAGGCGCTTTGTTTCACACGACTTGAGGAACCCTTTAAGTTTCTCGCGCCCCCAAAAAAGACTTTAAGATTCTAAAATACCGACTGAGGCAATCGGCAAATTCTCTCATAAAAAAAACAAAAAGGTTAGGGTAAGTTATCACCAATTGACAAGAAACCGGCCTGTTGTACAAAACACAGATCTAAAAAAATATTTGTTGCATGGTGATGTTGACGTGCTGAGCGATTTCTATCGTCTATAATCACAGTGAATGTTCTGAAGTACCATTTCTACTTTCCTGCCAAGTTACTGCCTTCCTTCAAACTACGAGTTTAGGTTATCGGCGACTGACTGTGTGTGTTCACCATTCTGACGCAAACAAAAACCCGCAGTTGCTCTTTAGAGTCTAGAGTCTAGGAGAGTTCCTTGCGGGTCGGCAAGGAAGAAAGGCTACTAATGTTACACCCCATGATACATTAGCTGTCCTCGTATTTCCTCTAAGTATATCTACTTAATATTAAATGAAAACATTGTATCCTATAGTCACTGAGAATTGAGAACAGGCAAGTTAATATTTGTAATAAAAATAATAATAATGGTGTTTGTTATACTTTAATATAAATGTGTTTCTTACTCTGTCCTATTCTCTTCCATGGTGTGCAACTGACGATCTAATATGCTCACAAGTTTTGAACCTGTTTTGGCTCCTTCTTTCGACGCATGAGATACTACTTGCACTAGAAATTTATTTTTATCCTCGCCTAAAGTCTCGACGCTGATACTTATTCCTAAAAAACAATAAATAACGTGATAATATTTGATGTTCAGTTCACAATAATAATTATTATTACAAAAGTTTGTTGCGCTACCTCCAACTGAGCTGCAACAGTCTATTGATGGCTTACGGATTTTCTTTTTATACGGAGGTGCTTTAGTGCCATGGACTGGGCACACATCTTGATCTTCTTCTATTTCGTCGCCAAGACCCAAAATTTTTATTCTTTCTCGCTCCTGTACTTTGTAAGATATTTTATCATGTCTATCATAGCCATAATCAAAATAGGTATGGCGGGGATCAACCTGATGGCACCATCTATACCCATGTTTTCCTACTCTTTGTCGTTTCAATGTCATTGGATCTTCTTCCACCCCTCGAGTTGAACATGTACAAACTAAACCCTTCGCTAATTGTTTCGATTTGTCCAAACAAATACATTCATTGTCATTTACATTAGTATCACAAATACAAGGCGGTGGGCATTCACAAACCGTTAAACATTTGCATTTTTCTGGGTCACCACAGGTACAAAGCTTTTCTGGGAAACATTTACAGTCGTCCGGCGTTCCAGCACCACATTTACATTCCCGAGGAACATTACAACTGCATATAGATTTAGATTCATCGCTTTTACAAAGTGGTTCTAAATTATCCGACGAATCACAAATGCAAGTTTTTTGTACTCCACAAATACAAGTATTTTTATTACAAATGCATTCTTTTCCCTTCTTACAACGGCAAACAGGTATGGGCTCTTGTTTTTGACATTCACATGGCTCTTCTTTTTCTTCACCTTCACCTTCTCCAACTTCCTCGGTGGATTCATGCTCTCCTAATTCCGGGTATTCAATACTACCTTCTTCAACACTTTCCGCTATGTTATCAATGTTGAATTTGGGTTTACGTTTACATGTACAAACAGGCCTTGGAAATTTTCCTGGATGACAAATACAAGGTTTTTCTATCTGATCACAAGTACATTTAGTTCGAATTTTGCCATCAGAAAAACACATACAAATATTGGCCTTTTTGCAAGTACATACTGTCTGAGGTTTGCCTTCTTCATTACAAATACAAACTGTTTTTAACATGGAACAAACACACTCAGCGGTATTTTTAGCCCCACATTTACAAGGTAATTTCACATGACAAACGCATTGACCTTTTTTGTCTTTACCGCAAGTGCATGATACGGGGGGCTTAGCATTCGGATTTATCGCAGGCAAGCCATCTACTAACATGAGACTTGCTTTACTGTCTTGAGGTGGGAGTGGCTTATCACAATCTGGAAAAAAGAAAAAGTGAAAATCGTTTTCTTCTTCGTCAGATTCTTCTGCGGCTGCTTCCTCTTCAACGCGATCTTTTATTTCTATTGCGATGGTGTCTTCCTTTATTTCTTCTGATATTTCGCTTTCAGTTGATTCTTGGCATGTCCAATTCGAGTCTGACGATTCCTCGTCAATATTGCCTTCGTAATGTCCGCAACTTATAACGAGAGTCTCACTAAAGCATATTTCTTCCTTTATTTTGTTATCTGTAAAGGATATAATGTTTTTTGTAAATAACATATGTTATGTACACAACATATTTTTTGTTTATCATCGAGTGTGAAATGGAGAACACTGCTCTTTGATATTGGTTAAGATTCACCAAAAAAGTTCTTTGCATCATGCCGTGCCTAAAAGATTAACTATAACACTGGTGATTCGATTAGAATATGGAAACAAAAGAAATGCAAACATCTTCCGTAATACTTTAGGTATCTAAGTCCAAATATTTTTTGAAATTTATGTATTGTTTGAAATTTTTGAAAAATATATAATATACCTACCTACACAAATTACCACTAGCAAACTTCAATCAGATCATCACTTATAATAACGAAAAGCTCGATAAACGTTAGATCTGACAATAAATATCAGTATATTAGCCGCAGGACGGCTAACCGCTGGGGTATATGTGTTTTGGAATAAAGACCGCAATTCGTCAAACATAGTGTAGAACGCCTTCCAGCTATGTAGAGCGACGTTATACGTAAAATGGCCGGCGACAATTGGACGAGAAGACCCGAAGATTGGCCTCATTGGAATACATTGGGAGAGGCCTATGCCCAGCAGCGGTTGATTATGATGAGATCTGGTCATAGCTATAATAAAACTACGGACAAGAAGCTTGTAGCTTCTAATTGAGACAGGCGTTAGGCAGCGTATCCCACTTCTAAGTATTTCCCCAGCTCACTTGAGAAAATATTTTAATAAGCTAACAACATCATCTTCATTCAATACACTCTTCGTACTCAAGTATGGAGATCTGGGTGCCTAGTGTGAGTTTTGTTTACTATTCGTATTCATTCGATTACGTTTACGATAACGAAAATTGCATGCGGCATTGAAGCAGTGCCTCCTGGCGGCATACGAGAAGAGTTAACATTTTGTCATACAAATTCTCGTTTCGTTAACGTGATCGAATTGCCAATGAAACTCGCTCTTGGCACCCACTAAACAGAACTTCCTGAGTGCACTTCAAACTAGTTATTTCTTTTGTATTGAAGCCATACAATTGTTGTGGTCACTGCATCTGCATCCATCATGCATTGGAAATATGATGATCTGCTCACAAGTGTTAAGTGGGACAAACGTGCAAGATTTCTCAACTCGCTAGGGTTGACGGTAATATAAATCCCAATCTCGTCTTAATGCACTATTGTCCATGTGAAAAGCCAGAACCAGAAACCAGTTGAGGCACAGGAAGCTATAATCTAATTAGATTACACAAAAAAAATAAAATTAAAATTATATGCAACGACGTTGTTACCTACCTATTTCAAAAGGTAATTGTTCCGACAAATCAATTAATAATATATTATCACTAAACGACATGGCTGTGGTTATAGAAAGTGTTTTTTTCTTGTTTTAGATTATTTTGCTGATATACATTATTTGTACAACGTCTCTGTCTCTGACAGTCAGTCTGCACATAGATTAGTAACAACAACAATGAATGTGCGACTGCATTTAAAAGAGGTTGTGTGCCATTTCTATGAATAGAGATAAGTGATTTGTTTAGTGCTTGGACCAAGGCTTGGACCCTCTTGGACCATGCTTAGAGACCCCAGGGGGGTGCGATTTTCTGGATCTCACCGCCACCGGCGCCGGCGGTGATCTTGAAATTAAAAGTGACATGACGCTACGAAATAGGTAGGTATAATAAGTTAAACATTTATAAAATATAGTGAAAAAATTAAATGCCGACCTAGCCAGGAGTCGGTCTTCCGCAATCCGGGCGGCTGCACTGACCATTATGCTACCGGGAAGGCTGACGTAAGCACTGAATTTTTACACTGTTTTTTTTTCTTTTTAATTTCTGAGTGCTTTTAGCGGCACAGTGCCAGTGCCATCTATCCAACGGTTTTTGCAACCGGTAGCGATTCAGATTCATCTTTACAGATGCAATACCACATATTTGATAACACAACGCTATAATACATTTTATTTTTTATTTTTCAGTGCTAATTGCTGCACTGAAGCTGAATTAAATATCAAAAACAGTGAAGAAATTAAATGCCTACCCCGATCCAGCCAGGAATGCTGGCTGGCAGAATTTAGAAAAAGAGAAAATAAAAAATAAAAAATCGGTGATTTATTACATAATATTATAATTGCGGTATCACATGATGCTAGTATCCACAATAACATTATTTAGATGCGATGGGCAGCTGGCGGTGTGAAACCTTCCTGATGGCGAGCCCAGCACAAGTACCACAAGATTGATAAGACATGTGCACATGACCCAATTGTGCGACGTTCAATCAAACACGTGCAATAATATTATTTGAAAGCGTCTCAATTCCTCTATTTATTAGCACGTAAGTGTAATCTGTTTTGCTCTTGTATGACGTGATTGTATTCGTCCCCTCTGGTCCCCTCAGTAAAATGTTATGGCGACATTTAGATAACATGATGGTAGCTAGCCAGGCGGACAAACAAGCCCTACCACCAACCAAACCAAGTACACAATCATGTACCCCTCCGCTGGAAATAAAACCCGTTACCTCTGGGTCTAAACCGGTGGTCTTAGCCACTAGACCACAGAGGCGGTTAAATACACAACGACAAACGAAGATTAACTGTAACTTGTAAGGAGCGAGCGAGACGTGCGAATGAGGACAAAGCAAGCGCGGCGCGGGCGCGGCGCGGGAGGGGAGCTATAGCAGTTATATAGGCAGCGCTTATACGTTGGGAATTTGAAGCCTACACCACTCCTTGCCCTCGCTTTTGCAAACCCCTTTCGTAATATAGAACAGTAAATGTAAAATCTGCTCTAAAAATATAACGAAGGAGAAAACTACACTCTGCAATTATTTTTACGCTACACATTTGCTGTCATACAAAAAAATTAAGTATACGAGATGTCCTTTTTATTGATGTATGGCTTGTTGGTGCTGTGTAGCTAGACCAACTTGCCCATTCTCCTTTTTATTTTTAAGCGTGCTAATTGCTGCACTGAAGCTTTGAAGAAAAAGGACCACTCATAATAAATTCATATCACAAAGTAAGAATTAGTTACCGGTTCAAAATTCCCCCCAGAACAATACTTCCGACTTTAGTTATTGCTCTGAAGCTTTGATCTACTACCTATTATAATATGATTTGTGTACATAAGAGATAATAGTACTCGAACGTATTGGTAACATCTTAAATGAATACCTTTGCTTTATAACTCGCCTTCTCAGGTGCGCTTATTGTGCACGCCAGTTTAATAAGAAGATCGGTTATATTAGCCATCTTCGGGCGCACTAGCACCGTCGCCGGCCGCGCCGTTCCAACTAGGAGTCGAAGTCTCTGAGGTCGCAGTGATCGTCATGACCGAAATCGGTCGGACCAATCATCATCATCAAGTCGCCTACCTACAAACAATACGACTGGGACTGGCGTACTGGGAATCACCAGCCTTGTTTGTATAATAATGTACAGGTAACACAATCATAATCAAACGTGTGCACTTGTGATGCGAACAAATTATTATTGATGTGTAACATCTTTCCGCTCGCCTTCTATAAACACAATTTGTGGGAGTGATTTCGTAGAAAAGGGACGGAAGTAAGGTCGTAACAGTGTGATCCTGTAACTGTTACGTGTTAGTCGGGGATTGATTATTGATTTCAACCATTTCGTGTGTAGGTAATAGACTTTTAAACAATATAAAAAAGAGGGAAAGTAAGAGAAAAAAAGAAGAAAAGGAAAAAAAAAAAATATACGTCATTGTTAATTCTATACTTATTCTATTTTCTATTGTAATAATATTGATTTCTAAAGGTGAGATGTCAAATGTTACACATCAGCGACTACTGTAAGGTTCGTTCGTTTTTTTTTTATGAACTTTTTTGAATATTAGTAGGTTGTAGTCTCAGAACAATAACTAAGTTTTAGTGATCAAATCTCTGACCATTTCTGTAGTTTTGTCAAGATGGTTTAGTTATATAAGACGTTACGGCCACTTTTAACTATAACGCCATATTTAACTAAACCATTACATGTCAGGTGTTCATTAAGTGACGTAAAAATGCTAAATTACTTCATTCAGATAGTTTGTTGAGCATAATTTGATTTTCTATCTCTAATTACTAGATATGTTTTTTTTTTCATTGGCGGCGCTAGTGTGCGGCGTAAACGCTCTTAAGCAAAATCCGAATGCTTGAATGTCATCTATGTAAACTAAACCACATATTTTCTTACATATTTTATGTATCAACACACTTTAGGCACTATAACTAAAGTATTATTACTATAATTAGGTTTTAGGTATTAACATTATTAACATAACGCCCGGTCTGCGAGTGCTGAGGTTAAGCAACTTTCGCAAAGGCAATTTATCATCTCAAGCTTCTCCGTGTTTCGGAAAGCACGTAAAGCCGTTGGTCCCGGCTGCACTAGCAGTCGTTAACAACCACCAATCTGCACTGGGCTCGCGTGATGGTTAATGGCCTGTTCTCCCAATCCATCCATAGGGAAGGCTAGTGCCCCAGCAGTCGGGACATTAAAAAACATGACATAAAAATGAGCTGATGATGATGATGATGATTATTATTATTAATAATAACATTACTTTCATTGAGGTAACTACACATAGTACCTCAGTCGTTCTCAGTGGTGGTAAGTGGGCTTACTACAAATAGCTATGATTAAAAAAAACACAAATGTTGAAAAAATTTCCACGAGCATGGTTTGAACCTGCACCCTTCTGACATACCGGGTCAGGTGCTCTTTCAATTGAGCTATCGTGGTCGTACCACAACATTTGTGTTTTTGTAATTTATTCGCAACAAAATTTGCGTTAAAATTATATAAACATTTTAGCTATGATTAGTCAATTTTAAACTGTAGTTTAATTCTAGGTTACTTACTAAGGAAATGCAATATTTACTAAATTTTTTTAAGTACCTATCCGATGAATTTCATCTATAATTATTTGAATTTGCGCTTTTTTTTCAAACTCGTCGTTTCCTAAATAATCTACTTGCGTATATTAAATGAAACGTTAAAATTTCGTTACACGCGGTTGACGCGGTTGAAAAACTATGGTTCTAATAGTGTAGTAAGAACTATAATAAAACTATGAAAGCAAAGATGCTTTCATATTTTTATTATGTACGCTGTTACTTCAAATAATATAATTATAATATTTATTTGGTTTGAAAATATAATTTCAAATATTTTTCAACAGTCAGTTTATTCTATTTGTATTGCATGAAAGGAATCGTACCGTTCTACTGTCATTTCATTCGACCGAACGAGCGATTTGACAGATGATGTGGCCTAACATCTTGTGAATTTTACACGAAATATCTATTTAAAAAATGCAAAAATGATTATTATTAAATTTATTTTATTTATGTTATTAATATCGCTGAACCAATGTCGATTACCTGACAAAGTTTTGTGTGTAAACGAAAAATGTACAGGTCGGTACCTAACTTGAGTTGTGATGACAATCTGTTTTCTTGTATACTTTCTAACATAATTTAAATTATTACAGAACCCATATCTAAAGCAAAAACTTTATTGAGCTATACAAGTAATGATCCAGATCTTATGTCTTTCCGCGGGAATGCGGAAGTGATGGTGTACATGAAATCAGCTGCTGAAAATACAAATAGTATTTGGTATGCCAGTATTGATGGAAAATATGGATTTGTGAATCCGCAATTTTTACGTGAACACAAAGTGTTGCATAAATCTTCGAAGCTACAAATGGTTAATTTAGAAAGTCGAAAAAAAAAGTCAGCTGTACAGCCTGACAAAGTGCAACAAGCTCATGAAGTGATTGAGGGGACAACTATCTTTACTACAGAAGCAGCTATTGATAGTAAAAAACCAGAAAGCTTTACTGAAAACCCAAACTATGTTAATGAAATCGAAACCCCGTCTCTAATAAACACTATACCTGAGGTTCAGGAAAATCTCAACGAAGCACCTGAAACTCCTGTATTACCCAACGAAAATCAAGGTATTGCTTTCAATCTCGACACACAAAATAATGTCAACCAAGTGCCTCAAGAATTTACAAATGATCAACCTACTGTACAAAGTGAAGTGCCGGATTTGCTTGCTTCTCAGTCCATTGTTTCTACCACAACTAGTGACAGTCAAACTTCAGTTAATGTCATAGATGTGCCTGAACATTCTGACCAACTACAAAATACACTGTCTAACCCAGAGGCAACAGACAATAATGAACACAACACATCAGCCCCAAATGCTGTAAACAATAACAATGATAATGTTGAACTACCTCTCCAAACTACAGAGACTAACAATGTGCCTGAAGCAACTAATATTGCAAACCCACAACCTGAAATTGAAAAGACTGATGATAATTCTAATAAGTATAACCAAGAGAGTGTAGATAATGTAAATGGTGTAAATTATAATTCACAAAACTCCAAAGTGACTCCACTGACTCCACAGGCATTGTTATCTTCCCCATTGCTTTCAAGTAGTGATCAAACTCTCCAACCTTTATTAAACAATCCACAATCATTAATGGACAGTGCACAACTCTCAGTTGACCAGCCACAGCCTATAGTTGGCAATCCACAATCTGTTGTAGACAATCGACAACCATTAGTGGACAGCCCACAAACTTTTGTTGACAAACCGTCTACTGTAAATAATCTACAAGCATTAGTGGACAGTGCAGAACTCTTAGTTGACCAACCACAGCCTTTAGCATTAGTGGACAATCCACAAACACTATTAGACAACCCACAACCTATAGTAGACATTTCACAACAAGCTGCACCAGCAACAGAAACTAGTGTACCATCAGTAACAATAATGCAAGACTCTCAACCTACTATTCCAATCTTAGAACAAGAAGCAATAGCAAGACTTATAAAAAATACTGACAATGATAATATTCAAACCACAACAGAACCAACACAAGAAGCTTTAGCAAGTGAACCTGAAAAACAAGCGAGTGACCTTTATAATTACAATGCAGAACAACCAGCGAGACCTGATAATAGTTATATCTACACCTATACTACAACACAAGCTCCACCTTCAGAAACAACAGCTGAGTTGTCACAACCAAATTTGGAAGATGTAAACAGCTATATAACAAGCAAACCAGCGAATACCAATACTGAGTCTTCTATTAATTTGAATAGTAACTTTTTTGAGCAGTCAACTGAACAAGCTACTACTGTTTCCACTAATGATGAGTATAGCCAATCTATTGATGACATCCTCAATAGTATTGCTCAGCCAATTGTTGAGACTGATGAAAGTGTAACACCGGCACCACAGAATGAGAACAAAGAAAGTATGTTATCAGACATATACTCCACTTTATCTGACCTTTGGTCCGCGAGCACAGAACAACCTGCCACAGAGAGTTTATATAATGAAGAAATTGATAAGAAAACTGTTGATGAAGGGTTCTCTTTTGTCAAGTTTATAATGAGCCCATTCTCTGGTCCATCGGATGAATCCAAAGCTATATTTGTATCTGGAGGTGAGTCATTAAAAAAGATAGAATGTGAGTTTGGGTTGGCATTGACAGAGTTCGGCCACTTCTCTTCCATTTTAGATTTTTTTTGAAAATGTATGAAACATTGTTTGTTTAATTTAATGTATTTTTATGCATAATTAAAAAAAAATATTAGCATTCTGCACTCCTCTATATAAACTATAATTGTGCGAAATTTCATACTCCTCCATCCATGCAATTTTCGTAAAAAGGAGTACAAAATATTTGCTTCACATATTAATATATAGATTTTTTCACAGTGAACACTTAAATAAAGATATCTAGAATAAAGACTTAATACATAAATCAAAAGCAATTCATTAATCTTTATAATTAACAGTAGTAGCAATCAAATCATACTTTTATCTTTTGAATATCAAAATGTTGTCCTATATTTTACGGCTTGCAAATATTTTATCACCTCATCATAATACAATGTGGAGATAGGTATCATAAACATATTGATGATAAAAACAAAGTTTGTGGCTACACAGCAACAGACTGCTACAAAACTGTAGCCTTACTTTGATAAACTGGTCAAATTTATTGCAACCTTAGCAATTAAAAGTCATCACTGTTGTTTAACTAATTAAGATAATATTATACTGAGTCACAACTATGAAGGTTAAGTGTTTTCTCTGTGCTGGATCCTTTGTAATATTTAACCTAATTTAATAGTCTTGCCTATACTTTTATAAATGGCATGTTAAACTGGTCAAAAAAAGACTGTTAACCTGATAGCAGTTTTAGCACCCACCAGCATAATGGTATAGGTATGGCCCAATCACCATAACTGCAAGAGTGAGCAAGAAAACAGCACAGCAGTAAATTAAGTTAATTCTAATAATGGATACTTAAATAGTTTGCAAATAAATTTCTAAAGGATCAATGGCGCAGTGGTTAGCACGCTCAGTCTGCGATTGCTAAGGTTAGGCAACTTTCGCAAAGGCCGGTCATCGGATGGGTGACCTCGTCCGTGCTCCGGAAGGCAACCAAACCCGTTGGTCCCGGCTGCATTAGCAGTTGTTAACAACCATCTACCGACACTGGGCCAGCGGGGTGGTTTATGGCCTGTTCTCCCTATCCATCCATAGGAAAGGCTCACCACTGCCCCAGCAGTGGGGACATGTGGGTGTGTGTGTGTGTGAGATTTCTAATAATTGGTATTTAGTGGCAAGGCGTTATACAACTTCTAAAATTGATTTTGATAAAACGTGTCTGTTGTTATGTACAATTTAAATTTTTCTGTTATTATATACAAATGGATATGTTATAACTTTAATTTACTTATATTCTTTCAGGTGCGTCCTGTTACTCTGAAGACTACTGTGATGGAACTTCCAATGACAAGAACAATAGGTTCAGGACCTTCCTCCTGACAACGGCTTCTTCTGTTCTACTGTTCACATTAGGATACTACTACATCGAAAATAAGAGGCAAGATGGAAAGCTCATTGCAACCATTAACATTCTTCAGAGGGACTTACTTTTTACTAATAAGGTGATTATTTTTGGATTGGTTATTAGTTAATTGTCAAATTGTAAATCTTTGTCATCATAATGACAAAGATTTGCAATTTGACAATTATTGACCTGCTCAACACTTAACAATAGCACATACAAAATGATACATGGACAAATGAATACATGCTTTTCACCATTATTTTATTTATTTGGTTATCCATACATCCATATCTTTCTTATGGTCTGATTTCCCCATGTCCTATTTATATGGAATAGCCTTAACCCAAAAGTAGGACGTTTTTAAACTGATGATGATGTATGAGTAGGTACTATGATAATATTAATATTAATAATTTTATAGTATTAACTAGCTGACCCAGCGGACTTCGTATCGCTTTGACAGTTTCTATGTCAACAATACAATCAAATCGTTGCTATGACAACAAAACAAACAAATCGTTTTTGTATTGAAAAAAGAACATTTTGTATTGAAAAAAATGATTGGGGTAGACCTCCCTTATCACTTAGGGGTATGAAAAATAGATTACGACCGATTGTCAGAAAATGCATATAAAATTTCATAAAAATCGGTCGAGCCGTTTTGAAGGAGTATGGCAACTAACATGTGACAAGAGAGTTTTATATACAGTGGGGGACATATATTAGAAACACTACCAACGAAACTTAACATTATGCAAGATTTGTGACCCTGTGACGTGTACTTTTTACTTGGAAATGAAACAACAAATAGCATAAAATATAGCCATACAAATAAATATAAACATAGCATAGCCATCGGTTGCAATGGCCGTTGGATAGATGGCGCACTGGCCGCTATTAGCACTCAAAAATTACAAAAGCAGTGACAAAATTTAGCGCTTACGTCAGCCTTCCCGGTAGCATAGCGGTCAGTGCAGCCGCCCGGATTGCGGAAGACCCAGGTTCGATTCCTGGCTGGGTCGGGTAGGCGTTAATTTTTTCACTGTATTTTATAATTTTTTTAAATATTTAGCATAAAATATGTTCAATAACTTATAATTTATTAGAAAAAACAACAAAATAAGTACCGATTCAATATAAAATTTCATACAAACAACTAAATGAGTTTTAAAGTACCAGCAGTAATGGACAACTAATTAGGAACAATACAAAAAAATGAAAGATAAATAATTTATAGGTTTAATTATTGAGCATTACCTATATAATTTAGGTAATAGATACTGTGGATAGGCTACTAAAACTTATAATTAATATTTTGTTGCGTATCGTTTATTATCAATCACAGCTCTACAACGACGTGGCATTGATTCAAGCAATTTCATACATTTTTCTAGTGGGATTGAATTCCATGCTTCGTAAAGCTTTGTAGAGTTCGTTGTGACCAGATTTACGTTTGTTTGAGACTTTATTTTATACGACATGCCACAGATTTTCTATGAGATTTAAATCAGGGCTATTTGCAGTTCCTAAGAAAAATATTTTACACTGTTGGCAATGTGTTTAGGGTCATTATCATGCTGAAAGATCCAGGTTACAGGCAAATTGTCGTCAGAGTAGGGAATCATTGTCTCTTCTAAGATGTTTTTGTACTTCAGTTGATCCATTGTACCTTCAATCTTTCGAACAGGTCCAACTCCACATCCGGAAAAACATCCCCATACCTTGATATTGCCGCACCCGTGCTTGACTATGCTTCTAGTGTATTTATAATTAAAAGTATGGTTTATTGGACGTAGTAGCGCTTGCCGTCAGAATTTACCATTTTTATTTTAGCTTCGTCTGAGAATAAGACCTTTTTCCAATCTCGCACTGTCTAATTGACATACTTTTTAGCGAATAATAATCGCTTCTCTACTATCGGTACCTTTCCAAGAAACCCTCCCAAACAATTTTACTTCTACTAATCTACGGCGTACCAGTCTCGACGAGACGCTTCTAGGATCGTCAAGCGAAAAAACTTCATTTTTAATCTGGTTGGAGCCTTTAAATGAGTCTTGTTTAGCAATACGTACGATTAGCATATCTTCTCTTGTCGAAGTTTTCCTCAGTCGAGCTTTTCTAAGAACATTTTCAATAGTTCCGTGTCTTTTAAAATGGTAAACGAAATTCCAATTTGATGTTCAATTGCCGCCAATACGATAGAAATAGCTAAGAAAGAAGTTTTATTTTTTCAATTTGCCGTGCCGTGCATGCTTTTCTAAAGTATTTCTAATTAGGCGTCCAAGCGGCCAGTAACAGAAAATAAGCTCTATATGCTTTAAACTCCTTATAAGATTGAAGTTTAGATAGTTTTGTTTTTTTAATGTATTTTATGAGTATTCTAATTGAGTGGCTATATTGTTGCATGATTATTAAATATTGAATCTATAGATAAATTTTTCACGAATATTGTATGTGGACTTCAAACTTTCATAATTCATATGAAGTGTTTCTAATTATAAGTCCACCACTGTATATAAAAGGTTAGTACTATAGTCACCTATTAATGAATCATCATCATCATCATCAGCCTATTAATCAGTTCTATGTTAATAATAATTGCTTTTTATTAAAACCTTCATGTATTTCAGGAGTGTGAGATTCTCAAGGAGGAGCTTACAACTACTAAAACCAAACTCACTGGTATTGAAGACAGCTCCTTTGGTATGGATGACATGGTACTGTCCTTGAAGGAAGAGATCAATGAGATGAAAGCCCAGAATGAACGTCTAAGAAAGTCTTTGGACGACAATGAGAAACTCCTCAGGGTCTCGGAGAACACAGCTGGAGAGCTACAGAACACCCTTGGTGAAGTTGAGAACACCATCAGTGAGCTCTTGGGAGAGAGAGCCAATTTTGAGGAGCAGATTAACGAGCTTGTTGGTATGTATGTCTTTTTAATCCTTTACTCTCAGTTGTTATAGGTGAAGGTATAAGAGATAGAGTTTTTTCGCAGTGCCGTCTTTAAACTGGTGGTCTAACTGCTCGACCACAAAGGCAAAGTTAGTTTTGTTTAATGTTGTTAAAAACAAAATAATTAAATTTTGTATATATTTTTTTTAGGAAAAGTACAAGCCTACGAAGAGGAGTTGATATCAGTGAGCCGCGACAGAGACAACTACCAATTGAAGTTCGTGTCGGCTGAAGCTGCACTGGAGGATGCTAAGAAGCAAACGAGGAAACTCGAGGAGAACACTCAAAAGCTAGCGGAGGCACAGAACACCATAGAACTGCAGAAACATGAAATTACCGCACTCAAGGTAAGTTATGTAACTTTTATTTTATATTTATTAAGGGTGCGCCGTCCATAAGTGACAAGTGTCATATGTTTTATTTGAAATGTCGTCGTCCATATTTATTTGATGCCGCGCGGCCATACTAATTTTGTATGGGGAATTTAAGGTGCTTAATAAAAAATAATTATTTAAATAACCACTTGATGAATCGAAAATGTAGTCTAGCAATTTGTAGTTTATCCATTGATGATTGTTTAGACAAAATCAGAGGTACAATAGTTTAGATAAACTATAAGAAATCTACTAAACGCCGCCACTCGTTTTCATGATTTTTGCCCAACTTTAAATGATATTGTAGAAAAAACTATAGCGTGTTATGAATTTATGGTTCTGACAAATTGTAAACACGTTCCCTATGATACTAAATATATATTTTGTTCATTTAATACGATAGTATTTTCAATTATATCTACTTAACCGTAACTGCATTTTTGGCATTTTTTTGTCGGCGCACCCTTAAGTTGAACAACGTTTGTACACATTATTTGTTTATATAAGTACATAAATATTATGAATACTAAGCTAAATATTGTATACTTGATGAAGGTGGAAATGTAGTAATACCAAAATGACTTTCACAAATAACGCCTTGATCTTGCAAGATGCAGAGCTCGACTAAACTTAAACAATTACATTTGTGAAAAATGCAAGTTCTCTAGTCTGGATGGTTTAACAAAGTTCTTGGTTAGCCTCTATAGGGCTCTTTTGATATAATGAGCACTAAAATTTAAACGTTATTCGTTTATCATAAGGACAAAATCCAATTGAAACTTTCAATATTTGGTTCTTTGAATGCGATTAAAAATCCAATTGGCATACTTCTTTGACTGTTAACATTTATTACAGGATGCTATAAAAGAGTTGAAGAGCGACGGCTCCTCAGATGTGGACGTCACGTCGTTCATAGACCACACTGAGATCAAGGCCAAGCTTTCTAAGGCGTTGGGAGAGAAAGAATCATTCGAGAAGAAGTTTGAGGTGATCTGTGCATTTCATTTACCCACATATAGAGCTAAATACCTAATTATTGACACTATAACAATTACTATGAGCAATTTAATGGAATTGGTATAATCTGCAGAGTTATTAGTATTATTTGTTTTGTAGGAAAGAACAGAATATAATGTGGAATTTTACAAACTTATTGTTATTGTTATTTAACAGTCAGTGTTCAATTTCCCGATTTACCCAACTATTGTCAATAATTAAAAATTGACCCTACGTGTCGATAAGTGGTTGGGTGACAAGATTACCTAACCAATACCTTTATATTTATATGATTCAAATAATAGAATATCGGGTATAATCTTCTAAGGTGGAGTACAAAGAGCGTAAACGCTTGTCCGACGAGCTCCAGGTAACGCAAGAGACTTTGCAGACTACAAGCCAGCAGGCCACCGAGGCTCTTACCAGGGTCGACGTCCTTGGCAAGTACTTCCAGGAACGAGAATCGGAACTTATGAAGTGAGTGCGAATTTTTTTTTGGTAGGAATTTGACTGTTTCGGATAAAATACTTTAACAATTGTTATCTATATAATAGTTTAATCTAATTATGCGGCGTATCAGGCACCCTGTGACCTTTAAGTTCGAAACGTTTTTTATCCTTCATTTCAACATACTTAAATATTAAATATAAAATGATTGAAAGGTTGTTATGCCCTAGCTTATACACAGTTCATAAGGCAATTTGTAGAAAGATTTTTTTTACATTTCTTTTTAATTTTTTTTATTTGGGGAAACTAACAATTACAAAAATCTTACTTAAAATAGAATTAGGAATTACATAAATCAGTGAAGTTTCCACATAAACTAACAATACACAATAGCAACTATAAACAACACAAGATATTATAAAATAATAACTAACTCGAAAAAAAATCTTTTTTTAATTATTTTTTAAAAGTTTTTAGCGTGTGGTTAAACATATCCACGTGTGACAATATCTTGTTGTAACTAGTACACGCTCGATACAAAAACGTATTAATTGTATATTTTTTTCTGGTAAAAGAGACACAAAACAAATCGTTGTTGCGGAAACTTATCCGAGGGCACCTGAATTTAATACAGCTTAAAAGGTAGGGCGAGTCTAACATGTTGTTAATCAATTTGTAAAGAATTGTAATGTCTTTCTCCATTCGCCGATTTGCCAATGACAAGTCATGACAAGAGACAACTATTTCCGAATTGTTCTTAAAAGAATGATGGCGAGATTTGTACATAAAAAAATTTAAATTTGAGAAAATTGTAGTGATATGTTTTAAATCCTTGCCTTCAGAACAGTAACTTCCAGCAGGAATTATATTTTTAGAACCCGGGGAAAATGAATTATTTAATTTTGTAATTAATTGAAGGAAAGAACGAAAAATGCGTTTTCACCCTACACAGCAAGTCAGAACCATAAAAAACAGCAACTGTCATCTGTCTGTGACTGTCATGTCTTGTCTTTGTCACCGTAACGCAAGATACAATGATTTATTTACCTAAAACTTTGCAGTTTGCATTTCAATTTCAAACAAACAAAACAAACAAGGCGAATAACCAAAGAGAAAAAAGAACCATAAAGAACGGCACGTATTTTAACAACTTTTTTTTGTAGGCAATGGAATTACTCTATACTTATTAGTTTTTTTTTCTTGTGAATATTTTGATATTGCCGGGTTTTAAAAATATTCTAAAGGAATATACGTATTCCCAGTAAGATTATCTTTCAATTATATAAAGTTTCAAACTCTCTATATTTTTTGTTTTTTTTTTTTGTACAAAATGTTGTATGGGACTTGCCATCATTCTTTAGATGTTTCTTAAATTTCCTTTGCAGCCTATCAATGCTGTTGACATGTTTCTTATATTGAGGATTCCAGACAGGGGAGGCATACCTAATATAGAACGCACATAGGAATTGTACAATATACATAGTGTAGAACATTGTATAAAATCTTTGCCGACTCTAAAAAGAAAACCTAACATTTTATAAGTCTTAGCTGTGATATAGTTTACATGGGGATTGAAAGAAAATTTACTATCCAGATATAGGCCTAAGTCTTTAACCTCATTCTGTCTTGAAAGCGTTTCAACATTAATAGTGTACAAAAAAATGTAATTTAAATAATATGTAGTGTTAATTCCGCTAACTCACTCGTTTATACAGCTTGGATGCAGTACGCATGCACCGCCCTCCCGCCCGCAAAAAGTATGCACATGCAGGAGAAACAATGCGTGCAAGCGAAAATGCACACCAACACCGATACCCGACACGTGTTTCGCCCCTCCACGGGGCATCCTCAGGAGCTGTTGACTGGTCGAGAGCTGCGCACCGACTATTACGGCTACGCAGCTCCCGGCCGCTTTTATAAAGCGCCATCGTTTGACATTTGTGACGTACTACCCGCGACAATACGTAATAATGGGGATGGAACTAAATTTGTTTGGTCATTCAACAGCGCATGACTGTCATTATTATGTTTCATTATTTCTAATTGCTCCAACACACACAACCGAAAACTTTTATTACAAACATGCAAAATATTATAGCTGTTATTGTCGCACAAAGAATGGCCGGTATCAATTAGATGTTTTGCGAAATGTGATTTATCTGGATGGCCATTCCTATACGCGGCAATATGTTCCTTATATCTAATGTCAAAATTTCGGCCTGTCTGACCTACATAGACCCCATCACAGTCGTTACAAATTAATTTATAAACACCGGATTTTTTTGAGTTTTCTAAACGATCTTTACCGTTATAAAGGTGACGTACATTTTGGTCTGTTCTAAAAGTAACGTAGATCTTGTTTTTTCTAAGGATATTAGCGATTTTATCTGAAATAGGGCCTACATAAGTCAGACTACCTACATATTTGTGGATGTGTTCTGGGGGACATGCATAAAGTAGTGAAGTTTAATTAAAAATAAGCAGAATAAAAGGGTTCGTTCGTTAGGAATGGCCATCCAGATAAATCACATTTCGCAAAACATCTAATTGATACCGGCCATTCTTTGTGCGACGATAACAGCTATAATATTTTGCATGTTTGTAATAAAAGTTTTCGGTTGTGTGTGTTGGAGCAATTAGAAATAATGAAACATAATAATGACAGTCATGCGCTGTTGAATGACCAAACAAATTTAGTTCCATCCCCATTATTACGTATTGTCGCGGGTAGTACGTCACAAATGTCAAACGATGGCGCTTTATAAAAGCGGCCGGGAGCTGCGTAGCCGTAATAGTCGGTGCGCAGCTCTCGACCAGTCAACAGCTCCTGAGGATGCCCCGTGGAGGGGCGAAACACGTGTCGGGTATCGGTGTTGGTGTGCATTTTCGCTTGCACGCATTGTTTCTCCTGCATGTGCATACTTTTTGCGGGCGGGAGGGCGGTGCATGCGTACTGCATCCAAGCTGTATAAACGAGTGAGTTAGCGGAATTAACACTACATATTATTTAAATTACATTTTTTTGTACTATGGATTTCCGCAAAATAACGCCTGATTCCATTAATTATTAATAGTGTAACTAAATTCTTTAAGCTTACGTTTACGTGAAAAAGAAATACTACAGCATTTTTTTTACATTTAGACACAGACAATTATCATTACAGTAGTTACAAAGCTCATTAAGATCATCTTGTTACAATAAACAATCCGATGAAGACCTTATAACTGCAAATTTTCATGTCGTCTGCATATAAAAGTATTTCAGAATTATGAAAGCTCTCGATATGTCGTTGAGAAATATATTAAACAAAAGTGGACCAAGGTGAGAGCCCTGTGGCACGCCAGAAGTCACTGGTACAAAAGACGAACAAAATCCTTTAATAGCAAACGCCTGACTTCGATCTCTTAGATAGGACTGGAGCCAGCGAAGTAGATCGCCATGTATACCGACCTCTCCCAATTTACGAATTAATAAGGAATGAGAGATTTTATCGAACGCCTTTGAGTAGTCAGTGTAAATGACGTCCATCTGATATCCCTTGTCCATTGCAGCTGTAACCTTATGAACAAGTTCACACAGATTGGTTTCTGTGCTCCTTTTCACAAAGCCATGCTGTTGGTCGATAATTAAAAACGGGGTATAGATAGTCATACATAATTTTCTCAAATAATTTTGCAATCGTGCTTAACTTTGATATGGGTATATAATTAGATAAGACGAATCTTGCATAATACCGATTCTTTTTGTATTAAATTTCTCGTAAATGTTTTATTTTTTTCATTTTTAGAGAACTTAGCACAAAAGAGTCAATATGGTTGAGCAAGCAAGGCGAGTCTACGAGCACTATCGAGAAGATTGAGCTAATGCAGCAGGAGGTTCAGCGATATAAGTAAGTATTATTATTAAGTAAAAAAAAAATTCTAAGCGACCCAGTTCACACGCGGCTATACCATGGACAAACATGTACCTGGGCGCTTTTCCCCATCCCCACGTTCCGGTTAACCCGAGCCGAGATCTTAGCCTTTGGAGGTGCCCGCCCTCCCCCTAGGGTTGTTCCGCCCCCGATCTGATCCGAACTCCTCGAAGAATTCTCCTAGGGAACGGGGACACGCACTAGTGCGTAATGCCATTCCCTCTAGACAACCTTTGACGGTGTTTTGATCACACGGTTTGAGGAACCCTTTAACTTTTTTGCCGCCAAAAAAGACCGATGACGCTGAAAATGCAGTCTAAAGCATCCAGAAAACTCTCAAATAGCCGTCTCACCTTGACGGGTAGTCAAGTTTCTTCTTTACACCTTGTTTAACCCTTTATAGGGCTCCTACGTGTCGTGGGCTCTATCCATATTTTGGACACCATAATTTTAACTTTATTACCTTAACATAAGATCGAAAACCAATGAAAAATTTCAACATGCTCTGCCCATTAAAGGGTTAAAGGGCCCCGCGTTGTAGGAAGAAGGATATATTGACATATCCAGTGATGTGCAATTCCGCAAGTATCTAGAGGACAAAGCGAAGATGGCATCACTGAAATTAGGAGTTCTTAGGAAAGCGAGACGGTACTTCACGTCTAACCAGCTTTTACAGTTGTGCAAAGCCCAAGTTAGACCTCACATGGAGTACTGTTCTCACCTTTGGTCCGGGGCTCCTAAATGCCAGCTTCACCCTCTAGAATCTTTGCAGCGACGACGCGCCATTCGAATGGTCAACGATCTCAAGCTCACAGACTGGTTAGAGCCTTTAGACGTGACATCGGCTCGTTTTGTGAGTTCTACCGCATGTATAATGGAGAATGCTCGAAGGAACTTTTTGATTTGGTGGCCACTTCCTCCTTCTACTATCGCACCGCTCGCCATCGGAACAGGGCACACGCACACTTCCTGGAGCCGCTGTTCGCTCGAACGGTTCGCTTCCAGAGGAGCTTCATTCCACGTACTATCAAATTGTGGAATGAGCTGCCATCCGAGGTTTTCTCATTAAGCTACGACATGGGCTCTTTTAAAAAAGGGTGCAAAGAGGTTTTTCTCAGGTCGGCAACACAAAAGCAACATTTCTGATGTTGCTGATGTCCATGGGCGGCGGTGACCGCTCACCATCAGGCAGCCCGCCTGATCATAAGCGGTCACCGGTTGAAAACAAAATGTCTGCTGGGATGACTGGATTTCAATAAAATTTAAAAAGGTTATTAGTAAATTTTCTTCTAAAGGAACATTAGCATTTTTCTTCCATTTTCAATTAAAAAGAGACGTTTTAAGTTACAAAACGCAATGAATATCGAAGCGCACAATGACGCGGCGGCTCGCGGCCGGCCGCCTCGTATCGTACGCTACATGCACACTAAGTTGCACGCGATCCATTGCGTGTCATAAATAACACCTGTTTTTGATACCCAAAAATAAAAGTCGTTTCCCAGCATTTATTTTTACTTAATGTTTCTTAGTTTGATGTACACTATGCGTATATTACGGTTTCGGTAAGGGTTTTTTCATACCCTGTATAGACTGTTTACTTTAATTTATATTCAAACTTATTTCTCTATTTAGAGAGAAATGCGACGCGCTAGCACTAGAACTAGCGGAACAAGAGTCCCTCCGGCGCACCGCCGTAGGTGAGGTGGAAGCGCGTGCGCACTCGGCGTGGCTGGAGGCCCGCGCGGCGCGGCGCGAGGCCGACGCGGCGCGCGACGAGGCCGCCACGCTGCGGCGCAAGCTGGCCTCCGTGGCCGCCGACGGCGCGGCCTCGCCGATGCACAGTGAGTGTTCACGTTTATATACAACGTGTGACAGAAAAGTGTATCCGATCTAGAGCTTGTGGTATGCAGAGTTACGAAGACATAATTATTAACTTTTATTTGTCGTGCTATTTTTTTTTATTATTTGTATTATGACGTCACATCAAAATTAATAAGTCCCAGCCCTAGTGGTTTAGTAACCTCTGTTTACTTACATTAATGATCACTGCTGCTTGCTTATGCGCGCCTGATGAAAATGACGTCACTAATATAAATATTTAATTAACAATGGGGTATTTGACAAGTTTTAGAAAAATATGTCTAATGGTTTTATAGCATAATATATTTGTAATTTGATTAATTCGTTATGAATTTCTTTATTTTTTATGAAAATCGCCATTAAAATTCAAATTAATAAAATAGCCGCCAAAACGCTGAATGCAGGTCACGTAATGTCGTGACGTCACCTGCTTGTAAGCAAACTTTTAGCTGTCAAATTAAACGTACAAAACTTTGATTGACATTTACTGTAAACAAGCTGGTGACGTCACTCTATATTCAGCGTCAACCCGTGCGTTTTTGATCACGTGGTCAATCATAAAAATTTTATCATGTTATTAATGATTATTTATAAAAATCATACTTATTGTAAAATTTTGTGCTGGCTAAATTAGTTTAAAAACATGTTTACTATTAAGTTAACAACAGTTTGATCAATATTTTCATTGTAGTCAAATACCCTATTGCATGACAAATTAAAGTTAATAACAACACATTCAAGATCTAGATCGGATACACTTTGGATCTTTTCATTTCGACCACACCTTTCTGTTACACGTTGTATGGAAACAAAGTTCTTTCGCCGCGTAGTAAATAAAGAAGCGCGTGCGACCTTGGCCTAGCAGAAGCGCGACGCTGTGCCGCAAGCTGTCACGTCAGCTTGTTCAGTCTGCATTCGCTAATTGGGTAAAATAAATAATTTTATGCGTCGGTGGCCGAGTAGCCAAGTGCTCGGTCCAATATCCGGAGATCCAGTGTTATATTCCCAGGTCCTCGGTAAAATTTCAGGTAAAAACCAGGTTTTCGGTAAAATACCTAAATACCTAATACCTTAAATCGTAAATTCTAATCACAATAGATGTTAAATCAGTAATCATTTCTTTGTTGCCATCAAATCTGCAATGCTTTTCCAGCACACGTATTACTTTCCCCACCCCCACGACCTTGTCAACGCCCGCCCACGCACGACCGACTTTTTGTAGGACCGACAATGTGCAAATCGTTTAACGATTGACTATTCTTTTGTATTGACGCTAATCAACTTTTCTCCTTAGAAGTGTCGTCGCCCCTCGACCTGGTAGACGCGGTGCCGCCGCTGCCGCCGCTGGCGTTCCTGCCGCCGCCGCTGCTGCCGCCGCTGCCGCGCCCGCCGCCGCTCGGCCGGCTGCCGTCGCCGCACCCGCCCAGGTAATGATACTGATGACCAATGTACAGGCGGGCGCATATCACACTAACACAAACTGTCAAATTTCCTCAGTAGATATTATATACTTTTCCTCAGTAGATATTATTTACTTTTAGCGCCTTATAAATAAACAAAGAATAAGGTCCGAATAATTATTCCGTGTTTTGTTCCTTTCATGTAAACGTCATTTCAAATTAGAGTAAAAGAGACAAAACACGGAATAACTATTCGTACTTTATTCTTTGTTTATTTGTAAGGGGGTTAAACTTTCGCGTTCCATAGTTAAACAAATTTAAACGAGGATTAACGCAAACTCATAAGTAAAAAGGTATCACACCTTTTTACTGGCTAGTTTGCTTTTTACTGTTTGTTTTTAAGTGCTAATTGCTGCACTGAAGCTAAATTTAATGGTTGGCATCAAATATTTATAAAATACAGTGAAAAAATTAAACGCATACCCGACCAGGCCAGCCAGGGCAGGCGTTTAATTTTTTCACTGTATTTTATAATTTTTATAAATATTTAATTTAACTTCAGTGCAGCAATTAGCACTTGCAAATAAAAAGTAAAAATTTACAGTAGGCATAAAAATTTTTTTACTGTATTTTATAAATATTTAATTAGTTTGCGTTAATACCCTTTTAAATTTGTTCCTCAATAGACTTTGAACTTAATGTATGTGGCATCTGGTTGAAAGTTTGTTGAAAAAATTTGACAGTATGTACATAACCCTCCTGAGAAGTGTCGCCGCTGGAGCTGGTGGACGCGGTGCCGCTGCTGCTGCGTCTGCCGCCACTCGGCAGGCTGAATTTTTATGGGAATTTTGGGTGTATGCATTTTACGCAAACTATGTTGCCAACAAAATTTGCACTTCCATGTTGTTACAAAGGTATTTTTTCTACATTGTTTGCTCGCCGTGTTTCTTACAGTCTCCACCATGACATACAAAACCATGTCATGAATATTGACGTTCAAGAAATTTTTCGATTAATAAATTATACGTATTTATCAGATACGGCGACCGGCGCTACTCGCCCGACAGCCGATACTCGCCTGAAAGTCGATACTCACCGGAGAGCCGGTACTCTCCGGAAACGGTCCGGTACTCGCCGGACAGCCGGTATTCACCGCGCAGGCCACGCTCCTCTTACTCGCCTAGATCGAGGCGGCGATCGAGAGAAAGGTAATTAATTATATTGACTTGTAAGTAAGTAAGTTATATTGTTTTTTATAAAGTCATGGTATGTACAGCTACGAACATTATCTTGTAAACAACGTAGCTCTTAATACAATAGGATAACATATTGTTTTCTAAAGTTTACGCGAACACTACACATTGAAATGAAACAACTTTTACGTATCTACTCGCGTTTATTTTACACATTACTTATTTAATATTTTAAATCTGATGTAATGGTTGTGTATGGGTCCCTTTACATCAGATTTTTTAAACCACAAATACTCGCTAGAGAACAACGATTCATCCCTAGGATGATACGCGAGGCTATTAAAATTAAAAAAAACATCCTAATTTCAATAGAGAAGATGGTTGGAATCTACCTCCAGCCTGGGATCACAAAATATGAAATGCTAGCCCCAACACCATACTGCCAGACCAAAAGATACTGTAAGCTCTTTCTGCGTAAAACGGAACGCACCTGATTTAATTTAAATGAGGGTATACAAGTTACTAACTAATTATGAGACGACCAACTCCTCAGTCTCCCTGTGACCACGGACCCTGCAAAGGGTTCGAAATAGAGATGATAAATATATTCATTAACCATTAAAATCAACTAATAAAAAAATATATTACTAACATTCAATAATTGAAATTAACAGTTTGAATTATCAGTTGAATGGTTGAAAATATTAGTAAACGTCGCGCGCGGCGAATGGCGCCGAGCGAGCCGCGGAGGCACCCGACAGACGTGGAGCGACAGAAACACGACATCAGCTATCAATTGACATAAAATCGAAATTGACGCCTAACAGTATATAGTTAAGGCACATTTTTCAACTTGGTATTTGTTGAATAACTTTGGATGCAGTCGATTGTATGTTTTTTCTCTATCAAAATAAACGTCTTTTTATTTGTTACGATTTATCGTTCATTCGCGATTGAATATTTTAAACTGATAATCGCATCTGATATTTTTTTAATGTTTAGCATTCGGTGGTTGATCTTTGCTTAGAGATTGCGTGGCGATTCGAGTGCAATATCGTTGTTGTTAACTGATGTTAATTAGGTTTATATAGTTCTTAGGTAATTAGCCTAGCTATCGTAATGTAACTACTAATGTTCAAAATTACTAATGTTTAAAACTTCGAGTTAGCAATACTATGCTAGACAGTCCTAAGCCTGTCAAAGTATCAAGGAAAGTTCATTGGATATTTTTTTAGTAACACTTTAAAAGAATTATTTAACATACATGTAACATGTGTTTAAAACTACTACTTCGATAAAATTATTAACTGATATTTTCAACCATTAAAATTAACAGTTAAAAATATTTATCAATTAAATTTTAACAAATAAATATTTTCAACCATTAACGTCATCTCTAGTTCGAAACGTCAGGATAAACATTAAATAAGTGATCCGTAAAAGTTGTTTAATTTCAACAATAGGATAAGATTAAAAACTCGACAAAAGTGTATACATGTTAATGCTCGCGATTGTACGCTAGTTTAAACATCTGTACATATCTAAGGGCATACGGTGATTTATACTTATCGAAACAACCCTTTTAATTTCCTATGTCAGGTTATCAGCGATTGCTATATTTAACTACGTACAACAAAATTATAAGTATAATTATTTTATAAAATCTCTTCCTTGGCCTCTACATGTAAAATGGGGGCAATTGATTTCTTTTAAATATTGTATTGAACCCTAACCACTCAAACGTCAGGGTACACTTTTGTGTATCAAAAGTTTTTTGTCTCGTAAGAGACACCAAAACACAAAGTATCACTGCCCATAATAAAATACACTTTTGTGTACCTTATGGACAGTGATACTTTTATAAATGAAAAAACGATGACATTATAGGAGCTTGTTTTAAAAGTATTAGGATTTTTTTTCATTTCGAGGTCACCGGTAAGATTTCAAGCTCACCAGAGAGTTGCCTAATGTAAGCGTCGCGTGATTTCACAATCAGGTACGAAGAAGTGCGCGCGACGCGTTCCCGCAACGGCCCGCCCCTGCCCGTCGACACGGAGACCGAGTACAACAGCGACAGCCCGTCGAGGCAGCCGCGCCGCCGCCGCCGGTACTCCAGGCACTCGGGTAATGACTCGCTGTTCACTATACATCGTCATCAGCTCGTTCGCATCGTTGACTACCTCCTTGGTCGAGTGGTTTGTACATCTCTGAGGTCCCGGGTTCGATCCCCGGTCGGGTCAATCTTGAAATTATTGTTTTTCTAAATTGTCTCGGGTCTGGGTGTTTTCTATGTATAATAAACAGTGATCGGAGTAGGTAGAGCTATTTAGGTTCATTGACCGCAAACATTGATGTTAATATGGATATTTCACAAGATTCCGACTAATACTCCGGGATTCGATTATTTGATTCTTGTATAAATATAAGAAATTGTTACATAAAAAAATATATGTGGTTTAATTAATCAAGTTTCTATTTTTTTATTCAACTATCCTTAAACCCGTCCTTATATTTGTAGGACTTCCTACACACACACAGCATACACTTGTATGCTTTCACATTCATTCGGGGAATATCCATATTATTCTATCATATAGCAAGTACATAAAATAGCTCTACCTACTCCGATCTAAGATAATAAGTATGTGTTTAAGTATTTTAAGTATGTTTATCCGTTGTCTAGTAACCATTTAACGAGTTTCATAACGAAGCTTCCCTTGGGCTAGATAATTGGTGTGAGTGTAGGAAAGTTTATTTATTATTATGTTTATTATATTCATTAGCTCATTTTATATCCCCTCCGCTCTGGGGCATGAGCCTTCCCTATGGATGGATAGGGAGAACAGGCCATAAACCAACACGCCGGCCCAGTGCGGATTGGTGGTTGTTAACGACTGCTAATGCAATCGGGGCCAACGGCTTTAGGTTATTTATTTTTTTGATAGTTTACTTGCCACATTTTCAGCTTCGCCTAGCTTTTTTGGGGGCGGCGAGAAACTTGAAGGGTTCCTCTAGCGGTGTGAATGAATCACCGTCAGAAGTTTTCTAGAGAGAACGGCGTCACGCACTAGTACGTGCCCTAGTAGATTCTCCGAGGTGTTCTGATCGGGAAACGGCTTCACCTGCCTTCCGAAGCACGGTAGAGCTCGACATGATTCAATTATAATTATTAAATATGTTATATATTATTTTCAGGTCCAAGCTCAGGGTCGGGATGCTCATCAGAATCGGATAAATGAAACTTACTAGTTTGTAATAGGTTATTTAATATTACGATATAGAAATTGTTGAGGCCAAAATATAAGAGTCAGCGGACTGGACTGGAATGCTGTACACCTTATATAATAATCTGTCAAGATTTTAATAACGGAACGATATGGAGTGCCTGTAATGTTAAAATAACAGCTGTTACGTTCTCTGCCTCAATGTAAATGAAGGAGAACGTGATTTAAATACAAAATCTAATGTTAAAGTTCATACAAAGTAACTTAAAAGCCAGCGCAGACGAGGAACAGTCGTCAGAGTAAATTTTGTCCGTCAAATAGATCACTAATAACTCGATCGCATAACGCACACGCCGCACTTAACCCTTTCACAGTCAGAGGTATGTATATCCCCATCACATTTTGAACTTTATGCCATTGAGATAACATTGAAACCAATTAAATATTCAAACATGTTCTGTCTGTTAAAGTACTGCGACTTATTAATCTTAATACTAGACCAAAGATGCAGTTGTGTGGCAGAAGAATTCGTATTATTCTATAGCGGTCAGTACATACAAAATGTGTTTTAGATATTTTATGTATGAACTTCATTTAAAAAAAAATACTTTTTATTTTCAAGTGCTAATTGCTGCACTGAAGCTAAATTAAATATTTATAAAATTTATAAAATACATTGAAAATATTAATTTACTAGTTATACATTTTATAAATATTCATTAAAGACTGCATCGTTTAATGCACACGAAATAAAGTACCGCGTTAAGTTCTAATTGACTACTTTGACGGACAAAGTGATTTAAGGACGGCCCTTTGTCCGCTCTGCTATAATAGACCAAATTAATGTGAAGAAGTGAGAAGCATCTGTTTCTAATTCTCCAAAATAAAAATATTATGCTAGCTAGCTGTTAAATAATAAAATGACTATGAATTTTCTTGCGTATAACGATACAGAATCACAGAATCTTCAACAATGGTAATATAACTATATTTCACCATTAAGTTGTTAGTCGCAGCACAAGCGGTCGATAATATCTTGGCATTTAATGAAAACAAACCTTACAATAATGTGTTTAGAGTAAGTTTTTGACTAACACTGTAAACATTGTTTGATTCAAGCAAAAGTAGACTTAAAACCTAGGCATTAAAACTTGATTATACTTAAATGCGAAGATCTTTTTGACCATTATTTACTAGGATCAAGTTGAAGCGGAATGTATGTTGGTTTACCTCTTTTACATTGAGGCAGGCTTAAAACAGTAAGGGATGGCAGTTATGTACTTGTAATATATATTGCACATGTCGATAAGATAACACTGACAGTTTACCTAGAGCACGTAGCCTAAAACATAGTGCTTTTACCACCAACAAACATTAAAAATGTAGATTTGATTATCAATAAAATAAAATATTTTCTGAAATCTTGAAATTTATGTATTATTTTAAAGGAAACTCAAGAGACTGTATAGCGACCGAATAATGAACTCTGAAGATGGTATCTCTATCTTTTATGTGCATTTGTAGATCCTACTGGTAATGTATTTTTATTCAGCACATTTATGAACCTATTTTTTAAAGTGTTGTGAATTGAAAGTGATTAAATTAAATACATATTATTATGGCAATCTATAAATCCACTCAATGATCCTGAACAACTCTTGCCATAGTAATTTAATGCTTTCGGTTACCTTCTATTGAATTAATAGGTAATTAGTTCTTAACCATGGTTGGCGTGGCGACATAAATTATTTATTTATTTAAATAATGTCCAAATTTCATTAATTTCTATTACGAATTTAATAAATCTTACAATTTCTGGTTACCATTGATCTTTAGCTTATTTTTCTGTCTTTGAAACTAAACCGTCTTTTCACTATGCATTTATTAGAAATTTATGATTCATTCATACATTAAATTTTAATATGGTTCACGTAGAGTTAACGCCGGCATACAGGTCACCTGAAGACGCACCTGTATGAAATATAAGAATTTGAGACGATAGTCTGGCTCGGCCTTTGTAAGAACGTTTTCGATTGATTGCAATTTTTTTTTAAAAGTAATTCATATTTCATAATTTGGCTATAAAGTAAGTAAGTAAGTAAGTAAACAGCCTATAACTGTCCCACTGCTGGGCAAAGGCCTCCATCATTGAAATCAAGTTATCGCTACAATTGATGGGTAATGGCTTAATCACCACGCTTGCCGAATGCGGGTTGGTGATCACAAACCCGGGCTATGCATCGAAAAATCCGAAATACATTTTGCCCGACCTGGGATTTGAACCCGGGACCTTCGGGTATCGGGCCGAGCGCTCTGCCACTCGGCCACCGAGGCGTTATAATATAAAGTAAACAATAACTTAATTATATTTATGTAGCGTTGATTCCAACAACATTTACAATTCAAGAATTATTGTGAGCAATCAAACTTGAATAAATTTGTCTAAAATGCTTAAATTATTAACGCTTCCATAATAGCGTCTTTGTTACAAATCGTTTGCAATAATTGTAAGTGTCTTTTAAGGTGTTTATTATTTGCTCCTGCTTAAAAAAACATGCGTGTTCCACGACACCAAAGAAAGATAAATTATAATAAAATGTATTTCCCTAACTTTTCCAATTTCTTTATGGGTTGGATCTCCTTGTCATATTTCGCCAGACGTTTTTGTTCTGTGCCGTCGAGACGTCTGCGTAATTTATCTTTTCAGATAAATCAATTAATAAAAAAAGGTAAAATCGAGAAGTCTATATGTTATGCTTAAAATCCTCAGAATGAATAATAAGTACCGAAGTGCGGCTTCATCGAGGTGTATCCGTCTAGAAGCGGCAGATTATAATTAGTTGGCACTTAAATGAATAGACGATAAATTGGCGAAAACTAGGTCTAGTCACCAACTGATGGTGAATTTATGTATTGTGTCTTTATTATAATTACGCGATTTTACAAGATTGGTAAGATCAAATTTGTACAAACTAAATGGTTTTAACCTTTTCACCGCCCAACTATCCTGCACGCGATGTCCCGCTGTACGCCAACATATAAATGTATTTTAATAAAGTAGGTACAAAGAAGAACTTCTATAGAAGTGCTGGCGTGGACGGCATGAAAATCTCGAACTTCTATAGAAGTTGTTGGCGGTAAAAAGGTTAAAATGCTAAATGATATTATAATATATTTAATTTTCATACAAACATTATTTAGTTTTCTTCAAAATGCGATAGGATGAAAATAAAAAATCTGAAAGAAGTAAATCACTAAATCAAAATCAGTTTCCACGTATATAAAAGAAATATAGGTGATATTAGTTTTAATCATGAAACAATATCGATCTGAAACATCCATTCAAAGCTATTAATAATTATTATTAAAACACAAAACAGTATTATTATTATTATTAATTAATTAATCATTTCAAAATGTTGTAACAAACGTTTATTAAATGGCGAACACTAGGCGACACACGACTGCGACAGCTCGGCGACTAGACGCGACGATAGGCTGCGGCCGACAATTTTCATATATTTCTTTCAAAGCTCACTTGGCGTCAGTCGCAGAGTCGCGAAACTGACGGTCACAACTGTCACACGACTGTCGTCGTGTGTGCGCGTGCACAACGCGACAAGTCGTCCAGTGTCCAGTGTGTGTGTGTGTGTGTGTGTGTTTAATGTGCGATGGCATTTAGATACGGTGTTGTATGTGACAGGTAGGGCGTCTGTATTCTATATTACCCCCTATTTGTGTCTACCAGACGGTGATTAGACCTATTTTTGGCATAATACTACACATATTACCGACCCAACTAATTGTAATCAGCCGCACTTAGTCATAACTAGGTGAACCTAGATGTTACCGCAGGTCGGATTTAGAAGTAACGTATATATTGATTTACTTTGACAATATTTGTCAATAAAATAATAACATGGTTCTTACTCGTCTTCCCTTGTTAATAAGTACTCAATATTAACAAGAAAACCATTGATACCAATAATGTTACTGATTGAATAGAAGGTCTTTTAAACGCCCAAACCATTTCAATTTCAATACGATAGATAAGTAAGATAATTAAATAAGATAATAGGAAAACAAAAAAAATATACATTTACAAAATTTAAGCAATGCCATCCTGAAACGAGCAATAATAGCTGTTTTTCACCACATTGTTTGCAATCCTTAATTTATTGAACATAGTTGTTTGTTATTAGTCACTTAAATATATTATATTAGTGTATGATTTTAAATAAATAATTTTATCTATTCTAAAAGATTGACTTTTATTTGTTTTATGAATTGAAGGCGAGAGAGAGAAGGGATAGCTACACTTGCATCGGTAGATAAGTAATTACACCTTTATTGTACATATCAAACACATGTTACACAAGACATGTACATTCACGAGCAATGCCATATATACACTACTTATTCCATTGCGTTAAGTGTTATACTGTTTACATGTTAATGCTCGTGACTGTACAAAGGTGAGTTTTGCCTTGACGAAATAGTTTTATGAATAAACTCAAAACGGGTTATTTCTGTAATCACAATAAAGCTTTGACAAATAAAAAAATGGATGATGATGATGGAGATGTTAACTCAAATGTCACTTGTGCTTGTAAATTATAGCCTAATATTATAAGATAATCCCTTTTTTATTTTATTATTTTAATATTATATATTATATATATATATATATTTATTATTAATTAGATAGGCTTGCTTGACTACTATCTCATCTGATGCTAAGTGATGATGTAGCGGACGGTGTAACAAGCTTGCACGCAGAGCTTATTCTCATTACGCAGATCTTTTAAATTCGCCCTCATGTTATCGTCCTTTTATTTCCCAAGCCGGAAATTTAACTTACATCAACAACGTTGCAAAAAGAAGGCATATACACTCGCGAGCAATAAACCGGAATCACTTCATCGCGTATAGCTAAAGACAAATTTTTACCATTTTTATGCAATTAATTCTAGATTGTGGTATATCATTTGAAAGGTAATTTAATAAGCTTTCAAACGATATCAGAAAGATTTAAAATTAATAAAATTTCCTACCTAAATATAGGGAATTGTTGCAAAAGGTTGAAGTTGTGGATGTCTAAATGAATACGAAGTAATATGGAAAGATATGTTTTTTATTTACAATGTGTATTTTATCCCCCTCAATACAAAGGTATTACCCCCCTGGCCCTAATGACTGCCTGTAAACGGTTTCTCATTGACCGAATGAGTTTGCTGACGGAATCTTGTGAAAACCCTGCCACTCTTCGACCAAAGCAGTTTTCAGATTTTCTATCGTCGCCGGAGCTGGATATCTTCCTCGGACCCGTCTTTTCAGCTCGTCCCACACATGTTCAATAGGGTTCAAAGTCAGGACTGACAGCTGGCTAGTCTAAGGTGGAAATCCCGACTTCTTCCAGGCACTGTCGTGCATTAGCAGGAAATATTCGCCAATAAACCCGGCGTACGGGAGCACATGGCCTAGCAGAATGTCGTAGATGTATCTTTTCACAGTTAGGCCCCCTTCCCGACCACCACCAAGTACGAATACCAGCTCCGTTTTTGCTTCTATAGAAATCCCCGCCCATATCGTACAGGACCCGCCCCCGTATGCCACTGTTTCCGCAAAACAGCATTGTGCAAATCGCTCCCTTGGTCTTCTATAGACTCTCTGTCGACGGTCACTACCATGCAAGCACATCCTTGTTTCGTCCGAGAACGGTACTCGACTCCATTGTTCTATATCCCAATCTAAGTGATCGCGAGCAAACTGAAGCCGGGCTTCTCGGTGGGCTGGAGACAATTTGGGCCCCGTAGCTGGCCTTCTTGGGGTCAAATTCGCTTCTTAAGGTCTTCGCCTCACTGTCCACTCGCTAACAGCCCTCTCCCGAACTTCTCTGAGCTGCCGTTGGACGTCCACGTCGGCGCCGGTTAGGTGTCGATTTCGGAGAAGTGGAGACAATGAATCGGTCATCTCTAACCGAAGTGCAACGCTGTCTTCCAGATCCTGGTCCCAGATTCAGTGTTCCCAGTGACGTGAAATATTGGATTGATGGCCAATTTTCAGGGATGCTCGCTTTTTATAGTGTTTCAGGACTCCAAAACAAAACAGTATTTTGTTGTAAAAAATTATGTTTTTGTTTTTACGTTTCATGACGTAAGGGAAATAATCTTTGTGTGACATTGAAAGAAGTTAAAAGCTTATTAAATTACCTTTGAAATCATATACCACAACGTTTAGTTCATTGCATAGAAACTGTAAAAATTAGTCTAGAACATCTCGCGGTAAAGAGATTCCGGTTTATTGCTCGCGAGTGTTATTATACCCTGTATAATACATCAGCCGATAGTGCCGCCAAGACTTCGTATTGCAGACACCAAACTAATGAATTCATAATAATAATAATACCTATATACTCATGAATGAATTCATAATAATAATAATATATATATACCTAATAATACCTATCGGATACATAGGAACCAAACACTTCTAACATTTTTCAAACATTTCTAAGATTTAAAGTCAGTTTGACTACTATGTACTACGTGGTACTAAGTACTATGTAGTTTATTATTATAGGTATTAGAAAATATTACTAAAATTTTATTTAAAAAATCTTACAAATTTGCTCCTTAGAATGTAATGATGAGTTAGTCCAGGCAAAATAATAAATAAAATATAAAATAATAATTAAATAAAAATCGTTTTAAAAATAAGGATATTTATTCATAATTATTTTGTACAAAAGTGCTAATAATCGCTATAACAATTTACAAGACTATATCGTAGATATATTGAAAAACAAATTACATTCACTTATGCAAGTGATAGAAAGCTTTAAAATTCAAAACCGAAGTTTACTTAGTTTCGGCAGAGCACTCTATGGGACGACATTCCACGGTGTGAAGCTGTTGGGGTCCAGCTTAGGAAGCTGAAACAAAAAAAATATCGATACAGAACCTACTACATCATTTAAATTTAAACAGTTTTTTTATGAAATTATCCACTTTATGTAATTTATAATATATAGAATATTCTCATTTCATTACATTGTTTTCATTTCATTTCAATAAATTTTACTACAATCAGTACCAAATCCAACCAATTTTAAATATTTATTAAAGTAAGTAACTAATGTTTGCCTGGATATTAAAAATTTGACTATGCAAATACTTGTATGCAAGTTGTCTCCTTAGTTTAATACCCATTAAGTCATCGAGTTGTCTTATACAATAAATAACAATAAATATACAATACAAATTCGCCTCTAGTCTACCAACAAAAAGTGACATTTCCCGTATCCTGTGCTCCTGAGGGAATTATATCTCTTGGATACCACCCATCCCACTCTTGTCATAAAAGGGTACTGCCTTCAAAACTTTGACGTCATAACCCCAGCGGTTTAGGCTATTCGACTTGATAGTTCTTCAGTCAGGGCCTCTCTTTTTATATTATAGACTAGTGCCATTTCCCGATATTGGAGTCATCGTAAGTACTCTTAAATAAATGTTTACTTTTACATCGTAATTTAAAGAGTATAATATAATGGCGCTCGCTGTATAGACTATAGCTGTTCCCCAACCCACCGCGTCGCATCGCGTCGCCTTAACGACCCGCTTCTGACCTTTTTTTTAGCGTAGTTGTAGAGATTAGCACGTTCAAACAAATAAAACAAACTCATCAGCTTTATTATATTATAAGAATAGTAAAGATGAAGACTCACCTTTTTGGTGATGTGGTCCTCACAAGACATCCTTATACGAGCCGACGTGGCCGGCGACTCTAAATCAAACTCTAAAGGCACGCCTGCATCGGCACGGGCTGCGCGTATCGCCTCCTTGATAGCGAAGAAAACTGAGCTGGCCAGGAATAGCGGCGGTTCACCAACGGCCTGCAATAACACAAATATAATTCAGCAAGGAAACGGCAAAAATGTCGGGATTAAAAATTAAGGCGAGGGTCTTTGGCAACCCGCGAGTTTGTTCGACGGGACCGAGCAGAGGGTGGCTTCTAAAAACAATAACTCAAGAAGATACGTTGTAGAACAGAAGTATACCCATAATTTTTATATTTCTTGCTTTTTAAATTGCATAATGTATTGTATTTTGTAAACAACATGTTATCTTATGATAAGATAACAATCGACATACTTCGATAAAAGTGAAAAAGTATGATGAATTAAGTAGGTATATCGAAATCATTCTTAGTACATTAGTTTAGTAGGTAGGTTAATGGCACGAGTGGTCGCCACCTTAAGCCCAGTCTTCGACACAACTTTACAACATAGATTTATCATTGAAAGGACATCATTTTTTTGGGCATTTTCTGAAAGTGCCGGCCAACAAAAAAAATGGTATGTATTATTAGAACTAGCCATTTGGAGTAATAGTTAATATAGCACAAAAGTTGTAGGATTGCTCTGAGCCAAGTTATACAAGTTCGAAGATTCATCATTTTCATATACTTATTGATTCCTGAAAGTGCTGGCAAACATAAAATAATGATAGATATTGTTAGAACTAATGATCCGAAGCAATTGTCATTGTGAAGCGTCAAGCGACCGCTTTGAAGTTGATACGAAAAAAAAGAAAATAAAAATGTATGAAAATGATGAATCATCGAACTTGTATAACTTGGCTCATAGCAATCCTACAGCTTTTGTGCAATAGTAACTATTACTCCAAATGGCTAGTTCTAACAATACATACTATTTTTTTTTGTTGGCCGGCACTTTCAGTAAAGGCCCAAAAATGTATGGAGCCCGAATGACCTTTTTTAACTTTACAACATAGATTATCATTGAAATTTCACAGGATGACAGTCTATATTTAATTGTTGAAAAAGAATTAATTAAATTGCTGACATTTTTAATTAGTTTTTAATTAATTAAAGGAAAAAACAATCGATCACTAGTTCCATATCGAACACGGTGTAACTACCTTAGTATTATTTTTAATTCGAAGTCCCTCCATACTATACTCTTCGACAAACATTCGTTATGGAATAACCAAATTACCTTTGACGAATAAACAGCCCGTGGATTAGGAGCTCCTTTCAACAATGACACATTGAACTCTTGCGGTATATCACCGAAGCCGGGAATTTTGTATGCACCCGGCCCCCTCGAGTACAACGTACCGGTCGGCGAATAAATCAGTTCCTCCATCGTGAACAGTCCATATCCTTGTATGAACGCCCCTTCTATCTGTCCTATATCTATAGCAGGGTTTATGCTTTCACCCAAGTCCATTACAATATCACTCCTAATCATTTGGTGATCTCCACTAAGACAGTCTACTTCAACCTCCGTGCATGCTACCCCAAACGTGAAGTAGTTAAACGGCTTTCCAGTGTTGGATTTAAAATCATAACCTATATCAGGGGTTGCGTGGAATCCTGACGCCGCCAGACTGACCCGATTGAGATAAGCGGCAATCACCCAGTCCTCCCATTTCCCATTCGGATTCTTTTCTTTGAACGGTTGGAGACGTTTCACCAAGGTCGTGCAAGCTTCTAGCACAGCCATTCCGTTAAGATCTGAGCCGGCACTAGCCGCTGTAGCTGATGTATTCGGCACTTTATCCGTCGCAGTTTCACTTATGTGAATCTTCGATATGTCAACACCGAGTATCCGAGATGCGACTTGAACCATCTTCGTGTGTAGCCCTTGACCCATTTCTGTGCCGCCATGGGAAAGTAGTACTGAGCCGTCGACGTAAATCAAAACTAGAGCGCCGGCTTGATTCAACAATTTTTCTGTGAAGGCGATACCGAATTTGGTGGGAATAACGGAAATGCCCCGTTTTCTCCAACGGTGTTGCCTGTAAATAAAACAAAACAGTTTTTATGTAGCTATAATAGGTGGACAAAGTGTAAAAGAAACGGCCAGCAAAAATAAACAACCCACTTCTAGGCCTTTCCACATAGACGATAACAAGTAGGCGTGTTTATTTGTAATTAACTTCACCTTACAAAGTTACAAACGTGTTATCTATTAACTATAGTATTACAAGATATGCTTCATTAGAGTTAGAGACTGAATTATTATTTGGATTGTGATGGATGTATATGTACTTGTTAAAGTTCTCAATGTTCCTCTTTCTCTCTGCTAAGTTACTCTTCTCGACGCATTCGTCCCAACATTTCTGCAAAGTGCAATGCGTCAGAGTCTGCCCGTAATGAGTGACGTTGTTTTCACGGTACAAGTTCAATTTGCTCAGGTCTTCTGGGCTCTTCCCAAGCACAGCAGCAACTTGTCTCAGCATGTTCTCGGCGCCAAACATCCCCTGCGGTCCACCGAAACCTCGGAAAGCGGTGTTGGAAGGCAAGTTCGTTTTGCAAATGTGACCAGTCACTTCTACGTTAGGAATGTAATAGGCATTCTCGAAATGGAACATCGCTCTTTCCACTACCTGTAAAAGAAAACCATTCATAGTTTACCACTATTTTATAATTAGATGATATTATAGTTATTATCACATTAAATTTTTCAATCTATAAACTTTAATAACTCAAAGGTGTTACTTACAGGCCCAGACAAATCTATTGAATATCCTCCATTGTTGTAAATATTCACGATAGCTCCCATCAGTTTCCCTTCTTTGGTAGCTGCCACTTTGTATTTGACCAAGAACGGGTGTCTAGTGCCAGTCATGAGCATGTCCTCGTCGCGATCTAGCATACAACGCACTGGTTTCTGTAGTTTGTGAGCAGCTAATGCTACTGGCAGGGCTGTAAGCAAACCTCTAGACTCCTTGCCGCCGAATCCTCCGCCCAATCGTTTTACTCTAGCCACAATTCGGTTCATTGGAACATGCAGAACGTGACTGGCAAGTTTCTGAAAAATTAAGTGATTTATAATAAATTATTTAACTGTTTTTACTATAGCTACGTTGATCTGTTGGATAAGTTATAAACGAAAATTTAAAACTCTGTCCTAAACGTTTTACGATATAAAACTTCAACTTACTACAACTTCAGATGGATGTTGGGTCGAGCAAAAAATTTCCAACTCGTCGTCTTCTTTCTTTGGAATAGCGAAGGCGGCATGCGTTTCTAAATAAAAGTGTTCTTGGCCTCCCATGCGACACTGTCCTTCGACTATAATGTTATTCTTATCTTCGAAAGCCGAACTTACGTCCCCTCTTCTGATTGTTTTTGGAAATTGTGGGTAAAACGAATTGTGTTTTATTGCATCTTCCATAGTAACTATTATAGGTTGAAGCTCTTCATATTCAATTTTGACTTTCCTGGCAGCAGCTTGAGCAGTCGCTTGATCAACTCCGACAATCACTCCAATAGTTTGTCCTTGACTGATAACTTTTTGGCTTGCAAATAGTTCTTCGTCGTGGAAAATAGGACCAATTGTATTTTGTTCGGGTGTCAAATCTTTGTGTGAGAAAAATGCAACAACACCAGGTTGGCTTAACGCCTCTTGAGGATCCACAGACTTGATATTAGCATGAGCTTTAGAACTAAGAACAAAAGCCAAATATAATTCATTTTCAGCGAAGGGTATATCGTCACAGTATATTGCCTCGCCTGTAGCTTGTTTAAATGCTGACATATGCTGAATCGGTCTTCCTACCATGTCTGTTTTCAATTGTTTATCTCCAATCAATTCAAAATATTGTGAACTCTTTGGCATAACTCCGTAAAATAGTTCAGCGCCGCTACTGTGGTAGGGTCTAATTAGGTCGACGCTCATATAATCTCGACTCATTTCTTTGGCAATAGCTAAATATGATTTTAAAAATAGACTCATAGTTAGCGCTCTCCTATAAAGTATGTTTCCACCCGGCGCTGAAGGATCCAGTGGCAATTCATCTAGCATAAGCGAATAAGCTTTATCGAGCATTTCTTCATTCCACTTTTGTCTTTTGAGTAATTGACTAGTTTTCGTTGCTATCTTGGTAACGGGAGCCATGCCACCATAAGCTATAGTAATATTATCTATTATATTTGTATTCTCTTGGAATTCCACATTAACGGCAGCGGTTACAATTGAAATATCGTCTTCTCGTCTTTTTGCTTGCTTGAGAGCTTTAACATATTGGTATCTTTTAGTAAATGGTATTTCAATCGATAACAAAATTTCATCGGGTTTTACTACATTCCTTCGGTACCCAGTAAAGAACGTCTCATCCATCGAGACAGATCTATGACCGCCTCCTTTACTAATAAGGTTTAGTTTAACTCTCAATGACATCAATATGGGATTTAAATCAGAAATAGGACTACCAGTCATAATATTTCCACCAATAGCCGCTACATTTCTAATTTGTTTTCCGGCAAACCAATTCAACATTTCTACAATTGTTACAAGTGAGCGTGTTTTGTGACGAGGCAAGTTCTCAATGTACTGTCTGAAAGTATTGTCCATATCCATGAGTGTTACAGCTGCACCAACCGTTAAACAATCATCGCTTTCAGAAATATTATTCATTTCTGTAACCAAATTAGGCATTATAATGTTTGGGTATATAAAATGTTTAAATTTCACTTCGACGCCAACTTCAGTGTTGCCAACTACGATTTTCGCATTAGGATATTGTTCTTTTAGCTTTAATATTGTGGTCAACTCTGTTGGACGGTGCCAAGTGACGTTTTTCCCTTTGAACACTAAATATTCTTTGTCGTACACAGACGATAACTTTAATTCTGGAGGAAATATTGGTTCTTGGCTAGGATCGTAAGGTAGGAAAGATGATCTGTCGAATATATAATCTGTTTCGCTTTGAATTTCATTTTTATCAGTCTTATTTTTGCAGCAATCTTTGCCCATCGCACACGGTCCATTTTTGTTAGTTGTAGACGTGACATCAACCAGTCTTTGCGTTTCCCAGTCCTCTATAAACGATTTGTAGCCTTCTATGATTGCTCGGTATCCAGTGCATCGACATAAATTGCCTTGGAATGCTACTTCCATGTCGGAGTACTTAATTTTTTCACAGCTTCTGATTAAAGTGTACATGGACATGACGATTCCGGGTGTGCAGAAGCCGCACTGGGAGCCGTGTGCTTTGGCGATTCGCTCTTGTACTGGATGTAGCTTAGTCTTCGTGGAGCCGATACCCTCAACTGTGGTTACAGCGAGACCGTGCATCGCACAAACTGGAGCTAAGCAAGCGTTCACCGAGATGTGACTGGAGATATCATTAAGAAAATTTTACAAAATGGAATGTTTAAAAATTAAGTAAATCGCAAGACAGCAATCTAACGCTTCGTTGGACAAATGTCTTGCTTGACCAATAATAGGTGGATATATTACAAAAGCTGGTGGTAATTACTGGAAACCTTTATCTTTAACACTTCCGAAGGCAATATGGCAGATGTTGACATCAAATATTGAACCCTATGCGAATAAAATTGAAAATGAATAATTAAAACCCGTCAAAATATCTACACTGTTTATTTTTTGTTGTTTGTTGTCATGTTTAACATAATTACCTATAGGTAATATATGTTAAACATGACATGTTATGTTCCGTAGCAGATACATAATTAAATAATTAATATCACTACCACCAACATGAAACTACTGGAGCATGCTGTAACATAATAGGTAATCGAAGGTTATTAAATGTAATTCAAACAATCTCGTGAACTTGCTTCTTAGGTGGCAAAAAGCTACGCTCACTCAGTAGGCAGATTGTAGCTATAAATATGATACTCGTCTATGTAATAAATGAAGTGGCTGTAATCCATTATATTTACGGTTCATAAAATCTTTTCAATCGAATAGAATTATGGCTTGGTGGTGTAGTGGTTAGACTACCGGACTTAGACCCAGAGGTCTCGGGTTCGATTCCCAGCGAGGGTAATAACAGATAATTTTACTCGCTCAATGATTGGAGGCAGAGCTTGTTACAGTCCATCTGGCTTAGCTACCACGAGTTTATCTCAGTCTGTCGCCATTTTAACACTACACAATTATATTGCGACATTTAAAATTTAAATAATATCCACTTCCTAAGTAGTTGAGGATTCCAAATGAAAGAAAGAGAGAGTAACATAGCTGTGGTTACAAACATGCTACATATTCCCCTTAATGCGGCAGCTTTACTAGGCGACAAATTAGAGCAATTAGTTTAACCAACATTAATACTTTAAGGTTGAAGAATCGAGCCTAGACACTTCAAGTACAGACGGACGTCTGCACATCAGATTATCCAAAACTGACTAATTTCTTCAACATATGTTCAACCATATGCCATATACATCGAGCGGGACAGTCCCGCTTTCACGCTATCTGTCCCGCTGTTCCCAGCGAGGGCGACATGGTCCCACTTTTGACCAAAATTTATATTTCCGGGCGGCGCGGCTGCGGGCGGAGGGGAGGCGTTTTTTTCTCAAATTAACAAAATATAGACAATTGATTAAACACAGTTAAATGTCGCAGTAATGAATGCTATTTTGATTACAAAGATAAAGATAAATATAAATAAACCTTGTAACTCCATATATCTCTAAAAAGAAGACCGGATATTTTGAAACAAATGTGCTCAGCCGACAAATACAAAAATACCACCTAGAAGTCACGCCGCCACCTTATAACTATGCTGCCTACTTAACTATTTTGTGTTAAGTGTACCTCCTTTAGTAAAAATCTTGTAAAACACCAAAAACTTTTTTTTAAGCACAGACGAGACGTCTGCACGTCAACCTATCCAAAACTGTCAAATTTCTCAATACATTTTCAACCTTATGCATTGGGCATAGAGCTCAAAGTCTATTGAGGAAATTTGACAGTTTGTGGTAGGTTGATGTGCACGCGTGTGTACATAATTCCGCAGATGTTCGGCTTTGACAAAAACAATAATTGGTCACGTTACATATACATAAAGTTCAAAGACTATTGAGGAAATGTGACAGTGAAATCTGGTAGTCTGGTGTGCAGGCGTGTGTACATAATAGTTCTTTTCGGGTAAGCACCAGTGCCTTTATCTCACTTGTGTTAAGTGATGATAAGGCCAATGGTGGAAGCGTACTTCCCCCGAGATCCGCAACTACTGAGGTACGGGCTATCTTATCTCTAGCTGCCAGAACACAACAATGCTACAAACATTGATGTTATGTCGACAATAAGATACGGTGGTAGCTAGCCAGGCGGACAAACAAGCCTTACCATCAACGAAACCGAGTACACAAACATGTACCTGGGAATCGAACCCGGGATCTTTGGATTTGAGACCGGTAATCTTAACCACTAGACCACAGAGGCGGTCTAAAAGTCTAGTACAGATGGCACAGAAGTCGTGAGGTAACTTTCAAAGGATACACCAGTTTATTTTCTCTCCTGTTGTATCTGGACACCATGACTGTGCAGGCGCCGCAGCCGCCCTCCGCGCACCCCAGCTTGGTGCCGGTCAGGCGCAACTTCCTCCGCAGATACCACAGCAACGTCCATTCTGGATCCGGGTTTGGTTCCACCACCTGTCATAGTATGGAGAATGGTATTATGGTTTATACAGTTAGAATCAAGTCAATGCTCATCAAAGTTTTTACGCTACCTAAGTTACTTAGTATAGGTATCAATTAAGACATTACAGACGTCTTACGACCAACGCTGCAGCTCGGTCGGTAAAGAAGGTAGTATAAGGCATATAACTCATGCATGATGTGTATGCTCTTTATGAATTACTGTCTAGTCTTACTTAAATTCTTATGACTGCGTATTGACTGTTATCTGCCTGCGTAGGTACCTATTTTAAATAAATAAACATTTGAACGTATAGGCCTCTAAATTAAGTAATTTGCGTTAAACCGCATTATAAAACTTAGTTTATAATGGTACGGGAAAGTTTAAATATGTAGGTAGGTACCTACTTACTTACCTACGAATGACTTGACTTCAACGATGAAGGTCTTTGCCCAGCTATGGGACAGTATACATAGTATTTGGATTTTGGACTATATAAAACTTTACTTCTTTAAGTAAATAAAAATCTCGTTTTTAATGAGATGACATACTGAGAGTATTTTTGCCAGGAGTTGGTTTTTTGACCAGAATCCAACTGGATGGCCCTGATACCCATGCCGCCAAACTGATGGCGGCATATATCTCTTGGCCCGATCTCCCGCTTGTGCAGGCCTGAGCCCAGCAATGGAACGTTTATAAGCTGATGACAATGTTGATGAAGGATAACACAAATTTTGTGTCATCTTCGTACAGAAGATTGGAGATTACCCAAATATTTATATTTTAAGTATGTTTAGCGACTTAGTTGTTCTTAGACCAGACACAATAGAGATTCAATTGTTCTATGGCACTGTGGTTACATTGGGCGTCCAATTATTTAACTAAGTATATGTCACCCATTAACTAAATGATAAGCCGCTAAAAAAACGTAAAACTTTTTCTAGTCTCATTTTTTTCTTATAAGCATAAGCTTAAAAAAACAAACTCAATGAGAAATAAATAAAAAAATACTGAATCTGAGTCGTAATTTTAACTTTACCTACTTGATGACCGCGTTACCGTCGTCATGATAAAATAATTACGCAACTGCTTTAGCAAATTAACTATAGTCTATATTTATAAACAACGTATACGAAACCTTACATATCGCCATATCAGAAGGCACAGGTCAATACCAGCACTATCGGACCTTTTCGGCCTGGCTTAAGAAAAATCATTATTACATTATTATTACCTTAATGATCGAAAGTAACAAAAAAAAAGTTTTTTTTTGAGAGAATTTGCTAATTGCTACTGGGCATTTTTATCTTCATCGGACTTTTTTGGGCGGCGAGAAACTTAAAGGGGAACCCTTTAAGTTTCAAGCTTTATGGAACGAAGCACCGTCTGAGTTTTCCTAGAGGGAATGGCATAACGCATTAGTGGAATAATATTATTTATACTGATTCGGAAAGAGTATAGAAAATCACCCCGAGCGGGATTCGTCTATATCACAGTTATAATCACAGTATCTATCTACGTATCATGGTTGCATTCCGGTGCAAATTTCTTCAATACAGATAGATACAGATATTACTTACTGCGTAAGCCAAGGTGAGCCTGATACAATGTCAACAGCTACGTCATCGACATCCGATCTCATACTCTTTCTGAATTAAAGTTTAGGTATAACAAATAACATACTAGCACTTTACCCGCGTCTTCGTCTGCTATATAAATAAACATATTTTTTCATCAAATTAAAATACTATGTTACCGCAAGGAATGTAGCATTCTATGCGATTTTTTAGAATTGAACCAGTAGTAGTTCTAGGGATTACCTTCTTCAAACAAACAAACAAGTAACAAATTTTAGCTCTTCATTAATAGTATAGATACCTATACTGAGGAGCTCGATGGCGCAGTGGTTAACGCGCCCAGTCTGCGAGTGCTGAGGTTAAGCAACTTTCGCAAAGGCCGGTCATCGGATGGGTGACCAAAACTTTATCATCTCGAGCTCCTCCGTGCTTCGGAAGGCACGTAAAGCCGTTGGTCCCGGCTGTATTAGCAGTCGTTAACAACCACCAATCCGCACTGGGCCCGCGTGGTGGTTTATGGCCCGTTCTCCTTATCCATCCGTAGGGCTCAGCAGTGCCCCAGCAGTGAGGACATAAAATGAGCTGGTGATGATGATGATGATGATACCTATACTAGATATAAAATACGAGATTTATAGATATACGATTAGTGACCACCCGCGACTTCGACGTCGGAATTTCGAAAACCCAGACTTTATTCCTTGTCTACATCATAAGGGAAATCTACCTTTTAGCTTTTTTCGTCAAATTGTTTGGGCTGGGCATTGGTGCTTCAGTCATAGTTAGTGAGTGAGTCCGGCCTTTAAAGGAGAGAATTTGTTTAAAAAAACCACAACAAATTATACCGTGCCTGATAGACCTATTCAGTTTCTTGGACTGCTAATAAGTTAAAATGCGTCAGTCTAAATATATTTATATAAATAGGCAGATAAGCCTTCATCTTGAACAAAAGTAGGTACTTGACATAACAGTGATAACAACGAGATAGCACATCAAATGTGGAGAATTTATTTCAATATTAAAACTCCTACCTTAAACAACATATTATGTACTTACTCAACTGTCTTGTAGTCACAGCTTATTCGAATTATTATAAAAAAACGGGATGCCTAATACGAGATTTATTACTAATTGACCACGCTTACGAAAACGAGAATTTATATGACATAGAAGTAGCGCCTCCCGAGGATTGTTAAAATGTCATACCTACTTCTCGTTTTCGTTAACGTAATCGAATTGCCTATAAAACTCGCGCTAGGCATCTTGAGCGTTTATAAAACCGACTATACGATTAAGGTGCACTTTCATATGGTCAATAGCCTTTATACATCCCATTGCTGGGCTCAGACCTTTCCACGTGAATAGCACATTTGTGGTACCTACAATGAAGCAATTCCCAATATTTTTATTAAATAAATATTTTTCTTCAAAAGTGCATCTTATTGTCTCCAAGGTAACGTTGATTTTATATTACGTTGTTTTTGTTGTTTTGTATGCTCAGCTGACGTGACGCTTCATTAACTCGATACTGATCAGCGTGAATTTATCTTATTCAATGTCAAAAAAAGCATGTTATTTAGATGATAAAGGAATATTTTACAAATTACCAATAATAGTTTAAATATGTCGGAATATAAACAATAAGTGATATTTAGCCTACTGCGCAGATATTCATGATTCGCAATAGCAATTTGTCAGCAACATTTTACGTCAACTAGGGGTTATCTATCGCTTACTTGGATACTCGTATTTCAAATAGCTTACAACATTGCGTTACTTCGGAAAGTTTATGACCTTTATGTATATTTGTTTACTTATAGGTTCAATTACATCAAAATTAAACTAAATTTTTACTTTTTATTTTCAAGTGCTAATTGCTGCACTGAAGCTCAATTAAATATTTATTTAATTTATAAAATACAATGAAAAATTAAACGCATACGGAACGACGAACGGAAGACCCAGGTTCGATTCCTGGCTGGGTCGGGTAGGCGTTTAATTTTTTTACTGTATTTTATAAATTTCATAAATATTTAATATAAAACTACTTAAATCGTTTGCATTTTTGAGAAGTTTTGAATGTAGTCGGTCTACCAACCATAACCATTATATGCACCTCGAGTTAGCATTGCATTTATTTAATTGTGTAACTGGTAAATAGTTTGTACTTGATCTGGTTGGCTATTGACTCAACAAGTCGTCAAAGCGAAGCTAAACGAGGAGATGCTCGGGTCGAATGCTAGTAATCGAGGTTCGTTAGCGTTTTAAGGTTTTGTTGACATACAGGATACCTTAATTTTAAACTTTAACCCTTTAACATAAGGTCGAAAAGCAATGAAAAAATCAACATGTTGTTCTTGTTAAATGGTTAAAGTGTGTCATTGCCATCAGCCTATAAACATCTTTCTGCTGGGCCCAGGCTTTCCACATGGCCAATGCATGGGGATATTGGCCTTAATCCACAACGTTGGCCCAATCTTGTCAAGTAAGTCATTTAGTACTCCAATAATACAAATTATTCCTAAACTATTAATCAATCTAACGTATTCCTGTTTTCTAATTTCAAGAAAGTAACTGAATGGTAACGTTTCAAAGTCATTCTTTCAAGCTCAAGCTGAAGTCAAGCTTTCTTCTCATTACTTTTATCAGTTAATCCTCTTTTAACTTTTTCCTGCAGAAGTTTTTTGAAGATCTACTTGTAGTTACTGCTAATAGCATTGAGACAATATACTATAACAATACGATACCGAATAAGTATTATATCAAACTGTTTATAGGTACCTATCAAAAGAAGCTAACACAGAAGTTTAGAAAAGGGTAGGTAGGTACATAATATCCCAAAACGGGATAAAATATTAACACTATAAACTATTGTTAAAGTTTGCCCAGAGAGCGCTCTATCCACTCCAAATGGGTGATCCATTTGGAGTGTACGGGGAAATTAAAAAAAAACATAATTGAGGTAAGGTTTAAGGAACTACGTCGTCTATTTTCAATTTAAGTAAAACTGCATAAAAAAAGTAATCTGTACCTAGTTTCATGCAGTAATTGATAGTTAAAAATATGTGTTGCCATCTCACCTCATGTATAGGTACCTACATACAATTCTCTGTGACAAATTATTGATACAATAAGGCGAAATCTGGATTCTTTGTCTCCTGCCCGTGTGGTCATCTGTGACGCGGATGATGTAAGAAACAAAATCTCAACTAACAATTGCACTTTAAACATTATTACACAAAATATCCGCAGTATACATTGTAATATGCTAACTTCAACACCCTGCTACAAAGGTCCGAAGTAGCCTGGGACGGACGTGACAGTTTTGTCTAAGTGTTGACTATCTGTTGCAAAAAGTATTCCTGATCTTGACAACTATGTAGTCCATGCGTTATATATCACAATCTAATATATAAAATTCTCGTGTCACAGTTTTCGTTGCCATACTCCTCCGAAACGGCTTGACCGATTTTGATGAAATTTTTTGTGCTTATCCGGTATCTATGAGAATCGGCCAACATCTATTTTTCATCCCCCTAAATGTTAGGGGTAGTCCACCCCTAATTTTTTTTAATTATTTATTTGGCAAAACAACGTTTGCCGGGTCAGCTAGTAAACTATATAAAAAAAAATGTAATTTAAATAATATGTAGTGTTAATTCCGCTAACTCACTCGTTTATACAGCTTGGATGCAGTACGCATGCACCGCCCGGATGCATACCCGGTATCGGTGTTGGTGTGCATTTTCGCTTGCACGCATTGTTTCTCCTGCATGTGCATACTTTTTGCGGGCGGGAGGGCGGTGCATGCGTACTGCATCCAAGCTGTATAAACGAGTGAGTTAGCGGAATTAACACTACATATTATTTAAATTACATTTTTTTGTACTATGGATTTCCGCAAAATAACGCCTGATTCCATTAATTAAACTATATAAATATAAATATAAATGGAATCTTTGAGGAGCCTTTAGTGGACGACTGCAATTGTCTTATATTAAAAATAAATCACAATTTCTGTATCATTGGTGTTCAAACATAAGTAATTTCACTAGTTCAATTGATGCGTTACTTTCAAAATGTGTAATTATAAGAATATTATACTTTGCGACGATGTTAATATCGATATAATACCCAATGGTCTTCATGGGCGCTGTCACGATTATTTTAATGTGGCTGTGATGTGATGATTGGACGAGTGATGAGGCTGCGGTTACGTACGGTGTGCCGCAGGGCAGTATAATTGGTCCAACCTTGTTTCTAGTTAACTCCAAAGTGGGAAAAAATTACACTTGCCGATGACACTGCCTTATTCTTCACTGGGAAGTCTTAGCAGGACATATTTTGTTCTGCCCAACAGGGGTTCAATATAGTAAGTGAATGGCTGGCTGAATCATAATGTGCTTACTCTTAACATCACTAAAACGAACTATATTACATTTGCCTTACGCTCTGATCATCTACCTCCAGAGTTCCTGTTCCTTTCGACCCACAACTGTGCTCCAAAGCCCTCTATGTGTCACTGTCCCAACCTCACTAGAACTAACAGCATTAAATACCTGGGAGCAGTTATTGATCAGACCCTTACTTTCAAACTGCACATTGACACCGTTGTAGTTCGGCTCCGTAAACTCATTTTTATTTTCAAAACTCTTCAGCATGTAGCGGATCGTCGTGTGATCAAGATTGTATACTATGCCTTATGTCAATCGCTTGTGGACTACTGTATTTCTGCATGGGAAGGAGTAGCTAAATACCATCTGCTCGAAGCAGAAAGAGCTTAACGTATGATCTTAAAAGTTGCTGCAGGTCTATCTTTTCGCTACCCCACCGTTGTTCTTATAGGGACTGGGACGTACTCTCAGTTAGATAGTCTTTCACTCTGCATACTGTCCTGAAGAAGCACTCAGAGTTGCAGTACGACCCGCTATTACTAGGGCATAAACGGAGGAAAGATAAAGTTTGTTCTCTCCAACGTTTTAGAGCCGCCTCTTCGCACAACTTTTTCTGTTTTCTTGGCTGTTACTTGTACAACAAATTAAACCGGGCACTAAACATTTATTCGCTCCCTAAATCTGTCTGTAAGGTAACTGTCTCGAAATATCTTAAAACACTAGACTATAAAACAACTGAGGAATTTCTTATTCCCCCGGTCTACAGACTAAATAATATAATAGAAATTATATTCCATAATTTAATTCAAAAATAAGTATTATTCAAAATACAATAAAAACAAAAAAAAAGATTTAGTTTCACATCTATCCACACAGACTACCACTTCTCACATACACTAGATCGCATACGCTCCATATTAATACGTACATACGTAGGTTGGGAAATTCTGCAGTTTTACCTTAGTTTTTACTTATTTTTTTTATCAATAGTCAATTTAGGGTTTGACTTATTTTCTGACTTTGTTGTGGTCGGGGCTACTGGATCCTAAATTATCTATGTCTTTGTTCTTTTTCGCCTCTTTACATCTTACCCATATTGCTATATATTATAGTTATATACTGTCTATGTCCGCGACGGGGTCCTGGTGACCTGTATTTGCAGGTTTCTTTGAAACCTATTTCAGGCACCAGTCTCACACAAATGATAGGATGCTATGTAGGTATCTTAATAGTATATTTTAAGCCTTTTGTAACTGCTTATTGTAAAGAGAAAATAAACGTTCCTATTATTATTATCATTATTATACAATAATAAGAAAATTATATAATCCATCCACTTCCCCATATTCACCTGTATATTATGAACTTAGTAAGGTTTTATTTTCATTTATTATCATACAAAGAACCATATAATAACAAACATACATTTACATGGTAGTTTTATTACCTATTAAACCTCTCAATGACCCTGAGATTATAAACACTACAAAATAACAATACCTTTTTTCCATTCACGTAGAAAACGAGCTCGGTACAAATACCGGCTTCTTCTTCTAAATTCAATGGTCCCATGAATTTATATTTCACTTCACACACGTCTATTACTTATCACGTGCTCTCCTCTACTGGCGAGTGGCGTGGCGACGAACAAATTAACTCCGCCTGCGCGGGCGCATACCGCACATCAGCTAACAAACAAATCGAAGACAACTTATCATCTGTGCTACATACGGATCAGGACAAACAGGACAGGACCAACTCAATGACATTATTTTTATCTCGGCTTATCGTCGACGACGCGACGTTTAAAGAAATAGTTATAACAATGTAACATGCGGCTATTGAATGCATACATTCTATAATTTGATCCTTAACTGAACCTAAAGATGGGCTTACGAAAGAGGAGGTAACCAGTTTCAAAGATAAAAGCTAGAACCCGTTCACAAAATTGGATATCTACAAGGTCAAATGAAAAGATTTCGACTATACAATCTATGTTCCTACTACAGCATCCACTAGAATCGTATTTATTGATGGAAATAAGTACATTAGGAGTATATTATCATAAATCAATTCGACTTTTTGATTTTAAATATTTTTCAGCTTCGCTTCTCTCTCGTCTACTCATAATAATCAAATATCTCAATATAATTAAATAAATTAGTTGCAAATGTATGTTGATTAAAACTCATTTAATGAATTAAGATGAGTTTAAATTATTAAAATAAACATCATTAAAACAAGCTCTCTAACATAAAACTTTACGTAAAACCATATAAGTTGTAAAGTCTGAGGCTATTTAATAAAATTTATTCAAAAACACAAACACATTAAAAGAAAAACATTATAACTCTTAATTAAACAAAAAAAAACTATGTAAATAGGTGAAAATAAATGAAAAAATTATGAAATGGGTTAAATTTTTATCTTAATATTACTAAGATTGAGTGACATTTATATAAGTAATAAACGAGTGCATAATGTTATACAAATAAAAATAAGCTACATATTATATTTTTATTACATAATAAATACTTACTACTACTACAGCTACTTCAACGATTTAATAACTAAAGCTAATGGACTAAGGTCTAAGAAAGACTCAAGAAGGCTCAAGAATTGCATAGCGTGGACTAACCCTTTAATGCACTGCAAATATTCTTCACGCAATCACGTTCCAGGGTTTTCCATCATGAGTTATCGTTGGTACTACCTGAAAGTAATTATTGTCGTTATTTTTTATGGCGTTTTATCAATTCGAGCAGCTTGCAGACGTCACACGTCAATTATTAATAATGACTATTTAGCACATATGATTTTCATTGTTTACGTTCTTTATGTTTGTATATACAAAATCTTACAAATAATAATATTTTTTTTATTAACATTTTGGTCTCACAGCTGGGCAAAAGTCACCCCCGAATCTCTCCACACGTCTCATATAATAAATTAACAATAAGTATATCAATAGCCTCAACGGAGATGACAGGATAAGTTGGACTCCCACTTGAAGAATTGGGACGAACTTGCTCAGGATAAAGATAGATGGAAGGAGGGCGGGGAGGCCTTTGCCCTGCAGTATGAAAGTAATGGCTGATAATAACAATAATTATATCAACTGAGGGTAGAACACACATTCGATACCGTATATAATTAAAAGTAACAAAAATGATTAAGACGACGCATCGCTAAATAATGAATCTAATACGGAGCGTTTGCGCCCCGTAGGTACCATAAGAAAAACTGTTTTTTTTTCTTTCCAATAAAAACTACAAATAAGTTTAAAAAATGAACTAGCATATTGAATTGTGTGTTAAGTGAGACTAATCTACTAAGAAAATTTAGATGCTTAAATCGGTCTGCCCCCTGACTATGAGCTCTTATAGCAGTATTATTGCAGTTGTGGAAAAGAGACGCAAATATATTCGCCGCTACACGCGTCTCGTTTCCACAACTGCATTAGTACTGCTATAAGAGCTCGTGGTTACCCGCCTGGTATGCCTGTAAAATGCAAATCTATGTTTTAAAAGAGGTTACATTGATATATATTTTTCTGTAATAAAAGTTAATAAATCGTGTTTCTGCAACTAGCAAAATGAAGTCAATTAAATGAAAAATCATGTCTTCAAATATCACTTTCATATGTTTTGTAATTGTTGGGAAAAATCAAGATTCCCGCCACTTAAATTTCCAATGCGTCGCTTTAAGGATTACACAGAAAAATAAAGGTCTCTAATAATAACGACGTTATCAAGTTTTTATATTAAAAAAATTAATACGCGCCTTTGAGAGAGCGGCATAGGTGCTTTTAGAGGTAGAAAAAAAAAGAAAAAAAACAGAGACCGGAAGTGTAACTAAACACTAGATAAGAAGCGACGCGGTAAGTGGCTAAGCGCTTCCCATGGCCGTGTCATCTCATTAATATATCATCCGCCGTAAATATAGAGGCAATAGAATTTTAATTGTTTGGCGTCGTTGATTAGCGCTCGTGCACATCAAACATTAAAAGTCCGCCTATATATATCCATAACTATTTGCAACTTAGATTTTTATAAATTTTTAGATTTTTATCATTAAAACAATGTAACTTCAAAAAAAAATTTTTATTTTTTTAACAACTGAAAGTCCCTTTTTTAGTGGGTCTCTAATGACCCCTTGGGCACATCGGGTTCGAAAATTGCTTAGATAGCTTAAATTATACGCACTTGCTTTGTTATGTGGTCTTCGCAGGCCATTCTGATTCGCGCACAGGTCGCCGGCACAGCCAGAATGAAGTGGGGGGCAACGCCGCTATCCTTTCTCGCTGATTTGATGGCTTCCTTGATGGCGAAGAATACTGAAGCAGCCAGGAACAGCGGAGGTTCACCTACTGCCTGAAAAAGAAAGAAAATATTTGCTTTTCATGTTGATGAGCCTTAACGGGAGCTCAAAGGCGCAATGGTTAACGCGCCCGGTCTGCAATCGCTAAGATTACAACTTTCGCAAAAGCTGGTCACTGGATGGATGGGTGACCAAAATTTATCATCTCGAGCTCCTCCGTCCTTTGAAAGGCACGTAAAGGCGTTGGTCTCGGCTGCATTAGCAGTCGTTGCAAACACCAATCCGCACTGGGCCCGTGTGGTGGTTTATGGCCAGTTCTCCCTATGCAGTGTGCAGTGGGGACATAAAATAAGCCGGTAATGATGACGAGTCTTAACAGAGTGCCTAAAGCGAGTTTTATTCCCTATTCGATCACGATCACGAAGAAATAAGAACTTGTAGATATGGCTATAAGCATCGCTACCTGGTGACAGTGAGGTCACCAAAAGGTGAGTTGCAATGTTGCCATACAAATTCTTGTTTACGTTAACGTGATTGAATGGTATATTAAAACTCTTACTAGGCACGCTGAGCCGCACTGAAGTTTATGAACTCATTTTAACGAGTCCCGCTTGTGGAAAACCTTTTTAATAGATTTTCGTTTTTTTTTTTTTAATTTTGATGGCATCAAATGTTGGGTAGATAAATACATTTTAAGACATTTAATTTTATTTGCAATTCTTTGTCAATCAGTGCTCTTGGATCTATTACTCAATAATGACCTAGTTTACCGCACACACAATATATTCGACTCGACAGTGTTATATCGATGACATGTTAGACAGTTTAAATTATAGATAGGATTAAAATTTAAAAAAAATATAGCATAAACTCAAAATAAAAAATTACAAAAATCTTACAAAAAATACAATTAGGAATAACATAAATCAGTGAAGTTTCCACATAAACTATCAATACACAATAGCAACTATAAACAACACAAGATACTAAAACTTATTGACTATAACTCGAAAGAATTTCTTTTTTCAATTCTTTTTTAAAAGTTTTTAGCGTGTGGTTAAACATAAACACTTCAACTTATATCTAACACTTTGGACATTCGTACAAATTGAACCTGGGTGCCTAGTGCGAGTTTTATTCGCCATGCGATACTTTAATGAAAACCAAAATTTGTATGGCATTGCATCAGCGGCGCCTTCTTGAGGAATAGGAGGGGAGTTCATTTTGCCATTTAAACTCTCGTTTCTGTTAATGATCGAATGGCGAATGAAACTCGTAAAAGGCACCCTTAGCACTAAGAAAGACCCGTCCGATCCTCTAAATGCCACTACACATTTACAGAAAACACTAAACATGCACACTAGTTTAGGCCCAAGACACCGTACTCGTAGAACAAGGGTACGTAGAACCGGTTCACACGCACTCTATACCAGGTACAGACATGTACCTGGGCGCTTCTCTCCTCCTCCACGGCCCGGTCTACCCGAGCCGAGGTTCGAGCCTTTAGGAGCGCCCTCGGATGGCTCCGCTCCCCGATCTGATGCGAACCCTTCGGAGAATCTAGTAGGGCACAAGGATGCGCACTTTTAAGTGTGCGATGCCGTTCCCTCTAGAAAACCTCCGAAGGTGATTCGTTTCAACACGGCTTGAGGTACCCTTTACGTACCTCGCCGCCCCCAAAAAAGCCCGGTGACGCTGAAAATGCCGTTTGAGGCAATCAGCAATCTCTCTCAGAGAAAGAGTGTCATTCACAATGGTGATGGTGGTGGTTTTGATGTGATCCAATGGGATCACATCAAAAGAGAAACAGCCCCCCGACCGCCTAACCGATCGCTTTGACTACGCGTATAGTTTATGACGTCATCTTGCCACCTCGCACCGCCTATGAAAGCAACATCAAAAGGTAAAGGCTATAGCTTTCGATAATGCTTTCATAGGCGGCACGAAACGACAAGATGACGTCATAAACCACACACGAAGTCAAAGCGATCGGTTAGGCGGTCGGGCCCCAGATTGAAAACTAGAAACTAAATTATGGCTTTGAAGCAGCGCTTTCTAGTGTCAAACGAGTGAGTTGCAATTAGGCTCAAAAGCACGTTCGTACAATACGAACAGTTTACCGGACAATGTATTTTGTGGAGATAGTTTGCTGATGGTCTCAGACTTCTCAGCGTCATCGTCATCATCAGCTCATTTTATATCCTCACTGCTGGGGACGAACCTTCCGTCCCTATGAATTGATAGGGAGAACGGGCCATCAACCACCACACGGGCCTAGTGCGGATTGGTGGTTGTTAACGACTACTAATGCAGCCGAGACCAACGGCTTTACGTGCCTTCCGAAGCACGGAGGAGCTCGAGATGATAAATTTTTAGTCACCCATCCGATGACCGGCCTTTGCGAAAGTTGCTAAACCTCAGCAGTGGCGTAGCGTGGACTAATATAGACGTGGGCAAAGTCGCATCAGCGAGGCCCCTTTGCTTTCGTTCCCAAGATCTACCCAATAAACCTATCTCACCAAACATGCTTCGACCATTGCTAACAATAGAGCGGTAGGGAACATCATAAACTGGCATGTGTCGGATGAGGTCTCCCTTTCCGATCATAACTACATATGCTTTAGGTACAGACTAGGTGAAACCATAGAAACTGTGCGTAGGAAGAACCCCAGGAACACTAACTGGGAGGGCTTAAAAAAGGATCTCAGAATGGAGCTGGATGGTCCTAGCTGTAAATTTAACTCAGCCTTGGACATAGAGTCTGAAGCAGACAGAATTACAGAAGCACTGATGACGGCCTGGCAAAATAACTATCCAGAGACGAAATCAGTGACAAGGAGGGTACCATGGTAGAACCCCGAACTGGCTCGTATTAGAAGAGCTACACGACAGGCGTTCAACGAAGCGAAAGCGAGGAACGACTTCAGCGACTACAAGGAACGACTTCAGCGACTACAAGGAAGCCTTAACACGGTACAGTAGTGCGGTACGTAAGGCAAAGAGATCTGCCTGGAGGAAACATAGTGGCCAGATACAATCTGTTTCGGAAGCAATGAGACTAACCAAGGCTATCTCTACAACAAAGGCGATTCCATTAACCACGTTAAGGAAGGAAGATGGAGTACGTACATAGACAGGAAGTGAGACATTGGAGGCCATGTTTGACACTCATTTCCCTGGATCAGAAGTCATCCAGGACGATCATGATCCAATCAGCTGGAAGGAACAGCAGAGGAGAACTTCCAAATATGACTGAATAACAGCGAAAAGGGTAGTGGATGAATGTAAGGTTAGATGGGCTCTGGGAGTTATGTTTTGTTGTTATTTCATGTTCAGATAAGTGACGAATGTGGCCAAAATTTGAAAGTTTGCTTTAATTTTTAAAATAAACGGGGATTTTAAGTTTGGTGGAATCGCATTTAGAGAGGCCTCGCGAGGCCCCTTTAAGTGCGAGGCCGTGGGCGAGGGCCTACTTCGCCCACGCCTAGCTACGCCACTGAACCTGAACTCGCAGACCGGGCGCGTTAACCACTGCGCCATCGAGCTTCTCAGCGTCACCGGACTTATTTGGGGCAGGCGAGAAACTTAAAGGTAAGGGACCCTTTACATTTATCACCGCTGCGCCGCGCCGTGTGATGAAACACCATCAGAGAGGGAATAAAATAAAGGGAATCATATGACGTAAGAGGTCCGGACCAGATCGGGAGCGGAGCAACCCGCCTCTAAAGTAGCCTAGTAATTAAGTAACGGTAACTCTAAAGTAGCGGTAGCCTTTAGGCTAGGACCCTGGACTCGGGTTGACCGGGTCGTGGGGGTGAGGAGAAACGGCAAAGTACCTACATGTTTGTACCTGGTATTAAGCGCGTTTGACCGGGGACTTCGTATCTTGTTCTACGAGTCTTGAACCAAAAATTTCGTAAGTTGCCTGTTTGAAATTTTAATCATTTTTCATATAAGATTATGTGTAGGTACATTTTATTTATTTATTTGTGCCGTAAAAGACAATCAATAACCATTGTTAATACTGACTTGTAATATATAAAGAATCGTTATCTATGACTTTATTACTAAGCCGAGTGAATGCCCTGGACCTCTAGACCTTGATCTCTAATCACATTTTCAAGCAACATTAGTCCTCACCGCATGCCGTGACTGTCTATAATTGAAAACTGTACTTAGAATAAGTTTGGCATTTACCCTATAACTACTGTTTGTTTGGTGGTACATGTTTTTGTTGACTGCCAAATAAATAAACATGATTTTGATAGATACATCTCAGTTAATTATTTATTTATTTATTTATTTATTTACTATGGTATACACAACAGGATACATTCAAACTAAACTAAGAACAATAATAAAAACAAGGATGTGAGCAGGAATGCATCCCAAAAGCGTGTATACACAGCATTATAAAAATTACACGTTAACATGCAATGATATCTAATTAACCAACCAAACCAAGCAACAACATGAAATATTAAAAGCCATACATTTTTAGATATTATATATATTAAATAATTATTAAATAAGTTGAATGCTCAATCGAGGATACGTTTGACTTGAGACTTGAATGAGACGTAATTGTGTGTAAATAAATCCAATTCTCTATTTGATTGCACAATGTCATTGTAAAGTCGGCACATTCTGACGATGGGATTCTGGGATGGGATGGGATGGAATTGATCATGTAATTTGTAGGTAGTTGAATTTTTGGGAGGTGACCAAACAGTATTTGATATTTAAGGAAGTTGTCTTAGGCACTCCGCAGACGGGCAACTTAATTTGATGAAACTATCAACTTTTAAAAAGTTTTTTTAAAGGTTGCTAGTTAGAGCGACAGTTTAAGGTTGCCGCAATTCTAAATGCACTTTTCAAATCCATAGTCAACAGTCAGTAATCACGGACTTTAGGGAACTAGCTACTTGAGACAACTAGTGCACACACTAAACACACACTTGGTTTCAGAGTATCTATAACGGCTTTTATTCACTACTCGCTTACGTTAACAAGAATAAAAGTTGTACGGTCAACATTATAACTGTCCTTATTTGTCACTAAGAGGCGCCATTGCATTGCCATACAAATGTTCGTTTTCGTTAACGTGATCATCAAATACCTTAATATCATCAAATAACCAGCTCGTTTTATATCCCCACTGCCGGGGCACAAGCTTTCCCTATGAATGATGAATTAATAAGGAGATGAATGAAAGGATGAGTAGAGAGAACGGGCCATAAACCGTTACGCCGCGCCACGCTCCCCGTGCGGATTGGTGGTTGTTAACGACTGCTAAAGCAGCCGGGACCAACGGCTTTACGTGCCTTCCGAAGCACGGAGGAGCTCGAGAGGATACATTTTTGGTCACCAATCCGATGACCGGCCTTTGCGAATATTGTTTAACCTTACCAATCGCAAACAGGGCGCGTTAACCACTGCACCGTCGCCACCGAGATCCTCATTTTCTCTCCTCTCATCTTAACGTGTAACACGGGGCAACTAGCTCGAAACACTAGTCTTAATAGTACCGGATGAAGGATGCGTAACCGGCGAGTTCTGATCTGGCGTTATGACCTGACGTAGATGGTCCCTTGTGCTTGCGTAAGGATGTCTGACACCTAACTTTATAACCGTGAGGTTGGTAGAGGGTGTCAGTATAAACATTAAAGTAGTGTGTAGCAGGGTATCTACTCATCTTAACATAGCAGAAGTTAAAAACCACTAACACGTATTAGGCTAGTGGTCGATTATGGCCCAAATCCAATAACGTAACGTCTCACTGGAATGTTTAAAGGCTAATAAATGAGTTCTTACCTTAGATGAGTATACAGCTCGAGGATTCGGTGCGCCTTTTAGTAAGGACACATTAAATACTTTAGGTATATCAGAAAACCCTGGGATTTTATAAGCCCCAGGGCCTCTTGAAAGCGCCTCGCCACTCGGTGAGAATACCATTTCTTCCAATGTACAGAATCCGTATCCCTGCATGAAAGCTCCTTCAATTTGTCCTATATCAATAGCAGGATTCAGACTCTCACCAACATCCATCACAATGTCAGTCCTCAAAACTTGGTGATCGCCAGTCAAGCAATCTATTAATACTTCTGAACATGCTACTCCATATGTAAAGTACTCATAGAGATTTCCAGAGTTAGATTTCGCATCGTACTCTATTTTTGGAGCAGCATAGAAACCTGTCGCAGATAGATGCACTCTATCGAAGTATGCTGCTGAAATCCATTCTTCCCAAGTACCGCTAAGATTCTTGTCTTTAAACGGCTTTAACCTTTCATTCAAAACATTACAAGCACTAATTACGGCCATTCCGTAAATATCTGAACTTATGCTAGCAGCAGTGGGAGAGCTATTCGGTACTTTGTCTGTAGACATTTCACTTATATGTATTTTATTCACATCTACATTTAAGGCTCTTGAGGCTACTTGTATCATCTTTGTATAGAGTCCTTGGCCCATTTCGATACCTCCGATGGACAATAGGACCGAGCCATCATTATAGACGTGCAACAAAGCTGCAGCTTGCATCAAGATGTCCGTTTGAAAAGATATGCCGTATTTTGTTGGAACTAAAGCAATGCCTCTTTTCTTCCATCTGTTGGACCTGGAATTTTTTAATAAAATAGAGTTAATTTACAAAAAATAGAGAAACACTTTTATTTTATTATTGAACTCTTGATGGTTTTGTTATTACATACTTATTGAATTCTTCTATTTCTGTTTTTCTTTTCCAATACTTCGAAGTTTCAACACATTCGTTCCAACATCTTGTCAAAGTACAATAAGAAAGTGTTTGATTGAAATGGGTCAATTGTCCTTCTTCGTAAAGATTTACTTTGATTACTTCTTCGTAATCCTTATTTAGAGCATAAGCAATATCTCTTATCATACATTCAGCTGCAAGCATAGCTTTTGGTGCTCCAAAACCTCTAAAAGCGGTATTCGAAGTCAAATTGGTTTTACACAGATAACCCTTCACTTCAATATTTGGTATAAAATAACAATTATCTACGTGCATGAGAAGTCGTTCAATCATCTGAAAATAAACCAGGTGCCGAATATTTATTATGTTAATCAATTTCCATATTTACTTTTTTCAAAAGAAAACTTACAGAACAAGATATATCCATATAATTTCCTGCATTTGCATAGGTATCAAAAACAGCAGCGGTAATCTTCCCAGAATTGTCAAATGCGGCTCTATATTTTATCAAACATGGATGGCGATAACCAGTGACTTGCATATCTTCATCCCGGCCTAAAACAGCACGAACTGGTTTCCTCAATTTATAAGCCGCTATTGCAACTGGTACAGCTAATATGGCTGCTCTGGTTTCTTTTCCTCCAAAGCCTCCTCCAATTCGTTTTACTTTAGATACAATTTTGTGATTAGGTATCTGTAGGGCTTCAGAAACAATATGCTGCAACAATAAGCATAAAAAATATCAAATTTATAATTTAAGAATTGAATCAACCAACCAACCATTTATAAAAAAGAAAGATTTTTGACCAAATACCGGTTTTCAAGGTCGGCGACAGGACACCATATTGTTGCGTCAAGTTACAGAAAATATGTGCAATAGTGAAAGGTGTATTTTTGTTTAAAATGTTAAACTGTAGGGTGTAAGATTTATCGCCTGAGGTAAATAAGTAAATGAGTGTCAGATTACAATAATTATGCACTTGTTGCTTCAGTGGTTAAATGGGCATAGTAAAACGTGTTTAATATTATAAATTCGAATGTTGTTACAAAGGTACCATAAAAGCTTAGAGCAATCCTTACCGCGATGTCCGCAGGATTTTGAGTAGTTGATACAATTTCTAATTCGTCTTCTTTTCTGATGGCATACGCCGAAATCGTTTCTAAATAAAAGTGTTCTTGAGCACCATTTCTAACGGTGCCTTCTATTGTTTTATCAGATTTCTCAAATGCTTTTTCCACTTCACCTTTTTTCAAAACTCGTGGATAGCCAGCAAAGTACGATTTATGTTTTATAGCATCTTCTAAAGTAATTATGACAGGCTCAATTCGTTCATAAATTACAATCACCGAGTCCTTTGCTTTCCTTGCTATACTTTCAGATTGAGCTACAACAGCTCCTATTACACAACCACGACTTGTTACTGTATACCGTGAAAATATTTCCTCGTCTTTAATGATAGGACCCATTTTATTACATTCTTCATCTAAATCAGCCGCCGATATAAATGCTTCTACTCCTGGTGTCGCCAAAGCTTTGCTAGCGTCTATAGATTTAATCTTTGCATGCGGTTCCTTACTAAATACTAAGCATAAAAATAGTTCTCCTTCTGTACATGGAAGATCATCACAATAAAGTGCTTCTCCAGTTGCTTGTTTTAAAGCAGAAGCATGCGGTATCGGTTTTCCGACAGCATCAAATGAAGAAATTGTATCTTTTAGCTCAAAATATTGAGAGCTATATGATGGCATATTAGGTATTTGACTAGCACCGCTCAATTGCTTATTAGTTAAGACATGGCTATTTGATTGCAGCATTGTGTGTACAACATTTAAGTAATATCTAAAAAAGAAACTAAGACACAAGGATTTCCGGTAGTCGGCCATGCCACCTGGAGCTGAAATGTCCATCTGTAATTCTTTTGTTAAGGAGTCTAATAGATCAATTAACATTTGTTCATCCCATTTTCTGTTTTTCAGTAGTTCTGACGATTTTTTTGCAATGAGTGTAGTAGGCGCCATGCCACCAAAGCATAATTTTGCATCAGACACAACACAGTGTGTAATATTTTCAAATTTTAAGTAAAATGCGGCAGTTACAATCGAAATATCATCGTCTCTTCTTCTAGCTTGTTTATATGCTTTTATGTATTGATTTTCTGATGTGTACGGAATTTCCACAGACACAACCACTTCATCATCTTCAACTACAGTTTGTCTATAGCCAGTGAAAAAGTTTTCATCCATAAGAATTCTCCTATTCCCTCTTCTAGAGCTGGTTACGTTAAGCGTAGCGTTGGCAGCCATCAAAATAGGATTTAAGTCTGATATGGGGCTTGCCGTCATTATGTTCCCAACAAGCGAGGCTACATTTCTAACTTGATTTCCTGCAAACCAATGGAGCATCTCCTTGATAGCTTCACAAGTTTTGCTTTCAACGGGTCTCTCTGTTACCAGTTTGTCAAAAAAGTTGTGCAAATCCGTCAATGTAAATGCAGCCCCAACAACTATACCAGCGTCAGTTGTCATACAGTAATTTAATTCCGGTATGTTGACAGGAGATATCAAGACTGCATAGCATTTATTTTTAAATTTTACTTCTACTCCTATTTCTGTATTACCTACGACAATTTTACTAAGCGGAACTTTACCTTTTAATAAAATAAGGTCTTCAAGTTTTGACGGCCTAATCCATGTAACATTCTCACCCTTAAAATAAAGGTATTCTTCGCTGTAGCACCTATTAACTTTCAGTTCCGGTGGAAAAATTGGTTCTTGTGTAGGATCATATGGAACAAATGTTGATTTATCAACCAAACTACTTTCAGCTTTTGTTTCTTTTAGTCGACAACAAGCATCGCCCATCGCACATGGTGAATTTAAGTTGTCTTTGACATAATGTTTCTCCCATCCTTCCATAAACGTTTTGAATCCTTCTATTATCGGCCGATATCCTGTGCATCTGCAGAGATTACCTTGCAATGCCGTTTCAATATCTGTATATTCAATTTTACTTTTGCTTCTGAGCAAAGCATACATAGACATGACTATTCCCGGCGTACAAAAACCACACTGTGAGCCGTGAGATTTAGCTATCCTTTCTTGGACCGGATGTAATCGATCTTGGGTGGACCCGATCCCTTCTACTGTGGTCACGGCCAGGCCGTGCATCGCGCACACAGGGGTCAAACAGGCGTTCACGGCGATGTGTCTGATAAGTAAATTAAGGTTAACTATTGGAATTATTTGGAAAGAACTAGATTTTAAGATACGATAACAATTTTACGATTTTAAGCATTGGATTGGACAAGACAATATTTAAAAAGAGAAAATTACATTTACCAAACACAACAGTAAACAAAATTTGCGCTCACTGTTACAAAAAGGTTCCATTCGGCATAATACTGGCTAAAGACAATCGCTGGTTTTCCTTAAGGACCGGGATGAGCGATCCTAATAAAAACGATGTGCAAATCGGTAGCTTATATGATTAGCTATTAATAGTAAGGTAAATTTTATTAGTACCTAAATAGTAGTAATTAACATTCACAAATTCACAATGCCATATTAAATTAAATTAAATATTAAAACAGAAGAGAAAACCCTCAAATGAGGGAAGATCCAATATTAAAATCTACGTTATTTAATGTTAAACATAACTTTTGAATGCATCATCTTACCTACGAGATACCATTATAATTTTAAAAAGGATACTGAATATCGTCTTGATCTCGCAAATATTGTGAGACCATAACGGTGCATGCCCCGCAACCTCCTTCGCCGCAGCCATACTTGGTGCCTGTGAGGTGGAGCTTCTTCCTCAAATACCAGAGCAAAGTCCACTCAGGGTTTGGACTGCCTTCCACCACCTAAAATATATAAACAACATGATGTGTAGTTTTCATATTGGAGGCATAAATCAAAAGTAATTTAATAACTCTTTATAGTTTCATATGGTACAATATGTTTTTCTTCATCATCATCTCATCCAAAAGAGGTCCACTGCTGGACAAAGGCCTTACCCAATCTCCACAACGACCTGTTTTGTTCCTTACCTAATTAAATTAATCTCAAAATTAGTTAGGTAATTCTTGCGAATAATTTTTACCTAGTAGTCTCACACTGTTAAATTACTGGTAGAAAATGCGTGCGTTAAGTCCGCCTTTAGCTATACAGATGGCTTAGCCAACAATAAGCCGCGCTATATCACGTGGTCAATCTTATGTCAATCCCATACATTTTATTCTTTTCGAACTTCGCTATCGTTTTCTTAATGTTACTTTGGCTACCGCCACTGGTCTGGTCATTAATGTAAGTTGGTTCTGATCGCGATCCGATTTAAATTATTGTGTTGGTTGGTTGTTGGTTGGCGAGGGCTTGTTTAAAGTCTGCCTGGCTAGTCTGTCGCCATAATAACAATGTTAGTACCTACCTCATTGGTTAAGGATTCCCGGAGTAGTGTGCAACTGTCGGCCTTATCAGACATTTACTTACCATCATTTGAGAGTAGGCCAAGCGCTTCCCGGTTGTGTATAAAAAAATCTTTACGCGGTAGGTAATTGCTCTATGATTGTATAAATTTTATTACAAAACTAATAAACAAAATTTTTAACTGATGACTTCATAAATTGTTCATATCAAGACGTACTTAATGTACTTATGTAATTTTAATTGATATTTAATTGCAGTTATATTTTTTTTTATTTCATTAAATTCTTGCATAACTTTTTAATAAATTTTAAAAGATACTTACCTATAGAAGTAGTTATAAACATTCAACTTTTTTTTAAACAAGGATACTCTTGTGAATACTGTACCTACATGAAACTGTCTTGAGCGTATAGCTTAGCTGCTCACAATGCATTATTTATATCGAAACTGAAAATAACACTTGAAAAAGAAAGACCTATCCCAGTCGGAAGATTGAAAAGTCGTGGGATCAAGTACCATCGGAGGAAAGTTGTGCTTTATCAAGTACCACTTTCAGTTTCACTTCACAATCATATAGCTTTTAATTAATAATTCAATTCTACCAAACTGACTTTACTTCAATTTCAAAGTTATGGAATAAATTTAATCTGTGGTTATGGTAACAATAGTTAGGTTAATATATGAATTAATTGAACATTTCAGCTTACCTTCTTTCCATTGACAAAAAACACCAATGCCATTTGTGTTTCCTTAGGGACGAAGTGGTCCAGTTCATCCATTGGTGTTCAAAAGAAATGTGCCGGTATAGCACAACGAAGCGATCTAACGTGCGTAATGTAACGAGATACAGCGCAATGCGCATTTGCTGAGGCGACCGTCGTCCTCGATCGACCAACGCGGAATACGCAGGCAGTCTCGAGTATTTCAAACAACATTCAGCTTTATAATAAGTGTAGCTAAAAGGTAGTATGATCATGGCACGCAGCCACAGACGCCGCGTAATAAAACAAACCAGTGTCCGTAAGAATAACTAATACATTTTAGAACTTTGTCGTAATTAGTAATTTAGTAATCGCATCTGCTTTTAATGATAATTAAATAATGTATACCTTATTTTGACAGTTTTAAAATGCTTTGATGTTGAATACCATGCTGAATGGCTGCTGTGAAAGATTCTTGTAGAAAGGGAGATGATGATAGTCTTTTAGCAATTTTTTAACACTTCATTTATTATGCTTTGAGTACAATTAAATATTTTATTTAGAGAGGATATATTTCCAGTTTTGTTGTTTGAAAGAGTTCAGAGGTTTTACTAAAAGATGCGGGAATTACATACCTTTTATTGAAATGGTGTTATTTACTCAGTTCAATTATTTCATTTATATTTTTCTTTCGTTTTTTAAACACCATTACGACTAAATTGTACATTTATTAGAAAATGATATTATTTGAAATAATTAATAAGTAAGCAAGCGCTAACCTACATTTACCAAATATATGCCTAAGATACTAGTTAAGGTAGTTATTTAGGTACTATCACTTCAATTATTTTGCCCTACTGACCTTAACTTTAAAAACTCAATATAGATAGTACACTCAAAATGCACTATATTATTATGTAAATAATGTTAAGTTATACATTTTTTCTAGACTTGCAATGTTTAAAATAGATAAAAGACCTATTTTAAATGTTTTCTAAAACATAACTACTACATTTATATACACTATGGCCGTAGTTGAACTTGTTTGGAGGTACACACCACGCCTGCACATCAACCTACCACAAATTGAAAATTTCTCCAATAAACTTTGAACTTTAAACTTAATAATATCCTTTAAGTTCAGAATGTCCAATTCCCAAAATGTCCAACGGTTTCAGAATGTCTAATTCCCGAAATGTCCAATTCTCAAAATGTCCAAATCCCGAAATGTCCAATTCTCAAATTTCTAATTCCCAAAATGTCCAATCTACTTTATGATAGGTTTGTTGAATAAGTCCTCATAAAAATATTAAATACTAGCTTGTGCCCGCGGTTTCACCCGCGTGGAGTTTTTTGCGCCCATTCTGCTCCACAGCTAATAAATAGACGTCCTGAATGGGTAGTAGGTAAAAAAATTATGGACGATTCAAAAGCACTTTTCTAAAGTTTATTTGAATAAAGAATATTTGACTTTGACTTTGACTTTAACTATTTATGTTAGGTAGGTATTAAACATTAAATAAATAACCATACTTAAATAATCATATTTATATATTAATGATTCTAGCCCAACTGTTTTCAGGTTGTGTATAAACTAACAATATTAAAGTTAAATATTTTTATAAATACAGTGAAAAAATTAAACGCCCACCCGACCCAGCCAGGAATCGAACCTGGGTCTTCCGCAATCCGGGCGGCTGCACTGACCGCTATGCTACCGGGAAGGCTATAGGAATATTAAAGTTCCCATATTTAATGGTTTTTTTTATTAGCAAGAAAGAAGTATAAATTAGGGTTTTTTGGAGGTGGCTATTTTACCGCCTAAACCATTCTCCCAGTAGTAGCGTTTTCTTCTACTTTGTCATAATTCACATCTAAGTTTATCTCAAAAATTCTTGTATGAAAATAAAGTTTTTCATCTTTGCAGTAGCTATGAATCCGGTTTTTCACAAGTTTTTTCAACGTACTTTTAGCAAATAATACAATTTTTCTACGTTTATATGCCGATTTTGCAAAAACTAAACGCATTCGTATTGAAATAATATTAACACAAGCTAGTATTTAATATTTTTAAGAAAGCCTATGAGGACTTATTCAACAAACCCATCATAATAGTAGATTGGACATTTTGGGAATTGGACATTTTGGGAATTGGACATTTCGGGATTTGGACATTTTGAGAATTGGACATTTCGGGAATTGGACATTCTGAAACCGTTGGACATTTTGGGAATTGGACATTCTGAACTTAAAGGTAACAAAATATATACAACCTTATTTTTAGTTTATACGAAAATCGAAACACGGGTCAAATATTTTCATTTAAGAATCAGTACTTACAAAAAAAATTAAAATAATATCTTGAAAACTCACGAAGTTAAAAGCTTTTTATGCTGTCCCGTTGTGTGTTTTTAGTAGGATATACTTTATTTGAGATTTTGTAAATATTATTATTGGTCAAAATGTAACATGGTATAAAAAATATTGAAATCGATTCTATTACTGATTCTGAACAAACAGTTTTCAGGTTTTGTATAAACTAAAAATAACATTGTATATATTAATATTTACAAATATTCAGTTAGTTTGTTTTATAGAAATAGTGAATTATATAATTATCTATTTACTACCTAATATTTACCTTTTAACTACAAAAAGCTTACTTACTACATTTTTCAGCACATGTTCAACAGTGATAATCCTACAGCTACTGTTATATTTAATAACAAAATCAAAGTGTTTCGACAAACATATGAATATTACATCAAGCTTGTTAAATTAGAAAGAACCTACTTTACTCAGATTGTTACTCGGTTTAATAAATTAAAAATAGTAAAGACTAAAGCTTAAAAAATATACAGGAAAAAAAATAAGGTTTAATAAAATATACACTATTTAATAGTAACAATTTATTATATATTTACTACAACAATATATCTACAAGTTTTATAATTAAACAAAGTTTTTCTTATTAGTAATTACTTTGATTTTAGTTTGCATAATGGTGCTCATTTATATTGTACATTTCAAAGAACTACATTTAACTTATCTAAATTGTTGCCATCCTTCTTTCACCATATAAAGTGCAAAAAGGATGGAAATAATTATAGTGAAAAATTAAACTTAGTTAAGGATATCAGGCACCAGAATATGATTAACACACAAATCAACTAAAACAAAATTTTGCAAATTGCCATGAAAAGTTCTATGCAGACTTTAACACACCTTTTTGTTCTAACTCCTTTTCAACAGCTGTTCCTTCATACAAAATTTTATCTTTCAAGGCATCTTGTAGTAGTTGTGCATCAAACCTCTTTTTTGACCACTGGTATCTACAATATGACCAACAGATAAGAGTCGACATAGTGAATGTTCCAAAGCCAACATGTTGCGCCAGCATTGGCCTCGATGTCTTTATAAATGCTGCTAAGCCCATGCCCACTCCAGACGCAATTCCATAGAAAAAGCTCTCTCGAAAACATGGTATTTTTGAAACATCCCGACCAAAGATAACTAGACCCTGTAAAAGACAAAAAATTACTATTATTTAACTAAGAACTAAACTAAATAATATATAGTATTATACTATTTATTTTAATTGTATTTTTCATTGCTTACACTAAATTTAAACATTATATAATAAAAAGAACCTTCCAGCCAGCCCCCTCTAACAACGAAAATCGTGGCAAAATTGTGGCTGACTAATAAAACCTGAGCCCAACATTTGTTTCTAACTGAACCTAGATACCTCCTTAAGGATACCAACCACCATAAACATAAGCATGGTTATGTGGCAGCTCTCCATGCCCTTCATTCTCAAGGCAAAATACTAAGATAGGTACCACCTCTACATCAGTGCCGGATTAGCTATGAAGCAGGAGGCAGCAAATGCTACGGGCCGAGGGGCCCATGATGCAGGTGCAGGCATGAGATGAAAAAAAAAAAAAATCTACCCACTGTGCTATGCTATATGTTTTATTCACATCCACATCCTAAATTTGATAGGTAATTAATAAAATAACTTTCACAACAATTATTCAGCCCCAAAATAAATAGAATAGCGGATTTTATCTCATTATAATTTTTATCTCATTATATTTAATTTTTATGTATAATTTAACTATAAGTTTAAACATATAGATATATTTTTTAAGCTATACATTTGTAAGACCTGCAAAAGGTTACTAATTTGTTAAGCTACCAAAATTTATATTCCACCTGTATGATACACTTAGTTATGCAAATAAATATTTTGATTTGATTTGATTTAAACATACATAGGTAGGTAAATACCAGTAAACATCCATGACTCGAGTGCAAATGCTCGTTTTCATTACACAAAAGGGGCAAGGGGAAAGGGGCAAGGGGCAAAGCAGGGGCAAACCCCTGCTATTTAAAATCAAACCCGGGACCTCCAAGGTGGCAACACCATGAAAACTGGTGTTTAACCCTTTCTGTATGGAAGGCATCATATGATGCCAAGAGCAAAGTAGATATATATACCTTAATGTGATACTTTTAAAGTTTCATCTTCAGCCACATACAAATGCCTGGTCGGTTTAAAAGGGTAAGGCCGCTTGACCACAGAGGTTGTATCAAAATGCAATTTAGTTGTATTTTTTGTCCACTGCAACAAATGCTGAGTGAAGTCCTTTTAGAACACACTTTTTTATTTTGTTTTTTGTTGTTTTGTTTTACATAAGTTTATACTGTGTTTTAATAAATATATTTCATTTCATTTCATTCATTTCAATTTAAGGGCCCCTATTCACTTTTGCTACGGGCCCCGCGCTAGCTTAATCCAGCACTGCCCTACATCAGTCTGTCTGTAACATTAACATCAATGCTATTTGTTGTGTTCAGACAGTACAAAAGTGTTGACAGCTATTAAGTGCACTTGCACCTCAGCCTCATCCTCACCACCATCAGGTTAAATGAAGCCAAACACCGTCTTGTTAAGGAATAAAGAAATTTATGAACATTGAATAACTTAGAATCATTCTTATACGTTATCATAACCTATCAGGTAAATAAATACCGTTTTCTCCTCTTCTTCATCTTCAAGCAAACTCTTGACGACCGTGTCCATTTCTTCTGCGACCAGTAATGCTTTTTGATATTGAACTTTCTTTAATTTTATTATTTTCTTGTATACAAATTGTAAATAGGTAGAAAACTATAAGTAGATAGGTATCTTTTTTATTTAGTATTTATTTATTTTTTGGTATTACTTGACTTTATATTTTTTAATTTCTCCCATTTAAGTAGTTAAAGGCAATACAATGAAACTCACATGCAGCCTAAACTAGGCTTGCATGTAACAAAAATATACTTTGATTAGGCTGCCTTATCAAAGTATATTTTTTAATAAATATGGTTAGATACCCAAGTGGGTATCTAAATGGGAATAAGTATTCTTTCAATAACAATTGGTTTAAAACTGTGATTTGCTCCACAAATTTCAGAACATTGACCAAAAAAAATTCCAGGTCAATTAATAAAAAAAATTGTTTGATTTAAACGACCTGGATTAACATCAACTTTTACCCCTAAAGATGGAATAGTTCATTAGATACCCACTTATTCGTTTTCTGTAAGAACTATTATGAGTATGTTGTCTCTTGACGCCAGCTCGAAATGTCTTTCACAAGTCTTGTTCGATATCTCCGTTATTCGCCGAAATACTTATATACTGTCCCTTCTTTATAACATATTGTTTAATCCCACCTATCCTTCTTATCTTAAGGAACGTTTCAGTTATCTTAATTGTTCAGGTTCGCGCTCATTACGGTCATCAGAAAACTTAAGCCTTAAAACTCCCCCACACAGCACCACCTTTTATGATTATTCTTAAAAGAATAAAGACGACGGACGAGGACGGTAAACCGTCCAAGCTGTTCGTCTCTGGAATTCGCTTCCAGTTGCGATCAGGCGTGCGATACCATTCACATATTTAAAGAGCTTGTGAAAAAATTCTACCTTTCCGATTAACCCTGTCCTGCTGTAAAACTGCCATATCCGCTACTTTCCTACCTGAGGCTACTAATATTTTTGAGAAGGTTTATTTATTTGGATGATATTTATATAGGTATAGTATATATTTATCATTATTATCATTATTATTATTATTTTGTTTCATTTATAAAATACACTTTATTCTAGTGTGTTTTCATAGTTTCACCTCTGATCTTAAAGTTAATTAGCTCTCTCCATCCGACTGGTTGTCTGGAAGAAATCGCTTGAAACGATAAGACCGCCAAATTGTAACTTTGTAATATTATTATTGTTTTTCTTTTGTTCGTGTTTATGTTTTATAGTGTTGCAATAAAAGTATTATCTATTTATCTATCTATCTAACCCTAAAGTACTGGAACTAATATCTTAAGTCGCAGGCACTATACAATTTATCAATAAAATAATGGTTACATAAAATAATAATAACGTACCTTTTTTATAAAAATGAGAACACACAGCTATAAAATTAAAGAAAAGAAACGCCCCCTTACAAATAAACGAAGAATAAGGTCCAAATAGTTATTCCGTGTTTTGTCTCTTTTACTCTAAATTGAAATGACGTTTACATGACAGGAACAAAACACGGAATAACTATTCGGATGGACCTTATTCTTTGTTTTTTTGTAAGGCGGTTAGTGTTAATTTAATTTTTACAATTTTCTTTTTTAACATTGTATTTTCTATTTAAGTCGATTATGTAAAATCTTTAGAGAAATAAATGTCTTTAACCGTATCTTGATTAAAGTAGGAAAGAACTTCCCCCACCCGACTCTCCAGATTAAAATGGTAAACTTGACATTGAGTTATTAGGAATAAGATTAACCTGTAGGTCAATTCTATTAAAAAACTGTAGGCCGATTCTATTAAATAACTGCAACTACACTGCAGCGTCGCGTGTGTCAAAATGAGCAAATTTTGACGTTTCGGTATTCTGTACGGCAGTAGGCCGTAGTGTTGCAGGGGCGGAAAAAAAAACTGCACTACACCTGCACGTTTACTGCAAAATAATCGTATTCCATTAAAATATTTTGACATTTGTGTAATAATGACAGCAGTGTTGGTGCAGTTTTTGTGCAGGTTTATTGAAGTAGATCGTGAGCAACTTTTGCACAGCCTATTATAAGCATTTTACGTTTTTAGCGTATTGTAACATTAGTTCTTTTAGTTTTATTGCAGGATTCGTGCAGCTGTAGTGTAGTAGTCGCGCAGTTGTAGTGTAGTTGTAGTGCAGAGAATTTTAATAGAATACGTCTATTTCCACGGCACTGCTCCTACACGCGACAAATGACAGGCGTAAACGTGCAGTTGCAGTTTTTTAATAGAATTAGGTCAATTGCTGCACGAATCCTGCAATAAAACTAAAAGAACTAATTTTACAATACGCTAAAAACGTAAAATGCTTATAATACGCTGTGCAAAAGTTGCTCACGATCTACTTCAATAAACCTGCACAAAAACTGCACCAACACTGCTGTCATTACTACACAAATGTCAAAATATTTTAATGGAATACGATTATTTTGCAGTAAACGTGCAGGTGTAGTGCAGTTTTTTTTTCCGCCCCTGCAACACTACGGCCTACTGCCGTACAGAATACCGAAACGTCAAAATTTGCTCATTTTGACACACGCGACGCTGCAGTGTAGTTGCAGTTATTTAATAGAATCGGCCTACTGTAATGGCTGATCCCTTTGATTTCAGTCAATGAAAGAAAAAAAGTGACAGTACTGACAATGACAATTTAGGTACCTACCTTCTCGTTCTTTCATCTCGTCTCGTTCCGTTCCGGTCCGTTCAATTTTACTCCATGTAGGTACCTACCTACCATCTACCTACCTATTCAATATAGTAGGCAGCGAGCGCTTTTGATCAAAGATTTGTCCCTTTTCAGGCTTTTTTAGGGTTGTAAAATTAAAGTGTTTACGTAAAACTACTCTAAAAGTTAATTTCAATTGTAATCATCAAATTCAGTTATTGCTGATTGTGAAGAATAAGCTGTCGTTTCTGTAAAACATATTTTGTGTAACGTTACTCAAAGATAAGATTGTGAAAGCTCCAATCTTTCAGTGAGAATCGTTAAATATTTCTTGTCAATTCAAAGTGCATTATATCCACGAACAGAAGGGGGGGCAGGCCTGAAAATAGTTATATAATGTTTCAGTGAAGTTAACCTACAGTTTCTACAGTCATACAGATTTGTATGTTAGGTGAGTACCTACTTACTTTTTATCTGTAGCTATCTTTATTTATGTATAAATTTACTACTACGACTGACTGTGAGTCTGTGACTATCAATGTGGCATCAATTTACAACTTGTCTATAATATTCTTACTATACTTTATAGAATACTTATCAATGAACTGTAATTTTCTAATAAGAATCCTATAAGTATTTCTAAAAGCTATTACACATTTTTGTCTTGTTTTATGTGATAACTATTAGTGCAATAACAATTTTTAAACTGATATAATCACTACATGTCATAGAAGACTGAAAGTACAATGCATTTTCATTATAAAATACAAATATCAGAAGTTGGCAGTAGATGGTTATCGGAATAGGTTGTGATGGGATGGAGCAAGGAGTTTAGTAGGTATGCCCCTCTTGTCACAAATCCCTGTCGAGGCCTCAAACTTGGGCAAGAAGGTGGAGCTGGGGGAAAGTTGTCACATAACCAGCAGCTTCCCCATTCCCACTCCAATACATGAATTTCTCCTAGTATAAAAAAAAGGAAGGGCTAATGTACCAAAAGTTTTTGTATAAGATATGTCACAAAGTGGGTTTAAGCATAGAAATTTGTTTATTTAAATTTGGACCTCAGTTTGCCTCTCCATTTCTCCACAGTTTGTAGGTAAAATTGCATAGGTAAATAATTTTTTGTAACAAATATTGATTTTCATCATGATTTATTTCTTTGAACCATTCCATTCTAATTGAGGAACAAAAGTACAGTTTCTTTAAATAATAAGTATTCATGTAATAACTTTATTGGAGTTTGCGTGTCGTGTGTGCGTCTAGGTACGTTTTCTATGAGTCAATCAGTATCATTTTTGCACTCGGAAAGTTTATAGGTGTGCGCATTTGGTCTTGGCAAATAAAAATATTAAGTCAGCGGTCTCCATGACCACACGTAGTTGGTTGTGTGACTTTTTTGTATTGAATAAGTTTCTGGTGTCAAAATGAATTAAAATAACGAAGACATTCAAAGATTGCTGCAGCAAGAAGTCTCGGATGAGGATTGTAGTTGTAGAAGCTGTTATATTTTAAGTTCAAAGATCAAAGAAGATTTGCCACCTACTAATAATAAAGAAAAACTTAAAGTTTGGAAAACATGTTCCATTTCTATTTCTAAAAGAAAAGGAAGATGTTTTATTATATGTTTGATGTACTAAGTACTAAATTTTCGGGTTGGCTTTAGTAATCAGCAGCAGGAATTAGGAATTGATAAGGGTTGGTTTTTGTTGGGGTTGGTTACCCCTTTCAATCGACACCCCCCACCCCGCGGAGATGCGTGGTTTTTTTTTACACATGTTTGAAGTTACGTAATCTGTTGGGTATTCTGTGCTGTTGGATAGGTTAAGTTAAATAATTTTTTTCCCGAGCGTAGCGAGGGCCAAACGGAAGCGGGGGAGCGTAAAAAAAATAAAATTTAAAAACTCACGTAGGTTATTTGTTGGGTATTTTGTGCTGTTGGATAGGTTAAGGTTATTTTTTTTTTCCCGAGCGAAGCGCAGCGTAGCGAGGGCCAAACGGAAAGAGGGAGCGTAAAGAAGAAAAAAAAGAAAAAAACAACTAAGTCAAAGGTTTTTTGTAGTGATTGATTACTTGATAAGAAGTGGCAGATAAAAAACTATGGGTTTCCGCGTCTCCCCCATTTAAGATGGGCACATCCCTGCCCCCCCCCCCCTAACCCCTCCCCCCTCCCGTACCCTCTACGACTGCCGCCGATTACTAAAGCAACCGGTATTTCGGTATTTTTTCGATATTTTTCCAAATGTACGTATTTTTTAAATAAAACAATAAATTAATAATTAAATAAGGCTTTATTTATAAACTTTACCATTTAAAATAAGATGCAAAATCAAATTGCCACAAAATCACAGAACTGGCAGCATAATTATATAAATCTGCTTGAATTGAAATAATGAAAAATATTACAATTTTAAGCTTTGCTAAACACATAAAATCTACTACAAGTGATAATTAGAGAATTACTTAGGCTAATTTCGCAACCCGAATGCATTGCGCCATTGAGCTCCTCATCATCTCAGCTAAAAGACGTCCACTGCTGGACAAAGGCCCCATCCCCCAAGGATCTCCACCACGTCCGGTTTTGTGCTGCTTGCATCCAGTGGCTTCCCGCAACCTTCACCAGATCGTCGGTCCACCTTGTTGGAGGCCTGCCCACACCGCGCTTTCCGGTACGCGGTCGCCACTCAAGGACTATTCCGCCCCAGCGGCCATCAGTCCGTCGAGCAATGTGCCCTGCCCACTGCAATTTGAGCTTAGAAACTCTTCGGGCCATGTCGGTTACCTTTGTTCTTCTGCGGATCTCCTCATTTCTGATTCGATCACACAGAGAAACCCCGAGCATAGCCCTCTCCATTGTTCTTTGAGTGACCTTGAGCATTCTGATAAGGCCCATAGTGAGCGACCACGTCTCAGTCCCGTATGTCATCACTGGCATGGCAACACACACTGGTCAAAGACTTTCGTCTTGAGACACTGCGGTATATCGGACGAAAAGATATTTCGTAGCTTACCGAACGCTGCCCAGCCTAATTGGATTCGACGATTGACGTCTTTGCTGAAGTTGGACCTACCTAGCTGGACCGTTTGTCCCAGGTAAACATAATCGTTCGCAACTTCAAGGGCAGAGTCCCTAACCTTTAGAGGAGTGGGTACGACACGTGAGTTCGACATAACTTTCGTCTACTCCATGTTCATTTTAAGACCCACTTGTTGAAAGACTCTGTTGAGGTCACCGAGCAGTGTGCCGAGGTCTTCCAGGGTTTCAGCCATGACCACTATATCGTCAGTAAATTGAGGTGTAGGAGTTGAGGTTGATGTCGAGTCCTTTCCAATCCAGAAGCTTGAAAACATCTTCCAGTGCAGCAGTTCACTGCTGCATCATGAATCATGAACAGTTTCGGAGATATCAAATCTCCTATCTCACTCCTCGCTGCAACTGGATAGGTTTCGAGCTCTGGTCCTGAAGGCGGATTGACATAGTGGCGCTTTCATACAAACACTTCAACACTTCGATGTACCGGTAGTCAATTTGGCACCGATGGAGAGACTGCTTGGATGGCTTTTTCATAGTCCACAAACGCTAAGCAAAGAGGCTGGTTATACTCTTCGGTCTTCTCTGTATAACCTGCCGCAGCGTATGTATGTTGTCTATGGTGCTGACGCCTTTTCGGAAACCGACTTGTTCGATAGGCTGGAAGTCATCAAACCTGCGTGCGAGACGATTCGTTATGACTCTCGAAAACAGCTTGTAGACGTGGCTTAGAAGTGAGATGGGCCCGCAGTTCTTCAGCAGGGTTTTGTCGCCCTTTTTAAAGAACAGTACCACCATACATTCGTGCCACGTCTCTGGCGTTCTGCCCCCCTAGTACGACGGAATTAAATAGCTTCTGAAGAGCTACGAGTACCGGTCTTCCGCCTGCTTTCAGAAGCTAGGCCGTAATTCCGTCAGCACCTGGTGCCTTGCCGTTCTTGAGCTGTTTGAGAGCCATACTAATCTCGTACAGGCTGATGTCCGGGATGTCTTCGGTGAAGTGCCGGGTTAACTTAGCTCTAGGGTCTTTAGCTAAGCTTTGTACAGGTGGCTGTGTGGATGTGTAAAGCTGTCCATAGAACTTCTCGACCTCTCCCATAACATCGGATCTGGTGTGACCGTTCTGCCGTCATCGGTATTAAAATATTAAAATATTGTTTCAATAAATTTATTAATTCTAATTGTAAAGCTATAATATCGAAAAATCGGTATTATGTAATTTAAATACCGGTTTTTCAATATCGGAAATTTGCTCCGATTTTCTGGTTTTTCGATATTACCGAAAACCGGTATCCATGCTATAAAAGCAACCCCAATTTTTCTGAAGTGCGACAAAGAAACGAGTCACCAAATTTCTTTGTGCGCGATGGGATATGTGTGACAGTAAAGCGATAACTCCGGAGAGCAGCACGTGTACTCCTATGGAGGAAGGGAGAAGGTAGGATAAGGTCAAACAGTTCTTCAGAGCACTCGCCGTGGTACAAACGATAGAAAACGCTGAGTGACGCTATATCTCTACGCAATTGCAGGGGTTCGAGAGTATTAGTGACCTCTGCATTGCCGATAATGCGTACAGCGCGACGCTGCAATCTGTCTAAGGCATCGAGAAGGTACTTTGCGGAACCGTCCCAGATGTGCGAGCAATACTCCACGCAAGACCGTACCTGAGTCTTGTACAAAAGACACAACATAAGAAATTTATACAGAAGACCGAAGAGTATAACCAGCCTCTTTGCTAAGCGTTTGTGGACTATGAAATAGCCTTTGATTCGATTGAAACATGGCATGTGCTACAGCCTCTCCAGCGGTACCAAATTGACTACCGGTACATCGAAATGTTGAAGTGTTTGTATGAAAGCGCCACTATGTCAGTCCGTCTCCAGGACCACAGCTCGAAACCTATACAGTTGCAGTGAGGAGTGAGACAGGGAGATGTGATATCTCTGAAACTGTTCACTGCTGCACTGGAAGATGTTTTCAAGCTTCTGGACTGGAAAGGACTCGGCATCAACGTCAACGGCGTATACATCACTCACCTTCGATTTGTTGACGTTATAGTGGTCATGGCACCACTGGAAGACCTCGGCACAATGCTTGGTGACCTCAACAGAGTCTCTCAACAAGTGGGTCTTAAAATGAACATGGAGAAGACGAAAGTTATGTCGAACTCACGAGTCGTACCCACTCCTCTGAAGGTTGGGGACTCTGCCCTTGAAGTTGTGGACCATTATGTTTACTTGGGACAAACGGTCCAGCTAGGTAGGTCCAACTTCAGCAAAGAGGTCAATCGTCGAATCCAATTAGGCTGGGCAGCGTTTGGTAAGCTACGAAATATCTTTTCGTCCGATATACCGCAGTGTCTCAAGACGAAAGTCTTTGACCAGTTCAGTGTGTGTTGCCAGTGATGACATACGGGACTGAGATGTGGTCGCTCACTATGGGCCTTATCAGAAGGCTCAAGGTCACTCAAAGTGCAATGGAGAGGCCTATGCTCGGGGTTTCTCTGCGTGATTAAATCAGAAATGAGGAGATCTGCAGAAGTACAAAGGTAACCGACATAGCCCGAAGAGTTGCTAAGCTCAAGTGGCAGTGGGCAGGGTACATTGCTCGCGGGACTTATGGCCGCTGGGGCAGAATAGTCCTTGAGTGGCGACCGCGTACACCGGAAAGCGCAGTGTGGGCAGGCCTTCAACAAGGTGGACCGACAATCTGGTGAAGGTTGCGGGAAGCCGCTAGATGCGAGCAGCACATAACTGTTCGTTGTGGAGATCCTTGGGGGGGCCTTTGTCCAGCAGTGGACGTCTTTTGGCTGAGATGATGATGAATACAAAAGTTAAGGTATTTTATTTAGTCTGTTGTTTTATTATTACTATAGAATCCAAATAAAAAGCTATTAATTATCAGCGTTCACCATGACCGCGCGTAGGTGGTTGAGGGTTAAAATAGATACAAATATTCAATGTATCATACAAATTATAAACATGGTAAGAAGTAGTAAGAGCCATGATAGTTTAAAAAGTTATTTATGATGAAAAAAAAATATTACAGGTTCCAATTTATTTATGCCTATACATTACATTACATGCGTCACCCCAGATTATGCACCTATTAGGGTTATTTTAACAATAAGGCTTTTATCTTTATGCTCAGAAGAAGACTTTCCTATAATAAATATTACCTACGAGATAGCCATTCTGAACTCTACATGGCAAACACTACACTGTCTTCTTTCTGCATGAAACACGCTACAGTCTGTTATCTCTGTAAGTATCTTTGAAATATTATCTTTATATCTGTAAAAACTGTAGTTGTGTTTATGACTTAATTACTTTGTACCTACCAATCTTGCTGCAAGTCCTTAAATTACGTGATTTATTAAGATAGCCAGATTCACTATTTGCTTTAGAAACTCTTTAAACACTGATAAGTAATTATTTACCTTACTACGCCTTCTTAATTTAATTTAAATAGATGGTGGTTGCGCCAGTTGGTGACTTTTAAATTTGCCGCGCAAAAATAGTTACATTTTCCGCTATTGTAATATTTTCATATTTGATAAGATAGTTTGATTAGCGGCGCTGTACTAGCTTCCTTTACCCATCTCCCTCCAATACATACCTTTCTCGCGCACAAGAAAGAGACCGTAATATAGAACGCAGCACGCCAACGAGCACGTTGCAACTGCATCTGCAACCAATCTTAAATTAGTGCAGTAATGACAGAGTTTTGAAAACATGGCCGCACGCGCTTATTTTTGGTTATCTGATAGCTATTACCGCGTTAAGAGTGTTAATACTGTGGAGACCACGCACTGGTGGTCCAGGTTCAAGTTCATCCACCGGCCAACCTGTTGCCGGTTCAGACTACTTGCTCGCCTGCTGGACACGTGGTGCCTACTGCCGCTTGCAGATCAAGGTATTTCCTCCTTTTTCCATCGAACTGTTTACCCATTGCCCATGGCGCCATCCCTCGCAGTTCGGAACACGCCTACCTAGAATAACGCCAATAAAAAATACAGTCCACTATAAATTATAGCATCGCCCGCGCCACCTGATGGTAATGACAGATCACTTCACAATATAGATACTTTATCTACACCAAGATAAACTAAACATACACACTAATTTGGTACCTATTGGGAGAAAGTAAGTATAGGCTAGTGCCTAGGTGCTTTGTTCACCTTCTGCAAACATTTAATATTAGTTTAGGGGTGTGAATTTTGAATCTCACTTGTGATCTCGAAATTAAAAGTGACATGAAATACACTGAAATATCATAATTTTTACATTATTTACAATTTTATTATTAAGATGCCATACCGTTTGATAATTTTCGGTGTCCAAAATAAGTTACCAGTCAGTGACTTTGTACGAGGAACATAGCACTTGTCGTAATTACAATATCATGAGAGTTAGTCACTGGTTTATAAATTGAACCCTAGGTCCTGGCCTTGACATTCGAGGATGCCCCGTCCTCGAATGTTCTACTCTGGTATAACAGTAATCTCTAGGAAACCAGGGTTGTTTGGTTACTAAGGGAGTCCACGAATAGTAGAGCAGGCAAACGCGGGCGTGCGTGTATGTTTTGCAAAAATGTATCAGGCGCGCTGCGCTACATAGTGAATGCGTGTGACTACGAGCGTACGACGGATTATCCTATACAAAATGAGCTTAGCACAGTCAAGCTTAGCTAACAAAGGACAAGTCCTAGAGCTTAGCTCTAGGACTTGTGGCTACTCCTAGATTTTCGCTGACCTTTCCGGTTGCGCTGTAAAAGCCACAGAAGGCAAACAAAAAGATCTGAATAAATTACTTTAATAGGTATAACCGCTATTAGAAGCTCAGCATAGTTAAATCGCAAGTGCAATGTCTCGCCTACACTCCATAGCGGCATTTCTAGACTCATCTTGTCATAACAGACTATCATTACTAGTTGAGAAACGCCGCCCCGCGCCGCCTCCGTCTGCAAGAGCGTAAAGGTTACGTGAAAACGTGAAACGTTGAAGCAACTCCAACCTTTTGGCATACCTAACATATTTATATGTGGCCTATTTTAAACTTTTAACATCCCCATTGGTCTATCATACGATTGTTTTGCCGCTTAAATAACACTGAAACATAAAAGATAATTTTAGAATAACATCTAAAACCACTTCACTGTTTCTGTTAGTTTTATATCTTTATATACAGGGTGGGATGGAGTATACCAACAGATTTTACCCATGGATTCCTGGTGGTGTTACGAGTAAATAATGTTATATCAACATGGGTCCAAAACTGCCTATTAACTGACTTAATTTCTGGAACAAAAAAAATCATTATCGATAGTACTTCCTTGTGAACAAAGCCTTAGTCAAAAGAGTGAAAAAGAAAACTTCATACTTCACGAACGACTCCGACAAAATACGATAAACGACGAGTGGAGTATGACATCCGTATGACCACAGATTATATAAGTATGAGACTTGATTATTAAGAGCTCTCAACATAAAATTAATAGCGGGTGTACTTATGGGTGTTGTTGCGGAAACCCACAACAGACACTAAAATTACCTTAAAATTAACAAAGTCCACTCACAGTTCCATGCCGCTCCCGCCGTCCTGAACGGGATCCATATGGTCCGATGGGGCCCGAATCCGGCTCCGGGTCTTCTGGGGTTCCCTAAACACACCCAAACTACCCCAAAGTGCACTTCCCCCTGAAAAATACCTTTTATTTCAGCCGCGGTGTGGCCGACATCCCGGCTAATTGTTTTCCCGAAACAATTAGTTTACGACGCACACACAATTTGCACTATCCACTTAAGTAGAATAATACGGCTCCAAATGCCCTTATTACTACATAAAACTATTTAATTATTCACACACGATAACCTATGATCCAGCCATATTTGCTTTCCAGAGACAAGAGAATAAAAAAAGAACAACTAGTGATGGGGCCATTATGCCACCAAACAAAATTGAATCTCGATAATCGATTCGTCCACAATATAAATCAAAGTTTTATTTCTAACAAAAATAAATGCCTGTTTATTTGCAACATCCCGCCACCCAAAGCGGACGTACCGCTTTCTAGCCTGAAATCTTAAACTAGTCAACCGGTAATCGAGCTAAGGTCGCGACCGCGCGATTTAGCACCGATCCATCAACCAACACTTGCGCCACACGCGGAGTCCCGTCCGCGCCCCAGATTAACTTTAAAATGCGACCTCGTCTCCAAAATAACGATGGCAAATTAGCCTCTTTTAATAAAACCAGATCCCCCTCCGAAGGGGGCGACGTCCGGTCTGTCCACTTTACACGCTGCTGCAATAAATGCAGATACTCCAGTGACCAACGACGCCACAAGTCCTGACTCATTTGTTGTATCATTTGAAAACGAGACATCCGGTGTCTGCGTTCATCCTTCCAGGGATACTCAGGCAGGGCAGTGAGTGGCTGACCGACCAAAAAATGACCAGGGGTCAGGACTTCCATGTCATTTGCGTCAGAGGAGAGTGGACAAAGCGGACGCGAGTTGAGAACCGCCTCAACCTTACAAAACACAGTTGTAAGTTCCTCATACGTGAGGGTAGTTTCCCCGACTACCCGGCGCAAGTGGGTTTTTGCCGATTTTACCGCGGCTTCAAATATCCCGCCCCAGTGGGGACAGGCTGGCACACTAAATCGCCATGTGATTCCCCGCTGTGCGAGAGCTTGACTTATGCTATTACAATTTTTATCCAGAAAATCGTTCACATCTTTTAAGTAGTTGGCAGTGCCTCGGTAGTTGGTACCGTTGTCGGACCGAATGAGAGAAGGTAAACCCCGTCGCGAAACAAAACGATCCAGCGTGGCGACAAAGGCTTCCGTAGACAGAGCCGAAACCACTTCCAGGTGGACGGCCTTAGTGGCCAGGCAGACAAAAACGCACAGGTATGCTTTCGTGACCCTAGTGTTACGATAGGCTGTGGTTTTCACCAGAAACGGTCCAGCAAAATCCGTACCGACCCCGTCGAACGGCCTAGTAGTCTGACAAACCCGGTCAGAAGGGAGATCCCCCATCTGTGGCTGCATAGTGGAGGCCTTCACCCGATAACAAGCCACACACTTAAATAACACGCTGCGAACCACTCTCCGAGAGGACAAAATCCAGAACTCCCTCTGTAATATCGCCAGTAACGCATTACACCCCGCGTGAGCGTTTTTCAGGTGTCTATCCGAGACCACCAGTTCTACCAAAGGTCCTCCTTTGGGGAGTAGCAGAGGATGACGGCTACCGAAGGGCAGGTCGGCATTTTTGAGGCGACCTCCAACGCGTAACAGTCCATCCGCATCCAGAAATGGGTTGAGCCGAGAGATCGCTCCCTTGAGCTTTGCGCGACCGACGCGCAAAATCTTCAGTTCGTCCTCGAACCGGTCAGCTTGAACCAGCCGTATCAGGGCCAACAGTGAACTCCTGCGTTCCTCAGCACCCGCCACGGGTGATAACTGCCTCTTGTCTGGATGGCGGCAGTTATGTAGAAATCTCCGGATCCAGCAAGTTACTCCTAGCAATTTGTCCAGTTTGCTGTATCGAGCCGTCAACCAATTCGGATCTGGCCTTGACTCGTTTGTTGTCACCAAAACTTTTACTCCAGGGAGCATCCCTAGAGAGCCATCGATCATGGTGACCGGCCATGATGACTCACCCTCCTTTAACCACTCTGGACCCCACCAGAGGGCATGCTGCACCAATTCCGGCGCGGTGCAGCCCCGAGAGGCACAATCGGCAGGATTCCAGGGGCCGGGAACGTGCCTCCAACAAATTTCGATGCCCGAGTTCTGTACCTGAGATACCCGATTGGCCACAAACGTTTCCAATACGTGGGGTGCCCCGCGTAGCCATGCCAGAGCTACCTGACTGTCAGACCAGGCGTAGACATTCCGGATGTCCACCGTAGACGTCAGTTCCTTGTGCACGTGGCACAACAGTTTGGCCAATAGATGCGCCCCGCAAAGCTCCAGCTTCGGGATTGTCAGCCTAGTTTTGAGGGGAGCCACCTTGCTTTTAGCCAGAAGCAAGGAGACGGCGACTCGACCCTTCGAGTCCACCGTTCGCAGATACACCACTGCGGCATACCCTCGTTCTGACGCATCGCAGAAGCCATGTAGGCTTGCCCTGTATTTGCCCCGCGGCAAGATCCGCCGCGGCAACGCCACCTGATTGATCGCCTCGATCGTAGATATCAGAGCGAGCCAAGTGTCGAGTGAGAGCCCTACCAGTGGCTCATCCCACGAGACTCCGAGTGTCCACAGTGTTTGCAATAAACACTTCGCCATAAAAATGCACGGGCTGATCCATCCATTTGGATCAAACATCCGAGCGATGGTGGAAAGGACCGTCCTTTTCGACCAAACTCTTGTAGTTTCCAGTTCTACCCGGAATGTGAAAATATCGTGAACCGGCTGATATTTAATTCCCAAAACGGCGATAGAGTTCGGGTCTCCTGCGTCCTCGAATAGCTGAGGATTCTGTTGGTGATCTTCCGGAATCCCAACCAGAAGCTGTGGCTCGTTGGATAACCATTTTCTCAACTCATAACCACCAGCCGCGAGGAGTCCGATAAGTTCATTCCTGATGATGAGCGCCTCCTCCAGAGAGGCTGCCCCTGTGCAGATATCATCTACGAACACGTCACGTGTCAGTACAGCGGCTGCCCGGGGAAAGCGAGCCCGTTCCTGCTCCGCCAGTTCCAGCAGTGACCGGATGGCAATGAAGGGACTCGACTTCAGGCCGTACGTGTTGGTGTTGAGCTCGTAGACGGTGATGGGATCCTCCGAACGTTCCCTCCAGAGTATTAACTGAAACCTCCTGTCCGCAGGATGTATTACTGTTTGGCGGAACATCATCCGGATGTCCGCACCGAACACCACCTGGTGTCTTCGGAAATTTAAAATGATGTCGACAATGTCCCGATGTAACTTCGGACCAGAATGGAGACATTGGTTCAGTGAAACTCCAGTCGACGACGGTGCCGATCCGTCAAAAACAGTCCGTAGTTTTCCAGATGATGCCTTCAACACCGCGTGGTGAGGCAAGAAAAAATGATCTGTCGTTGTCCAGTCGACAGTCGCCCGCGACATATGCCCCAAGGCCTCGTATTCTCGCATGAACTCGATATACTTTTCCCGAAGTACCGGATCGCGAGACATACGACGCTCCATGGACAAGAGTCGTTTCTCTGCCAACGCCCTCGATTTTCCCAAGAGAGGGGGACAGTCGATAAAGGGCAGTCGAGTTTCGATCCTACCCGACGCCATCCGGCGTGTGTGATCCTTATAAAAGGTTTCGCACTCCACATGCTCCGGATCCAGACGGGAGACCATGGGAGGCTCTTCCAGTTCCCAGAATTTTTGCATCGTCCTAGCGATGGAGGTAGTAGCGACGACAGGTGAGACATCCCGCGTCTCCTGGTCGAAAACCGGTCCCATTAAAACGTGTCCAAAGATGGTAGGTATAGCTACCAACGAAGAGCGGCCCAGACTCCGCTGAGGCCCTAAAAGGATCCAGCCCAGTACATCCGCTCCCAATATGAGGTCCACCGGAGCCGGCTCCTCGAAATGAGGGTCTGCCAGCATGAGACCTGATGTGTCAGGCATTGCGTCCCGCGGAATGTTTGTCGGTGGATGCCAACCCAGCAGATTGTCGAGTACGATCGCGGCCGCCGCAATCCGTATCGAAGCGGAATGCACAGGAGAGAAGGAAATGTGGGTCTGACCGGACAGACCCCCCACTTCTGTATCTCCGACTCCCCGAATCGGAGCTGAGGGAGGCGCGCACTCCAGACGTAGGCGCCTCGCTACCCTCGTAGTAATTAAGCAGCCCTGTGCCCCAGTGTCTAGGAGGGCTCGTATCCGGACGAAGTCCCCCCTAGGTCCCCAAACGCGTACCTGCGCGATGGGCAAAAGAACCGTCCTCGGTTCCGACGTAGCCCGACCACAGGCTAGTCACGCGTCAGAGCCAGCAGCCGACCCTGTCGAACCGTGATGACTCGGCCAGTAAGTCGGACGCGTGCAGGCCACCATCCGGGGTGGTGCGTATCCAGGTGCCCTACCATACCGGTGATAGGGTGGGTGGTATTCCAACCTCGGGTACTCGTGCAGTACCGGTGAGAACTGTTGACGGCTCTCATGTCGCTGTTGTTCCGGTAACGGCGGCGGAGGATACGCGTACGAGTATCCGGGTGTTGGGTCCGGAGGTGGGGCTCCCTGTACCCAGTGGCCCTTAGAGGCACCAACTCCAGGTGTTGGTCGCGCCGGGTGCCGGGTTGTAGCCAGAACCCGGCTCCGCTCCGGCTGTCCCCAACTCACCTGAGCCGGGGTGTACGAGGGGTTGTAGTGTGGCGGCCGTGGCGGACTCCGTCTTTCCGGAGGCGGAGTTGACCCCGGCCCCAAACCGCCACCCGTGGGAGATCCCCTCTCCCGAACCGGTGCTGAGCCCTCAGCACTACGGGTGCACAGTAAGCGATGGTGCGGTCCGCCGCACACATCGCAAGGCCTCGCCTGGGGACACTCATTGTACCTATGTCCTCCCAGGCAGGCATAACACAATCCTCGTGTCCGAACGAGGTTTCGGCGCTCTTTCGTGGGCAGCCCGAGAATTGCTGGACATAGCTGCTCCAAGTGCTGCTGTCCGCAAATCCGGCATCCAGAGCCGGGGTTGATGGCGGCCGCAGCCACCAGCCTGCCGCGACCCTTCCCTGGGTTGCGTGGCGGCTGGGCGCCGTAGACTCCGGAAGTGCGGGCCGGCGCACTTGTCGGAGCCTCCTGGGAGGCTAGCTGGTTTTCCAGCAGGCCAGCCTCCTCTTCCAGGAACTCCAGAAGTTCCCCTATCGAGGGCAGAACGCTGCCGAGATCCTTGTGGACCAGTCGATTCCGCTCGAACTTGTCCCTCATCTCCTGCGACAACTTGGCCAGAACTATGTGCAGAAGAAGGAAGGACCACTGGTCGACGGGCAGTCCGAGCGTCCTTAACCCGTTTAAGGACACTGTGAGCGGGGTGATCAGCTGCGTCCTCAGCTGAGCCCTATGGTTGACCCTCGGCAATCCCAGCAGATGGGTCACGTGCGCGTCCGCCTGAAGACGCGGCTTTTCGTACCGCTTCTCCAGCAGCTGCATGGCGGTGTCGTAGCTCGCATCCTGCAGCTCCAGATGCTGTACGAGCTGTCTGGGTTCTCCGTCTAGGAAGGAACGGAGATATGCCAGCTTTTCGGCCTTGGTGAAATCCTTCCGAGTATCCACCAAGGCCAAAAACATGTTCCGGAATCCAGCCCAGTCCCGCATACATCCGGTGAAATGCGGGACCTCCAGGGCACCCAATCTTCCCATGGCGCTGGGTCCAGAGGTGTGGAGCGAAGCGGGGCGCGCAACAGGCTTCCCCTCCCGCAGTCGCTCGATGTCCTTCACCCGCTGAAGGACCTCGTCGTAAATGTCTTGGATGTGCTCCAGATCCTTGACATATTGGGCGTGGAGGGCCAGCTCCTTCTCCCCGACCGGGTCGGTTGACAATAGAGCGGTTACCGACCGCTCGGCCAACAAGAAACGAGCCTGCATTTCTTTCGAACGCGTCTCCAAGGCGTCCTCCCGGTTAGGCCGATCTACTAATGCAAGCAGTCCGGTGAACCACCGGAGCTGCTGAGCCAGCTCCTGCCGTGACGCTGTCATTATAAATAATTTTAACTAAATAAACCTAAACACAAAATTAAAACGAGTCAATGAAAACACGGAATCGATTATCCCGAATCAACTCGATGCTTTCAATTGAACGAAATTAAATTAAATTAACGTTCTGAGAAATGTCCCAGCCCAAATGAATGAACGAACAAAACAACGGTACTACCAACCTTACAATTTAACCGCACCTGTCCCGGAAGTGCGATTTTACACAAAATGAGCTTAACCTATTACGAACTAACAAAAAATACACAAAATTACACCGATTAACCTAGAGGTCCGGTATTAACCACGCTCTGCTACCAAAATGTTGCGGAAACCCACAACAGACACTAAAATTACCTTAAAATTAACAAAGTCCACTCACAGTTCCATGCCGCTCCCGCCGTCCTGAACGGGATCCATATGGTCCGATGGGGCCCGAATCCGGCTCCGGGTCTTCTGGGGTTCCCTAAACACACCCAAACTACCCCAAAGTGCACTTCCCCCTGAAAAATACCTTTTATTTCAGCCGCGGTGTGGCCGACATCCCGGCTAATTGTTTTCCCGAAACAATTAGTTTACGACGCACACACAATTTGCACTATCCACTTAAGTAGAATAATACGGCTCCAAATGCCCTTATTACTACATAAAACTATTTAATTATTCACACACGATAACCTATGATCCAGCCATATTTGCTTTCCAGAGACAAGAGAATAAAAAAAGAACAACTAGTGATGGGGCCATTATGCCACCAAACAAAATTGAATCTCGATAATCGATTCGTCCACAATATAAATCAAAGTTTTATTTCTAACAAAAATAAATGCCTGTTTATTTGCAACAGGTGTGATTACGTCATATTATAAAGGCGTGTTGCCCTAGCGATTTTTCAACTTGTGAACTACTTAAATAATTTAATATCTCGAAAATTAGGCTTTAACGAGCCATATATGTATTACTTTTTTTTGTCCAACTAGGCACTAGAATCGTCGGTTTCAATCTGTCGGTATACTCCTTCCCACCCTGTATATAAATCTTCTGTGCGTGTGTATGTTATTGAACTCCTTCTAAACGGCTGGACCGATTTGGATGAAATTTTCTGCGCGTGTTTAAGTGGATTCGAGAATGTTTTAGATTTACAATTGGACCCGGTAGGTGGCGCTGATATAGGGGTCCATCATGGGATACGGTCGTTCTTAAGCGGACGAATGATTTGTCTGTTTTGTTGTCATGTAAACTGTCAACGTTTTGTTTGTTTTGTTGTCACGGAAACTGACAAAGAGCGGTACGAAGTCCGCAGGTCAGCTAGTACTATGTAAAAACCTAATTTAAGAACAATTAATAAATATGTTACAAACAGTACAAATATTTTATTGATAACAGTTTGTAGAAAAACAGTAAATTGCGGCTTAACGATCTGAGATTTGGCTTTGATCCAATTCTCGTTCAGAAGTAGTTCTTAATACTACACAGTTATGAGTTTTAGCATTTAGGTAGGCTAATAGTTATATCCGATCGTATGCGTATTTTTATTATACAAAAAGAAGTGTTGACCTGCTGACTGACTGGTAGAACGATTATCATCGCACAGCAAATACCGCTGGACCAAGAACGGTATCCAGCCAGAGATATATCTCGCCTAAGTCTTATGTTAAGACTAGATTTTCCAGAGTTTCCTTAGGATGCAAAGGGTTTACTTATTTACGCGGAGGAGTACTAGGTTTGTTCTTCTGTGGCGAAGGTTCCTACTTTTTAAGAACCGTATTCAGGATGAACTTAGTTAGACTGTCTCTCCTTTTAGAGCAGCTAGATTTTCTATGCATGGGTATGTTGATTTCTGCGTACCTACCTAGATCTTTTCCAAATACTACACCTACATTGAGCTATAGATAGATCATGCAGCTAAAAGGTAGCTAGTCTACCTGTTGGACTCTAACTAAGTGAGGGAAATTGCCACTAAGGCACTAACAAGTTTCACATCCCTGTTTCCGTTCCGTTTGCCAGTAAACGATTTTCTGCCTAACAACACTCGCCGGCCGATTCACTAGGGCATACCTAGATAAATTATTCAGGTATCTAGTCCCTGTAGGTATGTCTAGAGTATTCTTTTGGATCATTTACAGGCAATAGGTATTGATTTTGTTACTTCTGTCTGTTTAAATATTTCTCATAAGGCTTTATGTTTATTAATTGAGTGACTGCTTGAATAGCATGCATCAATAAAGTGTTTTAAAGCTTTACTTATGCGTCAAATTAATATGCAAAGAGGTAAAATGCCCAGTTTGACCCTTGTCTTCGTGCAGAGTGGCATAATTTTTTTGATATACCTACACTTACCTTATTACCTACTCCATACATGTTTTCGTGTCACGTTTTCATTTTATTTTTAGCACTGATGACGTTAAAACTGGTAAAAAAAATCTTTTTTAGAGAAGGTATTGTATTATGTTGGCTTATTTCACCTCTAAGCATCGAAGTGTGGGATAAAATCTAGGTTGGCTGTGAGCTCGGCTTGCTAACCAGAACAAAAGGTTATTATTATTACAAGGCAAGCCTTAAAGGTTATCCGTAAACTGTACGCATTCTCTTGTAGGCGCCTATCCCGAAGCAGTAATAAATCGTAACCCAACGTGATCATGTTGAGTTAAATATTCTAGTTTTACACTAGAATATAAGGTATGATACCTTTACTAATTAGTTTGCTTAATCCCTGTCTCAATTCTCTGATAGGTAACTATGGAACGCGAATGTTTAAACATGTATAATATAAAATTAGTTCTCGTTTATTTTACATCATAGGCACCTAATTGTACCTTAATTTTGGAACCCTGTCTCCTTAGACAGGGTTCCATTCCATAAAAATAACTCTGTGCGACCTTTCGCACAGAGTTATTTTTATATAGGTAGATTATAAGTTATTTTTATATAGGCACTATTAACTCGAACATTTTAATAACTTTAAGGAGCTCGATGGTGCAGTGGTTACCGCGCCCGGTCTGCGATTACTGAAGTTTAGCAAGGCTGGTCATTGGATGGGTGATCAAAAATGTATATTATCTCGAGCTCTTCTGCTACGTAAGGCACGTAAAGTCTATGGCCCGTTCTCCCTATCCATCCATAGGGAAGGCTCGTGCTCCAGCAGTGGGGACACAAAATGATGATGATGAAACTGTTTCGAACACTGGTCACTGGGCTCTAAGTGCATACACGAGTGCCACTATGTTATCTTATGACCTTACTGTTAATCTATATATATATATTAATACCTAACGTGAAGCAAAAACTTTGTAGTAGGTAACCCCTTTTTACGAAAATTGCGCGGAAACGCACACATATAGTATAGAGAAAGAGTACAGAGAACATTAATTAAATTATGCATAAAAAATGCATTACATCAATAATACACCACTACCATGTATTTGACACACACGCTTAAATACTCTTTTCAAAAATTTCCAAAATGGAAGAGGAGCGGCCGAAATCTGTCAATGCCAATCCATACTCACATTCTAATCTTTTTTAATTTTTCATTGCTTAGGATACAATCCGTGCAGCCTTAATTAAATTATGGTCGAATTTCGACCACTGGGCGATCACTAGTTACTATAAATCCTTCAAATAAATATTGAGCGTTCGCATCTGAATGGTGCCTCTATGCCGCCTTCTGCAATTAACCTATTGACACAAATGTTCCACAATACCTATCAACTGAATACCGAATTGTGCTCCTCATCTGAGCTTTGAACGAAGCAATTTGCTGGCCTTTAGACAATTGATTCGTTTTATTCGCCTTCACCAGAAAGGTCAATAGCTTGATGATGTCTACTTACATTACTTACGAACCTGAATCTCTATTTCAATCGGAGTGACAGCATATAGAATGAATTGTATGGATGTGTATAGTATAAATGTAAATAATACAAACAATAAGATTTTGTAAGATGTAACAAATTATATTATAGGTAGTATAACATATTAGAAAAACAAAGCGTAAATAAAATCTGTAAATTACTTTTAATTTTTTGACCATTTTCAGAGCTACTGACTCTGCAATAAAAAAAAGAAGTCAGAGACAAAACAAAAATGGGTAACAAAACAATTACGGCTATTAAGCATAGAATACCCATAAAATGCATTGTTAGGTAGGTACTTTAAATTATATGTATCCTACAGTGTAATCTAATCTTTTTGAAACAACCTTTAAATATGCACATAGAATTGTGTAATCTATGGCTACAGCTGCCCGCCCGGATCTGCACGTCGCTGACTGCTGGCAGCAGTGGTGTTAACTAGTGCTTACTTCCTATGCCATCGCCATTATTATCTGGGTTTTTAGAATGCTGAGTAGGTATTGAGGAATGAAAAAGCGCTCAGAGTGCAGCGGACGGAGCGGTTGGAATGCTAGAATTCAATGCATGAAATTATGGGAAACCATTAACTTGGAACAAATGGAGCTTATACTTTATTACCTGTACGAAGAGTAGATTATTTTGGCTTGGAAGTCAAAGGGCCTTTTATGTGATGGTATTGTGATTCTTACACTGCCTTAAATTTTGATGTAATAGGTAGATACATAGTTGTCGATACACTTGTATAGGGTTTGGGCTAAACCGAAATTCAATAAGTATAGATAGGTATATAAAAGAGACAATCTATACGAAATCCAATTCTCCTTGGAAAGGACATTCTCAATAGATGACAATCCTCTTTAATCCTGTAACAACAAGTCTATTCATTCCTTAATCATTTAAACAGTCTATGTAAAGTAAAAAAAACATATTTTTTCATTTAGGTAGTACGTAGCCGCCGAACGACTGCTCCGGCCCCGGCCTCTCCATAAACTTTGAAAATTAACATGGCTGCAAATGTCTGCCCGACCAAAGTAACTTTTTAATTAAACTTTTATTTTATTTTGAGACGGCTTAACGCTTGGCCTTGTGATCACCTGATCGTGGCGATAAGGGTGAAGGTAGATCACATCACCAGTGTCCTAAACAACTGAAGAACAGGCTATCTTATCTCCAACTCTCGGAAATTGGCGGGTGACTTAGATAAGATAGCGGTGTTGGCTAGCCAGGTGGACTTAAACAAGCCCACTACAAACCAAACCGAGTACCTGCGTCCTTTGTAAGCTCCGCTAGGTAACCACCAATTGGGCATTGAAGTTTACAACAAAAAGGTCTTAATTAATGGAATCATGGAATCATTCATTACTTTGCGGAAATCCATGGCACATAAAAATGCAATTGAAATAATATGTAGTGTTAATTCCGCTAAATCATTCGTTCATCAAGCTTGGATGCAGTACGCAAGCATAAAACCAGAGCTTTCGGTGTGTTCCATAATTTCCAGGAAAAAGAAAGGCTTAATTTTTATTTATTTGCACTGTTAGAATAGAAGGTAGAATTGGTTCCGTACGGTATTGGTAGTTTCCCTTTAGTCTCTGGCACCTGTTTATCTTATTATTTATTGTTACCAGCTGTTCGTGGTTTGTTAGTCGTTGTGCTCGATTCTCGGCCCGAAAAGGTTTTCGAGGAATCTAGTATTTAGCGTCATCTATTCTTAATGAGTAGTTTACGCAATTAAAGTTTTAATTAATTACAAAAAAAATGTGAAAATTTTACCTACACGTAATGACGATAAATTACAATATTGTAAGCACCTAGCGCGCAGGCATACCTAAAAAGGATCTAACTCAAATGAAAAAGTCTGTCCATAGATAAAACTGGGCCATAAATAATACCTACTTAGGTAGGTACCTACATGTTTTATGACCTAGGTCTAGACTATTGAACTCGATCGAGCTCTACTGTAATGAAATGAAGTGTTGTTGTAATGAAATAAACCATCTGCTTTTGCTGAAACTAGAGTGAGCGCACGTATTGTGTTGTAAGCTAAGGTTGTAAGTAAGTAGGTTGGATTACGAAATAACGCATGCAAACGATTATTAGAACAAAAGCCGCTCGATCTACACTCGCTCGCTCGCATTAAATCGGAATCACAAATCGCGGATTGCTAAAAACAAGTTTTTACCATTTTTATGCAATTAATGACAGATTGTGGTATATCATTTGAAAGGTAATTTTATAAGCTTTCAAATGATATCATAAAGATTTAAAATTAATAAAATTTCCTACCTAAATATAGGGAATTGTTGCAAAAGGTTGAAGTTGTGGATGTCTAAATGAATAGGTACGAAGTAATATGAAAAGATATTACACCCCCCCCCCCCCGGCCTTAATGACTGCCTGTAAACGGTTTCTCATTGACCGAATGAGTTTCCTGACGGAGTCTTGTGGAATTCCCTGCCACTCTTCGACAAAAGCAGTTTTCAGATTTTCTACGTCGGCGGAGCTGGATATCTTCTTCGTACCCGTATTTTTAGCTCGTCTCACACATGTTCAATAGGGTTCAAGTCAGGACTAAGAACTGGAAATCCCAACTTCTTCCAGGTACTGTCTAGTCATTGCAGCGCTGTGGCAGTATTCGTATCGTGTATTAGCAGGAAATATTCGCCAATAAACCTACGGGAGCACATGTCCTAACAGAATGTCGTTGAAGAATCTTTTCGCAGTTAGGCCCGACCACCACCAGGTACGAATACCAGCTCCGTTTTTGCTTCTATAGAAATCCCCGCCCATATCATACAGGACACGCCACTGTTTCCGCAAAACAGCATTGTGCAAATCGCTCTTCCGGTCTTTTTAGACTCTGTCGAGGGTCGCTACCATGCAGGCACATCCTTGTTTCACCCCGGTTAGGTGTCAATTTCGGAGAGAAGTGGTGACAATGAATCGGTCCACCGAAGTGCAACGCTGTCTTCGGGACCATCAAACTAAAATTCAAGTGCGTGTGTGTTCCAGAAAATGCATACCTATCAATATTTTTATTTCACAAAAAAAAATATTTAAAAAATAAAGCTAAAAATTCAATAGCCTGGCCCGCCATAGATTTTGTTAGTAAATATTGTCACGCGAATGAAAAAGTTTGCCCATCCCTGGTCTAGAACATCCCGCGGTAAAGCGATTCCGGTTTATTGCTCGCGAGTGTATTTATTGATGAAGAAAAATTCAGTGTACAATACAGAAACAAAGTGGCCAGAGATAAATTTAACACTCACAGTGGATTTATGAAACTGGTTGAAATCGAAACTCTAAAATGTCATATTTTCATAAAACGAACGAAGGTTGACTCATCAGTTCCTTCGAAGAACATTTAAACGAAAAGAGTACCTAGTAGCGTAGCACACACTCCTATGGCTGTTGCTAATTAATTAACAGAGGTATGGCTTCTTATGCTCTCAGGCAGTGTTGAGTTGACGCACTAGGATGTATTATATGTCTTTGTGTTTTGCGAGACTTTCATTTATGCTTCTTTGTAATGAAAACTTTCCCTGACCTTGTTTATGAGTCAATAAGTCTTACCTAGTAAGTGCTTTAACCCCGGTGACGCTGAAAATGCCGTTAGAGGCAATCAGCAATCTCAAAAAAAAATTGTTAGTGCTGGGATTTTTTGTTGAAAAGATTTCTTTCGTGTTTCTTCCACAATGAAGAAACGCTTGGTTTGCATCTTACTATCATTTGTAATAATTAGGTACCCTACCGAAGTGATGATAAGGCTGAAGTTTAAAGCGTACTTCACCTGGAATCCTGAACTATTGAGGAACTGACTACCTTATCTCTAACACTGACCACAATAGTGCTACTAACAAAGATGGCCGGATTATGGGACGCATCTAAACCTCTGACCAGACACACAAAATGGGAACCAAGTGACATTCCTGATAGGATCATGGAAATGGGGTGCGATAAAATATCCCCCATATTCGTGTTCGAAAAGAAATTTAAAGTTTATGTTCCAACCAGGGACGAATGGAAACGAGGGCCACTGTCTCCGGAAAAAGACAGCCTAATCTGGTACACCGACGGATCAAAAATGAAGTCGGGCACAGGGGCAGGCGTCTATAATAACGACTTCAAGCATAGTCAAAGCATGGGAAAATTTGCTACTGTTTACCAAGCAGAAACTTTCGCAATTCTCCTAAAAGCGCAATATATTCATCCTGAGTGACAGCCAAGCCGCGCTCAAGTCACTCATATCGCCCCGAATCGACTCTGGCCTTGTTCTGGAAACCACAAAAGCTCTAAACAAGCTAGGTGGGCATAACAAGGTGCGATTGATCTGGGTCCCAGGCCATATGGGAATCCACGGCAACGAGATGGCGGATGCACTTGCCAGGGAGGGCTCAGAGACCCAGCTTATTGGTCCTGAGCCGTTCGTGGTACTTGCACAAAGTACCATCAACAAGGCCTTAAAAGAATACATTAAAACAGGCACGGCATCGAATGGAAAGAGTAGCCGGGTATGAAACACTCCAAATCCTTCCTAGGCGAAAACGGCAGGCAGCAGAAGGCAGGCCCGATTAACCATCGGTGCCTTGACAGGGCATTATGGCACAAAACAAATGCTTCACAGAATGCACCTTTCAACAAATAGTTTGTGTAGGGCATGTGGAGAGCAAACCGAGTCAATGCAGCACCTACTGTGTGACTGCGACTCTCTGGCTAGGAAAAGAATGGGACTCCTGGGGTCAGCCTATCCGAAACCGGAGGACTTCAGGCTCTTCGCTCTTAAGGACGTTGCCAGACATATGGCATCTATCTTTACAGAGGAGGAAGAGTGAAAGGATGGGGTTGCACAAAAGATCCCAATGTGTCGAAGTGTTACTGGGAGGTGGAAACCTCGGCAGGCCCCACTAAGATAAGATAAGATAACAAAGATGTTATACGTTGTGATCAAAGACTTCGGTGAAGAGACACCTGCGTTGGACGTGCTGAAAGACTACCTTCAAACCTTGGGTCTTCAAGCTAGATTCTAGGTGTAATCGCTAAGTTAAGAAAAAAACTTAAGCTGGTAATAAACCTCTTGAGCCTGAGACCGGCATATCTACCAAGATTTCGCAAGATGGCGCTTCTTCGATCTTTAAATTATTTAGTTTTATATACTTGTGTTAAGTATAGCAATCTATTTATAATGTAGCTAAGATCAAGGTAAGTTATAAACCACTGGTGAGGTATTAATAATAACAGTTTATGTCTTTAGTTGTTGAAAGAGCCTTGACCTTCCCATGCACCGAGTCATAGACGTCACAGTTAATGCATTTTATGATACCAACAAGATACCAATTTTATACAAGAAACATAATATTTATGAAACTGATTCTAGATAGTTCAGCTTCAATAATGTTTAACACAGACCAAACCTAAGAATTACAAAATGAAAAAAGTTAAGTTAGAGTTCATTGTACTATCTGTGGTTTGGCAAATACTACTGATTGGCACAGCTTTTTCGATATTAATTAATAAATTATTTTATATTTCGCTATTAATCAATGAATCGTGAAACATACTCGCGCTTTGGGAGTGCTAAAAGTTTTTTTAACCTTTTTACCGCCAACAACTTCTATAGAAGTTCGAGATTTTCGTGCCGTCCACGCCAGCACTTCTATAGAAGTTCTTCTTTGTACCTACTTTATTAAAATACATTTATACGTTGGCGTACAGCGGGACATCGCGTGCAGGATAGTTGGGCGGTGAAAAGGTTAATAAAAACTTAGCATTACGGGATGTCAAAGATGTATGGTCGCTTTGAACACTTCCTGGGATATGTCAGATAGCCTAACCAGATCTTTTGTCATACATAAATCGTGTGACAAAATTGTGGCAAGACTATTTGCTACAGGAAGTTGTTGGCGGTAAAAAGGTTAAACAAATCCTTACCGACTCGAAAGTAGCTCCGCTGTGAAGTGAACCCGGGACTTCTGGGTCTGAAGTTGCCTAAGCGTACTGCTTTACCGCACAGACGGTTACGTTTATGCATTACTCTTAAGATATTATCTTATCCTACTCAATTCGCGTTGGTTAAGATTGTTTCGACACTAAAGAAACAATACGACGCCTACATCGCTTCCCACCTAATGAAGATTGTGTTTGTCATTAATTTGGCTTCAGCCTTCCAACGCAGTGTTGGCTCACTCGCCTGCCTACCATTTTAGTAAGGAGTCTCAGTAATGGGAACTCAAAACTATTTACTTTGTTTTCACAGAAAACTGTATGAGTAACAATTCTTTGCTAAGTGCTTGGGTAACTGGCATTCTGTGTTTTGAAAGTATGAGTATTATGTGCATGGCTTTATGATACATATGTATAACACAACTAAGAAATGATGACTTAATTCTTTTTTAATAATAAAAAGCCCCGTTGTTACTCACTAGTTTGTTTCTGTTATAATTAATATCAAATGTCCATGCGTGTTTGATTTGTTGATCTGTTATCTAACTTGTATTTGTCATAAAATGAAATGTTCCATTTATCGAATGTTTTATTATTGATAATCACATTGTTTCTACTTGTTTAATCGATTTATATGGCATTTGTTTCTCGTAAACGCACACAGCGGAATTAACTGCGCGGCGTCATCACAAATAGATTTGTGCATACATAATTGGAATACCAAGTAGATTGTTTTCTTTATGGTTTTCTCGTAAACGTTCGTAACACAGCGGATTATCAGCGCGGGCGCGGCGCGTCTGCACTGTAGCCTTGAACGCTGAGGCGTTGAAAGTTCCAAGACTGCTACTGCGAATCAGAGTGCTGTGTTGATAGGTACCTAGTTCACGTGCGTTCGCGCCTGAAATAGTCAGTGCAGTGGAGCAATTAGCCGCGGTTGGTGCCCGCCTGTGTACTTGGCACCCCACTGAACCAAATTAATTTTAGCGCTCCCCGAGTGCCAATAACCCACTGAAGCAGGAAGCGGGCGCGGCTCAATCTCCTCTCGTGAAGGTTGTCAATTGTTTTTACCGACTAATACGTTATGTACATTTTAAAACAATTGCCGGTGACTCACTCACGAATGAAACATAATTAAAAAGTGTTTAATCTATAAAGAGTTCCGGAAGCTATACAAACTTTTTTTAAATCTTGACTGGATTGTGTTTTGTTTGGTATTGACAGTGCATCTCTGTGTGTACAGTAATAAAAAGTATATTGTGTTACAGTGGTGTTTTTGTGAGATCCCCTATCGACTTATTAAATGCTTTGGCAGTGACTGAGTAAGTATCTTCATGCTCAATGTACGGCTGATAAATTAAGGCCGTCTGTTTTGTGTCAAATAGCCAATAGGTACGCAACCTTGTCTAGCTAGAGCATAGTAATGGTGAGAAATTACTGTGAAATCCCATCTTACCCTACTTCTAATTTTATGCCGTCAGCTTATTATGACTAGTGATCGGGCGATCACAAGTATTTGTATATTCATAGAATATACAATGTAACGTAAATACATACATACCTATTATCTCTTTTGCATTTCTTTATATTAACTTGAACTATGCTTAGACACACTCACACACGTCCGTGAACGCAATGTGCTTGAAAAGGGTAACAAAAAAATTTTTGTTCACGTACTAATATTTGGATACCGTAATAAATTAATCTTCTACAGAACATACAAACTAACATGACTTGGTCAATTCACACTGTTATTAGTGTGTCTGATGAAGTATCAAATAAACTGGTTATCTTATTTATGAATATATGGATTCTGCTTCTTGGACAAAGTTCAAAAGTAGTTTGAAATGGTTTGCGTAGATACAGACATATTATTTAATAATAACGTTTGTTTTTGTTAATACGAGTACCTATACACATAATCTAGCATATTCTAGCATATATGTTGTTATATCCCTCAAATACTTTCTTAAATTTAAAAAAAGAAGTGTACAAAGTTTAATTGAAGACGCTAACATGTCGGTTCTAGATACCAACCTTGGGGTAGCCCAACCCCTAAGCATACAATGCCCCAAGTCTTTCCATTGCATTGTTATGTAACGCTTTGTCCAGTGCAGTTAACTCTGACCAAATAGCCGACAATATATTAAGTCCGTAAATGTTTATTATTATCATTAACATATTTCAATGTATTAAATAAAATATGCAAATTAAAGTTATTTTTGTGTAGGTATAAAGAATAATTATTATAAATTGTCCTTGGTTGAGTCTATAATTAACTAAATCATATGAGGTAATAAAAGTCTGCAATACGAGTAAATGAACAATAACATTTCTATAAAACATTTATTTATTAATAATAATGCTATAACATAAACGTGAACCTAAAAAAAAGGAAATAATAAGGACGATCAATTTACAATTCAAATGAGATCATTGTTCAACAGCTAATTCAATTAACTGTTTCGTATGAACGTTAAACATTTAAATGTTAATACCTATTAAATATTATTTAAAGAAATCTCCAATAGATTTAGTTATTTATTATTCTGTTAATCGATTCAAAAGAAACGTCTGTCGTCGTCTTGTCACTTATCTTTGTATCAATATGAACTTATTTTAATTACATCTTTAATTCTTTAATTAGTGACATTCTTTATTGAGTAGTTAATATTTAAAATCTACCTCTGGCGTTCAATCCCTGTATTTGTCCTTAATGATTTCAGCCACAATGTCTCTTGGCAGCATCGTTGCCCTCGCGGTTTTGGATAGAGACGCTTTAGCGGTTCTTCCGGGGCGCCGACTGAAGTACATATATACATTGTAAACTAACTGCCTCGTGTCAGCTGGCAATTCCACTCTGCTGTCTTCGCCGCCCTCTCCTACTCGCCCATTGTATAACCTCCTCCAACTAAACATGGTCCACGCAGTCATGGCCTCGTCCCCGTATTGCGCCGTCTTTGCTTCTGATAACCGTCACTTCCCAAGGGATACAAGTTCCAATATTTTATTCACTCGCAAACAAGCTACGGATCGTAAACAGCCGAATGTCTTACGTATTTTAACCTCGCGGTTGGCAAAAGTGGCGCGCTCTCAAAACAAATATATTTATGCAACTCAATTGCGTATCTGTGTTCAAATATCCGTGCGATCGCGAGGCTGTCGGCCATCAACTGCCGCCGTAAAGCCTTTTGAAGGCGACATTGCGAATCTGATCACACATTCATGACATCCGCCGTGCTTGGACGTGATCACAATTCCGTAGACACAGCACCGGCACCGGTAACTGCGCAGCCGACGCGACCCATCGTCGGCTAGTTTCGTATGCCCCTCCGCGCCCGCGTATGACAACCTTGGCCACAGATAGTCCAGTGGCCGTTAGAAAGAACAAAGTACACCTACAGAACGCCATTTTCGTAAAATAACACCGTTGTCCAATGCACGACAATCGACATCCATAAGTATTGTCAATCGATTGTTGTGATATAAATACCGAATTATTAGTTTGTCTGATACTTCTGCTATTGGCCATTTATTAGCTTGAATGTGCCATATATTTTTTATTGCATTTTGTTTAGCTTACGTTCGGACTCACTGTTATTAGGTTTATTTCTCGAGCTTTTATATCTGCAATAATAAATGCATACATGTATCTGTGGATGTTTAATCCAGTTTAAATTTACTTAACTCTTTCATCTTTTTTATGTTTAGCTTTTATATATGATAATTAAAGCTTTTTATTGACGGAAATCACTTCTTCAAAAATATTCAACAATTGCGTAACTCTTGTCTCTTTATTTTATTAAAGTATTTAAATTTCCTTTCTATAAATAGTTATAACAACGAACGTTGACACATTGTCAGTAGTACTATTCTAAAAATTGTTTACTTCCTACTTTCAAATTACGTAGTCTGTAGGTTTAAGTATAAGAATAAACATTTTCTAGAGGTGCTAATGTACGTGAATGACTGATATCTTAGTGCATACCTTGAGCATTGTTTCCAAGTGACTCACCATCAGTCATCACATCAGTAATATTTAATAATGATTGTGAACCGTTCTGGCTATCTGGGTCAATGACGAGTACTAGGTATAATGCTTGTCTTATGTTTTGCATTGATTTATCTTCAGGTATAATTATTTTGTCATCAATAAATTATTAAACATGTGTTTCAGTAACGCTTTGTTGGCCTGTTTCTGTTAATACGTAAATATACATTGATTCTCTACATCGATAATTGTTTTAGATAAGAACTGTAAATATCCAGGTCAGTTACCAATGGCATCAACTTATGTTTTAAAACTTATATTCTCGAAATTGGTATTTTTTAAAGTTTAATAACTGCTTTTGTAATCTGTATTGCTATTTTCATTGACTACTACAAAACTAACCGAATGAATGCTAAAAATATATAATTAAGAAGCGCTTTTCCTTCAAAACTATTCATTATAACTACAAATAAGTCTCATTTGTCAATGAATCGCTCCATGTCGCGTTGAATGTATATTTTGGGAATGTACTATAATGGTCATTCTCTACTTAACGAGATGGTCATTCGTACTGTCATTAAGTCCATTAATGGCTTGATTGCTGGCAATCAATTTTGTGAAATATGGCGTACTACTAGTGAGCGCCAGGTAAAGGTAACGGAACTTTGTTGTGTAGGATGAAAGAGTTGGCGGAAGTGGTTGCCGCGTAGACAATCATAATGGCGCTATTTTACGGTCGCTAACAGCGGAACAGTGTCAGTGACCTCGCATTTGTCAGCAAGAAACAAAACAGTAGCAACACGAATTGTATATTATTGTGCCTAGGAGGAAATTAACGATATTTTAGAGACCTCTTGAGTCGCATCTATTTTCTGTAGAGGTTGGGTACCCTTGTAAATATTTTGTATTACCTCGTGTCGTGTATACCTGTGAGGAAAACCCGAAATCTCGTTGAATTTTTGTTTGAAAGTTGACTTATTTGTTTGGCAACTATATTTAATCATAACAAAGGTAACATTAACATAATTATAAAGAAAAACAACATAGCGCGTAATCGATCAGTAAAATTGGTATTGTTTAGTTCAAAGCAAAAACAAGGCCATCAAGTTACAGAGATATCTGTCTGTAAAATTAGAAAAACAAGAAGTCCCTTAAATTTGTTAGATTATACCTGAACACAATATTGAAAAATCCTTATATCCAATAAGTGTATGACGAACACTCATATGCTGAATTGCTGGAGAAAGCAACCATGCAACCTTATGTTATGCCGGTGATTTTTTAGCCAAGAAAAGGAGGAAAAAAAGAATCAAAACGATTAAGCGCTATCGCTCTGTAATCAGTTGTTAGAAAGCCCTCTTCTTCTGGATTTTACCATTTAATATTTGATCATCATTATTCTAAGGTTAAATGGTTAAGATAGCCCTTGAGTGAGTGTCATAGCCTGTTTTTGCCCCGTATTAATACAATGTTTCCGGCGAAACGCGGAAGATTTCATGCTTTTTGTGAGATAGATTACAGACTGAATTTCAGGTCGCGGGCTAGCTAGTAATAAAAATAAAACTAGAAACTTTCTTGATTCGTTTTTGGCACTAGTAGATCTTTTGGATTAGTTGACAATACACCACGTGTATATTTCTAAATACTGTGGTCTTTGATATAAGAACAGATCTGCTAAACTGAATCGTCAATAAGGAAATGAGTATGTGTTTTTGGTCTTCAGTGGAGACTTTATGAATTATAAATTACCCATTACTATCTGTGGCTGTTTGAACTCGGGGAAATATGTTTGAATTTACTAAGAACTGTTTCGTATTCATCATATTTACCTATAATATGTATTTTCGTTGTTTGTCTCTTCGTACTACTACTACTATGAAACTAATAATGCCGACCCTTGTTTCGGGCTTCATATACACTTGCCGTCCGTTCTCAATAAAAATTATTTTAAATTAGAAAATTATGTAAAAAATCCTAAATTGGGTAGCTAATAGCTTTACACACGTGCAAGAGAAACTGTAATTAATTTCACCATCATCATCATCATGCAAGAATGAGCCTATTTTATGTCCCTGGGCCATAAAATGAACGGACTTTATGAATTTGGATCTACTTAACTTGCACGGTAACACAAAACCGGAAAAATAAACCTAAATGTGAAATGAGTGCAAAGTTCAAAATTATGTTATATCAAGGCATGGTTGTTGACTTCAACGACAAAAGAAGTGAGATCTAATGTGCCAAGTTCTGTCGGTCAGTCCTGAAATTTATTTATAACAACATAAAATATCATTTCTTCTTAAAACTTAGGATAATATATTGAAGCCTAAGGTCTAACTTGGCTAGTTAGTTTTTTGATAGGATATCGTTACTTTTTGTACAGAAATTAATAGTAGGTACTTATTCATAATAAAATTATCGCACCGCTCCCCACCCCGCTGCTCCACGGCCGCCGCACCGTGCGCCGTGGTCCGTGGTATTATTTAATTATTTATAAGTAGGTAATGATCTTACACTATTGATATGCTCTAATTATTGAAATAATAATTAATACTAAATCCCAGTTAATAACGAAAGTCGTCTATACTGTTATTTAAAAGTAGTTGTAAATAGGTACTAAAACTAATGTTTGGATTTAAAAAAAATTAAGGGTGGTATTCCATTCGTTATATATTCACGTAAAGACCTTAAAATTCACATAAAGAATGGCTGTCATCAATTTTGATTGCTGATTCTTACATTACAGGCATATATAAGTGTTCCTAATAGAATCAATTAATGGAAAATTATAATAAATTGATAAAAATTTACTAGATTCTGATTTATTCCTGATGTATTCGCCCAACTACTTATCTGGATGCCAAATTTGAACTTTCTAGGTTATCTGAAACAGGGTTAGAGTTTTGATCTATAGGTCAGTGATACAAATGTCGATTTTTGAACGTATAACGGTGTGTTTATGAAATTTATAGCACATATGTATCTCGCAAGTCTCAATATATGAGCCAAATTATGTGAAATAGTTTTTGAGTTATGAGGGGGTCAAAAGTGACTCCAAATGGTTCGTGTAATATTATTACACACGGTGCTGGTTGCCAGTTCTGTTAGCTTAAACTTGGCTTGACACGCTGCCGCGTGTAACGTGTTTAGATAGATATTCTTAGCCGTTTTTTGCGGCTTCTCCTCGGTACAAAGTCTCCACTGTAGGGTTTGCGACTGTCGTAATTTTGACGTTCAAAAATGCTCGGTTAAGCATTAGCGTAGGTGTTTTTATGTATTTTAAATACATAAATGATTTTTATATTTTGAAATTGTACTATTTTGATGTGTTTCTTCGAGTTTAGTTATGCTTGGAAACGCTCAAGTGGGTATTACTTATTGTGCAAACTTTAACCAAGTCGTATTGCCTGACCCCGATCGAAGTTCAAGAGACGCAGCCCTACAAAGGTGTGTCTCATAACAATCGCAACTAGTAAACACCGTCACTGAGGGAACACCATGTCGCTGAGACAGCTAGCGATAAAATAATACGAGACTGAAGTTGAAGTAATTGCATCCTCCGTCCTCTAATGAATCGTTAAGATATTATATCTTACTAATGCCAAAAGTATTGAAAAAAGTTATGCGGCAATAAAAATTATGACATTTAGTGTCTGATGCCCGCTATTAAATAAATAAATTAATAAATATATATATATATATTTCCAGTATTTTGGATCTTGTTAATTTAACAGCTTATTGATTGTAAGAAATAAATATGGTGTTTGAGTTTGTTTGGCATGCATATCACTTGGCTTAACACGTTATTAAATAAGTATGTATTTTTCTATAAGTAACAATTATTTTTGTATTCTGTGTTGAAGAAGCGCTTCATCTTAATTTAATCTGATATAAAGATGAAAAGGCCGTAGACAAAAGCACACTTTCCATGGAATCCTTAGAAACTAGCTTAGCTATCTTACCTCCAACTGTTGACATAGCAACAACGTTAACAGTATTGTGGTAATGTCGACAGACTTCGAAGATAAATACCACTAAAGTTGTCGTCATCGTCGACGAATAACACTAGTTCTAGCTATAGCATCCGATAGTATAGCTTACCCATGTGCAATCTAGGACAGAGTAAATCGTATTGCGTAATTGCATCAAAGGGCTAGGCAGTAAGCTAGCTACTAGGCATTTGTTTGTTAACGATAATAACTCTTAGGTTATATGTAATGAAAAGAAATGTAAAGACCGTATCTCCTAATCCTAATACCTTTCCAGAATTAAAATTATATAAAACAGTAAAGAAATTGTAACAGGTACCATAGGCAAGGGTGTAAGTTAAATCTTTGTCCCACGGAGTTTGGTTACCAAAGAATGTCGTTAAAAGAAAGACGAGTTCAAATTACAATGCTATAGCACAGTAGATACTACGAGTATTATATAACTGTGGTAATAGTTTTAGTTGAGATAATAGATGCGTCTTGGCCAGATTATCGGAAATTCGAAACCCGAGTCGGTCAAGAATTCAAGATACAATAAAACTGAATCGTTGAGGCATGCTATGACTCACTACATGAATCAGCTCGACGGGCGTAGTGAAAAAAGATACGGATATTAAAAAAAATATATCGAATCTTGAAAATTTTAAGAGGGAAACTAATAATTCGGTAGTTTGGAAGAGTGATATTCGGATAACGAATTGTAGTGGTTTCGAGTTTTGTCTATAATTAATTATCGTAACATCAGATAAATTAAATGCTCATAGTTTTGTAAAAATATTACATATTCCAAAATGACGTCAGGGAAATGTTTGTCAAAAAACATTGAGTAATGCTACACTCAACATGGTTTAAAAATAGTGTATGATGCTATTATGGATGGATATGGATGCACTTTTTGCTCCCAAGCCCCGGCATATGTTTGAGCCAATAAAAGCTCCCAACATTCGCACCTGCGTCCGTCCCTCTCGCACGTGCTCGCATCGCACGGCTCCAGCTGTTGCGGCGCGGCGGGCGCAAGCTCGCCAGATGATTGGCCGCATCTTATACTACATCCTTAGAGGCTTAGATTAAAACAAAAAGACTTACTTAATCTAAGACTACATCGTAAATCATTATTTGGTTACCTTCGTAATCGTTTAAAGCTTAATTACTTCTTATATTCCTGCTACGTGTTTCATCTACTGAAACTATGGAATCTTGTCTAGAAAAATTAAATCACTTAGAAATTTAAAAAGCTAGGATTCGGTGACTTTTAAGTAATCGTTTACGGATTAGGCTTGCTATAGGAATGATGATCTCAGCGGTCGTCAATCTTGACAATGCAACGCGAAGGACCGGTCGCGCGGGGCGGGGCAGGGTCGGGACGGGGACCCCGCGGCAGGGTTTGCGCGATTCACGCCGCTTGCCGCCCGGCCCGTCAGTACGACAGTTGTCCGCTCCGTGCGCGGCGCGCGCGCCTCTTCTTGACTCAAAACTTTGACATTCCTAAATATTTTCTCTAGTCAAAATGTAGTTTCGGGCGCAGTACATCACAATTTTTTAAAGTTTTTAGTGCGAATTACGAAAAAGTGGATTAGTTTCATAATCGTCACCCGTTACGGTCCAAAGAACAATGCTGTGGGAAAAAATAACGTTCAGCTGGCATTGGCAGTCGTTCCCAGCTACCTACCTAACCTCTCTCCCCCCTCGTGCCGGGTGCCGGGTTCAATGCGCCTCTCTGCGTTTATTCATCGTTTGTGGGAAAAGTTGACCCCCGTTTTAAAAATTATTGTTAACGAATTCACACGATTCGAATTGTGTTGCTGCGACAGCATCTTAGCGTATCTAAGAGTGATATGATACCCTACTGCCCAACCGTTGCAGGTGTCGCAGCGTTAATTCAATTATTTGATAGTGATTATGATACTACAACCAAAAGTGTCGGGGAGTATGTTTTTATACGCAAGACGGCAAGGTTATTACGATCTGATGACTTGAATTATTTGTTTTGAGCTTTGCTATGTTTACCAAGTTCTATCACCGTCAATTTTTTTATCTTGTTATGCCACGGATAGTGTATCAAAACGGGACTATTTTTATTACGTGCGGTATTTAGTGTTCACAAATGAAGGTGTGATAAAGACGTTATAATTCAAATCAAAGTGAACGGATACAGTGTTGCTATGTGAATTATTGTTGATGACATGCTTCTGTGGTTTCGAGTGTTTAAGTGTACCATGAATAACGTGTTGTGAAGTTTTTATCTGGAAGTCGGTCTCACACACAATACCAAATCTGAAATGGGGAACCAAGGATCATCACCCCACGAGCCGTTGGATCGTGCCCAACTTCCGCCGACTACCGATTTCAAAATGGTTTGAAACTCATTTGATTATGTAAAAACAGCTAGCTATTCATTAATTATTCAATACAGTGATTCAGTGTGGGTGACTCCATCGTCAACTGTTATTGTTCTAGTCTAGGGCCCCTCATCAGCAGTCCGTAAAGCATTAAGCATTCTTTGTTCTGCCAGGACAGGTATAGCGGAAAGCGCTTCACCGTAAGCTAATTAGGGGCTGCAAATAATATTCGCAATGCTCATTGCTTATCTATCTTCATACAGGTTGCCAGTGTTGTCGAACTTTTCGATCAATTTAATTTAATCTTTAATTCAGTTTAAAAAAATAAATAAATAAATCGTTTATTTGCACAAAACATGGTATAAAATGATAACATTAAACAATAAAAGGTGCTCATGTTTCGCTAATAAAATAGCATGCAAATAGTTACAATGTTAATGATATTCATTTTTATTTTATTACATTACATGGAATCAAGATTGCAATAATAAATAAATGTCTAGAATCAAAATTACTATAAAACTTTTGTCATTTAGCCATTCAGTTAACCTTTTTTTTAAATAAGAAGCTATTTAGCACTTTCAATTCATTTGGTATTTTAGGCTACTCGAATTGAGCTCTTATGAATTCATTACGCCATTGTTTTTTAACTCTAAGTAAAAAGTAAGTAAGTAGGTGGAAAACCTTATACAAAGAAGAACCGGCAAGAAACTTAAGAAGGTCATATCTTTTCTCTCTTTCCTTTACAGCGTCGAATATTGGAACATGCCCTTCTCCTTACGACACAAAATCAACATCTACATGACTTCAGTTTGAAATACTAAACCGTCAATAGATGGGTTTTAAGTAATAATGACAAAAAATGTACCGACGTGTTATAATAACTGGTTTCCCAACTTTTTACTAACCAATAGTGGAGGCGTCCACTATTGGTTCGTGTTCTTGATTCTTAACAAACAATTTCATGCTATTTGTTTGAAGTTAACTGATCGGTGATAGGCATTGAATTAGCTTCTTTTTTTGCTAAATATCTACTGTTTTTTGTCGCCCTGACATTTTAATTACATAGCTATCAGGTTAGGAATGCCTCAGGTATAAAGCGCTGCTAATTTTTAATCATCTTGTTACGTCGTTCTTCGAATGGCTTGTCTAATCCCATTTCAGTATCCTCAATAGGTAGAGTAATTTACAAAGGAAGTCTAAATTCTTCCAGAAAATCCTTTCAAAGACATTAATTTTAAACTTTATTAGGAAAGAAATACAGTAAACTTTTAAGTCACTTTTAAAGTACGTACCTAATCTAATCAGTTGCTGGCTGTCTGTGTTTATCTGCGGTGAAATTTCAATTCTGTCGCAACACGACTCATAGGAACCGTTCGTTCGTGGTAGGGTAGGGTTGACTACCGGTTGTATCTTAGAAATGCTACAACGAGTAATGCAAGTACATATTCGATTCTAGTACATTTTCGTTGAATTCTTCATTATCATCAAATCCATTGATTTAAAGCTAAAAGAAACAAAATTCTCCCGAATGTTTGAAAGAATACTGTGTTGCTTTTTCTTAAATTTAATCAGTTTCTTTTTATATTCTTCTTATATTTCAAAACACAAGGAATTAGCTCGAAATAACTCAAGATAGAGAAAAATTAAAGACTTACTTCTTATAGTATTTGCTTTGCATTAGAAAACAGTTGCTAACAGTTATTAGATTGATGAGAAGAGCTAAAAATTGGGCTCAGTGACTTAAATTGGGAGAGCCCATGTTTAACAGTGGTCAATCCACTGTTAAACATGGGCTCTACTCTACGAGCTGATTATGACAATGAAACGGAATAAATTGTATGATTTACGTTAGACTACAGATTAAAATTATTATTTTTTACGAATTCACTCTCCTTTAATTTTACATTTGACCTTTTGAACTTGCTGTCACAGGGAGAGACCAAAATGTTGTCGTTTCATATTTTTTAATTTCATTATTACTATTGCATTATCGCTTTTGTCAACCCTACCGTTTCTTTGTAGCAATCACGTGAGTTTATGGCTTTTTGGAAGCAAGCTCCGTGAGACCGACTACATGATAGCGACGAAATGTTTACAAATTTGACGCGCCATATGCGGACTCTCGGCGTGCGAGTAGCATTCGTAGTGTCCCATAAACGTTTTATCTGACACTTGAACATATGCGCTCACTGATGCGCTCTGTCCTCCCACACGTGCGCGCATAAGCACGAGTATATTGTAAAAATAAAACTGATCAAACATATGGTATGGTTATACACTCAGGGGCACATCTAACCGGCGGCGCCCACCCCGTTATTTTCATACAAATAGGCTCATTTTGCGACTCTATACATACTTCTGGCCTTTGTCCAGCAGTGGACGTTTTTTGGCTGAGATGATGAATGATGATGATACATAAAATGTCAATATACTATTTCTGCAAAGATCTGTATGCTAATGTTTAGGTTAAGCGTTCCACTGTTCAATTAGCACTTTGAACAGTTTTAAAAATTTCTTCCCGTTTCCAAACCTTCGTTAAGCAAAGCATTACTTATTGGCATATCAAATGAATGGAATGTCATGAAGCATTCATTGTTTTGCCTCTATGGACAAATGCAATGGTTTCGGTACTCTTTCAATGCTAATTGGACAGTCGAACGCTTAACCTAAACATGAGCATACAGATCTTTTCAGAAATGTATTGATATTTTTATGTATAGATAGAGTAGCAAAGTGAGCATGTTTGTATGAAAATAACGAAGTGGGCGGTTAAATGTGCCACTGACAGTATATAAATAAGTAAAGCCTCCCTCCTTCGTTTATTATTACTAGTGAGTCGCCCGCAAAACATCGCGTTTTATTTTTAACAGATTTTTTTTATTCAACATTTTCGAAACCTGAAACCTTTCGGCTGAAGCACTTCAAATGAGACCATAACCGATTTTTTATGTGCAGCTATCGTCCCACAATCACTGGGACCAAAATCGGCTTACGCTATTAATACAAGGGTGTGATTTTTCAATCAGTAGTTAGGTGCATGATTATTTTCATAAAATATTATCATGTGTGAATAATTTTGAATTTGAATAACTTAAGTAACGCCGAAATAGCTGAATTAATTTAAATTAAATTGGGACAGGTAGAACATTGGGTTAACACAAAGATACTTTTTTATCAGGAGAAATCGACGACGCATGCCTTCGGAAATTCTGTGTTACGACAAACCAAAATTCACGCGGGTGAAGCGGCATGAATTTTCCATCATAAAACAATGGCTTATCAAGAAAAGCGTTACTTAACGTGGCCAACAAATTTTATTTTTTAATAATTAGAATGGAAATGGTAAACTTTTCAGTATTATTCTTATGTCATTCATCACCGAAGACTTTCAACTACATGTGTAAGGCTTCCTTTTATTCTGTCTGTTCTGTTGTTTCGTAGTGTGTTGCAACGCAAAAGCCGTAACGTAATATAGATTACTTAAACCTTTATTTATTTAAATTCTAACTTTAATTACGATCCTATCCTTTGTCTTAAAAAATTCGTTCTACCAACTATTAATAAGAAAAAAAATTATATAAATAGGTTAAATTCGAGTACTTAGTGGATCTGCATAAGTGTTTTAAGGCCCGATTTTTCAATCCCCAGATAAGTTTTATCCAACGAATAAAATTGTCAATGTGACATTTTCTAAAGAGAATCTGTCATTTTGTAAAAATTATTCAATGAATAAACTTTTGAAAAATCAGCCCTTATTGTGTTTCATTGTGCGTGTCTTCGCGTAAACTTCGTCAAAACAAACTGTGTTGTCTTGTTAGTTGATACAATCGTATTCCTTGTCGTCACTCTGTCTATTATCACGAACCCACGTACCGTGACCATCGTCGACAGATTGTTTGGTTGGCCGCATGCCTTGCCAATTGTTTGTATAGGTCACCAGACCTTGATGAAAGCGCTGTTATTATCCAATTCCCGTTTGTTTGAATGTTTGTGAGAAAATTTACGGACGATTTATTAATAGCGCAACTGCGGTTTCTTGATGTGCTCGCTGCAGAATTTAATATTCTGTTACTTCATAGGCTTTTCAGAATGGATATCTACTTCCAAAATCAGCTGAATTCAATATTCTATTTGTTCGTTTGGTTTTCAGGATAGCTCTTCGAACGCTGGTCGAGGTCTCGCCATTTTAGGCCTACTTCCATTATCATTGTAATCCTCAGGCTTAACCGTTTCATTGCTGGGTTCAAACCTTCCTATCTGAACAATAGCATAATGAAGACGTCGCTCCATATCCTACTGTACTGGTTCAATGCAGATTGCAGTCGTTTTTAAAAGTTTTGTGTTGCCTTGCGATTGTTTACCTTTGTACATTGGACGTTCTTTGTCCTTGAAGAATAAATAGCCACAGCATGCATGCATGCACAACATACCTGGCTGTTTGGACGCAAAGTTGACGAATATTTTCTGTTGCAGAGCTCTTTGACAGCTAATAATAACTTAAGTGTTTCAACTCATTTTTACAAACCTATGCACATAACTGTTGTTTTTAGTTCTGAGCCAGTACGCTTATTTTCGATAAGCGTACTAGCTCAAAACTTTTTTTTATAAAAAAGAAATCATGTATTTTACTTTAAAACAGACGGACTTTCATACAAACTTTTACCACCTTTTGACCCCCTTAGGGTATGATTTCCGTAGAATATTTACTTTGTGGTTTGATACGTTACTCGATTAATCTACAGTCCTCATCTAATTAGCTTCAGCGGTTTTGGCTCGGCGATGATGAATGAGTCAATCAGGACATGTATAAAGATAATGTTTGGAATTCCTCTGCGAAAATTTTTGAATTTTTTAAAATGTTTTATTTTTTATTGCTTGTAAGTATTGGTCTAGCTAGATGTTTAGAATACAGTGTTCGATGCAGGCTCCCATTACCTTCTAAGGGTTGCTTTAATTAAGACAATAAATAACCTGGTCGATTTTAACATATCAGCATCAGTTGAACAAATTAGACTCACAAAGAAGTTATTTTCCTGTTTTCATTATATTTTCAATTGTAAAACAGTCAATATCATCATCAGTGTCCCCACTGCTGGGGCACGAGCCTTTCCTATGGATGGATAGGGAGAACGGGCCATACCACCACGCGGGCCCCGTGGGATTAGTGGTTGTTAACGACTGCTAATGCAGCCGGGACCAACGACTTTACGTGCCTTCCGAAACCCGGAGGAGCTCGAGATGATACATTTTTGGTCACCCATCCAATGAACGTCCTTTGCGAAAGTTGCTTAACCTCAGAACCCGCAGACCGGGCGCGTTGACCACTGCGCCATCGAGCTTATCATAAAAAAATAGTCACTAGCTTACTATTAATAAATAAGAGTCTGCTATTTTAAAACTTCTACAATCGTGTCTCACTCATTGAATTGATTTTGACATTTGGGCTAAGGGATAATGAGACACGAACTCTGAAGAATAACTAAAGGACACGATTGTAGACGTTAAAAATAGAATAAACGAGGCTTACTTTTCGTTTCTATGGATATTCGTAGAATGGCTCACACAGTTTTAAAAAATGTGTCAAATAGCAGAATTTATGAAAAGATACTCAAGATTTTTCTTTTATAGGTACATCAATGTCATCACAATCTAAATAATAATTTGCCCGAATAGAGACGAGTGGAGACGCTGAGGGGAGGCCTTTGCCCAGCAGTGGGACACTATAAAAATAAAATAAATAAATAAGTCTTTATATAGACTAACATACATACAAAATAAAAACAATTTTTGTTAGTATATAAAATAACTTAATAACTATGTTAGTACTATTTGATTGACTACACCCTTCGGCCAGAAGTTCTCCTTCATGAAGATGTCTAGCTTTGATGTCTTCGCACCACAAACGCTTTGAAGCTGGTATTATGGCGCGACTCCAGCGAGCGAGCGGTCCAACCCTCAAAATAAAAGTAATAAAGTAATAATATAGGCTACATCAATTTAGTCAAAATAAGTTACATTTCAGTTGAATCGTTAATTTGTTTGCTCTAAAAAAAATGTAATTGCGGAGTAAAAGTAAATTTAAGAAAGCAGAAGCACAAAAGTGTAATTATTTAATTAGGCGGCTGAATTACAACGGAGTGCCCAAAAGCGTTATCTTATCTCCGTTATCGCATTATCACATAACGCCGGCAATCTTAGTAATTTATGCACGTAGTAACTATTGCTTAATGTATGGTTATGTTACTGAACGGTAGATTGGTTAGGTGTAGGGTGGCCAACACTTCTTTGGCGAAATATAGTACTTTTAAAAATAGCAAAAAAAATATAGTATTTACTTTGAAAAAAAATTTTTTATGGAAAAAGCAAAAAATAGACAAAGATATTTTTTACTTATTTATATTTTTAAAAACTAGTCAAAGTTTATTTATTTTAAATTTTTTAATTAATATTAGCTTATTTTTTATTAAATACTAGGCCTGCTTTTTTATTTTGACCATTTGTAATTCATAATAAGAATAACCGAAAATATTATTTCTTTGAATGCCGAAGTGGCGGGAATAGAGAGCTCCTCCTCAACAACCTGTTGAATAACCTTTTTATTTCGTAAGTTATTTTAAGTAGGTATCTTAAAAAATATGCTGTCGATTTTGACCTTAAAAGTAAACTCATCATCTCAGCCAAAAGACGTCCACTGCTGGACAAAGACCTCCCCCAAGGATATGAGGGGTATTTGCCGTAATCGCCACGCTTGGCAGGCGGGTTGGCGATCGCAGTAGGTTGAGGGTAACCTCAGAGAGATGCTGCTGCCCATCCTCTAGAATGCTCCCTTAGTCGGCTTTTACGACACCCACGGGAAGACATGGGGTGGTACAATTCTTTAACCCCGGCACCACACAGGGAAGTAAACTCACTACAATCTTTTAGGTACTTTTGCAAAGATTTCGTTTATTATTGTTATCTGAAGGATTTGTTAGATAGTTTTCGGTCTAAAATATAGTATTTTTGCGTACTAATATTTCTTCAACAGTAGGTATATAGTACGCTAACTCGAAATGTAGTACCTACAATACTATATATTATATTATAGAACGGTTGGCAACCCTAGTAGGTGTTTTAACTGCATGCTTGCGGAGTGGTACCGGAGTTTTTGCTGTATGTCGATGCTAACATACATCACCTATAGAGGATTTTCCTAGTTACAAATGCCAATATTACGTAAAAGACGCAGGCTTTATTATTACTAACTAGTGGGTCGCCCGCAAAACTCCGCGTTTATTCAACAGATTTTTTAGGAATTTCGAAACCTATGACAGGTTTCTTTTTTCTGCACATCTACGGCTGGAGCTCTTCAAAATGAGACCATAACCGAATTTTTATGTGCAGCTATCGTCCCATAATCACTGGGACAAAAATCGGCTTACGCTATTAATATATTATATATATCAATTGATAATTATTCAACTGTTTTTATTCTTATCTATATATTAATGTGAAGCAAAAACTTTGTACCCCTTTTTACGAAAATTGCGCGGACGGAGGAGTATGAAATTAACTTATAGATTATATAGAGAATGAGTGCATAATGCTAAATTTTTATAAAAATTATGCATAAAAAATACATTAAATTAAATAAAGATTGCTTCATACATTTTGCAAAAAATTCAAAAATGGAAGAGGAGCGGCCGAAATCTGACAATGCCAATCTAAACTCACATTCTATCTTTTTTAATTTTTCATTGCTTAGGATACAATCCGTGCAGCCTTAATAAAATATTGTTTAGTAAACAGCTTTTATAACAATTACGGTCTAATTTCGACCACTAGGCGACCACTAGTTCTTATAAATTAATATCTCTATTAATTACCATTGAAATGATAAGTAATACCTACTTATCATTTCAAACCCTGCCTAGTTACCTATGTCACATATAAGTAGACGCACAGAGCGGCCAGAGCATTCTTGGTGCGATCTTGCAAGCAAGGCTACTTTTGCAATGCCGGGTCACCGGAATAGGTAACCAAATAAAAAATATCTCGAAATCCTTCATGCTTTAGAAGGCACGTTCAGCCTTTCGTCCCAGTTGTTGACGTAAGATAGCAGGATCGTTCGTTGGTTTTGGCTCGATCTCCTCTCGATCGAATGATAGGTATTCGTTTTAATTTTGATTTTCATTGTTTTTGTTTATCTATTGTTGGAAACAGGAAAAAGAAGTTTTTTCTTTTTAAAAGCGTCACGACTCGTAGCTATCCTTATTTTTTAAGAGGCAGCGCAGCTGTTTATACCCCTGCATGGTTAAATGTTTCGAAAGTGCTAGAAATTACATTGGCCTGGCCTTCCCCCATAAAGTATATCGGTCAGATATCGATATACCTATAAGTTTAAGACTCACCACGTATGCATCATTCATAAGATCATAAGTCTATGTGAGTGGCTAGTGCTACTGGCTAGTTACTAGTACTAATTAGTACTATTTTTATTTTCAAATTGGTCGCTTGTTTCGTTTAGTACCTGCAGTTGCTAGCGTAGGTACTAAACTAAAGGTAGTGGTTACGCAGCTTTTATCTGACTAATCCTAGATCTTATTGCGCCAATACCAATAGTTCTCTGCGATTTGGAAGTAACGTTCAGTCGTTAGATTATTTATTTTACGAAGTTATCATTTAAATCGTATAAATATCATTTGTCTCGCTTGGTTTGAGCTTACCTTTAATTCAATAAATTAATTACCAAACTTCTATTAAAAAACGTTAAATGCAAATCATTCAATTCAACGAACAATTTCAATTTGACATTTCGCGCGAGGTAAGGGTAGTGAATATGGTTAGCGACTCAGTTGTTCTTAAACCAGACACAATAGAAATTCAATTGTTCTAAGGCACTGTGGTTACATTGGGCGTCCAGTATTTAGGAAGCTAATAGGTGAAGAATTCAAGTGAGTGACATGACCGCTATTACGCGCATTGTAGGCTTGTGAACCTTGAGAAAATTGCTGTTTGAAAGTGATCACCTACTTACTTATAAATAAACAAATATGCTACCTGAATTTGCATATACATTGTAATATACTCGTAGCCACTGCAATACCTGTTCCCTTAACTTTTTATTATTGCATGCTACCTATGAATCCCACTATTCTAAAGGCCTGTTCCATGTAAGTATTTATCTTACGCAAATGCTTTGATCGATATGATAATAAGACGTACAACGGAGTACAACCTATAATCTCATTATGCGTAACGTTTTATCCCGTAGAGACTATTTGACACCCAGATTAGTTTTTGGAGTCAGTCGATTAAGTTGTCTACCAATTTGACAGACTGACTCACTCGTTCCCCATAGCGGTGTATCACAGAAATGCTAAAATATTTACACGTTTACCCAATGTGGGTCAGTGCCAATGCCAATCAAGCCGAGACTTACCTACTTCTTTTCCAAAACACGTTAGAGTTCTAGACATAATTGTATTTTATGTCTGGCGATGAGCCATGTTTGATTATCTAATAGTCGAAATATTTACCAGTCTTTGAACCATACATACGACAGAATATATATACTATCATCATTATCGGCCTATACTAGTCTACTGCTGGACATAGGCCTCTCCAAGTGCACGCCACTGAGCACGATCCGCGGCTACTCTCATCCAATATATACCATACTTTCTGTTATTTAGCCATGTTTGATTGTCTAATCTAGCAATCGTAATATGTACCAGGCTTTGAACCATACCACAGAAGAGATACCATACCATACTTTCTTTTATTTCCAGAAGTCGTCAGTCCGGAGCTCGTTCCGGCGAGCGCGCGCGGGCGGCGCGTTGTCGCCGCCGCGTGCCGGCATGGAGCGGCTGCGGCGTTCCTTCCGCGAGTCGTTCCGCCGCCGCAAGGGCTCGCCGCCCGAGTCCGCGCGCCCGCACCAATGGCACGCGGACGAAGCCGCCGTGCGCGCTGGCACCTGCACCTTCCCAGTGAAATACCTGGGCTGTGTGGAGGTGTTCGAGTCGAGGGGCATGCAGGTCTGCGAGGAAGCTCTTAAGGTGCTGCGGGTGAGTTTGCTGTTGTGATAACTCCAGAAATGTCTGGTGGATCCCGCATGAATGAGCGACAGAGCGAGTAAGAACTGGCATATCCACTGTCCACTGTTTTGGAAAGGCTCCTCACCAGTCCGCGCGCCCGCACCAATGGGACGCGGATGAGGCCGCCGTGCGCGCGGGCACCTGCACCTTCCCAGTGAAATACCTGGGCTGCGTGGAGCTGTTCGAGTCGCGAGGAAGCGCTTAACCTTAAGCACCTGCTACGGGTGAGTTTCCTGTTGTGATAACTCCAGAAATCTGGAGTCTGAACTCCAGGAATCAGAGTCTGGTGAAGTCCGCATGAATGTGCGACAGAGCAAGTAAGAATTGGCACATCCACTGCCACCCGTTTTGGAAAAACTCCTCGCCCGAGCCCGCGCTCCCTACTAATGGCACGCGGACGAGGCCACCGTGCGCGCGGGCACCTGCACCTTCCCAGTGAAACCTGGGCTGCGTGGAGGTGTTCGAGTCGCGGGGTATGCAGGTCTCATGGAAGCGCTTAAGGTGCTACGGGTGAGTCTTTTTTGTGATAACTCCAGGAATGTCTGATGGAGCCCGCATCAATGAGCGACGGACCAAGAATCGCCAAATCCACTGTAAACGCCGTACGACCACGCTGTGTGAAGTTGTTCTAGTCACGGACCTGCACCTTCCCAGTGAAACCTGGGCTGCGTGGAGGTGTTCGAGTCGCGGGGTATGCAGGTCTCATGGAAGCGCTTAAGGTGCTACGGGTGAGTCTTTTTTGTGATAACTCCAGGAATGTCTGATGGAGCCCGCATCAATGAGCGACGGACCAAGAATCGCCAAATCCACTGTAAACGCCGTACGACCACGCTGTGTGAAGTTGTTCTAGTCACGGAGCATGCAAGTCTAGAAATGCCCTTAAGATGCTCCAGAAATCCAGGAATATGAGTGGTGGAGCCCGCATCAATATGCGCTTAGGGTCGATTCCTTAGGGTGACGTAAGTCTATGGTAAATAAAGCCCTAAAGATACTGAGTCCTCTACTTGTCATTCATTACTAACTACTGATTTTTAGTTTATTTTTTGAACCAACAAGCTACCAAAGCTTATTTTTTAGTTCCGCTTGCGTGTTACGGAGAAGGAATAATATCCAATTGATTACCTTGTTGATGTACTGTTTAAAAGACGTCAGAATTTAGCAGACTTGATCATTTACCTAAACGATAAATTAATACTTCAACTACACATCCATCTTTCAGAACTCCCGTCGTCGTCCGGTCAGAGCGGTGCTTCATGTCAGCGGGGACGGGCTGCGGGTGGTGGAGGAAGAGACCAAGGGGCTCATCGTCGACCAGACCATAGAGAAGGTGTCCTTCTGCGCGCCAGACAGGAACCACGAAAGAGGGTTTAGGTATATTCCATTCCTTAATTGATACGTCCCTAACGTTATCTTTAGATTTTTTTCGAGAAATATAGCCATTGGCAGCAGATGGCCTTTACAGCAGATGGCATTTACAGCGTAACCAGACTTTTGTGAGCGGCGAGAAACTAAAAATGTTTCTCAAGCCGTTGTGTTATCGGATAGGTGACCAAAACTTATCATGATCTCTTTCGTGTTTCGAACCGCCGTTTCCACCAAACCGCTCGCGTGAAGGTTTATTGTTCGTTCTGCCTGTGGTATTTTCATCCATATGGAAGGCTCGTGTCCCAGCAGTGGGGACAGAATAAACTGGTGATGATGATATTGATGGGTTAGGGTGTAGCAAAGGGGGTCCGAGACATAGCCGATTTTTCGATCATGTTTTGTATGCTAGGAGCTAGGACTTGTAAAATTTTTCACTTTTTGCTGTAGGTCACGTGATAGGTTAGAAATTGAAGACAATCGCAAAGCGCAGCGTAGCGATTGTCTTGAATTTCGAGGTTATTTTCAATAGACAACAGAAATCTAGCTTCATACAAAAATATAAAAAATTAAAACCAAAAAATCTAAATCTTTTTTCCGTTAGCTATGTTTTTTAGCGTTTCGTAAAAAAAAGATGTGTTATTTTTTGGGAGCCCCTTTTCTACACCCGGACCGTGTCAAGTATGTAACACCGAATATATCCTTACAGCTACATATGCCGCGACGGCACCACCCGCCGCTGGATGTGCCACGGCTTCCTCGCGTCGCGCGACAGCGGCGAGCGTTTGTCGCACGCGGTGGGCTGCGCGTTCGCCGCCTGCCTCGAGCGCAAGCAACGCCGCGACAAGGAGTGCGCCGTCTCTATGAGCATCGACGCCGCCTCGCACGCGTTCACCAGGCAGGGATCTTTCCGCAAGTCAGGTGAATATGACATGATTTTTTTCTAAAATGATCCTTTGAATATTATATCGCGTATCGTATGTGTGTTATCAAAATATCTGGTCTGTCGTTGTGTTGTACATAACATAACTAATTCATTGTGAATAACATAAAGCGGAAACTATCAAACAATTTTAATTTAATAGCTCACTGAACAGTGAAAGGTAGTGGAAGCTTAAGTGATTTCCATGAAAGCACTAACATAAATTAATAAATAAGTCACGAAATAAATCCAACGGTATTCATTATTTGCATTTGGTTAGTTGTAACATTTCTGACATAAGTAAATACTAAAGCTATTGGGAAAAATCCTAACGATACCAGGCACTTTGGTTAGATAAAAACCTCATTGTGACGAAATTTCGCAGAACTTGTATAATATTATTATTAATTCAAGAAGGAAATTGGTGAACAGTAAATACTATATAATTAATGCTTTTAGATTAAGCGTCGTAATGACGATGCGTCATTATAAGTCATCAGTGACATTTTGTACGGGTTTAGGGTTAGTACTTGCAGTTATTTATGGCATTATCGTCATAAACGTCATGTCAGAATAATATTTTGTGCAAAGTGTGTATTCATTAAGTTATTTATGCTTTTTGTTCCTGATGAAGCCTTAAATATATAATGTCTGAATCGAACTATTTACACATTGACTGCCTCAAAACCAGACACAATAGAAATGTTATTATTTGTCAGTCACCTTTTTTTTTTTTTTTTTGGAGAGAGATTGCTGATTGCCGAGGGGCATTTTCAGCTTCACCGGGCTTGGGGTCAGTCACCGGTGACCACCACGGCGCTTAAAGACTTAATGTTTTGCCAAAAACAGTCAATAAAATTTATTGGTTTGTAAGAATAAGAACTTTTAAAATGAGGGGTTAAAATTACTCGCGTCCGTAGGTTTACAGGTAACCTCAGAGAGATGCTGCTGCCCATCCTCTGCAATGGTCCCTTAGTCGGCTTTTACGACACCCACGGGAAAAGATGGGGTGGTGCAATTCTTTATCCCCGGCACCACACGGGGTGAATCTCACAGAATATCGGCGAGAAACAACGGCACTCGTTGCATAAATAGAACAACGTATACAACAGTATACAACGTGAAATGATCCAAAGTGTATCCGATATGATTTTTTATGTAGTTACTAAGACATCATTATTAACTTTAATTACTACTTTACTAACTTACTTACATGTTTGTGTTTGTAGTTATAACGACCCGTCGCGCGTCCGAGGCAGACGTGTCGCCCGCATCGATAGTGTCGCCGGTGAGCCTGCCGCCCGCCGCTGTGGTCGGTGCGGTCGGCGCGGTCGCGGTGGCTGCGGTCGGCGCGGCGGGTGCGGTCGGCGCAGTGACGCCGGCGCAACGGCCGTCGGCGCACAACCCGTTCGCGGTAGAGCGGCCGCACGCAGCGCCGCACTTGCTCGAGCGGCAGGGCTCGTTTAGGGGGTTCGCGCATCTCAACAACAGGTACTTACGTCGTAAAATTTATATCGAGAAATCAAATATGTTGTATATTGAGGGTTAATATCAAAATTCAAAATCATTTATTCAGTTTAGGCTACAAAATAGCACTTATGAATGTCTACTATCATCATACATACAGCATACCTGCATGAATGTCTTTGTTACCTGCTTATTTTTTCTTATACCTTTAAACTGCTTGGTTTATTGGCATCAGCATTATATTTTCTAGTTTAGCTGTATGAAAAATGACGTATTTTTTTTATTTGTTACGTTAGCATTAAATAAAAAACGTATAATCTTACTTGACAATAAGGATTTAAAAAAAAAAATTTTTTACGCACGTTTTGAAACAAACAAATAACAATTTAAAAAGTGTTGAATTTATTTACACACTTTTCTAAATTAATAAACAGACCTGATTTATAATGAATTTGTACCCAATGAATTCACAATTAACTATAATACGTAACTTAATTATTTTTTAAACAGTGCCATTACAATTTCACAAATATGAATTTTCTATTAAATATGATTCTTTTAAAAACAATCGCCGCGTAGGTATCTGCAAAAGCATCAAAAAAAGTTTTATATTTCAATTTGTCATTTATCTCTCGTCCAGTTCGCCGTTCAAACGCCAGATGTCGCTGCGCATCAGCGAGCTACCGTCGAACCTGGAGCGGCAGCGGGCGGGGCTGGCGTCGCCGCCGCGCGCCCCGCCGTCGGGGCCGCACGTCAACGCGGCGATGTCGCTGGGCTCCTTCGCGAACCACGCGATGACGCCGCCCGCGCCGCCCGCCGTGGGCTCCACTGCGCCGGTGAGGATTGACGCGGCTCCTATTGAGGTGAGGGTTGCGTATATTCGTATAGCTCGAGTAATAATATAAAATAAATGTCGAGCGTGCGAACTCGATGGCGGAGAAGCTTGATGGCGCAGTGGTTAACGCGCCCGGTCTGCGAGTGCTGAAGTTAAGCAACTTTCGGATGGGTGACCAAAAATTTATAATCTCGAGCTTCTGAATGCACGTTAAGCCGTTGGTCCCGGCTGCATTAGCAGTCATTAACAACCACACGCACACGTGGTGATTTATGGCCCGTTCTCCCTATCCATCCATAGGGAATTACTTGAATTATTAACCTTTTCTCCGCCCAACTATCCTGCACGCGATGTCCCGCTGTACGCCAACGTATAAATGTATTTTAATAAAGTAGGTACAAAGAAGAACTTCTATAGAAGTGCTGGCGTGGACGGCACGAAAATCTCGAACTTCTATAGAAGTTGTTGGCGGTAAAAAGGTTAATAGGGATTTATGTCCCCATTGATGGGGCTCGTGCCCCGGCAATGGGGACATAAAAATGAGCTGATGATGATGATGATGAGCGAGCTACCTTCGAACTAGAGCGTTATAGGGCGGCACGTCAACGTGGCACTGTCGCTAATAATGCGACGACGTGGGCTCCACTGTGCCGGTGAGAGTGGACTCGGCTCCTATTGAGGCGAGTTTATTAGAGAGAGCGAGTATCTAAAAGGGTTCCTCAAGCCGTGAAACACCGCCAGAGTTTCTAGTGTCATTACGCAAGCGTGTCCTCTATTCCTGCTAGGTTCTCCGAAGGGATCGGATAGAAGAGTGAGTGTTGTATGTAACTCGAAATGTTTTAAATGAGTTATCTATGCTATCATTAAAATTCGGATTTCAAACTTTCTTATTTAAAATATTATGGATCAACATGATCGCACTCAGCTATTTATTGGATTTAATTACTTTATTGGCCTCGTGAGACCACAGTCAGATCCTCTGGAAGTCGTCCTCTTTAAGGGCTTTCCAGGTCTTATCCAGATCTTAGAATCAGTAGGAGAGCCATACCTAGTAACTTGCCTAATCTTCAATCGCGCAGACGTCTCGGGACTTGTTTCGATTGAACTAAGCAATATTAAACTCTTACCTTCCTTTACAGAGCGCATCTGAAGACCCAGTGGCAGCCATGTGCCACCAGCTATCGTTAGGGCTCCGCGCTTTAACGGAGGCCGAGGAGCCCGTGCCCGTAGCGGCGGGCGTAGGGCTCCCGCACCCGGACGCGTGGCTCGGCCGCGTGGCACGAGCCCCGGACTTAGCTTCAGCCGGCCGCGCCGCCAGCTACGCGGGACACCGATCTACCAACCCGTTCTTGACACAAGCGCACATGTAAGGTCTACCTTCACAGCTGAAAAGCAGTGGCATCACGTTACCACTTTAATTCTTATTGAGCTTCATGTGTCTCGAATAAGCAGATACAGCTGCGGCCCCAGTGGTGTACCCTGTGGAACACCGACGAATTTTTGAAATTGCGTACTATCCCTAGTTTTAGTTACGCGGGAGCTTGGAGCAGTGCTTGACGCCTGCGCAGATGTAAGGATGTACCTTCCGCGAAACGGCCAGGTACAAAAATGGCTCGGAAAAACACAGCAGTAGCATTAGGTTACTACTTTATTTCTTATTGAGCTTTAAGCTTTTTACGTATATCGAATGAGCAGATAAAACTGACCACAGCAGGACCCCGCCGATGAAGAGGAGCGTGCGCCCTAGACTTCAACTGGATGGTATCTTAAATAGCCCGGAAATTCTTCTGCTAAACGGTTCTGGTCGCCTGGATGAATGATCGTCGTTAATACCATCCCGTGAAACATACCGGCAGAAGACGTTCCTAAAAGGTCCAAGAACTTCGCTATATGTCTTACGGTCTTATGAAGAAAGTAGAACCTGCGCACTCGTATTTCCTAACCTCAAGCTTAACACTTGCCCAAGTGTAAAGATAAATAAGTACAAATATTTATTCGGTAGAGTAAAGCAAAGATACGACTATGGTCTTCGCACACATGCCCCGAGCAATAGTAGAATGCACATTGGTAGTGATGAAACGTGTTTCTTTAACCTTCGGTGTTAGTCGAAGTAAAAGCTAGACCTTTTAAATAAGGAAAGAAAATAGTGTGCACATTCAATGTGAATGGAACGAAAATGAAACCAAGACAATTAAAAATATTAAAAAAAGAACATTGAAACCGTAACAGAAATCGGCGTACGAAGAATAATAGAAACGGATACTGAATTTAAGGAAACTACACCTCGACTTTGACACAGATACTCTGCTCTAATAGAAAATGTTTTGTGCAGTGCACTCAAAAATTAACTCACAGCTTATTCTGGTGCTCCCTGGAAAACAAAATTAAAGTTATTGATTTGGAAAATTGACATCTTCTGAACCTATCAGAAGTATTAGTGACTAATAGAGAAAATATTTATAATCGTATATTAAGGTAAACGTTTTAAATGTGACACATTTACTTATTAGATTTTAATGAATGAGTCATGATTATTTCACGCCTTCTGATGATCTATGAGCTTTACTTTGTAAATTCCTATTTTTGTGGTTCATATCACATAACGTCTCTTCTCTAGCTTGATTATTTTCAAGTTGCTTAGAAAGGTCTTATACGTAGTAAAATCACTACATCGAGATGTGTGAATGAGGCGAGACTCAGAACCAGTTAGTATGACCAAGTCATATTTAGAATACTAATGCACAAATTCAGATTTAGATCGTTATGTGATAAACACTGTATTATACACAGAACATGTTTTTAAAGATATGATGAAAAGTTTACTACTAAAATACTACATGAAAAGTAGCTATTTTAAACTACGTATTCTGATGTGTCTGTTATTGTAAGTAAGTCACGTATAACGTCCTAGATATGCCACCATTTAATAAAGAATATTTGTAATTATAATAATGTCTACGTAAATATGTGTACTTAATTATGAAGTAAACTGCACCGTGCTTTTGCATTGCACACATATCTTTTACATAATGTGAAACTATACCGTGATGTTTTCGTCCATACAGTATTAATTCGGACCGAGCGCTCGTCTTTACTAGCACGATTCAATTAAAACGAATAATGCAGTATTTTATTGATAAATCCAATTCGGTGTGGTATAGGTTTTTGGACATATTTTTTCTTTTTTGTATATAGTTGTAAATTTTTAGGATATTTACCTATACATTATTCGTGGATCTGTTTTTATACTTTTTTATTATTGAAACATGATAACAGGACGGATTTCGGGTAGAACAAATGGTAATTTAAGCTCACGTAGTAAATTTTTGTGTATATGTTATTTTCGTTTAGTTGTTAATGTTACTTAAACTTTTGTTATTGGTTTTTTTTTACTCGCGACAAACAGACTGCAATCAAATCATACCGATTGCTGAATATTACTGAAAATATGTGCGCGTTGCGCGTGTACGCAAAATAGGTGCGTTCAAAAATAATATTTAACTTTTTTTAACACTGTTCAATCTCTGTCGACATTTTTACATTCCAGTTTTACTACAACGTATAATTATGATAGGTGGATTAAAATGAAATGTTAAATAAACGCATATCACTAGCTAGCCTTTTGCATATTTAATTATATTGCACGCGTGTACTTACATTTGTAACAATTTGTAAAATTATATGTACTTAATAAATGTACCTTTTGAAAAAAGTATATAACTTGATTTATTGTAGGTGTTGGCTTCAGACTACTTATTAAGATCTCCGACATAGAAAAATGTACTTATTTTTAAATAAAAAGATATATCTAAATATTGGTGTTGTGAAAATGTAAATACCACTGTAGTAATGTGCTACCTATCTGAATTATATAAATGTTTGCTGTGTTTCGACGCCCATACATCAAAAACTGTTGCATTTTCTTGTAAATTGTGTCATAAACGAATTTCTGAATTGATCTGTTGACATTGAAGCCTATATTTACCGTTTTATTTAAACATAACACAGTCTAGAATATAATATACTTAGATATGAACATTAGATAAAGTGTTGTACAGGAACTTTTAATCCGTATTGTGATATTGTCGATTCTATGGATGTTGTAAAATAAATGCACACACATATAGAAGCACCATATTTTGTGAATTTTAAGATATTTCCTGTTACATTGAAAGTACATAAAATAGGTTAATAGGTTAGCTAAACTCATGTCATTGTATGTATTCTGAAATATTTGACATATTCATATACTGTACGATTGAATGAAGACGTAAATGTACTTAATTGTGAATCGAAATCATGTTGTTCAAATTTATTCGTTGGATGTTATTGTATATTCTACAGTGATTTATCTTTGTCTAAAGCGTGTACATAACGACGCAAAATGTAGATATTTTAGATAACGAAGAGTTCAAATATTATGAAAAATAATAAATATTATGTTTAGTTGAAATTGTCTTTTTATATTGAATCTTTTAAAATATCAGTATGCATCGGCGTTTTCGTATTCGCGAGAAGCAAAAGTCACCTTTAACGACACCTAATAAAAATATAAGGTCTGTTAGTGGACACCAGCTGCCAAAACGCAGCCACGGCAATTAATAAAACAATTTTGTTTCGGTTGGCTGCACCACTTTATTATTTATACATGAATACATTAGTCAACGGCATAAACTTTCAGTGCCTACAAACTACCTAAACAACGAATATATTGTCTGTAAATTATTTCCCTATACATCATGTCGGTGACTAAGAAACATCCACTTACATTCAAGCCTAGTTTATAATATAGTTTTAAATACTACCAAAACCAAATCAATCCTAAATTTAGCTCTCCTTTCTTTAATTACGTTACATTTTCAATCTAACTTTTCTATATGCATCTTACTTCCAATCTCCTAATTTTGCTACTAATTTACAAATATAGAAAACTACATTTGAATTTTGAACTTCTTATTTTTTTCAGCGAAAATATATGAACTAGCATGTTTACAGTACTAATTTGTTATATTTAACAATATCATCAACATAACAATGAATTCTAAGAACGATAAATCATGCTATTTATGTTAAAGTTGCTCGGGGACTGTCAACAACATGTTGATATTTGTACGATTCCATATTGATATTTGTGAATTTAAGCAAACTTATGTTAGGCGAGTTACAAAAGCAATTTTTTTAAATATTTATTTACCCTGTAGGCAGATAATCATAGGGTAAACATTATGTATATGCTATTAAACAATAGTTTTAGGGATGACAATTCCATAAGAAAAATAATTTAACTTAAAACTTATACTAATATAAAAACAAACTTGAGTATAAAGTTAAAGAAAACAACTTGTTAGGAATGTTACATAAAATGCAACTATAATATTGGTACAACATATTGCTAACATAAAACAAAACCTTATTTTTCTAAAAAATAAAGCTATATGTAAATATGACTAGTTCACGCAATTGATATTTTAATGTATTACTTCATACCTCGGAATGAATTCGACACATTTAAAAAATATCTAAAATTCATAATTTATCAAGCTACAATATCACATTTAAATAAAATCTGTACCAATGGCTAATAGTGTATGCAATAATTAATACTTATCATATTTTATTTTAAATAAATATAATAAGTAATGATAATTTTAAATACTATCCAATTCTGTATGAGATCTAAACAGTAACTAGTAGGTTAACTAAAATTTTATTTACTATACTAATACTGATTTGGTTTGATAATAAAAATAAAATAAAAAACTGATTTTTAAACTTAGTAGCAAATTCTCAAATATCATAAATATTATTTTACTCTGTTTTTTTACAATAGCAGTATACTCAATGAGTTATAAATTAATCACTAACACATAATACATAATACACACAAGCTTAAAAATAGCTGTAAAGACAATTTCCCTAACTTTAAAACACATAATACGATAAAGAAACATTTAAAAATATCATCATAAAAACATTATAGTAAATTCAATCGCATATTCATAAATATAATTTTCAGTTGATAGTATAAATTTACCATTACATGATTTTTTACAATATTTCATAATTTATTCAGCTAATTTAATAATTGCATCCTGCGTTTTTGTGTTCAGGTTCTAAGAATATGAGATCCAGTGACATTAATGGGTATAGTAACTAAAGCTCTGGACGCCAAAGCTCAAATTATACCCATAGTATTACAAGCGACAAAAGGCCTGCGGTGATCGCGTACCATTAGGCAGACCTAATGGCTAACTGTCAAATGTCTTTCTTTACTGAAGCCGGTCATAAAATAGCTATAAATATTTCTGTTAAATTGATTTCAACAATCAGCAGTCACTCAAAGATATAATATTTGAATTATACCATTATAATTTGATCGATTTTTTTCCTCAATTATACTACTCAATACATGGCACTGCGAGCGTACCTGTAAATTGCTGACTATTTGCACAACTATGTAAGAAAGAAAGAACTAGAAAGGAAATGACAATAGCTCAATGCTCCAAATCTGTATTCGCATTATTCACCCTGACATTGCTGAAACTAGCTCAGCAAATGAGACAGCAGAGTTAATCATTTGACTCCGATACCTTTGATTACTGTACTAGGCCCTTTAAGCCACAGAAAAGGTTTGCTCCACCGAATTATATGCCAAGAGAAATTATGTAATAGAACAGGTTATTTTATTGATGCATAGAGGCTACACTACCTAAGACAGGTAGGAGATAGCTTTAATTTAGAATATGTTACATTTGCTTATAATAAACAACATTTAACAATAATATGTCTTTTCGGCATACAGTCATCTAATGCATAGTTTCATAGGTAAACACCGACACATTCATAATATCGTGAACAACTATGTATATTTCATTAAATGTCTTCATTAATAATATTATAACGTGAAATACCTTCCAGCACTAATCTAAATAATTATGTAAAACAAATACAATTGATTAATATTTAGAAAATTGATTATGTTGTAATTGTTAAGTAACATGATCCATAATACATTTAATATTTAATAGTCATATAAAATTACTTTGATTAATTGCACGATTAACGACAATCAAGTATATCTTATATTTTAAGTTGTAAATATCCAGTACATACTCGGTATTTGGCATGTTTGTTTAAATTGTTTGCTTGTAACTTTTGAGCATCGATTATGGGATTTTATTGAGTACGAGTAACATTTTTAACAAGATGTCGTAGATTTTTAAATTTCAGCAACTAATTTACTTTCCCTTCTTGTATTGATTGGGAATATGCATATTAACGCAAAAAAAAAATGTTTTCGTTATATTAATTATTATCTTCTAATTGAGGAGCTCTGTGACGCAGTGGTTAACGCGCCCGGTCTGCGAGTATTGAGGTTAAGCAACTTTCACAAAGGCCGGTCATCGGATGGGTGACCAAAAGTGTATCATCTCGAGCTTCGCCGTGCTTCGGAAAGCACGTAAAGCCGTTGGTTCCGGTTGCATTAGCAGTCGTTAACAACCACTAATCCGCACTGGGCCCGCGTGGTGGTTTAAAAGCCCGTTCTCCCTATCCATCCATAGGGAAGGGTCGTGCCCCACCAGAATGTATCTATCGAAAAGCTATTTGAAAAAAATATTCCGTAATATTCATTTTAATAATATTCAATAAACAAATCTTCGTAATAGAACGTGCAAATTCCCTAGACGAATAGATACGTAGAAATTCCAAAAGTAAATTAATAGGTTATAAGACAAATTATTTTCAAGACCCCTTCTTATCAAGTGCTCAACTTACTTTTACAAATAGAACAATTTGTATGAGTGAGCGCATTTATATAGTGCCATGGTGAATTCACCACGACGATCATTGCTGTAAGCAGTCGCAGCTTCCTTCGTATAACTCTTTACTATTTCAACGCCGCCGTTAACATACAAATCGCGACTGATATAACATACATCGTATTAGCATATGCATAAGCGTCTAATGTAATGCGGCGATAAGTCAGTGAATTGATCGAGCCTAGTAATTGATCTTACGCCTGCATCTGTATCACGTTTCAGAACGAGAGGTATAACTACTGACCTCACTGTCATTGCATGTCTCTTCAGCTTCCTTTGGTTTCGCACTTGGAAAACTGTAAATCACACGTAACACGCACGCTCGCAACGGAGCGGCGACGCTATGCCGTCTGTAGTCTGTAATACTTTTTTAAAGTCATTTGTCACTCGCCTGACTGCCTAGTATGAGTTTAACTTACCATTCGATCGCGTTAACGAAAACGAGAATTTAATTCAACTGACCTCGCTTATCACCAGGAGGTTCTTTTTTCTACTTTGGGGATGGCATCACGTTGGCGTTCCTCTCCGAGGATCTCCGAGGCGTTCGGATCGGATCGACAGCTGAACGACTCGAGGGCGTCTCTAAAGGCTAAGACCTCGGCTCGGATTGTCCCACCAGGTGGCGCTGCTTCGATGCTATACAAATTCACGTTTTCGTTAAATACAAATCAACAGTAACAAAAGTCGCTGAACACCATTACCGTTTCATAATAACATCACAGGTAAACAATCGCCGGTCGATTCATTACTGGCTTTGCTCAGCGACTTTTGTTGCCGACTGTACTAGGCAGTCTGTCGTAGCTCGTACACTTAAAACGGCGACGGCAGTCCCGCGAAGTGATCGAGCAGAGTGAGCTGCCGCCACGGAGCCGCGGCGGCGGGCGCGTGCTAGTTCCTGCTGTGTATGTTGTCATGGCAACGCTGGCAGACTCGCACGGGCCGTAGAGCTCGCAGCCTGCGCACGGGCGCTTCGTAGCGAGAGCAACGGCCGCAGAATACTGCGCCGCACTCGCGGCAGTGGTGGCGACGTTCTAGCGCCGTGAATCTAACCTGTAGGGAGTGTATTGTGAGATTCCTTAGTCATCCTAGGTGCCTTATAATGAGAGCTTTTTTGGCCATTCGATTATGTCAATGAAATCGAGATTTAGGAGATGAAACTTGCACTACGCATCGAGTTTAGTCTAAATAATTTCTTTATATTAATTTTATGACTTTGTAAAGAGAAGAACCGGCAAGGGAATGGTCCCCATTGCTATGTCCTGAAAGGTAAATTCGTAATAAATAAGTAATTTGGTGACTCGTTTCTTTGTCGCACCTCCAAAAGATGGAATAGTCTACCAGCACACGTTTTCCCTCCTTCCTATGATATGGGGTCCTTCAAGAGAGGCGTGAAGAAGCACCTTGTAGGCGGCAGAGTGAAGTTGACTGATGCTACGTTTGTTTCCACGCTGCACCAGTTGTCTTCGCGTCTGGACTTCATTTCCACTTAACATCAGGTGGGATGGAGTCATTTGCCGAGCTAAGTATAAAAAAAAAAAGTCGAAAGATAATAATAACGCGCAACATTCAGCTCCGCTCGCCAGATATTTTACAAAGCCTTTAATTTTGTAGCCAGGGTTTTGAACATCTGGACTAATCACGCAATCAAAAGTGGTCTAATAAATGAGTGGGTCCACTGACCTGGCACTGCGTGCAGTAGGGCGCGGTGTCATCTCGGATCCAGTGATCAGCCGGGCCGCCCTTCGCGCCCGAAGCTGTCGACATGTCAGGCGCCGACCACCGGAATATCTGCATACATAGTATAGAGAGTTAACGATACAACTAACTAACAATATAAATGTTCTTTCTTCACGTCAAAACGTGAAAATACGATCGATGTGATACTTTGCACAGATACGGATGAAGGCCTAAAAGAATTGCTTACATCGATTTCCAGAGGCACACTGTAATGATATTTTTGGGAAATCGAATTTCACGCAGATGAAACATAGCAACTAGTAATATAAGGTCTATTCTATTGAACTTGCACATCAGAGCAGTGCAATATTTTTGATGTTATCACTCGGAGGAACTTATCAGTTCCTCCGAGTTCGGCCGCGACTCTGACTCCGATACCTATAAGTATATCAAATTTTAAATTTCCGTCTCTAACTTGGTAATATCCCTGGTGCGTACAAACATGTTCATGGGTGCGAACCAACTACCGACAAAACAGTTACCTGATCCGCTCGTGTCGTTTGTTCAATTCTATTAACGATGACATGGAAATTGACTTATTTTGTGACGGTGTTATCTCACTGAAGCGAGCCCTCACAACGAAATTCCTCACACATCATTGAGATTGAGATGATGGGTAGTACTGGGGTATGTTGCTATGTTATTTTTCGCTTTTTTTATGTTTTCTCTGTGTGTTGTATAACTTGTTATTTATATACTGGAAAATAGCGTCACGCTTATACTTCTCGAATTATGATTACATTACATTTTTTTATCTGTTTGTGGAAACTTGTTCTTAGCTCATGGTTATTCGTGTAAATTACTGTGTATTATGTATTGTGGTAATAAGTTTTCCTAATGAATAAAATAAAATAAAATAAAATAAATAAGCTATATAACGTTATTTTTAGTTTATACGAAACCTGAAAACTATTTGTTCAGAATCAGTAATAGATTTCAATATTTTTATACCATGTTACATTTTGACAAAATAATATTAACTAAATCTCAAATAAAGTATACCCTACTAAAAACACACAACGGGACAGCACAAAAAGCTTGTAACTTCGTGAGTTTTCAAGATATTATATTAGTTTTTTTTTGTACTGATTCTTTAAATGAAAATATTTGATCCGTGTTTCGATTTTCGTATGAACTAAAAATAAGGTACAACCTTATTTTGTTAGTCTTCTCTCTTGTCTCTCTTAGTATCGCAGAAAATGTTGTATACTGATCTCCAAACTTCAGTATGAAGATGGCACTAAACGATGATGATGGTGCACTGACCCGGCCGCGTGCGTCGCCGACGGCCAGCCCGCGGCCGCTGCGCGCGGCGGCGACGGCGGTGACGGCGGCGGGGCACGCGTTGTCGCGCCGCTCGTACGCCGTGTGCATAGTCAGCTTGCCGCGCAGCACCAGGCGGCGCACCCACCGCGTGCCAACTTCTGCGGCCAGCGGATATAGCGATATAAGGTCAGCGCAACAAAATAGTGTAGGTACCGCCTTAAGGCGACGCACCGCTAAACAATAAATCTCATACGGAGCGTTTGCGCCCCGTACCATAAGAAAAACTGTTTTTTTTCCCTTCAAATTAAAACTACAAACTATTAAAAAAAAATTGTAGTTCATTTTTTTAAATTAATTTGTAGTTTTAATTTGAAGGAATATTGGAGTGCGTGTTAAGACTAATCTACTAAGAAAATTTAGATGCTTAAATCGGTCTGATTTGCCTGTAAAATGCAAATCTATGTTTTAAAAGAGGTTACTTTGATATTTTTTTCTCTGTTATAAAAGTTAACAAATCGTGTTTCTGCAACTACCAAATGGAAGTCAATTAAATGAAAAATCATATCAAATATCACTTTCATATGTTTTGTAATTGTTGGGAAAAATCAAGATCCCGCCACGTAAATTTCCAATGCGTCGCCTTAAGGTATATTTGAAAACTGCAATGGCAGCGAGCGGTCGGCGGCCGTGTGTCCAACCTAACTATTTCAAGCAATACTATGCCTTATCTGTTAAAGATAAAGCTTAAAATGGTTTACAATGAGACTGCCGGCCGCTACCACTTCGGTGTGAATTGCCCTTAAGATTACCCTTCCGTTGCATATAACAAACAGTTTTAATACGCGTGCTTGCTGACTTTTAATTTGTGGTTCCATAATTTAATTGCCATTATTTAAATACAATCTAGGAAAGTGTAAATTTATTCACATTAAACTATTATTTATATATTTATTAAAACGTACCTATATTTATTGTATCTTTTTAAAAAATGCAAGAAAATACGAGTGAAACAATAAAATAAGATTAGCAGGTTCAATAACTTACTGAGGAGCTCGATGGCACAGTGGTTAACGCGCCCGATCTGCGAGTGCTGAGGTTAAGCAACTTTCGCAAAGGCCGGTCATCGGATAAGTGACCAAAAATTTATCATCTCGAGCTCCTCCGTGCTTCGGAAGGCACGTAAAGCCGTTGGTCCCGGCTGCATTAGCAGTCGTTAACAACCACCAACCCGCAGTGGGCCCGCATTGTGGTTTATGGCCCGTTCTCCCTATCCGGTCCATAGGGAAGGCTCGTGCCCCAGCAGTGGGGACATAAATGAGCTGATGATGATGATGATGATTAACTTAGTGACTGACCCGTGTCTTGTGAAGTAGTTGAGGGCGCGGGCGCCCGCTGCGGCGCTACAGGTTCAGGCGCAGCTAACACTACGAACGAGTCGGTGAGGCTCGTGTCCGACTTGCTGGTCCTCAGGCCGGTTTCTGGCACCGTCTCTGTTGATTGGCCTTGCGAAGTGTCCAGTGAACCGGACTCTGATGAATCGCCGATGCTGCCACCGCCTAAAACAATAAATATTTTTATTGGCAATATATTCGCGCGCTTGCGAGCGAGACAAGTAATGCCGCGTGATTGTACAAAATTCTCTCTGTTTGGCGACTGGAACTTAGTTATAACCACGTAACAGTTAAATCAGATAAACAGTCAAAGTATTATTTTGAAGAATTAGTGAAGTTTTTATTGTATATTTGATAGTATACTTACTAGTGTAGATGAGTGTATTTTTAATTTAATTTAATTTATTTATTTTAGGATAGCATACAAATAGAATAAATAACAACAAGAAACCTATAAGCTTAATTTTGTAAGGCATAAGAGCTAATTTAGTTTACCAAGAACATTACGCTGTTTTTCGAAAAGTCTGTGACTTTTTTATAGCCTATAACAACAGCAGGGTAACCGGCACTACGTTTCAACCGAAGCACGATTGTAACTAGCGCGACTAGAAGATCCACACTTTCTTGTCTATCTTACTATACTTACTTTTCCTGAACAAAGGGTTCCCCTTAGACTTCCTCCTCAACACGACGTTCCCTTGCTTCTGCAGCTTGTTTCTCGCGCCGTCCTTCTCTGCATCCACGTCCTTCTCATTGTCATACTCCTGTTTGGCCTCGTCACACGAGTCGACGGCCTCTTCCCCCGGCCCCGGCCCTGGCCCTGAGTAAAGGCGGCCTTCTTCGTTATCACTGCACGTGTCTTTCTCGTCGTGTCTGCGCGCTGACTCTTTCGCGCTGGTGGTTTCGCACGCGTCCGATAAGGAACTCTCCGATCCTGATTTGGTTAAATTACCTGTAAAAGTAAGGTTAAGTTAAACTTGTATAATATATAATTTATAAGTATAGATAATATATAAGTGAATGCTAGATAGGGTTGAGTGTAACAATAAAAAACAACAAAAATCCTAAAAACTAGAGGACGGGGCGTTCTAGCATAGGAACCAATAACAACATGCGATATATCATTTCGAACGGATTCTTTATAAACTTTAATTATTGTTATGGCGGGAAGTACCAAATCACTGTGTGGAAAAAGTAATGGCACAATAAAGCAGACTTGAACAAAAATATTTTTTTTCTCAGAATTTCACTATAAAATGGTTTAACAAGCATTACGACATTTAAAATAAGTACTAAAACTCAGGTAGTCTATGCAGACAAAAATATCAACTGTTGTCAAAATGCGCAAGCGTATCCAAAATGTACTTATATCCTTTAAAGCGCTGATTGCCTATTTATAATATATAACTATTTATAACCGTAACTAAGACATTATGTGCCTTAGATCTTTCTTATTTTCTCAGAAATAGTGTGGGCTAAAGTAATCTTAGTATGTAGGTACTTCGAGTTTAAGCATACCAGTGCCTATAGCACAAGATGAGTGAGAGCGACATACTATGTCACATCTAAACGTCAAACCTAAAAAAAATTTATCAATTGATAAAAATATACGTAGATAGATATAGATATATATTATACATGTGACAGATTTAGATTGATAATAATTATATGGATTAGACTATCTAGATTAGATTATCTCGCTCTCACTTATCTTATCCTACTAGAGCTGCTAGACTGGACCGACAGCCAATATAAAGGCATCAAATGCTAAAGGAATATATACGTACAGAACCCTTAGTGTGCGAGTACATCGCACTCGACACTTAACTGATCTTATTTTTTTGGTAAGTAACTTCACTATGTTAGTTTAAAAAAAAAAAAAAATTGATGATAAACATTATAATAAACACTTATATTTTTAAGAAGGAGTCTGGCTTAGATGCTTCTTAACTTTTTTACACAGTATCTTGGCTTCCACCAGAACAATAATTAAAGTAAATAAAAAAATCTTTCCAATGATATATCGCATGTTGTTATTGGTTCCTAGGCTGGCATCCATATATTTTTGTCCGTGCTCCTTTATATTAATAAAACTAATTGTTAAAAGAAAATAGTCATAATGAGTGTAACCACTATCTATGATATTAAGGCTATTGCTGATAGCCAGTGTTGGGCGTAATTAAATACTTTTGTAATTTAATTACTAATTCAATGATTGGTAATTGAACTACTATAATTGAAATTACATGTAATTGAAATTATTGTAATTCAATTACATAAGTAACTGGTAATTTTAATTACATTAGTTTGTAATTGAAATTACTCAATTACCTACTGCAACAGTAGAGCGGTTGTTCGCTTGCTGCCTGCAGCACAACCGTATGGCGAACAGAAACTAATGCTTTTAGTACCTATAGAGTTTTCTATGACTTTGTGAGTATGTGAGGCTGTAACTGCGCACGCGGCGCATGGGGCATAGAATGTGCACAGGCGCGGGGGGTATGGAATCCCCCCGCGACCCCGCATGTACCTCTTTCTGCACCACCGCTACCACAGTTTAGCAAATACTGTGCCGCTACATTGGATAGAATGAGACAGTTAAGAGCATTTACACCGCACACTAGCGCCGCCAATGAAAAAAAAAACATATCTAGTAATTAGAAATAGGAAATCAAATTATGCTCAACAAACTATCTGAATGAAGTGATTTAGCATTTTTACGTCACCTAATGAACACCTGACATGTTATGGTTTAGTTAAATATGGCGTTATAGTTAAAAGTGGCCGTAACGTCTTATTTAACTAAACCATAACATGTGAGGTGTTCATTAGGTGACGTAAAAATGCTAAATTACTTTATTCAAATAGTTTGTTGAGCATAATTTGATTTTCTATCTCTAATTACTAGATATATTTATTTTTTCATAAGTGGCGCTAGTGTGCGGCGTAAACGCTCTTAATTAGTGACGGGCGATTGTTAAAAAAATTCAGCAGTAATCGACTTATTCGAATGATCATTCGCTATTCGAATGATTTTTGAACTCAAATTTAGCACCTAAATTCATTCGAATGAAAATATAGAATGAATCATTCGAATGATTTTTTGTTTACTTAACATGTGCAACATTACATTTGTTTTTGTTTTAAATAACACAGGTATATTTTTTGCGTTTTTGGTCACAACTAGTTATATTTTTGAAAGTTAAAAAAGTAAAAAGTATAAAAATTGTGTGTACAATAAAATAAAATAATACAACAAAATATTTAATAGAAACATTACTTACTGCATGTATCTTCATCATCATCATCATTTTATTTTGTCATTTCATTTGATATTGTATATTATAGCACTTGTACCCATAAAAAATATATTTGTATGTTATGTTACTAAAAAACCGTTCCATTGATTAATAACTTGATTCGTGTAGTTTCATTTCATTGTTTAATTTAAATTCATGCGAATGATGCAAATACATTCAAATGATGCAAATTCATTCGAACAATTCGAATAGCTCATTCTTACAATCGAATAATTTTAATACCTACCCAATCGAATGATCATTCGAAGGAATAATTTCTGATCAATATTCTTTAATTATACACATTTTGATTAACCATTATCTAATCGTTTTATTTAAAATGCTACCTCAACTTTAAAATAAATTAAACATGTAATTGAGTAATTGCAATTACCAATTACAATTACAAATTGTAATTATTATTTTAATTACTTTTCAATATTTTTAAGTAATTTTTAATTGAAGTCGCCAATTACATTTTGTAATTGTAATTGTTAATTAGTAACTAATTACATTTTGCCCAACACTGCTGATAGCATGCCCCACTATTGGTAGGACGCGCGCTAAGCTACAGCTCGACAGTTTGCACTCTCGTTGCGAGTTGACACATGAGCAAAACATAATGTATTACCATCTTTCTCCTGTGAAAGACTCATTTGTTTGACAAGTTCTTCCACCCTCTTCATTGCTGCCTCAGTCCTGCACGGTTCATCTTCAGTCTTCGTTTCGCTCTCCAGATTTCCCTCGTTCTCCGACTTGGGGTCTTCGCTCTCTTGCACGGATAGTTTCGAATCCGCTTCCATTGAACTGGTGACCGGTTCCATGCTGACAGCTTCCATACTCTCGGCTTGCTCCTCTACCGTTTCCGCGATGTAATCTATCGACCACATCTGTAATATTTATTTTGTTAATCAATATTTAGACTATGTTGAAGAATGATAGAAACATAGGGAAACATTAGAGTTCATCTCATCTAAATTAAGTGTAAAGAAAGGTAAGTAAAGATAGGCAAGCTCCTCCGTGCTTCGGAGAGCATGTAAAGCTGTTGGTCCCAGCCCCGGCGGCATTTGCAGTCGTTAACAACCACTAATCCGCCTTGGGCTCGCGTAGTGGTTTATGGCACGTTCTCCCTGTGGTTTCCATCCTCGAAAGCTCGTGCCCCAGCAGTCAGGACCTACAATGAGCTGGTGAATGAGAGAAGAGAGCATTTACCTAAGATTAGACTCACCCACACCACCCCGTCGCTGGAGGACCACGTTTAGCTAGCTACCGCCGCCGGTCGCTGTTACATAGCCAGGCTGTTGTAGACTCACCCGTACCACAGAATAACTAATAGTACTACCATACAGAAGACTCACTGTCTAACAAAAGTTAAATTCAGGTATAAAAAATTGCCTACTCTTACGACTTTCACGCGAAATTGAAACTTATCGTGTGACCCGAGCGATCATATTCCGTTAGGCAACGCCGACTCGATAACGATTTGGCGTCAGGAGCGCAGGGTTCCCACTCATAGATACATTTAAGTATTAAAATGTTAATTTCGATTCATTATTCTTTCTTTTATTTAGACACCCGTAAACACAACAGTATCTTTTATACGGATTAAAAGATCGTTTAGTAGTCATTGTTCGGTGCATAAAAATCACAGAAATGATCGTTCGTTTTACGCGCGACGTGGAGCGTGCGAGCCGAGCGGCAACATACTGCCATACGCCTGTCCGGGAGACGAGTGGGCCGAACGTATCTAAATTGCGGAGTGACACCCCCCTGTCCGTACCACGCCACCGCTGGAGCCGGTAACGATGACGTTGCTGTTACGTAGCCAGGCCGTTGCAGTCTCACCCGCACCACCCCATCACTAGAGGACCACTCATGCAGCTAGCTGCCGCCTTCGGTCGCTATAACGTAGTCAGGCCGTTGCAGACTCACCCGCACCACGCCGTCGCTGGACCCGGTGACGATGACGTTGAGCGGGTCCCACTCGCGCGTCTGGCTGAACGCGGCGCAGAGCACCTGCTGCGAGCGCTCGCGCCCGCCCGCCGTGTCCACCGCGCCTAATAGCGTGCCGTTGATGGACCACGCGTGTAACCAGCTGCCGCTACACGTTGCGATATCACCCTGCGGTAGACGAGTCGAGGCTGAGTAATATGGCGTGGAAGTAGTCTCTTTAAATGGTATTTTATTAGTGAACGCTATGTCTGCGTTACGCTATTATTTAGTTTAGTTTGTATTTTATATGCACCAACCCGTCGCACCCACCCGCTTTATATAGCGTTGCCAACATTTATGCGAAACATACACGCAAGCTTATGCCTACGCTCACTTTTGTTGTAGCGGACGCTCTAATAGTCACTTTAACTTTGCTAGTAGTAGTAGCAGTTGTTTTCGCCATTTTTCTAGTAATCAATGTGTACAAGCCATTTAAATATTTATACTAACTTGCACTCTGCGTTGATGCATTGCGTTATTGCTCAATAATGACCTACTTTTATGTAAATGCATTTGTTCACAGTGTTTGACAGTGTATTAAAGACATTCGACCTCTATTGACGTATTTTAATTGCATCTACGTAGAACGTCCCGTGACAATTTGACATAATATTTTGACATCAGTACGGGTTCATAAGGGCTCGTACACAATGAGTACAGAATACAGGGGAAGCACTTGAAATAGAAAATGTAAGATTACGCCGTTGTTCTGGCGCCTTTACAAGTGCAGATCTACGGTTTTCACAAAATGGATTACTTTATAGTTATCGCAACTGATGAACATGAAGGACCGCACCGGTGGAGATAAACGTAAGCGCCAAAGTGTTGGCAAAAAAAACAATTTATGACAGTGTAACAAACACAGAAAAACAAGCAACAACAATTATATTAAAAAAAACTTACGGTAAGGTCATCTATAGCGAGTGCTGAAACAGGCTGCGCAGGCGCACTATGCGGCGGCAACAGTTGCCTTACGAATGCTCCCCTCTCAACATCCCATACTATCACCTGGCCGTCGCGACTGCCGCTCACTACTATATTATAGGCCGGGCTAGCCGCTAGGCAAGTCACGGCCTCTTCGTGACCGTAGAGACATACTTTGACGGCCAGTTTTCGACGACGTGCCCAATATTGCCACACTGTTACCACCTGCCAAGTATAACATGCCATTGGTATTATGAAAAAATATGATAATTTTATTCAAAAAGAGATAAAAAAACAATTATATTTTTCTCACAATATTTTTAACAGTTATATATGAGACGTCTGTTAAAAAAATATCCTTGTGTAGAACCAAAACTATCTATCAATTAGAAGAATATAGAAGCGTTTAGATTCTCAGTGCTTCTCAATTTTAGAAGAGTCAATGAATCACGTTGATAACCTCTTTGTTGAGAAACATCATTAAGGCGTTGTTATATTGTATGTTAATAATGAAACGAAAAACTCAAACAATTTAAGATTAAAAATAATAATGGACAATAAATAAGTTACTGTATTGTAACACTATTTCACAGAGACCCCAACTGTTTTTGCTAATTTAACTAATATCGCCTCTATGTTACTAATCCTACTCACCGTGCTAGTCCCAGCAGTGACAATAGTCTTCGCGGACGGGCACACGCACGTAACGATCTCTCCGCACGCCTGCGCAACCGCTTCACAAACAAACACGGCCTTGTCGTTGTCATAGTTCCCAATACGCAGGGAATGGTCAGCGAAGCCCCACGCAACGTATTTGTTGTAAGACGGCGGCATGACGACTTTGTTTTGCTCTACAGCTAATATAGCTTTCTCGGTGTATAAAATTTGTCCCACTGGACCTTTGACTTCTGCGAATAGATATTTGAGACATTTGTTATCTGTGTCAACAAGGCATCTAAGAGGTCAATCAAGGTATAAAGCAGTGTAGCTGCATTGTTATTGTAATTGTGAAAGCGAGACGCGTCTCGTACAACCGCAACACTGAAGTTCATGGTAAGCCACTAGGGTTGAGAATCGACCAAACTGAAACGCTATGCAACGTATATTAATAGCGTAAGCCGATTTTTGCCCCAGTGATTATGGGACGATAGCTGCACAAAAAAAATCGGTTATGGTCTCATTTTGAAGAGCTCCAGCCGTAGATGTAAAGAAACCTGTCATAGGTTTCGAAATTCCTAAAAAATCTGTTGAACAAACGCGAAGTTTTGCGGGCGACCCACTAGTTTTAAATAAAGACATTAAGAGCGTTTACGCCGCACACTAGCGCCACTAATGAAAAAAAAAACATATCTAGTAATTAGAGATAGAAAATCAAATTATGCTCAACAAACTATTTGAATGAAGTAATTTAGCATTTTTACGGCACCTAATGAACACCTCACATGTTATGGTTTAGTTAAATAAGACGTTACGGCCACTTTTAACTATAACGCTATGGCGCGTGGTGCCGTAAAAATGCTAAATTACTTCATTCAAATAGTTTGTTGAGCATAATTTGATTTTCTATCTCTAATTACTAGATATGTTTTTTTTTCATTAGTGGCGCTAGTGTGCGGCGTAAACGCTATTAAGAGAAAATATTATATTTCTCCGACACAGAATATATTCTTAATAAATCTGTAGTTTAAAAAGATTACAAAATCTCTCGAGGTTATCCGCACATCGGAAGGTAGGTTAAGCCATTGGTTCCGGTTGTTGTCGTTAAAACTCACCAACTGACATTGGGCCAATTGTAGTAGATTACGGCCCGACCTTATATGTGATATTGCATCTGATGTGAGAAGGCCTAAGATTATGAAATGCCATATTTACCTTTTACAGGTTGTAAAGAAGGCCTCAAATTCTCCAAATTGTGGAAGAATAACTTTTCAGGCGGGGTAATGCCTTGTGATGGAATAATGTTATTTGGATCTAATATGGTAGAACTTCGCTGCGACATCTTTTTGCTAGGATGCGCTTTCTTGAACAACTGTTTGGGTATTTGTCCAAAATTGTTGATGAAGCCTATTGTGGCATTCTTCTTTAGTGGGTCATCAATGCTGCAATAGAAACGGTAAAATAGGGTATTTGACTACAATGAAAATATTGATCAAACTGTTGTTAACTTAATAGTAAACATGTTTTTAAACTAATTTAGCCATTTTTTTTTTTTTTTGGTGAGAGACTGCTGATTGCCGAGGGGCATTTTCAGCTTCACCGGGCTTGTTTTTGGGGCGGCGAGGTACGTAAAGGGTACCTCAAGCCGTGTTGAAACGAATCACCTTCGGAGGATTTCTAGAGGGGTACGGCATCGCACACTTAAAAGTGCGCGTCCCCGTGCCCTCCCAGAGTCTCCGAAGGGTTCGGATCGGATCGGTAATTTAGCCAGCACATAATTTTAAAATAAGTATGATTTTTATAAAAAATCATTAATAACATAATAAAAATTTTATGATTAACCACGTGATCAAAAACGCACGGGATGACGCTGAATCTGGAGTGACGTCACCAGCTTGTTTACAGTAAATGTCAATCAAAGTTTTGTACGTTTGATTTGACAGCTAAAAGTTTGCTTACAAGCAGGTGACGTCACGACATCACGTGACCTGCATGCATGGCGTCTTCAGCGTTTTGGCGGCTATTTTATTAATTTGAATTATAATGGCGATTTTCATAAAAAATAAAGAAATTCATAACGAATTAATCAAATTGCAAATATACTATGCTATAATGAACCATTAGACATATCTTTCTAAAACCTGTCAAATACCCCATTGTAAAACAAATTCCAATATCAAAATCAGTCTTCTGATACTTTTCTGATATCGTTAGTATATTTTCACAGTCGATTCTAATTATTAAATTTATTTAATATACTATAGTTTTTTTTTACGCACGCAAAAAATTACTGATTATCTATGTATCACATTTTTGTTGCAAAGAGTTGCTTTGTTCTAAATTTAATAAAACAAAAAATACACTTGGTGAAAAAGTTCATTTTCAATATGGTCCTTTGAGCTATGAATAAATATAAACTTAAGTCTCAATCTACCAGACAAACTTACTTGTAAATATCGACGTTGCCTTCATAGAACAAATGGTGGAACACATTGCAGGCGTCCACCGCCGGCTGGCCCTGTTGCTTGTACCCGAACACGAGGTCGATCCAATGGTGCAGTCGGTGCGACACATAATCGGATTCTAAGGCCGCTCTGTGTAGACGTATGAACTCGCGCGGGTCGCCGCGGGCCCATGGCGGGAGGACTACGTCGCCTAACGCTACTCCGGATTGTTTTGAACCTATAGCATATGAGAATAAGGTCTATTATTGAAGTGACTTTTGACAATTGAAAGTTTTAATGAAACAATTTCTATCCTATCTATCATATATTATCAGATGTATTACACTACTTACTATCTTATTATTTTTATGGATTGTTATAATAGTAGTAATACCAAAAATCTAGGTAATCTTCCACCACTGGAGACGAATTCAGTATATTGATTACAAAATTTTGAAGTTTTGACAAATTTATTCTCAAGTATGAATTGGTGTTAAGGCTATCATAACAAAATACTGTCACAAAAATTAGGAATACTCACCCAAGTCAAAATTATTGGAATTGACTAGAAACTCGGGTAGATAAAAGAATTCTGGTATCAGTTCTTTTACATCCGCCATGTTGTGCCTTGATGCTGAATTCCAGGCTTCTTTTATTGAATGAAACATTCTAAAAAGAAAATGCATTTATAAAGAAAGGTTTACCAAAAGATCTTTTAAGCATATTTTCGACCTTACGGTATGGGAACAAAAGTACAATATGTCGACAAAGCTCTTTAATAAATTAATAAGCACTTGAATTATAATGTACCTGTCTGCTAAATCAAAATGGCCGCCCTGTAACCTTAGAAAGTGTTGTGTAAAAGGTTCCATTCGCACTAAGTACGAACAAACGATCATAGCGGACGAGTAATGTGTACCGAAGTGGTATGGAGGCGTTTCGCCGTGGGGGTCATCCCATTCCTATAACAAAAACAAATTATTAAATAGTTAGTAAGTTTCTATTATAGAATTTCACAAGTGAGTGGTGAAGCAACAATACTGACTTGGTGTAATAGCATTCCCGAGGAAGATTTCACACCCACACCACCAGAGTAGATACTAACAAAGTTATAAGTTACTAGCGGCCCGTCCCGGCTTCGCTTGGGTGGACAATTCATTTTTAATATAGCCTATGTTACTTAGCGCTAATGTAGCATTCTAATGGTGATAGAATTTTTTAAGTCGTTCCAGTAGTTTTTGAGTTAATTCGTTGCAAACATATAAAAATACAAAGCTTTTCTCTTTATAATATTATTAGTATGATATTTATTTAAAAACGGTTAATAATGTAAGCTACTTTACATTTAACTATACAGGGTGGAAACTTTCAGCGGGGCAGTAAGGGGAAGTACCTTATCCGTTGCAGCTACACGAAAATGGTCTTAGGAGACTATCCATAATTTTTTATGGAATTTTGATCCCCATTCAAAGATGTTCAAAAAAATTTACAGTTGGCAAGAAAATAGCCATTTTACACAAAAACATTTTTTGATGCCAATCGATCCTGTTTCTAATACTGATCAAAAACTTCTATGGGACCAACCATCGTTGGAGTACTCAAAAAGTCAAAAATTGCAAAAAACTTTTCCCGTAGATTTTGTATGAAAATTTTACGCAAAAACTTTTTTAGTTACGGTTGAGATCTTTTTGTTGACTGAATAAAAAGATAAGTTTTAAAAACAATTCAAATTTGGAACTCGTTATTATTAAATAAAAAACAATCTTGTCAGTTTGTTGCGTCAGAAAAGCTCAAGAATAACATCATCAAGTTATGTTAGTTAATAAAAAAGAAAATTAATACGCCTTCATTTTGATATGTGTAATGTTCTACGTGATCATTTGTCTTTTATTTTATTTTTTGTATTTCAGTTACACAAATTTTCATACAAAATGTACGGGAAAAGTTTTTTGCAATTTGTGACTTTTTGAGTACTCCAACGATGGTTGGTCCCATAGAAGTTTTTGATTAGTATTAGAAACAGGATCGATTGGCATCAAAAAATGTTTTTGTGTAAAATGGCTATTTTCTTGCTAACTGTACATTTTTTTGAAAATCTTTGAATAGGGATCAAAATTCCATAAAAAATTATGGATAGTCTCCTAAGACCATTTTCGTGTAGCTGCAACGGATAAGGTACTTTCCCTTACTGCCCCGCTGAAAGTTTCCACCCTGTATATCTGATATTTTTGTCTACAAAAAATTTCATTACATGTTATTTTTAATAAATTATGATTGACTATTCAAGTACTGCTGCATTTTCAACATGAAAAAGCGAAAGCAAAAATATCAATTCAAAACAATGACCTTGTATCTCTTCCGGAACTGCTCCAATCGATCCGTGCTCTGCGCACCCATCGGCCGCGTCAGGTCGCGGAATGTGGCTGCGTCGTTGAGGTCCAGCTCAAGCGAGTCGTAGTCGGCCAGGATCCACGGGAACACCGGGTACTGCATCAGGTCGTTGTACGAGCGGCCGGCGAGCGTGTTCAGGTGCATTAGGTATTGGAAGTTGGATATTTCGCCGCGCTGTAATTTAAAGTTAATTATTAATAAAACGTATTTTTTTACAAGTTGTTTATTAAAAAAACTATAGTGAAAAATTACGGACAGTCTACCATAATCAGTCTATCACCGTCTCAATAATGCCAACGCTTCGTTGAGTAAATGAGAAGATATTATCGTTTCACCCCAAATGAAACTACAAAGTCATACAATATGTAAACTTGGGCATTTCACAAATCTACTTCTCAATGCAATAAGAGAGATAATATGTCGCCAAATCGTTTACAACGTCGTCATCGGCTTCAATTAAGCAGCTTTTCGTAAAGTTTAATATTAGTATTGGTTACTGTAATTAAGCATTTTCTAATACTCCTGGTATCATGAAAAGAAAATGAATGAAAATATGAAAATTGTCGATAAAGCCGAAGATGGAAGCACAATACCCGCTTGGCTTTATAGTCAGTGACAATAAGGTTGAAGATGAAAGGAAGCGCACTTCACCAAAAACTTTCAACCACTGAGCGGTCGCTCATATTAAGTCGTCGCTGAAGCTATAGGGATTAGTAAATCGTTCCTTACGTACCAGCCACCGTTGTGTGACGGAAGTGTCGCCGATGAGCGTGGCTAGCAAGCCGCCGGGCTGCTCCACAGCCACGCCACGCTTCTGCCCCGCCACAGAGCCCGCCGCACTATCTGCCATACCGGTAGCTAGCGCGGTAAATCGGCTGTACACCTGTGACGAACAATGGCAATATACCCCACAATCGAACACAACGCAACCGATCACAAAACGTTACAAACCAGTTTTCAATGTGTTACGCAGTGAAATATTACTGCTGCGACATTCTAGAATCTAGTCAGGGATGGGCAAACTACGGCCCGCGGACCATCTCCGGCCCGTGAATGATCGAGGTCCGGCCCGTGACCCTCAAACGAAAATTCAAGTGCGTGTGTGTTTCAGAAAATGCATACCTATCAATATTTTTTCACAAAAAAATATTGATTTATTGAAAAAATACAGCAAAAATTCAATAGCCTGGCCCGCCATAGATTTTGTTAGTAAATATTGTCACGCCAAAGGAAAAAGTTTGCCCATCCCTGATCTAGATATTCATTGGTTTCACAGTTTTAACTAGTTTGTTTTAAGGAGCGTCGTGTAAGAAGTTAGCAGAATAAGACTAGACGGTTTAATTATGGCTGTCACTTACTTTTTTAAAGATATTTTATTTTTATCATTTATTTTTTAAAATAAGACATTTACTTGAGACAATAGCTCTTCTTTTACGTAATGTGACTAAACCGACAAAATAGCACACGGCCCGCCTAATAGAAAGCGGCTCCCGCAATCTATAAATGCTTGCAATACCAAGGAAGCGTTGCCGATCCTGGAACTTTTATTCCTATGTCTCTATACCCTCGTCCGTCTGGTTGAGGTCTGGCCAGGCTTCCATTTCGTGCGCAGCGAGCAGGTCCGAGTAGCGGTCTTGGTGTGGCCCAAAACGAAAGGATTTGTGGGGCACGTGAGTTGTCCATAGTTGGTTGTATTGCTCGGTGGTTTTCATTGAGTAGGCTTCCAACATCTCCGGTACTAGTCCGGATAACTAGTAGAGGCGCCCGCTAGATGCAATGCTTCCGGTTAAGTCAGCCGCGTAGGATTGTGGAACTGACGAGGTGCCTGGATAGGTACTGAGAAGTGAGTGGGCTTACAACTCCGCCACCAAAGAGGACATTTGGTAGTCGACTTTAAAGTTGACGACCCAAGCAGTGGAAACTGCGAGTTGTACTCTTAGTGCAACGAGAAGTGAGCGAGCTTTTAGCTTCGGTAACCTATCTGGATATTAGGTAGTGGACTATACGTGTACTATACTGTACATATACCACGCCTAGACTCCATAACTATCTGGATGATAGTCTTAAAAGTACCGGATGAAGAATACGCTTCGGCGCGTCCTGATCTGGCGTTATGAGTTGACGCAGATGGTCCCTTGTGCTTGCGCAAGGATGTCTGACACCTAACTTTACGACCTAACGGTTGGTGGGGGGTGTCAGTATAAACTTTAAAGTCGTGAGTAGCGGGGCTGTCTCTATGCCCTGTCATTATCTAGCATCTTTTGAACCGGAACACAATTTTGGAAAATAATTACATAGAAATTGCATGGCGGTAAAAATTTATATTAACGACGGCTATCCTCTAAAATTACGGGCAGAATCGTACCATCTGGCTACATGACCCTAGATTTTCAGATACAGTTTTGTATATTTTCAACACAAAATTAAATTTATTTACGAAATCTAGTGCCGATAACAAAATATTTCGTACCTTATTTCGAACTTTCCTAGGGAATGCCAGTAAATAATTTCTGCCATCACTTGAGAACACTTCGAGTGCTATGGGTTGTAACAAGTATCTTCTCTTATGTACCTCCCTGGGAACAGAAAACAGACATAAAAATATTATTATTACTTATCGACAGCAAAGAATAAAAATACACATATTTTAATAATGTTTACCGTATATCTTCGTACAAAAACTTGGAGCATTGCCGCTGATTGCTCCTCTGAATACCTTGGCTAGGCAGTATCGGTTCATAGTCGTCGGGGCAACTATCTAAATCCCTGATCTCTCTATTTTTCAAAAGCGTAAACCCGTCAATGACGTAACAGTGTTCGCGACCAAACAATAATAGACCTTCTGTCGTATCCAAACCTTGTATTCTTGCACATCGGAACATGTGTGTAATCTGAAATAAATGAAAAGCTAGAGTTACTATTACTGCTCACCACATTTTTTTATGCGGTTTAACAATCAGTATTAAAGAATACAAAATTGAACAAACAATTGCTATTAAATTATACCTTTTCATGGTGTTCCAGCAATCGCAATAGTGTTTGGTTATCGGGAGGTGGCGGTTGCGGCTCGTCTTCATCTTCATTATCTGGGCCATCTTCATTTGCTAAAAAAAGTAGTAAATACATTCATTTTTCAATTAATAGTTTAAGTAGCGGGAATAGGGGGGTGCCTGTGTCTAATAGGAATGATACAGACTAACCGACTGTTAATACAATAACGTTCATTTTAATTTAAACATCGTATTAGTTCAGAGTTCGAATCGACCTATACGACCTATTTTAGTTATTAGCCTTTCAGGTTCTGATCGTCAACTTTTTTTCAACAGTAATCATCACACTTTTTTTTTTTTTTTTTTTTCTACTGTTTTTATCTTGCGATCAGCCCTTAGGCTATGAGCAGATGTGTTGAGTGGCTTTTGGCAAGTAGAGTCAGTTCCCCAGCGGGAACTTCTCCATGGGCATAAATTCATAGAATAGAGTCCAGGTCTATAATATTGCGTCTTTTTAGACGTCTTATTGTGTCCGGGATAAGAAGCTGCATTGCAAGCTGATTTGGATGGTTCTGAAGTCGAGATTTGTAGATTTTAGCATAGCTTCGTATTTCCTCCTTTACGGTTCTAATGTTCAGATGTTCGTGAACTTCCGAGTTTCTAATAAACCAAGGAGCATTCGATATGCTCTTTAAAATAGAGTCTTCAGCTCTTTGTATAATGTTCAAATTTGAGTTGCATGCGGAACCCCAAAGTTGTAAGCCATACGTCCATACTGGCTTGAGGACGGTCTTATATATTAAAAGTTTATTGTCCAATGACAATATGCTGTTCCTTCCGAGTAACCAGTAGAGTCCACGGAATCTGATATTAAGTTCATCTCTTTTGGCCCGGATGTGATTTATCCACGTCAACCTACGGTCAAGGTGCATTCCCAAGTACTTTACTGAGTTTCTATGAGGAAGTTGTTGACCGCCCAGTCCAATTGGTGCACAATCTCCTTTCTTTAAAGAGAATGTGATGTGGACTGATTTGGCTGTGCTAACTCGGATACGCCATTTTTGTAACCATTCCTGAATTTTGTTCAATCCTGTTTGTAGGGTCTTTGACGATTCCTCGGCATTTTTGCTAGACGCTAATAATGCTGTGTCGTCAGCAAAAGTGGCTACTGTTACCCCAGTCACTTGGGGAAGATCATGGGTGAACAGAGTATATAGTACTGGACCCAACACAGACCCTTGGGGAACTCCTGCTACTATGTTGTAGAATGGTGAAGTGCTTTCTCCTTCTTGGACCTGGAACTTTCTCTCCGAGAGATATGATTCCAGGATCCCGTAGTATCTATGTGGTAGTGTAGTTCTAATTTTAAAGAGAAGACCCCTGTGCCATACCCTGTCAAACGCCTGCTGGATATCCAGGAAAGCTGCCGAGCAGTATTCTTTTTTCTCAAGGGATACCCTGATTGCCTGGCACACTCTATGAATTTGTTCTATGGTTGCGTGTTCGTGCCTGAAGCCAAATTGGTGGTTCGGTATTATTGATCTTTCCGAGACCTCTATTAGGAGTCTTTTCAAGAGAATTTTTTCGAATAGCTTGGACACAATAGGCAACAGGCTTATGGGTCTATATGATGTAACTTCATGAGTTGGTTTTCCTGGTTTATGTACCATTATAATTAGCGAAACCTTCCATAGAGCTGGGAAGTATCCAGTCCTCAACATGCTGTTAAAGAGAAGGGTCAGGAATATAAAGGCTTTCCGCGGTAGTTCAGTAAGCACCTTTTTATCTATAAGGTCAAAGCCCGGAGCCTTGTTGTTTTCCAAGTGGTTGTTGACAACAGTGTATATCTCTCGAGGAGATGTTGGATTGACTGGGTTATCATATTGTAGGTCTTCATTCATAACCACATCTATGTCCGATTCATCGCATCCAGGGCTAGCCTCATTAGGCGCGAACACACCCGACAGGTGAGTTGCGAAAATGTTGGCTTTTTCGTCTGCTGTTCTAGCCCAGTTATTCGCTGTTGTCCTTAGAGGGGGCTTAGGAATGATGGGCCTGTTTGTATTTTTGCATGCTTTCCACAAGGAATAGTTTGTGGCTCTTGTTGCTGTAAGCGACTCGATCTGAGCTGTTACAGTTGCGTTAGAAGCTTCAGCGATCATTTCTTTCAACTCTTTTATTGCCTTATTTAGAGCTGTTTTGTCTGCCGGGTGCCGACTAGTGTGCCATTTTCTACGCAGCCTTCTCTTGTCCTTAATCTTTGCCCTGATGTCTTCGGGAACAACTCCATGTCTTGGCTGAAGATTATTTGTTTCAGGGGTGCAAGTCCAGCAGCTCTTCTGTACTGTAGTGGTGAAGTCTTTAGCAGCGTTCTCAATATCATTATTTGTTTTTAGCGCTATTTTCAGTTCCAAGCGTTCTTCAACCATTTCTCTAAATGACGTCCAGTCTGTTCTTTTGTTATACAGGATGGTTCGTTTCTCGTAATGTAATACTGTAGAGCTGACAGTCAATATAATGGGTGTGTGATCGGAGGATCCATCGAGACATGATTCTATAGAATAGTAGAGTCGTGATAGTCCTTTTGTGATGAAGAAATCGATGACGTCTGGAAGCCTATTAATATCGGCAGGCCAATAGGTAGGTTCCGCTGTTGAATACGTAGTGAGATTAAGTTTATCCAAGCTCTTTATGAGTTCTCTTCCGCGTGTTGTATTCAGTCTGGACCCCCAGTGAACATGCTTTGCATTCCAGTCCCCTCCGGCGATAAATCGTCTGCCTAACGTTTCGAGGTACTGGTTGAATAGGCTTTCGCTTATTGTATGCCTTGGGGGGCAGTAAACTGCCGAAACGTTAATGTCCTTGCTTATCCTCTACCAATACAGTTGTTGCTTGAATATGGTTTGTCGCAAAACCCGGACACTCGTGATGCTTAATAGATGATCTTATTATTATGGCAGAACCCCCATGAGCAGTTCCGTCTGGGTGATTAGTATTGTATATACTATAGTTCCGTATTTTTATTGAACTATTATTTGTAAAATGGGATTCTGACACTAATAAGATGTCAAGTTTGTGTATATTTAAGAAATGTTCGATTTCGTATTTATTAGGCGCCAACCCATTAACGTTCCAGGCTGCTATCTTTAATGCATTCATTTTAATTTGCCAAGCAGTGTTGTGATGAGGTTCATTAATGTACCCATTTGTTGAAGGAGGAGATCAAATTTATCACATTGCTTGACCATGAGGGTCTCGAGTGATTGCATGTTTTTGGGTGAGTCTAGCTTAGGTGGGTTGTTACATTCAGTTGGTTCATTATTTGATTTTGTAATGTCAGAGTATGTTTTACGTGTCTTAAATTTGACATTTTCGTCCTGGGTGTGAGTGGTTCTATTACTATCGGCTTGGTTTATATTTTGTGAATGTCTTGACTGTGTGGTTCTGGGAACTTTCCTATTAAGTATTTCCCTGTATACATGGCATCCCTTGTAATTAGCTGGATGGTCGCCGAGACATAGTGCGCACGTTGCTGGTGAGTTACGGTCCAGTTTTGGGCATTCGGAAGTTTTATGTGATTGTGCGCATTTGACGCATCTATATGGCCTTAGGCAATAATTTTTAGTGTGCCCATATTGTTGACAGCGTTGGCACTGTACAACAATATTTCTTTTCTTTGGATCTTCTATTCTAACCACTGATTGATGGAAAATAAATTTAATATCTTTTACTGCTTTATTGTTGGGTCCAGGAGATATGTTAACGAAGAATGTAGAGGTGGGTTTTTTTTCAGTACCATACTTGGCATTTATAATTTCCCCTGCTACAGTATTGCCTGAATTTTCTATTGCTTCAATAATAGATGAATGAGGTGTCGTGTAGTGCAAATTCCTAATAACTATTCTGTATGGTCTTTAGACTTTTTAAGTTAAAGGTGTGGCCTATTAAACCATGTTCCCTGACGAGCGATATGATTTGTTTATAGACCTCGACAGTGTTGCAATTGATTCTCAGTTGGTTTCTATTGACATTTTTGTATGTGAATCATCACACTAATATTATAAATGCGAAAGAAAGTGTGTATGTCTGTATATTTGTTCCTTCTTCACGCTGCAACGGATGGATGGATTTGGATGAAATTCGGCATACAGATAGTTTATAACCTGGATTAACAAATAGGTTAATTTTTATCCCGATATTCCCACGGGAATCACACTATAAATATACTAAAAACGACAATTAAATTTTCCAATACAAAATGATTTGTTTGTTTTGTTGTCATGGAAACCAAAGAGAATTTAATCACTTGATGGAAACTGTCAAAGCGGTACGAAGTCCACCGGGTCCACTAGTAGTTTAATATTCTCCTTCTACGATTAACAAGTGTTTGTATAATACAAGAACTATATGATTTACCTTCCCCAGACTGGTTGTTGCCGCGACTGACCACTCCGCTGCTGACTAGGTCCGAGGGAGATCCGTCTTCATTTGCCACTTCTAGCGATTGTTGATCTCTACTCCTGACACAAATCATTACATAATCAAATCTTCTAATAATGTTATTCACTTTCGTAAAGACCTTTCGATCTCAGACACAAATTAAAGAAATGCCCTCATCTAATCTCCCGCCATTACAGCCATAGTTATGTCATCATCATCACAAGGTCATTATAGGTCCCCACTACTGGGGCAAGAGCCTTCCCTATGAATGGATAGGGAAAACGGTCCATAAACCATCACGCGCAGTTGTTGGTTGTTAACAACAGCTAATGCAGCCGGGACCAACGGCTTTACGTGCCTCTTGAAGCACGGCGGAGCTCGAGATAATAAATTTTTGGTCACGCAACCGATGACCGGCCTTTGCGAAAGTACCTTACCAATCGCAGACCGGGCGCGTTAACCACTGCACCATCAAGCTCGTCAGTTAGTTATGTAGCGGTAGTTAAATATAAGATGTTGAAGATCTGGAACTTTCAATCAGTTTATGAAAATACTGACACCTATTCAAAAAAAATTCAAGACCTTGGTGTTGTCTACATATAAAATAGTATCTAAGTAATTTAACGGTGGACAAATGGATACACTTACGTATTGACTGGTTCCTGGTAGACTTGCACGTCGGCTGCTTCGACGCACTCGACCTCATCCAAGTGGTTGCCCGAAGTCCGCCACTGCTGGTAGACTCTATAGTACTCCTTGCTATCCAAACTTTGCGCCACTTTGTACTTGAGTTGTTTCTGTTGATAAAACAAATATTGTTGCAACATTATCAAACCGTTTACGTGGTCTACTAGTCAGATCACCGGTTTTAAACCGATTCTAGATATAATATGATATTTTGACAACCTCCTTGGTCGAATGGCTTGCACACCGGTTTTCATGGTGTCGCCATCTCTGAGGTCCCGGGTTCGATCCCCGGTTGGATCAATTTATAAATACCTGTTTTTCTATATTGTTTCGGGTCTGGGTGTTTCCTATGTATAATAAGTATGTATTTAAGTACATTAAGTATTTTTATCTGTTGTCTACTTAACCATTTCTCGAGTTTCTTAAGGATTTTATTTTATTTTTTATTTTTAATCCCACCTGAGGTAGAAGCAATTTTCAATGTGATATAATTTTGATGGTACGATTATGATATTACTGCTATGCATGCAGCTGCATACACAAAACAACGAAATTTCTAAAATTATCATTAATTAAGCACATTACATGGTCAGATTTGTTTACATCTTGGGCAAGTACGGAAGGAACGAATTTTAAGGATGTTCGTTATGTGTAATGGTAATTTTCCTACTTATATCTAGAATTGATGAAATGATCATTGAGACCGAGTTAGCGTAAAGTGATTTTGAAACTCACGTTGGTCAAAAATCCGTTTTGAAGCGGCTGCTTATGCGTTAAAAACGGCTTCTTCGGTTAAAATACGGTTAAAAACCGCTTTTTTACAACTATATCAGCGCCTTAAGCCCTAATGAGAAATTGCATGTTCTTTGTGAAATAAGAACTTACATTGTCTGGGTTGTCGAGCTCGACGCGGTATGGGTAGTGCAGGTAGAAGGCGTGGTTGTGCCGCAGCATCTTACGCATGCGACAGGGCCCCTCGGTGCAATCCAGCGCCCACTGCACATTTCAAACGTTAACCAATCAACAAGTTGTTTAGTATAAGCTAAGTGATTGGTATTAATGTTGGAAGTATTTCTTTATATTAATACTTATCTTCTATATACAACATGTAACATTAAAACAGTAGATTGTCATGAATTGGATACTTATTCGATGTCAGTGATTTTTTACATAGGTATTTTGTTTTCTAATAATAAAATATTAAGTAAATTATAGTTACTATTTCGTTAAACAGTCGAAACAAAAAACGTTCCATGTTCATTTAAAAAAAAAAGCCTTATTGCCTAAACAGATTGTTTAAAATGATAATTTAAAGGATTAGCGGATATGCGTATATTATGTTACATGATGTATTGGTGGTAGAATATGCGCCACCATAAATTGAACTTTATGGAGTTGCAATAAAAGCCAATGTTAAACATATAACGTTGTATCAGTCAGTGTTGTACCCATTACCTTCCTTAGCGGGTCAGGGTGCGCGGGTCCCCACAGCGCCCTCTCGCGGGTCAACTCTCGCCAAGCGCTCGCCCACTCCGCTTGAACGTAGCGCGTCGTATGTTCCGCTGTTTGCAAGCTGGTTCGTAGCTGACCACACCAGGCACTTCTGAACATATGGAAAAGACCATTTGGTATAGGACTGCAGCGCCACCTACCAGGTCCAATTGCGAATCTAACTATCCAGGAACTCACTCTAACACACACAAAAAGTTAGGAGGACTTCAATGCAGAAGAGTTAAATGGTATACTATAGGTGGGCAATAGTGTCAGTGTTCCTATGACCAATGACGCTGCAATGGTTTCGAAACGTCATGATACAATAATAATGAAAAATAAACACCAAATAGTCTGGAATCCTTATCAATACAAATAAATAAATCACTCGAAGTAACCCTTTTTGTTTTTTTTTAACTTAACTGCTTCTGTAATTCAATTCAAAGAGTTTTAAGTTTCTGTTTACAGCGGAGGACACATATTATGTCATATTATACTTGTTTTGGTTAGTGGTAAGTACGGTTTGTTCTAAGCCATTTTTTTAAAGTATGTCGCCATAACATTTCTGACTGACATATACTAGTCGGGAATCTATGCCTAAAATTACCAGGAAGTCTTTGGAGATGTGTTCATAACTTACTTTCACTGCAGCTTGTTATGTTATGTTAGAACCCACCTGACTAACTGCACATGATCCTGCATGTACGCTAGCGCGTGGTCTCGTGGCAGGTGCGGCCGGTGCTTAGCAGAGTCTTCCTTTTTGACCTTCGTTCTGGAGGCGAGACGCGTCAGCCCGCCTGTCACCTTCTGAATCTTCGACTGAATCTGGTTGTGGAGTTCCCAAGGGACTCTGTATACGGCCTGGGGAAATTTACAATTTGTTTAACGTTGGTATAGCGTAATTATGCTATTGAAGAACTCGCTATATTTTTATGATGTTTAAATATTAAAACTCCTGCACGTGAAACTGTGTTTCATTATCTGCTGATGCTGGTTTATGTTTCGTTATAAATTTCATCAGGCTCTTTCTAATCAAATCTACTTTGAGGTGTTTTATATAAATATAAATTTGAACAGTTGCTGCCTCTTTAGCACGGTAATCCTGACACAGCCAAGCTATTCAATCTAATTTAAAACATTTAAACAGACATAGTAGACAAGCGGACCAGTCTAATGAAGCTCCCCAAACAGTGGTGACAGAACTGAATGGCTTTAGGAGTTAGACTTTCACCCTCTTACCCACTCTAGAGAAAACGGTGACATAGAAATGTTCATATAACAAGATGACCTACAATTTGTAAAGACATACCTTGCGTTCTGTATCTATATAGTTGATCCAGAGTTTGTGTGCGCTATCGTGCAGTTGTTCCCTCACGGAGGTCAGGTCGGGGGCGCGAGCGTTGCCGATGGGCGCAACCAGCGACATCTTGAATACTTCCTCTATGGCAGGCTTCTTGCAAGCGTACAGTTCCTCCCACACTCTGCGAGCGGCTCCCGCCATGAGGTTACGGCCTGTGGATAGGATATTCATTCATTGATCCGTCGTTTGCTGTGAATACTGACACAATAGAATTTTAACTGTTGGGCGGCGCTGATCACCGCTCGCGCATATGAAAAGTTAACTAAGACAGCCACTAACAAGGTTTGTTATTATTATTATTAGAGATTATATATCTAGAGACAAGAAAGTCGGTTCCACAGTTCTAAGGATTCCAGGTGAAGTGTGCTTACATCTTCCGTTTTATCAAAACATATCTGAAGGGTAGACTTCAACGTGTTGAAATTAACGGTTTAAATGAAAACAAAGAGTTTATATCCTACCATTCAAATTATAAAAATAATAAGTTTGGAGTACCACAAGGTAGCGTGTTGGGCCCTATTCTATTCCTACTGTATATAAACGATTTGCCACAGGTGACGAATCACCAATGTATAATGTTTGCTGATGATGTATCTATGATTATTAAATCTAATTATAATGACTGTGAGGGTATTTATGAGGGTGACATAAATGAAGCAATTAAAAATATAATACAATATCTTGATATGAATAATCTTAATGTAAACTTATGTAAGACTAATTATATGAATTTTAATGTAAAGGGACGTGTAGAAACTAATGTTAATGTTAAATATAATGATAAAGCTATAGAAAAAACTAACAGTTACATTTTTGGGAATAGTACTCAATGAGAATTTAAATTTCACTAGCCATATTGATAAAGTGTGTAATAAAATTAATCGGTATGTTTTTGTTCTACGACGATTAACGAAAAAAACCTCTTTAAATGTTACTTTGTCTGCTTATTATGGTTATGTTGCCTCAAATATTGCTTATGGTATCTTAATATGGGGTAACGGCACTGATGTTACAAGAGTTTTTATTGCACAAAAAAAGTGTGTAAGGGCTATGTGTGGTAAAGGCCCACTGGACACGTGCAGACCCTTATTCATAAAATTGGGTATATTAACTGTCCCCGGAATCTATATCCTCGAAATTTATAAATTTGTAAGATTGCATTCTGAATTATTTAAGACAGCAAGAGACATATACCCAAGAAATACAAGATGTAATGACAGGCTTGTATTAGATAGAAAACCAAATACCGCTCTTTATCAGAAAAGCTGTTTCTGTATGTGTATTAAAATATTTAATCAAATTCCAAACCAGTTTAAGGTCGGACCCCTAAACCTAATGATAAAAAAACTTCGGTAATGGCTAATTGAAAGGTGTTTTTACAGCATAAATGACTTTTTAAACTCAGATTTTGCATGTTAATTTTATTGACAGAATGGAGCACTATACTTACTTATAAGAACTATTGTAAAAAATTGTAACCTCATTCTCTGCAAATAAACCATTTTGATTTTGATTTATAGTAACTTACCGTCAGGTGAGATGAAAGTCAAGCGTATACTTATTTTTAAATAAAAAAAATAGCTTCAAAACTCTACTTTATATACCGTCAAAGAAAGTAACACACACGTTAAATACGTTAATGTTAACCCTTTAAATATAACAGGCCCTTTACCTACCATATTTTAAACTTTATATGATGGAGGTAAGATTGTAAGTCAATAAAATATTCATCTACGTTAACCCTTGCAAAGGGTCCTACCTTGATGCGTGGTGAGCTTGTCGTCCCTAGACTCGAGGTCGCCGCTGGGGTTGACGTGCCACGTGGTGCGCATGTGCGAGTCGAGCGCGATCTTCATGTTCGCGCTCAGCTGGAGCAGGCAGTAGGTGAGGCTGCCGATAAACTCGAGCTCGTGGTTCCCCGCCCCGAAGATTAGTAACCTGAACAAAAGAGGACATTTTTTTAGAATAGGTAAAAATCCGAGAGATTGGATGTCATCATCAGCTCATTTTATGTCCCCACTGCTGGGGCACAAGCCTTTCCTATGGATGGATAGGGAGAACGGGCCATAAACCACCACGCCGGCCCAGTGCGGATTGGTGATTGTTAACGACTGCAACGGCTTTACGTGCCTTCCGAAGCACGGAAAGAGACAGTATGATGTAATGTAAAGTAAAAAAAATATTGTTTAATTACTTCACATTACCCATGTTCATACTAAAGCAGACCATTACATAGTATTTGCAATATTTTTAACAAGATTACAAACATTTAGATAAATTTACCCCTTTATATCAGTTCTTTGTGACGTTTTTAAGAAGTCAGGTATAAGTGCTAAAGATATCTATGTAATTCTCGCTAAGCTATCGTATCGAAACGCCTCGGTGGCCGAGTGCCAGAGAGCTCGGCCCGATACCCGAAGGTCCCGGGTTCAATTCCCAGGTCGGGTAAAATGCATTTCGGATTTTTCGATGCATAGCCCGGGTTTGTTATCACCAACCCGCATTTGGCAAGCGTGGTGATTAAGCCATTACCCATCAATTGTAGCGATGACTTGATTTCAATGATGGAGGCCTTTGCCCAGCAGTGGGACAGTTATAGGATGTTTACTACTATCGTATCTGTGGTCAGACGGACATGCCGTACAGTTATATGCCACTTGTACCAATAAAATACTTTAGCTAGTGAAAATGTTAAGTCGTTAAAAGATAAAAAACTTGTATAAAGAAAGACAAGAGAGAGAAAAAACAAGACTTATTAGAGTAATTAGCAGGGAAAATCTACATACGTACCTATTAGTTGTGAGTTTGTGAAGAGCTTCAAGAACGGACATTTGGTCCGCAATGGAGTCCGTAGAACGAGACAACAAGAAAAGGATTGTCCTGTTCAAACAGTGATGCAGTCCTTCTAGTGATATAACTGACGATTTCTTCTTTGCCTGCGTTACTAACTTTACTATGAAGTCAAAAACCTGGAAATAGAATGAAAAGACTTACTAATATGTTAAATTATATCTTATTCATTAGGATTAAAATTTATATTATAATAACAAAACCTATTAAAAAGGTTGGAATTTCTTCTAGTACTATTTACTAACCTCATGAGGATCTCTTGATAGTTGCCCTTGCCACAGCTTGTCGACCAGTCTCGCTGCTAAATAGCAGACGTTCGATATATTTGGTTCCGATCCAAAAAGTTCCGTGTTCAAAAGATTCTCCATAAGTGTCGTAAGGACTTCAGTCTGGTATTCAATTTGCTGTTGACTAGTCGAGTTAGCAGGTGATGCGTCCAATACCAAATCGATTACCTATAACAATGCAATAATTTCAAAAATAATGGATGCTAACCCAAATACAAGCGTTTAAAAGTTAGTTTAAAAATAAATAAAATTAATGATTACAAAAATTTATTAAGTTAACCTTAAGAGAAAACTACAATACAGAAGTAGGTATATAACGAATAACATTACACATATTTAACATGATAAAAACAGAAATAATACAAAAGAAAAACGAAATAAAAATCACTTACATCAAACACAAACGATAAACAAAGCAAATTCACAGAAGCGTCCGCAGAAAAAAAAGGTATTCAAAATCTTCATTGAAGCGAAGCTGGTATGAAAATTAATAAGCATGAGATAATTGTGACGAAAAAGATATAAAAAAAAGGTTTAGTTAACGTAAAAGTAGAACATGCAAAACCAAAAAAAAACAAAAAAAGCCCATATTTACACAATAAAAAAATGATCTCGGAGCGGAGCAGGGGCTACATGGCGTACAAAACATAGACGGCTGCACCGAGTCCGAACATGCGGCGGGCGCGGCGCACTAGAACCAACGTCCAAGCCCATTAATTTGTTAGTTCCCGTTATCGGTGTGCTAAACAGTTTTTTTCACTATTCGAAGGAGCAAAGTAATACAACGTGTAACATAAAGGCGTGATAAAAATTAAAAAAATCCAAAATGTATCTGATTTAGATCTTGTATGTGTTGTTACCAAGACATCATTATTAACTTTAATTTATAAAATGTTTTTGTTTAGATTATATTTTTTTTTTAGTTTTTATACTTAGCTCGGCAAATGACTCCATCCCACCTGATGTTAAGTGGAAATGAAGTCGAAAAAAAAATCAAAACGCAAATTTTGTTGCGAACAAATTACAAAAAAATGTTGAAAATTTCCACGAGCAGGATTTGAACTTGCGCCCTTCTAACATACCGGGTCAGGTGCTCTCCCAATTGAGCTATCGTGGTTCTAACCAGCCCGCCGAAATTATTTAAATCCTACTCGTGGAAATTTTTTCAACATTTGTGTTTTTGTAACTTTAATTTGTTATGCAATTGTAAATTAAATATTTATATTAGTGAAGTCAGGCGCGCAAAGTAAGCAAGAAGTAGTGATCATAAAAGTAAGTACACAGAGGTTACTAAACCGCTAGGGCTGTGACTTGTTTATTTTGATGTGACGTTACAATAGAAATATTTAATTAAACATTACATAACAAATTAAAGTTAATTATGTCTTAGTCACTCTGCATACTAGATCTAGATCGGATACACTTTGGACCTTGTCATTTTTACCACACCTTTCTGTTACACGTTGTATAATTTGTATAGAATCGAAACAGCGCTATCTAATGACAAACTTGCGACTGCTTTTTTCATAGATTGCACGGCAAATGACTCCACTTCGCCTGATATTAAGTGGAAATGTAGTCCAGACGCGAAGACAACTGGTGCGTGATAGATAACAACGCCGCATCAGTCGCCCTCACCCTGCTGGCCTACAAGGTGGCCTCTTTAAGCCACGTTTAAAAGACCTGACGTCATAGGAAGGAGGGAAAACGAACAAACTCCGTCAAATAGTAGTTAAAACTAGCGCAACGCACTTAACGGGCTCTAGGTTAAATAGAAATCGGTTGGTGTACTACACATAAGTGTTTGTAGAACACGCGTTGATTCCACAGTATAGGCTTAAGCTTAGACCTTACATTCACAATTAAAGGTTATAAGAACATGGGCCCACATCAGTGCTTTCATTGAGTCAGAAGTCAGAAGTATGACCAATGTTTAACGCTGATTCTTTAATTTCGTCGAAGAACCAAATTCTATATTGCACATCCATAAGCTATTTTTAGCATTATTTTTCTCTTTTGTTTACCTTCCCAAACCCAATCCCTCCCTGTATAAAAGCGTACCACCAAAAACTCATATTATATAAAAAAAACCCTTGGTTTCCCTTTATTCATTCTTTGTAACTATCACATCGACATGCAGAAAAATAATTGATAACACAAAAAAAGGAAAATGTTAAAAGTTACAATAATGTGGACGCTAGCTGCTCATAAAAATGTAGTTTTACAATTTATTGCAAAAAAAAATGGACAACATTGACATTAAAACATCAAGACTACATACAAAATACCAAAAAAAAGAGTAAACAATATTAGATCAGCATTCGATCTTCATCTTACCGGTGCGGTTTTGCCTGTGACATTGAGAGGCAGTGAATCGAGTACAATAACCCGCAGAAAGTCCATGATACCCTGACGTGCGGGGTGTTGCGTGAGCGCCGCCGAGTTTCCAACTATTACTACCTCTTTTTCAGAACCTGGTGTAGACGCACCTGAGCTCTCGCCGCTCTCGGATATTGCTGAAATATAATAAAAATATGACCAATATTACCTATGTAAGTCATATGGTGCATCCGCACCGCAGTTACTTTTTGTAGAGCAACGTCTCCAGCTGTTAGTGAGCAACATCTGATAATAAAAAGTAATTTGTAGTTATTATACAATGTTATTTTTAGTTTATACGAAACCTGAAAACTGTTTGTTCACAATCAGTAATAGAATCGATTTCAATATTTTTTACACCATGTTACATTTGACCAAATAGTATTTACAAAATTTCAAAAAAGTACACCTTACTAAAAAAAATTGCGGCCGCGCGCATCGCTTGTCACGTGGATGCGAGAGAGCGCAAGGTCGCACAGCGCACCAATCGAGGCACGCGCCGACTCCACACACGTGGACGCACGCCACCCCCACCCCCGTGTGTCAGTCACCCGAATGCTATCGACCGGTGTATGTGTCACATGTGCCCCGCGCGTCCTGCCTGACTCTTGCTCCCGCGCAGTGTTAGTTTCCGTATCGAGAAAATGGGATTTCGATACACCAACGCTCAGTACACATAAATGGTACGAACGCTAGCTGTGTGTGGTGATAACGTTTCCGCGGCATAGCGACGTTACCAATACGTAATCAATAAGTGCAGTGTCGCGTGCTATATGTGATCACGTTCGCACGAGGACAACGGGACAGCGCAAAAAGCTTGTAACTTCGTGAGTTTTCAAGATATATTTGAAAATATTTGACCCGTATTTCGATTTTCGTATAAACTAAAAATAAGGTTGAATGTTGCCGTGTTAAGTACCTTTGCCTAACTTTTGAAAACCGCCAACATCTGATCGATAACATTACGATACACGTCCGTTACCTGTAAAAGTTTGTGAACATGTGCCGTGTAAGTGAATGTAACTTGTTGCTGAATGTTACACTTTGTTAATATATGTTATTGGCGGTATGGATGCTTTTTTTAATACTGTGGCAAGTATTGACCGCAATCTCACCTTCCATCAGGTGATGGTAAGTGATGATGCGGCCTAGGATGTAGCATACTTGCCTAGATAATGCCTGTTCACCCTTGCCTTGAAAATGTCTAGGTTGTACGTATGCGATGAGCAACACTCAACAAATATCAAAAGTGGTCGCAAAAGTTAAAGAATGTCACCTAATGTTATCGTGTTGCATTACAAAAAGCAACTCTATAGTGATAAAGATAAAAGTTGTATAAAACTTACGCATATGAATATCGTCATTAGAATTCGGCGGGAACAGTGTCGATGCCAAAGCAGTCAACACCTCAGCGGTCATCATAATCGTCACGAAATCCGGTAACGTGTTATATAGAGAGAACAGGACCTAAAACAGTAACATCACTTTAACATTTTACAAACACTAGTGCATAATCCTTAGTGTATTGATTGTTTTCACAAAGAAGCTAAAGATATTCTAATTTGATCACCCATTTGCTGACCCAACATTGCGAAAGTTGCTTAACTTGCACGATCACAACCCAAACGGTCGCTGCATCATCATCATATATTATTTTTTATGATACTAAGCAAGCAATCATATTGTTTAAACTCTCCCTAACATCCTCTCCTAACACCTAACATATTGTTTAAACTTTACCTGTATGATCGCAATGGGATGATCAGCCAACCATTCCGGCATAGAACCCTGTTCAGAATGTACTAGTGCCCTCACAGCCCCCAGCAGTATCACCACAGCTTCTGGACACAGTGTAATCCTGGCTGCCACTGCGGCGGACGACTGCCTTGAAGGGGCCGCCGCCCCCCATGCCGCGCCCCATACCCGCTCTACTGACACTGTCTTATCCGAACCGACGTTACGCATCGGCTGGCCGAGGGTCAGCCCGAACAGGAGGTAGTACAGCTCCGGTATTTGCAGGTGCGATAGTATGAGCCTGAAAAGATAGTTGTCGTTGAGATGATCTGCTAATCTAAATCTAAATTTGATTAAGTAATATCTATCTATAATATTGTAAAGAGGAAAGCTTTGTATTTTTGTATAGCCGCTAGTTATCAAATAAAGAAGTGAAATTATGTTTGGAGTTAGTTTGCGAAAATATCTAAATATATAGAAACCAAATATTCACGCCTACTACGGCGGCGTAGCTGAAAGTGTTGTGTGCACACGTGTCTTCCCCCCTTCTAAGATACACTATCCACACTAAGTATTGTTCCAAGGCATCGTACTCGTTGCCAAAGAGGACGAAAATCCGGTTCACACATGCGCTTTACCAGACACAGACATTGTGCTTGGGCGCCTTTTCTCTCTTTCACGACATGGGCGGCCTGACTGAGCCGAAATCTTTTACAAATAAACAAAGAATAAGCTCCGAATAGTTATTCCGTATGTTTTGTTCCTTTCATGTAAACGTCATTTCAAATTAGAGTAAAAGAGACAAAACACAGAATAATTATTCGGAGCGTGTAGCTCGTAGCTCGAGCTCGAAACACGTTGACTTGCGGGCGCGGTGGCGGGCGCGGTCACGAAATATCAAACATATGACGTGATATCCAAGTGTTCACGTACGAAACGAACGTGCGGTCTAAGTAGCGGACAAACTAGCGACTGGCGCTCGCGGCAGTATCAAACGCGTAAGACGTTTGTGTGTTCACGTCGAAACCCATAGGCAAAACCAGGCATATCACGCCCGTTGTATGCCCTTTTCCCGCCGCTGTATTCCTTACGTACCAGGAGAGCAGCGTGAAGCCGGAGGTGTGCAGTAATGGCGCGTGCAAATGCGCGTGCGACTGCACCGCCGCTGGTAACATCACGCCCGCCTGCTGCGGCGTCGCTGCCACCTCAGTGTTCCGTAGCCAGCCGCCGTTGCCAGCGCCTTCACGAAACCTGGTCAAATAGACATACCATATATTGTTTTATTTACATAATTTAATGTATTTTTGTAATGGAGTATGATTAGTATTTGATATTATGGAAGCAATACGAAGTAGTTTCCTATTACAAACGACAGATCATACGGCTTACCATGGCCATTAGTAGCCACCGCAGCCTATCTCTAATTCCGTTCAGCTTATAGACAGATTGTAACAGTTATTAAAATTATTGGCAATCTAATCTATCTAACTTTCTTACCTTTGCATTATAGCACATTGCTGACCCTGTCCCGAACACAAAATGACTAGAAGTCTCAGTGACCAAAGAACTGTAGTGGGGTGTACATTTTCCTGCATGAAGCTCAGCAACCAATCCATGCCTAGTACCCGTGATATCTCCTCACAGACTATTGTGTTCACCAGATTGCGAGCGGTAAACAGCAGACCGTGTAAAACATTGAAGCACTTGTTTCTCAATATAACTTGCTCGCCCTCGCATTCTTTCTCACAATCACTTTCTTTGAGGTTCAGTCCTTTCTCTGTTTGCGTCGGCAACGGCAATGTGTAAGCCATGAACTGACCTAAGCACAACAAGTCGCTAGGTCTCGGCTGTCCGCCCAACAAAGCTGCCAGCAGTTGTATCAGGACATTCTTTGTGCTAACGACTTTCACGTCGTTTATAACGTAAAGCAGTTTGGAGACTAGTTGCAGTTCCCTCATTGTGCGTAAGTTGTGCGTTCTGTGCGCTGTTTCAGTTGCCAACTCTAATAAATGCTCTAGTAAAGATTTGATTAGACCGCCTGGCGCGCCGAGCCAAACGTCTAATTCGCATATCAGATCCTGCAATGCAATAAGCTGGATTAAGCTAGGGTGGTCGTACCAACACTAACAATTGTAATTATTTGCAAAAAATGTTTATATTGATTGGTTTTATTTACCTGGAACGCTGTCAAGTTAGGTATTGATGATGTCTCCTTTTGGCTATCGACTGTTCCGACCAAACCAAATATAAGGTGCAATATATGGGAGTTTAAGAGTTGTTTCTTCCTTTTTAGAAGCATAGCTAAGGTTTGGTATCCTCTCCGACGGTCCATCTCGGCTTGAGCTGCTTTGTTTGAACGCACTACACATACCAATGCTTTGACGCCAGCGTACAGGCATTCCACATCTTGCGCCATTGCTATAAGGCCAAGTAATACTGAACAACCGCCAACTGTATCAACCTAAAATGTATTAAATGTTATTTCAAAATTTATAAGGTTTATATATCATCATCAATTATTGATTTATTAAAAACCGCAATTATCGTTCTATACAATATAATATTAAATTTTCCTTTTTATTATTATTATTTTCAAGTGCTAATTGCTGCACTGAAGCTAAATTAAATATTTATAAAATTTATAAAATACAATGTAAAAATTAAACGCCCACCCGACCCAGCCAGGAATCGAACCTGGGTCTTCCGCAATCCGGGCGGCTGCACTGACCGCTATGCTACCGGGAAGGCTGACGTAAGCGCTGAATTTTGTCACTGCTTTTTAATTTTTGAGTGCTAATAGCGGCGCAGTGCGCCTGCTATCCAAGAGTCATTGCAACCGATGGCCGTTGGCTTGTTTAATTGTTTCACTGTATTTTATAAATATTTAATATAATATTAGATAAAAATTTGCTTCAAGTAAACGTACACAATATGCGTACCACTTTATGGAAACAGGCGTAATAATAGTATGTAAGTACTAAACTAATGGTCTTGCAAAGAATCTCACCATAATAGCAGCTGGTTTAGAGCAGAACACCCTAACGCCCAAATATCCCACCACAGTTCCACCCAGACACCTAGCCGGCCCCATCAAATGTCCAGCCGAATTGTGTAAAATCCTTATAGGCGTCGCGTTCTCATGGGACGACATGCCAAGTTGTTTCGCGATAGCTTTGTTGTCGTTCTTGCTATATACTTTCCGTATTTTAGCTAATGTAAGCTGTGACATTGCGCGTGCGTTGATTCCGAAGACAACTTTCTCTTCGGCGACGAGTGGAGCTTGCGGCTCTTGGTTTTGTCCAGGCAGCTGAGGCGCTTGTAAGGTACCAACGTAATGTGGTCCGAGCTGGTAAATCACGGCAACAGTTTGGGCTGGCAGTACCTGGCATAAAAAACATAGTGTTACAGTTGATGGCCAAAATAATACAAATCGATAATGCCAGATTCGTTAATCATACTTCATTTTTATTTATTTAACAGTAAATTTTTGGAGACATGCTAAAAAGGTCGGTTCTTGCAAATCGACAACTAGAAATAGTAGACCTAAGTCTCATCATCATCATCATCTCAGCTAAAAGACGTCCACTGCTGGACAAAGGCCTCCCCCAAGGATCTCCACAACGACCGGTTTTGTGCTGCTCGCATCCAGCGGCTTCCCGCGACCTTCACCAGATCGTCGGTCCACCTTGTTGGAGGCCTGCCCACACTGCGCTTTTCGGTACGCGGTCGCCACTCCAGGACTATCCCGCCCCAGCGGCCATCAGTCCTGCGAGCAATGTGACCTGCCCACTGCCACTTGAGCTTAGCAACTCTTCGGGCGATGTCGGTTACCTTTGTTCTTCTGCGGATCTCCTCATTTCTGATTCGATCACGCAGAGAAACCCCGAGCATAGCCCTCTCCATTGCTCTTTGAGTGACCTTGAGCCTTTTTATGAGGCCCATAGTGAGCGACCACGTCTCAGTCCCGTATGTCATCACTGGCAACACACACTGGTCAAAGACTTTCGTCTTGAGACACTGCGGTATATCGGACGAGAAGATATTTCGTAGCTTACCGAACGCTGCCCAGCCTAATTGGATTCGACGATTGACCTCTTTGCTGAAGTTGGACCTACCTAGCTGGACCGTTTGTCCCAGGTAAACATAATTGTCCACAACTTCAAGGGCAGAGTCCCCAACCTTCAGAGGAGTGGGTACGACACGTGAGTTCGACATAACTTTCGTCTTCTCCATGTTCATTTTAAGACCCACTTGTTGAGAGACTCTGTTGAGGCCACCGAGCATTGCGCCGAGGTCTTCCAGGGTCTCAGCCATGACCACTATATCGTCAGCAAACCGAAGGTGAGTGATGTATACGCCGTTGACGTTGATGCCGAGTCCTTTCCAGTCCAGAAGCTTGAAAACATCTTCCAGTGCAGCAGTGAACAGTTTCGGAGAAATCACATCTCCCTGTCTCACTCCTCGCTGCAACTGTATAGGTTTCGAGCTCTGGTCCTGAAGACGGACTGACATAATGGCGCTTTCATACAAACACCTCAACACTTCGATGTACCGATAGTCAATTTGGCACCGCTGGAGAGACTGTAGCACGGCCCATGTCTCAATCGAATCGAAGGCTTTTTCATAGTCCACAAACGCTAAGCAAAGAGGCTGGTTATACTCTTCGGTTTTCTGTATAACCTGCCGCAGCGTATGTATGTGGTCTATGGTGCTGAAGCCTTTTCGGAAACCGGCTTGTTCGATAGGCTGGAAATCATCAAACCTGCGTGCGAGACGATTCGTTATGACTCTAGAAAACAGCTTGTAGACGTGGCTTAGAAGTGAGATGGGCCTGTAGTTCTTCAGCAGGGTTTTATCGCCCTTTTTGAAAAACAGTACCACCATACCTTCGTGCCACGTCTCTGGTGTTCTGCCCCCTAGTACGACGGAATTAAATAGCTTCTGAAGAGCTACGAGTACCGGTCTTCCGCCTGCTTTCAGAAGCTCGGCCGTAATTCCGTCAGCACCTGGTGCCCTGCCGTTTTTGAGCTGTTTGAGAGCCATACTAATCTCGTATAGGCTGATGTCCGGGATGTCTTCGGTAAAGTGCCGAGTTAACTTAGCTCTAGGGTCTTTAGCTAAGCTTTGTACAGATGGCCGTGTGGATGTGTAAAGCTGTCCATAGAACTTCTCGACCTCTCCCATAACATCGGACCTGGTCGTGACAGTTCTGCCGTCATCGGTTTTCAGCGTCGTCAGTTGGCACTGCCCAATACCCAGATCTCTTGCGAACACTTTTGAGCCTTTGTTCCGCTCAATGGCCTCTTTAATACGGTTAGTATTAAATTGGCGCGTGTCGCGAGTCATAGACTTCGAGATCTGCCTATTTAGCCGCCGAAACTGAGACGCATCACCTGAGGAAAGCAGAACCATTGCGCGCCGCTCTTCCATTAGTTTGAGAGTATGGTCTGAGAACTTTTTGGTTCCTTTTGCACGGTGGGTTTTAAAGAACTTGGACCCAACCGTTTGGACAGTTTCCACAAACCTGTTGCTGTATTCGTCCACATTTTCGCAATCATTTAGGCGCTCGAAGCGATTCTGCAATTCGAGCTGAAAGCTTTCGGGGTTTTGGATTTGGATGGGTGCAGGACGGAGCGTAGACCTTACCAATCGACGTCTTTCCAGCTTAACGTTGATATTCAATGTGCCTCTTACCAACCGGTGATCGCTGCCAGTTTTAAACGCATTGATCACAGTGACATCATTGTCAAAGTCAAAGACAAAGTCAAATATTCTTTATTCAAATAAACTTTAGAAAAGTGCTTTTGAATCGTCCATAATTTTTTTACCTACTACCCATTCAGGACGTATATTTTTAGCTGTGGAGAAGAATGGGCGCAAGAAACTCCACAGCTTTAATTCATTATGTAACGACATTTACAAAATTATATGCCGTTACGTTACCAAGTTATACAAGTTTAAAAAACCTTAACAATATATTGGATTAGAAATAGATTGGAGCATTTTAAACCCATGCTGTTTTGTCTTCAATGTAATCAGACACTTTATAATAAGCTTTTTTATAAAGCTTTTCTTTAATAGCGATTTTAAATTTATTAATATCTAGTTTTTGGATATTACTTGGAACTTTATTGTAAAAACGTACACACAGGCCTCTAAATGAATTATTTACTTTTTGGAGCCTAGTATTAGGTACTGCTAGTTTGTTTTTATTTCTAGTGTTTACATTGTGAATATCACTGTTTTTAGAAAAAGTTTCAATATTTTTATATACATACATTAGGTTCTCGTAAATATATTGTGATGCAACTGTCATTATATTAATATCTTTAAATCTCTCCCTAAGAGAATTACCAGCTCTTAGATTATAAATTGCTCGAATAGCCCGCTTCTGCAGCACAAAGATAGTTTGAATATCGGCAGCATTGCCCCACAGTAAAATGCCGTACGACATTACGCTATGGAAATAACTAAAGTAAACAAGTCTAGCTGTTTCAATGTCAGTGATCTGACGAATTTTCATTACTGCATAAGCCGCAGAGCTCAGTCTACTCGACAATTTATCTATATGTGGGCCCCACTGTAGCTTTGCATCCAACGTAATGCCTAGAAACACTGTGGTGTCCACAAGGTCCACATTCTTATCTTTAATTTTTACACTGGTTTTTACCTCCTTAACGTTGGGTAATACAAATCTTATACATTTGGTTTTTTGTTCATTTAATAGCAAATTGTTAACACTAAACCAATGAACTATCTTTGTGACAGCATTGTTCACATCGTCATCAATCGGCTGTCGTCGTTTCACTTTGAATAAAAGTGAGGTATCATCTGCAAACAATACTATCTCATGTTTGTCTTTTACAAAGTAAGGCAAGTCGTTAATATAAATTAAAAATAAGAAAGGACCAAGAATTGAACCCTGTGGAACACCCATTGTAACCACCGATCCCGGAGATCTTTTACCGTTAACATCAACCCTCTGAACCCTATCACTCAAATATGAGATAAGAAGATTCAGTGATGCATCTCTAATTCCATAGTGGTAGAGCTTCCTGACCAGGGTTTCATGTAAAACACAATCAAAGGCCTTGGATAAATCACAGAAAACCCCTACGGCATCGTGAGAATCCTCCCAGGCATTAAATATTTGAAGAATAAGCTCAACACCAGCGTCAGTAGTCGAGCGACCCCTAGTGAAACCATATTGTCTAGAATGTAAAAGTTTATTTCTATAAAAATGAACTTGAATTTGGTCTAGAATTATCTTTTCAAATATTTTACTAAATGTGGGTAACACAGAAATTGGTCTAAAGTTAGAGGGGTCACATGTGCTACCTGATTTGAATAATGGGATTACTTTACTGTGCTTCATTAGGTCAGGAAAAACACCACAGTCAATGCATTCATTAAATATGCAAGCTAAAACTGGAGCTATTGTCTCAATAACGGATTTAGTGACGTCGACGGAATTACCCCACAGATCAGCAGTCTTCTTTTTATTAAGAGTATTAAAAGTTTTAATTATATCTCTAAAATCAATTTTTTGAAAACTAAAATAGTTTTTACTAGGTTTGACATTTTCCTTTAGAACCGCTTCAGCTACAGTGGGGGAGGAGTCTAAAGCCTTTGTAGTTGAAACTGGAATATCAGTAAAAAACTTCTCAAATGCCGCAGCAACATCAGCATCGGAAGTTAAGGTTTGATTTTCGTAGCTCAATTTGTACTCATTGTTACGACTTTTGACATTTCCAGTTTCACTATTTATAATATTCCATGTCATTTTTATTTTGTTATCACTTAGCTTAATCTTTGAACTCAGGAACTTTGCCTTTGCTAATCGACATACTATTTTAAATAACTTAGAATAATTTTTGACATACAATTTAAAATCTTCACTGGTGTTATAGTTGCGTTCATCATATAGCTCATAAAGTCAGTTTTGCGTTAAAGTCTCCCATGACAACGGTGTAATGAGTTTTGGAGGCTTGTATGGCTCTAGAGATGTCCTCATACGTAGCTTCCACCTCATCGTCAGGGTGTGTCGTAGTAGGAGCATAAACCTGTATGACCTTCAACGAATACCGTTTGGTTATTCTGAGTATAAGGTACGCTACCCTAGGCGACACACTCCCGGTCTCGACAACGTTGTTCACGAGGGACTTATGGACGATGAACCCGACACCACCTTGGGACAGTTGTTCGCCCTCCCGGAAATAGAGCAAGTTACCGGACTTGAGGATTATCGAGTCCTCCCCCTCTCTTCGGACTTCAGATAATCCAACTATGTCCCACCGTATCTTGCTCAATTCTTCCTCCAGTTCGTGAATCTTCTCGTCAGTCCGCAATGTGCGCGTGTTAAATGTTGCCAGGGCCAGAGTTCGTTGTTGGCGGTAGCCAGGTCTCTGCCGGAGATTCTTAGCACCCCCTGCCCCGTCGCTGCCTTGGCCGCTACCGTAGCTAGGGCGAGCGGGGCCGCCGGGGACTAGGGGCCGGTTTTTGCTGGTGTGCATGTCATGGGGGGGTATTTGCCATAATCGCCACGCTTGGCAGGCGGGTTGGCGATCGCAGTAGGTTGAAGGTAACCTCAGAGAGATGCTGCTGCCCATCCTCTGGAATGGTCCCTTAGTCGCCTTTTACGACACCCACGGGTTGAGATGGGGTGGTGCATTTCTATATCCCCGGCACCACACGGAGACCTAAGTCTAACAAATATATTATAAAGTAAATTTTAGTTAAGGCAACCAGTGTTCAAGATTCTGTTCAAAGTATTTTGTGATGTGTATCGTATTTTTATAATGATACGGTTCGAAGGACCATAAAATATGCTGTTTTAGGACACAGAAGAAGCACGCTTGGCGCGCCCACCTTGGTTTGCACTTTCGCGGGTGTAGCTCATCTTGGCATAGCCACCATCACCAACTCTAAATCTGTCTATATAGATAGTATGTCGATAGCACAGACCAATTATCTAGATAGACCGCTCAGGACGACTTCGTCATTTTCTTAAACTTGACACTTTCCTAACTTGTCTCTTTTTTAACTCGGCTCTTTCTTAGTTGGTCTCTTTCTTAAACTTGACACTTTCCCAACTCGTCTCCCCTCCGGACTCATTTTAATAAACTTGCCACTTTCCTAACTGGTCTCATTTTTAACTCGGCTCTTTCTTTCTTTGGGTTACGTTTATGAGACAAGTTAGGAAAGTGTCAAGTTCAAGTAGCCAGTATGTAGTACCTAGACGGCCACCCACCAACGCAACGCTGCGATTGCGGACGAGCGAGTTATGTAAAGGTTCCCATATCAAATGAAACTAGGGGCACATGCTTCTGCTTCATTTTTAATATACTATCATTATACAATCACAAAAGGGGAAAGAAGAAAAACAAGTTCTTTAGTATTAAGTATGTTTTTTTTTAATATACTATCATTATACAATCACATAAGGGGAAAGAAGAAAAACAAGTTCTTTAGTATTAAGTATGATTTTTTTTTTTCGAATTTTTCTAATGCGTAATCAGCGGTCTTGTTAGTTGAACCTTAACAGTTGAACCTAGGTGAACCAAGAGAAAAAAAATTGCCCGTAGTTCACCTAGGTGAACTGATCCGGTGGACCACGGCTAAGGAGATAGAAAAAAAACAGCGACTGAGAAAGAGCCGAGTTAAAAATGAGACGAGTTATGAAAGTGTCAACATTGCAAAAGAGACCAACTAAGAAAGAGCGGAGTTAAAAATGAGACGAGTTGGGAAAGTGTCAAGTTTAGGAAAAAGACCAACTAAGAAAGAGCCGAGTTAAAAAAGAGACAAGTTAGGAAAGTGTCAAGTTTAAGAAAATGACGAAGTCGTCCTGAGCGCATTATACAATCACATAAGGGGAAAGAAGAAAAACAAGTTCTTTAGTATTAAGTATGATATTTTTTTTTTTTTCGAATTTTCCTAATGCGTAATCAGCGGTCTTGTTAGTTGAACCTTAACAGTTGAACCTAGGTGAACCACGAGAAAAAAAAATTGCCCGTAGTTCACCTAGGTGAACTGATCCGGTGGACCACGGCTAAGGAGATAGAAAAAAAACAGCGACTGAGAAAGAGCCGAGTTAAAAATGAGACGAGTTATGAAAGTGTCAACATTGCAAAAGAGACCAACTAAGAAAGAGCCGAGTTAAAAATGAGACGAGTTGGGAAAGTGTCAAGTTTAGGAAAAAGACCAACTAAGAAAGAGCCGAGTTAAAAAAGAGACAAGTTAGGAAAGTGTCAAGTTTAAGAAAATGACGAAGTCGTCCTGAGCGAGATAGACGACGAATATGTCTCGATTTGTAAGAAAACCAAGCGTGCCACATTTTTTTGACATAAATGATTTGACAAGCGCTAGTTAGATACGACCTGTAGTTTTCGAGTTACTCATCCTGGCATGCCCATCTTTGACCCTTTATAACTTTTGAACGGTAGATTGACAATCTCTGATATTTGGTGTTGGTGCCATGCCAAGATGAGCCACACACTTTCGCGGTGCAACTTGACGGCAGCCTAAGAAATAAGAATCTAAGTATGATAATCACGTTCACTGCGGTACACACTCAACACACCTAATAGTGATGACACTATGACTCTATCTATATAACTGTCACTCTAATAGTGGTGCAACGTGACGAAAGGCTAGTTTAAGTACTCACGTCTTCCAGCAGCAAGGCCGGGCCCTGCCGCCACAGCAGCCGCGAGTAGCGTCGCCACTGCGGCGGGGTGCCTACCACGCAGTACACACTTGAGGCCCCCGATAAAGTAGCCGCGCCCCCGCCAGGGTTCGCACTCACGTAGTGCAGCTTGCCGGAGTGCATATGTTGACCTAGCAGTGACAAAGTTTGCTTTTAAAAAAATCTTCGAATGAATTTTTATGCTATGTTCCTAGTTTCTGACTACTTATTGGAGTAAACAGTTTATGAGAGTAACTAGAAAGACTACGTAGTCTTTTAAGTTACTCTCATAAACTGTTTACTGTCACTGTTAGGATGATTAGAACATACACGACGCAGTCAAAATGATTACGACAATAACGTAGAAGTCTGATAGTTTCTGTTGTAACAGAATTCTGTGCTTATATCACCAGATCACAAATGCCCTGCTGAAATGGCATCAAGAATGTGGTAAGAGTAATAGTAATGTGGTATGAAGAATGTAAGCGTTATCGTAATGGTAAGGTAAAATGTGGAAGCCTCACTAGTAAAAAACTGAAATGTAAGAAGTTTGTAATAGTTTTAAGTATGTTTTATCTTTTGTACCTGCTTGTGATGAGAAATAAATTAATATTCTAGTCTATTCTATTTACTTACCGTCAAGGTACAGCGAGAAGGAGGAGTTCTTGAGCACGGCCCGGTTGAGGACGAGAGCTAAATGGTGCCACTGGCCCTCGTGCTGCAAGTCCGGGCACCAGACGCGCGCGCCGCACTCGCCCGAACCCTCGGGCTCCCATTCGCCTACATCTAGGAACAAAGTTTACGAATAAAAATTATGTAATCATGTAAAAACTACAATAATAATATTGCTTATAATATTTTATAAGGTAGGTAGGTTAATATTATTTGCCATTGCACATTTTATTCTGTTTACGCTTGCTCGTAATTAAATCGACACTTAGAAACATTAGTTCTATAAACTGTCATTATCATTAAGTCATTAGTATTTGCGCACTTCTTGCATCTCCTTTTTATTCTTTGGAGGCCTGAACTAAAAGATGTCAGGAAGAGATCGCTTTTAGGGCTAAGACAGTGTTCGGTCTGTTTTTCTTTATGTTACAAGGAATGAAGTTTTTATCTATCTATAAGTGGTGTTGCATACACATTAACATCGATGTTTATCTATCTATCTGTGGTGAAAATGCGCCATAAGAAAACTTTGTTTTATCAACTAAAAACTCACTGTGCGGCACCAAAGTTTCTTGCGTCGACACGATGATAGCTTTGTCTCTCGCCGACAGGACGATGGTCAAACAAACGAGGTGTTCGTCGCGGCTGTTATTAATATTTCTGACCAGCGTTAGTAGCCGGACGCAGTGCGGGTCGGTGCGAGGGTCAGAGTACTTCTCCACACATATCCATGTTGAGTAGGTTAGGCCGGTTTGTGGTGGGAACACCCTGTCGCCTGTCAGTAACAAATGACTTTGATGAAGCTACAGGTAAAGTGGATAAGTTTTACAAAAAGGTTTACAAAAAAAATATTTTTTAAATTTGTTTTATTTAATTTTTAATTAGCAGCTTAATATCAATTAAATCACACTGTCAGTATAAAATATTTATTAATATTCAAATTTTATATGAACAATAAAGTTTGCGTGACATTTTTTAACAAGAAATTTTAGGCAAACGAAAGTCGACAAAAATATGAGTTACTAGCGGCCGCTCGCTGTTTCACCCGTGTGGTTCTCGTTCCCGTGGGAATATCCAGATAAAAAGTATCCTATGTGTTATTCCAGGTTATAAACTATCTGTTTGCTAATTTCATCCAAATCCATCCATCCGTTGCAGCGTGAAGAAGCAACAAATATACGAACATACACACAAACATTCGCATTTATAATATTAGTAGGATTTTAGCTCTAACTGCACATAAATAATTTGATTCTTTGAAGAATGGTAGCAATCAGAGACATCAAATTAAAAGTAAAAAAATCTCTAACAATAGGGTTTTAAAAATGATTTTTTTAGATAATAACAATGATCATTAACGTTAATTGAAATATCTGAATACAGCGGTTGTATAACTTTTTATAATACAATAATTTATTTTTAATTTCTACTTTCATACCTGATCCTATTCCTCCAAGCGTGGCATTGTCTTGAGTGCCGAGAGCATTCAAATTAGCCGACTGCGGCGCAATACTTGGCAGATACAGGCATCCAAAACCCTCAGCCGACATGTCAAACTCCACGAATGGCGGTAGAGTGCACGAATTCTGTGACCTGTCAACAATACCAATTTATTAACACGACCTAAGAATTACCCTGATAGTATCACTGGTTTGTACGACTCGAAGGACCATTAAGTTTTACGGTTTTTCCTTATAAACTTGCAATGATAAATAGATAGTAAAGATATAGTTTTATAACAGTTTATTGATACTTAAAATAATATGATAAATTAAAATTGGCAATGTGTCATGGGCCAAGTTGGCAACATATTAGACGCCACACACAACACGGAGGGGCCGTGGTAGACCGAGGAGATGGCGGGACGAACTGGATGAATGTAACCAAAATTGGAATCAATTAGCTAAGGAGCGCAATGGGTGGAAGATATGGAGAGAGGTCTTTGCCCAGCAGTGGGACAGTGACTGAGGGCTAATAATAAATAAATAAATAATAAATTAAAATTATAAATACATGCAACAATGATAATCACTCAATGTACGGTCATTAACCGTACACTGTCGAAAGCAAGATTATGAGTTCGTATTCGTAACTACAGGACTTGATCCGAAGTATTTTTATTTTTTTTAAATGAAATTGAATTGTAAGTATAGTTAAATACCTGTAATCCCTTGGGGTAGTCATGGACACCAAGGTTTTGATCCTGGTCAGCGGGACTGGACCTCCTGGCTTGCAGACTTGACCAGGTTCTGCTGATATGCAGTTCAAAGGATTTCCCATCCTTAAAAATTCCCTAAAAAAAGGTACATTCATGTTTTAATATAATTGCTTATGAATTTGCACCATGTAGGTATATAGGGTATCAGTATCGGTGTAAAACTATTACACTTTATAAATAGCATAAGAAAGCATTTTAAAAAAGCGGCCATGGACTGCTGTGGTAGAATTTGTTAATTGGTGTAACATTAGTATAGTTTTAGATTAAGATCCTTATTGTAAAGAGGAAATAAAGAATTTTTATTATTATTATTATTATTTTTATTACTATTTCTTCTGCTTCGCGAGATTCCATACTAAATAATTTTCCAATTTAAAAGCAACTTGAGTTATTATTATTTCTAAGTTCATGCGAACAATTAATACACTTTGCAATGATTGCATTAATCATACCTGAGTTCGATAGGCCGCAGCGCGTGCGCCGCCAGCCGCTCTAGCATATACATGGCTGGTGAGTGTAGAGGGTGTTTTTCGCATCGCAAAGCGGCGCCGCAAACACGTAGCACTATGCCTGCTAACCCCGCCCCGCACATCACTTGTTGGTTGCGTTCGCTACGAACAGAATACCAATTGGATGTAGGAATGGAAAGACAAAGTCAAAGAATTTATTCTAAATAATCTAAAAACAAAATTAATAGTTAGTAGGTACAGCAAATTACTCCACTACACTTTATGATAAGTGGAAATGGAGTTTAGACGCAAAGACCGTCGTGTGCGTTGTTTTCACGCGGTGCCGCGTGAAAACAATGCAGCATCAGTAACCCTCACACTGATGCCGGCCCACAAGGTGCCAAAGGCCACTTAAAACTATTACATTGCTACGACAAACTGGTCCCTGCTCAGCGTATAATGATGTAGAAGACCTGAAAGGCTTATTTAATAAAATATTTTCGTAACCAAATAATGTAAAAAAAGACTGTATTATGTTAAGTTCAGCACTAAGTTTATTGTAAGTCTAGAGACTTATATAAGTATTCTAATAATGATATCGTACATAAGCAGTTATAACAAACGAAAAAATAGATGTTTTCTAAAATGTTCTTCAGTCTTTGATTGCCTCAATTTTTACACTGTTTTACAGTGATAAACGAAGCTTAGCGACATGACCACCACATATTTAACAGTCGCCATTCCAAACTACATATTTTTACTTACAGAACCAATGTTTTCTTACACGTCAACTTGTTAAAAAACTACATAAACTTTATATACAAAAAGAAACACACCATCTGACAAGGCTCTTCAGTACGTGCGCTAAATAGTCCCGTATCGCGCGCGCATACTGCTCGTGTTCTTGAGGCCTCGGCAAGGCCGGCAGTAGCTTGGCCAGTACTACCACCACGCCTGAGTGGATCACCCAAGCCTCGCCGGAAGACCCATTCGAAGACAGGTTTAATGGGGCTGTTCGTCCAGCTGGCTTTGACTGGAAAGAAATACGGTTAAAGAGTTTCATCATCATCGTCTCAACCAAAAGACGTGCACTGCTGGACAAAGGTCTCCCCCAAGGATCTCCACAACGACCGGTTTTGTGCTCGTATGTAGTGGCTACCCGCGACCTTCACCAGATAGTCGTTATTCTCAAAATAATACATCAATCCACTAATAGAAAGTATGCAGTAAAATAAAATAAAAACAAATGTAGTAAAAAAATTATTGCTTATTTTCAACACAGAAACACAGCAAAGAAGTGACACATTTTTATTTTATTAACTCGCAAATTTATTTGATATTATTGATTTGACTTATCATTACAATATTGAATCAAGTGGGTAGTTTTTTACATCGAAAACCAAACTGCAAAGTAATCGCAACGTGCTCTGAGCGCTGACAATAGACAGACTGTCATGTTTACAAAAGTTTATGTTACAGTGCCCAATGGTGTGAACTGTTTTATTAAAAAAAAAAAAAAAAAAAAAAAAATTTAGTTCTTTCAAGTTTTGGGAGTATTTTATACTGTAATTAATAAAAAAGTTGAATAAAATTAATCTAATTCTTTTTAGCGATACTTAGTTTTGAATGTCCTTACCTCGTTAATTGCAGAACTTTGTCTAGTCAAACTAGGTGATTTGACGTTGAGGGAACCACAGAATGTTGGTTTGTCGAAAGAGTCGAGAGCGACATCATATAGCAGCCTCAATACAATGCATGCGTGTACAAATACAACAGGAACTTTGTCGGGAAAGCTGTAAAAATAACGTTAAATGGTAAAGATGCGGTTCGAAGGACCATTTCTTTTTCATTACGAAATTAATGTCTACGCACGTTATTTCCAAAATGTTGCTAGTAAAAATCTCATGGAATACTTCATAGAGTTCTGGATCACCATTTTCGGTATCATTTTGTAATTCCAAGTCTTCGGTAAAGCATCCTAGTAACCTTATAGTATCGCTTAGAGTTGTCATACAAATCTGCAATAAGTTCAATAGATAACTAAACAATATCAATTTAGAGATGTTGAATTTGTACATAAAAAAATAGTAATAGTTGTGTGTTATCTTAAAAAAGTTCTTAAAATAGTTTTACCTCATGATGAAAAAATTTCGCATTCGCCGGTTCAAACCTCATAGCGGTACTGATGGTATAAAACACGATGTGTATTAGCTGCAGCATGTCGCGGTCGACCATTCCGTTGCCTTTAAGTTTGCCTTCGAGCGAAACGAGGACACTGGTCACATATACAAAACCGCTGACCTGCGTGGTAATATTATTTGCATTAGAATCAATTTCAAACGCGTCTATGGTCTAATAATTAGAACAATAGTGCCCGATGCCCGACTGATGTGGGCTTATTCTTAGTCTGCCTGGCTACAGTAATCGATTGTCAACGATTTGGTTTGAATGGTGGTAAGGCTAGCTATCATTTCTAAGACTGTCCCTATAACAACAATATTAGTAACAGTTGTTTTCAGACTATTATAGATAAGATAAGTAAGTTCCTCGGTATTTAAGGTAAAAGTGAGAATACCGGGTGAAGTGCACTTTCACCATTAAATGAGACAAAGACCTAGCGTACTCCTGTTTTATTTAGAATTCTTAACTGTACCTTTCTGAAGATAGTTCTCGTTCGATGGGAGTCCCGCAAGCATGCTAAAAGCGCTTTGAGTATGTGAAGCTTTAATCGCAGCGCATCATTGGGCGCAGCGTGCATGCCGCATAGTAGTGCTGACATGTCTTCCTCCCCAGAGCCGCTTACAATGAGTTCTCTAACCACACCTAAAACGAAACGAAAAAACTTTATGGACTGCACATCTATGGTAGATGAAATGCGCGGAGCTTTTTTTTTATTTACTGATTTTTCAACAGTGTATCTTATGTATAGCATTGCAGTTAGGCTGGACTCACGGAGGAGGCGGTTACATGGGCAGTTACAACTATCGTAACCGCTCGCGGGGGTAGGAAAAACCTCTTCCTACACGCCCTGCAACTCTCTTCAAGGCGTCAGGCGCCCGATCCCGCACTCTAGCATAGCGCCTAGCATAAAGTGGTTTCGAAAGAACCACCACGGCAGGCCGTAAAAGACTCGTAGAGTACTCAGGGTCCCGCCCAGCGGATGACGGGTGTCGAGTGGTTTTAGTGGATCGGGCAGACCATCGCACAACCCCACACCTCCCGGGTCACAGCCAAAGCTCGGTTGCGACGGTTCCGTAGGGAATTTTCACTCGTTATTGAAAAAAGGTTTCTGGCCAGCTACCACTACTTCCATTCGTATAGAATTACCGTCATCCGATTCCGTTATTTACCAGTTAGTTTATAGTTATCCAAATCATATTATAGGGGTAGTAAGTTGATAAATTATTATAAGCCTATCTAGTCAATTTCAAATTCTGAACTTAGCAATGAAACATTTAAATGAAGTTGCAAGTTAAATAACAATGAGACATTACCTAAAGCTTTATTCCTGCAAGATTCATGCACAACCATGCCGTGTACGCATTTCGCGCCGCCACAATCTCTGAATACGTTGCAGTTATTCGAGTTGCCATTCAACAAGGCAGTGAGCCCCTCCATTACCAAGGCTCCCAACTCTTCTTCCTCTACGTCCACATTGGGATCTCTTATCAAGGAGTCTTGCTTAGAAGACAACCGTTTTTTTCTTTCAGGTGCCTTTGGTGACCCGTTCACTTCCGCTGCCTCTTTTTTATTTTTCTCTTCCTCTAGTATCTGCTTATCTTTTAGGAACACGGCGTACCGAGAAAGACAAGTAACGAAAACTTCTAGCATGCCCACTTCCCGGTATACATCTTTGAAAATTGCGTTATGTCTGCAAAGAGTTATCTATTGTGATTAAATTATTTTCAAATAATGGTAAAATCGTTTATTTAATACTTAGAGATGTTTATGACATTAATTAATAGTTTGTTTGTTTGTTTAGTAAATTTTTAATGAGAGCACTTACTTCAAAATATTCAGCAGTGTTTTAATACAGAGAATGCTGCAACGTCTCGATTTATTTGCTTTTAATAACAATGAGAGTGAGATCAACTCCTTGCACGGCACAAAGTTCAACTGAAACACTATAAACTCCAGCAATTCAAAAAACTTTTCTTGTATTTCGGCGTTCTTCGTGTGAACCCTTTCAGAGAATTGACTCAGTGTATTTTGGTTCTCCAGAATGAAGTAGTTGGCATTGTCAGCGTGATAGACGCTCGATATTGCGTCCAGTATGGTGCAGCAAAGCGCAGGCGAGTTCGATTTTATGAAGACGGATTGCAGAACCTGAAAGTAACATTATTATTTTTAATACAATCATACACCAAAAATACAAAGTAAACACATTTAATCTTGAATGTAGAAGAAGGAAAAACAACATGACGTAAAACTTCGCAGGTCGTAAGATAGATTTAATACTTATCAATCAACACCATGTTTTGAAGTGATTCATATTGAGGTAAAACCTAGTTGTATACTTATCTTTATTATCATCCTACAACCGCAACTGGGATCTGACCTTCCCTCATGATCATAACGCCGCCTGGTTAATGTAGGTTAGAAGGTTAGCCTTTTAACGTCATCTTACAATACCTGGGACCAACGGCTTAACGTTGGTTACCAACGGCGTAACGTGCCTTACGAAGCGGGGAGGAGCTTGAGATATATTATTATCTATTCGATAACCCTTACGGCAACCAGGCATTGCGAAATTTATAAAATCGTAATACGAACGCACTAGCCACTGCGCAATTGAGATTAGCTACTAAATTATTAAAATAAATCAAAAAATCCGACTGCTAAAACAACTATATAAAAACAATTAGAAGAGAAAGAGAGTGCGGATTTAATTGAGCTAGCCACGGCCGCTTGGTTGATGATCAATATTCAATGTATTTATAAATACTCATTTATTATAGATTTTATTATTTAAGTATAAGTATCGGACAAGGAAATATTTCACGTTCTGGGATTGTAGAGCTTGTTTTTTTCTTTTCAGTTTTTTCTCTTTGCAGTTATTATCTGTTAGATCGGTTTTTACGAGTATATAATTGTTTATATATAGTTTTTGTTTGTGATGCGAAGTTGATTGAAAAGACTTGGTTCCAATACATTTATTTAATCCGAATTACAATTTTACAAATTTTACAAATAGCGGTTGCTGCCTAGTGTGAGTCCAAGATTCGAATAAAAGAAAAGTCCGTTCGTTGATGTCGCCAACGGACGTCAAAAAAAAACACACCCTCCAACATATTTAGGGTAACCGTTTGCCACCCTTCTTAGAAAGCGCCTACTAATATTTAACAGCAATAATCTTGTGTGTCGGCGCCCGCTGCTTGAAGACGTCAGGAGCTTCTGTGTCTTAACAGTTTTTTAGCAGTCAGTTTTTTAGATTTATTTTAATAATTTGGTTAATTTCAAACTTTTTAGTTTTGTAAAGTAAATAACCAAACATAGCATTTCAAAACCTACATAAAATAATTATATTAAAACGCCTTACTCTTTTAAATAGCAAAGTCATAGCGCATACACCAATTGTCAATAATCTGATTATGGCGTAAAAAAACGAAACTCTTGACGTCTATTACTTTGGCTGACAAGTTCTTTGAGTTTTTTTTTTAACATGGGAATAAAATCTGCTAATATTCCCGAAAACAAAACACCATAAAACATTACTGTAAATGAAAATTATTAACTACATCTACGTCCATAGAAAAATTGGCGAGACGTAGACGACGAGAATGTGCTTAAAAATGAGTAAATATAAATTATTTTTCTCACGTATTAATTTATAGAAGATTGTTACAATACCTGAAAAGCCTGTACATTCCGCACGGCCTGCCCGGGTGTGGAAGGCTGCGGCAACACGAATCCTTGCAGCTGGAACAGCTCCGTGTTGGCGCGCGTCGGCCGCAGCTCAGAGAATCCGCACGCGCACAGCGAAGATATCATCAACACCAAGTTACGGAGCGCCGCACGAGCCTCCGTCCCACTCACCCTTTCCTCTTCTAGCCTAAACGATGATAGCATACAACATACACACTAGCTATCGCGTTCCATATTAAACAAAGTTTTGTGGTGCCCGTGCAACGGCACGGCCGGTGCAACTCGGTCGAAACGTCGTCGTCGTGTATAAAGGTATGCCTATATGATACCTTTAGTAGTTTGTTTTAATCCCCGTTATAAAAGTTTGTTTATATGACGTATATTGCAAAAGGGGTTTCATATGCACTATTATAAGTGTTCATTTAGTTTTAAAGTTAAAAATAATATAATCATGTAATATAGCATAATATATAAACACTGAAAGGTCGAAGTAATTAGAGTTTCGTGTTTGAAGTACCTATATTATTATATGTATATTCTTGTAGCTAAATGTTCTACACACATGTGATAATTGCAAGCACATATGCTTCACAACAAGATGTTAAATAAAAAGAGTTTGAGAAATATATATCACAGGTATGTAAACACGTTGTACCATTTATGATCCTTTCTACCATTACATTACATTAGTCATAATACTATAAAATGTTTAGCATTGCTTCTAATAATAAATGAATGAGGAAAACCTTGGGTCCATCAACGTTTTTCAATATAATTCTAAACAGAAAAGCACTGCTTCTTACAAAAAAATTGTATTAACCCATCGTTGGCCGTAAATACCAGACGCAATAGAATTTTATTGTTTGGGGCTTACATGTAAGAGCTCGGCCAACGATGGGTTAATACATGCTTAATTAAAAATATGTCTAAGAATCCAAACAAAACAAGTGATCATGTCTACCAAATGATACTAATCAAAACAGTGAATAATTCCTTACCCTGATGTCAAATAATCGGGCACTTCTTGTCTTTCATGTCTGTGATAAATAAACAAAACAGTGTGTAAACAAAAAAGAAAAATAATGGCTCTACTTTTTACAAGTCACATGCTCATGCTCTAATTTCATAACGAGGATCGTTACTTACTTTAATAGAAACTCTGACAGAAACAAGTATCCTTGACATGAACGAAAATCGTCCAATAATAATTGACTAACATCACTCGAATCTTTTAAGAAACAGAATACTGCAACAAACATCTCCACTACCTGTAATAAAGTAAATAATTTAAACAATGTAGATATTAGTCAAACTTCAAAAGTCAAATAACAATTTTTACTACTGAATGCAATAAGTATTACCTCTAAAGGAGTCAATTCTGGAATCCTTTGCATATTTTCTATGCATAAAGCTACACATCCTTTATCTGAAATAATTGATACAAATAAATGTTACAGATAAAGAATAATTAATCTTGTTATTAAATGATTTGCCTGTATTTGTTAGTTATTTAATTGTTCACATTGCTATTAAACTGAGTTAGTATGGTGATTGTATGTTTTACTATGTACTAGAAATAGATAAACTTTGACTTACTATGTATGTACTGGACCACAGATTGTGACAACCCATGCCTAGATAAAGTCATCAGCACTTCGGCAGCGGATTTCCGCCACATTATGTTGTGCGGTGCGCACCATGACGTTATAGCAGAAAATAACAAACTCAAGTCGTCTTTTCTTGCTAGCTCCTCACATGGGAATGGGTGACTACATAATCTCACAAGAACCTGCACAAGTATTATAATTGATACAAAATATACTTCCTCCTACAGTATTTGAATCATTGAAGTTTAAAGTAGCGTAATATGTCATAACATAACCACATCTATATTTTATGTATAAGTGAAACAAAATCATAGTTTACTAATAGAAAGCTAAATCAAAGTCATGTAATATTTCATTTGTTAATATTTCTGTAAATAATTTTAAATAAAAATAAAACTATCAGATAAATTTAAAATGGTATTTAAAAACTAAATTATTTACCTGCACAAATATCTTTTGTAGCAAAATTCTTCTTTCTCTGGGAGTGAAGTCACTGTTACCATCTTGGAGATCTGCTTCTGATTCAGGTATTTCAGGCAGATCAAAAAATAAGTACAAGCATTTCACTAAAGTGGATGGTATAGAAGCAGTAGTCATTACCTGGAAAAAATGAATATGGATAATAATGATAATGATTATCAAATAAACAAGCTTAACACAGTAAAAATCTACAATGAATGTTTTCAGTTGAGTCCTTTTTGCTTTATTTTTTTCTTTTGATACCCTTACTGGTCGGCTGGTAGAGAATGCCTCAGGGCATTCTGTCCAGCAGTCTGCCATTTGTTGTATTTTGCAATAAAGATTAAACAAATATGAAAGTGTAATTTTTTTACTCAAAACCACTACCAAAAATTTATTGGACACAAAAACTTACTTGAATTAGTGACTGATCCCCAGCAGCCAATAAATTTAATGTTGACAACAGCATCCAGCCATTGCTTGATTCTTCCGAGTTCTCTATCTCGAGGAACTTAGCAATGGCGCAGCTGGCAGCTTCCGTACTCTGGTTGCTGGCTCTCTTCCTTATTTCTGATACCATAAGCTTTGAGACTTGCTGACAGAATGACAGTATATCCCAAAATTTCTCATTCATCTCACTAGATGGACTGGTTCCAAATACCTGGTATGTTAGGTAAAAATTATGGAGGATCTTTTATGAAATCAAGATTAATAGGTCATCAAGGTTGGTTTTTTGGAATATGTTATAGCAACATAAACAATCATACTCAAACAACATAGCTGTGTTCAATTCATGCAATACTGTATGTTTTTATGTGTTTAAGATGACTGAATTGGCAAAAATTGTGTTTTAGAGGCAGTCAATGTAATAATAAAATTTAATTATAATCAAACAATCAACTTGATGAAATGCTCGATGTTGATCATGTTTTAAACTTTTTTTTTATATTTATTATGTATTTAGAAGATTAAATTCAACTAGCAATTTGTTGTTATACATTTAAAACAAATATAGCACAGCTGACATCAATAAAATACCTTGCAGAAAAGAGGCAGCATATTGTACAACTTGTCATCTTTCTCAGCTTCTGTGAGAGGTTGCGGCGGGTGCGTGTACTCAGAGAACAGCTTTTTAAGGTGCATCAGACCCAGCTGGACGTGCGAGGACGAGCTGGCAGCCTCAGCGGGCTCCGAAGACACTGAGGCGGTGGCGCCGCGCAATTTGCGCATCAAATTCATTTTCAAAGATCGCAGGTCCAAAACGATAATATTTAATCAAACACAATCATTATTACTAAGTGTCTGAGATAACTGAGCACTACATTTTAAAAATATTATTTACTAAATACTTTAAAAAAACACACACAAAACATTTTTATCGAGGTAAATAGACAGATTTTTTCTACATTAGAAGTTCATTGAATATTTATTACAGCTCTTTATATCGCCTACATCTCACTGCCTATTTTCTAAGATCAGTAGAATTTACAAACGGAATGTGCTCAGTAAAATAATGTACGCCCACACAGGGAAGATCCCAACAATTCTTTAATTTTAGTCCATTTTTCTTATTCGTAAGTCGGTGTCGGTGTTGCAAGAACTTCGATCAGTCCGCAAAGCCACCACAGACTATCTCTATAAGTACTTTGTGATCTCTATCCATAGAGAAATATAAGTTGTCTCTATCTCTGAATTCTCCGAGTTCTTTCTGATCTGACGTATAGACAGACAGAGACAAACTTATCGTGTGTCCGTTAAGAGCGTTTACGCCGCTCACTAGCGCCGCCAATGAAAATAAAAACATATCTAGTAATTAGAGATAGAAAATCAAATTATGCTCAACAATAAGACGTTACGGTCACTTTTAACTATAACGCCATATTTAACTAAACCATAACATGTGAGGTGTCCATTAGGTGCCGTAAAAATGCTAAATTACTTCATTCAAATAGTTTGTTGAGCATAATTTGATTTTCTATCTCTAAGACTCTAATTACTAGATATGTTTTTTTTTTCATTAGTGGCGCTAGTGTGCGGCGTAAACGCTCTTAAAAGCTGGCGTACAAATGGTCTAGTTCACGGTTGTTGTTATGCCCTCTTTTAGTGTGTAATTAATGCGTAATTACTGCAAACACAAAATAATTAGTGCCTCTTTAGTTTAAGAAATTAAGACCTTTTTTAGTGTGTACGCTGGCTAGTGATGGGAAATTCCCGAGAATGTTCTTTCAGTGAGAACTTTGCTGTTAAGTTCTCGAGAATATTCTTTTGGAAGAGAATTTAAGAGAATTTATAAATTGGATGACTATCTCAATAATTTGATTAAATTAATGGAACTGCGATTGCATTTCTGCTTTATTTACAAAATATTTCACACGGAAAATTTAAATTATTGTCTTTTCTGAGGTTAAATTCTTCTAAGCGAGAATATTCTCGAGAATATTTCGAAGAAAATTCTCGTAAGTTCTTTTTAAATTTCCTGCAAAATTTAATAATTCATTTTGGTGATAAAATAGACACATCAGTATTTTCAAACAATCACCTTAATAAAGTTCTCAAGATTTAACAACTCTAAATAATTCAAATTCTTCAAAATCAACATGAAAAAATCTTAATGATAATGACTAATCGTGACAAGAAATTTTAATAACATGTAATCTGAAATACGAAAACTTCTACTCGAAGTGGGTTACTTTACGATACACAGTGTGAACGAAACTACGAAGAGTTTAAATGCTGTTCTGTCTCTCTTATGGCGGAGGTACCCAAACCTGGATTAGGTTCCTCGGTTTTCTTGGCAAAAGTTTGTAACTTATTAAATATTTTCCAATTATGAGAGATCAGACAATTTTTTTTTCGCTGATAGACGGCAGGGAATTAACTGATGTAAACAAAATGGCGGCGGTGCGTGGCTGGCGGGCCGGGGCGCGGGGAGAGGGCGCATACATGCTATGCTACTAGCGCGACTAAACAAAACGTTTGTACATAAAAAATATTGCGGTGGAAACTTAAAATCAATTTTTACTCGCAAGGTTATCGGCAAAAACGATGGTACTGTGATAATTATTAGCTAAATAAACTGAGATACCTACTTATTTTATACAATACTGCCATCGTAGTTCAAAACCTCTAAAAGAATACATGTTTTTTCTAAAAATACGAAAATCTTCATCCAATTTTAAATTCTCTTAAATTCTCCGAAATTCAAAAAGAAAAAGGAAAATTCTAGAATATTCCCGATTGGAGAATATTCTCACTTGGAGAATTTTCTCGCGACCCATCACTAACGCTGGCATCACAATCAAGCTGGCGCTGGCGTACCCATGAATGTTCTCAAAAACTACTTATATTACAGCAACGAAATGTACACACATATTTAGTGCCTAATTAGTGTCCACGCTATGCAAAATTTCATAAGGATTGCTCTTAAAAGAACGGAGATATCGAACAAGACTTGTGAATGACATTTAAAGCTGGGCGTGGCGTATATTAGTGCCATATTATTGCTTACAGAAAGCAAACTTAAATTGTTATATTTGTTATATGTATTATTAGTGCGTAAATTCTGACAAGTTCAAAAGTGTTTTCTCTACCTTAAAAGTTGTTTTTGAAATACTGAATTAAAATCAAAAACTAATCTAGCAGGAGATAAGATCGTTAATTATTGCAGTTTGCACTCGATCTGTCATTGCTAAAGTAAAGTTACTTTCACAAAGACTACTTCGAAAGTGACGTAAATCTGTTCACTTTTATTCATAATTTAAACGGTTTTTTTACTCAATTCAACAATATTGAAATTAAAAACTTTATACGCACTAATTACGCACAAACGTGAAATCGACCATGTGTACGCTACCTTAACGGACACCGTGAATTAGACCATGTCATGCCAGCTTAACGGACAATAAGGAGCAAAGTTTTTTAATTATTTAAATGCTGTGGTCCAAGGCCATAAAGTTTAATTCCTCTTTCAATTAAAAACACACTTTTATCTTATGTGAGTGAGCTTCTATTCGGAAAGTTTTGCTAAGGAAGTGATCCGTCTGATGTACCTAATCAAAGGGAGGAGAGGAGGAGCTGGAGAAGCGAGAGCAATTTGGTCTGTGGGAGACATAGAGAAACATATAATACGGTATAGAGAGCCCTCTCGTGGTGCTTTTAGGCAAACCAATTTGACACCGCCATCTCTTGTATCGTTCCGAAACTAAGCACCTATCCATAGATACGTACCGTACCTACATAATATTTCTTTTAAGTATGCTGTCGGTTATTTTTTTATTTCAATCTTCAGGAATTGAATATTTAACGAAATTTCGAGTGTTACAAAGTTTACTAGAACAAAACGGTTTCAATAGCTTACAACAAACAGTACAGCGCGTACGCAAGCAAGATGATGAAGTAAGTCGTATTGTGAAAATTGCAAACGTCACTCGTCCGTCAAAGTTGTTATTGCTAATACTCAAAAAAAAATTCTTAATGTACAGGATTTTTTTTATTTGTGCGCTTAATTTTTTATATTAAAGAGTAAATTAATCTAGAGCTACAGATTTAATTTAGTTGCCGTGAGCGAGATAAAAAAAACGCAAGCGCACTCGACTCTTGCGCAAACGTGAGTGCGGCGCGGGGGTTGATGCTCCCTCTACGCGGCGGGCGGCACCGCGCTGCCGCCGGCGCCCGCCCCGGCGCGGCCGGTGAGGAAAGGGTAGAGGTACCAGGCGGCCGGGCGGGTCAATGCACATGCACCGACACGTGATCTTTCGTTCGCCCGGTATCCACGAGCTTTTTTTTGTGCCGGACCAATTAAATAAATAGTAAATAATAAATAAATTTAAAAAGATGAAAATGATGTTTAATAACGTTATTCTGAATGATATAAAAAAATTATGCGCACTTATAAAAAAATAATCCTGTTTGGTTAAGCTTAGAAAAACGCCGTAAAAGTATTTTGTTTTACATCTAGAAGTACTAAAAATAACTACACAATATTCTAAACAGTATTTTCAATATTTTATTTAATTATTTTAAAATTTTAATTTTATTTCCATTTCTAGCAACCCTATGATTTTGTGTTTTAAATAGTTTCGGAACGCAGAAACAGATGGCGATACTTTCTTTGCCAATGTCATTTCTATAGAAGTGTCCTCCCTCCTCCCTCTGGCGGGAGAGCCATGAAGCTGTAGATAGGGAGGGCACAAAGCTTTTGGTATGATTTACTTTCCTCTATGGCACAAACTCACAGAGTAACTTGTACGCTTATACCTCTAGGCCAAGGAACTAACTTTATGTTCCTTGCTCTAGGCTTAGAGCGTTTGATTATTTATTCTGTGGTACCTAGGTATATACCAGAGGGGTGAATCTTTCATACATTGAATAATTACAAATTTTTTTAGACGGCAGCGCCATCTTCTGTAAGGGGAACCTCAAGTTACTTACTGGTTATCCATATATATATATATATATATAAAATGTCACTAGATGGCGGTAGTATAGATAGCATTTTAAATTAATAAGTAATGTTTAGTTATTTTCTAGTAACTTTCTTATAACCACAACTTTCGTCATCTTCTCAAAGAGCTCATTAGCTGAGCAGCTGCGACGACGCATCGTGCTATAGTAGTGATAGAGAGATCCTAGGTTCGAGCCTTTGGAAATAAATTAATAACTTTTTGATTTTTATGTTCATTTATAAATTTTTAATATGTTTATCAATCTAACAATTTATATTATACACAAAAAAAGTTAACTAGTTTTTAGTAAATATTATATATATATATATATATATATATATATATATATATATATATAATTTTAAGGCCATCTATCGGGAAGAAGCGTAAACGCGCACGTAAACGTCTACTACCGCCATCTATTGTACAGGGAACCTAGTTTCCCATCTTTTTTTCTATGAAAGGCACATCTGGTACGTGGCGTGTCCGCTGCGCCATGTTTTGAACAGAACATTGTTCTTGAACATTTTGGTTCAAAACATTTCCCGTCCGCTGCGACTTTATGCAATGTTCAGTAAACAATGTTTTTAAACAAAACTTCACATTTGAAAAAATTAGCTGCGACGAGGAAGACGTGAACATTGTTTTTTTTGGCTGTGGTGGATTTAGTTCTCAGAAGAAGAAAAAGAAATAGATTTCGTGTCAGAACTTACTTACAGCAATGCTCTTTCAAAATATTATATCAAGAACTGCAAATTGAAGAAACAGAAGTTCACAAAAGTACCAATAATCTCCGCCACTTCCACGAAGGCATCTTTAAAAAAAAATAATTTTCTGTTGAATAGGCGTCCCAAATCACGGATCTTTCACGTATTAACATGATTAATTCTAGTGTTGTCTCTGTATTCCACTCCACAATGCAATCCATCATGATAGTCTATCAAATCAATTTTTATTCCGAGCTAAAAATGTAGTGGTTATATCCTCTTTGTTCCGAGCGAAACGTCTTCCTGCGTCAAAATCGAACATAAAATGAACGATCCCCTCCGCCCGCAGACGAACGCGGGGGATGTTTTTCACAAACTCTGGCAAACATGTTCAAATGTTCAAGTTCAACAAAATATTTTTTTTTTTTCTTTTATTTGATGGCTTCGTGCGATTAGCACATTTAGCCAGTGTCAAAGTAATTTTTCGTACAAGTAATACATAAATAAACAATATTTCCATAAATGATGATGAATGATAATAGAAATGAGAAGTGAGAATGATATACCCCCCAACCCCTCGAGTATCTTAGTAAAGATGTGGGGCTTTACTAAGTCCTCACGCGAAATTCTTGAGAGAATTTGAAAAGTGCCGTTGCACTATTTTGTTTCATTTGCCAACACTCATGCACACTCACGAACACTTAACGGTTAATAATACACCATTATTTCACATTAATGTTCGAATTAACACAAATTTTAGAAAATAAAACAAAATTGCAGACATTACTCTTCACTTTCCCGCCAAGCTTCAAACAAAATATTTAGCTCACGCCTCTTTCTTATGTTTTCGAACAATGTTCTTCAAAACATGGCGCAGCGCAGCGGACACGGCTTAAAAGAGGCTTAATATTATATATAGTCTATGGTGTATACCATAATATTCTGAGACCATAAAGTTAATATACCAATACCAATGGAATATATTATCTGTAGTATAGGTATTTAAGGAAATAAATAGACGTATTAAGTGGTATTAGGCGTATTGGGTACGTACCTAGCTATTGATTATATTATCTTTGTACGGAAAGTAAAGTACTCTATGTAAAGAAGGGAGAGAGGAATAAAATAAAATAAACGTGAAGTGAATAGTTTTTAAAGAATTCGCATGGGTTTTATGTTGCAGAAGTTTAATGAAAGTATTGTAGTATTGTATTATTTCTTATTAAAAAGCCACTAAGATAACAATACATTATTGCCCTGAATAATTGTGACTACTTTTATTTTAAATTTTCGAGAAATGGATCTATTTGTAATAAGCAGGTATTTATTTAAACTGTAGTTTATTTCAGGAACGTTGATTCGGACTAGGAAAACGCTTTTAATCCTTCTTTGTGTGCGATTTCTGTCTACTCGCCGTGATAAAGTATCTAAGATCACGGTTTAGTTTTGAGGTTATGATTATGACCACCGAATGTAACCAGCTGACTGCAACCATACAAGTTTCTTTAAGCTGCAACCTCAACAATAACATGCAAAGTAATCTATGACAGCTTAAAAAAATTACCACCTAATGAAAAATTAATTTTAGTAGTTATAAGTATTGCAATCTGCAAGATATAACTGCACAGCAACTTCTCATTCTTTAATAATGGTTGGATTCTATTCGCTCTGACCTTCTATTCTTTTTAAGTTGCTTTTCAACTCGATAGAAAACCATTTTTATCATCATCAGCCTATAATAGTCCACTGCTGGTCATAGCATAGGTTCACTCTGAGCACAATCCGCAGCTACCTACTCTCGTCCAGCTCTTGTCAGACACCTTGCAAAAATAGTCTCTCCACCTAGTCTTATATTTATGCTGAAACAATAGTATTAACTAATTTATTACTTAAGTTTTTTAACCTATTTAATCCCACTACTGAGCTAAGGTTTCCTCCAAATCTCTCCAAAGTCTCATACTTTGGCAATGGGACAATCTCTTAAATATAAGTTGAGATTGTCCCTCCAACACTAGGTATCTCAGTTGACCAATCTTAAATATTTTATCTTTTATTTTTATGTTTTTTTCACTTTAGGTATAGAGACACCAGTGATGACTTTGACACAGAGAATCAAGAAACTAAGCACTTGGAAAAATTAAAAAGAGAAATTGAAGAAAGAAAAAGATCTTCTATTCTTTCAAAGAGTTCTGATATAGTTTTGAAGTCAGTTGTAAATTCCTCAGTCAACGAACAGCACTTTGACTTAGAAAAAACAGAATTATCATTAAATAATAATGAAAATTTACTAGCTGATGAAGTCAAAATCAGGCCTCAAGTCCATGAAGGAACACATCAAGAATTTAAGATTTTAGGTGGCAATGATTTTGAGAAAAAATCTAAAGTTAGTTATAATTTTTTTGTACCATATAGTTTGCTTTGTAAAACTAATGTCAGTTTCTACTAAATAAAAATCTAAGAAAAAAGAAGTAGAAGAAGGTAGATAATTTTTTTTTTAATGTAGATAACCAAAATCAAATGCTACAAATTGCAGAAAGATCTTGTTGATATGAGTATTAGTTATTATTACATATAATATTTAGTTTGCTGTTTGTTAGTCTTTTCTGGTGGTGCAATAATACAATTTCTATAAAAATCTATACCTTGACTATTTTTTTTATTTTTTTTTAAGATTCCGCCATTTCTATTCTAAAAGTTGCCTGCATGTATTGTATTTTTGAAGACACCAAACCAAAACTATATATAAAATTTTGCTTATAAAATATAAGTTTGCGTTATAAACATACAACATTGCTGGTCAACAGTCTTAATTTTTTGTTTCATAATTTATTTATTTAACAAATCTCTTTTTAAGGTACAAAGAATCCTTCCATACTGGCTTTCACATTCCTATAGTGTTTCAAGAAGTTTACAAGGTCCATTATTTCCATTGGAGGAACAGATTTGGTTACACAGCTCTCTGAAATCAACATTACGTAGTGAAGGAATAACACATTTATTCCCTGTACAAGCTCAAGTAATCCCTTTTATACTTCAAGAACATACCTTACCAAAATGTCTGTGGAGGCATGACATTTGTGTTTCTGCACCCACTGGAAGTGGAAAAACTTTGTCCTTTGTTATACCTATTATTCAAGTAAGTACATAGGTAAACAAATTTTCTTTATAATTCAGAATCAAGGTTTTTCTTAAGAAAATAGCATTTATGCTATTAATTTATATCTTGTAAATGTAAGTTATAAATTGTAATTGTGTGTTTTTATTTATGTGCTTATGTCTATTTTTAGCTATTAATGAAAGAACCTGGTTGTCACATAAGAGCAATGATAGTTTTACCTGTCCAAGAATTAGCAACACAGATTGCAAAAGTCTTTAAGAAGTATTGTATGGGAAGCGGCCTGAAAGTTGCTTTGTTAAGTGGTTCCACACCTTTACAAACAGAACAAAAACAAATTTTTCAGTATAGTATGTTAATTTTTTTTTTTTTTGAGTTTCTATATTTCTTTAAGATGTTATTCAAAATCTTTCTTACATCATTTTTACAGGTACTGAAGGATGGGTCAGTAAAGCAGACATAATAGTATGTACTGCTGGACGTTTAGTAGAGCACATTAAAAATAGCAGAGGCTTTACCCTGAAACATCTTCAATTTCTGGTAATTGATGAGGCTGATCGGGTAATGGATCACATCCAAAATGATTGGCTCTACCATTTGCAACAATGTGTTGCATTTTGTAATGATAATATGGCAGGAGATGTCTCAAGTTTGAATTGGAACACCTTAAGCCAAAAAAAGAGCCGACCTCATAAATTACTTTTTTCTGCAACTCTATCTCAGGATCCAGAAAAGTTAGAGCAATGGGGCTTGTTTCAACCTAAACTATTTTCAGCAGCACCAGTTGATAAGTTTGAAAATGATGACCATATAAGAAAGTATGTAACACCTGAGGAACTGCAAGAAGAATTTGTAACTTGCAGTGCTGAACATAAACCTCTTGTCCTCTATCATTTCTTGACAGACCAGAAATGGGATAAAGTGCTATGTTTTACTAATGCAGCCCAAGCTGCTCATAGACTAGCTGTTCTTCTCGATACTTGGGGAAAAGGAAGTATTAAAGTAGCTGAGTTATCAGCAGCTTTAGACAGAACAAAAAGAGATGCTGTTTTAAAAAAATTTACTCAGTCTGAAGTAAATGTGTAAGTTTCCTATATTAGCAGCTTAAGTTCGTTCATGGACAGCTTGGATAATTTTGATAAGTTAGTTAGCTTTCTTTAGGTTGACTGATATATCTTTTGTTGCAGACTCATTTGTACTGATGCTTTGGCTAGAGGAATAGATATACCAGATTGTAATTATGTAGTATCTTATGATCCTCCAAGAAATATAAAAACATACATACACAGAGTCGGTAGAACTGGAAGGGCAGGTCGTTCAGGACGTGCTATCACCATGCTTCAACAAAATCAGATGAATTCATTTATGGTAAGTTTCATTAAAATAATAAGTAGACTCAGTATATTAATTAAGTTATTACATACAATAAGTTTGTATACAGAAAAACGTTTGGTAGAGTTTTTGTACTGAATACATACATTCAGTACATAAACTCTACCCGTACAACAAAACCGTACATGTGTACATTAACATAATCATTTGCTTTTACAAATATATCCTTCATTGTAATACTTAACTAAATCTCTATTTTTCTAGGATATAATGAAATCTGGGGGTAAATCAAAATTACCCCAAATGCAAATAGAACCAGAAGTATTCGAAAAAATTTCTGAGAGTTATAATTTTGCTATACAAGAGGCAAAAAGCTTTATTCATTCTGAAAACAACTCTAAGGTAAAGAAATCTATAGAAGTTAAACGAGGTTTTAAATCACGAAAGAGGAAACATGAATAAGTAGGTTCCGAAATTGTTTAATAAATAAACAATAACTTTAAAATATTTTGTTTTACTAAAAAATACCTCTATCCTTATTACTACTTCAATATTATTATGGGTAGATTAGATTAAAATCCGCCCAATGAGAGTACTGGCCTAGTGAATCCAACTTCCAATTCCATAATGCAACTTGCTCCAACTGAACCTGTGAGCCGATCCAATTCAGCGAGTCAAGTGCGAGTTATATTTGTCACGTTAATTAACGAAAACAATAGGACACGACAACGAGATTTTGTATGATTACCTCTTCGTTTGCCAAGGGAAAGCTAAGCGCTGCTTCAATGCTAAACTGAATCTTGTTTTCGTTAACGAGATCGAATGTCAAATAAAATTCGCACTAGATAGGTACAGACGCCTGCACATACCTATCCAAAACTGTCAGATTTCTTCAATACATTTTCAACCATATGTCTTAGAAATAAAGTTCAAAGTCCATAGATGAAATTTGACAGATGTGCAGGCGTGTGTACCAACCTCAACAAATAACTAAAGGTATTAGGGACCCAGTGTGCTATTCACAACAGATGATCAAAAAACTTGAAAGTAAAGAGTAAACCACGTAAACAGTGATGATTGTTAATTCTTTCTTTATCGGATAATTTGTTAGGTACCCGTCCTGTCAGTGTTTGACCCCCTGGAACTGAAAAGAAACAGTGGAACATTTCCAATAGCACGGTGAGGCCGGCCGTCTATAATAGAGTTATAATGTACAGACAATCAACCTATCCAAAACTGTCAAACTTCTTCAATAGGTACATTTTCAACCACATCATATAGGCATAAAGTTCAAAGTCTTTTAAGAAAATTTGACAGTTTGTGGTAGGTTGATGTGCAGGTGTGTGTACCTAATAACTTTGCTGTCGGTGTAAACCAGTTTGTCCTCTCGCGGCGCGTACGTAAACTCGTTCGGTGAGAGGTCACGCACACATAACCGTGCCTGTAGTAGTGTAACTGTCGATTTCGCAGCGCGCTCTAAGGAAGCTTGGATTCTGTTCGGGTATTTACTCATGGGTTAATAGTTTGTATTTTTTCATGTATCTCTGTTGATGGTTCATAAATAAATAAATCTACATGTTTATGTCATACATGCATGTCAGTAGGAATGGCTGGCAAGTAGAGCTGGATGAAAGTAGCTGCGGATCATGCTCGGTGGCGTGCACTTGAAGAGGCCTATGTCCTGCAGTGGACTAGTATAGGCTGATGATGATGATGATGATGATGATACAAGGAATCTGTCGTTCATCATTTTCGAAGACCATTAGATAAATATAAATTAACCTATGTTCAAAGAGCAATGGAGAGGGCTATATGCTCGGGGTTTCTCTGCGTGATCGAATCAGAAATGAAGAGATCCGCAGAAGAACTAAGGTAACCGCATAGCCCGAAGAGTTGCTAAGCTCAAGTGGCAGTGGGCAGGGCACATTGCTCGCAGGACTGATGGCCGCTAAGGCGGAATAGTCCTTGAGTGGCGACCGCTTACCGGAAAGCGCAGTATGGGCAGGCCTCCAACAAGGTGGACCGACGATCTGGTGAAGGTCGCGGGAAGCCGCTGGATGCGAGCAGTACAAAACCGGTCGTTGTGGAGGTCAGTGGACGACTTTTGGCTGAGATGATAAGGCTGTATGAGCGAGATCCTACGCTTTCAATAAGTAATACTTAAAAAGCATTGGCAATGTCAAATAAATGTCAATGTTTACTTTTGTTTGACATTGACATTTCTTTGTAAAACATCAATGAATGAAGTCGCGTGTGTGTGTGGTGTGCAAATCTGCGAAGCTTTTTTTAAGCTAAAATACGATTTTTATAATAAACTATTTTAGATTAACAATATAAAATCAATATGCCTGAAAATAAAAAAATGGTTCAGTGCTATAATAGAGGCTGTGGTCAACTGTTCGATCCGAACAACAACGACAAAGGTAGGTAAAGGCAGAATATTCCAGATAACTCTTCAAGTGTGTAACCCATTTCTTCATGGTAATAATACACCGCGGGATCTAAAAATGAACTTGATCGGTGCTACGCTAACGACATTAATTTATATATTATTTATTTTTCTGGTGTTGTTTTACAGCAATTTATAGACACATTCGAAATCAATATACGTATCTAAAAGCGAATTACCATACCACTCATGTAGGTACTGCCTGACTGACTGGCTGGCTAATCACGAGATCGAGATATCAGAAACTATTTACCTCTAACCTACAAACTTGAGATTTCTATGAAGTAAACAACTTAATATAAATGAATTTAAAGTTGTCCCTTGGATCACGGTATACTAAAGTTCTCTCGCGGACGAAGCCATGGGTGTCGAAACCATGTTCTAGAGTTTACGAAATTATTCCAAGTTTGAACTTTAAATAAATAACTAATTTGTGTGTTGACTTGACTTGACAATAACTTTTCACATTGTAGAGTACACATTTTATTTAACTATTGTGTATACATTTTTTTTAGATGAATGCCAGCATCATCCTGGTGCTCCAATATTCCACGATGCGTACAAGGGATGGTCATGTTGCAATAAGAAGAGCGTAGATTTCACGGAGTTTCTTAACTTCAAGGGCTGTACATTATCGAAGCATTCTAATGTGGTCAGTATCAAATTATTTTGAAATAAGTTATCAATTATTATTTATGAAAATCCATTTAATTTATTTTATATACAGTTCTACTACAACTGAGTGGCTGGGTTTGAATAATTTTAAAACTGATTATTATTGTCGAGTGATTGGATTTATAGTGCTAGGTATTATTATATCATATTTTGTACATTAACAGAAACCTCCTGAACCAGAGAAAAAGGCTTTAGACAAAGAATTAGAACAGAAGGAAGTTATTGAAATCAGGGCTCCTATAACTGGTCCTCAGTTGGCCAGGGTACCTTTTGACTCCCCACTTGTTACGCTAAAAGCCTGTATAGCAGAGTCATTGAAGGAAGCAGTACAAAAAACTTCACAAAAAGCAGCAGTCTCTGATGATGGGTAAATAATCAACATATCAACAATTCATTTTATTTATAATGCAAAGTTGTTAAGTTTTGTAAGTTAAATTTATTTGTAAATAGTGTTGCTCAGTTTGTAAGGCTCCTCTATATATCTAACACATTAAACATATTGACAGCAACATAGCTATTGGCACAACTTGCAAAAATGGAGGATGCAGTACGGCCTATGAAGGCCCTCAGTCAAATGGTACCATGTGTACTTATCATCCAGGTTGCCCTGTGTTCCATGAAGGCCTGAAGTTCTGGTCTTGTTGCCAGAAAAGAACAACAGATTTTAATACATTTCTTAGTCAACCCGGGTGTACTACTGGAACTCACAAATGGAAAAAAGAAGTAAGTGCTGAAATAATACCTCACAAAGTTAGATAGTACACACGGTTGCACATCAGACTACCACAAATTGTAAACTTCAAAAGTCTTTGAACTTTATGTGTGGCAATAAGGTTGAACATTTGTATAATTTGCAACTATTTGTTCCACCAAAAGATAAATATTTAGTTTTTGTCAATTTACATTTTTTTACTCCTACAAGCAATATTAGCTTTCCACGCCCCTGTCTTCGGGAGCAGAAAATTAATAAAAATATACTATGATTATGGTTTATATAGATTTACTCAAAATATTTTTAAACATTTTGCGAACTAATTACAATTTGAAAAAGACAAAGTGTAGAAAAAATCCACAAGCAGGATTCGAACCCGCACCCCATGCATGACATGCCGGGTCAGGTGCACTACCAACTATGCTATCGTGGCTCGCTCGATCCAACTCGCCGAAATTAATCAACACTATCTACTCTTACTCTGTAAACCAATGGAGCTCTATTCAATGTCGACAACTACGTCATCAACATCCGATACAAATAGCGTGGATGTGTGAGATAAGTGGCAGATATGAAAGAAAGGCTTATATACTCGGCAGTTGGTATCTCCAGGTTGAAATTATGATGATGACGATACTAAACTTCATCATTATCATCAACCAATATTAGTCTTAGGCCACTCCAAGTGCACCCCACTTAGCACAATCAGCGGTACTCTCATCCAGCTCTTGTTAGCCAGCTTGCGATGATTGGCGCTCCACCTAGTCCGGGGATGTCCTACACTATGTTTGCCAAAATATCCTAATAGTTATACTTACCCTAAATTTTTTTACAGGGCCCTGCAGCGGGTACTGTAAAATGCCGTTGGGATTGGCACCAGACACCTGAATATGTAATAGTTAGTGTGTATGCCAAGAAATATGACCCAACACTAAGCTTTGTTAAAATAAACCCTGTTCGTCTAAATACTAAGTTGGTATTCCGAGAGGAGGGTGATGCTGTATTTGAACTGGACCTTGAATTGAGAGGTGTAAGTAGAATCTATTAATGATATTTTTGATAGGTAACATAAACAAGATGGAAATTAAATCCGGGCACTGTAGGAAAAGTAGAATATTGAAAACTGCTAAATGTCATCACAAAATAAACAATAACAAACCAATTACTGTTGGATCACAGAGTTTTTTATTAACTCTTAAGTACTGTTGAAACGCCTCGGTGGCCGAGTGGCAGAGTGCTCGGTTTGATACCCGAAGGTCCCGGGTTCAATTCCCAGGTCGGGCAAAATGTATTTCGGATTTTTCGATGTATATCCCGGGTTTGTATCCCGCATTTGGCAAGCGTGGTGATTAAGCCATTACCCAACAATTGTAGTGATGACTTGATTTCGATGATTGGCCTTTGCCCAGCAGTGGGACAGTTATAGGCTGTTTACTACTTTTACTGTTGATACCACATTCTCTAAATTCCTTTTGACCCTCATTGTTATTAATATCTATTGATTCCATAAATTATTCTTCATTCAATCAATAATTATTAGTTCTGAGTGAGAGCCACGCTGCGTTGCAGCACGAAATGGGCCGGCTCGCCTGGCGTATTACCGCCCTCTCACAGAATATCGGCGTGAAACAATGGCACTTGTTGCTGTTGTTTCGTCCGGTGAGTTAACCTTTTTACCGCCAACAACTTCTATAGAAGTTCGAGATTTTCGTGCCGCCCACGCCAGCACTTCTATAGAAGTTCTTCTTTGTACCTACTTTATTAAAATACATTTATACGTTGGCGTACAGCGGGATATCGCGTGCAGGATAGTTGGGCGGTTAAAAGGTTAAAGTATCGGAGACCCATCTCTCACCCCTCCCCCCTCCTCAAGGTCCAACTCCTTCCTCAAGGCCGGCAACGCATCTGCTGACTGAATAACAAAATAATGAATAATAATAATTAAAAAAAAAATAACTGAATTCTGTAGATATTTCTATTTTTTTTAATAAAGTCAATTTTACTTTGTGTTATATTTACAATCTTTAATTTTTAATCTTTTCACCGCCCAGCTATCCTGCACGTGATGCCCCGCTGTACGCCAACGTATAAATGTATTTTAATAAAGTAGGTACAAAGAAGAACTTCTATAGAAGTGCTGGCGTGGACGGCACGAAAATCTCAAACTTCTATAGAAGTTGTTGGCGGTAAAAAGGTTAAAGTAATTTCACTCCAGTGCCCGCTTTTTTTCACACCTCACATGAAAATGCTAATAAGTTAATTCATTTTAGATAATAAGTGTAGAGAAAAGCAGTGCATCAATGCTGTCAACAAAAATGGAAATAAAACTCAAGAAGGCAGAACCTGGTTCATGGAGTAATATCGATTTCCCAAGGAATGTACAAAAAAAAGAAGAGCCAAAACCTCAAGTTGAAGAGGAAATTGAAGATGACTCTGTTGATCTGTCCACTGTGGAAGCCATACACTCCATGGGAAAAGTCAATATGACCGGTTGAGTAACATTTAGTGTAGATAAAATTTTGAATTATATTTCATTGTTTGTTGTATTAATTAAGGCACAAGGTACATACCTTACAACATTGTATTAATAATGAAATGTACTGATTTCTTGATCATAGTAGATATGTTTATTTGTTTAAAATAAAATGTGCTTTTGCTATAATTAATTTTTACATTTATTTCTTTTATTTTTCTTAACATTACTAAACAATATTTATAATAACATTACAAATATTACAGTCACATACAATACAATGTACCTATGTTACGGGCGAAATACGCAGTGTGTAATATTAAAATAATTCGATATGGCGACAGCGGCGTTCATCCTCAGCCAACAGTGTTAACAATGCCCTCTATAAACTGGGCAAGGCCTGGTAAAAATCAGAACTTTGCCCAGAGCATCTGTGTTAATTCGACTCTGCCCAGACAGAGCTAACTTTGCCCACACTGCTGACTTCGTTTGAATCATAGACACTATTGCCGAATTAGTAATCTTTTGTTGTCGAATGAGCACTATACACATACAAATTAAACACTTACGAATCTAGTCGCGTTCTCTTGAATTGAACCCTTTATAGGGTTATAAAGGGTTCAATTCAAGAGAATAAAATCAAATGTAAAATATACATGAAAGTAGATTCGTAAAAGTTGTTACACATTTTAATTAGTAATCTCATACCTCGTTAATAAGATTTCTTAAGATTGTTAACTAGTATGTTACTTATATGTGACTGCACATCTTTAATAAGAATATTTACATGTTGAAATCCAGATTGCAATTTAATACGATTATTTACGAGTTCACAACTTGTTAGTTTTATTTCCTACCTATTATGGTTCTATAACAAAGTGTTACTCATAGTAACATTATAATTTACAACTATACATGCCTATAGCTTTCTTTGATGACTAGATAATGATTATAAGACTAGAATAGTGTTATTTAAAGAACCTTAACTAAGATGGATGTTTTTACCTTCTTATACGCACATCTCTCATTACCTACATACCTTTAGATAACTTGGGGCTATACAAACATTCACTAGGTACTTGTTTGCACATAATAAGAAGACTGCAGTGCAGCAATCAATCCCGTGTCTGTGAGAGGAGGGTCTTTGTCTTTTGTCTATGTGTACGAGACTGCAGCAATCCCGTGTCTGTGAGAGGAGGGTCTTTGTCTCTGGTCTATGTGTACGAGACTGCAGCAATCCCGTGTCTGTGAGAGGAGGGTCTTTGTCTTTGGTCTATGTGTACGAGACTGCAGCAATCCCGTGTCTGTGAGAGGAGGGTCTTTGTCTCTGGTCTATGTGTACGAGACTGCAGCAATCCCGTGTCTGTGAGAGGAGGGTCTTTGTCTTTGGTCTATGTGTACGAGACTGCAGCAATCCCGTGTCTGTGAGAGGAGGGTCTTTGTCTCTTGTCTATGTGTACGAGACTGCAGCAATCCCGTGTCTGTGAGAGGAGGGTCCTTGTCTGGTCTATGTGGTGTGTGTGTTACTTGAGCGCGGTATGTAGGTATGCAGTTTCCTTATTCTGTGATGATAATTCCTCTACAATCAATTCCCGAGTCCCAATTCCACCCAATTGGGCTTTACAAACAATTTCTAGCTGTATCTTGTTACATTATCCTTACTTATGTTATACTGTAATGTACAGGCTGATTCTTAAGATTATTAACTCTGAATACATAGGTACTTAGCACATAGAAAAACAAACCTAAAAGGAATAAAGTGAATATGGTATTTTTCACTCTCTAAAAGTTGAGCTAAACTCTTGAACACTCGCAAAGTGGTTGGACATTACATAGAAAGGTTTAATGAGGCAATACGGAATATTAAACACTATGGTAAGTACGATAATTAATAAACTTTTGGAAATCGTAGCTTTATACATTGTGCCAGTTATAGAGCAAATTTATTGAAGAGGGTTTAAATATTCTTTAAAAAAATACAACAAATAATATACAGCTTATAAATACATAATACACATTTTACTTGAATATGAGAAATCAGTAGGTATGCAATTATTAAATGTTACGTAGGTAGACGTGCAGTTGTCATATAAACAATACCTTGTTATCAAATTAAAATTATTATTAAATTAATAAAGAAGACCCTAGAGAAGAGAGAGTTGCCCTAATATTTTACGAAGTAGTACACTTTCGGAAACATGATAATTTAATTAGATTAAATTCCTACAATTTACTTTTACGAACGTCTGATTTATTAAAGAAGGAGATAAAAAGATAAATTATTTTCAAATCGCAAATAATTGACTGAACAAGACGCTTTCTATAGTGTAATAACTAAACGATTAAAACTCTTTATACTAGTAAATATTTATTTACCTATTAGATACATCAAAGAAGGTACATATCATAATATTAAAAACCAATTAATATTTTGATAGAACACGGTAGGTCAGCATTTTAGATGAAGTATAAAGCATGAGCTGCTGATGAATTGACTGTATAAACATAGATTCTTTTGCTATTCTTATTTAGAGACAGACATTGACCAATGAGTCATTTGACTTGACACGTTTTTAGTTTCTTTCTTTCTGTGATAAATAAGTTTTTCGTTGTGTTAAAAGTGGTTTTTTTCATTGGATTTTCGCGTGTTTTATGGACTTTAGATTCTTGCCTTATTGCCCCCTGGATTTTGATTTGCAAATTCTGTACCGTATGTTAAGCCTCTGAGTCTCCGAGTAGGTAGATACCTACTATGTCTCTGATAGAATAATGGTTACTTTCGTTATTTGTCTTTGTTGTTTATTAACTACCTATTCATCTATATTATCATTCAATAATTATTTTCACACCACCTGCTCGACAATGCCTCATTATATATCATGCAAACCTTACTCAAAGTAAATCATTATAGCCCTTGTCTTTTGCCGGGGTGTAATGTTGTACTGAATTTCATTATAACCCGCCGGGCAGTAATGTGATTCTCACTTCTCTTAGTTCTTATTGTTATGCATTTAAAGTCTAATTTCGCCAAAATCGCGCGGCGCGCGGCTGCTGCAGCTGCTGGTGGCCGACGGCGAGGAGGTGGACGGCGGCGCGCGCCGCGCCTCATTTATTTGAAAATCGAACTTATTCGAAAATCGAGCTGGCCACGCCACGGCAAGCCGAACGAAAAAAAATCAATACTTAAAACAAAAGCCGCGAGTATTTCAATACGGTGCAATCAGTATCAGACAAAACTGCAATAGAAGATAGAATAAAACATTAAGAAAATGTCGAGTGACGAAAGTGATTTAACTCCGGAGTCCATTAAATTAGACGCCTTAGGTATTGTTAATAACCACTACCAGAGAAGTCGAAGGAAAAATACTTGAAAGCTTACGACAATTTCCACAAATGGAAAACTGCAAAAGGCGCAAAGTCTGTGTCGGAGTCAGTGCTTCTTGTTTATTTCGAGTATTTATCGTGTACAAAGAAGTCCAGCAGCCTGTGGTGTATCTATTCGATGCTCAGGTTAACAATAAGCATCAAACACGACATTAAGATAAATAGATATAGCAAGTTATTGGCATTTTTAAAGAGGAAATCAGATGGTCATCGAGCAAAGAAGTCAAAAGTATTAACAGCGCAAGATGTGGAAACTTTTCTGAATGAGGCTCCTGCACAGCTTTCTGGCCATGAAAGTAAGTACGAGTACTGCCTACTTTTTACGTTTCTAGTAACTACCTATAATAGCTCTATAAAATAGTTAATGAATAAAAGGGTATTTAAATGGCACACATTTAAAAAATACACATTCTAAGGTTTTGTCGCAAGCTTTTTTTATAATATAAAGGTCAAAAAATGTAGTAGTGTATCTATCTATTTACTCACAATCCTATTTTTTGTTACAGGTAGCCTTGATTTTTGGAGTGAATGGCGCATGTCGTGGAAATGAACTCGTAAACATAAAAGTCAATGATATCAAAAAACATGCAGATTTATTGCTGACTAACTTACCAGATACCAAAACAAATAGAGAACGTTCGTTCATAGTTCGTGAAGATTATGCAAGAATTGTTGAAAAGTACCAAGCTCTGCGTCCCTCTAATATAAACACCAACAGATTTTTTATCGGTTACAGTAATGGCAAATGCACCAGGCAAGTCATTGGCAAGAATAAAATCAGCGCCATGCCAAAAGAAATTGCAAAATACCTCAAATTGCAAAATCCCGAGCTCTATACGGGTCATTGTTTGAGGAGAACATCGGCAAGTCTGTTGGCAGATTCAGGAGCAGATATGGCCCAGATAAAACGTCATGGTGGCTGGAAATCCGATGCAGTAGCGGAGGGCTACATAGAGAATTCCATACAAAACAAAAACAAGATAAGCTGTCGTATTGGTGACAACATTCATCTGAAAACAACGTCCATTATTGATGATCCTTGGAAACCTTTGCCACCACAGCCATCTAGCTCAAAATATATCCCGTCAAGCCCACTGCCTCAAGCACCACCTTCCCCAACCTTTACTGTGCCAAACGACCCACACACGCAAGGTTCTGATGTATTGGGTGCTGCTACTCAATTAAATTCCACCTCAACTAACATAAGCGTACCCAAAAATATAACCATATCTTTACATAACTGGACTAATGTATCAAACATCAATTTTAATTTTTAATTTACTTTTTATTGTTATTTACTGTGCCAATTATATATAATTAGTAATGAAAATAGTATTTTAATAAATAAAATACTTTTTCTAGTAGCCTTGGTTTTTATTGTCTCGCAAAAGGTGAGAAAAGTAGAGTATACTCCTCAGGGATAAAACTGATTTTGCCTTGGGCGCGCTTAAATCCTTCACTGCTCTCAGGACTCCATTTTAATTCCCTCGTTTCGCTCGGGAATCAACTCAAAACCCCCTCGCTGCGCTCGGGAGTTAAATCTGGAGTCCTTCGTTACGCTCAGGATTCAAATATCGCGCCCGTGACATAATACAGTGCTTTATCCCCTTGGTGTACAATCTACTATTGCGTTGTTTTTAATAAAAAGTTATAAAATAAATTATTTTTACCCTAACTTTTATATTTTTTGGTTATTTAACATATCTCTGTTGTCCCAACTTTAAAAACAGAAACAAATAACTTTTTTGTTAGTCTAGCATAGTTCTTAAAGTACCATTTGATTTCATCCATGAACGGGACATATAAATCGAGGTCTGAAAATACATAGAAGTTCGCCAGCCTCCTTTATTTTACAAAATGTTGCTTGTATGTACATACTAATACATTTATAAGTGTAGGCTAGGTAGGTACATATATTTTGGTGTGATTTTTAAATGGTTACATTAAAAGTTTCTTCCTTAATAATTTAAACGGATAAATCTATTGCAAAACCGCTCATTGCTCCTACAAACAGTATTTTTTTTACGAACCGGTTGGCTTGAACGTGAGTCTTAGCCGTAGTTTACATTTTATAGAACCTTAAGGAGAGGCGCAGTGCTCGCTGGCTGTAAAGGGCGGTGCGTGAAAGGGCGGCGCGGGCGCGGGCTGCATGCGGTACATGTCGTGCAGCAGCGTGGCAACTGACACGTTGCGTTGCCCACTGTGTGTGTCACGACACGACTCAAGATACACCAGCAGTTCGATCGAGGAGCGTGCGTTATTACTAACTGAAGTCACAGAGTAGCTTACAACTCAGTTAGAACTTAAAGGGGACGCGTGCGCAGTACTCGTGGAAGGCTGGCGGCGCAGGCGCAACAGGCAACTAGGTATAGGCATTCTCTAATGTTCGAACCGGTTGGCTGGAACGTGAGTCTAAGCTAAACGGTAGTTTACACGTATACAAAACCTTAAGGGGACGAGCAGTGTTCGCTGACCAAGAAGAGCGCAGTGTGGAAAGGCGGCGTGGGCGTGGGCTGTAAGTACCTACTTAGGTACTATCACTTAGCCGTATGGTTTACACGTTTGCAAGTTAGAATCTTAAGGGAACGCACAGTGCTCGCTGGCTGCAGAGGGCGGCGCGGGCGCGGGCTGCATGCGGTACATTGTATGTGGTAGGTACATATCGTGCAACAGGGTGGCAACTGATACGTTGCGTCGCTCACCGTGTCACGACACGATTCATGATACAACAGCAGTTCGAGGAGCGTGCGTTGTTAATAAGCGAAGTCATATAGTAGCTTACAACTCAGAACTTAAAGGGGACGCGTGCGTAGTACTCGTGGAAGGGTGGCGCAACCGGCAACTATAGGCATTCTGTAATGTTCGAACCGGTTGGCTTGGCCGCGAGTCTTAGCCGTAGTTTACTAGAACCTTAAGGGGAGGTGCAGTGAACGTGAGTCTTAAATCATACCGTAGTTTACACGTATGTAGAACCTTAAGGGGAGGCGCAGTGCTCGCTGGCGGCGGAGGGCGGCGCGTGGAAGGGCGGCGCGGGCGCAGGCTGCATGCGGTACATGTCGTGCAGCAGCGTAGCCACTGATACGTCGCCGACTGTGTCGCGGAACAGTAGCAGCTCGATGGAGCGAGCTCGGACCGCGCGCAGTGATGGCAGCAGTAAGAGGAGACGGCCGAATCTGCAGCGAAATTAGGTACCTTATTAAACACGTTCCATTTTTAAACGAAACGAGAAGTATTTTTTTTTTAAACCAATTACTTAGTTAATTTTAATGCAACATTCTGTACAGAGTTCTAAATGGAGTAGAAGACATTTAAAAAGCGTTTAGTCAACTGAGTTTATGCAATGTGTACTTCATATCGCTTTCTACTAATTTAGATATCTGTAAAAGTTGCATTAAAATTACATAGTTTGAAAAAAAATATAGGTAATTTTTTGGATATCAAAATGTATACCTAACAGCTTAAGTTCTTTTAGCGATCGTTGTCCTCTTTAGTTTGTTTTTTATGCGATTTACGTACTTACCCAGCGGTGTACGTACCATCTAGTCTAAAGCCGGGTCCGTTGCGCCGTGTTTTCGTGTTTGCAAACAGGCTACGGTTTTGCTAACATGTTTTAATAACATGTTTTGCTAACATGTTTTAATAACATGTTTTGCTAACATGTTTTAATAACATGTTTTGTTAGTAACACGGCGCAGCGGACCCGGCTTAACATTTGCACTATGTAACTAATCAAAGTTTTTAGTTAAAAAAATATAAAGTGAATATTTCTCAAGAAGGCTGCTATATGGCTTTAAAATAAAATGCTAAAAAAACCAAGATGTTATTTTTTTAAATAAATAGGAGTCGTACAACGGGCTTTATCATTAAAAGCGATATCTTCCAGGCAACGTAGGGATGGAGATGATTGATATTAATTAAGATGGATGCGTTGAAAAAAGGTAGGTATACAGCTTTACCAAAGACAAAACTTTTTATTACAATTTCTCGAAAAAAATAAAATAAAAATGTCTAAGTATTACATTTTTATTTTATTTTTTTCGAGAAAGCTAAGCTAAGCTAAGAAGGATTGACTTGAGTGTTTCACCTGGTTGGCTGCCGCGTGTACCTGGTGCGCACGTAGTCTGCCAGGATGCACTGCGCCTGGTCTTGCAGCATTTCCACTGGTTGCGTTTCACTCAGTCCTGGAGTGTCTGTATGAGAAATTAGAAGTAATTAGAGTTCTTCGCGCTTTTTTTGATTGATTATCCATAAAACAGAGATATTGATAACAACACTAATCAATTCCAAAAACATTGAAAAGTGTATTGGCACCCAGTTTATGGTTTACCTAATATGTTGTGGGCATTATTATGTAAGAATTGTGTTCAGCTAAAAGTTCCTGCTAGTAACGTATTGATACAACCCTTGTTTTGTTGCTGACCTTTAATAAAAACAATAAGTATATCCTCTTTAGAAAATAAAAATAAAAAGTAACATCTAAGTAGGTATGTGATATAAATGTAGTACCTAAGTGTATGTGATGTAGTAAATTAATTATTAGAAAATATCTTACTAAGTATTTACAGTTCAGGCTCGAAGGACCAAATTTAAAGACTGCATGAGTAATGGAGATATGAGATTTCCAATACCTAACCATAGCATATGGGGTAGATAGAACTAACCTATCTTACCTGGAGAAAACAGAACGATGGCCTTCATGCAACCGCATTCGCTGCCGTCCGGCGCAATTTGACGAAACCGGCATAAAATTTCCTGTTGATAGAAAAAATTTAGTTTAAAATGTAAGTGATATTTTTATTTCGATATAATCATAATAAATTATTGTACTACGATAATAATTGGAAAAGCAACTCTGCCAGGTGAAGGTTTACAAGTACAGACGCCTGCACATTAACCTATCCAAAACTGTCAAATGTTTTCAATAAATGTTCAAACCATAAAGTTTAAAGTCTATTGAGGAAATTTGACAGTTTGTGGTTGATATGCAGTCGTGTTTTTTTTTGGAAAGAGATTGCTGATTGTCTCAAACGGCATTTTCAGCTTCACCGGGCTGGTTTGGGGGCGGCGAGAAACTTCCTCAAGACGTGTGAAACGAGGACTTCGGAGGATTTCTAGAGGGAACGGCATCACGCATTAGTGCGTGTCTCCGTGCCCTACTAGATTCTCCGAATGGTTCGGATCGGATCGGGGAGCGGAACAACCCGAGGGCGCCTCTAAAGGCTCGGACCTCGGCCTGGGTTGACGGGGCCGTGGAGGTGGAGAGAAGCGCCCAGGTACATGTCTGTACCTGGTATAGAGCGCGTGTGAACCGGTTCGTCTTACCCTTGTTCTACGAGTACGGTGTCTTGGGCTTGGGCTTAAACTAGTGTGCATGTTTAGTGTATTCTGTAAATGTTTAGTGGCATTTAAAGATCGGGCTGCAGTCGTGTGTACCCAGAACCATCACCTCACATGGCCGCTGACCATTTGTGCTTTTAGTATTACTAATACAAATGCAGATGCGTTCTTGGCCTGCAGTGAAACTCTAGAAATATAAATTCGTTATTGTATAACTGTGTAAAATATAGTTCTTATAATAATTTATATTAAATAGTATCAACAGTAAATCGTCTATAGATATATTATATTACGCTTGACAGCGGTAAATGATGAAGGCTGAAATACGAAGTAGGTACATGTAACGTATTGAGCTCCAAGTCAGCCAACGGGGCGGGCGGGAATTGCACCTTAGTATTAGGCGCGGCGAGCAGCGTCCCAGGTCGCTGACCACTGCGCCAGGTGCAGCAGGAATAGGTCCCTTCACTTTCTAAATGATTTAGCAGCAGTGTTGTGAAATACTAACGAAATAGGCACCTGTAATGTATTAAGCTCCAGCGAGCAGGACGGACGGCAATCACACTATCGCATTAGACGCAGCAAGCAGCGGATCCAAGTGCCAGCAACAGGACCTTTTACGCGGCACGCAGCAGCACCAGCTAAATGCTTTGGACGGAGGAATAAATGAAGGCTAAAGGTACCTGTAATGTATTGAGTTCCAAGTCAGCCAACGGGTCGGGTGGCAATCGCACCCTAGCATTAGGCGCGGCCAGCAGCGGGCCTAAGTCCCAGGGTGCGGACCACTGCGCCAGGTGTAGGAGGAACAGGTCCTTCCACGCGGCGCGTAGCAGTACCAGCTGGTCTGTGTGCGCGAGTGCCTGGAACGGAGCGAGGCAGCGAACCCAGCGGACTGCCATGAACAGCAGGCGGGCGCTCGTCTCCTGCACCGAATTAATAATTGATATCACGGTTAACGCGCTATATGCTATTGTCTTAATCGTAGTGGGGGTGTGTAAAGGACTAAAGGATAAAGTTGAGTTAGTAACCGACTTCAAAAAAGAAGGAAGTTATAACTTGTTGAGCCCGGCCGGGTAATTTTCTATACCTACCTTAACATTATTTTGTACCGACCCTTTTTTTCGGGTAGGGAAGCCTTTGCCCTGCAGTGGCAGGCTTATAGTAATAAATAATTTATATGTACCTACCTATAGGTATTAAATTATTAACATCATTCATCATCATTAATTTTCGGCCATATGACCGATCGTTGTGGCGATCCTTGGGGGAGCCCAAGGATCGCCAAACGATCGGTCCTGCGCTGCCCGCATCCAGCGGCTTCCCGCGACCTTGACCAGATCGTCGGTCCACCTTGTAGGGGGCCTGCCCACGGAACGTCGTCCGGTGCGTGGTCACCAATCGAGAACCTTTCCGCCCCAACGGCCATCGGTTCTCCACGCTATGTATCCCGCCCACTGCCACTTCAGCTGAGCAATCCTCCGAGCGATGTCAGTTGTTTTAGTTCTCCAGCGGATTTCATCATTTCTGATTCGATCACGCAGGGAAATACCAAGCATCGCTCTCTCCATTGCTCGCTGGGTGACCTTGAGCCTTCTTATGACACCCATAGTAAAGGGCCACGTCTCACTCCCGTATGTAATCACTGGCAACCAAGGGTGGATCCAGGATTTTTTTCACAAGGGCAAAAAATCAACAATAACTGTTAGAAATTAACATGAAGTATCATACTTCAAGTTTATTTATACAAGTTCAAGTATGTATGTATGGAAGGCTTATGAAAGTGTCAAAACAATAGAGCTCTCGATTTGCTTCTAAGTATGAACTGTGATGGAATCTCCACAGTACACTAAAATACCGTCTGGGGGGGGCACGTGCTCCCGTGCCCCCCCCCCCCCCCCTTTAATCCGCCCTTGCTGGCAACACACACTGGTCAAAGACTTTTGTCTTGAGACATTGAGGAATTTTGGATGCGAATACATCACGTAGCTTCCCGAATGATGATTCGTCGAGAGAGAATAATGGTCAACAGCATCGAGTGTAACATTCCCAACATTAACTGGAGCGGGTGCAACATGGGATTGGACACGATTTTCGTCTTGTCCATGTTCATCTTAAGACCCACTGTTTGAGAAGCATTACTGGGATCTTCGAGCATTGTGTTCAGGTCTTCCAAGGTCTCAGCCATGAGAACTACATCATCGGCAAACCGAAGGTTTGTGAGATACTCGCCATTAATGTTGATGCCGTATCCTTTCCAGTCTAGAAGCATGAAAATATCCACCAACGCAGCTGTGAACAGTTTCGGAGAAATAACGTCTCCCTGTCTCACACCGCGCTGTAGTTAGATAGGATTAGAGCTTTGATTCTGTAATCGGACCGACATAGTGGCGTTTTGGTATAAGTACCTCAGCACCACGATGTACCTGTAATCTACTTGGCACCTCTGGAGAGACTGCAGCACTGCCAAGGTCTCGATCGAATCGTAGTCCACGAACGCCATGCAAAGTGGCAAGTTATACTCTTCGGTCTTCTGTATACCTTGCCGCAGCGTATGGATGTGATCTATGGTACTGTAGCCTTTTCGGTACCCGGCATGTTCAGGTTGGAAGTCGTCGAACCTGCGCGCGAGACGATTCTTATAATAATCGCCACGCTTGGCAGGCGGGTTGGCGATCGCAGATGGCCTACTGTTTGAGGGAGACGCTGCTGCCCGTCTCTTGCAGGCGGTTTTCCCTTTGTCGCCTTCTACGACTCCCATCACGGGAAGATAGGGGGTAATGCTATTCTAAGCCGGAGTTCTATAGCGCAACAGCTTGCACGATAGGCAAGTAAGTGCCTTATTCCTATATTACGGTATCATAAACAAACTTCAAAGAAAAACATTTGGAAGAGTTAGGTACCTACTGCCTTTTAAAATAGTATAGGTACACAATACGGACAACACTGATTTTATTTAGTTGGGTATTTAAACTAAGTAGGTCCTAAAAGTTGATATTCAACTGTATTATCGGTAGAATTGTTTGTACAGTTGAATGAAACAAACAACATTCTACAAAAAAAATAATCCACAAAGTTTTCCCTGTTGCCTTTTCCCCGTTCATTTTAGCAAATAGAAACTTTTAAAACCAAATTAAGAACATTGCGACGTTTTCCTTTACCTACCTACACAATACAATACAATGTTCCCGAATGGTTCCGTGTCGCGTTATGTAGATACCAGTGTTTCGCCGCGACAGTAGGCGGGGTAACTAAGTTAAGAGAAGGCGATAAGTCACCTCCGGCCGCCCAATAGCGGACGCGCGCCGCCCCTCAAGTCAAAAAGCCACCTACCCGGATGTCATGTACACACCCCTTAAAGTTTCAACACTCGAACGTTTGCGCAAAGGAATTCTATTACTAATTGTTTTATTTTTAAAATTAAGTGGATAAAGGGTCTTAAAATAAAGAGGTTTACCATTATACCACTTAATTATCTACTCTTTTCAAGTAGGTACAGCATAAGGTATGATTCCGAACTCCGCTGCACGCAGCAGTGTTGCCGCAGCAGTGCTGCCGCAGCACTACTGGTCCTGCATTGCTGCCACGACATTGCTGCGTAGCTCGGAATGTAATCTCATATAAACTTACCTACCTATAGAGAATATATGGGGATCAGTAGTGCTGCCGCAGCAGTGCTGCCCGCAGTACTACTGGTCCTGCATTGCTGCCGCGACATTGTTGCGTAGCTCGGAATGTAATCTCATATAAACTTATAGAGAATTATGGGGACCAGTACTGCTGCAGCAGCACTGCTGCGGCAACACTGCTGCGTGCAGCGGAGGTCGGAATCATATCTACCTTTAGTTGTACAGAGTTATCTCTCTCTCAAAATGTGTCATTCCAAAAGCTACGGTCCTGATGATTTGTACAAACTTACGATAAGTCACAAAAACAAAATAAATAAATGGAATTCTATGCCAGTTCACGTATTTCCTTTCTACATCATGGGGTCCTTCAAACGAGGTGTGAAGAAGCAACTTGCGGCTAATGAGGCAGAATCCTGTAGGCTTAGCCAAAGTAACATTAAGAAAACGATAGCGAAGTTCGAAAAGAATATAATGTATGGGATTGACATAAGCCGCGCTAAATCACGTGGTCAATCTTATGTCAATCCCATACCTACATTTTATTCTTTTCGAACTTCGCTATCGTTTTCTTAATGTTACTTTGGCTACCGCCACTGTTCTACTAGCTTTTGTCGCATCTAGACACTGCTTCTGCTTAAGATCAGGTAGAGCAGTAATTTGCATAATATACATACTATAAAAAAATGGCAGCCTATAGCGAATACACTACATCCCCTACATGAATAATAGGTACATTGTTATTGTATGCGCGTCGTGATGCATAGGTAATGTGATTGCGGCTTTTTTCTCCATATTTTCATTGGGCAATAATCATTTGCACGGAACTCGATTTATTTTGCAAATAAATGAATTTCTAAAGCCATAACTACGAATAAGAAACGAAGATGATCGTAGGTAATTCCTGCTGTTCAAAGAACTTAGATGCGTTTAATTAGGATGTTGAGAGGCTTGGAGAGCTACCAATAGAGTAATTTTGTGCGATTTATGTTATAAAATTGAGCTGACAAGAGCTAGATGAGAGTAGCTGCGGATTGTGCTCGGTGGCGTGCACTTGGAGAGGCCTATGTCCAGCAGTGGACTAGTATAGACTGATGATGATGATGATGATGATGATTGATGATAAAGTTATAAAATTTACTAGCTCGCACACCTTACAGTTCTCAGTTCTCCTCACACTCGACGTGTGCTTCCACATTTGGCATCATCTCATTCCATCCTGAGTGCACGAACGGCTAAAAACTTATCTACTTATGTGAAAAATAAAAATAAATGTCATGTATACCTGTAGCAACTCCCATGTAGGCGCCAGCGGAGCTCCGAAGGCGGTAGGCGGCGGCCTGAGCAACGTAGGGTCGCCTTGCAGCTGGAGTTGTTTAGCGCTCCACATTAATTCCTGTGGTAACGAAACGTAGATGGTTTGTTTAGTTAATAAATACCCGATACCGTGCTGAGAAATGTTCAATAATAAATTGTATAGGTATTGGATTGAAGGAAGTTTGTCAGAAGCGTGTGTTGGAGTTCCAAGTTTATTACCTAATGCATCTTCTAAATCAGGGATGGGCAAACTACGGCCCGCGGGCCATCTCCGGCCCGTGAATGACCGAAGTCCGGCCCACGACCATTAAACAAAAATTTAAGTGCGTGTGTGTTTCAGAAAATGGTAGGTATGCATTTTCTGTATCAATATTTTTATTTCACAAAAAAATATATTTATTCTTATTGAAAAAATACAGCAAAAAATTCAATAGCTTGGCCCGCTATAGATTTTGTTAGTAAATATTGTCACGCGAACAAAAAAGTTTGCCCATCCCTGTTCTAAATCCAAAGGTGAATTCACGTGCGGCGCGAAAATAAAATTAAACGTAATCAATTTCCTTATTAACGAATAAAAATTGTATGAAAACCGAGGGGGCTGCTCTACAAAATCAATGCGCCATAAGAAAAATCTAACATTGTTGTGTTCCGAGAGTTAGAGATAAGATAGCCAGTTCCTCAGTGCTTATGGATTTCGAGTGAAGAGCGATTCTATCTATATTAGGTACCTATCCAGGTGACATGAAAACAAGAGCAAAAAGAAAACGAATTTCTATCCATCGTTATAATCCGTCTGAAACTTCCAAAAAACGATTGAGAAGTTAAGGTAGATAGATATATGATGTCAATTCTTACCTTACTTACTTAACCCCTTAACACCTGCCTCTCAAAAATATTCTTTTATCAATTCTTTTAACCTTTGTTTAATATAACTTAAAGGTATTTTTTTTTGCAAAGTTTTAAAGATTCATGCCATTCGTAAATCCTGTTACTCTGTATCTAAATACTGTATCTGCCGCAGCTATTACCTGGCATTTATCCGAGGACATGAGTATGTGTAGGAGGCCGGGCGGCGGCGGCGCCAGGAACGGCTCCGGGACAAGGGGCAGAGGGCTGACGGCGCGCGCTCCCCCGGCGCCGCTCGACCCCGCTGACGACGCCGTGCTCAGCGGCGCCTGCTCGCCCGAACCACTTATGCTGAACTGGAGAAGTGTTACCGATTCAGTTTCTAGCCTTGTTTAGAAACTTCTTTTTTAATGTAATTTAAGTAGTTGGCAAACGATAATAGCTTAGCTTAATGGGCAGCGGAAACTGTAGCTCATGGACGCTTGAGAGTTGCAGCACCAAAGATGTAGCTTCTGTTCTTATGCCTATAAAGCTATGTCAATGAATGCTGCGGCAGAAATTGGTATTAGAAAGTAACCACTTTAATTGTGTACTTGTTTAAATTTTTGGCCTTCACCTCGTCTGATGGAAAGTGTCGATAAAGCCGAAGATGAAAGTGCACTCGATTCGTAATCCTCACTGCTGAGGAACTGGCTATCGTATCTCTTAGTATTGGAACAATGTATTTTGTTGTTATAGCGATGGACTTAGATAAGAAGGTGGTAGCTAAGCGGACATAGAACAAAACTACCAGCAAACAAACCGTGCACAATATGTGCCTCAAATCAAACCCGGTGATTATTCAAGACGAGCTAGTAATATGTCCATGGTGTAAAGCAGCAAAGGCGCTGCTTTAACATTTTAGCGTAGCGCGTAGAACCTAGCTAAGTATGTTCATTGTTTATTCAGTTTGATCACAAAATATGTAATTGCTATAAATATATATGACTTATTTAAAAAAAATATTTATCCTCGGAGAGTTTACTAAGTTCCGTGATGCCAGACCCTGTAAAACCTCCAAGGATTGTTACGGCTTATTATTAAGTGTGAGATTAAGAGTGAAGTAGTGTACCTGGAAATTGAAGGGCTGCATCGGCGCGAAGGGCGAGGGCGGCGAGAGCTTGAGCGGGTGCGGTTTGTGCGCGTGCGCCAGCGGCGGCGGCAGCGAGCCTAGCGCGCCCGCGTGCAGCTTCGGCTTGCGGGGCCCACGCTCGTGCTGCACGGCTGGACACAACACATACACAATTAAAACCTATTATCAATTCAACATATTTATTTTCTCACCACAGTACAACTTAAATAAATTAATGTATCCCCATAGGCCTAACCCTTGTAAGAGACTGGAGCTTGCGATAGGTTTTCAAAACCCAGTAAGCCACAGGTGGGCACTGGTGCCCCATTTTGCGGACTTAAGAGCTCACTATTCTTAAAGATAAAACAACACTAAATAATACTATAACAAATAACAACTCTATTTCAAAGCCTGTTGGCGTAAACTTTGGAAAACATTACATATTTTGTATGTAGTTAAAAACCCCCTATAAGTACTTAGCACATTATGTTAAATCGATTAACGTATTGTTAAAACTTAAATAAAACTTTTGTAAGCCGCACTTGGTGTTTTTCACAATAATTTCACACAAAACTGGGGTCTCCACGGAAGATTAGCGTTGTACTTAGTTTTTGTCCACTACTGCAACAAATGCTGAGTGGAGTCCTTTTAGAACACACTTTTAATTATGATTTGTTTGTTTTGTTTTAAGTACCTTCATAAGTTTGTACTGTGTTCTAATAAATATATTTTTCATTCACATTTCGAAAATAGACCCAAAATTACACAATTGTCGCTTACCATCGAAAGATCTTGAAGACTCAAATAAAAGTTTGTACACATAAAATATCTAAAGTAGACTATAAACATGTCTAAAGCAGCCATCAAAAAGTTTTTATACTAAAACAAAACAATAATAGAATACATTTCGGCTAGGTAGCTTTAGCGGTGTTTAACACGCGGGATTATAGAGACGCGGGGGTTATTCGCGCGATCCCCCGGTAAGCCGGATCGCGACCTCGGCGCTTTAAGCGTGACGTCATAGGCTGCTTAAAATAGGATATCATTCATTTTTAAGTTACTTAATAATGTAATTGCCAGGGATAGGACAAAAAATGAGAAATCTTTATAAGAATTTCTGCTGGGTGAAAGCAAAAAGTGAAAAATTGTTTTTTTCAATGCGGTTTTTGAAACGACATAGTTTTGTTCTCAGTACCTCTATTTTTAATATTTGTACAATGTGCAATGAGTTCGGTAATGTAGGCAAAAATATTAATAATAATACGTCTCAGATTTCTCCGTTGACGATACATTCTTTACTTGAATGTAACGTTCTCACATAGTTATTTTTTGCTTTTTTATGTTAAAAGGAGGAAGGCGAGCAGGCGGGCCCATGGACAGGACACCCGCAAAACCAAAGTAATCGCAGATGCGTTGCCGGCCTTGAGAAAGGCTAAATCCTATCGAAAGTCCATTCAAACATTTCTCTAATATTATTTATTTATTACATTATCTCGGTACTCACGATGTAAAAAACGGAACTGCAAAATTCTAACATAATAGATTAAAAACAGAAACTATTGTAAAGGAAGGTATACACCTTCCTTTACAATAGTTTCTGTTTGTATTATATTAAATTCTCTCGCAAGCGCGTCCGAAATAAAACCGTCACATTGTTTCGTAATTGCATCAATGTGCAGGCCCCCGGCGATGACGTCACGCAATCAGCTTACCTCGGCTGAGTCCATGAGAATGCGGCCATTGTGTCCGCACATGGCGGCCGGCGGCGCGCGGCGCATACGCTATCATTAGGGTTGACGATGCGCTGTTTTTTTAATACACCAATTTATGGTTGACGTTTGACCTCACTGGCATTAACATTAAATTGTATTTTTATATAGTCACAACTTGTGTCGCTCTTTTGCGCTACCTCATTTTCCGTGTTCATTCACCGCGAATAAACGTTGTGTTCAGTAATTGAACTGTTCTACAATAAAGTGCCTCAATACATTCCTGGCACACCACACAATACAAAAAAAAAATACAGTCTACTCATCAACCACACAAACCTTAGAGCATTAAACCAACTCAAACACACTATTATTCGATGTTAAATAAAGTTGAAAAAGTTTTAAGCTCAATAGACCAACAGCTTGCACGTTGGTTTTGCAAATTAACTAACTAACTTTGACATGGACCCTGGTGACTAAAATAAAATATAATGAGGTCCTTCATGCTTTGCGAGGCATTTTAGTCGTTGGTCTCTGCTGCCGTCTCAAGTAACCGTTAAAATCTACTAACCCACATTGGCCAAGCATTATCTGATCTCTCGATTTTGTGATTTACTACTTTTCATTTGGAAACTCGTGAGTTTTGATGATCCCACATTCCGCACTCAGCACTCAGTTCCTCAGTTATGCTTTCCAGGTGAAGCGCACTTTCTTTTTCTTCAATTTGTTATCATCAAGTAAGAAGACAGAATCTTTACCCGTTGAAAAATAATGTTTGTGTACTCTGTTTGGTTGGTAGTAGGGCTTATTTGTCCGCCTGGCTAGCTACCACCATCTTATCTAAACATGTTGCCATAATATCAATGTTTGTAGCATTGTTGTGTTCCGGTAGCTAGAGCTAAGATAGCCAGTACCTCACTAGTTGAGGATCCCGGGTGAAGTGCGCTTTCATCATTGGCCTTATCGTCACTTAACATCAGGTGAGATCAAGGCACTGTGCTTACCCGTTACTAAAATAAAAAACCAAAAGAAAAAATAATTTACTTATAGCTTTTTACCTTTGCGTTTATTTTAAACGCTAGTAGATCCGTATAAGTTGTTTCGTTTCAATGTGTAGTGTTTGCGTAAACTTAAAAAACAATATGTAATTTATAGTTTTTTTTGAATAAACTATAAGTATTCGGCAACCCTGAACACGAATCGCATAGAGCGCCCTCTACGCGGCTTAAAGTGAGAATGCGAATACATGACACCGGGCAAGCGATACGGGCTCCTCATTTGCTACACAGAGGGGTTTAGGCGCGAATTTAGTTTCTATTCTAGTTTAAATTAATGCTGCAGTAAATTATTAATGAAATGTTCCTTTCCATGGATAGGAAAAATCTAATATTTACAAAATGTAAAGTTTTACTATAATAAATGATTTGCAAGAAAAAAATTGTGATTTATTTTAGATCATCTACCTGCCTTAATTATTTAAAAAATATTTTAAAATATATCTTTACGAAGTAAGCAGTAAATAGCCTATAACTGTACCACTGGGCCAAGGCCTCCATCATTCAAATTAAATCACAAACCCGGGCTATGTATCGAAAACTCCGAACATACTTTGCCCGACCTGGGAATTGAACCCGGGACCTTCGGATATCGGTCCGAGCGTTTTGCTACTCGGCCACCGAGGCGTTACGAATGTAAAGATAAAATTTCTTTTAGCACACATATTTAAAAAAGTTCAGAAAAAATTAAAGAATTTAATGGATTTAAGGTTAAAATTTAATAATATTTGATAACCAAACGGTCACTATACAAAAAAGTCAATTTTTCAGGAAGAGCAATTAAAGTTCCAAAATTTAAAAACGTTGACAAAATGTGTAAATTTTAAATAATTGATTTGTTTTTTTATTATGATGGTAGTGGCTGGCTTGTTTTTCACGGGAATGCAATTAACTATCAAATTATCATTATTTTTATTTATTTTCGATTCAAAAATTTCGATAATAGTGTCACTTTTCCACAAAAATTGAGAAAGTGTCAGTTTTCAGATAAAAGAATGCCAGTGTTTTTATATTAATTTAGGTATAAATGTCTCTATTTTCATACAAATTTGAGGATAATAGATTTAAAAATGAGAATTGTTGAATAAAGCCATCACAGAAAAATCAGTATTTTTTATTACCTTTATAATTGTAACAATTTGGCTTAAAAGTGGTACCAACGGTAGTTATAACGACTTTTTAACAATCGATATCTTATACGGCACTTTCATACTAGTGCCACATTATTTCAGTTTTGTAATAATGCGTCAATAATTATCACTTCTAAGTGAGAAAAAAATATGTAAGACCCATTACAACATACAAAATGACATACAATAGCTAATATTAATTATTGTCGTATATTTGTATAAACTTAATTAGAAATTCTTACAAAGCTTCATATAGTACTTTAGCTTAGGACGAAAAACGACTACCTATCTATCAAATTAAAATCACAGTAATCAGACTTTTCAATTAGTAGTAAAAGAAAAAAATAATCATTTTTACGAGATCAACTCAGTTTTCGTGTTTTCGTGTTTGTACATAAGAGTTGCTTTCAGTGTTTATGATTTCAGGTGTAATGTTATTATTTGGTGTCGTAGTATTAAGTCGTTTTAATGCCAGGTCTTTCAGCGACAGTGGGTTATAAATTGTTGCACCAGCTTCCTGATTTGTTTCTTAGTAAAGATGGTGTCAAATTTTCAAGACCGCACATGTTCATGCATGAAACTTGGACTCAGTGTTTTCTTCACTGCAACGAATTGGCCCCCATCTGGTATATTTGTCAACGAAGAACTCCTATTTAAGATATTATGACCACTATCAGATTAAGAAGCATAAAGCTATTTGCTCTAAAGCACACACAGGTTTTTTTGATTTATTAATAAAATATCCAATCGGTGGTTCTTTTACAGAAATACGTTTAACTTTTGTTGGGGTAGCATGATTTGAAGCTTGATTATTGGAATTAGAATCTGTATCCGAAAACGAACGAGACGATCTTGATGAATTTGATGATCCCGATGAACTTGACGATCCTAAAGAATTCGATGACCTGGACGAGCTTGATGAACTTGACGAACTAGACGGCGATTTTCTATGGGGACTAGGTTTAAATTCGGGGTCATCATCAGAAGCAGGGGAGAAATCTTGAGCAGATTGGTTGCTATAACTAGAACTGACAGAAGATTTTCTATTTTGTAGGTGTCTTCTAGTTTCGGAGCTCGGAGACTTCGCACTTGAGTTATTTGCAGCTGTATAGTCAGTTTGCTCAGCAACTACTCGATTTACTACTTCATTTTCAACTTCTTCCATTGGTGTCATCGAGCAGGATCGGGTTACTGTCTCATTCGTAAGCTGGTGAATGCTTTTTGTGTTAATTATAATGATTATTTTTTTAAATTTACTAGCCCTTGGATTGATCGATGGCATTTTTGCCGCCTGTAAAATCAAGAAAAAACATCATATTTCAAATAAATAACATCTGTAAAAATAATTTAAAAAAACTTCAATTAACAGGTGCAACAATAAACTACACTGAATACATAAATTCAATTTTTTCTAAACTGTTTGTGATACTACATTTATTAATCAATAAAGTACAAGTTGAACTCGCGCGAGTTAAACTTTGCAAAGGAATGAAAATCGACATTTCATGCTTAGATAATAAATAAATAAAACCTTAAAACAAGCAAAGCATAGGAATACCGACACTAAGGGTTTAGAAACAGTCTTCGCGGACACAAACATTTTAGTTGAATACGAAAATAATAGAAACACTGACTTTTAGTTTGGAAACAATATTGGTTGAAACTTTGAACATTATTAAATTTGTGAATACTAGAAAAGTGACATTTTTTGTATAAACTTAATATTCGTGAAACTAATGGACCAGATAACAAAATAATGTAACAGAAATACTGTCACTTTTTGTTTTAAGACATTTTTCGTATTATTTTTAGTGTTACTTACCTTATGGTTATATGGAAAAGTGTCCCTATGCTAAAAATGACGTTATTGAACACATAGACCACTTATCTATCACGGCGTCCGCGTCACTACTCAAAACATGTCATTGTTGCTGCCAACAACTGCCGCTCCCCCCTCTAAACTCCATAACGACACTAGTGCCATCTGCCGAACTATTCGCTTTTAAAGTCTGGGGGTTTTTGCAACACACATATTTTGCCGAGTTCTGATAGATGGCGTTGTTAACTCAATTTCATCCGATTTTGTATAGTGACGGTTTGGTTATCAACGTGCGATAACAGTAATATCAGCCACTAAAAAAATAAATTAGGTCGTTGTTGTTTGTGGTCGGATTTTCGTAAATAGGACAACATTATTCTATTTTCTAAAATGTCAAAATCAGCCTACTGAAACGCGATTGTGTTTTTAAAATAGCAGAGTTGAGTACCATAACATTCATTTGATGATGACTTAGTGTAAAAGTGTAAAATAATATCTCCATTTGTGTGCAGCATCGCAACTGACGTATCGTTACTTGTTAACCTTTTGTTTATGGGGTGCGTGTAATCCCAAATAGAACACGTGCTTTTTTTCTCGGCTTCATCCCTGCTACGACAAGAGGCGTGCACCACGAAATAAACTCTAATACTACATGTTAAGGTGTATGTTTGTTTACTAGCTGATATATGAGGGTTCCTCAAGCCAAGTGTTTTAGTTTCCAGTGTATCGCGGATAAGCGAGATTGTAATTAAAAGCGAAGGCTTGAAGCAGTTTGCTCAAGTGTCTGATACTTTTAAATAAAACGATACTGTTTTTGTTTTTAAAAAAAATGTTAAATAAAAAAGAACTGTCGTAGCACTTTCGTAGTGTTTTAGAAAGTTATCTATCATGTGTCGTCATATTGTTATCTTTTCAAGCAAAAACCGCCGTTTTAACAGCCTCTGTGGTCTAGTGGTTAAGACCTCCGGTTTAGACCCAGTGGTCCCGGGTTCGATTTCCAGCGGGGGTACATGTTTGTACTCGGTTTGGTTGGTGGTAGGGCCGCCTGGCTAGCTACCACCATCTTATCTAAATATGTTGCCATAACATCATTGTTTGTAGCATTGTTGTGTTCCGGCAGCTAAAGATAATATAGCTAGTGCCTCACTAGTGAGGATCCCGGGTGAAGTGCGCTTCCATCATCGGCTTTATCATCACTTACCATCAGGTGAGATCAAGGCACTGTGCTTACCCCGCAAATAATATATAACATCTTTTCAAGTGAATATTGAATCATAATATGTTTCTTTTTGCGTATAATAAATAAAACTTTTACTTTATTTAAATAAAAAAGCATCTAAATTTCAGTAGAAAAGAAGGTAATATCTTATTGTGTAATTAGATATTACCTTCTTTTCTACTGAATAAAATCTGAGATATCATAATCGGTGTCGATTATTATATCTCAGCCCCAGCCCCCGCATTGCAGGGCCAAATATATCGTGAGCTTTTTTTATGTAAAGTTAAACACATTATTAATTTTGAGATAAAAACAACCGACACCTCAGCCTTTCTGTGACCACGGACCCAAAAGTTTTGAAACATCAGGGTATACACGAAGGTAGATCCGTAATTAAAGCTTTAATTTTAACGTGAAATGTTAAAAACTTATTTGATTTATTTTTCTTAGAAAGAAATGGCAATTTTATTTCAAACTTAATGTCTCTGAAAACTATTGTTGACAACAACATAGCTTAGTTCTTAACTGTCTGTTATAAAGATATTATTACTGCATCCATAGAATTAAATTGACATTTATTATTACAACTACTAGTCTCTGTCGATTAAAAAGTCTCAAAATTGCTCTTACTGCCTTACTCAGAGACGTCAATTAAGTTTTAATGACAATTAAATGTCTTTATTCTCTATTTAGCACTATACATAAGAAAGTGACAGCAAGAGACTTTATTGTCATTAAAACTTAATGGCAGTAATATCTATTTCAAGATTGATAGGTACATGTTTTGACGTCTTTCACAGTATCGCAATTAGTATCGTAATATCTCGTAGAATTACAGTAGGTATTGTTGTAAGTGGGTAGTCCAATCTTAGTAAAACGTTAAAAAACTGTTAAAAACATTTGGGTTTAATAAACCAATGAATCGATAGAAAGAAAACATTTAACATCACGCAGCTAAGAAAGTTCGGCTTAGATTGACTCAAAAATACTTCATAGGCGCAAAGAAAAGAAGTGAAGCGAAGCGAGGCGCTCTTAATTTAAGTCACTTAAGCCCCTTCAAAAAGGCGCTCACAGAATCACATTTCAAGCGTTTAAAGGGAGATTTCGCTTCAAACATCTATCAGTGGGAGCCCCTCGTCGAATTGAAAGCAAACAAAACGTGTTTTTCGTAAAGGTAGCTCTGGAAAACTTACATATTTGTTGTTTTTCACCCGCGAGGCATGATCGGGTGGCTCGACCTCGTTTTAATTTGATCATGTTATTGTGCGCTCCGCAAACAAGCGGGAAAGTCTGTGTGGCCGTTGACTTTTTGTAATTAATAAAGTTCATAATCAAACACAGTGTTCTGTATTTAAAAAAAATACAGTTTTGCCGAAATTTAAGCTGAAAATATGATGATGATGATTATTTACATATAATGTTACGCAAATATTGTTGCGAACAAATTACAATTTGTAAAACGATAAAGTGTTGGACATTGATTGGCTTCTTTGGCATAAAAAGTAAAAGTAAATAGTGTTGATTAATTTCGGCGAGTTTAATTGAGCCACGATAGCATAGTTGGCAGTGAACCTGACCCGGCATGTCATGGGGTGCGGGTTCGAATCCCGCTCGTGGAATTTTTTCAACACTTAGTCTTTCTTTTTCAAATATGATAATGATGTAAAATCACTTAATGCTACGTCACCTAATGAACACCTGACATGTTATGGTTTAGTTAAATACGGCGTTATAGTTCAAAGTGGCCGTAACGTCTTATTTAACTAAACCATAACATGTCAGGTGTTCATTAGGTGACCTAAAAATGCTAAATTACTTCATTCAGATAGTTTGTTGAGCATAATTTGATTTTCTATCTCTAATTACTAGATATGTTTTTTTTTTCATTGGCGGCGCTAGTGTGCGGCGTAAACGCTCTTAACTGATCTTTCAATATTTGTAAAAATATTTAGATCGGATGCTGATGACGTAGTTGTCGACAGACGACACTGAATAGGGCTCCTTTGGCTTATAAAATAAAAGTAGATAGTGTTGATTAATTTCGGCGAGTTGGATTTAACCACAATAGCATAGTTGGCAGTGCACCTGACCCGGCATGTCATGGGGTGAGGGTCCGAATCCCGCTTGTGGAATTTTTTCAACACTTAGTCTTTCTTTTTCAAATATGATAATGATGTTAAATCACTTAATGCTAAATAGAACATTCGAGTTTTATATCATTTTGAAAGATTTAACTTAATTTCTTTGTCATTAGGTATGCCAATGCCTATCAGTGACATAATTTATTTATTTCATAAAATACTGCCACATATTATAATTATAAACAATAATTCAAACTTACTAACATTTAAATACTTCTGATACTTAACATAATAACGGCATATATCTATGTATTATTGTGTTTAACGAAACCTTTCTTAAATAAACGTAAAAGTATACAGCAATCTAATTAAATTACTAAGATAAGATGGCATTTGAATTTGCAATAAACCGACAAATTAACAATTTACAATTTAAATAAGATCATAAGCGTAATTAATCGTAGGGCGAAATCTTTACGCTCTAAACACTAAGAAAAGAAGAGCTGTAGAGTTTCCCGTCTATGATCGCGTAGTCTTAACATATAGCCAAGACACAGGAGTGCATTTGTTGTATCCCCCTCTCCACTGGGAGGGTAAAGGGGGTGTAGTTATCTACACCGTTATGGCTCTAGGTAGCGGTGTTCTGCACCCGTTAGTCCAGTGGTGCGAAAGATGTATCTTGTTTTGCTACTTGATGTTATAGTAGATTTCCAAGTTCAGGCATGACAATTTGTATTTTTTCCTAGTTAGTAAGAAAATATATTGAAGAAATTATTATTATTCTCTTTATTTATTTTCTTTCTTAAAACTAGATTTTTACAATATTTTAATATAAAAACAATAAAACATTTTAAAAACCTAATCCTAGAGTACCGCCAGCAGCGGGGCAGGGGCAAGCTACCGGTGGTCAGGACTGCAGAGTGAGGAACCTCCTGACAATACGTGCCGTGTCAAGGAGTAATGCTTTCTGAATCTGACCCTTGATTCAACCATCAAGGTGTTGGTCGAGGCTCTTTGCTGTCAGACCGTTCGCTGAAACGATTATTGGGACAATGATCGTCGAATCAACATTCTACATGGCGGTCACCTCGTGAGCCAAGTCAAGGTACTTGCTGCGAGTTTGTCCTTCTCAGCTTTCACGAGGTTCTCGTCATGCGGGATGGTGATGTCAACGAGCACCGCCCGACGTTGAGACCGGTCTAACACCACGATATCGGGCTTATTGGCAACAATAGTTCTGTCCGTGATGATTGACCGGTCCCAATAGAGCAATGCACGACCATTTTTAAGAACGGGCACCGGTGCGTACTTGTAGTGCGGCACTTCAGACTCAACAAGGCCGTTTGGAAGAGCAAGTTGCTGGTGAATGATCCTGGCTACAAGGTTGTGTCTTATTATTATTATTATAGTTTACATAGTTTTTAGTTCGTGATTTTATTTCCTTTATAGAAAACGCGGTCGTTTGCTATGCAAATAACGTTTTTGATATACTGCTTCTTTTACTGTTTTTTTTTTGATAAACTTTTTATTCAAACGTTTAAGGGTGCGCCGTCCGTAAGTGACAAGTGTCATATGTTTTATTTGAAATGTCGTCGTCCATATTTATTTGATGCCGCGCGGCCATACTAATTTTGTATGGGGAATTTAAGGTGCTTAATAAAAAATTATTATTTAAATAACCACTTGATGAATCAAAAATGTAGTCTAGCAATTTGTAGTTTATCCATTGATGATTGTTTAGACAAAATCAGAGGTACAATAATTTAGATAAACTATAAGAAATCTACTAAACGCCGCCACTCGTTTTCATGATCTTTGCCCAACTTTAAATGATATTGTAGAAAAAACTATAGCGTGTTATGAATTTATGGTTCTGACAAATTGTAAACACGTTTCCTATGATACTAAATATATATTTTGTTCATTTAAAACGATAGTATTTTCAATTATATTTACTTAACCGTAACTGCATTTTTGGCATTTTTTGGTCGGCCCACCCTTAATAACAGGTATTTGGTTGTCTGCTAAGCTAATTGTATCATTTGTAAATGCTTCATGTGCTTCAAATGAGCATATGGCCAGCCTGATAAAAACCGGCGATGCTTTGCCTGCCTTAGCGTAGAGCGAGTGCAGTGATCGCTATAGGCGTCTGATGGCAAGAGGCGCTAAAATGCCAAATGCGAAAACCCACTTGGATATTTAAAAGTAATTAGTTATTTTATATTTAGTAGTAAGTAAGTAAATAGCTTATAACTGTCCCACTACTGGGCAAAGGCCTCCATCATTGAAATCAAGTCATCACTACAAATGATGGGAATTGGCTTAATCCCCACGCTTGGCAAATGCGGGTTGGTGATTGATCACAAGCCCGGGCTATGCTCCGAAAAAATCCGACACATTTTTTGCCTGACCTGGGAATGAACCCGGTACCTTCGGGTATCGAGCCGAGCGGCCGAGCGGAGCACTAGGCCACCGATGCGTTTAACGTAATGGCGTATTACGGCGTAATGTGAAAGCGTCGACAAAATGGCGCAAAAAAAAAGCTTGACCCTGATCAAGGGCTAGATCAAGATCAAGGGTATCACGCAAGCAATTCTGACCCTTAAGATTTAGTACGCTATGCTATGTAACTTCAATAGGCTTAGTACTCGTACTCTTAAAACCACCGCTATACAAAAAGTGATGTTTGTTATGTCAATAAAGTCAAAGTTTTAAAACCGCCTCTTCGCACAACTTTTTCTGTTTTCTTGGCTGTTACTTATACAACAAATTAAACCGGGCACTAAACATTTATCCGCTCCCAAAATCTGTCTGTAAGGTAACTGTCTCGAAATATCTTAAAACACTAGACTATAAAACAACTGAGGAATTACTTATTCCCCCGGTCTAGAGTCTTAATAATATAATACAAAATATATTCCATAATTTAATCCAAAAATAAGTATAACTCAAAATATAATAAAAACAAAAAGATTTAGTTTCACATCTATCCACACAGACTACTACTTCTTATTGTCACATTCACTTACACTCACTAACACACACTCACACTCACTTACACTCACTCGCACATACAAATCATATACGCTCCATGTCAATACGTACATACGTAGGTTGGGAAATTCTGCAGGTTTTTTTTTTAGTTTTTATTTGTTTTTACTTTATTTAGTTGTTTATCAATAGTCAATTTGGGGTTAGACTTATTTTCTGACTTTGTTGTGGTCAGGGCTACTGGATCCTGAATTACCTATGTCTTTGTTCTTTTTCACCTCTTTACATTTTACACATGTTGCTATATATTATAGTTATATACTGTCTATGTCCGCGAGGGGGTCCTGGTGACCTGTATTTGCAGGTTTCTTATGAAACCTAATTCAGGCACCAGTCTCTCACAAATGATAGGAAGCTATGTATCTCAATGGTATATTTTAAGCATTTTGTAACTCCTTATTGTGAAGAGAAAATAAACGTTTTTATTATTTTATTATAAAGTCAAATATTCATTATTCAAATAAACTTAAGAAAAGTGCTTTTGAATCGTCGAAAAATTTTTTTTATCTACTACCCATTCAGGACGTCTATTTTTTAGCTGTGGAGAAGAATGGGCGCATTGGACATTTACAAAATTATATGCCGTTACCAATTTATACAAGTTTAAAAAACCTTAACAATATTTTGATACCTATTGGAGTGATTGGAGCACTTTAAACCCATGCTGTTTTGTCTTCAATGTAATCAGACACTTTATAATAAACTTTTTTATAAAGCTTTTTTTTAATAGCGATTTAAAATTTATTAATATCAAGTTTTCGGATATTACTTGGAACTTTACTGTAAAAAAACGTACACACAGGCCTCTAAATGAATTATTTACTTTGTGGAGCCTAGTATAAGGTGCTGCTAGTTTGTTTTTATTTCTAGTGTTTACATTGTGAATATCACTGTTTTTCGAAAGAGTTTCAATATTTTTATAAACACAATTAGGTTTTTTTTTTTATTTTTTTTTATTTTAGTTCTCGTAATATTTATGAGAACTAAAATAAAATAAAATAAAATTGTGTGATGCAACTGTCATTATATTAATATCTTTAAACCTAATAACTTTAAATACTCATTAATTAACATCTTTAAATACTCATTAATGACGTTCGATCCGATCCAAACGCCTCGGAAAATCTAGTAGTGGACGGGTCACGCTTGCGTAATGCCATGCATTGCCTCTGGAAACCCTTAGAGCAGGGATGCACAGACTACGGCCCGCGGGCCGCATGCGGCCCGCCGGTCGAATACTGGTGGCCCGCCGACAGCAAAAATAATACTCTCGTACATTCGAAAATATTGAGTTCTATTCCAGAATAAAACCAATAACAAATGTTCGAAAAGTAATTTGAATCTCGCGCGCGCGCTCTATCAATCTTATCGGTGCGCCGTGCATGCGTCGGTAACAGCGGTCGGTAATGTTCGTGCTGATCTCGGTTAAATTCGTTTTCTTGAGGAAGCGCGCCGCGTTATTATTATACTGTTCGAGCGAGCGAGATAGCAATAGTCCCAAATTCCCGATAGCTCGCGTAGGTAGATACACGAAGCTTCCAGAGTCGGTTTCGAGATTTCTCCAGACAGTTTTCGACTCTATGCGCGTGGTATAAAAGCCACGCTAACCGCAGCGACCGACAGTTCGGTTTTAATTTGAGTAAAGTGTCGTTAGTTCTAGTGTAGATTTTAACTCGACTAGCCGGTGTCATAATTATAATATATTTTGATCCACATTCAACGTAGATTTCCCGTCAAGTGCCGTGTATAATTGTGTTGTGAAATCGTAAGTAAAACTGTTATTAATTTTATCTACATATTTTATCAATTATTTTTGGTAATTAATTAGGAACTGTAATTGGTTTTAGGTGCTGTGGTAATCCTAGTCAGGATTAAAACGCAACATGGACATGCCAGGAACTAGTAAAAAACGTAAGGTTAAAGATGAAAATCGGCAGTTTCAAGAAATTTGGACTGAGAAATACTTTTTTGTATGGTCGCATAACAAAGTCGTTTGTTTAATTTGCAAGAATTCTGTTGCGATTGCAAAGGAATATAATGTAAAAAGGCACTATGAAACGCAGCATCCTACTTTTACGAAGTTTACAGGCGAATTAAGAAAGCAAAAAGTTTTGTCTTTAAAACGGGAGCTTATTGGTCAACAAGCTATGTTTACAAAACCCATTCAAGATACAGAAACAGCTACAGAAGTTAGTTATGAAATTTCTCGAATGATAGCAAAGCGGAGTCGCCCCTTCAATGATGGGGATTTTGTAAAAGAATGCATAGAAATTGCCGCTAAGAAAATGTGTCCAGAAGCAGCAAAAAAGTTTGAGAAAATTCAACTGAATCGTATGACCATCCAAAGACGAATTATGTCTTTGTCAGATAATATTGCGGAACAATTAAATGAAAAAACTAAGATAATTGATTTTTTTTCATTAGCACTCGACGAATCCACTGATATTAGTTCCACAGCTCAACTTCTTATATTCATACGAGGTGTTACTCAAGATTTTGAAGTCTTCGAAGAGTTATTAGGAATGTGTTCATTGAAAGGTCAAACCAGAGGAGTTGATATACTCAATGTACTTTTGGACGAGTGTTCAAAAACTGATTTGGACTTATCGAAATTATCGGGAGTTTCGACTGACGGTGCTCCTTCGATGATTGGTGTCAATTCTGGGCTAGTTACTTTGTTGAAAAAGCATTTGCAAGAAAAAAACTTAAACGCTGAAGATCTCATGCAGTTTCACTGCATTATACACCAAGAAGCCCTCTGTTCTAAAAAAATTGAATTTGAAAATGTCATGAAAGTGGTAGTTTCGACTGTGAATTTCATAAAATCACGAGGACTCAATCACAGGCAATTCAAACAATTCCTTGATGACATTGAATGCGAACATGGAGATTTACTGTATTATACAGAAGTAAGGTGGCTAAGTCGTGGATTGACACTGGAACGATTTTTAAATTTAATAGAAGAAATTGATATTTTTCTGGCGGAAAAGCAAAGGGACGTCCCGGAACTTAAAAGTCCTGATTGGTTGTGTGATTTGGCTTTTTTAGTTGACATTACAAATCATTTGAATGTCTTGAACACACGGCTTCAAGGCAAAAATCAACTGATATCCCAGCTCTACGCACATGTATCATCCTTTCAATGCAAGCTGACACTTTTCAGATCGCAATTGAATTCTGGAAATTACAATCATTTTCCGAATTATAAGAAAATGGCTGAAAAATTCAAAAAAACTGCTATTAATTTCAGTTATGTAAAAAAGCTAGATATTTTGATTCAATCTTTTCAAGACAGATTTTCGGAGTTTAAAACAGTGAAACCTCTGTTGGACATATTTAGCAATCCTTTCACGATTTCAGTTGAAAATGCGCCAGAGTTAATGCAGTTAGAAATTATCGACATTCAGAACGACCAAGATTTACGCAACAAATTCAACGAAGGAGACTTGCTGAACTTTTACCGCTGCATTGATAAAAATACGTACAAAGAGTTGCGCATAAACGCTCTGAAATGTGCAAGCTTATTTGGTTCTACCTATATATGTGAACAAACCTTTTCAATCCTAAATAATAATAAAACAAAAAATCGAAACCGCCTTGCAAATGAAAGTTTGGAAGCAGTTTTACGTGTTGCTACAAGTAAATTTGAGCCAAATATAAAAAAGATTGTAAGCACTATGCAGTGCCACGCTTCAAATTAATAAATTCTTTTTCAATTTGAATACATTATTATCAATTTTTCATTGTCTTTAATTACCTATACTTCTGGTGGCCCACCATCAGTTCATAATTTGCCCGAGTGGCCCCTAGTCTTAATAAGTCTGTGCATCCATGCCTTAGAGAATGTCTTGATTACACGGCTTGAGGAACCATTAGTTCCTCGTCACTCACAAAACGGTGCGGCTGAGCTGTAAAGGCCACAAGCGGCAAAAACAATCTCGTTCGAAAAAAAAAGTCAATTACGATGACTTGATTTCTATAATGGTAAGTAGTTACAAACGTCCTCAAACGTCATGTTTGACGACCTCCTTGGTCGAGTGTGTTGTACACCGGTTTTCATGAAGTCGCCATCTCTGAGGTCCCGGGTTCGATCCCCGGTCGGGTCAATTTAGAAATTATTGTTTTTCTAAATTGTCTCGGGTCTGGGTGTTTTCTATCTATATTATTATTAATAATATTATAAAGCTGAAGAGTTTGGTTTGTTTGAACGCGCTATTCTCAGGAACTACTGGTTCGAATTCAATTTTTTTTTTGTGTTGGATAGTCCATTTATCGAGGAAGGCTTTAGGCCAGGGATGCACAGACTACGGCCCGCGGGCCGCATGCGGCCCGCCGGTCGAATACTGGTGGCCCGCCGACAGCAAAAATAATACTCTCGTACATTCGAAAATATTGAGTTCTATTCCAGAATAAAACCAATAACAAATGTTCGAAAAGTAATTTGAATCTCGCGCGCGCGCTCTATCAATCTTATCGGTGCGCCGTGCATGCGTCGGTAACAGCGGTCGGTAATGTTCGTGCTGATCTCGGTTAAATTCGTTTTCTTGAGGAAGCGCGCCGCGTTATTATTATACTGTTCGAGCGAGCGAGATAGCAATAGTCCCAAATTCCCGATAGCTCGCGTAGGTAGATACACGAAGCTTCCAGAGTCGGTTTCGAGATTTCTCCAGACAGTTTTCGACTCTATGCGCGTGGTATAAAAGCCACGCTAACCGCAGCGACCGACAGTTCGGTTTTAATTTGAGTAAAGTGTCGTTAGTTCTAGTGTAGATTTTAACTCGACTAGCCGGTGTCATAATTATAATATATTTTGATCCACATTCAACGTAGATTTCCCGTCAAGTGCCGTGTATAATTGTGTTGTGAAATCGTAAGTAAAACTGTTATTAATTTTATCTACATATTTTATCAATTATTTTTGGTAATTAATTAGGAACTGTAATTGGTTTTAGGTGCTGTGGTAATCCTAGTCAGGATTAAAACGCAACATGGACATGCCAGGAACTAGTAAAAAACGTAAGGTTAAAGATGAAAATCGGCAGTTTCAAGAAATTTGGACTGAGAAATACTTTTTTGTATGGTCGCATAACAAAGTCGTTTGTTTAATTTGCAAGAATTCTGTTGCGATTGCAAAGGAATATAATGTAAAAAGGCACTATGAAACGCAGCATCCTACTTTTACGAAGTTTACAGGCGAATTAAGAAAGCAAAAAGTTTTGTCTTTAAAACGGGAGCTTATTGGTCAACAAGCTATGTTTACAAAACCCATTCAAGATACAGAAACAGCTACAGAAGTTAGTTATGAAATTTCTCGAATGATAGCAAAGCGGAGTCGCCCCTTCAATGATGGGGATTTTGTAAAAGAATGCATAGAAATTGCCGCTAAGAAAATGTGTCCAGAAGCAGCAAAAAAGTTTGAGAAAATTCAACTGAATCGTATGACCATCCAAAGACGAATTATGTCTTTGTCAGATAATATTGCGGAACAATTAAATGAAAAAACTAAGATAATTGATTTTTTTTCATTAGCACTCGACGAATCCACTGATATTAGTTCCACAGCTCAACTTCTTATATTCATACGAGGTGTTACTCAAGATTTTGAAGTCTTCGAAGAGTTATTAGGAATGTGTTCATTGAAAGGTCAAACCAGAGGAGTTGATATACTCAATGTACTTTTGGACGAGTGTTCAAAAACTGATTTGGACTTATCGAAATTATCGGGAGTTTCGACTGACGGTGCTCCTTCGATGATTGGTGTCAATTCTGGGCTAGTTACTTTGTTGAAAAAGCATTTGCAAGAAAAAAACTTAAACGCTGAAGATCTCATGCAGTTTCACTGCATTATACACCAAGAAGCCCTCTGTTCTAAAAAAATTGAATTTGAAAATGTCATGAAAGTGGTAGTTTCGACTGTGAATTTCATAAAATCACGAGGACTCAATCACAGGCAATTCAAACAATTCCTTGATGACATTGAATGCGAACATGGAGATTTACTGTATTATACAGAAGTAAGGTGGCTAAGTCGTGGATTGACACTGGAACGATTTTTAAATTTAATAGAAGAAATTGATATTTTTCTGGCGGAAAAGCAAAGGGACGTCCCGGAACTTAAAAGTCCTGATTGGTTGTGTGATTTGGCTTTTTTAGTTGACATTACAAATCATTTGAATGTCTTGAACACACGGCTTCAAGGCAAAAATCAACTGATATCCCAGCTCTACGCACATGTATCATCCTTTCAATGCAAGCTGACACTTTTCAGATCGCAATTGAATTCTGGAAATTACAATCATTTTCCGAATTATAAGAAAATGGCTGAAAAATTCAAAAAAACTGCTATTAATTTCAGTTATGTAAAAAAGCTAGATATTTTGATTCAATCTTTTCAAGACAGATTTTCGGAGTTTAAAACAGTGAAACCTCTGTTGGACATATTTAGCAATCCTTTCACGATTTCAGTTGAAAATGCGCCAGAGTTAATGCAGTTAGAAATTATCGACATTCAGAACGACCAAGATTTACGCAACAAATTCAACGAAGGAGACTTGCTGAACTTTTACCGCTGCATTGATAAAAATACGTACAAAGAGTTGCGCATAAACGCTCTGAAATGTGCAAGCTTATTTGGTTCTACCTATATATGTGAACAAACCTTTTCAATCCTAAATAATAATAAAACAAAAAATCGAAACCGCCTTGCAAATGAAAGTTTGGAAGCAGTTTTACGTGTTGCTACAAGTAAATTTGAGCCAAATATAAAAAAGATTGTAAGCACTATGCAGTGCCACGCTTCAAATTAATAAATTCTTTTTCAATTTGAATACATTATTATCAATTTTTCATTGTCTTTAATTACCTATACTTCTGGTGGCCCACCATCAGTTCATAATTTGCCCGAGTGGCCCCTAGTCTTAATAAGTCTGTGCATCCATGCCTTAGAGAATGTCTTGATTACACGGCTTGAGGAACCATTAGTTCCTCGTCACTCACAAAACGGTGCGGCTGAGCTGTAAAGGCCACAAGCGGCAAAAACAATCTCGTTCGAAAAAAAAAGTCAATTACGATGACTTGATTTCTATAATGGTAAGTAGTTACAAACGTCCTCAAACGTCATGTTTGACGACCTCCTTGGTCGAGTGTGTTGTACACCGGTTTTCATGAAGTCGCCATCTCTGAGGTCCCGGGTTCGATCCCCGGTCGGGTCAATTTAGAAATTATTGTTTTTCTAAATTGTCTCGGGTCTGGGTGTTTTCTATCTATATTATTATTAATAATATTATAAAGCTGAAGAGTTTGGTTTGTTTGAACGCGCTATTCTCAGGAACTACTGGTTCGAATTCAATTTTTTTTTTGTGTTGGATAGTCCATTTATCGAGGAAGGCTTTAGGCCAGGGATGCACAGACTACGGCCCGCGGGCCGCATGCGGCCCGCCGGTCGAATACTGGTGGCCCGCCGACAGCAAAAATAATACTCTCGTACATTCGAAAATATTGAGTTCTATTCCAGAATAAAACCAATAACAAATGTTCGAAAAGTAATTTGAATCTCGCGCGCGCGCTCTATCAATCTTATCGGTGCGCCGTGCATGCGTCGGTAACAGCGGTCGGTAATGTTCGTGCTGATCTCGGTTAAATTCGTTTTCTTGAGGAAGCGCGCCGCGTTATTATTATACTGTTCGAGCGAGCGAGATAGCAATAGTCCCAAATTCCCGATAGCTCGCGTAGGTAGATACACGAAGCTTCCAGAGTCGGTTTCGAGATTTCTCCAGACAGTTTTCGACTCTATGCGCGTGGTATAAAAGCCACGCTAACCGCAGCGACCGACAGTTCGGTTTTAATTTGAGTAAAGTGTCGTTAGTTCTAGTGTAGATTTTAACTCGACTAGCCGGTGTCATAATTATAATATATTTTGATCCACATTCAACGTAGATTTCCCGTCAAGTGCCGTGTATAATTGTGTTGTGAAATCGTAAGTAAAACTGTTATTAATTTTATCTACATATTTTATCAATTATTTTTGGTAATTAATTAGGAACTGTAATTGGTTTTAGGTGCTGTGGTAATCCTAGTCAGGATTAAAACGCAACATGGACATGCCAGGAACTAGTAAAAAACGTAAGGTTAAAGATGAAAATCGGCAGTTTCAAGAAATTTGGACTGAGAAATACTTTTTTGTATGGTCGCATAACAAAGTCGTTTGTTTAATTTGCAAGAATTCTGTTGCGATTGCAAAGGAATATAATGTAAAAAGGCACTATGAAACGCAGCATCCTACTTTTACGAAGTTTACAGGCGAATTAAGAAAGCAAAAAGTTTTGTCTTTAAAACGGGAGCTTATTGGTCAACAAGCTATGTTTACAAAACCCATTCAAGATACAGAAACAGCTACAGAAGTTAGTTATGAAATTTCTCGAATGATAGCAAAGCGGAGTCGCCCCTTCAATGATGGGGATTTTGTAAAAGAATGCATAGAAATTGCCGCTAAGAAAATGTGTCCAGAAGCAGCAAAAAAGTTTGAGAAAATTCAACTGAATCGTATGACCATCCAAAGACGAATTATGTCTTTGTCAGATAATATTGCGGAACAATTAAATGAAAAAACTAAGATAATTGATTTTTTTTCATTAGCACTCGACGAATCCACTGATATTAGTTCCACAGCTCAACTTCTTATATTCATACGAGGTGTTACTCAAGATTTTGAAGTCTTCGAAGAGTTATTAGGAATGTGTTCATTGAAAGGTCAAACCAGAGGAGTTGATATACTCAATGTACTTTTGGACGAGTGTTCAAAAACTGATTTGGACTTATCGAAATTATCGGGAGTTTCGACTGACGGTGCTCCTTCGATGATTGGTGTCAATTCTGGGCTAGTTACTTTGTTGAAAAAGCATTTGCAAGAAAAAAACTTAAACGCTGAAGATCTCATGCAGTTTCACTGCATTATACACCAAGAAGCCCTCTGTTCTAAAAAAATTGAATTTGAAAATGTCATGAAAGTGGTAGTTTCGACTGTGAATTTCATAAAATCACGAGGACTCAATCACAGGCAATTCAAACAATTCCTTGATGACATTGAATGCGAACATGGAGATTTACTGTATTATACAGAAGTAAGGTGGCTAAGTCGTGGATTGACACTGGAACGATTTTTAAATTTAATAGAAGAAATTGATATTTTTCTGGCGGAAAAGCAAAGGGACGTCCCGGAACTTAAAAGTCCTGATTGGTTGTGTGATTTGGCTTTTTTAGTTGACATTACAAATCATTTGAATGTCTTGAACACACGGCTTCAAGGCAAAAATCAACTGATATCCCAGCTCTACGCACATGTATCATCCTTTCAATGCAAGCTGACACTTTTCAGATCGCAATTGAATTCTGGAAATTACAATCATTTTCCGAATTATAAGAAAATGGCTGAAAAATTCAAAAAAACTGCTATTAATTTCAGTTATGTAAAAAAGCTAGATATTTTGATTCAATCTTTTCAAGACAGATTTTCGGAGTTTAAAACAGTGAAACCTCTGTTGGACATATTTAGCAATCCTTTCACGATTTCAGTTGAAAATGCGCCAGAGTTAATGCAGTTAGAAATTATCGACATTCAGAACGACCAAGATTTACGCAACAAATTCAACGAAGGAGACTTGCTGAACTTTTACCGCTGCATTGATAAAAATACGTACAAAGAGTTGCGCATAAACGCTCTGAAATGTGCAAGCTTATTTGGTTCTACCTATATATGTGAACAAACCTTTTCAATCCTAAATAATAATAAAACAAAAAATCGAAACCGCCTTGCAAATGAAAGTTTGGAAGCAGTTTTACGTGTTGCTACAAGTAAATTTGAGCCAAATATAAAAAAGATTGTAAGCACTATGCAGTGCCACGCTTCAAATTAATAAATTCTTTTTCAATTTGAATACATTATTATCAATTTTTCATTGTCTTTAATTACCTATACTTCTGGTGGCCCACCATCAGTTCATAATTTGCCCGAGTGGCCCCTAGTCTTAATAAGTCTGTGCATCCATGCTTTAGGCTATATAACGTCACGCTGCGACCAATAGGAGCGAAGCATCAGTGAAAAATGTTGCAAAAACGGGAACAAGAGCCTAAAAAATTAAAAATGCTGTCGAAAGTCACTATTCCACGCGGACGAAGTCGCGAGCACAGCTAGTGTATAATAAGTATGTATTTAAGTATTTTAAGTATGTTTATCCGTTGTCTAGTAACCATTTTAACGAGTTTCATAACGAAGCTTCTCTTGGGCTAGATAATTGGTGTGAGTGTAGGTAAGTTTATTATGTTTATTATTACGATTAACCTAGTACGTACTTGCGCTTCGATTTTATCGTTGACTTGATGATACAGGCCTTCCTTTACTTAACCTTTGTTATATGTATACATAGTTTCTAACCAACGTTGCATGTCCCAACATCTTCAAAATGTATAATAAAAGAATACAAGCAGCTCGATACTCGTTCTCATCCCAGCAGGGCGGAGGGCCTGGGCGGCTGGCCGGTTGTGATTAATGGCCCAATAATCCGCCTCCTGCCCTCGAGCTTCACGAAGCCGAATTGGTGCGCGGTCAAAAGGTTTATTGACTGACGAACAGCAGGATGAAGCTTTCGACGTCACGGAATACTCAAATAACGTTAAAATCTAAAAAATAACGCTGGATGTTCAGAAACAAAAGACAACGAAACAAAAACATTTCAAGTTTCACCTGTTAAAATTATTTTGAGCTATAAAGCGTATTAGGGTTTGCTCTGTTAGATAACTATCCTATTAATATTATAAACGCGAAAGTTTGTTTGGATGTCTGTTACTCTTTCACGTAAAAACTACTGTATGGATTTGGATGAAATTCGGCACACAGATAGTTTATAACCGGGAATAACACATAGGATACTTTTTATCCCGATATTCCTACGAGAACGGGAACCACGCGGGTAAAACCGGGAACCACGCGGGTGAAACCGCGAGCGGCCACCTAGTAGACTATACAATACTCGTATACTCGTATATTTAATAATATCAATGCTCTCTTGCTTTTTTTGTAGTTTATTCTAACACACCCACTTACTCATACGTAGGTACATGAATAATATGAATCTAATAATTTTAATATTAAAGGTGTTGTGTAAAATACCAAATATACAATGTATCAAAAAAACTAGCAAAAAAACTGATCCAAACGTTTGACGATTTACATAGTAAAATTGTGTATGTATCGCCATAAAAGGAATACCATTCTGCTATTCAGGCATGCTCATTCAATGGATCCCTCAAAGGTCTTATTTAGGCAGGGCTCGTAAGCAGCGTGACTCAGCGGCGGCGTCAAGAGGCGAGTCGTGGATGGATAAAGCCCAATTCGCGATCAAGATGTTAAACCACTAGCTTCGGCTGCCGTTTTAAGAGATTGAGCGTTTGTGCGTTACTTATAGTATTTGATACGGTTTAAAGTAACGTGAGTGTTGTTTTTTGATTTAAATTTAGGCGTAGTTGCTTATCGATTGTCTCGAAGTTCTCAAGGGTAGACGTTTTGTTGTTAGTACCTTAGTAGTTCCTACGAGAAGTTTTTTGAAAGATAATATATTTCTTTTATTTTAATTTGATTTAGTACATAGAAGCTTTAGTGCTTATGTTTTTTGTGGCATACCTATTTACCTGGTCAGGTAACTATTATAGACATCGCTTAAAAAGCACTCAAAGAGCGCCTTTGAAGTGAACTATAAGTATGAATTCAGGTGAGTAGCTATATACAAATTCACCGCAAACGTTATTACCGCTCCATAGATGCGCATCAAAATCATCGCTTGGAAAATATCCAGAGCGCGAGAACGACCCCGTGTCCCGACATTCGTTCCGACGTTAATTCCAGCCGCATTTGTTCCATTACATTTCCGACACAAAGTAGATACGCGTTTGCCGAATTGACTAGGTGGATGCGACCAGGCGAGCGGCGAACGACGGCGACGCACAGAGGGTAGCACCCGCGAGCGACAGGGACGCAGCATCAAAAGTGAGAAAGATGTATTCAGAAGTGAAATAGTCTGCTGGCTGAGCACATCATCATTAACGAGCCAGAGAGGGCGGAGGGCAGCGAAGAGGCAGAGGGGGCGCGCCAGGTGGGCGCGCTCCCACGGCCCGCGACACCTGCGCACGATATTGCTCCTTACCGCATTAACCTCTAGAGAGCACATCGGTTTAAAGCGCCGAGCAAGGAGTACCGACCTCAGGGAATATATTTTCGAGTGCACCGACATAAATATGAGAAATATCCAGGTTTTTATTCACCTTCCACCCCGTGCCCGGCGTGCGGTCGGACAAACACTCGCTATAATGGATGTCCAACAATGTCGAGATGACAACGGTCCGCCTCACACATTCAAATAGCTCGATGTATTATGTGATATGAGATTCCATATTGTGATGACACATAAATCTCGACCAGTAGCTATTTAAATAAACATCAATGCATAATGAAGAGGCAAAGAAAACGACTACTTTATAACGGGAATTATTATCGAGCTCGCTCGGTGTTATGCAAATCGAATGATCATCGAGACATTAGTTACTTAGTTAGTTTGAGAGTAACATAATGTGTAAGCGTTTCATAGTTCTTCTTTATCGTTATTAATAATAAAAACCGGTTAAACTTTCTTCTCGATACCGATAAAACTTTATTGCCAATCAAATGATTGCCGTTAACGAATAGTCCAACATTTTTTTATGTCTAATTTAAAACTTTAAGTTTATATTTTTTTTACATAAATATGTATTACAATAACATAAAATAAAAAATAAAAAAAATAAAATACATCTTAAGGATAAACACTTGGCCTTCATCTAACCTGATTTTAAATGATGATAAAGCCAAAGGTGGAAGCGAGAAAAAAAAAATTAAAAAAAGTTTATATGGAACATTTTAACATGGATAAATAAATGACAGGTACGATACTTAGTTCATACTGAAAATTTCTGGATTCTGATAAATAAGACTAGATATAAGACTTTACGATACATTTATTGTTTTTCAAAGTATATTCCCTTGAAATTTTTTTGCATTCGCTGAAACCACTGTACAAAGCAGTTGGACCAATCTTCCTTAGGGACCTCTTCAATGGTTTCATGCAGCGCATTCACCGCCGATTCAGGGCTCGTAAAACGTGTGCCTCTAAGTTTGTCTTTAATTTTTAAACAAAAAGAAGTCGCAGGGTGCGAGGTCCGGGCTGTAAGGCGGATGCGTCATCAGTTCCACATTTGAAGCCTTCAAATAGGTTTCTGTTACCTTAGCGGAATGTGAGGATGCGTTATCGTGGTGACGGACAACATTGCTTCGAGGACGCTTTTCGCGAACTTTTTTTAAAACTCTGGGCAAGCAAGGTTGACGTACCAATCTGCAGTCACTGTCCTTTGATCTTCAAGCGATACTGTAGTGTAATGTTCTGATTTTACAAAAAAAGAAGCAAACCATTTTTTTTACCAATGCTTCGACTTTTCTTGACTTTTGTCGGCAAATCTCCAAAAGGAAAGACCCACTCTGCCAACTGGCTTTTTCTTTAGGGTTCAAAGCAGTACACCCAGGTGTCGTCACCTGTCTGTCACGATATTATGGACAGCCAATGACTGTCCTCCGTTAAACTTTTTTATAATTTTACGGCACCACTGGCTGGACACGCAGTCGTTTCTGGTCCTCCGTTAAGTCATACGGTGTCCATCTAGTGCAAAGCTTCCGAACCTTCAGATGCACATGTAAAATGTTTTGCACTTGGCTCATTCCGATGCCTAACAAAGCACGAATTTGCTGGCAAGTAATTTTTTTGTCAGTTTCAATAAGTTGTACGGTGTCAATATTAGAGTCTGTAACCGCAGTCGCCGGCCGACCTTCACGTACCTCGTCATGGAGATGATCTCGTCCACGTCTAAATTCTCCAAACCACGAATACACAGAGCTGCGACATGGTGCTTCATCACCAAATGCCAATTGAAGTCTCTGGCAACTCTCTTGTCTACTTAAGCCACATATACATAATGTATATATTATATGATATGAGTAATAGTAAGGAAAGAACGAAACGGTCCGGTCGCCCGGTCGGTATAAATACTTGTAACATACCATGTACGTTAAAGTATTTATTTTCGTAGGAGTGAATTTCCTTTCGTGTAACCAACCAAACCCTAAAATGCCCAGTATGGTATTTAAAAGGCACCGCAAAACAAAAGTTCCGAAACACAATTTAAACTGCGAACAGGCCGTGACGGCACGAATTTTATCTTCGCAAAGTTGGCGCGAACGCAAAGTTACCGGCAGCGGTTTTTGAGCGGGCTCGGCGCTCGCGGGCCAAGTTGCGAGTGCACCGCCGCTTTTCCACCACCACAATAAATAACTTTGTTTTGTACACAGCACAAAGTTTATCGGACTCCGAGCGACGCTGCATTGTCGGTTGCTCATTTTTTTTAATATAATAAGCTTGTGTTTATGAAGTAATTGTAAAGAATTATGTTTGTTAATGGTTATAATTAACCATTAGTTCCTAGTACCTAACATCCCAGTAGTTCATATTGCCGCTTCATGTTGGGATACCTACTTAAGAAAACGACGTAGTTCGTTAATCTCTTTTAAAATCCGTATTGTAATAATTATGTCTTAAAAAATTCGTAATATGTCGTAATAAATAATACTTTTGTTTTTGTAAATGTTATTCTTGTTATATATGCTCAGGTTTACATTCCAATTATTCAAGTCCTTTTGTGAGTATAGGTACCTATGTACTTACTTTATTTATTCAATGCAGAGATCAGAGTATTAATTAATAATTACAGCCGATGTAATGGTGTACAGTCAAACTGAAATAGAACACAAAACAATCAACACTAAATCGCTACTAATCTCTTCACGTGTAATGCAATTAACCCTCCACTGCAACGGCGAAATTAATTACAAATCTCGCAAACTGAAACAAAAAATACCCTAAACCAGATGCAACAGATTATCCTATTAAAGCATTTTATTTTTATTCACTATGACAGAGCAATAATTTGTTCACGCACAACATTAAAATGAAATTAGATGGGCGAGATTCACCCCTGGAGCGAGGGTTGGATCACTTGCTCTGTCAAAATATAGGTAATATTTTAGTTGGCCGACAGAGCCTGTAAACATGGAAGCAGTGAATAAATCACATAATCGGATCGAACCAGGGATGGACATTACCTTGTGACCTTTGTCGATTTCGTCTATTGTAAGGAGATACGATTGTTGTGTGTCGTATTTTAAATATCGTAAGTTTCTTCGGTACTTATGGGGAATTGTAATTGTAAAAATAACGTCACTGAACACTGTTATTTAAATCAATAAGAATAAAGTTTTGAAAAAAATATAATTTTAGCTCATATTTAAGTCACTATATATATGTCAGAACACTATATATATGTGAACTCACTATAAAATAATGCCTACACTTTTCATCATATTCAAAATAGAATAGAATAGAATAGATATATTTTTATTGACACCTAATATACCTTAAAGTTATTTTGTAACTTCACCTGACTAATCCATAAATCAAAAATAACTCGAATGTCATCAAAATATAATGTAAAAAACCCATATCACCACACTAATAAGTTTAATCGAATAATAACAAAATTATCGTTTGTCACGTGAGAACCAGCAAAGCATCATTAAAAGTAGCACTAAAATGAAATAATGTAAGCGTTACTAAATTTGCTATTAAAATACAATCGAGCACCCTTTATTCCGTCTCCCCTCATCCTCCGGGAGGAGTCAGGGATGCAATAGGTGTCGAACACGTGTTAGTGATCCTAAACACTGCACCAAGAGCTGCGATCTATTCAATTTGTTACGGTCTCGATGAGCACAGCACGCAACAGGGGGTTAACACCAATATCAATTTATTACGCGGTGTAGTGAAAGCGCAAATTAAACACGCACTCAAGTACACATTTACTCAAAGTACTTATTGTGATAGGCTAATTTGTGCATCGTAATGAGATTTTATATCAAACTCACATTTTATTTTAAAACAAAACCCTTTACGGGAATGATAACAGAAATCGGGCTAACGAGGCCGAGATCCAATACGTTCTAATTTCTCCTTTTAACGCAAAAGAACATGCGAAAGGTGAGCGCGCCCCATAGAATCAGAATCTTGCACGCGGACCGTTAAATTAAAAATAAATATTGCGAAACGTCAGTATGTTACGGGTCGGGTACTGGGAAACGACTGGATGGAAAAAATGGAAAAACGTCAGCGTTTACCGATGTCGGTTCGCAGGGTGGCGTGGGGAAGGTGAATCTTTTTGTGAAGTGGAGAGAATTAATTTAACCCGCTGCGGGGTAGCACGACATGGCTGTAATTGAAAAGTTTGCCCCTTGCGCCGCGGTCGCCGGCGGCGGCGGCGGCGGCGGCGGGCGGCGCGTCTTAGGGACACTTAGGTTTTATGGCGAAGCTTTAAGGTAATTGCTGTTTAAACTTATCATGTTTTAGATATCGTGAAGCCTCAAGGTTAATTTGACTCTTATATAATATTATATACGTTTGTTGTTTGTGGTCATACTTTACAATTTAAAAGCTGTAAAGAATAGTTATCAAGAATCCACTAAAACCGGAGAATATCAAATTCACTGTTTTCTACGTCTCACGCAAACTTAAATGCATACTACACGGTCAATCCGATCCTAGCCTTTAAAGGCACCTTCGGGTCTCCGCTTTGATATCGCGTGTTGCTTTTACCTTTATAAAACCTTCGAGGTTCGATCGGCCGCAACGAATTGACGAACCTCAAATTTTTTTCATGTCCTTCGGGAGTATAGCGGCCAAGAGCTAATTCTTTCCAAAAATATAACTTAAAACTTCAAGTTGGATGCCTTGATGCTTCGGAAAGTAACTAATAAATGATTGGAATTCTTTTTGAAAGGCAACTGATTAACTTCGAGCAAAAGTCGTCAACGGGAAAAGCTTTTTGAAACGAAACCCTTTAACTTTTTCAGATCGTATTAATAAGTAAGGGTAAGTTGATGGAGTAACGGCGTAGTTTGCGCGAAGGCTGCGCCATTTTAAATTAATTTTATGAAGTTAAATTGGGGATTACATTTATTTGATCGCGCGGGAGCAGAGTTGCCTTGCATGATCGAGGTTTTTGTTTGTGCTGAAAGTAGGGGGAAATTTAACATAAAATTAGGTTTGTTACTTAACTTGTTTCGTTTTCTTTTGTTATAGAAATCAGTTTATGGATAAAAAAAATCTATCTATTTATTATGCTGAATTAAGTTATTTTTGTATTTTATGCAAACATATTAACGACCGTTTATGGATAATCTACTTGACATATTGTCTTAATTTTTTTCATATTATGTTTTGAATGTCTGTATGTATGGAGATCGGTTTTCATGTTCGATGTTGAAGAAGTATGTCGTGTCAATATTAATTACCTACCTAAACCAATTCAAAATAACTGTACCACAATCTTGAGAATCACGTAGGCACACGATCGACATTTCGATCGGCCACCATTTAATTGGTTTAGAGTTTCTGTTTTTCACAACCTTTATTCTGCTATTTCAAGTCACATGTGATAAACTTCAATAACATTTAAGTTTTCATAGGCAGAGGCGTGCCTAAGCTTTGAAATAGGGCAGGCCTGTACCTACTTTTACTCGGAATTCCATGGGCCAAACCTGACAAGTTTTCGCAGTTTGTAAAAAATCCGACTGAAAACAGATGTCCATCTGCTTTAGTTCTTGTTTTGACTTTTTCATTTTCGGAAAGCTAAAAGATCTAAACGTCTCTGTTGTTCAGTGACAATCAAAATGTGTTTGATTTTTTTGACAATTAGTCCGGTCTTATGATCACCAATACTCGTTACCTGCATCGATAAACGTGATGTCTACCTGCTTAAGTTCTTGTTTTGAGTTTCTACCATTTTCGAAATGCTAAAAGATCTAAATTATGGTGGTTTGTGGCAAACCAAAGTGAATTTCGTATTTTTGACATATAGTCCGGTTTTATGATCACCAATACTCGTCAAATGTAGTTCAATGATGAAACCTTTGACCAGCAATGGGACAGTATATGTAGGCAATATTTTTTAAATGCTAGACCCATTACAGCCTAGATTTAACTAACACTTTCCATAGTTACTTTCTAAATGCATGACTTGATTCATAAGTATTATTAAGGCTTGCCGGATTCTTGGGCTTACATAAAGGTACACTGTGCATAGGTATCCCCATAGCGTGGTCCCGGGTAAATACTGAGTGGAGTGATGTCGGGCGTGTCGTCGCTGTTCGATCGGGCCGTGTTTGCAGAGTGTTATTGAATTGGCCGCTTGGCTCCTGCCTCCTGCCCGATGGACTTCGTATTCGTAGGTAACGATTATCGAGGTTTTGTTCTATCTCTAACTACGTCAATGTCAACGCAAATAAAATTTTCGTGTTGGCAATATTCGCATTGTGGAGTGGTTGGAGTGGTTGGTGGTGGAGGCTGAGGGTTGAGATTTAAATGTTTTTGTTTAATTTAATTGTTTATATTGATTTATGGAAAAGGTAAAAAAAAACATTACAATACAATACAATACAATAGATTTATTGTCAATCAGTGAATAAGGTGTTACAGGTGGGTCTAGTATGAACCCTGTTGGGTATGACAATTTGAAACGACAGGCAGATTTTAATAGGTAATTAATTATAGTTTATTGATCTGAATGTAAACAGAATAATGAAATGAATAAAGAAATAAATAATGAAAAATAATCAATTGGAATTTGATTTTTCTGGTCGTTGGAAAAAAAATCGTCTTAATTATGTTATAGTTATTATTATTATTAAAAATAAACGGATACTGAATTATACAAACTATATAATATCTAATGTCCTCTTCACTTCATACTTTTAATTTTTTTAAGCAAACATATTGAGGCTCTGGTGGGATATATCTAGCTCTTTGCATACTTTATTATTGCCTGTACACTACACACTACAATACTCAGTGTCTAAGTGAGGAGTGGAGCCCAGCTGATTAATTCATGGAATCAATTCGTAATTCTGCGGTTGTGGCTTTGACCGGGCGCGACGTAGCTCCGGCACAAATGAATTATAAATGGCTGCCACGCCGAGACACCGCCCACCTTCGAGTAAGTCGAATTCCGTCCAAAAAGGTAATGGAAACAACCATGTCTCATAAAATATGTATTTTTTATCATAGAAAAGTAATTTGCAATAAGTATTATAATTTGAAAACTCGTAGCTTCTGTTTCTTTTAGGGAAATCATTTTTGCTATATTCCTATTTGATAAAGTGCAGAATACTTGATCATAGGGATTTTAGCTAAGTGGAATATCCAGATCCATATTTTATTTTGTTACTAGCGGCCGCTCGCGTGGTGCCCGTTCCCGTGGGAATATCTGGATAAAAAGTATTCTATGTGTTATTCCAGGTTATAAACTATCTGTGTGCCGAATTTCATCCAAATCCATCCATCCGTTGCAGCGTGAAGAAGCAATAAATATACGAACATACACACAAACTTTCGCATTTAAGTATAATATTAGTAGGGTTGTCAAAAATTTAGTTCATAGTTATAAATGTTATGCTATGCGAATAATGAGCTCAACAGCACATCAGCAGAAGGCGTTTCGTTCAAAGTCAGATATGGGTGACAGATTAAAAAGTCTCATACTCTTCCGTGCTTGTCCCGGTTGTTGTTGAACGTGATCACCGTTACAAAGTATATGAACTCACACCGACAAGTAGTGAGCCTATCCTTATGGTGGTTAACGGCAAAAAACCTACTTAATAATCAAACCAAATTAATCAAAACCTAAAAAATGGACAAGTCATTAATATCATATCGTACGTAATCATAACATATGATAAAGGTAAAATGAGTACTAGACCACTTAAAATAAGGAAACTAAAACTTTTCTACTAATCTCATACTAAATGTATGGGAGTGTTTAATGTCAAAATTTTGGATACTTCTCGTTTCATTTAAAAAAGTTATTGATGTCATTTTACTCATTAGGTACTTAACGTACTTTCGATATAAGTTTAGTTTTTTGATATCTGTAATAGTTACGGAATAATCGCCTGGTAACGATAACGATTACACCCTGTATAGTTACAAGATAAAATTTTAATAGAAAAAAACCAACCAGCCTCAGGAAGCTCCAGTGGGAATCAAACCCACGATCATGGATAACCGACCGGTCCAATGCTATGACCGCTGGGGCCTGTAGCTAATTTTTCTAGTATACTTTATCTTGTAACCAAAAATGGTTTCTTTAAAAGATAGATATTTGAGTAACTATTTCGTCATAGCAAAGCGAGTAAAGTGCACAAGTACATGCAAATATAAAGTTTACATTCGACTCGGGAGTCATTAATACCGTTAGTTAGACTTAAACCGCGGGTCGGGTCGGGCGGGCGGGCGGCAGCGCACGGGTAAGTTTCGTGAGGTGGTATAATTACCGAGCGAGCAAACACATAAAGGTAATCCGGGCCGCGGCGGCACAAAGTGATGCTCGTGAATAAATTACCGTCGCGCACCTGCGGCGACCGCAGCGTTCACGGGCTGACGGCACGCGCGCTGCTTTGTACCGCCATTGGCGCGGCAGAACAGTGCCTTTGCAGATTATTATAGACAATATGTAAATTATTACGTATAAATACGTGAAGAGAAGGCTCAATGCCCCTTTTTAAGCATATTGCGCGCACGATGGAGTATGAGATTTTGTATAGAAAAAAAAGAAGAATAATTTATTTGGGACAAAACACATAAAACATAACATACTTATACAACAGAGAAATAAGAAAACAACAGTTAAAATTTTTGATCCAAAAGTTATGTGTTACTATTATTTATAACTAGTGGTCGCCCAGTGGTCGAAATTCGACCGTAATTTTATTAAGGCTGCACGGATCCTAAGCAATGAAAAATTAAAAAGATAGAATGTGAATTTGGATTGGCATTGACAGATTTCGGCCGCTTCTCTTCCATTTTTGAAAATTTTGAAGAGTTTAAGCGTGTGTATCAAATATATGGTAGTGTGTGTAATGTTTGTTTTATTGATTCAATGTATTTTTTATGCATAATTTAAAAAAAAAAATGAACATTCTGTACTCCTTCTCTATATAAACTATTATAGTAACTAGTGTGCGAAATTTCATACTCTTTCGTCCACGCAATTTTCGTAAAAAGGGGTACAAAGTTTTTGCTTCACGTATTAATATATCTTTATCTATAATGAAACGGTTGAATTGGGATAACATAGTCATAATAGAACTTGCATTTGGCCGCCGCTAATTGCCAACTGGAAGAGAAGGCAAGAAAGTATGGCTAGAATCGATGGCATGAATCTTGGTGGTTCCTTTTTTACCATCAAAACTACTACTATTTGAAATAGAAAATAGAAAAATCTTTATTTGGTACAATCACACATAAAAACTCAAAACACTGGTTGAAGGTTTTATAGAAAGTTAAAAAAGGTATCGCCAGTTTAGGACGATATAGGTATAGTTTATTTTGACTGAACTTGCATTTTGGCATTTTTTTTTTATATTTCTCCCCCGACGTGGGTTATGTCGGAGATTTTGGCTACCTTCTCACTAGCCGTTTTATTGCGGCTCCTACACTGACGTCTTAGCGCTCACATTTTTATCGCACAATTTGTGCCCTATGCTATTCAATTCCCTATGCTATTCTTTCTTACTTTTCCTAAAGACTTTCCATTTTTATTGCACTTTTTAGTGCCCTATTTTTACTTTCTTATTATATGACCTACTTATTCTATACATTTTCTTTGCATTTTTATGCTCTTTCCTATTTTAAACTATTCTTATTTTTGTTTTCCATTTTTATTGCATTATTATGCCCTAAATCTTATTTCTATTTCTTAATGTCTATCTTATATCTATAACAGTTTTGACGTCCACATAATTTTTTACATTTACAAATTTCACATAAAATATCGCAGATAACAAATTTCGACTCAGACAGTACACAATATAAAATATCACAGGAATCTTAATACTATTTATTTTGACCATTTTTATTGACTCAATTCCTTTTACTCTGTTAATCCCAGTATACTCATTATACAAGTGAAAACATAAGTACTATAGGTTTTAAGTCTTATTTCTTGTGATCATGGTGCAAAATTCCAAAAAATTCTGTCTTGTATGCTTACTATTTATAAGTTTTACTATGTTACCTATATTAACTTTCATACCTATCTTTCTTTCATACTTCATTCTTTCATACTCGTGGACTGGGCATTCTGCGATAATATGGACCACAGTCTCTTCCTTCATGGGGTCATTTTGGCATTTGGAAAGTGGCAGAAAATGCAAGAAGGCTATTTTTGATTTTTCTCAAGTAAGATTTATTTCAAGTTGTTGCCATAGAAGGAGCTAAGGGGAAAATGGTATTCTATAGAATTAGGTCAATCACAAAGTATTCAATAATTATTATTATGTTACTTAGCCGTTACACAAGCATACGGCCGGCGTGCTGCACTATGGTGCTGCTTAACGGTAGGAATAATACACATGGCGTCTATTCGGTCGTCTAGTTGGATTCTAGGTAGAAATTTATCACAAGGCAAAATGCAATTCCTTTAAAAGATACCCTACAAAGTGAAACAATTTAAAAATTATATTATCTCACTGTACGTGTTTTACCCGTGGCCTCAAGTAAAATGGCTGTGCCATACAGACAGATAGACGGACTAGTTTTAGCATTGTGTATTGAGTTTGGAACATCCTATTCATGATCGGTGAAAGTTAGTAAAAAACCGAGAACACCGCCGTGAATTCCGCTGTATTGAATAAAACCGATGATTGTTTCGGTGTTAAGCTTAGTTTTTAAACTGATTAAAAAATACTTCTTATTAGGAAAAATTAAATATTATTTTTTGAAAATAACTGTTGCGCTTCCGTCGTTTATTTAGGCTATAACAGTTATGTTATTATGTACCTACGCCGTACCTATATAGTCAACTAGAAGTGTCACTCGATGTGAGTTAGAACCCGACTTGCGGCCGACACGGGATCCTATGCATATTCAATTATTCACAAGATTTTACTTAAAGCGAGATTTGCATAAACGTGATACACACACTCAGGAAACTTGATTTGACACTGGGTGGGTGCCGTAAAGCTGCCAACTTTAACTTTAAGCCAGACTTAATATTATACCTACCTATAGTTTGCTTTTGTAAATTATTTCGTGTGATCTTGCATATGCACCTACAAAATTAACTTTTAAAAGTTTTGTTGGTTTAAGCAAATGAGAACCTAAACCACTTATCTATTTAAAAAAATCAAGATAACTTTCTTTCCATTATAATTATTGATTTGATCAGTACATTTGTGATCATGATATAATATGCCTAGACTGTGCCAAAATACTCAAAGACAGCAAAAAACATGATAATAAACCCGTTAATAATTACTTTTAATCTCAACATGTTAGTTTTTGATGACTCACGAATCATCTAATTAAACTCTCCTTTTTCTTTAAAATTGTATTTAAGGCATATCATGAATTGCTGGCAAAATTACCGAAAAAAACATCTGTACACAACGGAAAATAGTCAATTTGAGTATTACTGAAATATGACAAAATAATTTTATTTCCTTCATCCAATATACTAACTACTAATAACTACGTAACATCAATACATACGCCGGCAAATACGAACCCAACAAAATCGGTATACCCAGTACGACAACGCAATATTGCGAGGGATATTGGCTATTGGGATGACGCATGACGTAATGACAGATCGGGGCGGGCAAGGTGAAAATTGGACTGGCCGCGTACGCCGCCGCGCTTTTCACACGGGACAAAGCGACCCGCTGCGCTGGGAGGCACCGACCACCGAACAGATAATGCCTCGCTATTGTCACGGACACCAGCTATTGTGACTGGTTTCAGGCATTCGAATTTGGAATTTATTGCTAATACAGTGACGTAAATTCGTGTATGCGATATAGGGTGCCTACTGCCTATGTGCGAGTTCTATATGTAGCTTCCAATACAATACTGTTGTAATTCAAATTAAACTGACATTCGATTAAACCATACTGTTATTAGAATGAGGTTAAATCTCAAATATCGATATATTTTGAGTTACAACTGTATTGTATCGGAAGTGCGAATTTGTATGCCATTCGATAACGTTAAACGAAAATTACAAACGAAGAGATTTTAAAGAGAGAATTGTGATTTTGCCGATGTGTATATCAATTCCAACATTTTTAAATATGACTGGCTGTACATAAGAAGGTTTTATTACATCTATCGCAGATAGAACAAATGTGGATTTGTCATAGTAAAATTGACGAATTTTGTCTAGAGTGTATTGGAAAATCGACTACCGTACAGATATGCCTCGCCATTGTCACGGACTACCAGCTATTGAGTGTGCATTGAAAGTTTCCAGCATTTATATAGAAACGTCGTTGAGACTCAGTACCTTTCATTCTTAATAACTTACAAAGTGAGCCAGGATCACATAGAACTCTTTTTTGGCAATATTAGAAGTCATGATGACACAACAACAATCCCAATGTACAACAATTTATGGCAACCTACAAAAAAATCCTTACGTTCATTGAAACTAGGGACAAATATGCTGGATACCTCTTGAAGAAATGCCAATTTTGACATGTGGAAATGTAGTAAAGAATATAAATAGCCCATCCATCGGCTATCGCTTAGAACTTAACTTAGAGGATGATGAATTTAAAAAAACAAAAAAAAAAGGATGTAGATGAAGCAGAAATCAAAAAATATCAATGCAATTGCGACAATTTCTCAGCAACTTTGGACGAACAATCCAAAGTTAATATTACAGTTTATTGGATATATAGCTGGCTTCGTAGTTCGCCATCTATTAAAATAGTTGAAATGTGAACACTGCAAATATTCTTTGTTAGCCAAAGAAAAATTGAGCTTTCATCTTAGATCATGAAGGATGAAGCGAATGTTTTAGTTTGGTATGTTTTATAAATAATGTAATGGATTACTCTTTACGGATCTACGGTAATAGGTACCTTATGTTACAAGAACCAGTAACATAAGATACAAAGCATACAGAACAGGGCATAGAGTCCATTGGCTGCGGTGGTAACTTTCCCAGATGGGATGTTTGCTCATTTGCCGGCTCAGTATCAATTTAAAAAAGGTATAGTTCGATTCAAGCTAACCCTTTGACTGGTATAGCGTATTATATTTTTCATTGGTTTTAGTCATGTTGCAACCAAATAATGTTCAAATTATGGTGCAGGCATTAATATTGCCACCACTAGTAAAAAAGGGTTAAGTGCTTTCTACTGACCGTCCTTGTTCATGTTGGCCTGGAAGCACTTGGCGAGCCGGCACGCGCGGCACTGGTTGCGGTGCGTCTTGTCGACGGGACAGCGGCCCTTCATCTCACCACCTGCCTTGCAGGTGTACACGCGATTCCTGTGGATCGACCGCTTGAAGAAGCCGGAGCAACCTGCATGAGTAAAATTGAAAAATGAAAATACCCAGAAAAAGTTCATCAAAAAGACTACAAAGTACGCGGCCTTATCTATTTTTGCGGGTGCTATGGTCTGGGCACGCACATTCCGTCGACCAACCAGCTTCATCCCAATACTCAGAAACTTGTGTACCTAGGAGTAAGTCATAGAGCATTAAACCAATGCTCTAAGGAGTAAGTCAAGATGCTGTAAAAGTATAAACCTTTTCGTGTTGATTCTGCTCTATCAATTTAGGTCAGTACTCTCCGTTAAACAGAATTGTCAGCTGTTACAATAATACACAATCATCATCATCTCAGCCAAAAGACGTCCACTGCTGGACAAAGGCCTCCCCCAAGGATCTCCACAACGACCGGTTTTGTGCTGCTAATAATACACAATATCAAAGTCGATCTAATTAGTGAAGGTGGTTTAAAAAAACAATACGAAATTGATATTTTCTCAGGTTTTTTTTTTTTTTTTTTTTTATACTTAGCACGGCAAATGACTCCATACCACCTGATGTTAAGTGGAAATGGAGTCCAGACGCGAAGACAACTGGTGCAGCGTGAAAACAACGCAGCATCAGTCAACCTCACTCTGCCGGCCCACAAGGTGCTTCTTCACGCCTCGTTTGAAGGACCCAATATCATAGGAAGGAGGAAAAACGTGTGCTGGTAGACTATTCCATCTTTTGGAGGTGCGACAAAGAAACGAGTCACCAAATTTCTTTGTACGCGATGGGATATGTGTGACAGTAAAGCGATGACTCCGGAGAGCAGCACGTGTACTTCTATGGAGGAAGGGAGAAGGTGGGATAAGGTCAAAGAGTTCTTCAGAGCACTCGCCGTGGTACAAGCGATAGAAAACGCTGAGTGACGCTATATCTCTACGCAATTGTAGGGGTTCGAGAGTATTAGTGACCTCTGCATTGCCGATAATGCGTACAGCGCGACGCTGCAATCTGTCTAAGGCATCGAGAAGGTACTTTGCGGAACCGTCCCAGATGTGCGAGCAATACTCCACGCAAGACCGTACCTGAGTCTTGTACAAAAGACACAACTGGTCAGGCGTAAAGAATCGCCGCACTCTGTTCAGGACACCGAGTTTTCGTGAGGCAGTTTTGATCACGGCTTCGATGTAGTCCTTTTGATTCAGATCACAGCGAATCGTCATACCGAGCATGTTGATATTGCTCTGCAGGCTTAGAGATGTGCCTTGAAGAGTTGGAAGGGGAAGGAATGGTGACTTCTTGGCCGTAAACGCACATACCTGTGTTTTCTTGGCATTGAACTCAACAAGATTATTGGAGCCCCAATTAGATATGAGGTCCAATACCCGATTGAGCTCAATGACAAGATTCACTCGTTTCTCTTCAGTTTCGACTTGCCCAGCCGCAGGGTGACCGTTATACCCACCGTGCACTGTACTATCATCTGCATAGCAATGAATATTTCCAAGTGGAAGCATATCATTGATATGCAGAAGAAACAACGTGGGTGACAGAACGGAACCCTGAGGGACACCAGCGTTCACTGACATGAGCCGCGAAGCGCATCCATCAGACAGGACACGAATTCTACGCTCGTGCAGGAAGCCAGTGACCCAGTTGCAGAACTGTGCAGGCAGACCGTATGCCGGGAGCTTGGAGAGAAGAGCTTTGTGCCAGACCCGATCAAATGCCTTGGCTATGTCGAGGCTAACAGCCACCGACTCACCACGCTTGTCAATAGCCTCACCCCAGAGATGTGCGACGTACGCTAGAAGATCACCCGTTGACCGCTTCGGTCGAAACCCGTATTGGCGATCGTGAATGATGGAGTGTTCTTCTAGGTAGTGGACAAGTTGTTTATTTAAAATGCGCTCCATTACTTTGCACAAAACTGAAGTTACGGCTATGGGGCGGTAATTCGATGGATCTGACCGATCACCTTTTTTGGGGACCGGTTGCACATTAGCCTCTCTCCAAGATTCCGGCACACAACCTGAAGAGAGCGAGAGACGGTAAAGGCGCGTTAATACGGGGGACAACTCCGCTGCACACATTTTTAGTACTACTGGAGGGATGCCATCAGGGCCATTAGCTTTCCGGACATCGATTGACTGCAGCTCCGCACGGACGTCACACTGCCTGATTTTAAAATCGGCCATTGTGTGGCCACAGTGAGAGATTGTAGGTGGCTGTGCATTGCAATCATCGACTCGGGAGTTAGCCGCAAAGAGTTTGGCCAGGAGATCGACCTTCTCCTGCGGCTTGTGAGCTAAAGTTCCGTCAGGACATCTCAATGGTGGCAGCGAGGGTTGGCAGAAGTTTGATTGCACGGCTTTGGCCAGACGCCAGTAGCTACGGCTGCCCGTAGGATGCGTCAGTAGTTCTTGGCCGACTCGTGCAACACGCTGGGCATCCGCTCTAATGTAAGCTCTTTTGCAGGACTTGGTGGCATAATTATAGGCTGCTTTCAGCGAGCGGGTTTCGGGATCCGCAACAGCTTTACCCCTGATCCAAGCGCGGTATGCCGCCTGCTTGTTATCAACAGCGTTGGCACACTCGCGGTTGAACCATCGGTTGCGCCTGCCTTTGCTGATGAGATAGGAGTGCGGAATATAGTATTCCATCCCTAAAACTATCTCATCAGCAACTGCAGTCGCACTAGCTGTCGGGTCCTTCCCACTGAAGCAGCGCTGCCCCCAAGGAACGGATGCGAAATAGTCCCGCATACCATCCCAATCTGCCGACGAGTAGTGCCAAATCTGGCGTTTCGATACCGCTAAAGGCGGTAACGGGACCAGAGGCACTTTACTGGATACCAAGCAGTGATCCGAAGATCCCAAAGGAGCGCGAACCTCCACTCGGTAGCCAGCTGGGCGACTCGTCAGCAAAAGGTCCAACAAAGAGGGCGCGTGACCGACTACGTCTGGGATCCTGGTGGGCTGGTTCACCAGTTGAGTCAGGTCGTGCGTGAGAGCGAACGCGTGGGCAGTTCTACCAGCATGGTCAGTTTTGGAGGAACTTAACCACAACTCGTGGTGAGCATTGAAGTCCCCCAAAAACACCAATTCCGCCGATGGAAACCGCTCCTGCGCTTTATCTGCCACCCGACTAAGGTGTTCAATAAGTCGAGTTGTCTCCATGTCGCCATTATGGGATCGGTAGACGCAGACGTAGACACGGTTATGAGAGCCCAAGTCGACGTGTACCACAAGGAGGGAAAAGGAAGGGTCTTCCAGACAGCGCAGACGGCGACAGCAAACATCCGTCCGAACGAACAAGCAAACTCCGGCTTTGGCTTTGAAGGATTCTTCAAGCACAAAGCCCGGATAGTGCAGGTAAGTGGTTAAGTGGTGGTCGCTTAGTATAAGAAAAATGTTCTTTTGGAAATGTGAATAGGTATCTATTGTTAGCTTAGTGTTAAAAGTGACTATCAATGTTGTATTTTGTATTATGTATTATTTAAAAATCAATTTGCATGTATTCTGTTTTTATTATTATTATTGTTAAATTAAATTATTTTTATTATTGTCAAATTAAAATATTTTTCTAATATTATTCTTGAACTAAATTATTTTTATTATTAACTTTGTTGAATTAAATTATTAAATTATTGTTCTTATTATTATTCTCTTTATTAAAATATAAATCTTAAGGTTTTATTTTACAATATTTTATATAAAAACATATTTACAATATAAAATATTATGACCCAACCTTTCAGCGAGAGCCTCTCTAGGTGTTGATCGAGGCTCTTGGCTAAAATACCGTTTGCCGAAACGACTATCGGTACAATAATGGTTGAATCCACATCCCACATATTATTATTATCTTAATCTTAGCATAATTTAGTGATTTTTGCTGTAGCACTTTTGTATGCATGTAGTTTACACCTATAATTGAGGTGACACTTATCAAGCGTCTGATTATGTTAGTAAGTTGTTATGTTAGTAGTAGTAATGGTGTTTACTTTGTTGGTGTAACAATAAAATAAATAAATAAATAAAATAAAATAAACTTGCGTGCCAATTTAGCAGCAAGATCAGCAGAAAAAGCCAAGACGTTAAAATATAAGTTATCAGCTTGAATGCAAGTATAAGAGCCATAGTAATACAACTGCTTACAACTATGAAGCGTAAGCGGACAAATCTGTAACGATTTGCGCGACCTGGTTGTGTCCTGCAATAGAGCCAGTAGTTACTAGTATAAAACCGATGGCATAGTGACATTCATAAGAGCTACTTGTAGCCTAAACCATGGACCTAAAGTAAATAAATGATTTTGCATATTGAATTCTGAAAAAATAGCACGCCGCTTGTGCTCCACTGTTGCACCGTTGTCGTCCTGCTTTTGGGCTATCTGGCTAAAGAATATAAAGGCGTTCATAATAACAAAAAAGCAGGCCGGACCAGCATGGAAAGCATCTAAAGATTATAAAAACCTAATAAAAGTACTTAATTGAATTGGAGCTTACCATCGCAGCTGTAGATGCCGTAGTGTTTGCCGGAACTCCTATCTCCGCACACATTGCACGGTATGTCGAGTAGACGGTCTCCTGAAACAAAAGATTCTTTAGTATCTCTTATATTCTTGACTAGACTAATAACTTTCTGCTTATAATAAAGCAGAAAGTTATTAGTCTAGTCAAGAATATAAGTAAATATATTTATTAGGTATATAAATGTTATTTAGTGTAGGTATGTATGTTTATCTACGACCTAAACTTTTAACAGCTCTGCAGCGACATAAAAAGTAACAAACGCATATATTATTTTATGCATATTTTACTATTATTTATAATTCGATTATAAAACAAGAGAAGAAACAAAACATCCTTCGCCTCGTCACTGAGAACAATTTGATTGTATTGACAAGTTGTAGAATATATTTAAAAAAAACTAACAGTGGGGCAAAATTACTTTATAAGTATCATGTAAGTAGGTACTTAAAGTATTTTTTTTTCAAAAGTTTCACGTTTTACTGATTTGTTTAATTTGTCAACACTTATTCACGAATACCCGTTAATTATCCACCATTATTTCACTTTATGTGAAACACATTTGTGAAATTTTAACGGGAACCAGAACTCCATTTTCCCGCCAAAAGGACATTTTTTTATTTTCTTTTTGATTCTAATACTCTTATACATGAAAGGCAAAGGGACCTGCCAAATGGAGCCACGGAGTCTTGTTCCCTTTTTAAAATTAAATACTTTTTAATAAAAAGAAACTATTTAATTATTTATTGTTTTTAAATTTGTGTACGGGCATAATGTCACATGTATAAATTGTTAGCGGCAGATTACTACCGAACTCGAACTTATTTTATAAAATTTGATCCTGAGTACAACACAAAGTTTCTTCTTCTTTACTAAATTATGTTGAATGTAAAAAAAATACGGCTGTGTGTAAAAAAGATCGCGGTCTTACGAAGGAAAGAAAATCGTACTGCCAGAGCAGCGTCTATACTTATTTTTTAATTTTTCCAGGAAACAAGCATAAAATGTAAGTAGGGTAGTGGTAACAGCGTTCGGTAGGAACTAGTGACCGACCCCTTTTAGCTTTAAAGCTAAACACCTATCCTACATACATTCCTTTTGTTATCTTTTCTGCCGGATTGTACTAAAACTGGACGCAAATTAAAATAAGACGTAAGTAAAATATGTATTTTTAAATTAAGTAGCATCTCTCTCACTGGCTTCCACGGAAAATCTCGCCATGACACATGCTGAGTGGCGACCATTTTGGTTGCATTACTTGTTAGTTTTTAAATATTTAATTATAATACCTATTCTAGATGTAAGGAATTTGATATTATTGTTCTCAATGTGTTGTTTGTGTACCAAATAAATATTTTCTTATTCTTATTCTCTACACCTATGTCAGCACAGCAACAGATTTTTGACTTGCAACAATTGGATCTCATACTACAAGATGGATACTATCCAGGAACTTTTTTTAAATTCCTTGCGGTTAAGCACTTGGCCTTTATGCCACCTGAAGTTAAGTGATGGCCGAAAATTTCACCCGGAATACCTAACAACTAAGGCACTGGCTATCTCATCTCTAGCTGTCGGAACACAACAATGCTACAAACATTGATGTTATGGCGACATATGTATTTAAATCGACTACATCTACATTGCACCTACCTCAAGATTTTTTAAGGTTTAAGCTATGGAACCTCCTCAACGCGGAGTTCAAAGTGTTCCATCTATACCTATTAATTGACACCTCTAAGCAGCGGAGCCCCCTTTCCCAAAATAGATTAGTCAGATTACACCAATCTCGCTAATAACGTCGGTGTTTTTGTTCCGTTTACTGAACGCCTTACCCGGCGCCCCTTTTCCTTAACGGCCACAAAGGATTGCTTTCACACCGTTCGATGCCAAATTCGGGTTTCTACGTTCACTTTGTAACTTACACAACTACGTTTCATAATGTCAGGATAAATAATAATAATAATATGTAAAATGAATGTGAGTAGATCCGTATACAGTGTTTTATGTTAAAGTGCAGTGTTTGCGTAATCTTTAGAAAGCAACGACTTTCTGTTAGATTTTTCTTTTTGCTGAAGCGAGTAACGTGGTATGGCCTTGGATAATGTATGATTATTGTAACTCACCTGAAACAATAACGTTTAAAAAAATAACCGTTTCTATGGAAGTGACTACAATATGTACTTACTGTTTTCTTTAGGAAAACTAAAATAAATACAAAACATCAAAAGAAATATAAACGACTAAATGTCTCATCAAAAGGAGTTCTTTACTGAAGAAGAACAACAAATATTATTGATTTTCCTTTCTATCAAAACTTTCAAAGTTTCCAATACCTACGTAAAAACCCCTAAATAATCAGTTCGTGAAAAAACATAAAAGAGTTTTCTTCGAATTCGCATTACGCAACGGTGTCACACAACGCCATCCTTAATACCGTGAATCCTTTTCAAGTAAAGATCTTTTCTTTTTTCACAGAAACGGACTTAGACGACTTTACTGTTCGTCTTTGGAGCCTCCAAGGAAAGCCGCAAAGTGCCGTAATTATCCCTTCGAGGTGCACTTTTAAAAAGGATTTAAGAGGCGAGGGATACTGCCTGTCCGTCTTATCCTGATCCTGGTGCCTACGAGTAACATTCGCCGTTCGTACGTAGGTAGGTTCGTTAACGAAAACGAAAATTTGTATGACATTGAAACAGCACCTCCTGTTGGAAAACGAGGAGTTAATATATGCTATACACATTTTTGTTCTCAATAACGTGATCGAATGGCGAATCACGGCGAATGAAACTCTTAATAGGCACCCTGTTTCGAAAAGCCTAGAGGTATGATACTAATTTCACTTCACTTTATAGAGTTACGATCTCTACATAGACGATATCTCGATAACCTTTTATTAAGCCTTATAAATTGTACTGTCATATCGGTGATTTGGTGTTTGTTCAGAAAAATATAGTACCGACACATAGATAACCTGTAATACTGTTAAATAAAAAAAAAACAAAGAAAAATTACAAAATAAAAAAATTGTTACGGTTTGTTTGACAAGTTTTAATAAGCTATAATGTTAGTATTAACAAAAATATTCAAAACACTGAACCCGTACTGGGAATTAAACTCAGAACATCCGAATCTAATTTGCCACTTGGTTGCCGAAGTGTTAATAATATAGAATTTTATTTGATATTTTACAACTGATAAAAAATGCAATTTCTATAATTTCCTGCTTGTTAGTCACTGCCAAAACGTAGGTAAAGTGATTCGTCCATATATTTATACGTATGCTTATATGCATAGGGACCAATCCCATCTTGGAACAACTGAGCACGCAAGTTACCCTGAGCTTATATCATAGACTTTGAGTTTTCTGGAAGAGACTTCAAGTAAAATGATAGATGTTAAAGGAGAATGGGTAAAAGCGTACCCAGGCTCAACGTTAATGGTAGCATTATTACCTATGAGTATTTGTACACATTAAATAAACTATTCCACAAAGGCAAACAATAGTTTAATTAACCCTAAAAGCTCGTGTCTAAATGCACTGGGAGAAAAAAGATATATATCCAGCCTTACATTAATTTTATATAATAACTAGCTGACCCGGCGAACTTCGTACCGCCTAACAGTCAATAAATGTCGTGTTACAGATTAACTGAAATTAATTTATGATTTTGTGAAAATAATACAATGAATACAAAATTAATATTAAGTTCACTACTTTAATAAGATAATAACACAAAAAGAAATAAAAAAGTACAAAAATCAAGTATATCAATCGCGTGTCAGCAAGAAATTATTGAATTAATATGTACACATTGTGCAGCATGGGATGCACTCGGCTTAATTCTCTTCATTGAAGCACCTTGTGATAAACGACTTTTTTTATCAGGCGCAAGAACAAATAAATCGGCCGGCAAGCAAATTGAGCTCTTGACATCCTGCACAAAATGTTGAGCACACTATACCATTAACATTTCGTAGTGATTTAAATGATGTTGGCCCACGAACATTTACCAGCAACAACCGCAAATAGAAACATTCATCATTCTTTGGATGAACTGTGCGCATGGCCTTGCCTCCGACGTAGTTGATTTGAGGTTTTTTTTTAATTAAGTCATTTGTTCATTAATTTGCCATTGGTGGTATATTTAAGTAGCTTGATATATTTTCCTAGTTTACACAAAATAAATTTCTGATCGCACGCACGCATAAATATTTGACAACCTCAGAACAATTTATTCTGAGTTGACAACCAATATATTATATATATGTCAATCCTTTTTCATTACTGACATTATTATTCAACATTTTTAAAATCTAGAATATGCCATTATCCGAATATTGTGGATATATATCTATATATCGATTCGAAATCTTTATTTAAATACGTTCTTTAATTGGAGGGGAGAGTTTACCGTATCGACGGGATGAACATTAAATTTTTGACAGTTACGAAACCCATGAACATTGTGTATTGGAATTATATTTTTCTTTTATTTTATTTTTTCGTCAATTTTCCAATGTTTTTAAAAGTTATTCTGCTATTGGGGATGAAGACAAATACAACAAATCAAAAACTATGAAAATCGGTCCAGCCGTTCTCAAGTGTTCGAACAAACCCGACTTTGTTTTTTATATGTCCCTGCATTTTAAATCTGTAATATCTTCGAAAATATTTATTTAAATTACATGCTGTAAAGGGCCATATTGATCTATATTAAATGCACAATGTATTTAAGGTACTTAATTGGATAAGGATTAAAGCTGTATAGCTTAAAATTGCTTCGTAAATAAGCCATTATTTCTCGTAAAAAGTAAAGGATAAAAAATGATTATTGTGGATTATCCCTAAGAGATAGACATATACCATCGCGGACTTTTTTAAAGACCTTTTTAAGGTGTACAATACGGTAGTACATTATTTTGATCTATCTCGTAGGGTTCAGCCAGCGTTTGCAATGTAAGCGCAAAAAAATGCGAAACCTCTTAAGTTATCAGTGTTTCTCTACTATATTATGCATACAATGCAGCATGTATTTATACACATAAACCTTCCTCTTGAATTACTCTGTCTATTAAAAAAAACCTCATCAAAATCCGTTGCGTAGTTTTAAAGATCTAAGCATACATACATACATAGGGACAGCGGGAAGCGACTTTGTTTTATACTATGTAGTGATTATAACTAGTCGTTGAAATTCGACCGTAATTTTATGAAAGCCGCACGGATTGTATCCTAAGCAATGAAAAATTAAAAAAGATAGAATGTGAGTTTGGATTGGCATTGACCTTGCATTGACAGATACCGGCCGCTCCTCTTCCATTTTAATTTTTTTTGAAAAGAGTATATATAAAAATATATAACAAAACACACACCATGTATGTGTGTCAAATACATGGTGGTGTGTGTTTTGTTTGATTATTGATTTATTGTATTTTTTATGCATAATTAAAAAAAAAATTAACATTCTGTACTCCTTTTCCGTATAAACTATAAATTTCATACTCCTCCGTCCGCGCAATTTTCGTAAAAAGGGGTACAAAGTTGTTGCTTCACGTATTAATATATAGATAATAATAATAATACCAAATAGTAATAATAATGTTAATTTGCATAAACCATGGTATTTAAAGATGTTACAAATATGATTGTGCATAAACATGTATTGCAAATTAATATTGCATGCATTTTTTATTTATTATTAGATTTACTTTTTTTAAATTTTTTTTTTAAGTATATAATACATGCATTTATAAATTTTTAAAAATAATAATAATAAAACAAAAAAAATAAAAACAACCACTGCTCAATCAAATAACCCTCCTCGCGCCATTCCAAGTGCAAAGGTGCCCAACACACTTGCCACGTTTCCGCGTTGAACAGCGATAGGCAACCTTTGCATCAGGAATGACTCGGAGCGAGGGTCAAGACCCCTCTCTCGTAGACGGCACCCCAATTCCCTGAAAAACAGTTTGGCCTCTGAAACCCGACAACCACTACAAGACATTGATGATAATTTTTTAAAACCATTTTCTTCGTCTGTTGGGAACAACATAAAAATATGTCAATTCCAGTCAATGTTTATCTCGACGGCCGTGCCTACATTACTGTCTTGATTTGACGACGTTCCTAAGATGTGGGCTTAAGATGATTGGTTGAGGCTGTATACAGGCTAACACTAAAAATACACATACATATCCAAAGTTAATGATTTCTTACGAAAGATTATTTCACAATTTTTGTTATAATATTTTTGATTTTCTTTTAATATAACTCCTTTCGATTTAAATATAAAAAAAATCGTAATCGTTAGATTCCCACTCGAGCTTCCTGGGACTGGTTGATTATTTCTTGTATAATTTTATCTTGTAACTATAAAAAAAATGTTTACAATGTAGGTACATAATATCCGGTAAAACGGCGTTACTTATGAAATCATTGCAACTAGGACAGTTCACAAAAGCCGTGTGACTATACTGAACCAGTGACTCAAGTCTGTTAATTCAATATCGTCGCAATAGTGAGTCGGAAGCATGATTTTGAGATAAGTACTGAGAAGAACTGGGAAGATAAGTGAGGGGAAATATCAGAATTAGGCCATTGCCGTCTGCCCACACACCATTGCGATGAAACAAGCAGAATCGAGGCTCTATAAAGGGCTCAAAACGTCAACATAAATTCAAAATGTAAAAATTATACACGGGTAGGTTCGTAAAAGGTGTTTCATTTTAATGTGTAATACTGTAGTATTTTGGTAAACTCCAGACAAGAATATTTTTTATTCATTCTTAAATTAAATTTCCTAATACGAATTCAATTTAAATTTGAACATTACCTATCCATTGATTTTGGAGCAAGCTGTATAGCATGGTGCGGGGGTGAACTAACGAAGTTCCGAACCGTCCCTAAGTTACATTGTGAGGACGGGCTTTGTCCCGTCTCGCTGAACTTCGCGATCTTATTTGTGTACTAACTACGAACAATGGCGGCAAGGACATATTTACTGACATGTAGGTAGACAGCTATGGAAACTTTAAGAGCAATCCGGGCAGACAGAACGTGTGCGTTCCAAATTTAAATCTTAAACTATTTTTTTTGGAAAAGAATATGTAAAACCTTTATTATACCTATTTTGAGTGAAATAAGGGAGACTTACTTATTATGGATGTATGGGGATGCTAATGCATGGCGATTGAATATACTTGTAGAAACATAATCGAGAATCGTTAAGTATTTTTGAAACAACTTAAAAAAAGGAAGAGCTTCTCAATTTGTCTGTAGGTATTTTTTTTAAATGTATATTCGTGCATATCTCCGTCATCTGTCTGGATTAACGTTGAAAAATACGAAAGAAACATTCGTTACCTACCGTTTTATTTGTTTGTTACATTGAAATAAATCAGAAAAAACCTTAGGAAAAAACGGGTTTTACTGAAATTTTTGCCGTTTGTTTCGAAAATAAAAAAAACGGTTGAAAAAAAAACCAAGTTTTTTATTACCAATTTCTAAAACAATAACGCATATTATAATTCTATCTTGCTCACTAATCAGATACAAACTCACTGTCGCTTTCTGAAGAATCAGTATTACAAAGCTCAAATTCAAATGTTTCTTTCAGATTGCATTAAATGTAAATTTGATCGAACGTATACAAGTTTATCAAGTCTTTCTGGAAGAAGTCGTATTGTACTTTTTGTGATAACAAACTGCACCCGAACTGTGTAATACTAACACGTGAATTGATAAAATTATCTAATTAAATCCAACAACTAACTACTAAAAGTGCTTGTAGTGATAGCAGAAGTGTCGAAATGAGCGCATGACAACAAAAACAAATCATTAGAATGACCTCTCCAAAACATAATAAAAATATTCTACTAAAAACCAATACTTTTCAGTTTCTTTCATATTTTCTCGTTTTTTCCGTTTTATTAATAAAAACCTGAAATATTTCATATTTATTTTTCTTGAAACTTTCGAATAAAACTTGGATAAAAAAACAAAGAGATTTGAAAAAAAAACGGGAAAATTTCCCGCTTTTTTATCGCTAATCTGGATGCATTGATGCATCGATTTGGATGTTTAAAAAAAAACTGAACATTATGGCTATTAGGTATGACTGAGTATTAAGTGCGAGTTTTATTTCACTCGATTCATTCGATCACCAGAAAACGTAAATTGATTGGAATAAAATGAACCATTTCGCAAAAATGAGTTTTTTTTGATAACCTTCTTTGAAATAAGTCGAAGTTGCTGACCAAATACACGCGAGCAACGGCCAGCAATGTTTATACGAAAGCCCATAACTGTCGCGTTAAGCGGCCAGCAATGTAAGTATGAAAATCCCTTATCGCCTTACAAATAAACAGAGAATAAGCTCCGAATAGGTATTCCGTGTTTTGTTCCCGTCATGTAACTAAACTTCATTTCAAATTAGAGCAAATTAATTAATTGAATAATTTAAAATTATTTAAAAACGGAACGAACTTTTTACTCCAAAATATGAAAAACGAAAAGGTCTAATCATAAATTTTATTAAAATTTTGAACTGGCTGCAGAAAGCTGTTCTTAATAAGAAAAAAGTAACAAATTAATGAAATTTATATCGGTGCTCGCAAATTATTCTTCTACTCCGTCGACTGGTGTAGTTGCTAGATGCACTCGTACTACCAGATGTATATTATTTAATTTTAATTTCTACGCATTATTTTGAGAACAGCACTTTACAAGCTTTGGCCGCAACTAGGCATTGATGGACTTACGCCAATACTACTCAGAAATAATGTAACTTTTAAAGAATTTTGTGACAGAAATGACCACCTATAAAAAAAAATATATATATATATTATTAATTACCAAGGGGTAATTAATAATATGTATATATTTTTTTTAATTTTATTATTGTCGAAGCAATGAGATAACGTTGATGACATGATATGTATGCAACCACTCAGAGTGCCTAGTGTGAGTTTTGTTTACTATCCGTATTAATTTGATTACGTTTACGAAAACGAAAATTTATATGGCAAATTTGAATTCTTCTCGTATGTCGCCAGGAGGCGCGCTACTTCAACGCCATACTAATTTTCGTTTTCGTTAGCGTGATCTATGTCAAATGAAACTTACACTAGGCACCCTGTACGGCTTGACGACGTATAAATATGATACGATACGATATAAAATAAATGAATATATTGAGTATTGACTCAATATACTTATTTATGAAACAACTTTTACGGATCTACTCGCGTTTCTTTTACACATTACTATAGAGTAGATCCGTAAAAGTTGTTTCATTTCAATGTGTAGTGTTCGCGTAAACTTTAGAAAACAATATATTAATTTATTTTTTATTGTACCGTTCGGGTTATCTTTGTTACAACCGGACAGAAAATGTTACTGCTAATATGCAATACATAAATTTTATTTTGAATAAAAAGGTTTAACTATTTAAAATATGTATAAAAATAGCGATGAAGTCCTCGTCCTAATATTGCTTGTGTTCATAATTTAATGCGATAGATTACAATTTTAAATATGTACATTGTACCTTAACACATAGTTACATTGATTACATTGCAGGTAACTAGAGTCGGTTCCAATTGAATATGACAATAAGATAAACAAGCTTCACAAGTCTTCTTAACATGCAAAAGTGTTGAAATTCATCGTATGAACCTATTAAATACATTTTTATCATGTTACAATATTATGTGTGGAAATAGTTAATATTTTACATATAAAATAACTATTTCCATATTTTACATATATTTTATATTTTATTTGAGATATTTTTGTTTGGACTTTTATCGCTTCCTTTTAAATATGATGCTCCCATTCCACCTTAGGTTGGTTGGAAGAGATCTCTTTCAGAGATAAGTCCACCTTTGCTCACCATTGTTTGTAAACTGTTATCTATATGTGTGTTTTTGTGCAATAAAGAATAATATATACCTACCTATAGTTATTTAAAAAATTAACGACATTGTAACTGACCGAGGAAGTTTTTTTTTCATAATTAACTTTATTGGCAAATTCTGATAAAAAGTAAATATATATTCTAAAAGTAGTTCCTGTGTAGGGTACACGCACACGTTTCTTTTAATTATTATGTAGCTAAAAATTACTCTTGCTTCGCAAGTTGCTTTTACCGCCAATTTTGTATTTATATATAATATTAAGTGATACTACAACAAAATAAACTTGATAACTTTCATAACATAAAAACAACAACGTATTTCACTATTGCATTAAAAGCTAGGGTAAGCTCAAAATTTAACCAGACTGTTAAAAAGATACAGATTTCATAAGAAAGGGAATTGTTCATTTTCGGCTTTTCTTGAACAAGTTATTTCTTAAAATGTATTTTTACAGTAAAATATAAATAAATATTATAAAAATATCTTTGATACTGTCGTTGCCGGAAAGTAAATATCTAAATTAATTAGTTTAAAAGTATTTTTTGAAGGAAAGTCACACCATTTATTCCTGTGTTGCTATAACAACATATATGGAATAAAAATCTTTAATTGCTGTTAAGAAATCGATAGGTAATTACCGATTATAAAATTAATTATTCTCTTTAGACTTATACGATCAAGTAATCTTTCGCAAATTAATTTTATTATTCACCTTTAAATCAACTAAAACTCGCAAAACACTATGTTTTACTGCAAATTGTTTTACATGACAATTAGAAAAAAAACGATTATTCCTGTATCGATTTTACTTTCTATTTTTTATATGACAACATCAGCCTGTAAACATTGATGTGATGATGACGTTTGTAAAAAAAGTATTCGCTTTGCCTTCGTGTACCTACTGTGAATATTACTTTAATTTTATATGTCAGGCCGAGAACTTTTCAACCCACTCTCGTATTATAGCATTATAAGTAAGATAATATATTAAATATTATTAAAACAATGGTTAGTAATTTATTTTGTTATCATAATTACATTGTTTCAGCAAAAAATGCAGAATTTAACAGGAACATTATACTTGCTTATTTATACACATATTACGTTTTCCTGCTATTATATTGCTATAATTACTTTCTTTTAGATACAAAGAATTAAAAACACCAATTTTTGGTAATATCGGTTAATGTTCACTTTAAGCCAAAGCGCCCTAGTAAACTGAACAATTCCCTTTAGCTTAGCAATAATGGTAGCTGCATTAATTAGCCGCTGGTAGACTAGCCGTTATTTTAAGTATTTATTTTCTAAAAGGTTGTATGGTAAAGAAAATAAATAAAAATATAAAGAGATGAACGCTACAAAAAAATGTCTCTTATTATGTAGTTATTATTACAGAATAGATAGGATTTATAAAAATATGTCGGTAGAGTATTAAAAATAATAATTTAACATAGGTTTGACAAAACAAATGCAACAATAATCAAACAATAAAACAGTGGATTATACAAAAAATCAAAAACAAAAATGTTTTCATGAGACAATTTTGTTAAATTATGATTCATTTGAAGGAGGTTACTGATAAAAGGTAATATGTTTCGGTATAAAAATGTACCGAGCGCGCTCACCTGTGCCCATCCTTCGGACTGCCACGGCTGGCACCCGGTGCTTCTCCCAAAACGAAGACAGCTCGCCTGCTCGTTCCGAACCCTGGGCCAACTACACGTCCGAACTATCTGCATACATTGTCAATCATACGCACCAAAAAAGATAATAATCAAAAAATAAAAACTCTTTACAACCACTAGCACTTTAAAAAATATATAACGTTCCGTTTACAAATAGTCTAGGAATTTTAATTGACCGCTAAGCCAGGAGCCCCAAAACTTTTGACTTTCCCGGGGTGACTTCACCACTGTGTCGCGGCTTTCGACCGACTGCTCTGATAATTGTGATCTTTGAAGCCGCTGCGGAGATCGCGAGTCACATCATCCCCTGATTACATCGAGACCCACCCCCTGAGGGAGACGGCGATACGCCCTCGCAAGGGGTGTGAGGGAGACAGCTGTGATCCCATCTTGTGTCCCGGTCCACAGGCTACATTGTCAGGCCATCGGTGGCTACGTATCTAACAGATTACGGACAAAAGTAATAGTGTACGTTTCTCGGAAAGGGAAAACTGATACATGACATTTATTTTATTTGGACCAATACGAGAGAAATAAAATTCTTACTATTGTTGGAAATGGCAAATGGCACTTATAAAACTGGTAGGTACTTCCATTGCCATGGATTTTTGTAAACATTATACCCAGTTTCGAAACAAGGCTTATCTTCCAAACAACCACTAAATCACACAAATATCAAAAAGGCAAAAAAAATATCAATAACATAACGACTGCGAAATAACTAAATAACAACATTAATTATAAAATTAAATAATCATCAAATTAAACAAGTGTCTTAAGATTAAAAAACCGCGTTTTTATTATATTATCAGTATTGCAAACATTCAAATGTCAAGTTGGCGAGAGCGTAGCTTAATTGGCTGGGCGTCGGAGCTGGCCAATCAAGAGCGAGGGGCGGGGCCGTCTACGAGGGCGAGCTACGAAGCGAACTCGCCACGTGACGTAGCGTTACGAATACAACATGTGATCGGCTACGAAGCCTACATCGTAGCCGACAGTAGACACGAACACGAGTGAAGGGTCAGCCTTCATGTTAGTATCGACTGCTAAGATTGTTTCTTTTGTTTTAGGTTTTAGTACTTACTTATAATAATTGTTTGATATTACGGAACCTAATATGGTTGGATGATACAATACATTATCGGATTGCGAAAGGTTAAGGGTTCGAGACCCAGCTGATGCAATTTGTTTTTTATCAAGGGTGTTTTTTTCAGTTATGAATAAGTATAGGGTGACGTAGCATAACGTACGACTGGAAAATTAGAGAGCGAATTTATCTAATTTCTAATTCCAATTTCTACTGGGTTTTTCATAACTAAAAAAGGGGAAAATAAGACATAAAATATATTTTTTCGAACAATCGCCCCGTTTTGTTTTATTGTAAAAACTGTAGGTACTTCATTTGGTTAGCGATATGGTTTATTTTGGTCACAACATCGCAGTTAGAAATGTCAAAAAAAAAATTCCCTTCAAAGCACAATCTCAATCATAAAAAAAATACAAAGATAAAAACGTATAACATATAATACGGCTAGAGTAAGAGTTGCTGACGAAGGGACCTACTCAACATTTGCTGCTGCGACATCAAAATGGTACTATTATCATTATTATTGGTATTTTTTATCTCTATTTATCAATTCTTATACTTATTCGTCAAACATTATATTTATTTATTATATGCTATCTTTTCCTTGTATTAGGTATCACTTATCTATATTTTCATATTGTATCTATACATGCGTTGGTATTGTGGCAGGTGGTTTAAGTAAACATAAAAGAGATACGCTTTCGTGTTTTACGTAACTTAATCGGATTGATGACCAAGCAAGCAGCATCGAGCAGGATTCAATTCCGAACCCCATGACATCCCGGGTCAGGTGCACTTACAACTTTAGCATGGCTCAATCAAACTCGCCGAAATTAATCAACACTATCTACTCTTACTCTGAAAGCCAAAGAAGCCCTATTCAATGTCAACAACATGCAAACTCGTTTTTCAACATTTTGTCTTTTTTCAAATAGTCATTTGTTCGCAAAATCAATTGTGTAAGATTATATATATACATAAACTTAAGTGACAATATCTCAAGCTCCTCCGTGCTCTAAAAGGCACGTTTAGCCGGTCGTCTCGTAGTGAGATTACAATCATTAAACTCAACAACCCGCATTCTCGCAAAGAGCCTTGGTCCAGCCGTTTACGTCTTTTGCCCGAGATGATGATGTTGATGAACCCGCATTGGGCCACTGCAGTGAGTCATCCTATTCATAAGACTAGGATGTCTAGTGTGAGTTTCATTCGCCTAACAACAACTGATGTTGCTGATGTCCATGTGTAAGGGTTGATTTCCCTTACACTAAAAAGATGATTGATATTGATAACTGATAATAAATTGATAAGGCAGAACGGGAATAATAAAGGAAACCGTTCAGTTAGAGTGTAGATTAGTCACTAATTTATTAATTGTATAAATCGAATGATACAATTTGCACACGTTAGCAAAACGTGGCGATACCGTTTGATTACCTAATAGATACAATATTGCACTTATACTAATTTTATATGTACGACCAACGACACATAAACTCGTACATCCTGCGCCTCCAGGAAGAGATAGTTACTTTTAGTTTTTTAGTTCTAATAAAAATCTTTATCTTTAATCACTAGGGATTTCAAATTTAATTGTACGATTCATAAAGGGGGAGGTCGTCTTATCGACACTTAACACTGATCGACGCACTTCAATAGGGACACTTTGAATACCCGGCACATTGATATTCACTACACTATCCGTGTCCGCCTCAACCTGCGCCTGCGTCGTCGGCGCGGCATAGTGCGGCGCTGGCGCGGCATAGTGCGGCGCTGGCGCGGCATAGCGCGGCGCTGGCGCTGGCGGCGGCGGCGGCGGCGCGCCAGCCGCGGCTCGTCGGCGCTTCACCACCACGTACCCAATAATGCTTGACGCTAGTACTACTACCAGTCCAATGATATAAGGTGGGAAGAAATATGGCCTTGGTTGATATCTGCCACAGTGTCAATTAATGTTTGTTGCACGCGCCGAATGTTGGATATAATGATATGAGCTGCCAAGGACGAAGTCGTAAAGTACATGGCGTCTGACGTATCCACACGGATGTGGTTGACCTCTATGGTTAAATTGTTTAAATGATTTTCTATAAGTGAGAATTGGTTCTTCATTACAGTTTCATGCCTTTTCAGAATGTTGTATTCGGCCTCGATAATAATAGTTTGGTTGTGTAACAGACCTTGCAGGTGGTTTTCATTGTGTTTAATTTTTTCTATGTCCTTTTCGTACTGATCGGCAAACGTTTGGTCTAAAACTCCAAATAATGAATTAGCAATGTAACCAACCCCGTTTATTAAACCTCTTTTTTGTCTTCGGTTACTGTCGATGGTAAGGAGCTGGTTGTAATGATTAATCTCATTAAGCTCATGTTCCAATTGCATGGTCACACTCCTGTATTGTGCACTTGGTTGGGAACAGCCTTCTTTGATATGTGATATATAATTTTGTGTTTGCTGTTGTTGACTCGGTGATATTAAAAGAATTGCAAGTAGGAATAAGCTTAGGAAGAAATTTTTAAAAATGTTTAGCCTTCGACGTCCTTGCTGGCGTGATGGTTTCGCTTCAGTATCGGAGGGAGTACTTGTCTGTGGATTTGATAACGGTGATGATACCAAGGGAACTAGTTTTATAACCGGTCTCTTAATGATATTGTTATTAGTTTTTAATGACACGACTCTAACACTTCCATCGTTTCCCGGGTGTAGTTCGAGCACGCGCCCCATTGCCCACTTCCCGGGAGGCATGTTATCCTCCTTTACTAGGACGACGTCGTTAATCTCAATGTTTTTGTCAGGCGACTTCCATTTTGAACGCAGCTGGAGTTGTTGCAGGTAATCCGAAGACCAGCACTTCCAAAACTGTTTATTGATTGATTGTACGAGTTGCCACCTTTTTGTTAATGTAATTGATTCCGGGTCAGTTTGAGGCTTGGCTAGCAATGATCCACCAACTAAGAAATGCGCTGACGTCAGTACTTCATCGCTTGAATTTTCAGTAAGAGCGCAGAGTGGCCTCGAGTTCAGGCACGCTTCGATTTGATGTAAAACCGTGCTGAACGTCAATTTCTGATCACTAATGATTCTTTTAAGGTGATATTTTAATGATTTTACGGCCGCTTCCCATAACCCCCCAGCACTGGGGTAAGCGGGGGCGTTGAAGTGCCACTCTATATTCATTTCAATGATGTTATTGAAAAATTCTTTGTTGATGTTGGCTATGATCTCCTTATATTCGACCTGGATAAGTTTATTAGCGCCTACGAAGTTTGTCCCGTTATCACTGTACATGTGGCTTGGGACACCACGACGAGAACAAAATCTTCGGAATGCAGCGAGGAAGGAGGGCGTACTCAAGTCCGACACAAGCTCCAGGTGTATAGCCTTGGTCGCTAAACAAATAAAAACTGATACGTAGCCCTTAGTGGTTCGAACCCCCCGACCCTTGTTAAGTTTTAAATCTATATGCCCTGTAAAGTCAACTCCACAGTGCGTAAAGGGTCTCGAAGGGACGACTCTCGCCTGCGGCAACTCAGCCATGATCGGTTGATATTTATTGTGGCTAAATCGACGACATACGACACACTGCCGTAACTGCCTTTTCACTGTAGACATTCCACTTAGGATCCAATAAGTATTTCTGATATAGGTCAGGGTCAGTCTAGGTCCACCATGCAGCGTCGTTATATGCGCTTGATTTATGATTAGTTCGGTAAACCGATTACGTCCATTTAATATGATAGGGTGTTTGGCATTCCATGTAATATTAGAATTACTTAATCTACCACCAACACGCAGCAGCCCATTTTCATCAATGAACGGGTTTAAACATGATAATTTGCTATTTTTGTGAACATTGCCTTTATATTTGATATTTTCTAAATCTTGTCTAAATTCTATAGATTGAACAGTTTTAATAATGATGTAATAAGACTCTTTCAATTCACTTGATAACAATGTATCTGCCGTCGGTGAGTCACTGCGGCGTCGTATGCGCGTGGTGAAACGTAACACCCATGCTATTGTTTTGGCAATAAAAGTAATTGAACTATGTTTATTTAGTTGTTCTATAACTAAATCTGGCTGATAATGACATAAGGCTGTTATCACCTTATTGTTTTTCAATTCAATGTTAGGTTGTTGGTAAGAAACTACCGAGATGCTATCTAAATGTATAGTAGTGAGCCATTCTGGCCCTTCCCACCACAGCGGATGCTCTAAAAATTGTGTGACGGTGACACCCCTAGTCGCACAGTCAGCAGGGTTGTCTTCGGACTTAACGTAACGCCATTGCGGTGCTTTGACAAGATTTTTAATTTGTTGGACTCTGTTAGACACAAATTGTTTCCACCGTGATTGATCGCCGTGAATCCAACCTAGAGTTATCATTGAATCGGTCCAGGCATGGATGCTGATATTTTTGCTTGATAAAGTTTTTGTGATCTTTGATAAAAGTTGTGCTAACAAGAGTGCCCCACTAAGTTCGAGCCGTGGAAGCGTCATTCTTTTACTTATCGGCGCTAATCTTGTTTTTGCGGCCACGAGTCTCGACGTGCTCTCACCCTTAGGATTGATTGTAATGCAATAAACACAACAGGCGTACGCTTTTTCAGAAGCATCACAAAACCCGTGCAAGTGTACGTGTGTATGATACCTTCCGTGTTACCCAGGTGTCGTGGTATGTTAAGCTTTGATATATTTGTGAATTCATTACGCATTTGAACCCACTGCTGTAACAAATCTGTTGATAATTTCTCATCCCACGATACACCTGATTCCCATATCTTTTGAAATAAGAGTTTGGACTTTATTGACAGAGGTGATAGCCATCCAAGAGGGTCAAATATCTTTGATACGTCTGATAAAACTTCTCTCTTAGTACCATGCTGAAGTTGAAGATTGTTGAATTTGTTATCATAGGTAAATGAGTCTGATGAAGGATTCCATTTTAAACCAAGGGTCTTACGCGATTCTGAACAACGAAATTCAAAGGGACTATTCAGCTGATGGTTTGATAAATGATTAACTAGTTCCTCCTCATTACTTGACCACTTTCTTAAGTTCATTCCAGCCCCGCGTAATATATTGATTAACTGATCCTGTATGGCCTTGGCCTTTTCTAATGAATTATGACCTCCCAAGTAGTCATCCATAAAAAAGCTGTTGGTTAGTGCTGATGATCCTAAGGGGTATTTTCCAGCATCATCCTTCGCTATCTGCTTAAGGGTCCTCATTGCTAAGTAAGGCGCCGCCTTTGTACCGTATGTGACAGTCGTAAGTTGATAATCATCCAGCGGCTCCTCAGGGTTAGGTCTCCAGATGACTGATTGCAGACCTTGGTAGGACTTCGATAATAAGATGCATCGAAACATCTTTTCAATATCCGCTGTCATAACATACTTAAATTGTCTCCAATTTATAATAAGAGATTGGAGGTCAGCTTGTAGGTTGGGTCCGCGCTCCATCAAGTCGTTAAGGCTATGTCCGCTGGAAGTTTTGGATGACGCGTTGAATACGACTCTAAGTTTGGTAGATGTAGAATCCAACTTAAGTACCCCGTGATGCGGGAGGTAACATACCGGCTTAGCGCTGTCAGTGCGCACCTTCATGTGACCCAGGGTGCGATATTCTTCCATGAAATCTTTGTATCCATTATAAAATGTTTCATTATTTATCATTTTGCGTTCTAGTTGATAAAACTGCGCTAAGGCCTTTCCTTTGGAAGAACCGAGCCTCTCCTGATAGTCAGATTTCATTGGAAGGGCTACCTCGTACATGCCATTAGTTAAGCGCCTAGTAGTTGATAAATAGAAATCCTCGCAAAATTGTTCGCCAGCGTCAGCTGGAGAAAATCACTTCCCCTACCAGTGATATGTCAATATCACTGGTAGGGGAAGTGATTTCTTCTACTTCCCAGAATCTTGATAAATCTGATATGTCATGGATAACAACGTTACAATTAAACGTTTTCACGTTACCTGACAAAATCCACCCAAGCCTGGTTTGTTGAGCAATGGGTGCATGTGACGGTCCCTTGATAAGGCCACTCATGATAATTTGAGAATAAACGCTGGCATCTAACAACAAATCAATTGGACGAGATACATTGTAGTCCGGATCCGCTAGGTTTACATGCTGCAAGTGTGACCACGATTTTTTCAGGAATGAATTACTAGGTAAACTATTTATAACTTTTGAGATGACTAAAGCTTCAGTGCTAAATTTAAAGTCTTTGTAGATTGAATGACATTCTATGGTCACCAATCCCTTACTTAAATTTGCTCCGTTTCCAATACCTGATATTGACGCATGATATTTTTGTTTTTGTAGGCCAAGTGTTTGAACAGCATTTTCTGATATTAGTGATATTTGTGAGCCTTGATCTAAGAGTGCTCTCAAAGTTACGTAGGTACCGTCAGCAGATAAAACGTTTAATAAGACTGTTGTCAATAAGATTTCTTCATTGTCGCCCGCCACATGATATGCGCTATGTTGCTGAGTAATATTGCTTTTATCCATTACGTTGATATTGGAGTGTGTAGGAGCGGCAACAGAGCTTTGTGTCGAAATTTTATTTGAAAAGGCTTCATGTAACAAGGAATTATGGTCACCCTGACATTCTTTGCAACGTTTAGTAGAAACGCACGGATTTTCATAGTGCTTGTACAAGCAGTTTTTGCAAACTTTGTGTTTCACAATTGCTTTTAACTTGATATCCGGTGTCATACTTGCAAACTTCCTGCATTGATACAAGTCATGATTATAATTACAAATTGGACATTTTGATATACGGGTATGATAAGTTTTTTCTTGATATTTATCGCGATTAAAATTATTAAAATTATTAAAACCTTTTGATGGAAAGGTTAACAACCTAGGGTTGGTCACATGCCTTGATATAGATGATGATGATAATGATGTGCTCTCTCTCTCCCGTTTATACACGGGTTCAAGGGCCATAAATTTATTTTCTAAGAATGATATGAGCTCTTGAAGGTCTGGTAGGTCACGTGGAGCCTTACGGGCCTCTTTGTAATCCTTTAAAGTTTCGGAATCTAATTTTTTTGATAGTAGGTGAACGAGTAATGGGTCCCAGGTGTTGGTGTCCACACCTAAATTATGGATGGCATGAATACACTCAACAGACGTGTCATGTAATCTCTTAATTTCGTGTGCTGACTGTTTTTGTATAGACGTCTGGCCTAAAAAGATTTCCATTTGATGGGTAAAAAGCAGTTGTTTGTTGTCGTAGCGGTGTACTAAAATCTCCCAAGCTGCTTCATAATTTTCTGATGATATGTGGAGATGCTGGATTAGGCGCTCCGCTTCTCCTCTTATCTTGCCCTTTAAGTGTTGCATCTTTTGAGAACTAGTAAGAAATTTGTTGTTATGTATAGCCTCAACAAAAAGATCGTAAAAAGTAGGCCATTGCGAGTATTTTCCAGTAAACACCGGTATGTCTAGTTGAGGAGTAGACTGCTGGGTATGAGATGTAGAAGACAGCTTGCTGTTAAGTGACCGCTTCATGTCCTTAAATTGTTTCTCATACTTGACGAATTCTTCGTCATATAAAACGTCATCTCCTTGCAAGATATCATCAATTTCTAAATGTAAAGAGTCAATGATATTCCAACGTCCTTGAATATTTCGCAGCTCGTCTTCCAGTTCCCACTTTTCGGAGATCTCGTCTGTATCAATACCTTTTAGTAACCGCATAAATGCTCTAAAATTTGTACGTTGCTTTGATAATAGTTCATCAACCTTACCACTAGGTGCAGTAGCTTTATCCTGCTTAGGAACCGAATAAGTCAGTAGAGATTGCCGAATTGTTTGATACATCTCTTTTGTTCTCTCATATACATTCTCCGTAAAATATTGGCTGCTTTTATCTTCAAATACAGCTAACTGGTGATCGTTTTGCTCAAATTCCGCCCAGAGGTTATCTAGTGAAATAAGCCTTCTCTCTAAATACTCTAGAGTCTTTCTACTCGCAGAGTCCTTACTAAAATTCGATCTAATACTTTTAACGGATTCAATAATACCGCTTTGACGGTTAAGTAAGGCTTCCATGATAATGTAAAATGATAAATAAAAGGAACAATCTTACTTTGACTCTTGGTTTGCTTGCCTCGCAGTCGCAGATGATAGTCACAGGCTCACACTAGCCAGCCTTCCGGCCCGCAGTAGTAGCAGCGAAGACAGGAATGCAAGCCTTCTGGCCTGCACAGTAGCAGCCGCGATAACAGTAAAACAAGCCTCCTGGCTTGCCCAATGAATGATGAGATGCTGCGAGGGTACCGGGTGCCACCACTCGGTAACGGATGATACACTTGATAACTTTTGGTATACGGTGATACTAAACGACACTTAGTACCAACCGGTTACACGTATACACCACGCGCGTAAAGTAGGTCACTTGATAAAAGTCGACACGAGGTCCCTGGTTTGACCAGCCCGCACGGAGAGTCAAAAATAAAAACTCGAAGGACCAAAATGTAAGGGTTGATTTCCCTTACACTAAAAAGATGATTGATATTGATAACTGATAATAAATTGATAAGGCAGAACGGGAATAATAAAGGAAACCGTTCAGTTAGAGTGTAGATTAGTCACTAATTTATTAATTGTATAAATCGAATGATACAATTTGCACACGTTAGCAAAACGTGGCGATACCGTTTGATTACCTAATAGATACAATATTGGACTTATACTAATTTTATATGTACGACCAACGACACATAAACTCGTACACCATGGCTGGCAGTAACTGCTCCACATTACATTCCCTAAAATATGGTTGAGTGAAGCGATAGCTGATTCATATGTCATACTCGTGAACGGGTGCCGCCTGTGGAGGCTGGTCTGCTCTTGCGTACTTGTCTTATTTTTATTATTATTAACTATAGGTCAACTTTGTTTTTTCTTAGACAGGTTTTGACTTTTACTAATACTGTATGACATTGTAAAAAATTAAACTGGTAAATGATGTTTTTGCAAACTTAAATATTTTATTTATAAATTTTTTCTATAATTGTGTTTTTTACAGATTGTCCTTTATATTTTGTATTTTTATTTTGTGATGGAAAGTGTCCTTTTATGATAGGGCATTTTCCATTATTTATGACGCTGTAAGGGAGAAAAAAAATTGACACTTGCTGAGTTTCTTGCCGGTTCTTCTCAGTACAAGATCTCCCGCCCAGAGTAAATAGACTTACGAACCGACGATGGCATAATGACGTCATAAGAGCTATTTGTAGCCTTAACTGATTAAATGATTTTGAATTTGAATTTGAATTAGGTGACCCGTTTGCTCATTTGCCTACTTATTAGAACACGGGGAACCATTCAAATTTTCGTTTTTGTTAACGATGGCGAATAAGACTCACTCTAGGCTCCCTGATCTCCTCTATTGCTCGTGTGGGAAGGCCAGCTCCGCAGTAAAGTGACAAATTGTCATTCACTAGGTCTCATCGAAATAAAATATTTAACGATGGCTAACGCGGTTAACTGACTGAAAAGTAACTTGTAACTTATAGCTTCATTGGTATCAGCACGTGTGAGTTCCAATACCGCTTGTGGAATATTGCTTGATACGTCACCAGATTTTTGTATTTTTACCTAAGCATAGAACAAATAAAAAATAACAAACACACAATCAGGGTTCGTTAATTATGTTGATTTTTCAAAGGAACATTGTTAAAAAGTAAATATTTAATTATGATTAAACAGCTATGCTTAAGTTATAGATACAAAGATCTAGTAAACAAGTCTTGTTTCCTAGATCTTTTTATTTTACTTAAAAGCATAGCTGTTCAATTAAATTAACCTCAAACTCTTTGTTTCCTTTTTAATTAACTACTCTTGTTTAATTTTTTTTTCTATTGGCACATGACAGGAGAAAAAATACTGTCAGATTATTATTTTTTTGTGTAAATCGTGTACCTACGTGTTTGTAATAAATATATATAAATAATATAAATAAAATATAAATAATTTAAATTAAAAAAAATTCTTACGTTCAATTAGGTTTCGATAATTAATAAAGTTATATCTTTAAAATTTATGAAACTTAAAATGAAAAGCGGGTCAACCGTAAACATTTGCACCATAGGGCAAAACGTAAAAGAAACTCGTATGTTATTTTTTGTCGCGCCGACACCGGCCAGCCGTGCAATCCGATGTCGCGGCGTGTCGCCTCGCGTCGCGTCGTCGCGTGTCGTCGCCCGCCGCGCCCCCTAATCCGTTTTGAGCGCCGAACCGTGGCCATGCGATTATTGGATTTGTACACCCATTATCAGGAGAATAAACAATATTCAGTTGGTGGTGCGGCTATTAAGAAACCATCATGTGCAAAAGAATCGAATTAATTTATTAGGTTGGGCTGTAGGAGTTAATAATACTTCATACATTTTCTTTCATTTAACTATATCGGTATAATATTACTAGAGCGTTTAAGATAAGAAGCAAATAGTAATTAAGTTTGAAATGTAATAATTTTTATTGATTTTATTATTACTTACATCCTTTACAAAACGGTCACAATTAGTTTCTCTGCAGGAACTAAGAGTGTAGAATAGAATAATGTATAGTATTATAACACAAAACAATGCTATTAGTAAAGTACGAGTATGTTGTTGTGATGATAGTTCATTGCAGACAAAATACTAGACAATAAACATTTTTTTAAGGTAGGTACCTGATAAATTATTTCTTTGAAGTCACTAATATACTTAAATAAAATAAAAAGCAGTGAATGTTTAAAATAAAGTTTGATTAAAAAAATAATTTTGAACAATTAAAATAATATGAGGTTGAAATAAAAATATATAAGTAGAATTTATTGGAGAACAAATTTTCCCACGAATTTATTATTTTAGAACGATTAAAGCGAAATCAAATTTTAATTCAACAAGTACTCCTCGACGTTAAAGAAACATTTAAAACTCTTTTGTTCCATTCGTTTGCAATTGTCCATTTTAAAAAGGAAAACATATGCACGGGCGGCAAAAAATTATAAAGGGGTGATGTTGAACCACTTGAAAAATTCAAATAACGCGCGCGTGACCGTTCCGTTGCTGTTGGGGCGTTCATAAGCCCTCTTCATAGAGCAAACACGAGTCTAAGACCGCATTCATTATGCAATTAAAATGTACTACTAGGGTAGGTTGCACCATCTAACCTCATCATCAATCTCGTTGTTAGGTAAGTGATGGTGTATGTTCATGATGAAGAAGAATAAAATCTTTTGTTTTAAGCTATTTTTAAAATACAAGGCTAAAAATCATAGGTGTTACTTTTTATTTTTATTTTCTAAAGAGGATATACTAACTTATTTTTTTTTATTAAAGGCCAGCAACAAGGGTTGTATAAATACGTTACTAGCGGGAACTTTTAACTGAACACAATCCACAACATATTTCATAAACGTAATCGAATGAATACGGATAGTAAACAAAACTCACACTAGGCACCCAGAAGTCTTACATAAAGCACAGGTTTCAAAAAATGTCTCACCTTAGTGGAAAAAATAAAATTTATAAAAAATATATTATAAATAAAAATAAATAAATAAATAAATGTTTCCCACACTCACACCAATTATCTAGCCCAAGAAAAGCTTCGTTATGGAACTCGTTAAAATGGTTACTAGACAACGGATAAACATACTTAAAATACTTAAATACATACTTAATAAACATAGAAAACACCCAGATCCGAGACAATTTAGAAAAACAATAATTTCTAAATTGACCCGACCGGGGAGCGAACCCGGGACCTCAGAGATGATGACCTCAGAGAAATAAACCACATGATCAGACTACGGTCAGAGTCATCATAAAGTGGAAGATTATATTATTACTAAAAAACATTGGTGCAAAGCAATAAAAATAAAAATATAGCTTTAGGAAAGAATGTAAGGGCACTAGTTTTCGGCAGGAGCCTGTTATCACCAATTTCCTCCTTTAATCATTAAAAATAGGGGTCAGCAGCCTTAGAGCAATAATACAGACCACCGGCCGTCTAGCTGGCATCCCGTAAAACTCCAGTGGAAATGTATAAGAGCGAAGAGCCTTAAGAGCGTTTACGCCGCACACTAGCGCCACTGATGAAAAAAAAAACATATCTAGTAATTAGAGATAGAAAAATCAAATTATGCTCAACAAACTATTTGAATGAAGTAATTTTGCATTTTTACGTCACTTATTGAACACCTCACATGTTATGGTTTAGTTAAATAAGACGTTACGGCCACTTTTAACTATAACGCCATATTTAATAAACCATAACATGTCAGGTGCTCATTAGGTGACGTAAAAATGCTAAATTACTTCATTCAGATAGTTTGTTGAGCATAATTTGATTTTTTATCCCTAATTACTAGATATGTTTTTTTTCATTGGCGGCGCTAGTGTGCGGCGTAAACGCTCTTAAATAAAACGATACTGTTTTGTCATTCATATAAAGTTTAAAATGCTTAAAACCACAGAGTTAAATAAAAAAGAACTGTCGTAGCACTTTCGTAGCAAAGATTAAGGCTCGTGTTACAGAAAGTTATCTATCCTGTATCGTCATAGGGAACACCCGAAAATTCCGAATCATGTAATTCCGAACTTGAATATTCCGATTTTTAAAACCCGAATTTCACAATCCCTAGGGTAAAACCGGGATAGTTGCCCCGGTGGAATAGGTGCCGCATTTGCAAAAAACTTAAGTTTCCAAAATCGCAGCAAATAATTAATAGGTTAAATATGAAGAGCAGGCGCCACAAATTTAATCCCCTGCAGGCCATGGTGCGGAACAGACGCGTCTCGCATTTGCGTGCGATCATCTCCGCGGCGAACGGCACAAACGCCTCAAAGTTTTAGACGTAAGTTTTTGCTGTAGCTTAACTTTGTAAGTAGTAATAAAATTCGTTTCATTATTATTATATCAATATACAGGTTCATTGAGAACACACCTAGGTGTCAATTATCGATATTTAGTAATTAGTTTAGTTTAAAAATAAAAGGGCATCTATCCTTATCAAAAAGGATAGTCGCCCCATTTTTTCACGATATACGTGCTCCTAAGTGTATCTATCCCTCATACCCTTATACATATAGCCAGCGTGTTTTTTTTATGTTTTGTTAATATTTTAATGCCTATTTTCAATAGATTACTGTTGATAGGTTGTAGAACCTCAGTCGTGAGCCTCACGTAGCTGATACCAACTCCATTGAACAGAATCCATTGATCTCCTAGTCTTTTGAACGATCGTGAGATTTTATAAAATATTAGCGTTATTGATATTGGTAAAATGAAAGAAGAAAAAGAAACGCCTTCGACATTTTTAATTCAATTTTTACCAATACCACTACCACATCAGCGACAATTCTGAATTCAAGCGAAAAAAAGGATATTGCTGAAAAGAAGAAAAGCAAGAAAGAACAAAGTTAGTCAGATTAAAATATGAAGTGCCCTAGGCAGCTGGACGATATGATTTATAAAAATTTAAAACAATTATTAGTGCCCATTCATGACTGTGCACGTTAAAACTTAAATGTAGAATTATTTGTTAGACAAATAGTTAAGTTTACTACAAATACTATGTCTAAAATAAAACATTTCTTAGCGTTTTCATGGTGAGGCATCTATCCATATAGGTAGGCATCTATCCTCAAAAAAATGGTTTTGTTAAAACTTAATTTCTGCAAAATCAGTAATTATTCGGTCTTTAAAAACAGGTCGTAAAGTAAGATAAATAATTAAACTAGCTATCTTCATAGGAATTATTCTTGGTAAATTAATAGTTTTTAAATTACGAGGCTCTTTACCCTAAGAGACTAAATTCCGACTATTCAAAAACACGATTTTTATTTTATCGAAATTCATAAATACGAAATTATAATTTTCCGACTTTCATTAGTACGAAGAATTAAAAACCCGCTGTGTTACTAGTCCGAAATGTGGTATTCAGAATTTTAATTTTCTGAAAATTCATTGGTAACGTTCGGAATTTTGAAGTTTCGGATTTTAAAAATTAGGAATTATGAATTGTACTTATTAGATGGGTATTGAGTACTTATTAGGTCGAAATAGTTAAGTACAGTACAGTACAGTACAGTACAGTTCTAGGTTAGGTTAGTTTAGACATGATAACAACACCGACATCACCGCCAGAACCGAATTGCGCTTATATTAGAGATTTTGGGAGGAACACATTTTTTAAGAAAAATGTTGGGTATTGAAACATAATTAATATATAGAAACATTTTTTATTCAAAAATAACAATTACAGTTTTAAATGTGAACCTATGCACTGCAAAAACTGTAGCTGATTTGCTCATGCAGTTTTACAAGGCGTTTGTTATTCGCGCTTATATTATTCGGAATTTTGATATTCGGGATTCGTATTTATGATATTGTGGATTATTATTAATTCGGATTTTTTATGGTTCGGTATCTTCAAATTCGGCATATTGATTTTCGTAATTAGAAACGTTCGGAATTTTGAAGTTTCGGATTTTAAAAAATAGGAGGAATTATGAAACACGGAATTTTCATTATCGGAATTTTGAACCATTCGGTGTTATTAAATTCGGAATTTTGAAATCCGTGATTATGACTATCGGAATTAAGTTTTTCGTATTTATGTAGTGTACCCCTTAACATCAGGTGAGATCAAGGCACTGTGCTGTAAATATTTAAAAAAAAAAATTTGCCAACGAAAACGTTGTCGGCTTTATAAAGAATCGAACTTTGGTGGTACTATGATATACAATACGTAATACACGAAAAATTACTGTTCTGAATTTTACTACACTATATTGAAAAACCGGAGAAAGAAAGCCCTTGCCGAGTGTCTTGCGATATCTTCTCAGCAGAAAGACAGTGTCCACCAAGCGTAGGTATACAAAACAATGGTTTAGATTTTCATGTTCAAAATATATTTTTTAAACTATTTTGCTTACCTTTGTATGTTTTATTATGACAAAAAAGGACTGCTACGAAACTGCTGTCATACACATTACGACGTCTCATTCAATACGTGTCTCTTCACTCGTTCCACGCCATTAGCACATACATTCTATCTACTCTGTGCCATTAGCCTGTAAAAGCAGGTGAAAAAGGACATACAATGATCAAACAGAGTTAGTCAGCTATAAATACACTAGAGACTTTGCACTATACATTTTGAATATTTTATTATAACGGAAAGCGAAAGTTATAACGCACATAGTTAATGAATTTTAGAATTGTGCGTGTATGGACCAATCCAAAACTACTTAAAGAGATTAATAAAAAGAATGTAATCAAGAGTCTTGGTCCAAAATCAAATCAGTTGTTGTAGTTTTATTTTTTAATCAAAATCGGCTTCTAGTCTCCTTTGAGATTTTTTTTCTTTGTCTTACAGTTTTGGATTCGGGCATCGACGCACACAGCTTGTAAAAACCCTGTATATGTATACTAAGCTGTGGCATAATATAAAAAGCGGCCTGCAACTCTCAAGGCTAAGCAACTTTCGCAAAGGCCGGTCATCGGATGGGTAACCAAAAATTTATCTTCTCGAGCTCCTCGCACGTAAAGCGTTGGGCCCGGCTGCATTAGCAGTCGTTAACAACTACCAACCCGCACTGGGCACGCGTGGTGGTTTATGGCCCGTTCTCTCTATCCATCCATAGGGAAGGGTCATGCCCCAGCAGTGGGGACATTGAATGAGCTGATGATGAACTCTAGGCTTAGCGATCCCTGCAAAGATCCTATAAACAACGTCCTCCGGCAATAACTGAAAGTCGTGCACTCGCACATACATACGTTGAAACATATTATCTTGTGCCACAACGCAGAGTGGTTAAATAAGTGGTCCTAATCTACGTAAATGGCATCAATGCCTTATCCACACAAGACGATGGGCGTTCTCGGCGTCTGCTTTTAGCGGTGTGAGGATACGCACCTGTACCGGTGACAAATGAGCACTACGAGCAAAAATCGCGCCGCGCCGCATTCGGCTGAATTAATTCGTCTCGCGGTGTCTCTTAGGGCGTCATCCTACTGCTACGGCGTAGCAATCTCACAGACCTGGCGTGGAAAATTCGAAAAGGGATTTTTTGTATGTGTAAAGTGACCTTTTATCATAGGGCCATTTTCCAATATTTTTGACGCTGTAAGGGAGTAAAGAGCTTGACACTTGCTGAGTTTCTTGCCGGTTCTTCTCAGTATACAAGATCTCCCGCCCAGAGTAGACTTACGAACCGATGGCATAATGACGTTCATAAGAGCTATTTGTAGCTTAAACTGAATAAATATTTTGAATATAAGAAGGTACGTGCTTTTACGCTTTCTTAACGGTTATTAGAAAAATGGTTTTGCACAATTTTACAAATAGACGAAGCAAAGCCTTTTTTATAATAAGATTTACTACCGCCTTTTGACAAAGGCACCGTAACAACAACTTTCACAGTGATTATTTTATATAATTATATATACTTATGAAGGAACAATTTTTACTATTTAAAGTACGTTACAGGTAAGGTAGGCTTTATTGCCCGACCATGATACAGTGTATAAAGCTGCACACATTCTGCACTTCTGCACATATTAAAAGTTTTCTGTTAAATTTATTTGGAAATGATTTATAGGTGACGTCATCTGCCTCTTATAAATGAAGCTGTATGGCCGTATCTTAATGTGGCCTGCTAAAGTTTCCCCATCACACAGTAGCTATCCGACCAGTCGGTATTTTTAGTGAAAAACTGTCATGAAATTTACTACTTAAATTAAAAAATGCTACTTTAACATTCAATATTTTATCAGTCTCTAAAAAAAATTAACAATTTAGAAGTTTTTTTTTTTAAATTATGTTCTTTTCGGTGCTTATTAAGTCTGCCGCGCGCGTAGTAGGCACTTAACCGGTCGCCGGCGGCTGCGGGCCTGATTTATGTTCCGTCGACATTCAGCGCAGCCGTGACAATTTATTTCAATTAGCGCTCGCGACGCCCTCTAGCGGTCCAGCCGCGCTAAATTAATATTAAAACATTACGTTGCTGCTCGCGTTTGGCTATAGCTGTGTGCTCAAACTATGTGCAGTATGAACCGTCAACCATTAAATTGCTTTTAATTGTCAAACATGCTTGGAAATGAGGTCATTGTTTCGACAACCTCCTTCGCGATACATTGAAATTACTATATTGGTCAAAATACGCGAGCACGCGACCAAATCAATGTCTCTCTCTTCCCCGTTTTGAGAAAATGACAAAACGAAATGAGAGTGGCATTTATAAAAAAATCGATGTTTTAAAGAGAAAGTTTGTAGAATTGTGAGGTTCTAGCAGCAGGAGATAAGATAGCTAGTTTCTCAGTAGTTGAGAATACCGGGTGAAGTGCTTTAATTAAAAACCTGTCGTCCCTTAACATTAGGTGAGATAAAGACAATCGCTACCGGAGAGTCAGGAAAAAGTATATTTCTTTTGAGAAAAATACTTTTTATTGATAGTCCTTGAATTCCGTTGAAAACTGATAAAAGTGACCTAAAAAGAGAGAAAAATGTATTGTATCGGAAATTTAATGGGTCAATTACCACCAAGTACGTCCTTTGGCACCACAATAAAACCCTAAACTGTTTATTCAAAAAATCCCAATTTTTCGGTAGATTTCATTTGAACGTTAAAAGCGTGTCAGGCGTTACCCAGCTTCGTTCGCCGTCGTCAGGGCTGTCACTGTCCAGAAGAATAAATAACATCAAAACACCTTTAGAATTATTCTAACATGATGGTTATTTAAAATTGCCTAATTGCGTTGTAAGCAATTTTTACGCACTAATTATACAAGTAATCAACAATATAACTTTTTTAACAACGAAACGCAAACGAATGCTTAACAACGCTTATAAAATGGTCTATATCATTCTACACTAAAGTAAAGTTAATTAATTAAGTAAAAGAAGAAACTATCTCTAACTATACAGTGACTAAAATGTTAAATTACAGAAATATCTATTCAAGTTGTAACCAAAAAGATATAAAACTGGAAAGGAGAACGGTTAACGATTTCGTGTGCCGCCGCGCCAAATTTTCCCATACAACTACTTGACTTGACTCTTGATTATCACCAAGCGCCCCATGTCGTTTGTCCTAACGAATCGAATTATAAGGTTCATTAACATAGTTGAATGAAACAATGCAAACCATTTACGAATACAAACTTATCGTTATCTAAAGTTTACGCGAACACTACACATTTGCAGGGACCTCGGACCCTGCAAAGGGTTCGAAACGTCAGGATAACCATTAATTAAACCTAATATATAAAATAAACGCGAGTAAATCCGTAAAAGTAGTTTCATTTGAATACAAATTTATTATACACAGATAACTACAATTAGATGGTTTAAAACTTATTTAAATACTAGCTGTTGCCCGCGACTTCGTCCGCGTGAGCTAAAGGCTGTCTGTACAGTTTAATTTTTATGTAGGTATCTATTTAAGCTTATTAGGGTATAATAAAATTATATTCATCGGAAATTTAGAAAATTGACATTGTATTTACCTACGTACATCTACTCACTCTTAATATCCTTTCAGCTGGGACTGCTGAGATAGACAAAGACAATCGATCTCCATTTAGTGTGGTTCTGGCATACTTCCTGTGACTCCTTTACGTCCATCATTATTTTCATACATTATCTCTTATTCTTTCGACTATCATCTCTGCCATGTACATACATATATTCAGTTTGACGCACAGAATCGTCCCGTTCATACTGATTCTCACTCAGTTTCCCGTTTCAATTATCCCGCCACATACATTCAGTATACAACACCGTTTCTCGGTGGGTTGCGCGTATTTGCTACGTCATACAAACCTGAAATGGGTTTACTGACGCTCAATTATATGTAATAAAATTGGTATTTTACAGCTCAGGTACTCGTCCGGAGTCGTCCTAGGCACTGGTGTATCTTAGCTAAGATGTGTCTACTGTTATACTGTCCAACCACGGACTTCAAATTTTTTTTTGCCTTGTCCACCGAAGCTGGATATCGAGTAGCAGGTAGCGGTCCAGGATTATTGGTTGTCGGCCAGAAGGCACAAAAAACTATTTACCAACTATGTTCTTATTCGTAGATACAAAATATCAATAAATTGAGAACTGTTATAAATTATATTATTGTCTATTAGGTAATACAGTATAGTATTTTATGTTACATACTTGCGATAAATTTGAACTTCTTCGTGGCATCTTGTTAGGTAGGTAGCTTTTTAGAGGTAGATCACAGGACACAAAAAGAAGTTACCTCTAATAAAAAAAAAAATCTGAAGTCCGTGCCTCTAATACAGTTGTACCCTGCCAATTTAAACATTTTTGCAACTCTAATACCAGAGGTAGCCATCGTCTTATGCGATAGAAGAATGGAAAAACCATTTTTCTGTAATCTAGAAGTATGTACAAAATTCATTCTTTATAGGTTTTATGATATTAAAATTGTTATGATATGTACTTACTTACTTATATTGTATCATTGAACACAGATTTATCCTATAAACATGTTAAGAAACCAAAGTAAGAAACCGCTTACATGTAAAATAAGTACTGAAATAAGTGTTTAACTTACCTGCATCAAATGTTTCATAAAACTTTTACACAATGAATAAATCTTATTTGAAAATTAATAAGAACTGAATAAGTACTGAAATATTTAACGTACCTGCATAAAATGTTTTAAAAAACTTTTACACAATGAATAATTAATATAATTTGAAAATTATTAACAAAACAGAAATAGTTACTTAATCTCAGAATAATAACTAAAGTAATTAATTATTGTTCTGAGTACATAATGCATTGCAAAACATCAAAATTTTCTTCTGTTCGTTTCGAAATTTGAGCGCCAATTTTTTTTAAATTTTCTTGTCTCGCGTTTTTTCACCAAATAGATTTAAAAAAATAACATTAAGTATTTTGGGCATCGACCCAAAGGTTTATACAGCCAAGCTATGTAATTCAAGATATCTTCTATGTACAATATTTAAAAAAATAGAGACATGATTTTGGGCAATGATACAAAGTTTTATACAGCCAAATTTAATGAGTAGGTAACATTTCTATGCATAACTAAAAAAAGAGACATTTTTTTGGGCAACGACACAGAGGTTTATACCGCCAAATATAGGTAATGTTTTAACTTTTAACATTTCTGTGTATTAGAAAACTGCAATAAGCGCCGCGCGCAGGCGCGAAAATGAAATAAAAGGTGTACCTATGTACAGCCAAGTTTAATGATGTGCGTGATTTCGAGCTTGTTTTTATTTTCCGTCGCTTTACTACTGCGGTGCTAATGTTCGCTTAGGTGCCTCACAGATTTATAAAGGGTAGGTAACCTTAGAGAGTAACAAAACTTTTCTAAAATAATAACTCAACGAACCTATCTAACAGTTGGTCGCGTAAATACGTATATCAAAATTTGTTTAACATTTTTCGATTTGTATGTTATTCTCCGAAATTTTCTAAGCATTTTGGTGATAACCGCATCAAAATCGGTATTCTCATGGCAACTACTATCAATGACAGGCTCAAAAGGGCAAAGAACCCAGAGCCGTAAAACACGATAGCAATAGAGAGCCAGAGCCTCAAATGCCAGAGCCGTAAAACTCATTAAAAAAAAATCCCCTATGTTACAAAATAAACAACAGTTGCCAAGCAACCAAGGATTAAATCCCAGTTTAGACCAAATCAAAATTTAACAATTTTCGAGTATTTATGTAGCCTATGTTATTCTCCGGAGTTTTCTTAGCATTTCGGTAAAACCGGATCAAAATCCGTTCAGTAGTTCTCGAGTTTATCGTGTTCAAACAAACAAATACACAAACAAACAATTTCTTTTTAAACTGTTCTACCGTGTTCCATAAGTGATTTTAAAGTATTTTTTTTATATCTTGCAATCACAGATTTTTTTATCCCTACGTTCTTATTATACAGGGTGTCTCATTTAAATCGGTCAGTATGGGAAAGTCTGAAACTATAAAACATACGAAGATCTGTTCTTAGGAACCATGTCATCGATTTTAATAAGAAGAAAAACTGCATTCATACATTTAAAAAAAACCTGTACTCAGCTCGGGAATCGAACCCGGTTGTTTTGAAAAAAAATAAACTTACACTATTTCTATTTAGATATCGATTGTGTAGGTCTTAAGCAGTAAATGGCTCTTTGAAACATGATGTCTAAAATGAATAAAATGCATTGTTTTCACATACTTTTATTTATTTTAGAAGATGTTCGAAGTGACCACCGTTTTTTACAATACAATATTCAACACGTTTAGGTAACGATCTTACAATTACAAAACCAGCAAAGAGGTACAAACAACCATAGAGACAATTTTACATGCCTGAACTTGTTGAATGTAACGGTGGTTACTTCGAACACCTACTAAAATAAATTAAAGTACATGAAAACAATGCATTTTATTCATTTTAGACATCATGTTTCAAAGAGCTATTTACTGCTTAAGACCTACACAATCGATATCTAAATAGAAATATTATAAGTTTACTTTTTTCAAAACAACTGGGTTCGATTCCCGAGCTGAGTACAGGTTTTTTTTAAATGTATGAATGCAGTTTTTCTTCTTATTAAAATCGATGACATGGTTTCTAAGAACAGATCTTCGTATGTCTTATAGTTTCAGACTTTCCCATACTGACCGATTTAAATGAGACACCCTGTATTTTTCGAGTATTTATGTAGCCTATATTATTTTCCGGATTTTTCTTAGCATTTTGGTAAAAACCGGATCAAAATCCGTTCAGTAGTTCTCGAGTTTATAGGGTTCAAACAAACAAACAAACAAACAATTTTTTTTTAAACTATTCTATCGTGTTCCGTAAGTGATTTTAAGGCAACCTGTGTAAATTTTTTTTTTATATCTTGCAATTACAGATTTTTTTATCCCTACGTTCTTATTATATGTATAGATTTCGGGCTGTATTTATGCTTAGTACCTATATTACTTTATAAAAAAAAGATAATAACCTCTCTCAATAAAAAAGAAAACTACGTATACTTACTTGCGGTTGTGAACCCTAGCCGCCGCCGCCGCTGCGCAAACACCGGCGGCTGCGAAAAAGTACTTTTAAAAATGTTGCGGCACGTACGGATGAAGGCAGCCATTACGGAAAGTGCCCACTGTTAGTCTAAAGATTTGCAAGGGAAACGTAGAAACAGATTTTTTGACGAAACCTAAAAATTTGTCAGGTTTATACGGCTGTTGGCATGGGAGTACTGATGATGATTACTTCTAAAAGTCAATACCGGTTGTTAATATTATTATACACTTTTAATTAGGACTATGTTACTTAGGCTTCAGTAATAACAATGATTATTAATTTTGTGTCTTTATCGCCCATTTTTTTTAAATTGCCTCCTTTTTTGCTTGCGGAATTGATTTTTTGTTTCATGGTGGCTCCTTAATTATAGTTAATAAGAAATTAAAATTAAAGGAACGAAAAGACATAGTGAGCCTCTCGGTTGAGCGAACAATAGAAATAGCTTGTGTGGAGCTGGAGCGACTTGTTGTATTAAGTGTATACAGGCCTCCGTCAGCATTGTATGATTATTTTGAAAAAGTAATGGATGAAGCATTATATAAAATCCGCAATGTAGGTAAAAAGATAGTTATTTGCGGTGATTTTAATATTAATTTGTTAGAAAAGTCTACAGGTTCTATCAAAATTAAAAATTTATTTCAATCGTATAATTTAAATAATTTATTTATGGAGCCAACTAGAATAACTGCCACTTCGGCCACTTGTATTGATAACATATATACCGATCTAGTACCACTGTCTAAACTCATTATTAATAAACTGGACTCTGATCATTGTGGCCAAATGGTCAGCCTTCCACATCAGTGTAAGCAAGTGAAGAAACAGAATATCACTGTTGTACCAAAAACTGCAGGCCGTCTGGAACGGTTTAAAAACAATCTTTATGATAATATATGTTTTTTAAAGTATAATGATAACCCAAATGAATTTTATAATAATTTCTTTCATAAATATTGTACAGAATTTAATAAAACTTTTATTCCAAAAAGGATCTCGGTTAGTGGTACTGTTACTTTTAGTGAATGGGCTACAATTGGTATCCACAAAAGTAGAAAGCGACTTTATGAGCTATATGATGAACGCAACTATAACACCAGTGAAGATTTTAAATTGTATGTCAAAAATTATTCTAAGTTATTTAAAATAGTATGTCGATTAGCAAAGGCAAAGTTCCTGAGTTCAAAGATTAAGCTAAGTGATAACAAAATAAAAATGACATGGAATATTATAAATAGTGAAACTGGAAATGTCAAAAGTCGTAACAATGAGTACAAATTGAGCTACGAAAATCAAACCTTAACTTCCGATGCTGATGTTGCTGCGGCATTTGAGAAGTTTTTTACTGATATTCCAGTTTCAACTACAAAGGCTTTAGACTCCTCCCCCACTGTAGCTGAAGCGGTTCTAAAGGAAAATGTCAAACCTAGTAAAAACTATTTTAGTTTTCAAAAAATTGATTTTAGAGATATAATTAAAACTTTTAATACTCTTAATAAAAAGAAGACTGCTGATCTGTGGGGTAATTCCGTCGACGTCACTAAATCCGTTATTGAGACAATAGCTCCAGTTTTAGCTTGCATATTTAATGAATGCATTGACTGTGGTGTTTTTCCTGACCTAATGAAGTACAGTAAAGTAATCCCATTATTCAAATCAGGTAGCACATGTGACCCCTCTAACTTTAGACCAATTTCTGTGTTACCCACATTTAGTAAAATATTTGAAAAGATAATTCTAGACCAAATTCAAGTTCATTTTTATAGAAATAAACTTTTACATTCTAGACAATATGGTTTCACTAGGGGTCGCTCGACAACTGACGCTGGTGTTGAGCTTATTCTTCAAATATTTAATGCCTGGGAGGATTCTCACGATGCCGTAGGGGTTTTTTGTGATTTATCCAAGGCCTTTGATTGTGTTTTACATGAAACCCTGGTCAGGAAGCTCTACCACTATGGAATTAGAGATGCATCACTGAATCTTCTTATCTCATATTTGAGTGATAGGGTTCAGAGGGTTGATGTTAACGGTAAAAGATCTCCGGGATCGGTGGTTACAATGGGTGTTCCACAGGGTTCAATTCTTGGTCCTTTCTTATTTTTAATTTATATTAACGACTTGCCTTACTTTGTAAAAGACAAACATGAGATAGTATTGTTTGCAGATGATACCTCACTTTTATTCAAAGTGAAACGACGACAGCCGATTGATGACGATGTGAACAATGCTGTCACAAAGATAGTTCATTGGTTTAGTGTTAACAATTTGCTATTAAATGAACAAAAAACCAAATGTATAAGATTTGTATTACCCAACGTTAAGGAGGTAAAAACCAGTGTAAAAATTAAAGATAAGAATGTGGACCTTGTGGACACCACAGTGTTTCTAGGCATTACGTTGGATGCAAAGCTACAGTGGGGCCCACATATAGATAAATTGTCGAGTAGACTGAGCTCTGCGGCTTATGCAGTAATGAAAATTCGTCAGATCACTGACATTGAAACAGCTAGACTTGTTTACTTTAGTTATTTCCATAGCGTAATGTCGTACGGCATTTTACTATGGGGCAATGCTGCCGATATTCAAACTATCTTTGTGCTGCAGAAGCGGGCTATTCGAGCAATTTATAATCTAAAAGCTGGTAATTCTCTTAGGGAGAGATTTAAAGATATTAATATAATGACAGTTGCATCACAATATATTCACGAGAACCTAATGTATGTATATAAAAATATTGAAACTTTTTCTAAAAACAGTGATATTCACAATGTAAACACTAGAAATAAAAACAAACTAGCAGTACCTAATACTAGGCTCCACAAAGTAAATAATTCATTTAGAGGCCTGTGTGTACGTTTTTACAATAAAGTTCCAAGTAATATCCAAAAACTAGATATTAATAAATTTAAAATCGCTATTAAAGAAAAGCTTTATAAAAAAGCTTATTATAAAGTGTCTGATTACATTGAAGACAAAACAGCATGGGTTTAAAATGCTCCAATCTATTTCTAATCCAATATATTGTTAAGGTTTTTTAAACTTGTATAACTTGGTAACGTAACGGCATATAATTTTGTAAATGTCGTTACATAATGAATTAAAGCTGTGGAGTTTCTTGCGCCCATTCTTCTCCACAGCTAAAAATAGACGTCCTGAATGGGTAGTAGGTAAAAAAATTATGGACGATTCAAAAGCACTTTTCTAAAGTTTATTTGAATAAAGAATATTTGACTTTGACTTTGACATTGTAGCTTGAAGGGTCTTGTTTTTTTTTTAATGTCTGCTATATTTAGCTAGTGAAACAAATACTACTCTACAATTTTCATCGTGTTAACATAAATAGATGCTAAGAAAATTAAAAAAACGTTAGTATGAAAAATAAAGTTTTATAAAAAATCTTCACACAAAACGTCAATTTCATAGGTAAGGACCTAATATAATAGGGACATTGTTGTCTGGGGCCTTTCTTGTTAAACTTCTATGGCTAGTATGTAGTTGTATCTTAGTAGCTGGATGACTTTGTATGACCAATAGATATAAAATATTTTAACTTTAAGGTTTTTTTTTTAAACTTGAATAGTAGAGAGCTTTTGTTTTACTTAGAATAGTTCTTTATCGTTAACGCATGTGGTGGTTTTCTTTAAGTAATTGTTGCAATCTTTAAAATAGCATGATTCTAGTATAAGTGTTACAATTATTGGATAACCATATAAATAAATAAATAAATAATAAAGTAGTCGTTTTTTATTGAAACATAAAATAGCACTTTAAAAATGTCAACAGAGGCAAGACACCTTTTTTTTAATTTTTTTATTATTACATTTTCATAGGTGTATAAATAGTATTGTATCTGACCGTACGTATTTCTGTATAACTCCCAACATAACAACGCTAAACCAAGTTGTCTTCGTAACGATTGGGTCGTGATCCAATCTGGCGCTCGGTCGCGTGGACTACGCAAACATTTGCACAGAAAAGTGTCCGCTGTGTCATTGCCAACGCAACTGCGATTAGGTAGGATTAGTTTTGTTAAGATAATAGGGGTTGAGTTAAATACATGTGGGTCACAATCGTGTAGATTTCTAGCTGATTTTATAGCGTTAAATATTTAAGAAACAAAGAAAAATTGGTATAATATTTAAACAGTCACACTGCAGAACTGCTGTTTAACTTAATCACCACGCTTGACAAATCATTTAAATCGTAAATGAAAATGTCGATTAAAAAACTAGAGACAAATCGTAATTTTTTAGTTTTGTTGTGTTCCGGTAATAATCGATTGACACTAAAATCCTTAACTCCATTTTGCCAACAGTGATAATGATAACTTGTGACTAGGAGGGAGAATAATCTTCACTGGGACGATTACCGTTATTACTACAAAGTATTATTGGTAACATACATTTAAAAAATAAAATAAAAATACAATAAAATAAAAATAAAAATCTGTTATTTCAGACCTGGGTTCACAGTGTTATTTAACTTAAAAACCTATGTTAATGCATATTATTTATTGTATAGCCTTAAAGTTATATTAAAACTATTCATTTTATATTGCAATAAATGCTGTTGTTACTGTAAAAATGTTATAAAAATCCTGACTGTAATAAATACTGTAAAATTAATGTTCCTTACATTAATTTTATAACCAATTCTTTATACACCATTCATTTTAAAAACATAAAGGTGTTTATTAAGTAATGATTAGAATCATTTCACAAATAGTTTACCTAATAGTAACTGAAGTGTCCATAGAAATTGAAGCCGAAAAGCTTATAGCCGCTCATCTATACTAATATTATAAAGCTGAAGAGTTTGTTTGTTTGTTTGTTTGTTTGTTTGTTTGTTTGTTTGAACGCGCTAATCTCAGGAACTACTGGTTCGAATTGAATAATTCTTTTTGTGTTGGATAGTCCATTTATCGAGGAAGGCTTTAGGCTATATAACATCACGCTGCGACCAATAGGAGCGAAGCATCAGTGAAAAATGTTGCAAAAACGGGAAAAGAGCCTAAAAAATTAAAAATGCTGCCGAAAGTCACTATTCCACGCGGACGAAGTCGCGAGCACAGCTAGTATAGACATACTTAGGTGGTGCCAAAAATGAAAGAGAAATGCATAACATATTTCACTAGACACTTCTGTACAAGTAGGACCTCGAATTATCTTCAACAGCATCATCTGGTACATTAGCCAAGTTATAAACTACACGTTCATAGAAATCGATGCCGTTTAAGAAGGTGTTTGTGGTCAGGTACTCGTCGACGGCGTGCAAGAGCGTCGGCGTGCTGGGCTGAGGAGACATTCCGAAGGCAGGGATGCCGGCCATGCGGACGAAACGCGCGTCCGTAGACCCTGGCGCGACCGCTGGCAGAAGTGTTATGTTTCTGGAAATATTATGAACACACTTCATCATCTTCATCTCAGCCAAAATACGTCCAGTGCTGGACAAAAGCCTTCCCCAAGGATATTCACAATTACCAGTTTGGTTGTTTGCATCCAGACCAGCGGCTATATGCCCTCGACCATCACCATATATTTTGGTGGTGGCATGTTAGAGGCCTGCCTACACTGCGTCTTACGGTGCGGTGGTACTATAGCCTACTATAATTGTCTCAGAGGGGCTTTACCATGGACTAAATAAGATACACTTACATTTATTATCTTAGAGGGGCTTTCACATGGGCTAAGTAAGATAAGATTCATTTACACTTTGTCTCAGAGGGGCTTAACCATAGGTTAAGTAAGATATACTTATTGTTTTAGAGGGGTTTTAACATGGGCTTTCTAAATATTTATAAAAATTATAAAATACAGTGAAAAAATTAAACGCCTACCCGACCACTGCTATTCATCATAATCAGCCCACATCAGTGCACTGCTGGACATAGGCCTCTCCCAATGCATGCAACTGAGCCCGATCTTCGGCTACTCTCATCCAACCACTGCCAGCCGCTTTGCGTATATCGTCGCTCCACCGCGCCGGAGGACGTCCTACACTACGTCTGCCGAGTCGCGGTCTCCACTCTAGAACACGTCTACCCTAACGGTTATCGTTCTTGCGGCTTATATGACCAGCCCATTGCCACTTCATCTTGCTAATTCTAAGAGCTATGTCAGTAATTCTGGTTCTCTGGCTAATTACTTCGTTCCGGATTCGATCCCTTGGAGTAACACCTAGCATAGCTCTCTCCATAACTCGCTGAGTGACTTTAAATTTGTGGACTAGTCGTACCATGAGTGTCCACTTCTCGGCTTCGTATGTCATAACAGGTAGGACGCACTAGTTGTAGACTTTAGTCTTAAGGCTCTGTAGTATTTGCGACGAGAAGACCCTATGGAGTTTGCAAAATGCTGCCCAGCCCAGCAGAATCCTTCTATTAGCCTTTTTCTCGAAGTTGTTTTTTCTAGTTGAAGCGTTTGTCCTAGGTAAATGTACTCGGAAAAAACTTCAAGCGCTACATCGTTAATAGAAAAGGTCCTGGGTCAACATGGTCATTGAACATGACCTTTGTTTTGTCAAGGTTCATCCGTAGACCGAGACCTCGACGCAAGAGGATCTTTAGTCTGCTGGTTCTGCACTTGGACGGTCATCGTAGTGGCATCATTTGGTGTTATTTTTTTGTCTGTACTGTACCTACCTTTATACCGTTATACCTACGTATTCTTATATCTACCTATACCTTGTGATGAGAAAATAAATGTATTTGAATTTGAATCATACAGATATCTCAGGACTTGGATGTATCGCCAGTCAACTTGGCATCGTTGCAAGGATTGCATAACGGATCAGGCTTCAATGGAGTCAACGGCCTTCTCATAGTCGACAAAAGCCAAACACAGGGGCTGATTACACTCCTGGGTCTTCTGTATGATCTGCCTCACTGTGGTCTATGGTGCCATATCATCCACGAAACCCGGCCTTCTCCGGAGGTTGGAATTCATCGAGTCTACGCGCGAGAAAATTCGTGATGACCCTTGAGAATAGCTTATAGACATGGCTCTGGAGTGAAATGGGACGGTAGTTTTTCAAGAGACTTTTGATTCCCTTCTTGAAAAACAAAACAACGACACTCTTGCGCACTGCCTTTGGAGTTCTCCCAGTGAATAGGACCGAATTAAATATACGTTGAAACTCTTTAAGGGTGGGAGTACCTCCCGCTTTTAGGAGCTCAGTCGTGATTCCGTCCGGTCCGTTCCAGGGGTTTTCCATTTTTAAGCTGTCTAAGAGCCATCACGATTTCGTCTAGGCTGATTTCTGGCAAATCGTCCGTGAAGTGGCGAGTTAAAGTGGCTCTAGATCCTCAGTGTTCGGTTCAGGGTAGGGTGCGTGTGACGCGTATAATTGGCCGTAAAAATCTTCAACTTCCACCAGAATTTCAGGCTTAGAGGCAACGATTTTTCCGCTTGATGTGGTCAGCTTCGTCAGGTGACTTCGACCCAGCTGTTGTACGAAAACTTTTGATCCCTTATTTTGCTCAATCGCATGTTCGATTTCGCGAGTATTGGAGCTTCGGAGATCGCATCTTACAAGCTTTGTGATCTTTCGGCTTAAAGCCCGCTGTTCGAACGAAGTTACTTCCGTATCTTCTCGTCCCCTTTCAATGAGGTGTAAGCACTCTTGTGAAAGTTTAGACTTTCTGCCGTTTTTCCGTTTCGCGCAGAATTTTATCCCTTCATCCCGGAGAATTCCTAGAACTTGGTCGAGATCCTAGTTAATTTCAGTGTCAATTGTGGTTTCCAAGGTTGCATATCTGTTCTCCAAATTTAACTGGAATGTTTCGGAGCCGACAATGGTTATAGCATATTTGAGCGCAGCGTTATAAATCTGAACGTGAAGACCACTTCATCAAACGGACACGTTCAGATTTATAATCGACATTAAGAGTGCCCCGGACAAGTCGGTGATCACTACCGGGCTTAAACCTAACGATCTCAGAAAAATCTCTAAATATACGCTTTTCCCCCGATCCCGTTTTTAGTCATAGCGTCGGGGCTTTGCCACGTCCACTTTCGCTAGGGCTGTTTCTTAAAGAACGAATTCATTAAGAAAAGCCCCTCTTTCTCTAGGAAATTAATCAGATTCGCTGCAACTCTGTACTCCCATTAGGACATTAAAATCTCCCATGACCACGTTAAAGTGAGCTCTAGAGGTGTGATGAAAAGCTCTAGATATATCCTCGTACAAGCTCTTCACTTCATCATCCGAGTGCGTTGACGTGGGTGCGTAAACCTGAATAAGATTGAGGGTATACCTCGTGGTGGTTGATTATTAAGTACGCGACCCTTCTCGACACACTGGAGATTGCAACCACATTCTCAGAGAGGTCATTGTGGACCAGAAACCCGCAGCCGCCTTGGGAGGGATGATCACCTTATCTAAAGTATAAAAGATGGACAGATTCAAGAGTCCTCTCTTCGGATTTCACATAGCCCCAGAACGTGCCATCTTATGCTCCTCAGTTCCTCCTCTAAAAGCGCTAGGTGTTCGTCAAGCCTTATCGTGCGTCCGTTAAATGTTGCCAAGGTCAGATGTTTTTGGCAGCCGTATGCACCACCTACTCCGCCGTAACAATGACCGCCGCCTCGGTCAGGAATAGCGGGGCGGCCGGGAACTAGGGGCCGTGTTTTATGTTGGCTCTGCATAAGGGGGGTATTGGCCTAGTCGTCACGCTGGGCATGCGGGTTGGCAACCGCAGGACGTAGCTCCTCGAAATGGTAACACTGCTGCCCGTCACCGGCCTTTGTTATTTTGGCTACGCCTGGTTTAGGATGGATATACCGCCATCTGTCGGTCGTCATTTCCTCGTCCGTTAATCAGCGGGATGCACCACGAGTAGGTGAGGTTGAATTAGGGCACTAAGATAGTGTTTGTGCCCCCTTACATCCCATGGGCTATTGGGCATTGCTTTCATGCCCATTCGCACTCTCGAAGGAGTTGAAAGCGGGACGACTCGTCGTTTAGCGTAGATTTAAGCACACTTCTAAGAAAATTTTGTTTGAGAATTCCTTGGCAGTATCAAGAGTGACGGCGCAGCGGACGTTATAGTTGTATTCTGTCATAATATATATTTTTTTAAAAACAGAAGTTTATAACATCAGTGATTGCTAGGTATGCGTGTATCTTGAAAAATCCTTGTCTCTTAGTCGGCCCTCACAGCATGTACGGGAAGATAAGCAGCTAATATATCCTTTTCACGTGCCGGACCAGCATGGCATTTCACATTGTTAATAAAAAGGTTGTAAAAAAAGGTTGTGAATACTTACAAATCGTGAGCAGCGTCTGTGATCGCGGTCCAGAAGGGGTTGGAGCTGTTGGCGACGGTGGCGACGCTCTGCGGGTTCTTCTGGATGTATGTGATGTTGATGTTCTCACCGGCCGACAATATCATATTTTCTAACTGTAAAATGTAAGGGCATTAAATATAAACAGAGTATAAGCTTCGAATAGTTATTCAGGGTTTTGTGTCTTTTACTCTAATCTAATCTAATCTGAAATGAAGTTTATGTGGTGAGAACAAAACACGGAATATCTATATCAAGCTCTAAATCTGTACATCTTAAGCCAGGGTGCCTAGTGCAAGTGTTGTTTGTCATTCAATCACCTTAACGACTTTGTGTGACATTGAAGCAGGTCTAGTGATTAACGTGGATAGTTCAAATTATGCCTTACCATAACGGTAATTCTCCTTTTGTGACCGAATGGCTTGCAAATAAAACTCGCATACATACAGAACAACGACTAGTTGGCGGAGTTATAGAATCGTAATTTTTGATTTAGCTGTTTTGAAATAAAACTTTCTTCGACGTCTAATTATGAGTTATTATTTTTATAACATCAAAATTATTCGGTTTTATAGAGAGCTATTACAAAAAAAAAAAATAAGTCGGACGTAAATAGATACGAACCTGCAGTGTGAACTCGTCTTCGTCGAGTCTAGTGCTGGGTCTGATGTCGAACGTAAGGCTCACTAGATTTGGAATCACATTATTCGCTGTGCCACCCTAGAAAAATGTTTTAAAATGATTACCTACTATGTTACTTGCAAGTTACGTAGCATTATTACAGTAAAAGTGTTTTTGGAATTGGACCACAAACAAAAAAAGTCGCAAACTTTACCTTTTTATTAATTAACTGGCGGCCACTCACGGTTTCACCCGCGTGGTCCCCGTTCCCGTGAGAATATCGGGATAAAAAGTATCCTATGTGTTAATCCAGGTTATAAACTATCTGTATGCCGAATTTCATCCAAATCCATTCAGTAGGTTTTACGTGAAAGAGTAACAAACATTCATCCATACTTACAAACTTTCGCGTTTATAATATTACTAGTGGACCCGGCGGACTTCGTACCGACAGTTTCCATCAAGTGATTAAATTCTCTTTGGTTTCCATGACAACAAAACAAACAAATCATTTTGTATTGGAAAATTAAATTGTCGTTTTTAGTATATTTATAGTGTGATTCCCGTGGGAATATCGGGATAAAAACTATCCTATGTGTTAATCCAGGTTATAAACTATTCGTATGCCGAATTTCATCCAAATCCATCCATCCGTTGCAGCGTGAAGAAGAAACAAATATACAGACATACACGCAAACTTTCGCATTTATAATATTAGTGTGATAGTAGGATATAAATACAGCAATGCAAAAAACGCTATTTGGCGGCATAAACAGGTCATCATTCAGTCGGATTCTGATCAGAGTCCATTCACTAGCCAACCAGGTAAAATACAATGCTCCCGAGGGAAGCTGGTGTGAACTTACGGATATCTTATTAAGGTTCACGGAGGTGTACGCGCCGGCGTCGGATAGAGGTGTCGCAACATACACCTTGTACTGTTCATCACGGAACGCGAACATGTTGTTGATCACTTTGTTGCACTAGTGTAAGGAAACAGATTTATATTAGCAGTTGGTAGTTGGGAAAATAATGTGACGGTGGATGAAGACTCTGCCGCGCAAACGGAGGCGCAACATCGCGACAGCAGTCAGCCCGTGACTACAGCCATTGTAACTCGGTCGAAACGTCGGGTATAAAGAAGATATGAAACCTTTAACTAATTAGTTTGCGTAAATCCCCGTTTAAATTCTTTGTTAGATTAAGATTACTTACTTAATAGATCAACAAACATGGTAGCCGTCCCATCCGCTCAAGAGCCCAGATGCCCCACTTCGTTCATACATATGCGAGAGATATTAGATTGAAGTTCGAGTTCAATGAACTCTACACCTCTTCTTCCTACTCTACATCCTTCATCGTTCTGTACGGAGGGGGGGACCGATGAAGGATGCACTAGGCATTTCCACAAGTAAATAAAAACAAATCCTTTCTGCATCAACACTGCATGCTGTACCACAGAATACTACCACCGGTGAACTGCGCTTATTGTCATCCATTCCATCACAGGCTCTATAATGTTGTGAAATGGTGCGTCTAAACGTTTTAAATCATGATAACATTAAATAACTTCTTGTAATCGTACGTTGTCCACAACACTTGGAAACGCTACCCTATAAAATGTAAATGCGGTCTAGATGTATAGTCAACAATGAAATTGCTTTACCACCTTAGAAGTGAATTTTGTTTGCATATAATAAAACAACAAGTTCTATTTTTGTTTAAAAGACCAAGTGACAGATACGTTGTCGTCATTGACAATGAGCCTTAGCGAAATTTTATTGTAATGGCTGTTTTTATCAAAAGCAATGTTATTATATGAAACGAGAAGGTTAAAGTGATAAAGTAATTTCATGGTCGACTATACAGACGTCTGCACATCAAGCTATCCAAAACGGTCTTTCAGACTTAAAGTTCAAAGTCTGGTAAGGAAATTTGGCAGTTGGTGGTACAGTGGTGACTATAAGTACCTTTCCAGTCGCAGTCGAGTTAGTGGAGGGGAATGATGAGCCGTGCCCGGCCACGCCGTGACAGTCCACCCTTAATTCTGCAAAAAAAAACTTAATCACAATAGTTCAGGATGATGAAAAATGAAAACAATAAATTACAAAACCATTAAAGATACAAATCACAAGTCTCTAAAAAAATACTCAATCGAAGTTTAAAATAAAGGTATAAAGGCAAATAAAGGAATCAACGTTAAAAAAAGGCAGATTTACTCCAGTTTTTCAGCTGGTTATAGTTCCTGAGGGCGACCAGTTGACTACCACCCTTACTTACCCAAACCAAGCAACAGTGTTCTGTATTTCTGAATGCCAGTTTGAAAGGTACAAACCCCAGTAGTAGAAAGGCATACATAAGAGACAACTAAAGCCCCAGGGTCAGTAATGGTCAAGTTATAGCTACAACTGGTGTTGCAAAGATGTAAAGCCTTCAATGGCCGCTTATACCGTCAGAAGCTTACCATTGTCAAATGGTTACCATTTGAATGATTCAAATAAAACAGTACTCACGCCACACAACTTTATCCTGGTAAATGACAGGTATCAGGGGATAAGGCACCGCGCCTCCTTCGTCCAGCTCGATGCCCACCTTCATGGCTTTGAACTCTTTGCTCTGCAAGAAAGGGATCATGCCAGCTTCGCCTCCAACCTCTTCATCTAAAACGTATTGTCTGTTGTAGTAAAAACATGATACAACTAAAGGGAAGATCCCTACTGTATGTCTATAGCCAGTTAACCACTAGCTAGGCAGGCTTAAGTCTAGGTTATCATAGTATTAGTAATGCTATCGTAATGTCTAGATGTGTGTGACACAAAACTAGTTTCAGAAGTACATATCTATATGTTATTGTTTAACTAAAGATGGTTTAACTCTTTATAAAGCTGCCTACTTCTACCAACCCTGCCATACTGCTATTATGTGATGATAACACTATGTAAAAATCATATAAAATAAAGAATTTGGAAACTTCTTACCAGGCATCAGAGTCATGTAGATATCTCTCAAGAGGGTAACGTTGTTGGCCCTTAGTCTCTTCAGTGCCTCGTAGTACTGGATTGAGACAGACTTCATGTCCTGTATACCTCGCCCGTAAACTTTACCATCCTCCGATAAGTGTCCTGAAAATGGGGGATAGGTCCAACCATCCTGTAATATTAAAAGTGTTCATAGCTTTACATTTTTTGGGGTTTGTTTAAGAAACTGTAATGTTATACAAGATTTTACTGTTCTCATTCTGTAAAGATAAAGAGCATCTTTAGCAAATCAAAAGTTCATTTAGAGGAAGTCTAAAACTATGAGACATAGTGTTCTATGGAACCATCTCGTCGATATTCATTCGGTCACGTAAAAAGGAAAACGAAAAAAGAGGAAAGAAATAATTTTCAACTTTTTTACACAAAAATTGTTTTTGTATTTTTATAGAAAAGTTGTCAAATGACTTTGCTCTGATGTTAAGCAGAAGCAGAGTTCAGCTGCGAGGACTGTTATTGGAGCAGGTTAGTGCCTTACTATGCATCCTCACCTGGCTGACCCTCAAGTTTCTTCTTCACACGTATACATATTTTAAAGGACCCCATGTTGAAATACGTGTGTTGCTGAGGGAGCGGTGCTTGAGGGTGCTTCAATACTATACAGAATCTGGTTTTCGTTAACGTGATCGTTAATATCAAACAAAACTCTCACCAAGAAGGCACCCAACACTCTGATGAACAATGATAATGTGACAAAAGACGGGGAAAATCTAACGTATTTTGTTTTTATATAAGCATCACCTCTTCTTGAGCAGGCACGACGTCCATATGCGAGTTAAGCATGACACTGCGCAGGGATAGGTCGACGCCAGGCCATTTTATCACCAGCACTGGCATGCCGTCTTTGTAGAAGTACTTGTTGAAGCTCAGACCTTCAGCATTGGCTAGGGTCTGCCAAAACTCCACGGCTGGCCCTAAAAATATTTGACAATCACTTTTATAAAAACACAAATGTTGAAAAATTTCCACGAGCAGGATTTGAACCCGCACCCTTCTGACATACCGGGTCAGGTGCTCTCCCAATTGAGCTATCGTGGTTCTAAATTTTTTCAACATTTGTGTTTTTGTAATTTGTTCGCAACAAAATTTGCGTTAAAAATTATATAAACATTTAGAAATAGCTTGCCTACTTCTTAACTGATCTTTAGTATTTGTAAAAATATTATGATCAGATGTTAATGACGGTAGTTGTTGACATTGAATGGGCGCCTTTGGCTTTCAAAGTAAAAAGTAAATAGTGTTAAATAATTTCGGCGGGCTGGTTAGGACCACGATAGCTCAATTGGGAGAGCACCTGACCCATTTTTTCAACATTTGTGTTTTTGTAATTTGTTCGCAACAAAACTTGCGTTAAAAATTATATAAACATTTTATAAATAGCTTGCCTACTTCTTAGCTGATCTTATCTACTAATCTCTTTTCCACTATCGCTATCTTACATCTACAGTTAAGCTTTACAAGGAAACAACTTTAATATGAATATTAGACAATTATATAACTACACGACATGCATACTCATCAGGAAAATATTTAATAACAACATTCACACACACATATCTTTCACAAAAAAATGTCAAACACATAACTACGTACGTCGTAGAGGCGACGACCTTGTTTTACCTATTATGAGAACCAACTATGGAAGAAAATCTATTACTTTTGAAGGAGTACAGATGTATAACAAGCTACCTTCAGACATAAAAAATGCGGGGACCTTCGGAAAGTTCAAGTCAAAGCTAGCCAAACACATAATAACTAACCATTCACTACATCTATAAATGCTTGATTTGAGCACGCTAAATGTCCCCGTACAGTGTACAGTATGCAGTGTGTGAAGTGACGACTATTATATTGTTTAAGAATAGTTGTAAGTTCTCATGTATCATCATCATCATCTGCCTATATATTAGTCCACCACTGGACATAGGCCTCTCCAAGTGCACGCCACTGAGCACAATGATATTACATATTATTTTTTGGCGACAAAACTGGTGTCATCATCATCACCAGCTCATAATTTCCCCACTGCTGGGGCACGAGCATTCCCTATGGATGGATAGGGAGAACGGGCCATGAACCACCACGCGGGCCCAGTGCGGATTGGTGGTTGTTAACGACAGCTAATGCAGCCGGGACCAACGGCTTTACGTGCCTTCCGAAACACGGAGGAGTTCGAGATAATAAATTTTTGGTCACCCATCCGATGACCGGCTTTTGCGAAAGTTGCTTAACGTCAGCAATCGCAGACCGTGCGCGTTAACCATTGCGCCATCGAGCTCAAAACTGGTGTAATACGATACAACGTCATAGAGCAGAGTACAAAAACAACCTGTTGAAGACAAACAAACAAATTCAAGGTTAAAACTAATTCGCAACTTGTACTGCCGTCATAAGGAAAAAGGGCACAACTAACATTTTTTTTAAATTTGAGTTAGATACATATTTGGAATCAGGAGAAAAAGGCCTATCTTTTTTCGGGTTTCTTTTTCTCAAACCCGTTTTTCTCCTGATTTGAAAAATATTAGATGTGCCGTTTTTAATTATGACGGCAGTGTAGTTATGTGTGTAATGTAACAATACAGAACAATGAAATTTTACATACCCAAGTCATTGTAAGTTGTAGTGTCTATTTGGATATACTTTTGCAAAAGTTGCACAGCCGGATCAGAAGCGTAGTCCAAAGCTGCATCACAACCGATACTGATATTTAATAAATAAAAAATGACTCCAACACTAAACAAAACACGACACATTTTAGTAAACAAAGTAGTTAATAGTCGGAATACGGTGTAGGTACTACTCTGCTTGTATCAGCACACAATAACGTTTTAATATAACTGTATCTAAAGCGTCTATATATTAAAATAGATTTTGATATCAGCGAACAATAAAGAGGTATTAACGCTTACAATAATTTTCCCACTCTTTTTATATGAGACATTTTTGTATTTTAGGTATGACGTAATTTGCTTACTTCTGAGTTGTGATATTTCGTCGCGATGCCTACGCCTTGGTGACTCTATGATTGATTAGTCAGTGCCGGCCTTAGACCTTGATCAGGGTGAAGAGAGGATTCAAATAAAGGATGATATCAAATTCAAAATCATTTATTCAGTTTAGGCTACAAATAGCTCCTATGCATGTCACTATGCCATCGGTTCGTAAGTCTACCCTGGGCGGGAGATAGAAGAACCGACAAGAAACTCAGCAACAGCTTTTCTTTTCTTCCTTACACAGCGTCAAAAGGGGGGGAGAGGGGGGGGGGGGCGATTTTTGACTCTCACCCGTGATGTCGAAATTAGTGACATGAAACACTGTGAAATATAATACTTTTTGCATTACTTACAATTTTATTATTAAGTATTATGATAAAAAATAAATCGTTCTAGAATTTTCGGTGCCAAAAATAAGTTACCTGAGAATGAGACCTCTAATAAGAAGAAAAAGAGCACACCTAACTGATACCACAGCGTGATAATAAAGGTACCGGTACCGGTTCAAAAATCGCCATTTATGATGGATTATATTTTGGATGCTAAGTATCACTGTTTTTCATTGGTGTTTCGGTTTTAAGGAAAACAAGAAGATTCATAAAATGTTTTTGTTTTGTTTATATAATTTCTAACGCAAATTTTGTTGCGAACAAATTACAAAAACACAAATGTTGAAAAAATTGCCACGAGCTGGATTTGAACCTGCATCCTTTTGACATACCGGGTCAGGTGCTATCCCAATTGAGCTATCGTATCGTATCGTATGTCAAAAGGGTGCAGGTTCAAATCCTGCTCGTGGATTTTTTTTCAACATTTGTGTTTTTGCAAGAAGATTCAATTAAATACTGACGCCTGCGCATCAACCTATCCCACACTGTCAAATTACTTCAATAAATGTTCAACCATATGCCATTCACATAAAGTTCAAAGTCTTATAAGGAATTTGACAGTTTGTGGTAGTTTGATGTGCTGGCGTGTGTACAAGGCATAATAACTAAAGCTTCATGGTCGGGAACTCCTTGGTTTTCCTTTAGGCAGGCTGTATGTTCGTTTGCCAACTCAGTGACATAGACAATTTATACTATTATCCCCAGAACAATAACTAGCTTTAGTTATTATTCTAAGCTATTATCTACACGGTACACCTGCTCACTGTCACTGGCGACGCGGCTAATTGAATAATTATTCTTCCTGTATTTTTTTTGAGAGATTGCTGATTGCCTCAAACGGCATTTTCAGCGTCACTGGGCTTTTTTGGGGTCGGCGAGGTACGTAAAGGGTACCTCAAGCCGTGTAAAACGAATCACCTTCGGAGGTTTTCTAGAGGGAACGGCATCACACACTTAAAAGTGCGTGTCCCCGTGCCCTACTAGATTCTCCGAAAGGTTCGGATCGGATCGGTTCTTCCTGTATGTTGAAATTACCAGAGATCACAGGTTTGATTTCCAATGGAGTAGTACGGGTGCACTCAGTTTAGATTGTGATAGGGCTTATCTAACTGTTTTAACAGTTATAGCTAATATCTTATCTACTACCTGCTATTACTGGCTATAGTCAGTTATTCAGTAGCGAGTTCTGAGTAAAGTGCGCTTCAACCTTTGGTCTTTGGTCTTATCGTCACATATCTATATTTAGTAATTTGAAATAATTAGAATTCAAAATTCAAAATTCAAAATTCAAAATCATTTATTCAGTTTAGGCTACAAGTAGCTCTTGTGAATGTCATTATGCCATCGGTTCGTAAATCTACTCTGGGCGGGAGATCTTGTACTGAGAAGAACCGGCAAGAAACTCAGCAAGTGTCCAGCTCTTTTCTCCCTTACAGCGTCAAAAATATTGGAAAATGCCCTATCATAGCAGAACACTTTCCATTACAAATAAACACAAAAAATATATATAAGACAACCACAACATGTAAAAAAAACAAAATAAAAAATGTAAGTTAACAAATTTACATCAGATAATTATGTAAAGGTTTCAATTTCCACAATGTCATACAGCACCACTACAGTACTCTAGTAAAAGTCAAAAACTGTTTAGGTAAAACAAAGTCAAACTATAATTAATAATACTAAAAATAAGATAAGTATGCAAGAGCAGACCAGCCTCCACAGGCGGCACCCGTTCACGAGCATGACATATGAATCAGCCATCGCTTCGCTCAACCATATTTTAGGGAACGTAACGACCCGACGCACATGCCACCACCGCAGAGACAGTAAAGAGAGCATGACACACTCAAGATACTCTAAATAAAAACTTAATGATGTATTTAACGCAACGCTGTTTGTTATCTGTAGGACAATGCTGTTAAAATAAAAAATGTAAGTTAACAAATTTACATCAGATAATTATGTAAAAGTTTCAATTTCCACAATGTCATACAGCACCACTACAGTACTCTAGTAAAAGTCAAAAATTGTTTAGGTAAAACAAAGTCAAACTATAATTAATAATACTAAAAATAAGATAAGTATGCAAGAGCAGACCAGCCTCCACAGGCGGCACCCGTTCACGAGCATGACGTATGAATCAGCCATCGCTTCGCTCAACCATATTTTAGGGAACGTAACGACCCGACGCACACGCCACCACCGCAGAGACAGTAAAGAGAGCATGACACACTCAAGATACTCTAAATAAAAACTTAAGATCTATTTAACGCAACGCTGTTTGTTATCTGTAGGACAATGCTGATAAAGGCTGTCATATCAGTATAAAAAGTATAAAAAATAATTTTAATAAATTGATTCAAATATAATATGTGATTTTTATTATAACCAGGCTGTTTTATCATCTAAATATTCGTTGACTGTATAATAACCTTTTATAAGTAATAAAGACTTCACATGTTTTTTAAACTTATCTAAAGGTAAATCTAGTACAGAATTTGGTATTTTATTGTAATAGTGTATACCTTGCCCCAAGAAAGAACCAAGTACCTTCTGTAACCTGAACAGTGGCATTACAAGTTTTGTCTTATTTCTAGTATTGAAATTGTGTACGTCACCGTGTTTAGTAAAGGAGTTGATGTTGCAACGTACAAAAACTATACAATTATAAATATATTGAGATGCAACTGTCAGGACATCAATCTCCTTAAAAAGATTTCTTAGGGAAGTTCGTGATCCTAGTTTATAGATTGCTCTTGATGCTCGTTTCTGTAAAATGAATATAGTTTCAATATCAGCCGCTATTCCCCACAGTAGGACACCATACGACATGACACTATGTAAATAACTAAAATAAACTATTCTAGCAGTTTCAACGTCTGTTAACTGCCTAATTTTTCTAATGGCATAAGCAGCAGAACTGAGTTTACCGGCCAATTTCGATATATGAGGATTCCATTGAAGTTTTGAGTCAAGGGTAATGCCTAAAAAGACTGTAGAATCTACCAAATCTAATTGATCACCGTTTATTCTAATATTGGTTGGTTCATTTCTGACATTTGGTAATATAAATTTAATACATTTTGTTTTCTTAGCGTTAAGCTGTAAATTATTAATAGTAAACCAATGGAGTACCTCTGAAAGAGCTTTATTTACATTTTCATAATTAGTCCTACACCTAGTCACATTAAAAATGAGTGAAGTATCATCTGCAAATAATACAATTTCACAGAAATTCTCTACAAAGAATGGTAAGTCATTAATATAAATCAAGAACAGAAAAGGACCAAGAATCGACCCTTGTGGAACTCCCATTTTTACATGAGAACCAGATGATTTAGTACCATTTATATCGACAGTTTGAGTTCTAGAGCTGAGATATGACTGTATTAAATTTAGTGCAAAATCTTCGAGACCGTAATAATGTAGCTTCAACACCAGAGTCCGGTGCTCAACGCAATCAAAAGCCTTGGAAAGTCGCAAAAAACTCCAAGAGCATTTTGAGACTTCTCCCAGGCATCAAATATATGTTTTATTAGAGCAACGCCTGCATCAGTAGTAGAACGACCCTTAGTAAAACCATATTGCTTACTATGTAAAAGGTTGTTTGTGTTAAAATATGACATCAACTGTTCGAGTATAATTTTTTCATAAATTTTACTTAGCGCTGGTAATATTGAAATGGGCCGATAGTTACTGGGGTCTTCTTTGTTTCCTGATTTGAATAAAGGTATAACTTTACTAAACTTCATAAGATCAGGAAAGATTCCCTTATCGACACAGTTATTAAAAATTTCAGCAAGATACGGTGCAATAGAATAAATAATATTCTTAATTACTTTAATAGATATACCCCACAAATCACTCGTGTTTTTCATTTTAAGTGATTTGAATGTTTTAATAATATTCATTGAATCAATGTATTTAAAATGAAAGGAAAGATTACATTTTGGTACATATTTTTGGAGTAAAGTTTGTGCAGCTTCCGGTGATGAATCTAAATTTGATGTTGTTATTACAGGTATATTTACAAAAAAATCATCAAAAATATTAGCAATTTGTGAATCTGAATTGACCAAGTTGTCGTTTACTTTTAAAGTGAAAGTATTATCCCGTGGTTTAAATTTACCTGTTTCACGGTTTATGATGTCCCAAGTGGCTTTGATTTTATTGTTAGACTTTTTAATTTTTTCTTTAATGTAATTAGATTTTGCTACTATGCACACTTTCTTAAACATTTTCGAATAATTCTTTACATATTCCGTAAAATTAACATTTTGGTTATATTGTTTTAAACTATATAAATCATACAATTTATTTCTACTTTTATATATACCAGTCGTGGCCCAGTCACAGAACTTAAGTTTATGAGTAATTTTTATTGTTTTTGGTGTAAACACCTAAATAAAGTATATATTTACATTACTTATATTTATATATTTTATATCATTATGTATCTATTTTAAATTGAATATTTATTTATTTATTGATACACTGTATATACATATGAATTAATTTAATATCACCACCATTTTATATCAAGTACATTGTTAACTTTTTATTAAGCTTTCTTGACACTCTTGTTGCAAAAATTGGGAGAAGCCGCTGACACCTGAGATACTGGCATTTTAGCCTAGTTTGGGTGCCAGAGTCTTCATAGGAATTTGTTTATAACTTTTAAGTCAATAAAGAAATTATTATTATTATTATATCTATCAACAAGTGACTCTTGTTAGACGAAGGTCAAGTGTCTCTCAATTGTGTATTAAAAACAAGTATATAATGTGTAGGACTAATGCACTACCTATATTAAGGTTCCGTATAAACGCAAAGTAGGTACAGTCAAGTTCAATAATATACACTTTTGACAGATGTTGATTCTTATTACAAGGTAAATAAAGGTTACTAACTGTCAAAAGTGTATACATATTAATGAACTTGACTGTACATATTTAAGATAGGGTACCGTGATAAACATTAATCTAACAAAAAGTTTATAGTCGAATCAAAGGACTAACTTATATATGCAATGGAATTTGTTCTCCTATACATCAGTCTATGTCACAACCATACTATAGTAGCATATTGATACGAGTTAGTACTTACTTTATTAGTTAAAAATTCCAAGCGATTCTAACCTTATTGTCATTTGCCTTCAAGTGAATTTTTGCATCCAGCAAAGGAATATCTCTTCTGTAGCAAAGGTATCCCGTGGTGAAATAAAAAAATCAGATAAGTTATTGAAAATATTTATGAGTATATTTTGTATTTTGTTATTCAACTCACTTTCACAACTCTTTCGTCAATGGTTACTTAACTATTCAGTTCTGGTAAATTAGTTATTTTCTTCAAAATGGCTTCGTAAATCTCAATGCCGCGTAGAAACACATTAGCGTTGAGGTACTCGTCTACATCATGCGCCTTCCCAATGGTGTACAATTTTGGGCTGAAGCCCAACGCTGGGATCCCGTACTGCCTCACGAACAACATATCCGTAGTTGCTGGGCAAATTATAGGAGTAATGTTGTAACCTCTGTAAACGAAAATAAACTACTAAAATAAACTGAAAACGAACTGCGTGAAAATTAGTCGGACAGCATCAAAATTCACACACCACATCAAAACTTATTCATATGAGATCAGCCTATGTTTTTACAAACATATAACTTTTCTTTCTAACAAAATTTTACAACATTTTTACAAAATAGCTATAACATTTATTTTATTTTATTTAATGGTTTGTCAACAATTGTTACAATTATTTTCTAAAAAACATAATTGTGATCTAATTGTACAATCTATTAACGACAGACACAACATGCACTAAAACTATAACTAAAACAAGTAAATTATATTTAACCTGTAATTCAGATCTATCGATAGAATAATATAGAAAAAGTTAAAAAAAATACAAAAACTTAGATAGCACATGTAATATAGTATTTATACCGCATAATCAACATTGATATACCTATGCATGTAACACAACGTGCAAAATCTCATGCTCATGCAGAATGATAATAAACATGCATGACATACCGGTCTATGAAGAAGAATCATTGCCGAACCAGCAAAGCTTCGACAGACCTAGGTTTTATAATCTAATATATCTACCTAGGTTTAAGGAACTTCAAGAGAAAATCTGACTTTTTATTTTAGTTAAGTATGCAAGTCACATTAGGACTACGAGTCGAGGTAAGTTAAGAGGCCACAATATAAAAAAAATCGATGATAAAAATATTAAAATTCAACTACTTTTTTTTCATCTTATAAAAGCAAAATATTATTCTGAGAACTATAAAAACTTAACATCGAAACATTTTTTCGAATCGATTTTTCAAGATAGGTTAGCGATTCTCTTTACAATCGCTTCGTAAACGTCAATGCCGCGCAAAAACATGTGGAGGTTAAGGTATTCGTTGAGGGAGTGCAGTTTGGGGGTTGTGCGGTGTTTGGGGGTGAAGCCCACAGCTGGCACGCCGCGGTTCCGCACGAACATCATGTCTGAAGTGGCTGGGCAGACGATGGGCGTCACGCTGAAGCCCCTGCGAACGTAGCCGATTCGATATGCATAACTGGATAGATTTCACTTGAAAACCTCTTTTCACCTATTCAAAAAGGTTTTAACCTTTTTGAATAGGTGATTTTCAAGTGAAAATAGTGATTTTCAAGTCGGCAATGCTAAAGACTTCGACGAGACGCGAAAGTCTTTGTGGAGAGGCTCGCACCCCGGTTTCTGGTGTTGCCATCTCCAAGGCACCGGGTTAGATTCCCGGTCGGTTCAATGTAGAAAAACGAACTTTTTTTATATTGTCTCGGGTTTCGGTTGTGGTACCGTCGTTGTTCCTGATTTTCATAACACAAGTGCTTAACTACTGTCTATGGAGTCAGAGAAATGTACCTATGCGATGTTGTCTAATATATTTATAAAGCAACACCTCTGGTGGTGCTGGGTGCCAAGTGCGAATTTAATTCGCAATTCGATCACGTTAACGAAAACGAGAATTTGTATGATAAAATGTTAACTTCTTTCGTATGCCGCCAGGAGGCGCTGCTTCAATGCCATACCAATTTTCGTTTTCGTAAACGCAATCGAATGACTACGGATATTAAACAAAACTCACACTAGGCCCCCTGATGTCCATATTACGGCGGCGGTGACCGCTCACCATCAGGCGGGCCACCTAACAGTTTGCAGACTTACAATATTTAATAATAAATAGACAATATTGTAAAGTCGAGTCGATTTCTTAACAAAACATGGGTGGCTACAACGAGTTTTATTAGTGAATGGCAAATAAATTTCGCATTAGGCACCTGAAAATACAAATATCAAACCTCAGTCTAATGCGAAAGGCCGTGGGATTGTTTTCTCTAATCAAAACTACTTAGCATAAACTAAAAAAATATATCCTTACCTAGTGTGCGATAACGATTTAACGATAATAAAAAACATACATTGAAACCGTGCATTCAAAGCACTATCAAACTTCTGTTTAGTACCATCTATCTAAATAAGCTACCATCTTATCTAAATATGTCGCAATAACATCAATTTTGAAGCATTGTTGTGTTCCGACAGTTAGAGATAAGATAGCCGGTGGCTCAGTAGGAAGTTAAAGATTCCGCGCTTCCACTTTCGGCCTTATCGGCACTTAACATCAGATAATATGAAAGGCGAAATGCTTACCCGTAAAAAAATAGTAGTAGTCTTAGATTAAAACAAAAAGAGGGTAGTAGTAAATAGCGTATAACCAGAGTGAACGAGAGTGGGGCAACAGTGTCGTGACCTTGAATCGACGTACCGAGCTGTACCTACCGGCTAGGGTTGAGTCACACATAGTTAGTTTAATATTGTGTGAATTTGGGTGTCTTTTATATTGTAAACTTACCTTGTTATATCTGTCGGCAAAGTAAAAAAGGACAAACTGGGATTATGGTTGTGTGTGTTGAGACATCCTCATACACAACAGGTTTTTTTTCCAGACATTTGAATAGGCACTTATCTATATGCAACAAAACTCGCAATCGCGACACCCAAACCAAAAAAAATACGTGTATTACTGATCGGCAGCGCTCAGTGACATACTTTGTTATTCTCCGTTACTACAGCAACATACGCTGATCGCGTAGGCACTCCTTTCCCGTGCTTTTTTCTGTGTGCTAATGTAGGTGAACTACGAGCTTGTGGGCGTGCGTTTCGGAGCTCTTGTATGAAGTTGCCGCACTCTCTCGTTCACTCTGGTATAACTGTCCCATACTGGATAAAGGCATCCATCATTGAAATCAAGACATTACTACAATTGATGGGTATGGGATGGGCTCAATCACCACGCTTGCCAAATGCGGGTTGGTGATCATAAACCCGGGCTATGCACCGAATAAATCCGAAACACACTTTGCTCGACCTGGGAATTGAACCCGGGACCTTCAGGTATCGGGACGAGCGCATTGCCACCCGGCCACTGAGGCGTTAAAAAAAATAAAAAAACAAACGCTGTTTATCCCGTCAAAGTGATCCCAACATTTTAAAACTTACATATCACTAATGACTTCCTTCATCGCTATCCAGTAAGGATTGCTATCGTCAACAGGAGTAGGCAATGACTCCATCTCTCGTCTCAAAAACTCCAGTGTCGTTCCATTGCCCGCATAAGTTGCCCAGGAATTAGCCTGAAATAAGTTTTAACCAATCAGATTGAAAGTCGTCAGCTAATTGCAATTGCAAGAGCTCGAGAGCATTAGTGACCTCTGCATTGCCGATATGCGTATAACGCGCCGCTGCAATCTGTCCAAGGCATTGAGAAGGTATACTTTACGGAACCGTCATAGAGGTGCGAACAATACTCCACGCAAGACCGCACCTGTGTTCGTGTACTTTCAAGTTTTCGTTTTTAATTTTTCATTTTATTTTCATAAAGAACTATTCTACTAATCAAGCCCTTTAATTTGATACCCATATTGAGGTAGTAGAGATAAAATATGTAACCCGCCATTATGTAGCGGCAGCCATCTTGGATTTACAACGATACCGAATGTATTGAATTATATTGTCATCAGAACTAAAGGTGCATACCAAATTTCAGATCAATCCGTCAACAGGAAGGGCGTCAAATTTCAATTTCTAGATTTGACCTAAATAAATAAACTGGGCAAGCTAAATAAAACCGTTTAAAAATATAATCTCTTTAACTAAACATTATACAACATTCTTCCAATACTTCTTCTACAATAGTAATGCATTTTTCCTTTTTGACAAGCCCATGTACCTAAATCATTTGAAGCCATTCCTTTTTAACTTTACTTTTTAATATCTAAGATCGAACAACAGCCACCAACAAACCATAGATGAAATTCTATATTATATAACATAAATAGCTAAAGTATTACGTACCAATGCCAACATTTCTGTAGCATTTGCAGTAGAACCAAGTCTCATGTCTGCTACTAGGCTGAATGTATTTGGTATAACGTTTGGAGCATTCCCGCCCTGAAAGAAAAAGTTAATGCGGGTTAGTGACCAAAAACCCGGGCTATATAGATCAATAAAATCCGAAACACACTTTGCCCGTCCTGGGAATTGAACCCGGGACCTTCGAGTATCGGGACGAGAATTTTACCACTCGGCCACCAAAGAAAAAACATCTTCTAACGGGGATGTGGGGATAGTATACAGTATCACTTACATTAATCATGTTCAAGTTAATAGTAGTGTACGGTCCGTAATCCAACGGCGACAAGCCTTTTACGGCGTCTTGCAGTGGCTTCCTGAACTCCAATATGACATCTATCAATTTTTGCAACTGAAACGATAACATTAAATACTTACTACTATTTTTGGAAGGTACCTACTTTGTAAACTTAATGTTAGGTAGTGACTGTACCCTCCCTTAAGACTAACAAGTATGTACTAGAAAGCACGTACTACTCCTTCATAGGTTGACATACTCCTAATTAATACTAATAATAACAACCTTCGATCAAAAAAGCTTACATTTGCTTCATTGAAACATCTCAAGATCTAAGACGGTAAATGTAATTATTTTAAACGAATTGAATTTAAATTAAAAAAAGTGTTATTTAGTCTTCTTCATTATTTTATAAGGCACACGATAAAGACATTTGTGTGTGACAGACCTAGCAAAAAACCTAAAATACAATAAAACATGTTCTACGAGCAGAAGGGTTAAGTTTATAAGCTTAGCTATTGTTATGGCTTTTAAAATTAACAAGTGTTAAGACGATAATACCTTTGCAATAGCAACATCATCCGGCATTGTGAATCCGTGGCCACCGCTGCCATGGACCGTGAAATTCATAGCTGAAAATATTTAAGCAAATTAGATATTTGTTTCTAACTACATGACGGTCTAAAGGAGTACGCGATCTTCGTCCATTTAATCACTTGTATCCTGACCTAGTGTAAGTTTCGTTTACTATCCGTATTCATTCGATTCGTACGTTTAAGAAAACGAGTAGGTATGGCAAAATCCTTCTCGTGTGTTGCCAGTAGGCTTAGCTAAAGTAACAATAAGAAAACGATAGCGAAGTTCGAAAAGAATAAAATGTATGGGATTGACATAAGCCGCGCTAAATCACGTGATCACCCTGCTACACACTACTTAAAGTTTATACTGACACCCCCACCAAGCTTACGGTTGTAAAGTTAGGTGTCAGACATCCTTACGCAAGCACAAGGGACCATCTACGTCAGGTCATAATGCCAGATCAGAACACGCCGGTACGCATCCTTCATCCGGTACTTTTAAGACTAGGGTCTCGAGCTAGTTACCCCGTGGACACGTATAGTCCACTACCTAATATCCAGATAGGTTACCGGAGCTGTAAGCTAGCTCACTTCTCGTTGCACTAAAAGTACAACTCGCAGATACCACTGCTCGGGTCGTCAACTCTAAAGTCGACTACCAAATGTCCTCTTTGGTGGCGAAATTGTAAGCTCACTTCTCGGTACCCATCCAGGCACCTGATCAATTCCAAAATCCTACACGGCTGATTCAACCGGAGACTTTTGCATCTAGCGGGCGCCTCTACTAGTTCTCCGGACTAGTGCCGGAGATGTTGGAAGCCTACTCAATGAAAACCACCGAGCAGAACAACCAACTATGGACAACTCATGTGCCCCGCAGATCCTTTCGCTTCAGGCCCCCTCCGGACCGCTACTCGGACCCGCTCGCTGTGTACGAATTGGAAGCCTGGCCAGACTTCAACCAGGCAGACGAACATTCCCACTTCTACAGCTAACCACATGCCACCACGAGTCCAACCCATGTCCGAGACCTGCCGGTTATGCCTTCGCGGGCATCTCGGGCATTCGGGGCCTAGGATCCGGAACTCCCGTAGTACCCTTGAAAAGACAGCCGGACCCGTAGTTCCAACTGCCATACCCTACCTATCAGGGTCAGTAGATAGGGAAATCACGTGGTCAATCTTATGTCAATCCCATACATTTTATCCTTTTCGAACTTCGCTATCGTTTCCTTAATGTTACTTTGGCTACCGCCACAGGAGGCGCTGCTTCAATGCCATACTAATTTTCGATTTTGTTAAAGTGATCGAATATCAAATGAATCTCACACTATAGGCATCCTGGTTGCCTAGTGTTAATGTTTTATTAGCAATCGATCACGTTAACGAAAATGAGAATTTTTATGGCACGTTTGTCACTAGGAAGCACTGCTTAAATGTCGAATGAAGAATAAAACTCGACTGTCAACGCCACACGTTAGGGCCAGTGTGGTAAGGGCCATGTTGGAAAGTGAGAGATCGTGGGATGCCGTGGTCTCTTACTGTAAAGACATTATGATGCAGAAAGAGTTTGCGGAGCGAGCAGGAAAGTCGACCTGCTCCAGCGCCGACGGTCGAGAAGGCGGCGACATACCACACTCCTTCCTCCCAAGACGTCTTCGTCTAGCGCAAGGTGGTCTAGATTACTAGGCATCGCTTTGTAAGGGGTACGAGTCACTGGACTTCGCCTCATTCTAGTTTATTGGAGCTTATTGGACGTAAGTTTTAGTGGGTAAACCCCCCGTACCACCTTGGGGGAGTCGAAGTCCCACATAACCGTCGTGTTGACCATTCTGAATTAATCTTTAAATGCCTTACAAATAAACAAAGAATAAGGTTCGAATAGTTATTCCGTGTTTTGTCTCTTTTACTCTAATTTGAAATGACGTTTACATGACAGGAACAAAACACGGAATAACTAATCGGACCGTAATATTCTTTGTTTATTTGTTAGAGTAAAAAAGGTACCTACTCAAAGGTGACACGCGGAGTTAAATAAAATTTTATACCTATTATACTTGTTCTCGTTTCCGTTAATACGATCGAATAATGACTAAAACAAGCACTAGGGTTACCAACTAAAAACTTTGGCATGCGTGCGCACAGCTTTAATTACCTGCTTCCCAATGTTTAATTGCAAACTTTTACATAAAGCTATGGAGGCAAGGAGTCTACTTATTATAGGGACTACCGAAACATACAAACCTAAGGTAAATAACAAAAACATTTAAAGTAATTCCTTCTTTCTTCACACAGTTTGTAATATCAATTTATCAGATAAGTATATAGATAACAATTTACAACTATGCAAAATTATTTCTTTACTACTCGTATAATAATTAGATTGTCATTGATAAGAATTGACTCATAAAGTTTTTATTGCATTAGGGCTTGTTAGTGCACAAATGATTAGATCATGATAAAAATGTGATATGGCTGGAATGTCATGAACACTTTCGGGCTTTCACTAAAGGTGTGCTAGGTTGCTGAAAGGAAATTGTGCGACGCGATCTAAGCCATGTATCGCTTTTAGTGGACTTTGTCCATACTTCAGATAGCTATACCTTTCCGGTTCTTTGCTTATCTCCTCAGCAAACGTTCTCTTCCCTTTCTTTCGGAGAGAGTTTTGATTGCCTACAGATAGCATTTTTAGCGTCAACTAACTTGTTTGGGGGCGGCGAGAAACTTAAGGCGACGCATTGGTAATTTACGTGGCTGGGATCTAAATTTTTTTCACACACAATTACAAAACATATAAAGGTGATATTTAATGACATGATTTTTCATTTAATTGACTTTATTTTGCTAGTTGCAGAAACACGATTTGTTAACTTTTATAACAGAGAAAGAAATATCAAAGTAACCTCTTTTAAAACATAGATTTGCATTTTACAGGCAAACCAGACCGATTTAAGTATCTAATTTTTCTTAGTAGATTAGTCTTAATACATACTTCAATATGCTAGTTCATTTTTTTAAACTTATTTGTAGTTTTAATTGGAAAGAAAAAAAACAGTTTTTTTTCAAACCGTTTGAAACGAAGCACTAACAGAGGTTTCCTATAGATAATGGCATTATAGGCACTATAAGTATAGTGCGTGCCGTTGCCGTTCTCTACTATATTATCAGAAGAGTTCAGACCGGATCAGGAGCGGAACAACCCGAGGGCGTCTCTTAAGGTTAGGACCTATTCTTTTCTCGCAACCTTTTCACGCGTCCCTGCTTCAACGAATGTGTAAAAAGCTTAAGATTAATTTAACCCTTTTCCGCCAGAGCTAAACTAAGCTATGCTATGAAAATAAAACAATGCTATGGTGGATATCATACACACCGCTTGCTTTGTTGGGCAGCTTAGCACAGCTCATTCATCATTAGTGGAAATCTTAAGGCGAGGGTTTCCAAAAAAACGGTGTTTTTAAATGAGTTTTATTCGAAATGTAAAAGGTTTTTAAATTTTAAAAAAATATGTTATTCATGATCTAGTGAAGGTCGCGGGAAGCCGCTGGATGCGAGCAGCACAAAACCGGTCGTTGTGGAGATCCTTGGGGGAGGCCTTTGTCCAGCAGTGGACGTCTTTTGGCTGAGATGATGATGATGATGATGACGATGTTATTCATGGCCTTTTATCTAGTAATTTCAGCTGGTATTTTCACGATATTTTACAAAATCCTGCATCGAATATAATATCAAACATACGTCTTATTATTAAACTGAATATCATTTTATTCAGGCTATACACTGTTTCAGACAAAGAAAAATATATCAAACCAATTGTATTTGAATATGTTATAGTTATCGGCCATTATAATTGTAACAATAAGTAAAAGTTCAATAAAAATCCACATTATTGCCTAATTCGACGCTCGCGCCATCATTCAGTCCCGAGCGGAACGCCTTGGAAATCTCACAGTCGGAAACGCTCGCCTTAAGTCCGGAATTTTGTTATTTTTCATAAAACAATATTTAATATACGTACACCACGCTCTCCTATCTTGATACATCGCGTACAAGTTATCATCCGAGGTCGTCACACCCTCGTCCAATGCGAAGCCGACGTTCAATCCTTTGAACTCATCCGTGTCCACGAACTTTCTCATGCCTTTGAACCCACCCGTTTCTTCATCTACAACACATGTAAAAAGATTTGATCGCCTATAGTAGTCTTGTGGTCTGCAAAAACATGGCTTGGGTAGGGATTATCTAAAATTTGAATATTGAAACTAATCCCCAGCCCACTTTTCAATGGGCATCAGTCTAATATGTCCCACCAATACGACTTATTTAAGGATTAAAAACTTTATTTTTTAAAGCTTAAATTAATGTAAAATTATATAAATTAATTAAAAAATAATATAATGTAAAGCTTAAGCTTAAAAGTGACATTCATCCCTCATGGATAATTCTGGTGCTGGGCATTGAGCTCACTAGCCCAGATATGATGTATGTTAAAGGTGAACGCGCACCTGGCCGCACTGCAGTCGCCGCAGTCGCCGCAGTCGCCGCATTCGAATTCTTTATATAAAGTTCTATGCAACCTCGCACACTCACCCACGCCGCAGTCGCCGCAGTACCTGAAGCGAACGAATTCCCGAGCCGCAGCTGATGAGGTCACCAACGCCAGGTCCGCCCACATCGGACGCTGCGGCCGGCGCGGTGCGGGTGTGTGTGTGTGTATGAGTCCAGGTCCATAGGTGTGCGTGTGTATGCGTCCAGATTTTTTTAACTCTTGTTGGTATTTCATTTTCGTCTTCCTCTAATAATAAATAACTAGTAACAAATTGTTCGTCAAGAGCCATACTGTAATTCACGCCCACTCTTGACCAAATTAAGAAACTGAATGAAAGAAATCCAGTGCGATGCGTGCGGTTCGGCGACGGTAACGACTGCGGTGACTGCGGCGGCGGCGGCGCGTGCGGTACAGCCAGGTGTGCGTTCACCTTTAAGCGTGCATGGATTCCATTATTTAGTTCCTACCAGGCATGAGCGTAACGTGTATGGTACGCTGAAGTGTGACGTTTTGCTGCTTCAGCCTCCTGATGGCTTCCACATACTGGATGCCGACGTCCTTGGTGTCTTGCGCACCTCGAGCTATCACGTTGCACTCGTCATCGACTTCAGCGGCAAACGGTGGGTGACTCCAAAGAGCCTGGTGAAACAAAAAAATATAAAAGTGATTTATCTATTTGCTTCATAATCAGCTCATTGTCACAGAGAGGACGGGCCATAAACCGTGCGGAGTGGTGGTTGTTAACGACTGCTAATGGAGCCGGAACCAACGGCTATAGTGTCTTCCGAAGCACGGAAGAGCTAGAGATAACACCCTGCTACACCCTACATTAAAGTTTATACTGACACCCCCCACCAACCTCACGGTTATAAAGTTAGATGACAGACATCCTTACGCAAGCACATGGGACCATCTACGTCAGGTCATAACGCCAGATCAGAACACGATGGTTACGCATCCTTTACCCGGTACTTTTAAGACTAGGGTCTCGAGCTAGTTACCCCGTGGACACGTATAGTCCACTACCTAATATCCAGATAGGTTACCGGAGCTGTAAGCTCGCTCACTTCTCGTTGCACTAAGAGCACAACCACCAGAGTTAGAGATAAAAAAGAATTAGTCTCCTCATCCGATGACCGGTCTTTGCGAATGTTGCTTAACTTCAGCAATCACAGACGCGCGTTCACCACTACGCCATCGAGCTCCTCATACCCTAACTCCACCCTCCTCACGCTTTATATTCTTGCCATTTATGGTAACAAAAATGTTTTTATTTTAAGGTAGGAACTTACATACTTGGCATGTAGGTAGCACTCCGTATTATAAGGGTAGGTAGGCAGCAGAAACAAAATTAAGAATAATTATAAATAACAGAAGCAATATTATTACTACTACGAGTAGATATTTGTGAAAACTGTAGGTAAGATAATATATGTTTAACGGATCAACTCGTGTTTATTTTAGAAATTATTTTAACATCCTAGTATCTGATAGCGTATGTCACGTGATATAATTGCATACACATTATTCGTATATCTACCCATATGCATAATGTATATATTTGTGTAAATCTTTCGTCGTAATTTATGTTGTACCCTAGATACACTATGTCACAAGATTAGTATCGTATTCATAGCGATACAACAGTACACACGCGGGGTTACATTTACATACGTAGGTAATATCGAAAGTTGCTATATCGAATGTCGCGATATCGACAACGGTGTATCGATTGGTTGCTGCATCTACGGTACGCCACATCGAAAAGTACGTTATATCGAAAGTTGCCATATCAAATGTCGCTGTATCGACAACGGTGTATCGATTGTTTGCTGCATCTACGGTACGCCATATCGAAAAGTACGTCATATCGAAAGTTGCAGTATCGAAGGACAAGGCAGTCAATATCATCATACCAATCATTTCTAAATCGAAAATTCACAACAAAGTTAAACTTTTTATGTAAATAATTAACTTGTCTCATGTTCGCTCAGGCGGGAATTGAACCTGCGTCTTTAGCTATCCGTGCCACTGCTCTGACAACTGCTGAATGCCCGAGCGGCTGCGTTGACGCGGTAGATTGGATACGAGTCTAGAGAGTCTTGGTTCGATCCTTACGGAGGACTTTTGATATTTTTCTGATTTCAAAGTTCTAAAAGTTTTTAATGTTTATTGTGTAAGTCAAACTTAATAATATTCACAACAAAAGGAAAAATAAAAACTAACTCGTATTTTGTAGGTATCAATATTTACATTCAGCGCCATCTATCGGGGCCAAGCATAAATCCGCACGCAATCTACTACCGCCATCTATTATCGATGAAACATAGTTTACAATATTTTTTTCCTATGAGAGGCACATCTATACCCAATATTATACTTATCTATGATACCGACTGCCTTGTCTTTCGATATTGTAACTTTCGATATAACGTACTTTTCGATGTGGCGTACCATAGATGCAGCAACCAATCGATATGTTATGGACCAAGTGAGTAGGGCATTATAAAAATGCCCGCGCAGTTTGAAAATTGCCCAATATAAGAGGGCAGTGTGATTATAACTATTGAAATAATCAAATTGCCCGGGCATTATTTATAATGTTTATCACCTTTGGGGCACAGTAAATAAAACTAGGTTTTGGTCAGAATGAACGGAGAGCACGAGGAGCAGCCCCCCACTATAGGGGCTCGAGGGGCGCAGCCTCCCGTCACAGAACAGAAAGGTGAAAGTTGGTTAGGTTATGTTAGGTCAGTGACCAAAACAAAGAAACATACTTTTGAAGATTATGAATGTATTGTTCAAAAAATATATATGATGTATTTTCATCGATTTAGAATTGTATTTTGGTCGAATTAATTATTTGTAAAACGTCCCTTTTGTTTTCTGAAAAATGTTGACGTCAGTTTATCTTCTAAATTAAACCAAAAAGGATGATTTATAAAATAACAGCCTGCCATTTGAATGTTTATTTTTGATGTCATTGCTAAAGAAATATATTATGAAACGAAACAAATGTTGTTTGTGGAATGCAAATTGGCTAATGAATTGTGTGGTAAACAATAAAGAACCCCTTGTTCTCCTCCCGCACCCCGTGCAATTTAAAATACAGGGTAGGGTATTATCAGATTGCCCGATAGCCACATGGCAATATTCATAATGTCTAGGCAATGTAATAAATAAGTAAGTTTAAATTATAATTATTTACTTTGCCCAAAGTAGCTTGCCATTATTCATAATGCCCGGGCATTATAAAAATGCCCCAACTGATTACTTGGTCCATACAGATACACCATTGTCGATATCGCGACATTCGTTAGGCCAACTTTCGATATTACTTATGTAATTCACACACGCGCTTTTTGCCTGACACAGACATAGATATGCATAATTCTCCTCCTTCACGACATGAGCAACCCCGAGTTTAGATTGATTCTAGTCTTAAGACCCATGGATTTCCCGGTCGGCGTTCGCAACACCCAACTCAAAAGCCCCGGAGACTCTATTAAAGTATGGGTATACGCACGCTCGCGTATGCCGCATTCTCTTGGAAAACTTCGGGGTTTGATCGGTCAAAAGTACCTAGTCACAGCGGCTCGGTAGTTACAATACGTGCGGTTTTGTTTTCTAAAGTTTACACGAACACTACACATTAGAATAAAGCCTAGTTATAACTATAGTCTTATGTTTGTTGCTACATGGGCAATAGTACGAAAAAAAAATGTTCGAGTTAAGTTCGGGATAACGTGGATGGTCATCAAGTTGACCAAAACGGAATTATGTGTTATGTGTAACCAGGGGGCGCTGCTTTGCTTACATGCCATTCCAATTCTCCAAAGGCAAAGTCAAATATTTTTATTCAAATAAACTTTAGAAAAGTGCTTTTGAATCGTCCAAACATTTTTTTTACCTACTACCCATTCAGAACGTGTATTGTTTAGCTGTGGTTGGAGAAGAATGGGCGCAAGAAACTCCACAGCTTTAATATAAGTAACGACATTTACAAAATTATATGCCGTTACCGAGTTATACAAGTTTAAAATAACTTAACAATATTTTAAATTAGAAATACCTGTTGGAGTGATTGGAGCATTTTAAACCGATGCTGTTTTGTCTTCAATGTAATCAGACACTTTATAATAAGCTTTTTTATAAAGTTTTTCTCTAATGGTGATTTTAAATTTATTAATATCAAGTTTTTGAATATTACTTGGAACTTTATAAAAACGTACACACAGGCCTTTAAATGTATTATTTACTTTGTTGAGCCTAGAGCTAGAGGTGAATATCACTGTTTTTAGAAAAAGTTTCAATATTTTTATAAACATACATTAGGTTCTCGTAAATATAATTGCGATGCAACTGTCATTAAGTATATTAATATATTTAAATCTCTCCCTGAGAGAATTACCATTAAGTTATAAATTGCTCAAATAGCCCGCTTCTGCAGCACAAAGATAGTTTGAATGTCGGCAGCATTGCCCCACAGTAAAATGCCGTACGACATTACACTATGGAAATAAATATAATAACTAAAGTAAACAACTGCTGTCCAGCTGTTTCAATGTCAGTGATCTGACGAATTTTCAATATTGCATAAGTCGCAGAGCTCGTCTCTCATTTTCTCATTTTCGGTAAAGTGATTAACGTTTATATTCAAGATGATGATGATATTTCGGTTTAAAGAACTTTATTACTCATTTAGCCAAATAACATGTCACTGACATGGGTAGGTACATTAAATACTTTAAAAAAACTAGTCACACAGAAAAATAAAAATAAAAACGATTACAACGTAGGGTAGTTTATAGATTTGCCAAACAAAACGTGAATAGTGGTCACAGTAGTAAGTCTATAAGGTGGTGGTTATTTGGTGTTACTTACCCCGTCAGCATGCACCACGTCCATATGCGAGTTTAGCATAATGCTGGGCAGCGTGGGATTGGTACCGGGCCACGTAAGAACACAAATCTGTTCACCGGCGGGCTCATATACACGAAAATCTAAGCCAACTTGTTCCGCTTGGCTGCGCCAAAAGTCCACAGCTTTATCTAAAACATTAAATGTTTTTTTTTAAATCAACCTAATTAATTGCTTTACCATGTATAATATAAGGTCACATTTTATCAACCGCAAATATTTTGACAAAACATCTAATTATATCAGAGAAATAAGGCCGTAGCATTTAAAACAATTCAGGCTAGTTTTTATTTTAACTTTTCCTAATACAAAAATTGTAATATTTTAAGAGCACCCCATTGCCGCCGGCTCCTTTGAATGAAACTACGGGCACGCCGCCGTGTAAGCGGTGTAGGCATTGCGGCCTCTGTTTCAGCTCCTTTGAATTGAAACTACCGAAAGTGCGTAAGGGTGTTTTTTAATTGAAATGTCTTTTGGCGTTATTTTTGAAAAGTAGTGTATAAAAATTTAAGGTTTTTTCATTAAAATAGGTTATTTATGTTGTTGAATTTAGGTATCCTCAAAATATTTGCGGTTGATAAAATGTGACCTTATATACCTATTTAACTGCTTTTATTGTCTATACCACCGGTCTCAGAAATAATAAAAAAGACAGGGGCTGATCATCATCATCATCATCATCAGTTCATAAAGTCCCCACTGCTGGGGCACGAGCCTTTCCTATGGATGGATAGGGAGAACGGGCCATAAACTACCACGCGGGCCCAGGGTGGATTGGTGGTTGTTAACGACTGCTAATGCAGCCGGGACCAACGGCTTTACATGGCTTCCGAAGCACGGAGGAGCTCGAGATGATACATTTTGGTCACCCATCCGATGACCGGCCTTTGCGAAAGTTGCTTAACCTTAGCACTCGCAGACCGGGCGTGTTAACCACTGCGCCATCGGGCTCCTCATCAGAGGCTGATAGCTTATTACAAAAGGCTCGCAGGTACGATAAGTATTAAGTGCCGAGCAGGATTTTTAAAAAAAGTATTAAATAATACATATGTAGGTACCGTATGTAGGTATCTATACTATACCGTGAATCTGTTTGAGATATCGTTTTGTTATGATGATGAGGCAATAACAGCCATCACGAGTAATACTTAGTACTACGACTGCTTTCTTACGGTATCTATCTGATTTTCTACGGGTGGCCGGAAGATTGACGTCCAAAAGAAAAAATTTGGTCTCTCGTGTCGTGGGGTATCCGAATCACCCCCATGTATGTTTCGCGATTTTTCACGGTTTTCGAGTTATGAATGTTTTTCTAAATTTTTGAGAGTTTTCGAGCGATCAACTTAAAAAATTTCTAGAAAAAAAAGTAGAAGACTTTTTTGTATTTTTTTTTTGCAACGAAATTTTCATAAGTTGTACTTTTATGCATAAAACAATTAGCTTCGTAACTTTGATGAAAATTTGGAAATGCAGGTCTCAAGAATAAGAAATACGATTATTGAATTATGACTAGAACATTAAGATTAAAATTAAAAATCTAAACAGATGACTACATGGTTTTTTAGTGATCCTAAAACATGCGACATACTCTCAGCTTTCATAATCATTAAAAAAAAGTAGTACTTAATGAGCTACTTTTCCTAGAATCGGCCTTCAAAGACAGCCACGTGGTATTTTTTTTAAATAATCCATGTGATTAAAACAAAAAGTCTTGCTATTTTATGGTTCCTAATGTTAAATTGGTTTGTTGACTAACCAAAAATTGCCGCAAAAAAGCTAAGATTAGATAATATTTTGAGTTTTTAATTTTAAGGTTGTCAATTTGCTGATAACTAAAAATTCTTAAGAGATTAGTTAACAAACGTTTTAAGTAAGAGGTGGTTTTGTCAATAAATCAGAGATGGTAATCAGAAAGAAAATTTATTTTTTAAATTCACAAAAGGTTTTCAAAGTGGCCACCTCCAGCAGCAATGCACATTCTACACCTTCGTAAAAAATTGCCTTATAATCGTCTAAAAGCTTCCCTATTCTCTCTCACAACACGTTCGGCTTCTGTAATCTTTTCTCTAAGTTCTTGTTCACTCGAACATTCTCGGGCGTAAGCGATTTCCTTGTAATAGCCCCACACAAAGAAGTCGATTGGGTTAAGGTCAGGTGAGCGTGGAGGCCATCTGATTGGTCCGCTGCGTACGATCCATCTGTTGGGGTAAGTTTCATTTAAGTGGTTTCGGACTTGCGTTGCGTAGTGACACGGGGCGCCATCATTTTGAAAAACCATGGTGCGTCGAAGCTGAAGATTCACATCTAGCAGCAGCAATGGTAGTTCATTTTCTAAAAAGTTTTTGTAAATTTCTCCATTAAGTCTGGATGGCAATTCAAACGGGCCAATAAGTTCGCCGTTGAGGATACCCGACCACATGTTAACACTAAACCGGTGTTGAAAAGATGAACTCTCGTTTCGTGTGGATTCTCGATTGCCCACGAGTGGTAATTATGAATATTGAATATTCCAAATCGCTCAAATCGTGACTCATCGGTCCAAAAAACTTTATCGAAATATCCAGGATCTTCTTGCTGTTTTCGTAACATGGTTTGGCAAAATTCAACGCGCAATGGGTAGTCTGCAGGTAGCAAAGCTTGAACTCGTCGGATATGGAAAGGGTGATATCCTTCATCGTGAAGTATGGCTTGAATAGACGTTCTTGGGATGCCCAGAGCACGAGCCATTCTTCTCGTACTCGTGGACGGATTTCTATGAACTTCTTCGAGCACTCTTTCTCTGCGATCTGGATCGACTCGAGGGATTCCTTCACGACCACCGCGTTGACCAGGAATGTGGCCTGCCATCAACGTGTTGTGCGTGTTGATAAAAACACGATGGTTGGGATAATGTGCAGGTTGCGGCCCACCACGTCGTTGAAGTTGTTCGCGATACAATCGCGCTGCTATACGGCCGTTGCCTTGTGCAACTCCATAAAAATAATGCATTTCTGCATATTCACTTAATGTGTAACTCATCTCTTTCACTTCCAAGTAAACAAAGTCCAAATCAGAAGGCAAAACAGTCCAGTAAACGAGCAAAGTAGTCAAAAAAGTAGGGCAAGCAAATTTGGGGTGAGCGATGGCGACACGAGTAGCAGTAAACACAAAGTGAGTACGACTGAGATAACATTTTGGCGTTGGCTTGGGTTGTCGCCCGCGCTACTGAGAGTGAGAGAGATGGCAATTATTCCGTCTCTATCCTCGCGGTCGACCTATTGTTATTGCAGGTAAAATAATCGCGTTCACTTTTACAACCTATGATTCGCAAGAATGCAACGCGCAGAATTGATAAAATTTAAAACTAAAATTAAACAAAACGTCAATTTTTTAGGCATTTTTTGGTTAGTTAACAAACCAATTTAACATTAGGAACCATAAAATAGCAAGACTTTTTGTTTTAATCACATGGATTATTTTAAAAAAATACCACGTGGCTGTCTTTGAAGGCCGATTCTAGGAAAAGTAGCTCATTAAGTACTACTTTTTTTTAATGATTATGAAAGCTGAGAGTATGTCGCATGTTTTAGGATCACTAAAAAACCATGCAGTCATCTGTTTAGATTTTTAATTTTAATCTTAATGTTCTAGTCATAATTCAATAATCGTATTTTTTATTCTTGAGACCTGCATTTCCAAATTTTCATCAAAGTTACGAAGCTAATTGTTTTATGCATAAAAGTACAACCTATGAAGATTTCGTTGCAAAAAAAAAATACAAAAAAGTCTTCTACTTTTTTTTCTAGAAATTTTTTAAGTTGATCGCTCGAAAATTCTCAAAAATTTAGAAAAAAAATCATAACTCAAAAAACCGTGAAAAATCGCGGAACATACATGGGGGTGATTCGGATACCCCACGACACGAGAGACCTAATTTTTTCTTTTGGACGTCAATCTTCCGGCCACCCTGTATGTAAGTGTACAATTAATTTACAATCATACATTTTTTTGCATCACCTTTTACAAGTACCTAGGTACTACATGAATGCAATAAATTATTTAATTGTGATTTACATAATACCTAAGCCAAATCTGAAATTGCCGGGAAGTAAAACTTTTGTACGTATATAGGGTGTATGTAATGGCACCAGTGTTCGGAAGGAACACACATATCCGGGTTTCCGTCCCTGACGGGAGGAAAGTCAGGGACGGAAAAAAAATCGGTTACATACGTTTTGTGCGAACTTGTTCACACATCTCCGGGTCAGGGGGATCCGGATCGTCAGTGTTCCGGAGCAAACTCGGACGCACGGACGCCCTGACAGTACTATCCGATTTTTGTCTACGTTGGACTTGACTTTTTTTGCAAATGCAACATGGACACAGAAAGGTTGATAGAACTATGTATTGCAATCATTGCTAATTATTCTGTGTTAAACAAGGACATCGGTTTGTATGTTATAAGCCACCGAAACAGAAAACACTGACACCGATTCCCCTGATATGTGGTGACGGATGGCACTTCCCTGACGGGAACACCGACACGGACGACTCGAAACACGGAAGGCCCTGACCCGGAAATGTGTGGACCTCAGAACAATAACTAAATTATTCTGAGGTGTGTGGAGAGCGCTCTATTCTCTTTAATAATTACAAAAAGGGGTCAGCAAAGCTACTGATTTTTTACTTTAGCAACTAATGAATACAGACCTTATAATATACTTCCTAGCTGTCATCTAGTGAAAATTTTATAAAATTCTATTTGGCGAAGATAACTGCGGTGGTGTCGAACTGGGATTAAATGTTCGAACACTGATGCCACTACTATACCATAGGGTCTAACAATATTAAGAAGCGAACGTTTAAGTGGAGCATTTAAACATCACACTGAGCATGCTCACTAAATTTAGTCCAAAACTACAGGCTCGTTACCGAGATAATCAACAAAACATTACCATAATTCACCAAAAAATACACCCTTTGCAAACCCTTTAGCACCTTTTTAGCTGTACGTAGGTACTACACGCACACAAAGATAGCCGTGTGTGTATGAATGTCATACAATGGTTTTTCAATTGTGTGCGTGTATCTGTACACTATCTTTTTATAGACGCTTGCGTGCGTGTTAGTAAAGATACAGCATGTTTCATGATGTGCATTATTTTAATTGATTTAGTTTGTTAGAAAACATAACTTTGTAAAATCACTATAAAACTGGAGCCCATTTTGTGCAGGGATATGATAAAAACAGTGATTTGGTCAATTCCCTAAGCGATTTGATCAAGTCACGGAGGATGTTAAAATATCAACACAATTTTATCATTTCCCTAAACAAATCTAGTGATTTGAACAAATACCTGAACTATGTAGTTCAGTAAAATGACAAAAAAAACTGCTATGGTAAACATTTCTTTTGTGCATGGCTTCTGCATAATTACAATAATTGAATAAACAAAATAATCTTAAAAACATTAACAGTTATGTTTATTTATTTAAACACGAAGCAGATTTGTGGCATCGTGAATTACACAGAACATTACTTTTCTTACAGGCACATTTATACGTTTTGCATCGTACTTTGGCAGGAACACTGTTTGAACCCTTGTCCTCCAAATAAAGACAACTTTCCTGCAATTTCACGCAAACTCAGCTTAGTCGGTGGAACCTCTGAATAAGGGGTGGAACTGAATCGGTTAATGTAGCTGTAGATATTTGAAGAGCGTTTCTAGGAAGCCAATCTCTTATTATGCCAACTGCCGTACCAATTTGAAATAAGTTGTTTTTCGTGTCTAATACACGACTACCAACCAACCAACTATTACGTCTTTGAATTTCTTCGAACAAGTTTCTTTCATTTTATCAGCAGATCTTTTTAAATTTTGTGAAGCATGTTCCCTTTGCTCTTTAATATTTCCTTCTTGTTGGCATAATAAGCAAAGAACTCCCGACCCATATCCTTCTGCGCCTATCGTATTCATGTTTTTTAGACTAGTCAGGTATTTGTTCAAATCACTAGATTTGTTTAGGGAAATGATAAAATTGTGTTGATATTTTAACATCCTCCGTGACTTGATCAAATCGCTTAGGGAATTGACTAAATCACTATTTTTATCATATCCCTGCGACATATAGATACCGCCCTTAAATGTTCGCTTATTGATTTTGTTAGATTCTGTATATTAGTAGTTATTAGATAGTTACCTACTATTATTTATTATGTAGTGAGCCAGTACACCATCGCGTGTTTAAATGTTATAATGATTGTCTTACGGTAATAGCCAGGACCATTTGATTTTGTGTGTAGGTGTACAAATACCTTACAATCATACATAAGCCATACCTAAATATTCACGAGAAATTGTGTACGTACTTACATATATTCTCACTCCGACTCGTATCGATCTGAAGATATTCACGAAACCTTTCAACAGCTGGGTTTTGTAAAGGACAATCTGTTACAGTAGTATCCGCCAGTGCATAACAAATATTCACAAGAACACACAGCAGCCAAATTCCCGACATCTTTCAAGTTTCAGATCTTTGATAATAGGTAATTAATTAAAGACATCTATGTTTAATCGCTGAAATAGTAAAAGAAATAAGAAAGAGAGACTGAGAGGAAACTGACTGGACATGTAATGAGGAGATGATAAGCATGTTACAAGAAAGGCAATGAGCATAGATAAAGGTAGAAAGCTGTGTATGTACCTATAGAAAAATTATCGAATAAAAGATGAATAGATTGTGTGAATAATGATATGGCAAAGTAAGGGGTAAAAATTGAGATGACGGCTGATCGAGGAGCTTGAATAATACAATAAACACTGGGTAACACCATCATTAATATCAACATACACGTTAGGAGGTCCGCCCTTTATTGCTTATTATCACTCACTGAGTATCTATCACTATTAAATAATACCAAAGGAAAGTGACTCTCACTTCAGACAATGAACTTAAAATGTGAAACTTACTTGCCTAGCTGGAAAGGATAACGTTCTTTTATGGCGAATTAAAGTCAATATTGAACTTGATAGTGTACACATTTGTGCAAATAGAAATGATAAAAACACTTTTAGTGGTACTATTTAAACAAATTGACAATAAAACTAGATTTAAAACTAAGTTAGTAACATATGAAGAAGAATATTAATTTGTAATTTTTATAGTACCTAATCTTACATGTAGGTAGATATTACATTTAGCTTCTACGTGGATTCTTTAAAAAGGACTGTTTAAGAGGTTTTTTCAGGTCGGCAACACAAAAGCAACACCTCTGGTGATGCCGATGTCCATGGGCGACGGTGACCACTCATGCGGCCCGCATGCTCGTTTGCAAACTTTTGATATAAAAAGTGCCCAACTACACGTACCTAATTATAAAATCAAACCTTGAGCTGGCATAGGATCTAAGCAGCGCCACTTACATCTTCAACGCCCGCCAGGCCCAAATAAACTAAAATTTTGAGTAGGTTCCCTTATCGATGTAGACAAGGCCTAGTGTAGTTATGTTTACTATTCGTATTCATTGGATTACGTTTACGACACCCCCCCCGCCAGATCCTCTAAATGCCACTACACATTAACCAAATACACTAAACATGCACACTAGTTTACGGTACGAAGAACCGGTTCACACGCGCTCTATACCAAGTACAGACATGTACCTGGGCGTTTCTCTCCTCCTCCACGGCCCGGTCTACCCGAGTCGAGGTCAGAGCCTTTAGAGGCGCCCCCTCGGGTAGTTCCGCTCCCCGATCCGATCCGAACCCTTCGGAGAATCTAGTAGGGCACGGGAACACGTACTTTTAAGTGTGTGATGCCGTTCCCTCTAGAAAACCTCCGAAGGTGATTCGTTTCACACGGCTTGACGTACTTTTTACGTAGGTACCTCGCCGCTTCCAAAAAAGGGCGGAAACGCTGAAAATGCCGTTTGAGGCAATCAGCAATCCTTCTCAAAAAAAAAAGAAATGTTTACGACAACGAAAATTAGTAGGTATGGCATTGAAGCAGCGCCTCCTGGCGGCATACGAGAAGAGTTAATATTTTGCCATACAAATTCTCGTTATCGTTAACGTGATCGAATGAATACGGATAGTAAACAAAACTCGCACTAGGCACCCAGGAATATATGACTAGACTTTCCAGAATTCCCTCATGGTCACATAAAATGGGTCTAATTACGTGTGGCTCATTTTGGCACGGCACCATCACCAACCCGAAATCTGAGTTTACAGATAATTAGTGGATAATTAGTGGGAATTAGTGGATAAATCTCAGAATTAGTGGGGCCATGGTTCAAAAGTTATAAGGGATACAAGGTGGCCGTGCCAAAATGAGCCTCATTTTGGCACGGCCACCTTGAATCTCTGAAACCACGGGTCGTAGCGAAGATCTGATTACACCAATAATTTGTGGATAATTAGTGGGAATTAGTGGATAAATCTCAGAATTAGTGGGGCCATGGTTCAAAAGTTATAAGGGATACAAGGTGGCCGTGCCAAAATGAGCGCTCATTTTGGCACGGCCACCTTGTATCTCTGAACCCACGGGTCGTAGCGAAGATCTGATTACACCAATAATTAGTGGATAATTAGTGGGAATTAGTGGATAAATCTCAGAATTAGTGGGGCCATGGTTCAAAAGTTATAGCAACTTCTTTTTTCCATACAAAAACAACATGTGCAGTCGCGCACATAAGTATTTAGTTATTACCTACTTGAATTAATTAAATTGTGAATGAACGACGAAACTTTGATATGTGTGTAGGTACGTATGTTTGATTCTGTATCGATAAAAAAGGCGCCATTAAATGCTTAAAAAAAATATTAACAGATTTTTCGATTTTTCAATCCCCAGATAACATTTATTATATTATATGGGATACAAGGTGGCCGTGCCAAAATGAGGCTCATTTTGGCACGGCCACCTTGTATCTCTGAAACCACGCGTCGTAGCGAAGATCTGATTACACCAATAATTAGTGGATAATTAGTGGGAATTAGTGGATAAATCTCAGAATTAGTGGGGCCATGGTTAAAAAGTTATAGCAACTTCTTTTTTCCATACAAAAACAACATGTGCAGTCGCACACATAAGCATTTAGTTATTACTTGAATTAATTAAATTGTGAATGAACGACGAAACTTTGATATGTGTGTAGGTACGTATGTTTGATTCTGTATCGATAAAAAAGGCGCCATTAAATGCTTAAAAAATGTATTAACAGATTTTTCGACTTTTCAATCCCCAGATAACATTTATTAGCCTGATAAATTATAAAAGCCATTTTAAAAGTGTGTTGTTATCCCGTTGTCTCTTGTGTTATAAGCAAAATTAATAATTAATAGTAAAAAAGAACCTCATCTTTTCTTTGAAGTCGGTTAATAACTAAATTGTAAATCATTCAAATGAGTCTTTTTATATTTTTAAAGAAATGCATTTATATACTAACTAGTTTATTTTTGTTTGGTTCCCGATATTAAATTTATGTCATGTACAATTATATCCATACATGTATCAGATTCTCTCTCTCATTTACTTACTTTCACTGTATATACCTAGATTCTTACCTAGACTCTTTATACCTTTCAATTTTAAGTTGTTAATTCAAATTATCAATAAGCTTCATGTACGCGATTGTACATTTACTATGGGAAAATGAAAAATTGATATAACTTTTCATAGAAGCTCCCACTAATTCTGAGATTTATCCACTAATTCCCACTAATTATCCACTAATTATTGGTGTAATCAGATCTTCGCTACGACCCGTGGTTTCAGAGATACAAGGTGGCCGTGCCAAAATGAGCGCTCATTTTGGCACGGCCACCTTGTATCCCTTATAACTTTTGAACCATGGCCCCACTAATTCTGAGATTTATCCACTAATTCCCACTAATTATTGGTGTAATCAGATCTTCGCTACGACCCGTGGTTTCAGAGATACAAGGTGGCCGTGCCAAAATGAGCGCTCATTTTGGCACGGCCACCTTGTATCCCTTATAACTTTTGAACCATGGCCCCACTAATTCTGAGATTTATCCACTAATTCCCACTAATTATTGGTGTAATCAGATCTTCGCTACGACCCGTGGTTTCAGAGATACAAGGTGGCCGTGCCAAAATGAGCCTCATTTTGGCACGGCCACCTTGTATCCCTTATAACTTTTGAACCATGGCCCCACTAATTCTGAGATTTATCCACTAATTCCCACTAATTATCCACTAATTATCTGTAAACTCAGGTTTCGGGTTGGTGATGGTGGCCGTGCCAAAATGAGCCACACCTCCGACTACACCATGGTACCTCGCACACTAGGTGCGAGCTAGTGCGTGCGCGTATCTGTATGGAGATTTAGTTGTAGGTATTGTATCGTGCATATTTGTACGTGTCAAATTCGTACGAAAACGCATCCAAAGTGCGGCTGGCCTAATCCCGCTATAGGTCTAGGCGCTTGTGATACGGGCTCGGCAGATGCAGCTGTTGGTTTTACTTACTTGCTGCGAGACGAGTCAATAACCTGTATAAAAACATAAGGAAATAAAAAACGCTTAAGGAATAATTCTCAAAAGGTTTACTGGGTGCTCGGTCACGGTACATAAAGAACTTGTATGGCTATGGCTATTTATTATTGCAACCTACCTTTTTTGTAACTAGGAGGCGCCGAGTGCCTCTGCAATTTATGGCGAACCGCCTCTGTGATCTGGTCATAGACTAAGGAGTCCCGGGTTCGTTTACCAGTGGGGGGTACATGTTTGTGAACTCGGTTTGGTTGACGGTAGGTCTTGTTTGTCCGCTAGGCCAGCTACCACCATCTTATCTAAATATGTCGCCATAACATCAATGCTTGTCACGTTATTGTGTACCGGGCAGCTAGAGATAAGATAGCCAGTGCCTCAGTAGTCGAGGTTCCCGGGTGAAGTACGCTTCCACCATTGGCCTTATCGTCATTAAGGCGACGCATTGGAAATTTACGTGGCGGGGATCTTGATTTTTCCCAAATTACAAAACATATGAAAGTGATATTTGATGAAAGAATAGTAACTTAGCATCATGTGAGATAAAGGCATTGCTTAACCATAAAATATAATTTAAAAATAAATAACCATTCGATCACGTTAAAATTATAGCAAACCAATTTCTTGTTTTCGTAAACATAATCACATGTCGAATAAAACTCGCACTAGGTAACCTGGTAACAAACGACGACAGTTAAAATATTGTCATACAAATTCTCTTTCGTTAACGTGATTGAATGACAAAATCTTGCACTACACATTCTGACCAATTTCCTGTATTTCCTGTATTTCCTGTACCTACTTGGCGTTGCTGGAGACCTGTATATAGGCTTAGCCAAAGTAACATTAAGAAAACGATAGCGAAGTTCGAAAAGAATAAAATGTATGGGATTGACACAAGCCGCGCTAAATCACGTGATCAATCTTATGTCAATCCCATACATTTTATTATTTTCCAACTTCGCTATCGTTTTCTTAATGTTACTTTGGCTATCGCCACTGGGGGCGTTTATGATACCAGCTCAGCGTATGCCAACCGCAGCTATTGGTTTTGTTTAGTCAACCCCTATAAAAACATAAGTTCACCGACAAAAAGCGTGCGAAAGCCTCTTTGCAGCACTTACTGCTGTTCCCTGACGCCTTTATTAGGACGGAAACGTGAAGTATATAGGGATATTAATTACTAAAGATATAATTTGAACTTACGTTTCGTTTCAGCTACACCATATCGGAGACACTGTTACCACTCGAACTGTCTAAAAGACTATCAGTTTTAGCCAGTAGGTACATTAGTGTCGGGACAGTGTACCGATACTAAAACAGAATTAGTTAAGCTATTACCTATTTCATTACAATGTTTATGAGTTTCCTTGAATTCTATTCTCGAACATAACGCTTGCAAGTTGCCACAGTTACAGAACCTAGGTACCTACATAACTATGTAAAATCTCTATTTTCTAGAACACTGTCGTGGCAATACTGTTACTGAGTCTTCAAATGCTTAATTAAGTCTTTAGATACTTTGTGGTTAATGTTGTAGGTAGATGATACAATTAGAGGTAGAGTGTTAATGAATATTGTTAATTATTTTTCTCCTACAACAAAAGACAATTAATAATTAAAGCCACAATAATTTTCGAGATATTAGCAACAGGAATAGGGATTCCAAAATTTCCAAATGTCTTTATTTTGTATTTTTGTAAACTATAGGTATTGTCGATCATTGCCGTCGTTGGCGTACAAGGCAAGCTATCACTTGTCGATTATAGCCGACTGTGGTGGTCTAAAAGTTAACCGGGGGTGGGACACCCGGGCGCAGGTTTCTAGGGGGCGCAGGATCGTGAACGCGCAAGCCGACCGTCATATAATTTGATCTACCTTATGTAAAAACAATAGTTTTTAATTACTTAATATGATTTACTGTGTTAACTGCTACCGTTTAAAAAAAACACTCATTAACAAAAATATGGACACCAATTTATAATTGTACTAAATAATCCATTTGGTACTTTTTTACAAAGACGCCTCGTGTCGCTTTCTGCACAAGTCATACATCACTAGTCAGACAAAAATACCAGATAAAATGTTTTTATTTTGTTTATATAAGTTTTAACGCAAATTTTGTTGCAAACAAATTACAAAAACACAAATGTTGAAAAACTTTCCACGAGCAGGATTTGAACCTGCAGATGTCAGAAGGGTGCAGGTTCAAATCCTGCTCGTGGAAAGTTTTTCAACGTGTTTTTTTTAATACCAGATAAGTTAAGATTATTTTATGCAGAAAATACTTCAGATAGCAACAAGAGAGTGCCTAGTGCGGTGTTTGCCATTCTGTTACGTCATGGACTATCAGTATTAGAATATTATTTGTATATGGTAACGTTAACGAAAACGAGACTTTGTGTGACATTGACTTAATTCGTCGTCTGCCGTGAATACGGAATACAATACAATAGAATTTTAATTGTAGGTGACGCCGATCAGCGCTTGCGCATATCGAAGGTTAAACAGTGCCTCCTGGGCCCTGTTTAATAAAGCTGACAATTCGACATATATGTCAAAAAACGACACAATTGTAGAATTGTCGCGCTTAGGCTGTTTAATAAAAGTTACAAATATGTCAAAAATCGACAGATGAAACCTTGACATATTTGTCATTGAAAAAGCGTTTAATAAAACTTAGCATATGTCAAAAAACCACAGTCAAATTATTTCTGACAATTGTCGGTGACAATTGTCGGATTGTCGGTGACAATTGTCGGATTGTCGTGACAATTATGTCGACTTTTGACATATTTGCAAATTATTTTGCTAAATGAGGGTATAACTTTTTAAACTATCATGGTCACTTACATTAGAACAAATATTATTAACGGGATTATTACCATGTTTATTGTCGTGTGTTACTCAAACAAATGTTCTAAATGAGGGTAATATAGAAAAAAATATTACTACAGTAAAAGATAAATCAATCACTGGTGCATCTTCGATTGTTCGTTTTGATCGTGTGTATAATGGAAATGCACAAAAAGTCGATGACCAATTTTAATAATTAAATATTCTACGGTGTTTTTACATACCCGAAATTTTTCTTTAAAGCAGAAATCTGTAATTGAGAATGAGAAATCAATTCTGCTTTTAAATGATCGTCGTTGCCTCCTCGTTTGTATTTGCTTCAAGTATTCATCATCACTACTCTCACTGCTCGACGTAAGTACCATTTTTTTGTAATAAACACTTTCTTACACCTTCAAAGTTCAAAATATGATTTCGCGACAGAGGGTAACGCTCCTGTCAGAAATGTCGTACAATTCTACAAATATGTCAATATGTCATGACAATTTTATGTTTTATAAAGCAGATTTGACAAGTTTTTCACAACAAATTGTCACCTGTCACCTGTCGCTTAAAAAGTTTTATTAAACAGAAAAATGTCGGATTGTCGCGACAATTCGACATATTTGTGAATTTCCCACCATGACAATTATGTCACCTGTCAGTTTTATTAAACAGAAAAATTGTCAAATTGTCACTTTTTGACATATGTCGACTTGTCGGATTGTCAGCTTTATTAAACAGGGCCCTGGTGACAAACGAGGTGAGATGCCAATGTTGCCATACAAATTCTCGCAAATAAAACTAAAACTAGGCATCCTGAGTGATGAGAGCGAGTTTCAATCACCATTCGATCACATGAATATCGGAAATAAGAATTTATACGGCAAAGTTTTAACTTAAACTTAAACATAAATTCGTATATAAACATTAAAAGGGAACACTCCGTAAATAGAAATGAAAAACATGAATAATATAAAACGAATCAATAGGTAACTACATTTTAAAATTTAATTATTTAAACAAACACCTTGTTCAACTCTCTTTGATGAAGTCACTCGATTTGTCGCTCATGGTGAAATCCTCCATATCAATGAAATCGTCACTTTCCGTGTTTTTGGTTTCTTCTTTCTCTTTGTAACCTTCAACTTCGTCCAACGCGGAGTACACACATTTCTTCTCTATTTTTGATAAAATTTTCTTGTCATGGAACGAGTGGTTATGGAGGTTTGCCCTGCAATAGAAAAGTAACAAATTGAAAAACAATTGAAGTAATTTAACCATAAATTAACTGTAGGTGTAATCTATGCATACATAAGAGATCGACGAAAGAGGTAGGTATAGCTTATGCTATTAATTACAAGTTTTTATAAAGTTGGAAGCAAAAGTTTGAAAATTATAGATAAGCAACCATCAGATCAATTGCAACAGCCATTGTAGAATTCCAAAACAACAACCGACGTTGGTTTTTTTTTTCACAACAAGCTTTGCTTTCATCTTAGCTGATGGTATGCGACGATAAGGCCGAATATGGAGTGGAATTTGAATTTGAACTCTTGTAACTGTCGGAACACAAACAAACCGAGTGCTAAATGGGGGGTACATTTTGCAAACTCTTTTTTAATGTGTTTCATGAATTTCATTAATCAGTTTTGTGTTTAGTTTAATTGTTTTTCATTCTATTTATGCCCTACTGCTGGGGCACGAGCACGAGCCTTCCCTATGGATAGATAGGGAGAACGGGCCGTAAACCACCACGCGGGCCCAGTGCGGATTGGTGGTTGTTAACGACCGCTTTTGCAGCCGGGACTAACGGCTTTACGTGCCTTCCGGAGCACGGAGGAAAAGTGTTTTGAAAGTTGCTTAACGATATGCTGATTATGCGATTGCTATAATCGCAGAATCGGGCGCGTTAACCACTGCGCCATCAAGCTCCTCAATTGTTTTTTTTTTCTTTAGTTGATGGCTTCGTGCGGTTAGCACATTTAGCCAGATTCAAAGTGATTTTTTCCAAATTTTTTAAATAGACAATATCGTTTTCTAAAGTTTACGCGAACACTACACATTGAAATGAAACAACTTTTACGGATCTACTCGCGTTTATTTTACACATTACTTTTAATTAATGTTTATCCTGACGTTTCGAACCCTTTGCAGGGTCCGTGGTCACAGGGACCACGTGACCACGTTGTTTCATTTCAATAGACAATATCATTTTGTTACTACAAGTATATCGCACTTACGGCGCTACGTCACTTATGCAATTTTTGTTAAAATCGATCTGAGTGTGAGAAAAATTAACTAATGTACCACTTCACTTGGTGGATCATTGTCGCTTGTGTAGTGTGTATACATTCCGCTTGAGAGCAGTTGTGTCGTTATGGTTTTGGCGCGAATCTAGCCGCCACTAGAAGAAAAACGTTTGATTGGTCAGATACGCGCGGCGCCTCGCACGAGTAGCAGTCTCCTGTAGCTACAACGCAACGCCACTAAAAGTAATTGTGACAATTTATTTTTAAGCTTTTGGAGCAATAACGACACTTAAGTTAGTTGTGACATTTGTTTCTTGGAATAACAAAGACACTTGTGTACATAATGACATTGTTTCCCCAATTCTTATATTTTTTGGTAAAAAATTTACGGTCGATTAACAGTTGTGACAATGTTTCTCCAGTAGGTATAAATAAGGTTTTTTTTTTGTATAAAAAATTAACTAATACCTGTAATAACGTTATTGCTTTAAAATGTTTTTCGTTTCACATAAAACATTTTTTTAATGAGGTTTGTGTTTAGTTTAATTGTTATTCTCTTCGATGAGTAGTTGTTGGTAATTATAATTTCAGCAGGCCAATTTATGTCAAAATATTGGTTGGTTGATGGTTTGTTTTGTTTTAACACTTTTTGTTTGTTTTTTTATCATTATGTAGGTCTATCATTTCTTTTCAGAACTAAAATGAACCATCGCAGCGAAAACCTTTTGTTACTTGCACTTTCAAGCGGCAGTCAAAACTCGGTTGAAGTACAAGCTTTAGCAATACAGTGAAATTAAACATAAACAAAAATTAAACATTTATATTTTTTCACTGTATTTTATAAATATTTAATCAAGCTTCAGTGCAGCAATTAGCACTTGAAAATAAAAAGTAATAGCGTTATGTTATCAAATTTGTAGTATTTCATCTGCAAAGGTGAATTTGCATGGCCATCGGTTGCAATAACCGTTGGATAGATGGCGCACTGTGCCGCTACTAATAGCGAGTGATAAGTGATAAGTGAGTGCTAACACTCAAAAATTAAAAAAGCAGTGACAAAATTCAGCGCTTACGTCATAAAGTATAATAATACTACGGAAATAGAGAGACCTCTTGCGGGATTTTTTTACCAACCGATTTGAAACAGCGCCTCTACATATTTGCACCCGAAACTACTTTTATATATAGCTATAGCTGCTTTTGAATATGTAGGTAGGTACTAACTGTTTTGTTCTAGTAAACACTAAATTGTAACATTGTTATTTTGTAATGATTATTTATTGATTTCATTACAAATTAATAACAATGTTACAATTTAAATGTTAACTAGAACAAAACAATTCATTATTATTGGTAAGCAGAAAGCAGGATTTTGTTATAATAAAAAACACAATGATTACTACGAATTTATTACACATGTAATACAAATTTTACATACTGTTGGTACATAATGTAATGTAGCCTATTTTAAACATAATCTGTTTATCAGTTTCCATATTCAAGGGATGTGATTGTAGAACTAAGACATTTTTTTTTTATTAAGCGTAACTTTTGTTTAACATATAACTAATGATTTCTTGAATATGGAAACTGGATATATAATTAGTTTGATGAATATTTTAGGTTATTCATAAATATACATATTAGGTGTTAAAAGTATGAAATTGCCGTATAGAATACAAATTTTTTAGGAAATTGCCACTTGTATACTTACAAAGATTTTCTTATTTTATTAACAACCGCGAACATTAATGTTTCTATTGACTGTTAAAGTTACTATACATACAAGAATACTTGGCTAACTAATGCCACAGGTATTTAGAAAAAAAAGTTAGTCTCAGCTAAGTTACAACGAAGAAAGTGGTAATTTCCCCTTACAAAAAAAGCAGTCTCTTTTCAATATTAAAGAAATAAAAATAACATTCTCATTATTATTCTATCTCATACATTATTGAACATAGTGGTCATGATTCGATATAATAATAAACAACTGAAGCATTTGTTGAATCATAAGTCATAGCTTTATAAGTTTAGTGTGTAACAAAAAATGGGCAATTTTATACTAAAACCTCTATTATTTTTAAGAGTTGCTGTGAGTCAAAATTGGCTGGCATTTTATGGAACGAAATAGATTTTTGACTCAAACGAAATACATTTTGACTCAAAGCTATAGAGCTTACTAGTCTGTTCACATCCAAGAACACAACGGTAACCAGGCATGGTGTCGGTTTTGGTAACACAAAAGTCCAACAAAAACAACACAATATAAACTAAATAGCGTCCGTATCGCAGTCAAAGTGCACTCAACAGTAGGACGGAGGAGAATGGATCTCAACTCAACGTCTACAGCAAAGAAAACACTTATTATAGGCACAAAATTGATCGGAAAAACTGGGAAAACAACAAGCGCATACGCAAGCGACAGTTACGACCAAAGAGTAGAGTTATATAAACGACCAATATTGTGACATTTTGTTTTTAGTTTCACAAGTGTGGCGACTACATCAAGGCTATGTTGCCCTATCAAAATAAGAATTAATTTCAATGAAACCAATTAAAATTTCATATATGCATATGTTTTCTGTTTAAAAATATTAATGAAAAACAATTATTTCATAACTTTTAAAATATTAAGAAATTATAAATTTACATCTTAGTAGCGACATCTATCGGCATTTGATTAAACTAAGTTAAGACAAAGTTTCGGGTGCATAAAACTAGATGGCCCTAGCTTCCTTGTTAAATTAGCAATGTTAGGGACTGTCATCCCCCTGGCTTACGTCATCATTCCCGGTAGCATAGCGGTCAGTGCAGCCGCCCTTGCGGAAGACCCAGGTCCGATTCCTGGCTGAGTCGGGTGGGCGTTTAATTTTTTCACTGTATTTTATAAATTTTATAAATATTTAAAATACAGTGTCTCATTATACTAACTCAGAGAATCAAGCAGCACTAGCTAAACCAGATGAACCAACAACAACAACAACTCCAGAGCAGGATAGTACAACTATTTTTAAATTGTTTACCCAATCAGTACCAAAAATAATTATAGTTAGAGATAAGTAAAAGAATTTGTATTTGTTTGATACTGTTGATTACTGACTGATTTTACACAAAATTTCGCTGAAATCCTTGCTTAATTATTAGTGAGAAGATGACTGTGAGTGATTAAAGAGTCTGATTACCAGTAAAGTTCTAAGTAGAAATAAGAAAGTTGTATATAATTCTTTGCTACTTTCATTAATGAAACTTTAGAAAAGTATGATTTTGTGTTTTGATTCTTATGACACATTTGCCCAGTTAATTGTTTTCTAGTGCCACAACGTCACTTCTGGGAGGGATGTAAATTTTAAATGTTTATATTTTTTTATTACAAAATTGTAAGATGTTTATTTCTATTTTAATATGAAGTTTATAGTTGTAGTTTAAATATAACTTGTTTACTTCTTTAGTTAAGAAGAACTATACTTAATAACAGGATGTCGATCTTATAAACGCATCTCTCTTCACGAACACTTAACGGTTAACAGGTTCACTGTCCAAAACTTATAACAATGTTTAAATCAATTGTTACAGACCATAAGTGGGCTGCGGGACAGTGAACCTGTTAATAATCCACCATTATTTTACATTAACCTTTTCACCGCACAACTATCCTGCACGCGATGTCCCGCTGTCTGTACGCCAACGTATAAATGTATTTTAATAAAGTAGGTACAAAGAAGAACTTCTATAGAAGTGCTGGCGTGGGCGGCACGAAAATCATGAACTTCTATAGAAGTTGTTGGCGGTGAAAAGGACACAGACATCATCATCTCAGCCAAAGGACGACCACTGCTGGTCAAAGGCCTCCCTCCCCCAAGGGTCTCCACAATGACCGGTTTTGTATTGTTCGCATCCAGCGGCTTCATGCGACCTTTACCAGATCATCGTGCCACCTTATTAGAAGCCTGCCCACACTGTGCTTTTCGGTACGCGGTCGCCACTCGAGAACTGTTTCGCCCTAGCGGCCATTAGTCCTGCGAGCGATGTGCCCTGACATAAACCTAGTATCTGTGGTTAATAGTGTTGGAAGTTCTTCTCAATTATTAATCCTATGTTGCAATAAAAGTATTATCTATATATCTACAAAACGCAACGCACCTGTTCAGCACGACGTTCCCTTTAGTGACCACGAACGCCAAGCACTTGTGGTTGCGGTAGTCGACGCAGCGCCAGCGGCGCACGCCGCGCGTGTTCATCGACGAGTGCAGGTTGTAGATGTACCGGTTCAGTATGATCTGCAGCGAGCCGCGGATCGACACGGTGAACTGGATGTTCGACGTCGCTGCCAAATGTATAAAAAATAAGTTTTCTTATACCACAGCCGGAAAGAAGCTTTTCTTTCCGGCTGGTCGTTCTTTGTACCTACTTTATTAAAATACATTTATACGTTGGCGTACAGCGGGACATCGCGTGCAGGATAGTTGGGCGGTAAAAAGGTTAAAGGCTAGGACCTCGGCTCGGGTTGATCGGGTCGTCAAGCGCCCCCCCGATTCATTTATGCATGGTTTATACAAAAGGTATGCACGCACCAAGAAAAATATAGGTTAATAGGCTATATTTGCAACAATGTTCACAATGCAGAACTATGTAATTTCCAGGATCGACAAAAATCCAAAATCACCTCTAAAATATTATATTTACATGCATCCTTTACTTGCATGCAGGTTGACAGAGAGCGCTGTTTTATGGTTATCAGCGCCTTCAAGCGTAAAGCACAAGCCACACTGAGAGCGAAGTGAAACGAAGATTAGTTCGTTTCGTTTCACTCATCATGTCGCTTTGCGTCTTTTCATACTCATCATTGATTAGGTCTGTAGTTCGTGGTATGAACTTAAGTAAGAAAAAGTGGTAGCGACATGAGCGAAGATAAAGTATCTTCATGTAACTTCGCTGTGCGGGCTTCGCTTAACCGGACGGCGGCGTAGGGGCGGGCGGAAAAAACTTAAAAATGAAGCCGATCGAATATCCTGACAGAATTTATTAGTTAACCTTTTCACCGCCTAATTATCCTGCACGCGATGTTCCGCTGTACGCCAACGTATAAATGTATTTTAATAAAGTAGGTACAAAGAAGAACTTCTATAGAAGTGCTGGCGTGGACGGCACGAAAATCTCGAACTTCTATAGAAGTTGTTGGCGGTAAAAAGGTTAATTATGGCTTCTTGCAAGCGAGTCCAACGACCAATCCAACTTTTTGATGAGACTTTTATTATTATTATTATTATTAGTAATTCAGGCAGGCAGTTAGAACAACTGATTTTTCCTGTTTAATTTTAACACTAGGAGCCAAAGTGGTCGCAACACGACTATAACTGTCGATCATTTTTCCACTTACGTTTCTCGCAAGCAACAATGTCTTTGGTGTCGATCAAGCTGTGACTGGGGCCTGTGTCGTCATCATCGTCATGCAACGTGCTGTCGTCCATTGGCTCATAGTCATGGGCATTGTCCTTCATGGCCATAGCTAAGGTGGAAGGTTGTTGGATTTCTATTTTTCTTACAGAGCTGCAAAAAGTGATGTAATAAGAAAAGTGTTTGTAACAGCACATAACTACAAACCAGGTAATTAAAGTTACCACACATTCAAAAAGGCTTCTTATTCTTATACTTACACTGCTGATGCTGGTGTCACCAACGATGATGATTCTTGTTTAAAGCTAATTTTTCTGGCTGCTGCAGGTAATCCTATCTGTAAAATTCTGATCCTTAACAATCTAATTTATTTGACAATTGAAATAATGATGCACACAAAAGTGTAATCATTAAGTGCTAAGATAACGATAACGTTTAATGTAAGCAAAATTTATGTTTGGGACACTACATTCCTCTAAACCAATTAAAACATTCTGACTCAGATATCTAGAAAAAAATAAAGTACAGTAGAGTCCGTTTATAGTGACATCGAAAGGAATTGACAAACACGTCATAATAAGCGGACGTCATATAAAGCGTTATGTGAAATGAAAAACTTTTTTTATGTAAATATGTATGTATTTAAGTATGTATTTTAATACAGAAACATAGTACATATGTAATTACATATGTATGTATACATACATATTAAATCAAAATCAAAATTGCACGTAATCAGCACATTATTATAATAACACATACAAATGTATTTTTTACTGTAAGTAATCTGTAATTTTTGTCTGCTTTTGTTTTTTCATTTTATTGTAAAAACAGTCTCTAATACTATTGTGTATAGAAGTCATAGCTATGGTCAAATTATCATTTTCAATATTGCTGTGAAGGAGCCACGTGCCGAACGTCGTCGGGAACCAACGAACAATACCGAAAGTGTAAAGAATCATGTCGGTCATTATAACCGGACATAATTTATTAAAAATGGGTCATAATAAGCGACATGTCACTGTAAGGGAAGTCATTATATCCGTTTTTTTTATAAAGAATTTTGTATGAAAACCAATTTTCGTAGTGCAATTACGTCATAATAACCGGCTGGTCAATATAGGCGGAGTCATAATAAACGGATTCTACTGTATGTTTAATTTTAAAAGTTTATGACGACCTCGTTGGTCGATTGGTTTGTACACCGGTTTTCATGGTGTCGCCATCTCTGAGGTCCCGGGATAGATCCCCAGTCGGGTCAATTTAGAAATTATTGTTTTACAATATTGTCTCGGGTCTGGGTGTTTTCTATGTATAATAAGTATGTATTTAAGTATTTTAAATATGTTTATCCGTTGTGTAGTAATCATTTAACGAGTTTCATAATGAAGCTTCTTTTGGGCTAGATAATTGGTGTGAATGTAGGTAAGTTTTTTTATTTTTATTTATAGCACTACTTATTACTTATGCTACTTTTTTTTTTTTGGAGAGAGACTGCTGATTGCCGAGGGGCATTTTCAGCTTCACCGGGCTTGTTTTAGGGGCGGCGAGGTACGTCAAGGGTACCTCAAACCGTGTTGAAACGAATCACTTTCGGAGGATTTCTAGAGGGGTACGGCATCGCACACTTAAAAGTGCGCGTCCTCGTGCCCTCCCAGAGTCTCCGAAGGGTTCGGATCGGATCGGGGAGCGGAACCACCTGAGGGCGCCTCTAAAAGCTCGGACCTCGACTCGGGTAGACCGGGCCGTGGAGGAGGAGAGGAGCGCCCAGGCACATGACTGTGCCTGGCGTAGAGCGCGTGTGAACCGGTTCTTCGTACCATTGTTCTACGAGTACGGTGTCTTGGGCCTAAATTAGTGTGCATGTTTAGTGTATTCTGTAAATGTGTGCTGTCATTTGGAGGATCGGGCGGGGGGCATTCGCAACTGTTATTGGGTCGTCGGGCTCGGTTAGGACGTGCTTAGGACGCCTGGACGTGTACCATCTTGATGGTGGAAGGCATTCAACATTATAGTTGGCAGCCGCCACAACAAGCGGGTTGGGGTGGTGGGGGCCATTATCAAAGTAACGTCGGGAGACGTTCTTGATAAAGTCTTTGATTGTGTGGAGATCGAGGTCGCGATGGAGGTCAACATTACGAACGTAATGCGGACAACCCGTCGCGCCTCGCATGAATCGGTTTTGGAGGGTCTGAAGGGGGTACAAATAGGAGGGCGCGGAGTGCGCGAAAACTACGCTAGCGTAGGTCATGACTGGGCGGATGCAGGCTTTGTAAATTGTCGTCTTACTTCTAAGAGACATTTTACTCTTCCTGCCTACAAGGTGGTATAACCGACCTAAAATGAACGCGGCCCTGTTACGGATGATTTTGAGATGCTGTGCATACGACAATCTCCTATCGAGGGTGACACCGAGATATTTCACCTGTCTAGCCCATGGGATAGGGCGGTTAAATAGTCGAATCGGACGGCACTTATGCTACGGCCACACTATCGCAGTATCGCGAACATTTACCGTTTTCACGACACGTTGGGTCAAGCAATACTCACATTTCAGTACACTGTCAAAAATTTAATTATTGCTTGTCGTGAAAACTGCAAATGTTCGCGATACCGCGATAGTGTGGCTGTAGCATTAGAGGTAATAGGTAGCATGATTTTAGATCAAACTTATAATATAATAAAGCTTTATCCAAACCTTCTCTCCATTGTTCCCAGGCACAGCCATCCTCTTAATACCACTAACATGACCGAATTCTTTATCTTCCATTAGTGAAACAGGTTCAGACATTTTTAAAGAAGTTTCACTGCTAGTCTGTAAGATAAAAATTATTTAAGAAAGTTGCTTACCACATTCTGAGCAAATATGTTGATAGCTACGACTTTTCCCACCATTCATACATTAAAGTAAACAAAATGCTATTTTGATATTGTTTCTTCCTTAATGCTATTGATGTGAAAGGTGTGCCCTATGCACAAAAGCTTAAAAAGCAATAAAGACAAATCCAAGCTTGTTTGGGACTACTGCAAGTTGTATAAAAATATGCAGGCCTAATGATTTGAGCTGCTAAAACCAGTTACCAGAAGCTATAGTAACTAGTTACCAAAACAAATTTAAAAATAGAAAGTGCAATCACTTTCAATAACAAAATTTAATAGGGCCTTCAAATTACTGTACACATAGAGCAATAAGGAGCATTTCTGAACAGTGTTTACAATATTTAGGTTGTTTTGAACTTAGAAACAAAGTTTTAGATACTTACAAAATTTTCAAGTCCTTTTATATGAAGGGCCTTTGCAGCTTCAGCGAATGAGGGCAAATTGTCAGCAGTAACGAGAGCCTCACCAGTGTAGATATATTCCAGCAATGAAGACAGAGTCTTATAGGAAACATTCTGGGAAATATTCAATAGTTATACAGGTATAAACAGGACAAACTACTAGTTTTCAAAAATAAAGTAGTGATTATTAACCTTTTCACCGCCCAACTATCCTGCACACGATGTCCCGCTGTACGCAAACATATAAATGTATTTTAATAAAGTAGGTACAAAGAAGAACTTCTATAGAATTGCTGGCGTGGACGGCACGAAAATCTCGAACTTCTATAGAAGTTGTTGGCGGTAAAAAGGTTAAATTCATAGATAAGATTAAAAGTTAATACATTAGTTGAAAAAATTTTACATAAACAATATAAAACTTCAATTAGGTAATAAATATCAAAGAATAAATATAAAAAATAGTAAAATTAGAAACTTACATTCAAGAAAATAACTGGATGTTGACAAGGAGCGGAAGAAATAAGATCTTTCAGATAAGGACTAGCCAATGCTATTAAAACTTGATGGACTTTAACATAGTAACCGTCAGCTGCAAGGGTCATGTCCACAAATTCTCCATTCTAAAAGCAAACGAAATTGTTAGATTCAATGTATGCTTGTGTATGAATCAACATGAAGACAGTAGCAATAGCTGATGTAGTAATCAAACTAGACCATAGAAGGAGTTCGTTTTAAATGTTAATTAAAATAAAATGAATTTTTATGTACCTGTTGCAAGGCACTGAAACCGTTGCATATATTTGACTTGTAAGATTCCCACGACAATGAAAACTGCGACTGCACCATGGTATTTATTTAATTTGAAAAGAAAATACAATTTATTAGAACACAAGTCGATGTTTTCTGTTTCATCTGTTTGGAAAACATTTAGTGAGTGAGTGATGTAGAGAAGAGGTCTTCAACGACAGTCTTCAACTCAAGTTAACTCGAGTTGGACTGAATAATGGCTGGCAGTAAAAGTTTATCATTTGATTAGCAGTTATCGTAAAAAACTAATTAGCAACAGTTTTGTAAAGAAACAATAATAATAATCATTCATTAAACTTCGCCCTGTTAAATCGACTTATCCAAATTTCATATCGAGTAGACCTGTGTCGAAAGCGATTGATCAAATCGTTTTGATTCGATCGCAACCTGTGAACGATTGACCGAATCACGGATCTCTAAAAGATTCGATTATAATTGACTCGGTAATTCCTATATTATAACCGTAACTAATTGCTTGCTTCACTTGCTTGAACAAATGATCAAATCGAATTATTCGATCAATCGCGATCGACACGGGTCTACCTAGACTAGTACACGGCGGCATATCAACTTACCCAAAACTGTCAAATTTCTACAATCAATTTTGAACTTTATGGTTTTGTTATAAGGATCAATATTAAGTGGAGAAATTTTACAGATTTGGGTAGGTTGATCTGCCGCCGTGGTACACAAACAAAACAAACGAACTGTGACCCAAATGATCGAGAAGATCGAATCATTTCAACCCGATCACCAAACGAGTGGGTCATGATCGACCCGGGTTACGACAAATGATCGATTGACACAGGTCTAAGTTAAATCGAAACATATTTTTCCCGATTGGCATTGGCACATCTCTAGGTGATGTTCATAGAATAGTGTAACAGTTTTGTTTCTTCTCTCATTTATAATAGGCAAATGCGTCTAGCCCATACAGCCATGCCTTCAGTTTTTTTATTTGATGGTGATTGATAATATATACATGGGAAATTACTGAAGATATTCTTTAACGGGTCGGACACTGGTGACCAGCTAATGTAAATTGTTGTTTAGTTTTTAATTTTATATAAAATAAATGTTTGTGTATTAATCTAATCAAATCACACACACACAATCTCAAGTGCACGCATCAAGCACAGACACACACATACACACACACACACACACACACACACCCTCACACACTAATATATATATTATTATGTATGTGTAGTAAAGTAGTAATGATTTATAATAAATTCTATTAAATATATATTTTATTTTTATTATAATTATTTTAGGTAATTACAAAAAAATACCATGTTTAGTATTAGAAGTATTTTGTTTTGTATTGTATTGGAGTGTGGATTGTGTTTGTTATTGTTTCCTCATATGTAGTAGTGTAAATAAAAAAATTGTGAAGATAACGAATTAAGTTCCGAAGAACTAATACGAATTCTGCAAGATGTGGAATCGTATGCTGAATCGACTGTACATCGAGACCATAGACATCCCTAATAAAAATTGAATTTCACGCTCATTTTAGCATTTTAGCGCTGGCGGTTTTTGCGCAGAAGTCAAAATTAAGGTGTCAGAGGGGGCTGGGGAAGGGCGGGCGTGCGTGCGTAGCGCCAATTGGCTCTTTAGTCGCATTCCGTGCCCCACATTGGTCGCGCGACAATACTCATGCGCAGCTATCCCCTCGACGTGGGGCTGAATTAACAACTGAATTTACTAAACACAGCCACTTGACAAAGTTGGACACTTCTTGCACTACAAACCTGCACTAAACACTCGCAATTACTAATCACCTGCACTCGCACTAATCAAAGTGAAAACGGGCCTTTTGTTATACATAATTAGTGCCTTACAAATAAATAAAGAATAAGGTCGGAATAGCTATTCCGTGTTTTGTTCCCGTCTAGTAAACGTCATTTCAAATTAGAGTGAAGGAGACAAAACACACAATAACTATTCGAATCTTATTCTTTGTTTATTTGTAAGACACTTATAGCTTGGCAATGGAGGACACATTGCGTTTTGTAGGTATTGGCGCTCAAAAGGTTAATCAGACAGATCGTCCGGCATCTATGTTCAATATTGTCGTCATCGTCAGTTCATTTTATGTCCCCACTGCTGGGGAGCAGAGCCTTACTTATGAATGGGTAGGGAGAATAGGCCATAAACCACCACCCAGTCACAGAATAAGTAATACTACAGTGCAGATTGGTGGTTGTTAACGACTGCTAATGCAACCGGGACCAACGGCTTTGCGTGCCTTCCGAAGCATGGAGGAGCTCGAGATTATAAGGTTTTGGTCACCCATCCAGAGACCGGTCTTTGCAAAAATTGCTTAACCTCAGCACTCGCAGACCGGGCGCGTTAACTATTGCGACATTGAGCTCTTCAGTTATGATCACAATCTCACAATCATAGTCTGAAAGCCCACGCGGGACTGCCCGGGAACGAGCGTGCGGATGAGCTTGCGAAGGAGGCTGCAACTTCGTCACGAAGGAAGCCGGACTATGACCTGTGTCCGGTCTCTTTCGCCAAGCGATTCATCCGCGATGCGTCGATTGGCGAATGGGCCCGAAGATACGAGGAGGAAACGACGGCCTCCGTGACGAAGCTATTCTTTCCGGATGCGGTAACCGCGTACAAGCTAGTTAGGAAAATCGATTGGAGTGTCACAGGTAATGACGGGGCACGGTGGGTTTCAATCACAGAATGCCCAGTCCACGAGTATGAAAGAATGAGATATGAAAGAAAGACAGGTATGAACACAGAACACGTGTTCTGTGGGTATGAATGTTAATAAGTACAACATTGCCAAATTTGTGAGTAACAAACACATAAGACCAATATTCTTGGAATTTTGCACAAGTGCAATACTTGTCAAAAGTAATTTTAAAAAACAAGACTTAGCATATTAGTACTTATGTTTTCACCCGTATAATCACACTAATATTATAAATGTGAAAGTTTGTGTGTAGGTATGTCTGTATATTTGTTCCTTCTTTACGCTGCAATGGATGGATGGATTTGGATGAAATTCGGCATACAGATAGTTTATAACCTGGATTAACACATAGGATTTTTTATCCAGATATTCCCACGGGAATCACACTATAAATATACTAAAAACGACAATTAAATTTTCCAATACACAATGATTTGTTTGTTTTGTTGTCATGGAAACCAAAGAGAATTTAATCACTTGATGGAAACTGTCAAAGCAGTACGAAATCCGCCGGGTCCACTAGTGGTTTATACTAGGATTAACAAAGTAGAAAAAGAAAAAAGTCTTAAAAATAGTCAAAATTATTAATTGTAGAATAAGATGTGTATTATTTTAATAGGTAAGAATATTGTGTTAATAATGTATAATGTTAATAAAATAAATGAAAATAACTGAATGTTTTTAAGTGAATTTGAAATTGTAAAAGCGAAATAGATATAAGTTAGAAAATAAGAAATGGATGATGGGATAGGGCATTTTTAAATGCAATGAAAATGGAACCGAGGAATTGGAAATGAAATAAGAATTAGTTTAGGAAATAACGTAGGACAACAAAAATGTAAATAGAAATAAGTACAGATAGAATAAGGAAAGAGTAGATATATAGGACACAGAGCGTGCGATGAAAAATCGATCGATATATATTTTTCCCGCCTTATGCATAAGGTTGCAGTGGGTGCAAGGGATGGGTAAACAGATTCCCCGTGCACCCACTGGTGGGTGAAAGGGTAGCGACCCAAATGGAAATAGTTCTGAGAAATTATACAGTTTTAGCGTAGGATAGTAACAGTAGATAAGGCACAAACGTGTCAAGGAGATGTAGGCGTAAAGTCACTATTAGTATAGGAAAGCCGAATTAGAACGGAATAGATTCGACCCACGTCGGAGGACAAATTTAAAAAAAAAACATGGGCAATAAAAAGATCAACACTTCAATTCAATAGTTGTTAATTCTTATTCTCATTACAGTGTTTAGGTTCCAATTTTTTTTTAACTTTAATTTTTTCGTCCTGTAAGCTTGTAAAGAGTGATTTCTTTCCAGACTTCAATATTTTTTCGTCGTGAAATGCATGTTTGTGCTCGTTTTTTCTGAAAATCAAATAATTTTGTTAAAATAGTATTTAAATTTTTATAATGATTGTGACGTTGTTGTAGTTTACGAAACAAATTGGTATAAATAACCAATTATACAGGGTGTTTGGTGATACCTGTATAATCCCAAATCTGGCTGTACCGTTCATAGGACCTTGGAAAATATGAAAATGACTGAAAAGCATCATGGCCGAGATATTGAGGTTCTTTTTTACTAAGTAAAACTGAAGTTGTTCTGAACTGAATTGTTGTTGTTCTTGGTCATCAACCTTATGGTCAAACATAAACAGAAGTCAAAACATTGCAGGAATGAACAAAAGAATTGTAATAAAATAATTTTTTTTTTAATGCTAATTATTAAATTTACGTAAATATGATTTTGCATGTTATCATAGTTTTCTTTACACTTGGTTGCATGGCTATGTTTCGGAAATATATACCTATTACCAAACATTCTGTACCTACATAAAAGATTGAGTTTATTTGCTCTGCCCAAAATTAACATTATCATGATCAGCCTAATTAGTCCACTGATAAATTAAATCAAATTAACATCAAAATATATATAATAAAATACATGTGTATAAAAATTAAATAAATCTCGTTTTTGGAAAACATTACAAATGCTCAAAAGAATAAATAACTTAAGAAATTATTTGTTGTGTTTAAATAATATTATGTCCATAAGTAATATCATTAGAAAGATATTTAATGGAAAGTAGTAATTGTTGAAAATATAATTTGGGTTGGTTCTCTACAACCTTTACTATTATTTAAACATATATTATCTGATTAATGACATTAGATAACTTGTCTGTCCTGTCTAAACAATATCTACCTAAGTAGGTATATGAAACTTATTCACCTTTTAACAGGAATGCCATCATAGGTGTCCACATATGCAAGGCAGTGCTTTCTACGATAATCTAGGCATCTCCAACGACGCTTACGACCACCATCTGCTTCATAATGCATATTATAGAGGTAGCGATTCAATATCATCTGTACTGATCCTCGGATAGACTTAGTATAAGCCACTTTGGGTGCGTGACCTGCAAAACCATCCGAAAATTTAATTACTTCAATTCTTACTGCTAACTGCTGCTTAGTAAACACGTTTGCATATAATACTGCTAAAAACTGTAAAATTTCCTCAATAGACTTTGAATTCTATATATATGGCATAAGGTTCAATATTTATTTAAGAAATTTGTCAGTTTTGGATAGGTTGATGTGCTGGCAAGCGTCTATACTAATTCGTCCAAAGTGGGTATAACATAATGTAAAAAAGAAGTGTTGTACTGAAAATTATTTATAGAATGCATTCAAGTACCTTGTATCTTTATAGATTGTATTGGGTCCTGGTCATGTGTTACATTATAATCAAAATTAACAACAGTGTTCTGCATGTCCGAGTCAACAGTCAATATATTAAGATTTTGGGTACTAGTGATGTCTATATTTGTATTATGTTGTTGAATTTCAGGTTCTATATGATAATTATGATCATTTTCTTTTAATATTAAGGTTTCATTTGTTTCTTGATTGACATCTTTATAATCAACCATTTCAGTGTTATTTGTTTCTTGATTTATGTCATCTTCATGATCAACAAGTTCAGTAGTAATTTCTATACCATTTGCATAGTAACTATGGAGAGCTTCTGTACGTCGAGCAATATTCTGTGTTATTTCATTTTCAACTGAATCATTATTGATCTCAAATTGTGGAATGTTACCCTGTCCCCCGGAATATGCAACAAAATCTTCTGGACTGAAACAGAATGAAATCTAGCTTAGCAATAGTAGCAACACTAATTGTTAAAATAAATTACCTAGTCAATAATAAACAATTAATATAATGTTAATATTAAATTAATTTGCTCTTTTAATTCTTTAATTACCTACCAAATTTCCTCAGTTTCTTGGCCAATACTTTCCAACTGATTTGCACCAGATTCTTTTTGAGCATCTTTCATTTCATGCATCATAATGTTCTAAAAAAAGAATTTAGTTAGGTATATTGGTTATGTTAGCATTAAGTACACGGTTCATGGTTTATACACGACTAGATCTGTTGATGTTTTGCTTAGCAATTCTATCATTTATAAATATTTTTCAAGAATAGCTTGATGGCAACTGACCGGGATGAATGAAAAGAAAATCCTTGTACCAGTTGTAGAATCTCTGGGAAAATATTCATAAATGATAGAATTGCCAAGTAAAACATAAACTGATCTAGTCGAGTATAATTTTCGAGGTAATGAGATAATGAGCCATCGGGCTAATATCCGCTCGGTATAATAAACATTACATTAAACAAATATACCTACCGCAAAACTATATGTAAGTGAAATGTCATCCAGGTAACGTCTCTCTGTAAATAGTGTTTCGATATGGCATAGAAAACCCTGCAATTGAGTTAGGTAGAACTAAAAGCCAAATTATCAATTAAAACTTTGTTTTACCAGAAATATGACCTTTTATTATAGTATAAAACAATGTTGTTAAAAAAGATTTACTAGACTTAATTATGCTTGTAAATTATGTAGGTATTTAAGTATTCATATATAGTGTGTATCATGTTTTTATATGTTACAATTCTTATATAAGTAAATGTAATATTTTATTACTTTTTATTAAAACTTATTTTTTTATATGTTTTTATGCATTTTTAAACATATTCAAATTTGTTTCTCCATAAAGCAGGTATGGCTAGTCCACCTTTGTACTTACAACTATTTGTTTTGTTTATGTGTTTATCAAATGCAAGAATTAATTTAATATTATAGAATGTTACCTTTGGCACAATCAGATGCTCAAGTCCCACAATACGCATCAATTTAGCTGCTTCTACAAAAGATGAGAATGCATCGCTGGGAACTTGTACTTCTCCAGAGTAGACATATTGTAGTATAAAAGACAAAGCTTTATGCCCAACATTCTAGAACATGAAATACATAAAAATTAAAAGAAGTAGGTATTATGATATTGACAGTTATTGAAACATAGTAGTAACAATAGTTTATATTTTAATAGGTAACTTAAATATAAGATACATTGCCAAGTGAAGTGAAGTTTACAACATTATATTTTTAATTAATTCAATTAATTATTGATTTATAAAGCTGTTATGTATACAGAATCATAATAAGATCCTACTTATTTTTATAGTAAGCATAGAGCCCTGTAAGGGCATAACAAAATTGAGATATTAGGTTAATTATAATAACTAATTAATTATGTAAATGAACTGAGTTACAAAGACACTTAAAACTTACACCTAAGAATATTACAGGGTGTTGACATGGTGCAGAGTGTAACATTGCTTTGATGTAAGGGCTGGCCAGTGCTAAAATGTTCTGATGGGCTTTGACAAGATGCCCCTCTGCTGCTAAAGTAACATCCACGAACTCCTGCTGCTACAAATTTTACTAAATAAGATTATTGTTTGCAACAATGTGCAACATAACATAAAGTAACACTAAGATTTTGTACAAAAATGGAACAAAATAAAAGAAATAAATACTTTGTTAGGTACTTTTTGTTGGAATATTGATTTGGTAGAATTTTATCTCTGGTTTTTTGCTGGCTGTTATGTAGTTGCTGGTTGGTATTTGGTTTTGTATGTTTAAAAGTAAAGATTGATAGGAATGTTTTTAAAATTCTTCTAAGAAGTTGTCATGTAGAGAAAATTGTTGAGAGTATTGTATTAGCTGTAGTACTGTTTTATATTATGAAGTTTTGAGATGTATTAATATATTTTGATATAATGTATATTCAGCTGAATAAATATAATATAAAGAAAAAGAAATCAATGCATTGTGATTTATATGATCTACAAAGAAAATTGAAAGACGAGTTTAGAGTCGAGAGTCTGTTCGAAAATTCCTACAATACCTTTTAATGTTTGAATCCAATCATTAAAACTTTTATTTGGTAGGTATTTAATTGGTATATGTATTTTTTTTCTTTTGTTTTCATCATCATCAGCCTACGTACGACATAGGCCTCTCCAAGTGCACGCCACTGAGCACGATCCGCGGCTACTCTCATCCAGCTCTTGCCAGTCACCTTGCGAAGATCGTAGTTCCACCTAGTCTGAGGGCGTCCTTCGCTACGTTTGCCGATAAGTTACTATAAACTTTTGTTTTGGGGAGAATAGTTTGGGGCTAGATGGACTAACCCTTTGAAATATAACCTTAGGTTTCTTTTCAATAAAAATTTTAATCATTAGATTGGATTCTGAAAAACAAAGTATTACGTACTTGTTGAAGCGCCGTAAATCCTTTGCTCAAATTACTCTTAAATGTGTCTGAGCACAAATTGTAATTCGTAGGAATCATTTTCTATGGACCAAATTGTTGATAAAATCTAATAAAAATAAGCTCCGGATTTCCAGGTCAAATAAATTTACTTGAACGGTTTACGCAAAAATCATAAATAATTATTTATTCAAATATTTTTAGGTAGGTCGGTACCTTATTTATGACCGTACCTACCACAAACTAGGTAGGTAATAAACATTTCTATTTGACGTTTACTTTACAGTTTGTTTTTTTAAAGTCCAGTTTGTTCCCTGGGGAACCGGCTAAGGTCATAAACCATGCTGCCATGTCATTAGTTTCTTAAATTCATTAGTACTATCAGTAATAATAAACTATATATAGGATGATGATGAATGATAATAGAAATGAGAGTGAGAAATGATAAACCCCCCAACCCCTCGAGTATCTCAGTAAAGATGTGGGGCTTTACTAAGTCCTCACGCGAGCTTCTTGAGAGAATTTGAAAAGTGACGTTGCACTGTTTTGTTTCATTTGCCAACACTTATGCACACTCACGAACACTTAACGGTTAATAATCCATCATTATTTCACATTAATATTCGACTTAACACAAATTTTAGAAGATAAAACAAAACCGCTAACATGACGCTTCACTTTCCCGCCAAGAATGCTTTACAGTTTGTTATTTTCACAAACTTCACATGGTATTTTTTAAAATTGTATTTTATTTATTCTTTCTTTCTTTTGAAAAAAAAGGAATCAAGCTCATATATCCCAATATTTAGCCCTTTCCACTGTCTGTTTTACGGTGTAGTACTATTAGTTATTCTGTGGTTTTACTCACGAAAGTGACGGTGTGGTGTTTCACAATTCACAACCAAGAGTCAGCACAAATTTTGCGGCACGGCAGGAATATTTTGACTTTTTGGAGAGACTGGGGTTCCGTTACTGTCGTAGATTGAGGAGACGAGGATTATATCTCAGAGTATTTATTACTGCTCTTGGCGAAGGTACAATGTTGACTGGCTATTCTACCAAGTCGGAACTATTTATATTATAAACAACTGACGCGTGTCTTACGGTACAAAATCTAACAGTTAACCAAAAAAGTATTGTTGACAAATAAGTTGTACAAAAATATAAACAATAGTAGAGCTAAATGGATAGTTTACAATGGGAAAGCTTGGAATACAAAGGACGACAATTGGCAATACCTTTTACGATTGTTGATGGGCAGGATATGGTTTCGATGCGGCTTAGTGCGTCGTTGACTATATTTTGTTTACCGCTCACGTGACGTATGTCTGTGGTAAATTCGCTAATAAACAAAAGTTGTCTTGTGCGGCGCGGCGTTTCTGTGTTTGATTGTACTTTAGTCATGGCGAATGTAAGCGGCTTGTGATCGGTAAAGATAATAAGTTGTCTTCCTTCGAACATCTTGCGGAAATGTTTTACAGCCATGTAGATCGCTACTAGTTCGCGATCATACGTTGAGTACTTTGTTTATGCGTCTGTAAATTTCTTTGAAAAATATCCAAGTGGTTGCCATTTGTCTTCGACGTATTGTTGTAGTACGGCACCGGCTGACTTATCTGAGGCGTCGCAGAATAGCGCGTAGGTAGCTTGATGAGACGGGTGAGCGCGTAATACGGCGTTAATTATGCTCGTTTTACACGCTTCGAATGCTTGAGTTGCCTCTTCTGTCCATTCTATGATCGTTTTATCTCGTTGTTTTACGTTGTGTAGAAATGAGTTTAATGGTGCTTGAATGGATGCGGCGATTGGAATGTGGTCACGATAAAAATTTGTCATTCCGAGAAAACGTCTGAGTTCTTCTATTGTTTTGGTTTCGGGTAATCCGTGATAACCTTGACCTTTGCTTCAGGAGGCTTGATACCATCTTTTGAAACGATGTAACCAAGGAAATGAACTTCTGACTGCCCGAGGTTGCATTTGGCGGGGTTTATTGTAATACCATTTTCTTCCAATCTTCTAAGGACCTCTCTGAGATGTTCTTCATGTTCACTAGCAGTTTCTGAGGCTATAAGTACGTCATCGACAAAAGGAAACACGAAATCAAGGCCTCTGAGCACTTCATGGATGAATCTTTGGAATATCTGGCCTGCGTTTTTTAAGCCTGGGCACATGCGCGGGAATTCGAACAGTCCCATCGGTGTTATAAAGGCTGTCTTTTCAATATCCTCTTCGCGGACGCTTAGCTGTTGGTAAGCTCGGTTTAGGTCCAGTGTCGAGATATGGTCTTGCCGGATAACTGGTATGTAAAATCTTTGATGCGAGGCATTGGATATCGGTCGGGGTTCGTGATGGCATTGAGACGGCGGTAGTCACCACATACTCTTAAGTCACCGTTCTTCTTTGGTACGATATGTAGAGGTGACGACCATGGACTTTTGCTTGGCCGGCATAATCCTTGTTCTATCATGTGCTCGAATTCTTTCTTCACTTTTTCGTATCTGTGAGGCGGTATGGGACGAGCACGGCAGTGAACGGGTGTAGTTTCAGTTTCGATGTAGTGTTGAACATTAATCTTGTTGCTAAGGTTCATTGCAGTGATTCTTGTTGTTCCCGGAAATTCGGCTAAAATCTTGTGGTACGCTTTTTCTATGTCAATGCTGCGTATTGTAGGTATATTTGTCACTCGCATCGGTGCGTCGACTTTGAGATTAGTGACACTATCGATGAGCTTCTTGTTTTTGAGATCTACGATGAGTTGGTGGTGCTTGAGAAAATCGGCTCCTAATATTGGTTTTGATACGTCAGCTACAATGAACTTCCACCTATAAGGTCGGCGAAGGTTCAAATCAAGCAAGAGTGTCTTCTCTCCATACGTTGATATGACGGTGTTGTTGGTGGCGTATAGTTTGAACGGTAGTGGCGTTGCAATTTGGCCCTTATTACGAGGTAAAATGGATATATTTGCTCCCGTGTCTACCAAGAAGAATAGCCTTGTTGTCTGGTCTGTTACGAATAGGCGGTACGAATTTTCGTCAACGCCGGCGTCCGCTGTGGCCAACGTTCTATTGTTTTCCGAAGCGCTCTTGAATGAGTAGGGCGTGGTGCATTTATTTGCTTGAGCTCCGAAGCGACGGTGATAGTAACAGAATGGTGATATTGATTCGCTTCGTGAACGGGATCTTGAATGTTATGGTGGCACTTCACATGGCTATTTGTATTCGCGTATTTGCCATATTTGGCAAATAATTGCCATGTGTTGTAGGGCAATTATTTGCCAAATATGGCAAATACGCGAATACAAATAGCCATGTGAAGTGCCACCATGAGTTGCGGTGTGGTGATCGATAACGCTGTCTTCTATAATTATTGTTGAATTGTAGCGGTCTGGATCTGAGTTCAGCGACCTCTAACGATAATTTTCTTATTTCGTTTATTAGGAGTAATTGTGTGTCCAACGCGAATGCTATTGGAGATGGATTCGGTTGTGCTGTAGTGTGGCAGACTGCTGCTACTTCGCGGGTCTGCTCCATCATCTTGTCAGCCATTATTGCGAGTTCTTCGAGAGCGGTTTTCGAGCTGAAGGATTCGCTGACGGCGAGCACGGAACGGATGTGTGGCGGCAGGTGGTTTGTCCACATGATACGTAGGGTTGAGTCTGGCACCTTCTCTCTGGCGAGGTCTCTCATTCGGCGTAGTAATTGACTCGGTTTCTGATCTCCTAACTCAATTTCAGACAGCAGCTTCTGCAACTGCCGACTGTCTGATTCTTCATAGGCGGTGATTAGTCTCTCCTTTATAGCTTGATATTGATTTTTCTCAGGTGGATTGTAAAATAGGTGATCTGCTCGATGTCTTGTTTTTCTAGTCTTGCGATAACCATTTGCGCTAGTTGCGCCTGTCCTTTCTTTGTGTCGTTAGTTGCGGCTTCGAAAGTGTAGAACCAAAGTCTTGGTCGCTCTCTCCAGAACGGCGGGATTCTGATAGAGAGCCAAATGTTGGCGACTTCAGGTGTGATTGGCTGCTGCATAGTGGTAGCTTCTGTTTGGTTCTCGGCCATTTTCATCGTCGAACAGAGATTTTTTTCCTTGTCGATGAGAAATCTTCTTTTTTCCTTGTCAGTGAGAAATCTTCTTTTTTCCTTGTCGGGGTCACCACTTCCGAGAGACTGGGGGTCCGTTACTGTCGTAGATTGAGGAGACGAAGATTATATCTCAGAGTATTTATTACTGCTCTTGGCGAAGGTACAATGTTGACTGGCTATTCTACCAAGTCGGAACTATTTATATTGTAAACAACTGACGCGTGAATATTAATGTTTAACGGTACAAAATCTAACAGTTAACCAAAAAAGTATTGTTGACAAATAAGTTGTACAAAAATATAAACAATAGTAGAGTTACGAGGTGTTTGACTATTTTAAGTTTAAGGATAATGCTTGTACAGTTATGCTAATACAATAACAAAATACTTTACTACCTAAACTAAAAGAAATTGCGTAACTACTTTTGAATGGCCGGAGTCTACGTTAATTTGTTGGTAAACATCTGGCTCGGACGTTTAGTTTCTTCCTCGAAACGTCGCTTAAATTCTGCTTACTGCACGTGTTCTTTTTAGCTTTACCGTGCGGCTACAACTTTAAATGTTTACAATGATTTTGTATACATATATAAATTATTGTCAATAAGGAGGATTAATAGAAAATCAGAAAACTTACCATATGGTAGCCAGGGCCCCAGATGATAAGGTTGCATTGTCTTAATCCCTATGCTTTAATGCGAAACAGCGAAAGAAGAAAATAATAGTAAAGAACTTCTTGGCGGGAAAGTAAAGAGTCATGTCTGCGGTTTTGTTTTATTTTTTAAAATTTGTGTTACGTCGAATATTAATGTGAAATAATGGTGGATTATTAACCGTTAAGTGTTCGCGAGTTTGCATGAGTGTTGGCAAATGAAACAAAACAGTGCAACGGCACTTTTCAAAATTCTCTCAAGAAGTCTGCGTGAGACTTAGTAAAGCCCCACCAAAGCCTCACATCTGAGATACTCGAGGGTTTGGGGGTATATCATTTCTCACTTCTCATTTCTATTATCTATCATTCATCATCATCATACAGGAAGGAAATATTGTTTATTTATTTTATTGTTTGTAAGAAAAATTACTTTGACATGGGCAAAATGCTAATTGCACAAAGCCATCAACTAAAAAAAAAAATTAAGTAAAAGGTAGGTAGGTTTATTTAAGAGTAGGTACCTACATTACATATATAAGTAATTGCTTTGCTATTGCTTGCTAAACGTAGTGATTAAATTCTCTTTGGTATGGTAGTGTAGTAGGCCTAGTATTACTTTTCTCTATGGTAGTAGGTAGGACCTGGGACAGTAGGTATAGTATCTTGCGTTGCGTTTGCGTTGGTTTGCGTGCGTAAGTTGCGTTGCGTGTGATCACAGTGCGATTTACAATGTGATTACTTTATATTTTGCATTTGATAAAATTAAATATTAGTTAGTCACTGTTGTCTGTGATGTGTAAAAGCTCATGTAAAACGAATAAAACACCGAATTAATAATAGTAAGCACAGTTCTTCATGCTCTTGCAAAACAACAGGTTGTACAACAACGACTTCAACAATAGCTCTAAGATTTAAAGCATGACTTCTATCCGAAAACTTGGTCAGCTCTCCTCATTTATTAACAGACCAACAGCTTTGTCTCAACAAGTGCGAAAGTAAGTCAGTGCCTTTATCTAGGTAGTTATTTGTTCTATTGAATAGTTTCCCTGTAGGTTTTAAAATACCTTGATGTTAAATTGTATGTTTCCTCTTTGTTGCAAACTATTTGCATGCTTAACCAACAATAATTTAAAAATTAATTTATTTCAGTTACAGCATTAAAAAAAATGGGCATTATGATGTAGTAGTAATTGGAGGTGGCATAGTAGGAGCTGCCTCAGCCAGAGAGTTAGTCATTAGACATCCTCAATTAAAAATAGCTTTAGTTGAAAAGGAAAACAAATTTGCCTGTCACCAGAGTGGAAATAACAGTGGTGTCATTCATGCCGGCATATACTATAAGCCAGGGTCCTTAAAGGCCAAATTATGTGTCAAAGGCCTTGATATGTCTTATAAGTATTTGGATAAGAAAGCAATCAAATATATCAAATGTGGCAAACTGATAGTGGCGACTCAAAGATCTGAGGTGCCAAGATTACTTGATTTGTATGAACGTGGAATACAAAATGGAGTGAAAGACATACAACTGATGGATGGCAAAGAGTTGAAGGCTGTTGAGCCACTCTGTAAAGGTGTTCAAGCCCTGTGGTCTCCGCATACTGGTATAGTGAATTGGGCTGAAGTGACAGAGTCTTATGTAGCTGACTTCAAAGAGGAAGGTGGGCGTGCTTACCTTAATTTTGAAGTAATTAAGTTTGCAGAAGCTGAAGAGGCAGATTACCCTGTCATGATAATAGATAGCAAGGGCAATGCTATACAAGCCAAGTATGTGTTGACTTGTTGTGGCTTACATTCAGACACAGTAGCAGTTTTAACAGGTTGTCCGGAAGAGCCAAAGATTATTCCATTTAGAGGTGAATATTTGTACCTAGTTCCAAGCAAGAGTAATATAGTTAAGGCAAACATTTATCCTGTACCAGACCCTAGATTTCCTTTCCTGGGGGTTCATGTGACACCAAGAGTGGATGGACGTGTTATTGTTGGGCCCAATGCAATACTAGCATTTTCCAAAGAGGGATACCGGTGAGTTTCAGTTGTTTTCCTTTATTTAAGAGACCTTCAAAAATTTTACAGATAAGTAACTTTATTTGTGACTGAATAAATATTAACATTCATAGTGTTGATAAATTAAGGCATGTCTGAAGGTTAGCTCAATGAATTATCTTTCAATGATACAGGTCATATGAATGTCATTTCATATCGACTTTATTCTTCCACGTTAAATTGAAGATTATTTCCTAGCTATCAAAGCCATTTGTTGTTGACATTTACATAATTATATTATAGGTGGATTGTAGTTTATGTAAAAAAAATGTAGTTAGATCACTCCCTGTTATATTAGCAGCAAACATGCAGCAATACCTGATTCTTTTGTTTATTTCCATTTCAGATGGAGTGACATAAGTTTAAATGAACTAAAGCAGATTTTAAATTTTTCTGGATTTCGTAAAATGGCAATGAGTTATGCTGGTTTTGGCCTGAAGGAAATGGCAAGGTCTGCTATAATGCCACTGCAGGTTATGCAGATACAAAAATACATACAGGATCTAACAACTGCTGATGTGGAGCGGGGGCCAGCTGGTGTCAGAGCACAAGCTATGGGGAAAGATGGTATGTACAAATAGCTTTAATCATCATCATTAGTCATTATAACATTATATATTTAGTAATTATGTTTAAGTATATATCATTAGTCCATGGTTTAGCATTTTTAAGTCACCTAATAAACATCTGACATATTATGGTTTAGTTAAATAAGACGTTACAGCTAAAAACGACGCCGTATTTAACTAAACCATAACATGTCAGATGTTCATTAGGTGACGTAAAAATGATTAATTACTTCATTCAAATAGTTTGTTGAGCATAATTTGTTTTTCTATCTCTAATTACTAGATATCTTTTTATTCATTGGCGTCGCTAGTGTGCGGCGTAAACACTCTTAATTAAAATTCATTAAACTATTTATGCAGTTTTTATTTTAGTGTGTTGAACAAACCTGTGTTTCCATAAAAAATGATTAGTATCAATTTATTTTCAGGTACTTTAATTGAAGATTTTGTATTTGATACTAATCCGGGGTCTGGTGCTATAGGAAGCAGAGTTTTACATTGTCGAAATGCACCATCTCCAGGTGCAACCTCATCACTTGCTATTGCAGAAATGATAGCTGACAAAATGAAAAATGAGTTTAATTTATAGTAAAGAAAAAAAATATAATAAGTTTAGTGACTACATCCACTTAAAAAGTGAAATCATTGTTATTGAAACATGTGTGTATAAAGAATTTGTTTTGTATTCCATATGTTGTTGTATATATATTGATGTTATGGCAAATTTTATTTACTGTTTATAATTTATTTTGATATTGAAGAGCTAGATGGGCTTTAATTGTGCCATTACTTTACATTTAAAATAATAGGTGCTATAGATCAGTCATTTATGAACAATATACAATTATTTCTGTTTTGTCTATGCCTATAAGTTTGTAGTGCATTTAAGATACTAATGAAAATGTTTAATAAATCAACTAAACAGTCATCTGATTTTATTTTATAATAACATTAAAAATAATACAACATTGTATATTTATTTTAAATAATAATACTAATTTAAATAACATTCATCTTTTTTCTCTTGTAAAAGCACTGGACACATTCAGTTTAAATAAAAATAGGATATGTCCTACAAATGTAGATAACATTTTAATCCCAGATACCTCTCCATGCTTTTTTGTTTCAGTAATCTATTTTTGATGTTTCTGTTTGTATAGGCCAAAGGAATAATGAGCTAGACATGTCAAATGAGATGCTACATGTACATTATATACAAGCTCAATTTAAACAAATCAAGTGTATATTTGTGCCAGTATAACTATAGAAATGTCATTGTTATATCTAATTGCTTGAGAGCTGGCTTTGTTCTTGCATTTTCAGCTTAGTAAGTATACTTTCTTATCATTCAACACTAATTCCCTGTTTACTTAAAAATACAAATTGTACTTGGAGATCATAAATGGTAGTCAGGTGAAACATGATATTACTGATGACCACAATGTATTCAGAGAATCCAAACATAGAGTAAACTGAAATAAAAGAAAAAATATTAATGAAATTGACTTTAAGTATAACTAAACTCTTCAACATTTTAGCTTTAGTAATACATACCATATGGTTCACATAGTCTGTTATGACGCAAAAAGAAATAAGCAGCAAATGCAAATGAACCAACATTTACAAAAAATGATCTCCATTTTAGTTTCATTGAAAGCTTTTCTAAAGAGGTAATGTTTGGTCTTCGTCTATATTTTGATAGCATCAAGCATGTAAAAAACATGTAGCAAATAGATGCTCCAACAAACATTTTAAAACATACTTCATGGTATGCTGGAAAAAAGAAATATCTTGTTTGATTACCCTGCATAGTTATATTTAATGAAGTATTCATTGCTTAGGTGATTAACCTTTTTACCGCCAACAACTTCTATAGAAGTTCTTCTTTGTACCTACTTTATTAAAATACATTTATACGTTAGCGTACAGCGGGACATCGCGTGCAGGATAGTTGGGCGGTGAAAAGGTTAACAATACATAGCATCATAATAAAATTGATTAATACTTAGTGTTACTGTGAAAACTTACGATAATTTTGAGAAGATGTCCAATGAGTTAGACCCAATAGTGCTACATTTTCAACTATATTTAAAAATATAGCCATTTTGACTACCATGAAACAGTTTTCTCTAATAATGCTCTTATAATATTCCCACCTTAAATGTATTAAGAAAAATCTGATGGGTGCATGGACATAAATTGCTGTTTTCCAAATAGTGTTTTGAGGTTCATAATTACCAATTGATGCAGATATTGATGGAAAAACATTTGGCACTTTACAGTGGGTGTTATTGGCTTTTTCGAAATCTTTGTACATGGTCAATAAAACGCAAGTTATGAAAGAAAACAGTGGCAGAGATACCGTAAGAGCTCCCACTTTGGTGACTGGAATTCTAATAAAATATTTCCTTCCTGAGACATTATGAAGAGGTAAATACATTAAGTTCAGCTATTCAAGGGAAAAGACGATTAATATTCTATGGAACTACAGTTCATAGAACTATGCCGTTTTGTTAGACGGAGGTTATTTTTGTTTGTAAAACTTGGCTAAAGCACAGAAAAAAGGAAGAGATTTTAAATTCATAAATAAAGGCTCACTGATTTGGTATTTTTATTAGTTGTCATTTTAACATTGACACTGACAGTTGTTCTCGTTTTTATGGACAGCTAATATGAGGCTAAGACTTACGGCCATACGCCTTTACCATTATTTAAATTTGAAATGACTTTCACATCCTCGAATATAAATTTCTATAAATGTCGGTGGATTGTTAACAATTAAGCGCTCTTGGTGATTTTCCGTCAGTTTATGAGCAATATCAAATAAAATAAAGTACAATGTCAGAAAAGTTTTGTGACAAACATCACACTTGGTTTAATTTAAGTACGCTGTATCGTTACGAAGGGCGTTACGCTCTTCAGTAGCGTGCAAGTAAAGCCTTATTAGTGCAAACATAAAATAAATAGTTCCTCTTTAGCATAAGAAACGAAAGACCATTTTTACTGTGTACGCTGGAATAACGGTTAAGCTAGCGTAATTACATATTATGACGTACCTACTCGAAAACGGCTCTGCTAATGCATCAAAATTTGTATACATAATTTATTCGCTTATCTTTACCTACGGCTCTGTAAGTATCCTCCGGCCTTTAACATTTTTGTAGAACGGAAATATTTGCACTTGCCATGTTGTTAACGGCCTCTTTGGTCTAGTGGTTAGATCATTAGATGGGCACCGGTCTAAGTCCGATGAGATTGAGTTCGATTGCAGTGGGAGGTAGGTAGGTACTTACTACTTATTGTTCTCAGTTTACCAAGTAGTATTTGTTATCAAACAAAACTAATATAGATACCTACCTATAAAAATTGATAATTTAAATAACTAGTTAGAGTGATAGATAATTATGATGGGAATACCTACGGAAAAGTAGTTCTCTATCCTTTTATTTGTATAAAAAAACAATATTTAAAGAAATAACACAATTTAAGCTTATAACAAAATAAACGAGACCTTTCTTTCTAGAATATCTGTTTAAATAAGTCGCTTGAATAGGTACCTACTTAGTTACCTACCATCACTGTAAAAGTTGAATTCATAATACAAAATATATGGGCTCGAGAGTTCCTTTCAATATTTTATCACTTTTAGTGTATCGATAAAACATGAAATAAATATTTTCGAAGTGTGCAACATGCTAGGCGGCACCAATAGCAACGCAATATCTATCGATTATATAATAACAGAATCAGAAGGTGCGAAGGCGTTGTGATACTTATGTAGTGCTTTTCCGCTATGAGAGTCTAATGTTTCTGTGGAGAAACGTTGATTTAAATATTATACTTAACATGGAGGATATCATAACTAAGAATATATTCCACGACAATGATCTAAATAAGTTATCACCAGATTACTCACCTCCGGACATCACTTTGCGCATGCATGAAAGACGGACTATGGTAAGTAAGTACCAAACTTCTACAATCAAAAGACGTTACCATTTAAAACAGAATCAACTGTTGGACGTAAATTTTAAGATCTGTGTAGTGTTTTATGTATACCTAGACTTTATTTTATATTTTTTAATCTTTGTTTAGTGGTTTCAATTCAAAGTTTGTTCTAGAATCTACTAAAGTATCGACTAAAGCGTTAAATACGCTTGTTATAAAAGACAATATATTTTATTTTGCAGTTTAGAGACAGTCACAGTCATATATTAATGGACAACAATTGGAACAGGTAAAAAAAAGTTTATTTATGTAAAAAATATTTTAGAACTTAGGTTCACTTTCATATAAGAAAATGTGACGAGATGTGATATATTATAAGGTGTTCAATCAAGGTTAAGCTTCGGAAAATGTTAGTTAACGGTGTCCTGAAGTTCCGATCACGGCTTGTAGCTATAGGAGTTTAACCTTTTTACCGCCAACAACTTCTATAGAAGTTCGAGATTTTCGTGCCGTCCACGCCAGCACTTCTATCGAAGTTCTTCTTTGTACCTACTTTATTAAAATACATTTATACGTTGGCGTACAGCGGGACACCGCGTGCAGGATAGTTGGGCGGTGAAAAGGTTAAGTGAATACACCCTTCCCTCTTGCTCAGGGGGATTTATGAACCGGTGACAAATTCTCATGCTATGATGTCAATTACTACAGGTTGGCACCCTGTATGTAGTGCGTGTTTCATTCGCCATTCGATCACGTTGACGAAAACGAGAATTTGTATGGCAAAATGTTAACTCTTCTCGTATGACGCCAGGAGGCGCTGCTTCAATGCCATACTAATTTTCGTTTTCGTAAACGTAATCGAATGACTACGGATAGTAAACAAAACTCACACTACGCATCCTGCTCCTTTTTCTCTTATTCAAAGTCAATAGTAACTTTTTTTGGCACCGTAAATTCTCGAACGGTGTGTATCTTAATACCTAATCAAATTGTAAATATGTAGGTACATAATGCAAAAGTTATTACATTATTTGATAGTACCTATATTCACTTCATGTGACTTTTAAATTCGAGATCACTGGTGAGTTTTAAAATCGCCCTCCAGGCTCTAACACCGCGGCGGGTATGTAGACGCATTTTATCACTACTAAGGTTAAAAGTAAAGCTACACGTTCAGGAGGTCAATTCTATTAGAAAACTGCAACTGCACGTTTACGCCTGTCATTTGTCGCGTGTAGGAGTAGTGCCGTGGAAATAGACGTATTCTATTAAAATTCTCTGCACCACAACTACACTACAACTGCGCGTCTACTACACTACAGCTGCACGAATCCTGCAATAAAACTAAAAGAACTAATGTCACAATTCGCTAAATACGTAAAATGCTTATAATACGCTTTGCAAAAGTTGCTCACGATCTACTTCAATAAACCTGCACAAAAACTGCACCAATACTGCTGTCATTACTACACAAATGTCAAAATATTTTAATGGAATACGATTATTTTGCAGTAAACGTGCAGGTGTAGTGCAGTTTTGTTAGTGGAATACCTATTTGCGTTACTTCTCCGTACCTGCAACACTACGGCAGCAGCGCTGCATAACAGAATACCGAAACGTCAAAATTTGCTCATTTTGACACACGCGACGCTGCAGTGTAGTTGCAGTTATTTAGTAGAATCGGCCTACTGATTAATCAAGTGCTAAAAAAATTACGATCTCTTAATTACTTTGTCTCAGCAACAGTAACGTTTTATCGAGTTGGCACCGAAAAAAATCCGACTTCAAAAAACAGGAAACTTAAAAAGTAAAAACAGCTCTAAAAAGCAATAAATAATATTGAAAACATATTATTAATTACATCAATCATATTAATTATATTATTAATAAAAAAAAAAAAAAAATAAATAAAATCCTTTTATTTCAGACAAAGTCCATATAATGTTAGTAACAATTAACCTTATAAACTATGTTAGTACATTAAATTGGTAGGTATAATAAAACGAAAATAGACAATTTTTAAAACTGACATGCGTATTAATAATATGATTAATATGATTGATGTAATTAATAATATGATTTCAATATTATTTATTGCTTTTTAGAGCTGTTTTTACTTTTAAGTTTCCTGTTTTTTGAAGTCGGTTTTTTTTTGTAAAAAAATATTTTATTTTACGATTTTTAGTGATGGGTCAACGTAGACCTAACAAAGATGCTTCTCGAAAGAGGAAACCATGGCCTAGTAGGTAGTGGTATTCCTATGTAAAACTTCAATCTTAATTAGGTATTATTTTTGTACGAACTAAACATTTTGGCATATTGAACTGTATGAAGTAAGCCCAACAAAAGGTAACTGCTGTAAATCGTTGAGGAATTCTCTCGACTGTCTATGGTCTCTATCATCAGACCTGAAATGGCACTTATAACCGATATGGGTGCAAAGTTCTTATAAATAGAAATGAATTAAGACCAAACACAAGGTAGCTACTGTAAAACGTTGAGGAGTTCCTTTGACTGTCCTTCGTCCTCATCATCAGACCCCTAATAACAGTCACAACCCATCTAGGTGTAAAGTTCTCATCGATACAAATTAATCAAGCCCAAACACCATGTAATTGCTGTAAATCGTTGAGGAGTTCCCTTGACTGTCTTTTGGCTCCATCATCAGATCGACTCCAGACCTTCATTAAGTAGTAGTGCTTTAAAATACTTAATGAAAACATTAACAAACGCACTAGTCGTCCCTACAATTTTCGAAAGTTCCCCTCGATTTCTCTGGGATGTCATCATCAAATCCTGGTTTCCTTATCATGGTACCACCCTTGGTATATCTCTTTTCCAACAAAAAAAGAATCATCAAAATCGGTTTATAAACGACGAAGTTATCCGCGAACACACATAAAAAGAAAAATATATTTATACGAGTCGAATTGAGTAACCTCCTCCTTTTTTGAAGTCTGTTAAAAATTTAAGTACCACAGGCACAGTAATGTGAAAAACATTAAATTAAAAATATGACATGAAAATATCATAATAAATGGGGAGTATAGTACCTACTCTTAGTACCTACTATACTTTTTGGTAAGACCAACTTTATTTAAACGTCTTACAAACTTGTATATTTTTAGAAAAACCATCAAAAAAGTCAAAGATGGTTTTAAAATTAATAAAGAAATAGTAAAACTACGAAATGGTTTCCACAAAAGTAATTTAAAAAATCAAATTATTATGAGGGATTGTGTCAGAAACGATACATATAAATCTGGCTTAGAGAACGTCGAGGGTGATTTGCTATTGAATGATTTAAAAATTCTCCACGATGACACTGAAAAATGCATGCAAGACATTGAAGAAGATATGAGCAAACTGGTATTACATAACACTAGTGACTTTAAGGTAAATAACAAGCCTAAGCTAGAGAAAATAAGTAATGAAAATCGAAGAAATAAAATCAAACCACTCTCTCCTATCAAGAAAAACAATAAAGACGACGAAAATATTTATGATGAGCATTTTATAAGAATTGAATGTACTTATGGAAACAAGTCACCAGAGAATAAAATCAGTAATTCAAGTGAACTTGAAAGTCATGAAACTGTAATTACAACTGTTCAAGTTGATGATGACCCAATAAACAATGTAGAACATAGTTTTGACGCGCAAGACTTGCAAACATTGTTGATAATGATGGCGATATCGAAACCTAATAATAAAGATGAAGCCGAAATATCTTGTAACCATAAAAATGTGTTAAAAACATCTAACTTTGTACCCGAGGCTTACGTTGAGATTGATGCGTTACAGCCTTTTACGGAGAATAATGATGTAGCTGATATATTGAACATTATTCCACTAAGACTAGAAATTAATGAACGAGAAACAAAAATAGCTAAGAAATATTTAGAAAAATGGAAAGGATATGTAAGCAAAAGAAAAGAAATTATGAATAAACAGAGACAGGCGTGCCTCAGTACATTTTTTGACAAGTTGTCTAAGAAAAAGATCGATGCAAATGCAAAAAAATCAAACGATTCTGTAAATAAAGCCAAGATGTTAGCTCGAGACTACAACACATATCAGCAAAGGTAAAAACTGTTTCTTTATTATTTATTTCTAAGTTAATGTTTAAAGCAAACTTAAATGCTATAAAACCTTCCACGAGTATAAAAACGGTATTTATTTTAGATATCAAGTACAGAAACACATAATTGCTCTACAGAAGGCTAAGTTGGAAGAGCAAAATAGGCTGATAGAAGAACTCAAATATAATAGAATAATTGAAGCATCTCGTCAATCAGTTGATGCTATGAAGGACGAAATCAGAAAAACATATTACGACATAGACAGGCAATTAAAACCGAAAATAAAATGTTTAACTAATGAACTAAAACTACACGAAATTGAAGGTAAGGTCAAATTATATAGGATTACAGTTAAAAAAGTATTTTATAGTATGTACAAAGGGCTGGTCATCACAAACCCGGGTTATGCATCAAAAAATGCCAGACCTGGAAATTGAACCCGGGACCTTCGGGTAGCGAGCCGAGCGCGAGCGCTTTGCCACTCGGCTACCGAGGCGTTTAATATTATCGATGGAATAACGATCGGATATTACACCACAAATATAATCGTTATGAGATTTTCAGAGCCTGCTCTTGTTCTACATTGCTTGAAAGTGCCGCGTTTTTTGCAAAGAATGGAAAAGAGGGCACGCGAACGTGAAGAGAAACACGCAATGATAAGAGAACGTAGAAAACAAATGGAAGAAGAGAGGATAAGACTCAAACAGCAGGTAGGTTATGTAATAAAACAGGTAAATTCGGCTTGGCAATTAAGAAAGAGCAGGACATGCAGAACCGATTAACGGTTTCCAGAAATCTTTACTAATGACAAAGACAATTTCTTATTATTATATAAGAAACATAAAACGAGCTGATGATGTGATGAGATGATATAAGAAATAGGTTTAGGAAATAACTATTAAGGTTTTCCTAAAGTGTTAATGATAGGTGATGATAGTTTTTGGTATCTTTTTAGGTGGAATTAGCTAAAGCAGAAATGGATAAAGAAGAAAAAATTAAACGAATGCAAGAACTGCGTGATAAAAGAAAGAAAGAGAAAATAGAAAATATAAGAAAAAAACAACACGCAGCGAGATTGAGGTCACTAATTGTAATGGCCGATTTACATTACGAAAGAACTTTAAAGGCAAAATATGGTATACGCCCGTTTAGAATATTGCTAAAAATTAAACGGGATAATATAGAAAAGGCCAAACTACATTACGCATTCCAACTGAAGAAGAACGTTTTTTTGAATTGGATGTGGTATACGGAAGATATGTGGTTTGAAAGAAATTACATGGCCGATGATTTCAACCGAAAGAAAACATTGAAAAAAGCTTTTAATAGCTTTAAACTGGTACGTATCCACGCTTACATAAAATTATTATAAAATGTACCTACATATAAATTTGGCTAGGTTTATAATTAATTGTAAGAAATCGCCGAAACCTTCATTAGATACCTGTGGGCTTAGCCAAAGTAACATTATAAGAAAACGATAGCGAAGTTCGAAAAGAATAAAATGTATGAGATTGACATAAGCCGCGGTAAATCACGTGGTCAATCTTATGTCAATCCCATACATTTTATTCTTTTCGAACTTCGCTATCGTTTTCTTAATGTTACTTTGACTACCGCCACAGTAGTGGCATCAGTTTTCGACAGGAACCGGTAATCGAGATTTTGGTCCTTTAATCATTAAAAATAGGGATCAGCAACTGGTTTTAGTCTTTAGCGACAATGGAATACCGACCACCTACTTTTTTTGCTGTCATCCCGTAATATTTCAATGAAAATCTATGTTATCTTTTGGCGATAAAAACTCTGTCGTACTCTGGTGCCATTACCCTACGTGGCTTCTTAAAGGTCGATGTTAAAGGTACACACGGCAGCAGATCAACCTACCCAAACCTGTAAAATTTATCCAATGAATATTGATCCTTATACCCAAATGATAAAGTTCAAAATTGTTTTTTATACGTAGCATGGCAAATGAACTCCATTTCACCTGATGTTAAGTGAATATGGAATCCAGATGCGACGACAACTGGTGCAGCGTGAAAACAACGCAGCATCAGTTACCCTCACTCTGCCAGCCCACAAGGTGCCTCTTCACGCCTCGTTTGAAGGACCCCATATCATAGGAAAGATGGAAAACGTGTGCTGGCAAACTATTCCATGTTTTGGAGGTGCGACAAAGAAACGAGTCATCAAATTTCTTAGTGCGCGATGGAATATTTGAGACAGTGAAGCGGTGACTCCGGAGAGCAGCACGTGTAGGTACTTCTATGGAGGAAGGGTGAAGGTGGGATGAGATCAAAGAGCTCTTCAGAGCACTCGCCATGGTATAAGCGGTAAAACACGCTAAGTGACGCAACATCTCTACGCAATTGCAGAGATTCAAGAGTATTTGCGACTTCTGCGTTGCCGATAATGCGTACAGCGCGACGCTGCAATCTGTCCAAGGCATCGAGAAGGTACTTTGCGGAACCGTCCCCCCAGATGTGCAAGCAATACTCCACGCAAGACCGTACCTGTGTCTTGTACAAAAGGCACAACTGGTCAGGCGTAAAGAATCGCCGCACCCTGTTCAGAATACCGAGTTTTCGTGAGGCTTTTTTAATCACGGCTTCGATGTAGATGTTCGATGTTCGATGGAGATGAGATGTGATTGTAGAAATTTGACAGTTTTGGGTAGGTTGATCTGGCGCAGTGTGTACAGTCGTGTTTTACTCGATATTAATCGTTAAGATGCAATGACTAGGTATTACAGTATCTCGCTTTTACTACCGGAACCCGATAGGTATTATTTATTAATATATGTTTTTTTCTAGAATGTTCTTGGCTATTCGTTGAAGAAACAAGTAGCAGACGACTACTACGACCTATTTGTAACACAATTAGTGTTCAGAAAGTTCCGGCAAGCTATAAACATAGTGGAGAAGGAAAATGAATTGAAATACCAGAAGGCAGTAAAGTATTACAACAGGTAAGCAATATTAGCAATCACTGCACCTAATACTATTTAGGGTAGTGACAGTAAGTGGGCTTGTCAACCTCTAATGATGTTATTATGATACGGCAATTGCAATGGCAATTACGGCTTTGCAATTATACAATATACTGGTTGCTTTTTTGTAATAAATAAGCCTGCGGTACTAGTGTTCAGCGACTGTCGTTGCTGACTGTACCAGTGAAAAAAAATAACCTAAAATAATAGGTAACTATTTGAAAAACAAATGTTGAAGAAATTTCCACGATTGAAATGAAACAACTTTTACGGATCTAAGTACTCGCGTTTATTTTACACATGACTTTATAAAATAAACGCGAGTAGATCCGTAAAAATTGTTTCATTTCAATGTGTAGGTAGTGTTCGCGTAAACTTTAGAAAACCCACGAGTTTACTCTGTAAGCCAAGAGCAGTGTTGATTAATTTCGGCCAGTTGGACGGAGCCACGATAGTATAGTTTGTAGTGCACTTGACTCGGCTTGTCAGAGGATTCGGGTTCGAATCCCGCTTGTAGAAAATTTTTCAACAGTTGTTTTTCAAATTGTAATTGTTCGCAACAAATTTGCTTAAAATTACATGTATATAGAAAAGCTCGATGGTGCAGTGGTTAACGCGCCCGGTCTGCAAGTGCTGAGGTTTAGAAATTTTCGCAAAGGCCGGGTGATGGGTGAACAAAAATTTACCATCTCGAGCTCCTCCGTGCTTCGGAAGTCACGTAAAGCGTTAAGAACCATCAATCCGCACTGGGCCCGCGTGGTTGTTTATAGCCCGTTCTCCCTATCCATCCATAGGGATGGCTCGTGCCCCAGCAAAGGAGACACAAAATGAGATGATGATGATTATAGATAACATAGGTAACTTATATGTCTTACGAGTAACATTTACTTATATTCAAGATTATTGTTCCAGTAATGTATTATTCAAGATAATTACTTGCTGGAGAACTCTACCAGCTCTGAACGCCTTGCAGAGGGAACAGGAGGCGAGGAAAGCAAGATGGAGGGAAAAGGTGTTAATGGTAGTACCGGACTATATACCGCCTGAGGATTAGTAAGACGCTAGTGGACTTCAGACGATACCGGTGTTATTAATGTACATGTTAACTATGTAAAAGTATTTTTGGTATAAGTAAATATGTATAATTTGATACGTTTGTAACTCTTGATAGAACTGAAGCGTTTTTGTTAGTGTATCGCTCAAGCTCAAGTGCTCAAAAAGTGTTATGTAATAAAAATTTAATGTTAACAAACAAATTATAGCATGTACGAGTATATTAAGGGTAGTGGCTTGTTGCTCTGCAATGGATACCTATATGGATGGATCGGATTGAAGCAAATATAACAAAATACTCCAACGTTACAGTCATGATAGCAGGAAAAGCAATAATGCCAAATTTGAAATACTAGCATAATTATACATTAGTCTCGATTAGAATATTATAACCTCATTAATTTGTCTATTTATTTATTTAAATAGTTTCGAATTGCCCCATGTTAGGCGCCAAATTTATGGACAGACGCCTGCACATCAAACTATCCAAAACTGTCAAATTTCTTCAATGAACGTTCAACCATCTAACTAAAGTTAGTTAGCCAGCTAGCTAGCTAGCTAACCATATGACATAGGTAGACATTTTCAGTCTATTAGGCGCCTCCGCACACTGGACGACTTGTCGTTGCGTCTAGTTGCCGCGTCTTGTCACGTTCGTCGTGTGACAGTTGTGAGCGTCAGTTCACCTAGTGTGCGGAGCGGCAACTAGACGCAGCGACAAGTCGTCTAGTGTGCGGAGCTTAGAACAAAATATATGAAAAATTGTCAACCGCAGCCTGTCGTCGCGTCTAGACGCCGAGCTGTCGCAGTCGCGTCACATGACTAGATATATATCTATGTACATATACATACATACATACATACATATGTAGTGAATACATATATCTCATGTGGTCGCGTGTTGCCTAGTGTGCGGAGGCGCTAAAGGTGAACGCACATCTAGCCGCACCGCAGTCGCCGCCACCGCATTCGAACTCATATAATGAAGTTCTGTGCAAGTGTGCAATTGTGGCACAGGTGGGTGTGTGAGAAATACATATAATAATTCGAATGCGGCGAATGCGGTGCTGGTAGATGTGTGAACACGCAGTTCGGCATAAACAATCTGATTTACTCAGTTGGTCTAATCCGCGTTTTGTCATTAACGCAGTTTGTCTTATACGCGATTCGTCATCATCGTAATTCGTCTATACGCGGTTAGTCATCAAGTCAAACTGCAGGCAGGTGAGATCACACCTTTTCTGATGTTACGTACCTACATCAGAAGAGGTGTGATCTTAAAACTCACCCTTAACAAACTCAACAATGTGGTTTTCTCGTAAACGTAACTTTTACGTGAATGTGGCCTCACTGCAGTTGCATTTTGTAGAGAAACGTTTTAAGTGTAGTGAACAACGTTCTTACAAGAACAACTGCCCCTAGTAAAGACGCATGGTCCAACTAGTTGGACAGAGCAGTTGGACCACTGCCCCGGACTGGATATTGTCATTTTGCAAAACGTTGTTCCATACGGGGGTAGTTAAAGGCCGGCAACGCCTCTGCGATTCCTCTGGTTTTGCGGATGTCCATGGGCGGCGGTGATTGCTTCCCATCAGGTGACCCGCCTGCTCTTTTGCCTTCTAATATAAAAAAATAAATGTCGTCTAGTGTTAGATATGCCTTTCGTTTCGATCGTGTAAACAAGAACGCGAGTTTGTATGGCATTGAAGCAGCGTCTCCAGGTGACAAACGAGGCGAGTTATATGCCATACAAAATATCGTTTTATATAACATGATAACAGCCCAAATAAAAGTAGCACTAGGCAATCAGGGCTATAGCCATCAACGAATTTTGTTGAACCTTACCCCCTTATTCATAATAACTATTTAAGCATTATTTAGTTAATCATTCTTTTGTCTCTTTTTCTCAAATTCAAAATGACGTTTGTGTGACGTTGATAAAACAATATTTAACTAAATAATGCTCAAATAGTTTTTATGAATAAGGGGGTTAGTACCTAACTACCTAGTTCTTTTTCAAAGCAACTACGGAATGCTACAGGCGGCGCCTGTACTGCGATCTTCTATCTCGTACAGTTGTTGAACTTAATATTTATTAAGTTAAGTAATGGGTAAGTAAAACAAGTCTTAAAATGTCATGTGCATTTATTAATGATTATGGTAATAACACCAAGTTAAGTATTTACAACTCGTTCTACCAATAAGATTACAAAACAATTAACCAATAAATAGCAAGAAATATAGTTTATTTATTGCAAAACACCCTACAAACTATAAATAAATAACTATAATAAATAAGAAAAACAAATGTAGGCAAGCCTATCTCTCTAACAAAGGGAAGATTACGTGGGGCTCATTGTATCTCAAATTTTTAATCCATTATAGCAAGGCTTATATAGACAATATAAACTAAAGCATAGATCCTTAATACGCTGACGTGTGGGCGTCAAAGAAACAGGGTAGTTTGTCATTCTCCGTCTCAATAAAGGTAGAGTTGTTAGATGTATTTCTTTAAACGTCTTTATCCCTGCACGTACCTACACATCCCGGAATGTTTCTATAGTGATCAATAAGGCAATCCTAATCGTTTTGGTAGAGGCCTTTGTCAAGTAATAAGTACACAAAAAATGTATGAAGCGTCGGTAATTCGCCATAGCCTAACAGGGTGCCAAGTGCGAGTTTTATTCGCAATTCGAGCACGTTGACAAAAACGAGAATATGTATGATTTTTTAAAATTTTTCTCGTAAGTATCTCGTAATTTTAGTAAACGAAACTCATACTAGGCACCCTGATAGATGCTCGGGTTGCATATTGTATCAACAACCATCCCGAAAGAATCTTCCCTTTATTGGAGTGTTTCAGTTTTAAATTCAAAAAACGATGCTTAGTTCTTTTTCCATATAATCGGACACGGCTGCACATCAGGCGCTGCGCAAACGTAGACACTTTTGTGTCTTGTGTGCGATACAAGCTACCAGTGAATATGAAATCAGCCCTCCCTGCGCAGACGTAGACACTTTTTGTGTCCAGTTACTTCCACCTGACACTAATACAGCAACTCGGTTTCCTTGTATGGTGTACCGTGCCGGTAACAAAAAGTGTCTACGTTTGCGCAGCGCCTCAGACGACTACAAACTGCCGAATTTCCTCAATGGACATTTAACTTACATATCAATTGTATATTGGTTAGACATTGAAGATATTTGGCAGTTTAGAATTTTATTGTCTAATAAGCATCTTATCCGTAAAAAAAACTTGGCCCCTACATATATATATCAGATCACCGTCGATCTTCTCTACAACATTACAATTTTTCACAAAAAGCAATTTCAATTGTGATCAAATAAATACAAAATAAAAATTCTTGATTATATAAAAAAACCGATTCTCTCGTTTAACAGTTGTTTTTAAACTCTGTTAAGAATTGACTAGAGATAGAATGAGCATGATTTCAATGAATATAAATTAGCTTAAAAATTAAATATGTTTATGAAAAGTTCAATATTTGTAAGATCTCTGAAAATGTTATACTCTTTTGGTAACACGCGTATAGACTAGGGTATATAGAACTAGGTTATCATTAAGTATCTTATGTATAGGGGGGATAAAAAAATAAAGGGCAACTTGAGTGATAAGATAAAGCCTTGAGGAATGTATGTAATGCGTAGTAACTCTAATAATAATACATTCTTACAGGTGTTTAATACTACACTATACATTAAGACTACATTGATATTGATATGATTATTGAATTGAAGTTTCATTATTAAACTTAGTGCATGCTTGTAAATAAATAGGTAACAAAAGGTTTTGCTATATGACGGCATTACATTGGAATTCCGGGTAGTTCGTACAATTCTTATGTGGTACAACAGTATCAGAAGTCTTAATTCGTTTAAAAATATATTTTTCCTACTTCGTTCAATTCCTAATTCGTTCAACATTATATTTTTACTATTTTGTTCAGTTCCTATTTCGTACAAATACAAGTCTTCTTTCTTTCCTTTTCTTTCTTTTTGGCCTTTGCCCAGCAGTGGGACAGAAGTTTTAGAAGACAGCCTTTATTAATGCCGTCTGTAAAGTATTTATCATTTTTTCAAAGCTATTTGGCGCAAGGCAAGAAATGTTTCTGTCGAGTCAATTGTTGAAAAAAAGTTTAATTTCTCTTGTTGCATGCCTGCCTCGCTTACCAGCCAATTATGTACCGGAAGCATGGTTAGCCCTGAAGGAAAATGCTCCAGATACCCAAAAAATTAAAGATTTTATTATATACACAGAAAATTAGTGGCTCAAACGAGCAACTGTTTCACATATATGTTGTTACAAAGAAAGACATGCTACTAATAACACGGTAGAAGGGTGGAACCATAAATTGAACAGACTTGTTGGCCATGACAAATATTCACTATTTTACGTCATATGTTTTGCGAACACAAGCTTAACGAAACGATTTCAAGTTTCAAGAAATTCTATAACACAAAAATGCGAAAAAAGAAAGAGAAGTAATACTTTCCTACGGAGACGCATAGACAGTATTGTAGAAGATTTAGTAGTGAAGAATATAACAATAATTCTAACTTGCTTAGAAACTTTGAGGAAGTTGCCGCATCAGTTTGATTTGTACAACAAATATGAAAATTATTATTTTATTGATAACTAGCTGTTGCCCGCGACTTCGTCCGCGTGAGCTAATGGCTGTAGTCTGTACAGTTTAATTTTTATGTAGGTATCTATTTGAGCTTATTAGGATATAATAAAATTATATGCATCGGAAATTTAGAAAATTGACATTGTATTTACCGACATACGTACATCTACTCACTCTTAATATCCTTTCAGCTGGGACTGCTGAGATAGACAAAGACAATCGATCTCCATTTAGTTTGGTTCTGGCATACTTCCTGTGTCTCCTTTACGTCCATCATTATTTTTCATACATTATCTCTTATTCTTTCGACTATCATCTCTTCCATGTACATACATATATTCAGTTTGAAGCACAGAATCGTCCCGTTCATACAGATTCTCACTCAGTTTCCCGTTTCAATTATCCCTCCACATACATTCAGTATACAACACCGTTTCTCGGTGGCTTGCGCGTATTTGCTACGTCATACAAACCTGAAATGGGTTTACTGACGCTCAATTATATGTAATAAAATTGGTATTTTACAGCTCAGGTACTCGTCCGGAGTCGTCCTAGGCACTGGTGTATCTTAGCTAAGATGTGTCTACTGTTATACTGTCCAACCACGGACTTCAAAAATTTTTTTGCCTTGTCCACCGAAGCTGGATATCGAGTAGCAGGTAGCGGTCCAGGATTATTGGTTGTCGGCCATAAGGCACAAAAAACTATTTACCGACTATGTTCTTATTCGTAGATACAAAATATCAATAAATTGAGAACTGTAATGAATTATATTATTGTCTATTAGGTAATACAGTATAGTATTTTATGTTACATACTTGCGATAAATTTGAACTTCTTCGTGGCATCTTGTTAGGTAGGTAGCTTTTTAGAGGTAGATCACAGGACACAGTAAGAAGTTACCTCTAATAAAAAAAAATCTGAAGTCCGTGCCTATAATACAGTTGTACCCTGCAGACTTAAACATTTTTGCAACTCTGATAACAGAGGTAGCCATCGTCTTATGCGATAGAAGAATGGAAAAACCATTTTTCTGCAATCTAGAAGTATGTACAAAATTCATTCTTTATAGGTTTTATGATATTAAAATTGTTATGATACTTACTTACTTATATTGTATCATTGAACACAGATTTATCCTATAAACATGTTAAGAAACCAAAGTAAGAAACCGCTTACATGTAAAATAAGTACTGAAATAAGTGTTTAACTTACCTGCATCAAATGTTTCATAAAACTTTTACACATTAAATAAATCTTATTTGAAAATTAATAAGAACTGAATAAGTACTGAAATATTTAACGTACCTGCATAAAATGTTTTAAAAAACTATTACACAATGAATAATTAATATAATTTGAAAATTATTAACAAAATAAAAATAGGTAGGTACTTAATTCATTGCAAAATACCAAAATTTCCTTCTGATCGTTTCAAAATTTGAGCGCCAATTTTTTTTTAAATTTTCCTGTTCTCGCGTTTTTTCACCAAATAGATTTAAAAAAATAACATTAAGTATTTTGGGCAACGACCCAAAGGTTTATACAGCCAAATTTAATGAGTACCTAGGTAACATTTCTATATGACTAAAAAAAGAGACATTATTTTGGGCAACGACATAGAGGTTTATACCGCCAAATATAGGTAATGTTTTAACTTATAACATTTCTGTGTATTAGAAAACTACAATAAGCGCCGCGCGCAGGCGCGACTAAATAGCCATATGATTATTGGTTATTTTGGAAAATGAAACAAAAGGTGTACCTATGTACAGCCAAGTTTAATGATGTGCGTGATTTCGAGCTTGTTTTTATTTTCCGTCGCTTTACTACTGCGGTGCTAATGTTCGCTTAGGTGCCTCACAGATTTATAAAGGGTAGGTAACCTTAGAGAGTAACAAAACTTTTCTAAAATAATAACTCAACGAACCTATCTAACAGTTGGTCGCGTAAATACGTATATCAAAATTTGTTTAACATTTTTCGATTTGTATGTTATTCTCTGAAATTTTCTAAGCATTTTGGTGATAACCGCATCAAAATCGGTATTCTCATGGCAACAACTATCAATGACAGGCTCAAAAGGGCAAAGAACCCAGAGCCGTAAAACACGATAGCAATAGAGAGCCAGAGCCTCAAATGCCAGAGCCGTAAAACTCATTAAAAAAAAATCCCCTATGTTACATAATAAACAACAGTTGCCAAGCAACCAAGGATTAAATCCGGGTTTAGACCAAATCAAAATTTAACAATTTTCGAGTATTTATGTAGCCTATGTTATTCTCCGGAATTTTCTTAGCATTTCGGTAAAACCGGATCAAAATCCGTTCAGTAGTTCTCGAGTTTATCGTGTTCAAACAAACAAATAAACAAACAAACAAACAAACAATTTTTTTTAAAACTATTCTATCGTGTTCCGTAAGTGATTTTAAGGCAACCTGTGTAATTTTTTTTTTATATCTTTCAATTACAGATTTTTTTATCCCTACGTTCTTATTATATGTATAGATAATAGCAACAGTGAAATTGCTACTAACCAAATAAATAATTGCGAACCCCATTTATACAAACTCACAATTACATAGGTACTGAGTTTATATTACAATAATTTTAATTGGTAAAGAGTCAATACAAATAAAAGATTTTTTCAAAGTTACATGTTCCTGGGTAACAGTTTAATTTTAAATTTAAAGTAAAGTTAATTTTTTTTTTAAGTTACTGTAAGTTATATTAAGTTCAAGAGTAAATACCACCTACGTACATTATTTTGAGTTGTTATTGAGATTCATTTTCAGTTAATATAAACTAATAATTATTTGTTAATTTGTTTTTGTATGCAAGTTTTTACTTTTGACCTCTTATTTCCCGTTAAAGGACATTGTACGAATAAAAAATGCACGAATCGTGAATGTTTATCAATTGTACGAAACTGCCCGGCAAGTTTTCATTGTAACATACTGCTGTTGTTTATTAGGCCAGCCGCACAAGCACGACTTGCTCGCACTTTGTATACGAGGTATCATCAAAGTAGTCGGAGGTTCGGGATGTACAGAGTGTATTTATTTGTACGCGTGTTTGTACGAAAACGCATTAAAAGTGCTGCCGCGGCCGGCCTTAGCCTTTATTGAACAATTAATTGCTTTTATAAAAGTACCTAATAAAGGTGCTAGTTACATAATACAGAAAGCATATTTCACTAATAGCAAAAAAATGCTAGTACATTATTTTTATAACAATATATTGTATATCATTTTATGATAATATATTATATTATTACAAATTAACAAGTTTATTTTTAATTTTTGAAAGGTTACACAAGTGGTCCAGAATAAGATAATTATTGATGTTTTAAGTGAATATTAGTATACTTAATTATAAAGTAGTTAGATACAGGTATCGTAAATATATTGCAGTCTCCTATGTCTCTTCACACATTAAGTACATTCACCAATTTTCTCCACTGAGGTTCTGCAATTATATATATATTTTTTAAACAGTAGAAGAAACAAATATAATTAAGTGTAATTTATAAACGTAACGTAAACATGCTATAAATAAAAATAATAATTATCAGCCTTTCAATTTAAGCATACACTTTTAGCGCTTGGACAAATCTTTTTGGTATATTAAATGAACAGCACATGAAAATAGTTAAGAAACTGTCACCAAATCCATAGATTCCGAGTATTCAGATAGACTTCTGTGAATATGTTTCTGCCTGTAGTCTACCTATGCAGATTTTAACTAGCTATTGTTCTGAGAGTTATTTAAGTAATTGACAAATTGATTTACAATTTATGTTTTTGTACCTATAGAAATATATAAGCAATAAGGCATATAACGGCATTTGTTATATACTGTCAAGCGTTTGCCAAACATTTTTACATGAAATTAGTTATACTCAGTAGTTCGAAGTTTAAAATCTGATGAAGAGTACATTACTTACCACTATACTTGGGAATGTAAACCAGCATTTGGTGGAGAAGTACTATAGTTATGACAAACAAATAGCCAACACCATAAACGCACGCTACGAAACATATTGCCAGTCTGCAATTACAACATATAAAACAGTCATAAGAAAATCGTTCATTTGTTCCGAAAACATACCGGAAGAATGAAGTAGAAATGGTTCAAGAAAAAATAGGAGTTTATGACAAAAAAGGCTATAAATAACAGAGACAAAGAGAGGGAGGACACCCGCTGCACCGCATTCACTGACATTCTGCCATATAATAACCAATTAGGGTACATACACGGGCTGCTTGAGCAGTTATCGAAATACAAGGACTGCTTCAATAGTCGAATTCAACAGCTGCTGCGATCGTGCTGCTTGAGCGGTTCCAAGTATGTATATAAATAGAAGACTGTAGGTAGTTCATTATGCAGTCGCAGCTTGAAGCAGTCGATTCGTCGACAGCCGACTGGTTTAAGCTGCCCGTGTATGTCCGCCCTTATTGTTTAGTAAAGCCCTGCACAGACTAGGTATCCATGGCGCACTTTTTAGTCTATGAAAATACGACGTGTAACAAGAAAAAGAAAAAAAACTATATCAAAAGAGTGCCCGATCTAGATCTTGTATGACATAATTATTAAATATTTATAAAATTTACAAAATACAGTGAAAAAATTAAACGCCTACCCGACCCAGCCAGGAATCGAACCTGGGTCTTCCGCAATCCGGGCGGCTGCACTGACCGCTATGCTACCGGGAAGGCTGACGTAGACGCTGAATTTTGTCACTGCTTTTGTAATTTTTAGAGTGCTAATAGCGGCACAGCGCGCCATCTATCCAACGGTCATTGCAACCGTTGGCTATGCAGATTCATCTTTGCAGATGAAATACTACAAATTTGATAACACAACGCTATAGTAAATTTTTACTTATTATTATAATTATTAACTTTAATTTGTTCTGCAACTTTTAATTAAATAATTCTATTTGGAATTAGTAATTTAGTAACCTCTGCGTACTTACATACATTTATGATCACTGCTGCTTGCTTATGCGCGCCTGATGCGCATGACTTCACTAATAAAAATATTTAATTTACAATGATTGCATGATAAATTAAAGTTAATAATTATGTTGAAACGTAACAACTTTTACGGACTCACGTTTATTTTACACATCATTTGAATGTGTAGTGTTCGCGTAAACATTAATATTTATGTTTTAGTTTCAACCACAGACCTATACTAACATAGAACACGTAAGTACACCTACTTCAAACGTTTCGAATGAGCCCATCTGTGCTCAACAGGGTGCCTAGTTAAGTTTTGTTTACTATCCGTATTCATTCGATTACGTTTACGAAAACGAAAATTAGTATGGCATTGAAGCAGCGCCTCCTGGCGACATACGGAAGGAGTTAACATTTTGCCATACAAATTCTCGTTTTCGTTAACGTGATCGAATGGCGAATGAAACACGCACTACATACAGGGTGCCAACCTGTAGTAATTGACATCATAGCATGAGAATTTGTCACCGGTTCATAAATCCCCTTGAGCGAGAGGGAAGGGTGTATTCACTTAAACTCCTATAGCTACAAGCCGTGATCGGAACTTCTCGTTTTCGGTAACGTGATCGAATGGCGAATGAAACTCGCACTTGGCACCCTAACCGCTGCTTATATTTCAGTCCGCGATCGAAATTATCCCAGGGAGACAAATCTGTCAAAACACGAGAAATGCCTCAATGTTCTGTTATAAATTGTAAAAACACTTAAAAGTAGTCAATAAGTTGAACACGATGCCTTCCGCCGGAAAGTTGTTTTCCTTGTTGAGGGGGGGGGGGGGGGGGGGGGTCATCTTCAATGACTTTTTCACACATCTGAAGGTTAGTTTTAATGAGATTTGATACTTTCTGCGAGTGGGAACCGGGGTGTGACATCGGGGGGTAGCTCTTTACCCCCCCCCAACCCCTAAATTTGTGCACCATTATTGTAGATTTTTACCGTCATTGTTCTGTCTTTTCTAATTAAATGAATCAACTAAATGAAATTATGAATGATGATTGGAAAGAAATTATATTTTGAAAGTAATTCAAAATCTCTAAGAGGGCTTTTTTAACCTATTACCACCACAAAATGATATCTAAAAATTGTAGCTTTTTTTTACACACCAATGCAGTTTAATTATTTAGAAAAAAAAAAAAAACACAAATGTTGAAAAAATTTCCACGAGCAGGGTTTGAACCTGCACCCTTCTGACATACCGGGTCAGGTGCTCTTCCAATTGAGCTATCGTGGTTCTAACCAGCCCGCCGAAATTATTCAACACTATTTACTTTTTACTTTTTGAAAGCCAAAGGCGCCCATTCAATGTTAACAACTAAGGTAAATAACGTATCAAAACTGTTTTAGTTCCGCAAGAAATATACAGTTAAAATCGGGTAGTTATTTTGGTATTGACATTATAATTTTTTGCTTGTTGGCTTAATAGCGCTTTTGTGATTATTTTGTAATGCCGTTTATATTTCCGTTGAAAACGTTGCCGTTGCTAACACTGAAATGTCTGTTATTGTTATATTATATTAGGTACGGGGGGAGGGGCGGGGGGTAAAATGAAATATCATAATTTTTCTATTATATACAATTTGACTACTAAAATAGGTAGGTACCGAAAGATAAGTTAACACTTTACCTTGAGCGTTACCACTTTAGCGTTCTAGGTAGCGTTTTCATTCAACAATTCGTTCAATAACCACACATGAATTGTGCTATTGATTATTTCTTAATAAAATTTAAATAATAAAATAAAACTTCTTAATAACATAATTTATATTTGCTTTGCTTTCAATATAAATCGATGACAAAATCAATGAACGAGCTTATGTATTAAAACCTTAGAGCATATTAAAACCGTTCGCAACGCGGCGTTTTAAATCGATTTGGCGCGTAAGGTGGTTTCCATCACTAAATAGCGCTTGTCAAATCATAGTATGTTAAAAAAATGTGGCGCGCTTAATTTTCATACAAATCGTGACACATGCGTCATCTATCTAGATATTTGGTCTGTGGTTACAACACATAAAAGATCTAAATCGGATACAAAATCTTTTAATTTTTATCACACCTTTCAGTTACACGTTGTATAACACAGTATACTATGGAGCAACACATTATATTTATCGTACTTTGACAGATCGGATCGCGCCGCGCCGCACAAAGGGTGTGAAAACAATAGTCAATAGAACTCTTTGGGGTTCAACATGCGCTGGTGTTACGTCTGTAAAATGCCATACACGGATTTCTTGTGCGCCACGCAGACTTTTAGTGCGCTGCGCCCTAAGGCTGCGCCCGGCCGGAGCCCGCCCGCAGACTACATCGCGCAGTCTCCAATTTTCAAAGTTCAGATAAAACTTTTACCTAATTCAGACATTTTGAAGATGCATTGTCATTTCTAAATTTTCATATATGGCAAAGAAAGGGGTAAATATCGAGATGACTTGATTGTGGAAAATGACACCTAATAAGTTTAGGAACAGAAAAAATGTGAAAAAGTGGAAAATAGTTATGAATACCAAAATAGCCATCACTTTTTAATTTATTTTTTATTTTTTTCAGTATTTCTGTAATTTTTTAAATAAAATGTATGAAAGTGGTACATTTTTATTTATTCATTATGTTACGCAATTAATTACGCGTTTAATAAAAAAACCCGCATAACAATATCGTTTATAGTTCCAAAGTTATAGAACAATAAATACACTACACGGTGCCGGTGCGATGCTGCCGCCACACGTGCAATTTCGATGTAATGTAATGTAAATGTAATCTCACAATAAGAAACTTTTATATTTTATATTTTAAAACATATTTTTTGAATACATATTTCTTAAAATGACAAAAAAGCGTCGTTTGATACCATATCATTGAAATCAGTGCACCCGGCGCCCGAGAAATTACTGCCCTTATTATTAATTTTATATCTCTGTAATTATTAAAGATATTGACATGCAGTTTTCTTTAGCAAATACTGTATTTAATTGGCAAAAATATGAATTAACAAAAAACATACCCCACGGATATTTTTTTAATAAAAGTAAGTAAAAAGCGACTCAAACTCATTTTTTTCCGAAATAAAACAAATGTTTGGGCATTTGTAAAGGTATGATTTTACAATTATTTGTTTCTGTGATAGATTATGTAATTATCTTTCATTTAACACCTAATTCATCAAAATCGATGCGGTAAACCACCTCGAAATTACATCGAAATTGCACGTGTGGCGGTAGCATCGCACCGGCACCGTGTAGTGTATTGTTGAATAATTTTGGAACTATAGAAAGTATTGATATGCGTTTTTTTATTAAACGCATAATTAATTGCGTAACATAATGAATAAATCAAAATGTAGGTACCACTTTTATACATTTTATTTACACAATTACAGAAATACTGAATAATAAAACCTTTTTCCAAAAGTGAGGGCTATTTTTTGTATTTATAATTATTTTCCGCTACCTAATTATTTTTTTTATAACAAATTAATATATAAATATTTATATAATTTATAACGCAAATTTTGTTACGAACAAATTACAAAAACACAAACGTTGAAAAAATTTCCACGAGCAGGGTCCGAACCTGCACCCTTCCGACACACCGGGTCAGGCGCTCTTCCAATTGAGCCATCGTGGCTCTAACCAGCCCGCCGAAATTATTCAACACTATTTACCTTTTACTTTGAAAGCCAAAGGCGCCCATTCAATGTTAACAACTACCGTTATTAAGGTAAATAGTGTTGAATAATTTCGGCGGGCTGGTTAGAGCCACGATGGCTCAATTGGAAGAGCGCCTGACCCGGTGTGTCGGAAGGGTGCAGGTTCGGACCCTGCTCGTGGAATTTTTTTTTCAAATTAATATATTTTCTTTAGATTGAGATCTTAATCATCAAAATCGGAGATCCGTTCAGGTTTTAGACATTTTTAATTATGTTATACGGAAGTAGCGCCATCTCTGTTCCTAAGGGATGAAACTTTCACTGCTGCGAGTGAAATCGCTTATTTTGGTCCCTACTATCACAGTGCAAAGCGGCTTGCTTCCATAACATTATATAAAATACTTTATCATTAAAAAAGGCAAACAAAGTTACTTACTCAAATTCGTAGTAGACATCTTCACAGTCCTCTGGCATAAGTATGGTGCCATAAAACACAAATGGCTGGCACACAGTTGTAAGCCCCAAATTAACCCCAAACAAAAGAGTTCCAAATGCAAATACTTGTCCAGCTAAAAAGTATATGTAGTTTGGTCTAAGTACACAACAATCCCACCTGAAATATTTAAAAAATTAATTAACAAAGACATTACATTTATATAGATGACATACAGTACATGACATTAATGTAGGTACAAAAATATTATTGTACAATTCACTTGTACGTAGTGTCTAGCAGTGTAATTTGGAGACCACCTTTCGCTACACACTCCCTTAGAATTGAGCAAATTAAAAAAAGATTTTTAGGTCATTTGGCATATTCTAAGTCTAAGGGAATGAGTAAAAAATCTTCCTATGAGGTGAGGCTTGAGCGATTTCATATGATGGGCCTTGAAAATCGTAGGGATAGATTGAATCTTATTTTTCTTTACAAGCTACTACTACGAAACCAAATTGACTGTCCACATTTATACAATAAAATTAAATAATATAAATTCATAATATAATATAATATAAATTCATTTCATAATATAATATAAATTCATAAAAATACACGTGCAGGCTACTTTAAGGGAATTGTGACAAATTTCCTTTAAAAGAAACTTGGAATCTACATAGCAAGGTAAATACTACCTGTATCTTAATCTGTATCAATCAGCTCTAAAATAAAAATAGTAATATTTTCACGATAACATAATTGGCAGTGCGCCTGGCCCGTCATATCATGGGGTGCGGGTTCGAATCCCGCTCGTGGATTTGTATTCAACACTTTGTCTTTTTTTAAATAGTAATGTTTTCTTTCATAAACAATATGTTCAACGTAACAAAACCTAAAAAATTAAAATCAAATGATATTTTAGTACAAGATTAAAAAACAATAACTATAAGTTAATTTTTACTTTTTATTTTCAAGTGCTAATTGCTGCACTGAAGCTAAAATAAACATTTATAAAATTTATGAAATATAGTTAAAAAAAAAATGAAACGCCTACCCGACCCAGCCAGGAATCGAATCGGTAAAAAACATTAAAAAAAGGCAATATTATACAAATACTCACCATATTGAATGAAAAAATCTTTCGTTAACTTCAATTTGACACACCTGACAATAATGAGAATCCGAAGTTAATACAGGACTGTAACAAAATAATAAAGACAGTGTAATAGAGACAATGCATGATTAGTTAACATTGATTTATTATAATACATATAGAGAAATAAACTAAGGGTTGGTACATTTTTTTAAATTGTAATAAATAATAATTGTAACCAACCGGTTACAACATTATTTATAATATCAAACAAAAAAAGGGCACAAGGTGTACTAAAGTGGAATATAACAGAACTGACTGATGTGTAGGTAAAACTTTGAAATCTATATTTGCAATTATTTTAGAAATTAGACAGTTTAGAAAGATTTGCCATATGACATGCCTGTGTGCAAGAATACTTACCTTTATTATATTACATAAGTGTCATTGCTTTTGTGCCACATGTGAGTCACAATCAATGATTACAATAAGTAGGGCTAATTAACCTAAAGTTTGTGGCAACATACAACAATTATGGTAAAACCATAAACCATAACTGTTCTAAAAACCATTCAAGAAATTATTAATAACATTATGAACTATTATATATCAATCAACATTTAATAATACTTCTTTTTCCTTGGGATTTAAAGTAGTTTAATAAAATGATGTTTTGTTAGCTACGGCAGCTTTGGTTATTTTCACCAAACTTATGCAACGGTACAGTTTCATCTCTCTTGTCCATTTACTATGGCTATTAATTCAAATTCAAATTCAATTCAAAAATCATTTATTCAGTTTAGGCTACAAGTAGCTCTTATGAATGTCGCTATGCCATCGGTTCGTAAGTCTACTCTGGGCGGGAGATCTTGCACTGAGAAGAACCGGCAAGAAACTCAGCAAGTGTCCAGCTCTTTTCTCCCTTACAGCGTCAAAAAAAATAAAAATAAAAATTGGAAAATGCCCTATCATAGCAGGACACTTTCCATTACAAATAAACACAAAAAATATAGAAGACAACTACAACATGTAAAAAAACAAAACAAATAAACAAATCTAATATATCAAATTTACATCTGGTATAAGTTAAATTTCCACAATGTCATACAGTACCACTACAGTACTCTAATAAAAGTCAAAAATTGTTTAAGAAAAACAAAGTCAAACTATAGTAATTAATACTAACAATGAGATAAGTATGCAAGAGCAGACCAGCCTCCACAGGCGGCACCCGTTCACGAGTATGACATATGAATCAGCCATCGCTTCGCTCAACCATATTTTAGGGAACCTAACGACCCGACGCACACGCCACCACCGCAGAGACAATAAAGAGAGCATGACACACTCAAGATACTTTAAATAAAAACTTAATGATCTATTTAACGCTGTTTGTTATCTGTAGGACACTGTTCAAAACTATCATATCAGTATAAAAATTATATAAATTAATTTTATTATGTATATTGATACAAATAGAGTATAATGTGTTTTTTATTACAACCAGGCTGTTTTATCATCCAATTATTCTTTGACTTTAATAATAACCTTTTATAAAAAAGTGTAACTACTTACAATGTGAAATAACATGTGCAGGCGAGCAGACTAAGATGACCACACATTCTTATCATTAAAATAATCATCAATTTTATAGTAACCTTTTTTCATTAGACCTTGTTTTATTTCTGTCTTAAACATGTGTAATGGCAATTCTGTTAGAGTGAAAGGCACTTTATTGTATATTTTTATACATTTCCCAACAAATGAATTACCAACTTTATTGAGTCTAAGTTTTGGAACAGCAAGTTTGTTTTTGTTTCTTGTGTTAAAATTATGGGTATTACTTTTTTTTTCGAATTTATCTAAGTTTTTATAAACATAAATGATATTTTCATAAATATACTGTGAAGCTACAGTTAAAATATTAATCTGCTTAAATAACTCTCTCAGCGTATCACGGGGCTTAAGGCTATAAATAGCTCGAATGGCTCTTTTCTGTAAAACAAAAATGGTTTCAATGTCAGCCGCTGAGCCCCACAATAAAATACCATACGACATGACGCTGTGAAAGTAACTAAAGTAAACCAATCTTGCCGTTTCTACATCAGTAAGTGACCTCATTTTTCTAACCGCATAGGCAGCTGAGCTAAGTCTTCCTGCCAGGGCAGCAATATGAGAACCCCATTGTAATTTATGATCTAAGGTAATACCCAGAAAAACTGTCGAGTTAACTATTTCAACTATTTCATCGTTCATAGTGATACTGGTATTAACCTGCTTCACATTGGGCATCGTGAATTTCACACATTTAGTTTTTTTTGCATTAAGCAGCAGGTTATTAGTGGTAAACCAATGTAATATTTGAGAGAGAGTATTACTTACGTCGTCAAATATTGCTTTATGTCTATCAACTTTAAAAATCAATGAGGTGTCATCAGCAAATAATACTATCTCACAAAGATCTTCGGTGTAGTAAGGTAGATCATTTACATAAATGAGAAATAAAAGAGGTCCTAATATTGAACCCTGGGGCACCCCCATAAGTAACGGGGCGCCAGAAGAATCAGTACCGTTAATATTAACTTTTTGAACTCTGCCAGTGAGGTATGATTTCAATAAGGTAAGTGAGTTGTCTGAGACACCATAATGTTCTATTTTTAATAATAAAGTATCGTGATCGACACAGTCGAAAGCTTTCGATAAATCACAGAAGATACCTATCGCATCCTGTTTCTGCTCCCATGCATCGAAAATATGCTTAATGAGTGCAACTCCCGCGTCGGTTGTATTTCTACCTTTAGTGAAACCGAATTGTTTGTTATGAAGTAACTGGTTATCTGTAAAATGTGACAGCAATTGATTAAAAATAACTTTTTCAAAAATTTTACTAAGAGCCGGTAGTATGGATATAGGCCGAAAATTAGATGGGTCACTTTTATCGCCTGTTTTAAATAACGGTATAATTTTACTGTACTTCATTAAATCTGGAAATACACATTCATCAACGCATTTATTAAATATTATTGCTAAATTAGACGCGATAGAAGATATTATAGATTTTAATATATCAGTGGAGATACCCCAAAGATACTCAGTCTTTTTTATATTAAGTTCACTAAAAGCTTTTATTATTATATCAGAATCAATATAGTGAAAATTGAATGGAATATTACATATTTTTACACTCGACACAAGAAGAGACTGGGCAAGATGTTTACAAGAATTTAATTTATTTGATGTAATGAGTGGAATTTTTGAGAAAAATGTTTCAAACGCGCCTGCCACTTCCGTATCACCATTGATGTAAGCATTATCGACTTTGAGTTCAAGTATACGATCACGAGACCTTACTTTACAAGTTTCTTTATTAATGACGTTCCAAGTGGCTTTTATTTTATTTTTTGAATTCACAATCTTTGCCCGAATGTAGTTGGCCTTTGCTATGGAACAAACTTTTTTGAACATTTTTGAATAATTTTTAACATATTCAATTACACTTGGATCCTTAGAGTTTGCCTTTATATCATATAATTGATACAATCTATTTCTACTCCTGTAGATGCCAGCTGTGGCCCAATCACTGAATTTAGTTTTAGACTTATCTACTTTGATTAATTTTTGAGTAAAGTTGTTATTAAACTCTTTTTTGATTATTTCGAATAGATTGTCGTATAAGATGTTCGCTTTGTCATTGTTACATGGTATTTGTAACACTTTATCATTAACATTCTTCTTAAATCTGTCTAATCGATTAGTGGTCACTGGCCTGTATAAAATATTCATTGAAAGACATTCATATTGGTGCTCAAATCTAACTATCTGACCACTGTGATCAGAATTTATAAAATTTATTATTGATTTCTCAATATCATTACAATTAGAAAAAATATTATCTAAACAGGTAGCTGATGTGGCTGTAACTCTTGTAGGTTCATCAAAAAGATTTTGCAAGTTAAACGATTTGAAAAGATTAAGAAACCTTACCGAGTTCTGTGAGTCATCTAAAATATTTATATTAAAGTCGCCACATACAACTATCCTCTTTTTACAATTGCATACCTTTTGCAAGGTTTCTTCCATAATGGACTCAAATAAGTGGTAATTACCAGAGGGAGGCCTATACACACAAACAATAACATACTGCTCGAGCTCCGCACATGATAGTTCAATATTTCGTTCAACTGAGAGAGATACTATGTCTTTACGCTCCTTTGATTGTAATGTATCGTTAATTAATATCAGTGACCCACCTCTTATAGCAGACTCTCTTGTGAACGAACTAATGACTTTATAATTATCAATGCTTACTAACAGTTCGCATTGTTTTAACCAGTGCTCGGTTAAGCATAATACATTACATTATTTATACCCAGTAGTAGGTGCTTATGGGCTGAAATGCTGATGTATGATTACATTATTTGCAAGTAAAACAAAACAAAACAGTTAAATGTAAGTTAGACAACCTACCACATTTAAAAAAATATAATTAATATTTAGTAATTTTATTCACTGAATATCATACTTTATTGCCAACTTAAAGTAATTTAGCCCTACCAATTCTGATAACTACATATCACAATGAAAATTCTATTGTTTTGATAATAATTGGGCTGTGTGTACTAAATGTTTAATTATGCTATATATATATATAATTTACCTGTAAACTTTTCCTTTTGATGAACCTGTGGCCAATTCAAAGTCAGCAATGGCTTTCATTTTATAAAAGAAGTAGCAAGTACAAGCCAACAGCAACAAGAAAACAAAGTTTTCAAGTTGTGTTATCTCGAGTAATCGGAGAACACCCAGCTCAAACACCAGAAACATGCACACGCCTGATGACATTGTCCAAGAGAAGAAAAATGGTGACCTGTGGATAAACGGCATCATTTAATACTGCTCTAGTTGAGTTTCCTTTGATAACTTTATTATTGTTTGAAAGTCAACACTATGTGTATGTGCAATAAATTAGGTACCATAAAATTATGATAAGTAAATCACAGCTTCAAATAAGTGTATTAAACTGGCTTTCATTTTTAGTTATGAGGGAGCAACAGGAATAGATAACGTTGATTAATTAAATAATATGCACTGCTTGATATACCTAGGCAGTATAAATATAAATAGTAAAAAAGTTAAGAGTGTATTCACCTGTTTTTTTGACGAGGTCTAGAAAGGACGTACAATGTACCCATTCCTATAACTACCATGATTACGATGGTGATTGTTCGAGACAATGTAGCTACTATAAGTAAAAGTGGCAAGATTATAAATGGTAAAACAGCATCCAAATCCACTTTCTTAGAGCCTGATTTATTGGAGCCGTAAGGCAAAATATCTTGAATTGTATAGGTTGTGGTCACCATCTTTTTCACTAACAAATTACACAGCTATGTGGTTTAAATAGTTATTCAATTTCTTGGAAAACACGTCAGTATTTCGTTTTGTTTACAACAAATCGTATTCACTCACTCGAAGTCTAGAAGTCTAGAACTACAAAATTTATAAGCTTTTTAAAATTCCATCCATGACAAAAGTAGAGCAATCAAACCCATGCAGCCTTGTCAATAACATGTTTTCTTTATTTGATAGTGACGTTAGATTGATGATTATTAATTTTAAAACATTGAAAACATAATAAAAAATACATATTTTTAACATAAAATAAGGTAATTTGTAGAAAGTAAATGATGGATGACTCCTTTCGAGTTTCAGTAATGGTGTAAAACTTCACTAAGTCGTTCAAGGATGTAAACATTTTGTGAATGAATGTTGCGACCTAATCAATAAACCTAATTAATATCTGGGAGCAGTGTATGTTTTTATCTTGGCTTTTACTTAGGATTTTTTGTAGTGTTCGTACATAAACATTGACGAAGTTTTTTTTCTTTTAATAGTTCCTAATGAAAATCCGTCTTATGGCGAGAAGGAGGGGAATACTCATTACACTCAGGACGAATTAGAAAACAAAATAGTTGCTGAACTATTACGTTTCCTAATTCATAGCTAAATAAGTTTGTTCGAAATGTAGCCTTTTTTTAATACCCACTTTAGTTTTTATCGAAACTTGACGATCCTCCCGTAAGCTTCCGGTTCCGCTACCTTACCTAAAGCCGGTCCCAGACTCACAAAATCATTGTTTTCTCATAGTTTCGGATTTAGCTATCCAAACGCACTTGAAAACTTCAAGAGTTTTGTAATCCTTATAACAAATAAGTCGGTGACCTTTTCCCTCCCCTGCGCTTCTTAGGTCTGTGAAGACTTGAAGCAGTCACGGTTTCGGTCGTAAAGTTTTAACATCTTCCTACAAGCATTTTTAACTATATAGCCTAGGCTAAGGTAGGTATTCTGTTAATTTTAGTACGTGACTATTTAGTGTACAGTCGGCAGCAGATCAACCTTCCCAAATCTGTCTAATTTCTCCAATTAATATTGATCCTTATACCCAAACAATAAAGTCCAAAATTGATTGTAGAAATTTGACAGTTTTGGGTAGGTTGATCTGCCGCCGTGTATACATTACATAGTAGATATCAAAGATAACACTAGTCACATAAATTATAAGTACCTAGATTCTTTTTACTTTGTATTGATCACCTACTCACACACAAATTACTTTTATTAATCAGCTATTAATTATATTTGAATGTTTCGTGGAACCAATCAAGAGCTAGGTCAGCGCTAGGTAGCTAGCTCTAGGTAGACAGGTGAGTGAAGCTATATTAATATGAAGCTGATCACTATACTTACCTACTTATAGTGATCGATCACGCATGTAAATATGTTATAGCTTTATATACCTAGTTATAAAAAATATATATCGTCAAGTGTCGAACACTGGAGCCATTCCAACAGGCACTATCAGCAGTTTGAGTTTCCTGGGTTTCTTGTATGGTCCGTTTTCCCTACTAACTTCCGAAAAAAACGTTGACATCAATATGAGCAAATAATCTCGGCCGCTACCGAACAATACTTAATATAGCAACATATCGTTAGCATCACATTCACTTAAACTTAGGTACCCTACCTACACAATTTTTAGTTCAGAAAAACAGCGTTGCTGGTAGTTGCAGTTTTTGAAGCTGCAAAACATAATTAGTCGTAGCAATGTGTATTAACTACTTTACTACGACAAACAGGACCCCGCCATTAAGTACCTTGTGTTGTGCTACGTCGAATAAATGCTGACTTTGGTGCTTTGACTTTGACGGTTACAGAAACATTTTAAAGATACCTATCATTTAACATCGATAGCAATCGTATCAACCACGTATCAACGATAACACTGACGCTGTTGTGTCGTCATTCCCATTGTGGATGGCGGATTGGCGGCGCAGCGCCGCCGCCGCCGGCGATGTAAATTGTAAACGCTTTTTTTTTTAAAGACATTGCTGATTACCTCAAACGGCATTTTTAGCTTCATCGGGCTTTTTTGGGGGCGGCGAGGTACGTAAAGGGTACCTCAAGCCGTGTGAAACGAATCACCTTCGGAGGTTTTCTAGAGGGAACGGCATTACACACTTAAAAGTGCGTGTCCCCGTGCGCTACTAGATTCTCCGAAGGGTTCGGATCGGATCGGGGAGCGGAACAACCCGAGGGCGCCTCTAAAGGCTTGTATCTCGACTCGGGTTGACCGGGCCGTGGTGGAGGAGAGAAGCGCTCAGGTACATGTCTGTACCTGGTTTAGAGCGCGTGTAAACCGGTTCTTCGTACCCTTATGTTCTACGAGTACGGTGTCTTGGGCCTAAACTAGTGTGCATGTTTAGTGTAATCTGTAAATGTGTAGTGGCATTTTGAGCGTGTAAACGCGTGCACAGAAGAAAATAATAGTATCTTCACGCGGGGTAGCGGCCGGCGAAGCCCATCCGATGCGCAGCCACACATGCGCCGTGTCAGTCAACAACAGTCGGCGCGCGCACGCGTATATAACGCAACGCAATATTTTTTCCTTATCCGCCACAAGCGACACCGACAGTATTGATCGGGCGTCCGCCGCGTTATCGCGTCTTGAAAATGCGACAAGAATAATTATACTTAACAAGTGCTCGACCGATATAAAAACTCAATGGAACCATGCTACATGGAGGTGTGAGGATACGGTGGTCTGAGTGAACGTTACATCAGCCAGTTGACGATAATGTCGAAGGTGAGTGTTGTATATGAAGCTGCAGGTAGTAGCTAAACTGCTAAACCACTGTCAAGGACGTTGTTGCAAAAATGAAGCGGATTTTTGTTTTTTTATTTTGCTACATCAGTGTTATAGTGTTTCTTCCTATACAGAGGGAATTAAAATCCCAAAAACTTCTGTGGATTTTGCCTGATTTATATAAAACTTTAATATATTTTTGTGTTACTTGGATTTGAAACAACTGACTAAGTAATTGATCCATCTCCTTATACTAATACGAATAATTTTTCAGAATACCTGTTATAGAGACAATATTGACAATAATTTCAATAATTTCATGACCTAAATTCACTATTCCAGTGTATTTGGTATTTTGCAATAGCACATAATCGTATATGACTATAACTCAGACCCAAGCCTAGCTTGTTTATATTGTGAGTCGGTAGTCTGGTTTAAAGTTATAGTTATCGCTTCAGTTAAACAAGTATATTTAAAGAAGACTGGGTTCGGGTAGTAAAAAGGTCAGTTAACAGACAACATATCTTTGAAAACAGGCCGGAAGTCAAACGGACCATTCTATTTAACTTTAAGTAATCTACCTACTTTTAACGTTTTCCTAAAATAAACTAATATTTTTTAATGTTCATTGCTTACCTTGATCCAATTGCAAGTTACCTACAATACGATCTTGTTTCAAGACTTGTTGTCATTCGGTGTTATATTCCCGACATGGTTAAAACCGATAGATCTGGGTAGATAGTTTATTTTACCACTCCACCGCCTAAATTTGGCGACTCGTTTCTTTGTCACACCTCCAAAAGATGGAATAGTCTACCAGCACACGTTTTCCCTCCTTCCGATATGGGGTCCTTCAAAAGAGGCGTGAAGAAGCACCTTGTGGGCCGGCAGAGTGAGTTTATCTGATGCTACGTTGATTTTCACGCTGTACCAGTTATCTTCGCGTCTGGACTAAATTTCCACTTAACATCAGGTGGGATGTAGTTAGTCGTTTGCCGAGCGATCTATGAAAAAAAATAATCCTTTTGTTTTTAATTCCATGCAGATTAAAATTACTGTTTTGTTGACACAAATATCGATAGCTATCGATAGAGCGATATTTGAATCATTGTATGAAACAAATACTATTCACAAAAATTTATTTAGTATCGATAGGTATAAGTTTTAAGTTATTGCTGTAACAATCCCATAAAAAACTCATTAGTATGAATTGATATTGTTACACAACGACCATTTTGATTCATAATATTGTAGTAGCACCGTGGGTGGTGGACACATTAAGCCCAGAATTCGACACCAGCTTTGGTCGCCAAAAAATAATATAGAATTTCATGGTATAATTTTATTGGATGAAAGCTAGAAAGTAGGTGGTCTGTAGGTACCTACTCAATTGCCACTAAACGCTGCTGCGACTGACCCCTATTTCTAGTTCCTATCCTAACTCTCGAAGGTCTATCTAAAAACGTTTTTCTTTATGAATGCCAAAACTTTTGGATCTGCTGTTAGACGCATTAAAACCGAAAACATACTTACCTAGGTAAGTATGTTTTCACGAAAGAAAGACAACTTCCAGTGAACTAGTTCACTGGAAGTTGTCTTTCCTTCGTGATGAAATTACTTACAAAACATTCGATGTTTGCCGCCTTACGACATTGATACAGCGAATGCTCAATAGTGTATTTGACAAATGCTGTGAATCTCGATGTTTTTCATTCCGTATCTTGTCTTTTAACCGACCTTAGTTAGGTAGGTATTTTCATTACCACCACTGTAGCACGATTACTTGATAACATATCCTAGTACGTAGTACATATTATGTCCTGTATGACCTACTCATTCAATTATACAAACAGGTATTCAATTCGAACATAGTAATGCGTATAAAGACATACCTACTGAGTAGTTAATTCTTACCTACCTATAGGAAAGTAAGTAGATCTTGTTACCGATACAAGTACCTACGAGTTGCATGCAAAGTAGTTTCTTTATTTGCTCGTTATTGATCTTTCCTTCTTGTGTAAGAATACTTACTATACAAGTATGGTGGATTCAATTTCTAGAGCTCGGTGGAAGGTATTACCTACCCAAAACATGCTTCGGTCAATTATTTCTTAGATACTTGTGCTAGATCTTAGTTTATACAGTCCTCATACACATCACATTAAGGTTAGGAAGGTAATACATAAATAAGTGATAATTTTTAGTTACGTACCTATACAGTTCGATGTTTTGCTTGCAACATCACGAAAAATAATACAAAGGTAATGAACAAATACAACATTGAAATTAGGCAGACATTAATAAAGCGATCTCTTCCAAATAAACAGACACACGGTGGCAGAGAACTTAGCCGATATAAAAATTGGAAGTGCAAACAATTCGTAATACAAGAAAGCACAAATACCTACATGACTACAGTGGCACCAGTGGTTGACTGGAAACCAGTGATCGGCATTTATTCCTTTAATCATTAGCAACTGATTTTAGTCTTTAGCAAACAATTAAATAAAATGTTTTTGTTTTTGTTTAAATATAATTTTTAACGCAAATTTTGTTGCGAACAAATTACAAAACCACAAATGTTGAAAAAAAATTCCACGAGCAGGATTTGAACCTGCACCCTTCTGACATACCGGGTCAGGTGCTCTCCCAATTGAGCTATCGTGGTTCTAACCAGCCCGCCGAAATTATTCAACACTATTTACTTTTTACTTTGAAAGCCAAAGGCGCCCATTCAATGTCAACAACTACCGTCATTAACATCTGATCATAATATTTTTACAAATACTAAAGATCAATTAAGAAGTAGGCAAGCTAGCTAGCAAGCACGATAGCTCAATTGGGAGAGCACCTGACCCGGTATGTCAGAAGGGTGCAAGGTTCGAACCCTGCTCGTGGAATTTTTTCAACATTTGTGTTTTTGTAAACAATTAAATGCAGACCACTTGTTACCTAGCAGTCATCCCGTAAAATTTCAATGAAAAATGTTTGTTTTTGACATAGAAAAATGTGTCCAACACTGGCGCCACTAAAATATGTACCAAAAGGGCTGCTTTTTAAATGTTATTATTGTTAAGCAATATTCTTCTCAACCGCTAGTAAGTAGATTGACATTTTTATTATTAGATGCGGAAACTAAATGATTTGGAACACTGCAAACATATTGTTAATTATTACAATGTGTTTATAATTAATAACTTCAATTTAAGCACTGGGAATGCCAATTAATTATATGTTCAAAACACACTTATTCAAGTTTAAAGATGAATGAAGCTACCTATATAAAAACAAGAAGATCTCAACATACAATACAAACAACTCAGCCTTATTTTGCCTAGAGTCTCTATTTGAATGTATTTTACGAACTTTCTTAATTAGTTTGAAGATTTAAAATGTCAAGCCTCGTAAAGAATAAAAAAAACAAAAATCGCAAGCCCGATAACATAAAAACAAAACACAATCTTTCTTTCGAGTTATTAGTGTTTACGTCACCGCAAAAAGTCAGCCATGGTTCATTGACTCCACGTCCGTCCCTGGGAACTTTTTGCTTGGCAAGAGGCGATAATGAGAGCAGAGATGAGCAAACGTAGCCTGCATGCTATTATTTACGTAACAGTTTCTTGACATTAGATTCCTAGTAATTTATTTACGTTGACATAGGCAGACTAACTTAGTAGTATTTAAAATAAAGTACCTACCTAAGTACATACAAGTTTAGAATAGTCATATTGAAATAGCAGTTACTAAAACGCCGCCAGCCGTAGCAAATTTAAAAGCACGAAAAAAAATTGAGCTTGTGTAGTTTTTGCGGTTTTAGAGGTGAGTAACCGGGGTAAAAGATGTCATTTATTTTTTTAATACAAATATCGAGATTTGTGAATGTTTTTTTCTTTGAAAAGGCACAAAACGACGTTACCTACTTACATTTACTTTAGGATGAAGTTATATTGGTGAGAAAATAAGATAAACAATTTCCGTAATAAGATGTAAAATAACATTGAGATTTACGATATTGTAGGTACTAATAACTAAACTCAGTGAAATAATAATAATCTGATCATAATTGATATAAGTTTATTAGTTTTCATAATAAAATAAATTCCATCAATTACCTTAGGAGGTAATTCAGAAGATAAAATTAAGGTACTTAAATATTTTAATAAATAAACCCAAATATGATACACTCCTAGTTATACCCATTTACGGAAATTCTGCAATGAAAATATGACTGAAAAATCTGAAATAGAAGTTACCAACAATCCGTGAAGTTGTTGTTTTATTATGTGTTACAGTGCACTGGTACAGCAAAATCATACTTTTTCAATGAGCATCATTATTTATCGCTAAATTTATATAATTTATGGTATCACGGCTTTCAATTCGGAAATTGTCGCTATTGCGCCACAACTCGCTATTACGAGTACAAGTAATATATTGATTGCATTCACGGAATGCTCGAAAAGTTGAAACATAATTTTGGCGTGTTTGAAACTGATACTTCATAGTGTTGCAAGCACATTTCGGCACAATCGCCACACACTGTAAAAAAACCTTGAATTAATATTAATAAGACAGGGGAACCCGATAAACCGGTATGTTACGATTTTGTAGACACATCGCTTGATTATTGAACGATGACAAATGTAATATGTAGGCAATAAACTGTTAATTGGTCACTCGGTCTAAATAAATAAGTATGTATTTTTTCGGTTAAATTTTCTATTAAAGATATCATTTTCATCATCAGCATCAGTTTAATTTATTTCCCCACTGCTGGAGCACGAGCCTTCTCTGTGGATAGATAGGGAGAACGGGCCATAAACCACCACGCGGGCCCAGTGCGGACTGCTAATGCAGCCGGGACCAACTGCTTTACGTGCCTTCCGAAGCACGGAGGAGGTCATTTTCATATTATTGGTTATTTAAGTAGGTACTTTATTTTGGTGACAAATCCATGTGGGATAAAATTAAACCTAGTAACTGGGTTATGTCCTTTTTTTTTTTTTTTTTTTAATTCGCAACGAAAAAGCGCTTCACTTTCATCTCAGCTGATAGTAAGAGATGATAAGGCTGAAGTTAGAACTGCACACGTAGTATTTGGCCAAAAACAAGGCCGAATTCCCAAAATGGGAAGGGAGGAACCAATAGGTCTATAGGTATTTCGTTACATCAATATCGTTACGCATTTGCAATTGAATTGACGTTGTAGTACCTACTTACACGCGTTACGTTACATTTTCCAATACTGCGGATGTGGAATGACTGCGCAACATATCCGAAACCCGCATTTAATAGGAACTTGCTATAATTAATGATTGTAATTTGCAGAAGAGAGGGCTGAAATTTATAATGGCCGTTCAATGTGCAGTTTCTTTTACCTTTGTAAATGTAAACTGTGATATACAGTAGCAGTACTTTGTTCTTCTTCTAGAATGGTAGGTAGGGGAGAACTACTTATTAAACTCGTTAAATAATTGTTTTTAGGGATGCCTAGACCCATTGCATAGATTTTCATATGGTTTCCATCCGACAATTTGCCATTGTGCAGATTGCAACTTATACGTACATTTATTCTGTGCCCAAACCAAAAAAATGTATAACAGATCCATAAAAAAAAAATAACGACTGTAATAAAAAGAAACAAGCCACAGTTCCTGTAATGCAATTATTGCTTACCGCAAAGAATATAATCAATTATTAATTTAGCAAAATTATTGAGCGGAAACGATGGCAATAGATACTATTTGACCTTACGTGTTGTTTTTGCAAGCCTTTGCCTTTCATGCACAGGCAAGGATTTGTAATACAAGTCGTCTTTAATCTATGGTGCTGACTGTAGCTTAAAGGAATTTTAGTCTTATTTCGTCACTGTTGAAGTTTATTTTGTAGTCGTGCAATCAAGCTAAATCTTTATGCTGCCTGCTCAGTAATCGTGACTGGATGTGATTGAGATTTTGTATTATTTTTTTGTATGTTGTTATTTTACATTTACAATGCTATATTTATAGCGAAATTGGAAATTCGAGTCCCATTTGAGGCAAGTCGTGTTTTTTCAAAGTGCTTTTTTCAGTTTTGTTCTTTTGTGCAGTGTGCGGAGTTTTTTCAAAGATTTAGATCGGGATAATTGTATTACAATTTGTATGGGGGGAATCTAGTAGCACTTCAGCAGTGATAAGTCAGTTTTCTCTATACCGGCACTGCTTTAATGGCCCACCACGACCCAGTCAACCCGACTCGAGGTCTAGCCTTTAGAGCTGCCTCAGGTTGTTCCGGTCCCGACTCAAACTGCACCCCCCGGAGAATCTAGCAGGGAACGGGGACACGCACTAGTGCGTGATGCCATTCCGTCTAGAAAACTTCTATCGGTGTTTCGTTTCACGCGCCCCAAAAAAGTTTCATCATCATCATAATCATCATCTCAGCCAAAAGACGTCCATTGCTGGACAAAGGCCTCCCCCAAGGATATGAGGGGTATTTGCCGTAATCGCCACGCTTGGCAGGCGGGTTGGCGATCGCAGTAGGTTGAGGGTAACCTCAGAGAGATGCTGCTGCCCATCCTCTGGAATGCTCCCTTAGTCGGCTTTTACGACACCCACGGGAAGAGATGGGGTGGTACAATTCTTTAACCCCGGCACCACACAGGGAGCCGCAGGGAGCAGGGGAGAAAAAAGTTTAGTGGCGCTGAAAGTGCCGCCTCAATCAATCAACAATCGTCAATCAGCTGTCCCCAAAAATGCTTTATTTGCTATACAAATTAATGTTAACTTGATCGAATATTAATAAATATTCTTATCCCACCTTCCTATGGAGGAAGGGACTTCCTCCATAGGAGTACGCGTGCAGCGGAGTCACCGCTGTACTGTCTCGAACATTCCATTGCGCACAAAAAAAATTGGTGACTCGCTTCTTTGTCGCACTTCCAAAAGATGGAATAGTCTCAGCACACGTTTTCCCTCCTTCCTATGACATGGGGTTCAAACGAGGCGTGAAGAGGCACCTTGTGGGCCGGCGCGGCAGAGTGAGGGTGACTGATGCTGCGTTGTTTTCACGCTGCGCTAGTTGTCCTTGCGTCTGGACTCCGTTTCCACTTAACATCCTGATGTTCTGATGTGGAGTGGAGTCATTTGCCGAGCTATGAATAAAAAAATAAAAAAAAATAAAAAAATAAAACCCGCATCGTAGCAACACCTCTTTTAGCAAACGAGGTCGTCAGTCGTCGCAATTTAGCCGTACACATCCTCGATTTCATTATTGTGATCGAATGGGGAATTAAACTCGCACTAGGCACCCGGGTTATTTCATTACGCACTTGCGGAAACAATGCAAAAAACAATGATATGGTACAAATTGCTTTTATTGGCGTTGGTTATGTGATCACGGTTCCTGATATGCCGATGAATTTTAATTGAATCAATTTCGATGCGTCTGGCCTTGTTCATTTCGAAACGCGAGCGTCTATTGGAGGTATTTGGATCTGGGCTGATAGACACTGGTCGGTATTGATATTAAGCATGATGGTTTGGATATGCATTTTTATTTCTTACTTTATTAATTCTCGACACTGTTGTTTTTAAGCGGTGGTGGCACAATAAATTGTGATTTAACAGTAAATAAACATAAAACTTATAGAGATAAAGATACTTTATTTGCTTGTACACGTGTACAATAAGATTTAATGGTTGATTCAACATGCCATACCATAAACGGTGTACAAATAACTATTAACTAAAGAGAAAAACTATTATTAGGTAGGTACTAATTTTGTGAAATGCGGTATCCTAATGACATATTATGTATTTATTATACATACACGTATTTAGCTGGATTTCTTGGCGTGAAAGAGAAGATGCTGTATACTAATATACTATATTGTATACTATAATATTATTTACTAATTGAAAAAAAAAAAGATTTGTGGAATATTTATGTAGGTAGGTAAATGTCTCAATTCATGTGGTATCTATGTAGTAAAGTCCCGCCTCTTCATGATGAAAACTGTTACTTTTCCTAAAAGAAAAAAATCTCCAAAGTTTTTTGTTTTCCATATTTTTTTTTAAATATTACAAACTAATCTGTTGCAAATGTTTACTTAATACAGAAAACGCAACATCACATCTAAACATAACTACGCATGACATACAATGGTAACATAACACTTAACTAGGTCGTGACCGGTTGTGTTCACTAATGTGCTACAATGGGCATCCTTCTGCCACAGACATCATATAACTGCACATTATTAGTTTGCATATAAATTAATGATTCTCTATGGTTACATTAAGGTTTTAACAGTTTACTTAATTACACCTTTGAAGTTACTTGCAAGCCTGTAATGACACTAAAATATAGAAGCATACAATATAAAATGAAATTAGTTTTATATGTTAAATAATTTAATTTAAAAATCTTTGCGTTTTTATCACAGACTCACATTTTGATGGAAAAATAATGAAGGTGTAATATGTTAAATGTTCTTTAACATTCCATCAAAAAGTAACACGCTTTATAAAAAAAGAAAATGGGTTTGTGATAAAAACGCAAAGATTTTTAAATTAAATTATTTTTAACTTTTTAGTTCTTTTTTTTATTAACAAGTAAGTATTATAATATAAGCTTGTTTAAAAAAAAAATATCTTTTAATTTTATTTTTAACTTTTAAGTATTTTTGAATGATGTTTAAACACTCTTATGCCATTCAGCTCTCGGCACGTGCTTACCTAGGCCAATGCCCTAGATGACCCAATGGTCATCTATCTAATCCATCTAATCAAAGACAGAATCCACATTCATAACAAACGGAACGAACGAACTTATTTTCCCAAGTTCCTATGGCCATCTTCCAGCTCCATCATAAGACCCTGGTTACCATCTAGCACCAAAGTATTCGTCAAGACGAATCAAACGAGCCCAAACTCGATGGGGTTATGTCGGTTAATTACTGAGTTCCTATGGCCATCTTCCAGCTCCATCGTCAGACCCTGGTTACCATCTTTGATTTGGTTACAGACAGACAGATCAGATTTGATTACAGACAGACAAACATCGGGACAAGTGAAAATAAATAAAAGCTTAATATAAATATAGTAATAATAAATAATATAAAATAGTAATAATATAATAAAAGCAATAATTTTTCGCGTCTTTTTTTTTTTTTTTTTTTTTAAATACTTAGCACGGCAAATGACTCTATACCACCTGATGTTAAGTGGAAATGGAGTCCAGACGCGAAGACAACTGGTGCAGCGTAAAAACAACGCAGCATCAGTCAACCTCACTCTGCCGGCCCACAAGGTACTTCTTCACGCCTCGTTTGAAGGACCCAATATCATAGGAAGGAGGAAAAACGTGTGCTGGTAGACTATTCCATCTTTTGGAGGTGCGACAAAGAAACGAGTCACCAAATTTCTTTGTACGCGATGGGATATGTGTGACAGTAAAGCGATGACTCCGGAGAGCAGCACGTGTACTTCTATGGAGGAAGGGAGATGGTGGGATAACGTCAAAGAGTTCTTCAGAGCACTCGCCGTGGTACAAGCGATAGAAAACGCTGAGTGACGCTATATCTCTACGCAATTGTAGGGGTTCGAGAGTATTAGTGACCTCTGCATTGCCGATAATGCGTACAGCGCGACGCTGCAATCTGTCTAAGGCATCGAGAAGGTACTTTGCGGAACCGTCCCAGATGTGCGAGCAATACTCCACGCAAGACCGTACCTGAGTCTTGTACAAAAGACACAACTGGTCAGGCGTAAAGAATCGCCGCACTCTGTTCAGGACACCGAGTTTTCGTGAGGCAGTTTTGATCACGGCTTCGATGTAGTCCTTTTGATTCAGATCACAGCGAATCGTCATACCGAGCATGTTGATATTGCTCTGCAGGCTTAGAAATGTGCCCTGAAGAGTTGGAAGGGGAAGGAATGGTGACTTCTTGGCCGTAAACGCACATACCTGTGTTTTCTTGGCATTGAACTCAACAAGATTATTGGAGCCCCAATTAGATATGAGGTCCAATACCCGATTAAGCTCAATGACAAGATTCACTCGTTTCTCTTCAGTTTCGACTCGCCCAGCCGCAGGGTGACCGTTATACCCACCGTGCACTGTACTATCATCTGCATAGCAATGAATATTTCCAAGTGGAAGCATATCATTGATATGCAGAAGAAACAACGTGGGTGACAGAACGGAGGGAACCCTGAGGGACACCAGCGTTCACTGACATGAGCCGCGAAGCGCATCCATCAGACAGGACACGAATTCTACACTCGTGCAGGAAGCCAGCGACCCAGTTGCAGAACTGTGCAGGCAGACCGTATGCCGGGAGCTTGGAGAGAAGAGCTTTGTGCCAGACCTGATCAAATGCCTTGGCTATGTCGAGGCTAACAGCCACCGACTCACCACGCTTGTCAATAGCCTCACCCCAGAGATGTGCGACGTACGCTAGAAGATCACCCGTTGACCGCTTCGGCCGAAACCCGTATTGGCGATCGTGAATGATGGAGTGTTCTTCTAGGTAGTGGACAAGTTGTTTATTTAAAATGCGCTCCATTACTTTGCACAAAACTGAAGTTACGGCTATGGGGCGGTAATTCGATGGATCTGACCGATCACCTTTTTTGGGGACCGGTTGCACATTAGCCTCTCTCCAAGATTCCGGCACACAACCTGAAGAGAGCGAGAGACGATAAAGGCGCGTTAATACGGGGGACAACTCCGCTGCACACATTTTTAGTACTACTGGAGGGATGCCATCAGGGCCATTAGCTTTCCGGACATCGATTGACTGCAGCTACGCACGGACGTCACACTGCCTGATTTTAAAATCGGGCATTGTGTGGCCACAGTGAGAGATTGTAGGTGGCTGTGCATTGCAATCATCGACTCGGGAGTTAGCCGCAAAGAGTTTGGCCAGAAGATCGACCTTCTCCTGCGGCTTGTGAGCTAAAGTTCCGTCAGGACATCTCAATGGTGGCAGCGAGGGTTGGCAGAAGTTTGATTGCACGGCTTTGGCCAGACGCCACTACGGCTGCCCTTAGGATGCGTCAGTAGTTCTTGGCCGACTCGTGCAACACGCTGGGCATCCGCTCTAATGTAAGCTCTTTTGCAGGACTTGGTGGCATAATTATAGGCTGCTTTCAGCGAGCGGGTTTCGGGATCCCCAACAGCTTTACCCCTGATCCAAGCGCGGTATGCCGCCTGCTTGTTATCAACAGCGTTGGCACACTCGCGGTTGAACCATCGGTTGCGCCTGCCTTTGCTGATGAGATAGGAGTGCGGAATATAGTATTCCATCCCTAAAACTATCTCATCAGCAACTGCAGTCGCACTAGCTGTCGGGTCCTTCCCACTGAAGCAGCGCTGCCCCCAAGGAACGGATGCGAAATAGTCCCGCATACCATCCCAATCTGCCGACGAGTAGTGCCAAATCTGGCGTTTCGATACCGCTAAAGGCGGTAACGGGACCAGAGGCACTTTACTGGATACCAAGCAGTGATCCGAAGATCCCAAAGGAGCTCGAACCTCCACTCGGTAGCCAGCTGGGCGACTCGTCAGCAAAAGGTCCAACAAAGAGGGCGCGTGACCGACTACGTCTGGGATCCTGGTGGGCTGGTTCACCAGTTGAGTCAGGTCGTGCGTGAGAGCGAACGCGTGGGCAGTTCTACCAGCATGGTCAGTTTTGGAGGAACTTAACCACAACTCGTGGTGAGCATTGAAATCCCGAAACGCGACCGACAAGCGGTCACTTGACGGGTTTTACACCATGCGTACGGTGGTCACTAACCAGACGGGCCAAGCCCTACTACGCAGTAGAGCATATGGAAGCTCGAAAATCCGTTAGTCGCCTCTTACGACACCCACCGGAGGAGAGGGGCGGCGAATTGTATTCTTTCTCCGTCGCCGCACGGATAAAAATCTTGACTGTGTCTGGACTACTCTGGACTGTGGAGTTTTTTTTTTGCGCAAAACATAAAAAACAGGCAATAGCACGTTTAAATTTCTACTTAGAGGTACAAGGTACGACGATTCGCTGCGATCTGAACCAAAGGGCTACATCGAAGCCGTGATCAAAACAGCCTCACGAAAACTCGCTATTCTGAACAGAGTGCGGCGATTCTTTACGCCGGACCAGGGTGCCAAGTGCGAGTTTCATTCGCCATTCGATCACGTTAACGAAAACGAGAATTTGTATGGCAAAATGTTAACTCTTCTCGTATGTCGCCAGGAGGCGCTGCTTCAATGCCATACTAATTTTCATTTTCGTAAACGGAATCGAATGAATACGGATAGTAGCCAAAACTCTCACTAGGCACCCTGTTGTGCCTTTTGTACAAGACACAAGTACGGTCGTGCGTGGAGTATTGCTCGCACATCTTGGACGGTTCCGCAAAGTACCTTCTCGATGCCTTGGACAGATTGCAGCGTTCGCGCTGAACGCATTATCGGCAATGCAGAAGTCGCAAATACTCTCGAATATCTGCAATTGCGTAGAGATGTTGCGTCACTCAGCGTGTTTTACCGCTTATACCATGGCGAGTGCTCTGAAGAGCTCTTCGACCTCATCCCACCTTCTCCCTTCCTTCATAGGTCTCAAATATCCCATCGTGCACAAAGAAATTTGGTAACTCGTTTCTTTGTCGCACCTCCGAAAGATGGAATAGTCTACCAGCACACGTTTTCCCTCCTTTCTATGATATGGGGTCCTTCAAAAGAGGCTTGAAGAAGCACCTTGTGGGCCGGCAAAGTGAAGTTAATTGATGCTACGTTTGTTTTCATGCTGCACTAGTTATCTTGGCGTCTGGACTTCATTTCCACTTAACATCAGCTGGGATGGAGTCAGTTGCCAAGCTATCTATAAAAAAAAACTATCATAGATCACATTAGGACATGGTCTATTAGATGCCTTAATTGTTTTTTATATTCTTCTACAAATTTTGTACGCTGCTCATTTTTTTAAAAGTCTTTTGACAACTTAAAGTAGACTTTTATTACTTTTTAGCGCCATGCATTTCTTTAAAACGAATGAATAAATTCTTTTCAAAAACATCCTGTAATTAACATACGATTTTTTTCTAGATTAAGTGTTTTTATAGTTTAAATAATTATGATAGTTTTAGAAATTCACATAATAATCCGTGTAAGAGAACTATTTGTTCTCTAACACAGATTTGTTCAGTTAAAAATATCAAGGCTGAAACAGGCACGAAACCCTAAGTGAAAATAACAAAAAAATGATAACGTTTGTTTGTACCAAGTATCGACGCTTAAAACCTCACCCATTAGGTATTAATAAATGTGCGAGTTCTCGGGGTTGAAAGCCACTTGATGGTCAAGGTTCCATACCATACAAAGAGACAGTACAAAAATGGTAATGCTGACTATACGAGTTGAACTACCATCATTAACTACAGAACTAGACATCTCAGCAATACCTCTGCTGGAATGTTGTGTAGCGACTGCATTAATTAGTATTATTATATTAATTGTTACATGCCCTTGTCCCTATCCTTATCACCCGTGTAGGTGATGGCGTAGAATTTTACATACCCACCTAACTGACGCTTAGATAGTCGCCATTTCTTTGAGTCACCTTTGCAGAAGTTGCTATACCAGCAGTTACTATCCAACTGGTCTGCTATCTGCGCTACCAGTCGTCGTTTTACCGGTCAGTACAGCTGGAGATTCTTTATCACTAGCTACTAATCCATAAATGGGATGAAAATTAGCAAACGCTAATAGAAGAGCTTATACCAAAATCTTAACGTTCCATCCTCATTCATTATATTAGTCATCCATCTGGGTGCCTAGCGTCAGTTTCATTTGACATTCGATCACGTCAACGAAAACGAAAATGAGTATGACATTGAAGCAGCGCCCCCTGGCGACATACGAGAAAAGTGAAAATTTTGCCATACAAATTTTCGTTTTCGTAAACGTAATCGGCCGAATACGGATAGTAATCAAAACACACACTAGGTACTCTGACAAAGTTTTACGAACGATTGCCGAATGCATGAAACATAGTTTCGTGCTGTGATGAGACTGCCAAGTATACTTACCGATAAAACGAGTGAAACGATCGGTTTCTAACATTACGACACAAGAATGACCGGCGTCATCGTGAGTGTGATAATAGTGGACATACATTCTGTAATGTTTGGTGTGTTTGCATTGGCGGGGCGTTAACTTGGAATTGGCTCTTAGCGATAACCACTTTCTATTTAGCTGTACATACTTACACACAAGTTTTTACACACAACCTTTATTTGCTATTCTTGAAACGTATCTTTGGATAAAGAGGACACTGAAGCTTTAATTAGATCCCTTTTTGTCCCATCGATTTACGTTATCCCTCTCTGTGATGTACACAATGTGTCGATTTTATTGTAGTCAGACACTTAACGGACCCGCGTGGTAAAGAGTATAAAGAATATGAGTCATCAATGTTCTTATCCCCTCTGAGATCTGCGCATAATTTGAAAGTAGGAGAATAGATAAGTTTGAAAATATTTTTATAGGATGTGTGTTTTATTTCATCATCTCTATAAATAAAAGAACTCTAAATGTTTATATAATTTTAAAAGAAAATTTTGTTGCGAACAAATTACAAAAACACAAATGTTGGAATTTTTTTTTTCAACATTTGTGTTTTTGTTTTTTAAAGAACTCTCTTTATCTAACTATAAATAAAAGTAAATAAATAAAGATTTGACGTATCAGGCCAATCAAACCCGTAAGTAACATTAACAATGCATAATCTATCTGTCCTTTAACTAAGATTTATAACATGTCTTCACTACTTTTGTGCTTGTAAGAATTAGTAGAAAGTCGGACTACTACACTGTTTACTGGTGGGAAGCTGTTGCTTGACAAACTATTATGAATAATGAGTAAAAAGAAAAAAAGAGAGCAAAACGCCACCTCGTTAACATGCTACAGTAACAGGCTTTTTACAACAGGGAACCTCGATCTCGATTCTCGTTAAGTTGAAAGAAAAATTCGCACGATGTTAAATACCGAATTCCATGCCGACTAACGGGTAGGCCTTCTTGTTGCTAAGTGAAACTACGAAGAGCATGATCATAGTTTGATTAATTAAAGATTATGAGGACGTTGCAATTATAAACCATTCTCCCATGTTTGAAACTTCCGTGAAGATAAAGTCCGTAGCTCTAGTGTGAATTGTGAAGGTAGTATTGACGTAAATTGGGTCTGCGCTTGGATGTTTCGACGAGATTCAATTTGGTTTATTAGAACCATCCGTTGTTATTAGATCACCGTGAGTAACTAAGGAGTTTCTACTAGTTGTAGAAATGAAGTACTTATATACAACGTGTAACAGAAAGGTTTAGTAAAAATGAAAGATCTAAACTGTAACTGTATTTAATTGGTTATGCAATTTTTGATTAAATATTCCTATTGTGACATCACATCAAAATAAACAAGTCACAGCCCTAGTGGTTAAGTAACCTTTGTGTACTTACATTTATGATCACTGCTGCTTGCTTATTTGCGCATGACTTCACTAATATTAAATATTGAATTTACAATTGCATGACAATAAAAATTAATAATTATGTCTTAGTAACAAGAAATACAAGATCTAGATCGGATATACTTTGGCATATTAATTTTTCCCACACCTTTCTTTTACACGTTGTATAGGTTCTTATTTCGGGGAAAAGTTAGCTCTACCTAAAATTACTTAACATGGGGGCGATTTTTGAACGGAGTGACATAATGCAGAACTTATTATATTTCATAGTATATTTCGTGTCACTTATAATTTCGAGATCACTAATGAGATTTGAAAATCACCATGTTGTTGTAAAACATATTACATAATAAAAATAATTCTATTTTACAATCAGATTGTTTTGGTGATTGTTAATAATAATTCTTAATTTTTGTCTAAAAGAGGATGAAGGGTAAGCTTACCGACTCGTATTGCTGTTAATTGTGGAATACAGTAGGTACCTAAATATTTTGCGTTTTTACGGGGCGGTCAGTGATACCATATCGATTGTCATTTGATAGGAATGGGTAACCGCACAAGTCTGTGTCTATGTAAACCGTATGAAGTAACCAATAACGTGTTGGTTACAAACAGCTGTTGTGCATTCTTTTATTTGTTATGATTTATGATTGTGACTGTATAGTGAGTATAATCAATATTTGCTCGCTTTACTTTGCATAGGTACTATAGGCAATCATGTATAACAGTAACTTCTGTAAATCTTTATAAAAAATAGTTTTTAAACTTTTTTTGGTCATTTTTAAAAACTGCTGGGCTAAGGCCTCAACTTTTTTGTTCTTTAAGAATAGATATTCTATCATTTTATTTCATTGCGGATGTTCTAATATTATAAACAACAAATGCATAGTAATAATCACAAATACTACTTAAAAATAACTCATTGGTTATATATAAAAGTTTCGATAAATTTTGTTACCTGTTATAATTTATATTTATATTTAGTTATAATTGTTTGTTTACTTCTATTGTGTGTGTAAACCATTAATTATTATTAATTATATTATTATCATATCTGTGCCGATGGAGATCGCAGTTTCTATACCTATCTATCTAATTATTTGCATAATTAAATTGTTGAATATTAAAATATGACATAGGCATAATTAAAATTTATTCCATGTTAATATAATTTTACATAAACTAGCAAATGTTTGTTGCGAACAAACTAAAGTACTTACTTTATAAAATACACTGTATTTTATAAATATTTAATTTAGCTTCAGTGCAGCAATTAGCACTTGAAAATAAAAAGTAAAATTATAGTACCACGGTAGCCTATTTGTATAAGTGCGTAGCCTGGATTGTCAGAATGTAAGGTTTAAGTCCCGCTAGTGGAAAAAAAAACAATACAACAAGTATTGAAAATATCCGTGATAAACGTTGAAATAAATATAATGTTCTGCAATATCATTTCAGTAGCTCAACGCACCTTAATTACACATTCAACAAACGCTAGTATTAGGTACCTACAGGTACGTATGTGTAAAACATTCAATTATTCTCGTATCGTACATAAACTGCGTGAATACTTACCATGAGGTGTTTGTACAGAGGGGCCTTGGAATTATAATAAAAGTAACTAATGGTCACCTATAATTTTTAACAATTATTCTTCATTATCAGACAATAGATGTATAGAATTCAAAGATCTACCGGAAAATCTCAAACGACCTCTGTGCGAGGTGGTACACACGCCGGCACAGCAGACTACCACTAACTGTCGAATTTCCTCGATAGATTTTGAACTTTATGTCTTAGGCATATGGTAGACATTTATTGAAGAAATTTGATAGTTTTGGATAGGTTAATGTGCAGACGTATGTACGTACACGAGGTGATTTTTACCGTTCCGCGTTACACTGTGCCCGTAAAGCGTGACGTGTCTGTTTTGGTGTATTTTTGGAAATAATTATTATAAACTAGTGGCCGCTCGCGGTTTCACCCCGCGTGGTTCCCGTTCCCGTGGGAATATCTGGATAAAAAGTATCCTATGTGTTATTCCCAGTTATAAACTATCTGTATGCTGAATTTCATTCAAATCCATTCAGTAGTTTTAACGTGAAAGAGTAACAAACATCCATACTTACAAACTTTCGCGTTTATAATATTAGTAGGACTACACAAGCCGTGTATGTATGAACTTGCTACAAACCTTAGTTCTCGTAGCTTCATGTCATTGACATCTAACTTGGATATTTACGATTGTATCTACTTTTTTCCTGGTGTTTTTCAAAGAAAAAGTAGACGGTTCTCAATTTGTCAACAGTTGGACAACAACGGTGTAAATACGGTATTGCGATCTATATATTTTTACAAATTTGTTTAATAAATCAGGCACACAAAAAAAACGGCAAAACACAAATTTTGCCGTTATTTTACTATGCAATGTACCTAAGTATTCTTGTGGTGGCCTATTTTACCCTATGAATGAAATAATCTACACTCGTATAAATAAATATCGAATGCTGTTCGTTGGTAATCCCAACATTTGAGATCGGCTTCGGATTAGGATGAAATTTTGCACATAGACAGACCATGAACCGGGCTTTTAAGACAGATACTTTTTATCCCGGTAACAGGTTCCTATTAGATAGTGTGCTTTTCGCGAGCGAAGTTGCGGGCAACAGCAGCTAATATTAAAGATGTACAAATTGTCAATCACAAAGTAAAATGTCAATGACATCAAGCATCAAGCTACCCACGTCATAGTGCCCATTCTTACTCTCTATTAGGTTTCATAGCTAGTTCGTGACTCAAATGTAAACATCGATCGATTTTTGTTTGCAGGTTTTAGATATTTATTTAATTATTTGGCTTTTCAACAATGTGTACAAGAAAATGTGTAGATGAAAACAAGGAACGACTTGCTTTTCTCCTCTGTGGTCTAGTAGACCACCGGTTTAGACCCAGAGGTCCCGGTTTCGATTCCCAGCGGGGGATACAGTCAATAGCAAAAGTAGATGATGTTTACTAGATTTCAAAATTAAGTTTCGATAGTGTATGTCGGTATTTTCTATATAACTACAGTCAAAGTCTACAGGTACTAGTAGACACTCGAAGGTTTTTCGTTAAGCGTTTAAAAAGTTTTGATTTTCATATTGATTTCATTATTTGAAACTTAACCAATCATCAGTTACCTTTGCTGTTGACTGTACATGTTTGTGTACTTAGTTTGGTTGGTGGTAGGTCTTATTTGTCCGCCTGGCTAGCTGCCACCGTCTTATTTAACCTTTTCACCGCCCAACTATCCTGCACGCGATGTCCCGCTGTACGCCAACGTATAAATGTATTTTAATAAAGTAGGTACAAAGAAGAACTTCTATAGAAGTGCTGGCGTGGACGGCACGAAAATCTCGAACTTCTATTGAAGTTGTTGGCGGTAAAAAGGTTAAATATGTCGCCATAACATCAATGTTTGTAGCATTCTTGTGTTCCGGCAGCTAGAGATTAGATAGCCAGTGCATCAGTAGTTGAGGATTCCGGGTGAAGTGCCTTCGGCCTTATCACCACTTAACATCTGGGCAAGTGTGAGTTTTGTTTACTATCCGTATTCATTCGATTCCGTTTACGAAAACGAAAATTAGTATGGCATTGAAGCAGCGCCTCCTAGCGGCATACGAGTAGAGTTAACATTTTGAGCCATAAAGATTCTCGTTTTCGTTAACGTGATCGAATTGCGAATGAAACTCGCACTTGGCACCCAGGTGAGATGAAGGCCGAGTGCTACCCGTAAGATTTAAAAAGTTGCACTTATAGTAGCCGCATCTAAAACCGAGGAAAACTTATTCAATAAAGTATATTTAATCTATATATTAATATGTGAAGCAAAAACTTTGTACCCCTTTTTTACGAAAATTGCGCGGACGGAGGAGTATGAAATTTCGCACACTTATAGTTAATATAGAGGAGGAGTACAGAATACTAATATTTTTTTTTAAATTATGCATAAAAAATACATGAAATCAATAAAACAAACGTTACACACACTACTTACCATGTATTTGACACACACGCATTATACTCTTTTCAAAAATTTCAAAAATGGAAGAGAAGCGGCTGAAATCTGTCGATGCCAATCCAAACTCACATTCTATCTTTTTTAATTTTTCATTGCTTAGGATACAATCCGTGCAACCTTAATAAAATTACGGTCGAATTTCGACCACTGGGTGACCGCTAATCAGAACAAATAGTTGAGGCTCTTCAATAATTATTGTTGTCTGTTTTTGTAATATTTGGCTCTTTGAGCTGAAAAGTTTGCCGACCCCGCCAGGCAGGTACCTACCTACTTACAATTTTTACCTAATACCTTGCAGCTTACAAAGTTAGGTAGGCGCTATTTACAAAGTTTAACAAACGTGCGATAACTGGTCTAAAATAGCAACCAAGGCTATGGCAGTCCCTATAGTGTCGTCATCTATAACTCTTATACGCAGTTCTTATCGGCGACTGCAAATGAACGTTCAGCAGATTAGCGATTAATAACGATCTTCATGGTTAATGGACTAGTTTTTTGGTACGAATACATTTTGTATTTGTTTTTGTCTCTTTTGTGACCTTTCCGCCTGCATTTATAAAACATTGAGCTGATAAATGTCTTTGCAAAAATCTGACCTATAACGAAACAATAAATAAAATGGTTAATGTTAATTATCGACCTGGTTCAGTTTTAAATGGAATGTGCAAATAGTTTTCTGTCAATAATTAAACCCAGAAAGAGCTGACCGAGTAAAATACAATTAGGTAAGTTAAGCATATAAAAATTATCGTTCAGCAGGTAAAAACGAAACATGGCATTTAAACGATCTCGATTTGGGATACCTAAATATTGAAGTTGTATAAATGCCAATGTCAATGTCAAAGCTTAAAGCTGGAGTTGAGCTTTATATCCCTGATGTAAGAGTTTTATAGCGCTATAAATAACGTTATCGGAGACTATGTCTAACTGAAATGTTTCTGTTAACTGAAACTGAAACTGTAGCCTTAATCGCAGTAGAGATAATAGTACTTTGATGTACATCGAAGTAATGTTTAGGGCAAGCTCTAAAACTATTAAAAGTACCTAAAGGAGTAGTTCGTTTCATCACAAAAAAGGATGTGTGATGGCGACAAAACCTGAAGGTTACCAAGAAAAAATGTTAGGTTAGGTTGATCGGTCGGTCGTAACGGCTTGAACTATATTATAGTATAGTATATTATAGAAATTATTTTGCTTTCTATAAATCCGCTGTAAACGCCATATACGCTCAAAAGCATCTCGTCAGTAGTAAAGAATGAGTCCTGAAACTATAAATTGGTTATAATAAAAATAAGTTTTTACTTATTCTAGAAAAAGACAAAAATCAATCGCATGAACAGAACGAAATAAAAATAAGAAAAAAAAAATCCAATTGTTGCGGTTTTCATATCGGTAACAGTTTTATCTAAGTAAACAATGAATACTGTTATAGATTGGGTTTTCGACCGTTCGTTGTCCTTAAAGCAATTATATATAATTTTATATTTGATAGGTAAATCCTTGTTTGTTAAAAATCGTAGAGATATTAGAGTTTCTCCGCGTAATATTTCAGTCCAATAAATTATAAATAGACTTTTGGCTCAATACAACAACGTTTATTATGAAGTTACTTAGTCTATTATAACTTTACTAGCACTTTTTTTGCGTCCCCGCGTGTTCGTTCGCCTTTAAAAATATTTCTTTTTTATAAAATTAAAATATAGCCTATGTTAGCCGCAACGAATCAAGCTTTCTATCAGTGAAAAAATTGTTGGAATTAGACCAGTAGTTTTAGAAATTACACAAACTTAGGTAAAGTTTGCCTCTTTATTAATAGAATAGATGGATAAACATGTACATTTTAAAATTCGTATATTTAAATAAATTAAAATCGTATATTTAAATTATTTAATCGTAAAATTAAATTCAGACGGCCACTACACTAGGTTTTTTTCCAGTGCCAAGTGGTCAATGATATAATGAATAAAACATATCTACAAGACATTATTAATTCAAGTAGTCTGTATATTAAACATTTTTCTTTGTCATAGTAGATGAATCATTCTTATATTTATCTAAGTACTTTATTGATGTTAGGGTATTATATTTTGTGCTGTTTAATCCATTGTGCACCGACGCTACGCGACGACTAACCTTCTTTTTATCGCAAACCTATCTTTATATAAAATGGTAGTCAATTGTCAGGAAGATATTACATTTTGTGAGAAGACCGCCCTTTATACTTTTCAGGTTAAATTTCCTGTAGAAAGCTGTGATAGGTTTACCTGCTCATGCGTCGGATCATCATTCATTACAAAGTGAAATATTTCATTGTTGAAATAGTTTTATTGTTTACAATAAAGCACAATCTAATCTTATAATTATCGATTTGATTAACTGAAAAAAAATCGCAAAGGAGTTTCCCTAACTGAATCACCTGATTCAGTTGTTGTTGCTAGCTAGCTTTGTTAATGTTAATTAATCATGTTTATTAGGGCTTTGCTAATTGGATCTTTATCCAATTAGCTAGAAGTTGAGGAGGTCATCATATAGTAAAGTTCACAGTAATTACAAGGTTAACGGACTAGCCTTTGTTTCTTTACTGTTTTAGGAAGTATTGAGTACTTCCGTGATCATGGCGCAAGCGACTGTGCTCAAATATCGGATACTCAAAGTAAAGCTTACAAGTAGGTATAACTAACTATGTACCTACTTATGAGTATTTGATTCTAGCCTTCGATCGAGAGGTAGACAAGCCAATGCCGTGACATCGAAATGAAATTGTAAACAGTATTAAAGGTAAATTTCAATATTTCCTAATAAGTGTCGGATAACTTACTCATAAGTTCTTTTTTCTCTGTCATACGCAATTAAATAAAAAACATACCTACATACACAGGCGGCCTTATTAATAAGAGACTTTTTCTTTGGAGTCAATAGTCTTACAAGTCTATTCGTAAAACAGTTCGGAAAACAAAATTTGCGAAAAAGTTATAAATACAACCTGTAACAAACAACTTATTAGTCTTTCAAAGGCTGCTTCAACTAGACAGAGTTGACAAAATGCAGGTTTTACCTATTCGTGCGTGACTAACATAATTTCTCTTATATGATATTTACACCAATCACATTAAAGCAATTACGGAGTTACCTCTGCGATTGTCATATCGGCGCTAACTTTGCCAACAGTTAACTGATAAGAAAGTCATCGAAACAGACATTCGGAAGATAAAAAGCGATAATACATAGTGGCACTTGCATCATTTGATAAAAAAACTGTTTATTTACTGCTTTGACAATTTTTTTTATCTAATACGTGAAGCAATAACTTTGTACTCCAAGATTATCAAGGCGAGTATTAATGAGTTGGCCACAGTTCTCACATATCTCATTAATTTATCATTTAGTGAAAGGTACCTTTCCGGACCTATTAAAATTTTCTGTCGTTAAGCCATTGCACAAAAAAGATGAAAAAGATGAAGTCGACAACTATCGTCCTATTAATTGTCTTGTGCCTATTCATACAAAAGTATTTGAAAAATGCATGTATAAGCGAATTATAGAATTTTGTAACAAATACAACATAATAACAAAGGCACAATTCGGCTTTCAAAAAAGGAAGTCCACTACTTTAGCAATGTTTACCCTACTAAGTACAATTTTAACAGGTCATAATAATAAGTATACGACAGGGCTATTTTTTGACCAATCAAAAGCCTTTGATTTTGTTTCCCACGACCTTTTGATTGAAAAATTAGAAAATGTTGGCATTAGAGGACTTGCTCGAAAATGGATATCGTCTTATTTATTGGATCGAAAACAATGCGTTGTTATTAAAAATATAGAAAAAAATTAACTTACGTCCTACTCTTCCAAATATAGAGAGAACAGATACGGGGTCCCTCAAGGAAGCCTTCTAGGACGAATATTATTTATATTGTACTTAAACGACATTCCTCAAATAATAAATCATAAATGTATTTTGTTCGCAGACAATATTTCTGTAATCGTGACATCTGATAAAAATAATAATGCAATAAATAATAATCCAATAAATAATCATGAAGTAGACATTAATAATACAATTTATAATATAATAAAATGGCTAGATGTAATAATCTTAAAAAATCAAACTATATCCAATTTAATAAATCGAAACATACTAAGTATAATTTCAAAGTTAAAGAAGTTATACTATATTAAATTTCTTGGTATAATAATTGACCAAGATCTTAATTGGAAAAAACATGTAGACAGCTTATGTAGTAGAGTAAATGAATTTGTTTATGCTCTGAACCAAGTGAAAAACGTAACTAATAAAAAAACAGCAATTACATTATACTACGCATATATAGCGTCAATATTACGCTACGGAATCTTAATGTGGGGTAACAGTATCGACAACAATAGGGTATTTATAGCTCAAAAGAAGTGTGTCAGAACTATGTGTGGAATCTCTTCTGACGAGTCTTGTAGACCATTATTTAAAGATCTTGGTTTATTACCGCTACCATCGCTGTACATCTATGAAATATGTAATTTTGTTAAAAAACATAAATAATTGTTTAAAACAGCAAGTGAAACTAACTCTAGATTAAAAAGAAACCAACACAGACTTGTACTAAAAGACACACCGAGGTCAGCAAAGTTTAATAATAGTTGCTTGACGATGTGCGTAAGAATTTTTAATAAAACACCTAATAATATGATGACAGACAATGACATTCCATTCAAAAGAAATTTGTATAAATGGTTAAACGACAATAATTTTAATAATATTCAAGAATTTTTTGATAAAAAATCATAAATTACTTTGTTTTAAACATATATTGTGAAATTCGGAAGTATTTATGTAGAGCTCATAGTTTAAGTTCCTAACTAATGTTTTGCATGCTATATTTTAGATTAGCTTAACATGTGGTTCACCCATGTATTTTGTAACATCTTTATACCATGTTAAAAAGCAAATAAATGATTTATTTATTTCCTATTTACGAAAATTGCGCTGACGGAGGAGTATGAAATTTCGCACACTTTTAGTTTATATAGAGAAAATATTTTTTGTTAATTTCTTTGTTTTAATTTACCTGCATGACTTTTTATTTTCCTAACAGTTGTGTAAACTTAGTTTGTTAAATTTTTGGTAGAAACTTTGTTGGCCTTTGTGTTATATTTTGTGTACTGTAATTTAAGTTATTATGTGCTGTATGTTTCTCATAATGCAAAATAAAATAAAAAATAAAATAAAACAAAACACGGAAAAACTATTCGGACCTTATTTTTTGTTTTTTTGTAAGGGGCTAAGAGAATAGCATCTAGGTGGCTAGAGAGAGGGAGGGACATACCAAAAACAAAGGGGGGATCGAAACCAACTACGCGACCGCGGACGGCGGCCGGCGCCGGCGGCGCGGCGGGCGGGGCTGAAGGGAATCTTTAGGGTCATAAACAAAGAATAAGCTTCGAATAGTTTTTTTGTGTTTTGTCTGTTTTACTCTAATTTGAAATGACGTTTACATGACAGGACAAAACACGGATGGTATATCTTAGAGGTATTTAATTATTTTCGATCTTTAATTATTTTCCATCACTGTTAGATTGTTCTTGGTTACCTTGGAATATTTTTAATTAATCTAGACTTATGTGGTCTTCTATTATATAAACTAACTAAACTTTCCTACTCTCACACCAATTATCTAGCCCAAGAGAAGCTTCGTTATGAAACTCGTTAGATGGTTACTAGACAACGGATAAACATACTTAAAATACTTAAATACATACTTATTATACATAGAAAACACCCAGACCCGAGACAATTTAGAAAAACAATAATTTCTAAATTGACCCGACCGGGGATCGAACCCGGGACCTCAGAGATGGCGAACACCATGAAAACCGGTGTACAAACCACTCGACCAAGGAGGTCGTCGTCTATAATCAATCTGGCTCCTACTTTTATAACACTTAGTTAAAACTACAGATAAGTACTTTTCCGTACTATTTACGAAAGAAAATGTAGAACCAGAAAGCTATACTACACACAAACGCATACCCATATGCTCGTTGGGATAAATGATAATGTCGGTCTGTGTGTCAGATGCAATTCTGTGTATTGTGCCGTTCGTGACTTTGCGCTCTGATAGCTCTTTTGATACACGGAATTCTGCTAGGCGGTATCCTTTTCGCTACAAAATTTATGGCAGGCCCATTTTGTACATACACATTAAGTCGTAAAGTTGATCAATAGAACTGAAATCTTGCGCGATTTGCAGCAACGTCTTTGAATTCTGTTACGTTAGAATTGCTGAATGTTTATTTATTTCTTTCACAAACAATACAGCTACATTTTCTATGTAGAGGTAAGTACGTGCAAACTGAATAATGTTTTGCTGTGGCTTTGTTCTCCCTGACGACACGGTCAACCTGAGTCGGCTGGGGTATGTGTCTGTAAGCTAAGATGCGATCTCATATCTCAAATTCTGCGCTTATGTTACCCAACTCGAATACAAGCCTCAAAGAATCTAGTGTACCTATAAAGGTATTGGGAAATTCCTGGGCAGTGATGACCCGAGATTCTACGCCATCCTTATCAGTTACGATGTAAACAGAAAGCAAGGGCAAACAAAAATTAATAATATTCTGACAACAACACATCCTATTTTAAACTTTGAAATTTTGAAATATTTCTGTCTAAACATTTGAGACTCATGTTCGCTGGCTACAATTTGACTTCGTTGACATCACTTTGAACAAAGTTCATTATTATCAACGTAATGACGTCAAAGTGCCGTGCTCTGAATAATTGTGTGGCAAGACAATAATCGTGGTACTTATCTGGTTAGTAAAGACTAGAGTAACTGGGAGGTTACGAAGACTGCTTAGAATTTAATAAAACAACCCGCTTTTAGTCAGAAATAAATTAATTTTCATTGCAAGACATGACAAAATCTTATTTGAAGTATTTTTATACTTTGTTTGTGAATAAAGAACGACTTTAAAATACTTCAGTCATGAATAATAGCGCATCCCTATGCGCTATGGAAGACCGGGACATAATCGAACACGATGACCTGTTACATTTCATTGTATCAAACTTAGGCAACTTTATTATCAATCGACTGATGCCATTCCATCTAGAAACTTTCTGACGGTGTTTCGATCACACGACTTGAGGAACCCTTCTCTCCACCCCCAAAAAAGTCCGGTAACGCTAAAAAGGCGCCCAAACGGCCTTTTGCCATCAGCAAAATCTCTAAAAACAAAATATATCAGTCGAAGGATACGCTTGTTGGCCGACCCAATTAAATTACTTTACCATAGTTACATTAACGTGTTTTTTGAATCTATACTATATGAGCTAAAGCCGCTTTTATGCTGGCATGCGCATGCACCGAGTGCTCAACTGCTCACCACGCGTGACTGCCCCCTGAACCGTGGCCAACAGCCGCTGGCGGCACATTTAGTTAATGTAGGTTCAAGTTTTAATACATTCGTGTCTTATGTTATGACGCTTGTGTAGCCAGTAAAATGACAGTGAGACACTCTTATTGCTAAGAGAATAAGGTTTTGTTTAAATTATATTGATGGGTTATTTCATTAAGGATACTATGTAAAAACAACACTAACGATATTCATTGTAGTGATCTGAGTGCTAGTATGAGTTTTATTTATCATTTGATTATATCACGGCATTGAAGAAAAGCCTCCTACTGCTAGAGGTAAGTTGGAACTTTGCAATAAAAATTCTCGCTTTTGTTAACTTAATCGTATGATGAATAAAACTTGTACATGCCTAGTGTTGTTAAGAAAAATGTGATTCCGCAGCTTGTTCTTTAACCCGATTATAATAAGAAACTTAAACTGTGGTAAACGGTGTTGGTGTACAACTACATTTGTAACTACTTTAAACTATATTTTTTATAAAGTATGTATTGTGTGTATGTTTGTATCCCATTGGAGTAAATTGCACCTTATTAACAATATCTAGAGAGTTTTAATAATAACGATTTAAAATGGCTATAAATTGCATCTATACCAATTTATTTATTTATTTAAGGACAGCTAGCAAGAACATACACCAAAACAATGCACAATTAAAAACAATTAATACGTGTATTATTTGTTTTTATTTAAAATACTTCTAAACAGTGCAATACTAGGCCATTAGTGTTATCGTCATATATAATTCTAGTTGGTTCGGCAAACATTTGAATCATAATTTATTTGCTATAAAATAATAACTATATCAGTTTAGAAACTGATAAAATAAAATCACACGATACTTAAAATACATAATATACCTACACTTGGGATATTAATAATGTAATTATACTCATGTAAGAGAGCACGAGCAAGAGCTGGATGAGAAAAGCCGCGGTTCGTGCTTAGTGGAGAGGCCTATGTCTAGTAGTGGACGAGTATATGCTGATGATTATGATGATGATGACTCATGAAAGTTATAATGCTTAGTTTGACCATATTTTTTCTCTTATTTCAGATCCCCATCGATAAAAATGGCAAGTTAAGAGCTTTGGAACTGCGGGGGTTGTACTCCAGTAGTCGCTCCAAAATCAAAAGTCTAGAATCACTGGATTCTTTAGATGGCAAGAGAGTCTCTGAGGTATCTGATCATCCCCGGAATGACGACATAAAGTCAGGTTCAGACGTTAAGGGTCAATCATTGGCCAAAACATATGCACCATTCATTCCCAAAATGAGCTTAAGCTTGGAGAAGGTTGTGGAGCAAAACCCTAGAATCTTAGATCTACGCGAGAAGTTAAACGCAATAACTAAAAAACAAGATCGAAATGTTGACAAAAAGACGAAAGGATTGATAAATGACATAACGCAGCTTGTAGAAGACAAAGAACAAGATGAGTCGGGCCCATATAGTCTATTGTTTGACCTCAAGCCAGATACATCTACATCAAGTCAGGACGTTACAAAAAGTAATGTTTGGACCAGGCCCAGGTCTGGAGGATACACTGATATAAACTATCAAAACCCAAACAAAATCACAAATTCTATTAATAAAAGTGCAGACAGATTACCCAATGTCTTAAACTTTGATGATAAGCCAATGAAAGAATTTGAATACTCCTGCGAAAATGAAGTCAACTTCCCAATGAAAAAGGCATTCAACACTCATTCAAGATCTGATCTTTGCTTACAATTAAAATCACAATTCTTGCATTCTCGAACGTTCGAATCTAATTTAAGTCCTAACGATAACTCATTAAGTAGAAACAACGAAGAAAATTCACTTGATGATAGTTTAGGTATTTTAACACCTGATCAGATGGATGATATATGCTATTTAGAAAATGCTTTTTCACCAACTGTAGAAGGATTACCAATTTTCTGTGATAACAACGAATGCAAAATTTCTCCAGACAATGGTGATACCCCTTCAACTGATAAGACTGAAAGTAATTCTGCAGCATCTACTATTCAAAATGATGGTTTCGATAATATTGATGGTGATAGAAAATCAGAACGGGCACTTGCTCCTATTGTCACCTTAGATGCAATCATAAATGAAGAGCAAATTGCAGCCGAGTGCTTTGACCATTCGTCAATGTCTAGCGCGTTCCCTGAGTCGATATGTGCTTCAACTGAGTCGGTTGATAATTCACCCCCTCTTATTCAGGAAAATATTTTGGCACATGATTACGTCGAATCTAGCAAAGATGACTGTAATGATGTCCCCAATTTAGATGAAGAATTTATGCCTTCCATTCACAGCAGTATTTTAGAACCTGCAAGTTCGATAGCAGAAAACACAGTAAATTTAGAAATACCTTTGGATTGCAAACGAGAGAAAAATCTGATCGCTAATAGGATAGAACAAACGCCTTCTCCAGAAGATTTGCCGTTAGACAGCTCTGATATAATTGGTGAAATAAGTACGTACTCTCAATTTTCTGCATCTACTTTACATGATTCCCACACATTTTCTGATAGTAAGAATGATTATCCAAAATCAATGGAAACATCAAAAGTTTCAAATAGCTTTATTACGAGTATAACTAGTATTACTAGTTTAGATGGTTATCAAGGTGATGGAGAAATGTCAAGGCCTGTAAGTAGGGGTGGAGACCATTCGATCGGGCAACGTGAAGACGCTATTGAAATGGATTGGCAAAATGTCCCTGTTGCTAGAAGAGCAGATCCAATGACAGATTCAGACTTTTTCACTGAAAGTGATGCTGATGGCTTGGATGATCATATGCAGAGAGGAGATAGAAGAGCTCAAGTAATAGATGGGGCTCTATATGGAGGAAAAAACACAAATGGAAATCCACCTTTAATAGTTAATAGGAATGATGATTCTTGTATGGAATCTAGTGGAGTGTATACTGATTTCGAAAATCATCGTGCGTCTCCTGTATTTTTAAACGTCATTGATGATATGTCTCCTGAAGGTTCCACACCTTCGACACGTTCAGAATGTAGTCAGAAAAACTCAAGCACAGGAAATATTAATGCCTTTTTCACTCCTGTAGAAGACAACTTAAATGAAAACAAACTAAACCCTTCTCAAATCGTCAATGAAACAGGGACACCCAAAGTCACGAGTAAAAGAAATTCAATAAATAGTGAAAAAGATGGAAGAAGCAACGAGAAAGTTAAAGAAGAAAAGAGAGCGTTTACATTGAAGAAATATAAAATGCCCAAGCGTGATGTGCCAAGTAAGCTGAAAAGTATGCTGGCTAGCAGAAAAACTGATGCAGACACAAGTGTTCAGAGTAGTCCGAAATTGGTCAAAAAGACCGAAAGACGGGAAAATCTATCTAAAAAGAACTCTTTGGATATTAAAAACGACTTTAAAACTAAATCATTTAAAGACATTAAATCCAAGGTCGACTGTTCGTTTTCACTACAGAGATCACAAACGTCGTGTAGTGTCAGTAGAATGCTGAGCTCAAAGTCCACTAATACGAATCCGAAGCCTAAAAGGTAATTTCCATTTTCTTATCACTTTTTAATTTGTTTTTTTTTGTATGAATACAGAACAAAATTTGCCCTACTCATAAGCGGAAAAAAGTTTTCAGGAAACAAAAGCATAGTATTTAAATCAAAAGAGCAAGGGAAGTATTTAGTAAATAGGGGCTCATTTGATCCTAGTAGTAGATTATGATAATTAACACCGACTAAAACTTCTCGTGCCGCAAAGTAAAAGGCAAATGGACAATTGATTAGAATCTTATAGCTTGTTGGATAGAGTGTAAGGGAAACGCTTTCAAAACAATAATGAATAGTATAACAGATTTATATAATATCTACTAGCTGACCGGCGGACTTCGTACCGCTTTGACAGTTTCCATGACAACAAAACAAACAAATCATTTGTCCGCTTAAGAACACCCGTATAGCAGCGTCGTGTACCGGGTCCAATTGTAAATCTAAACCATTGTCGAATCCACTTGAACACACACAAAAATTTCATCCAAATCGGTCCAGCCGTTTAGAAGGAGTTCAGTGACATAGGTACACGCGCACAGAAGATTTATATATATAAATATTACTAGTTTTTTCTTTATTATATCGTACTGAAGGATATGTGATAGGATAGAACTCAAATCAAATAACTAGTTTTAAATTGAACATATACATCGTCATTGTCTTTAGAGCATACATAATGAAATCTTATAACTTAACTAGCTGACCCGGCAAACGTTGTTTTGCCATATAAATAATTTCCTAGTAATTTCTAGTGTAGACAAAAAATAGCTTACTTATTGTAAGTATGTATGTATGTTAGAATGTGTATATTGTATGTATGTATGTATGTATGTATTGTATGTATGTGGTATATGCGTGAAATAAGCATGGAGCGCTGTGAGGATTTTTCAAACAAAAGTAAAAAATTAAATTTTATGAAAACATTGTCTCTTATAATTTTTTCATACAACCAATATTTCCATTGACATTTCAAAATAAAGATTCATAATGATTAATTTTTTAGAAACTGATAATCTTAATTGCTCAATTACATTTTTTTAATAAAATTAAATTAAAATTACATTTTTATAAGATCAACAACATTTTCGATATAAAAAAAAAATATACTTACAACACAAAATCCGTTGTTATTGGAAGCTCGTGTCACGTGTTGAGTACTTTTGAGGTTATAAAATCACTTGATTAACTAATCGTGCAAAATACACTCAAAATTGATAATTTAATTATTATTGATAAAATAGGAATGATTAAAAGTTAATATGAGAGTTACACTGAGATAGCAAAATAATAATTGTCAACGTTACTACTACACTTGATGCATAAACAATAATGATGGCCGACAACTGTGTAGGGAGTGAGAAAGAAAGGAGACCGGCTTCGTTCTCATCCCTACTCCGTGCTGTTTACTGGGTCAGAAGTGACACCTGTAGACATCTGGCGGGGATAACTAATTAAATGACGATTGATCAGTTTTCGACCGGAGAGGAAAAATGATTAAATTACTAAAATGGCTATTAAAAAATAAGGGTCGATCGTAGAAGGATGAAAATTGAGGATTGTATGTATTTTTGTATGTATCATAAAAAAATAGAAATTAAAAATTTTGTCTAAAAAATAAAAATAAAAATTTAGGGGTGGACTACCCCTAACATTTAGGGGGATGAAAAATAGATGTTGGCCGATTCTCATAGATACCGGATAAGCACAAAAAATTTCATCAAAATCGGTCAAGCCGTTTCGGAGGAGTATGGCAGCGAAAACTGTGACACGAGAATTTTATATATTAGATTAGAGCACCGTGGACCCTCACAGGCAATACAGTAGTAGAAGAAAGGACTCATTGTCGGTGTTGCTAGTTTGGCTAAATGAATAATCTCAGTTTTTCTTAGTAATATATTATATTTATCTTTCTAGCTTATGATCTCGGTTTCCAAGCGCTTCCTTACATCATGGAGAGTTCTTATATTTTTAAAACGAACTCGTTGTGTTTCGCAGCCGCCACATGCGCATGCGCATGGAACTTGGTTCGGCTAATGGCAGCGGCAAGAGCAGCCTGCACAGCTCGCAGAGCGACATCAGCGCCACCAGCACACCGCTTGGCAAACACTCCGCCAGTCGATTCCCTCTTCTAAGTAAGTAATTTATTTATTTATTTTTAAACTTTTGCAACAAAATGACATAGCGGACTTAATATCTGAGGCATTCTCTACCACGAAAAAGTTGACAGAAGGAATTAAAAACAAAATTCAAACGTACAAGTAATACATACAAAAATATTTAATTTAGTACAAAATTAAATACATAAAATACTTTTAAGAATATATGAATATACATACAACATATGTAAATAATGTATAAAACTGGCGTTACTGAGATGATTCTGCCATACTTTCACCAAGTAAGACATAGGGTAGGCACGCAGTGGGATAAAAATTTAATGAAATAATTAAAATATAAATACAATTAGTGCCTTATAAATAAACAAAGAAGCGGACCTTCCGAATATTTAAATTCCATTTTTGGTCTCTTTTACTCTAATTTGAAATGACGTTAACATGACAGGAACAAAACACGAAATAACTATTCGGACCGTATTCTTTGTTTATTTGTAAGGGGCTTACAGTTTACCTAACAATTGTAGCGATGACTTCCAATGATGGAAGTTTTTGCCCAACTGTGGGACATTTAGTGGACTAATGGCTAATACAAGTATATTTTTAGTGGTTTTCAATCGTTTCATCACGTTTTAGTCAAAAACCAAGCGCGGCTTCCTCAAAATGTAACGTTCATTGTTTTTTTACATTTTCATCTCAAATTATCATCCTAGACAGACGTCCTTAGATTATGTTATCGATAGGATGTTGTTACTATTAATCATGATATCAGTGTATGAGGCCCGTACTACAGTGTTCTGCAAATCGTGATCTGATCTTGAGAAAATATTTTAGATTACTACATCATGTTTGCCATTGTCAGGTACGATATGACTTAGATTATATATAAGAAACTATGATACGAGTATAATTTTATTTACATTAAAAACAACAACTCAAAAAAGGAGTGCTACGAAGTTTATAACTAAAAAAGATTTGAGAAAACCGTAGCACGTAGCATGACGTTATTAAGTAAGTTTTATGGAAACATCATGTTTGCCATTGTCAGGTACGATATGAGTTAGATTATATAAGAAACTATGATCATCATCATCATCATCATCTCAGCCAAAAGACGTCTACTGCTGGACAAAGGCCTCCCCCAAGGATCTCCACAACGACCGGTTTTGTGCTGCTTGCATCCAGCGGCTTCCCGCGACCTTCACCAGATCGTCGGTCCACCTTGTTGGAGGCCTGCCCACACTGCGCTTTCCGGTACGCGGTCGCCACTCCAGGACTATGATACGAGTATAATTTTATTTACATTAAAAACAATAACTCAAAAAAGGGGTGCTACGAAGTTTATAACTAAAAAAGATTTGAGAAAACCGTAGCACGTAGCATGACGTTATTAAGTAGGTTTTATGGAAAGCTCTGATTTTAATGCTGATACATCCTAAAGTGAATAATAATTGCTCTTTATCGAAAATCTGATCTACGCGATTGGATCAGAGGTATACACTGTTTTAAACTTGTGATAATATTATTCTTAGCTGTTCTATAAACTAAAGTTATTGTTTTAATTACCGTGATTAAAAGGAGGTTTCGCAGAAAATGAAAACATATAACGCATAATACTTGTTGCAAGCTTTAAAGATAGTGTAGATTAGCACGGTCAATGAATGGGGTGAAGAGCCTCTGATTCTTTGTGAAATATTTTCAGAACAATATTAATATTTAAAGAAACTTTTACTTCAATTAACTTTTACGTTTTTCATTGTACGTTTGTTAGATTTAATTGCGTAGACAAAGTGGAAGGTTGGCTTTTAAGAAGATATAAATAACGTTTTTTAAAAACAATAACAGGTTAGGTAAATAGTTGTAGGTACGATAAAGATATAATTAAATATCAATAAAGACTGCGTCACAGCTAATAACGTCTATCTCCAGGTGATAATAAATCTCTAAGTTTTCAGTAGGTACTTACTCTTACTGAGAAATATTTGAAATACGTTATAAGATAGAGTTATATATATTACATGGACTACTAATATATAAATATATATTTATTCCTCCGTGTTATATACTCGTACGTAGTAACTACTGCAGCGCGCAATTGCTGTAATTTTCACGCAGGCGTTAATACTGACAGTTTTGGCGCGGCAATGTACTTTAACACTCATTTTGCCTGTTACTGGAATATGGGCGCATTGAGGCTTTATAGAAGTTATTGTTGCTATAGAAAATATTAAAGTTGCGGTAAATACTAATAAATATATTACTTGTTTAAATTTTGCAATAATAAACAGTTTCGATGAAATACGAGTAGATTTATTTTAAAGGGACTTGAGTTGTGCTTGAGTTTTAATAAGTTATGTTATAAGCATTTTTGTCTACGTTAAGGCAATGGTTTTTTTTTTAACTTGGCATCGCACTACGGCGGTGGTTACGGACTGATAGTTTTTGTTATCTTTTTTTATCTATAATGCGTTCCAGTTTCTTAATTTTCTTTATTCATGTTGAGGAGAATGTTTTTATCATAAGAACTTTTAACGCCAATCTGATACTTCGTGCTAACCAGCAGTAATGATTAATGACGACGATAGACGACTCTACAGAATTTAGTATAAATATGATTGATGACTTGTCCATTTATGCTAAATCTTTATGAAAGTCTCAAAACTCGTGTAATATTATAACATAATTACAATAGCACTTATAATAGTATTCACATAGGGTTAGGGCACCAGTGTTCGACATATTAAGCCCAGTCTTTGACACAACTTTCGTCGCTTAAAAATAACATAGATTAGGTATCATTGAATCTTTACGGGATGACCGCCGGGAAGCAGGTGGTCTGTATAAAATTTTTGTTAATGACTAGAAACAGTTTTTTTTTGGCTTACAAAACTGGTTGCAACGTTATCTATGTTACATATAAGTAATGTAAAAAAAAGCTTATGCTACATTGCGACCTACTAGATGTAAGCACATCATGCTCCAAAATGTAACACTTAAAGTTCGGGTGCACTAATTACACAAATAAGAATTTAAATAAAAAAAAACAAACAAACAAAAACAAATACCAAAAAGATAATAAAAACTAAATACAATAATATGACTGCGAATAAATTGTTCTTAAAGAATGCTTGGCTGAGGCCGCAGAACTGAATACTGTTGAAATTCTGTACAGTTGCTGACTGAAAGAAAAAAAATGACGATAACTGGTTCCTGTGGAGCACTGGTGCTATTACCCTAACTGTATAAATGAAATTCAATTAGATTTTCCAAATATCTTTGTATTTATAATGGAGTCATTTTATATGTATATATTTTTTAAATAAATATAATTAAAAAATCTTAAATAATCAGTAATATAATCAATTAGGGATTTATATTATTTAAACTGCTATAAGTATTAATCTAAATATTAGGTTAGAATTATTCATTTTTTTTTGAAAAATTATATTATTATAATTCAAGTATAAGAATCATTATATTTCACAATTATTTTTCACAATTTGACTGTTAAATACAAATAATAAAACCCGGTTTATAGTTATTCTTATAATTGTGTATTCTAAAAAGTGTTGCTTTTTTGTATCCTTTCAAGTCTACGCGGCTTATTAACGACTTTCCTGGCGCGTAAACACGTTATCTCCATAAAGTATCAGCTGGTCTCCGAACCTGTGACAGTACGTGTCGATGCGGAAGGTCAAGCCGGCCGGGGAGGACCGAGGACTGCATTGCACGGCAACTGGTATTTCCTCTCGAGTCAGTCAGCTACTCGCCGCCGGCTGAGACGACGCGAGTCGGCGCGCGCCTCTGTCGCGCTTGTGACGTCAACCTAACGCGAAAAATCAATGGATACCTCTTACACTTTGTGGTTACCCGCATACCGCATTTTCGCAAAGAAAATGTGTCATATGCATGTGCAGTGACGGACCCCATGGATTTGTTGGACAACGTAATGACATGTTGGCGTAGTTGCGGCGTATCGCGTGAACGGTTAACTTTCAACTATGGTTTTTACTGTGGTGTCATATTTTCGGTTCTCCTATGCAAAATACATGAGTTTTCTATTTTCTTTCAACGTCTTTTGAAAGTCTCAAGTGGATTTAAGATATATCTTTGTCTACTTCAATATTTTTCTTATATGAAATTTCAATGAAAGTGATATCAGAGAGAGGTATTACACGTACGAGTAAATAGATTATGTGTTCAAAAGAGAAATAAAAATGAAACGGGGGCATAAAGTTACAAGTAAAAAATTACACGTATCTCTGTATGAACTCTACAATTTCGACCGACGACAGTCAATTAAGTGAAAAATCTTGTATTTCACTTCCCTTCATTACCCACAGTTACCGCTGACTAACTTTGATTATACGCGTCGATATAAGTTAATGTGACTGTCCTTCGTTTTTGTATGTCAACCGGCAACTGGTTAAACAAGCCACGTTAACTGGAGATGTTATTTTTAAAGTAAACAAGCATGCATTGTTGGGCTTGCCTAGATTCTTGCCACTGCTTTCCTTTTAGAATCGTTATTAGATTCTTTAAATAACTTTAGTGCACAACACGTTTCGTTTAAGTGCGTATCGTTAATCGCAGTTTCTTTTTGACAATGTAGAGAGAAGAGAAAACTGTTTTTGTTAAATATATATAATTCGCTTTTTTTACAAATTATTTTTCCAATGTTTTGCCGCGTTTGTAGTTATAGAGAATCAGTTTTTCTGTGATCATGGTGCGGTATATTGGAGACACAAACCAAGAAACATTAAGTTTCTGATTTGGTTGTAATAAGATTGAACCTTGTCACTATATTATTATGATGGGACATCGAAATATTTTACGATCGTGATATATTACCTTGTGCCATCAAAGAGTTTGGGCTTTACTAATAAACCAAATAGTTTGGTTTATTAGTAAAGCCTAAAATAATAAGTTTGGCATTGATATTCCGTGTTTTGTTCGTGTCCTTGAAAATTCATTTTAAAAGAGAGTAATAGAGACTAAATACGGAATAACTATTCGAATCTTATACTCTGTTTATTAGTACGCGGATTACAAAGTACTTAATAATTAAAAAGACTAATCATGGCAATGTCGAGTCGCATTTGTGATTCATATTATAATGAGATTAGGTTTAACTGTTTTATAATAACAGGTGTTCTTAGACTTGAATGAGCTTTATACTTTCTCAAAGTTTAGTCCCGTGCGTTACATAGTAGGAACTTACTACTAAATATTAGTAATGGTATATTTACATCATCCTTATTAAGTAGGGTTTTGTAATTTAAACAACAGGAAATCAGCCAATGTTTTGCGCAAATTCCTAAAATGATCATGTAATTTCTACTTTCCTTGTCGTAAATCGTTTACTGGTAATAATTGTTAAATGTCTGCCGTTACTTACCTCACCAGCCTGTGCTTAAACAGTTACACAATATGCGATTTGTTAATGGGAGAATGGAATGGCTATAATTGACCAATTACAACTGTCACTAATGTCTCTTTTCAGTTTAGTACAGTAACTACTAGTTATATAGATTTCTTAAGTACTGTAGAGGATGGTTTAAATACAGCTGGTCGTTTTCAATTACTGAATTACGCTATTTTAGGTTGTTAGAAAACATTTACTTAAAAAAGAAATAGAGCAAAAGGTTTGGTGCGTTATAAGCACTCGTATGTGGCCAAGTACTCAACTTAAGAAAATACTTTTTTGTTTATGACCATAATATTAAAGTTTATGAAAGCAATAGATTTAGCACATGTTTTAATTCGACTACACGTAAAACCTTGACACTGTTATCCTTATACGTGAACAGAAGTTAAATCTTGTTTATGAAAAATGTTGTCTCTATCTACTTTTTTTGACGAAATGATCTTTATTTAACTAGATCTTTATTACACATTTTGGAATGACAAGGTAAAAGTTTAATGCTAGTGATTTTGACTAGCCTAAAACTTTATTTTCGAAATGACATCTTTTATACAATTCTGCTCAGAATAGCACGTGCAACAAAGCTTTCAATAGACGTTTAGTCTTGCGGTTGGTGACCTTTCTGCGAAAACGAGAACCGCGGGTTCGAACCCTGTTTCAAATGTATTCTGGTTATAGTTGTTTACAAGTTTATTATTTGTTTAGTGTCGATCCGTAGTACAGATAATTTGGCGATTGCGGATACTAGTGAAATGAAATGAAAAATATTTATTCAGATTAGGCACAATATTCACAATATTCAATAACACAATACTCGTCGAGTACATGTTTTAAAGATAAAGAAAAAAAATAATAATAATATGAGTACACAAACTAATAGTAATAATAATATATAATGTTATGAACTATACATGTATTTATTGTGATTCTACTGCTGCAGTAGTAATAATGTTTTATATGTTCTAGTTCTAATTTATTTATTGTATTGTCAACGTAAGGTTAGGTTAGACGGTGGTGAGACTGGTGAGGTTAGGCCTACAACCTTAAGCCTACAACGCACTTTCCGGCCAGTTGCAATCCGGCACGCGTTTGTGCCTTGTAGATAGTAGACGGCTGGCCGAGAGTAGTGCGTCTGAACAATACGTTTTCATATGAGAATAGACATGCGGCCTGCCGCAACGGCGGGCGTGCCGTGTTACGGCTAACCGGATAGTGCGTTACAGGCCTTAGAGTTTAAAAAAGTGAAATCATCCTATTCTAATAGAGTTATTTTTGACCGGACGATCATAATTTGTACTCTAAGTATATGAAATATTTTTTTACGTTTTCCCACCTTGGTTGTTTCTATAAATTTTCTGTAGACTCTACAAAATGTCTAATTTGGTTAAGTAAGGCCTTCTGCATTTTCGCTTTTTTCATAGTAAACAGCTTTCCACTAAACACTGACTGCATTACACAGATCCACGCTAGAGTTTAGTATTTTGTTCTTTAATTATTGACTGCCGCAAATATTTCGCGTGTTCGTTATCTTCAGAATGTAAGAATTACTTTTAATGGGCGGTCTATTTTTCTAAATGGCTTATGGGCAACAGTAAAATAGAACCGTCAACTCGAAATGGCGAGTGCTGATATGTTTCTGATTTAATTGGAATCTTTCTTTGATCACCTTTCACCATGTCATTGCCAACACGCAAAAAATGCGCGTTCATTAATGCATAGACACTTAACGGAACAATCACAAGTCTAACTGTGAGATATATTGTTAAACAATTTTTATTCTATTAGTTTCGTCAATCGCGCCCTATAATCATGTCAATTTGTATGGTAAAATTAGCATTATATTATTTCGGTGTTTTTAATGGTATAATTGATGGTGTTTGTTTATTGCTAGTGGTAGACCGCATAAATTGATCTAATGTTAAAGTTTCTATAAGCCATTGACACGGCTTGTTTTTGGCAACGTAGTCCAAAGCTTGTTGGTAAAATATCCAGATACTGATTGCCCCCAAAGAGCGTAAACTTTTTCGATTCGCTGACGTACTCACGCGCTTTTTTCATAACCAGTGGAAAACGTATTGGCACCGCTTTCGGGAGGCCCCGGTCCAAAGGCCTCGTCATGTACATAGCCCTCGTTCCACAGCCAAACTTATTATATAGGTTTGTGGGCGGCTATATTGTAAATTTTGTTTTTGTTAAAATTTAATAAAGATTTTTCATTCATACATTCATGTTCAGGAGGAGGTGGGGTAAGTATACCCTCTAAAAACCACTGTACTTCCTGCTATTGTAAACCGTGACGTACCCACGCCCTACCCAATAATAGAAAATGACAAAGACGAGCGAGCACTAATAACATATCATCACTCATATTTTATCTTCGTTAACAAATTGGATTGAAAAACCATGGATGCTATTGCGACAACGAGTTATTGTTGTATGACCGATTATCGTTTTCACCCAAGATGTAGATAATTTACCGTCAACTCTTCAACATCGAGTGGGGGTACCGGTTTTTCTATCCCGCTTTTAAAAGGTGCAAGCATTGTTATCGTGAAACAATTTGTCCCACGTATTACTTTCTCCATTCTCTATTATGAATTACCAACATGCGACATGGCGAATCGAATTTTGTTGAAAGTGTTGAAATCAACACCAGCATATAGCGTTACCGTTAAGAATAATACAGATAAGATTCTTACGTAAGCTGTTAATAACACGCCAATAATGAAATGTCCGAATGTCGTTCGCCGATCGAAAAGATAGAATCGAGAAAACGTTCCTTTTTTGAATTGAAGAGCGCAAAAACGAGATCTACGAGTCAACAAAATAGCGTAAAATCTACCGTTTTTTTTGTAGACTGCAAAAAATACATGACTGAGATGGTTCGTTCGTTGTCTGTTAGATCTGCAAAATAATCCTATACAATTACGCAGATCTAGAAGACACAATCAAAAAAATTTCTATTTTATGATATTTATATTAAAATAAGAAGAGCTTATTAAAGACATTTAATGAAACATTATAAAATCAAGTAAACTTTATTTGGTACCTAGCAAAAATCTGTGACAAATTCGGTTCAAAATCCATTGGATCTGCAAAGTAATCTGCTCGCGTTTATTTTACACATAATCGAGTACTCGTAGGTAGATCGGTAAAAGTTGTTTCATTTCAATATATAGTATTCGCGTAAACTTTAGAAAACAATAACGTTTGTATCAGTATATTATCATCATTTGTAGTTGTTTCACAGTCCCATATTAATAATACGTATTTACTATTATTAATATAATGTAATGTAGTATTTTTAATTAAAAATTTTAATTGAAAAAAAAAATTCTCCACCAACTTTACTCGTACCTATTATCATCATATCCATTATAGATACATAGAATACTGGTAGATATGGCAAATGTTTCAGTCTATTTCATGCGGCATAAAGCGTTTTGTTCGTCTCAACGCATTATTAGTCGAAGAGTGGCTCGAAACGGTCTTGCCGATCCCTCGCCGGTAAGAGCAGCTAACGGGTTATTCTAGGCGATGGATTTGTTGACGGCCACAAATCGTTGACCCCACCGCGAATCTGCGAAATGCAGTGAATGCTCGAAGCTTAACAGCACCCTAATAAAACCTTTAATCAGCCTTAAGTCCTATAAATACTCAGTGGGTAATTTCAATGTGGGTCTCTATAAATGAAATTGACTGAAGAATAAACGTATAATAACATAATAAAAGTTCACGTTTTTTTGTTTTTGTTTTAAAATAATTATTTTTAAGCTTACTTTAACAGTCTGACCTATAAATAGTACTATGTTTGTTAAGACCTTTCAAATGTACATGTGCATTTTATCTACAAATAAATATATGCTCTTACATAGGTAGACTAATACTTGATACTTTAAAAACTATTTTATTTTATTTTATTCGACGCGCTCCGTTATTTAACAAGAACTGCCATGAAGTTAATCGTACGCAACGCATTCATCTAAGATGTATCAAGGTTGTGTAACAGTCCTATTGACTATATAGAAGCAGTTGTAGATAAAAACTCTGTTAAGGTGCTACATTCTTTATAAGGCATTAAGTTTCTTACGGGTTCGCATAGAAATATCACAACTAGCATTGAAGATAAAGGTAGATAGCACTCGTTAGAGTAAACATTTTTAGGGTACCATACCAAATAGCTATGGAATGAAATTAAAGATATGAAATGAAAATCATATTAGAAGCTTGCTTGCTTGCTTGCTTATATCATAAAAAAACTTTAAATGCAGTTCTAGAGTAAGGTCAAGTCTCAATTGATATTAGTTCAAATTCAAAGTAAATTTTTATTATTATGAACAAAATGTCAAATATGCCAGAGGGTGCGCTTTCATATCTCGCTCATGGATTTATCAAAACCTTTCCCAAGATCTTGGAATTTTCTCGACTCGTACGCGTACAGTAAATGATTACGGCTAACATCGCTTTAAATCGATGAAAGCTCGTATATTTCTTTAAAACTTATGGATTCCGTCCGAGTTCTTGATTTCCTAAGTGTTAGTTATAAAGGGTACAATGCCAACGGACACTTTGAACTGAACCAATTGTCCACCAGTTTAGATCGCTACACGCCATTGAGAATTTGCGATTAAATGATGAATGATCGAATCGAACTAACTTCAACAATAGATTAACAATAGGCCTACCTTTAGATGTAAGTTCTTGATAAACAACGTAGGTATCTATAACAATTGGATAACCGTAATCTTAGATAAATAACGATACTATAAAAAACCTATGTAACATTGGGTATCTGATGAAGCGTATAGATGCTGTATTAACTGAAAATATATAGTTTACGATGTTAAGTTTATTTGTAAGGTGGCTGGCAATAGCTGGATGAGAGTAGCCGCGGATTATGCTCGGTGGCGTACCTTGGAGAGGCCTATGCCCAGCAGTGGACTAGTATAGGCTGATGATGATGATGATGTTTAGTTTATTTAGTCGGTGGTGGTAGGTTTCTTGCATAGAAATCCGTCAAGACGGCTGGCTACCACTTTCATATATGTTTCTATTACCAAGCAGTAAGAGTCAAGTTTTATCCATAGTGCAAGCGACAATGGACCACCGCCGCAGAAGTTATTGCGTATGCTTATTTGCAGACATGCATTACATTGTTGACCATAGTTTCTATTCCAGACCTATGCTCCAAATTAACAATTCAAAGAAACAATAGTTAATTTAGTAATGTGTACATCGAAGCGAACAAACGTCCGTAGCCACCAGGAGTACCTAGGCCCACTAATGGCATATCGATAGCGTAATTGACATAGATAAAAGGTACAATGCCTCCGTAACCGGTGACATAATAAAACATTGGTGGCTAGACCTTGTGACCTACAAAGCACGGTGTGGCCTGAAAACATACATGACGGCGCATTGCTGCGGTCGAGCATTACGTTAAAGGATTTATCATTAGATTGAATAAAGTCGCCCACAACGCATGCTGTGGGTCATGACCGCAATTTAAGTCAAGGAAACTAAAGAAGCTGCAGTCTTTTAGATATTGGAGGCGTTTAAAAAACCAACCTACCTACCTCCTACGCTCAGTGTTGACGTAAGCGTCTATCCTGAAATGGTTGTACATTTATTAAAATCAAATGCAAGCATTTAGCCAATGTCTCACCTGTTGTAGCCTGAGATGATGACTACAGTGGAACATGCTGAACAGGAAAAAGTCTATGCATTTTAGCCTTGTCAGCAGACAACGAGTTCCACTCATTGGCTAATCGCATTATAAAAGAGTTGGAAACACGCAACATCGGCTAATCTTATTAAATCAAGCAATGCTCAAATCAATAAGACTAATGTTCGGGCGTAAAGCTTTTTAACTTGGCAAATAAGCATTTATTACGTTTGTCGACAGTTAGTAAAATTACGTGCTAAAGATAATCAATCAACCACAACAGACGGTCGTACAACTACTATAACTGAGAGTACAAGTAATGTTAAAATATTTAAACTTTTCATCCTGATTCAATGATGTATTAAATTGTGTAACTATATAGATATTGAGTTATTAAAACAATTCCATAAGTTTTTGATTTGAATAATACTTACACTTAGGTTATGAATGAACAGCATCAAGATGAATAGTTAAGATAATCCTTTTTGGGCCGCTTTTTATGGGTTAAAACGTTTGATTGCTGCTTGTAGCGTGAGTAAACAAAGGTTTAGTCGAAATGTGGGTTAATAATAAGACGAATAGTGGGCTTATAAAATAATACCTGGAAAGCTTATAGTACTTATAATAAGCGTGGAAGCCATAGAACAAATAGAAACTTAATAGTTTACTTCTGGGGCACGGGGACAATACTAAAACGAAGTAATAGGTTTTATCGTGAACTAAAAACACTTTCAGTTGGCGTGTAATGACAATTACGGAATAATGTTTTGTTTGTATGGTTGTGTAACACGACGAAATCGTGACTTTTCAGGTCTATAATTAACGCAGAGCCGAAACGTCGAACTGTGCACAAAACGTGATGTATTTTTATGGCAATGCAAATTCTTGGAAGTTATGCCTGTCGTGTTTTTCAGGAAAATATAATTATGTTTTACGTATATTGGTTTACAATGACGCTTAATCGGTTGAACATGTTGTTTGTTTCCATCATAATCCGTGTCTGTTTCAATAACTTTACTAAAGAAAAAGAATAAATGATGTTTGAACAGCTTGTCAATTAAACATAAAATACGGTGTTTATTTAACATGTTAATTTTTTTTTCTGACGTTTCAAAGCCTTTGCAGAGTCCGTGGTCTCTCTGTGACGTTAACTTGTAGTGTTCTCGTAAATTATAAAAACAATATGGAATGCTATTATGGGCAAGGACCTTTAAAATGCTGTATTTGATAAGCATTAGATGAGTTTAAAAGGCAAACAGTTTTATTGTAATGCCCCTAACAGTTCTCAGTAATAGTTCCCTTCGTTATGACTGCGCGGTGCAGTGTCTGCCTCCCACGAGATGTTTTTTTTACTTGTGAACTCTCGACTACGCTTCTACGAAACGGCATTAACGGACTGTATTTGCTGACATTAGTTGTTTTCGCTACGTCATCATTAATCTTTTGTAGACTTCAAAATGCTTCACAACCACAATTTGGTCTGTGTTACTCGAATGAAATTTCGATTAAGTAATTCAAACGTCTTGGTAAATTTGTACGATTATGTTTGGGCACTCAATTATAAAGCGTAATGACAATCGAATATTAATTTCTTTCTTAACTTATGAGCCACATTCTTATCGGTGTAGCCTTTCCACTCTCAGGCTAATTATTTTACTTCTTTATAAGAAACGAAGTTCGCCTTCCCTTTATTTTATTTCTTTATAAGCTTTTCTTGTGGTTTCAACAATCAATCAACAAACAATTTATTAAACACGTTTAAAAATTAACAAAATGTAAGGTGATGTATTTTAACAAACGAGTAAAATTTCTCTCATCGCTCGATTAGCGGTTTCATCGTGCTCGCGGCAATTAATTTTGTATCCGATCAATCATTGTTGCACGTTTATGATCGCCGGTATTTCATAACTGATGCGGAAAAAGAATTTTGCTATACTGTAACTTTCATGAATTTCGATTTCATCCTAACTAATTATTAAATGGTCTAGGTTTAGTTTTTCGTTTGTTTTTGAAACAAATGATTCTTGCTTTTCGAATTCGTCAGTTGTGTTTGTATTATCTAAACGGTGATGCCTTTGTGTAGGTAATTTCTTGTTAGAATGTTAGTTGAAATTAAAAACAAGTTTCTTGTATTTGAAAATGCTATCGATAAATATTTTCCCACATTGACGTGGTGGTCGTTGCAGCTTACTTTGTTCGCTCTTTTGATGTCGATTCCTATTGTAAAGGATGTTATTACTGCCTCAATGCTCAGTGGGAACGGTAGAAAGTGCACGGTAATGTTTGAAAACGAGAAAAAAGAGTTGGGAAGCAAAAATAAAAACTTTTGACGTTTAAATTTACTCTTATTTGATTTTGATTTGTGTTTAATGACTCAGTTCGTTGCTTATCGCGTCTTTATGTTCATTTTGTTTGAGTTGGATCCAGTTTTGTTTGGCATTTTTTCATTTGTCATGACGATTGATGCATTGTATTTCTGTTCAGATTTACCATTATATCAATGTTGTTATGTATGGCTCTACAAAGTTATTTTTATTGCTGTACAAGCCAAGTTACTGTTATACTTACAAAATGACGAAGCTCTACATTTTTTGTTATTTTTTTTTTAATGTAATGCTGCCACGGAGCCATGTCCGCATCTCCTTACCTAAGACTAATCTGTCTAATTATTAAACACATGCTTATTTAACATATTTTATACTTACACGATTTTTTTATTCTTCTTTGTGTTAAATTGGCTCCTCCAAATCTACAGTGTCGTAAATTCTCTACATTTGCTTTAAATCGATAAAGCCGTCCAATTTTATCATTGTAAGCATTATCACAGTACTATCACAGTCTATATTACCTCTGTGGTACTATTTTTAATAAATAAAAATCTTAATGTTGTTGCACTAAAACTATTTACTATCTATAATTTGTTGGAACGACGAAATCTAGCAGGCCCCACCTTATACTATCAATACAAAAAGCATTAAACGTTGTACAAATCGTAATACATTGCAGTTAACTAAATGCAGTGCCGGCCAGTCGATTATCCCTAGCGGTTGAAAGTGTGACGGGACGGGTGCCTACTTACTCGTATTTAAGGCGAGGGTTTCCAAAAAAACGGTATTTTTAAATGAGTTTTATTCGAAATGTATGAGGATTTAAAATCCAAAAAAAATATGTTATTCTTTGGCCTTTTATCTAGTAATTTCGGCTGGTATTTTCACGATATTTTACAATTTACTGCATCGAATATAATATCAAACATACGTCTTATTAATAAACTAAATATCATTTTATTCATGCTATACACCGTTTCAGGCAAAGAAAAATATACCAAACCAATTGTCTTTGAATATGTAATAGTTGTCGGCCATTATAATTTTAATAATAAGTAAACGTTCAAGAAAATCCACATTATTGCCTAATTCGACGCTCGCGCCATCAGTCAGTCCCGAGCGGAACGCCTTGGAAATCTCACAGTCGGAAACGCTCGCCTAACAACAAACAAAATAAAACTGCAGAAGGTATTATAATACATATACGCTTGAGCAAGGCACACATAGGCAACCTCTCACGACACGGAATCTTGTAACAGCAGCGCTCAGCTATAGTTGTAAACCAGCGGCTTGTAAGCCGGTAGTTACCGAAACCAGCGGCTAGAAACGCATAACCAGCCGCTTGATACCGGGTAGATCCCGACTTGAGCGTCAAAAAAAAAACGACTTTTTTTATTTTATTGTTTAACTATTATTTTTGTCATGCAGTAGCATTTATTATGTTCTGCTATTTTTTTTAATAAACACCGAAGACAGTGTTTATACCTACGAATTTACTTAATTCAGAGACGAACAGGAAACTATGAAACAATGTTTGTGTTTAGGTGGTGGTGTATGAGAATTATAAGAATAAAGGTACCTAGCTAAATTAGTTTACTTTGGATTTAATCATCATTATAAACCAAATAAAGAAATACAACTAAATGCTTATCTAGGACTAGGTATCTGTCCACACTTATTTCATGGTTATATTATACCTATTTCCAAAAATCTCTGACAAAAAATTATTAAAATTTCACTGCTGTGTCACATTTTGTATGAGAATTTTGAGTTTTTAGCACTTAATACAGATGCAAATAACATTGTTTATGTCTATTTAAGTTAAATGTATCCAACTAAACAACAAATAAAAAACTAATCATGTGAATATATAATGAAATGTAAGCAGCTGTTTCAAGCCGCTATATAGTTATCGCTAGAAATGATAACAAGCGAAATAAGCCATTTCTAGCCGCTAGGCTAGAAATGTTAGTAACCAGCTTCACATCTGTAGCTCAGACTGTTGATGTTGCGAGTAAGAGGGTCAATGTGTACATTGCTCGAGCGCGGTATCACTACAGAGTATAAAACAAAGTCGCTTCCCGCTGTCTGTCTGTCCCTATGTGTATGCTTAGATCTTTAAAACTACGCAACGGATTTTGATGCGGTTTTTTTAATAGATAGAGTGATTCAAGAGGATGTTTTATATGTATAAAACATGCATACAATTGGACCCGGTAGGTGGCGCTGCGCTGCCATAGGGTTCTATAGGATACGGGTGTTCACTCAAGCGGACGAAGTCGCGAGCGGGCTGCTAGTCACTACATAGTATAAAACAAAGTGTTCCTTTGTATGAATGCTTAGATTTTTAAAACTACGCAACGGATTTTGATGTGGTTTTTTTTAATAGATAGAGTGATTCGAGAGGAAGGTTTTTAGTATTACCATTGTATCCGTGCAAAGCCGGGGCGGGTCCCTAGTGTATGTATCGCGCTCATCTTCTGCAGTTTTCTTATCTTGTGCTTGTGGTTTTGTGACCGCAGCGAACCGGTCGCGGTGCGAGATAGTTACAGGTGATTCCTATAAGGAACAGGTTATACGTATTCTCGATAATCCACTTCTTTGTGCGCGGTGAACGAACCGATATCGTTTTGTTGCTTTAAGGACTACTTTTACGTCGTAAAGGGTTCTGTTTGACCTCAATTCGTGGGGCCCTTCATTCAATGCATTTCCGGCAAGGGTTTTTGATGGATTAATGTTTGAAATTATTACGCATCCTTGTGTGTATCGAATTGTTGGGCGTAAATGTTGTGATGACGGTTGACCAAGGATAATGGAAGAAGAATACTTAATATGCTTACTTTAAATACGAGAGTATGGTGTGTATCGAATTATAAGTTACCATTACCACCATTACCTTCCTTCCATAAAGGAGATGTTTCAATTTGGGCCGAGTACATGTACAGTATCGTCAGTATCTCAAAAAATAGGAAAAAATACAAGGATTCTCAGAAAAATAGAATTATTTCTGTAATGATTTTTTGGTTCATAAATGTTGTTGTGACGAATTTAAAGTTTAGACCTTATATAAAACAACACGTCAAACTCATATGGTCAAAATGACATTGATTGACGTTCGCCATTGTTGAATTTGAAATGTCAAATAATAATTTAAAATACTTTGAACCACAAAATAAAGCTAAATTATGAAAAAATAATGTTTGCAATTGATTATTTATTTTATTTCTTTGATTTATTTTACCTGTACAAAAACTTAACCCAGTGTCCATACGAACTTGAAATATCTCCTTTGATACTGTTATACTGTTATTGTGATTTCTAACATGTCCAAAGTGTCGTGGGAAAGGTTATTAGTACATATTATATGCCAATTACGAGCGGTAAAGAGTTTCGCGATAATAATTAACATTTAGTAAACTTTCTTTATAATAACACAGATAGCTGTTAGTAAAGTTTAATTTTAGTGTTGACTCGTGTTTTATCGTCAGTCAGCACGTCATATACTTGTCTTGGATCAACACTACATTGTCTTGTACTCAGGATTTCCTTGTATAGCCTGTATAGGGAGATAGTGTGTATGGATGAAAGCACCGGTATTGGATCGAAAGCAAAGTAATTACTGGTCTAGAGTTGTTTTTGCTTACCACACGACAGATGTGAGCGTCTTTGCTCGGATACATTCTCTAGTCATGATAAATAAACTGTTGCGGTTCGCAAATATGATTTTCAACTTTGTGGTTCTAAATATAAAGACTGGTATTGTAAAGTAACTATATTAATTGTTCGAAGTAATGATAATTTTGTTGTCAAGTTTTTTGTGGTCCTAACGAAATTGCTTATTAGGGAGACAGTTTAAATTGCTACGGGTACCTATAATGTGCTAATTAATTATTTTATCATCATCATCAATGCATATAGCTAGGCCGAGTGTTGTTGTTGTTTTCATTAGACATTGTCTCGTGTCTGATCGATGATGTGATAGATGATGAAACATATTTATTTTGAGGATTTACGGAATGATGTGGTCGATGATACATATTTATTTAGGAAATGTTTGTAGCTAATGTGCAATTTGAAAGTACTTTGACAACAGTTTGTTTGTTCTTGGTCATTCGATAAGCAGGTGCAAGGCGAACCTTTCGAAATACGGGTGACTTCTCTTACAATTAAATGGAAACTAGTATGTTGGTAGCGTAATTGGAAGAGCAGAAGACTGGATCACGAATTGTCGTGAGTTCGAGTTCGATCCACGGCAATTTTTTTAGGTCTTTTATCATTCTTATAATTTTGTTAATTAATACTAGCAACATTTTTAAGCCATATTATGTCAACGATACATACAGGTTAAAAAGTTATTAAGGTTTAAAAATCGAACGTACTGTCTGACTAACACCAAAATTTGAAGATCTAGAAAGCTTACAACTTGAAATTTTGAAGGTTTTAGGCGTTACAAAAACAAGAATTTGCATCGGTTTTTAACTCTCGGTATTTGTCACTTTGAAGGCGCTGCCTACATGCCACACACGATCTGGTTTTCGTTAAAACTTACACTAGACACCCTGCTCGTTTCGAGACGGTCCTAGCATAGTTGCATGGTTACAACAACGCGCTCGCGCAACTAATAGGAACGTGTTACGACTCCGCAATTCGACTCCGGACTCCGTGATTCGGTTACGTGACTTTAATAATTATTTTACTTTCGATAGTTCGGACGTTTACATCGAGAAACTTTTTTTATACAGGAGTAAATTCATTACGCATACTACTGCGCCTGAGGAGACGCAGATGGTTATGTGGGGACCTCCCCCCGACCCTTCAAGGGGGACGGAGGGAGAATAAAAACTCCTAACCCACTAAATACTCCTGCACTTCGCCCCCGTGCCGCCAGGATAGTCTGGGACCGTTATAATCACATGCGAGGCCTGCATAAACGCATGAGAAAGAATTGTTCGGCACTAGCAAATGTTTTGCATTGTTTAGCTAAACGTTAACTGTTGTTGACAATAGAGATGCAGTAAGCTCGTTAGTGAATCGAAGAATAACAATAGCTAATATTTTTACTGTGCTAACGTATCGTTATTTTTAGAATATAATATAATATAATAATTTATTGCCTACAACTGTGTAACGTTATTGCTGGTTATATTGCATTATATTTTCTTTAACTAGTTTGAACAGTTTATTTAGCTCGAATATACAATTTAAAACATTAGGAGCATAGAATTTTTATATCTATTGATTTACAGATTGGTCGACATATATTTAAAGCTTTAAATCATATCATAAGGAAAGTTGTTACTGTTTATGAGTATGAACTAATATTTAACATACCGGTCATTGTTTTTCAAATTCATTCTTTCAATGATCAATTTCAAAATATCGGTAATTGATATACTCTTTTATACACGGGGTTTAACATTAACCCTGCCACTTTGCCGAAACGTCGGGTAAATGTATATCTATGATACCTTCATATAGTAAGGAGTTTGCGTTACACATTTAATAAAAACCTGTTAAATATTTTATTCATCTATCGATCGGGCGAAAAACTAGTCAACTATAGAAAATACGAGTAGTATACGAATAGCGTGTGAAACGGCGAGGGCTTGATTGCGCGCGTCTCGTGCCGGATGTTAATCGGCGGCGCGTCCTCACGCTCGCCGTGATTTAATCTCCACGTTCGTCGTCATTCTGCATACGAGCTGGGCAAACAGGGTTGCCAGGCCCTGAAATACAAACTAGACAAAGCATTATAAAACATATACGTACATGTGAGCAGAGTCAAAAAAGCAGCGAGCTATTCGGACCACGTTTAGCCGAATAGTATGGGTTAACATGAAAAACTGTGAAAATAGTGTTAGATAGGGAGCCCATCGCCTACATAAGCCCTATATCTCATTTGACGCCTTTTACTACATGATATTCATAGTAAGACCAACTTAGACCGGACATTTTGCCGGATTTTGCCGGGTAGATATACCCTAAAAAAGATATTTTTTAGAGCCATGCATATAACTTTTATAATAAAGAGTGTGTTACGTACGAAGCGTTACACTGTCAAAAAGCTTAACAAAGCTGGACACGTAAATATTTGACCGGGCACGACCCTAAAAAGACAAACATGTCCGGTTAAAATCGGACGTCTGGCAACCCTACGGCCGCCTCATGGATACTGTGTGTTTACTGTGCGATTGATGTATGAATAATATTTTGTCTGTTGAATAGCACGGCAGATATTATTATTATTATTATTATTATTATTTGTACCTACACTTCTTCGATTGATTGAAAATAACTTGAGCGTTACTACCTTTGATGTTTCACTCAAACACCGTAAACTATGGGTCTAGTTCACGAAATCGACAGTCACAACTTCGACGGTCGTTGTATCGAAAACGTTCCATCGACGGGTCACGTTTCGTCGACAGTACACAATATCGATGGTACGCTGCATCGACAGTACACCATATCGACGGTACGCTACATCGACAGTACACCATATCAATAGTACGCTGCTTTGACAGCCCGACCCAAGGACAAAACAAAAGGTTTTTAATGACCTGTTGCCTGTCTTCATTATTTTATGTGTGAAAGAGCAATAATTAACAGTAATAATATACTTTAACATCTAAGAATACTAATCTGAAATTAAGTTTGCATTATTATTGCTATTATAATCTTTTTATTTATTTTCTTTCTTAAAACTAGATTTTTACAATATTTTAATATAAAAATAAAACATTTAACACATTTAATATAATATAAAATAATAAAACATTATAAAAACCTAATCCTAGAGTATCATTATAATTATAATTATTATTATGATTTAGTTAGATAAGTATGCAAAAAATATTGAAAAAACATGCAAAAATTTAAAGCAGAACCGGCAGCAAATTCTAAAATTAATAACCATAAGTCGAAACTACAAAAAATTGCAGAACACTACATAAAGCAGCGTACTATTGATATGGTGTATTGTCGATGCAGCATACCGTCGATATAGTGTACTGTCGATGCAACGTACTTTCGATATGGCGTACTGTCGATGCAACGTACCATCGATATGGTGTACTGTCGATGTAGCGTACCATCGTTATAGTGTACTCTCGCTATTGTGACCCGTCGATGGAACGTTTTGGATACAGCGACCGTCGATGTTGTGACTGTCGATTTCGTGAACTAGACCCGTAAACTATAGGTACTTGGATAACATACAATTTGAATTGTAACACCATCGTTGTAATTACACAATTACAACGATGGTGTTACAATTCAAATGATTGGAAGCAGAAATAGGAAGCTTATTCCATAAATTAATATGTAAAATAAACATGAGTGGAATACAAACGTAATTCCGTAAAATAATTACGATCTAACTCTACATCCAATAGTTTAAAAAATATCAACTATAAACAGCCGTTGTTAAAGTAGCACCTCAACGGAATACATTTTTTAAAATTTTATGCACTACATCACTCACACACACCATTGGTTAAGCTAAACAAATAAAAAAGGATATGGGCCCATCAGTGGTGGAGGAACACGGCTGCAGTTGGCACACTGCCAGAAACTAACGCCACGATGTTTTGTTTATTACGAAATTCCGCCAAAACTGTTGCACTAGTACGACCTCATTTTCGCTTTAGAGACATCTTGCCCGGTTTCTATAAATAGTCTGTTTTGTGTACACTACTGTTTATATACTCGTAGATCGATGCTTCGTCGGGTTTGATACGGTAAGCTGTTGATTTACAACTGGGATGGATTAGTGTGTGTTTTATTTGGCATTTGATCACGTTAACGAAAGCGAGAATTTGTTTGAAAAAAATTGTATGATGGTCTGCTCGTTTGTCACTGTATGTTTGACTTATGCTGACATCGGATATCAAATATAACACCAAGATTGAGATTAATTCGTCGTTCGTGTCGATTACGTTAACGATAACGAGAAATGGTATGGCATGGAAGCAGTTACTCCAATAAACACTGAAATAAACAGAAAAATAAGTACTTTTGAATCTTTCAAACATTTTTTCCTACTACCCAGAGAACCCTAGAAGGGTTAAAATTCTGCTATAAAATATCGTTGTCATTATAGTGATCGAATGCAGAACAATATTACTCGCATTGGGTACCCATCACTTAAGTATGACGTATTCATATTTGACGATTAGAAATGTAAAGCTTCATGTATGTACAATCCTATGTAGGTTATTGGCAAGCTAGCTGTGCCGCCACACGAGTTATTGGAAAGTCTATAAATTATAATAAGGCTATATCAGGAAAAGAAACGCCGTTCATTGCCTGTTGGTTATTAATAATTCTTTGCGGAGTTCAGAGTTCAAAGACAATGAACTAGAGGCATTACATAGGCGGAGGTCGTTTACCATCCAATGAAAATTGCATGTTGTCGTTACTTCCTTTCTTTATCGGAACCTTCATTTCGTTTTCATTGTTTCTTGTAGGTAGTTCATTATTCAATCGATTTAACAACGTTTAAAGTTGCCAACGGTCGACGTCCCTGAATTCATAATGATTGAAGGCAAATGAACGTTAACGGAGAGAAGTTTAATCATGCAATTATAGAATAGTTACTACGCACCGTTGGTAATAGAATTTGTTATCTTGTTAACGCAGCTATTATTATTTCGGATCTCAGAATGCTGAGATCCGAAATAACAATAACTGCGTTCTTAATTTCTGACGTGGGGATGTCGGGTCAGACAGAACCCACTATGCTGGCCCAATCTGGGTTGATAGATTTAACGACTGCCATCTTATCACAACGTCTTTAAACAATGTTGCAGTACCTTCTGAAGCACGAAGTTTTGATAGGGGTGCATATCTTTTATCGAATAGTAGGTAAACGATTCCGCTCTACCTGGTGTTAAGCTGAACCTTAGTCTAGACGCGAATGTGAATGCGAATGAATAGTGGAGCAGGAATGTGTCCCACTAGTCGTCCCCACCTTAACTACAAAGTTTCTTATTCACACCTCGTTTGAAGGCCCCTACGTTGAAGGAAGGACAATATAAGAACTCCACTACATATATCCATGCCAACAATGTCTCAACCAGAAAAGTCTATAACTATTCATGGAATCGTTCCCATCGGTGGGTGCCTCGCATTTCGTGATGCAGCTGCAGTTATTTTCGAGACGGATGACATTTTTATTTAGAAACCCTTTTGATTTTTATTGTTATTGATTGTGGCAAATTGTTCAGATTATGATGAGCTCCGTACGCTATCGCTTTCAGGTTACGACCGTTTGAGCTATGAATTTTAGCTGTATAGTATCTGGATAGATCTTTGTTAGTAATGGAATGCATTGTATCGTGCTTGTGCTTGTATACTTTCAAGTGATCTCTGATTTTTGTGAAAACTACACATACTATTGTTTTCTGTTCGACATTCGTAAGTGGCATTGCGAGCACAAAACCGTTACAATGTTACTGTCTTTCTCCCTTAACATCCTACAATCTTTAATTGTCTGGGGGTTTTCGGTGCGTTGGAACCTTCATTGAGCCCGCTTGATGGGTTCAATACTCCCATGAGTTATAGGCTATATACCCCATGGATACCCTACTATGATCTTGCGGCCCAAAGTTTGTCCAACGTTAGCCTGGTTTCAATAGCCAACTTTGGTAGGAAGCCTCTAAGCCTAGCAGTGGGTAGTTATTATGGCCGATGATGGAGACGATAATGATCAACTTGTTGAAATAGATTCCTTATATTCACAATTGTTTACACAACCATTACTAACATGGAAACCTAAGACGCATAATTTCGTATAATAATACAATGAGCTGCTTAAACACGTAATTACGTAAATAAATTAGTGTTTTTACATTTTAAATAATTGGATGAAATTACAGATACGGTTTGGGCTTTATTAAACTTTTTGTCGTTGACTGATTTCCCATGTGTCCAATTTATTGTTGATTTGCCAAACATTTATCTCTTGCTCGAAGATCCGCATGGTTGCGTTTTCTGGCCTATTAACCAGCCAACCTAAAAGAGGAATTGATGGCTGTGCTCGCACAATAGATACCTGGACTTCTTAAATCATTCAGGTAGCATCCAAACAAACCGCGCCTGACTTTGGGATCAGTCAGCCGGCCTGCTTTTATGGGTGAGTTCATATCAGAGGATTTAGACCAATAGGATGTTGTGTAACGCTAATTCGGCTATACTAATTCATGTAGTGAGTTGTTTTCGTTTGTTGACATATACATTTTAATCACGTATTTTGACGATACTATAATTGTTCCATTTATGGACACTTTGCATTTGTGAACTAGAGGACTTTAAGAATATTCTTTACTCGAAAATGTTTGTTGTCTTCGTCTTCTGTAGTATATTCGTGATTATAATATATGTGATATGATATTAGTGAACTTGTGATTATATAATTTTATTCACGACTAAACTCCTCTGGTTATCAGGTTTGACTTTACGCAAATGTTTATTCAAGGTCGATAGATAATAAATCAATTCGAGTATCTATTGACTTTTAGCAAATGTCAATTTTGTGAACAAAATTGAAGAGTTTTGTGCTTATGCATCGTTCCCAAAATGGCATCATCCTAATGCTATTTTAGTCGATTGTCTGTACCTATTGCAAATAGATACGTCACCATGACCTTGAAACTTGAGAATTTTGTGTGACTTGAAGTTTAAACGTTAATGATGTGACGAATACATGTGATTTTCTCCACGCCGCTAACGTAAACATTGGGTAATGCGACCTATTCAAAAGTTTTACGAAAAACAATTCTGCAGTAGCCATTTAAATAAAGTTTCAACAAATACATAAATGTAATGCGTTTATTCAGATCATTCATGCTTGTGTTCGTTTTAATTGGTTTACCGTAACCACTTTAATGTGTTTATGTTGGACTTAATAATAAAAGTGGCTTTATTGTTATGATGATCTAGTCAAATAAACTTCACATGAACGTTATAACAGCAGTGGATATAAGAGAGGCAATAAAATTTGAAGACTTTAATACTGTGTGTAGAGTTTGCGTATAACTATGTTCTTATTAATAATTATTCGAAATCAGTTACATTTTCTTTATAAAATTTAGGGATTTCAACTGAATGTAATTTTGCATTGCTTATTCGATTTTTTCAAGATGTTAATGGGAGTTATTATTAGCGGGAACGTTACAGTTGCTTTTGCCTTGTAAAGTGTTAAAATTTTGGTAGACATCATAAATAGAATTGTAGAAAGCAAAATTTGGAATATTATTATTATTGTTATTAATTTAACTTTACTCCTTAGATAACGTAGTTTTGAAATAAAGTTAAATAAACGTTTTAATTACCTACTGAGATATACTTTTATAATAATTACAAAAAACCGGCTGGTCCCAAATGTCTATAACATCCGTTTTAATCACTTATTTTAGGGTTGTTTCAGCTTTAAATATAGATAGACAGATAGATAATACGTTTTTTTTATTATTTACTTTTTTATTATTTTATTCTAAGTATAAAACATAAACATGAACAAAAAAAAAAAAAAAATACAAAGTTAGAATTTGATCGCTTTCAAGCGAGGATATTGTAAAGAAAGAATTGGCCAAAATGTATTTTAATTTCTCTATGTAACTTGCACTCGTTGGGGCAAGTACTTATCGATTTTTATGGCAAAATGTGTTCGTGGGTTCGGGGAAACGGCCTCTCTACACGAATAGGGGTACAGTAAGGGCTAAGAATAATTAATAATACGAGTATAGAAACTAAACTTTCCCACTGAATGCATTCAAGGTTACGCTAATAGCGTACTGTCTGGCATTGATCTAAAATCTAACCAATCGTTTAAACAAACTTCTCAGTATCGTTCGATAGATACCTTTTTTGACACACAATGGCGTCTTGCTTCCAGGGTGCCTAGGCGAGTTTTATTCGCCATCCGATCACGTTAAAAAAAAGGTGAATTTGTATGGTAATATTTTTACTCATCTCGCATGTCGCCAGGAGGCGCTGCTTCAATGCCATACTAATTTTCGATTTCGTAAACGTAAATGTATGAATACGGATAGTAAACAAAACTCATACTGGGCATTCTGACACATTTCGGGTCTAAACGATAACTATTATAATAATATTAAAAAGGTTATTGGCGTTCATAGGGAAACAGCGGGATGTTTTTACAAGCTAGGACTATGGTAAGGGAACAGAATACTTAAAATTTTCAGTCATTTAATATGCTAACAGTGATGTAACTTCCAAGTTTCGTGCCAAATATATTATACGTAATGCTCTGAAATTATTCAATCGAACAATCTTGTTCAATCTTGTATGTTTTTTCTTTCTCGTACCGCCGTTTACGCGTTGCGTTTCTGCAAGAACGAAATTACTTAATTCATACTTGAATTAGCAATCTTCGGTGTTATCTTTACGATCTGTATGTTATGCTTTTTGTTATTTGGTAGCAACCGTTTTTGTTTCGTCATTCACTATTTACATTTTACTAAATCATAAAATAAGTTTACTTCAATTTTTGTTTTACCTATAATTTTATTCTATTTTATTTTATATTATTCAAAGGAAGATTTTGTTTTTCTTTATTCAGGAAACAACAGCTTTCTTAAATAACATAATCTTAATATTATACTATGTGTTAGCACATTCGCTTAACAGTTTCCACTACTAGTTATATTTAGGTTGAGTGACAAAGTGCAAATAACTTACAAAAAGTTTAAACAAAAAAAATTTACATAAAAGCTAAGGTAGGTTACTTTAAGTAAAATACAAAAACTAATAAATAAAAAATAAAAAATAAAACAAAGGCAGGCAAGTAAGTATACTCGTAACAGTATATTATTTCTCAACGCCCAATAAAAGGCTACGAAAACTTCCAAACTTTTCATGAAATATATCGATGTGATTGAATGCACTATTAAACTCATTTGCAGCTCTAATTATAAAACTATTACGTCTTTGGCTCTAGAGAAAGGTGAAAAAATTATTGTTTTCTACGAGCATTTTAGTCTTGATTATCTAAACCCTATTTTTAACCGACTTCAAAAAAGTAGGAGGGTTCTTAATTCGACTCGTATTTATATATATATTTTTTATGTGTGTTCGCGGATAACTTCGTCGTTTATGAACCGATTTTGATGATTCTTTTTTTTGTTGGAAAGGAGATATCCCAAGGGTGGTACCATGATAAGAAAACCAGGATCTGAAGATGGCATCCCAGAGAAATCGAGGGGAACCTTCGAAAATCGTAGTGGCGACTAGTGCGTTTGTTAATGTTTTCATTAAGTATTTTAAAGCACTACTATTTAATAAATGTTTGCATGAAGCAGCGCCGCTTGGTGGTGGAATACGAGAAGAGTTCTAATTTTGCAGAGAAGAATACAAATTTTCGTTGTCGTTAACAAAATCGAATAGAGAATAAAATTTGCACTAAGCTCTCTGGAATGCAACAAATCCCGCTAAAAACATTAAAAAAAATGTTGCATGAAAGTTATCGTGCTTTTAAAAATGCAAGCCATCAATAAGTATACGTTAAAAAAGTTTATTATGCATGCAAAGCTGTTAAAAAATCAGCGATGCGCTCGCTTGTTGGTTTTTTCGTCGTTGCTCGGGTGGGGTAGCATTGTTGATTTGCCGCAGTTAGCAAGAGCCGGCCGTCGCGATCGCGGTCGTGTTTATGCGACACACGGTAACGGCCGTAATGTCAATACGCTTTTTTTAATTTAATTTAATGCGAACGTTGTGGTGTCTGGCGCGCGGTAGATAACGTTACAATTTGAACGATTGTGCGTTTATGTTGCGAAGTGAATTTTGATATGGAAGTGCTGCGATAGTTTATTGTGTCGGAAGGGCGGAACGTGTGTTTATCTTTTAGAGTGTTACTGTGGATTAATTTGTGTGTAACTGTATGTTAATTGAACTGGTATGCTTTGATGTAGAGTAGTTATGGTAGGATCTCTAATTCGATGTAGGTTCATTTGTATATATTTTTTATTTTCCTAAACAAATCTTGTGGTTTGATCAAATAAAAATCCTTTAAAAGACCTAATATTCGTTTTTTGAAGTAGGCATGCGATCACTACAAATACTGTTATTAATATTTTTTTTCAACTAACCAACGACATCAATTATTAAAATATACGAAGGTAGCGCCAAGGATATTTATTTTAAAATGGAAATTTAATTAAATATATCTAAAATTATATACTTCATCATCAGCCCGAAATTATAACCTACCTGCATAGGTAGGTATTACATTTAAGTTAAAGAAATAATATTTAAAAAAAGTGATAAGTAATGGATTTATTATAGTAAAGTTCTATCACCTCTTTTGTCAACCCCATTAAAAAGAAAGGAGACTATCCCACTAATATTATAAACGCGAAAGTTTGTAAGTATGGATGGATGTTTGTTACTCTTTCACGTAATAACTAATGAATGGATTTGGATGAAATTCGGCATACAGATAGTTTATAACCTGGATTAACACATAGGATACTTTTTATCCCGATATTCCCACGGGAACGGGAACCACGCGGGTAAAACCGCGAGCGGCCGCTAGTCTATTAATATATGAGGTTTAAGGTGCATAATACACGCCTTATTATTATTGAACGCGATTTTTCGATGCATAGCCCGGGTTTGTGATCGCCAACCCGCATTTGGCAAGCGTGGTGATTAAGCCATTACCCATCAATTGTGTGATGACTTGATTTCAATGATGGAGGCATTTGCCCAGCAGTGGGACAGTTATAGGCTATTTACTTACTTATTACATACTATATTAATTGCACAGATAACTCTACAATGCAATTCGGAGCAAGAAAAGGCATTTCCCGTTGTATTTTCTCAAGTGATACAACAAAACGCTTAGTCGGAACCAAGACGTCTGTCTGTTCTGTATGTATGAATGTTGCGTGCTGTATTGTATTGCTAACATCTTTGTTGTCATTAACGGTTCCTGGTATGCTGATTGTGTGCTTACGATCGTGCAGTTGATCAAGCGTTTAGGTCATACGCAATGTAACTGCGACTACTATCATCAGATGATTAATAAATGAATATTTTATATCACATAATTATGTTACTTCATAAAAAAAATATTGGCAAAGGCCAGTTTTATCGCTAAAGTGATCTCTTCAAGACGACCATTGGATTAAGAAGATAGATTTAAGATTAGTATTAAAGATAATAATAATAAAAGTGATAATATATTTATATATTAGGTTAGGTTATATTAAATTGACGTTTTGTACGAAGATTTTATATAAAATTTTATTTTTCATACTAACGTTTTTTTTTAATTTTCTTAGCATCTATTTATGTTAACACTATAAAAAATGTAGAGTGGTGTGTATGTTTCACTAGCTAAATATAGCAGACATAGAAAAAGAAATCAAGTCCCTTCAAAGCTACAACGAAACCAAAGGTCAATTACGCGAAAAAAAAAGTATTCAATTAAATAAAATATGGGCGATAAAGACACAAAATTAATAATCATTGTTATTACTGAAGCCTAAGTAACATAGTCTTAATTAAAGGTGTATAATAATATTAACAACCGGTATTGACTTATAGAAGTAATACATGATACATTAATAAATGAGAAAAAAACGTCAAAAGGTAAGGACCCAATATTAGATTTTGATTATAACAAGGAACAGGAGAATCGCGTCAGACGTTTTACATTTGCATAAAATACAGCCGACTTTACGTTCGCTTATTTTTCATTTTATTTTTTTATTTTCGTACTTTATTGATGTCAATAGAAGTTTTTAATGTTTTCATTGATTTACGCTCTGTCACATTAAATTTTTTAATATTTACACCATACGAGTTTTACTCCCGTTTATTTTTCTTATTACGTTAGCCGGATATTTTTTTTTATATGTTAGAGGTAAGCACTAAGCGATCTCACCTGATGTTAAGTAATGATAGGGCCGAAGGCACTTCACACGGAATATTCAATAAACAAGTAGTTATAAGAAATAAAAAAATAAATAAAATAAATAAACTTTCCTACACTCACACCAATTATCTAGCCTAAGAGAAGCTTCGTTATGAAACTCGTTAAATGGTTACTAGACAACGGATAAACATACTTAAAATACTTAAACATATACTTATTATACATAGAAAACATCCAGACCCGAGAAATTTAGAAAAACCATAATTTCTAAATTGACCCGACCGGGGATCGAACCCGGGACCTGAGAGATAGCGACACCATGAAAACCGGTGTCCAAAAAAAAACAAAAATATAAAAATACAAATTCCATTGACCCACTATTTCTTAATAAGTCAGCATCAAACTCATGTATGTCTCTTTAGTTAGCACAAGTACCATTCTAGTGCCACACTGTGCACACTAAAACTGTCGTAGCGCAAACGTCTTTCAATTATTTAACCCTGAAAGCGATGGCCACAGAAATAGCGACAAATCCGAGTACTGGTAACAGTGGTAACTGTGTGCTGTATTCTCAAATGACTAATACGGCCTATTAGAGCTAAACTTGGAATCGCGCCACGAGATGGATTTCTGACTTAAAAGACATCTGTCTTCATTAATTTGAGATAAAAAAGAAGGACATTATTTACGCGATTGAAGTTTTACACTCTTTGTATTCATTAATACTACTTATACGAGTGAAGCTGGCTTCACTATGCGAAGGCTTTCTATAGGGTTTTCTATATTCAATGTTGACTAGTTTAATCTTATGAGGTATGAGGGTCTCGAGACCTTTATCGAGTGAAGCCAGCCCTAGAAATCTTCCAGGGTTGATCAAATCTTATTAATTATGAGGTAATATGAGGATTTTCTATTGAGTGCTGCAATAATCTAGAAGACTTGATAGTATGTAACTAAAGCGTACGAATGCTCTCTTATCCCATCAGGTTTCGCTGCAATCCTATTTGGCTGGTTTTTGATGTAACCTAAATTTTTTGGTTATTAAATTGTAGGTAAGTTAAGTATTCAAAGTCAATGTTACTTTATTCTTATAAAATTGATTGATAGCACTTTTAAATCATCCAAAAATATAATTACGTACATTTTTTTTTTCCATTAGTTGATGGCCTTGTGCGATTAGCACATTTAGTCAGTGTCAAAGTAATTTTTCTTACAAGTAATATATAAATAAACAATATTTTCTTCTTGTTTAATGATGATGAATGATAATAGAAATGAGAAGTGAGAAATGATATACCCTCCAACCCCTCGAGTATCTAAGTAAAGATGTGGGGCTTTACTAAGTTCTCGGGCGGAATTCTTGAGAGAATTTGAAAAGTGAAGTTGCACTGTTTTGTTTCATTTGCCAACACTCATGCACACTCACGAACACTTAACGGTTAATAATCCACCATTATTTCACTTTAATATTCGACAAAACACAAATTTTATAAAATAAAACAAAACCGTAAATATGTCTCTTCAATTTCCTGGCAAGAAGCCTTACTACATACATTTGATTCGTTAAGCTGGTGGAGTAGAATGGGCTCAAGATGATGTTAAAGGAATAATCGTAGATCTATGTTAAAAGCAGTTTTTTGTTTCTTTAATTTTGCTATTGGTGCTTTTTCTGTGCTGTTCTAACTAAATAACAAGGCATAATTACGAACGTGCCTCGTAAAAGTATCGCCTAATGGCAATGACTTAAATCACGGGGACGTTTTCGTTAATTTGATGTATTATGTTTGAACTCTCGCTCCCAAATTGGGATCAATTAGCCGTGGTCTAATTATAACACGTTTATACTTGGCATCACATTTGACTCGAACGAAGAAAGTTTTAGGAACTGTTGACTGATTAATTAATATGCGTTACGGTCACCGTTTATTCTATATTTAGTACGTATTTTACTCTTCCGACAAGGTAATTTTTTTATTTACAAATAATTTTCACGGTAAGTACTTTGACTGTCAAGAGATCCCTAAATAGCGTTTTGTTAGCAGCGCCATTAAAGTTTCCTAATTACTAAAGTAAATTAAACATCAAGTTACATGAAACGCGATACGATTCGTTAAAAGAGTTTCATATCAATGTGTTTAATGTTCGCGTAAACTGTAGAAAACAATAGGTGTAGATCAGTTCGCTTCGGGAAAGAGGAAATACCTTTTATACAGCTATTGTTAAACTGAGGTGTCTCTAACCATATAAGTACACTACCTAAATACTAATAATAAAATGTACTGATAATAAATTATTTTAGTTTTAGTAACAGACTAGACTTTAGCTCTCGTGCTAGATAGAAAATTTTACCTTTTTATTTCGTAATTCAGTTTTTAAGATTGTTATTTGGCATTTACAAATGTCGAAACTTAAAATAGCACTTTAAAAAAGATAAATTTCCTAAGTTGGGATTCGAACCCACGACCACTATTCCGACTAAACTACAGTGACATTGGTTTCCCCGTAAATTTTTTCATGTGCTCATTAATACAGTATTAGCCAACGTCGTTTTATTAATGCTTAGTATTCATTAATACTACTTATAGGAGTGAAGCTGGATTCACTATGCGAAGGTTTTCTATAGGGTTTTCTATATTCAATGTTGACTAGTTTAATCTCATGATGAGGGTCTCGAGACCATTATCGAGTGAAGCCAGCCCTAGAAATCTTCCAGGGTTGATCAAATCTTATTAATTATGAGGTAATATGAGGTGTTAAATCAATTAGGTTCGAGCCCCACTTGAAGCAAAACGACTTTAACAAGTGTGATTTTAAATTTCGTTATTCAAAGTTGTCGTTTCCTATGTATGAGGCAAGATGTAAAGTGACCTTATATCGGATCTCGCTCACGTCACGAGAAGCTCCAGTTACTCTTTCCTATAACACGCACTGCGCCAATAGGCAAGTCCATTCACTTTGATGTTTTCTTTCTCTTTTCACTTATTTGATACTAGCTGTGCCCGCGGTTTCGTTCACGTGGACATTAATTAGCTCTTGAATTATATCTAGATATTTTTTTTAATGTCGCTAACTATATTTACAAGAAAAAGCCTTTCCTATAATATCGTACCATCATTTTTTACGTCCCCACTGCTGGGGAACGAGCCTTCCCTATGTATGGATAGGGAGAACGGGCCATAAATCACCACGCGGGCCCAGTGCGGATTGATGTTGGTTAACGACTGCTAATGCAGCCGGGACCAAAGGCTTTACGTGCCTTCCGAAGCACGGAATTTAATATAAATATAATCATATTTATAGTCAAAGTTACCAAAACTTGAATCCCTCATTTATTGGAAACCGACTCTATATACGGCAACATGCTCTTACAAAAACGTTTTGTTCTACGAGTACAAAACATAAGATTTTGGTCTCTAAACGATTAAAATGTTTCTGTTATTTTCATTTTTTAATAAAGAAGAATATAAAGTGTATTTCTGTACAGATATGTCAATTCTACAGACTTTGTGCTCGTACACTATTCTGACCAAAACAGTGTCTAATAATCATAACAACGCGAGCGTCCACAAAAGAAGCGCCTCAAAGATTAAGTATGCAAGACATTTTCACATCTGCTTCTGACTAAATGCTTTGGAAATACAAAATAGTCAGGGTAATAATGTAACGTTGAATGACAAACGGGCGAGCTAAGCAGCTCTCAGAAAAGATCCTTTTTAAACCGACTGCTAATGCGGGAAATTACCATTTCAAGCAGAGCTGTGTGTCCGTTCGCCGTATAGTTTTAGATAGTTGTTTAGGAAAGGGCAGTGCACCGGCTCACGGCTCATCTTACGCTGGAAGGTGTAGTGACTCGTCTACCGAAATAGACTAAAGCATTGCAATAATTATATCAGCGAATGGGCTTTGTTGACCGCCCGTCCCCCGAACACGTGTGTAGGTACTTTTACGATCGATTTATCTCGTTGCGCTGATACCTCGAGACGTTAATGTTTATTATTTATAATGCACGTTTACGTCAATCATTATTTTATTTACACTTGAGCAATTATCAATAAACCCACTGGAAATATGACACCACTCTATCGCAGGTTCACAGAAAAGGTCTATGCAACTTATCATTTCTGTATTTATTATATACTGAATGGTGAATTAACAAATTGCGCTAATAAATTAAATAATAATTTGTTATACTTAATGATTTTTATAAATTCAAGTTGTACTATGATTTTACTTACATTTTTCTCGCTAGTGACGGCGAATATTTAGAACATCAAAATTAACTATGCACAGAACTATGCGTCTAGTGATCAGCAAAAAGCTAAAAACAAATCATACTCTTGTGAGAATAAAAACCTTGAGAGAGCGTTGTTCATTTAGAAGTGCAAAACAAAAACACTATCGCTTGCGCGTATCTACTGGTTCTGTAAAACCATGGTACATACCACCAAATGTGTAAGTTTTTCCTACAATGTAAGTTGCATTACCTTTAACTAGAAAACATGATTCTAATAAACACTATCTAATACCTAAAGCGCACACTTATTACCAGTCGAATGTAGCTGACGGCAAAACATTTTATACCAAATAAGGAAACAGACTATGAAGACAGTGATGTGACATTCAAGTGCATAGACTGTGAGATGAAGTTCCTAATAGTGCTAAGTTGTGAGTGAAAAGTGGAAGATATTATAATGCCTTGATTGAATATTAATGAAGAAACCGAAGATGGGGGCACACGGGTCAAAAGAGAAGCTGTATAGGAGTAACTCCGAGAAATATCCGTCCAAACTACCGGTTCCTAGCGACAAAAAATATAAAATAGCGGTAAACAGAGAAAGATTTGGATCTTTCGGCGCAAGAGGTGAGTGCTTTAGATGCTAACGATTTGTTACGGTGAAACATTAATTTCTATAGCCTAACGGCTAAGTGAAACTCATGGTGGCACAGCCAATAACTTTCTGAATCACGATAATGGCCTTCAAAAGTCATCTCCTTAGTAACGGCTCTACAAAAAATACCTTTACTGCTTGCAGTTTAACGACCTAACCTTATCAAGGTACGATGATCAAGAAAGAATTGCCGATCGTTGGTATATTGCGGTGTGATTAAGCTATTTAGTGATTCACATTGAAGTGCCCTTAAATGAGGTCTACGGAGTATTTTGAACTTCGTAAATTCTAAACACTTAAGTTAGGTTGTATAGGTACATTGACTCATATCATAATATCATATCATAATCATATCATATCAGTAATATCATTGTTTAATTATTGAACGGGCAAGGGATTCCCAATTTCATTAATTCTCATCTAGTCGTTTTTTATGTATTTATTATAGATAGCAAAGTGGTTGTAGCACATTGTTGTCTTTAGTCGGACTTCTACCTTAGTGGCTGCACCAATACACCACAGAGACAGTCTCAGACGCCTTGGCAAGTCTAAAAAATCAACTAAATTTTTTATTGCCTAAAACAGGTTTTTTGATTCTATATTCTCCATACTAATGTTTGCTGTATAAACGCTGCTGGTTACCAAATTCAATATTTTGTTTTGCACATCGTAGTTACTATGATTCGCCGAAATTGCGTACATTTGGGTACTTGTATGTAACCCAGTTATGCCTCGTAATACCTTACCCATTAACTTTAGCATCAGCTCCACATTTCAATACGTTGTGTCACCGGCTGATTGTATTCTAATGTCTTCAACATTTTCTTTATTTGTATCATTCTACGTAACACTTTTGATAATGGAATCAGAATCGATTCTGTATCAAGAAATGCGATTCGTTGCGTAATGTTTGTGTTGCCTTTTTACGGTAAATGTGACAAAAGGTTTTCGTTTACTTTATACAGGCTAACTTTTTTATCACCGTCCAAACCTTCTGAGATGACTCCCGTGATACAAACGAACAATTTTTACTATTGGACCAACTTCCTAACTCGAAAATAAAATTCAGCTGTTCCATACAGAACATCAACATTCATTCGACCAAAATGTATGGTCCAATAGTAAGAGTTGTTCGTTTATATCACGGGAGTCATCTCAGAAGGTTTGGACGGTGATAAAAAAGTCAACCTGTATATAATCGCTTTAGAAGTGTAATTGGGACTGTATCATTTAAAAATCAACAATAAGTTGCTACTTCTGTGTAATGAATCTCCTTACAAGTTTATTTCTTCTTAGATTAATAATATTTGAGTATGTAGCTTGCTTAGCTTGTTTAGTAAATATAGCACATTGAAATTTCGAAACAATGTCTCCAATAAAACTTATCCCTTCACATGCACAGCCATCCAGTCTAGAAATCTTACAAATTCAAATCCCTATTATACTCACTTCACTTGTGGGTATTTAAACTCGTAACTCGAACTAACAGAGGCAGCTATGAATAAAAATATCTTGGCTGTTTTCATTAGTTTGTTGACCAACTTTTGTATAGACATTTTGATTATGAACTTGAATTAACAATTGGCAATACACATCAAAGAAAATCTGTGATTTTTTGGCACAAGCTCGATGCCAAATACCTAATAAAATTAAGTAGTTTCCTTTGATGGCTACTAATGCGGAAGTCATATAACACCAAATCACTTAGAGAAGTTTCTTACAAAGTCTTACATTATTTGGAAGGCCAGTTGGCAAAAAAACCCTTTTAAAATGTTATTTTTTAAGGAACAACTGTTTAATGTTCCGTCTTGTGAAGTATATGAGGCGAACGAATTACAAATAAGACCTGAAAATATTGTATTACACGAGACGAGAGTTAGCCGTGTCATCCTGATTAATGGAGTTACATTAATCAATTCTGAATGCTCAATAAAAATGACACATTGCGTGTTGTGTACACCCAAACAAAATAGCTTTAGTTGATGCTTTCTAAGTTTGTTAAGTAACTATATTGTTTTCTAAGCTGACACTTTAAAAATGGTTAGGTACTACACTGTTGTCGGGAAATATTGTGTTTAAAATGAAAAACAAAAAAGTGACAGACATCTGTTTTAGACATTGTTTATTAAGCTTTAGAAATTTTTTGTGTTATGGCAGTGAAATCTTAATATTTGCGTTAATGATCTTACCTTTTTTATATATTTTTTTTATGTCTAATTTTACAAGCGATGTTTTTAATTTTGCAAGCAAACGGGCCTTTATACTCTATAATAAACAGAACATGCCAATAATTAGGGAGAATATTCAAATAATATTCAGATAATTCAAATATATATACTTCAAAACAAATCATTTGTTCGTATTAAATGCGGTACATTATAGTGATGGTAAGTGTGAGGTTGAGAATCGCACTATTAAATTAAATGAAATATAATTAAAACGAAATAGAATAAGAATTAATTAAGTATACATGTCACAAGATTGTATATCAGGCATTAGATTTGTTATTTATAAATTCATCAATAGTATAAAAAGTATTTTGTATTAACCAGTTTCGAAATGACAACTTAAACTTAATTGGGAGTTTTTTTATATGTACTGGTGTTTTATTATAAATTTTTATGCAAATTGTGTAACAATTATTCTGATAACATGCGGTTCTAGGAGTACTTTCTAATATGAGTCTATGTAGGTTTCTGGTTTTACTCCTTTAATGGTACTTTGCTTCAGTAAACAATTTAAAATTCAGTTTCACAAATTTTCTTATTTCCATGAAATGAATGGAAGTTAATATTAATATACCTAATGTCATAACATACGGTTTGCATGATGTATCAGAAGAAATGCCACATAATGCTCTGATACATCGCTTCTGAGCAATAAAAACTTTTTTAGCACCAAAACTATTTCCCCATAATATGACACCGTATCAAAGTCTTGACTCTACGTATGCATAGTACGCAACCATGCAATTAAGGATGTTTCCTTACTAGCAACTTTCCTCAATTTATACAAGGCGTTTGAAACAGAATTTACTTTTTTGCGCACTTTATCTGTATTCCTTAGTCTCATTCTATCTTTCGTTCAATGTAGTCTTTGTAGGCTTTGCCCGCAAAACCTGCAAAAGGTTTGAAAGTCGAAACGTAATGTTTCGTTTGGGTAATGTTCGCGAACATTTTTGAAAATGATGAGGAATAACCAAAGAAGTCACTTTATAATGTTTTTGCTATTTGTTATCTTTTGCTTGCGCAACGTAGGAGTATTTTGTTCCCACGTAGAGATACATGATCGAGATAGCGACTGTTTCTTTTAAATGATGTACACTCGTAGTATAGAAAAATCTCTAATATAACTAAAGCTTAACATTTCAAGTTCTCATAACTTGTTTTCTTAAAGATTTCTTGGTGATGCAATATTGATGCATATTCAAAGATATTTCTCCGGTATTATTTTACCGTAGAATGTGTTTCTTTTTTTGAAACAAAATTAAGTGACGTAAATTGAAATAAAAATAATAATATTGGAGCCACAAGGTCTCAGTATATCGGTAAATATTACGAACTTATGAGCTGTTAAATAAAAAAATTCAATTATCATCGTCGTCACTAGTTCATTTTATGTCTTCACTGCTGGGGCACGAGCCTTCCCTATAAATGGAAATACCACATAGAAGAATTGCTCAGTGTCCTGAATAGAAGATTTGTGCGAAATCAAACAAACTTGTAACAAATCACACTAATATTATAAATGCGAAAGTTTGTGTGTTTGTATGTTCGTATATTTGTTGCTTCTTCACGCTGCAACGGATGGAGGGATTTGGATGAAATTCGGCATACAGATAGTTTATAACCTGGATTAAAACATAGAATACTTTTTATCCCGATGTTCCCACGGGAACGGGAACCACGCGGGTGAAACCGCGAGCGGCCGCTAGTAACTTATAAAAGTAGATTATTTTTGAAATAAGTACCTACCTACCTAACTTTGAATAATTCATATTCATAAACACATGGATATGCCGATGTAATATAGTATGTTGGACTTAATCACTAAACTGATAACAATGACAGTCACCCAACTGTTGGCTGGATATTTCTTCCTGCCTCATCCGGTAGTGTTGTACTCGTACCTACTATGTATGAATATGTCAGAATCATAATTCTAGACTACTTTCTAACTTGAGAGTGCGTATAAATTATTCACCCTTGCGTTTTGTGCCTTTTCCAGGGAACGGCAAGAAGCGGGAGAGCGCCCCGCCGACGGCCCCCCCAGCGCGCCCCCCTGCCGCCCCCCCGCAGCCCCCGCCGGTACAAGGTGAGTCACGTTGACGTCATCATTTTCGCAGTCTCCAGCATTACCCCTCTCTTATATACAGATTTGGCGAAACCCTTTAAACGAACATAGGCTGTAAGACCACTCAAAATAGAAAAACCTGCGTTCGGCTTTTTAGAAATGGCTTTGTAGGAAACTGTTACCATATTCATTCTTCATATACTTGTTGGAGGTGCTGTACCTATTTTATTAAATCCCTGAAAAACAATTTAACTATTAACTATGACGGATTCAACACAATCTTTAATTAATTATCCCGAGTTAATTTATTACAAAAGAACAAGTGCAGTAATTAGCTTTGCATCTATTACTTACTGGGTATCATTAATACAGTTCATATTTTTTTTTCAAGTTATCAGTTGAATCGTACACGATATTCACTTCCTACTCAACTTTCACCCACTAACTGTTATGAAACGATGCAGCCGCCTTAGGTTCTGCCCTGCGGGTGTCATGGCGTAATCCGATCGAGGTTTTGACCAGCAGTTATAGGTCGATGGTTAAACGGTACATCTTAATGCCTACCCAATTTCGAACAGTCTCGCCGAGTTCTTGCGTAAGTAGCACTCATTTAGCCGTTACAATCACTGGCTCATCTTATGTCCCCACTGCTGGGGTACGAGCCTTCCCTATAGATGGGTAGGGAGAACGTTCAATTTCCACCACACGGGCGCAGTGTGGATTTGTGGTTGTTAAAAACTGCTAATGTAGCCGGGACTAAAGGCTTAACATGCTTTCCGAAGCACTGAAGTTCGAGATACTTAATACATTTTTGGTCACTTATCCGATGACCGACCTTTGCGAAAGTTGCTTAACCTCAGCAATCGCGGAGCCATCAAGCTTCACTCACTTAGTAAAACCACTTAATAGGAAGTTATGCTAGACTTTTTTTTTTTAAATATTTTTTGTAATGATCTGGGTGCGTAGTGCGAGACTTATTCGTTCAATCACGTTAATAAAAATTAGAATTTATATGACAATAATAGAGCCTCTCCCGGTGAAAATCGAGGTCAGTTGAAGTTTTACCATATAAATAATCTTTTTTGTTTACGAGAAATGACAAATAAAACATAGGTTTTCTATAACATCTATATTGTATTTGCCATTAAAGTGCTATCATTTTCATTTGATATAAAAAGTTTTCTAATAGAAATTTTCATTGTTCTATGAGAACCATGGCCTGTTCCACAACCGTATTTTTTATTTTATCGAACCATCTATCTTTGATAAAGTCACGTTATCTTAAACTAACTTGAAATCGACTCGTTCGGCTTATCTTATTAGATATACCATGACATCTCGTACTATGGAGTTGAACTATCTTTTTATTTTATCTTCTTTTAGATAGTATTGAAGCCAGTAGAAACAGCAATAATAATAGTGTTAAAATACATTAGTAGCGGTAAAATGATAATGAATTATCCAAGATCAGTATTTCCAAAGCTAAAGGGTTATACTATATATAGTAAGAATAGTAGTATCGCATACTTAGTATTCAAATGAAATGATAGCATACCATCATTATAATTAAAATGATCTGATAAATAACACAACTGTGATGTCGATCATAGAGACCAACTTGTAAAAACATTAGGAAATATCTGTGTATGTATATCATAGGGTTGGTTCCGTACACACCAGGCTTGAACCTGTTTTGCAACCTTAAGAATACATTTAGGCGCTACACAGACAGAGCAACTTTAGTTGCAGAAACTATATTAACTTAGATAAAGTAACTATCAACTTTAAACTTTTTGTTAAATATTGCCAGTTGCAGCAACAAAAGGGTCAAGTTTATGGTTGCCCCGATACTAAATAAACTTTTTAAATCCATGGTCAACAGTCAGTGTTTGCCAGTTGAAGAAACAACTTCGATTTCCTCAATAGGCTCCGTAGGCAGAGCAACTTTGATCTCAGATCAAAGTTGCTCTGTCTACGGAGCGCCTTAGTATTAAATGTCGACCGCTTCCCTATCAGATTGTTGCATATAGCTTGTTAATGTGTGATTTATTATTTTTAAAAAGATTTTAATTAAGAGGTTGTTGTCGTAGCTGTTACAGCAATCGATCTTGCAAGTTATGCAACTTTCGGTATACTTATTTCGAAACAGAAAATCAAGGAATTCAGAAACTGCGAAGTTTATCAGATTTTTAAAAAAGGATAGATTTTTAGCTAAAGATTGTCTGCAAAATAGTAGGTATATTGGGTTGTGGAAGATGGAAGTGTAAACATTATCTAGCAAAATAGCTGACATGACTTTTGCTAAATAAATAAAAATCCTTTTTGCGCATAATGCCATTGTAAAAATAAATACCAAATTTTAACCGCAATAACATTTTTAGGCGGTTTCCTATCAGTTTGTAGGTAAATTGCGGCCACACCACAGATCACACACACAAAAATCCTCCAACCAAGGCAACCATATTTATTTTTATATTTCGACCAGCAACGGTAGCTGCCAACATTGTATATGTTTAGACAAATGTAGACGTATTAGTTCATACCATTTACGTACCGACAGTTACATGAATAGATAACCAGTCTAGCTGGCGCGCCTCTCGATCCAATATTGCTTGCTATTTTTCACCATTGACCGTTGTCCTAATATGGCCAAAGACCGTTATTGACTCCGCATAGATAGGTTATACTCATTATCTAACTGCCTAGTGCGAGTTTGATTCAGCATTTGATCACGTTAATGAAAACAAGAATTTGTATTGCTGCTCACATGGTTTATCACCAGAGGCGCTGCTTCGATTGCAAATAAATTTCGCACTGGGTACCCCGTGAAGAGGTCGAAGGCGCAGTTAACGCGCCCGGTTTGCGATTGCTATGATAAAGCAACTTCTGCAGAAGTCGATCACTGAATGGGTGACCAAAAAGTAATAATTTCGAGCTCCCCCGTGCCTTTAGTCGTTAACAACAACCAATCCGCACTGGGCCTGCGTGGTGGTTTATGGCCCGTTCTCCCTATCCATCCATAGGGAAGGCTCGTGCCCCAGCAGTGGGGACCTATAAAGAGCTGGTGATGATGATGGGCACTGCTTTAATGCTATACAAATGCTCGTTTTCGTTAACGTGATCGAACGAATTTAAATGATAAAGACAACTTACTCTAGGCTCTTTTCTCTATGGTGAGGTCTAAAGTTTAAACGTAAAAACTTCTCAGGCGTAAGATTTATAGACAGACCTGTTGGTAATTCAACGCCAAGTTATGTTGGTTTGGAATTGTGCCACAAGGTGAACGAGAGGACTATTCAATAAGTGCATGGTACGGCAACTGTGACATTGTTTTAAAAAGCAAATTGCGACATGGCAACTCTAAACAATGTCCTTAGAGTTCGGGCGGCAAGCCATTCAAATAAAGACTTTCTATAGACCAGACTTTTATTCAGAATACGACACTTACTATAAATATACTTACACATTACATGTTATTTGTATAGTTACCTAATCGAATTAAAATCTTTAAACCTTATTTTAGGAACTCTATGTGCCTTACAAATAAACAAAGAATAAGGTCCGAATAGTTATTCCGTGTTTTGTCCCTTTTACTCTAATTTGAAATGACGTTAACATGACAGGAACAAAACACGGAATATTTGAAACTTATTATTTGTTTATTTGTAAGGCCGTATGAGTATAGTGTTTTTTTTTTAAACTAAGTAACAAACCAAACGAAATTAAGGTAAAAACAACAACTTCACACCACTGTCTATATACATATGCACAATTGCACCATTGAATTGAAAAAAAAATCAAGAAAAAGGACAGTTTCACTTTACGAGAAACCACAAATTCAATTCGCGTAATATCAAGCGTATAATGAACATATTGACTAAGGCCATTTAAACTACTATACGATACGACTTTTATATTTTGTAACAATTTTCATATTCACCAAGTTACTCTTGAAGTGACTGTGTGTACTAATATTTTAAAGAGGAAAGCTTTGTATTTTTGTATGTATGTTTGCAACGAATAAACTCAAAAACTACTAAACCGATTTTAAAAAATCTTTCACCATTAGAATGCTATATTAGCGCTGAGTAACATAGGCTATATTAAAAAAAAATGTCTGCCCGTGCGAAGCTAGGACGGGCCGCTAGTATAATATAAACAAACTAACGACTGCCAGCAACTTTGTCTATGTAAATAAATACCCATATCCCTTATAATTTTGGGGAGTTTAATAGAAAATAAGCCTTTATTATTCAGGGTTACTGAACCTTTCGATTGGTGGTATTTTTTTTAGAATTGCTTAAGTTTTAGAGATTACCTCCTACATACAGACAAAAGCACAAACTACCTATACCTCGTTGTAATATTAAAATAGATAACATAAAGGAGTGTAATAAAACTAAACTCTGGCCTACTCGTGTCGTAATAAAATTGTGACGCAAGACTTGTCTAACAAATAAGACAATGGAGCCCGTCGCCTGCGCATGGGTTGTCCTTTGCTAAGTGTGTCACGTCGTAACTGGTTCGATCGTAGTATCAATGAGATCTAAATAATGTGTGTAGTGGGTTAGGTCATAGATCTTTAAGTGATACTTCATTAAGAAACGCTTTGAATTCTAAAATCGTTGTTGTCAAACAAATCTAATAAGTGCTCAAAGATTATTTTATGCACAATTTTAGGTGATATGGTCCTGGAGTTTGCTGATTGCCTTAAGTGGTATTTTCAGCGTCACCAGACTCTGTATATTGTCCTCTGCAAAAAAGTGCGCATAACAGATATTGGATTGACAATAACGATGGTAATATGGCTCTACATGTGCTATCGTCAATATTGATGGATATAGCCTAAGGGGCACGATATGATATCAACTAAATACGAATTCTTCTTCCACTCTTATTTAAAGTAACTGGTCACAAATTTTTGACTTCTCGAACGGCGTGTATCTTAATAATCAAATTGTAAACAATGCAAAAAATAAAAAAAAAAAAAATTTCGAGATCACCAATAAGATTTAAAATCGCCCCCTGAGTTTAAGTCTAGTAACATTAATAATAAACCTTATATATGTATTTTAAGTAATATTTTTCTTCTATTCCAGCTAAGAAAAATGGTGTGGTGCAAAAGCTGTCTTCTTCGCCGGTGTCGGTGCGCGCGCGCGCCTCCCTCGCCCCGCCCCCTTCGCCGCGAAAGCCTCCACCCCACAGGCCGGCGCAGAGGCCTACGACCTTGCCTACTACTAAAGGTTAGTTGTGTTTTATCTTTTATTTCTTAGAATACATTAACCGTCAAGCGTTTGACCAACAAGTTGCCTGATAACAAACAAAGATGTGGCCTTAGATGGTCTGATAACATTATTACCATTTCATTATAACTTCACAAGGGCCTGTTTGTTTATTACTGTCCTCTAGCAAAGTACGAAAGTATTTATAATAGCAACTTTTGCCGCTGAATTTTAATTGCTTACCATCGATTCTAAAACGATGTTGCTTACCTAAAAAATGCCTGTTTTGGCGTTGAAATTATCGGAAAACAAATGCTAAAGCAGAGGGTAAATAACATTATGAATTTATGAGTAATCGTTGTCAAAATGGTAATACCTATATTGATTGAAACAATATTGTTGCGAATAAATTCTAATTCAGAAAAAAAGACAGCCCGTTGAAGCTGAAAATGCCATCTGAGGGAGGCAATCAGCAAATTCTCTCCAAAAAAAAAGTCTACAAGACACGTCAAAGTTTCTGTTGCCCATATTAAGATTTACTGAAGAAATACAGTGAAGTAAACTATTTGATACCAGCAACGAAATGCCTCAAAAGGGCATATATCAAAGATAAAGGTAGCCGAATATAAAAAAATAAATAATGTATGTTAAAGTTTATTTAACCAATAAATATTGGAATAGCTACTTAACTAAAAATCTTATTTGCATTACCACTAGCGCCATCTAACTTCAATGCGCCTAAACAACCTTCACTCCACGTGCGAACGCGCACGCGCACGACTGGTGTTCGCAGTAGCATTGTGCTGCCATCTATTTTAACATTTGTAATCTTATGTTGGCTTCATTGGTTTAATATTTATAGTTTCAAATAGATGGCGTTATTGAACAAGTAATGAATGAGAGTTTTAATTTAACTCAATCGCACCACGAAATATGATTTTTTTTGTCGCGTTATACAAAGCATCCCAAATGACAAATACTAGTATGATCTGTGCAACAATATATCTGTGTATCAGTATTATTACGTTAAAATACCTAATACCTACCTATCATCATCATCATCACCATCATCAGCTCATTTTATGTCCCCACTGCTGTGGCACGAGCCTTTCCTATGGATGAATAGGGAGAACGGGCCATAAACCACCACGCGGGCCCAGTGCGGATTGGTGGTTATTAACGACTGCTAATGCAGTCGGGACCAACGGCTTTACGTGTCTTCCGAAGGACGGAGAAGCTCGAGATGATACATTTTTGGTCACCTATCCGATGACCGGCCTTTGCGAAAGTTGCTTAACCTCAGCACTCACAGACCAACCACTGCGTTCCTTCTAACAACATGTCAATGAAGTTTAAATTTAGATAAGACTTCACAATATAAAAGCAAAAGAACATCTGATATTGAATATGCGACATATCTACCTACTTTTGTCTTATTACCAACTTGTTCTTTATAAGCATTATTTTTATGAGTTAGAGCGGTCCAACTTTAAAATTCGATCTGCCGTAGGTAATACGTTGGAATTCTTTACGTCAATCCAGGATATGCTCTGCATGTGTGCCAAATTGTATACAACTCCGATCAACCGTTACGGCGTGATTGACGAACAAACATCGATACTCTCGAATTTGTTAAATTAGTAGGAAATGTAATTTCTTTTTTGCCATCAGCGATGTAAACATGGAGTGTCAACATTAAAATTTAATAGGTACCTCATAATACCCGCTTATAATATTTATTTTTGTATTACAAAAATACAATCGTATCTTAGGACGCTATTTTTGTCTGTTAGGTACTTACATACAGCAATTTAAAAGTCTTGCTCTAACAGGAAATATCTCATTCTTCTCATATCTCAAAACAAAGACAATTGGACTTGTCAGTTAACGGCACCTTACCTGTACCTGGCAGCTCAAAATGTCCTCTCATACTCAATCCACACTGGTATGCCCCAGAGTAAGTAAGCTAACTTTCCCCAGATATCCACCCCTTGTGTACGTAAAATAAAAAGATGGATTTATATGTAGAACCACGCGGTAAAGGAGTTGAATGCGTGCCGCTCAATCTTAACAAGGTAACGAGATCTCGCCCGATTTATGCTTCAAGATTGATCTCTTAAAAGGCCCCGAGATCTCGCAAGATCAGGATTGCATTCCTACGTACATACGAGTAAGTGTTCTGTTACGCTCACCACATATTGTGGCCACGTGGTGGATGTGTGGCGACATTGTGGTAAAGTCTTTTTACTCGTTTGGTTTGTAAGCGATAGCCAATTAGAGCGTTTGGTTTACTGGTTTGATTAATGTTCGTCGAGATTCATAATTCACATCAATTATGTGAGAGTGACGACATATTGTTATTAAGTTATCATGCTTCTAATTATTTTTAAGATTGTGAAATTATACTACATTTTATTTATTGTTTTCTAAACATAAATAGTTTTATTTTAATTAGTTATGTATTTTTGTTGCAAAAATACAGGGAGAAGCGGACTTGATACCCTAAGGCGTTATGTAATTATGTTACATTGAGCACAAAGTTTCAAAAAATAATAACTGTATGTAGGTACAGTGCATCTATTTCCTAATGTCTCTCGCGGCAAAATTCGTATTTCAGCTGTCGTCGGATTTCTATCTGTTTATAGTGTACCTATATAAAGTTGCTACTTCATCATTTACTTCTTTTAAATTTATTTTAGAATGATACCGTATTGTGTCATCCGTAATTGATTTACGATTTATAGTTTTACAGCTCCAAAAAGTTTACACCAAAATCATAAACAACACAACAATAAAATACGTAGTTCTGAATTCAAAGTCAAAGTATTATAGTATATAAAGCTAAAGAGTTGTTTTTTTTTGTTTCAACGCGTTAATCTCTAGAACTACCAGTCGGATTTGAAAAAATCTGTTTGCTATGTACTGGAGTACCTTTAAAAAAGCTAAAAAACGCTAAGCGAATACGAAGTACGTTTATCATCTTGCCAAAAAAGCAAAACCTAAAAAATGCGCTGAATACCGTACGATCAGTCTCATGAGCCATGTTCTTAAAATATTCCTAGCTATAATCCATAATAGGATACGACCAAAATGCGACGAGCAATTAGGGGAGAGTCAGTTCGGTTTCCGAGCCGGAATGGGTACTCGAGAAGCATTGTTTGCTTTCAATGTTTTAGTACAAAAATGCAGAGATATGCAGACTGAGGTTATCTTGTGTTTCATCGACTATGAAAAGGAGTTTGATCGCGTAAAACACGACATTCTTAAGGAACGCCTGATTGATGTTGGTTTGGACGGCAAAGACATCAGGATTATCAAGGACGTGTACTGGAGCCAGAGAGCAATTACTTATTAGAGTCGGGCATACGGAAACTGAACAGATTGAGGTTTGCCGTGGAGTCAGACAAGGGTGTAGTCTGTCACCTCTACTTTTCAACTTGTACTCGGAAGCAATTATATTAGCAGCGCTGGAAGGGCTAGAAGTTGGAGTTAAAGTGAACGGCAAGGTCATAAATAATTTGAGATTTACCGACGATACAGCACTAATAGCTTCAACGGAACGTGACTTGCAAGATATAATAGATAGAGTGCACGAGTGCAGTTCGAGTGCGGGGCTGAATATGAATGTGTCCAAAACTAAGTTTCTGGTTGTATCTAAGAACCACCTGAACACCAGGATTAAGGTTGCAGGATTAGATCTAGAGCGTGTGCGGATGTATAAATATCTCGGTGCTTGGGTAAATAAAGAATGGGAACAAGAAAATCGAACCCGGATTAAAATTGCCCGAGCGACACTTAAGAGAATGGAGAAGGTTTTATGCAGTCGCAAACTATCGCTGAAGCTCCGTCTAAGATTGCTCCATTGTTACGTCTGGCCAAGGGGCCTAGTGTGAGTTTTGTTTAATCCGTATTCAATCGATTACGTTTATGAAAACGAAAATTAGTATGGCATTGAAGCAGCGCCTCTTGGCGGCATACGAAAGGAGTTAACATTGTGCCATACAAATTCTCGTTTCCGTTAACGTGATCGAATGGCGAATGAAACTCGCACTTGGCACCCTGTAGTGTTGTATGATAGCGAGGCTTGGACTCTAAAAGCAGATACACAGAGGTGCTTAGAGTCTTTTGTAATGTGGTGCTACCGAAGAATGCTACGAATTAGCTGGACGGAGAAAGTTTTCAATATCAGAGTTCTCCAGCGCGTTGACAAGAGTCGTGAATTACTGCAGACCGTTAAGAAAAGAAAAGTTGGATATCTCGGCGGTGTCTTGCGGCATGAGAGATACCAACTTCTCCAGCTGATAATGATGGGCACTGTTGAAGGCAAACGATGAGCTGGAAGACGGAAAAAATCGTGGCTACGAAACATCCGAGAATGGACAAGCATTGCTAGGGTTGACGACCTATTTCGCTTGGCGCAGGATAGAGAGCTGACGGCCAACCTCCAGTAATGGAGAGGCACTGCAAGAAGAAGAAGAAGAAGAATACGAATGGGCGACGCGATGCGACGCGGTGGGTCGGGGAACAACTAGTACATGACAAATGTAATAATTAATGGACGTGGAAATCAATATTTGGTTGCGTTTAGAAATGCGATGATTACCGAGAGACATTAAGAAAATAGAAGCAATGTATATACGTCTTTTTTAGGCAAATCAAATGTTTTGATCCCTCATCAGAATAAACAGGACGTTGAGTTGACATTAAATGACTGAAATATAATATTATTACGTGTTGAAATTATGTTAATTAGAAGACGATACAGTTATAGAAAGATATAGAAGCAAAAACAAATAGGTCGTTGGGTTCAATTACTACCTTCGTTTCGTATAAATAGGTTCCTGAGGTAGAGCTCACGACCTTTTGCCTTTCGGGAGACTGCTCTACCAATTGAACTGGTTTATTTTTCTTACTATTTTTTACGGCTATTAATCAGCTTTGTTTCATCAATGCTATGCTACAAAGCAAGCAGGAATGAATTTATTTTTTATTTTTTTATTAGCCTATTTTTGTGTCCCACTGCTGGGCAAAGGTCTCCCCTCTGCGGCTCCACTCTTCTCTATTATCGGCTACCTCATACCACTCTGGCAAGAAAGTGCTCAAATCGTCCCCCCACCTCCGCTTTGGCCTGCCTCGTCTCCGGTGTCCATCACATGGAACCCAGTCAGTGGCAATTTTCGATCACTTCTCTGGGCCCATTCGACTAACATGCCCAGCCCAGTTCCACTTAAGTCTAGCGGTCGCAACTCCAGCATCTATGATTTTGGTTTTTGAGCGCAGCGTAGTGGTCGAATAAATAAAAATATCAATTTAAACTATTCATGGAGGTCATCTAAATTGTGGCGTAAAGAGACATATGAAATTGTACCTACTTACTCTAAAATTCTTAAGTAACTTGTACCATAGATCTACTTCGTACCAAACTGTGCTACTTTGAACTAACTTTATTAAACAGTTACTTCATGAATGTTAAATATTGCTTACACAATAAGATTTTAATTTAAAATTCATGCCAACATTATACATATATCTTGCGTAACAAACATCTTTGGGTAAGTGAGCAGGTACTTTAAGTAGTAATGTCTATTAGAAGCAGCATAATTATTAATTGGCACACATTACCGACGCAGACACCATATCAATGTCAGCGATGTAGACATTTATGTCGTACAAAGGCTGGTCTTCCGACCCACAACTGAGCATTCCATCTAACCCTCACAATACAGTCATCATCAAAACCGATGGATTGCCGAAGAATAATAGCCTAGGAGCTCGATAACGCAGTGAGTGATATACGCGCCCTGTCTGCGATTGCTAAGGTTAGGCAACTTTCCCAAAGGCCGGTCATCGGATGGGTGACGAAAACTCTTTATACAATGTAAACATGTAACTCTTAATAAAATGGAATAAGAGTCAAAACAAGACAAAAGTGTAAAAAATTTAATGCTCGTGACTGTACCTAACGTAATAAATGGACTCCCTGAAAGAATATTGGATGCTCAAAAATAAACTAAAATGCTTCTATATAACACCCTAGTGCGAAGCATTTTAGAGTACTGCACCGTTGTATGGAGACCACACTACGCCACTCATACTCTCCAATGGGAGCGAGTATAAAAGAGGTTTATGCGACATCTAGTCTATTCCGAAAATATCTCTAAGAAAATACTGCCATCTTATAAAAAAACAGCAAAATTATTTTAAAATGAAGTCCTTAGAAGAACGTAGAACAGTTATAGATTTGATGTTCGTCTCCAAACTGTTCAACAATAGAATTGATTGTCCTTAATTACTGGTCAGGTTTAAACTGCGCCTTCCAGGTAAATATCCTAGAAATAAAATAAACCTTTTTAGTGCACCTTTCCGTAAAACCGTATTTGGGTCTAATTCTCCTATTTCAAGACTTTGCAAGTTGGTAAATGAATTTAGTGGTAGTGCTGGACTTGATGTTTTATCTGTCTTACCTAACAGGTTTCGGTCTGACATTACAAAATGTTTTACTTGATATTATCTAAGCTAGTTGTAAATGTTATGTCCATGTTGTGTGCGAATGATGTATTTACCTATAAGTGTTTGTTACACTCGGAAATAATACTTGCGCATGTATTTCTTTTCTGTAAATGTATTGGTGTAAACAAATGTTGGTAAATCAATAAATAAATACAATAATTAAATATATAAAAATAATAAACATGGAATAGACGAAACAAACGACATCAAAACGTAAGCAATAAGCCCAATAAGGTAAATTATACATTTTTTATTTAAATACTAGCGGCCGCTCGCGGTTTCTCCCGCGTGGTTCCCGTTCCCGTGGGAGAAAAAAGTATCCTATGTTTTAATCCAGGTTATAAACTATCTGTATCCATCCGTTGCAACGTGAGGAAGCAACAAATATACCCACATACACACAGACTTTCGCATTTATAATATTAATGTGAAGTGATGTGATGAAACATACTTAGATAAAAGGCATCAAACTACTTTTAGGAAATGCGTTATACCTAAGTATGTTACATGTATAGTACATAAAATTATCTAAGAGTAATATATGTTTACATTTGAGCTAAATAAAGGTTTACCGTAATTTTATTGAGACGTTGCGCCGTCGTTTTATGCCTAATTAAAATATAAACGAAAGGCGAAACACCTACGTTGAAGATGCGTTAAACTACGCACCCATGTGAGCGATTACGTAAAATGTAATTGTAATTGTATGCCGAAACAATCGTGGAAAATAGCAGTTCACACCGCGAGACTGGAACTAAATAGCATCGTTCCAAACAATACAATCAATTGAATTCGACGCGTGAGAACTAAGATTTTTGAGATGTCTTACTAAAAGGATTGAAATGGCAAATGAACTCTTTTGTACGAATATACCCAAATCACTGAGAGTTACGTAATAGAACCTTTGTCCAATGACGTATGAGATAGTTTTTAAGAAAAGAAATTTGTCGGGAGATGAGAAATAAAATATTTTTTTTTCACTATTTGAGCTACTATACTACGCCATCATTGGTTCGTAAGTAAGTATAATAAAGTAAATACATTTTATCGCGAAAAACCAGCCATTAAAAACTGCAAGAACTTTTTTTCTCCCTGTCTTGTTAGGAAGATCAAAGAAACTCTAAACATTGGAATATGACCTCCTTAACGTAGAAAGACTCTTTCCATCACAAACATACAAATAAATAGATATTTCTGCAAATTCACGTACTCGAATATCATAACAATGTCATTCAGTACTGTTAAAAAATGAAACTGTTTGGCCAATCCATTCCATTTCTTATAATCGTCTGTGGTTAGTCCCGGTTCAGAAATGTAACGTATAATATTGCGGACAATGACGATTGAAAAAAGAAAAGACCGCATTGACCCACTTACCAGACTAATTTTATGACGCGGTGTCTTCAACTAACCTCAAAGTCTTTGGTTTGGTACCACAAACAAGAAAGCATTACACACATAATTTTTTTTTATTTTACTACTTATTCAACCTTTGTTCACCCACTGTTGGGCATAATCTCCTCATGCTTCCTCCACTTGTCCCGATCTTGTTACCACTTGCATCCACTTCCACCCCACCGCCTTTTCCTAACAGAATATGATTGTATTATGTTAGATTAAAAAAGAAGGCAAACCATGAAACTAAGTTCATAATAAAAAAGGCATTGCATTTAAACAAACAATTATTTTTATTACACATAATAATAGCTACCATAATTCTACCCGCTTCAATAGAACAAGCGAATATAGACAATTCTATATATAAAATTATCATAATAGGGTTCAAATTAAGATTTCGTCATCGGCGAGGGTGAATGGCGTCTTGAAAGCGCTGAAGAAAGTGTGCTCGCAATAGTCAAAAGAGCGGCGCGCGACATTGCCGCTTTTGCCTGCAGTTAGAAAAAGTTTATAAATATTCCTTTTTAATGCGAACTCTTTGAATGTAATCCTTTGTGTTAAAAAACTTATTGATTACTTTTTGTTTTGTAGACGTATTACAGGTGTTGTGTTTTGTTTAAAACAAAAACGTGTTAAATACGTGATTTTGGCAACAAATATTTGCGTTACCGTTAACAATTTGAACAACAGTGCGTATTTATTTCTTGTATTGAGTTTTAGATTGTTTAAGTTTCTGGACTAAATTCTTTTACTTTTAATAATAATTTTAGTATAAATTAAAGTAATAGTGAGTAATAATTTTGTTAAGAACTGTAAAGTTTTAACATAACGTTTTTGTAAAAATACAGTGCAGCATAACTTCGTTGATAATGAGTCCGATACATAAGTTCGTGTCCTTTTTCCAAACCGACTCTAAGAGCAATCGTAAGAACCTTGTGATTCAACAACAGACATTTTCGAGTGAGTTGAACATTTACAGTGATATTGAAGAGTATAAGAAAAATCAGTGGGGAACGCTAAGTGGATATAGGCGTACAAAAGGTAAAAATAACTAGTAGAATAATAAAATAACTGGTAGAATTATTGGAACTCATTAACAAAATAGCTGATAATACCTTTTTATCAAGATATAATGATGATGATTTCTGCTATTTTCTAAAGTTTCTAGTTTAATGAGATATATGCAAGAATTTTCTTTTTTTATTTATTGAAGGTTTGTTGAAAATTCTCTCTGTCTTACATATGATTCTTAAAGCGGTTCCAAAAGATTTAAAAAAATCTCTTGATTACTTGAGTAAATTACTATACTTACGTAATTAATTTCATCATTCATTCATCATGATTAACGTTTCAATACCTTTTTTGTGGATAAATACGTTTCTTTCAATTTGGGACTCTGTTCCTACCAAAAAGTGATTTTTAACCGACTTCAAAAAAAGGAGGAGGTTATCAATTCGACTGTATTTTTTTTTAGTTTTTTTTTTATGTTTGTTACCTCAGAACTTTCGACTGAGTGAACCGATTTTGATGATTCTTTCTTTATTTGAAAGCTGGTGTTTCCCGTGTGGTCCCATTTTAATTTGGTCCAGTTCTGATGATGGGATCCTCGAGGAATTGAGGGAACTCCTCGAATATTGTAGGCATACCTATCGCGATTTTGGTATTTTTAGAAATAAGTCAAGCATTTGCATTCAGAAAGTATCATTTGATGAAGTGTAACTGATGAAAAAGACCACAGATTGCCATCAGAACTCCTCAATGATAAGTATTTCACGGGTGGCGATAAAATATCTCGATTAAGATAGTTAAGCGACTATGACGAAGCAAAAGAAGACAGGCACCGGAACTCAGTTTTTGATTTCCTACTTTGAGATAGGCGTTTCTCGTTTTCTTCGCTTGTCTCATTTAAACGGCGCTGTCTCATACGAGCAGCGTGTTTAGTAGGTCTACCCATATTCGCTTTTGATAAATAGATCGAAACGAATCACTAAAAAGCGAGAAATAAACAAAAATTTTATCAAAAAAAAAAACCGACTCCAAAAAAGTTGACTGATAAAATTGCACTAAAAAGTGAAAAATAAGCGTTAGACTTATACAGACAATAACTTTATTAAGAAAAAATATAGGTACTATTATTGTTACTTTTGGAGTCGGTGCCAGCCAAGGTAACTTTAACATAAACATTTAACGACATACTATATTATAATCATAATAGTACATTCAATCTTATGCATGAAATTTTAACTACAAACGCGGACTGGCACCGGCTTCAAAAACTTCGTTGGCTGGCACCGGCCCCAAAAATAACAATAATTGTACCTATATTTTTTCTTAATAAAGTTATTGTCTGTATAAGTCTAACGCTTATTTTTCACTTTTTAGTGCAATTTTATCAGTCAACTTATTTGAAGTCGGTTTTTTTTTTGTTAAAATTTTTTATAACCGCCGATTGCAATGCTTATGCCAAGTTTGAACAAAGGTTTGGCCACAAAAGTTCAGCGTCCCCATTAAGGTCGGGCTCTGTCTCGGTTCCGGAGGATGCGTCAATATTGCTCTTGTCAGACGTTTTACAGATTTTATGCCCTTTGTACGTTTTCACATCAGACCGATATTGGCCATTGTTCAGTGAATAGAGAATGACAATACCAATGATGGCTTTTACGAGACATTGTGACCTGAAATGATCCAAGACCGTACTGTTGTTAACTCAATGTAGACTAGCAATGTAGCAAAAAGGTTGATAAGTCTAGCAGGGTTAGAATTTTAATATTTTTACAATAGTTGCTCAATAATTTCTCAGTAGCCTTTGGAAGTGGCATGTGGCATATGAGCACAGAATCAGGACACTGAGACACAATTGTGTCATTTCACGTTATGAAATATGTAGCGGCATCGAAGTCCTGCTATTGTCGAGAAACATCATAATTGATTAAAAGGTACTATTTACGAATGCTTTTACTAGATTGACATGATTAGATATTTTGTTACACATCAGTTAAATACAATAAAATCTTACATTAGCTTTTATACGGTTATTTCAAGATCATAACTGTAAAAGGGAATGTTAAAGTTAAAATTAAACAAATGACTCTTGACAAATTTGCAATAATAAAATTTAAAAAAAAATTGATAAATCGTAACGTTTGATGATAATACGAGCGAATGAAAGGGGTAACGTATGAGTCAAAGTAACAATAAAAAAGGGAAAGGAACAACAACACTAAGCATAATAAAGCAATGGAACTACTGTAAACGAACTGAAATAGCGAATCAATATCATCTGGTCCTTTGACAGGACACGTGTTGCCATAGGCCTTGCTAACTGGCAAACAATCGGTTGCCCAGTGGATCGCTAATGCATTAAAGTGGCCGTCACACAGCGGATGCACCGTCCAACGCAGTTTACAAACGATTGCGACGATGTGGGTGGTATACTGGTAGGTATCTCTTTCACCTCACCCCAACAAGTACACTCACGCGTAGCTATACCGTTGTAAACTTCGTAAAAATATCTATTCCGTGCGCTTTTATCGGTTTTTTATTTAAATTGTTAAACATTCTATTAATAATGTTTAACAATTTAGATAAAAAACCGAGTTTGTAAAAGCCGTGTAACGCCGAATTTCAGTTATAAAAGTTTTACGATCTCAGCAAAAACCTCAAGTTTAAGTTTCGTCACAGTTAAAGATATTAATCAAAAGGCTACAAATACTCTTACAAGATATTTTTCATTTATAATGTAATCGTAAGTTCCAACACCTTCTTGTGCAAAAAAGATACCTCCCCTGATATTGCTATGTAATTTCACGTTAGCTGGTTGTTGCCAAATGAATTTCTGAGTAAAACGTTGTGAAAGCGTTCTTGGTTAGCTGCTTTATGGAAACTTTCTTTAGTCTTTGAATTCCTCGTTGTTACACGCATAAAAAAGATAACCAAGCGGTTATGAAAATTACATCGTTATTATATAGAATGAATTGTGGTGATCAGAGCGTTTCATTTATTCTCTCTTAATTTATGCGAACGGAGAAAGAAAATGTAGGATTCAAAATTCAAAATTCAAAATTCAAAATCATTTATTCAGTTTAGGCTACAAGTAGCTCTTGTGAATGTCATTATGCCATCGGTTCGTAAATCTACTCTGGGCGGGAGATCTTGTACTGAGAAGAACCGGCAAGAAACTCAGCAAGTGTCCAGCTCTTTTCTCCCTTACAGCGTCAAAAATATTGGAAAATGCCCTATCATAGCAGAACACTTTCCATTACAAATAAACACAAAAAATATATATAAGACAATTACAACATGTAAAAAAATAAAATAAAAAATGTAAGTTAACAAATTTACATCAGATAATTATGTAAAGGTTTCAATTTCCACAATGTCATACAGCACCACTACAGTACTCTAGTAAAAGTCAAAAATTGTTTAGGTAAAACAAAGTCAAACTATAATTAATAATACTAAAAATAAGATAAGTATGCAAGAGCAGACCAGCCTCCACAGGCGGCACCCGTTCACGAGCATGACATATGAATCAGCCATCGCTTCGCTCAACCATATTTTAGGGAACGTAACGACCCGACGCACATGCCACCACCGCAGAGACAGTAAAGAGAGCATGACACACTCAAGATACTCTAAATAAAAACTTAATGATGTATTTAACGCAACGCTGTTTGTTATCTGTAGGACAATGCTGTTAAAATAAAAAATGTAAGTTAACAAATTTACATCAGATAATTATGTAAAAGTTTCAATTTCCACAATGTCATACAGCACCACTACAGTACTCTAGTAAAAGTCAAAAATTGTTTAGGTAAAACAAAGTCAAACTATAATTAATAATACTAAAAATAAGATAAGTATGCAAGAGCAGACCAGCCTCCACAGGCGGCACCCGTTCACGAGCATGACATATGAATCAGCCATCGCTTCGCTCAACCATATTTTAGGGAACGTAACGACCCGACGCACACGCCACCACCGCAGAGACAGTAAAGAGAGCATGACACACTCAAGATACTCTAAATAAAAACTTAATGATCTATTTAACGCAACGCTGTTTGTTATCTGTAGGACAATGCTGATAAAGGCTGTCATATCAGTATAAAAAATAATTTTAATAAATTGATTCAAATATAATATGTGATTTTTATTATAACCAGGCTGTTTTATCATCTAAATATTCTTTGACTGTATAATAACCTTTTATGAGTAATAAAGACTTCACATGTTTTTTAAACTTATCTAAAGGTAAATCTAGTACAGAATTTGGTATTTTATTGTAATAGTGTATACCTTGCCCCAAGAAAGAACCAAGTACCTTCTGTAACCTGAACAGTGGCATTACAAGTTTTGTCTTATTTCTAGTATTGAAATTGTGTACGTCACCGTGTTTAGTAAAGGAGTTGATGTTGCAACGTACAAAAACTATACAATTATAAATATATTGAGATGCAACTGTCAGGACATCAATCTCCTTAAAAAGATTTCTTAGGGAAGTTCGTGATCCTAGTTTATAGATTGCTCTTATTGCTCGTTTCTGTAAAATGAATATAGTTTCAATATCAGCCGCTGTTCCCCACAGTAGGACGCCATACGACATGACACTATGAAAATAACTAAAATAAACTGTTCTAGCAGTTTCAACGTCTGTTAACTGCCTAATTTTTCTAATGGCATAAGCAGCAGAACTGAGTTTACCGGCCAATTTCGATATATGAGGATTCCATTGAAGTTTTGAGTCAAGGGTAATGCCTAAAAAGACTGTAGAATCTACCAAATCTAATTGATCACCGTTTATTCTAATATTGGTTGGTTCATTTCTGACATTTGGTAATATAAATTTAATACATTTTGTTTTCTTAGCGTTAAGCTGTAAATTATTAATAGTAAACCAATGGAGTACCTCTGAAAGAGCTTTATTTACATTTTCATAATTAGTCCTACACCTAGTCACATTAAAAATGAGTGAAGTATCATCTGCAAATAATACAATTTCACAGAAATTCTCAACAAAGAATGGTAAGTCATTAATATAAATCAAGAACAGAAAAGGACCAAGAATCGACCCTTGTGGAACTCCCATTTTTACATGAGAACCAGATGATTTAGTACCATTTATATCGACAGTTTGAGTTCTAGAGCTGAGATATGACTGTATTAAATTTAGTGCAAAATCTTCGAGACCGTAATAATGTAGCTTCAACACCAGAGTCCGGTGCTCAACGCAATCAAAAGCCTTGGACAAGTCGCAAAAAACTCCAAGAGCATTTTGAGACTTCTCCCAGGCATCAAATATATGTTTTTTGAATGTTGATTGAATGGTAGGACACGTAGTTAATTAACAATCAAGTAAATTATACTGTCATTATTAAAATTTAATGTGAAAGTGTTAATATAAAACATAATATCTATAATAAAGGTCACGCATCTTAATTCGAAAGAGCACCTATCAAACTCAACCGTAAATTAATAAAGTTATTTTGGCAATGAAATAAATAAATATGTTTTTATTATAACGTAAACGTTGAAATCTGCATATAAACTGTATACATCGTACAATTGAAACACTAACGCTATATAAGTTTGTCAAATTGTCGAAATTACTAGTTTTTGTTTTTTTTTACCACACTTATGGTTAAGAAGAGATCTTTGTATGTTAAATCCTACATAAAAATGTAATTCAGTCTTTATCAACTTCAAACCTTATACAACCTTATTTTTAGTTTATACGAAAACCGAAACATGGGTCAAATATTTTCATTTAAAGAATCAGTACAAAAAAAATTAAAATAATATCTTGAAAACTCACGAAGTTACAAGCTTTTTGTGCTGTCCCGTTGTGTGTTTTTAGTAGGGTATACTATAATTGAGATTTTGTAAATATTATTTGGTCAAAATGTAACAAGGTATAAAAAATATTGAAATCGATTCTATTACTGATTCTGAACAAACAGTTTTCAGGTTTCGTATAAACTAAAAATAACATTGTTTATGTCTTTTCCACAAGATAATCGTTAAGTCTAGTATAAAAATGCAAGCCATAAACGTTTTTCGAACTGTTTAAGTCACGTGCTATTTACCAAATAGTTGTTAATAAATAGATGTTAATTCGCGCATTGCGTAACAATTCAAAAGTCCGAAATTTCCGCTTTATATTTTGTAACCGGTCATGTTTCGAGTCGGCACACTCGTACAGTGGTGTGGGTTTTCAATGAAAGAAAGTGTGTCTGCTTCGTGTGTGGGACGATGACAGCTTGCCAAATTGGGAAACGTTGAATCCTTAATATGTTTGTTCGCGTGTATGAGTAAGATTAGAAATGAAATAGATTTCACTGGGTCAGCGATCTAGTCAATATTGTTAAGCAAACAACTTCGCTTTGGCACTTGTCACTATTTTTTACTTGCATAACTCTGTAATATTTATCATAACAATGATTATATCGATCCACAAAGCAGATCGTATTATTCATACAATTCAGAGAAGAGTTTCTATACTCGTACTACCAACAAACAAAACATGCAATCTAAATCTCGCTATTTAAATTGTGCGACTCGAGAAACTAACATTATCATGTAGTTTGGTATATGTGATAGGGATGTTCTCTATATAAGTAGAATACTTACTCAAAACTGCTATGTTGAGTTTTTTGAGATTACAATGTTTTCACAATTTTTATTTTAACCAGAATATCAACAGTAATATTTCAAGAGTCAGTTTAGCATCGACGGCGACGATAGCCAATATATAGCTTGTAGTATCAAAGTTATCATTACTTTATTCTTGTGTGAGTGCTGTCATCGTGCCGGTCACATCTTTCCTCCCCTTAAGAATCTCCAGGAACATTAAACGAATTGTTAATAGTCACTCCCACTCCTTATTTATAGCTTCCTCGCTTTTTACCGCTTAATTTGTTCTTGGAAATTTGTCTTTGTAGTTTATAATTGGTATGGCACAGGTGAGTTTAGTTTGATTTTTAAAACTAAGTTACCTACACACATAGTACAAAAATAATTATGATTATCGCAATATTTTAGGATTATATTTACAGTGCAGTTAAATACTAGTACGAATTCACTGAGTTATATAAGTGTACATAATAAAGGTAGAGCTCGATGGCGCAGTGGTCTGCGAGTACTGAGGTTAAGCCAGTCATCGGATGGGTGACCAAACATCTTTCATCGCGAGCTCCTCCATGATTCGGAAGGCACGTAGAGCCCGTTGTTGGCTCCGGCTGCATTAGCAGTCGTTAAAAACCACCAATCCGCACTGGGCCTGCGTGGTGGTTTATGGCCCGTTCTCCCTATCCATCCATAGGGAAGATTCGTGAAGATTCGTGCTCCAGCAGTGGGGACATAAAAAATGAGCTGATGATGATGATGATGATGATGATGATGACATAATATAATTGACAAGATACATGTAATGTAGGTACATAATCGTGTGTATACACTTAAGAATTAAAGTGTATACCTACATAACAGTGTTCGTATTGCAGATGTCACATTGATTGACGACACAGAAATATTATGTTTATTGATAGCATATTTTTGTTATATAAAGTGGTTATTTTATTTTTAGATGTACTTACTTATACGTAATTTTGTAGCTTTTGAAGGTATACAAATTAAAATACTCGACTGTAGTAGTTACATGAAAATATTTTGCAATCACAATAATACCTACTACGTAGATCCATTACATAATTGGAGTACTTGCTACTAACGGGATTATTAGCACTTTTTTTAAAATATCGGATTCTCTGGATCTCTCTCTGGAATCTTTGAATCTGATGTAAAGGACAATGGGCAGATTGGTACACCCTTCAATAGCAAAGATATATATGTCGTTGGATAGGTCTTTTCAAATGGAACAACATTTACTATGACAGCTTTGTTGAAATGTTTGTCCGTTCTGAGTTAAAGGTATTAAGAATAAGGAAAAAATTAATACCTATTAATATTGTAATATCTTACCCCCTTATTCATAAAAAACTATTTAAGCATTAATTAGTTAAATATTGTTTTATCAATGTCACACAAACGTCATTTTGAATTTGAGAACAAGAGACAAAACAATGATTAAGCCACCAGGGGTACATGTGCGTATATTATATCTACTGTATGGTATTTAGCATATGCAGTTCATGAGGGATTTACTGCACCGGCAATGTTTCTAAATGACGTTAGTTTAGATAACACTCTACATTAAGTTTTTATATTTGTATAACATTTTTATGTATTTACGTGGTGTTTACTTTATATTTCAATTGATATTTTACGAAATGCATAATATACAACGATATTGATATTATTTTCCTGTAGACACTAAGATATTACAATATTAATAGATATCCCTTTTTACCTTTTTCTTAATACCTATAACTCAGATCGGACAAACATTTCAACAAAGCTGTCATAGTAAATGTTGTTCCAGTTAAAAATACCTATCAAACGACATATATGTCTTCGCTATTGAAGGGTGTACCAGCTTCCATATATTTTTGCCCATTGTCCTTTGTTAACTTAGATTTTTTTTGTTTTTTTTTTACATGTTGTGGTTGTCTTCTATATATTTTTTGTGTTTATTTGTAATGGAAAGTGTCCTACTATGATAAGGCATTTTCCAATATTTTTGACGCTGTAAGGGAGAAAAGAGCTGGACACTTGCTGAGTTTCTTGCCGGTTCTTCTTAGTACAAGATCTCCCGCCCAGAGTAGACTTACGAACCGATGGCATAGTGACATTCACAAGAGCTACTTGTAGCCTAAACTGAATAAAATATTTTGAATTTTGAATTTTGAAAGAAGAAAAACATGGTAATAATTTCGTCAATATTTATTGTTCTAATCTACGTTACCTTAATAGTTTAAAAAGTTATATCCATCACTTTAATGCCAAATTTAAACATAAAACAAAAAGCTCGTAGATCCGGTTACTTGAGACCGTGAACGCCTAATGCTTTACAATTCGATACAGTTTAAAATAAACGCATCGCGTTATCTAATTGGTAAAAGAGTGTAGTTCCTCCGAATTCCGCTTCACCCATTAGCCAGCCTCTCTTTGAACTTGCTACGGACTTACGCCGCCCAGTCTCTCCTTTTAATCCAATTAATGCATTTTTTCTCTATCTATCAGTGTCCTTTCTATTTTGAGCAATTGTTTTGTGTCCCAATTGTATATCGGCTATGAAAGGAGTAACGCTTTTTAAGGAAGAAAAGTTTGTATTTCGAATTTAATTGAAATCAACGCAATAAAACATTCATCATAAGTCTATAGGTATACCTGACATGAGCTCAGGCCTTCCCACATGTTAGTAGATAAATTTTGATTTATTTTACTTTATTCCAATAATACGGCTAGAGGTGGATTAATGCCACGAATTTGTACAAATGTCAAAAAATTAAACTAATGAAACTTCATCTATCAGTAGATAAAATACCCACATTAAAAGCACTACAAACATATTTTTTAAGTATCGTATATTTACCTATATAATAAAATATATATTAATGTCCAATATTGAATGTAAGAAGTTATGAAATTAGGTACCTACTGAAGAGATTGGATTAGCTGAAGTTTAATAATTAACTTAATCGCATATTTAACAACATTTGAATAATAATAAGTGACAAACTATCAAGCGAGACTTCCTGTGTAAATATCAAGTCTGTAACTAAGAGTAAGAACGATTAGTAACAAAATTACTGACTACAGTTACGTTTGAACGGTACAAATGCAAGGAACGGAAGAGCGGACGAGCGAAACGACTTAATACCCATTGGTTTATAATTAACGCATTATTATTGCTAATTGGTCAATTAAATTGTAATATAATCATGTGTTTGTAACAGTTCTTTCGCGATCTTGCTGCGATCATTCAAGTGTGCCGTGAAGGAATAAGACGAATATAAAGAAAAATACTTTTTTGTACTCTGTTTCTAGCTTAGTAAACTAGCTTACTTACTTTCTTCTAGCATAGTAACGCCCGTTCCCTATATTCTATCTGTTTGTTGTTTTGCTTACTGGGGTTAGAAATTTGACATAATTTGTATGGAGCTTATGTCAAATTTGTATCTATAGTAGGCAAAACCACAGATAGATAGGTAATTGGGAACGGGCGTAAGTTTCTTTTAAGCTAAAATACTTAGTCTAACTGCCTCTGAGGTTAGATCACTAGCCTTAGACCGACATCGACAGGTCCCGGGATTCTTTTTGGTAAGTAGTAGGACTTGTTTTAAGTCTATCTGGCTATTTATTACCATTCTTTGTTGTATAACGTAAGGCTAGTAACAGAGAAAAATAATATTTGTATTATTATTTTAAAGCTATAAGTTTTACATGTGTGGTATCCGTGATACACTAATTAAATAAATACTACAACTCTGTTACATAACTTCATGAATATATTTAGCTTAGTATATTAAGTTTATGACTTTCTAATGAAAGGTTTAAGGTTTTAAAATTCGAAATAGGCTCAACGTGTACCGCAGGCACGATTACTTTATCCGGATTTTAAGAAAGTTTCTTTACTACCACGGATATTGTGAAATCGTGACGTTTTATTCTATAATAAATATCGGCGAATTGTTACCGGTCATCGTTTTGTACATTATTGTCTTTAAACGGTTACATTGAAATTGCGCAATGCCTACCTACTGGGTCACGAAATATGGCTCTATATATAAAGCGATTTCAAAAACCGTTGTTCAAATATGGTTAATTTTTTATTACTTTAAGACTAAAAGTATAAAGAACCAGAGACTTTCTCGTGAATACGGAGATTTGCTCATTATTAAAAAGCAAAGTACAGTAAAGTTATAATTTTAATCAATTGTGTTTAGCTCTTAATCACAGAGCACTTAATAATGATAATAAAATATCTGTGATAGATAACGCTGTTGAATTTACTGTTTTGTCTATAATATTTTTTTAAATATTTTGGCCCTTATGTGTTTAACTAATTCGTAAACTAATCTCGTCCATTAGAAATGAATGAAAAAAAAATACGATTTAACATTTACGTATGTAAACCTAAAGTTTATTAAAAAATAAATATGACTTACTTTTATTTCATTATTTGATTTCCCAAATTGGTGAGTTGATTTACTGATTCAAAACGTAGCACTCTCAGGTCCCCCAACTATCACTGTGCAAAATTACATTTACCCAGTGTTGTCGTGAAGCAAGGGCAAACAAACAAACTCAAGGATTAGGATTGACGCAAGCTTAATCACACTTCAATTCAGTCAAGTGTAATTCTGTCGTTATTTCGCATACATACTCGTATACGCTGTATGTTGCATGTTCGCGCCTAATCAACTGTGCTAAGATCATAGTACTTGACACGGAAGCGTTGGTCTTACTTAGTGGCCAGCGGAAATGTCATTCGGAGTTTTTGCAATAGGCACTAAACTGCAGGCGTGTCTGTTGGGTAAGGCAGGTTAGTTGGATCTAGGGCTGCCTAGCATATAGTTACACACTCGTTTGTGATTTAAATAAATATGTACTATGTACAGATGAACTAAAAACCTCCTCCTTCTTTAAAGTCGCCAAAAAAATAAAAGTTTTCACGTATTTCTTATAACTAGTGGTCGCCCAGTGGTCGAAATTCGATCGTAATTTTATTAAGGCTGCACGGATTGTATCCTAAGCAATGAAAAATTTAAAGAGATAGAATGTGAGTTTGGATCGGCATTGACAGATTTCGGCCACTCCTCTTCCATTTTTGAAATTTTTGAAAAGAGTATATTGCCTGTTTGTCAAATACATGGTAGTGTGTGTAATGTTTGTTTTATTGATTTAATGTATTTTTTATACATAATTTAAAAAAAAATATTAACATTCTCTATAAAACTATAAGTGTGCGAAATTTCATACTCCTCCGTCCGCGCAATTTTCGTAAAAACGGGTAACAACGCATTAATATATAGATTTACTACGAGTACCTTAGATAAATGATTGGTCTCGCGCGCTCGACCGCATGAGACCAATCATTTGTCTAAGTTTACTACTATGGAAACCTTATTATTAGATTGACCTACTGACGATAGTTCAATTCTCATCTTATCTAAAATAGTAAAAAAAGATAGATATTGTTCCAAATTCTGAAAAGGTACTAGTTCTCTCCAAATTTCTTTTTTATATCACCAAAAATGATAGAATGTGTAGTGTTCGCATACACTTTAGAAAACTTATGATGTTCTTTAATTACCCCAAATGCAGTAAAACGGTTAGCAGTATCTGCCATCAAATGTTCAAATTGTCATTTTCTCTTTCGATGCCTGGTTAAACTAGCCCTTTTAAGCTTTAAGTACACGACAGCCCTAGTAAGGTAGTCGTCAGTTAGAGCCGAGTTGCACAACCTGGTCAGTAAATGCCTAGCCGATTGTTTGGAAAGGCACTACGAACTGCTAATAAATCTTTATATTCTATTGTTTCTTTGTCTGAGGTTTTATTATAAAGCGTAATTATTTAACGTAGTGAAATCTTTATTTGGTTTACTGCAATTAGCAGTACAAATTAGCTCACTGTAATGTCTGACGGCGATATGTTCATGTGAAATTTTGTACTGTTATAAATGTGAAGTGAACGTAATATTTGCGAGATGACCGTGTATTACTTACGACTGTAACATGTTCATGAGAAGTCAAGTTGTTTTCCCTAACTCTTTAACATTGATCGTTGATACAAAACATCTTATAAATTTCAATTTTGGTAATTATCAATTAATTTGTGGTGATACAAACATAATATATTATTTTGAACTCAATCGGCTAACAAGGCTATGTTCAGCCTGATGATACAGGCACAGTGCCCCGATTTCCGTAATGAAAACCGCTAAGATATCGTAGCTACGTGGTCGTTGAAACCATTTTTATATTCACATCCGTCAATCGAGCCGATTTTCAAGTCGTTCGAACTAAGTTCCAACCAACCGTATCTAAATCTACCGTCTAATTTAATATCGGATGTTAGTATGAAAATGGGTTCAATGACGATATCGTTACAGTTTTTTTTTGTTATGGGATTCAGGGGGCAAATCACCGCGAGCAATAAATGTTTGTATGTTTGTATACACCGTGGATAAAACTGGCACGTTGCCGTCCCCAAAACTAGTTATTATATCATATCATATATTATCATCTTATAAGATGGAGAAATGAAATAATCCTTCTGAGTTTCTTGCCAGCTCTTCTCGGTCGAAGACTCTCCCAAAATCCGATCTGGTGGTAGATTCAGTAGATTAGGCAACATTTTTTTTTGTTTTTTGTCATTATCTAGGTTTAATAAAAATATAAATACATACATAGAAAGCCTGTGAAGGCTTATCTATCTGTCTATCAATATAAGTAAAAATCAATTGCTGTTCGTTAGTCTCGTTATGGTCCGTGTTCTCGCTAGAACTCAAAAACGGCTTGACCGATATGATTTTTTTTTGTTTTGTTCGCTCTAATACAAGGATGGTTAAGAAAAAAACACAAGGCAAAACTCACTAAAAAAGCTGAGTAATAGAAAAATTAAAAATTGGTCATTTTGTATGGGAATCGCCAATTTGGATTACTCTTAATAGATGGCGTTCGCGGCACATATTTATTAAAACTTAGACAGGACAACGTCTGTCGGGTCAGCTAGTAGGTGTTAAAATGTTTTGACTTTGTCTTTGATATAAAAACCATTGAGACGGTTTTAAGAGTGTACTAATATTGTCGATATTTTTGTTTCAGGTAATTGTCGTGTGTAATTACTGCAAAGAACTACTTTTAATCAAATGACGTAAGTGCGTGAATGAACAGCAATTCTTTACTAACATAGTTTTATTTGTTTGTATTGCAAAAACACAAATGTTGAAAAAATTTCCACGAGCAGGGTTTGAACCTGCACCCTTCTGACATACTGATACTTCTGATAGGTTCAAACCCTGCTCGTGGAAATTTTTTCAACATTTGTGTTTTTGTAATTTGTTCCCAACAAAATTTGCGTTAAAAATTATATAAACATTTGTTTGTATTGGTTTATAATTAGGATTTATACAATATAATGTTTACGGTAAATGTGAATGATCTGTTGCGGTAGAGATATGACGTTGGTTCGGAAGTGGCGTTCATTTTTGGCCTCCAAGTGTACAAATATATCAATTCAGAATGCTCCTGAAAAGCCAGATGCTTGGTTTATCGTTTTTGGCTAGTTTTCAAGTGCCGATCGCCCATTAGAGGAATATTCAGCGATGGGTATGGAATATTAAGCTTACGGTAATGCGTATTTTTGTTCGGTTTATCGTGTTATGTGTGTTATTGTGTATAAATACAATAAAATATAACTTTTGAAATAATGTCATGTGGTGCCGGTTTGAATATCGCTCGCGGGTTTTTTTAACACTTTTTTGAAATTAATACGAGTGGTTAACTCTTTCAGGGTCAGAGGGATGTAGATACCCTCCACATTTTGAACTTTATGTGATTGAGATAAGATTAAAAACCAAATGAAATATGTGGTTAAAAAATCAACCACCATGCCGCAAAGAGTTAAGCGATGAGATTTCTAAGTCTTTAAATATGAATAATCTGTGAAAATAGAACTTCATTATTATTTTTAGTACAGTATAATTTACATCTCACATATTCAATATACTCGTATATAATTTTTTATCTGTGCGTAATAATTAACTTCATCATAAGAAATTGTAAACAACAAACGAATTAACAAATTTCCATTAGTGAATCAATATTATACAAAATTAAGTTGTACTATTCATTTAATTCTTGTGATATACTTTTAAAATCAAACATTCATTATTTTAACGTATCTACTTAATTTACCTAATTATCACCTGCCTTATGTAAAGTCTTATGTCACCTACTATCAATATAATTTAAACGAGTTTGTTTATTTATGAAATACATAACAGATCATAATTAATATTAACACAATACATAGCATGTAAATAAATTAAGACCCTATAACCTACATCTCTCCACGAAAAACAATAAGGTTAAAATAAAATAAATAAAAAAATAAATAAAAAAATAAAATAAATAAAAGGATAACATACGAGTAGTTTCTACTTATGTAGGCAAAACTCTTGAGAACAAAAATTGCTGTATTTCTTTTGAAGAAGTAGGTAATTTGACCGTTGCTGAAACCTGTCTTTAGACTTACAAAAGCCTGTCTTGGTGATTATACAATGCATTAAATTTGACCATTTTACTCTACATGCACGAGTGCTTGCACAGCGCATGTCATTTGCATATGAACTGGATTGACTTGTTAATTAAGCATTAATCGGAGCAAAAAAGTGAAATCATAGTGCCCCTAATTAAACCTCATTATACTATGAATTATCTATCAAACACGAATTCGTATTGAACAATCTATAAATGTGTACATTATGCGCCATTTTGATTTGCATTAATTATATTCTTGTGATGAATTTATGTTATGACTTCTCTAAATGATTTCGTCTTACGAGTAGATAGCGAGCTAAGATGAAACCTGACATTATTAAGAAGACTAAAAGACCTAAAGTGTGCCTAAGATTAGAAGATTTGAGTCATACTGGAGTAAACACCAGTTGAGTAATACACTGGCCCTTTTATTATTTTCAGAGCTTTCTTAGCGTAAGGAATTAATTTAGTCACGACGACTAGTCGTGTATCTCAGTAATGCTAATTGACGTAGACAGATGGCGCGGTGCGCGTTAAGACTTGATGAAATCTCTCAGATAGTTGTTAAACTCTAGTCCTTCCAAACGTTGTAAAATAGAGTAAAAAAATAGTATTTATTCATGTTAGCTGACTCTCAAAAGCATATTTAAATAGTCCATGATTGTAGCATAGGTCCAGAATACAGTCTCCAATCGAGAAGAATCCTGCAAGAAGCTCTATAGTTAGCGAAAAGAGTACAGTAAAAACGTTATCCTTTTAAAAGTCATTTTAATAACTTCAATTCTTTTTACATATGAGTTATTCACAAGCGAACATTTACTTGTGTAAAATAAGAATATTCGCGAAAAAATAACAGAAATCAATCAAAGTTTATATAAAAAAGATAAAACGTTAGAATTAGTTAGGATAAATATTATTAGTGTTTTTGACCCGTTTTAAAAAACGGCATCTAATTATTCATTGTTTTAAATGGCATGTACTCTATATAAATGATTCACGTATAAAGCGTCCATAATGTATTCTCCCAATGTCCGTTAACAAACGTGTGTTACCGTTTTGTATACTAATTAGTGAGACGATGCTATAACTGGATAAGACGAAGAATCAATACAAGGAAAAAGTAATCAGACAATACAATATAATTACTTGCAGCAGCAAGATAAGAATGGCTAAGCCTCAATTAAAATTTCTACACTTGGTCTGATTGAGGACATCATGACTATTAATTTCTAATACTGATAATCGAAATAATATACACGGCTTTGGTGACATAAATACAAAACTTAACATCTATAAAAAAATATGTTTGATTTGGTCACAAAGCGGAGCGAATGCGTAGACCCGCTTTACAACCGAAGGATTATCGCTTTAGACTTTCTGTCCGTAGTTTTGTACTTTTTGATATTATGCTACAAGCCATGCGTAACATGAGGGCGGCTTATCGTCGCATTTGAAGTGACGCTAATATCCTTAGTTGATACAACAGTACATACACGACATAATAAGGTTTCTAATTCATTTCTATCATTGATATTCCATTTGAAAAAGATTACGCTATTATTTTGGTCGTTATGTTTTCTAAAATATGGTTGAGCGAAGCGATGGCTGATTAATATGCCGTACTCGTGAACAGGTGCCGCCTGTGGAGGCTGGTCTGCTCTTGCATACTTATCTTATTTTTAGTATTATTCACTATAGTTTGACTTTGTTTTTCTTAAATAATTTTTGGCTTTTACTAGAGTACTGTTAGTGGTACTGTATGACATTGTGGAAATTGAAACTTTAACCTGATGTAAATTTGTTAACTTAGATTTTTTATTTTGTTTTTTTTTTACATGTTGTGGTTGTCTTTTATATTTTTGTGTTGATTTGTAATGTCCTGCTATGATAGGGCATTTTCCAATAATGTTGACGTTGTAAGGGAGAAAAGAACTGGACACTTGCTGAGTTTCTTGCCGGTTCTTCTCAATACAAGATCTCCCGCCCAGTAGACTTACGAACAGATGGCATAGTGACATTCACAAGAGCTACTTGTAGCCTAAACTGAATTTTGTTTTTTTTTTTAAATTTTGATTCATTCATGGCAACACTATCCAGCAGTAAAATAAAAGTATACAAACTTCTATGATTTGATGTTAACGTATGCAAATTTTATTGTTCATATATTTTGAAAAGTCCAAATGCGAAAGTGTAAAAATAACACAGTTTACAGAATACGGGCCTGCGCTCCGGGATTAATTTAACTGCGGCGCGTGCGCCGGCCCTGGCCCCTCAATATGACAAATTAACTAAGAATAGAGTTATGACCCGTTAGTGAATTTCTTCTATTTTCAATGGCTACTGTTTAAGTTTATGGTGCTACACTATTAATAATTTAGCGTGAACATGGCAAGATTTAACACCCTTGGAAATTCAATGATGTAGGTAGTGTCGTGTTAGGATGTTTTATTTCTAGCCCCGCTGCCGTTCTGTTATTGATATTAATTATTATTGATTTATGGTTTATGTTTTAGACGAGAATATTTATTTTAGCAAATTTACTCAGTGGTCAGAGCATTGGACCGGTTATCCAAAGGTCGTGGATTCGATTCTCACTCCAGCTTCCTTAGGCTGGTTGATGTTTTCTAGTAAAATTTTATCTTGTTACTATATTCTTGTAAAATTCAAAAATAATAAAAAATTATTTAGTTATTACATAAATATATTATGATCATTGCTGAGGAACGCGGTCACAAACAGAACCCACAGCGGAACATAATTATTGTGTAACACTAGTTTTAAAAAAGGGAGACAATTGAAATGAAACAACTTTTACGGATCTACTCGCGTTTATTTTACAAATTACTTATTTACCCCCTTACAAATAAACACTATTTAAGCATTTATTTAGTTAATCATTGTTTTGTCTCTTTTTCTCAAATTGAGAACGACGTTTGTGTGACGTTGACAAAACAATGATTAACTAAGTAAATGCTTAAATAGTGTTTATTTGTAAGGGGGTTAATGTTTATCCTGACGTTTCGAACCCTTTGCAGAATCCGTGATCACAGGGAGACTGAGGAGTTGGTCGTCTTATAATTAGTTGGTAGCTTGTATACCCTCATTTAAATTTAATAGTAGTATTCGCGTGTAAACTTTATAAAATAAAAGGGAAACAAATTTCAAAAAAGTTATTACCTAACAACGTCTTATTTGTTAAAAAAGCTATGTTTTATAAGTCCTTCGAAACAAAATCGAAGGACTTATAAAACATAGCTTTTTTCTTAAAAATGTTTGCGCGCTTCATATCTTTTAGTCGCGAGTGTCTATTTGCTGTAGTTGCTGCCTTCCATTAGGCGGTCCGTAAGCTTGTATGCCGGCTCAACCATATATTGAATGTGGTGATTTTTCTTGCAAGATCTTACTAAACTTTCATACACAGATACGAAACTGTCATTATTAAAGTTTCCTTTCGCCATGCTTCACAAAGAAAGTAAAAAAAAGTATTAATTGTTTTTTAAAGAACAAACAACAGGATGTTCCGCGCTTTTTTTCAATGTCACTCCGGTCCGTCAGCGGGTCGTCACCGTCAGCGGCCATCGTGGCGTGATTCCGTCCGTTCCGTCGACTATTTACGTATTTCATTAGTTCCCAGAAGCATACCCGCGAGGAAGTCGCTAGGTTTTTGTATCGGAAACCGCTGTTTTTGACTTTCTTTTTCAGCCCCTCCGCGTTTAGCGCTTTATGAGCTTACAGTGTAAGGGTGACTATTTAACGATTTGCAATTCGTGGATTTTAAATGTAAATAATCAATAGTATCCTTGAAAGTTTAAACTTTTTGTTTGGACTTGTCGGCTGTCTGGTTGGGAAAACAGATACAAAGTAAACTGTTTTTTTTATTGGTCTATGTTACTACGTTTAACATTCAACGAAAACGATAAACAAATCTTAATCATTAACTACATTTATATTTGGAGTAGGAACTCAAAATGAAAATAATAATATTCAGTTTAGGCTACAAATTAGCTGTTAAGAATGTTAATACGCCATCGGTTCGTAAGTCTACACAAGACCTTGTACTCAATACTCAATACTCAATATTTTTATTGCACACCATAATGTTACAAAGTGTTATAATATAGGTACAGGTTCAATAAAGGCCCTGTCGGGCACAGCAATTTGAAGAGGGAAGACCTTTCCCAATTAATTTTGGAGTAAATTAGCTTATATTCTTATATTTTTATTTAATAACTTATATTTTTTAGGATGTTTATCTATAACTATTTGATATTTGAGTTTTATATTTTTTATTTTTATAAAATGTTTGTCTTCTAAATATTCTGATATATTATAGTAGCACCTTCTTATAAGTTAGTTTTAACTTGTTTGCAAAATGTTTATCATTGCTAATGTTTTTTTTGAATCGTGTAACTGATTAAAAAAATATATGGACATGACTAGCGGGCTGGAAGAATGGTGTGTCATTTTATTAGCTAGTAGCATTAGTTTGTTTCTATGTCTAAGTTCATGTTTGGTTATATGTACTGAGAAGAACCAGCATGAAACCCAGCAAGAGCATTTCATACCTAGAGTTTTACTTCTTGTCTTTTGACAAGAACAAATCGTGGTCATTGGAAGAGTACAATTGTAGAGCCCGACAGGATCCATAATTTACATTTATTTGCTAGCAATATCACCTCTTTGTTATGGTTGGCAATTTATATTGAGTGACTACTGAGCTGTGTTTGTGTTTCCTTTTACGTGGTCCATTGTTATTAAAATAGATTGTAAGCTAAAAGACAATTCCAGTAAAGAAAGGCTACTTCTTTGCTTCAATTGGTTATTAGTAACAACTACTTAACAAATACTTTAATAATTGGTCCTAAAATCGTCTCCAGTGTTTACTAAGCAAATTCTTTAAACACACCACAGCTCCGTGATTTAAGGTTTCTTGATGTGGTTACGGAATAGTTTCGCTTAAAGCTTTACCGTTCCAGTGCTCAGGAATGCTAAATGAATGCTTGTTTGATCTCAAACATTAGTGTGGAGCATCAAAGTAGAATAGATGTGGCGTTTTTAAACATAACCACTTTCGAATTAACCTTTTTTGATGTAGCTTAACGAGAACATTTTAATGTTGAATCGATTGAAGCACTTAATTCCTCTTTACATGCAGATTAACGTAAATAAAGTTTTGAAATTTGTTTATATTCATATAAAAATTATCTGATGCATATCATTTTTATCAAGTAAATAACAGCTCGGCTCAGGTTTTCCCATATGAACATTAGTGCTTGAGGAAGTTTGGCCATACCATATGCGAGTTGGTAGGTGGATTCTGTAGACCCTGGCGGCAAGTGCTAGGGTTTTTAGTGGGTATGCCCAAGTGGGGCTCTCCCCCCAACTAAGGAGTTGGGGGGAGAGCCCCACTTAACCATCCGTGACTCCCCGGGCGTGGTGGTAGTTTACCCTAGCATATTAAAAAAGGTGTTAAATACTGCCATTTTAATAAAACTACGGGAACCTGTTTGTGGAAACCGGGAGCGTTTTCAGAAACGTAAAGCGTGAGATACTTTTTAATTTGATCATCCTTGATATTGATATTGATACATCCTTGCAAAAGTTCCACAACAGCGAAATAGGAGCTCTTTTGTATGAGTATTATGATATGAACTTTCATATAAGAAAATATATCTCTCGTTAATGTCATATTATCATTGGAAAACATTATAATCATCTGAACTTTTTTTTTAAACTCCAGTTTATTTTCCACTCATTTTCCAACTTCCTACTCGTAGGTTTTCATAAAGTCGGTTCAGAATTAGAAGTTCCCTTATTCGCTTAGCGTGAGTTACGGGGAGCAGAGAGGCCATTCCCCCAGGCATTCGTACACATCCGCCGGGGCACGTGCAAACCCGATGAAATATTGCACTGGACGTGTAAACTGAATGAAAACAGTTTTTGAAGTTTTCTAACAAAGCCGAGTTTGGAGTCAATCGAGTACGTATACAAGTCGAAAACTTACAACGATCAGTAAGAGTGGTTTACTGTTTTAGCGTGTGTCGCTCATAACCACCAATAAGGTACACCAATAAGTAAAAGATGTTTATCTGTAGTGAATAGTTATAGTGGGTACACGAGTACAGACACATTAATACATTTCTATACCCATCTATGGCGCTTGTGAATTATAAATGAATTATTTTTGCTGCAGTCGTATTGAATCCGTATAATAAACTTACAATTATTACTGACTGTAAGTAAGTACCTAGCGTGCGTAAAAGAGATATTTCTCAATTAAATATTATTATAATCTATGGTTTGCAGGAATCGATATTAAATAATATTAAATTCAGTAAAACGATTTTCCTATTATTCCTAAAAAAATAATTAAAGAATTGCCAAATGTCACTTGCTAGTGTCTTAATGATGTTAGTGACTTTAAGCAGTTAAAAATAATTAAAGAATTGCCAAATGTCACTTGCAAGTGTCTTAATGATGTTAGAGGCTTTAAGCAGTTAAGCACACTAAACTTTAGTAAATATTTCTATTACTTTTTATAGTTTAAAAGTCATAAAAATATAATTAAAAATTATATTCACAAAACGCTTTCAGACATTGTACAAAAATGTTAAACAAACATTACATTAGTTTGTTTGGTCGTTACAACTTTTTAAAAGGCAACGGGTTTACTGTGTTAACGACTCCGTATCGCGTATTTACATTGAAAAGTTGTAGGTACTAGTAATTCGAACACATTTTATCTGTGGTGTAATGCTTGAGCTTTTTTAATTGATCAGGAAGTCTGCGGTGGGTAATTATAAACCATAATCCTTAGGCCTGTTACGTTAGCGACGCGCCAGTGTCTCTGCAACGTTGTGGGGCTTATCGCCTGAGGCTTAACATCGGTTACGAGTAGTTGACTATATGTAAGAAAGAACTCAATGGCGCCGCGTCCGGTTTGCGATCTTGCAAGTTAAGCAAAGCTATGGCCTGATCTCTTTATTTTATAAAAAGTATGTTAAAAACCAATTTCTACATAGCCTATGCGTTCTATCTACAAACCACTGACGATTTGCTGTTAGCGTGAGACGGCCTGAACGCTATAGGCTAATGATGGTATGTAGTGTACCTGTATAGTTGCTTAGTCATGATAATGAACAACAATATACAGTCTGACTAGTACAATTTCTCGATGACATGCAACTGAGCATGCCTGTGGGTATGTTGTGATTTCTGTTAACAAAATGCCAGTCACAATTTGCATAATATTGGAGATGGTACTTAAACTGCAAACTCACAATCTTTATGGCAAATAAACACGCTACGTGTGTAGTAAGTGATATAATTATTAGATTTCTTAATATATGATGACTGAGGTTTACCATAATACGCTAAAGAAAAGCTTTAATTTTATATAAGCAAGTTATTATGTGTTTATTTAGCATTTCTGGTGTTATCTCTTTTATTGTGTATGTAGTCGTACAGATTAGACGGATAGTCTAATGTTGTCGTTCCATTTTCTTGGCACCCAACGCGAATCCAGGTTCGCTTTGGCTCTTGAATAACACTCCATGAGTCATATGACATATACTAAAAAAAACCGGCTACCCTAACATCTTCCGCTATGTCAGTAGATATTAATACTTAAGTATCATCAATGTCAATAATGGGTTATATTAAATAAAATAAATATATATAAATAGCTTTATTTCTCAATTACATTTTGCATAGTATTGAGACACCCCAGTAAGTAATGTAATACTCGTATTGGGGATGACTCGCTCTTTCCCAGGACAACAGATAACATTGAGAAATATTAAAAAAAAAAAAAAAACAAAAAATATAAAGAAAAAAGAGCGTGCGTGGGGGTTTTTTCTTGGCGGGAAAGTGAAGAGTCATGTCTGCGAATTTGTTTTATTTTCTAAAATTTGTGTTATGTCGAATATTAATGTGAAATAATGGTGGATTATTAACCGTTAAGTGTTCGTGAGTGTGCATAAGTGTTGGCAAATGAAACAAAACAGTGCAACGTTACTTTTCAATTTCTCTCAAAAAGCTCGCGTGAGGACTTAGTAAAGCCCCACATCTTTACTGAGATACTCGAGGGGTTGGGGGGTATATCATTTCTCACTTCCCATTTCTAATATCATTCATCATCATCGGAAATATTGTATATTTATGTATTACTTGTAAGAAAAATTACTTTGACACTGGCTAAATGTGCTAATCGCACGAAGCCATCAACTAAAAAAAAAAAAAAAAAAAAGAGCGTGCGTGTGTGTGTGTAAGGGTGTGAGTGTGAGTGTGTGTGTGAGAGGGTGTGTGTGTGTGTTTATGTATATTAAAACCTAAAAAGAGCTTTAAGCAAGACCATACGCCCTAGTTCAGTATCTACAAGTAGAAAGCTAAGGTATCCATCGCAGTGATGGATCCCGGATAAAATGTGATCAAATTAAATAATCTTGAGCTCCTCTTTGCCTCATAAGTAGTAGCCTAATAGTTAGTGGCCTCGAATTGGTTTAAACCCACCAGCCCGCAATGGGCCAGCGTAGTAGTTATGTCCGGCTCTTCTTATGTACTATTGCATCTGTAGAAAGACTTGAGCACAATATTGGGAAGTTTATAGACTGTAGATGATAACGGGAACTTAATAAACCAGCTCGTCGCACATTTGATTGTGTCTTAACGCGGTTTTATTGGACCACATTAGCTACTGTTTAAAGCAATAAAGCAGGAATGGTGCCAATAGACACGATAAATAAGCGCGCTCCAAGCTTTGTGACGAAACTTTTGTTTAAAAATAAACGATTTAGTGTAACCGGCCCTTCCACACTCGGCCCACATCAATCTGCTGAATAATACGTGATTATCGGATTTTATTTTTAATTAATAGCTGCATTAAAGATAACACACCTTTTTGTTTGAGGTTAAGCTGTTATAATTAAGGCGGCATTTGGAAAAAATACATCAACTTTCATCGAAAGTTGTAGGAGTATGACAAGACCAACGAATCTGAAATTTTGATATAGATAACTTCATGCCTTTGTCTTTAAAATTCTTGCTCAAAAACACGATTGTGCAATTTTTACTCGATCGTAATTCTTTACGAAAACACCTCTAAAAAATCGTTAATGCTATAATTACAATGAAATCACTCAAATATATTGAAAACATCATTATTCTTAATTTGATTGCTGCATATTTTGATAACTGAAACCATTACCTTTTTAAAAATATTTATGAGTTTTTCTTAGATTGCGGTGCGGTTTCAATTGTTGTCGCAGGCGCTATATATTTTTTAGATTTTTTTTTATTATACATTGCGGTCTCAATTACAGGCGCTACGTGTTTTCGACCTTATGACAGCACCCGTAAGGTTCAGCCTTTTTGAACATTCTCAAATCGAGGTGGCGTCTTAATTAAACATTTAATTCGCTCAATGTTGAAGTGTTTGGTTGGTGTTAAGGCTTGTTTTCATTTTAAGTTCGCCTGGTTAGTAACGTACCACCATCTTATCTGTCTGTCACCGTAGAAACAATGCTTATAGCTTGTTTGTGTTTCGTTCGTTAGGTAAAGGTAAGATAGCGAGTTTCTTAGTGATTAAGTATTTCCAGTAAAGAAAAGCGCTTCCTCCATTCGTTACATAAAAAAAAATTTTGGTACTCATCTGTGCAGAAATCTTATTTTTATTATTACATTTTTTGCACTCACTATGCTATATATAAAACATCCGGCCAAGACCGGTCCTGTAGCTCAGCGGTCAGCATTGGAGCGGTAATCCAAGGGTCGTAGGTTCGATTCCCATTCGAGCTTAAAGAGACTGGTTGATATTTTCTAGTAAAATTTTAGAATTTGTATTGATATCGTTTTCTTCTCTCTACCAATGAAATCGCACAGACAGCAAATGCCAATAGATCCGACTATCCGGAAATAAAAATTAAGTAACATAGCTAAACCACATTAATATGTTTATTACCTACGCAGTAGACCACGATCTCCACCGTAATTACTCACAACTTTATTTTTAACATCAATGCTAAGATTACCGCAACGTCCCACGTGTGTTGCGAGAACTTTTTCTAATAGACTCCGTCCCAAATGCAAAATGATGTGATGTGTAAGGCGTAAAAGTGTCTGCGGATTCCCAGGTACGCGTAAGAAAACACAGCACTAGTAGCTACAGTGTGCTGGTATCGTATTGAATGTTTTGGTCAGTTTCTGTTTAGTTTAGTTATAAAATATAGGTAGAGTTTATAAAAATACAGTGAAAAAATTAAACGCCTACCCGACCCAGCCAGGAATCGAACCTGGGTCTTCCGCAATCCGGGCGGCTGCACTGACCGCTATGCTACCGGGAAGGCTAACGTAAGCGCTGAATTTTGTCACTGCAAGTTGTTTGTTGTTTGTTTGTTCCTGGCTGGGTCGGGTAGGCGTTTAATTTTTTCACTGTATTTTATAAATTTTATAAATATTTAATTTAGCTTCAGTGCAGCTATTAGCACTTGAAAATAAAAAGTAAAAATATAGGTAGAGCCTGATCGTGATAAGTATATGACAGATTTATCAAGGTTTGGATGTGTGAGATATAGCTATTCCTTTCGGTTTCTTTTCATTGTTAATTATATAGGCATTTTGAAGTGTCCGTAGCCGAGCAGATACTAGTAGATGATCAGGTTAAATGCGAGAAAATGAACCATGATGTAGCTTCGTTAGACTTATGACATGTAATTCATTTATAAAACAAGTCTGTTAGCTTTTATGATGAGTTCTATAACGACGAAAATCAGGTTTTCCATATATATGAAAATGTCCGTGTATTGTAAAGTAACAAAACCGCCAGAGCTCATATCCTTGAGTACCTACTGCAAGCAGATGTGTGACTTCTTTACAAAGCACAAAGTTTCTATAACTGTCACCTCCTTGTACGAGAACCACAGGTGTGCGCTTAATTAGCCTTTACCAAGTGATGCGGCTTTTAATTCTTGCAACGGCTCGTAAAATATAGAAACACGCCATTGCGAGAAGTCTGAGCTTGGAGATAACATCGTAAATCTACACGCAACGTTGCTAGCCGCTATGTAATGTTTACGTGATTTCAATCTGAATTAAACTGCTAGGAAACTGCCATTATGATATCACCTGCTTGACGTCAGAATTATAGTAGTACACTTTAAAAAAAAATGTACAAATTAAATAGGCAGTAATAAAAATCAAGTTTAATTTACTGTTAATGTCTGGTAGAGATTAAAATTATCATATTAAATGGTCTTTTAAGTTTTTCAACCTACCTAATTCAGACGAGCCAGTATCTATTAGTACTGTATAACATTTGTTATTTGATTTGTTTTGGAAAGGAAAATTAGAATACCAAAAAATCATAGCTATGCTATGTTTCATGCTATTAGCTACAATACTTCCTGCTCTTCATCTCAGGGAAAGGGGGAACGGCTGAAAACCAGCACTGTGAAAATCTCAGTGAAAGCTGAGCCATTCCCTTTTGCCTCTGACCTTGTGTTACTTTTTTATGTGTTTTTTTTTAATTGTAATTTCTTGAGGCAATAAATTATTTCATTGTTCATTATTCATTATTAGCTACTTATATGCATATAAAAAGAGGCGATAATCTAGAGATGACCGTATCGTTCTAAAGTAGACTACGGCATACTTTTTGCGGCCGCGTGGTTAATTGTTTGCAGGGCAAAACTAACAGTTTTGTGGTCATTGCACGGCAACGATATTAAGAGTTCCGTAGTAAATAAATTAATAATAATTTAATCCAGGAACGTTCATGTTTGTTTGTCTTTCTGTTACGGTCATTCAGCCGCACTGTCATTAGTAGAATACTAAATTTTGCAATGATTATAGATCTTCGACGCCCAAAAAAATAACACGATACCAAAACTTTAAAAAAAATTATGCACCCTAAAATCAATACCTTCTCTACATTTTTGGTATATTATTATTTTTCTTTTTATTTACGGACCATTTGGAAGTAACTGCCATTTTGGTATATTTGAAAGGTAAATCATTAAACATAAGCCTTAAATATTTACAGTTTTCTTAAAATAAACTGTTTGTTTCCTATTCTTATGAGAACTACTGAATGAATCATGAAAATATGTTATTAAAACCTTCTACAACACATTCTTTAAGTTATAATACCTAATATAATATGGTAATTTGGTATACCATAAGGCACAACCGAATCCCTTTTAGTGATTAAGTCCCACTGGCTCGTAGTCGATTTTTGCAATCGAGTATCGTCTTCGTAAACTCATGGTAGACCTACAGCCATTGCGTCACCTGATAGAAATACTGCAACACGGCTTTTAGCGCTAGTCTAGATTTTATCTTATCTGCCATGGGAAGCAAAGATGCTGGCAATTTCCACACAATAGGTCATTCACATAATGAGATTCTTAGCAATTTGCATATTTGTAGACAAAAATCTAAAGTATTTAACCTTACTTATTTTAAGTTTTGCCTACTTATTTCAATGCTAAGGATTATAATTTTTAAATATGTTATTAATAAATAAATAAATAAATAAACTTTCCTACACTCACACCAATTATCTAGCCCAAGAGAAGCTTCGATATGAAACTCGTTAAATGGTTACTAGACAACGGATAAACATACTTAAAATACTTAAATACATACTTATTATACATAGGAAACACCCATACCCGAGACAATTTAGAAAAAAAAAAATTTCTAAATTCACCCGACCGGGGATCGAACCCGTGACCTCAGATGTGGCGACACCATGAAAACCGGTGTACAAACCACTCGACCAAGTAGGTCGTCAATGTTAATGATTTAATAGTTGAATCTATTAAACCTTGCAACCAAGTTTCTCGTCTAAAGATATGCGTTGCATTTTACAGCGGATTCGATATTATTCGTAAACTTAATGATATAACGACACAGTGTCAAAGCGATAACGCATATCCATTTCGCACATTTTTATATCTATACGGCTTTTCACACGCACTCAAAATAAAACTGCGGATAAATAAAGAGATTGAATCTGCGAAATTCTAGAGAACATTCTAAGAATAAAGAAAGTCTGGTTTTTCAAACCATGCATATGTATGGCGTTCGGTAGGCGAGGGCGGCGGACCGAGACGGTGCATTCCTGTGTACCAAGTTTTCATTGGATTTTCAACTCATATAATTTTAAGATAAGTACCATATTGCCTGTTCTCGCGTTTCGACGCCATTTTCACTTATGGGGTGGCACTCTACCTAATGTTAGTTGGAAATGGAGTCATAGGTCGTTTGCCTTTTTCAAATAATAAAGTATTGGACACTGAGTACACCCCCTCAAATGCAAAAAGATATTTTCGAATATTAAAAGTATGCGTTCGGGGAATATCAGTAAGATTGGCCAGATAAATAATCGCTTTGTGAAAGGAACATTTTCTTTGATCCAGAGTCATTGTATCTTGAATAAAAGACGACAGCACTTCACAATACACTTTATTACTTAGGTCCTTAAGTTAACAATCGTACAATAGGAATACAATAGTGCGGCCAATGCTGCTAACCCACACGGAACTAACGGATGCACCGGCGAAGCGGTCGTATTCTCCACACGTCATGAATAGTTTCCGGTACGTTGTCGAGACTATGCGTTAATTGTCGCCACAACTCGCCTTATTAGTTGGACGCGATTGTTGTGTTGCTAAATGGAAACAATTTGGATAGGCCCCGATCACACGGGCTCTCATCGACAAAGCTTCTTGAGAAAGCTGCGTCTGCTCCAGATCTTAGATTGAGCGTGACGCTACCGACTGGCGATGCGATGGTTTTTAGTCATTATGTTCGTAAAGTAAGTGTGAAGGAGGCGTAAGGAAATAGATTGATGTAAAAGAAAAAGAAAAAAGAAGTAAAACTAGACCGATACTTAGTAAATTTAGGAAAACATACCAAGCCATGGAAAGACAGTAAGAAAAAGCTAAACAAAAGACAAGAAATTTTTTATATAAGTATTTACTCAGTTTGTAATTAAGCTAAGGGTTAATAAACGTAGGGTTAATTATAAAATGTTTAGCATAAATCATGTTTAACGCACTTCAAAGCAATTTTAATCACCTTAATTATTGAATCCCAGAGTACAAGAAGTACCAGGAATCATAGAATAGAATAGATTATTTATTGTACACGTAAAAAAAACACATAGGTACATGTTAACAAAAAAATAAAAAAAATTAAGTTGGAGTCGTACAAAGGGCGGCCTTATCACTAAAAGCGATATCTTCCAGGCAACCTAGGGATGGGGAGGATTGATGATAAATAAGATGGAGGCGTTAAAAAAAATTGTACAGTAATAATGTATTACTTAAACATAAATACACATATATACACATACATATTATATATACATACATGGACTAACTAACAGTAGAATTACAATGACAGATAGTGATCTTTGACGAGTTTCTTAAAACTTTGCAGAGACTTCGCACGTCTTACAGGCATAGGCAAAGCATTCCATAGACGAGCAGCATGGACCGTAAAAGATTTGTCACAGAATCCTGTTGAATGCAGTGGGATTTGCAAACTCAAGTTCTCCGATGATCTCAAGAAGCGGGAATGGGAGTCGTGCAAAAATTGGAAACGATCTTTATGATAAAAAGGGGTGGTAGGGTTAAATAATATATTTTAAAGTAAGCAAACAATATGAGCATTCCGGCGAAGACGAATTGGCAACCACTTGAGTCTAGTGCGAAGTTCGGAGATGTGGTCATGTTTGCGCAAACCAAATATAAACCTAATACAAAAGTTTTGAAGGCGCTTAAGCTTGTATAGTTGATCTTCCCTAAGGTATGACATCGGCGTAATCAAGGATAGGTAAAAAAATTTACTGTGCAAGTGAAGCTTTAGTGGCAGTTGGTAGGAAATTGCGAAGTCTCCTAAGAGACCTGAAATATTTTGCGACTGACCTCTTGCTGCTGCGGATCCCAAGAGAGGTGAGTGCCAAAAAGTACACATATGTTGACTAATCATTTAGTTTTCTCACGCAACATACATCATGTCACATACGAGTACATGAGGAATTCGTTGGCTAGTCCATTCGGGTTGCGATCGTTCAAGTTAAACAGCTTTTGCAATGCGGGTGATCTAGTTTCAATATGTCGAGCATCTCCATGAATCTGAAGAGCTACCGGCCCTTTTTTGGTCCTAGAAGTTACCGTAAGGTGACCGTCGTTAGCACCCACTAGTCAGCACAGAGCCATAGTATATGATCTCCCCGCGTGCCATTGTTTATAAAGAATAAAAAAAAAAAAAAACTTTCCTACACCAATAATCACACCAATAATCTAGCCCAAGAGAAGATTCGTTATTTAACTCGTTAAATGGACATTAAACAACGGATAAACATATTTAAAATACTTATATACATACTTATTATACATAGAAAACACCCAGACCCGAGACAATTTAGAAAAACAATAATTTCTAAATTTACCCGACCGGGGATCGAACCCGTGACCTCAGAGATGGCGACACCATGAAAACCGATGTACAAACCACTCGACCAAGGGGGTCATCAACTCCTGAATTCAGCGATGGGAAGATAGGCTAATGATAATGATGTTAAGGAATACATTATTGTTGTGGCACCACTGTTCGACATCAAAAATAATATAGAATTTCAACGAAATTTTACTGGTTGACAGCTAGGAAGGAAGTGGTATGTATTCAATTGTTGCTTAAGTTAAAAATCAGTTGGTGACCCCTACCTATATCTAACGATTAAAGGAAAAATTATTGATTACTAGTTCCTGTAGAACACCGGTTCCACTACCCTTTATTTATTTATTTAATTTTATTACACAAAACAGATTTACAGAAATAGACGTTCAGTATTTACGTGGTTTTAGTAACATAGGTAGACTGCAACTCCATAGATATGTGTAAACAACATGCTTAAACATTAAATCAAATCAATTATTATGGGATGAATCCCGTTAACACGAAACATCAAAGCTTTATAACAGTAAAAAAATAATGCAAAGTTATTTACCCGTTTACTCTATACCATTACATTACACAAGAGGCGGAAACACATCACTGATTTTCCGGTGTCAATCCATCGAGCGTAAGTCGTCAGACTAATCTAGACACTCAACTTTCCTCACTCCACGTAAGTACATTGAACTTCAGTTCAAAAGGGAAAAGTTATGCACGCGCGCCTTGTAAACACTTGTTCGCTAGTTTTCTTTTCGATTTGCACGACTATGGAAACCTCATTTGTAATTAATATTGGCGCTAATGCATTCCATGTAAATTGTACGATGCAAAAAGTTTTCAGTTTACGTTTAAAACGAATACCAACGATCATTTGCGCCTATCAATTGTACATTCTTACTTACGATACAATTTATATCAGGTAATGTGTTTTTCTAAGTTATGAGACTCATTAAAACGTCATTAACCGCTTTGATTTCTGCTTGTTTGGAGTCAATGAAGATAGTTCGGATACCGTAACGCGAAACGTCAGTCAGCGTCAGTTCAACACGTAGCGTGACGCGGAACGCACGTACCGTACGTCCCTTGTTACTAGCGAGAAGTTGTGTCGAGCGTTGAGCCAATATTTGCTCCAGACGATGGGTGGTACTGGTGAAGTGGTATTCGAGTGCGGTGGATTAACCTTACAACGTATAATGAGCTAGTGTGCTACACCGACTTCGCAAATGTTTGTGGACGGACGAGGTTAGTTTTGAACGCATGACATAAACGTGTGTGTGACTCCGGTAAACTATTGATTTTTGGTAAACATTGAGAAACTTATGAAACGTTGCGTCAAAATAAGGACGGCATGTTTGCTTTATAGCTCCGAATAGTCAATTTCAACATCGTCCAATCCATCATTTAAATTGACTTAATTTATGCCGGTGCCTTTAATGTCAATTAATTGATGGTTAACCGATGGTAAGAAAGATCATTTCATTTTAAAATACTAATTCAGTGTAGTTTAGTTGTTCATATTTTTAAGCTAATAAACAAAAGTCATGGTAACTCCCTAAAACTTATAAACTTTAAAGTTTATAATTAGATTGCTCTGAGAGAGACAAATAAAATAAGATGATTTTTTAAGGGTTATAAAGTTACTTAAAACTATATATTCTCTAGAACACAAATGGAATCTAAAGTCCTCGCCCGCCCTGCACCACCTGAAGCTCAATATCTTCTCAACAATAAACTTGAACGGGGATTAACGCAAACTAATTAGTAAAAAGGTATCATACCTTCTTTATACGTTTAAATTTGTTTAACTATGGAACGCGAAAGTTTAAAAGTGTATATCTTCTCAACAACTCACTTCTTCTGACCATTTTGAGACACAAATTCTTAAATAGATTGTGCTAACTTCATGATCGGTTGCCCGGTTGATCGGTTGATCGGTCGCCTGTTGGAATGTTGGCAAGTAACACCATACTGGTAAACATAATTATGATGACTTGTAACTTAAGTTAATGTGGGGTGTTGAGTTTCCTGAATTACAAGTATTTAAGCGGAGCGAACCTACCTTACCCTCACGGACCTTGGGTTCGTGGAAACTTGAAAGTTTCCGTGTGACCTTGCCCTCCACAAGGTCGATTTTCACGGAGTTTTTTATGGGCCCCTTACTTTTTCTCCGCTGACCATTGTTTCGACGCCGAAGGTAATGGTTTCCTTTGCTTGTACAACACTCCGCGGATGTTGTGCCACATCTTGGTTTACAAAATCTTAGTTACACGTCAAAAAACTAACCGATTCCGCGAAGAAAGGTGCATAAGTATTCGTACGTAACATTGTTCCATGTATTCGAATGTTTGTCAATTTCGTTTTGATCAATATGTATAACTTAAACGTTTGGGGAAGATATTGACTAAGTAAACTCTGCAACATGGTTGTATACAACATGGTACAATAACCGTCATTTTTCATATATGTCGTTTCAGAATCTTGATGGTCAAAACGAATCAGTTCTTTATGCTTTTAGAAAATGTATGATATGTGTGTTATTTGTTGCAAATTTTCTTACAACACAAAACAGGCCTCACCTTTGTGAGCTGCCTATGCCATAAAACAGTTTGGCCGGCTGTATTTTTACATTAACATTGGAGTCATGCCAAGACCTTATACACAATACCTGCACAGGCGTCACAGGTTACAAGGTCGTAATTTACAAGTCAATACGTTGGGGGTTTGTACCTTTTCAATATGAATTTGCGATTTGTGGCGTATAAACTACTATATGTTCTTATTGTTAAACTATTAAGATAAATTATTGTTTACATTCTTTGATCGAACAAGATAGAGACCAAAATGAACACATTCGTCAGTAAGGTATATTACGATATTAAAAGCAAATTATTAATACAGCAGCTGTTACTTCTTAGAACAGGCTATAAAATGTATGTTTGAAAAAAAGGAAGACGTTAAAATATCAAGTTCATTGTACCGGCGTATAGGAAGCATGTATTGCTCCTCACTTTCAACTATTAAATGTGCATTACTGCATTTAAGTTTCATAATTCGTCGCAGTCACTTTTCTTACGTGCAAACAATGAATCAAATCTCAATGGTTTATGTCATTACTAGCGGCCGCTCGCGGTTTCACCCGCGTGGTTCCCGTTCCCGTGGGAATATCGGGATAAAAACTATTCTGTGTGTTAATGCAGGTTATAAACTATCTGTATGCCGAATTTAATCCAAATCCATTCAGCAGTTTTTACGTGAAAGAGTAACAAACATCCATACTTACAAACTTTCGCGTTTATAATATTAGTAGGATTATTATTATTGCTTACCGTGAATAGAAGTTTTGATACACTATTTTTAATTGCTATTACTGTAATGTCTTTCGTATTGAGAGATTCATTCATTGCTTTTCTTGTACGTCAGGATCCTCGAGGATTATGCCTAACATTGTGTATTTTTAAGGTTAATACGAAATAATTAATTGTTTTGGCGCAATTAACGAATATATTTTTATTACTTATGTATATTTTAGGCTTTTTTAGGCTGTTTTAGGCAGGCTTGTCAATACAGAAACTTTTAAAACACCTGTCAGTCTGTATTACGAAGATATGATGTGGATATAGCTTGCTATTATGTCACTCATATGCTTAATCAATTGGGTGTTTACAATCACTCTTTAAGTAACAATATTACGTGTGTGTAGGTCAACAAAAAATAATATTTTCGAGAGTTGATACGTGGTATAATATTTTCAAGAGTTTATAAGTCATTTGTATTGATAATAATTTGGAGTCAAATGGTGTTACAATAACATACTACCACTATTACTATTTCTAATTAGAGAGGTTTATAACACACTGTAGGTACAGAAATTAAAAACCATCACCAAACTACGCTATGACCAAATTAACGCCCCTAACCCCCCATTTCAATGGCGATAATTACGAAACAGCTGTCAAACGTCCTAATTATGTTATAATTGTGCGTGCAGTGGAAGATACGATTGTCTTCTGCTGCCGCGTGAAGCATTGTGTTATTATTTCAGCAATTCATTGTTGCTGCGGATATTACGAAATGAACATGCTGTTGTTTGGAACTGTACCAAAGTTACAGTGCCCAGTCACTAAAGTCCCATTATAAACTATTACAAAAGTAATGTTTTGTCCATGGTGCTATATAAAGTTATAATAATTTGTTTTTACTTCACTATTTTGTAATTGTAAATTGGTACGTTTAAAGAATGTGAGATATTGATGTCTGCAAAATGCAGTAGGCCTATATGCCAGGCACCAGCACTCCCCGCATAATTTTATCGATAAATTGTTTATTGTTTTCTCTCGTGATAAATCGTTAGTTTATAAATTGGTTTAGATAATTGTATTATTTTTATTCAAACCCAAATTGGAAATGAAAAACCAGTTATTTCAACAACACATTTACAAACAATATGATTGGTTTCATTTAAATACTCTAAGGGAAATACTGTTTTACGTTTTCACATTTTTATTGCGTCGCGTCGTAAAAGTACTATCTTTGTTTATTTATTTTGAAAGTATTGGACTTGCTGGTATATTAGAAACTTGGCTCATGTCATGAGGATGCTATTTAATGCCAGCGACGTCGTCATGTTCATAAAATGAACATTAATGTATATTCTGATAGCTTTATTGTCTTGTGGTACATAATGCAGACTGTCTTTACTTAAGGGTTAGGTACAAAAGAGCCTGATGGGTCAAAGATCTACTGCGATAGGAAAACATCGTTAGGTTGTTTTTTTTTTATTTAGTGGTTTTGAGAAATGTGTTTGACATAATAAACAGCATTAAAAATACTTTATGCATAAAAATTTACAAACGTAAATAAGTAATAATTTGCGTGTAAAAGTCTCACTGCTAGGCCTTTCCTACTCGGAAAGAGATGTTCATTTGAGTCTACTCATACCGCACAGACCGGCAACGCATCAGCGACTCCTCTGGTGTTGCGGGTGTACATGGGTGGCGGTGATAGCTTACCATCATGTAACCGATTTGCTCAATTGCCACCCCTTTCATAAATAAAAGAAGAGAAAAAGAAGAGTTTGCGTTTATCACACCAAGTAAGCCAGAACGGATCAATTAGTTCTAGCGACTGCCATCTTAGATAACCTTCGGGACAAGCAATTTAACGTAACTTCCATTCAGTAAGTTTAGCCTTATGGTCACCCATCCGAGAACTACATGGCACGAAAGTTGCTTAACTTTCACGACCGCAACCCGAACGCACTAGCCGCTGCGCCGACATCCTCATCGTAATGGGTACATGCAACAAAATAGTACTATTTCCTATACGCATAAACAACTCCATCCAGCGTCGAATACAAATATAACAGTTACCACAAACCCCGCTTACAAACTGTTGTAGCATATATACGTGACCAAATAAAAACGAGGAAGTCGGTGAATGACATCCTTCGTTAGTTAGCCTCTCTTTGTGCTTGTTCTTTCGAGTAACACGGACAAATGCGAAATCTTTATGGAAATCGTTAACAAGCGGCCGGTGACAGACTTACTACGTACTTACTGCACGTGCTAAAGTTGAAGAAACGCATCATCGAATTTGTTACAGCTTGTTATGATGACAAGGTGTTTTTTTAAAATTATGATTAATCATAAGACATTAAATGTCTCAGTTGGAGTAATGAACTTTAACGGTTTTGGTAAAGCTCATTACTCCAATTGAAACCTTTGTTATATATTTTAAAATACCTACAAAATTATTCATTTTGTTGACGAAAACTTTAGACATTACTGTAACTGCATGTAACTAATAGATTTTTTTCTATGCGAGACAAACACTACTAATACTTCAACCGAATTCTCTGACTTATGAGTAACCGGCAGTCTAAGTTTTTTCGATGTGTGAAATGATAGCATGCCAAGTGGACTTAGGGGCAAGCCTCCTACATACAGGTTAAATTATAAAAACACATAAAATGTATGTACCACAATAAAAATATCTGTAAATAGCTAATAAGTTGATTCCTTTGACATAATCAATTAACTGACTTAAAAATACTGTTTAAAAATACTATTGTTTTGGGCGGTATGTCCGATGCTTGTAAACCGAATTATTTGCAATGCAAATTCGGTCCTAATAAAATCATCAGTGAGTAAGCACGTTCTTTTTAATACACCCGTTCCACCAAAGAAAAGTAGACCTTACATCGAAGACAATACTGTTTACAATATATTAAACCTTGCTGCAAATTGAACCCGGGACCAAGACCGATGAGACGTTCCTGAAGTAACTAATTTATTACAAGATAAAAAAAACTGGAAAAGACTGGTTGATTTTTTCTAGTGTTTTTTTTAACTACATAAGTACATAAAGCATTTCGAATGCAAATATTAAAATAATAGAAACAACTTATTTTTTTTTCTGTTAACAGAAAACCAATCTATGATTTAACATTGTTATGTAGATGATAAATACAAAACTAGCGTGCATGCTGCCTGTCAATGATACTCCTTTTCCGCAATTATTATGTAATTAACAGCATTTAACTCCTATCGGACTCTAATATGTTTTCATCATTCACGCGATTCCATGGCATCGTATCAGTAAACAAGCTACATGACAAGAAAAACTTCTGATTTATACAATGATAAAAAAATACCTATATTTGCTATGTAAAGCAGTTTAGCTTAAATAATAAGTAAGCTTAAACGTAGTTCCCCAAGCGATCCTTTAAATGTCACTACACAATTACCTACAGAATACACCAAACATGCACACTAGTTTAGGCCGAAGACACCGTACTCGTAGAGCAAGGGTACGAAGAACCGGTTCACACGCGTTCTATACCAGGTACAGACATGACATGTACCTGGGCGCTTCTCTCCTCCACCACGGCCCGGTCAACCCGAGCCGAGACCCGAGCCTTTAGAGGCGCCCTCGGGTGGTTCCGCTTCCCGATCCGATTCGAACCCTTCGGATAATCTAGTAGGGCACGGGGACACGCACTTTTAAGTGTGTGATGCCGTTCCCCCTAGAAAACCTCCGAAGGTGATTCGTTTCACACGGCTTGAGGAACCCAAGTTTCTCGCCGTCTTCAAAAAAGGCCGGTGAAGCTGAAAATGCCGTTTGAGGCAATCAGCAATCTCTCTCCAAAAAAAAAAAATTAAACGTAGTTTTACTAGAAAAATCAACCAGCCGCAGGAAGATCGAGTGGAAATCGATACACGACTACGTAGTCGTTTCATTTGAAAGATCAATTTCCCTCTAGGAAACCTATGATGGTGTTTCGGTTCGGCTTAAGGAACCCTTTAAGTTTATCGCCGCCCCCAAAAAAATCCGGTGACGTTGAAAATGGCGTAGGGCTATCAACAAACTCTCCGGAAAAAAAAAGGTAAATTTCCTCAGTCTTGGGATTAAGTGTTCGCCTTCGTAAGTGTTGCTTAATTACCTAGTTTATTTTCTAAAAGTACTTATTGACTTCTTAGCCTCTAATTTTAGTGTTATGATTGTTACCAACTGTAATGCTACGGCCACACTATCGCGATATCGCGAACATTTTCCGAAGTCGGGCCAAGCAATAGTCACATTTCAGAACACGGTCAAAAATGTAATTATAGCTATTAATGTTCGCGATAGCGCGATAGTGTGGCCATAGCATAACTAAAAACTTTTTATAAAGAAACAATAAAAAAATACCGTCTTATTGTAGTTAAAATGCAAAAAAAAGAATTTCCCAACGAAATTTTGGGTCGTGCGAATCGTGTGAGGCGGTGCATTGTCGTTGGGCAGATGACCCCGTAGGGCGGGCGTCTTCGGCCCCCTGACATACATACAAACAAACTAATTTTAGCAGTGATTCCCACTAGTACTGCACGCTAGACGCGAACGAATGGATTATAGTATTATTAGCGCTGGTGAAAATAACTGCACCCACTTTTGCGGACCTGTTGGGTTGTGTACACTGTGCAGTCAGTAACCAACATATTTCGCAGGTCGTAAAAAGTAGTGGTTCGTTTAGCTTATATGTGTTTTTAATAACAGAAATGTAATATTAAGTATATTTTTGTATTCGTTACTTAGTAGTATAAAATTAATATCTACAGATAAAGGCAACACAAATTCCAGAATTCTGGACTCAGAATTTCGTCTGGTAAACACCAATACGAATGTTAAATCATTCACGAACTAGACTGTCCATTTTAATAATATTAGAAGAAACAAGAAGAATGTGCAAGGATTTTTTAAAAGTTGCTTAACAAGTGTTTGAGTTTATACTCGTACCATTTGACATTATATTTTTTATCTTACGGCAGTTGATATAATAAAAAGAAGTAATTCTGAACGTACGGAATAAACTTGTCTGTAAACAAACGGTAAACAAAGATAAAAAAGACGATAATAACAATGCATGTCGATGGTAACCGATAAACATACCTACTGATAGGTTCGTAGATCGTAAAGCAAAAGTTGGTAAGCGCAACATGTTTTGTTTTGTTGGTAAGCGGAAAATTAAAATATTATTGTGTCTCTATTATTTTGGCTAGAATTGTTATACAGACTGGACATCTATAATATATAATATATGAATCTATAATCTATAATCTATAATATATGAATGATGAATTAAACCTAAACAAGTTTAATTCTAAATAGTTTCTTTTATTTTCAGTATAATTTAAACTGAAGATTGTCACACTAGAAATAAAATACGCTATGAGTTCCTGGCTTGAAAGCTCATGTGAAATTTAATAAAGTAACAAGTACTTAATAAACATTAGGTGTGAATGTAACACATTAGGCCTATAAACTTTTAGAAAGCTTTTATTGCACAAATAAAACAAGAAAAGTTTATTACCTTATTATTATTACACTTTAAAACATTCGCGTTACATTTTAAATGAAGTTTTTTAACGGGGCTAAACTTAGAATTTGGTGTAACTCGGTCGAAACGTCGTCGGGTATAGGTATTCCTATTCTGCATACTAATTAGTTTGCGTTAAGATAAGACACGTTGAAAAACTTAGTTTAACAAAAGTTTACATTAAGAATAAAACACATTTCTTTGTTACTCGACCATTATTACCAACATTTCTAGGTAGAGACGAATGTTCAACTTTGGTACGGAGCGGTCAGATTTCGGCATTTCCACGAACAGGAAGCGCGCCGACTCGCTGTGTGTCAATACTTGAGCCAAATAATGCTACGAATAAATATGTTCAATACTATACGACTGATCGCTTTGATGGCGGGCCGTAGCCGCGTTACGCAACGTTCGGGACAAACATTTAAATCTTTTGCCTCGCCGAACAAATATGTATAAAAACCGATTTTTTTTTCGAATTGGTTTAAAGTCACGTCAGATTTTTCGCACTCAAGTTCCATAAAGTTTTTATACACGTTGTTCTAAGAATTTTTCGATTTGTCAACCGTCTATGGGATCTAGTGGCGCTTGGCTCGATATCTGAAGGTCCGAGGGTTAGCCCAGATCAGGCAAAGTATTGTGGGTATAAAAGATTTGTGATCACCATTCCATATTAAACAAGATACCCACCAATTGTAGCGATGACTTTGGCCAGACGTGGCACTACTTCTAAACTATTTTTGACTCAAACTCCATATAAACACGTTATTTTACGAAACGCATGTTAAGGATATTGAAAGTTTCTGCTTTCAACGTTCTGTACATTAGTTACCATGTATTACTGCTATTATGTTCGGAGTAAAGGCGTATATATCATATCGATTGTATGAATGCGTAGACTTTCACCTGCTAAGAATACTCATGCATAAAATTAACACATTGTTAACCACACGTAATTATTTTTCATCAGTACACGTTAGCTGAAAGCATTTATATAAAATATATGACTTGCCTTGATGACGCTTTAAAAAATATATACCTATTAAAACTACACCTTTAAATATGAGTAATATAACAATTGATAACTTCCTACAAAGGGTACGGAACGTCGCGTCGCTCGAAATAAAATAACGTGTAAAATACCAGTATTTTACATGTCTGTCTAAATATACATATATGTCTTTATAAGTAGAATATAAAATGTTTCATTTAAAAATATATACAATGACAAAAGAATAGAAGAATTTGAAATGAAGACATGACAAATTTAGGGATAATGGTGCAGTTGTTTCCAGTCTTACGAATGAAGTTTTGTCTAGGACACAACTGATATCCTTTAACTAAATAGCGTATATATGTAATCCACTAAGCAGGCACATAGTAATGCGATGGTGTATTCACAACAGTACCCCTGTCCCGTTAGCCCAGTCTCCATCGAATACTGATACAGAGCGTGGCACGGGCACGACCGGCGACTGACGACGCCATCATATTAATGACGGTCTTTTGTGGCAATGGAGACGTGTCATTCAGTGTACTGTTAAAGTAATTTATAGTTATCATTATCGTGGAACAGATTCAGTGTTATGATGATATCATTTCTATGATTGTCCTGTTTTCTTTCTAGAAATCGTACAATGGAGTCAATGGAGTCGTCAATCTACCTGGGTGCTCCACTAAAATAGTACACTTGATATAATATTCTTAATGGTACACGCTACAATCAAATACTTGGAATAAACATGAAGAAACTTAAGAGAATGTGCGGTAATAGGTTATTTTAAGGCCAAACTTCCGTGTTGATTAAATTCGCATGATTGGCATACATCTACAACAGCCTACGGCATTTGCCGAGAATGCCAGATGATAATTGCTTATAATGATATAATATTAATTAACCAATTTTTGTGTGATTGCTGAAATTATGTATTAGTAGGGTCCGGCGAATGTTTATTTGGTTTTAGAATAAATAATACGAATATCAAAATGTTACCGATAGCTAACCAAGAATTAAGAGAACACAAAATACGAGAGTAACATCACCGACAATTAATTTATATTCCACAAAGAAAATAAAACAAAAACATTAAAAAAAATATAAACGATTAGAAGACGAATGTAGAGTAAGATACCACATTAGGTAACTATAAGAGAAAATTGGATTAAAAATAAGAATTGCTAGTTTATGGGCTGACGACGATGATGTTGTAGTAGAAATAATGTATATGCATTACTTTAATAATTTAGACAAACGCACTATGCCCTGGCGTAGGCGCATAATTCTGTCTTCATCGTCATACTTATAAAATAGTTATAGGGTTGTCAAAATAGCATTACGCATTAGTATTTCGAAACAATTGCAAATGCGACAATTCTTCAAATTACCATTTTCTGTTGCAGTAAACATCTCTTAATAAAAGATTTAAGATATGTTATTGTAAGTATTTCACTTATTTCTGTAAAAACTAAAGTGTTACCCTTTATCAATGAATAAGTCCACTATTGTAGTACCGATTTTTAAAACGCAATTTATTTATACAAAATAATAAGCATGTTAAGCCATCCTTTACGGCAATGTTAATTTGACGTTTCAACAACAACGTCCCCAATTGGAGCCCACGCTCGTCGCTGACCCTCCACAGCTGCCCATTCACGAAGCCGCTATTGAGACATCATCCTCAATAATTATGATTGGGATGCTAACGATGGGCATTTGTTTATCTCTCTAGCTTGCGACATCTTTGTTTATGAACATTTAAATCGGCAATCACAAACAATGACACCAGTGAACCAGTTTGTTTTTTTAGTATTTTAATCCCGAAAATTTCAACGAATAACACAATTTTAAAATATTTATGCGGATTATTTAGACTACTTGTTTAGCCTTGTAGCATCTTTAGATTTTATTGAGCAGATAGAGTTTTATAACTATATCGTGGGGTATCAAAATAACGTAATTGCATATTCGTGTTAAGATTGATAAAGCGGGTTTTATAATTATTATCGTTGGATATGCAAATACTTTGCTGTCATCTTCGATCAGTGTCTTCCGAAGAACGGCTTAACGTGCTTCAGAAGCCCCGTTCTTGCACCGTACCGCACTCACGGTAATACTTAGCTTAACTTTTTGCTTTTCTTGCTATAAGGACGAACATCCTAATTCCTATTGTATGAGCTTTTGTGCAATACACATTTAAACTTTTTTCAATGCAAAGATTTACTTGCAAACATAGGTAAGTTTGCGTAGTAAAAAGCGTGCTGAACTGCAAGACGAATGGTACGAATGGCAAGCAGTACCTAGACCATTAAATAATTGCCTAACCCAACGGCTGGTTGGTTTGCACAATTCATTAATGAAATGCATCGTAATGCTTCAGCGGCTGTTAGATAAAATTTCTAATGCTTCATTATTATCGTTTGGCGGAAATGGGCGCTGCTCTCCGCTGCAGCGATTAATGATGCGTAAACCAAAGCGGGCTGTCTATGGACCGCGTGGGAAGACAATTTTGTTGTTTGTTTTTTTATGGTGTCATCAGTTTTCTTTTTCGATCTGGTTGCACAAGATGTGCTAAAGATCAAAAGAAGTTTAGTTAACGATGGGTTTATTCACAAATTGTGTTTTTAAATTTTTACTGTAGCTTTTCCTTAAGAGCGTTTACGCCGCACACTAGCGCCGCCAATGAAAAAAAAAACATATCTAGTAATTAGAGATAGAAAATCAATTATGCTCAACAAACTATCTGAATGAAGTAATTTAGCATTTTTACGTCACCTAATGAACACCGGACATGTTATGGTTTAGTTAAATATGGCGTTATAATTAAAAGTGGCCGTAACGTCTTATTTAACTAAACCATAACATGTGAGGTGTTTATTTGGTGACGTAAAAATGCTAAATTACTTTATTCAAATAGTTTGTTTAGTTTAGTTTAGTTTAGTTTGTTTTATCTCTAATTACTAGATATGTTTTTTTTTTCAATAGTGGCGCTAGTGTGCGGCGTAAACGCTCTTAAGCTGCGATCTTATAATGAAGTGTAATAAACTTTTTTTCTTTTATCTTGGGTTTGTTTAGACGCTTAGTATTGTCATAGATTTTATTCTAGTTAAAAGATATTGTACCCATAAGATTAATATAAGTTTGAATTGAAACACTTAATATGGATGTACTTGCGTTTACTTCACATATTATGACACCAGAATCTTGATGTTTCGATTTCTTTGTATTGTATAAAAGTTCCTGTTAGTAAATCATCAAAATAAAATACGATGTAAAATATGTAGCGTTGGAAAAGAAAAAAAAAATACATTTTACATAACACTGCATGGTCAAAATGTATCCATTATATATGATAGTTAGCGTAGTTAATTAGGTGGGTCCGCATTGCGTGAAACGAATGACAAAGATAATTTCACTCTATAAATAGTGACGTTAAGGGTCCTATTGTTGATGAAATATAGAAAGTTCGACGAACAAGGTTTTCTATTTGCGAAGTTGTTTAATAAGTTCTGTCTTAAGTTTTGGTATTTCGTTAATGAAATTTTGTATTTTGTTCAATGCAGTAGGAGTTTTGTGATAAAACTCAGAAACGGTGAACTGATACGAGAGTGCTAAAGATCTAAACACGGAAATTTAGATTGTCGTATAATCACGATTTCCCAGAGTCAACGTATTTTCAATGTATTTTGATTTAGGTATCAATATTATAGGTTATGGTATATTAGTTTTCGGGCAATCAAATACGTAGGTACGTAAAATAAAAAAGAATCTTCATCTAAGCATAAGTTTTACTTCCGTCGTAGAAACTTCCTACACCAATGACTATTCCGATTGTTCTATTGTGAGAAAATGATGCGATAGTAAAATGATCGTATCTCATGTGATGTTACTGCTGTTGTCTATTGTTCCATTTCAGTTAAACTGCTAATTGTCCTCCCTCTACACTATCTGCTGGCCTAGACGTACGTAACAACGATAGCTTTATTATGTTTAATAATAATACAATGCTATCTTAGTATATAAGTAAAAATACCCTTAAATATAAGTGTACAGTATATACTCGTAGGTTCAATATAAATTTCAGGGTATGTTTTTGAAACACACTGCCTAACTTTTGGATTAGGTACTATAGAAAGATGAAAACAGAGTTGACATTTTTTTAAGTAGCCAGTTTTGACCATTGGGGCCGGGGCGTTTCGATCATTTTTATGGTAATCGTTCATCGATTTTACTTTTTGTGGACTTTGTTAAGTATCTTTAGGTACATAATGTCTCAAAATGGAGTGGCCCAAGTTATGGTCTTACTAAATTGAAAAAAATTAACTAAACATACTAATGTGAAGTGTCATTGGTTACAGAACCGCCGCGATTGGCGACAGCGGTCGCGCCGCGCGGCAAACGCGTGCAAACACCGCAGCCCGCTCGCACGCCGAGCGCGCCGCCCGCGCCCGTCGCGCCCGCGTCGGGCCGAGACCAGGCCGATGCGCTCGCGCACGCGGCCAAGGGGGTCGAGGCTTTAGGTGTTCTAGTGCAATATCTGGTATTCCGAGTAAGTTAATAGTCTTATTTCTTTATGTTTATCACACATTTTTATTTAAAAGGCAGTATAGGCAGGCACCCTTATGGCGTATAGAGTATAAGTGCTACTTAGATGGAAAAATCTTTAAAATTATGCAATATTTTACAATCAGCTATCCCATAAAATAAGTCTCAGAATGTTTTTTCATATTGAAGATCTCGAGCTGTTATGTGTTTAGGTAATAACCTTTTAACAAACTTAAACCCAAAAACTTTTTATTTATATTATTTTTATGTTTATGCTTTGTAAGCAGGTTTTGCTCTACGTTTACCAGTAAGATTACGGTGCAAAACATTGTACCATAAAAATAATCTCCTGAAAATAAGAAGATCAGCCCCAACAATTTTCTTGCAAGAGCAATATCTATGAACAATGTTATTTTGCAGTTGGACGCACTAAACGGCGGTTCATGGCGGCACGAGGCCGAGAGATGGCGCGGTGTCGCCGCGGCCGAACGCGGCAGCGCCGAGCGCGCCGACCGCGACCGCCAGCAGCGGGCGCAGAAGGATCTTGATACAAGTAAATATATTGTTTTTCTCAATTTAACACAAACACTACATCATCATCAGCCTACATATTAAAATAAATCTTGATACAAGTAAATTATATATTATTAGGCTGGTTAGAATCACGATAGCTCAATTGGGAGAGGGCACCTGACCTGGTATGTCAGAAGGGTGCAGGTTCAAATCCTGCTCGTGGAATTTTTTTCAAAATTTGTGTTTTTGATATATTATTTGCTCAAGTTAACGCAAACACTACCTACCACCACCACCACCTTGGTGGTGGTGGTGGTAGGTAGTCGAAAGTAGAAATGAAACTTTATACGGATCTACTTTTACTATTATTTATTTTATGTTGATGTTAACGAACCCTTGAGGTTTGTGGGTAGACCGAGATCTTCAATCAATTCAATCAATATTGAGATGTCGTCTCGTGCTCGTTTCATTATTAATTTGTGACTTGCTACCGTCAACTATTTGTGACGCAAAATGAACTGTGCAAAGGGTTCGAATGTCATCTAAGATAAATAAAAAATAAATAGGCTTCTCCATTTAAAAATGATTTATCTTTAGTTTTATACTCTACAATCTAGTTTATCAAATATTAGTTTTTCGTGTAGTGAAGTTAGTTGTTCTTTTGACCTCCTTGTATTTTTTTATCAGGGTAGGTCGACATTTATTGATATAATAATAATAACAAAATTAAATTTCAGTTGCAGAATGTTTGAGTAAGATCTCAGAGCTGGAGATAGAGGTGTCGACGAAGGAGGAGGCGAACGCGCGCTTGCAGGCGTCTCACGCCGAGGCGGTCGCGGCGCTGGCGGGCGACGTCAAGGGACTCAAGGTCAGATAAGATAGGACTATATTTATTGCATGAAACTGTTAAAAGAAAACCCTTTTACGAATTTATTTACGTTAAATGAAACTTTTTTTCATAAAAATTTTCAAGACGTAAAAAAACTTTAATTCAACTGTATTTAAGCGCTTTAAAGACCGCAAAAGAAAGTTTTGCATAAATACAATAGAATAAACTTTGTGACCATGTAAAAGCGTACGAAATGTCATAAAAAAGAGAATATAGAATCAAAATCTTTAATTCGTTGAAAAAGAAATAAACTTTGAATTAGAGACTCTTAAAAGAATTGGAAAAACAGTGCTTATAAAATATATTTTCTTTCTTGCAGGATACTATAGAATCCCTAAAACATGAAGTCGCCGAGAGCAGAGCGCGTCTGCACGCGCACAGCGAAATCGAGCGCACTCTGCGCGCGCAGTTGGAAGCGGCGCGGGCAGAACTAGAACTGTCGCATCAGTCGCACGCACTATCCGACAGCGCGTACGACGCGTCATACGACAAGTCGTGCAGCACGTGCGACGCCGCCTGTGACCCGGTGCTCTGCGATGCGGAAGACTGCGAGTTCCGGTTGAGTGCCAACGAGGAGCTCAGCACCGACGCCAATGAGTTGGCAGCTGAGGTGAGTTTGTTGGCAACTTAACTAACTTTGATGCTAGATCAAATAAAGTGATTCATACAGTTTTCTTAGAGTACACGTGTTGACGGCATGGAGTAAAATCAAAGCCCTTGCCAAGTAGATATTTATGCGTTGGCAGTGGCGGGACGATAGCTTCCTACTTCCAGTTGTTCCTGCCCTTCCTTTCCTGCGTCATACTTTTGTCGACTTCCTTTAGTTAGTCTATGACCGCGTCGTTCATACTATACTCCTGCTTTTGATGCCAGGAGCACTTCTGAAATGTCGCCATAGAGAACTGATTAGTATATTAAGACTTTATTGTTTTCGATATGTGCGACTATATAATAAACTTACAGCTATATACAACAGCCAACACGAATATATTATGTTACTTTATAGCACCAACATAGTATAAAAAAGAAAAGAAAATAAGTAAGAATAAAATTTCTAGTACCAGTAAAAATTGTTAAACACTATACTTTAAATATAATTAAGATGACAACGATAAATACTCTATTCCCTAGTAAGTCGGGCATAGGATCTGCAAATATATCCGCATCCAGTACTTTCGCAAACAAGGAGTTACCCAGATGTTACTATCGTTTGTTATAAAGAACACCTTTAAAAGTAATAGATGTAACCTATCTAATGTGATACTTTTAAATTTTAATTTACAACCACACACTAAACCGTTAAATCGGTTTAAGTGGGACTACAATTTACAATCAAACTCTTTGCATTGCAGGTGCGATCCCTCCGAGCGGTGATTGAGTTGAAACAAGCGGAGATGGCGTCGTTGCGTGACGCACGCACCGAACTGTTCGCGGAGCGGGAGAGACGCGCGGCCGCCGAGCGAGACTCGCTCGCGGCGAGACATGTCGCTGAAGAGCTTAGGGAGCGCGCTGCAGCTCGTCAGAGAGACGTCGACCGACTGAGGGACGACAACAGACGTCTCAGGGACGCCGCTGCGAGAGACAGAGACCATGCTGCGCGATTGGCCGCTCTTAACGAAGAGCTGAGGTACAAGCTTCGGCAGAAGTCTCAAGTGAGTTGACAATATAACATTAGTACTTATCTGTAGACCTTAGTTAAAAATCGACAAGAATAGATGCTGCTTGCTTAAATAGTCATGAATAATGCTACCTACAAGATTATAGTCTTTGTGTTTTGTATGAATTGCAATCCTAAATTAAAAATAGTTCCACCTCTGAAAATTATATTTTTTAAACGATATCTTTTTTTAAAAAAGAGAGAACGTTACATCTTTACATGTTGTTGTAATATAATCATCATTCATAGGAAAAATATCTCGTTCTTTGCGATGCAAAAGGTTATGAGCTCCAGTTAATTGCTTCTGAGTGCTAAATGCTAGTTTTACTCACCATTCTATCATCACATTAATGGCTACGAGAATTTAATTGGCATTGGAACAGCACTTCCTGGTGATAAACGAGGTAAACTGATTCAATGCCATACTAATTCTCCTTTTCGCAAACTTGTTCGAATAGTGAATAAAACTTGGACTCATCCCTCTGCAAGCTCATTTATCTTGAAACTGAACGCACTCGATTGAAAATAGCATTTTCCGAATTGGACATTCTGCGCCTAAACGGGTTTAAAAACTTAGGATAATATAATATGTTAAATGAACATACACTTCTATATAAGCGTTTCAAGTCCATGTAAATTAATTTAATTCTGCAATCATCCAGGTAGTGTCTCTGCTAGCGGGCGGCGGCTACATAGAGCGGACGACGATGCGCACGCGCACCTCCTCGGGCGACTCGGTGCGTTCCTCGTCGCCCGCGCCTGACTCGCCGCCCTCCCCCGCCGCTTCGCCCGCCCCGGACACGCCCCCCCTGCCCGCCGTCAAAGGAGTCGTTGAGAAGCACGACTCTGTCAGTTGGGTGCTAGAGATTGAGGAGACACCGGAGGAGGTGGCTACCAGGTATGCTGTTGAGATTTTGTAATATTAAAATGTTAGAATTTAAGCCTAGAGCCCTCAGTTTATTAAATCAAATCAAATAATTTATTACATTTATGTAGTACTAGCTGTGCCTCGCGGTTTTACCCGCGTTCTATTAGTCAAAGCGTGATGTAATATAGCTTATAGCCTTCCTCAATAAATGGACTATTCAACTCAAAAATAATTTTTCAATTCGAACCAGTAGTTCCTGAGATTAGCGCGTTCAAACAAACAAACTCTTCAGCTTTATAATATTAGTATAGATTAAGGTGTATAAAGAATATTTTGACTTAACTTACTAAAGTTTAACAGTGTTGTTTGAAGAAATGTTGCCACTACCCATGAACGTTTGCAACACCAAGGCTATTATGCGCGCGATGTAGATCAATACTTTAGTTCTTATGACTCTACAAATGAAAGGAACAGGCGGACGCCATTTTTTAAATTCATTCAAAAAGTCCACGTGAGGTCCACATTTTTACTAAAATCAAAAGAATCGGAAGATCGTCATCCTTTATTCATCAACTAAAAATTATCATTATCATATAGTAAACCTTACTGTAAGCTTTATGGGCTTGACCGCACCCTTTCCTAAACGGCTCTCTCATAACTGAAATCAATTTTTTCCAAAAATTTTATAGAAGACTTTTTTTACAATTCTTTATTCATGCTTTACAAAAATAGTACATAATTTGGTTACATAGGTAATTATTACCGATAAAAACCGGGACGGTTTATCTGCGGTAACGTGAGTCACTCGCTAGATCGCATTAACATTTATATAATATAATATTTTTTTTATATAGTAAACCTTACTGTAAGCTTTATGGGCTTGACCGCACCCTTTCCTAAACGGCTCTCTCATAACTGAAATCAATCTTTTCCAAAAATTTTATAGAAGACTTTTTTTTACAATTCTTTATTCATGCTTTACAAAAATAGTACATAATTTGGTTACATAGGTAATAATTACCGACAAAAACCGGGACGGTTTATCTGCGGTAACGTGAGTCACTCGCTAGATCGCATTAACATTTATATAATATAATATTTTTTTAATGTAGATTCACATAATTTTTTTTTTTGACGACCTCCTTTGTCGAGTGGTTTGTACACCGGTTTTTATGGTGTCGCCATCTCTGAGGTCCCGGGTTCGATCCCCGGTCGGGTCAATTAAGAAATTATTGTTTTTCTAAATTGTCTCGGGTCTGGATGTTTTCTATGTATAATAAGTATGTATTTAAGTATTTTAAGTATGTTTATCCGTTGTCTAGTAACCATATAACGAGGTTCATGACGAAGCTTCTCTTGGGCTAGATAATTGGTGTGAGTGTAGGAAAATTAATTTATTTATTTATTTGTGTTTTTTAATTTTGCTGCTAAGGTAGATCAAATGTAAACTCCCAAACGTTTCAGACTAGCGCGACGCTCGTCATTCCGCGCGAGCAACAGCTGCCCCAACGCGGGCGTGAAGCGGCGCGGCGGCGGCTCCCCCGGCGGCTCGCCCGCGCCCGCCTCCCCCGCGCCCAACGCCTCCAAGCTGTTCCGCGGCGACCTCGACTTCCCCCCGCCCCCGCCGCCCCTCAAGGAGTCCGCCGGAGAGGCCATATACATCTACGACGACCGCCAGTACTGAGGGCGAATCAAACGGCCGATGGATGAATTTACGTCGTCGTCCGCTTTGAGAATTACATCACGCAAACTCCGCAATTTGACCGGGTGTAAAATGTTGCTCAATGTCGCCAGCAGGTTGTCTTTCGATATCTGAACACATTTCAGGAGATATTGTGAAAAAAAAATTCTTCAAAAAATATATATTTAATGTTGTGTTTAGGGTGATGAGACATTACACCCTGTATTGATTGACCTATCTTATAACCACACTTTTCTGTTGTGGAGTTTGTACAACGTCATATATGATATCATCGTGGACGGCATCAGCTGTGCCGTGATCTAGTCTCGGAATTTCGCTCCCCGAGGTTAAAGCGAACGGCATTTGATATTCTTGCCGGATTAGCTTTCGCATGTTACAGTCATAGTTTTAATGGAAACGTGGGACCCGACCGGAATGTCTACTTAGTCGTAATATAGACTTATGGAAATGGACGCATTGCAATCGCTACGGTGACGACAACTTGACAGAGAGATAATGTGTATACTTGAATTTTCAAACTGGCACTGTTTTTGAAAGTATATAAAAATAATCAGATATGTTGTAATGTGGGTTTGCTATTTCTTGACAGTTATAGCTGGAGGTGACCCTTTGAGCTCTTAAAATATATAACAGAACGATACCTTAGATACCATGTAGATATTATATATTATAGTCGGTAGGAGTTACTCACTTCACTTATTTAAATTTTTATCGACTTTACATTTTCTGATACTAAACGAGCTAGTGGATGAAGTGATTTTAATAAGGTAAGACAGTAGCTCCGCTCTCACATAATATTATGTAAGTATTAGCTTCTCCCAAAATTCAGGCCTTGAAAATGATATAGGTGAATTAGGCTACGATTTGAAGGAAAGTGTTTATGTACCTGTAATTGCGCCAGTGAATAAAAGTAGCTCCTGTATTGTGTACTCTTGTAGTTTAGTTCAAGCGAGCGTATATCCTACACATCTTCTAACTAGCTATTGATGTTACGGATTTGTGCATCAATTGTGAATATTGATTGTCATGTAATAAGTAGTATCATGATAAAACTGGCTTCGCTGATGCTTTATTAAAAGCATACTGTTACTTCTACACTTACCACGTACTACCTAGTACAATTATTATTTATACACATTTTATTGTTCATACAAATGTACTGATATTATTAGTCTTAAGTTTATTTTTCTCCAATCTCCTACTCTTCGCTCTCTTCCTTCATCTATCGTATTTCCCTACTTTTATTTATTGGTGCAATGCCCCTTGTTTCTGATTGTTCGTAATTAAACAAAAGTGTTTATCCTGTTCAGGCTAGCAGGTTGTTGTCTGCGCACTTAGCAATAGGTCGCCGAGCCCTCAGACGCTGGGTCTTAAGTCATTCCCAGATCGGTGTCTCGTGTCACGCAGATTCCAGTGTCTAAAAGAATTGTTAAAACAATAAGATACACGTCTGAGTATTCGGCAAAGAGTGATTTAAATGTTTATATTGTTTTGTATCCAATGTAGTATTTATATAACTTAATTATTATAGTTTATCGTGGTTGTTGGCACTGTATTATTTTTATGTACAAATAACAATTTTAATAATGAGAAAATTAACGTAGTTTTAAGTGATGCATTGTATGTGCGTTGAAACTTGTGTCTGCAATTAGGTTTTGAAGCTGATTAATTTAGGATTGATGGATGCTTTGCAGTGATGTTTTCTTGATATTAACATATAATTTTTCTTTGTAAATGGCCTCTGCTGTTTAGGGAAACCATCACGTAACATCTCAGTCAAACCAAAGAGTCGCGTTGTCTAAACTCTTTGCCACGTTCCTAAGCAAACGAATAATTTGCATGCCTTTGTTAAAAGTTGTAAATTGAGGTATTTTTATTTATTTTTAAGCTAAACTATACACATAATACCATTCCAAATTAAGAATTGTAAGCGAAAATATTATAACGTGATTACGGAAAATATTAATATAAAAAATAAAAATAGTATGTTAAAAGTACCGTGTGGTTTTATTATAATTATATTCTTACCAAATTCAACTTACGATATACAATTCCTTTAATGTAAATATTTTTATTAATCGATATTCAATATAATTACAATGTGGAATAAATAAAATAAACTTAACTATTACTAAATTAAAATATGGCGTCAAAAATTCCTCCGCGTCGCTGTCGACTGTACCCAAGAGACTGGCGGTATTGCCTCGTTGTATGGCAATGCTTAGCCTCTGGCCAAGGTAAAAGCCAGCCTTTGGGTCATGGGAAGAGTCAACCAGCCGTTTGGAGATGTCATTATACAAAGCATGAGCACTCGGACCCCACGGCCCGAGGGTTTCAACCCCAAACGGCTCGAATATATAATTGCCGATAAGGTTATTATACTTTCGCCGCTTGAGGTTTTCTGCAGCCGCAGCAGCAGCACCAGCACAGCACGCTGTGCTAGGAAGATGGGATGGCGCAAGAGTATCGACACAAGTTGCATCCCACACTAAAGGCCTACCCACCTTCCATGGAAATAAAGACATGCCGTCCGGTCTCTTGCCATCGTCACGTGCCAAGCCATTGGGTTCTAATACAGCTGGAACGCCGACGGTGACAAGAGCACGTCGGATGATGTCATTAATATTCGCGTGCTGGGCTAAGCGGCCCGCACTACGGCTGCAAGACAGGCCGTGGTATCCGAGGCCGTTGACAACTTCGCCACAGTGACAGCGATGGGGAGAACAACATTCAATACTACTCTGCAAAGCGGCTCATCCCACCGTCTCTGGGAAGATGGATTGTCGGGTATATCTGAATTCGGGCAAGCGAGTCTCCAGGCATCCATAGCCTCAGTGAAGCACGGCACATCAAAATTAATCAGTGTGGGGGCTAGGATTTTCCTGATTAATTTTTCGGTGCCATGGACCGAGGATAAAAAAGCTGGTAAACTAATACTTGAAATTTTGCGGACGCCAAGGCCTCCCAAGCGAATGGGAAGAGTAGCTCGTGCCCAAGAACGATCGTCCATGGCCACATTTAAAATCGATGTTAATGTATGCCGCATAATTTGGTCCATTTTATCTAATAGATGACTGTGCATCCATAAATGGGAAGAGCGAAGGAAATATATTAATTTAGGGCCGAAACAACAGTAACGAATTAAGTTTATAGCCGAATGCATGTTAATTTGGAACAATCTTTCCGAAACGTCATTAAAATTTTGTATTTTTTCCTCGATAAAAACGGGAAAGGAATTTTCAAAGATTGGAGACCCAAGGAGACGAAGCGAACTTTTTTCAACAATTTTGATTTCCGGAGCTATTGCGTTAAATTGGGGAAGTGTCAGATGTCTGTCCGTACTGTCTGGTAAGTAAAGTTCACATTTCGAAAGGTTGAGATAAGGCCAATGGAATGAAGTTCATTTTTAAGGAATTGTAGGTCACTTAAAACAGATCCTACGTCGCCTCCCAAGGTTCCATCATCAAGATACCAAACATTAAATTTGGAATTTAGCTGACGAATAATTGGGTGAATTGCTAAACTGAAAATCACAGGCCCGAGGGGGTCACCTTGTTGACAGCCAACAGCTGATTCCAGAAGGTTGTCCCGATACAGTAATTTATAAGGGTATCTGTAGCATTGCCAAAGAAAACTATAGATTTGGGGTATTTCTTTTTTAATTTCTATCAGCAATTTCTTTAATGTTACTAGAAAATGATGTTTATAAACTTAACAACTTTTTGAAGGCGCATTGGTCAAAATACGACAAAAGATATTGGCCTTCCACAGTACTAATTATGTCAAATATTCTTGAAAACGTACCTGTGGCGTGCCTAGGTAATATATTAAGTTCACTAGCAAGTTTTTGCACGCACATTATGGACGTGTGTATGCATACAATGAGAATGAGAAATACCTTTTTTATGTTTTCTAAACTCTACAATATGAATGCTAGGAAATAGCACGAAGATATGGACGCTGCAGGCTGAATAAATACAAAAGCTTACAAGTTTTTTTTAGAGAGTTCGTTGATTGTTCATACAGCATTTTCAGCTTTACCGGTCTTTTTTGGGGGCGGCGAGAAACTTAAAGGGTTCCTCAAGCCGTGTGAAACGAATCACCTTCGGAGGTTTTCTAGAGGAAACGGCATCACGCACTCCTAGTGCGTATCTCCGTGTCCTACTAGAATTCAGGGATGGGCAAACTACGGCCCGCGGGCCATCTCCAGCCCGTGAATGACCGAAGTCCGGCCCGCGACCATCAAACAAAAATTCAAGTGCGTGTGTATTTCAGAAAATGGTATGCATATTCTGTATCAATATTTTTATTTCATAAAAAAAATGATTTATTGAAAAAATACAGCAAAAAATTAAATAGCCTGGCCCGCCATAGATGTTGTTAGTAAATATTGTCACGCGAATGAATAAGTTTGCCCATCCCTATACTAGATTCTCCGAGGGGCTCGGATCGGATCAGGAGTTGACAAGTGCGAGTAGAATTCGCGCACTGTTGATTCCGTAATCCGTAAGAAGCTTGAATTTCCTACACCTCAGAGAGACCCGTTGACCTTAAAATGTAGTAGTAAATAGGCTATATTTTACCCCACTGCTGGGCAAAGGCCTCCATTATTTGAATCAAGTTATAGCTATATTTGATGGGTACTGGCATAATCACCACGCTTCCCAAATGCGGGTTGGTGATCTGTACACAAACCCCTGTTATGCATCGAAAATATCCAAAATACACTGCTCGACCTGGGAACTAAACCCAGGACCTTAGACCTTAGACTCGGCCCACCGAGACGATTTTAATTATTCGATAGTAATTATAACTTGATAACTCTGCCAGTTCCTAAAAAAGGCTTGTCAGTTCAGATTTTTTTCTTTTGAGGTTTAATACCCTAATAATAATAATTTGAAAATATGGATGTCTGTTTGTTTGTTCTTCAATCCCCGGCGCGTTTATAAAAAAAACCATATTGAAGACTGTTTGTATGTTATAATAAGTATTTATTAATAATTTTGTTTGGTTCATAGCATTTTGGCTTCGTTGATTATTATTATAAAAATATTGTTATTATGTTCAAATACAAAAAGATCTATATGAAGTCTATTTCAGGTAGAGTTTTATGACACAAGTTGATATCACGTCATTCACAATAAAAACTGATTATTGAATACAAAGCAGTTTGATTTATTCAATCCCTTTCATAGTTGCATGTAGTTAGTATTTCACAAATTACGAGGCGTATCCTCTTTTCTCTCCTTACCGGGGACGATAGCACTTGATTTGTGTCATCTGGCCCGGTAAATATATCACCGGGCCAAGTCACCGGGCCAGATGGGATACACTCCAATGAAAATATAGTACAAGGGCGCTGTAATATGAGAAAAGGAGCACACTTACTTGATAACATCGAGTGAGAATTGTCACTGGTTCAAAACTGCTCCCCAGGACATCTGCTGACAGTAAACCAATTATTACTTATATGCAGAATTGCAGAAATAATGTTCCTGTGTTCTAAATTTTCTCAATTTAAATAAAAAAACTAAAAATACTGACCATATCGACTTCGTTGTTTTAATAATAGGTATAGGTATAAGTATATGCAAAAAAATAACATAAATGTAGGTATGTGCCAGAAAAAAGCTGAGGGCTATTCATAGTCACAATATCAATCACTACAGCTAATAATCACTTGTCACATATGATAAAAGACGTGTGTATTTTAGAAAAAAATAACTAAATTAGTTAAAATAAAAAATATCTAATTTGATTTGATAAATGATAAATATGACAAATCTCCTATAATGTCGGCAACATAATAAGGATTAGCAAAAGATTTTTATCAAATTAACAATTTTTTAAGTATCTAAATAATTGTAATATGAAATCAAGTGTCACAACTGAACTATATATACGCAACCGATAATACGATAATACTATACAATATACGATAATATGAACGATATACGATTTTATGTGAATAAAGTCTCGAATCCACTGCAGTGCATGCTGTGCTCGATTGTTGTGTTAAAAAATAATATTTTTTTTCGAGAGATTGCTGATTTCCTCAGCCGGCATTTTTAGCTTCACCGGGCTTTTTTACCCTATAAGTTTCTCGAAATTTATAGGGTTCCTTAAACCGTGTGAAACGAAGGACCGTTAAAGGTTTCCTAGAGGGAACGGCATCACGCACTAGTGCGTGTCCCTGCGCCCTACTAGATTCTCCGAGGGGTCGGATCGGATCGCCGGGAGCGAAACTACTTGTAGCCATGCGTAGCGGTGCGTAGTTCGAAGTGTGTAGTGCGAATTTTATTCCCCGTTCGATCTTGTTAACGAACATAAGAATTTGTGCTATATGTTGTGTGAATGTGTGCATTGAAACTGCTCCTCGTGGTGACAAACGAGGTGACTTGTAATTTGCCAAAACGAATTCTCGTTTTCATTACTCACGCTCACGGCGGGCTCACGGCAACCCAAGCCAACCAATGCGAGCTGTTGATATAAGTCGGGTTGGTTGGTAGCTCCTAACGCCTTCTAAAATAACAACCTGGGCTAATAATGACTTAAAGTTTCCTCGGAGCACGGAAAAGTGCATGCGCCGCACAGTGGATTCACGTTCTTACGGATGGTGACAAGTGACGTCATCGTGAGACGCTGCGTTCTTATGTAGATTGATATAAAAACTTGAATTACTTAGTTATGTTTAATGCATTTGAAGTAGTCAAAATTAAATGTATCAATATACTAAAAGCACGTGTTGACCTTTTACATATTATTATCAAATATTAAGTTACGTGGCTAATCTTCACTCACCGAGCACTCGATGAAATATACCACTGTGTCACCTGAAACTAAGTCAAAGGCATCCTATCTAAGACAAATATCAGACCCAATTTAATAACGGCCGTAATCTGCTGTATGTCAAGGCTCTTCACGGAACGTGTGAGGACGTTTTGATACCGGCCCCTATATAAACAGTTCAAGACGCGCTAAAGGACACTTCATGGAACAAAATTGCGAAATGCTCACTAGTGTATTATGTTGTGTGGTCTTTATCAGTGCTGGTAAGTTGTATTTAATTTTAATCGGCAATTATAGCAAAAAAATCTTTTCGTAGTCAACTAACTAATTTTACTAATTTATTGAAATGTTTGTGTTCAATCTATCTTCGCTCAAGCACATTAGATTAATTATTTATCTGAACGTAATTATACTTGATGAAGGTTTCCCTACCTAAATTAAGTTGTATCTCCAATTATGTACGAATATATTCGGATACATTCAACACTAGAAGCGCTTGTTAAATCAATAATTGACGAAGGCGAAATACGGGATTAACAATAAATATTTTATGCGAATAATGTGTTTCTTCAGACCTCAGACAAATAATATTTTTCAACCCTGATCAGTCAACTAGTTCTAGTATCTTTAAACAAGTATAGTTTTGACGAGACAATCTAAGTAGATTATAGAAATAATATCATACCTACGTCATTGATATTGATTTTGTGTCAGTATTTTAATAAGGTAAATAATACTTTCCATTACCGAGTCTAAAATGAAAATTCGTGCGATTTCCGAATCGATGGATTAAAAATAACCAGCCAAACCATTTTAAAACATAATTATTGTTGCATTATGAACAATTTGTTTGTTTAGTTACATATCGTTAGAAAGTTTACAGTGTACGGCTCGAACACGAGGAGCATGTGGAAGCACTCGTATTGATCTAATACTGAGAGAAGTAATTAGTATTGTCTTCGTTCAAAATTCATAAAAAACTGAATAAGTAGTTGATTTTTTTTACTATCGACATTTAATTACATTGCAACCTATTTATTTAAACAAATACCTATATTTCAGCCTTATGCGAGGATTCTGCGAAAATGAGATACTTCTACAGGTCAGTCTAATTTTATTGTGTACCTATCATCATCATCATCAGCCTATACAAGTCCACTGCTGGACATAGGCCTCTCCAAGTGCACGCCACCGAGCACGATCCGCGGCTCCTCTCGTCCAGCTCTTGCCAGCCACCTTGCTAAAATCGTCGCTCCACCTAGTCTGAGGGCGTCCTACACTACGTTTGCCGATACGCAGTCTCCACTCGAGAACTCGTTTACCCCCAACGGGTGTCGGTTCTGCGGCTAATACGACCGGCCCACAAATACAATACAATGTACCTATACAATTTATTAATTATATTGTTAAGTGTTTAATTATATAGCTATTCCCTGCGACTTCATCCGCGTGGGGTTCGAAAAGATTTTAGAAATTATTTTTTAAATTAAAATTAAATAAAGGTTTTTTGTTCCCCACAAGATATATAGCATTCTATCAGTGAAAGAATTTTTAGAATTGGACCAGTAGTTCCAGAGATTAGCCCCGACATACAAACAAACAAACAAACAAAGTCAAAAACGTTACCTCTTTATTAATAGTAGATATAGCGATGAACGGTGACCGATTTCTATTGTGTCTGGTTTTGAGGCAGTCAACGTATTCGTTGGTGACGAGGGTTTGAGTTTCAGCCATACAAGTTAGCTAGGAAACTTTTGCAATGTCGAAATAATCGACCAAATTGCAGATTTCCCGCTTTTTCGTGCTTGGAAGATTTTTGAATTTAGTGCTTACCGGTTGTGGAATTTGAATAAAAGAAAAAAGAAGAATCCTTTGCTACTATCTTATCTTATCTTATCTTAGTGGGACCTGCTGAGGTTTCCCTCTCTCAGTAACACTTCGACCCATCGGGATCTTTTTTGCAACCCCATCCTTTCACTCTTCCTCCTCTGTAATCCTTTGCTACTAAGTTTTGCTTGTTTTGGTAGCAAGGGTTGTCTTGTTAGTACCTGAAACACGTATAAATAATTTGATCATTTCCGTTTCATAGATCAATCGATGACTATGCAGAGATGCCAATGGAAGACGCTCACGACATATTCAAATCGTCGTGGTATAACTCAAGTCGTACTACTGTTATTTTTACTCACGGCTTTACAGGTACCATACATATTATTTTTATTGAATTACTTAGTATCCGAGGATTTTATTGAACCAATAACGCTTTTAAAGTATTATCAAAAAACCATAAGGAATGGCCATGTAATCGTCAACCTTTGATAGGACATGGTACCCTCAATCATTCGTATGTGCAGAATAAGAAAAGACTATCCTACGAGTATACAAAGTAATCATGTGTCGATCAACCGTGTCGATTAAACATGGCAGATGCAATAAATAAAACATCACCGCCGACAAATTGGGTGTAAATTGGCAAGAACTCGTATTTGCAATTGCAACCCTTGTCATAAAAGTTTCCGTTGCGAGTGTGTTCAAATCCCAAATGCGGTCAGCAGTTTTCCTGTAGTTGTTAGATTGTTCCTTCAATAATATATTTCAGGATATCCCCAAGGGCCGGCGGTAACCGCAGTAATAAACTCATATTTGGATCGGGGAGACAGCAATGTCGTGCTGCTAAACTGGAAGAAAATGGCTGCGTCTGTTTATCCAAATATGGTCACGTCTTACCTCAATTGGGCAGCTCCTAACGCCAAAAAGGTATATTATAAATATCAACGACTAAGATAAAGTATGCTCTATTATTGCTTTTAAGAAAGTGGCATCAAAAGAATAATAAGCCCCATTTAATGGATAGAGAAAATGAAATAAAGCCTTACAAATTGGCTGGCACGAATAGGATAAGAATCTCTCGCAAACTTTCATTATCAAAATAGGTTAGGATTTAGTTGCTGCTAAAATTAATTTGATTATTATATATTTTTTTATTAGGTCTATTAGGGCTAGGTTTAAAATATTTTCCCTCTTAACCAGCAGGCTTTTGTCTTGGAAAACGTTAAGGGTGAGCCGCCTCACAACCGTGTTCAAAAACGGATGGGTATCTTTAGATAAAATAAGCTGAAATGTATTCGATTTGCAAAAATATCGTCTTCACTCGAACTCGAGTGAATAATCCCAACCAGCATGCGTAACGCATTTCCCCTCCAATAACAAAACAATATAATATTTAAACAAACTTATTGAGTTGGAAGTTTTCAAGGCGAATACATTTTGTATGTCCCCAGCTTGGGCAAACTTTGGCGACGACGCTGCTAAACATGTCTGCGGCCGGGTTCGATCTGAATAAAACACAGCTAGTGGGGCATTCTCTCGGCGCTCATATCTTCGGGATAGCCGGGAACGTGTTGTTGCGCAAGGGGATCTTGCTGCCTTGGTGAGTCACTGTTTTCAATTGAGGAGGAATTTGATGTATAATTTAACGCAAATTTTGTTGCGAACAATTTATAATTGACAATGCGTTGAAAAAAATATAGTTGTTGACATTGTATAAGGCGGCTCCTTTGGCTTACGAAGTAAGTTTTGAAAAGTTGAGTGTTGAAAGTCGGGTTGGGCAGAACTACCATAGCATTATTGATAGTGCACTTGACCCGGTATGTAAGAAGGAACGGAACAAAACGAAAATAGTAATTTTATAAATAAATTTAGACACGCTACGATGTTTTGTTTTATCTAAGTTAAATAGTAGGTCCCTAAAATTACGTTTACGGTTTTAGCGGGACTTAATATTGTTACAGACATTTCTTCATTGAAAAGACTACTTAGCAACAGGATTTCTGTTACAGATAACTCATTGCTCGAGACTGCCCAGATTTTCTTTTAGTGTATCTAAATCAAAAGAGGCTTCCTCTTTGATACTTCTTATTACTCGTATACATATATCTTTTTAATTTTATAGACCACACTGTATCTTTCGTCTATTTTTGATTTTTGCTTCAGGATAATCGGTTTGGATCCCGCCAGCGCTGGCTTCGAAGGCAGGCCTCCTGCTACCAGGCTCAACGCTGGCTCAGCAGGCTTTGTGGCCGTCATCCACTCCGACCCCAGCAAGTACGGAGCACGCCGGTCTATGGGAACCGTGGATTTCTGGCCTAACTTCAAGGCGGCTGGGAATGTAGTTCAGCCTAGCTGCGGTGTCAGAGGACCGATGTTTTCACCTGAAGGTAGCCATAAAAACGATTGATAGTTGAAAAAAATTCCACGAACAGGATTTGAACCTGCACCCTTCTGACATACCGGGTGAGGTGCTCTCAGATGAGATTGACGATAGCTCAATTGGGAGAGCACCTGACCCGGTATGTCAGAAGGGTGCAGGTTCAAATCCTGCTCGTGATTTTTTTTTCCACATTTGTGTTTTTGTAATTTGTTCGCAACGAAATTTGCGTTAAAAATTATATATACAAAACAAAAACATTTTACAATTGATAGTATATAAAAGAGTCGCTTTTGTAGTTTAGTGTATATTTAAAAAGTAAAATTAACTAACTACATATTTTTATACGAGGAGCTGGATGGCGCAGTGGTTAACGCGCTCGGTCTGCAATTACTAAAGTTAAGCAACTTTCGCAAAGGCTAGTCATCGGATGAAGGTTTCTCACACATCGGATAACCATCCATAGGGAAGTCTCGTGCCCAAGAAGTGGGGACATAAAATGAGCTAGTAATGATGAAGATGATATAATATTATTATAAGTAAACTAGCGGCCGCTCGCGGTTTCACTCGCGTGGTTCCCGTTCCCGTGGGAACATCGGGATAAAAAGTATTCTATGTGTTAATCCAGGTTATAAACTATCTGTATGCCCCTATCTGTATGGTCTCTATCTACTGACCCTGATAGGCAGGGTATGGCAGTTGGAACTACGGGTCCGGCTGTCTTTTCAAGGGTACCACGGGAGTTCCGGATCCTAGGCCCCCTGCCGGTTATGCCTTCGCGGGCGTCTCCGGCAGGCCCCGGACATGGGTTGGACTCGTGGTGGCATGTGGTTAGCTATAGAAGTGGGAATGTTCGTCTGCCTGGTTGGTCTGGCCAGGCTTCCATTTCATGCATAGCGAGCGGGTCTTAGTAGCGGTCCAGTGGGGACCTGAAGCGAAAAGACCTGCGGGGCACGTGAGTTGCCGTTAGTTGGTTGTGCTGCTCGGTGGTTTTCACTGAGTGGTTACTCCTTACATCTCCGGCACTAGTCTGGAGAACTAGTAGAGGTACCCGCTAGATGCAAAGGCCTCCGGTTTAATCAGCCGCTTAGGAATTTGGAATTGATCAGGTGCCTGGATGGGTACCGAGAAGTGAGTGTGCTTACAACTCCGCCACCAAAGAGGACACTTGGTAGTCGACTTTAGAGTTGATGGCCCGAGCAGTGGTACACTGCGAGTTGAGCTCTTAGTGCAACGAGAAGTGAGCAAGCTTACAGCTCCGGTGACCTATCTGGATATTAGGTAGTGGACTATACGTGTCCACGAGGCAAATAGCTTGAGACACTAGTCTTAAAAGTACCGGATGAAGAATGCGGAACCGGCGTGTTCTGATCTGGCGTTATGACCTGACGTAGATGGTCCCTTGTGCTTGCATAAGGATGTCTGACACCTAACTTTATAACCGTGAGGTCGGTGGGGGTGTCAGTATAAACTTTAAAGTAATGAATAGCGGGGGTGTGTATCTGTATGCCGAATTTCATCTTAATCCATTCAGTAGTTTTTACGTGAAAGAGTAACAAACATCCATCCATACTTACAAACTTTCGCGTTTATAATATTAGAGGATTAAATACCTTCGTATTGGCAAGGTATCTGGCAAGAGTATGTAGAGAGTAAGTACTGTAGAAGCCTACGTCCAGCAGTGGACTAATATAATATGTTGACGATGACGATGATATTTTATTGAATATCTTTCTATTACTTTTCAGATTTGTGTAATCACAACAGATGCTGGCAACTTTTGGTCGATTCTATGAAGTATCCCGGTACTCTTCTAGGAAGTTACGCAAAGAATTACAGAAGATGGAAGGAAGCTTCGAAAGAGGACCGCCAGGCTGTTGTTCTGCAAATCGGTGTCCACGATAAAAATGCGTAAGTTTCTATTTTTGGAAAGAACTTCTTGTTGGCAGGTTGCTTTGGACTATTGATGGGAACGCATAACGCAGCGGTAAATAGTGTGCCAAGTGCGACTTTCATTCGTCATTCGATCACGTTAGCGAAAACGAGCATTTGTATGGCAAAATTTTAACTCTTTTCGTATGTTAGTCTTACATTTGGTAGTCGACTTTAGAGTTGAAAACCCGAGCAATGGTATCTGCGAGTTGTACTCTTAATGCAACGAGAAGTGAGCGAGCTTACAGATCCGGTAACCTATCTGGATATTAGGTAGTGGACTATACGTGTCCACGGGGCAACTAGCTCAAGATACTAGTCTTAAAAGTACCGGATGAAGGATGCGTACCGGCGTGTTCTGATCTGGCGTTGTGACCTGACGTAGATGGTCCCTTGTGCTTGCGTAAGGATGTCTGACACCTAACTTTATAACCGTGAGATTGGTGGGGGGTGTCAGTATAAACTTTAAGCAGGGTGTCTTCTCGTTTGTCGCTGCTTTAATGCTATACATTTTTTGTTTTCGTAAATTTAATCGAATGAAAAAGGATAGTAAACAAAACACACTAGCCACTTTAGCCACTTAGCTCCAACGCAGCATTATGACTTTTCTTTCGCCGTTATCGCTACATTTTTGTTGAAGTCCAAAATCAGCTGATAACCCTTATTTTTAATGAATAAAGGAAAAAAGTGGTAGTGCGATCCCTGGTTCCATTCCAACGAACACTGGTGCCATTATGTTAAAGTAAAGTATTATTTAAATTAAGTAATTGTTTTGAGAAGAGTTTTTAACGTAGATGTAGATCAAACTCGTATGGTCATTAAAAAGAAAAGGACTTTTTATTTTTTTTATTTGGGCAAACATAAATTTAAAAAAGTACACCAACACCGTTTACCACAGAACACTAAAACTTACAAAAAAAAACTAGCTTAAAGAATACACAGGTCACCGCAATGAAGTTGTGAAATTATTATTACTAGTCGTCGCACAGTGGTCGACCTTACGTAGTTTACAGAATATACAACATTTAAAGAGTGTGAAGAATGTAATGTAACACAGTTAACACACATACATCCATTTCTTACATAAATTTCATATTTTATATTTCGTGACTCCCTCTCTTTAAAGACTTCAACTATACCAAATCACACACTACTATTTGCGCGCAATGTGCATAAAAAGGGCCACGAAGTTTTCTCTTCACGTATTAATAACAATAAAAATATGGTATTACTAGAATGCCTTCTAAACAGTGCGTTATGCATTGTATAAATATGAAAAACATGAAATAGCTAAGCAAGGAGTAAAACTTTTAACGTAAGAATGCAATAAGGGAAAGCATGTAGTTATGGTAAAGATTTGATAAAGGGCGAAATAAATAATCTCTCAGTTGTTTGTCGTTCGTGACTTATTTTCTAAATGTAGTTTTTTAACTTGTTTCAGCGTTGCTGGTGACTATTTCTTCACAACATCGGGGCAGTCGCCATACGGTCTGGGCAAAGATGGCCTTTAGTAAATGACTTTGAATCTGATAAGATAGCGGGACCAGTGATTTTGTGAATCAGATAGCAAGAGCAGTGGTTTTAGTAATAGGTTTCCCCCTACGTTCGTAGGTAGATAAGAAAATTGGTCAGCAGGTCAACTAAAGTATGCAATGTTTGTCCGGTTATGTGAAACATTACATAACTAATTATTATTGTTTTATAGTGCAACAACAAAAATAGAATTACATTCAAATTAATGTTAACAATATCTTATATTTAGTTGTTTACAGTCCTCTTTAGCAAAAGTCTCTGAACACTTTACTCGTAGAATCATATCACAATAGCTTTATTAGAAGTTGACAAGTGCCTGATGGTTTGACAAAGAGCTAAACTAAAATTTTCAGCGAGTTTTGCATGCGTGTTAAGTGAGGAATATATGAGGCTTTATGAGGAAGCATTTAATGAAGTGCGAATAATTTGTGTACAACTCAGTGACTCCCTAATTAACAAAAGGAACCCAAAAATTAGTATTACTTATACGTTACTTTTCATGGCACAAGTTAATTACCGAAACACAGAAAATATACTATACCAGCTGATTAGGGTCAGTCTGTACCTTTCGCATAATGCACCCCATGCGCAAAAAGCTACTACAAGGCCCTCGATTTCGCTATGCCTACCGATTCAACCACTTTGACCACCGCAGGTAAAATAACATAAATTAACAACTTTTCATTAGGGGTTAACAAGAGCTACCTGTGTACCTTTAAATACCCGTTATTTGATGTACCAAGTAGTTCTCATCATCATCATCATCATCATCATCATCATCATCAGCCTATACTAGTCCACTGCTGGACATAGGCCTCTCCAAGTGCACGCCATCGAGCACGATCCGCGGCTACTCTCATCCAGCTCGTAGTAGTTCTCGTTAAACTAAAATTAAGAAGTTGTTAATTGATGTTATTTCTTCTTCTTCAACTTAAGTGCCACGCTATTGACGGTGGGTTTTCTACATTTCATCGAAAATCAAATGGTGGAACATTAATAGGTCGATGAACGGTGTAGTCTTTTCTATTCATCTCTATCCCCAGCATTTTTTAAAATTTCTTATGTTTTATGAGTTTTAACCAGATATGAAAATATGCGCACTTTATTCAATAATGTCCTATTTCAATTAAATAAGCTAACGTAATTTTACCACAATTAATGTTGAAGACATTTAAAAATTAACACTTGACCTAAAAGGTTGCTTACTTTCTGAAGTATTTTTATCTGTGCCTTTATATTTACTAGTGGTCGCTCCGTGGTCGAAATTCTACCGTAATTTTATTAAAGCTGCACAGATTGTATCTTAAGCAATGAAAAATTTAAAAAAGATAGAATGTGTATTTTGATTGGCATTGACAGATTTCGGCCGCTCCTCTTCCATTTTTGAAATTTTTGGAAAGAGTATATTGTATGCGTGTGTGTCAAATACATGGTAGTGTGTGTATTGTTTGTTTTATTGCTTTAATGTATTTTTTATGCCTAAGTTAAAAAGTAAATAACATTCTGTACTCCTTCTCTATATAAACTATAAGTGTGCGAAATTTCATACTCCTCCGTCCGCAATTTTTGTAAAAAGGGGTACAAAGTTTTTGCTTCACGTATTATTATATAGATAATCAACGTTGTGTACCTATTTCTATCCGTAGCTATCTTTAATTATAAGTAGTTTTTAAGTAATTAAAGTTGTAAAATGTAAATAAATTGTGATTATACAAATATAAGACCAGTAATGGAATATTCCACAGCTTTAACAATTAATAGATACTGGCCTATAACCATTTTGGTGCCGGAGATTTTAGATCTGATTTTAAGTATGTCTTACATGGCGATATCAAAAATGTTACCGGTTTTTTTCAGACAGCTCTAGTTACCAAGATAAAAAAAATACACTTTTAACAAAAAAAAAAATATTGGCATTAAACATCATCATCCTTTTGAGTGATTTTCTAGAATTAAACTGACTTGGGCAATCTCGCATGATTCCCCAGCAATAGTCGGCCATCAAACAAGTGTTCCACCTTCCTTGGTAATTATTCTTCATCGTTTTTATATTTTGGTGGAAACGTTCTCCTTGTTCTTCGCTTAGATCTAATAAATTGTGTTGGAATTGATCTAGATGACTATTGAGATAGTGTAATTTTGATTCTCATATTACAGCCTAAATCTTTGAAACGAATCAGCATTTCCTCTACTAATTCTACATAGTAGTCAGCATTATGATTTCCGAGAAAATTTTGTGCAACTGCTTCAAAAGATTTCCACGCAAGCCTTTCCAGATCATTCCTAAAAGTCTCAAAATTAGTGGTGTCTTTCATTAATCGACGTATTTGAGGTCCATCAAAGATACCTGCTTTTAGTTTTTCAGTACTTAAACCAGGAAATTTCCGTGAAATAAACTGAAAACATTGACCATTTCTGTCGTGTCGAGAGCCTTAACAAATTGCTTCATTAGCCCTAATTTTATATGCAATGACGGAATAATGTTTTTATCTCTTAAAACTAAATTTTCATTTATAACATTTCTGTCCCCAACAACAAGAGCATCTCTCGTAGGCCAATTTTTTTGAGTCCAATGATGTGATTTGGCTCGACTGTCCCAGAAACAAATAAAGCATGGGGCATGGGTATTTAGTATATAGTAGTAGTATTTAGTGCATAGTAGATGTTGAGTCTCTTTGCTTAGCGTTTGTGGACTATGAAAAAGCCTTCGATTCGATTGAAACATGGGCCGTGCTACAGTCTCTCCAGCGGTGCCAAATTGACTATCGGTACATCGAAGTGTTGAGGTGTTTGTATGAAAGCGCCACTATGTCAGTCCGTCTTCAGGACCAGAGCTCGAAACCTATCCAGTTGCAGCGAAGAGTGAGACAGGGAGATGTGATATCTCTGAAACTGTTCTCTGCTGCACTGGAAGATGGGGGAAGATGGACTGGGCAGCGTTCGGTAAGCTATGAAATATCTTCTCGTCCGATATACCGCAGTGTCTCAAGACGAAAGTCTTTGACCAGTGTCTGTTGCCAGTGATGACATACGGGACTGAGACGTGGTTGCTCACTATGGGCCTCATAAAAGGCTCAAGGTCACTCAAAGAGCAATGGAGAGGGCTATGCTCGGGGTTTCTCTGCGTGATCGAATCAGAAATGAGGAGATCCGCAGAAGAACAAAGGTAACTGACATAGCCCGAAGAGTTGCTAAGCTCAAGTGGCAATGGGCAGGGCACATTGCTCGCAGAACTGATGGCCGCTGGGGCGGGATAGTCCTGGAGTGGCGACCGCGTGCCGGAAAGCGCAGTGTGGGCAGGCCTCCAACAAGGTGGACCGACGATCAGGTGAAGGTCGCGGGAAGCCGCAGGATGCGAGCAACACAAAACCGGTCGCTGTGGAGATCCTTGGGGGAGGCCTTTGTCCAGCAGTGGACGTCTTTTGGCTGAGATGATGATGATGATGATGAGATGTTGAGTGAGCTATTGGAACGGGAGCACATTTATTTCCATTATGTAGAAGAACTGCTTTGAGACTTCGTTTACTACTGTCAATAAAGATACACCATTCATTAGACTGGTAGATCGTCAAACCCATGAAAGTCAGCAAAGCACTCACATTACAGCAATACACAAATTTTTTTCGAGGAAAGGCTATTTTTTTCTTTTAAACTTGACGCTAGTAACTCAGCACGTTCCTTAGAAAGATCTAAGTCTCTGATGAGAACATTAAGCTCATTCTGCGAAAATGGCTTAGGATTTGAGGTTTTTCCGCAGTATTCAAAGTCATCATCTACTTGAGAAAAAATAGGTATTTCAGCTTGATCCTCCTGAGATTACTGCACTACCTGGTGAAACACTGGTATTGGAACATTTTCTGAATGAGGAATAGGTCTTTGTGCTGAAGAAATATTAGGGTATTTCCATATATGGCGATTGTTTTTGTTGATGCCCACTATATTAGTCATACAAAAGTAACAGTCGTCGTAATGATTTTTTTGTTCTCGCCATATCATAGGCACTCCAAACTTCAAAGACTTACGTGTCCCTTTCTCCCATTGTCGCAAATGTTCAATGCATATTTTACATACGCTATGAGGCACCCACACTTTATCTTGGTGTCGAATTTCAATACCGAAGTAAGCAAAATACAAACGACTCACAGTGTTTGTAATCGATTTATATCAGAGATTAGATCAGAATCGTTAACACAACATCTGGACGTACTAGCCATAATGAAATAGTTACATAAACTTTATCGATGTTAATGTAATAATGACTAGTTACGAAGAAGACCGGCAAACATTTAAAATGAGGGTACTAGGTAAACTGGAGCTGATGAGTTAAAATGACGTATGGCAATATATTGTACATTACCTACTTTATCGACCATAGACATAAACAGAGCTGCACCAAATAAAAAAAATTTTTGTATGCCTATATAGGTAATAGAGAAATCGAAGAGTTAGTGGCCGAGCCGAATATCATCAGCGAGACAAAGGCACACAGACTTCGCTGGCTCGGCCACTTTGAGAGAATGAGGGTGAAACGTGCATACGTGGGATGGTCAACCGGGCGTCGCCTGGTTGGCCGTCCCAGGTATCGCTGGGAGGACGAGGTCGCTAAGGACCTGCGCGAGCTCCGCGTTGAGAACTGGCGGGAAGTGGCGCGGGATCGGGAGAAGTGGCGGCAGTTATTATCAGAGGCCAAAATCCATCTTGGGTTCCTGCGCCACCCCAGTTAGTTAGTTTTAGACCTATATAGTTAATTATAAAAATAAATAACTCTTTGTTTAATTGTAGTTTATTTTATTAGCTGTAAGAAACTAGAAGAGACCTCTCTAAATAATGTCAAATTATTTTAAATATTGAAGAATCGCCTGCGATTTCGTCTTGGTGAACACCTGTTATCCGTGACCTGTGATGGTTTTACCAAGTCAGAAATCTTCGCGTGCGCACAATTTACCCAAGTTTCTTCGCGATTGGATGAATGGTATATTATATTCCTATACCTAAATATTTATTATTATTCCGTACGTGTGTGTGTGTATGTCCCTGAACTCCTCCTAAATGGCTGGACCGATTTTTGTGAATCGTTTTGTGTGTTTGAGTGAGTCCTTGAATGGTTTTGATTCACAAATAGACCAGGGTAGATGGCGTTGCAATAAGATTCTAGGGTGCGGGATACGGGTGTTCACTCAAACGGACTAAGTCGCGACTGACTGTTAGTTTTTAACTTTCATCATCATCATCATCATCAGCTCATTTTTATGTCCCCACTGCTGGGCATGAGCCTTCTCTATGGGTGGATAGGGAGAACAGGCCATAAACCACCACGCGGGCCCAGTGCGGATTGCGACTGCGATTGCGACTGCTAGTGCAGCCGGGACCAACGGCTTTACGTGCCTTCCGAAGCACGGAGAAGCTCGAGATGATAAATTTTTGGTCACCCATCTGATGACTGGCTTTTGTGAAAGTTGTTTAACCTCAGCACTCGCACACGGCGCGTTAATCACTGCGCCATCGAGCTCCCTAATTATAATTTCTATTAATAAAGAGGTAAGTAAAGCTTGTTTTTTTGAGACTTTAGACTTTGTTGGTTTGTTTGTTTGAGGAGGTGTTGTAACTAGCAATATTAAGTATATTTTTGCCGTGTGCCAATATTTTTTTTTCTTTGGTTGCGCTCCTTGTGCTGAATACATAGTTTGGCGATATTTTGTCGTATTTATTTTTACCTGAAGAACCACCGGCCCTATAACACTCAAAACTATCAGTACGCTACCCTACATGGTCCTTCGAGCCAGATCTGAACCAGCGACCTATGGACCTATGGATAATCTATATTTCAAATTGATAGAAAAATGTTTATTTTTAAAGTCTTAAATCCACGCGGTCCAAGACGCTGCCTGGTAAAGTGTTAGTGTAGTAATATTTGTATGTATATGCCATTCATCCGATTGCGTACGGGACAAATAAAGAAATTCTTATAAATTATGTATTTTTCCGCGTTACATTGCAGTTCATTTCATATTTTCCTCGTTAGCTTTAATATGAAAAGCTCAATATATCTGCACTTAATCTAGGTTGTCAATGAGATAATCAATCATCGCGAATTTTGCACGTTAATCACCATGGACCTGGAGTTTTTCAACAATCATTAAAGCACTCAAAAGGGAAATGGATGTTTCGATACGGATGCCAAATGGATTCCACGTCATTTAAATATTACCGCTTCATTGCTTGTTCGGACTTTTTTCTGTTGGAAGTCCGTCTACAAATTTTTATTTGATCGCTTCTCTTTATTTCAAATTGATGTTCAAAATTTTTATTCGGCGTGGCAGTTGGGTTTAGGTTCTAACAATAAAACTAATAAGTTACATATGATCGGATGTTAATGACGTTAATTGTTGACATTGAATGGGCGCCTTTGGCTTTCAAAGTAAAAAAGTAGTGAAAAAATAGTGTTGAATAATTTCGGCGGGCTGGTTAGAACCACGATGGCTCAATTGGGAGAGCACCTGACCCGGTATGTCAGAATTGTGCAGGTTCAAATCCTGCTCGTGGAAATTTTTTCAACATTTTTGTTTTTTAATTTCTTCGCAACAAAATTTGCGTTAAAAAAATTTATATAAACATTTTATAAATAGTATTGTAAGTTACATAGAATTAAAATTAAAATGTTACGACGAATTGGACTCCTCTCAGCATAAGTTGCAGCTTCAAGAAACTGCAACGCTGATTTTCGATGATATGTGTCATAGTACCTATAGGTTCTTACCTACAGGGTCCTTAATAAGTATATACTTTCATGATCGTCATTATCAGCAGGAGGACGTCTATATTTATTTACTTACTATTTGTCCCGGCAGACCTTGTTCTGCCCTATTTCTCTAAAACAAAGTTACATTGATTTTTTTATGTTAGCTGCCCCGACAGATTTCGTTCTGTCAAAAGTTATTGACCTGTCGCAGTCTAATAGAAATAAAATAACATTGAAAGACATTAGTAATACTAATGTGATAAGTATTTTCTTTATTGTTTGTTTTGTTTTTATTTTTTGTTTGATGATTTGGCGCATTAATAAATAAATCTAACCTATAATCTTAGAGCATTAAACCATTAATGCTCTAAGCCTATAATCAACTTGAAGGCATACCAAAGATAATCCTAACGCGTCTTTGTTTTGGTTTGATTGACGTCAAATGTTTGACAGCTGGGGACAGAGTTGGTTTGTATGGGAAAAGAAAATTGTTGTTTTACTTGTTGTCCTCGTATTTTTTACGTTTTTTCTCTCTTTATAAGAACCTTCCTCGGACTTCATCAAACACAACAAAAAGAAATCAGCCAAATCGGTTCAGCCGTTCTCGAGTTATGCGATTAGCAACACATTTAGCGATTCATTTTTATTTATATAGATTTGCTTATTGCACGATAAACAGTAAAAATGTTTTATTTCTTACTTTATTATATCTTACGGGTAAGCACAGTGCTTTTATCTCACCTGATGTTAAGTGATGATAAGGCCAATGGTGGAAGCGCTCTTCACCCGGGATCCTCAACTACTGAGGCACTAGCTATCTTTACTCTATATAGCTGCCGAAACACAACAATGCTACAAACATTGATGTTATAGCGACATATTTAAATAAGATGGTGGTAGCTAGCCAAGCGGATAAAGAAGCCTTATCACCAACCAAACCGAGTACACAAACATGTACCCGCACTGGGAATCGAACCCGGGTGAGACCGTTGGCCTTAACCATTAGACTACAAAGGCGGTTAATTATTATAAATATCAACTATAACAAGACAATTTGAGTTAACCAATGACATATACAAATCTACACATAAAGGAAATCTATGTTATACACTGTATAAAGACGTCCTCCTGCTGATACACCGCTTAATAAATATCTTGCGAGTTCGAAAACAAAATCAATTCTATACTAATATTATAAAGAGGAAAGCTTTGTATGTATGTATGTTTGCAACGAATAAACTAAAAAACTACTGGACCGATTTAAACAATTCTTTCACCATTAGGATGCTACATTAGCGCAGAGTAACATAGGCAATATTTAAAAAAAATTAAGAAAGTACACCCGCGCGAAGCCGGGGCGGGCCGCTAGTGTTAAATATTGAAAGTGTGTCAACATACCTTTGTAATGACAAGAGTAAACATATTAACACTAAATAAAAAATATATTTATAAGTAGGTAGGTAACGACTCGGTGGCCGAGTGGTAATGCGCTCGGCCAGATACTAGATACCCGAAGGTCCCGGGTTCAATTACCAGGTCGGGCAAAGTTTATTTCGGATCAATCAGCATTTGGCAAGCCTCTAAGTAATGATGACTTGATTTCAATGATAAAGGCCTTTGCGTAGTGTTATAGGCAATTTCACGACCTCTTTGGTCGAGTGGTTTGTCACCGGTTTTCATGGTGTCGCCATCTCTGAGGTCTTGGGTTCGAGCCCCGGTCGCGTCAATTTAGAAATTATCGTTTTTATAAATTGTCTTGGGTCTGGGTGTTTTCTATGTATAATAAGTATGTATTTAAGTATTTTATGTAAGTATGTTTATCCGTTGTCTAGTAACCATTTAACGAGTTTCATAACGAAGCTTTTCTTGGGCTAGATAATTGATGTGAGTGTTGGTGGGGAAAAAAAATATTTATTTATTTACTTACTTTATAGGTACCTATGTGTCCCCGATCCGATCCGAACCCTTCGGAGAAACTAGTAGGGCAAGGGGATACGCCTTTTAAGTGTGTGATGCCGTTCCCTCTAGAAAACCTCCGAAGGTGATTCGTTTCACTCGGCTTGAGGGGTACCTCAACCGGGCTTTTTTTGGGGGCGGCGAGGTACGTAAAGGCTACTTTACGTACCTCGCCGCCCCCAAAAAAAGCCCGGTGACTCTGAAAATGCCGTTTGAGGCAATCAGCAATCTCTTTCAAAAAAAAGGTACCTATGTAGAAATTAAGTGTAAAAAAGTAGAATGAGCTTTATTGCCACAATAGAAGTAAGTAAGATATATTTTAATGTGACTGCAACATAGTCGTAGCCTCGTAGGCGTTCTACGCTACGCGTGTCATAAATGCTATTCACTGTAGAGAGCATTTTAATGTCGGGGAATTCTAAAATGTGAAATTATATTTTGTAATTTAGGAGCGTTTCGCAAGCGTGTCCTTCCTTACTAGATTCTCCGTGGGGCTTGAGTTGGATGAGAAAAATCTAAACATATGCCCAAAATTGGCAAGTCTCCAACTTAACACTGATAGGTATATTATTTTTCGTTACACTGTTTAACGGGTGCTGGTAATGTCGGAGTGAATACGCCATATTTGGTTGGCAAATTTATTACTATTGTACACGTTTAAACAGCGGAAATGGACAACACGTGGAATTTAACTCGCAAGGCGTAATACGTACTTACTCATGTGTTAATACGGTGTCGCTCCGAGTCCGAGGACGTTTGGCAGCAGACTATACTGGTGGCCGTCAAAATGGCTACTCTCGCGGTGCGCCGGAGTGTCATCGAATTACCCTTACCAAGTTAATAAAAATAAATAAGTAAAAGTAATAGGAGCGCGTAGTGCGCGTAGCGCGCTAACAACCAGTATTTTTACTAACAGAAATAAATACATCTCATGGATATACAGACGGACGCGAAGGCCGCTGTATTGCACAGGTCACCGATTACGCCATTTGAAATAGGGTTAATTTTAGGCAACAAAGTTTTTACAAACAGGCCCATAAGTAAACAGCCTAACGGCCTATAAAGACTGTCTCATTGCTGGGCAAAGGCCTCCATCATTGAAATCAAGTCATCGCTACAGTTGATGAGTAATGGCTTAATCACCACGCTTGCCAAATGCGGGTTGGTGATCACAATCCCGGGCTATGCATCGAAAAATCCGAAATACATTTTGCCTGACCTGGGAATTGAACCCGGAACCTTCGGGTATCGGACCGAGCACTCTGCCACTCGGCCACCGAGGCGTTCAGCCCATAGATATACATATACCTTACAAACTAACATATAAATACCAATATAAACAATTATTGGTAGTAAATAAAACATATAGCTATGTTAGTATTTAAACACATCCTTGTGCTAGTCCGGTGGTGTTATCGGGCAGTCATGTGATTTTTTATTTATCTGGTTAAAATATACTCGTAGTACATGCTTCTATTTTTTTAATATCTCTCGGCAATCATCGCATTTCCGATTTCGAATGCAACCGAATATTAATTTTCATGTCCATTAATTACAACTGATAGAAATCCGACGACAGCCGAAACACAAAGTTTGCCGAGAGACATTAAGAAAATAGATGCACTGTGCGTCCTTCTCTTCTCAGGACGGACGTTTGCACCTTGAAGCTGTCCACTTATGGACATTACTAATTGCCGCTCGCGGTTTCACCCGCGTGGTTCCCGGTTCCCGTTTTCGTGGGAATATCGGGATAAAAATTATCCTATGTGTTATTCTCGGTTATAAACTATCTGTATGCCGAATTTCATCCAAATCCATTCAGTAGTTTTTACGTGAAAGAGTAACAAACATTCATTTACAAACTTTCGCGTTTATAATATGTATTAGTAGAATCAGTAGGGAGGGTTGTTCGTTGCTCCACTTTGAAACCTTGTTAAAGAGTTAAATAGAAAAGCTTTGAGAAATATTGATTTACTATTTTTTCGCACACATTCTTCTTCTCCGATAAAACACATAAAAGGTAGTGAGTAAAAATAAAATACATCGATATTCAGTAATAAACTAATTTAAACTTTATTCTTGAAAGTATTGCTCAGCCAAGAACTGTCTAATAAATTTACTTGAGTAACGATAACGTCTATAGTTAGCTATCAAACCGATTGCCAGCTCACAAGAGGAAAGCGTTACGTCTATAAATTCTATTGACTAATGGAATATTAAGAGATGTAGAGCATTCAGTTTACATACTACTAAAATTTAAGTATCTATACATAGTAGTTTACGTTTATCTCCATTATAAATCTTTGAATTAAATGGAAAACGCCTTTTTAATCTCCTCTGTGGTCTAGTGGTTAAGACCACCGGTTTAGACCCAGAGGTCCCGGGTTCGATTCCCAGCGGGGGGTACATGTTTGTGTACTCGGTTTGGTTGGTGGTAGAGCTTGTTTGCCCGCGTGGCTAGCTCCATCCTATGTTGCCATAACATTAATATTTTATAGCAATGTTGTGTTCCGGCAGCTGCAGATAAGATAGCCAGTGCCTCAGTAGTTGAGGATTCCGGGTGAAATGCGCTTCTGCCTTCGGCCTTATCACCTCTTGACATCAGGTGAGACGAAAGCCAGGTGCTCACCTGTACGATATAAAAAAACGCGAAAGTTTAAAAGTGTATATATAGAGCATAGTGTACTTGAAGAGGCCTATGTCCAGCAGTGGACGTGTGTAGGCTGATGATGATGATGATAATGATGATGATGAGAGCATAGTCCAATTTAAAAACATACCACACCAAATTTTCTGCTAAAATCTCCCCAAAAATCTTTACATTTTAAAATTCAATGCAGTACATATTAATAGAAATTGGCCTATCACAACTGCAAAGGCCACAATCATTGAAATCAATTAGTCCGTCGCTACGATCACCTAAGAGTATTGGCTTAAAACGCTTGCCATATGCGGGTTGGTGATTAGTTCTCTGGACGTAATAAGAATTATTGATAATGTTGACAATAATCTTGAAAAAAAAATATCTTAGTGGTCGAGGACTTCGGGTAAAGTCCGCTTCAATCATCGGCCTTATAATCACTTACATTAGGCGAGATGACGGCCTAGTGCTTACCCCTTAAGGATAAAAATGAAAAAAAAAAGGTTTTATACCAAAGCACAGGCAAATTAACAGCATTTCATAGTCATAGCACGGTTGTACAGGCTGGCGTCTCTGGGACGAATCCCATCTAAACCTTTTGCGTAGTGTTTGTGAAAGAGGCTCGCCTCTGGCCCCAGCCCAAGGGAACGAGAGGGCCGCTTCTTTAGAATTACACGACTTGCATCTGTGGCTTTGCGAGTCTTGTTTACATAAGGAGGTCCAAAAATCACTACTACGAATGATACAGTGTCAAACGAAAAATAAAAATAGCTATACGACTATATACTTCATTATTAAATAGGAAAACAACTAAATGTCATCATAAGTTATTATGTGTTATCTATGAAAACGGAATCATGTAGTGCTTTATAAAAACCCCTTTTATTCTCATCCTGAGATCTTATTATGCGGCTCCCGATCCCGATATTCACAGAATTGCATCGTTTTTTTTGTATATTTGGAGTGCGAGTGATGTGCGGCGTATATAGATGAGAACAAAATAGTTTGAACACGGTATTGGTTTAAAACAAAAGCAGTTGAAAAAGCATTTATTTAAAATAAAATTACATTGAAAACTTGACAAATATCAATTCGGGTTTTGGGAGAAAATGCCGAGAAGAGGAAGCTTCTGTAACTTGACCAACACGTTGGTTAATTCAGTGGCTAGGCAGTCTAGGATACCTAACTTAGAGGTTTTGAGTGTGACTAAGAAGTTTTATCGTTTATAACAGCCATTTGATTATTTTCAATAACCTTGTTTACCACCAAACGCCATATAAATGCGAGTAACGGTTTTGAATTTAATGTTTCTCTTTTTCGATTTGCGAAAATATGTCCAATCCGAAACCGCTATGAAGAGTGCGGGCCTCTGATGTGCGCCCTGGGGAATGCATGGAATACTTCTTTAGAACGCGTGTTATAATGCATTTTTGTGATTCGTATCTGTATAACGGTGCTCCAGCGTTAAAAAGCTAGCTTAAAAATGTGGTTTAAGTTTAGGTTGTGTGATTACGATGACTGGCTTAGATTTAACGTTTTTAAAATACAAGTAGGTATAAAGCTCATCTTCTGTTTATTTATACAAGGAATGTTTGTTTCTTAGTTCCGTATGTGATCCTGTAGCATTCCCTATGGATACATAGGAAGAACGGACCGTAAACCATTAGGCAGGCTGTGTGGTTAGCTGGTTGTAAATGACTGCTAATGCAGCCGGGACCAACGGCTATACGTGCCTTTCGAAGCACGAAGGAGCTCGAGATAATAAATTTTTGGTCACCCATCCGATGACCAGCATTTGCGAAAGTTGCTTTACTTTAGTAATCGCACACCGGGCGCGTTAACCACTGCGCCACCGAGCTCCTGGTATAAAAATATTTAGAGAGTTACTTTTAAATATTTTTTTTTATTTTGAATTTCGCAGTCACAATGCTTTATGTAGTCAAAAGATAAAAATTTACTGGAAAAAATAAAAAATTACACGGTTGATTTTTTCTAGTAAAATTTTATCTAGTTACTTTTTCTTTTATAATATAAGTAAACTAAACTAAATACTAATTTTAATTTAAAAGTGTCAATCGCACTTAACAATCTAATTTAATATAATATATGTATTACTTATGAGATACATTGTGTTTTCATGCGATGGCCAAGTCAATCTATTTATTTAAAACATAAAAGATTTTTAATATTGATATGGTCACTATAAGATGTTGTTAGGTAAGCTAGTTACGTAATAACTTAAGACAGAAAGTCCCTTAAGTAGGGATTGAATAAATCCGGTTGATTTATTCAGTTCACTTGGTTTTACATGGATCTCACAACTTTTTACGGTAGAAGAACTGAGTTGCGAGACTTGTTTTTTTTTACAAGATATGTTTTTGATGGCTTATTATTATAGAAACAGATAAATAACCCAACAATTACGTTTAAAAAGGAACACTCTTTGATTTCTAAATAAAGCCCGTTTACAATTAAGCGCTAATTTACTAGAGTGAATGTTTAATGGTTCTCCACTAAGCTTTTCCTTAACTTACTTATTTTGAGTACTTCCGGAAGGAAGCAACTTTTTGTGATCGTAATTCCTCAACATTTGATGTTGAAATTGAAATGAAAAAAAGAGTATTCTTTCGTTTCCATCCTTTTCAGAAAAACATTTGCTTATCTATTAATACGTGAAGCAAAAACTTTGTACCCCTTTTTACGAAAATTGCGCGGACGGAGGAGTATGAAATTTCGCACACTTATAGTTTATATAGAGAAGGAGTACAGAATCTTAATATTTTTTAAAACTATGCATAAAAGATACATTAAATCAATAAAACAAACATTACACACACTACCATGTATTTGACACACACGTATATATTTTCAAAAATTTCAAAAATAGAAGAGGAGCGGCTGAAATCTGTCAATGTCAATCCAAACTACATACAACCCTACTAGATACAACCCGTGCAGCCTTAATAAAATTACGGTCGAATTTCGACCACTGGGCGACCACTAGTTGTATTAGTTATTTGTACTCTTTCTTATGTATGTACAGACTGCACATCGATCTATCCAAAACTGTCAACATTCTTCAATGAATTTTCAACCATATAACATATACGTAGAGTTCAAAGTCTATTGATAAAATTTGACAGTTTGTGGTAGTCTGACGTGAAGGTAGACAATTCTTCTTTTTAAACTGAGATCGCTGCCTACTTTTACCACTTTTCCATACTGCGTATGTCGTATCTCTAGTAAACCTCTGACGGTGTTTCATTTCACATGGCTTGAGGAACCCTTTAAGTTTCTCACCGCCCCCAAAAAGCCCGGTGAAACTGAAAATGACCAGTGGCAATCAGCAAATACTTTCTTACCGCTCACCATGCCCACAGAGACTATAGGCAATAACTCCTTATGCAGAACGCTCCCTGTTGTTATGTAAAAAAACCCTTTCCATTCACCGCAGGTTCATGAATCTTTAATTTGGAACTAATAACCACTTACTTGCTTTGTTAGGTTCCGTTGGGTCATAATGAGTGCCATTGTGTGCCGTTACGGTGTGCTAATTGTGTTAATTTGAATTTCTTTTAGCGAATCCCCTTTGGCGAGTGCAGTCTCGCTCTGTGCCTTTGTTTAGTGATTTCATTTGAATGACAAATAATGGTGACCGTACAATAATGTACTTTCTTTTATAAAGATTTAATTTAAGTGAGTAAGTGACTATTAAGGTTCATGCTTTCATTAAAAAAGGTTTGTTTGGTTTTTCACCATGTGTGTTTCTCGTTGAGCCACACATATAAGTAATGTAATATAACAAGTTACAAGTGTAATAATTATGAATTATAGGGCTAAACGTTACCTTTATCGTTATAATACAAACGTCCCATTGCTGGGATTACGTCTATCCACATAGGGCCATTTTAAGAAAACAAAAGGAAACAAAGGCTTTCTGTGTCTAACAAAGCACGGATATATTTTGATTTGGTTACGCGACATCCGATGACGCGGTGTTCCGAAAGTAACTTAACTTGCAACACGAAAAGAACGCATAAATCGTTGCACTAACACTCTTTTCATATAGATAATATATAATATATATATATAGATAATTTAAGATATTTCGGCCCTAACTTGTTTTTGTTGTTACATACCTACTAGGTAAAAGGAGGTAAAAGGCTACCCCAAGTTTTATGGGTCGGGTCTCTGTCATTGAGGCTTCCACCGTACGAATTGTTATTTTGCAATGCGATTTATATTAATACTAGCGGCCGCTCGCGGTTTCACCCGTGTGGTTCCCGTTCCCGTGGGAATATCGGGATAAAAAGTATCATATGTTTTAATCCAGGTTATAAACTATCTGTATGCCGAATTTCATTCAAATCCCTCTATCCATTGCAGCGTGAAGAAGCAACAAATATACACACATACATACACACAAACTTTCGCATTTATAATATTAGTGTGATTAAATAAAGTACAGTGTCGCAAATAACCGTTGCCACCATCATCTATTAGTACAGTCTTCCTCACTCAAACAATCGAAAACGAGAAGGGGCCTCCACTTCCTCGTCCAGCCACGAAAAGCTCAATAAGCATTAGGAAACAACAAAGTTAGGACACTACTTTTTTGTTCACCAAATCGATACGCAAAATATACAGGCTTCCAATCAACTTTAATGCCTACGAAATTGCGTCGAGCCAAACCGACGGCAATTTTCATTGCGTTTTAAAACAGCCGGGACGCAACCGAAGTCGTTCAGTACATCTGTTTGACAATTTACGCTTTTAATAATGGCCGACAGAGCCTTTGAATCGGTCGCGCACGAATTAACAGGGGCTAAATTAAAGCCTTCAAACTTTTTGCGGGGCAAACGGACCGATACGGGGCCAGCCTGCCCCTTTTTAGCCCCGGGTGGTTTGTTGAATCAAAAACGTTATAAATCTGCACCACTATAATAATTGCGTTTAATAGTTACAGTACGATTCCGGTATCTAGGTGAAATAAACTCAACGAGGTTCTTGTTTTATCTGAGCGTAGGTGGTTGTTGACTGTAGCCTTTAAGTGGAGTGGCCTTATTAAACTACTATAAGTAGTTGTTATAGGGTGCTATGGCGCTCATTAGGGGAGGCCTATGTCCAGCAGTGGACTAAGATTGGCCGATGATGATGATGAAGTAGTTGGTTTGCGATTATTATAACAGACGATAGAGATAAGATGTAATTACTATTACATTGTATATTTTGTGAATTACGGTCGAATTTCAACCGCTGGGCGACCACTATAATAAGTGTTAATTTTTTTACTAACATTTTGTAAGTCTTCATTATATATTTTATTAAACTTGTCCCACACTGTGCACGCATGTTTAGAATGATGGTTTTGGCTTTCTACAATCCACTATGTATGTGTAGGAGTACATCCAACGTTTTTAGCAAACCGCACATGAGACGCAGCCAATCTTGTCTGCGATATTGTGTTGGTTTTGAAATTTATTTCTATGGAACATTGTATAAATTTATTTTGTACTAAGAAATCACTTCGATTTAGAAAGCCTAAATTATGATGGAACTGACATGACCTTTAGTATACTACGTATGTGCATCTGCTCTAAGATATTTGTATATACCTTGACAAAGGTGGAAGTGTAGTGAAACTAAATAATAAGTTTAACACCTATGACATTATACCTAACCTGCATTTCACAAATAAATATTATTTTATTCTGTTCTGAGACTCTTCACCGGGATCTCAGGGTCTGAGACCGGTGGTTTAACCATAGACCACAGAGGCGATGCTTTACTAATTGTCATTTTTATTTTTATATTAGGTCCTTACCTATGAAATTGACGTTTTGTAAAAATATTTTTCATACTAACGTTTTTTTAATTTTCTTAGCATCTATTTATGTTAACACTACAAAAATTGTAGAGTAGTGTGTTTATTTCACTAGCTAAATATAGCAGACATTAAATAGAAAAAAAACATCAAGACCCTTCAAAGCTACAATGAAACAAAAGGTAAATTCCGCAAATAAAAAACGAAGTCATTTTTAAAAAAATTGGGCGATAAATACACAAAATGAATAATCATTGTTATTACTGAAGCCTAATAACATAGTCCTAATTAAAGGTGTATAATAATATTAACAACCGGTATTGACTTTTAGAACTTTTAGACTTTTTAATATGTGAGAAAAAAACGTCTATTTCATAGGTAAGGACCTAATATTTGTTTATTTAAAAAAAGCTTTTGTTACTTCCCTAAATTTTAAGCTAAAAGTTATACAGCTATTCTTGCCGAGTTGAGACAACTTAGTGCCAGACAGTCTAGCTCTCTAAAGTGAACAGATGAAGGCACTAGCAAGTCGCATGCTACTAATTATAGACTGCACAGCAAAATTATCCAGGCAGTACAAGTGTTCTAATCATTTATGCAAGCCAAAGTGCAGGGTTGAAATACGTAGTACCAAGTATAAGTTCACCCAATTATCTTGCTTCGATATTCCTGACATTAAACATGAATGACTCGCAAGCTATTGTAGTCAAATTGCCTGCTGTCATTTCCATGTGATGGTAACATCGGAACTGGTTATTAAAATGTGAAGTTAATAACAGTCAAGTGGGCATTGTGTAGATACTCTTTATCGATGAACCTTTTAGGTGGATTAACGGTAGGTTAAAGTATTAAATAACAGTTATTCACTTTATCGATGTATGACAGTTTGGTGCCGTGGGTAGTTCGAGGAATCGGAGCGAAGAAAGGCAAAAAATAAAAATACAGTTTTAGGTAGAGTTAAAGAGAATTTGTAGAAAACTCATGATAAAATTAAGTTATAATAGTAATAATAGTAATAATAGTAATAATTCTTTATTGTTTACACATGTGGTACATAAGAGGTGTTAAAAAAAATATGTAAAGATCAACACATGAACCCTGCAAAATAAGTATTTATATAGTTCAAAAATAGCTTTATAATAATTCTGATGGATCGAAATATTTTATAATATCGCTGCGTCTAATTCGTGACATAGCCCGCGATGTGTATTAATTCGTAACAATGTTTTGTAGTGTTCCTGGTTTCGATGTCGAGGCAGATGACTATAAATACACAGTAATTAATACGTAGTTTGCTACATCTTACGGTAGGAGTATTAAGAGGAAACACTAAGGGCGACTGAATTGAAAAATATGTATGAAAAGTAGACAAAATCAACGTTTCGTAGTCCCCTGATTCCTCATCCAATTAGTTTTTTCATTAGGCTAGGCTTTGGCTGTGTCGCTATGTTCTCTTCTTTTTATAAATTAATTATTAAAAATGATATGAATGTTAAAAACCTTAAAACATGGCCAGATTTTCCACTGTGTTTCCCAAATTTAGCGAGATTATTAAAAAAAAGCAAAACATAGGGACACAGCCAAAGCCTTTCTTTAATTTCTAATGAAAAAAGTAATTAATTGGGCCAGTTTTGGAGGAGAAATCAGGGAACTACGAAACGTTTATTTTGTCTACTTTTCATACATATTTTTCAATTCAGTCGACTTTAGTATTTTCTCTTAAGAAGTCCATGAAAACTCTTTAAATATTGTTTGCTGTAGCCACGAAGCGCTACGAAGCGTTGCTTGTCGTAGCGAACTTGACAAAGAGCGAGCTTTTCTTCATTGCGAATAGACAACCGTACGTAGCTTCCATTGCTGCCTGATGATGTTGCTAAAAAATTATGTGGTTTACGACGACGCTTCGTATCGAACTCTACGAAGAGCGAGAACATCAGGACCGAATTTAACAATAAACCTGTTCTTTCGTTGATATTTATTATTTTTATTTTACGTTTCTTTCTACTTTTTGTTTGTTTATGCCTAATTGTAATTTCCACCCAATGTATAATGTTTTGAATAAATAACATTGCTTTAGTGTGTCTGTAAGTTTGATTTTACATTAGGACTATATACTCGTACTTGTCTTAATCCAACAACCGACACAGGGTTGTAGACATTTTTAAATTGCAAAATATTGGCACTGTGCGAAAGACAACCGCACGTAGCCATTTAAATATTGGGTATAAATAGGGTGATCTCATCCATCGCTGCCCATGGCTCGTCAATCCAATGTAAATCAACAAGGGTCGACACCAGTAAAACGTAATGTAACGCGTCCTCAGAGCGATTGACCATCGTTAGTCATTCTAATGCGGACATAAATTGCGACCGCCGACTCATTTTATAGAAGTTCTACTCGTATAGCATTTTATTATTAAAAAGTAAACTTCACTAAGTATGCGTTGGAGGTATTGGGCTAGGGCTGCCCTGCTAACAGTTAATTTTATATATTTTTTGTAATTAGACTTTATTTGTTTTATTTGTGCCAACATAAGAAAGATTTTTGTTTGGACCACTACGAGGTAGCGGCTTCATATCACCTGGCAGTGCGATAATACGAATGGAGGGAGCACCACACCTTGAATCCACAACCATTCAGAAATTAGCTATATTATCTAATAACTGTCAGAAGATTTTTTTTACATTAAATGTTGTGAGTACAGGTTTTTTTTACTTAACTTAGTTTTGGTTAGGAGGGAAGGAAAAGTAATTAAATCATAAGAAAGTAAATCTTTTAGTTTGTCAAGTAGTTAGATATTCATTATTTTATTTAATTTTGTTATTGTTTTATTGATTTTTTTAAGCTCTCTATGAATTGCCGTTTCCGAAAAGAACGACTAAGTTTTAAGTTCCTTAAAAATGTAACACTTAGTTAGCAATAAAGATTTTGATTTTGATTTTTAGTTTTAGATTCTTCAGAAAATAAGCAGATCAGAACTTCTCTGCTTCTAATGTTCAACCTTTCATAGTAAATCAAGCAGAACAGTAACTTGTTTTAACTATTTGGGCATCCTTAATGCCTTCGCCAGCGAGCTAGCATTCTGAAAATTATTATTTGTCACCCTTAAGGTTTGTTTTATCCGAAGGACAAAATTAGAGACAGGCACATGTAAAATTGTCATTTAGTTCACAAATTAACATAAAGTAAAAGTAAAGTGTATAATTATAACATCCTACTGGCTGCTGGCCAAAGGCCTTTATTATTGAAATCAGGTTAACGCTACAACTGATGGGCGACGCAGTTTTTTATTTTTTTGGAAATAAAATAATTTTCCACTGATATAGGTACCAACCCTGTGGTTTGGAGCGTCTATGGGTCAGTCGCCGTTCGACCCATCGAACTCCCTCAAATATTAAACAGAAGTGAATCGAGTTTCGACTTTCAGCCACTTGTACCTATTTACGTAGAACTCACAATTTTACGTTAACTTTTAAACGTACATTTATTCTTTGTAACTGTTTACTTTCTCGATTAAGTATTAATGAGTTACTATAACAAACGTATGTTTAATGTTATATTTAACGTAATATTCGACCTTATACCGACATGGTTAAAAATAGCTCTTTGTTATACTACCGGAACTTTTAAAATGTTTTTATATCAGATATTCACTAACTACACTAGTGCACGACCTACGTCAATTAAATAAACATTATGTATTTTGTTTGTGATGTATCTATTTTAACAAAAAGTATTTTTCACAGAAACGAATTCGATTATATGATATTATAACTACTGAAATTGAATGGCGCTTACGTTACGTAGATCGTTATGGCGCTGATAGAAAATTACAGCGGCCGATGTCTATTATGCAATAACGGTACCTTAACAATAGGTATGTGAACAAGCCGAATGCTCGTTAAATTATGTACGTCGCATTGCACACCTTAATAGTGGCAATAATAAGTCAAACATCTTCATTTCCATCGCCAACGAGTCACTTACAGGCTCTCTGTTCTTGTTAACCATGCAAATTGGGCACACGCCAATCGTCACCTTAACACTCAGTTATTAACGTTGAAATTTGTATAATATGAAAAAAATGATCGCGTTGCTTTACCCTGTTAGTTTCTTTCATTCCCTTTAGAGAGATCCGCCTTCAATGATTGCAATTTATTTTCTGCATAGAAAGGGTTATTAGAGTTGGCACGGTATCAAAACTGAAAATATACCGAATTGTATTGGCATGAAAAAATGCTTGGGCTGGTCTAGCGTGGTTGCGGGGAGCCTGCCGACTAAGCCATTGGCCATTGTACTACCAAGTTAATTTATTTATACTTAGCGATAGAGTTCGTGGTGCTTAAATAAGTAAGACTACCATTAAAGGAATAATACTTTGACCATAGCGCATTTAAATATAAATATAAGTTACAATTTCGGAGTGCCCAGTGTAGGTAAGTATTCTTAACTTATTCACACAGCACAATAAAAAAGTAAGAAAGAAAGAAAGAAGGACTTATCGGCGGGAAAGTAAAGAGTCATGACTGCGATTTCACTTTATTTTCTCAAATTGGTGTTATGTCGAATAATAAAGTGAAATAATGGTGGATTGTTTACCGTTAAGTGCTCGTGAACGTGTAAGAGTGTTGGCAAATTAAACAAAACAGTGCAACGTAACTTTTCAAGTTCTCTCAAGAATGTTTATATAATTTTTAACGCAAATTTTGTTGCGAACAAATTACAAAAACATAAATGTTGAAAAAATTTCCACGAGCACGATTTGAACCTGCACCCTTCTGACATACCGGGTCAGGTGCTCTCCCAATTGAGCTATCGTGGTTCTAACCAGCCCAGCGAAATTATTCAACACTATTTACTTTTTACTTTGAAAGCCAAAGGCGCCCATTCAATGTCAACAACTACCGTCATTAACATCTGATCATAATATTTTTACAAATACTAAAGATCAGTTAAGAAGTAGGCAAGCTATTTATAAAATGTTTATATAATTTTTAACGCAAATTTAGTTGCGAACAAATTACAAAAACACAAATGTTGAAAAAATTTCCACGAGCAGGATTTGAACCCGCACCACAAATGTTGAAAAAAAATTTTTTCAACATTTGTGTTTTTCTCTCAAGAAGTCCGCGTAAAAAGTCTTTACTGAGATACTTGAGGGGTCGGGGTTATATCATTTATCACTATACTCCTCATCTATTACTATTATCATTTATCATCATTATATATTAACAAAGGAAATATAGTTAATAACTCGTAGTAATTACTTCGACACTGGCTAAATGTGCTAATCACACAAAGCTATCAAATAAGGAAAAAAAAGAAGAAGAAATAACGTTTATTTGAACCTCAGATTTGAACACAAATACGGGACAATTGCATTTCACCACGTTTGTCACCAAGATGCGTTGTTTATGCCATACAAATTACCGTTTTCGTTATAATAAAACTAGCATTAGGCATTTTGAATACGACTGTGACCAAGTTCGATGTTACCTGAACAACACATTGAACAAATAACTCTGATAAGTGCCTATGCTGTCTTGTATTAAATTACTATTGTGTTTCATAATGCCAGGAACAAGTGGTGCAGGACGCTTGTTCGATTATTCGTCAAAGCCATAGTGGATATAGCCAAGTGGTTAGTTTACCGATTCTTCGAATTAGAATTCCTACTTAGAAGTAGGAAGGTACGGAAGGTCTCGCTTCTAAGTGTTGTGGTACTTATCAAATTTGTTTTTTTTAATCGTCCGTATAAACTAGATAGCGCTATTGCTACCAATACCACGTTTTGCACACGATCGTGAAAGTTAAGCAACTTTTATAATGCTGGGTATTTTAGGTATTTCATCATTAAAAATTTTATGTACTTAAAGTAATAAATAATATAATGATGTTTTGTAAGGGTGACTCATTTGTCAAGTCCCACTCGAAGCAAGCAGTTTTGTTAAAATTATATTTTCAGTCTCACTATAAATCTGCAACCTGTATGCTCTTTCATTTTGTGTAAGCCTGCATTCAGGTAATCATATCCGGTAGAAAGTCACGTCGTTCAAATTCATATAAGAGTATGTAGACTACAGAAACTTATGGTTTTCTTAAGTTTACGCAAGCCTATTGTAACGTATAACACTTTTAACAGACCCACTAGCAATTATTTTACTTAATTATAATTTTAACCTGACGTTTGTAACCCGTCACTGGACACTCTGGCCCTAACGGGCAGTCTATATGCAAAAAGGTCCGAATAAAATGTTTCATTTAACCCTCTTACGCTTTTTATAGTACAATTATACAAATTATTAGCTGTTAACAGGACTATCATCACGTTTGTTGCATCTTTTGAACCGTTTTAGTACATTACAAAGCAAAAACAAAACATGGCAATAATCCCGTTCATAAATATTATATTTATGTAATAATAGTCAAAGTTTAAAAACAACTGTTTCAATAGTTATGTGTTTGCGGTTGTGCAACCTTCCATTTGTATGCACTTGTAACACAAATGGTTCTCTAAAAGGGGCTCTCATATTGACTCTTGTATCTACAGCGGCAGAACTATCTTCGCTCGGTTGAATGAAATATTCATGAGCAGCATTAAGAATGTATAAACAATGTTACGATATTATTATCTTTCGTTGCATAATACAAATGCTGTGAACTACTTCATAGTATGATTAGGTATATTATTTATTGGAATATTATTGTCACTATAAGCGAGCTAGTAGATATAGATACAGTAATGTAAGTTAATAGATTAGATATAGCTGTGATGTAATTCAGATTATTACTTACCTATATAGTTATTTTACAGTAATCGCCAATCAGAACAAGCTATAAGGGATCGCAGAAAATGTTGTATACGAGGGCGACACTGAAAGTTCTTAGATAATCAAAAACTGAACCAACTAGCAAGTTATTAGTTTTATTACAACTTTTCAAAATAGTGTCCATTCACATCAATACATCGTTGCATCCGATGGAACCTCTGAGAAATGAACTTTGCCCACTCGTCATTAGGGGTCTCTTCCACGGGCTTTTGAAATGCAGCCACTGCTTCCGGCAAAGAGTTCCATTTTCAAAATTTGAACTTCTTTTTTTATTATATCGTTTGCAAGTGGCCAGTTCTAAAAACTTTCAGTGTCACCCTCCTCGTACTGTTCTCCAAACTTCAGTATGAAGATGGCACTAAATGATGATGATACAAACAAACAAATCCTACCTATTTGTAATACTAATGTAGATAATCTAACTAAGAGACAGCTTTAGTTCCTTTTATAAATTACTTTAGAATTGGTGCAACAATTAACTTGCGAATCCACGAAGTTCATTTCCGGTCTAACCAGATAAAAATCCTTGGCACGCACCATTTTAGGGTTTCTAGTGAAACAAGTCCTTGTCCAATATTCTATGTCCATTTGATTTCTTGTTTCAATTTGTTACTTTTAGATCTCAAATTATAATTTGAAAAAGCATAATGTTTTTAAAGTGAAATACGTATTATTTTATTTCTTATGATAGTATTTCTCAGAAGTATTTCTGAATACTTCTGACGCTGTCCTGAAAGTGAATATGAGATAAATGCCCTTGCTGAGTAGGTCGACTTAGATCAAGTCGACTTACGAAGGGCGGCCTAAAGTAATAAAAAAAAGGATTTCACACTACCTTTTTTGATGTAAAAAAGACAACATCGCTGCCTATACAGCACATTTTGTGGAATAGTTATTTACTAGTGAAGTTAGTTAATTTGATATGCATAATCTACAATTTCAATTGTCATTTATTTTAGTAAACAAAGAGACGCAAAAATACTACTTACATATAATAAAATAAGCAGTTTCGCGCGACAAATCTTTATAGATGTGGCAGAGAGATGATCACAGCATTTTTACTGTACTCTCATGTACATAGCTCTGCCAAATGGGGGATTGCGATGAATACGATTAGACTTTACTTTAGTTTGCCACATAAATCACAATAATAACAGCGCTCCATATATTCGGTGCTCGTATTATTTAAGAGCTCTACGACAATGCCAAATAAAACGTTGCGAATATTGATTAAGTATTTACCTACTAAGGTGGTTGAATTCGCTTCGTAGTGTCAATACCTTCTTTTTTATTATGGAGACCTGATTATTCTAATGTTTTACATGTCTCAAATTCAAATTTAAATTAAAATTATTTATTCGTGTTTCACAGGTAAGTCATTAGGTCAAATTCTAAGGTTTCACTGCGAGATCGCAGTGAAACCTTATAATCAATACAATTAGATGTTCTGCCTTATCGGCATACGAAAAATATAAAATAGTTATAAGAACAATAGAAATCATTATACATTAACAAAAGATAAATAAAATAATTATAAATATAATCACAATTAGCCCATGGTCATTTGATAGAATAAAATAATTAAAATTAAAATCATAAAAAAATTAGATAATAAGAAATCAAATGAATACCTACATGTCATTTACAGCAACATCTAACTGGCTCATAGCAAAGTATGTGAACCTATAAATATATTACAAGCTAAATGTAATAAAACCATATTTTAAAATGCTCTGATCATAATTTAAATGATCTGCCAATGCTCGGCAGCTCAGCGGTCCAGAGCATTGGACCTGTAATCCAAGGGCGTGGGTTCGATTCACACTCGAGCTGGTTGATTTTTTCCACTAAAATTTTATCATGTAATACAACTATATTCTAAATATTTCTTATTCAGCCTTTTAAACAACTACAACTGCAAAATAATATTTGTAGATAATGTCCAAAATAAATGGTTATTATTATAATTAACAATACATTCATTAACTCCACTATACGTTGAAATAATTCTGTGAAAACATGTTGGTTGGCATTTTAACCCGGTTAGGCCAGCTTAGCAATATCATTTAGCTTACACAGAATTTATAAACAAATGCGTTGCAATCGGCAAAATCACATCCCGCTTTCTATTGAAGCTTGATTTAGCCGGTATATTGAATAAAATCCCATTCTAAAAAACCAAATGAAGGCTTGAACATACCGTGTAATTTGATTTCAGTTACACTATGGACTCGATGGCGTAGTGGTTAATCCGGTCTGCGATTGCTAAGGTTAAGCAAATTTCGCCAAGAACGAAAATTGATCATCTCGAGCTCCTCCGTTCTTTGGAAAACGTACAGCAATTGGTCCCAGCTGCATTAGGATGTTAACAACCACCAATCCGCACTGGGCTCGCGATGTGGTTAATGGCCCGTTCTCCCTATCCATCCATGGGAAGGCTCGTGCCCCAGCAGTGGGACATTGTGTTTCAGAAGACACTGAGAATATCAAGTCTGTTTGGAGTGACTTCGGCTTGGCATTGAGCTTGCAACAACGATATGATTCCTTAAGTTAAGGCTAATGGGTACTACTACTACTACACAATTTAATTTAACACTAAAACGGATCTTGCGATTATTCAGTTTGTTTTATTTTATCAACGAACCCTGCAAGGGTTACCTGCAAGTTACAACTTGCGTTTTGCGAAACACGACTTAACGAAGCTTTTGAGTTTTACTGCCGTACTCAGAGACGTCAATTAACATTAATGATTACTTAGCACCTAAAATTGTCTATTGTAAAATAGTCTCTAACAGTCTCATTTTAAGCACATTTTGGACTAAACAATTGTAGGTGCTAAGTAATCATTAATGATAATGGACGTCTATGAGTGCGGCAGTTAGTTCTTTAAAATTAGGAAATATAAACTTAGTTATCTGTATTGTTTTCTAAAGTTTACGCGAACACTACACATTGAAATGAAACAGCTTTTACGGATCTACCCTACAATTAATAATAAGATCGAGAGTTTGTCCAGTGTGCTAAAGTCACAATTGTCCGTATCAGATTTTAATAATTGCATTAATACACTTAATAAACGCGAAACATCTAAATATAATGAATGCAAACATAGACAAATTGATAAATTCCAAACGTTAGTATCGAATTTAAATAAAAAGTTTGTGAAATGGAACACGACTAACAGTAGACTATCAACCATAGACAGCCACAAACGTCAAAATCAAAAATATGATCGCACAATTGTTAATTTATCTAAACAAACACTGGACAGGCCCACCGTTGAGGTACTAAAAAAGGGGCTAAATTACGCCGTAGCCCCTCGCAGGATACCGTATGAAAGCATCATTAGCAACGTCGAGGATTGCTTAGTTAAAAATAACGTCAGGAAGGCTGATGCTGAGGCAATACGTCAAGACATATCGTCTGTCTTGCGCCGGAGCAAGTTGCCGAAATCCAACCTTCCCCGTGATCAGTATTTCGCTTTAAAGAACCTGCGAGCTAAGCCTGAATTAACTATCCTTCGTGCTGATAAAGGTAATGCTACGGTAGTAATGGATACGTCTGATTATAACGAAAAAATAACAATACTTTTATCGGATGACAAGACGTACAAACGCGTTAAATGCGACCAAACCAACAAAATACTTAAGAAAACTAGTGATCTTGTCAAACAACACTCCGAAACGTTAAATCTAGATGCTAACTATTTAATTCCTTCCTGCCCTAAACCACCAAAACTGTATGGGTTACCGAAAATTCACAAACCCGAGGCTCCGCTACGCCCTATTGTAAGCCAGATTGATTCACCAACTTACCGACTGGCCCGGCATATAGCTAAGATTCTTTCACCACTTAGAGGTAACACAACAGCTTATGTGAAGGATTCCTACCAATTTGTCAACGATATCAAAGACCTACATCTCGCTGACAATGAAACTATGGTTAGATTTGATGTGCAGTCCTTATTTACATGCCTACCAGTTCAGGATTGCATTGAAATTACCAAAAAACGTCTAGCGGAACAAGATATGCCTGATGAATATGCAGTACTATTAGAGCATTGTCTAACATCTGGCTACCTTTTGTGGAATGACATTTACTACCTGCAAGTAGAGGGTGTTGCCATGGGTTCCCCTGTTTCGCCCGTCGTCGCCGATATCTTTATGGAAGACTTCGAGGAGAGGGCCCTGAGCACAGCACCGGTAACCCCTAGGTTCTACAAGCGGTACGTAGATGACACTTTCACTATCCTACCAACTGATAAAGTATCTGCTTTTCTAGATCATCTTAACTCTATACATCCAAAAATACAATTTACAATGGAGTTAGAGGCAGATAGTAAGCTAGCTTTCTTGGATATTTTAATTATCAGGAATCCGGATCATAGTTTGAGTCACACTGTGTATCGTAAAGTAACCCATACAGATAGGTATCTCAATGGTGATTCTCACCACCATCCTAGACAGTTGGCTACTGTAGGGAAATCTTTGTTTCAGAGAGCACGCGGTATCTGTGACACCCAACACCTGGCTGCTGAGCTTCAGCATGTCAAGCACGTACTACAGGATAATAAACTGAAAATACCACGGCTTTGTCACAGAAAACGCAATAAACCAACCACAGTCGAGCGCCAACCTGCTGTACTTCCATATATGAAAGGTGTCACTGACAAGATTGGACATATCTTAAAGCGAGCTTCAATCAACACTTACTTCAAGCCGCCGAAGAAGATCAACCAATTTTTACGACCTGTCAAGTGCAACATACCCCTTCAAGATGCAGGCGTGTACAAACTGGACTGCGACTGTGGGCTCTCTTACATTGGGCAAACAAAGAGAAGTATAGGAACCCGGGTTAAAGAACATATAGCCGACGTCAAGCATAGGCGCGAAAATAAGTCTGCAGTATGCGAACATTCTCTAGAGGGGCCCAACCATTACATCAGATTTGATAAACCACAAATACTCGTTAAAGAACAACGATTCATCCCTAGGATGATACGCGAGGCTATTGAAATTAAAAAACATCCTAATTTTAATACAAAACAATGTAATTTAAATAATATGTAGTGTTAATTCCGCTAACTCACTCGTTTATACAGCTTGGAATTACATATTATTTAAATTACATTGTTTTGTACTATGGATTTCCGCAAAATAACGCCTGATTCCATTAATTATCTAATTTTAATAGAGAAGATGGTTGGAATCTACCACCAGCCTGGGATCCCATCATACAAAATATTAAATCCCAGCCCCGACACCATACTGCCAGACCAAAAGATACTGTAAGCTCTTTCTGCGTAAAACGGAACGCACCTGATTAAATTGAATGAGGGTATACAAGCTACCAACTAATTATGAGATGACCAACACCTCAGTCTCCCTGTGACCACGGACCCTGCAAAGGGTTCGAAACGTCAGGATAAACATTAAATAAGTAATGTGTAAAATAAACGCGAGTAGATCCGTAAAAGTTGTTTCATTTCAATTAGTTATCTGTTTTTGGGAACTTGATACAAGCAACAAGCGAAACAAAACGCATGCGCGTTAGCCAGCTTAAAACCTTCTCCGAAACTTTTAGTTCGCTTCCACCGTAGTCTCACGAGGTCGCGTCGCGCGTCGCTCCAATCATCGATACTATCGTGTAAAACTTCGAAAGAGCAACTTGTAAAACGTCGTAGCATAGACATTAAAAACTTTTTAAAAGTACTATGAACTATTCCAGTCAGTTCGTGTTCCTAATAGTGTGCTCGAGTTTGTATCGATTGTTTTGAAAAGTTGATGTTGCACATGAGATTGTGGGTGTTATGTTGCGTGTTGGGTGTTACGGCCACTAGTAATTTGGCCGTCATCCCTTGTTTCTGACTGGCGTCGCGTACCGCTTCCGCAATGTTGTGTGTGCTCTGTGTTGTGCACTAAAATGATCGTTTTGACGCTTTTTGTTTTAACACGTACGTAAAACTTTTTAATTCTATAGTACCTACTTAGCTATATTTTTTGGTTATAGTTTTATAGTTTCTAGTTTGGTTGTTTTAAGTTTAAGCATTGAAATTAAGGCTAACACTATACTTTCTAATACGGATCCAGACACCTTATTTTTACATGTTGTTGTATCCCACAGAATAATAACTAATAGCTTTAGTTATTGTTCTGAGTTGTATCCTGACGTTACAGAGTAACTGTCACCAGTCTACAGACTCTGCAAAGGGTTGGAAATGTGTAAAACGTTTTACATATCATAATATGAATCATTTAAAGTATGTAACGGTAATTTTACTGGAATCATCATGTAACAAGGGTTAAGTAAGGGCTACCTAAATTCAGAAGTTGTTGGACGGTTGACGGACTGCATTCTCATATGGCCATGCACATACCAAAAGCTATTTGTGCAGTTATGTGCAAAACAAAAACTTCGTTCTTTTAACATTAAAAAAACCTTCAAGTTATTAGTCTGATTAAGGTGATCATCTTTAGAGTGTGCGTCTGTGGTCTAGTGACGATAGGTATCAGACCCTGAGGGGCCTGGGTTGGTCGTAAATATTATACATGTTTTGGTTTGTGTTACGGCTTGTTTAAAGTCCGTCTGGCTACTTACCACCATTATTTTGATGTGTTCCGACAGTAACGAGATACAGAAGCCAGTTCCTTAGACCTAGTTGAGGATTCCGGGTGAAGTATGATTCTTATCGTAGTTTGCCATCGGATCAGATAAAGTCAAGTCAAATGGGGAAACCGTTACGGGAAATAGGAAAGGCAAACCTTGTTTTTTGCATTGTTTATGTTTTATGGTTTGTTTATTTATGGTAGGTACTTTGTTAAAGTATTAAATTATTTTTGCTACTGTTTAAATTTTTTACAAAATATTTACTCATAACAAGGTTATAGATATGAAGTCTATTCACATCTATCTAGTTTATATGTAAACAGACACTATTAATTTAAGCACAGTATCATCATAGCAAGTAATATATTATAGCGCCAGCAAATTACTAAATAATATTAATATATATTTTTTTAAAAGGTACATAATTTATTAGCTTTTTTTAAATTTAAATTCAGTTAGGATTTACTACTTATAATTATTACACATTACACATTTTTAGACATTTGCATACATTAATCGGTTTTGTCATCTATTTCTATTTTATTTTTATTTTTATTTATTAACATAAAAAAACATGCCAATTATGTTTTTAGTCGCATTGTTAAACCACTAAGGTTTGTCATAATGCGACTACATTCACAATACTCTTAACTAAATATCTATCTATCTATCTAAATACATTTAATAAGTACTTAAATAATTTAAAGTTACTATAAAGAAAATAGGGTGACAACATCTACGAAATATTTTTTAAGTTATCAAGAAAGTAGGCCTGAAATTTACTTTTAATATTGACATTAGACAAAGTATCGCATAATTCATGCGGCTGCTTGTTTATTAATCTTGCTACAAGGAAGGCATCAGTTCTTTCGCCGTACACATTATTCGCACGACACGTTTGGAGCACATCGTTAGTGGCACATCTGACAACAGCCTTCATATATTTTTTCAACACCCTTTTAACTTATTTCTTTTTTTTTTACTGCCCCCACAAAAGTCTAAGCTTCGAATATGTATGTGTTTTAATTGTCTATTTTCTAAACGGAAACAAAACACGGAATATCTATTCCAAACTTCTACCTACCTACCTATACGCTACCTAGGATGACCTATAACGAGGACATTTTAAATAAAGGCTAGGTGGAGAGTACCTTAAACCGGCGAGTATGTATGAGTATATGTATGAGGAAATGAGAGATGAGAGTATAGATGAAGCGTATGAAGTATCTATGAATCGAAACAAAAAGCAATATAAGCAAGAAGTGATCTCTGCCTACCCCTTTGGGAGACAGATGTGACTGTATGTATGAATGTATGTAACTTATACTCTGTTTATTAGTAAGACCCCTTGTATCGCGCGTGAGCATCTATTTTTGGCTGCGGCAGCGGGCAAGTAAAAGAGAAGTTTCAAATGCAACATTCGATTTTAAGAAATCTAACAAACGTTACGTTGGCAATAGTTTTATCCGGCGATTTTAATAAATAAAATTAAATAAATTCGATTTGTAAGTAAATTATTATTTATCCTTTATTACCATTAAATCCTTTATTGTGCAACTACAATGAATTTCGAAAAGCTTGATGGCTCAGCGCTTGTGGTGAGAATCTTGTACCTTGTACCATTGAATTCAGAGGAGGTGGTCCTCAGAGCAAAAGTCTATTGAGGCATTGTGTAGAGTTTTAGCTGATAAAGAAGTTGTTTTATTGTAGTGGCTTTATATTCCTTGCAAAGTGGCAATCGAACGTCGAATAGAAAGGAGAAATTGCAGTTTTCTCATAAAGTTCATAGACATCAGAAAGGAATAAAAAGCAAACAACAATATCTCACTTTGCCTGTCAGGATATATTCGTACTAGTTATTTTTCTAGAAAATGTTAAGATCCGTAGCACTTCAAAACATCAGTGATCTTTGTATGACCAGAAATTCTGTTTAGCACCTAAATTTAGTATATTTACTACACATGATTACTATGTATGCTTAATTCGTGTAAATAAATTCTACAATAAATATATTTTTGATTTTTAAACATTTAGGTTGTTTGAAAAAGTACATAAACCTGCTATTTTCTCTTAAGGCGACACTTTGAAAAAATACATCAACTTTCATCGAAAGTTGTAAGAGTATGACAAGACCAACGAATCTGAAATTTGAGCATTAATGATTTTTAGAGGTGTTTTCGTAAAAAATTACGATCGAGTCAAAATTGCACAATCGTGTTTTTGAGCAAGGGTTTTAAAGACAAAGGCACGAAATTATCTATATCAAAATTTCACATTCGTTGGTCTTGTCATACTCCTACAACCTTCGATGAAAGTTGATGTATTTTTTCAAAGTGTCTCCCTAATAAATAAATAAAAGGTACAACATATATTTTTATTATTTTTATTACCTATATTCCTAGAATTCTCAACTACTGAGGCAATATGAACAAAGACAAACTGTATAAAATTAAATTTATTTTAAACTTTACTTATGTAAATATTTTTGTATATTCTCAATTTAAAATAAATAATAGCGTTATATCTACTCGTACTGAAGCCAAATGTATGTAGGTGGTGTTTCGCTAAATTTATTTCCAAAAGTTTGTATTATAGTTTCTGTGCGGGACCGAACTATTACGAATACTATATGCTATAAGTCCCTTATGCACCTATTGCTGGATTGCGCAATTATTTCTTGCTATAGCCAAGTTACGAAGGTCGTGTGATGGTGACGAAATGAAACTTCCGTAGTACGAAGTAAACACTTGAGCGTTCAGCCTTTATTCTCTATTACACTATATGGGTACAAATTCACTATTACTATTAACTATATATACCCGTACTATATTAATCTATTTACTATTGATTCGTAAGGCGATCTATTGATCACTGAATCGTAAGACGAACTTTTAATGTATCCGATTGCTCCGTTTGAATCAATTGTCTGAATCCAACTGTCTGAATGAACTGCCGACCATAGAAAAGTCCCGCGTATTTATAGTCCAGCGAAATACATGCCTCTCTTTCTGACATGTTGCTGTCTCTGTCATTTAGTTGTTCTATTATATTCTAGAATATTCGACGATGTTTCTGGACTTTTCTATGATCGGTTCGATACTTACTAGGAAGTTTTCTAGATTTTTCTATAACTTTCCACACATTTCTAGAAACTTCTTTAGTAGGTTTCGTTCTATTTATGATTAACTATCTCTAAACTATTGTTAACGAAAGATAAGCGCATAAATACAAAGCTTATGTGGTTCTAACTAATTTTAACCTAATTTGCGACGTAATAACGACCCTTTTCTAGAACTAATTTCTATTTATACCTATTAAATCTTATAACTATTTAAACTATAGCTGTCCGTCCGGAACATTCTCCCGCCGAGCGTCGTGTCGATCTGCTGAGTCACGACGCATCACGTTGCAGGCCGGACGGTTGTTTCTGCTTCTTCCGTCTGCAGTATAACTATCTTCTTCGTCGGTCTCCGCAGGATACCACCCTTAGTTTTAACATCTGCGGTTCTCACTATGCCGTCTGGGCCTGGGTATACAGCTACTATTTTGCCTAGGGGCCAAGTGTTGCGGGGCAGCGTATTGTCAACTATGAGCACTATGTCGCCTATCTTTAGTGCTGGTCCGCGACCATGGGGCTCCCGCCGGTTTTGAAGATTGGGCAGGTACTCTTTGAGCCATCTTGGCCAAAACATATCGGCGAGGCGTTGCGAGGCGCGCCAGTGAGTGCGGCCTATGAGATCGTGGTCATCGAAGGTGCCCGGCAAGGTGATGTTGGCTGGCCCGTGCAGTAAAAAGTGGTTCGGTGTTAGAGCCTCGGGATCTTCAGGGTCGACCGAGACATGTGTCAGAGGACGACTGTTTACTGTCATTTCCACTTCGGCGAGCAGGGTGGCAAATACCTCTTCTGATGGTGTTCTACTATTGAGTACTGCGGCGAGCGCTGCTTTGACGGTCTTGACTAGGCGTTCCCAGGCTCCCCCCATAAACGGAGCTCCAGGGGGTATAAAGCGCCAGGTAATTCTTCTTTTTGTCGCCTCTATTTCCACGGCGTTGTCGGCGGCGAGTCTCAGCTCTTTTTCAGCTCCGTGCAAATTTGTTCCATTATCTGACCAAATTTCTTTTGGGCATCCGCGTCGTGCTATAAATCTGCGAAGTGCCATGATTGCCGAGTCTGTGGTCAGTGAATTCGTCATTTCTAGATGGACTGCCCTTGTTGTCAAACAAGTGAATAGAGCTACGTAGGTCTTCCGAGTGCCTCTTCCGAATGTTGTCATTAATGGCCCGAAATAATCTATACCGGTGTGCGTGAAGGCTCGCTGATGGTGTGCTAGCCGACCAGCTGGGAGGTTACCAGTCTGAGGTTCTGGTGGTGCCCGTCTTCTTCTTCTGCAGGACAGACATTGGTAGATGATACTGCGTGCTATCGTTCTAATTCCCAGAATGCAAAATCTTTGGCGACATTGGTTTATGGTCGCTTCAACTCCTTGGTGATGGCCCAATCGGTGTGTATGCTCGATGTCGAGCTTTGTGATGTAATGACGTCCGTCTAGAATGGGTGGCCTTTTCATGGCTTCAGGAATGTCTATTGCCGCGTCTATCCGTGATTTTACTATGATGACTCCATTGACTATTTCTGTGGCGATCTTTTTTAATTTACTATGACCCTGAACCGGACGATTCTTCGATAGGTCTTCAATTTCTTCTTTGAAGCAGTCTTCTTGTATGGCTCTGATTGCCAAGCCTTCTGCCTGGATAAGAAGTTCTGCAGGTATATTTCTATATTTAGTTTCTATCTTCTCAATCTTCTTTCTATTCTTGGCAGGCATCTTTTCTTGCTTCTTTCCCCAAGACGGATCTTTCTTTTTATTTGCCTTCGTTCTCGAGTACGCCGTTTTTTCTATTTTCGCTTTTCGGCATATTTCTATAAATTGAAGGACTCTAGCTATTGTTCGAATAAATCTCTCCCATCTTGAAAATTTGTTGAAGTCCGGTATAACTGCTAGTATCGTTGGTTTTTTAGTGATCTTTAATTTTCTTTCTTCTCCGGTGACTATTTTTGAAGTGCTGTTTTCTTGTGGCCAAGTTGCTGGGTCTTCTTTAAGGAAGCTTGGGCCGGTGAACCATCTATGGTTTTCGTTAAAGTTACTCGGCACTTCTCTTGTGCTATCATCTGCCACATTGAGCTTTGTGGGAACCCAGCGCCACTCATCTGTTTTTGTATTCTCTTCTAGTTCGGCGATACGATGCGCGACGAACGGTTTGTACGTTCTGGAGCCTGTCTTCAACCAAGTTAAAACTGTTCGGCTGTCGGTCCAAAAGATGCGTGCTTCTGGTTTTCTATCGTGCTCCTCTATCACACAGTTAGCCATCCTGCTGCCCATGACCGCTGCCTGCAGTTCCAGTCGAGGTATGGACGTGGTCTTCAATGGCGCTACCCTGGCTTTAGCCAAGATTAGAGGGGTATGAATTTCCCCGTTTTCATCTTCTATACGCCAGTAGAGAGCGGCGGCGTAGGCGACTTCGCTGGCGTCTACGAAAACGTGGAGTTGAAGATTTTTTCCACGGCTGTAATTTAGATAGGTTCTTGGGATGGATATGTTTTTCAGCTGTTCTAGGTGTCAGTCCACTTGCTCCATTCTTCGGCTAGGTCCACGTCAAGATGTTCGTCCCATCCTGTGCTTCTCTTCCAGATGTCCTGAAGAATTTGCTTGGCTCTCATGGTGACTGGAGACACAAGTCCCAACGGATCGAAAAGAGACATGACGATCCGCAGGGCCTGTCTTTTCGTTGGCTTCTGCCGCAGTATGTCTTCAGGTAGTCTTGAGAAATTTAAGTTGTACTTAAAGGTGTCCGACGAGGTTTGCCATGTCATCCCTAGTACTTTTTCTATCTCGGGGCCGACTTCCAGTTCTGTACCATCTGTGGAGGCGTCTGCGTCGAGTTCTTTGAGGACCCTCGGTGAATTGGAAGCCCATTTTCATCTTATAACTATTTAAACTATAGCTGTCCGTCCGGAACAGTTTCCTTTAGAATGCCTTTCTAAATCTTCAAATGTTTAGAAATGTACATACAGCCCCGTACATTTAGGTAAGTTTGCCGGTATATTTAGTGAAGCAGCTAGACTCAATTAATGTTTGATTATCTACTGACAAATGGTTGCGTGCGATGCGACATGAGCTAAATATTTTAATGACTTGCCGGTCATCACTAAAGCCTTAGTGCTTTACAAATAAACAAAAAATAAGCTCCGAATAGTTAATCCTTGTTTTGTTCCTGTCATGTAAAAGTCATTTCAAATTAGAGAAAAAGAGACAGAACACGGAATAACTATTCGAAGCATATAAGAATAAGCTTGTTTATTTCTAAGTCCCTAAGTCTATACATAGGTATATCACACTAATATTATAAATGCGAAAGTTTGTGTGTAGGTATGTATGTGTGTATATTTGTTGCTTCTTCACGCTGCAACGGATGGATGGATTTGGATGAAATTCGGCATACAGATAGTTTATAGCCTGGATTAAAACATAGAATACTTTTTATCCCGATATTCCCACGAGAACGGTAACCACACGCGTGAAACCGCGAGCGGCCGCTAGTATGTATATAAAAATGAATGCTTCTGTTTGTCAAGCATGTTGTTTTAACCGCCTTTGTGGTCTAGTAGTTAAGCCCACCAATCTCGGACCTAGAGGTTTCGACTTCACGTCCCAGCGGGGTACATGTTTGTGTACTCGGTTTGGTTGGTGATGGGCTTGTTTTTCCGCCTGGCTAGCAACCACCCATCGTATCTAAATATGTCGCAACAACATTAATGTTTTTAGCGCATCAGTGTAAACTTGCGGGTAGGCAAAGTGAGAAAACAAACCTGAGTAAAACCATGCATTTAAATCTATATACTATCTTTATACATTTTTGATGTGTAACATCTTTCCGTTCGCCTTCTATTATACAATTTGTGGGAGTGATTTCGTGAAATGTGACGGAAGTAGGTGTCGATAAATAAATCGATAATATGAACATGACATATCATTATTATCAAATGTCATTTTGATATGTTAAATGTCTTCTAATGAGTATTTACTGCATTTATTTTATAGTTATAAAATGATGTTATACCTGGGTTAGGTTTTTTCAGAATATAATGTTAAAATTGCTTATTACTAAGGTGAGATGTCAATCAAATGTTACACATCATATAGCAGAATTGAAATTAAAAATGGATCAACTTGTATTAGAAAAAACAAGCGAGCCTTACAGTAGTCGCATATGATGTGTAACATTTGACATCTCACCTTAATTACTAAGGCGTAAGTAACCTTAATCGTGTAACCTTAATTACTAAGGCGAGATGTCAAATGTTAGACATCAGGCTCGTTCTTTATTTATTTAAGTATTTCATCAAACTTAGTACTAACTTTACAGACAAATCCATTGCGATAGTACAATATGTCCATATAAGTCCTTGGTGGCCGAGTGGCAAATCTCTCGGCCCGATATCCGAAGGTTTTATTGAGCAGGGTCAATTCCCTGGTCGGACCTAAGTAGTTGCGTTTCGAAATGTTTCATGCTTAACCCGGGTTTGTAATCACCAACCTGCATTTGGCATCGCACTTCCATGGTGGTTAGCTTTCATCCCGCAGTGGGTCAATATTGTGGTCTATTTTGGAACTATTTTGGATTTTGTATTTCAGCTCTTTGTTTCATTGTGCATTAATATGGAGACGATTCAAAGATCTTTGAGCGTCTAAACAGAGTGAACGAGAGTGCGGCAACAGTGCCGTGATCTTGAATTGACGTACGAGCTGTAGCTACCGGCTAGGGTTGAGTGAGCCACACATAGTTAATTTATTATTGTGTGAATTTGGGTGTCTTATATATTATAAATGAAACACAATTTAGGTGTACACTATAAAATACTTATATCATTATAAAGTACAATCGTAATCAAATATTAATTTACAAATTGGACACAGCAAAATATTTACGCCTCGCTCGGCCAGTTTTGAAAGCTGCGTTATTAAATTTAATAACGTAATATCCGCATGCGAATGTATAATTTTTTTAAATATATTATTGGAAAGCATTTACATGGAGGTACATATTTAAAGTCGGACATATTATCAAAAATAGTTTTGGCTAGTTTTGAATATGTAATAAATTATTCTATTTCCAATAAAGAAACAAGGTTTAAAAAAGATCGGCAGCGCTCAGTGACATACTCGTTATTCTTCGTTACTACAGCAACATACGCTGCCCGATCCGCGTTTGTGATGACAGCCGCGTCATCGGGTTCTCCTTTCCCATGCTTTTTCCCGTGTGCTAATGTAGGTGAACTACGAGCTTGTGTGTGTGCGTTTCGGAGCGCTTGTGTGAAGTTGCCGCACTCTCGTTCACTCTGTTGGTCTAAACGGCTAACTCTATCATAAAATAACACTCAAAGCAAGAAATAAGAATACCCACAGAAGGTAAGTTTAAAATTCGTGTGCGTGAGAGGATCTACACAGATCAAAAATGTCTAGGTGTCAAGTACGTTCTAAGCTATGAAAAAAAATTCTAATAATATTTACCTAATCTGGTTTTCCAGACTGGCTTCTTGCTCAATTTTTTATGTTTTAGTAAACAATTTTATCACTATTATTTTGAAAAAATGAAAAAAAAATGCAATTTTGAACAGATTGGATTGGTGAAAGTTAGCTTACGTTTACTCTTTTATAGGAATTATTATGAGAGTAGCCGCGGATCGTGTACTTTTAGTGGACGTGTGTAGGCTGATGATGTATAGGAATTCAGATTGACAGTTAATTTCCATATTTAAATAATGTAAAAAATATATATTTTTCATTCAAATCGTGAAATTCACTAAAAAGAATCAATAACGATCCAAAAAAGTTAAAATATTAATTCTATAACGCAACGATACTTTAAAATGTACTCGATCCCTAGACAGACGTTGCTAGAGCATGTATTAAGCGTACCTTCTCTGAGTCTCTTTACTTTGTGCTAATAGCTTGTGCAGTCACTGTCGTAGTAACTAATGCGTGTTTAATTGAGAGACTAACAGTGACCTAATTGCATGAGACTGTTTATATTTATGTTTATGTTAAAACTTTATATTCGAAAAGTGTCGCTTTGTTCCTGTGGGAGTAAAATAGCTCTTTTCCGATAGGAACTTTTTAGCGGGCGGAAATGAGATTTGAATTTGGTACATATACCTATCATTCATAGAAATCGAAGCAAATTGTATGAATTACTGGCTGGTACGTGTTGGCTGCACGGCGCGGCGCGGGGACCCGCGCTAACTAAAAAAAAACAAAACCGCGCGTATTACGTCTCTGTATACTTAATTACATATTTCATTGTATTTTGCAAAAATAATGAGTTCTACGTCGAGTTATGAAAGTGACAATGCATTAACTTCTGAAACAATAACTGTAGAAGCTAACAACGTCGTATATTCACATGTCTTTTTTTATTAAATATATTCATTAATTACATAACACCGTCTCTAATTTATTTATCATAGAAAGGGGATGAAAAGTAGTAGTATATGACTCGAGAGCAAATTATCTTTCCGTCGGGCGATGTACTTTGAATCCCTCGCTGCGCTCAGGATTCTACTTTAGAATCCTTCGCTTTGCTCGTGGTTCAAAGTAGCGCCCTTGCCGTAAAAATACTATTTTGCTCCCTTGTCATACAATCTACTATTATCTATAACACTATTGTTATATACATTTTCAAACTTTCATTGCAATGTTGAGCATTGTTGTTTTCCGTCCGTCAGCTAGAGATAAGATATCCAGTGCCTCACTAGTTGAGGATTCCGGGTGAAGTGCGCTTCCATTATTGGCCTTATCATCATATAACATCAGGTGTGATCAAGGCACTGTGCTTACCCGTAAAATAGAAAAAAAAGTTCTATCTTTATCTATACTACTAACTATATAAATCTGTAGGCTCTGTCTGTACATGCAATTTTTCTGACAAATTTTGGGATAAATATTCGTTTTATGACTCACTGACACCAATTCTACGATTTTTGAAATTTTTGTCTGTCTGTCTGTATGTTCTCTTATAATCAAGAACGGATTGACCGATCTTGATGAAAATTTGTATGTAGTAAAAACATGAGATTGCGCAAATAAAAAAATAAAAATAAAATTGAAGTTTTATTCACAAATTTACGCACAGCGAAGCGGGCGGGTGACGGCTAGTTTTAAATAAAGTTTATTTTATTTTATTGGTTATAGGCAGGCATTTGACCACACCTCACCTGATGTTAAGTGACGGTGCGGTGTAAAGTTTTACTGCGCCAAACGAAACGTCGCGGGTATAAAAGTACTATACTATACTATAACTACTATCGTAGTGACACTAATGTTCGACAATCAAAGTCAAAGTCAAAGTCAATTATTTTTATTCAAATAAACTTTAGAAAAGTGCTTTTGAATCGTCCAAACATATTTTTACCTACTACCTATTCAGGACGTCTATTTTTTAGCTGTGGAGAAGAATGGGCGCAAGAAACTCCACAGCTTCAATATAAGTAACGACATTTACAAAATTACATGCTGTTACTAAGTTATACAAGTCTAAAATAACGTAACAATATTTAAAATTAGAAATACCTGTTGGAGTGATTGGAGCATTTTTAACCCATGCTGTTTTGTCTTTAATGTAATCAGACACTTTATAATAAGCTTTTTTATAAAGCTTTTGTTTAATGGTGATTTTAAATTTATTAATATCAAGCTTTCGAATATTACTTGGAACTTTATTTACTTGGATTGTATTTTTATGCATAATTGAAAAAAAATAATAACAATTAGATAATCTTCTCTATTTAAACTATAAATGTGCGAAATTTCATACTCCTCCGTCCGCGCACTTTTCGTAAAAAAGGGGTACAAAGTTTTTGCTTCACGTATTAATATATAGATTATAGAAGAATATTAGTGAAGTCATGCGCGTCAGGCGCGCTTAAGCAAGCAGCAGTTATCATAAATGTAACACAGAGGTTACTTAACCACTAGGGCTGTGACTTGTTTATTTTGATTATGACGTCACACACAATTCAAATATTTTATAAAAAATTGCATAACAAATTAAAGTTAATAATTATGTCTAAGTAACTCTACATACAAGATCTAGATTGGATACACTTTGGATTTTTTCTTTTTGACCACACCTTTCTGTTACACGTTGCAAACCAAAATGTTCATTCAAAATTAATAATCATTTAATCAGTTTATCTACAAATTAGCACTTTTGAAAGCATATAAAGTAAATAAATATTCTAATTCTGTTTCTGATTCTAAATGTCACTATGCCATCAGTTCGTAAGTCTACACAGAGCGGAAGGTCTTCTACTGAGAAAAGACGAATTTATTGACATAATAAATAAATTGTGTTTAATGATTAAAGATGAAATGATAAAAGCTCAGTGATTGGTTTTGCCTATACACTAACCCCCTTATTCATAAGAACTATTTAAGCATTATTTAGTTAATCATTGTTTTGTCTTTTTTTCTCAAATTCAAAATGACGTTTGTGTGACGTTGACAAAACAATATTTAACTAAATAATGTATATATAGTTTTTATGAATAAGGGGGTTAGTACTTAATAGTTGATCGATATATCTACAAGTATACGAATAAGCAAAGCACTGATATTCTGCAAATATAGAAAGAGTTCAAAAAAGTATATAAATCATTTAAACTTTAGGTTTGAATTGAATCTTAAAATAAAATGTAATAAAGATAGCCTGGTTAGATTCGATTAGATAATCTGACGAACAGACGCAATTACACTGCGCTTTCGTGTCTATACAAGATCGTCCACTCCCACATTGATTCTTCTAATTTACTGGCTCTTTTAAATTTTAAAATTAAAATTTCGGTCACGTGTTAAAATATCCGCACACTTTTTTTCTTCAAGCCTGCAAAAACAACACATCCTTCTTCCTATCGTCTGCATGTGCCGTCTATATAATGACCTCATTAATGATTTAAGTTCATATATTCGATATTGTTCGTATATTTCATCTCAGTCATGTAGAATTCCAGAATTGCATAATGGTTTCCTTAAAAACCTTCCTCTACAACCTAGTTTTATTTAAGTAAAAACATTAATTTACTTTGTTTTTTTAATTGTAACATAAATCACCTCTAAAGAGTCTAAATATTTAAATTAATATGTGTGCACTCATTATTGGATTGTAGTTTATCAAAATACTTTATATTTTGTTAGAAACCCTATTCATGTTTTACTGTAATCTGTGCTGTGCACCATAAATACATTAATAAATAAATAACTAGCTTCTCCAAAGTCATAAAATCAAACTAATAGTAGGAATACCATTACCATCAGTCGTTTCAACTGCCTCTCTGATAGTTGTCATAAAACAGCAGTAAAATTATTTAATTGAGTATTAATATTAATTTTTTAGAATAATAATATTCTACTTTTAGAATAATAATAAGAGCAGCACAAAACCGGTCGTTGTGGAGATCCTTGGGGGAGGCCTTTGTCCAGCAGTGGACGTCTTTTGACTGAGATGATGATGATGATTCTATTTTGGTAGCACTTTTAGTCCAATACTACAATTTAAGGTCATTGATTACTGCCACAGAGTAGAACAGTGAGGACACAAATCGAGTTACATTATTGACACAGGGTAACATTCAATTTGTGTGACGTGGAGGAGACGAATAGCGAAGAAACGTGTCAGTCCAAATAAGTGTAAGTACCTCCTACAATCTAGTTAGTGATCTCGCGGAGGCGTCGTAACTCAGGCCGACACTTGAGTTGTTGCTTAATTTTTGTTACGCTTACTTCCTCCCTCGAGTTAGGCCTGAATTTTGTAAGTCAGATTTCACATTATCTCTTTGAAAACCAACTTTACTGACGATTATGTCAGCTTTCAACACGTCAACAACTAAAGTTAATGTTTGTCTATTCTGATTAGTTTGTTCTTAAGTGAACTCTTCTAAGTAGCCTATTTTTTAAATGAAACGGTTTCTACGAAGATTCATATTGCACGAACAAAAGATATTGTAAGTCAGTGCACTCGATATAAATCAATGTTGACGATTTGCAATCTACAAATCCCACGGCAGCTGCGGTAACAACATTTTTGAAAATAATATAAAAAGAAAAAATGCATGCTTTAAAAATACTAGACGAAAGAAAACACTTCATTTATTTTTCTATTTACTTAAAACTGTTACCTAATTTGTTGGTATAATAAAAGTAACATAGGTTATGAATTTAACAGTATAACTTCGATGTTTGACACTAAGAATAAATTTAAAGCTAAGTGGGGTCTTTAAGTCAGCAGTAAAAGTCACTGAGCACTTTAGCACTTTGTCGAAGCAACTAAATAATCAAACAGGCGCTTGTCAACTTCTAGTAAACCTATTTGAAATGGTACTAAAGTGGTCAGTGTTTTCCGTTGCTGAAAGATACAAGTAATATTCCAGGATCAAACCAGGATCCATTCCAGGATCGTCCAACAGAATAACAATCAAGATGACTTCACTATTTATTTGCTAGAAAAAATTCCGTAACAGTTATCAATATTCAGTGATTTTCTGTAAAATGCTGCCTAATAGAGAAGGTAAAGCAATATAACTATAGTTATGGATGCCTACTGGCTCGAGAAACAATATCGAGCCTTAATTTCCTGTCCTAAACCAGTCCACTAGTGCAAACTTTCAATCTTTCCTGCTTCGACCATAATAAATTGCTTCAGACGAGATTTATCACAGGTTAATAGAAAGCGTTTTTACATTTATAACTTAACTTCAACATAACCTTTTTTTGAAAAAGCAATAACTATTTGGAAGACATAAAAACATAAATAATAATTATATGGATAATTGTAACACATTTAAAATATTCTTGATTATGTAAATATTTACGATGCACTTACATAAATGCAAACGAATGCGTTGGGCGAGTGAAATTAATGTGAAATAGTGCGATTTTTTCGTGTGTTGTGCTAGCGAACGAATGTAGGCATTTTATTTAAGTCAAGTTCTAACGTAAGTGATTATAGGTCTTGATTGGGAATAAATATCTTTAAACCTAAATGTAATGCAAAATAGTCTCAGATGGAAAATAGAGAAAATTACAGCTTTGCAGTAGAACGCAGTTAATCGGAAAGATAGAACTTTTCCACGAGCTCCTTACGTGTGCGAATGGATTGTGCTCGCCTAATCGCAACTGGAATCGAGTTCCAGGGACGAACAGCTTGAACGGCAAAGGAATAATCATGAAAGGTGGTGCTGGGTAGAGGGGTTTAAGGCTTAAGTATTACAAGTATTTTTCATTACCTTCCGTAAAGGTACAGCTCAAGTTTTTAGTCGAAGCTCGTTTAGCTCATGTCTTCACGCAAGAAAAATAACGGTTCCTATCAATACATTTTCATTATTGTCTAAAATTATACCTGAAAATAAAATGTAGAAACTTAAAATATTCGTTTTATATCATTAGTGCACAAAGACACGAGACTGTCTTTTGTTGTATCTGCAGTAAAGCATCGTCTCGAATTCTCTCGATAACAAGCGCATTTCAATCTCCTTAAAAGCCCATAACGATATAAAATCCGTCACACACAACAATGCATTATTCATAGACCCGCTAAGATAAACTTCCAAAACAACGTATCCGTAATTCCGTATTACTCGGTAACATGTTATTCCTTAAATACCTACCTTTTTGTAATTCATCAAATGTGATTACATCTGTAGGTAGTTTTTTTGGGAAAGTAATTGCTAAAGTGGTTGTTGACTGATCAATCAAGCGCATTGCCTCGATCAGACCAATTCAGCTGAAACCGCTTACTGCTTCTGCGATCTACTGGTTGGACTACCAGCCTCAGATCGGAGGTCTCGGGTTTGATTCCCAGGGGGAGTAATTCTTTGCACTTAATTTGGTTGGTGGAAAAAATAGTTTTAAGCTAAGATAATGGTAGTTGTACCTCCACCTTATTTTTAGGTAAGTATGTAGTCATTACTTCTATGTTAGTAGCATTGTGTTACCGTCAGCTAGAAATAAAATAGCCAGTTCATTGGTACTTGAGGATTCCAGGTGAAGTGCGTTTCCACTTACAGTTTCATCAGCATTTTATATCAAGTAAATTGAAGGCCACGTATAAGTCATAAGTCTTATTCCTTGTCTACGAAACTCTGTGCAAAATTTCAACTTTTTCTAAGTCAGACAGCGAGTGAGTTAGAGCTTTTCTTCTATATGCATTAATAAAGTGTAATAAGCTTTTTTAGCACATAATAACACATAATAGGTACAAAAAAGGTATGCTTGTAATTTCTTAGAAAGAAGTTTGCGTTAAGACCCCCGTTGAACACTTAATTTATAACCCTACTTCTGACGCAATGGAAAGTGAATGTTTAAAATGTAAATAAGAAATGGCCGTGAACACTACCATAGTCTTTACTACGTACCCGAGTTTATGGGTGAGTCGTAGTGGCCGAGCAATTCCCGGAGGTTTTCTAGTGTCGGCATAACGCGAACGTGTCGCCATACTTAAGTACTAGATTCTCCGAGGTGCTTGAGTCGGATGACGAGAACAGACAAACTCGTGTAAACCGTGTTGTACTCTGAGCTACCTGCTTAAGAAGCTTATTACACTGTATTAATGCATATAGAAGAAAAGCTCTAACTCACTTGCTGTCTAACTCATCAACGTCTAGCTTAGAAAAAGCTGAAATTTAATAGTTATAATAGTAATAATTCTTTATTTTACACAGACTTTCCCTTATGATGTAGATAAGGAACCTTATGTTATCTTATCTTAGTGGGGCCTGCTGAGGTTTCCCTCTTGCAGTAACACTTCGACCCATCGAGATCTTTTGTGCAACCCCATCCTTTCACTCTTCTTCCTCTGTAAAGATAGATGCCATAAATTTGGCCACGTCCTTAAGAGCGAAGAGCCTGAAGTCCTCCGGTTTCGGATAGGCCGACCCCAGGAGTCCCATTCTTTTCATAGCCAGAGAGTTGCAGTCACACAGTACACTCCACATGCCCTACACAAGCTATTTGTTGATAGATGCGTTCAGTGAAGCATTTGTTTTGTAGCATAGTGCCCTGTCAAGGCACCGATGGTTAATTGGGCCTGCCTTTTACTGCCTCCGCATATGAACTTACTCCGTCCTAAGGTGTTTTCGCCTAGGAAGGATTTGGAGTGTTTCATACCCGGCTGCTCTTTCCATTCGATGCCGTGCCTGTTTTAGACAAGAAATAATAAGGTTTATGACTAATATTTGAATATTAAATGCGGTCTCGAAAAAGGTTATTTTCTACCTTACATTTGCGTCAAAAAATATTGGATAATGCCCTATCATAGCAGGACACTTTCCATTACAAATAAACACAAACAATATAGAAGACAATCACAACATCTAAAAAAACAAAATAAAAAAATCTAAGTTATCAAATTTACATCAGGTAAAAGTTTAAATTTCCACAATATCATACAGTACCACTACAGTACTCTAATAAAAGTCAAAAATTGTTTCAGAAAAACATAGTCAATCTATTGTAATTAATACTAACAATAAGATAAGTATGCAAGAGCAGACCAGCCTCCACAGGCGGCAAACGGAATACTGCTAGGCTCTGAAGGGCGATTTTGGAACCGGTGACTAATTCTTACATTATGATATCATTACGAGGTCCCTTTCTCTCTTACATAGTCACTGGTAATTTATTTTTGATACCGATAATTCTCGAACGGTATGTATTATAATAATCAAACGGTAAATGATTCAAAAAAATATAAATTTTCTTGTTTATTTCATATTACTTTTAAGTTTAAGTTCACCGGTTAGATTCAAGAACGACCCCCCAAAAAAACCACGTGAAAGAGCGTACCATAACCTACCATGTAGTAGTAGAGTAGTAAATAGCATATAACTGTCCCACTGCTGGGCAAAGGCCTCCATCATTGAAATCAAGTCATCATTACAATTGATGGGTAACCTACCATAGCCTACCATATTGGGCCCATATTATGTGGTTAGACTGGGTCAGTAAAAACTGGGATCGTGCCTTCCAAACAATATAATGAGCTCGATATATTTGAAACTTGATCACTCATCCGATAACCCGCAATGTGAAAGTTGCTTAACTTTAAAAAACGTAAAACACGCAAGCTGCGCGCCATATAGCTCCTCCTTAATTATTCAATTCACTTAATTTAACAACTAAATACCTAGTGAGGTAACCTAGTAACCTAACCTAGTAATAAGTAAGTAAAGTAGGTAACCTAGGTAGGTAACCTAGTGAGGTACCAACACTACCTACTCAATGTAATACTAATAACAGACCTTGAGTTAAAAAGCAAAGTTAATTTAGATTAACTCTTTTGATCACTACACCCAACACCTGTGTGCCACTGGAATTAGGTAATCATAACTTATAAATGAGAAAAATCTTAGTTAGGTACCAAATTTACAATTTTATTGCAAACAGTTTTGATACAAAAGGTGAGTCCAAATTGTTGTTATAATAAAACTACTTTACTTTATTTCAACTATTCATTTTAACTTCTTTTTCTGTACTACACAACATGACTATAAAAAAACGAGCGAGCCTTAGAGTTAAAATAGTTAAGAATAGATTAAATTAAAAAAATATAGACCACAATATTAACCCACTGCGGGATGAAAGCTAACCATCATGGAAGTGCGATGCCAAATGCGGGTTGGTGATCACAAACCCGGGTTAAGCATGGAACATTTCGAAACGCAACTACTTAGGCCCGACCAGGGAATTGACCCTGCTCAATAAAACCTTCGGATATCGGGCCGAGAGATTTGCCACTCGGCCACCAAGGACTTACATGGACTTGTTGTACTATCTCATTGGATTTGTCTGTAATGTTAGTACTAAGTTTGATGAAATAATAAAATAAATAAAAAACGAGCCTTACAGTAGTCGCATATGATGTGTAACATTTGATTGACATCTCAACTTGGGAATAAGCAATTTCAACATTTTATTCAGAAAAAACCTAACCCTGGTATTACATCATTTTATTAAGTTAAATGACTATAAAATAAATGCAGTAAATACTCATTCGAAAACATTTGACATATCAAAATGACACAATATGTCACATATAATAATATTAGGTCATGTTCATATTATCGATTTTAAATTTACAAAATGACGCGCGCTTGCGCGCTTTCCCGACATCCTGTCACACTGTTACACCTACTTCCGTCACATTTCACGAAATCACTCCACTAAATGTTTTTTTAAACCCAGTTATTAAAAACATTGGTGTGTTAATAAAAGTTTGACATGGGTAAAGGAAGACCACAAACTAAAAACCACTTTATTACCCCTTGTACTGTCTTGGTGATCTGGGATTGCCAAGAGCAATCACCAGTGTTCACTCCATCAGCATGACTTATTCTATCAGAGGCATGTGTTTCATCATAGTTTCCATTTGTATGTTATTTACAGAGGCCTTAGCATTCTTTAACAAAACTCAAAATGATACGCAAAAGGAGAGACGTGAATTGAAATCAGTTATGAAGAAGAGAATCTACAATAAAGAAAGAAAAACTCAGATGTTCCAAAACAAAATTGGTGGTAGAAAAAAGTCTGTGAAAAAGAGCTACAGGAAGAAAACTTTGTATATATAGAAAGCGAGCGAAAAGATGTTACACATAAAAAAATATGATCTTGAGAATTGTCCTGATGAATTCACTTTACAACGTTTAAATACATTGAAATTACGGCGAAAGAAGATGGCGGAAGCTAGGCTAGGCTTAGGCTTGCGAGGAGGACTTAAAACATGCCCGACCGTCTTCGAAATCAAGAAGATACATTAATAACTACATACTAGGAATTGAAGGTGGGAGTTTTGTTTCTTAAATTAATTTATTAGCACTTATGAAAACAGTTAAATCTAACATTCTGCCAAATTGTAGTACAGTTTTTCGGCAACGTTCCCGTAGAAACACATTACATTTCTAAAATCTAAAAAATAACTTAGACTGAAATGCCTACATAAATACTTAACATATCCATATCATTGCTTAACAAGTATAATTTTAAACTATACTAACATGAAGCCTCCTGATAGCAACGCATTTAAAAAAAAACATTATTACTAGTTTACTTCTAATAACCCATACAATGAAATTTCAAAATACAGACAAATTTAATTAAAAAAATAAAATTATGTAATCTATTCTTTCTAGCCCTTGACCATAGCAGGCTTGGCATAGCAGTTCTGAGAGCAGTGGTCGAACGACTATACCACTCTGGCGGTTAATATAAGGAATCCTTTATTTATAAGTTACTGCGCAATAAGTTATACTGTTCTCAGTTTCCCAACAGAATAAATTTTGAAGTTCCTACCCAGTACTCCCGTTACAAAATCACTCTTATATACCTACCCACCTTTCACAAAATCAGGGATGCTATTTCGGAACCAGTGACAAATTCGAGATATCAATTACGAGCGCTCCCTCCCATTCGAAGCCGCCGGTGACTATTTTGACACTGCCAATCCTCGAACGGTATATCAAAAGTGATTAAATAGCTTATTCCCGTTTTCAGTCAGGCTCCAAAGTTTTAAGTAACTCCTAAGCTAAGTTAGGTGATGGTCGCCCAAGTAAAATAGTCACCTATTAAAAAAGTTACATAGTCTTAACCGCCACTGTGGCCTAGTGGTTCAGACCACTGGTTTAGACCCAGAGATCCCGGGTTCCATTCCCAGTGGGGGGTGGGTACGTGTTTTTGTACTCAGTTTGGTTGGTGGTAGGGCTTGTTTGTCCGTCTGGCTAGCTACCACCATCTTATCTAAATATGTCGCCATAATATCAATGTTTGTAGCATTGTTGTATTCCGGCAGCTAAAGATAAGATAGCCAGTCTCACTAGTTGAGGATTCCGGGTGAAGTGCACTTCCACCAATTGGTCTTATCATCACTTAACAGATCAAGGCACTGAGCTTACTCGAAAAATATATTTAAAAAAACCATAGCTTAGAGTTACCTAAGACTTAGCGGACGTTGATGAGTGGAGTGCTTGCAGAAGTGGTCCTTAGCCAACCCCGTGGTTAAAAAGGGATGTTACTAGGGTTTATAGTGGGTAGGCCTCATCTCATAAAGTTATTATGATCTCAGACCTCCTGTCTCCTCATCGAGTATTTCGTAATGTCTGGGCCACAAGAGTCTGAAGACAGGTTATGTAGGTCATAACCCAAGGTCGCCCTGACACAGATGTAATATTAAGCAAGACAGCATTTTCTCGAGTCCTAACATCAATATTTGTAGCATTGTTGTGTTCCGGCAGCTAGAGATAGATAGCCAGTGCCTCAGTAATTGAGGATTCCGGGTGAAGTGCGCTTCCACATTCAGCCTTATCTTACTTTGCATCAGATGAGATGAACGCTAAGTGCTTACCCGTAACCAATTAAAAAAAAAGTCAAAAAGGGTAATTGAAAAAAAAACAGCCAGACTTCTTGGCGGGAAAGTGAAGCGTCATGTCTGCGGTTTTGTCTTGTTTTCCAAATTTTGTGTTATGTCGAATATTAATGTTAAATAATGGTGGATTATTAACCGTTAAGTGCTTGTGAGTGTGCATAAGTGTTGGCAAATGAAACAAAACAGTGCAACGTCACTTTTCAAATTCTCTCAAGAAGCTCGCGTGAGGACTTAGTAAAGCCCCACATCTTTACTGAGATACTCGAGGGGTTGGGGGGTATATCATTTCTCACTTCCCATTTCTAATGTCATTCATCATCATTTATGGAAATATTGTTTATTTATGTATTACTTGTACGAAAAATTACTTTGACACTGGCTAAATGTGCTAATCGCACAAAGCCATCAACTAAAAGAAAAAAAAAAAACAGCCACAACATAATTTTTTATTTCAAGATATACTCTTACCGTTATGATAACGTACCCCAGTGTACTAGTCATCATCATCATCTCAGCCAAAGACGTCCACTGCTGGACAAAGGCCTCCCCCAAGGATATGAGGGGTATTTGCCGTAATCGCCACGCTTGGCAGGCGGGTTGGCGATCGCAGTAGGTTGAGGGTAACCTCAGAGAGATGCTGCTGCCCATCCTCTGGAATGGTCCCTTAGTCGGCTTTTACGACACCCATAGGAAGAGATGGGGTGGTGCAATTCTTTATCCCCGGCACCACACAGGGAACTACTAGTATTGAGCGCTAATTTCCCTGTAGCATTGCTAGTAATTAGCAAACGAGTAGGTACGGTGGAATTTTAGATTTATTTGCGCATTCAGTACCCCCGTTTCGTAAAAAAGTCAAAGCCCATCTGACAGCTTATCGTTCATGATACGTGGGAATTATTAGTACAAGGATGTGCATTTTTTTTTTGAAAAAAGGTGTTTTCTGTTTTTTGCATTTTCATGCATGCGGCTCTTAAAGTTTGGTAACAAGAAACCTAGGCAGTAAAAGTTTATTAGAACATGTGCAGTATACGTAGGTATACCATCAACTAAATAGGTATTCAAAGAGGTTTAACACGAACTACTTATTGTTTTCTAAAGTTTACGCGAACACTACACATTGAAATGAAACAACTTTTATGGATCTACTCGCGTTTACCTGTGCGTGTACTGTTTAACTGGACTGCGACTGCGGGCTCTCTTACATCGGGCAAACAAAGAGAAGTGTAGGAACCCGTGTTAAAGAACATATAGCCGACGTCAAGCATAGGCGCGAAAATAAGTCTGGGGTATGCGAACATTCCCTAGAGGGGCCCAACCATTACATCAGATTTGATAAACCACAAATACTCACTAGAGAACAACGATTCATCCCTAGGATGATACGCGAGGCTATTGAAATGAAAAAACATCCTAATTTCAATACAGAAGATAGTTGGAATCTACCACCAGCCTGGGATCCCATCATACAAAATATTAAATCCCAGCCCCAACACCATACTGCCAAATCAAAAAAAACTGTAAGCTCTTTCTGCGTAAAACGGAACGCACCTGATTAAATTTAAATGAGGTTATACAAGCTACTAACTAATTATGAGACGACCAACACCTCAGTCTCCCTGTGACCAAGGACCCCGCAAAGGGTTCGAAACGTCAGGATAAACATTAATTAAAGTAATGTGTAAATTAAACTCGAGTAGATCCGTAAAAGTTGTTTCATTTCAACGAACTACTTAGTTTTAATATCCTAGGTATACCTTACAGCTACTGCGGTTATTATCACACTAATATTATAAATGCGAAAGTTTGTGTATATGTATGTGTGTATATTTGTTGCTTGTTCACGCTGCAACGGATGGATGGAGTTGGATAAGATTCGGCATACAGATACACACTTATATATCTTGATAGATCTCGCGATTTCAAAGTCCCATAGTAATCGAAATTGCTTATTTTGATAGGCTGTTTTATCCCCTTTCAGGATGTTACACCTTTTCCAAACAGCCTGTATATACGTTAATTTAAAAGATTAATGCTGAAGGTTTATTTCGACACTTAAGAGCCGTAGCTTCTAAAGGAAACATCAAACTAGGCCACTCTGATGTAAAACGTGAATTATAAGGGCTTCAGTAGATAAATCTCTGTGTAAATTCAAAACATTTGCAATTGTGATGATGTGAGAACACATTTATTTGGTGGTATGTTTAACTTAAGCTCACTTGAGAGAAGGTCGTTAGCGGACAGGTTTGCACGTTAGCGTTGCGATTTCAAAAGTTAAGCAACTTTCACAATGTCTTGTCATGAGATGGGTGACCAAATTAAAATATATCCTTTGCACTTTGAACGGCACAACCGTTGGCCTCGATTGTTGAAGGAAGCGGAGCTTATTTCACCTGGCTACGACTTTCCGGAATGTGACTGTAGCTATGATTGACAGCCTACAGCTCCTAGGTGTAGAGCTCTCGTCCAACCTCAACTTCGGGCAGTACAGCGAGTCCAAAGCAAAGACTGCAGCAAAAAAACTTGGGGTTCTCTCTAAGGTCAGGCGGTACTTCACGCCAGAACAGCTGCTCTAACTTTATCAAGCACAAGTTCGATCATGTATAGAGTACTACTGCCACCTTTGGGATTTTTTTTTATTTTTATTTTTTTTAATAAAAATAAACTTACAACTAACTTTGACAATAAATACGTCTGTGTCTGAACTAGATAATATAATTATCTGTTTTTCAGACAAACAGCACTCTTCCAGTTATTAGCAGGTTATAAAAATTCCAACATTAATTAAATACACTCTCTGGTAAGGTAGGCTAAAGCACTCTTATCAAAATTATAATTTACGTGTGGTATGACCTCCCTGTGTGTGGAATGAAAATGTATGAGTGTGTGTGTGGGAGGATGTGTAGAAAAAAAGGAAAAAAAAAAACTATTGAATAATATTAAATAAGTTCTCGGTTTCGTCGTATGTCAGGTTATGAATGTAATCTACTACTTTTTGTTTACACTGTCTCTTGTTTAATGTCTGGATATTGATAATTTTATTAATTTTATTATAAAGATGGGGACCTAGGAAGCAAAAATGCTTATGTACATATTTATGTTTAAACTTTGGTGTGTCAATGTAACTAATAGCTCTGCGACGTCTGGTGTTTTTAGGAATATTTTCAATTTTTATGTTAGAGTGTTGTTTAATGATAGTGAGCAATATGAATAATTTACGGACTGAGAGGACTTCGCAAGTCTGATACAGTAGGTGAGTGGGGAACAAAAAGGGGCGGAAAGTGCTTACTTTGAGGATGGCTCGTTGTGCTATTTCTAGGGATTTCATAGAGGTCTTTGGAGCACCTCCCCAGACAGTAATGCAATATCCCAATACCGACTGACAGAGTGCCAAGTACACTTGTTTAATTATTTTAGATGCTGCAACATGCCTTAAATTTTTAAAAATATATATTAATTTCCTTAATCTTGATGTTAGTAGCTCTATATGCAGTCTAAAAGAGAGGTTGTTGTCAATAACTATGCCAAGATATTTTAGCGATTCTGCTTCAGCTATATGGGGACAGTTACATAACATATTATTACAGCAGTTGTGTGCAATCAAGTTGCAAGACACGGGTGGTGGACTGGTATTGCGCATTGAGAAAATCATATAGTGCGTTTTATCTGCGTTTAGCGTAAGAATATTTTTCTGTAACCAGTGGCTGACTTTGTTAAAACCACACTGGGCGTTTCTATAAACTTCTTCCCACGTTTCAGCTGAGAACAAAAGCACAGTATCATCAGCATAGGAAATTATTTTTCCGCCGTTTAAGTCTAAGTCACAGAGATCGTTTAAATATGCGAGAAATAGACTCGGGCCTAGGATACTGCCTTGCGGCACGCCATATGTAATCGGTAGGTCATTACTAACATTATTGTCTATTTTAACACATTGAAAGCGATTTGAAAGGTAATCCTCAAATAGTTTCAACTGTTTCCCTCTAACACCAAATCCTTCAAGTTTATTGAGAAGCAGGGGCACCGACACCGTATCAAAAGCTTTGGCTAAGTCCAAAAATACGCCAATTGTTTTTTTCCCTTTATCCATACTCCTTACTACATAGTCAACAAGCTTGTGGCAATATAAGCAATAAGCGATTTACAAAGCAAAATCTATATAGCATCAGCAGTTGTCGGTAGTGTGTTAACAAGTTCCGGGCTAACTGACTGTGAGCGCTCGGCGGCGTTCATCGGTCGGGCGTCCTCGTTACTCGTCGCCGCCCGGCGGTCGGCTCGTCTCGGGCGCAGGCAAAAAACTACCCAAGGTCGCGCGCATCTTGTTTTGCATGAAGGATGCGCGCTCACTGCTAGCTGCGCGGCGATGCATTAGTGCGATGCTCCGCTATATTGAGTTAGTACTTTGTTTATTTATGTAAGTATGATAATTATGAATGTTATTTATTATTGTTTATAGTTAATTGATTTTAATGTAATGTGTTATATTAACTTTTGAATACTAATGATTATTTAGTGTTATCTATTTTAGTAGTTTGTGTATGAGTTTATTTATTAATTTAAGTTTTATCATATGTATGTATATATTATGTAGATGTAGATGTTATGTAATATAGTAAGTATATTATTATTATAAAACTAATACTGTATATGAGTTATAAGTACATATTTTACATTAATGTTTTATTTATATACTATTGATATTTTATTATATATATTTAATATGTAGTTTTGTGGGGTTGCCACAAGCTCATGTACTGCATCACAGGTTGATTTCCCGCTTCTGAAACCAAACTGGTTGGACGAAAAAAGTTTATTTTTTTCCATATATTTTACCAATCTATTATTTATGATGCGTTCCAAGAGCTTAGAGATCGAGGGGAGTATGGATATCGGTCTGTAATTAGCGACACTGTCCCGGTCACCCTGCTTATGAATAGGCAGTACAATAGACCTTTTCAAAACTGACGGAAAAGTCCCTTCGATCAGACACAGATTAAAAATATGTGTTAAAATGGGGACAAAAAGGTGAATATTTTGCTTAAGTAGGTAATTAGGAATTGCATCCCATCCAACGGCACAGTTATCTTTTAAGTTTAGAATTAAACGTGCTACTTCCGATTCGTCAGTGTCCAACAACACAAATGATTTTAGTGTTCTAATTTGTTGGTCATAAAAATTATTTAAATGAAGTGGATTGTCACATCTTACCGTCCTATCAGCCAACGTCTTGCCTACCAAAACAAAGAATTCATTAACATCGTCGATCGATTTTTTAGGATTATCAGAATTTAATAGTTCTGTCGCAGTAGATTTCTTTTTATTTGTGTAAGTAATGTTTTTTATAGCGTCCCAAATCTTTTTATTATTGTTACCGGCTGTCTCTAATAAGTTTTTATCATAGTTTCGTTTAACTTTTTTAATTAAATTATTGCAAAAGTTTCTGTATCTAGTATAAGTTAGCTTAAGACTTTCATTTTCAGGTGATTGTCGTACACTTTTATGTAGTTTATCTCGATGGCGCATGCAACGTATTAATCCAGGCGTTATCCATGGCTTGATGATTTTATTTCGTCTCGATAACTTTATCATAACAGAATTGTTTTCTATGGCACGTTGAATCGAGTTAATAAAATAATTCATAGAACTGTTGGCATTTCCTGTATTATAGATAGGTTCCCAGTTGATTCTAGAGACTTCAGAGATGAGATTCTAGAGCTTTGGACTCGATTGAAAAACGAGCTAAGAGACTCATTGGTGACCCTGCCTTGATAAACGCCAAGTTGCAAAGTATAGAACATTGGCGTAAGGTGACTCGTCTGTCGGTCTTCTACAGGATTAATTTCGGAGAGTGCGCGAAAGAGTTGCACGACCTAATCCCACCATCCACTTTCTGCTATCGGAGAAAGTTAAATTAAATTAATCTTTCATTCTAGGCGCGAGTTCCATCCCTATGTTGTAGATATGCCACCTTGTCGCACAAGCCAATGCGGTTCAACTTTCTTAGTGCGTAAAGCTAGGGAATGGAACGCGCTGCCTCCGAGTGTGTTCCCTGAAAGGTATAATCTGGACCTCTTCAAGGCCAAAATGAAGGGTTGTTGTACATTCGCCACAAAGTTAGTTTGCCACAGAAAAAAGTATGTGTAAATTCGCCACACTCTTATTTTCGACACAGACAGCAGAAAAATCGAATTATTATAAATATACTTTCCCCGTAGATACACTTTTAATAAAACTGCACTTTTATTCCTGTAAGAATAGATACTGAGACTGTCCTCTTAGACACACTTTTAGGTACTGTTGTGTATAAAATAATTGCTGGAGATAAATCATTTGTATGTATGAACCACAGGCATAAACAATCTTTTATATACCTTCATGTTGCACTAGATTTAATATTTCTAACATTAAGTACCAGGCTACCATAACTATGCAGGAGATTGCTTATTAATATAAAAGAATATTATTATAATCTTTGCTATATGTATATGTATTTACAAGACTATATTATTCTTCTATTAATAAGCAATCTCCTGCATAGTTATGGTAGCCTAATACTTTATGTTGGAAATATTGAATCTAGTTCACTAATAAATTTTTTTTTTTTTTTTTTAAAAACATTTCTATCTACATAGAATACACTGAACACCTGCTCAATAAATGCTTTTATTGACAAAAACAACTCTCTATTTTGATTTGAATTTTAAAGCACTTCCGATTATGCAATGAAGTTTCACTGTTGGATTTATTCCTGGACGACGACTCACAAGTTCACCAGGAGTTTTGCCAGACGATCAGCGAGTCTATATTGAGAGCTTCCTTTGATTTGAATTATGAAAGGGTCATTTACATTCCTATTAGGGCAGTTGTTGCGAAGCTGCCACAGAATCGGAGCGAACAGACCAGACTAATTTGTTTTAAAAGCTTGATGCTTTGATGCACGTTTAATTTAATAAGCCTTTGCCGAGTTTCGTTGCTGGTTTTTTTTCTGTACTAGGTCTCCCGTAGACTTATGAACCAATGGCGAAGTGGCTTTCAGAAGTGCTTTTTTCTTTCTTTGTTTTATGAACCTTATTGTGCTTTTGCACAATTCTGACAATGAAATGTTGCTTTCGTTTTACTTCCATCAAAGCTAAAAGTAAACTAATTAAGTTAGCTTGTTGGTAGCGTATACATTTTTGTTGATTTTCTCAGTATCTATCAATATAGCATTGTGTAAGCATAAATAATAATATAAATCATATAGGTGAAAAGTTTCAGCATTTTCTACCTAATAACATCGGGACTTTCGAGACTCTTTTTTAAAATTCTTATTTAAATTGTTAAAATTTTAAAATTATAATAAAAAATAATCTAAATTATTATTTGAATATAATTTAACAAAACACATAGCTCTTAACACGTATGGCTTATAATGGTTGTTGCAAATAAACAGGCATTTATTTTTGTTGGAAATAAAACTTTGATTTGTATTATGGACGAATCGATTCTCGAGATTCAATTTGTTTGGTGGCATAATGGCCCCATCACTAATTGTTCTTTTTTTCTTTGTTGGTACACTTGTCTCGGGAAGGCAACAATGGCTGGTTGATAGGTTATCGTGTGTTGATAATTAAATAGATTTTATGTAGTAATAAGGGCATTTGGAGCCGTATTACTTTAATTAAGTGTATTGTGCAACCTGTGTTTTGTGAGTGTGTACGTCGTAAGCGAATCGCATCGGGAGTACAATTCGCCGCTGTCGACGTCACCGCTGCTGGAGTAAACAGGTATTTCCTCGGGGGAAAAAGTGCACTTGGGGTAGTTTGGGTGTGATTAGGGAACCCTAGAAGACCCGGAGTCGGATTGGGGCCCCATCAGACCATATGGATCCCGTTCTGGACGGCGGGAGCGGCATGGAACTGTGAGTGGATTTTGTAGATTTTAAGTTGTAGCATAGTGTGTGTTGTGGGTTTCCGCAACATTTTGGTAGCAGAGCGTGGTTAATACCGGACCTCTAGGTTAATCGGTGTAATTTTGTGTATTTTTTTTGTTCGTAATAGGTTAAGCTCATTTCGTGTAAAATCGCACTTCCGGGACAGGTGCGGTTGAATTGTAAGGTTGGTAGTACCGTTGTTTTCGTTCGTTCATTCATTTGGGCTGGGACATTTCTCGGAACGTTAATTGTTATTTAATTTCGTTCAATTGAAAGCATCGAGTCGATTCGGGATAATCGATTCCGTGTTTTCGTTGACTCGTTTTAATTTTGTGTTTAGGTTTATTTAGTTTAAATTATTTATAATGACAGCGTCACGGCAGGAGTTGGCTCAGCAGCTCCGGTGGTTCACCGGGCTGCTTGCATTAGTAGATCGGCCTAATCGGGAGGACGCCTTGGAGACGCGTTCGAAAGAAATGCAGGCTCGTTTCTTGTTGGCCGAGCGGTCGGTAACCGCTCTATTGTCAACCGACCCGGTCGGGGAGAAGGAGCTGGCCCTCCACGCCCAATATGTCAAGGATCTGGAGCACATCCAAGACATTTACGACGAGGTCCTTCAGCGGGTGAAGGACATCGAGCGACTGCGGGAGGGGAAGCCTGTTGCGCGTCCCGCTTCGCTCCACACCTCTGGACCCAGCGCCATGGGAAGATTGGGTGCCCTGGAGGTCCCGCATTTCACCGGATGTATGCGGGACTGGGCTGGATTCCGGAACATGTTTTTGGCCTTGGTGGATACTCGGAAGGATTTCACCAAGGCCGAAAAGCTGGCATATCTCCGTTCCTTCCTAGACGGAGAACCCAGACAGCTCGTACAGCATCTGGAGCTGCAGGATGCGAGCTACGACACCGCCATGCAGCTGCTGGAGAAGCGGTACGAGAAGCCGCGTCTTCAGGCGGACGCGCACGTGACCCATCTGCTGGGATTGCCGAGGGTCAACCATAGGGCTCAGCTGAGGGCGCAGCTGATCACCCCGCTTACCGTGTCCTTAAACGGGTTAAGGACGCTCGGACTGCCCGTCGACCAGTGGTCCTTCTTTCTTCTGCACATCGTTCTGGCCAAGTTGTCGCAGGAGATGAGGGACAAGTTCGAGCGGAATCGACTGGTCCACAAGGATCTCGGCAGCGTTCTGCCCTCGATAGGGGAACTTCTGGAGTTCCTGGAAGAGGAGACTGGCCTGCTGGAAAACCAGCTAGCCTCCCAGGAGGCTCCGACAAGTGCGCCGGCCCGCACTTCCGGAGTCTACGGCGCCCAGCCGCCACGCAACCCAGGGAAGGGTCGCGGCAGGCTGGTGGCTGCGGCCGCCATCAACCCCGGTTCTGGATGCCGGGTTTGCGGACAGCAGCACTTGGAACAGCTATGTCCAGCAATTCTCGGGCTGCCCACAAAAGAGCGCCGAAACCTCGTTCGGACACGAGGATTGTGTTATGCCTGCCTGGGAGGACATAGGTATAATGAGTGTCCCCAGGCGAGGCCTTGCGATGTGTGCGGCGGACCGCACCATCGCTTACTGTGCACCCGTAGTGCTGAGGGCTCAGCACCGGTTCGGGATCTCTCACGGGTGGCGGTTTGGGGCCGGGGTCAACTCCGCCTCCGGAAAGACGGAGTCCGCCACGGCCGCCACACTACAACCCCTCGTACACCCCGGCTCAGGTGAGTTGGGGACCGCCGGAACGGAGCCAGGTTCTGGCTACAACCCGGCACCCGGCGCGACCAACACCTGGAGTTGGTGCCTCTAAGGGCCACTGGGTACAGGGAGCCCCACCTCCGGACCCAACACCCGGATACTTGTACGCGTATCCTCCGCCGCCGTTACCGGAACAACAACGACGTGAGAACCGTCAACAGTTCTCACCGGTACTGCACGAGTACCCGAGGTTGGAATACCACCCACCCTATCACCGGTATGGTAGGGCAGCTGGATACGCACCACCCCGGATGGTGGCCTGCACGCGTCCGACTTACTGGCCGAGTCATCACGGTTCGAAAGGGTCGGCTGCTGGCTCTGACGCGTGATTAGCCTGTGGTCGGACTACGTCGGAACCGAGGACGGTTCTTTTGCCCATCGCGCAGGTACGCGTTTGGGGACCTAGGGGGGACTTCGTCCGGATACGAGCCCTCCTAGACACTGGGGCACAGGGCTGCTTAATTACTACGAGGGTAGCGAGGCGCCTACGTCTGGAGTGCGCGCCTCCCTCAGCTCCGATTCGGGGAGTCGGAGATACAGAAGTGGGGGGTCTGTCCGGTCAGACCCACATTTCCTTCTCTCCTGTGCATTCCGCTTCGATACGGATTGCGGCGGCCGCGATCGTACTCGACAATCTGCTGGGTTGGCATCCACCGACAGACATTCCGCGGGACGCAATGCCTGACACATCAGGTCTCATGCTGGCAGACCCTCATTTCGAGGAGCCGGCTCCGGTGGACCTCATATTGGGAGCGGATGTACTGGGCTGGATCCTTTTAGGGCCTCAGCGGAGTCTGGGCCGCTCTTCGTTGGTAGCTATACCTACCATCTTTGGACACGTTTTAATGGGACCGGTTTTCGACCAGGAGACGCGGGATGTCTCACCTGTCGTCGCTACTACCTCCATCGCTAGGACGATGCAAAAATTCTGGGAACTGGAAGAGCCTCCCATGGTCTCCCGTCTGGATCCGGAGCATGTGGAGTGCGAAACCTTTTATAAGGATCACACACGCCGGATGGCGTCGGGTAGGATCGAAACTCGACTGCCCTTTATCGACTGTCCCCCTCTCTTGGGAAAATCGAGGGCGTTGGCAGAGAAACGACTCTTGTCCATGGAGCGTCGTATGTCTCGCGATCCGGTACTTCGGGAAAAGTATATCGAGTTCATGCGAGAATACGAGGCCTTGGGGCATATGTCGCGGGCGACTGTCGACTGGACAACGACAGATCATTTTTTCTTGCCTCACCACGCGGTGTTGAAGGCCTCATCTGGAAAACTACGGACTGTTTTTGACGGATCGGCACCGTCGTCGACTGGAGTTTCATTGAACCAATGTCTCCATTCTGGTCCGAAGTTACATCGGGACATTGTCGACATCATTTTAAATTTCCGAAGACACCAGGTGGTGATCGGTGCGGACATCCGGATGATGTTCCGCCAAACAGTAATACATCCTGCGGACAGGAGGTTTCAGTTAATACTCTGGAGGGAACATTCGGAGGATCCCATAACCGTCTACGAGCTCAACACCAACACGTACGGCCTGAAGTCGAGTCCCTTCATTGCCATCCGGTCACTGCTGGAACTGGCGGAGCAGGAACGGGCTCGCTTTCCCCGGGCAGCCGCTGTACTGACACGTGACGTGTTCGTAGATGATATCTGCACAGGGGCAGCCTCTCTGGAGGAGGCGCTCATCATCAGGAATGAGCTGATCGGACTCCTCGCGGCTGGTGGTTATGAGTTGAGAAAATGGTTATCCAACGAGCCACAGCTTCTGGTTGGGATTCCGGAAGATCACCAACAGAATCCTCAGCTATTCGAGGACGCAGGGGACCCGAACTCTATCGCCGTTTTGGGAATTAAATATCAGCCGGTTCACGATATTTTCACATTCCGGGTAGAACTGGAAACTACAAGAGTTTGGTCGAAAAGGACGATCCTTTCCACCATCGCTCGGATGTTTGATCCAAATGGATGGATCAGCCCGTGCATTTTTATGGCGAAGTGTTTATTGCAAACACTGTGGACACTCGGAGTCTCGTGGGATGAGCCACTGGTAGGGCTCTCACTCGACACTTGGCTCGCTCTGATCTCTACGATCGAGGCGATCAATCAGGTGGCGTTGCCGCGGCGGATCTTGCCGCGGGGCAAATACAGGGCAAGCCTACATGGCTTCTGCGATGCGTCAGAACGAGGGTATGCCGCAGTGGTGTATCTGCGAACGGTGGACTCGAAGGGTCGAGTCGCCGTCTCCTTGCTTCTGGCTAAAAGCAAGGTGGCTCCCCTCAAAACTAGGCTGACAATCCCGAAGCTGGAGCTTTGCGGGGCGCATCTATTGGCCAAACTGTTGTGCCACGTGCACAAGGAACTGACGTCTACGGTGGACATCCGGAATGTCTACGCCTGGTCTGACAGTCAGGTAGCTCTGGCATGGCTACGCGGGGCACCCCACGTATTGGAAACGTTTGTGGCCAATCGGGTATCTCAGGTACAGAACTCGGACATCGAAATTTGTTGGAGGCACGTTCCCGGCCCCTGGAATCCTGCCGATTGTGCCTCTCGGGGCTGCACCGCGCCGGAATTGGTGCAGCATGCCCTCTGGTGGGGTCCAGAGTGGTTAAAGGAGGGTGAGTCATCATGGCCGGTCACCATGATCGATGGCTCTCTAGAGATGCTCCCTGGAATAAAAGTTTTGGTGACAACAAACGAGTCAAGGCCAGATCCGAATTGGTTGACGGCTCGATACAGCAAACTAGACAAATTGCTAAATGTAACTTGCTGGATCCGGAGATTTCTATATAACTGCCGCCATCCAGACAAGAGGCAGTTATCACCCGTGGCGGGTGCTGAGGAACGCAGGAGTTCACTGTTGGCCCTGATACGGCTGGTTCAAGCTGACCGGTTCGAGGACGAACTGAAGATTTTGCGCGTCGGTCGCGCAAAGCTCAAGGGAGCGATCTCTCGGCTCAACCCATTTCTGGATGCGGATGGACTGTTACGCGTTGGAGGTCGCCTCAAAAATGCCGACCTGCCCTTCGGTAGCCGTCATCCTCTGCTACTCCCCAAAGGAGGACCTTTGGTAGAACTGGTGGTCTCGGATAGACACCTGAAAAACGCTCACGCGGGGTGTAATGCGTTACTGGCGATATTACAGAGGGAGTTCTGGATTTTGTCCTCTCGGAGAGTGGTTCGCAGCGTGTTATTTAAGTGTGTGGCTTGTTATCGGGTGAAGGCCTCCACTATGCAGCCACAGATGGGGGATCTCCCTTCTGACCGGGTTTGTCAGACAACTAGGCCGTTCGACGGGGTCGGTACGGATTTTGCTGGACCGTTTCTGGTGAAAACCACAGCCTATCGTAACACTAGGGTCACGAAAGCATACCTGTGCGTTTTTGTCTGCCTGGCCACTAAGGCCGTCCACCTGGAAGTGGTTTCGGCTCTGTCTACGGAAGCCTTTGTCGCCACGCTGGATCGTTTTGTTTCGCGACGGGGTTTACCTTCTCTCATTCGGTCCGACAACGGTACCAACTACAGAGGCACTGCCAACTACTTAAAAGATGTGAACGATTTTCTGGATAAAAATTGTAATAGCATAAGTCAAGCTCTCGCACAGCGGGGAATCACATGGCGATTTAGTGTGCCAGCCTGTCCCCACTGGGGCGGGATATTTGAAGCCGCGGTAAAATCGGCAAAAACTCACTTGCGCCGGGTAGTCGGGGAAACTACCCTCACGTATGAGGAACTTACAACTGTGTTTTGTAAGGTTGAGGCGGTTCTCAACTCGCGTCCGCTTTGTCCACTCTCCTCTGACGCAAATGACATGGAAGTCCTGACCCCTGGTCATTTTTTGGTCGGTCAGCCACTCACTGCCCTGCCTGAGTATCCCTGGAAGGATGAACGCAGACACCGGATGTCTCGTTTTCAAATGATACAACAAATGAGTCAGGACTTGTGGCGTCGTTGGTCACTGGAGTATCTGCATTTATTGCAGCAGCGTGTAAAGTGGACAGACCGGACGTCGCCCCCTTCGGAGGGGGATCTGGTTTTATTAAAAGAGGCTAATTTGCCATCGTTATTTTGGAGACGAGGTCGCATTTTAAAGTTAATCTGGGGCGCGGACGGGACTCCGCGTGTGGCGCAAGTGTTGGTTGATGGATCGGTGCTAAATCGCGCAGTCGCGACCTTAGCTCGATTACCGGTTGACTAGTTTAAGATTTCAGGCTAGAAAGCGGTACGTCCGCTTTGGGTGGCGGGATGTTGCAAATAAACAGGCATTTATTTTTGTTGGAAATAAAACTTTGATTTGTATTATGGACGAATCGATTATCGAGATTCAATTTGTTTGGTGGCATAATGGCCCCATCACTAATTGTTCTTTTTTTCTTTGTTGGTACACTTGTCTCGGGAAGGCAACAATGGCTGGTTGATAGGTTATCGTGTGTTGATAATTAAATAGATTTTATGTAGTAATAAGGGCATTTGGAGCCGTATTACTTTAATTAAGTGTATTGTGCAACCTGTGTTTTGTGAGTGTGTACGTCGTAAGCGAATCGCATCGGGAGTACAATTCGCCGCTGTCGACGTCACCGCTGCTGGAGTAAACAGGTATTTCCTCGGGGGAAAAAGTGCACTTGGGGTAGTTTGGGTGTGATTAGGGAACCCTAGAAGACCCGGAGTCGGATTCGGGCCCCATCGGACCATATGGATCCCGTTCTGGACGGCGGGAGCGGCATGGAACTGTGAGTGGATTTTGTAGATTTTTAGTTGTAACCTAATTTTAAACAGTAGCATTGTGTGTGTTGTGGGTTTCCGCAACAATGGTACTTAAAGAATTTTATAAATGAAAAAATGTATCGCAATATACTGCTTTAGTAGTTTTGTAAGCTGAAGTTGTAGAGACTTGTTAGTTTAAATTTTTTAAAGTGTTAAACGTTGTTAACTTAACGTTGAAAGTAACGTTCAAATACTCTGAACCATTGGCCCTTAGCTCCTGCCCAATATAAGGTATTAACACTTATCACCTTACACAGTAATGGGAAACTACGAGAGGCGTCCGCTAGTTGGCTATGATTGACTAAATTGGTTGATACTTGAAACCTTAGTTAGGTCACGAGAGTTAGAAGTTATTCTATTTACTTGAGCTAGTAGAAATGTAACGTGTATGTAGGTATAAACTATAAGGACACAAACTTTGAAAATAAATTATGTACATTTTATTTAGTAAGTATATTTTTAAAATGCACAATCGTAACGTTTTTTTGAACATAGCTAGAGCGAGTATTTTTAGCCATTCTATCATGTAACGAAAACGGAAGTGTCAATTAATGTAAGGGACAAACCACGATTTTACAGGAGAGCCAAAAAACGTTTTTTTTTTCGATATCTGTCTGTAACTTTTTAACGTTTTATCCGATTTTATTGACGTACAGGACAAAGTTTCTATAGTTTTATCATTGTTGTTAAGTTTCATAAAACTTAGTAGTTTCAAAGATAGCATGTCCCTTACATTAAAAATAAATGTTATCATGCTTTTTACGTTACTGAAATTTAAGGTGTAAATAAAAAATAATGTAAGCAGCTAGGAGCTTTCGAAAAATATTCGTTAATTTACTGTAAAGGATAGTTAGTATTAATAATAATAATAATAAAAATGGTCGACCGATCCCAGCGCCAGGCAATACTGGTTGATATCACCATACCTCATGATGAGAACCTCGTGAAAGCCGTGAAGGACAAGCTCAGAAAATACCTTGACTTGGCTCTTGAGGTTACCGCCATGGATTCAACCATTATTGTACCGATAGTCGTTTCGGCAAACGGTCTTTTAGCCAAGAGCCTCGATCAACACCTAGAAGGGCTCTCGCTAAAAGGTTGGGTCAAGGGTTAGATGCAAAAGGCAGTACTTCTTGACACGGCACGTATTGTCAGGAGGTTCCTCACTTTGCAGCCCTGACCACCGGTAGTTTGGGCCCTGCCTCGCTGCTGGCGGTATTCTAGGATTAGGTTTTTATAATGTTTTATTGTTTTTATATTAAAATATTGTAAAAATCTAGTTTTAAGCAAAAAAATAAATAAAGAGTATAATAATAATAATAATATCAAATATCTCGACTCAGCACATGAGGTTGTCAACATGTGGAGTGTGGACTCGGCTGTCATCGTGCCGTTTGTTGTTACGGCTAATGGCCTGGTGGCCAAGAGCCTCAATCAACATCTCATGAGGCTCTCGTTAAGCGGCTGGATCAAGGGCCTGATTCAGAAGGCAGTTCTCCTCGATACGGCACGCATTGTGAGGAGGTTCCTGTCTCTGGAGCCCTAATCACCGGTAGTTTGGACTATGTTCCCGATGCCGGCGGACCCCTATTTTTTTATATTTTTAAATGTTTTTTTTTGTTTTTAGAAAATACTTAAAAATGTAAATTAATATGTAAAAAAATAAATAAAGGGAATAATAATAATAAATTTATTTCAAAATATAAGTTTACATGGAATCTTAATAATAAACTACACTAGGCTGTTTGATTATATAAATTTAGTGGTGAAATTTAATGTAAGTGAATAATAATCAAATATTTTTGCGAAAATCGTTCTAGATTGCCTGAAAATGGTTAACGTAAGGGACATTTTTTGAACTATAGAACAATTCTAAGTATACCAATCCAAAATGTCCCATACGTTAATTGATACTTCTGGTTTTTTTGACGTTGAAGCAGCGCCTCCTGGTGGTAAACGAGGGGAGTTCAAATTCTGCCTTCGTTCAAATTCTCGTTTTCGTTACCGTGATCGAATGGCAAATAAACCTCGCACTCTGCTCTTGTTTCTGTACTCAACATCGTAACTAAACTAAACGTAACTAAAAATAGTAGTTGAACAAAGACTTGCCCCGAGAACGAGCTAAGAAGGAGCTCTCGACCGGATTGCGAAAGGTATGAAGGTCCCACACATGAAGTATGTCGCAAAATATTTTATTCGGATTTCTTGTATTTACTAAAAAGCTTGTTATTAAGGTGTTTTTACCAATACAGATAGTTTTTAATAATGTTACTGTTTAAATTGTTACTTTACAACAACTGTTTAAATATACATTTTAAGTCTGTTACGAGTCCGAACACGTTATGTATTCATAATATTGGTATTTTTTTTATCAGGCTGGATTTACATACGTATTTTTGTATGTTTATATATTTTTGTAAGTTTGTTCTTGTGGTAATTATTTATATTTATTTGAATTTATGTCTGTACTATTAAATAAGTTTATTAATAAAACAAAGGCTGGGGTAACTTTATAACACCTAACTTTGAATGGCACTTTTAAGTACGAGTATATAGGAAAGCGGAAACTCCCGCTTCTCTCATTTAATTTAACATTGTAAATATAAAATAAGTATTTTTTTTTTACAAAATTTCACATAACAAAAATTGTCTACAGAATGCGTAGCAGTAAACATTACCAGGATCCAAGTACCTCCCCTGGTAGAATTAGGCACAGGGTCCGTGGTACTGGACTGCGGGTTCAGCGCTGACGCCGCGTCCCCTGGCGCCGGGCTGGTGATGAAGTGGTTCTTCAACGGATCCGCCAACCTGGTCTACCAGTGGATACCGCCGCTGCGGCCGCAAGTCATCGGGCTGTTGAAGGGGAAGGTCGATTTAAACTTCAGGATATCGGGTAAGATAACACCACGTCACTATATGCTACTGAACAATTCCTTCTCTGTCCCTCTCATACATCTGGTTTTGTTCATTCTTCCTTTCACATTCAATCCATTCTCCTGTGGAACGCGCTGCCTCTCGAAATCAGGATGGCTACGAGTCGTGACGCTTTTAAAAAGAAAGTCCGCGAGCTCTTGTTTGATAGAATCAAGGCAGAATCAACTCAATAACGTCCTATTAGAATTATGTATTTTATGTATGTTTACTTATTGTAGTTTACTTATTTACAATACATATATATGTTTATGTATATATAATGTTTATGCATGTATTATATACTTACGTTTAAATTATTTATAATATATCTTGATTGCACCTACCAATGTTATCTCAGCACCACCCTATGGTTGACTGGTAGAGAATGCCTCAGGCATTAAGTCCGCCATGTAACATTTATGTTGCAAAAGTTTAAATAATTATATAAACAATGTTTGTAGTTTTATTTTTTTATAAAACGTTAGTTGTTGATACAAAACTGAAATAAGTTTATCTTAAGTATAGTCCTGTTTAATCAGTGACACAAGAGTCATTAAGATTGTATTAACCAAGTTATAGACACACTACACAGCCTTGTAATCCGCGTTACTATATTATGTGTATGATTGTTTGTTGCTCTAATTAAATTAAAAATATATGTCACAAAATGTCGGGACGATGAGATATCACGTGTACGTTTGTATCTTTAATTGACTTCGGTGAAAGTTGAAACTGTATTTTTTTTTGTTTAGTAATATACAGGGTGTCCCAAAAATGGCACGCCAGGCTGACACTGGAGATAGCTTAGCTATAAACCTATCAGATAAAAATAACATGACTCTAGTAAAAGTCTCATAGTTTTGGAGAAAATGACACTTTTTTATGTTCTAAAAACTCCACTTTTAGTTCGTTTTAAACCTATCAGATAAAAATAACATGACTCTAGTAAAGGTCTCTTAGTTTTGGAGAAAATATCACTTTTTTCTTTTCTAAAAACTCCACTTTTAGTATGTTTTTTTTTCATTATTTTAATTTTTTTTCTTTATTGCCGCAACACGTGAAACGCTATGCACCCGATATGCAAGTTCCAATAAACAGGCAGCCTCGTTGTCTTAGTTACTTGAGTTTTCTTTAGAATAGATAGATAGATAGATAGATAATACTTTTATTGCAACACTATAAAACATAATCATAAACAAAAAAATATTTATAATTTACAAAGTTACAATTTGGCGGTCTTATCGCTTTTAAGCGATTTCTTCCAGACAACCAGTCGGATGGAGAGAGCTAATAAACTGTAAGATCAGAGGTGAAACTATTAAAACATACTAGATAATACTAATACTAATACTTATTGGACAAAAAACATTATACTATTATTTCTATCTTTAGTCTAACGAATAATGAAAATTCCTCAGGGGGATTGAGGCCTCCTCCATCCCTGCCCACTCCTTCCTGCTTTTGTCACTACTTACTTTAATAAATAATATAATTTAAAATAAGTACATTATAGCATAATGTTTGTCACTTTAAGCCTAGTGTTCGACACAGTTTAACACACAGTCTAGTGGTGAAGACCTCAGGTTTAGATCCAGAGGTCCCGGGTTCGATTCCCAGCGGAGGATACATGTTTTTGTACTCAGTTTGGTTGGTGGTAGGGCTTGTGTGTCCGCCTGGCTAGCTACTACCATCTTATCTAAATGTCGCCATAACATCAATGTTTGTAGCATTGTTGTGTTCCGTCAGCTAAAAGATAAGATAGTGCCTCACTAGTTGAGGATCCCGGGTGAAATGCGCTTCCATCATTGGCCTTATTATCACTTAACATCAGATGAGTTGAAGGCGCTGTGCTTACCCGTAAAAAAACAGTTTTCGTCTCAAAAAAATAACATAGATTTTCATTGAAATTATACGGGATTACAGCAACGAAGCAACGTGGTCTGTATTCTATTGTAGCTAAAGACTAAAATCATTTGCTGATCCCTGTTTTTATGATTAATGGACAAAAATGTCAATCACTGATTCCAGTTGAACACTGGGGACACTACCCTATTGAGCAGCTAGTTTTTGCACCACCAAGGCATAGTTGTGCATGCGCTCGCTACTGCTTTCGCATACCACCCACCATGCAGAACACATGTTACACAGCAGTGGTACACTGCGAGTTGTGCTCTTAGTGCAACGGGAAGTGAGCGAGCTTACAGCTCCGGTAACCTATCTGGATATTAGGTAGTGGACTATACGTGTCCAACTAGCTCGTGACACTAGTCTTAAAAGTACCGGATGAAAGATGCGTAACCGGCGTGTTATGACCTGACGTAGATGGTCCCTTGTGCTTGCTTATGGATGTCTGACACCTAACTTTATAACCGTGAGGTTGGTGGGGAGTGTCAGTATAAACTTTAAAGTAGTGTGTAGCAGGGTGTGCGTACATACTTGGAGCTTTACTGAGGATATGAGATCATAGGCGACTCAACCTTGCTACCTTACTTTTTGGTATTGTGAAGGAGTACCTTTACGAGAAGTTAAAGTGGTCTTGTAACTACAATGCGCCAACAAATGCTAGAACAACTGCTTGCCGCCGCCTGTACTTAATCAAACATCTATGTACAGCTTTAAAGTCACGTATAAAATGTTTTTACTTGGTTTACAAAATAACCGTTCGGTGGACTGATCCTGTCAAATACATTGAACACCGCCAAAATGATGATAATCTATTTTCTATTTTATGATTTATATTTTACTAGCAGCCCACTCCCGACTTCGTCTGCTTGAGTGAACACCCGTATCCTATAGAACCCTTTAGCAGCGCAGCGCCACCTACCGGGTCCAATTGTATGCATGTTATATACATATAAATATATATATCTATTAAAAAAAACCGCATCAAAATCCGTTGCGTAGTTTTAAAGATCTAAGCATACATACATAGGGACAGACATACAGAGGGAAGCAGTGATGATGTAGTGGTTGGTAGCTTAGTGATCTAGTAAATACTAAATTATTTTGGCTCTACTGGAAATCAGCGCTGTAACATATTTTACAAGCTTTTATTTAACTTACCCTGTTTGTGGGTCAAATCTTGGAAGCTAAATTTCTATTTTGATCGATCGATTTGTTTTATTATAGTCAGATGACTATAATAAAACAAATCGATATTTATATAGATATATAAATAACATTCATCAGCACAACTCTTGCATGAAATTATTATTCTAGTTTAAATTACACGCCTGCACATGAACCTACCACAAACTCAAATTTCCTCAATAGACTTAAAACTTTATGCCTTACGTTTATGGTTGAAAATGCATTAAAGAAATTTGAAAGTTTTGGATAGGTTGTGCAGGCGTCTATACAACTAAATTTTAGTTTCGTTTTAGTAAAGGGTCTTTCAATAAGGACGGGTCGATGTTCAAATTGAATAAAACTAGATGTGTGTGAGATATTAACGAAAATTTTTTTTTATTTGAAAGGCCCATTAATGCCATTATGAAGGGAATATAACATCGTTCAAATGTCCACCGCGGGTTCGAATGGTGGCACGAATCCGAGAGGTCCAATTTTCAATGACTCTGCTGCATTGATCCGGCTGAATCTGAGCGATGGCCTGCGTTATGTTGGCTTTCAGGGCAACGGTCGATTGTGGGTTATAGACCTGTGACTTCAGAAAACCCCACAAGAAAAGTCTAGCGGGGTCAAATCACACGATCTTGGTGGCCAATAAACGTCACTTCTGCGAGAGATAACCCTACCCTCAAACCGTTCACGCAGAATGTCCATTGTATCGTTCGCTGTGTGGCACGTAGCGCCAACTTGCTGGAACCACATGTCGTCCACGTCCATATTGTTCAATTCAAGCCAAAAGAAATTGTTAATCATTGATCTGTAGCGCTCGCCGTTGACGATGATGGCCTCGCCAACGTCGTTTTCGAAGAAGTACGCACCAATGACGCCGCCAGACAAAAATCCGCACCAAACAGTAACTTTTTGTGGATGCATTTCTACCTGGTGAACCTCATGTGGGTTGTGGTCATCCCATATACGGCAATTTTGCTTATTAACAAAACCATTCATCCAAAAATGTGCCTCGTCGCTAAAGATTATTATTCGGCCAAAATTGAAAATTGGACCTCTCGGATTCGTGCCAATTGTCAATTTCAATTTCAAAGCCGCGGCGGACATTTGAACGATGTTATATTCCATTCATAATGGCATTAATGGGCCTTTCAAATAAATAAAAAATTCGTTAATATCTTACACACATCTAGTTTTATTCAATTTTAACATCGACCCGTCCTTGTTGAAAGACCCTTTACAACTGAATTTTTGAACAAAAACTTGTTTTTTGCTGAGTAGAGTCCATTTTGACGATTACATCACAGCACTGCATGATTCTGTGTAGTTTTTAAGTGTTAATTAGTATATAAGTTGGTTTTTGTTTGATTTTATTCTGTTATTAAATACTTTACCCGTTTTTGTTATTGTTAAATAAACTTTACATTCATTCATTCATTTATTATTTCCTAACTGTGTATCTAGAAAGGAATTTGGCCACAAATATTAAAACTAGCAGACCCGGCGGTTTTCGTACCGCTTTGAAAGTTTCTATGACATCAAAACAAACAAATCCTGAAATAGATTATGCGTGAAAGCGTATCAAACAAACAAATAAACTTACATTTTTTAGTAATAAGTATCCAATGTCTTTGAATTTTTTGTTGAAAATATGTGTACAAAATTTCATGATGATCGGTCGAATAGTTTACTCACAAACTCACTTTCGCATTTACAATATTAGTTAAGATTTTCATTGTTCTTTGTTATAACAAATAACACATAAACAATAAAGTCTTTTATCTTACTATCTATCTATCTGTCGTTCATAGGATGAAAGCCTGTAAAAATTACAACCAAACCGATTGCTAGTTAGAATGTATACACGCAAAATGAACAGCGCGTAAACAATACATAAAGTATGAAGGTCAGTCAGTGTGCGCTAGTAACCACCAAAGTATTTATTTTGAGACACTGTATATATTTATGAGGCCGTTATCGAGAAAGAAATATAACAAACAGATTGAATACATCATGAGATCGGTTAGGTTGAGACAATACTAAGGTAATTGCATTAAATGATAGATAATTGAAGTTATCAATTGAGTATCATTATCAAAATGAAGTACTGTTCCTATTTAATGTGCCAATTGATTTTCTCTACTGTTTTAATACTGGACCAAGTAAAGTAAAGTAACTATAAATCATTTATTCAGTTTAGGCTACAAATAACTCTTATGAACGTCATTATGCCATCGGTTCGTAAGTCTATCTACTCTGGGCGGGAGATCTTGTACTGAGAAGAACCGTCAAGAAACTGAGCTTTTCACTGCTCTTTTCACCCTTACAGCGTCATAAATATTGGAAAATGACCTATCATAAAAGGACACTTTCCATCACAAATAAAAACACAAAATATAAAGGACAATCACAACATGTAAAAAACACAAAAAAAGTGAATGATATATTTAAGTTTGCAAAAACATCATTTACTAGTTTAATTTTTTTCAATTTTTTTATAACCCTAGTAATGTATTTAAGTTGCAGTTCCCTACAGCTGCTACTGGCATAATGTGTTTTTATTTAGAAGACATGACATTTAGAGGCAGTACTGTACTGGTTTCCAAGTGGTCGACATTGTTTCCTGTAATAAGTGACAATGGGCCCGCAGCTGATTACAGTCTTTAGCAACAATATAATACAGTCCACCTGCTTCTTAGTTGTCCTGTAAAATTTCAATGAAAACCTGTGTCAGTTTTTGGTGACGAAAACTGTGTCGAAATCTGTGCTTAAAGTATCGAACACTGGTGCTTATACCCTAATCAGTACAAATATATTAAGTGTGAGCACACGTACTCATCATGAAGATGTGCCAATTAGAAATATAAACGGGGACCCCTTTATAATTGCCATTCAAGTATATCTATATATTAATACGTGAAGCAAAGACTTTGTACCCCTTTTTTACAAAAATTGCGCGAACGGAGGAGTATGAAACTTTGCACACTTATAGTTTATATAGAGAAGGTTATCCGAATGTTAATATTTTATTAAAATTATGCATAAAAATACATTAAAATAAAACAAACATTACACACACTACCATGTATTTGACACACGCATATGTATTTGACACACACGTTTAAATTATACTCTTTTCAAAAATTTCAAAAATGGAAGAGGACCGGCCGTAATCTGTCTATGCCAATCCAAACTCACATTTTATCTTTTTTAATTTTTCATTGCTTAGGATACAATCCGTATAGCCTTAATAAAACTACGATCGAATTTCGACCACTGGGCGACCACTAGTTTTAATAAATTTTCTAATTATCTATTGTTCCAGAGGAACCCCTACAAGCGTATAGAGCTATAAAGATATTAAAGCCAACGACAGATCTCAGTGGAAACTATACGTGTGTAGTCTCCACTTTTTTGAAGGAAGACCGTCAGACCAGACCTATGCTTGTCTATAGTAAGTATATTGCTATGGTTTTTTCCATTATTAAAAGAACATTCATATTATTATTATTGAATAAATTGGTAAGGTACAAGTATTATAAGTTCATGATAGATCTTGTTGTATGGAAATGGATTTCGTTAAAAATCCAAAAATAAATAGATGAATGCCACCGGTTGTGGTCGCGGACTGATATTATGATACCTTTGATTAGAATGAAACGCAAAAGTGTATACACGAATAGCATTGTTATTTTTATCTAATTAAATCTAGAGATGTAGGTAGGTACCATAATATAGTAATTTTGTTTAATGCTCACTTCTCGTTCTGTAGAATATACCCAAAGCTCCAAAAATATGATATTAAACAATACTCGCAATGTTGTACGAATCCCAAAACTTCAGTCGTGAAATTATTTTCTGTTTTTAATTAAGACCATTTCTTATTAAAATGATACCGTATTTAAGAGCTGTGGTTTAATTCGAGTTGATGTATACAAAACCAAGTAAAATTAAATAATCCTTGATTAATGCCTCGGTGGCCGAGTGGCAATGCCCTCGGCCCGATTCTTGGAGGTCCCGGTTTCGATTCCCAGGTCGGGCAAAGTGTGTTTGGGTATTTTCAATGCATAGCCCAAGTTTGTGATTACGAACCCGCATTGGCAAGGAGAAGCTGGATGGCGCAGTGGTTAACACGCCCGGTCTGCGAGTGCTGAGGTTAAGCAACTTTCGCAAAGGCCGGTCATCGGATGGGTGACCAAAAATTTAACATCTCGAGCTCCTATGTGCTTCGGAAGACTCGTAAAGCCGTTGGACCCGGCTGCAATAGTAGTCGTTAACAACCACCAATCCGCACTGGGCCCGCGTGGTGGTTTATGGCCCGTTCTCCCTATCCATCTTGGGAAGGCTTGTGCATTAGCAGTGGGGACATAAAATGAGCTGATGATGATGATGATTGGCAAACTTGCCCATAAATTGTAGTCTTGTGTTGATTTCAATGATGGAGGCCTTGGCCCAGCAGTGGGACTAAAGTAAATAATCCTTTATTGTACATTAAAATTACAGTCTAAATTACATTATAAAAAACATATGCAAGGGTGAAGTAAAGTATTGCCGCCTAAAGAGTACTTTTTTGCCGGGCAACCTATTAAAATCGGTCACAGTTTTTTCCGATTATGGCCGGGATTCATTTTCAAAGTAGTAGTGTCTGATTTAATATCGGCTCTTTACCGGGTACACCCACGCGTCGATCGAGTACAGATTAAATTATATTCCCACATAATACTGAAATATTGGAGTTGTTCAGTACCAGTCATACTGTCTCCCATTTAGACATAAGAGTCAACAACCCAAGCAGTGGAACCATAGTTGCTCTTTGTACAACGAGAAGTGAGCGCGCTTGAGAGCTCCGGTTACCAATTTAACCTAAAAAAGTTATGAAATGAAAATAGTTGGGAGTGGACTTACACATGTTCATGTGGCGTTCACTTGGAGAGGACTATGTCCAGCAGTGGAGCAGTGAGATCATGTTGATGATGACGATGATGATGATGATGATGATGATGATGATGATGATGATGATGATGATGATGATGATGATGATGATGAAGGTGATGAAGGTGATGATGATAATGATGATGTTAAGTAGGTACAAGATGAAGAATGCGCTTCGGGCCTTCGGCGGGTTATTCTTAGGTTAAACCAGACGTATAATGTACATTTAGAGAATGATAAAAAGAAAATTACATTCGAAACTAGAAAATTTAAACTAATTGTTATGTTATTTCATGAGTTTAAAGTCTGCCCTGAAAATATCCTCACTCGATTCAATAACACCGATTCAAAGGAATTTAATTTAAAACAATATTTTCTTATCCCCAGGTCCTGGACGGAGCTTTCGTTTTTTTCAAGAGAAAAAATATGTGTTCCTCGTTACTCTGATATGCGTAGCAGAAGATCTTTATCCAAAACCTGAGATGACTATCTTAGCTAAAGGGTAAGTTATTTGATCGGTGCTAATAAATATATATATGTATATATATTTGGTTTTGAAATTGAGATACGAGAACACTGAATCCACCCCTCTCTATTTTCATTATAAATTGTACTGAAACTCCTTTAAATAATAAGTACCCTTTCCATCTTCGTCCGGAAAATCGCAATAATTTGTTTCATCATTTGCCTTAGGAGACATTGTTATTATTACTTTGGATTCCAATTTTACTCGTTCCGATTTTCTGTAATAATCATTGATTGGAATTATTCTTGTGAGAAATTAGTAAAGGATTGATTTGAAACATTATACTCTAATACTATTTGCGTTCTAACATATTACTTAGCAACACAAAACCGGTCGTGGAGATCCTTAGGGGAGGTTATTCTGCAGTAGACTGGTAATATCATCATCATCATCTTTTGGCTGAGATGATGATGATGGTCGTATTTGTTAACAGTAAGGCTGGTTGTGAACTTTATATAGATTAGAGCAGATAAAGAAAATAAAAACACTGTTGTTTTAGTACGCATTTTACTACGTCATCATTAGACAAACTAATTTTTTTTATACCTGAATTATTATCGAATAATATAGGCGAAGATGTATAAAAATATCTTACAGCGCATCTTGGCAAGCAGTTAATGTAATTTAAAGAATAGAGTCCGTGCCATTTCTGGAACAATTTGGCTGAAACCATTTTAAATGTAATATATCTCATTTAAATAGAACGCTATTTCCAAGAGTATCGTTTTCTCAACACTATTTAGGTTTTATACAATTTACGTAAAGGAAATATAATAATAATAATAGTTAATATTGTTTTCTATAGTTTACGCGAAAACTACACATTGAAATGAAACTAAGTACTTAATAAAATTAATGTGAAAAATAAACGCGAGTAGACCCGTAAAAGTAGTTTTTTTTTTCAAATAAAAAAATTATTTAGGCTTAGATGAATGATAGGTCTCGCTGCGCGCAGCGACACCTATCAGTCATCTAAGTATTTAGGTATTTCTGTTTCATAATAGTCACAATACTTTTTATGTACACACAATACTGTAAACGAATCGAAACTTTTTGGAATATTTTCTAAACTTTTTCTTAAGAGTAATTTTATTATTTTCATTTAGTTCAGATTCGAACAGCCGCTTAGCAGTCTAACTGAACTCCGTAACACGTCCGCTATTAAAGTCTCTTAGGAGGGTTCAATTCAATCGCTTTTAGTGGTGGTTTAAAATTTAAGTCGAAGCAGACTGATCTTGAAGTTAACTTAAGGTTTCTAACATATTTAAGTTGTAAGAGATAATTAAATTACGTAACGATAAGGTTATTATAAAGGTTTCTTGAAAATTACAGATTTTATATCATTTCACTTTTAATTTATACTCAAATTGATGTTTTGGTAATTGTATTTGGAGAATATAGGTGTAACTATTTTTTTTTAAAATGTAATCATCATGATTGATCATCATTTATTTTTACATTTTTATTTTTGTAGGATAATGTTATATTAATTAATAAATAATTTTTTTATTGTTTTTCTCTGTACAAACATAACTTAAAATCTAGCGCTAGGCTACTTATTTGACAGTTTAATGCTCCATGTTTGTGAGAGACTGGTGCCTGAGGTAGGTTTCAAAAGAGAATCTGTAATGTTTATCAGTTAATAACGAAATCAAATTTTATTTGATTTTGTATTGCTATTCTTTGTGATGACTTTTTGTTAGTACTAGCAAAAGCTAAAGCAATAAAAAATAGGTATCGTACGAATTTGCTACAGGAGAAAATCCCCAGTCACCAATACCTTTAGGAAGCCAAATAATTGCAAAAAATGTAATAAATACAACGTAATTGGATAAAGCGATCCTTTTACAAAGCGTCTCACGTCTAATTTCTATAAATTTCCTTTTAGCACAAGGATTCTTACAAAATTGTCTATCAAACACTTGCGCTGATCCTTTGTTCTATTACTTAGTTGAAAGCGGACCGTTTGTTGCAGGAAGCCTTTGACGCAGGTCGTGACTGAAATGAGAATGGACTCGTGGGGCCTTTACACGGTAGAGAGCAAAGCAGTGGTGCACGACAATGACGTCGACACGCCCTGGGAGGAGTTCACGTGCCTCCTGAACCTGGCGCCAGCTAACTATACTGACAATAGGACCACTATTTATTACCCTGGTAAGTACCCTGGCCGGTAACCTGGTAGGTACCCCGGTAAGTATACCGGGGTACTTACCATTATCCCACCCACTATTATCCCATCTCCCATTAAGCCCCACCACCACTTAAGTACCGGCAAACTTATTTTTACCATAGTGCAGGACTGAATATCTGCAGTTCTAGTACAATTTTTTTTCCAAAGGTTAATCTTTACTCTACTTTTTTAAACGACTACAACCTTCTTGCATCATCTGGGACCGTTAGGTTAACATGCTTTCCAAATATCGAGAACCATTTGTTGTCACCGATCTGCCAGATGCCGCTAGACCAGGGATGGGCAAACTTTTTCATTCGCGAGACAATATTTACTACTACAAAGTATATGGCGGGCCAGGCTATTGGATTTTTTGCTGTATTTTTTTATTAAATAAATATTTTTTGTGAAATAAAAATATTAATACAGGAAACGCATACCATTTTCTGAAACACACACGCACTTGAATTTTTGTTTCATGGTCACGAGCCGGATTTCGATCATTCACGGGCCGGAGATGGCCCGCGGGCCGTAGTTTGCCCATCCCTGCGCTAGACCATGCCCATTATATATTAAATTTCGGGATCTTTGCAAAAAACAACCAGCCTACTTCGATTTCTACGCTAATTTTAACTATCTACATTTTTTTACTAGAAGTAAATTTATCTGCCATACCTACCAGAGGTGAATTTATCTCTATGTCCACAGGTCTCATGCCGACTGCTTACATCGCAGCCATGGAGGTAGAAAAGCCCCAGGAGCGCCTCGCGAATGCAAATAGTGAGTAAACACCAATTTGAGTAGATGTCACAAAATGATTTAGTATGCAACCGCCACGCGGGTTCATAGACATCTGATTGCACATTCAAGCGTATCTGAATGCACAACAAGATAAAAACTTAATGGGTACCTACCTCCTTGTCACGTTGTATTAGGACAAATTATCGAGTTTACTTTTAATAATTTAAATCAGTTAATTCACTTTGAAAAAAAAATTACGACACGTTCTTTTTATTGTGTTCTGTTTTTTTTGAGCCGAACTGTCGATTTTTGTACAGACGCCTGCACATCAACCTATCCAAAACTGTCAAATTTCTTCAATACATTATCAACCATATCGTTAAGGAATAAAGTACAAACTCTATTGCAGAAATTTGACTTTGTGGTAGGTTGATGTGCAGGCGTGTGTACCTACCATTAAGGCACATTACGTTCGATGCGCTTCGGACGGTAATGTCCCTTTCGCAAAATTGTTCAGTTTATTAACCCATAATAGTTTCGTGAATCTTTGACCTTCGATGTCAGTACCAATTCTTTCGTAATGACCTCTACTTCTACAATCCTTTACCTTCCTACAACACTCATGTTGAGGAAATATTATTTATAGACGGGCACAAATATTTATAAGAAAGGCTGTATTGGATTTAAAAGGTTAAGAGCTCATATGCTTATAGAGTATCGATTCCTTTCAGCGGGGCTCCAATATCTTAAACAGGTGAGTGTGTCAGTAAAGAAGAATCCAATTACCCTAAAACGCGAGTTGCCTGTTAGGTACTGTCTGAAACAAGTCCCGTCTGTTATTGTTGTTGCGTAACTCGGTGTAAAGTTCACAAACAGGACACAAGCATTGAATAATAAATCAAAGACTTCAGTGTTGGCACATTCATGCTTTTTGGCTTTACGTAAAGGGCAAAGACGCGTAATAAGTCGTGGAAATAGATAAATTTGTTATTTATACTATAAGTTATATATACTATACTTATAAGTACATATAATAAATAATTGTAAAAAAATTACGATTGTGCTTCTTGCACGTCAGTCCGAAGCACATAAAAGCATGATTTGTACAGAGTTAGAGGGATCAAAAGTGTAATTACTCTTAAAGAAGAAAACGTACCCAATGACTTATGGGGTAGATACTTTCTATGTGGCTTAAGTAGCGGATGGACGCCCGATTATGTTTGGGTGATGTTTCATAATACTCTATAAAAACTCTTCTATATTGATAAAAATTTTGAATTTTAAAATTTTAACATACAACTCAAAACAAAAAAAATTTTCAACAAACGCTGACCCACCCGATATTCTAAGGAAAACTTTCTACCTCACATAATGTTACCGAGTTTCATAAACTGCGTAACAGCAGGCTGTAGGCACGTAGGCCACGGCCTCCGTAGTGGGTGATAAACTACATACAGCGAGCTATATAAAGAGATACCTACGACCTAACCGCCCAATGCAATGGCCTCTTGAACTTTTAATAGAATTCGAAAATTCAAAAACTTTTCCCCTTTTGCATTTAGAATTTTAGTTTTCTTAATAGATCGACGGGGACGTATTCCGTCTCCGTGGTTTAGTGTTAAGACCTTTTATGTCACTCGTTGAGGACCCGGGTTCTATTCTAGTCCGATAATCGGTGACCGATTTTTTAGTCGGTGAAAATGAAACGTTTGAAGTTTTATGTTGCATAGCAAACGTCCTACAAAAAATTGGCCGTGGGCGGGCACCGTTAAGCGTACAGGGAGGGGGGTCATAATATTATGCTAGCTTTGAATAGTGATAGGGATATTTCTAAGTCTACCACCGTTTTATCTAAGCCGATCGCTACAGTAACAACGTTTACAACGATGAAACAAGATAGCCTGTTTCTTATCACCACCGACCATCAAGTAAGCTCCCGCTTCAGAATAAGATATAAATAAATGAAAATCAACTTCATCGTTTATTTGTTACTCATGATTCCATTAACGTAGCATTAAGATATCCAATCAATCACCTTAAATTATTAACACAAACTTAAGTTTTTAGACTCGACATCGTGGGCTTTTAACTAAAATACAAGTATAATATTTAAAACTAAAGCAAATAATGCAATATAGTTAATTTTTTTTTTTTTTTTTTTCAGATTCCAGAGATTCTACGCCAAGTTTACTACATGTTGTATTATTTATTCTTATAAGAATGATGCATTTCTTTGAATTTACTTAAATGCTTATATATAATTACGTAATGCTTTAATGGTATGACACTATTCTATCGAAAGTGGCAACAATCTGTGTGTATTACTACTAGTCAACAATGACAAAATGTGAAGTAGCAAAGCTGAAATGGCTTTAAATAAATTTAAATATTGATTCAATTAAATCTAATGTCAATAGATTTAAGCTTATAATTTCAAGCGTTTTTGGACTTATTGGCAATGTCTAATTATGTAAATAATGTGAGCTTTAGCCCTTTAACCGCCCGATTTTTTATCTGTTTCGTGCCCCTAGCAGCGCACGGCTTATAAGTCGAAAAATAAATACCTACGGTGGATAGGGTTTTGCGAGGAATACTCTATATCGATATTTGCCATATTTTATGTCGTATATATACGACTAAGGTGGAATGGACTTGAAAATATTTGTAGGATGAATCCGACTCAAGCATAATGGGGTCGAAAGTATTTGTTGGATATATCCGACTGTTGCGGTTAAGGGTTAAGTTTTCTTGTTTCATTAAACTTGTTGAATGTACTGTGATAAAATTATTTTTGTTATAAAATTGGAAATTGATGATGATGTTACTAAGTATTATGCTACATAATTTTGATGCAGTTAAAATTACGATTATATGTTATTAATCGGGTTTTTATATCATTTGAATTAAATAATAGTTGATAAATAATAAAAACAAAACGACAAAGTCATTCGTAACTTAAAACTACCCGCTCAACAAATATTTACTAAAAATATTATTTGAAATAAAACAAACAGTTGAAATGAAACTACTTTTACGGATCTACTCGCTTTTAGTTTACACATTAATTTGATTTAATGTTTATCCTGACGTTTCGAACCCTTTGCAGGGTCCGTGGTCACAGGTGGTCACAGTTTGAAACCTCAGGATAAACATTAAATCAAATTAATGTGTAAAATAAACGCGAGTAGATCCTTTAAAGTAGCATTATTTCAATGTGTAGTCTTCGCGTTAGAAAATAATAAAAAAGCAATGTTTACATGTACATTTACAGTAACAATTTTTTATGTGACCATTTAAAAACCTTTTTAATTCCTTGATTTATTTTACATTGCTGTTTTTTACAAATAATTTTACTTATATGTGTACCTAATGTTTTACAGTTACGTATTTTTTGTAAAAGCAGTAAGTACATTAAAAAATCACTTGCGCACATACGATGTAAAAAAAATGTAAATAATAAACTGAGTCACAATCAATGAATTTAGATGTTAGTAGCAGCAGTATACAACGCCAATTATACCATAACACATTAAGTTTAAAGTGCAATTTAAATTGTTATTTCTTTAGTTTATATCGAAACTGAAAATAGCACTTTAAAAAGACTGGCTTCTGGTATGTATACGGTGTTTTTCTTCGAAAAAAAGGAAAATAAAATGCTATGATCCAGTCTATATTCATAACATATACAAGCACTTAAAAATATTGTCAAGAAAACAGATGTCACGAGTTTAAAGTTTTTTCAATGTTCCTTTATTAGTTTCTATAAAAAACTAATTTAAGCAAAATGACTGTTAGCTTTTAAGTTGGTTAATGTAATCAAGCTTTCGATGTAAATTATTGATAAGCTGTTAATAAATTATTGATAAGCTGTTAATAAATTATTGATAAGCTGTTAATAAATTATTGATAAGCTGTTAATAAATTATTGATAAGCTGTTAATAAATTTTTCTTACATATTTATGTATAACTGAGTTTTATTTCATCAATGTTAGGAACTAAAGGACTTATTTTATTATAACCGCCTCCGTTGTCTAGTGGTTACACCACCGGCACCGGTCGTATAAGCCTCAAGGTTCTATTTCCAGCGAAGTTGAAACAATGAAAAATTGATCTATCAGGTAACTGAACGCGGTTTTCCAAAGAAAATAGGTTTTAAATAGCTTAACCTTATAATTTGTCTCAATCACATATATATCGTACAACACAAACCTAACTTATAGATAAATACATTAATACATTGACAATATTAACATAACATGATCAAAAAATCTATGAAAAAAAAATCGGTTTGTGTTGTTATGTTTTTGATCATGTTAAGTTTGCATTATTATTTAATAAATCGGATAACAAACCTTTTTGAATTCATAAATATTTTTTTAGATGTATTGACAATTTTACTTGTGTAAAGTTCTTACCTTTCCTTGTGTTAAGGCCACTTGTTATATCTTAGAGCACATGTGTTAAAGTTAGAGTTAGAGTTAGCATCGTGACGCGACCCAAGTACGTAATAGCTAAGTTACCCAGTATCTACGAACGATAAGTTCCTAATTGCACTTCACTAACGGAAATGGAGTAAAGTGTAGCCCTACTATGGGTTACTAACAGCGTAAAACGGCGAGTGGAGAAGAGCGCTATTAAATTTTCAGTTGAACCATTTACTTTGTCATGTCACAGCTGATTATTTTTGTACCGAAATAATGTCAGTCGGGAATTCCTTGATTTAATTGAAAACTGTACTTAGAATAAGTTTTGCATTTACCCTATAACTACTGTTTGTTTGGTGGTACATGTTTTTGTTGACTGCCCAATAATTAAATAAAAATATAAAAAATAAAAATTCCTTAGAGTTTAAAGTCCGTTTCTTGCTTTTCTTGTTTCGTAATGAGGAATGAACGACTTTTGTGAATCCGCCGACTTTTTTCGATTCCAAGTCATGAGCGTTTTATTCTATACACTTTGAACTTTATTCCACTGTACATATGTTACATGGTCCATATTTTACATGTTAGTACTGGTGATTGTACCGGTGACAATTCTCACTTATAATATTATTTACGAGTAGGTACTCTCTCCCACCGCAAATGATTATTTTTAATAGGTAAGTATTCATTAACATGTAGGTACAAACTGTAAGACTATAAGAATTATAGTCTGTACCTACATTTAAGACAAAATAAAAAAATAACAAATTAAAATTAAATACCTACCTAAAAATAATAATAATAGGAAGTGTTTTTTAATCACCGGTAAGATTTAAAATTAGCACTCCAGATGTCGCACTAGCGAGTAGCGAGTTAGTACTGTGCGAACTCATAGTAGTGCTACTGTATACGGACACGTAGACTACGTGTCTTAAAACGAAGCTAGTGCTGCCAAACGGAGGGTTATGCGAACATTGTTATCACGCAGAGAAAACGCATTAAACTTTGTAAATCCTATACAATGTTCGCTTCTAAAAGTAGGTACTAGCGTTAACTCTATGGTTTTTACGAAGTTATTCACTGTTATAAGTCTGTATATATTTATTGAGTAAACTCTTTATTTCCTACTTTTCGTATTAGTTAATGGGTGTACAAGTAGGTACATTTCAAATCCCTGATTATTGCGTTTGTTTATATTCACATCGTTTAAAAAAAAACATTGTAAAGCTAGATGTAAAAGTAGATAGTGTTGATTAATTTCGGCGAGTTGGATTGAGCCACGATAGCATAGTTGGCAGTGCATCTGACCCGGCGTGTCATGGGGTGCGGGTTCGAATCCCGCTCGTGGAATTTTTTTCAACACTTTGTCTTTTTTCAAATTGTAAACCTATTAAAAAAACAAATAAATGTACGAAATAGTTACATATTAGGCTTTACGCCAGTACGATTCGGAGGCTTTGGAATTAGAAATTTGTCCAGCGTGGCCCTGCCAGCGTTTTTGTCATTTGCTCATAGCACGAACAATCTCTACAGGAAGACTATCAACCCATCTTTGGGTTCCGTAGAGTTGTCGTGCAAGGCAGATGCGATACGTGTAATGCTTGGTTATCCACCTGTCAAAATTCTAACATACCTTTACTTCTACAAATGTAGAAGCAATGGGACGAGTCGTTATACAAGGAAGTTCTGGAGGTGCTTATATCCACATTGGCTGACACGGCCAAGCTCTCTCGTCTCACTGCCGTCTGCGAGAGAGAGTCAGGCTACTGGCTCCAGGCATTACCATCAACCAATCGGTCGGTCGGTAACTTGTTGGACGGACCGTCTCACACTATAGCGGTCCGCCTCCGCTTAGGCGCCAGGTAAGTCCACCCTCACCGCTGTGTATGTGGGGAGGCTGTTGGCGACCTTGTCCACCATGGCCTCTCATGCGCTCGTAGTGCTGGTCGTATGTTACGCCACTCATCTTTAAACAGCATCATCCGCAGTGCTTTTGCCACCCTTGGTTGATGACAAGAGACCTGACGGGATGACCATTGGGCCCTGGAAGCTTGGCAGGCCGTTGGTGTGGGATTCAGCCTGTGCTGACACCGTGGCTCCCTCGCATGTTCGCGCCACTTCTCTTTATGTGGGGGCTGCTGCGGCTGCTGCTGCAGCGCTGAAAATCGCAAAAGGCACAAATACGCGAGCCTGGGTCGTAATTATTTATTTGTTCCGTTTGCGGTGGAAACAATGGATCCATGGGGGCCGGAGGCAAGGCAGCTTGTTAAAGAGCTAAGTGCTCGCCTTATTGAGGCCTCCGGTGACAAGAAGGCTAGCAGCTACCTTTGTCAGCGTATTATTAGCTTGGCAATCCAGAGGGGTAAGTTGCCAGCATTCTTGGGACCGTTCCCATGAGCCCACAGTTGGAGGACATCTTTTATTTATAGTTATTTAGTTTCTAATTTGCTATTTATTATTCTGTTTTTTTTAAGTTTTGACATCTTTTATTTATAGGTATTTAGTTTTCAATTTGCTATTTATTATTCTCTGTTTTTTTAAAGTTCAGTTGAGTTATGTTTCTTTTTGTTGTGTATATTCTAATTATAGTTTACCCTTGTATATGTCTTTTATAATGTCTAATTCATAAATGTTATTAAATTTTTAAAAGTTATGTTTCATTTTATATATTGCTTAATAATATTAAGATTGCTAAAAAAATTGCTTTTCTTTAATAATAAATTACAATATCGGAATTGTAGATATGATACTCCAATCGAAAATAATCTTAATTGCCGATGGCTGATTAATTAATATTGCAATAATTATGTTTTACTGAGAAAAGCAGAATAAGCTGTCCGTGATACTCAGGAATCAGATCAAATCAAAATACTTTTATTCCGAATGGCTAACTACATTTTTAAGCTGAATATCGATATTTCTTAACTGTAAGTTTACATATATTTGTGATTATTATCATGCAATGTCATAATATATTGTAACTTTATATTAAGGTATTCAAATAATACCCTCAAGAGGTCCTAAGGCATCAGCCAAGTCAGCTTCTTCCTGAAACACAGGGGATTTCGGGGGAATATGCTTAAGTGAAATTCTACCCAAATCTATTATTAAACAATGAAAGTTTAACTCTAACATAATTATCGTTTCCCAACATTTGTAACTTACCTATATTAATAACTGCTTTTTAAATATTATTACAACGAAATCAGTCTTTACAACCATGTTTACTTTTGTTATTGTTTCAAAACCGCATCATCATAGATAGGACAATTTAAAATTTATTCAAAGCTCTAAAATACCTTATTATTTGTCATTAAATCCGTTTTTCTGAAAAGTTGTTGTTCAAACTCCAGCTACGCCATTCCAAACAGTTTGTTAGTTATCAAAGACAGACTCTCGAATAAATACAAAGTGCTTTTTCTGTCGGCAAACATCATATTTTTTGCAAAAATTTTAAAAATGAAAACTGCAAAAGCTAAACTAAAACGTACAAATAAAAAACAGACAGCACACAAAAGGGATATGAAAAAAAATATACATAATTATGTTTTTACTGTACCATATCTGAAATAGTGGAATTCTTTAAATTGGTCAAAGCTAGCCTTTATGGGAAACAGGGGAGGCAATATACCCATATATAACAGATCGCGTTCGTATTTGGGAACTTTAATTGTGAAGAAATGCAACACTTTATTCGGATATGCTCGAGTTTATTGAATGAACTATTTTAGCCTTCCGCTTCGAACCCTTTGCAGTCTGTGATCACAGAAGATTCGCAATAAATACTTCAAACTTCGTGTTTTTCTCCGTCTATATATATAAACACTCGAATGCAACAGTACAAATAAATATTAAGAGTTGAGTATGTTTGAGCATGATACGATGATATGATACTATAAAATATGCAAATAGACTTTTACCCTCAAATAACATAGTGAACATTCTTTAAATTAAAACTGTATGTAGATACATATTTTATAGTATCATATCATCGTATCATGCTCAATCAGACATCATTCGTTATTTTTAAAAAACCGGCCAAGTACGTGTCGGGCCACGCGCAGTGTAGGGTTCCGTAGCCCATCTCAATAATGCGGATACCATACCGGTTTCACACACCTGACAACGTTATTTAAGTAGTTCCCAATGAGGAATTTGTACAGCGCTAAGTACATTTTATAAGTTGGTCGACTGTTACTCGTGAACTTGTAAAGACTACTTAGCTGTGATAGTTTTCCTTTTAACTTCGTTATATATACAACTACCGTGAATTTTTTCACGTATCCAAAAACAACCATTTGGCTGGCAGGGGGGGGACACTTGACCCTAACAACATTTTGCACTTTAAACTTTAATAGTTCACAAACAGAAGCCTCAATCAAAAAACTGTTTCCACAAACCCGTAATATTTTTGATATTGCTATCCAACGACACCCCACACTATGGGGTAGACAAGAAAAAAAATTACATCCCCACTTCACGTGTAGGGGAGGTAACCTAAAAAAAAAAGATTTTTCTAAATTTTACTTCACCACTTTGTCGGCGTGATTAATATGTATGCTAAATAATAATTACAGCTTTCTGGTACTAAGAGCCTATGAGCTAGGCTGGTGACAGACAGACGGACATGGCGAAACTATAAGGGTTCCTTGTTGACTACGGAACCCTAAAAAAGCATATTAAAACGATAGAACCGCGCACTCAAAACGGTATCTAGTCTAGTCTAGTCCAGTATCTGGGTTAAGTCTTGGGCCTTGAGACTTCTTGTAGGATTGAATGTGGCCATATGTGTCTGAAGACCCATGTTCTAATTTATTGAAACACTCTTATCTACGGTTTAGTTCGGGATAGGCATTTAGGCCGCTGTTTCTAAATGTCGGAGCGTGAAGAGGGTTTTCATGCGTCGTTGTATCAAGCCTGCGTTTTCACTTGCTTCACTACGCATTTAGGTACTAGTAATTCGTTTTCCTAGTCTCAAGGTGGGCGTACGATTATCGTAATGACTGATTCAAGGCGGCCTTGTACCTGAGTAATGGGTGTTTACCTACTTATTTATGTATGGATTACTCTTTTTCCGTAATCAAACTCTGTTCAATTTGAAACTAGATACAAAATGCATAAGTCGTTTATTCGGTAATCTGTTTGTTGTAAATTATTCCTATAGGTCAATTACATAGGCCAATTTCCGTGATTAGTTTACTGGGCTCATGCCGTAGGTAATGACCAAATTCTATTTCAAGATGTCTACTGTATGATATTGTGGATTTTTTTTTATTTCTTTAATTTCGTTTTTTACATGTTGTTTTTTATAAAAAATTAAGCGCAGCTTGGCTGCTTTATCGTCGCGTGCGCTGACTAAATTATTAGTCATTAGGAGATCTAAAAAAATCAGGTGTGTTTATTTGTAATGAAATAAATAAATAAATAAACTTTCCTACACACACACCAATTATCTAACCCAAGAGAAGCTTCGTTATGAAACTCGTTAAATGGTTACTAGACAACGGATAGACATACTTAAATAAATACTTAAATAAATACTTAATTATACATAGAAAACACCCAGACCCGAGGGAATTTAGAAAAACAATTCTAAATTGACCCGACCGGGGATCGAACCCGGGACCTCAGAGATGGCGACACCATCAAAACCGGTGTACAAACCACTCGACCAAGGAGGTCGTCAAATGGAAAAATAGTCAAAAATGGAAAGTGTGAAAAAAGCAATATCCTTGCTGAGTTTCTTGCTGGTTCTTCGCAGGACAAAGTCTCCCGGCCTGTGTAGACTTACGAACCGATGACATAGTGACATTCATAAGAGCAGTAAAGAATTTGTAGCCTAAACTGAAAAAAATATTTTGAATTTTTATGTTTTAAATATTCAAGTGGAATGTATGTAAAAATAGGTAATAAAACACGAGACTACGATTGTCAAAAATGTGCATACCGCAACGTTCCGACCTTTTCGTACTACATTTGCATGGAATCCGTCGACTTCCGTCCGATGAAAAATATTAAAATTCGTTCCCAATACGGCGGCTTAGATCTTGGAGCAAGTGCCACGCATTTCTTCGCTTGCTAAGATCTCCACTATATACATAATGTACGCCTATACTATAATAGAACTGAAAAGAGGTCGTGTCTGTGCATTAAATACGTTTTGGATATTTTATTCGATAAAGAAAAATGCACTTTGCAAACTTCGATCAATTATGTACTACGAGTAGGTAAAGGATCCAGAACAAAACGAATCTCGAAAGTTGCCCTATTTGCTCATATTGCAACGGCACAAAAGCAAGAGTACTATTGATTAACCTACAACAAATTCTCCAGGAAACTAAGAATAATATTAACAATATCTAGTATTCTGTTCGAAGAGAAAAGGTTAGTTTCTAACTAACAATTATAATTACACTACTTTAAAAAATTATTAGGTTTTTCATTATATTGGAAAATTAATATTTATTTTAGTATTATTGAAAGGGAGATAGGAGAAAGTCTACTGTGGTTTTCAACACGATATGTGCCGTCGTAGACTGTAGAAACCGAACGGTTTAGAAAACAATGTTTCTGCTTTTCCATTTTTGCTTTAAATAGTAATTGTATGGTTATATGTAACAAATTAAAATTATTGTAAATATGCCCAAGAAGATTGTATTAATACTGTACCTACGAGTGAAAGCTCAAGCGATACTTTCTCCTCGCCTGAAAATATTAAGAGACCGCGAGTTAACTTTTTGAGTACCTACCTCCCAGCTCAAGTGATCTCCGCGCGCTGATTATAATTTTAAGAGAGGAAAAAGGAAAAGTGTCAGCGATGGTTGGAAGTTGCAAACAAGATTGTACCGGTTGTGTTTAGAATAATAATGGCGGGGGTAAGTGCGACCCCTAAGTATTTTCTGCGGAATAATGGGTAGGTACGTATGTCAAAGGGACAAATCTCATTTCTGCACTTGAGACATTTGGAAAATAAATACTTTTTCGTTGGTGTACAAACTTCATTAGTCTATGTCAAACATCGTCTGTCTAGGTCTCAGTCAGAACCTCAGAACAATAACTAATAGCTTTAGTTTTTATTCTGAGCTCAGAACAGTAACTTTAAAGCACAGACCTATATTTTGTTTTTTTATTTATTATTGTTCTGAGGTCGAGATTATCTTAAAAGAAGACAGTCCGTGAATGGTCATTGGCTGACTTCTTGTGGCCGTAGGACCGGTGCGACTCAGCTAAGACGTCCAGTAAAGTAGGTACCTAATATAAAAGAGTGTCCTTTAAAACTTTTACGATTTAGCGTTGTAACTAAAATATTTCGTGAAAGTTTCAGAAATACCTATTTTTTTTATTTTTTTTTATTTATTTATGGAACCAGCTTATGGTAAACTTAAATATTAGTACAGTTTATTACTTATCGTAAACTCAACGGCGATGGTTACATTTTATATATAAAACTAAAATGAATGGGGACTCAAATTAAACATACGAAATATGGTTTCTTTGAAGCACAAATGAAATATAAATATATGAACTATGTGTGGGCACATACATACATACACCTAAATACATAATATACATGTACCCACACACAATCACATCCATGGTACATAATTTCAATATAATAAAATAATAAAATAATGTATATTAAAAAAATATATATTAGGGATTTAACAATAACTCAATTATCTGTCTATTATATGAACTAGTACTACAAGAAAATATGTCTACTGTACTGATTTTTTTATTATATGTGTCGACCATTCGATGCAGAGGGGATCGAATGCCAGCGTTTGTGCGAGAACCAGTGACAGCAAATAGCGGTTTGGGACGCAGAGATCGCAAATGTGCGCGCGGTGGCACAGAGTAACTTATACGATTTATGATATCTATGCAATCGTATTTATTATTGCATAGGTCGTAAAGTAATTTTGCTTCAAGTTGTGAACGTCTAGATTTTAAATCTAAGAGTTTATATTTTTTTTAAAGGAGTAAGTATGATAAACGCTTTCGGTGGTATTTATAATTAACACGACGCAAGAACTTCTTTTGTACCATTTCTATGCTGTGATTATATTTTTCATATAATGGGTTCCATATTGACGTTCCGTATTCTAACTGAGGCCTTACTAGGGATTTAAAAAGGTAAATAAGTGTAAGGGGATTTTTGAATTCAATGGATGAGCGCATGACGAGACCATAAATTTTAAAGGCCTTACTTATTATATTTTGTATATGTACATCAAAATGTAATTTACTGTCTATGGTCAGTCCCAAGTCTTTAATATTACTTACTCTCACAAGATCTGTACCACTAAGAGTATAGGTAAAGTAATTTGTTTTCTTTTTTTTCGTGAAACTTTCGTGAAACACTTATTAAGACTAAGTTGCAAATTATTATGGGAACAGTAAATACTAAATCTATCAAGGTCTTCTTGAAGCAAATGTTGGTCTTCAACTTTACTGATATATCGATATATTTGAGATCATCAGCATACAATAGAAATTTACTATGCTTAAAGCAATTTTGAACGTCATTGATGAAGATCACGAATAAGAGAGGACCCAATATGGAACCCTGCGGAACTCCAGAAGTAACATCAGCAACGTCCGACTCTGAACCCCTAATCACAACCCTTTGCGTTCTATTAGAGACGTACGACTTAAACCAACGCCAGAGATTTCCGCGGATACCGTTGAAGGCTATTTTCTCCAATAATATTCTGTGATCAACCACATCGAATGCTTTTTGGAAATCAGTATAGATGCAGTCAATTTGTCTATTAGTATCAAGTGCATTAAATAAATCAGAAGTGTATGTGACCAGATTAGTAATAGTAGAACGCCGCTTAATGAAACCATGTTGTTCTTTAAGGATAATGTTATGTAAGTGAGGGTAAATCGCGTTGTGAACTAAACGTTCAAATACTTTAGAAAGAACGGGCAGTATCGATATAGGTCGATAATTTATTATATCATTTTTTGATCCATTCTTATATATTGGGACCACTCTTGCGCTTTTCCAAATATTGGGGAATACCCCATCCGATAAACATTTGTTATATAGATAACATAGAGGAAGATCAATTACAGTTGCAGTTTCCTTAAAGAAAATACCCGGTAAGTTATCAGTCCCTGCACCTTTTGATATATCCAACATTTGCAAAGCTTTACGTACTTCCAATCGAGTCAGTTTGATGTCATGAATTATAAATTCGGGTGTATTTACAAGTGGCAAATTAAGATCATTGATACTGAGATCATCAGACACAGATGATGGCCGAAACACAGAATGAAAGAACCTACTAAAAAGATTGCAAGACTCCTCCGGGCTACGAGTTAAAGAACCTTCATAATGTAAACTACTAGGGATTTCCGAAGTTTTTCGGCGTTGAGATATGTACTTCCAAAAATACTTAATGTTGTCCTTTATACTAAGTTCAACCCTTGCCATGTATTTTTTTGTAACATTTATCTGACGCTGTTTTAATTTTTTTTCTATATATTGCAAAAATATTATAATTTGACTCATTGTTATGTTTTTTCTTTTTTACCCAAGCTCGATTCTTTTTGTTAAATAAATTAATCAAATCAGGGGTAAACCAGGCAGGATACGACGAAGTTTTAATTTTTTTTTGGGTATGTTCATTTATGACACTGTACAATTTATCATAAAATATCGATACCGCAATATCAGCATTTTTATTAAAAAATAACTCATCCCAGTTGATACTTGATAATTCCTGTTTAATTTTGTCGAAGTCCGCCTTTCCATAACAGTACCCTAGATATGGTTTAAGTCGCACGTAACCATGATTTATTTCGTATGGAACTGATACACAAAATGATACCTATGTCTATATACTCGTAGATACGTAGACGTTCCTTCAAAACATTTCACATTTCAAAAGATTTTAGGCTGGCTGGCATGAAAGAAAAAATACATGTACAGAACAAAAATAAAAACAATTATATGCGCCTCTATGGTTAAGTGGTATGATTACCGCTCTTATTCAAGAAGTCTTAGAGCATTAATGCTCTAAGCAAGAAGTTGTAATAGCTTTTACCCGGTTACAACCATCAATCATTCGCCAATGCTCTGTGGTGTTTCTTAGGTTGAAAATCTTAACGTACCTTCACGTAGGTATGTTTGAAGTAGTTGCACTTAGGTTATTACTATCATAACGAAGTTTGATAAAATTGGCAGGCAGTCTATTGTTTAAGTCTTCCTACTTTGTAACTAGATCCATCGGCATCTCATTATATTCTTCAAAGGATCAGACGTTCAGGCGCACCAGCTTCCTTCGAACAAACTAACTATACTAATAACATGAACACAGTACAATCGACTCCAAATAAAAATAAAAACTGAAAAAGAAATAAAAATAAAAACTGAAAAACTAAAGATTGAAGTAACTGGCAACACTAAACTCAATTTCTATATTATTAAGTAGTCTGGAGTAGTTTGTCTGGACTTCTATAAAGGTTGTAAAAGTCTTTTTGCGCAGCCTTCCTTCAGCCTTCCTCCAGCCTTCCAATCCTTAATTGTCACATCATTTTCAGTGGCCTCCATAATTAACAACAAGGGACACCGCTATGTAACAGTTTTCAAGAATCCGATCTGAACCCCGATCCAATCCGAACCCCTCGGAAAATCTAGTAGGGCACGGGGACACTAGTGCGTGATGCCGTTCCCTCTAGAATACCTCCGAAGGTGATTCGTTTCACCCTTTAAGTTTCTCGCCGCCCGCCCCCAAAAACGCCTGGTGAAGCTGATAATGACGTATGAGACAATTCTCAAACTCTCAACAAACGGCAAACGGCAAACTTTCTTAAAAAACCTACTTAAAGAAACATCAACAAAAAATTAAAATTAAATTATTGGTAGGTACCCAGCGTTTGCCTTAATTAATTACGACATAGACCACTGACCTAGCCCGGTTTGTAAAGCTTCTTAGCAAGTCAAAGGGGAGCTCCCATTGGACTTAAAGGGAAATTTTTAATTAATACCTGGCACCACACTTATATGAAGTATAACTTGCACAGGTACTGCTATAATATATCCTAATTTATGCATTTGAACTTAGTGTGGCGCAGTAGGATGATAAATTTGCGGAACTTTAAATTCCTTTTGAACTTACGGCAAACAAAGAAAGTACATATAAAGTACATATAAGTACTATTTTGTACAAAGATATATATAAGTTTCTTATTGTATTTTTTTTTATTTAGCTTTGTGTTCAAGACTCGATAACCCACGACACATCTTAAAACGATAACAACATCCAACTATTAGCAAAATTCAGAACCTTTTTGGTTCGTGGGCTAACCCCATTTTACAGGTGTACCACAATTTTCGTCCAAGGCACCGTGAAATTGCCCAGTTTGAACTCAACCAGTGTAATAACACAAATATCGGGGAGCCACGAATAATGATTCCTTTCTATTCGGACGGATTGAATAGACGGTATATATTTAGGAATGATTTGTGGTTATTGGGATTCTACCCCAACTTCCATAAGCTATGTCTATTACTATTTTTTGTCCTTGCGACACTGCTGAAAGAATAAATTTCCGTGAAATATCTTAGAGGAACGATGGCAGCCTTTCCATTTGTGACCGTATGTTATAAGTTTATTGAGTCACATCTCACGATAGGAATGGGCCTAGAGACGTTTATGTTCATATACAGAAACTCACGACGGACAATCCTAAATCACTTAACTTCTCTTTGTATAGCGGAGTACATTCAATTGTTTATGGCTCTTTGAGACTGGAACAGTTCACAAATAGGGTTAGTTGTGAAATGTCACTTCATCTGTAGGATGTATAGTCCAATAAAATTAACTTTAACTAATTGATTACTATTAGTACCTACTCATAATAGAATATGTGATGCATTAATGTTGTTTGTTTAATTTTACTGGATGAGCTGTCTCATGATGTGCTGTTTCAAGGCAAAGACAATATTTGACATTATAGGACTGTTCCTTTATTGTCAAATATTGTCTTTGACTTAAAAAGTATGGAGAAAACAAAAACCTAATAAAAATGGTTTCGTTTGGCGGTGTTGACCTTTAACTAAATGATTTAAGATTCTGACGCATGTCCGATGATCATTCTAGTTAGAGTTTCTAGCTTTAACCATTCTGTTAGGACTTGTCTATAAAATTTCAGAAAAGTTGTACTAAGTACATCGATGATTTCATTATGTATTCAAAACCTGCTACAATAGAAAAATGACCGAAATAATTCTCATCCTAATTTCAAGAAAAAAAAGCTCCAAGGGACACGGATCTTGTTATAGTTCTAAGGTGAGGCTGCGCGACTTCCGGCAATAATATAATTAATAAAGGATGCTACAAATGAACAGCTCTTGGAAGTAAAAACTTGTATTTTTATCTCGTTACTTAAAGTTATCGCAAAGACTTTGAAACAATAATTTATAAAAGTTCAAGACATTTTTAATTTATGAACATTTACAATTTATAAAGTTGGTAAATAGTTGGTGGAAAGGCCCCATGTACAGCAGTGGACGTGTATAGGCTGATGATGATGATGAAAATTGTTAAAGAAACTATTACTATTAATAAAATATATTTTTATAGTGTTATGAACGAGCACTATGAAATTAAACACTTATTGTGAACATACTGTCATACATTTTATTATATTCTAAAATCTAATTTGTGTAAGTCTAAACAAAAATAAAGTCTAATTGGTTCCTTTCATTCAATTACTATACTTAATATTATTCTTGGTGTTGTTTAATGCTACTTAAATAGTTTTGCTAATCACACACAGGTAAGTTCAATAACGTCGCAACTACTTGCGAAGTGCTTAAGCGATACGGTGGTCGCACGAAGATTTGATTAAAGTTTATACCAAAATCCCCAAGTAAGGCGGAGTATTCAGATTCAGCAGTATAAAGGGTCAGGCATTAACTGATTAGGAAGCTACCCTTTTCAAGGGGCCAACGAAGACAGCAAAAACGCCGGTTTAGCTTGTTTGCCAATTTTCCACACACAAAAAGTAAGTATACGCTACGCCTTAAATTGTAATAGTTCATGGTAGGAAGCCCTTTTGTATAATGCATTTGCGTAATAAATCAATGTGAGAGCAGGTCTTACATTTACAGCTGAAAGCTCTCTCTCTAATTAATTTCTAGCCAAAAAAGAATATCACTTTTATAGAAACTATTCGCGCTTAATTTAGTACCTACTAGCGCCGCTCGCGGTTTCACCCGCGTGGTTCCTGTTCCTGAGGAAATATCGGGATAAAAAGTATTCTTTGTTTTTAATCCAGATTATAAACTATCTTTATGCCAAATTTCAGCCAAATCCATCCATCCGCTGCAGCGTGAAGAAGCAACAAATATACACACATACATACACACAAACTTTCGCATTTATAATATTAGTGTGATTGTAAAACATTCGTCATCTATCTTCATTATTATTTTTGCCAGAAAGTAACAAAAGTTATTGTCCGTATTAGTTATTTTCAGTTAAAACAGTTAAAACCCATAAACTTTCACGGATCTACTAGCATTTAGTTTACACATTTAGGCACAGGGAGACACGATCCCTGTGACCACGGACCCTGCAAAGGGATCGAAACGTCAGAATAAAATTAAACTAAATTATAATGTAAAATAAACGCGAGTAGATCCGTAAACCATGTTTATTTAAGGTATAGTCCACATTTCAGAGTAACTAAGTGTAAGACTGATTAATTGCTTCGCGTTTAAACTGATCTAGGTATGCTCCAAAGTGCTACGACTTAGTAAGTATAAAGGTTTTAAAGTTTATCCAAGTTTAAAATTAATGCATTTCAAAACTGCAAGTTTAAAATTAATTCAATTGAAAAGTTTACGCGCCGCGCTACGGTCGGTGTCGCGAACAACTTCCCAAGCAGCGACAACGCCACTTGATGAAAGGTCTAGTAAATTAATAACAAAATATTACCGGTGACGGAGTAGCAAACCGCTCGGCTTGATAAATGAAATGAAATGAAATGCATGAAATGAAATTAAAATACATTTTATTGTACACCATATAAAATACAAAAAGAGGACAATACAAGAAGAAGTTCAAATGGCGGCCTTATCGCTAAAAAGCAATTTCTTCCAATTCCAATCCTTCAATTCACAGGTCCTGAGAACATGAATTGAATTCATCATCTCAGCCAAACGACATCCACTGCTAGATAAAGGCCTTCCCCCAAGGGTCTCCGCAATGACCAAGCAAGTTTAGTTTAATTATTTATTTTTTATTGCAAAAATACAGCAAAAGGCGGAATTTATGCCCTCAGGCATTTTTAACGTCTAGGTGTCCGAGTGGCTAAATCGCTCGGTCTGAATTGCCTAGTGTGATTTTTTTTTACTATCCGTATTCATTCGATTGCGTTTACCAAAACGAAAATTAGTATGGCATTGAAGCAGCGCCTCCTGGCGGCATACCGAAAGAGTCAGAATTTTGCCATACAAATTCTCGCACAAAATGCGCGCGCTCGCGCTTTCTCAGTACTACGAGCGGCCGACGCATCGCAAAAGTGGCATTTTTGGCAGTAGTAATTACATTTATTTGATGTTTAATAATTTTTTATCGTTCAAAATAAATATATAATTTGAAATCTTATAAGCTAACATTAATTCTGGGGTACATTTAACTTAATAATATTAATGGAGTAAGGAGATATTTACAGCTAATTCTGAACGTTTTATGGCTTTGAATGGGATTTTTTTTTGTAGAAATTCCATTCATATTTCGAAATTCCGAGGCCGCTACGAACTTAACCAGTATCTAAAAGATATTATTGTATATTTTACATTTCGTTTGCTTAGTACAGTAGTTCAATCCATGAGCTTGAAAATTGCCGTCAGCATATTTAATTGAAATCTAGCTTTGGAATTTTAGCTTTATATAAATAGACAAGGAAAAATTGCAGAAAACAAGGCCGCTACGAATTATACTAATGACTATTCTCCACCATACTTTAAGTCAAAATTGTCTAAGGGTTTCAGTTTCTCTAAACAAGAACGTCGAAATTGGGCATTTTATGCAAAAATCACGGTCAAAATGTAATAGGCCTTTTAACGTGATCGAATGAATACGAATAGTAAACAAAATTCACGCTAGGCACACTGGAGGTCCTGCGTTAATTCCCAGTTCGAGCAAAGTGTGTTTCGTATTTTGCATAGCCCGGGTTTGTGATACCAACCCGCGTTATCAAGCGTGACGATTAAGGCGACGCATTGGAAATTTACGTGGCTGGGATCTTGATTTTTCCCAACAATTACAAAACATAAGTGATATTTTTTGATGACATCATTTTTCTTTTAATTGACTTCATTTTGCTAGTTGCAGAAACACGATTTGTCAACTTTTATACAGAAACATAATAAATTCATGATTTTATTTAACACTAACATAGTTTTTAAGTTTCATTGTTACTAACATACATAATATGGAGCAATGGTCTGAAATAAAATATTTTTATTTATTTATATTATTTTTAACAGAGAAAAAAAAATAAAAGTGACCTCTTTTAAAACATATATTTGCATTTTACAGGCAAACCAGACCGATTTAAGATTTAATTTTGAAACTTTTACCTGATGTTAATTTGATAATTTAGATTTTTTTTATTTTGTTTTTTTATATGTTGTGGTTGTCTTCTATATTTTTTGTGTTAATTTGTAATGGAAAGTGTCCTGCTATGATAGGGCATTTACCAATATTTTTTTGACATGATTTTTCATTTAATTGACTTCATTTTGCTAGTTGCAGAAACACGATTTGTCAACTTTTATACAGAAACATAATAAATTCATGATTTTATTTAACACTAACATAGTTTTTAAGTTTCATTGTTACTAACATACATAATATGGAGCAATGGTCTGAAATAAAATATTTTTATTTATTTATTATTTTTAACAGAGAAAAAAATATCAAAGTGACCTATTTTAAAACATATATTTGCATTTTACAGGCAAACCAGACCGATTTAAGTTTCATTGTTACTAACTTACATAATATGGATCAATGGTCTTAAATAAAATATTTTTATTTATTTATTTATTTATTATTAATAACAGAGAAAAAAATATCAAAGTAACCTCTTTTAAAACATATATTTGCATTTTACAGGCAAACCAGACCGATTTAAGATTTAATTTTGAAACTTTTACCTGATGTTAATTTGATAATTTAGATTTTTTTTATTTTGTTTTTTTATATGTTGTGGTTGTCTTCTATATTTTTTGTGTTAATTTGTAATGGAAAGTGTCTTGCTATGATAGGGCATTTACCAATATTTTTTTTGACGCTGTAAGGGAGAAAAGAGCTAGACACTTGCTGAGTTTCTTGCCGGTTCTTCTCAGTACCTACAAGATCTCCCGCCCAGAAGTAGACTTACGAACCGATGGCATAGCGACATTCACAAGCTCTACTTGTAGCCTAAACTGAATAAATGATTTTGAATTTGAACACACACACAATTTAGACACACACTTTAATATGCTGGTTCTTTTTTTAAATAATTTGTAGTTTTAATTTGAAGGAAAAATAACAGTTCTTCTTATGGTACGGGGCGCAAACGCTTCGTATTAGATTAATTATTATTTAGCGATGCGTCGCCTTAAGCCAATTCTTAACTTGCCGACAAAACGATATTCCTTTGTTGTCTATTTGTGTATAGTAATATATTGTTCAATCTTCAGTTTTATCAGTTCCTCTGCCAGATATTCTATTAGTTCACTTTTATCAGTTCTTAGCTTAACATTGGTACATACTGTGGCTACCTTTATAATGAGAGAGATGAGTTTACTTGTACATTTTTGCGCTTGACTGTACATTAGTAAGAATATTCCTCGCTCCATAGGTATCTATTTAACGGTTGTTTATTTCGTTACAGAATTACGGATGCATTAATTTAGCCCAGCGGCAATTAATTATCGTAGAATCAGAATTTGCAATGCGTGGATACCTGAAATATACCGATAAGGTATTCCCGAGCGGCGCACTTCATGGGTGATTGGAAACATCCATTTTGATATTACGAACCCGCGACATTATTGATTCCATGTTTCGGAGTGCTACTAAATACTCTCTTACTTTGTTAAAGCAGTATTAATTTCTTAGTTTAGTTTGGCAGTGGACATCAGTAGGCTGAAAGGGAGGAAGGAAGGAGTTTAGTTTAAAAAACAAAAACATATATATCTATATATTAATACGTGAAGCTAAAACTTTGTACCCCTTTTTTACGAAAATTGCGCGGACGGAGGAGTATGAAATTTCACACACTTATAGTTTATATAGAGAAGGAGTACAGAATGTTAATATTTTTTTAAAATTATGCATAAAAAATACATTAAATCAATAAAACAAACATTACACACACTACCATGTATTTGACACATGCATATATATTTGACACACGCATAATAATACTCTTTTCAAAAGTTTCAAAAATGGAAGAGTAGCGACTGAAATCTGTCAATGCCAATCCAAACTCATATTCTATCTTTTTAAGTTTTTCATTGCTTAGGATACAATCCGTGCAGCCTTAATAAAATTCCGGTCAAATTTCGACCACTGGGCGACCATTAGTATTTTTTGTCATGGTCAGTTGCGTTAGAGTAATTATTAACAGGATTCTTACCATGTTTATTTTTTGAGTATCCGATATTTCCAAATACAGACGCCTGCATATCAACCTATCCAAAACTGTCAAATTTCTCCAATACATTTTCAACCATATCAGTAAAGCATAAAGTCCAAAGTCTATTGCAGTAATTTGATAGTTTGTGGTAAGTTGATGTGCAGCGTGTGCATTCGTGATCATGGTGCATGCAACTCTCAGAATAATAACTAAAGCTATAATATTCTGAGATGCAACTATGCCGAAATATCGGATACTGAGAAATAAAAAACATGGCAAATATTAGTAATAACTACTCTAGAATCGAAACGTAAGCGGGCAAGATCGCGTAAGAGCATATCACCAAAACCGCGTATCTCTTTTTACACAATTTTACAGAATAACGAAAAAAGTATTCAAATTTATTTTTGCGACTGAACTTGTTAGCTTAAGACAAGTTAGAATAGTTCAGTCGCAAAAATATATTTATAGTATAAACAGGTTTAAAACTTATGCATCCAATATAAACTTCGAAATTTGTGTGTAATTACGTTTGTTTTGCGAACAAAAAAGTATAGCGAGATCTTGGTGTGTATTAAGACAATAAGCTTCGTTTCCACACACGTGTTGATAAATTTGCAAGATTTTTTTTTTAATTATTATGTTTCATAATACGGAGTTGTAAGGATTTCAGGAAAGCTTCAAGTAAAATAGCAGTGTTTAATTATTTGGTAAGATCATGTTTAGAATACTGTAGCGTAGTCTGGGCTCCTTACTACGATGTTCACAAACGTTGTCTTGAATCAATACAAAAAAGATATTTGTGGCACTTATCGTTTCAATGTGGAATGGCCAAACAACTTCCCTCATACAACTCACGCTTATGCCATTTCAAACTTCTCAGCCTAAACAATAGAAGACAGATGCTTGATCACTTGTTCTTACATAAAGTAGTTAATAGTTATCTAGATTGTTCGGATTTATTAATGCATGTAAATTACAATGTACCTTAAAGGTTAGCTCGTCTGTCAAGATTTACCATTTAAACTTTAAACTATCTTTTAAAGTTTAAATTATAAAGCAAAGAGCTCAAAGACCAATATTGGACATTTCTCCGCTATTAACAGAACGGTTGGTTACGTTCGTCTGTGACAGCTTCAGTTAACATTGCCATGTCTTATTCACCACGTAAGTTTAAATCAATGTTGGTAGACGTATTTATATCAAAACCATAGTTTGATACGAATGGTTTGTTTTTAGTTTGCTATCTAATAGTTTAAATTTGTGCATGTCGGTCGTGGCAACGTTTAAGTATGACAGCGTTTTAAAATGTAACCAATGTGTACCTATCTATTGTAAATATGAACAGCGTTTATGTTGGTTGTCCCTAAATAAATATAGCATACCGTTAATAGAAAATGTTAATAATTAAATCTACAACTTGTTTAAATAAGTGACTTGTTTAGGTGTTCATTGAACTTAAGCCTTATAAACAGTTGACTGTTTTTTTTCAGTATATCTTTGTAACAATAATTATTTAATCTGTACCCATAGTAAAGTTTCACATATTTTTTTAGAACTAGGTATTCATTCTGTTCTGTTTTTATAAGCTTTCGTTTTAGCAAAAACTTATTACGATTCTCAACATTGATAACCCGCTTGTTTAATATATTATTAGGTAATAGGTAAGTAACTATATTGGTAATCACCGAATCTGATTGAAAAAGTAGCCCCCAAAATCATTGTCATTTTCAGATTTCTTATAACCGTAACCGTAACGTTTATAATAGCTATTGTTTCTAAAAATTAAGGTATGAACAAGGTTATTAAGCAACTACCACCTTAGCCACAGTAACTCGGAGTATGCATGTAATTATGAAGGCGTGACATAACTTTTTCAACCTCTACATTTAACTACACGCAAGTGAAAATTACTACTGTTATGGAATCAAAAACATATTGCACAAGGTTATATGTGGTGTAAGATTCTTATGGAAAAGCTTATAGTTAGACTTAATGTCAAAGTCAAAGTCATATTCTATAATCAAATAAACTTTAGAAAAGTGCTTTTGAATCGTCCAAACATTTTTTTACCTACTACCCATTCAGGACGTCTATTTTTTAGCTGTGGAGAAGAATGGGCGCAAGAAACTCCACAGCTTTAACATTTACAAAATTATATACCTACCGTTTCCAAGTCATACAGTTTAAAAACCTTCACAATATTTTAAATTAGAAATACCTGTTGGAGTGATTGGAGCATTTAAAACCCATGCTGTTTTGTCTTCAATGTAATCAGACACTTTATAATAAGCTTTTTTATAAAGCTTTTCTTTAATGGTGATTTTAAATTTATTAATATCAAGTTTTTAGATATTACTTGGAACTTTATTGTAAAAACGTACACACAACGTACCTCTAAATGAATTATTTACTTTGTGGAGCCTAGTATAAGGCACTGCTAGTTTGTTTTTATTTCTAGTGTTTACATTGTGAATATCACTGTTTTATATATATTTAATATACAGGATGTTTGGTAATAATAGGTGTATAATCCTGATACATAGCCAAGTAAAAAGAACACCGTGGTAATATGCAAAACCATATTTAAGTACTTTGATTTACTATTCCATAAAAACCAAGTAAAATGTATCTACTGGACCTAGGGATGTCACTTTGCTCTGACAAACAACCTTAATATCACGGTCATGTAGAGTTTTTAGGCATGTTCACTATTGGTCACAATTTTACGGGGCTCTAACAACGGGGCCCTATTTGTCATATTCGGGATTATAAAGGTTGTTACCAATCATTCTGTATATAAATTCTAAATAATAAGTAAAAGAAGTAATAGAACGATAGGGGTGCGATTTTGGAACCGTGGTAATAATTATTGTCCATGCATCTGTATTTACCCCGTTTCACATCTGTTATGATGATTGTACGAGGCAGACAAAGAGGTTTAATTTGGTTTAAGATATTTATTGGTGGCAAAAGCACCCACATCTTACTCGTAATACTCTAAAGGGCATAGATAATAATTAGTAAAGCATAACCAAAGCAATAATTGTTTGGTGTGATAAACCAGAAACTGAAATTTATGAATGTGAATAAAATAAGTTTTCGTTTGTTTGTGTTATTAAACAACATACATAAGAAACTATTGCTAACATACTTAAAATACAGTGAAGAACTTAAATATTAAAATACATTGTTATATCGTGATCCTTTACTCCGTGCGCTTACTGTACAGTGTACACACAGAGCGCCATCTATGAGTAAAATTATTTGTTAACATGGCGACTATTCCATCTGCCTGCTGTTGTATTTGCTGTGCTCTTCATAAAAATAGGAACCAAACGTTTCATCTTGCAATCGCTAGATGGCGCTTGTAGTAACATGTTGTAACTCATGAGCTATTTCAGCATGGAAAAGTGATTACCGTATATATTAATTACTTTCATGAAAAATATATAGCAATATTCATAGAAAAAGTAGATTAGGAGTTTAAAAAAATATCAAACAAAATAATATCCTACAAAAGCTAGGAGGAAATCTTTTTTTTTTTCAGTTAATTTACAAAAAAGGATGTTAATTTGAAATGGTTAAAAATATGGCAAAAGGTGCGGATTTGAGCTCTTTGAAGTTTTATACCTTTTTTAAATAATACTTTAATTATGAAAGACAATCTTCGTTTTTTTTTATATTTCTCAAGCCGCCGCATTTTTTATCGAACGCGAAAAAAGGCTGTGAATAATACGGCCAATGAACATCTTTTTTACACATTAAGTGGATCACCCTATAAACTAGCATTACAAAGAGAATGAATAAAAAATCATTATTTATTCTTATTTAACATTTCCCTCCGAATTCGACGCCCGGCTCCAATCTGTGCTCCAAAGTAGCATCCCTGAGGAGCCATATGTTCTACTAAGTGATAGATAGATGTTATTTATTATTGCATTTCGGAGGAGCACGATGCTATGTATGCTATATAGCTTTAAGTCTTCCAATTCTGCCGTAACTTGCGAATAATTTCCACGATTTTGGAGAGAATTCTAAAATTAAAATTACCCAAGTACAATCAGCAACAAAGGTGACAGAAACACTTTAGTACTTTGTGAAAGCAAGTAATGAATCAAACTGGCGCTTGTTATAATGGCACGGAGTACCGTAAAGTTTAGTTTGCAAAGCTACTAACATTGATGTAATGGCGATATATTTAGATAACTAATTTTATATAAGATGGTAATACAATTATAACTAAATTTAGATAAGATGGTGGTAGCTAGCCAGACGGAAAAACAAGCCCTACCAGCAACCAAACCGAGTACACAAACATGTACTCCCCGCTTGAAACCCAGGACCTCTGAGTCCGAGATCAGTGATCTTAACCATTAGACCACAGAGCTAGCTTTAGATATGAAATTTTAAAAAATCTGTGCCGTAGATATATCTAAAGATTTACAAGAATACTACAAATTAACTTCTAAGAGTAAATTGTTACGCAATGACACCGATTTGACGTCTGCAAAAATATCTTAAATACCTTAATCTTCCAAGTTAGTACTAAATAAACCGTTCGCCTATTTGGTTTTACTCAAGAGTGAGCGCTGCCAATTAGGTTAGACAAAACTTCATGTTTACGAAACATACCAAAGAAAGTTTTACCACATGGCTGGGCCTTAACCACAACATAAGAAGACTGTAGAAGGTATGCCTCCTACAAGACGCATTCGAGCTACGCACACATAGACAGTCTTACGGAATCTCGCAACGGCTGCTGCCTCGGACTGTTGCTAGAGCTGGGGTAGAGTCGCAGAGCTTTTTTTTTAGAGAGAGATTGCTGATTGCCTCAAATGGCATTTTCAGCGTCACCGGGCTTTTTTGGGGGCGGCATGGTACGTAAAAGGTACCTCAAGCCGTGTAAAACGAATCGCCTTCAGAGGTTTTCTAGAGGGAACGGCATCACACACTTATAAGTGCGCGTCCACGAGCCTTACTAGATTCTCCGAAGGGTTCGGATCGGATCGGGGAGCGAAACAACCTGAGGGCGTCTCTAAAGGCTCGGCCTCGGCTTTGCACACCGTATCCAAGGTAGTCAAATAAGGAAGTGGTCAAAAGCAGAAATGGTCTTTAAGAGCACTATTAGCCTTATCAAGAAGTGGTCGAATATAGAACAGGTCATAAGCAGAAAAAGACAAATTAAGAACTGGTCCTTAAATGTCAAAAGGCTCAGGTTGACCGGGCCGTTGTGGAGGAGAGAAGCATGGTCATTCTGTATATTCTCACCCCTCCCCCCTCCCAATTCCTACTCCCTCCTCAAGATCCAACTCCTTTCCAAGGTTGGCAACGCATCTGCGATAACTTTGGTTTTGCGGGTGTCTATGGGCGGCGGTGATTACTTTCCATCAGGTGACCCGCCTGCTCGTTTGCCTCCTTTTAACATAAAAAAAAAAAAATGTGTAGTGGCATTTAGAGGATCGGGCGGGGGTCGTAGAGTTGTAGAGCGTCGATGCGTGCGTTGCGCGAGCGCGGTATGTACGAAGCTTACCTCCTGCTGTGTCCCTATTTTGTGCTTTAACACAGCCCACTGACCTTCGCCGAAATATTTATTTGGTGAAAGATACATAATAACTTCCGCTCTATCTATGAATAGCTGTGTCCGCTTCACCGTTCATGTGGGCTTTAAGATTTTGCATTATGTCGTAATATAAAACTAAACCTTTTTTAAACAAAATCACGAAAGTTTAGTATAAGTGAAAAAAGTATAAACAGATTATGTATTTTTTCAATGTTTAGTGTTTATGTAACAAAGATATTTTTACTTCAATAAATGTTTTAGCGGAATAGTCTTGGAGTGGCGACCACGTACCGGAAAGCGCAGTGTGGGCAGGCCTCCAACAAGGTGGACCGACGTTTTGGTGAAGGTCGCGGGAAGCCGCTGGATGCGAGCAGCTCAAAACCGGTCGTTGTGGAGATCCTTGGGGGAGGCCTTTGTACAGCAGTGGACGTCTTTTGGCTGAGATGATGATGATGAAATGTTTTAGACTCTAACCCTCATCATCTCAGCCAAAAGACGCCCACATCTGGACAAAGGCCTTCCCATAAGGATGTCCACAACGACCGGTTTTGTTATTATGTTAAAAGGATCAAACGAGCAGGCGGGTCACCTGATGGAAAGTAATCACCGCCGCCCATAGACACCCGCAAAACCAAAGTAATCGCAAATGCGTTACCGGCCTTGAAAAAAGAGTTGGATCTTGAGGAGGGAGTAGGAATTGGGAGGGGGGAAAGGTGAGAGATGAGCCAAAAAAAAACATTCTGACCTAAGTTACAATTACTATGTCTGACTCATTTTAATAAACTATGTTCGCATGTAATAAAAGCTTCTAAAATATTCAACGCACAAGTCACAAGCCCGTTAGAGTTTTATAATATAACCTATACTTGTATTCACAGATCTTGTTATGCAAATTACGAAATTGGAATCACTTGCATATAAATGAGAGAATACCTTCCATTGACTGTCGAATGGTAGTAAGTCGCGTGTTTGCCTCTTCTAGTCGAGTGGATTAACCTCATTCCGAATTCTGGTTATTTTCGCTGTATTGTGACTAACACATTTAATACATTAAAATACGTATTTTGTTTTGAAATTTTCTAGAGAATAATGAACAGTAGCAAAAAACTATTCAGCACCAAAAAGATCATCTAAACCAGTCCATATTATTATTTATGTCAAAGATAGATAGGTATACCTTCTTTTGTATGTCGTCCTAAATTTGAAGATTTGTTTGTACGAGCGCCATCGCTATTTACCAGCTTTAAGTATTATTTGTAAAGAGCGGAGAATTAATCTGCTTTTTTCACCATTTGTAGTATTATTTCAACCGATCTGTGTAAGGTAGCATATAATCATCATTTTCTTATTAAAATTCTTTAGGTATTATAAGATTGTTGAAAAATTTAACCCTAAGGACTGATTTTCAATCATCGGATAAAACCTATTCTTCTGATAAAGTATTACGCAATCAAGCTAAAATGTCACCTGTTTAAAAAGAAAAGTTATGTTAAGATAATACATTTTTAAAATGGTTATCTAATACTTTATCAAACGAATAAGTTTTATCCGTCAATTGAAAAATCGGCCCTAAGAAGCATACTTGACAAAGACTTGACAAACAAAACACGTACTCGTACAATGGTTTTGGGGGGAACAGGTTTATTTTTTAATAGACGGCCAGTACTAAGGATATTTATGCGCATAACGGGACTCCTTGGATACAGTTAAGTGCAGCTGCAGAAGTCTTGCAACAAGGTTCGTTAGCCTTTATTTTTAATTCCTGCACGACTGTGTTATTTTTAGAAGCAAGCAAGCCTTTTTAAAATAGAATAGCCAGTTTGTAGCTGATATTTTTTCTTTTTTCGTTTTAATATTAATAACTGCCTTTATGGTTACTTTCAACACGTTTCATTTCTTGAACTTATAAAATATTGCGTTTTGAAGTTCATTTTCGTATAATTTTAATTATTTTAATCGACATTAGTTATGTTGGTAGTGATTTGAGAAAATAAGTTTTTTAATATAAACTTCTTTAAAGACTGATTTATTAATTATAAATTGAGCACAAACTGAGCACTTAGATGGCATCTTCTAACAAAATCTAATCTGCACCTACTGCAGACGAATAAGAAGCTTTTTCTTCGTTTTAAGTAGACGATCTTAATTAACGGTAAAGCATCGGATTAAACGGTGTATGTGCCAATCATTTATTTTCGGAATCCTACACTTCAATCACATGTCGTTAGCAAATGGCAATCGACAGTTGGATTAATGATAAAATGGTGATGATGTCGAATTAGTTTCGTATTCGTATCACGAATATAAAGGTAGGTGATCGATGGGCGAAGGTAACGGAGCTGCCAAGATTGGCTCGTATTCTCCGCACATAATAGTTTTTGTAAACACGCTATGATATGTTGACGTCTCAATTACTTTTCAAAACACGCTATAGGCTTGGGTCAGTGAACGAACTGTTGGTACAGTTGTATGACTGAGAATGGCCCTTCGTTGACCTGATATGTAATTCGTTCATCACGGCAATGGAAAGCAATACAACTTGGGTGTACAGAAAGACTTTGCCTAGATTTGAACTCTTTTGGACTTCTTTCTGGGCGAAAGTGTGCAGAGTGGTTTTTGCAGTTACTTAAAAGTATATTACCTACGGATAAAACAAACAAAACAGACAAAACTTGAAAGTATATTAGCTAACAACTAGAGTAGGTAATAAATATTTAAAGAGTAAATTTTTTCGACATTCTACTTAATAGTTACGACAAAAGTAAACCAAAACTGACTTGATTAACCCTTCCTCGCTGTGCTTGATAAAAACTTTAATAATATATTAAATCTTTATACCGCAGCTACCGGAAAAGCTCACAAGCTACAGAATCTTGTACTTCAAATATACTTAGGAAATTCTTTTTAAGTGTTATTTTTACTTAAATCCACTACGTAGTCAAATAAAACGCATATATGTACTTATATAAACGCATTCTTTAAACTTAAAATGTATTAGGAATGCGTTTATTTTGCTTAATGATAACTATATTGTGTGTGTACACTAGGAATCAAATCTGGGATCTCTTATACCGGTGCCAACTTTGTTGTCCAGTGGTCAAACCACTAGACAACAAAGTCCGTTACAACTAGTCAAAACTATCTTTTTAGTTTGTGTCCAAATGCTAAAAGCGAAACATAAATAAAGTTGCCGGTACCGCTGATGAAGTGCACTTAAACGGTTCAAATAAACAGTTTGCATAGTGTCGATAACGATGCTAACGGCAAAATCAAATATGATTACGTTTTTAGAGTAGTTTAATTCGGGTGAGCGAGGGATGTTGGTCATGATGTCACTAGCGGTACTTCCAAGTGCGCGGTCAAGGCCCGAGCGCGTGCGTCCAGTCTGAATCGGCCGGTCCTATTGCGTGGACGACCATCGCATCGGTCTGCACTCCTGCGCCGCCCTTGGGAACCAGAATATTTATGAGCATAAAAAAGTAAAGAAAAAAGGTAAAGATTTGTTTTTATTATTACCTTATGGTATTAGAACCATGAGACAACTTTTTTAAATGTTTTAATTACATTTTTTTTAAATTTTATATTGGAGCACTTTATACGGATCAACTTTAATATATACTTTACATAATGTTTTTTAAACTGACATTCACAATGCAATATTTAATTTTAATGCACAATGCATAAAATTTAGAAAACAATCGATCTTTTATAAAAGACCAATGTATTTATTTTTAAACAAAAACATATTATTGGATAGTAATTTAATTATCTCTAATTCATAAAACAAAAATTTTATGTTCTAAATAATTATTAAAATTATAAACTTACCCTTATTTCTAGTTGAAATGACACGCATCAAAGACGCAGCAGCAACTTTAATTTTAATATCATTCCTAATAAATGGTTACAATACCCAAGAAGATGACTACATAACAATAGAGAATGAAGCGCAGAAGGAGAGGATATTGTGGCCATTCCCGATGAATTATAAGGAACCTGAAGAAAGCTCTGACCCGGCAAACGATCAAAATAAAGATGTCAAAGTTCAAGACGATGTCAAACAGCAAGACGGTAAAGAGAATAAAAGGAAAGCCCGTTTCCTATTGTGGTCGCATCCTGAAAGCCCAATTGTGAATCTGATGAAGCAGACTGTAGCTGTCAACTATTCACCGACCAATCACAATGATCCCTTCGACTTTCTACGAGACTCGTACCCGCTGCCCAAAGGTAAGTAAACTTGTGCTCTCAATCACTATACCGTTCTCTATTGTATCAGCTCTTGAATCAGCTTAAGAGCTTGACCCTTCTGTTTCAAACTCGATGACCCGATGAATTAGTTGGGAATTACCGCATCAAGCGGGGATCACTAAATTATACCCCTTTACAGGGAATTTGATTTGCAATCGCACTACCAAGATGTTTTAAGTTGTTTCAAACTAATGATATTAGCAAATATCTGATACTGTTATTTATGGTGAAATAAAATATACAACGCGTAACAGAGAGGTGTGGTCAAAATGAAAAGATCCAAGGTGTATCCGATCTAGATCTTGAATATGTTCTTACTAAGACATAATTATTAACTTTAATTTGTCATGCAATTATAAATTAAATATTTATATTAGTGAAATCTTACGCGTCAGGCGTCACGCATAAACAAGCAGCAGTAGTCATAAATGTAAGTACACAGAGGTTACTATACCACTAGGGGGCTGTGACTTGTTTATTTCGATGTGACGTCACAATTTAAAATGTTTAATTAAAAATTGCATAACAAATTAAAGTTAATAATTATGTCTTAGTTTCAATTTATTTATTTACAACAACAATAAAAACAAGATAATAATAAAACTACTTAAAATTAAACTTACAAAAAACTATAAACTATACTAACTATAAATAAAAAATTTGCCCCAAATCATCCCCATCAGGCAGAGTGCCCAGTAAGCTAGCAGCATTGCCACGTTGGATAGCTATGCTTATACGCTGACCCAAGTAGCTGCTAGCTCTGGGGTCCCGGGTGGTTTCTACTAATTTATAATGTCTTAGTAAATCTGCATACAAAATCTAGATCGGATAAACTTTGACCACACCTTTCTGTAACACGCTGTAGATTCGAATAGCGCTAAAATGGAAGTAATGTTTTAAATAGTGCTTTGTTTAATAAAATGACGAGCGGTTTGATTGCGTATTGTTTAGTAGTTTATGGCACCTGATTACAGTGAATAGTGCGGAACGGTACTGCGTTTTTAATTAAAAATATATTATCAAATTGTTGTTGTCTATTCCTCAATGAAACAGTTACGGGATTGTGTGTTGTGTACGTACATTAAACATTTTTTAAGTGACCGATATCTGAAGGATCTGGGTTCAATTCTCAGGTCAGATAAAGTATGCTTTTGATGTTTCCCCTGGGTTACTTTGTGACCACCATCCCGCATTCTTTTAATTTATTTTTTATTCATGCTCGGCAAATTACTCCAATCCACCTGATGTTAAGTTTAAACAGAGTCCAGACGCAAGGACAACTGGTGCGTGAAAACAATGCGTCATCAGTCACCCTCACCCTGCCGGCCCACAGCATTTAGTAAGCATGGTGTTAAGGCAATCCCCATCAATTGTAGCGGTCACTTGATTTCAATGGTAGTTAGAGGTCTTTGCCCAGAAGTGGGACGGTATATAGGCTATTCCTTTTTTTATTAAAAGTACTAACTTTATAGCTGAAGATGTATTTTTTATTTAATTTATGCTATCCCGTCCTCTTGTTCAAGTAGCACTCGGAAATTATTGAATGATCTGGAAATGACACTTGACACAGTTCTTGCTTGTATGTATAGAACATGTAGGATACTTTTATTCTGTATAGGAAGTGGGGGGACTTGGGGGGTTCTAGTTCGTGTTTATATTATACTTATTTTAACTGTATGTACATTCTATACAATTATAGATAATATTTATTTATTAACATAGTGAGGCCTATTCCTTTCTCTCTTCTCTATTCAATAGCTTTAACATACATTTTTTTTGGAAGTAGATTCCTTTTTATTTGCCCCTGTGTCGATTATTGATTTCTATTTCCTTGTGTGCAATAAATGTACCATTTAATTTATGATTAAAACTGTGCTTTCTTCTGAAATAGCTTTAGTTTATGTTGATAAAAATTCTAATTTGTTTTTAGACTACCAAAAACACTTTCTAATTCTCTACATCCACAGCGTTTGTGTTTTATTTGTATAGTCAAGTCAATCCTAACGACACGCGACACAACTCGTGAAACAAATGACAATAAGGACAGTCATTTAAAATTGGAACAAATATGACAATCATGGACCAAGGACAGCTATTAAAAATTTTGTCGATATATTTAAGGATATCGGGCCGCAGAAAAACAAATGACATTAGGGCCACCATTTTCAACTTCTCATTTTTAAAAGGATACCTCAAATCCTTGGACGAATACGACTAAGTTATAGTCGCCGCTGGTCTTACTGACACACGACGCCGTTAAACAATTGACAATCACTATCATCACCATCAGCTCATGCTCATTTTATGTCCCCACTGGGCAAGAGCCTTCTCTATAATATATCGATATGATCTATCCATATAGAGAGTACGGGCCATAAACCACCACGCGGGCCTAGTGCGGATTGGTGATTGTTAACGACTGCTTATGCAGCCGGGACCAACGGGCTTTACGTGCCTTCCGAAGCACGGAGCAGCTCGAGATGATAAATTTTTGGTCACCCATCCGATGACCGGCCTTTGCGAAAGTTGTTTACGTCAGCACTCGCAGACCGGGCGCGTTAACCACTGCGCCATCGAGTTCCTCAAATTACAATCAAGACAGACATTAAAATTTTATCTTTTTTAAATATAGGATACACTAAGCCCTTGGACGAATACGACTACGTCATAGTCGGCGCGGGCTCAGCCGGGTCGGTTCTTGCCGCTCGCCTCACCGAAGACAAACCGCGGGCGACGGTGCTGCTGATCGAAGCTGGCAAGCCGGAGATGCTTCTTTCGGACATTCCCGCAATGGCACACTATCTGCAGCACACGGACTACGCGTGGCCTTACTCAATGGAACACCAGCCAGGTGTATGCTTAGGTAAGTGGTATGCCCAGCATCTAATAGAAAGTAAAGTTAACCTACTTGGAGGTGTAGAACGTAATGTATCTGATACGAAGTAAGTAAGTTAGGGCGAGCCCGCTGTGAGACGCTGCCTTTCCTGCTTTGCAGGAAATTATGCGATATTTCAATTATTATTCTTTTTTTGTAAATGGACCAATAATATTTTTTTATTTGTTTCAAATATTTAATAATATTTTTACATTATTCATTAGCAAAACCTCTCTTAGGTTTTCTATGAAATTGAGAGAGTTCGATTATCCATAATAAAAAGGCAGGTAGCATGCATGTACTATATATGCTAGAGGCAACCGCTCTAACACTATAGCCATCGCCACATCCTATCAATAAAAAACGCACTCTATCGACGTGGATTTTTTGGCATCTAGCATCGATTTTACAACTATCTTTATCAGGTAGGCAGCTCTCATATTATTATAATCATTTTCGCGATTGCTGTTATTAAAGTAAAGAATTGTGTTACTAAAGTAAAGAATAAATTAAATTAACATTTTAGTAACATTTATAAATTATTTTGCACATCGCTCGCTCTCAGGTTCTTTACAATTAAGTACAAAGTTGGAGGTTGTCGCAAATTTTAATTACGCGCGCAGTGTAAGTTTGTACTTAAATTTCCATTTTAATGTTGCTTAACTAACTGCGTTTAACCCCAGGAACCGAGTTGCGTTGAAAGTATCAGCATTTATGTGTCACCTACTCGGTAATTAAATGACTATGTTCAATTAAAAACTACTTAGAGCAATTAAACTTTTTCCACTCAAACACGTTTGTAATGCTTTGTTATGCATATCAGAGTTACAAAGACTTGCCAGGAAGCACAAGCTTTACAAAAAATAGCTATGACAAAGACATAAGGCACATAAAGTCATGTCACCTTAGATACAGAACGATAAGAATTATAATCTGCAATAAATACGCATAGATAATTGCAATGCAACGTTATACGGCATCCTGTTATCTGCATACCAATGACATAGGGATTGCTACTTCTACCTGTTATTATAACGGTCCTTATAAATATGAAACAAATTTGCCTGTAATTACTGGAAAAAAATGTTTCGAGGTTGCCTTGTCCTGTTAAGATACATAAGAAAATACAACTCAGAATGTTTTGGTTTTTAAATAAACAACTATTATGCTTTGGCATGGCTGAGCTCTTAAACTTCTAAGGAGTTATATCAACTATACTCTCATGCTGACCTAACTTAAGACATAGTGTTTTAGGGATACATTACGACGAATCCGAGAATGCTACTGATGAACTCTTAATTTTTAAAGCACGACTACCAATTTATCGGACTTAATTAAATGACTGACCTTACCTCTTTTTACAGTACTAATCCATATTTCAACCTCAACACTCGTTTTACTTGATTTTCTTCCGGGTCATTGCATTGGCCTGATGTCAAAAACTAGGTTGCTAATATGCTCTAAACATCTGCTTTTCAGGCAGCGATGAGCAACGATGCTACTGGCCACGTGGTAGGGCAGTCGGAGGGACGAGTGTTACCAACTTCATGTTGTACACCAGGGGTCGCCCCCAAGACTGGGACAGGATTGCTGCAGATGGAAATTACGGCTGGTAAGTCAATGTTGCTGGTAAGAGGAGCTCGATGGGGGAGTGGTTAACGCGCCCGGTCTGCGAGAGCTGAGCTTAAACAACTTTCACAATGGCTGGTCATGGGATAGGATTATCAATTCGAGCTCCTCCGTGCTTCGAAAGGCCGTTGGTTCCGGCTGCATTAGCAGTCGTTAACAACCACCAATCCACACTGGGCTCGCGTGGTGGTTTATAGCCCGTTCTCCCTGTCCATTCGTAGGAAAAGCTCGTCCCCAGCAGTGGGGACAAAAATGAACTAATTATGATAATGATAATGAAGTCAATACTTGGTTGGTCGTCAAAGGGTCGAATTTGGTCCAAGCTGGCACAGAACCGCTGAGAACAGTGCGAGAAAAACCAACTTATACGAAGCACAGGGTGTCAATATAATTGAGGTTTCAGTAAATCAGATTATTTTAATTATAGGAAACAAATTGACGGTCAGGAGTTTTTTATGAGGTAGAGATTATGCAAAACTACTACAAAAGATCTGATAAACCAATTTTTAACATTAAATCTTTGAAATAAATTTAATTGACATTTCCAGGTCTCACAATGAAGTGCTTGAATATTACAAGAAATCCGAAAGGTCCGAGTTGAAAAAATACAAAGACGCTTCATACCGTGGGCGCGAAGGCGAGCTAACTGTCGAGAACGTTCCGTTTAAGTAAGTTCTAAACTGCACTTAAGAGATGCTGAAGTTTTAAATTAATAATCAAACTATTGAGTTAAAATCGAAAGTCTTCAAAACCTCAAGTTACCGCGGAAAGCTTTAAAAAAGGTTTTCCTGTCAACTGCTTAACTTTTTATAAATAATGTATATACTATTTTAACATTGTGTCCCAATTGTTTTCAGAACTGGTCTGATAGAGGCATTCCTGAAGGCTGGTCGTGACTACGGACACCCGACGGTGGATTACAACGCACCTGACCAATTCGGATTTGGTTACATACAAGCAACAACAAACAAAGGTCACAGGTTGAGTGCAGCTAAAGCTTTCTTACACCCCCATAAACGACGAAAGAACCTCCATATTCTCCCTGAAGCAAGGGTTACTAAAGTTATCATAGAGCCTCAAACAAAGAGAGCGTACGCCGTTGAATATGTTAAAAATGGCAAAAAACACACCGTACGTTGCAGAAGAGAAATTATTCTTTCCGCTGGACCAATAGCGTCTCCCCAATTACTGATGTTGTCAGGAGTGGGTCCACGCGAGCATTTAGAAACTTTAGGCATACCAGTAATTGCAGATATTAAAGTGGGAAAAACCCTATACGACCACATAGCTTTCCCTGCTGTAATATTCAAATTGAATTCCACAAACGCCAGTCTTCTTGAACCTAAAGTTGCGACGTTGCCCAATCTGATGCAATGGTTACAATTTGGAGATGGTCTTCTCGCGAGTCCTGGTGCAGTTGAAGGTCTGGGCTACATAAAGACTAGTCAGTCTGAAGACCCAGAGCTAGTACCTGATATAGAGTTAATTAGCATGGGTGGTTCGATTACTTTAGATGCGGGTGGTGCTTTCAGAAAGGCTTGGAAGATATCCGATAAGACATACTATCCAGCATTTGCATCGCTGAGTGGCCGTGATACTTGGTCAGCTATACCAATGCTATTGAGTCCTAAATCCAAAGGGTATCTCGAATTGCGTGACACTAATCCATTTTCACATCCAAAGCTATATGGAAACTATTTATCTGACCCTAAAGATATGGCTACACTAAAAGAAGGCATCAAGTACGTCATTAAATTAGGTGAATCTGAGGCATTCAAGCGATATGCCCCTCAGCTGCATTTGCCAGAATATCCAACTTGTGGTACTCAAGTCCCAGGAACAGAATCATATTGGGACTGTGCCATTAGAACTATGGTCATATCTTTACATCATCAGATCGCAACGTGTAGGATGGGCCCCCCACATGACCGATATGCTGTAGTGGATCCTGAGTTGAGAGTATATGGAGTAGAAGGGTTAAGAGTGGTAGATTCTAGTGTTATTCCTAGACCCATCAGCGCACATACAAATGCACCAGCGATAATGATAGGTGAAAAAGCTGCGGACATGATAAAAAAGACCTGGTCAAATGTTGTTATAGAATAAATTATTATTGTATTTATTGTATTTTTACTTAAAAACCAAATAAAGACTGTGGAAAATTATTAATTCGTTTTTATTTATGTAACAGACATACAGGAATAGCCTTAATCAAATCTTTTATTTAATACAAAATTCTTGTCATTCGGTTACAATTTACAGTACATTGAAAATCAAGACGCCCAAGAGATTTTTTTTTCATTTCTAGCATTATGCATATAGCAATTTCAATGTTTACAAACAACATTTGAAGAACACTCCAGGGCACCTACACAAATAATTGAAATCTGCTGTTGTGCGTATAATCAATGTGTAGTGCTAAAGTCGTAAATACGAATTTGGGAAAGAGAATCAATTCCCAATTGAAATGGTCCTGGAACAAGGATGCTGAATAAAATACACATAAGATGTTCGTGAGCGCTCATTGAAATTCGTCGAACAAGATACACATAGCATTCACATTTTTGTTACTTCACTCACGAGATAAAACATATACTTTTAAAGTGTGTTTTATTACTTTTATCTCAATGCGTTTATGTTACTTACCTTTCAAAATTATTAATATACCATAAGACATTCAACCTTTTAATCTAAAATCTAAATTCTGTATCGTTAACAAACATGCTAACATACATTCACACTTATTACATTATTTTTATTAGGGAAGACTACGTCATTGTTGATATCGCATAGAGTTTCAAATCTAAGTAGAAACTAAATGGCTTAATTCATTTGTTTCCTTTTTATTTAAACTTGGAATTGAAGCAGATTCATAACCACCATAGAAGCAATTACAGCTTTTGTTTAAAATAAACAGAAAACCTCTTTGATGTAATTTCTATACCGACACCAACGCGCAACGTGGCAATCAACGGACATCGTTTGATTTCATTATATTAGCGTGTTTGAGAAAGGGTTTTGCGTCGAGTCACGTTCACCCAAATAATAAAATTAATGGTACCTCTATACAGAGATCCATTACAAGGGGATTTCATTCGGTGTTTGGTGAAAGGGCTCGACTGGCGAGATGGACTTTTAAGCTACATACAGAAAGCGGTGTAAGAAAATTGTTAGCAAATAAGTTTTATGGCAAATCCATCTAAATGACATAATATATAATTGTGGTTTAATTATATCAACTCTTGTGAATAAGAACATATAAATACGGCTTATAGTATGTAGGAAAGTAAGCCCAAGTGTCAAATAACGATGATGGAGCAGCGGCTACCTTTAAAATACCAGAACACTAGTTGGCTGATCGAGCACAAATTCAAATAATAGTCAATCTCCTCTGTACTTGAAAAGTTACGTTAACCCTTATAATTGTAGTTTTTCATTGCGTTTCTATATTATTCCAAGTGCGTAGGGTCAAAAATAACTGGCCTTTGCCTTTGAAAATGTTAAGTTGTATCGTTGTGGCACCAGTGTTCGACATAGTACCTAATCCAGTGTTCGTCACCAGTTTTCGTCGCCAAAAAATATCATAGAATTTCATTGAAATTTTACTTGATGACAACAAAGAAGCAGGTCTGTATTCAATGTTGCTAATCACAAAAAATCAGCTGCTGACCCCTATCTTTAGTGATTTGAGGAAAAAACTGTCGATCACAGGTTACTGTCGAATTTGCCACTACCCTAGGTTGTTGTCGTAAGATGGCAGTAGTTATGTGGTGGCAGTAAGAAATTATGTGGCGGCCTGCGGTCGCCACATAATTTCTTATCCTCACGTATCGTTAAAGAGTTTGTAAACGCATTCCTAATTCCTAACGATTAAGATAAGACACGGCATCCTCCCTCCAACATCTACATAGATTATATTGTATAAATAGTCTTGTAAGGTTTAGATAACAAGTCAGTCACAATGTAGTCACTGTAAATATACAATATCACATAAAGAGACGCAGTCGTAAATTTACTATCGCCATGGAACCCTCCATCATCTCAACAACACATACCTTGACCACGGGATTATTGGTGACCCCGACGTGAGGAATGCGTTTACAAACTCTTTAACCTTACGTGAGGATAAAAAATTATGTGGCGGCCAATCACCGCCCCGCCCATGGACACTCGCAAAACCAGAGGAGTCGCAGATGCGTTGCCGGCCTTTAAGGAAGGAATAGGCTCGTTTCTTGGAGATCCCAAGGTCGTAACGGTCCGGAAATACCGCCGCCGAGAGCTGGTTCCACAACACAACCTGTATTGACTAGTGAGGTGGTTTATGTCTCAATCTCCCCGGTTGTATAAACAATATAATGTAAGGAGACTTGACTAATCATAGTAAATCCAAAGTTCTAATAACTTCTAAAACAATTAGTTTCTATACCGCAGCTAATCGTTTTTCGAGGTTTGAACGAGCATGAATGACTTGGTATTACAAAGTTGAAAATACAAAAACATTTAGGTATGCGCTTGATCGCGCTTTGTAGTGCAGGCACTTACATTGTTTCGAAGTAAATAAAAACCAAAAGAATAAATAAAGATGAAGATAAGAATAATAAGGGCGATTTTGGCTGAGATGAGCTGCTGGTGAAATAAAAACCGGCCTTTTGGGTTTCCCTGGTGGTTACACTTCATATTAGGTATCATGATATGAGCTTTAAATGTCCTTTGTTCAAATTTATTAAAAATATTATAAAATATAATTTTTAGTTTTTTGTTTTTTTTTAATACAGTGCACTTATATTTCTTGCGCCTTCTTTGTAATACAACTACGCAAAAAAATATACCACCATCAAGGACATTATATGAAAAAAAACATTTCCAAAGCTAAAAAGTAAACAAAGAACGAATCTCAACATTGCGGATATAATTTAATAAAGTCAAAACTCGTCAAATCGGGTTTCGTTTATGCGTGCCAGTAAACTGTTACCGAACCACCAATATCCGGAGAACCCACATTAAGCGCAGTCATAAAGGGGTAGGGTATAAAATCCAATGGTGCGGGGAGCAATACAACGTTCCCGATGAGAATCGCCGACAAAGAAATCACGATATACTGTTATCATCAGCGCATGTTGAAATTTGGATTGGAATTAAAATGTAATTAACAATTTGGATGTATTCAATTTGCTTATAACTCAAGAAACATACTTAGTTAATAATCTCAGTGTGCGTTATACGATTTTTTCAGGCTATTCGATCGATTGATCAAAGCAGCGGTGGCGAAAAATTGGTTTCAAAGTTTCTCACGAGAGGGCATTGTTTGATCGACTAGACAAAAAAATCCACGAGCGGGATTCGAACCCGCACCCCATGGCATGCCGAGTCTTTGTCTATTTTCAAATTATAATTTGTTCTCAACAATATTTGCGTAAAATTATATGTAAATAATCATTGATCGACTAGTGAAAAAAATAGCACTGCGGCACAAAATCTCCTAAAAACGGTGTCATAATCTATGTAACTATTTACGTCAGCCTATATCGGTTGGCCTTGCACAAAAAATTATGACATTTGTTTCGTAAAACCAATATTAGCGTAAAATAGGAATGTTATATAAACATTGATACCTACAGCGCCACAACGACCGTAAGTGGAGCTAACAATAATTATGGATAGTCTTTTCATAGAATTTATGACATTATCATGACTTAATATCAGCACAGCAGCAGCTCATGTTTTGGTACGTGAGAAATTTTAAATGTACACCTATTTTTACCACATGATTTGCAATAAATACCTCTGACTTTGACTTTGACTCTGACATTACGTTACTATACGATTTCCACAGATGATCGTGCTAGGCCTACTGGCTTAAAGTCGAAGTCATTAGTGGGCCAAATGCATATTTATTTTGTTTAATTATTGAATTATTAAGGCAGAACAACACACATCAATCATAAAACGAAAAAAATACATAAAAGGCTATTATAAAGCTCAGAGTCAGACTAATGTCCCAAATCGTGCACGCACATAAGCATCAAGCAATACGTAAAAGCTGAATTAAAATATAAGTAATTTAAATTATTTTTATTTTATTTTATTTTTTTATTATTTATTTATTTAATTAAATATTAATTTAATTTCAATTAATTATTAGAGGTTAAGCAACTTTCGCAAAGGCCGGTAATAATATTTTTTATGTGTTGTATGTGCTTTTGTATTAATATTGTAACAAACCTAGGCTAAGAAAAAAGATAAATAAAGATATAATAACAATAATAATATAATATATCGCCGGTAACTTAAGTCCTGCTTCGCTGCTGGCGGCGGCGGCGTTCTAAATGTAGGTTTTATAAAAGTTGTATTTGTGTATGATATTTTCTTGAGCCATGCGCGACGGTTTTGTGCTCCCGTTCTTATTACGTGTTTTTTGGATATAGTTACAAGATCAGGTGGTTTTGGTAGCCCAAGTAGGGTCCCCAGTGTACCTAGTGTATCTAGTGGTGATAGTTTGGTGCGAGTGTTCCCAAAACTAAAGAAGACCAGGCCCAAAGCTGGGCTTTCTCCGGCGTGATTGATATAGGGGAAGCGCTCCTGCCACTGCCGCTGTTCTGAAGCTGATGATGGGACACTCGCTGTAAGTGATTTTTATAGTTATTAGGCATAATCTAACGTACCATCCCAAGTGTCGCGAATCACGGACATAAGTGCGCCCCGGCGTGGTTGATGAGGTTAGGACAACGACGTGGTTACTGTCCTTCACACGACCGGCTGTGTACTGAACAGGAAGTTTGATAGTTAGTGGTAGTTTGATGTGCAGGCGTGTGTACACAGAAAGCAGTTTCATTTCAAAAAGCTTTGTTATAAAATTACTTATTTAGTAATGTATTATTGAAAAGAAACAGTAAATAACACTTGAAAAAAGACGACTTGCCTCAGAACTAAGCTACAGTTGGAAGAGCTTTCAAACGGATTGCTGAAACGCGTGGGTTTAAGTGGCAACTAAAGGCAAACAAGTCATCTTTTTCTAGTGCTATTTTAAGTATCAAAATAAAAACAGCAATGTGAAAGCAAATAACAGTTTTGTGATGTATGTAGGTAGTTAAGTTAATTATTATATTTTATGTTGAGGGTAACACTTCGCTGTATGTCTTTCTCTCGCTGATTAGACGCTATACCAGATGACCATGTTTTAATTGTGCTCCTAAGTTTTCCCTACTACCTATATTCAACATATATCTCAAGTTTGAAAATAATTAAATGGTAACGTTAGTTTTAGTATTTGTAAGATTCCTACATAAACAATAGCACAGGGGGAGATCGGATCTTAATCCATCATAGTGATGGTCAAATGCTGATCGGTGGGTTTTAACGACTGTAATATCACATCAACAACCTGGATTAACGGCTCCAATTGCCTATCGAAGCGCAGAGAAACTCTAGGAGCATTAAAAATAAACAAAGAATAAACTTGGAATACACATCTTGTGTTTTGTTCCTGTCCTATAAGCTTTATTTTAGATTAGAGTAAAAGAGACAAAACATGGAATAACTGTTCGAAGCTGTTCTGTTTATTTGTAAGGCCCTAAGTATATTAATTTGGCGTTCATCCGTGATCCGGCATTGTAAAAGTTGCTTGACTTCCAAGATCAAGACCCAAAAACGCTAGATGTTTCTCCTTCGTGCTCGTCTAAAGGCTGTTCTAATAATAGAGGCTACATTTCTATATAAAATATTCGTTAGTACATTTTTATCCTACTAATATTATACGAGTGAATGCGAAAGTTTGTGTGTATGTTCGTATATTTGTTGCTTCTTCACGCTGCAACGGATAGATGGATTTGGATGAAATTCGGCATACAGATAGTTTATAACCTGGAATAACACATAGGATACTTTTTATCCAGATATTCCTACAGGAGCGGGAACCACGCGGGTAAAACCGCGAGCGGCCGCTAGTATAAAATAAAGTCATTGTGCATCTCCTTTTATAAAGTTGTAAAAATAAAAAAGATATCAGTTATCAACACCATAAAACGTAGTGTTAACAGCATATTTTCTAATAAGCAGCGACATAACGATATGGCAAATAAATTGCATGAAACCGAAATAGAAATCAGTGAGAATGGACCGCTAATGGCCGTCCGTCGGGCGTACACACGGCGGCGGCGGCAGTTCAACCTACCCAAACCTGTCAAATTTCTCCAATGAATATTGATCCTTATAACCAAACGACAAAGTTCAAAATTGATTGTAGAAATTTGACAGTTTTGGGTAGGTTGATCTGCCGCCGTGTGTACATCGTTCTACCGACAACGGCATGAAATAAAGAGACTGTAGTAGGTGGGCTTCACACATACCGCGCTAGAGAAACACATATATAGACCCACGGATATGAAATCTCGAAGGGTAAGGCCACACTGCAAGGTGTTTCGCTTGGAGCTACGCTAGGTGTTAGGCTAGGCGCCTAGATATATACTGGCCACACAGAGCGCTGCGTGCTCCGAGACAACAAACCATTTTGATTCTGCGATAGCTTTTTCAAATATAACAAAGAAACTACTTCTTTCGAAGAATTTAAATTTTAAAATTTGATATAGGTACATCAGACTCGATCATGTTGGATACACGATATAAACATTTTGAGAACTACGGAAAGAGAATTTAATATATTATATAAAAATATATTTATATAATTTACGAAAACTTTGATGCGAGCATTTTAAAATGATTATATTACAATACCTTTAGATACAGAAATAATAAAAAATATATATACTAGAACAATGAAAAAGTAAAAAAAAAATTAGTATTTATATAAAAAGTTGCGTAAATACAACAATATTACTCCATAATTTTTATTTAAATCAGAAGCAGGGTATAAACGGCAGCAATTAAAAGTTCCTCTATGACGGAAGACACCTGGTGGCACGATCAAATTAACCAACGCGTTCGTTCGCTACAATACACGCCAGGCGACTACCTAGGCGACCAGCGTGGCGCTTAGCGCGTGGTGGGGCCACTCAAACTCAAATGTATGTGTTTGTTCACTAAGATAGTTATCTTAGCGAATATTTAACCTCTAGGCGCCTAGCGAAGCTCTCTCTGCTGTGTGGCCGCGGCCGAAACAGCTACGCTTGGACTGTTCCGTGCTGTTTCGCGATTTCGTTTTCGAGTACGTTCATACAAATGTTAGCTTCTGCAGCTTCCTTATTTTGTGTCGACAGACGGGCTCCGACCGAAATGAGTTTCTCCAATTTCACTGTGTCCCTGCAATATAATAGATATACGTGTTTAAGTGTTTCAGAAAGAATAATCAAAAAGTTCTTAACGTTATTGAAACAGCAGCTGTGCTTAGATAATAAGTAATTCTTATGCTGTATTCATATTTCAAGGGTTTGAATTTAGTACAAACTGAATATAGCTCTTGAAAAATAGAGTTGACTAGCCTCATATGAGACGTTGCACCAATCCACAATCCCGAAATATAACATTGTAAAAGCAAATAATAATTTAGAAACCAATTTAGTAGAAATGTTCCCAATTTGGTAATTTTGGGATTGTTGTAATCAAATTACATTTTGAATATTTTAAGAAAATTTCTGCTAAGTAAATTACATATGCATGAAACTTTTTCTTTTTCGTTTTAAAATAAATTTAGACAACAAAAACTAGAAAGATGACTAATTGATTTTGTTTGAACAACTTTTATTATAAAGGTACACTTTTAAACGTTTGCGTTTCATCCTCCAACCGAAGAATTTAACAGGGTTAGTATAAAAAAACAGACAAAGTGCGAGTCAGACCCGCTCACCGAGGGTTCCGTACAAAATTAAAAAAAGGACTAAGTAGGTACGCATAACAGTGCAATACACCAAAGTTATTAGATCGTCATATATCAAAAACTATACATCATAAAAATAATTAAAAATCTGTTTAAGCTTGTGCAAATAAAGCCCTTTCATACGATACCCCACGACACGGTTAACTTACTTCAAAATTTGGACCCCTGTTCCTTGCATAAAGACCCGGTTTTTTTAGTGATTTAATTAAATATGTAATAGTTTTCAAACTTTTCCCTGTAGGTATTAGTATTACGTATTAGTAAGACGATATTACTTGCCAAACTTTATAGTTCAAGGTCAACGGCAAGTATCCTATGAATTTTGATTCCCTTGAGAGTGTCCAATATAGGTTTTTTGCGACATAAACAGCCTTATCTTTTTTTTCGTCAACATAGAAGTTTGATTTTTTCATAGCTTCAAGGTACCGCAGATTTGAGTATATGGTTTTAATTTCAATTCGATACCTCAACGCGTTCCTGAGATAAAGGGTCTTGACATACAGACAGACAGACAGACAGACAGACGGACAACAAAGTGATCCTATAAGGGTTCCGTTTATTCCTTTTGAGGTACGGAACCCTAAAAAAATAGAAATATTTTTCTACAAATTACAAAAAAATCAGTAGAAATTGTAAAAATTACTACCTACATTGAAAGTATGTGGGGTAGTAGCAACAGTGTTTGAAACATTTTTCGTCGCAAAAAATGACAATGGTTATCATTGAAATTTCAATTGTTGCTGAAGGCTACTGACCCCTATTTGTAATGATTAAAAGGAAAAATGTCGATCTACCTTACATTAAAATCATTTCTTTATACTACACGAAAACGTAACATCATCTGATCTGCAAGCACTCCGCTTTCTCCGTGTAAATTCTTTCAAATGTTAATTGCGCCGGTAACAGAGCGTCGTTGGGTTGAATTTAAAACGGGTTAATTCAGTTCCGCAGAGATTAGGAAGTATCAAAAGCGGTAATAAAGGGGTGCACGGCGTCAAGCAAGACACGGCGGACGAGTGTCACACCTACGGACACCACTACTAATGTTTCTCGAAGCCTTTTTGTACCTTTTCGTAATTACTACGACTCGAAAACTTAACTTTGCCATAGAGTGAAAAAACTCATGATTTATGAAGAAGAAGAAGAAGCCGCAAGAAACAGCCCTTTGCCGAGTTTCTTGCAGCTTCTTCTCGGTACGGTACGGTTTACGAAGTCATGGCTTTGAATTGACGTTCAAAGATACTTGTTAAAGTTAATTTAAAAAAAATTGAATTAATGTTTTTAGTTTCTTTATCTTTTCGTAATTCTTACGACTTTGAGCCCGTTTCATGAGCGGAGAAGGGGACAGAGCGTTGCGGTCGTCGGGTTGAATTAAAAACAAGATTATTCAGTACCGCAAAGATTAGGCAGTAGAAGTTATTTTTGTCTTTATATAATTGCTAGGACTCGCTACCCTTATCTACATGAAAGTGAAATCGTGAAGAAAATTCATTTGTGGATAAGGTTATGCTATCAAAACAGACTTATACGGTAAATTGAGGTAATAATGCGATTATTAAAAACATTTTCTTATAGGTTTTATTAAAAAGTAAAGTATATTAAGGGTTTATTAAGAAGTAAAGTATATTAAGGGTTTATTAAAAAGTAAAGTATATTAAGGGTTTATTAAAAAGCAAGGAAAAGTTTAGTTTGAAATTTTGAAAGATGAATGCAATTTTGATCTTGAAATTCAACTGCTCTTCAGTTTTAAGATCATGTTTGGACGTTATGTCTGAAGGAACTGATTGTCAGCTTGATTTTTTCGCTAAGGTTTTTAGTGGTTATTTTCACAATTATTATTTATCTTAAGATTTAAAAAAAAGATAAAGGGTGCGCTCCGAATAGGTGAAAAAGATACTTAACCAATCTAAATGACCAAAGATTTGTCTGCTCTTAAAGAAAGAGTTCTTACTCACCTAAAAGCATTGTATGTTCCAATGACTTCGGATATTGTTTTAAATAAGTATTTTCATGAAATAATGGTCAAAGATTTGTGAAAATAATAAATTAAAGTGCACCGTGTACCTGCACTTAACCATTATTTAATTTAAGTTACTAATAAAATTAAGTACAATTTCATTAATTTTGTTAGTATGTATCAATAATAACTAATTTTACTACTCGCACAAAAATCACGTTATCTTTGTAAAAAAACAAAAAGTGAGTTTGATTCGAGTTTTCCGAAGTAATTGAAGTCAGTTCAATGAATGGGCGGGAAGCGCAGTCGCCCACGCTCCGTCGGGCGCGCGAACGTTCGAACTCGCATCTAGCCTCAACAAGTGGGCCGTCCGACACAACTTCAGTGACAGTGACGAAAAAAATCGAAAAACGTTTACGACCAGTGCGAACGTTAACCAGTGAAAATTAAAAAGTGACGTTCTAAAACTTTTTGGTGGTTTAGGAAAATAAAATAAAAACAATAGTGATTTTATTTTCAGTTTCATTGAACGAACAAAAAGGTTGGATAATTTACCAATTTTCTAAATTCATTCTAGTTTGATTACGATTTAATGACACGGTACAACATCCGGCGAAACAATTTCACTTTACACTTTGGCTTATTCTTTCTCGAAACTTATATTTAACTTAGAATTTATGAATAACAAATAGTTACCTACTTGCGTAGTAGGTGAAAGAGAATATTTGCAAAGTGCGCCTTGTCACGATTTTGAATAATTTTAAATAGTACATTGCTACGGTTTTTAAATGACAAAGCAACCATTTTGCTAAAAGAAAATCGGACTTTGCGTTATTTGGTGCTTTGGTAGAGTCGTTGAATTATTTCAGTAGTCTTAGTAAAACTGAATCAAGCATAAAGCCGATGCCCAGTAATAAGCACGTCATTGTGCTTGCTAAATATAATTAAACATTTTAAAGGAAGCTACATTAAAGTATGATACTATTGAATTTGATGCATTTCACGTTAGGATATTTATAAAACTCACTCTCTTTCATGTTAATAGAACCAGATAATTATTAAAAACGACATTATTAGATGACAAAATATTTTATAACATGGGGCTTCGGTTAATGTTCGTACAAATTTATTCTGGTAATTATAGTCTCAATGCGACTAGCAAACGAAAGTCACTGTCGGAACGTAATTAATGATCCAAAAAATAACGTAGAATGTTAAATGCTATAAGGTTAAACTGGAAAAAGGTCGACATAAAGAAAAACCTCTTTGCGCGATGTAATTTTATAATTAAGAAAAGAATTGAACAGGTAGCACTTAGGATGGTAACACGATAACTAATACTAAACTGGCATTATTAAATTTCTATTATAATAAGTATATAAAAATACATATTTAAACATTTTTTTTGTAGTTTCACAAGAATCCTAGTGTTTTTTTATTGTTTAGTAAGCTACCTGTAAAATGTAAACATGTGACATGTAAAATGTAAAGCAAAATATTTCCACAAAAAAAATTACCAAAAATTCATTGACTCAATTATGTATAAGGTAATGTGATGATGAGCTGGCAGTACCTATTTAGTAGTATGTACTATCGTCCCGGGTGCTACAATTCATAATGCAATTTGCACGATTAATATGTTCAGTCAACATTGCGGAAATGTACGACGATTATTCATGATTATGACAGATCGATCGGATCCCGGATGTGTTGCCAGTGACTGGTGGCACCGCGTACGATTTACTGTCTCACAAGGAGCAAACTTCGAAAATCCACTGAATTTAAATACCTTATTGAACATCACTATCGTTAGCCTATCATAATGTAATTTATAAGTTTAAAAATAAATAACATCACACTAAAAATAAGGTTTTAATAATAATATACAGGAATTGCACCCGGTTCGCGATTGCTGAAGTTAAGCAATTTTTGCAGAGACTGGTCATCGGATGGGTGAAGTAGATTTTATTATCTCGAGCTCCTCCGCGCTTCGGAAGGCACTTTGATCCCGGATACATTAGCAGTCGTTAACAAACCACTAATAATCCGCAATGGGCCCGCGTGGTGGTTTTTGGCCTGTTCTCCCTTTCCATCCACAAGGAAGGCTCGTCGCTGGTGATGAATGAAAACTGGGCTCTCTTAATTGATCAAAAGCAAATTGGGAAATTGGGCCTTAACCCATCACGCTGTGTTGGTAGGTTTTAACGGCTGGGATCTCACGTTTCCAAATAACGGCATAACGTGCCTTTTAAAGCTTGGAGACATTTAAAATTTGATCACCCGCCTCATCACCTGACATTGCGAAGGTTGATTAGTTTGCAAAATCACAAGCCGAACGCGAAAGCTGCTGCACCATCGAAGTTTCGATTCGAAAAGAAGAAGAAAATCATTTACTGACGCTCACACATACACTACAAAATGAATATTAATAAAAAAAATACAGCACAAAACAACGTTACAACTGTTACGTTCCCTAAAATATGGTTGAGCGAAGCGATGGCTGATTCATATGTCATGCTCGTGAACGGGTGCCGCCTGTGGAGGCTGGTCTGCTCTTGCATACTTATCTTATTTTTAGTATTATTAATTATAGTTTGACTTTGTTTTACCTAAACAATTTTTGACTTTTACTAGAGTACTGTAGTGGTGCTGTATGACATTGTGGAAATTGAAACCTTTACATAATTATCTGATGTAAATTTGTTAACTTACATTTTTTATTTTGTTTTTTTACATGTTGTAATTGTCTTATATATATTTTTTGTGTTTATTTGTAATGGAAAGTGTTCTGCTATGATAGGGCATTTTCCAATATTTTTGACGCTGTAAGGGAGAAAAGAGCTGGACACTTGCTGAGTTTCTTGCCGGTTCTTCTCAGTACAAGATCTCCCGCCCAGAGTAGATTTACGAACCGATGGCATAATGACATTCACAAGAGCTACTTGTAGCCTAAACTGAATAAATGATTTTGAATTTTGAATTTTGAATTTTGAATTGAAATAAAAAATAAAGGAATAAAAATAAACAAAAACAAAAAAAACAACTACAGAAAAAAATTTAAAAGTTTGAATAATGCATTTCTTATTAATTTGCTGTAAGTGTTTGGGAATAGCCACGCAGTCACCTCTTACCTTAAATTAAGGCTCGAACGAACCGACGTAAATTTAAAAATAATACTGAAAGTAAATAAGGGTTTGGAGGAAACCGTTGCTTAGTAGTAGGATGAAATAGGCTACCTAAAAAACGGTAACTACATACATACGTAAGATTACACCCATCGACCAAAATTACTAACAGCCTCACTAATAAACTTTTATACACGTCGCATACCGCAGTGAGAGCATCAACCTAATCACCTAATCAATTAACGATATTTGACAGTTCGCTTGTACACATCTGGTACAAGGGATGAATAAATACAACGAGATATTGCGAAGCCGCTATTCAGCCAGCGACCCTTGTTTAACAAAAGAATAATTCATCGGTTTTGTCCAACGAGAGTTTACAAGTTACGGATAATTTACAACATTTCGCGCTATTTTTGATGTAATAAACAGATAGGTTATCATATTTATTTAAAATTGTTTATACTAATAGCGTAAAAAAGAGTTAAGAACATTAAACAGTAATTTTGTATTAGTTCAATTGATTATTATATTTTAAAACTATAAAATGTAAAACTATTAAATTAATCATCATGTTTTACAACGTTTTTGTTTCATCATGTTTTTCAATCCAAACAATTATCGAAATTGTGTACGTATCCGTTAACGTAAAAGAGGATTATTGTATGAAAATTAATACAGTGCAACGTTTGTAAATTGGATTAACAGTTGACAGATGTCATTTCATAAAATTTATGACATTTATGAATTTATAACATTTTAGCAAGACTTACCTACTTATTGTTCTGAGATGACTTATACTAAGGCTGGCTTGCACCAAAACTCACTAAATGCGTTTAGCGCTAAACACGTTTAAAATTTCATTCCATTACTGTCATTTGTTAATAGTTGAAAGAGAGAATGATACTTTAAACATGTTTAGCGCTAATCGTATTTAGTGAGTTTTGGTGCAAGTCATGCTAGTGCGATACGATAGAAGTTCGTGCTAGGCCCACTGAGTAATATTGCCAATCGATAAGTCATTGATAACTACTTACACATTGATTATTTAGTATAGAGAGTTGTAATATTATAATTAGATTATTGATTAGTTATATTATTATTAGATAAGTAAGTAAAAAGGCCCGTATGTGGAATGCACGTGTTTCCCTCCTCTTTCTCTCCCGGGTTATTTAAGCGAGGCGTGAAAAAGCATTTATGCAGGCCGCCATAGTGTGAGCGTTCGGCATAGCGTGGTAGCGCTGTGATGAACGCTTTCACTTTTTGGGCTTCACTGGCTGCTTTTCATCAGGCAGCACCAAAAAAAAAGGAAAAAGGCTGGGCAAAGGCTTCCAATCATTGAAATAAAGTCGTTCATAACAAAAGCAATGCTACTATAAGTAGCTAATTATATTTTTTTTTTAAGGGTAACTTAGGGTTCTTAGTATTCCATTATAATAATGGTACAGTTGTGAAACAGATACTATACCAGAATTGATTATAAAAAAGTTGTAAAAACAACGGAATAGAAAAACTCTATGTTCTGGATCAAAAAAATACGTAAAAAGAAATTCTAATGAATATGCCGAGGCAGAGGCGTGGGAACCGCACAGAGAGTGCTATGATAAATGTTTTAAAGCAACAACTATAAATTAATCTCAGCTGTGGGGATTCTAAAAAACCTCTGGAAACTGAAAATAGAACTTGAATAACGGCGAATGTGTTCGACTGAATTTTTCAAGAGCTTGCTTTCATACGCTATTAGCCTAATTTGTTTTAATAATGCTTAGCGTGGTTATGATCATTAGATAGAAATATTTTTAGAAACACGATTTTGAAAACTGATTGAAAAAATTGCCTACATAAACTATCCAACTGAAGAGCAAAAGCCTCTTGAAATCAAGTCATCGCTACAATTAATAACGACGACCTCCTTGGTCGAGTGGTTTGTACACCGGTTTTCATTTCATGGTGTCGCCATCTCTAAGGTCCCGGGTTCGATCCCCGGTCGGGTCAATTTAGAAATTATTGTTTTCTAAATTGTCTTGGGTCTGGGTGTTTTCTATGTATAATAAGTATGTATTTAAGTATTTTAAGTATGTTTATCCGTTGTCTAGTAACCATTTAACGAGTTTCATAACGAAGCTTCTCTTGGGCTAGATAATTGGTGTTAGTGTAGGGAAGATTTATTTATTTTATTTTTTATTTTTTAATAAGTACTGCCTTATTCATTACGCTTGTGACCAAACAGGTCACAAATCCGGATTGTGTATCGAAAAATACGAAGCGTAATTTGATTGACCCGGGAATTGAGCCCATGCCAAGACTTTCAGATATCTGGCCGAGCGCGTAGTCACTCGGTCACCAAGTCGTGATGATAAAATAAAATAGCTTATTCATAATTTTATTTTTATTTTTTTTATTTATTTAATACCTAAAACAATGAAATTAAACTATAAAGCAAACCATAAATCACGAAGATGTGTTCAGTATGCTACAAATAAGTTGAGCTTAACTTCTGCACATAACATCAACAAAATGCAAATACAATAAAAGTAAACATAGGTTAGGTAGGTACTTTAACATTAAATAAAATGCGAAACAAATGAATCGCGTCAGCAGGCCACCTCCACTACGTGACAAAGAGATACAAGCTAGCTAGAATGTTCGCTTTAAAATAAAAAGGTCTTTTCCAAATGCTTTTTTCAGTTTCGAAATAGATAAGCTACTGTGAATGCCAAATAACCATTTAAAATATGAAATCCCTTACATTTGAATACGAATTGCTTACTTTCTGCTGGGAACAGAAAACGCGGATTTTAAAGTTGAAATTTTCCATTGCACTTCCGAATCAGTTTATCACAAAGGTTTTGTTACTCTTTATGTAACATTTTTGGTCTGCTAAAAAGAATAGTTGTACGTAATTTTATTAATACGTAAATGATATACGAACATTAACATAATACCAAAGTTTACGATTGCCTATTAACTTATGGTACACATTTCTCACCTTTGGTATTTCCATCTTTCCCACGACAAGTTAAATCCAAATCGAGGTTCCAGCCTTTAGATGCGCTCTCGGATTTTCCGCTCTTGTCATCCAATCTAACGCCCCGGAGAATCAGGAAATATTGCATGAGTACGGAGATACGTTTGCGTGATGCCAGCCCCTAGAGACCTCTAGAGGTCGTTTAGTACCATCAGTTTGGAACTATAAGTGCCAATAGCAATTTTTTTTCCCAAAAATGGCATAACCAGTCAGAAATAGTATTTGCTCGTAGAAACTGATCATCACCAGCTTATTTATGTCCCCACTGCTGGGGCACGAGCCTTCCTTATGGATGGATGAGGAGAACCGGCCAAAAACCACCACGCGGGCCCAGTGCAGATTGGTGGTTTTTGGTCACACATCTGATGAAAGTTTTTTGCGAAAGTTGCCTAATCTTAGCAATCGCAGACTGGACACGTTAACCACTGCGCCATCGAGCTCCTCAGAAATTGTTATTAATATATAATTGATTTGTATTTTTTTTCGTTGGTAAATTGTTAGTAAAATGGTTTCAAGTACATCTGTTTTTATGGTTTGTTATAAGCCACATATATTACTAATAAAACGGGTCAGAAAGGTACCTGGCGCCTTTTTAAACTTTAAAGAGTAATTACTGATTCGAAACACGAAATGAAAAACGAAACAGCGAATTCAATACGCAATCCCATGCAAGGCAAAATAAAACATTGTATAAATTGCTCGCCTACCCCACAAACATAGACAGAATAGGAGTAGGTACCATTTTGGGGTTCGACCGTAAAAGATTTATTGGGGAAGTACGCAATGGCTGGAGAAGCGATCGCTAGCGGAACACAGAACGGGAGGTACGAATGCGGTCATCCGCGCCCGGCCCGCCCGGCCTAACGAAGGCTTCTCGAGGGCCGCCCTTTGCGAGACGGAAACAAATGAGACTCTACAGCCCACCTAGCGACGTTTCTCAAAACCTGGCGTGTAAGGACCACTTTTAGAGGGCTTACATCAAGATTTTGTTAAATGCATGCTTGAAAGTCATTGTGTCTTTACAAACTTCAAACGTACTACATAAGACTGGCATTGTAATAATAATCTTGTATTAATATTGTACATTATAAATAACTATTCGGTAAATTGTATAGCTCTCTTAGATTAGCCCATCAATCGTATAGTGATTACTTGATTTCAATTATGCAGGTCGCAGTGGTACCGAGTATCGGCTAATTATAATTACTTAATTACTCTCTTTTGTTACCATACCTACGTATGTATGTACCATCTATCCCCCTTACAAATAAACAAAGAATATGGTCCGAATGTTCCTGTCATGTAAACGTCTTTTCAAATAAGAGTAAAAGATACAAAACACGAAATAACTATTCGAAGCTTATTCTTTGTTTATTTGTAAGACACAATGTGATAAACAAGACGTGACGTGTTTTGTATTAATACAGATAAATAAACGCATTATATATTTCCTGTCATTAAACGTCATGACGTTTTGCACCGATGAAGGATAAAACCATAGTGAAAAATAAACCCGAGTAGATTTGTAAAAGTGATTTCATTTATGTAATATAGTTCTTCAGTTACATCTTTGTACAGAGATGTCAGGACATCCGGCCTTCCATCCACACCCTAAATGCAAGGACCCACACACAATACATTAAAATACACACAGAAGCATTAGAACGTGAAGCACTTCTTTATTATTAAACGTAGCGTATTAATTGTTCAGGTGTACGTCTATCTGACCATGTACCTATAAGCCTACCTTTAAGCTGGAAAAGCGCTAATTCGAGGTTTAAAATGTTTGTTCAGGATGCCTAAAACCTCATTCAGAGAAATGTGTAATGTGCCTAAATGAATAAAGGTTCATTTTATTTCCTTCGAGGCCTTTCGATACTTGAACAATTAAGTCCACATGCAACTGTACTTATTTTGAATTAGCATTCAGCCGAATGCTGCTCTATTTTAATACAAGGCAAAAAGGTTGATATGGAATATTTTTTATCACTTTTTCACTGTACGAACTTAATTAAAGTAAATGTAACTATTTTTAAAGTTACGCGGATACTACACATTTAAATGAAACACTTTATACGGGTCTATTCGTGTTAAAATTACGACCACCCGTCTCGTGACCAAGGAAAAAACAATGGGTTCGAAACGTCAGTAAAAAAACTCTATGTTAAAAAATGTAAGTGGATCCGTATCCGATTCATTTCTATGTAAACGTGCTGTAACTATTTTTACTTGTAGGTGGTAGGTACTAGTGTTTATCTTGTTGGTTGTTCTAATAAATTAAAAAACAATTAAAAAGCGTTGAAACAATCTTAACGTTGTACGGTATTGTTTCATCAGTTCCTTAGGCGATACATATTTTTTATGATATAGGTACTAAAAGATAATATCGACGATTGAACATTGAGAGAGCTGGCAAAAGACGAAAATGCGATAGTAGAATGTGAAATGGGAGGAAAAACCAGAGCGGTTATCCACACTTCGCTCGCCGACTAACGAAGCCGACCGAGCAAAAAATAAGACTATAATTTTTCACCCGACTATGCCACTATTTACGAAACAAACACGAGAGCAAAGATACATATTCCTTATTTAAGGTTTTCTTCAAATTAGGAAAGGCAAATGGATCAACTTAATAGAACCTTATCCTAATCGTATTTATTATTTTATCTGACTGATGTGATTACATAATGACTATTATAGAATGCTAGTAGATTGATAATTATACTGTGATAGATAATTATTAGGGGAGGCCTATGTCCAGCAGTGGACTAAGATAGGCCGATGATGATGATGATGAGATAATTATTTCCTCCCCTGCACCCACCACCATAATTTTCAGTCAGGGTGTGTGCCTTTGCCGAGAATTAATGAGGACAGGTTGAGAGAATTTAAGAAGTGACATTAAACTATTTAAAACTAAATCGAGTGCAATAACGAGCGATAGTCAATATGTGGTATTCTTTGATATAAACTTTAAATTTTAAAGATTTAAGTAAATAAAGTAAATAAAAAAGTATAGTATAGTATTTAAGTATAGTTTAGTTTATTTTTATTTTAAACTGAATTTTGTAGTGCTATTTTATTTTGTAATAATCGTATTTGTTGCATATAATATAAAATAATGGTGGTTTATTCAACGTTATGTGTAAGTACAAACTTGAATTCTCTCAAGAAGTCAAAAGAAGCCTCAGTTAAGTTTACATCTTTACTAATTCTTAAGGGGTTTGGGGGAAACATCATCAATCATTAATCATCTATCACTTAACATTAATTAATCACCACTTATCATTATTCCTCACCATTAATCACGAAAATACTGAAGACATGGCTGTATAGGCTATATCTGTTTGCCTTTCCTACGTCAAATGGATGAATGGAACTAAAAAAAGATCTTCGTACAACCAGTAGGTATAGTACATCGCTTAGGTTGATCGAGGAACTATCGATTATGCTATCATTAAATAAGGTTGTCAAAATCATTTGTCGCAGTCTTCTTGTAGCTCGGCGAGTGGAGTGGTAGTTTGGCGTAGATTGAAAAGCTTTTGCTGTTTGAATAGCTCTAATATGGAGATCACTGTGACTTTATTAATGATCATTAATTTATTATACCAATACTGACTCGATTATTTTTACTTCATTTTAATTAAAAATATAGAGCTCTTATTGGCACTCACTTATATTTTTTCAATGTTTTTCTTTTCTATGCTTCGTCTATCTACTACCTGTATTCATGCCGTTTACTCGGTACGGTAGGTATCGAGAGATTTGGTTGTCAGCACGACTTGCGAACGCTGTGATTCGAATGGAAAACAAAACACCATCACTTAAAAAAATATTAATAAATCAAAGTAGGTTTTATTATTCCTAATTTTTCTATGTGGCCTGTTGCCAACAAAATGCTGATGGTACGTCATAACAGCCAATTAGGTACTTGCTTTATTGTAAATTTTTTTTATGATTAACAACACAACTTTGTTTAGTGCACGTGTATGAAGTATGAACGCTTGATGAATATATCAAGGGCCGGCGCGCTTTTCCCTTTGATGTTTAGAGGCAGCCGGATTAGCAACGAAATAAAAACCGTTTCAATGGCCGTGTTCGTAACAATTACGGAGGCAGGCAATAATTTAAACGCGCGCTTTCTAGGCGCGATTATTTATTGCGGGCCCGGCGTAAATTCTTAGCAGATCCGGTGTGAGCATTACTTTTTATTTGTGCACGCAGCTAATGATTATTGTTAAGTTTGAGCTTCAGCTCTCGCAAAATGCAAATTACCTACTCATAAACTTGTGAGTTCAATATTTTTTTATTGAATTTTTTGCATTCACGATGGCAAACTATAAGTATGTAGTTACAAGATAAAATTACTAGACTCAAAGTACTAGAAAAACTCAACGAGTCTTCTAGGGTCTCGGTAGCTCAGCAGCCAGGCATTGGACCGGTTATCCAAAGGGCATGGGTTCGATTCCCACTCGAGTTTCCTGAGACTGGTTTTTATTTTTCTAGTAAAGATATTGGTCCTTTTGAATATACCTACTCGTATGTTCTTAAGTAAAATAGATTGTATTTTGAACTCAGTAGGGAGAGTCTGGATAATATATTATGGATAATATTTTAACGTAAACCGAGTTATTGTTTTGGCATAGTAATAATAGGTGCCTACTCTATCAAAATAGAGACTTAATGGCGCAGTGGTTTGCTCGTTAGAGCTGCGATCTTGAAGGTATGAAGCAGCTTTCGGGTCAGTAAAAGAGTGACCAATTTTTTTTAATAGAGTGATCTAATGTTTCACATTTTTCACGAGCTCATTTGTAAGGTACGGAAAGTCAATGTTCCCGGTTATTGTCGTAAAATAGCAGTCATTAAAACATACTAACCTGCAATACGCCAGCGTGGTAGGTAATATCCTAATCGTTTATTATATCAATGTGTGATCAAATTAAATCAAGTTACAATCAAAACAAATCTAAACTTTTTCGTCACAGTGTACGTTTACTCTGTGTTCAATGGTTAGCTGACTAATAAAATCGTGAGATGTGACTGAGAACGCTAAATGCTCTATGCGCACTGACGGGTTAAACCTGAGGGTTAAACATTGCAGACAGATCTAGAGCTCTACAAAGGCTATCACTCTATAGTGCACTTTGATTGTTCTATAACAATCAAAGTGCATCGTCTAGCTCTTGTTGAATTTCGGAACAGCGGTAATTAATTGTGGTTTAGACATTTATTTGTCAAAACAGGATAAAATGAGAAACTATACTACTAAACTTAACACCGTGCAAACTGAACAAGCATCGGAATTGTTCTTATATTCAATATACAGTTTAAGTAACACAACTATGAACAAAACACATTTATCGACATACTGAAAAATACTGAGAAATTACTTTTCTAAATGTGTTAGTACTAGGTATTCTGAGTGCTATAATTCATCGAGCGAATGTACCACGTTTTCAATAACGTTGAAAACATATATTTGCCTTTTAGACAAAACTAAGAAGCGATCAATATTATGCTACCCATACTCTTCTTATAAATATGTAGCTCACTAGATTCCTGTGTTTTGATAATAAGGTGTTTTATTTAATTTAATTTTTTAAAATATTTAATTTAAAAATAAATATTTTTACAAATGAATTTATGCGATTTGAAAGTTTCCAGAATGACCTTTACGTCGCATTGAAGTTAAATTGATGTTCTCTTTTTAATGTTGACTACTCACTAGATCCTTAAAGCTTCATTGGTTTATAAAATATTGAACATCGAAATATATAAAGGTATATTATGAATTTTGCTGTATATAGAAATAGATATACTAAAAAATTCGCCACGGAAGCATAGGCTTGCTACAAAGACCATTACATATTTTGTTTTAAATTTGAATTAACTAAAATAAATATGATGGGTTTTATTTAAAAAAAAAATACAAATTATATTAAGATTAGTGTGACTAAAATACTTTAGGAAAACAGCCTAACGGGTCGTGTCAATGTCTCAAACGCACAATAAATAATCTTATATTTTTCATCTAATAAGCAAACACTTTAGCTCGTGAAAGTCATCTTAATGTGGAAACTATCATTACTTCAGATCAGACATGGTAATTTCCTTCTCTGACTCTCAATCTACCAAAACAAATCACATCAATATTACCGCATTCCTTTTATTGACATTACTCCGAATTGGGCCGATCCATTCGCGAATCGCGATACACTAGGGCGGCAATAAAAAAACCTAATCACAACGCGTGCGATGATAAACGAGGCAATTCAATTTATCGAGACTAGGGCATTATACGGCGCATAGAATGGCCGGAGCCGTAACTTGTACATTTATGTCGTATTTCACCCCCTACGTGGTAACTGCTACACGTACGCCACCAACAGACCTTGACAGGCCCGGCGCCGTAGATATAACCCAAACAACTGAAATAGAATTACCGGCCGCATGACATACCAGATTATAGGGAGGAGAAAGTGTTTTGGCTAAAGGTGTTTTAACTTGGTCGGGTAATAACCCACTTGGGTACATCGATTTTAATGAGGTATCTACCTACTTGTTAATCTGTAGAGAATTATTTAAGTTTTTTTTTCGTTTTTAAACGATTCAAAATTGCTTATAAGATAAGATTAAATGATTTAAGAAATTTTTACTTTTTCTTTGAACACGTGTATAATGTGAAAGCGACTGGCTGGTGCATTTCGACCAATAAATCGGGTAATTAGAAAGGTCTGCAAAAAAGCAAACGTTTTAAAGTCTATAGTTAGTATTGTAGGTACTCGTAACTCAACCTAAATTTCATAGATTAAATAAAGTTATTATTTTTAAAAAAAATTAAAGTGTTAAAAAAAATCAAATTGTAATTTGTTCGCAACGAAATTTGCGTAAATTATATACAACCATGATTATAAAAATATCATCTCATAATTCGTACTGATATAAATACCGCCCATTAAACTTGTTAAATTAGATCATCAGGCAAGCCCTAAAAAAACAGAAAAGTACTACTTCATTAAATAACAAACTTGACAATTACGCTTTTCGGCCAATCATAAATCTATTCGTGTTTCATTAGTGACTGTAAGCGATTCATGTTTCTGTGGTAAGTATCAAGTAATATTTCATACGTGTAATTTGCTTACGCGCTGGATCGGATTCCTAGTACCCTGTCTCATGTTTATGTAACTGTTGTTGTAATGGAGGCTGGATACTGGAATTACAACAATTAGCTACCTTTATTAGTATTGTGACGTAATAAAATAGCCGTAGTAGGTAAGTATTTTAAAGTAAAAAGTTTTTATTAGTATTTGTATATCTGTTGTATATAAAATGTTTTTGTTTTGTTTTATATAATTTTGAACGCAATTTTGTTGCAAACAAATTACAAAAACACAAATGTTGAAAAAAAATTCACGAGCAGGATTTGAACCTGCACCCTTCTGACATACCGGTTAGTTTAACGTGTTAACTTCTAACAAATTAGAGTGACAGAAAAAAGTCTTTCAAAAGCGGAATTACAACTTATACTGTAAACTATCCTTTTTCTGCCCTAACACGAATCTGCCTTATAAAGAATCTGACACTAGAAGAATCTGCCATAACCAGAATCTGTCCTTAACCGAATGAGGGGATAGCTCAATTGGGAGAGCACCTGACCCGGTATGTCAGAAGGGTGCAGGTTAAAATCCTGTTTTATATGTTATGAAATACCATTAATTACTAAAATAAAATCATTGTTAACCTACCCTTTTATTCTGTCATTCATCATTATCAGCTCATTTCATGTTCCCACTGCTGGGACACGGGCCTTCCCAATAGATGGATAGGGAGACCGGCCCCTAAACCACCACGCGGGCCCAGTGCAAACTGGTGGTTGTTAACAACGCTAATGCAGCCGAGACAAACGGCTTTACGTCTCTTCCGATGCACGGAGTAGCTCAAGATGATGCATTTTTAGACCCGACCCGACGACCAGTTTTTTTTTCTTTGCGAAAGTTGCTTACCCCAATATACCACAGACCGGGAGAGTTAACAACTAGTCTATCGAGCCCCTTCCTACCCTTTTAAGAGCCTTAATTCATCTCGGTATCCCATCACTACATTCAATGTTCCATATTTTATAAACCAATGATGCAATTCTAATGAAGCTATAAACAGGGATTTACAAAATTTAAATTTATCTTTTATATGATTTTAAAATATATTCTGTAAAGTTTCGAATTATAAAAATTCAGTTGACTTATCTTTAATAGTAAGAGAGACTTTGATTTCTAAGCATGGATTCTCTTGTTTTCTAAAGTTTACGCGAACACTACACATTGAAATGAAATAACTTTTACGGATCTACTTGCGTTTATTTTACACCCTTTGCAGGGTCCGTGGTCACAAGGAGACTCCCTGTGACCACGGACTCAGCAAAGGGTTCGAAACGTCAGGATAAACATTAAATAAGTAATGTGTAAAATAAACGCGAGTAGATCTGTAAAAGTTGTTTCATTTCAATAGATTATTTAATTTAAATTGTCAAAAACAATAAATTTTAAAGTGTGTATGGGTATGAGTGTCATAAATATACATTATAGTTATCTCATTTTTGTTAATATTTTTAGTGCCATTATATCATTGCCTATACTGAGAGCTAGATTAGACCTAGTTTTCTGAGGGCGGTTTTTATTTGCCACTCGATCACGTAAGCAAAAACGAGAATTTGTATAGCCTTTTTTTATAGGGTTTTCTGATTGCGCATTTTCAGCGTCATGTTGATATGAAGAACGGACAAATAAACATGCAACAATCAATACGGTTAATGGTTTCACTATTGAATCATTTAATATTCCGATCTGTAAATCACTATACGAGTCGAAGGACACTTTATTTGGTGGCACGTCAATAATTTGTCACTTGTTGTTGTTTATGTAAATCATGCATGAAAGGTGAAGTGATTATCGTGGTGAATTTTCAGATTATTTGTGTAAAATAGACTACAAACGCCCTTTTTCATTTTCACCATGAATTTGTATTATATTTTACACAATTTTACGTTTATTTTACAAAGTTGAGTATATAACCCCTTACAGAATTGCATTGCTAATGATCAGGACTTAATAATATACAGTAGGTACGCAAAGGGATAATACCGTTTGTGAATTCCATTAAACGATTTCAAATTGAATCGGACTGCATTCTGCAATAGTAATCTAACTCCAAGCTAAATCTCATACATATACAATCGACGTCCCAGATTTCGCTTTATCCGCTTTGGACCCAAATAAAAGAGGAGCACTATGTTAAAGAACCTTATGAATAAAAAAATCTACTTAGTTTTACTCTATAACGTAAATGCAAAGATTTTCTAAACCTCATCATCATCATCAGCGTAATGTATGTCCCAAATGTTAGGGCACGAGCCTTTCTATAGATGGATAGGGAGAACTCTATCTCTCCCGGCCCGCGTGGTGGTTCGTACCACCACGCGGGCCCAGTGCGTTGTGCAGTGGTTGTTAACGACTGCTAATAAAACCTGGACCAACGGCTGCACGTGCCTTCCGAAACACGGAGGAACTAAACCTACCATTATTAAAAGTTATTAATTAAAACACCTAAAACTTAAACCTACCATTATAAGTAGGTTTATAGTATAATAAGCACGTACAGCATACCTAGTATCTACCTACCTACATTTTAGGATCCAAATTTTTATACCCTGTAAAACACTTACTTGTCAGTTTTTAAATTAGTATTTTTTATAGTTCCTACGTGTTTAAAATTTGTCAGCTAGTCAGTACGTGAGTGTTATATCAGTGTTCTAAAGGTATAATTTATACTTTATTTTACTGGAGGAGGCATTATTACTCTACTTCATCTGATATTAAGTGGCAGTGATGTCCAAACTAAAGAATCTGATACTAACAAGTTTATAATGAAATACACATCAGACACGAATTATTTACACTTATAAGAATCAGAGCGACGCGTCCTTAATAATAATTAGTTATTTCTCACCATAATCCTTTAGTGTACGTATCGATTTATTTCATTTAAATAAATAGTAAAGTAATAACATAAGCAATAGCTACCTGAACTGAGGAGTTACCTTTAGTTTGTTTAAGCTTCGTGTGATGTGCTTAAGGCATTCGCAGATGTCGTGCTTAATTTCCGACTTGATATTTTTGGTATCCCCCATTCTGGTAGTGGCGAAGGATACCACCTCCAGGAGACCCTCCAGCGTCGGCTTCTCACTGGAGTCAGCTATAACGTCTTCTGCCGTCTTTGGTTGTGTATCGGAGGATTGCGGTTTTGCTTTGGTGGGCGCTGCTTTAGGTTTCGCACCTTGCGATAGAGATTGAGCCACTTTGGTCGCGTAGGTCTTTGCCGGTTGTATTAATGGCTTTGAGGCTACTGTGGTTGTTTGCTTTAGGTCTGTTTTTTCAAACTTGCCACTCAACCTGCGGACCACTGAGATGGTTGGGTCTGCTTCGAAAGTGGTGTTGAGCGTTTGCGTGGACTTTCTGCTCCCGGCTTTTGGTGTGGATGCTCGACCCACCAGTGGGGACGTCGATGGCGATTTAGTGACGCCGCCCGAGGCGCTCAGTCTTTTGCCAGAATCTGCTTTGGGCGTACGGAACATGTTGTAGTGCGTCGTGTGTGTTGTGTAAATGTTTGTAAAAGTTTTATAATGTCGTGTGTAGCGTATGTAAAGGTACGCTAGTGTTTTTTATTAATCATGTGTGGTTAACCGTTTGATCGGAGCAAGGGTACAATTTAATTTTACCCTAAAGTAGGGTAAAATATCAATTTATATATAAAAATCTTAATTAAGAATTTTTGCCGTCAACGGTCAATATAAGCAGCTTGTTGCTCCCTAATATTGTTAGGGAACATCTAATATCCAAAGTTAAAAGAAAAAAAAAATTAAAAGTCAAAAAATGGTAAAATTATAACTAAGACACAAACAAAAAACAAACACAAAAACAAAATGGCCGCCAAATTAGCTGGCTTGATCTTAAAACTACGTATGGGGGTATTATACCCCTTGTCGAGTCCTCCTACCCGACACCTCTCACGTTGCTCTACGATCGGTATTTTCGGAGCTACCCTAATGGTTAAATCAGGGTTTTTAGGGTTCCTAAGGGTAAGCACTCTGTAGCTCGGTCAATATCGCTCGCAGATGCACGGTGATTGGGAGTTTCCCGTGTAGGTCCTCCGGCTCTATACCCTGGTAGGGTCAGTCAAACTAATATTTTGGGTCGCGCTAGGGTCGAGTGACCCAGCAGTGATTGCAGGGGACGGTTGGGGAACCCACACTGAGAAATCCCCAGTTCTCTACTCCTAATAGATTAGGAGTCACGGCCTACCAAACTAAAGCAAAGTGGCGGACAAAATGGCCGCCACACTTTTTAAAAGGCTGTAACTCCGGCGCTATTCGTCGTAGGCACAAAGTTCTTGGGTCGAAAGTAATAGAATATTATGATAATAAAATGAAAACAGATTAATGCAACTACTATACTACTTTTGATTTTTTAAATTTCAAACATAAAAATCTTTAAGTAAAAGTTTAAGGTAGCAGATATTCCGACAACAGAAATACCTTCACTGAAACCCACCGACAAGCCGCAAACAATCGCCAAAAATGCTGAGCCCGAAACCAGCAGTGTTCACCATAAGCTCGATACCATCCTCAACGAGCTGAAATTGCTAAGAGACGAAGGAGCATCCACCGTTGCGAAGACTGCGCCCCCCGGAGACACAGAGCCCAGATCGACACTGCACTCAGTCATTGTTACTTCCACCAATGACCAGGACACAGGGGACGCAGTGATCGAGCAGATACGGGAGGCAGTGGACGCCAAGGAGGGCTGGGTCGCCGTCACCAAGATTCGGAAGGCCAGAGGAAGCAAGGTGATAATAAGCTGCGACACAAGCGAAGAAAGGGAGAAGGTACGAAGGCGCATAGATGCTTCGGGCAAAAACCTGAAAACGGAGAACGCCGTAAATAAAAATCCACTCATCATTGCCAGGAACATCCTAAAAGCGAGAACGGACGAGGAAGTACTCCAGGCAATGATAAAACAAAACAAAGGCATTTTTCAGGGGCTAAAAGAAGATGAGAAGAAGATAATCATCAAATATAAGAAAAGAGCACGAAACCCGCATACACACCATGTCATCATGACAGTGACACCCATAGTATGGAAAAGACTCACTAGCGCGGGTTTTATGCACGTGGATCTCCAGCGAATCAGGGTGGAGGACCAGTCGCCGCTGGTTCAATGCTCTCAGTGCCTGGGATACGGTCACAGCAAGGTTTTCTGCAGGGAGAAGGAGATCTGGTGCAGCCATTGTGGGACAGCAGGCCATATTGTTATGGACTGCCCCACATGGACAGACGCTGGGACCCCTCCTTCCTGCAGAAACTGCTGCAAAGCCCAGATGGCACAGAAAGAGCACAACGCTTTTAGCGGCGACTGCCCCATCCGTAAAAAGTGGGACCGGCTGGCACGCTCGGCAGTAGCATACTGCTAAGGGCAACCCGGCTGGAACCACCACCCACCTAATGTTCCAAGCTAACTTACAGCGAAAAAGACTAGCCACAGAGGAGATCTTCATAGAAGCCCACAACAAAAGAGCAGCTATCGCATTACTGCAGGAGCCCTATGTAGGAGCCAGTTTTCAAATGAAAACCAGAAGCGGGGTGCGCCTGTATCAGAGTGATGGACAAGACACTGTCAAAGCGACCATAGCCGTTTTTGATCCTGACATAGTAGTGATCCAACACCCAGAGCTTACCACCAACAACATCGTGGTGGTGGAGGTTAAGATTGGAGACGGCACCGTCGCACTGGCCAGTTTTTATTTTGAGCCCGACAAACCGATCGACCCCTACTTAGCACATGTGATGAAAATAACAAACTTAGGCACAAAAAACATCCTAATAGGGGGAGACGCCAATGCTAAGAGCACATGGTTGGGTAGTGCCGTGATTGACCACAGGGGTGATGACATGGCAGGCATGTTACATGAGATGGGACTTAACATATTAAACAGCGGCAACATACCAACTTTTGACACCATAAGAGGGGGAAAACGCTACTCTAGCTACATAGATGTGACGGCATGCACGAACAATCTACTGAACCGCGTGCAAAACTGGCACGTGGACGAGGGCCTGACCAGCTCGGACCACAACGGGATAGTGTTTGAGATCACCACACACAAAATCCAAGGTATGGGTATAGAGAGAACCACACGTATATTTAATACAAAAAAGGCAAATTGGGAAAAATTTAGAGAAACATTACAGGAAAATAAAAACACAAACCAACTAGAAACAAAACTAATACAAAAAATAGTAAACAAAAAAGATATAGAAATTATAGTAAAAACGTTCAATCAAGCAATAGTCGAAGCGTGTGGCCCCTCTATACCCAAAAAGAAAAACAAAAGCAGAATAACATTGCCGTGGTGGTCCGAGGAGCTCGCAGACATGAAGAGGAGAGTCGCCACAAAGAAGCGAAGAGTCAGGAATACCGCGCAGCATCGTAGAACTGGAGTAGTCGAAGAGTACCTAGAGGAAAAGGGAAGGTATGAAGCCGCTGTCTTCACAGCCCAAACGGCCTCATGGAAGGACTTCTGTGGACGGCAGGATGGGGAAACCGTATGGGACGGCATATATAGAGTCATGACCCGTACCTCATGCAGAGCCGAAGACCAAATGCTTGTAGAAAACGGAGTGACCCTATCTGAAAGAAGTTCCGCCGAGTTATTGGCGAAAGTCTTCTACCCGGACGATACAGAGGACAGCGACGGCGTGATACATACAAGAACTAGAGAAAAAGCAAAGAGTGCAAACGTGGAGTCGAATACTGATGTATTTGACCCCCCTTTCACGAGTACTGAACTCAGATCCGCCGTCGACTCGTTCAACCCAAAGAAAGCTCCGGGTAGCGACGGCCTAACAGCCGATATCTGCCGCGCCGCCATTTATGCTGACCCCGAACAGTACCTCTCCATTGTAAACAAGTGCTTAGAGCTTGGATCTTTCCCGGCAGAATGGAAACGGGCCACAATCGTGATACTCAGAAAACCTGGAAAGAATACCTACACCGTACCAAAATCTTACCGACCGATAGGCCTCCTACCCGTATTGGGCAAAATATATGAGAAGATGCTGGTCGGTAGATTAAAACATCATATACTGCCAAAATTGAGTCCTAACCAATACGGTTTTATGCCACAAAAGAGTACCACACGTATATTTAATACAAAAAAGGCAAATTGGGAAAAATTTAGAGAAACATTACAGGAAAATAAAAACACAAACCAACTAGAAACAAAACTAATACAAAAAATAGTAAACAAAAAAGATATAGAAATTATAGTAAAAACGTTCAATCAAGCAATAGTCGAAGCGTGTGGCCCCTCTATACCCAAAAAGAAAAACAAAAGCAGAATAACATTGCCGTGGTGGTCCGAGGAGCTCGCAGACATGAAGAGGAGAGTCGCCACAAAGAAGCGAAGAGTCAGGAATACCGCGCAGCATCGTAGAACTGGAGTAGTCGAAGAGTACCTAGAGGAAAAGGGAAGGTATGAAGCCGCTGTCTTCACAGCCCAAACGGCCTCATGGAAGGACTTCTGTGGACGGCAGGATGGGGAAACCGTATGGGACGGCATATATAGAGTCATGACCCGTACCTCATGCAGAGCCGAAGACCAAATGCTTGTAGAAAACGGAGTGACCCTATCTGAAAGAAGTTCCGCCGAGTTATTGGCGAAAGTCTTCTACCCGGACGATACAGAGGACAGCGACGGCGTGATACATACAAGAACTAGAGAAAAAGCAAAGAGTGCAAACGTGGAGTCGAATACTGATGTATTTGACCCCCCTTTCACGAGTACTGAACTCAGATCCGCCGTCGACTCGTTCAACCCAAAGAAAGCTCCGGGTAGCGACGGCCTAACAGCCGATATCTGCCGCGCCGCCATTTATGCTGACCCCGAACAGTACCTCTCCATTGTAAACAAGTGCTTAGAGCTTGGATCTTTCCCGGCAGAATGGAAACGGGCCACAATCGTGATACTCAGAAAACCTGGAAAGAATACCTACACCGTACCAAAATCTTACCGACCGATAGGCCTCCTACCCGTATTGGGCAAAATATATGAGAAGATGCTGGTCGGTAGATTAAAACATCATATACTGCCAAAATTGAGTCCTAACCAATACGGTTTTATGCCACAAAAGAGTACCGAGGACTCCTTATATGCCCTCATAAACATTATCAAAACCAACGTCAAGCGGAAGAAGATAGTGACAGTGGTTTCGCTGGACATAGAGGGAGCCTTCGACAGCGCATGGTGGCCCGCTATAAGGGTGCGACTGGCCGACACTGGATGCCCTGTAAACCTGCGAAGAGTCTTTGACAGCTACATGAGTGAGAGAAGGGTAGTAGTGAGATATGCTGGACATGAGGTAGAGAGAGAGACGACTAAAGGGTGCGTCCAAGGGTCCATAGCGGGACCCATTTTATGGAATCTACTGCTGGACCCTCTGCTGAAGGAATTGGAGGAAAGACAGGTGATAGCCCAAGCCTTCGCAGATGACGTCACCCTTGTGTTTGTAGGAGAGACCGGGAGAGAGATAGAAGAGATGGCGAATCCTATCCTAGCGCGTATTGAGGAGTGGGGCATCGAAAACAAACTCAAATTTGCTCCACATAAGACGAATAGCTTAAATATTACCAAAAAGCTCAAATTTGATGCCCCTCTCCTCAATATGGGCGGTGTAGCGATTACCAGCCAAACGGAAATCAAACTCCTGGGTCTCACAATCGACCATAAACTCACGTTTAACCAGCACGTGGCAAACGTATGCAAAAAGGCGGCCAATATTTTTAAACATCTATCGCGGGCCGCAAAGGTGAACTGGGGACTGAACCCGGAGGTGGTCAAGTCTATTTACATAGCCGCCGTGGAACCCGTTGTAACCTACTCGGCTGCGGTCTGGACCTCAGCCGCGGACAAGATTACGACGCGTAAGCAGCTGGGAGCGTTGCAACGGGGATTCGCGCAGAAGATGTGTAGGGCGTATCGAACAGTGTCACTCAACTCTGCCCTGGTGCTGACCGGGACACTTCCCCTGGACCTCCGGGTTAAAGAGGCAGCTGCTCTTTATGAGGCCAGGAAAGGAGTGCCCCGGCCCGACCTATGTGGCAGACACATAGAGACACCACACCCTGCACTGAAACAACCACATTCGGCAGAACGAACAACGCTTGAGCTCACGCCTATCACGCAGGACACACAGATAGACACACACATGCACGACATCCGCATCTACACAGACGGCAGCAAGATTGGCGGCAAGGTTGGAGCGGCGCTATCCTTGTGGAATAGCACCGGCGAAACCAAAGCCGTAAAGCTTGCACTGCCGTCATACGCCACCGTGTATCAGGCTGAGCTCCTCGCACAACACAAAGCCTCGGAGGTACTGCTGACTAGGAAGGAAAGTACTTTTGGGATTTACAGCGACTCCATGGCAGCTCTCCAGACGGTCACAAACGTGACATCTCTTCACCCCCTCGCAGTTAACAAGCGCAAAAACATCAAGTTAATAACTGAACAGGGCAAACATGTACGTTTGTACTGGATAAAGGCGCACGCGGGGTTGGAAGGAAATGAGAGAGCCGACCAACTTGCTAAGGAGGCCGCTTTAAAGTCCAAGAAGAAACCGGACTACGATGAATGCCCCATTTCATTTGTCAAGAGATGCATCAGAAGTGAATCTCTTGACAAATGGAACGAAAGGTACACGTCCAGCGACACAGCCGAGGTCACCAAGCTTTTCTTCCCAGACGCCATAACAGCTTACCAGACCACCCGGAAGCTGACACATACGCACCTCACTACACAGGCTCTCACGGGGCACGGCGGGTTCTCCGCATACTTGAACAGATTCAAGTGCAAGGACAGCCCATCGTGCGCCTGTGATCCCGACACACAGGAAACCCTTCCTCACATCCTCTCCGAGTGCCCTATACATGCTCTGGAGAGGATAAACATGGAGATTCAAGCAGGTGTGAAGGTTAAACCAGCTAATTTTGCCGCTCTTATAGCGGGAGAACATAGAGATACTTTTATAAAATATTGCACTAAAATTGTAGAAATAGTACGAAAAAGAAATAAAACATAGTAAATAAGAATGTAACCTAGTATAATAAATAAGAATGTTATATATACTGTGTATATATAAACATATGCACTAAGCAAACAATTAATTTAAAGATTTTTGTTATAGATAATAAGCCGAATAAAAATATAAGAAAAAACGTAAAGTAGCATAAGCACCCGTAGTAAAAGAAAATAAATGTTTAATATAAATTGGAATAACATAAAAACCCATTTGTAGAAATAAGATAGTGTAAGAAAATATATCCATCACTGAAAAACTTATTTACCCCATAAATATAAATATATGTCATAAGAAATAAATAAAGTAGATAGTTAGAACAGGGATATAAAAAAGACAGAGCTCCCACTGCCTAGGAATGAAAGATGATGTATGAATGTGTAGTATGTGGTATAAAAGTGCGAGAGGAACAACAGAGAGAACTGGAATGAAAGCGGACTAGCATACAATAGCTCCGATCATGTTGGAGAAAGGAGTAAAAAAAAAAAAAAAAAAAAGAACTGAGGAGTTATCTTTCTTAGGATGCCAGCCCTTTTTGCCAGCCATTTCTTTTATTTATTAACTTTTGTAAAGGCCATGGGATGGTTGGCGAAATATCTCTTAGCTCGTGCTCCGTGCTTTGGAAGGCACGTATAGCCGATAGGTCCCGTCCCGGCTGCATTAGCAGTCATTAACAACCACCAATGGGCCCGCGTGGTGGTTTATGGCCCGTTTTCCCTATCAACACAAAGGAAAGGCTCGTGCTCCAGCAGTTCAGATAAAAAATGAATGGGTGATGATGGTGTGTGTGAAAATAAAAAGAGAAAGGTATCAAGAAAAACATCAGAGAGGTAATCGTTTGTCCCACATTGTCAAATCAAAATAAACAAAAATAGGTAATGTTGCTAAAAAGACACGTTCATGATGTTATAGTAGTCAGTTTCACGCGTGCAAAACAGCAAGCGATTGCTAGTCTCTTCAAAACAAAACACAAAATAAAAGTGAACAATTTAGAAGCGTAACAAAATTGTATAAGTTACCAATAAATGCTCCCAAACAATATCGCATTAACGTACCACAAATGAAGAAGTTTCGCAGCATTACAAAGTAATTTCAATTCTAAGTGACAAATTATAAGGTGGAATTCATTATTATTGGCGCCGCAGCCGGTATTCGGTGAGGGCAAAGTTTTATTAGCTTTCGCTAACTCTTGCCGTCTAAATTCCGGTAGTTACGGTGCGCCTGTTCCCAGTTTTCAGTTTGTTTTATTTCGTGCTTCACGTGTGTTGGTCGCAACAATTGATTGTATTTATCATCATAAGCTTCATCATCATCATCATCAGCTCATTTATGTCTCCACTGCTGGGGTATAAACCACCACGCGGGCCCAGACCGGATTAGTGGTTGTTAACGACTGCTAATACAGCCGGAACCAACGGCTTTACGTGCCTTCCGAAGCACGGAGGCGCTCGAGATTATAAATTTTTGGTCACCCATCCGTGAACCACTGCGCCATCGAGCTCCTCATAATAAGCTTATCAACGTACTACTGCTGGATTCAGTCCTTTTCGCATGAACAATGGTGGCACGTGGAGAGATAAGGATAAGAGATGATAATATAATGCGGATTGATGAGTTTTAACAACGACAAATGTACCGGGACTAAAATGACTCAGGGTGCCTTCCAAATCTCGATGATGATCACCGAGCACTCAGTCGGTGACCCGACATTGAGAAAGTTGAAAAATCGCGAACCGAACGCGCTGGCTACTGCGCCATTGAGCTATGGGGGTCCGTGAGTACAGCTTAAGGCGACGCACCGCTAAACAATAAATCTCATATGGAGCGTTTGCGCCCCGTACCATAAGAAAAACTGTCTTTTTCCTTCTAATTAAAACTACAAATTATTAAAAAAAAATGAACTACAATATTGAAGTGTGTGTGTTAAGACTAATCTACTTAGAAAATTTAGATGCTTAAATCGGTTAGCCTGTAAAATGCAATATGTTTTAAAAGAGGGTACTCTGATATTTTTTTCTGTTATAAAAGTTGACAAATCGTGTTTCTGCAACTAGCAAAATAAAGTCAATTAAATGAAAAATCATGTCATCAAATATCACTTTCATATGTTTTGTAAGTAATTGTTGGGAAAAATCAAGATCCCCGCAACGTATATTTCCAATGCGTCGCCTTAAACGGGTATCTTGTTACCAGTGTGTCTTCCTAAAAAGTCACTACAGCTAAGTATGAACTTTTTGATTTAAAATTGCTGTCACATGAACACACTCTTAAAAACAAACCTAAAATTCTGAACAGAATTGAAACAGACATTGTTTTAGATTCAGTATAAATTTAAAAAAAAATGCAATAACCGTAATAATAATATGTTACCGCATAAAAAATATTAATGTAATAATTTTAAATTCCATTCCCAAATTGTGTAATTCACATAATTTTAGGCTTCGCGAGAGCGTTTACAACAAGCTGATATTTTTCTTTACAAGCAGCATATGGAAAAACAAATAGTCCTGGGACATCGCCTTTTGTGCCCGAATTTTATGTTGTTGCGTAAAACAGTTGGAAAGTTTATTGCCGGGATAAACAGTCAACCTCGCGTTCGGTTTTATACCTATTTGAATAGCAAAGAACCGAGTATCCCGGGAAAACATCGATTTTGCGAAGAAAGACACAATAAACGGACTTACATGTTTTAGAGCACCTATTAGGAATATGTAGCTGAGAGCTTCGGCTGAGAGCATAGAACTACCTTCCAGAATGATAATAAAAAAAAATAAAAAAAAATAGTTTATTATTAACAAAAATCTTACATTTCAAGTAAATGAGAAACAACCCCAGGTAAGTAATTATGAAATACTCGTGTTGGGGTTGCTTCGCTCAGACCTTTGTGACTTGTTAATAAATTCAAATTTAAATAAAATAAAACAAATTAAAATCAAGCAAAACAAAATCAATACAATTAAATTATATAAAATAGAATAAAATCTGTTGAAATAAAGTTAACCAAAACAAAATCAAATCGAATTACATAAAATTAAATTAAATTAGGTAAGATAAAACTATAAAATTAAATTACATTAAAAACTAAATTACATAAAAAATTAAATTACATAAAAAATTAAATTATGTTTATAAAAAACAACAATATCTACTGGGCTGCGATTTTGAATGTCAGCAGTGATCTAGAAATTAAAAAAGACATTAACTACACTATAAAATATGATAATTAATGCAATATTTAAAAAAATATTATTATGATAATTTATATACCGTTCAAATATTTTTGGTATCAATAATGTGTTACCAGTGACATTAAATAGACAGACAAGCAATAGAACTAATCAAGCAGAGTACAATATATATCCCCGCAGGGAAATGAACCCGACACCGATCTGTACCGATGGCGGTCTAGCTACCAGACCATTTTTAATAATTTAGTTATTTAACTATGATATCCCGCTTCGGAACTAGTTACCAAATCTGTAGGACCAGATAATAAATAGTAACTATTAACGTCTATAACGCAGCATATTTGGACCATTTTAGGGCTTTACGTCTAAATCCCCAAATACTTAAAGTTCAAATTCCTCGCCAGTCTTAAGTCTTAACACAATCACTAAAAAGGAAAAGAATCATCAACGATTGTCCAATCAAATATGATCCGTTTCATATTTAGCCAGAAGTTATGTAAAGTAATTAAGGCTAAATCAACAGATATAAACCGGCATTATTAATTAAAAAAGATAAATCAATTTTCCTATTATATTTAAGGGTCCATTAATTTAGCCGGCACACCGCTAGTTATCAACATGTAGTTACTTTTAATAGACCTCACGGCGTGAAATGAAGATTTATGGTCGGTACATCAAGTACCTGTTAAGATAGAAAGTAAATTATAGCATGTTACGGCGCAACTTGATTGCTACGAAACTATGTCTACGATTAACTCGTAGCGGTGATACGACTATCGTAGTGCTACGGTTTTATGAGTTGTTTTCTTTGTTTATTAATGGCATAGTGCGCTTTGCACATTAGCCAATGTCAAAGTTAGAAATGTTAAGTTTCGATGATATTGAGCGATGATTGATGCTGAATGATAAATTGATGTTCCCACACCCTTGAGTTCAGTAATAATGGGGAACTTGTAAAACCTGACGCTGAATACTTGAGACTCAGAATAATATAGCTTTAGTTATTGTTCTGAGACTTGAAAGAATTTTTTTGTTTCATTTCACAACACTCATGAACATTCACGAACACTTAACACTTGTAGTACCTACACCAGTACAATTTAGTCGGTAAATCATTTTTTTTACCCACCTCACTAGCCTAATGCGGGTTGGTGAGCTTCAACGACTGCCATATTAAACAACCGAGATCAAGGTTTTGCCTGACCTGCTTGCAGAAACATGGAAGAGCTCACAATATTTCATTTTTTCACACATAAAGGCATTGAAAATGTTGCTTCACTTGCAAGATCGCAACCCAAACGCACTAGCCACTATGCCATCGAACACCTAAAGTTTAATGAATCTGTTTTAGCTACATTACGAACCCGCATTATCTTTAATTCATACATCGTACTAACTAATAACCTGCAAAATATTACCCTTAGTTGTTTCTTATCTTATACGAGTGGGAAAGACTATGTAGTTCATGATCCCTCACTACGCACTCCGAACACTGCACAGCTTTATTGTAACTAATATTACTGAAAAGAGCTTTCGTACCATATGGCTAACACACACGACTCCACGAAGACAAATCGAAAGCGATCGAAACTCATCTCAACCTGACATAAAAGGTTCGACCTTTCAGAGCCGCTCGTCGTTGCGTCAAGAGGCAGCTCATTCCTTTTAATAGTGACTAACTTTCTAGTATTGGCACTTTGTCAGCGTTTTGTAAAATTAAAACTGACGTTGATAGTCAGTGTTTTGTTTCAAAGTCTTAATGCAAACCGTCGTACTTTAAAAGAGTTTTGCACTCGCAATGCTTTATTTGTGTGGAAACTTTTAAGTTGTCTTTTAATAGCATATTAAAGAAACACTTGAGAAATTATGTTTATGTAGCAAAACCAATGTATAGTAAGTAAGTATAGTTCAGATGGAAGCCATGTAACTTGGATTGCCAAGGATGTCACTTTATCTGTCTGATGAGACAAGTCGTGTTATTTCATATATTCTCCATATTTTATTAATTACGAAGTAGCTTTTACCCGTGGCTCCAACCTCCTACTGGTTTTTAATCTATCGAACGAAAAGCAAACATGTTTTCTTAGGTACTCAAGTTACGAATAAACATAAAAGATCATTCTTTAAAAAAAAAGAAACATACATAAGTTCCTTGTCTCACGCCACCAGCGACAAAAAAATTTGCTCGGCGAGACAAACAAAGAAGCAAAACAAAAGTAAACCTAATGCAAAAGTTCGTGTGAGGTAGTTAACATTACACGTTTTCTTGCTACCATACACGCCTTTGGAACAAATTGATGGCAAACAAATCACGGCTTACGTTCGTACCGTACCTTCTAAAATTATCCTACACTTAGCGCGAACACGATTTCACGGAAGTTCCCTAAAATAAACAAATTCTATAACCGAACATAATGGCAGAGTTTCTTACCAGGTAAATTTACCTTATTAACGTGACTTCAGCCGGTGTTAATAAAATGAAAATAATGCACTTTAATTTGCTATAATCTCTCTAGATAGAAATGGGTAAGAAGAAAAGCAAAATCGTATATATGGGAAGTCATTTCATTAGTTAATTCAACAATTTATATTAGATGAATATGTAAAAAATTAGAGGTTAAGTTTTCAATTTAACATTAAAGCCATCCTTGGTCGAGTGGCTTGCACATCGGTTTTCATGGTGTCGCCATCTCTGAGGTCCCGGGTTCGATCTCCGGTCAGATCAATTTATAAATACCTGTTTTTCTAAATTATTTCGGGTCTGGGTGTTTCCTATGTATAATAAGTATGTATTTAAGTTTATTAAGTATATTTATCCGTTGTCTAGTTAACCATTTCTCGAGTTTCTCAAGTAAGCTTTTCTTGGAGCTAGATAATTGATGTAAGTGTGGGAAACATTTATTTATTTATTTACTGTCAAATTGTAAAAATATTGATGGTAGTGCAGAATCTTAAATGCACGGGACGGGATGTCTACAGGATATATAGTAGACTAAATTACCTTCCAAATCAAACTCTTTAGAAAGACCGAATGGTGCCGTATCCGGATCTCTTAGGTCTGACCATTAATTGCGAGAATATTTATTACCAACCCGTTTCCCTTTCGGACTAAGGCGAGCCATGACGTCAGCGTTATGAAAGCGGGTTTGACGCCAGCCGTTGGTACTATTATGGCTCGTGCGTGTGTGAAGTCACAGGTTTTGGCAACACCTCGCTGCTTAGTCACGCGACAAGTACAATTTTATAAATGACCAGCCCGGAATTCAATACCCCCGCGCCGCGCCAGCCGAAGCGAGCGCAAATTCGTACAAATAGATACAGACTTCCGTAAGCAGGTTGAATGAATTTCGTTTTTAATTTCTGTGAAAAGCGTGGAGGCGTTCAATTTATGGCCAACTAGGCTCGCGCACGCCGCTGGCTTTTTTGCCGTGAACTGTTTGCTTTGCTCCCGGGAGCCGACCTGAAATTGGAAGCCTACGTTTACACACAACAACAGTGATATGAAAAACGCTATGAAAGTCGCTCAAATTACGTAACTGCATCTTTTTAAACCAATTATATAGTATGCCATTAATTAGAACGCCATTTTGTTTTCTTTTGCAATTCAACTCCTTCTTTTGATTTGATAAAAGCATTTTATCGGCACCGTTACTCGATTGTTAAAAATCAAAAATTTAGAAATAAAGGTTTCTTTCAAATCGTTTTAAGTTTATTGTCCTCGTCGTCGAATAAAATGTTTATGGCACGTAGCTCATAGAATTAAGAAATGTAAATACATTATGCATAGATAAGCTGGTTGGATCAGATATCTAGAAAACTAGAGATACCTATTAGCGACACACTAGACCAGGGATGGGCAAACTACGGCCCGCGGGCCATCTCCGGCCCGCGACCATCAAACAAAAATTCGAGTGCGTGTGTGTTTCAGAAAATGTATATAAAATATTTAAAAAAATATTTCACAAAAAAAAAATTAATAAAATTAAAATAAAATAAATGTTTTCCACACTCACACCAATTATCTAGCCCCAAGAAAAGCTTCCTTAAGAAACTCGATGAATGGATAACTAGACAACGGATAAACATACTTAATATATATTGTTTTCTAAAGTTTACGCGAACACTACACATTGAAATGAAACAGTCAGTTATCACAACAGTCATCACATGTCCGTGGTCACAGGGTCTCCCTGTGCCCACGGACCCTGCAAAGGGTTCGAAACGTCAGGGTAAACATTAAATAAGTATTGTGTATATAAACGCGAGTAGATCCGTAAAAGTTGTTTCATTTCAATACTTAATATATTTTAAATACATACTTATTATACATAGGAAACACCCAGACCCGAAACAATATAGAAAAACAGGTATTTCTAAATTGATCAGACCGGGGATCGAACCCGGAACCTCAGAGATAGCGACACCATGAAAATAAATGAAAAATACAGCATAAAATTCAATAGCCAGCATGGCTTACCATATATTTTGTTAGTAAATATTGTCACGCGAATGAAAAAGTTTGCCCATCCCTGCACTAGACCAAGCCACGGAGCGCAACCGATGGAGGCAGCTAGTTGGTAGAGCCAGGAGCCTCGATACTCAGCAGAGACAGAGACAGTGAGTCAACAATTGAGAAGAGACATTATAAGTAAACTCCTAGGCGTCCGAGGAGTTCGGTGGCGCAATGGTTAACGCGCCCGGTCTGTGATTGCTAAGGTTAAGCAACTTTCACAAAGGCCGGTCATCGGACGGGTGACCAAAAATGTATCATCTTGAGCTCTTCCGTGCTTTGAAAGGCACGTGAAATGGTCCCGGCTACATTAGCAGTCCTTTACAACTACCAATCCGCACTGGACCCGCGTGGTGGTTTAAGGCCCGTACTCCCTATCCATCCATAGAAAAGGCTCTTGCCCCAGCAGTAAGGACATAAAAATGAGCTGATGATGATAATTATGATGATAAGTAAACCTATTTGGAAGCTCCGTTCTCTGGAAAGAAACAGTAATTAAACATTGCAACTTGAAACTTGGACGAAAGCAAAAACTTCAGTAAAAATAAAAATGCGTTAAATAATATTTCCCAAAGAGTTGCCTCCCTATAAAAATGTTTATTCTGCTCTTTATCAACTTAATTGTACCTTAACGCGATCGGATATTTGATTTCACAACGCGCCTCGAGCAGTTTCCGTTTTATAGCCAAAGTTTAAAACTTTGGAATTGTTAAAATATGTTGGTGTCTTCTTGTTCCATTTTAGCGTTCATATTTTATAAATGGTACTGAGATAGTAAGTAAGTAAGTAAAAGCCTATTTTATAATAACTGTTTTATAACATACAACACGGGTTTATAACACCTTTGCCAATTCGGGTTGGTGCTGCACCTTGCTACACACTACTTTAAAGTTAATACTGACACCCCCCACTAACCTTACGGTTATAAAGTTAGGTGTCAGACATCTTTACGCAAGCACAAGGGACCATCTACGTCAGGTCATAACGGCAGATCAGAATACGCCGGTACGCATCCCTCATCCGGTACTTTTAAGACTGGTGTCTCGAGCTAGTTGCCCCGTGGACACGTATAGTCCACTACCTAATATCCAGAAAGGTTACCGGAGCTTTAAGCTCGCTCACTTCTCGTTGCACTAAGAGTACAACTCGTAATGTACCACTGCTCGGGTCGTCAACTCTAAAGTCGACTACCAAATGTCCTCTTTGGTGGCGGCGTTGTATGCGCACTCACTTCTCAATACCCATCCAGGCACCTGATCAATTCCAAAGTCCTGCGCGGCTGATTCAACCGGAGGCTTTAGCATCTAGCGAGCGCCTCTACTAGTTCTCCAGACTAGTGCCGGAGATTCGAAAAAATCCGAAAAACACTTTGCCCGACCTGGGAATTGAATCCGGGACCTTCGGATATCAGGCCAGACGCTTTTCAACTCGGCCGCCGAGGCAAGGAGGATACGATACTTACAAAATAAAAACAGTATAACGAGGTCTAGTCAACATTAGCAATCATACTATAAAATATACTTACACATTAAACAGACATAACAAGGTGCCTTTAATAGCAACTAGACCTCGATTCTGCTATTTTAAAATGTCTACAATCGTGTCCCATTGGCCTGATTCTGAAATTGTCATTGTGTCCAAATAGTGGTGGATGTACCCCTCTTACTAATAAACAAAGAACATATTCCGTGTCTTGTTTCCATCATGTAAATTTCATTTCAAATTATAGTAAAAAAACACGGCACACAAGCTTCATTGAATAAACACGGAATATCTATTTCACACATATACTGTATTTATAAGTAAAGGCCTCAAGGTTTAGAGAATAGACTCCGGTTTCAGTAGTTAAGGATTCCGGGTAAGGTGCGCTTCCATCTTCAGCCTTATTACCATTTAACATCAGGTCAAGGGTTAGAGAAGACCTATCTATATATTAATACGTGAAGCAAAAACTTTGTACCCCTTTTTTACGAAAATTGCGCGGACGGAGGAGTATGAAATTTCGCACACTTTTAGGTAAAGGTAAAGGTATACAAAAAAAAGATGATCTGTTCATTAAGAATGCATCGATCAATGTTGACTGTACCACTGATAAATCAGTAGATAAGTAACAGAGATCCGTGTCACGTGACAAAAAATATTCGTATATCGGCCATCTCTAATTTGCCTCACACCCAAACTTTACGGCTCCAACAAGTTTTATTTCGGCGTACTCAAAAGAACAACACGATTCAGGTATGCAATTAACCCTCGTGGAAACTTTTGTTTGGGCACCAGTCGCCATTTTGCTACGTTTCGTGTAATTGTCACTTAGTCCCGATTGTGTGCGTGTAATTTTATCTTAGTTTGTGACTCGCTTCTCTAACTTTTGTTATTCGACCTCGTTATGACTGCTGGCTTCCCTCTCATAATTATATTAAATAACATTTTTGTGCCTTTTACCGCTTGACCACAATTTCTGGCGGCGGGCGTGCGACGCGCCGTACGATTTCTCTGTTTAACGCGTTCTTATTATTACCGTTGATTATGGTATCCATAGTAAAACGCGCAATGAATTAGTAATTATAAAAAAATTAAAAAATAAAAACTTTCCTACACTCACACCAATTATCTAGCCCAAGAGATGGTTACTAGACAACGGATAAACATACTTGAAATACTTAAATACATACTTTATTATACATAGAAAACACCCAGACCCGAGACAAACCACTACAAACCACTCGACCAAGGAGGTCGTCTAAGTAATTTGCTTGCTGATGCACAAGGTGCTCGTACTTATCGCGCCTATGCGTTTACACCTTATAGACGTCCTGGCGATGGCGTCCTGGAAATGGCAAGAATAGTGACGCAATCATTTGATGTATAAACAAACTCCCCACTTACTTGCTCTTAAAACATAAACATTTTTAAATGAAACTAATATATAGCCAAATTTGATAAAAAATGTTACATGCAAATGTTATGGAGTCATTCACCAACGGAGTTCTCTTTGCACGTGTTTCTTTCTACATACAACATAGTTGCTTTCAAAGGAGACGTAAAGAGGCATCATGGGAGAGGTTTGTAGTACTTTTAACGCACGGCTCTTCACGCTAAGACCTAACACCAGGTGAGCTGGGATTATCCTTTGGGCCGACCTCCAGACCAGACCTTTATTGTAATATAATACAATATTGATGTATAATAAAGACCGCGCAAAAAAACTTACTTTGATAAATCATTAAATCAAGTCTAAATTTTTGATATTTGTTTTATGTACATGTAAGCAATACCGTGTTTATCTATAGGAATTTCCTAAATTTCTATCAAGCAGCAACGCTAAACAAGTTTGTCAAAATAAGTTATTTGTGTGGCTCAATTTGTCTGTAACAAAACTAGCGTGCCCCGGGCGCTATAAAGCTCGCCCCGTGTGGCCTTATCATCACTCATTTAATATTGGTTAATTAGATACAGCTATTAAGCCGGTACCAAAAGCGTTTCTAACTTTAGTAATAGATGTTTGTATGTGCAAATAATATTGTTAGCTTGTTTATATAAGCAAATTAAACGGTTAAAATGTGCTATGTAAGAAACACGTATTCTAAGCAGTTACGAAATACTTAAAAAATTATATAAGGCAAGGCTACTACTATTAAAGTAAATAACGACAAAATTTTACGACACTAATCCTAATGGAAATTATAAAACCTAGCTCATTTGCATAACTTATAGCGCAATGGCCAATTAGAATTTTCTTTTTAACACTGTCAAAGATGTCATATAAAACGAAATTTTAAAAAAGTCATACCGCAAGAGGTTTAGTAATGTATGCAGCTTGTATTGAATGTTGAACCACTATCATCATCAATGAAATTCAAAATTCAAAATTTTAAATCATTTATTCAGTTTAGACTGCAAATAGCTCTTATGAACGTCATTATGCCATCGGTTCGTAAGTCTACTCTGGGCGGCAGATCTTGTACTGAGAAGAACCGGCAAGAAACTCAGCAAGTGTCAAGCTCTATTCTCCCTTACAGCGTCAAAAATATTGGAAAATGCCTTATCATAAAAGGGCACTTTCCATCACAAATAAAAACACAAAATATAAAGGACAATCACACATGTTAAAAAGAATAAATGAGAAAATATAATAATATCTAAGATTGCAAATTTACATCAGTTACCAGTTAAAACTTTTTTTAATAAAGGTAAAAATTTTCTAAGAAAAAAAAGACAAAGTTAAACTATAGTTAATAATAATAATAAAAAAATAGTATGCTATAGCTGACCAGCCTCCACAGGCGGCACCCGTTCACGAGTATAACATATGAAACAGCCATCGCTTCACTCAACCATATATTTGTAACGACCCGACGCACATGCCACCACCGCAGAGACAATAAAGAGAGCATGCCACACTAAAGCTACTATAAATAAAACGTAATGAAATGTATAACGCAACATAAATATTGTTTGTAAACTGTCATCATCATCACCATTAGTCCACTGTTGGACATAGGCCTCTAAAAGTGCACGCCACTGTGCGGCCTCGCAGAATTCCTCAATAATCTTTTTATCACAAACATGCTCTAAGCATAGACAACAATGTTGCGGTTGATTTAAAAAATAACTTACTCTTTTCAAACATCCACGCTGGAGGTTCTATTGTTAAAACTTTCTATACGTTAGGTTGCACGCGACGGTATGTTGTAGGTAAAATATACGTTATGTGCCTACTATATTTTCTTCGTATGAAAAGATGCAGTGACGAAAAACTTTTTTAAAATCTTCTTTGTAAATGGAAGGAGCTATATAAAATACTACATGTGTATTTTTCTTCAAGTGTGAACTACGGGCATCGGCTTTCAGGTGCAAGGAGAAAGTTTTCTAACAGTTAAATACCAACTTTGATTCTTTAGACAGATTTTCTTTGGGTACTTTCTTTATTTCTTTTCGAAGTCTGGAATTATTTCTTAGCGTTGAACAGAGGGTTCGACTTCACATATAATTCTATTTGTACGCTTTGCTGTGTGTATCAATTTCTAAAGATCTGAGTGTTTATGATTTTTTTAATTTTTTCTTTGTTTGTTTTAGAAAATTAGACTTGTTTGCAGTGACATAAATAACAAAAACAGATAACATATTTAACTATGCACTTTCTTTAACAGGTGATAAGTTTTAACCACTCTATAAAAACCACACTATTCATCATCAAAAGGTGAAAATGTTTCTAAAAGTGACATAAAATTACCAAAATGGGAAGTGCCAGTGACTGTATAGTGATGTAGTGCTACCGGGGCAAACAGCCGCGTAGCATGCTGGATCGCAGTTGATGACGGACTCGTGCTGGGAGCGATCACAAGATGGCGGCGCACTGCAACCGGCGGGTGCTCTCGATCCTATTCAGCACCTTACTGTTGGGCAGAGCTATTGCAGGTAAAATTTCTTTATACCTTTGTTTTAATCTTCATAAAAAAGTTATATTTCTAATGGAGCTTAATGTTTTAATATATATGTTTGTTCGTGCATTCGGAGGGTGCTCTTGATCCTATTGAACACCTTATTATTGGGCAGAGCTATTGCAGGTCAAATTCATATAACTATAAATGTCAATCGCCCTGATCTCCTGTAATTCAAATGATTTATTATGAATTTTAATGCAAATTGAACATTTTTTCACGTTGACTACCCTCTCCCGGAATTAAGTAAATGTGTAAAAGTGCTGTTGGCAGGTGATATCGATCCCATTCAGCACCTAACTATTCGACAGAGCTAATGCAGTTAACATTCTCTTTTGACCTCGCTTAAATCTTCCCAATTACTTATAAATACTTTTAAAATAAAGCTTGAAGAAAATTTTATGTTTAATAGTGTAGACGGAGGATGCTCTTAATCCTATTCATCACCTTACTATGCAGCAGAGCTATTGAAAATTTAAAATTTCTAATACAATACAATCGCCATATTCCCCTTAAACACCATATATTTATTATAACTTTTTTAAATGTGTTATAGAAGCTTCATGCGAAAACATATTCGTAATAATGCTATCTAAGGTGTTCCAAGTCCTATGCAGCACATCACTATTGGATGAAATTGCTGATAATGCAGTTAAAAAACGCAATGCGCTCCAAAATTTCCAATTATTATTTATAATAAAGCTTAATTCAAAAATATATGTGCAATAAACTAGGGACTCATTACTAGAGATTGGATAAAGCTGGATGCACAAAGGATTTGTCAATATTGACGACCGTTTGGTCTAGCGCAGGAATTTTCAAGCGACATAAATCCACTCGGATTTTTTTTTTTAATTTTCTATGTAGACAAGTTTATCTTCAAAAAGAACTTTACCTTATAAATTTACTTTGTTTTGTTATAGCTCCTAAGCATACTCTTAACTATACCTAGTCCAAATATCTCCTTCTATATCTTTTCTGTCGTCATCGTCAACACTGATGATGATCATCTCAGCCAAAAGACGTCCAATGATGGACAAAGGATCTCCACAACGACCGGTTTTGTGCTGCTCGCATCCAGCGGCTACCTGCGACCTTCACCAGATCGTCGACCCACCTTGTCGTAGGCTTGCCACTCATTAACACTTAATCAAGAATACACGTAAATTGTGTTTTGTTTACAACTCACCGTCAAGCCAAGGTGGAAATTAATTAATCCGATACAAAGTTCAGACATTTAACCCCCTGTTAAGTCGGCCTAAATACAAGTCTACATTTCCAAGGAATTTCTCATTAATCCTGAGATAAGTATCTTAATCAATTAGGGAAACGTAAACTCATTTATTTCTTTAAGTCGTTTGGCAACATGAAACAACAGTGCGTCGAAACAATACACACCGTGTCAGATTAACTTTTATGTCTGTCTGAGTGTTTGTTCGTTACTATTTTTGACTTATAGTGGTTTGCAGCTTAGTTATAGAAGCTCTAAGGTGATACTGTTTATTAATTTACCAACAAACAATCCCAGTAGTTCGTCAGAAGCTATTAGCAGCAAGCTTCCACTGTCCTCTCGCCATAAAGTTCTGATCATGAAATGTGATGATAACGACATGTAACTGTTAGTTAATTTAACTTTATGAAAACTTCTTTGTACCTATAAAAAGAAGAAAGAAAAAAAACACTATTAACCTAAGGCATGACGGCATAAGGTTAACACATCAATATCATCATCAATCATCAATACTTTATAAAAAGAAAACAACTATATACTTACGTATCACAACAAAAAAGAAACAAAACTAATGAACACAAGCAGCATATTACTTACTGATAAAAACAAAAGAAACTTTTTTGTCGCCATTATGCCAGAAAGCATCAGGCATCAGGTTCAGCATAATTCAATAATTACTACACTACCATTCAATTGAAGTTTCTTTATTCATTATAGACTTCAACTGACCTCAAATGGACCTTAACACATTGGAAGATTGCACAATCCACACCACACAGGTTTAATTTGAGTTTGTAGCATAAAGCGGGACCAACGTCTTACGCATTCCGAAGCGCGGATGAGCTAAACTTATCTGTTGACCCAGCATTAAGCATTAGCCACTGCACCAACAATTTTCTCATCAAATAAATACATGATTATGATAAAACATGGTTGTTCTGCTAATACTGCCTTCCATTGTCTGCGGTACAGAACAACAATTTCGCTTGCAGCATCTGCACATAAATTCTGCCTTAACGAGGCAAAGTCTGCGTTCCCAAAGATAAGTATATAATAGTATAGTATAAGCTTAATTTATATGCTCTAAGTCGCTAATTCCACTCTATCAACGAAAGAAATGGCTTCTTTATAAGATTCCTATTAATATTCTGCCCTTAAAAAAATTAATACGGGTAAAGTATAAAATTTTTTGTTATGATGAAGACATCATCTGTAGTAAAGTATAGTTTCGTAAATTTTGTCAAATAACAATATAATTGACTAAAATGGGAAAATCTTCCGTTGGGCTGGATGTCCATTGTCCATGCCGGAAAACCAATAAAATGATAAATACACTTCTTTTTATTTTAAATAATGTCAGAAGCTGTAGTTTCCTCTACCAATTGGTGAAGTTGAACTTAACGATGCAGAAGCGAAATGAACGCGAATGAAGTCGCCAAAACTTCTAGTTAAAATTAATAATTAAATATGAAAATGACAATACCGCAGCAAACAGTTTCAGGACTATAAACTGTCTAAAATAACACTTAAAGAGATAACAACCCTCTGGTGGGGAACCCTCCTGTTTTAAGTTTCCATATAAAAATAGCATTGCTTTTTTAAAAATAGATTTTTGTTGGCCACCTGTCCACTTTACAGAGTTACCGGACTTTTTTGACCGGCAAGAAACTAGTTTTTTTATTACCTATGGGTAAGAAAGAAAGAAAGAAACGAAAGAAAAAACATTTATTGACTCTCTCACATAACATGATTAAAAATAAAATAAATTTAAAAAAAGGCATGAAACCCTACCACCAACCAAACTGAGTACACAATATGTACCTCCGGCTGGGAATCGAACCCGGGACCTCTGGGTCTTAACCGGTGGTCTTAGCCACTAGACCACAGAGGCGGTTAAAAACTATTTAAACTTTAAAAATAAACTTTTAAACGCTGAAGAAAAATCTGAAAATAACGTGTTAATTTAATTTAATTTGACGCGCGTGATTGCTGTGATGCAGTTTTGTATTTGAAGGCTTTAGGTGTGGTAAAGATCATTATTTTCTCACCTTATTTTTATAGAGATTACATTTGATATTGGATGTTTCATTCTTAATTACTAATACTACCATAAAACGATAATTTTAATATTTCTCGAACGCTGTTATTTATTCTTATTAAGTAGACTTTTTTTGGTACAGAATAAAACCAATAACCCAAAAGCGAAACAACAATATTCTGCCAATTTCACTTGCAAATAGATTGGCGATTGTCGGAAATTATTCGACGAACGTAACAACAGTGTTGCGCTCAAAATGGTCGATGGTCGCGCGTCACAAAAAAACGTTGCATGATGCATTTTTAATTAAACGACTAAGCTGGTATACAGATTGTTATTTTTGATTATGCCTATATACTATCCTACTGCTAGAAATTGAACTCAGGACCTCTATATATCGGGCCACTCTTTGCCACTCTAAAACATTAAAAACTACATGGTTGATACATCATAAATTAAGTATTACCTACATAAAACTTTTTTTCTATGTTAGAAAGGAGGCAAACGAGCAGGCGGGTCACTTGATAAAAAGTAATCACCGCCGCCCATGGACACCCGCAAAACCAAAGTAATCGCAGATGCGTTGCCGGCCTTGAGGAAGGAGTTGTTGGATCTTGAGGAGGGAGTAGGAATTGGGAGGGGGAGGGGTGAGAGATGGGCCTCCGGTACTTTCACTCACCGAACGAAACACAACAGCAACGAGTGCCATCTAAGTTAAAGCTCGGCAAAATAATTTAAGTTAGCCCTTGAACTCGGACGAAATGTCGCCTATAAAAAGGAAGCCTAGAATACTTATACTAAGTAAAACTACTTACGCAAACGCGTAAAATCTCGTTAAAACTGTGTTTAAATTATATTTTTTATTAAATTTAACAATACAAACTGAAACTAACTATTAACATTACTATGTCATAACATATTTTATCATTGCTGAAACATAGATAGCTATTACTATTTATTCAAATGAGACTAGAATACAGATATCAAATTAACTAAGTGTTTTGGCCGCACACGACAACTACACACGACAATAACAACACATTCCATCTATTTTATAATTCACTCGTCATTACGTCCATAAATCCTGAATCTTTAATCCCACGCTAGCAATATTTAATATTGCACGGATACCAATATGACTGGTACAACTTGGAAAATATAATTTGTTTATGAGTTCTGACAAACGGGCTAGTTACGGAAACTTGCTAGCGAGCGCGACGCACAACTTTGTCAGACGTTGAACTTGTTGACTTTAAATAGATTTAAACCTGACTGTCCCTCGCAGATGCCCTAGGAAGTCTAAGCTAAGACTTTCACTTTGCCTCCCCATAGAACTAATCTTGGTCTCCATTATCCCCTAGCTAAAATATGTAATACCTATAATTAGATAGACTTGGATGTTTTTAGTCTTTCCCAAAGAAAGGAGATGTCCCATAATAGGTTGGGTCTATGTACGCTTTATTAAAAAATGGGGAAAAAATTACTTAATGAGAAAAATGCAATAAGTTACATATAATGCATATTTTAGCGGTTATAAAATAAAAAAAGATAACCTTTTTTTCAACCTTGAATGGTATAAAGGGCTCTCAATAATGACAGTAGAGTTGGTTGCTATTTCGGAAGCACTAACTTATGCATTGACGACGCAAGAGCGATTTATCGTAATCTTTACGGATAGCAAAAGTGCTTTATATCACTTGGTTCGATGCGCCTCTTGGCTCAGAGGTGTTTCGTTAGCCTATACTATTCTAAAAAAGATTGATGAATGCAATAGAAGGCGTCTGTACTTAAGACTACAGTGGATACCGTCACATATAGGAATACATGGGAATGAGCAAGCTGATCGGATAGCTAAGGATGCAATAACGCATGGTGTACCGATTAATGTCTTACCAAGTTATTCTGAAGTGCTGCCTCAGTTTAGAAACAGTAATTTTAGTTGTTGGAAGGAGCACTTCGACATTAGATCTAGAGAGAAAGGCATATGGTACAAAACCATTCAGTGCGAGCCCCCACGAGTTCACTGGTTTGCCAATAATAATTTGAAAAGAAACATAGTCATATTAGCTCATAGACTAAGATCTGGTCACTTTCCCTCAAAAAAATTCGCCTTTTTAATGAAAAAAGTAGAATCACCCAATTGTGATGCATGTGGCATGTTAGATGATATACAACACATTCTTTTGGAATGTAAAAATTTTGAAACTGAAAGAGTTGCACTGCGTAATTAACTACGACAAAACCTTCTAGATGTGGGCATATTACAGAGCATCCTGGCGAAACCATCTTCGAGTTCCGCTATGGTGCTCTATGATCTCGCCTCTAAATATAAATAGGATTAAGGTTAATATTGTTATTATTCTAATTATTAGTAAGGTTCATGTTACTCTAGTTAATAAGGTTCGATGGAACTGACATGTTATTTTAACCAAAGTTCCTAAATTAAATAAAGAGAAAAAAAAAAAAAACCTTGAATGGTAATGAGAATGGTTACCTACACTATGATACCTATGATACATACGACGCTTTCGACGAGACGACGGATGACCAAAGACATAAAAAAACAACTGTCAATGTGAAATGTCACTTCGCTTTGTTTGGTTAGTTTGTTCGTTGTGATCGTTGTGTTTGAGTGTCTTATGTTGGCTACCTGGCTTTCGTTTTTCACAAGTTTTTCACAAGTTTCGCAAGTTTTGTTAAATTGAATTGACTGACAAGTGACAGACAAACGTCATCGAAATGTCAATAATATCATCAACCATTTTGTTGTGTGTTGCAATTCTATTGTTCAAATAATGTTCCTTCCAAAAAACAGTCTATTTTAGAGAAATTGGATAATCAAAAACTGTTGTCTTTATTTTGGTATACTGTACATACACCACGCCTAGACTTTATATATTCTGGGACATATTTCAAAAAAGATTTGATATTGCTGCTCGATTCTTAGGCATATTGTAACTTCTATGTATTGTTTGTTTAATGTTTAGTGTGGTTTAGTGTATTTTTTCTTAAACGTTCATTTAGATTTTTTAATTTTAATTTAGTTTATATATATATAGCTGTCGACAACCGTTGGGGTAAACGTGTTCTTGAGTGGAACGCAAAAGTTTGTTTGGATGTTTGTTACTCTTTCACGTAAAAACTACTGAATGGATTTGGATGAAATTCGGCATACAGATAGTTCATGACCGGGAATAACACGGGATACTTTTTATCCCGAAAGCGATTTATACCAAACTATATAGCGTTAGCGTTTATCTGCGGTTTGTGTAGATTTTGTACCGTCTTATTTATCTCTAGCATAGAAGGAGGTAGGTACTTTGAATAACAAGCAGGCCCCTTATCTCCTTAATTAATTAAGCAGCGAACAGTCCAATATTATTATTAAGAGTTCATTGGTAGTTTCTACTTTAATAAGTACAGCAAAACACAACAATTTTAATTTTAAAAACATAACTTTTGTTCAGTAAAAATGTTCGTTGGTTCTTTCTACATGTTAAAACGGGGCAACGTACCAACGTGGCTATTTTGCACAGACAAGGCGAAGGGCCCGCGAATGCCAAAAATAATATTTCTGAGGGCAAGCAATAAAAACTTTTATGTCACAAGATTAAATTAACGTGGGCGGAAGCAGTCAACGTTCGCTTGACATAACCGAATTGACAGAAGGTGGGAGTTTGAATTCTGCTCATAGAAAAAAAAATTTTTTCTTAATTAAAAATACTTCCACTTTCAACCTATTATATTTAACGATAGCACGATTATAAAATTACGCAAATTAAGTTCAGTTAATATTCACAAGTCATTTTCACTAAACATTAGGGCAGTGTTCCATCTTGTTGACTGAACGGGTCTAATTTAATATATCTCCGCGTAATTAAAACAGGCGGGAAACAACGGCTATTAAGCTAACAAAAGATGTATTTTCGCTAAGCCCGTGAATATAATTAATGATCATTCTATTTTTGTTTTGTGATAATTTTATGACCGAAACAAAACCGGTGTTTTAATATAATTTTTAGAATGACCCAAAAATACGGCTACTCGTTTTTTTACGGGGTGTTTTAAATCTAGGGGCTATAGATCAATGATATACTGAGAGATAATAAATTAAATGTACCAACCAGCGTATGCATATGTTATTTTTAAAATAAAAGTTATTTTCACGTTGTCTTCTACCTATCTCTACATTTTTCCTCAAGCATAGAAAAAAATATTAAGATTGGGATAACCCAATTTTTTCAAACCAATAATGGTTTAAAAATTTTGAAATTTAAAGTTTGTATGTGATACCAAAATGAATAAGGTTCTATGCCTTTTTTCTTTTGAAAAAGATTGCTGTTGGCCTTATATGACGTAAGCAGCGTAATCGGACTGTGGGCGACAAGCCATGTTGAACAAACCTCCACAGACGGCTTTTAGAGGAGACAGCTTCACGCAAGTGAAATCCCGTCCCAACTAGATTCTCTCGAGATGGTCGGATCGCAACTGATCTTAACCGTGATCATATCACACTAGATTCAAAAATAACCCTGTACTACGGTTTTAACACAGCATTGGGTAACGCCCATCAACACGAAAATCACTCGTTTATCCAGCTTGGATGCACCGCCCTCCCGCCCGCAAAATTTTTTTGTACCATGGATTTCCGCAAAGTATCGCATGATTCCATTATTTATCAATAGCATTTTTAGATTGAATTAAGTTTATTTATTATATATATTTATGTATTCGTATGGCATTACAACAGTCATTTATCATACCAGTGCTGAATAACTGGGTGTCTAGAGCGAGTTTTTTTGCGTATCGTCATTAACCATTATCGCTATTTTAGTGTGCACATAACTACCGACAATTTTATTATAATCATCTATTAAGCCTTTTTCCATATACTCGTACGTAGGTACTACGTAGAAAGCGAATGATTGCTGCACATGCATATGTGGTTTTCATGAATGCTCATCATGTCTTCTAAGTTCTTAAGTTTAGTATTAAAAATCAGATGATGGCCGACTACTTATCCGTTGTGGAGTAAAAAACAAATACAATTGTTATTTATATTATTTTAATGTAATAATAATGTAATCACCGCCGCCCATGGACACCCGCAAAACCAAAGTAATCGCAGATGCGTTGCCGGCCTTGAGGAAGGAGTTGTTGGATCTTGAGGAGGGAGTAGGAATTGGGAGGGGGAGGGGTGAGAGATGGGCCTCCGGTACTTTCACTCACCGAACGAAACACAACAGCAACGAGTGCCATCTAAGTTAAAGCTCGGCAAAATAATTTAAGTTAGCCCTTGAACTCGGACGAAATGTCGCCTATAAAAAGGAAGCCTAGAATACTTATACTAAGTAAAACTACTTACGCAAACGCGTAAAATCTCGTTAAAACTGTGTTTAAATTATATTTTTTATTAAATTTAACAATACAAACTGAAACTAACTATTAACATTACTATGTCATAACATATTTTATCATTGCTGAAACATAGATAGCTATTACTATTTATTCAAATGAGACTAGAATACAGATATCAAATTAACTAAGTGTTTTGGCCGCACACGACAACTACACACGACAATAACAACACATTCCATCTATTTTATAATTCACTCGTCATTACGTCCATAAATCCTGAATCTTTAATCCCACGCTAGCAATATTTAATATTGCACGGATACCAATATGACTGGTACAACTTGGAAAATATAATTTGTTTATGAGTTCTGACAAACGGGCTAGTTACGGAAACTTGCTAGCGAGCGCGACGCACAACTTTGTCAGACGTTGAACTTGTTGACTTTAAATAGATTTAAACCTGACTGTCCCTCGCAGATGCCCTAGGAAGTCTAAGCTAAGACTTTCACTTTGCCTCCCCATAGAACTAATCTTGGTCTCCATTATCCCCTAGCTAAAATATGTAATACCTATAATTAGATAGACTTGGATGTTTTTAGTCTTTCCCAAAGAAAGGAGATGTCCCATAATAGGTTGGGTCTATGTACGCTTTATTAAAAAATGGGGAAAAAATTACTTAATGAGAAAAATGCAATAAGTTACATATAATGCATATTTTAGCGGTTATAAAATAAAAAAAGATAACCTTTTTTTCAACCTTGAATGGTATAAAGGGCTCTCAATAATGACAGTAGAGTTGGTTGCTATTTCGGAAGCACTAACTTATGCATTGACGACGCAAGAGCGATTTATCGTAATCTTTACGGATAGCAAAAGTGCTTTATATCACTTGGTTCGATGCGCCTCTTGGCTCAGAGGTGTTTCGTTAGCCTATACTATTCTAAAAAAGATTGATGAATGCAATAGAAGGCGTCTGTACTTAAGACTACAGTGGATACCGTCACATATAGGAATACATGGGAATGAGCAAGCTGATCGGATAGCTAAGGATGCAATAACGCATGGTGTACCGATTAATGTCTTACCAAGTTATTCTGAAGTGCTGCCTCAGTTTAGAAACAGTAATTTTAGTTGTTGGAAGGAGCACTTCGACATTAGATCTAGAGAGAAAGGCATATGGTACAAAACCATTCAGTGCGAGCCCCCACGAGTTCACTGGTTTGCCAATAATAATTTGAAAAGAAACATAGTCATATTAGCTCATAGACTAAGATCTGGTCACTTTCCCTCAAAAAAATTCGCCTTTTTAATGAAAAAAGTAGAATCACCCAATTGTGATGCATGTGGCATGTTAGATGATATACAACACATTCTTTTGGAATGTAAAAATTTTGAAACTGAAAGAGTTGCACTGCGTAATTAACTACGACAAAACCTTCTAGATGTGGGCATATTACAGAGCATCCTGGCGAAACCATCTTCGAGTTCCGCTATGGTGCTCTATGATCTCGCCTCTAAATATAAATAGGATTAAGGTTAATATTGTTATTATTCTAATTATTAGTAAGGTTCATGTTACTCTAGTTAATAAGGTTCGATGGAACTGACATGTTATTTTAACCAAAGTTCCTAAATTAAATAAAGAGAAAAAAAAAAAAAACCTTGAATGGTAATGAGAATGGTTACCTACACTATGATACCTATGATACATACGACGCTTTCGACGAGACGACGGATGACCAAAGACATAAAAAAACAACTGTCAATGTGAAATGTCACTTCGCTTTGTTTGGTTAGTTTGTTCGTTGTGATCGTTGTGTTTGAGTGTCTTATGTTGGCTACCTGGCTTTCGTTTTTCACAAGTTTTTCACAAGTTTCGCAAGTTTTGTTAAATTGAATTGACTGACAAGTGACAGACAAACGTCATCGAAATGTCAATAATATCATCAACCATTTTGTTGTGTGTTGCAATTCTATTGTTCAAATAATGTTCCTTCCAAAAAACAGTCTATTTTAGAGAAATTGGATAATCAAAAACTGTTGTCTTTATTTTGGTATACTGTACATACACCACGCCTAGACTTTATATATTCTGGGACATATTTCAAAAAAGATTTGATATTGCTGCTCGATTCTTAGGCATATTGTAACTTCTATGTATTGTTTGTTTAATGTTTAGTGTGGTTTAGTGTATTTTTTCTTAAACGTTCATTTAGATTTTTTAATTTTAATTTAGTTTATATATATATAGCTGTCGACAACCGTTGGGGTAAACGTGTTCTTGAGTGGAACGCAAAAGTTTGTTTGGATGTTTGTTACTCTTTCACGTAAAAACTACTGAATGGATTTGGATGAAATTCGGCATACAGATAGTTCATGACCGGGAATAACACGGGATACTTTTTATCCCGAAAGCGATTTATACCAAACTATATAGCGTTAGCGTTTATCTGCGGTTTGTGTAGATTTTGTACCGTCTTATTTATCTCTAGCATAGAAGGAGGTAGGTACTTTGAATAACAAGCAGGCCCCTTATCTCCTTAATTAATTAAGCAGCGAACAGTCCAATATTATTATTAAGAGTTCATTGGTAGTTTCTACTTTAATAAGTACAGCAAAACACAACAATTTTAATTTTAAAAACATAACTTTTGTTCAGTAAAAATGTTCGTTGGTTCTTTCTACATGTTAAAACGGGGCAACGTACCAACGTGGCTATTTTGCACAGACAAGGCGAAGGGCCCGCGAATGCCAAAAATAATATTTCTGAGGGCAAGCAATAAAAACTTTTATGTCACAAGATTAAATTAACGTGGGCGGAAGCAGTCAACGTTCGCTTGACATAACCGAATTGACAGAAGGTGGGAGTTTGAATTCTGCTCATAGAAAAAAAAATTTTTTCTTAATTAAAAATACTTCCACTTTCAACCTATTATATTTAACGATAGCACGATTATAAAATTACGCAAATTAAGTTCAGTTAATATTCACAAGTCATTTTCACTAAACATTAGGGCAGTGTTCCATCTTGTTGACTGAACGGGTCTAATTTAATATATCTCCGCGTAATTAAAACAGGCGGGAAACAACGGCTATTAAGCTAACAAAAGATGTATTTTCGCTAAGCCCGTGAATATAATTAATGATCATTCTATTTTTGTTTTGTGATAATTTTATGACCGAAACAAAACCGGTGTTTTAATATAATTTTTAGAATGACCCAAAAATACGGCTACTCGTTTTTTTACGGGGTGTTTTAAATCTAGGGGCTATAGATCAATGATATACTGAGAGATAATAAATTAAATGTACCAACCAGCGTATGCATATGTTATTTTTAAAATAAAAGTTATTTTCACGTTGTCTTCTACCTATCTCTACATTTTTCCTCAAGCATAGAAAAAAATATTAAGATTGGGATAACCCAATTTTTTCAAACCAATAATGGTTTAAAAATTTTGAAATTTAAAGTTTGTATGTGATACCAAAATGAATAAGGTTCTATGCCTTTTTTCTTTTGAAAAAGATTGCTGTTGGCCTTATATGACGTAAGCAGCGTAATCGGACTGTGGGCGACAAGCCATGTTGAACAAACCTCCACAGACGGCTTTTAGAGGAGACAGCTTCACGCAAGTGAAATCCCGTCCCAACTAGATTCTCTCGAGATGGTCGGATCGCAACTGATCTTAACCGTGATCATATCACACTAGATTCAAAAATAACCCTGTACTACGGTTTTAACACAGCATTGGGTAACGCCCATCAACACGAAAATCACTCGTTTATCCAGCTTGGATGCACCGCCCTCCCGCCCGCAAAATTTTTTTGTACCATGGATTTCCGCAAAGTATCGCATGATTCCATTATTTATCAATAGCATTTTTAGATTGAATTAAGTTTATTTATTATATATATTTATGTATTCGTATGGCATTACAACAGTCATTTATCATACCAGTGCTGAATAACTGGGTGTCTAGAGCGAGTTTTTTTGCGTATCGTCATTAACCATTATCGCTATTTTAGTGTGCACATAACTACCGACAATTTTATTATAATCATCTATTAAGCCTTTTTCCATATACTCGTACGTAGGTACTACGTAGAAAGCGAATGATTGCTGCACATGCATATGTGGTTTTCATGAATGCTCATCATGTCTTCTAAGTTCTTAAGTTTAGTATTAAAAATCAGATGATGGCCGACTACTTATCCGTTGTGGAGTAAAAAACAAATACAATTGTTATTTATATTATTTTGAATGTTGCATTATTCACAATGCTATATATAGTTACAAGATAAAATATTTATATATATATATAAATCTTCTGTGCGTGTGTATGTTATTGAACTCCTTCTAAACGGCTGGATTGATTTGGATGAAATTTTTTGTGCGTGTTCAAGTGGATTCGAGAATGGTTTAGATTTACAATTGGACCCGGCAGGTGGCGCTGCTATAGGGGTCCATTATGGACCCCTATAGCAGTGGATATGGGTGTTCTTAGGCGGACGAATGATTTGTTTGTTTAGTTGTCATGGAAACTGTCAACGTTTTGTTTGTTTTGTTGTCAAGGAAACTGTCAAAGTGGTACGAAGTCGCCGGTCAGCTAGTTTACTATAAAAAATCAACTATCAGCCTCAGGAAGCTTGAGTAGGAATCGAACCCTCGAGCTCTCGAGAACACTCGAACTTTCTGGGGCTAGTTGATTTTTTCTAGTAAATTTTATCTTGTAAATACAAATGTTGTTACCTATATAGACGAATACGTATCTTCGCACATCTTATTAGTTTGAGTAACACGCGTGGTTCTGGATAGGGCCCAATTAATACTCATACATATGTTTAATTCTCAGGAGCATTGACAATCCCTTAATGTGTCACTGTCAAGAAGATTGAAATTGAACTCTTACAGACTGTAAACAGTCTGTAAACCCAGGTATTCAAAGAGCTTTAGTCTCAAAATGTCCAAGTCGGCACGTTCCATAAGCCGGTTTGACATTTTGCAACTTGGACATTTTGAGACTACCAAAGTACCTCCAAAGAAACCATTGTGTTAAAATGTTGAAATTGCTGACCAGGCATGCAAGTAGACCAATTAAATAAGTGGTTTCTCGCACGGAAGAAATGATGAAGGTCTGAAAGTAATATATGCGACGTTGTCGTTCCGTAAGGTAGAAATAACGTTATTTGTATCTTAATTTACAAAACCTATTTAAATATCAAAAGTTTTTTCTTCTTAAACGATTTTACCTAAATGGAAATAAGTAATATCTTTAACACAATATTAACAAGTAATTTCACTCCTTACAAAAGGCTGAAAAAGAAAACAATCAGGTACCTAATTCAATTAGAAAGAATAATTAATATGCTATGCTAAAACGTCTAGACAAATCCGAACGCCTTAGAGAATCTAGTGGGGACAGGAACACGTTTGCGTGAAGCCATCTCCTCTAAAAACCCTCTAACGATGTTTCAATGACATCATGGCTCAAAGTCAAAGTCAAATTTAAAAAAAATATATTTAAATAAACACGAAAACTGCTTCTGAATCGTACATACATTTTTTACTTACTACCCATTCAGGACGTCTATTTTTTAGCTGTGGAGAAAAATAAACGCAAGAAACTCCACAGCTTTAATAGAAGTAACGACATTTACAAAAAAAAAATATGTCGTTACTAAATCATTCAATATTTACAATTAAAAAAACTTTCAAGAGCCCGCTTATACAATCATTGAGAAACCCTTTAAGTTTCTCGCCAGTGACGTAACTACAGGCAAGGCAAAAATAAGTTAAATTATATATATGCCACGCTAAAAGTCGACACAGTTAAATTACCTACCATTCTGCGGATATAAAACTTGAATTATAACGAAAATCCTTTTCCCGAATAGCGAATTGAATAGCAGCAACGGCGTAAATCATTCCTAACTTGTAAGTTGTGCGCGATACAGGAATAAGTTTGCGAAAGAGATCAGAGATCCAATAAAGCGGCCGCCCGGGGAATTGACGCCAGCTTCTTTCGAAATATCAAGATGTAGTTTACAAAGCCATTATCAGGGCGCGACTGTCGGAATAGCTTGTTAAATTACAGTTTGCCTTAAGCGCATTGTCTGTTGAAGCGTAGCGTTTAAGATTGTAAGCGCAGCGGTCAACGGACACGCGTTAACAATGATCGCAAAGATTAGAGGTCGGTAGTATAGTAAAGGTAATTAGTCTGTACGGTGTACGTCCGAAGCACACTGTGCGTTCATAGCGTTTCAGATCAGTAGCGGCTGCTAGTAAAGTACACTCTATGTTTAACCGTAGCGTTTGAGTACCGTAGCGGCCACGCGTTCGTAGCTACGATCGCAAAAGTTAGGAGCGGTCGGTGGTAAAGCAAAAGTCGTCAATTTATACATACTAAGCACACTACACGTTCGTAGCGTTTCATGCGTCATGGTCAGCAATAGAGAAAAAGTAATTAGTGTAAAGTAATATATGTACCAAGCATACTGTATGTCTAACCGTAGCGGTTGAGATCTCTAGTGGTCACACGTTCGTAGCTACGATCGTAAAAGTTACGAGCGGTGGGTGGTAGAGTAAGAGTAGTGGGTGCGGTTTGCGATTACTACTAAAGTAAAACTCCTGGGCAAAGTTCTCGATTATCATCATCTTGTCAGCTCATTTTATGTCCCCACTGCTGGGGCATGAGCCTTCCCTATAGATGGATAGGGAGAACGGGTCATAAACCATCACACGGGCCCATTGCGGGTTGGTAGTTGTTAACGACTGGTAATGCAGCATGGACCAACGGCTTTACGTGCCTTCCGAAGCACGTAGGAGCTCGAGATGATACATTTTTTGGTCACCCATCCGATGACCGACTTTTGCGATACTGGCTTAACCTCAGTACTCGCAGACCGAGCGCGTTAACCACTGCGCCATCGAGCTCCTCAATCGATTGAGGTGATTGAGCTGAAATTCTCACTGCAATTTTTGGGTAATAGCTTTAACACTTTTAAAACGTAGACAGGTTATTACAAACCTGGGCTTCTATGCATTGAATAAACCGTAACCTACTTTTAAAGTAAATAAAAAGCCTCACTGTTACTACTTATTTACATTACTTTATTGTTACAACTTCGCCATTGACGGTACGTTATTTCCATGAGAAAAGAGACCGGACACAAAGCAACAATGTCACCAAAGATACGTGGAAAACCCTTACTAAAGTACGAGACGAGGGTTGTTTTAAAAACAGAATGCGTTTTTATTAAGTCATAAATAAAACTCTTTTTCACTTGACCATTGAAAGCTACAGTCAACTGTCAAATAACAACTGATTTCTCCTGATATTAGTTATATATCGATATTGGGATTATACGAGGTTTATGCCATTATTGTTTCTTCCTATTCGCGATTCTGCACAAAATGAATTCCACACAGCTGAATTTGATCACATGCGTAATGCTTCACAGTCATTATTTCTACGCAATCTTGTTTCTTGTTATTCGCGATTCTGCACAATATGAATTCCACACAACTGAATTTAATCACATGCGTTATAAGGTCTTCCGTTCACATAACTTAAAGCTCGCGACCATGATCATTTTTACCGCGGGAATAGCGACTCACGCAGTCTGTTTTTTTTTAAATTTCTAAACGCGACTAGGAAGAAACGAGATAGTATAGAAGATAGATAGAATAAAAGATAAAGATAGAGATTAAGATAGTATCGTGAAGTATAACGCATGTGATTAAATTCAGTTGAGTGGAATTCATATTGTGCAGAATCACGAATAGGAAGAAACAATATTGCGTAGAAATAATGACTGTGAAGCATTACGCATGTGATCAAATTCAGCTGTGTGGAATTTATTTTGTGCAGAATCGCGAATAGGAAGTAACAATAATAGCATAAACCTCGTATAATCCCGATATTGCACCGAAATCTCAACTGTTGTGACTTTTGTTAATAACGAAGTTTTGAACCTCGCTTTGCTCGTGTAAAACTGGATAAGTCACAATTTATTCAGCGGGAACAGGATATGATAAAAACACTGCCAGGGCCTCCAGCTGTTTCTATGCAAAAAATCACGTCAATCTGTTGCTTTGTTTTGAAATAAAGAAGGACAAACTAACACACTAGCTATACAACACTATAATTAATTAGTTATTATTATTATTAATGAAAAAGGATTTCATCATCTCATCTCAGCCAAAAGACGTTCACTGCTGGACAAAGGCCTCCCCAAGGATCTCTCAGGATTTAATAACAGTAAATTCCGGTTACCCATTATTAAAATTATAAAAATGGTGATGGGTGTTTGATGAAGCAGCAGCTTTCGCCTCTGGTCTTCAGATCTTGCAAGTTTCCCAATGTTGTGTCACCAAAGTGGTGATCAGTGGTGGTGATGGAAGCTATTGGCTCGATCCCCGGTCGGGTCAATTTAGAAATTATTGTTTTTCTAAATTGTCTCGGGTCTGGGTGTTTTCTATGTATAATAAGTATGTATTTAAGTATTTTAAGTATGTTTATCCGTTGTCTAGTAACTATTTACCGAGTTTCATATAACGAAGCGTCTCTTGGGCTAGATAATTGGTGTGAGTGTAGGAAAGTTTATTTATTTATTATTTATTTATTGGTCCCGGTCCTTGTGGAAAAGTGCCACGTTCTTAGAGGTTATATAGACAGTGGTTATAGCTTGATCTTTACATGTGCCATTGTTCATGTGGGAAGGCCATATAGCACAGTATAAGGAAGGAGTTAGCTATAGCCCAACAGTGCGACGTTTATAAGCCAATGGTAAGGATTGAAAGCGACACTTAACACAAAAGATTTTTGGGCTGTAAGCTTAAGCAATAGAAAAGTGGGCTAATGTCTTGATTATGTCTATACGATTGCTTCGCGTGTTCAATTCCTGAAAGAACGTCACAATGTAGATAAATATCGTAAGTTTGACTCGCCATTATCAAAGTTCATTGTGGTAGCTCATGAGCAGCGGTGCTTTTTCTTTTTTAACTTTGTATTTGTAATGAAACTACAGAACTATTTCGTGAGTAATCAAATGTGTTATATTTGTAGCTACAGAATAACAACACAGACGGCCGACTTTGATATATTGAAAGAAAAAATACATTGTGTTTGCCAACACTCATATACGTTCACGATATAACTAAATGGTTAATAATCCACCATTATTTCACATAAACTACATGCAACAACTTATCATGCAACAAACATCACTTAACAAGTCATGGATCTTCACTTTCCCGTCAAGAAGTCTCTTCTTTTATAGTTATCATCTACTTGTTAACCTGCGGATTGATTCTTATGGTGGCGACTGACCCGAGCGATCATCTCAACGTACCCCTAACGAGCCATTCGCGACGTGTTTGATACGTCATAGCTGATTGACCGATAACAGCTCGGAGGTTCTTGGCGGGAAAGTGAAGAGTCATGTCTGCGGTTTTGTTTTATTTTCTAAAATTTGTGTTATGTCGAATTTTAATGTGAAATAATGGTGGATTATTAACCGTTAAGTGTTTGTGAGTGTGCATGAGTGTTGGAAAATGAAACAAAACAGTGCAACGTCACTTTTCAAATTCTCCCAAGAACTCCGCATGAGGACTTAGTAAAGCCCCACATCTTTACTGAGATACTCGAGGGGTTTGGGGGGTACATCATTTCTCACTTCTCATTTCTATTATCATTTATCATCATTACTGGAGGAAGAACGAAATATTGTTTATTTATGTATTACATAATATAGGAAAAATTACTTTGACACTGGCTAAATGTGCTAATCGCACGAAGCCATCAAATAAAGGAAAAAAAAAACAGGGCGGAGCTCGCGGCTCGACTGTACGGACATTGTTCTGTGGTACGGACCATTCGAGTCTCAGAACAATAACTAAAGCTATAGAAGGATGGCTAAAATAAAAATCGTGCAACTATGTTTAGTCACTCACTACATTACCTCAAATATGACGTCACAAATCTGGTAACACCTTCGAAATAACGAAAGAAAAGGGACAATCGATCTCTTTCCAATACATCTTAAGTTCATTAGTTTTTATTCTGAGATTCGAGTGCTTGCATCAAACATGTTACGTTACGGCAAAATGCTCCGGTCATAAGTGAATTCTTTCCCGCCAAGAAGTCCTACATTGTAATAAATCAGTTTATATGGACCACATTCCCTGCAAAGGTAGGGGTTCCCAACGTCAGTGTGAAATAATAATATGTAAAATAAACACGAATAGATCCATATACAATGTCTCATTTCATAGTGTAGTGTGTTATGAAATATTTTTGTATCTCTCTGTAAGGAGGATATAAATGCCAACTAAACAAATCAATAAATTTATTATAAATGACGAAAGTTTAAGTGAATCGTTTCGCAAACTAAATTTGTATATTATGAATTATGGTAAACAAAAAAAAGACAAACAAGCAATAAGATACGATTAGTTATTTGTTTTACGTGATTATTCGTAAATATAAGATGAATTCTACCAATTGTACTGTCACAGATAAATCTTCAAATTGATTTAAGTTTTATCTGTGACAGAACGCTATTACTTTAACCTCGGACCAAATATACGTCTAATCATTAATTCACTGGAGTAATCTGACGTTTACGGTGTTACCAGTTTTTGATGAACAGAAAATAGTGTTGTGACATGAAGATTGACTCATCAATCACTGATCAATCACTTACCCATTCATACTCATTACGTCCTGAATCAAATCACACTACTCATTTTATTTACTTTATTAAGAATTCTCCTAGGTCAGTTTTGTTTAATCGATATAAAAATATTAGCATTGGTACCTTTATAGGCCAATAAATGATAACTTTAAAAAGGCGAATTATTCGAATTATATAAAATTAAACAAAAATGCAATTGATATATTTTTATTTGTCGTCGTCAGACATAGAGATGAGTCGTTCATGAATGAACAATTGGACTAGTCCACTTAACAAGTATATCTCCTTCACTTGTTAATTCGGCTCCCAATTATTTCAGTACTTCATTTAGTTCACACTTCACTGAAGGAGAGTAATTTAATTATAACTTTTTAATTTTGCATCTTACAATGCTATTTTTATGTGATAATTTTTATACAAGAAAATATACTAGAAAAAAGCAACTTGTCTCATGTCGCTCTGACGGTAATTTTATTACTCCTATCTAATCATTAGAACTACGAAACAGATTGAACTAAACGAATGAAATGACGCGATTGAGTTTAATGACAGGGTGACTCAAAGGGACTACTGAAGTACTGAGCCTAGTAAACTAGATGAATTAAATGAACTAGATGAGTGATATACCTACTTCATCTAGTCCAATTACAATATACTTCCAAAATTTTCGAATAATAACAGCTCCCAAAGCAAAACAAACACTGACAACTAAACTGAAATATCTCTTTTTTATTATTATTTATAAGTGTAGTTTGTTCCCTGAGGAACTGGCTAAGGTCATAGACACCATTATTTCACATTAATATTCGACATAACACAAATTTTAGAAAATAAACAAAACCGAAGACATGACTCTTCACTTTCCCGGCAAGAAGTCCGTAAAATTTCCGGGTACAAAAAGACATTCATAATCCTACCTATATTAAAATTAATTAAGTATCTTTTTACAATAATCGTCCCTATATCGACAATAATCGTTCCTATATCTGAATGACAATGACCGAAACGCATCACTAGTACAATAAATATAGCAACATAATTTTACAATGTGACATTAGCCTCTGTCAGTTTACTCCAGTGAATTAATGAATAGACTTTAGCTGTACTATATGTCTGTCAGAATATTATATAATTAGTTATTGTTCTGATGTCTGATTACATCAATCAAGTGTCTCTGGAAATTAAGATTTTTTTACTAAATTTAAACGAAGAAAAAATGCAAACAAAATACAATTATTTCTTTTAAAAAATAGTAGCCTTTCAATTTTCCCACGCAATACTCGAACGCTTTTCAATTTATAAATTGCTCACTGATGTTTTTTATTCCTTTTTATTCGTATTCTGTATTTGACTGCGCAAATTACTCTAGGCTCTGTACTGCTTTTTTAATATAAAGCGAAAATTAAGTGTAAAAAAATAAATCGGGAAATAAAATGATGAAATAATATAATAAATAAATAAATAAATTGTAAAGACGCCTGCACATAAACCTATCCAAAGCTGTCAAATCCTACTATGTAGTATGGATGGATGTTTGTTACTCTTTCACGTAAAAACTACTGAATGGATTTGGATGAAATTCGGCATACAGATAGTTTAAAACCTGGATTAACACATAGAAAAGCTTTTATCCCGATGTTCCCACGGGAACGGGAACCACGCGGGTGAAACCGCGAGCGGCCGCTAGTTTCTTCAATAATTGTTCAACCGAATGCCATATACATTAAGTTCAAAGTCTATTGAGTAAATTTCATAGATTGTGATAGTCAGATGTGCAGGCGTGTGTACATAATTAATGAAACGGGAAAAATATTTGCTAAACCAACAATAAACGTTTAATAATTAATTTATTTTATTACAAGTTTTACAGCGAATATGGGTTCTTACCTATGAAATTGACGTTTTCTTTCTCACTTATTAATAGGTGTATTACTTTTAAAAGTCAATACCGGTTGTTAATATTATTATACACCTTTAATTAGGACTATGTTACTTAGGCTTCAGTAATAACAATGATTATTAATTTAATTTTGTGTCCTTATCGCCCAATTCTTTTTTAAATTGACTAACTTTTTTGTTCGCGGAATTGTCCTTTTGTTTCATTGTAGCTTTGAAGGGACTTGATTTTTTTTCTTTTTAATGTATGCTATATTTAGCTAGTGAAATAAACACACTACTTTACAATTTTTAAAGTGTTAAAATAAATAGATGCTAAGAAAATTAAAAAAACGTTAGTATGAAAAATAAAATTTTATTAAAAATCTTCATACAAAACGCCAATTTCATAGGTAAGGACCTTAACAGTATACTTAAAGTTATTCCATATCTGTATGGTTTAGTACGGTTTACTCCGCACATTTTGCTTTATCAGCCGTTGCATTGTACTTCTTATTAGCCTACTTTACGTAATTATGTTTTGTTTATATTATGACTAACATCAATATTTTTAAGTGTCTAACTAACTCGACTACTGTAAACTACTCAATAAACGGAGAATCTTTTACTGTGGGTTATCTTCTCGACACTTCGCAACATCTCTGATACTTAATCAAGACTCGTACATCAACGTCATCTGATAAATTTATGGTGAACTGTCGCAGCGTTGTCAACTAAGCGCTGCACCGTACAATATCAGTTGATATAGATGATGACGGGAGAGAGCGAGAAAAGGACACTCTAAAGAAAAATATCCGCAAAGATGACCTTTCCAAACATAAAGCAAAGTCGGCAACTGTTGAATCTAGCAAATGGGCTATTTTGGCTACTCCTAACTTAGAACAGAATAAGTGCTTCCAAAACTGCTTCGAGAGAATAAAAAGTGTATCAAATATAGTGTAGCAAATATTTTGTGAAACAATACTATTTACGGTTTTAATTGTTGGGAAAAGCAGCCGGTCGTGTCGAGAAAATAGTTGTTATTTTTGTATATCTCTTATTAAGGGAACGTATAATGTAACAAATCAAACACTGTTATATGTGATTGTAAATAAATTATTTAAGTCTATGTTATGCACAAATTTTCTTTATTTTTAACCGACTTCAAAAAAGGAGGAAGTTTCTCAATTCGACCGTATATCTATAGTTTTTTTTATGTGTGTTCTCGGATAACTTCGTCGTTTATGAACCGATTTTGATGATTATTTTTTTGTTGGAAAAAAGATATTCCAAGGGTGACACGATGATAAGGAACCCAGGATCTGATGATGGCATCCCAGAGAAATCGAGGGGAACCTTCGAAAATCGTAGTGGCGACTAGTACGTTTGTTAATTTTTTTCATTAAGTATTTTAAAGCACTACAATTTAATGAAGGTCTGGAGTCAATCTGAAGATGGAGCCGAAATACAGTCGAGGGAACTCCTCAACGATTTACAGCAATTACCTGGTGTTTGAGCTTGATTAATTTGTATTGAAGAGAACTTTACACCTAGATGGGTTGTGACTGTCATTAGAAGTCTGATGATGAAGACGAAGGACAGTCAAGGGAATTCCTCATCGTTTTACAGTAGCTACCTTGTGTTTGGACTTAATTCATTTATATTGATGAGAACTTTGAACCCATATGGGTTATAAGTACCATTAAAGGGCTAATGATGGAGACAGTCGAGGGAATTTCTCAACGATTTACAGCAGTGTTTCAGGAGTTTCTGAGTGGTAGAGCTACGCTGCGTTGCAGCACAAAATGGGCTGGCTCGCCCGGCGTAATACCACCCTCTCACAGAATATCGGCGTGAAACAACGGCACTCGTAGCTTTTGTGTTTCGTCCGGTGAGTGAAAGTACCGGAGGCCCATCTCTCACCCCTCCCTCTTCCCAATTCCTACTCCCTCCTCAAGAGCCAACTCATTCCTCAAGGTCAGCAACGCATCTGCGATTACTTTGGTTTTGCGGGTGTCCATGGGCGGCGGTGATTACTTTTTCGTTTACTTTACCTGCTCGTTTGCCTCCTTTTAACATAAAAAAGTTACCTTTTGTTGGGCTTACTTCATACGGTTCAATATGCCAAAATGTTCAGTTCGTACAAAAAATATACCAAATTAAGATTGAAGTTTTACATAGGAATAGCACTACCTACTAGGCCGTCGTTTCCTCATCCGAGAAGCATCCTTGTTAGGTCTACCCATCACTAAAAAAAATTTAAAATAAAAAAACCGACTTCAAAAAACAAGAAATTTTAGAACTGTTTTTGCTTTTCTTATGGTCACTTTCTATTTTTTTATTTATCTCAATTTCATTTTATTTGCTAAGAAAAAAAGTAAAGTTTCATTTTATAAAGGGAACAATACGAGAAAGGGGGAAAGACGAATAATTCACTCAGCTTTTGTCATAAAAACGCAGTAAAAAATCTGAGTAAAAATACAACATTTGAGAATATGCTGCGCCCGGCAACGTATTTATCAGACAAATGGAAACACTGGCTTTATCAGAACAAACGTGATTAAAGCTTAACAATCATGTTTTACAATCATAACCAAACAAAGATGTGATATTAAAACGATTTATTAATTTTATTTGATTGCGTGGCAAACAGCCGTACGGTCTGAATGATAATAAATTGTCACATACATACACATACAAACTCTCACGTCATTTTGAGTAACTGTACTCGCCATTAGTGACCTGATGCCACATTTAACATAAACAAAGTAAGAAGTGAAATAGATAATATCAGTGATGGGTTTTTAGCCGATTGCCTGATGTGCGAAAATCTTGGAACCCTTGTCCCAAAAAAATAAAATAAAAAAAATATTGACACCGCAGTATATTGAGGCTTTCAATCATGGTATGGGTATTATTTGTATATACTGTGTATGCCATTAGCATTTCCAGTGGGATGTTGGGTTAGGATGTTACTTTTTATTTTTAAGTGCTAATTGCTGAAGCTGAACCAAATATTCATTTTAATTTCAAAAATTAATGCCTACCCGACCCTGCTAGAAATCGAACCTGGGTCTTCCGGGCGGCTGCACTGACCATTATACTACCAGGAAGACTGACGTAAGCTTACTGAATTCTTACACTGTTTATTTTGTGCAGTCACCCGTATTACGGTAGACCCAGGTTTGATTCCTGGCTGGGTCGGGTAGGCATTTAATTTTTTCACTGTATATATTTAGGATGGTAGGTTTATAATTGTGAACATTATGAACCCTAGATGAAGGCTGGCAGCTAACTCTGCAAGCTCTGACAATCCAGAGACATTCGTTCCCATGAGCCCGAGACCGGGTTAGTGGTGTTTCCACCCGTTCCCGTCTCCACCCGAAAAATACCAGCCTACAGTTGAAGAACATCTTTTATTCAAAGCTAGGTATTTAATTTGAATTTCTATAGCAATATAAACTGCAGGCAGCTCTTAAAATGTATTAAATTAAAACATTATTGATATTAAGGGTAAGTGATTTCATGTTTGATTTAGAACTTATTATGATAATTAAAATATTTTTTATGAACACATACTCATTGATTTTGTGTAAGACAACCAACAAAGTAATGGTGCGAGCCATAGGTAGGTAAAGTAGTCATAGGTAGCTTTAGTCAATCTATAAAACTTAAACATATATAAATAATGCATTTAGAGTTTATATCTACACTATCTAGTTTTATTCTACCGATTCTCTACCAGAAACACAAGTTTTGTGGTGACAAGGGAATAACAACACAGTTAGACCTGGCATTCAACGTGTGGACAACAAAGAAAAACCAGAAACAATATAGATCAGATGAACTTTTCCTTACATGCCACAACAAAGTACGAATGTATACAAGTAAGTAGGTACCTTAAGTACTGTACTGCAGGTCCTGTAGACGACTCGAAACACTTAAGAGCGTTTACGCCGCACACTAGCGCCGCCAATGAAAAAAAAACATATCTAGTAATTAGACATGACATGTTATGGTTTAGTTAAATATGGCGTTATAGTTAAAAGTGGCCGTAACGTCTTATTTAACTAAACCATAACATGTGAGGTGTTCATTAGGTGACGTAAAAATGCTAAATTACTTCATTCAAATAGTTTGTTGAGCATAATTTGATTTTCTATCTTTAATTACTAGATATGTTTTTTTTTCATTAGTGGCGCTAGTGTGCGGCGTAAACGCTCTTAAACCCACACAAGCGCGTTATTTGCAAAAGTAGCGTAATTTAATTGAGTGGAAAAGATACTAAATTGAGTGGATAACCAGTAGTAGCGAAAGCAGTTGATACAGTAAATTATATTCTGTATTTCAGTAACTAACCAGAAGGCCAAGAAAAGTGACATACTAACGCTAATTTAATAGAAATGGAATAGCGTTATTTATGTATGAAACGACATAACCCATGGATACGTAAAAATGACGTTTGGTATGCTTATGTCTAGTCCCACACGTTTATATCATTCTCATCATCATCTCAGCCAAAAGACGTCCACTGCTGGACAAAGGCCTCCCCCAAGGATATGAGGGGTATTTGCCGTAATCGCCACGCTTGGCAGGCGGGTTGGCGATCGCAGTAGGTTGAGGGTAACCTCAGAGAGATGCTGCTGCCCATCCTCTGGAATAGTCCCTTAGTCGGCTTTTACGACACCCACGGGACGAGAGGGGGTGGTGCAATTCTTTATCCCCGGCACCACACAGGGTAGGTATCATTCTCATAGTTTATCTCAATCATAGTTAGTTTATAGTTTGTCTTATTCATATAGTATTCATATATTAACTTTGTTGTTTCTCATGGGCAAATGACTGCTCCATTTTCCTACCACGACCTGATCTTCTTAACTTTCAAAGTTCGTCCTCCTAAAATCAAATCAAAAGTACTTTTTCAGCGCAACTTTCGGCATATGGACTTGGACCGCTTGAGAGAGGATATCAGATGTGTGGATTGGTCAACAATTTTTTTGTCGGATGATATTGACTTTATGACTAACTACCTAACTGTTAAATTGACCAACATTTTCGATATTCATGCGCCGGTACGACCTGTACGCATTAAGCACATTCCTGCACCTTGGCTTACACCGGTTATTAGGAGGGTGATGGCAAAACGTGACAAAGCCAAAAGTCAGAATAAAAAAACTCCTACTCCTGATAACTTACAAGCCTACAAGAAACTTCGCAACATTTGTAACAGAATGTGTAGGGACGCTAAACGGAAATATATTCATATGAAGATTGAAAGTGTTGGTCAGAAACATGTTTGGAGCTTCTTGAAAACCCTGGGCGTGGGCAAACCTACTGTCTCTTGCCAGAACTCAGTGGATCTTGATGCTCTAAACAGATATTTTTCAACTCCTCCCTTAATTTTAGATAGAGCTACTAAGTCTGCCTCTCTTGCTTTTCTTTTAAGTCTTGTTCCACCTGATTGCCCCTCCTTTTCATTCAGCCCAGTCTCTGAGGATGACATCAAGAGGAGTATTTGCTCTATCACCACTAAGGCCGTAGGAAGTGATGGTCTCAGTATGGACATGATTCTTCCTGTACTGGAGGACATTGCGCCAGTAGTCACATTCATAATAAACTTTTCACTTACCCGCAATGTCTTTCCAGTTTCGTGGAAGAAAGCATATGTCATTCCCCTTCCTAAAAATCCAAACCCTTCGGCTTTTTCCCAATATCGTCCTATATCCATACTTCCAATCCTGTCTAAGGTTTTAGAATCCGTCACACACAAGCAATTATACTCCTTTCTTGCAACCAACTCCCTCTTATGTCCTTTCCAGTCCGGCTTTCGACCTTCCCATAGTACTGTTGGAGCACTGTTGAATATAACGGAGGACATTCGGTGGGCTATGGATAACACCAAGCTCACGGCAATGGTCTTGTTGGACTTCAGCAGTGCATTCAACTCTGTTGACTTTGACCTTCTCCTTGGCACTCTTCGTTCTGTCAACATTTCTGAACCGGTGTTAGACTGGTTTCGCTCATACCTTTATGACCGTGTGCAGTGTGTGAAGCATCAGGATGTGTCCTCGGACTGGATTAGCTTGTCCGCTGGTGTGCCTCAGGGTGGTGTGCTGTCACCACTTCTTTTCTCTGTTTTTATTAATAAAATCTCATCCGTTATTTCATCTCCTTTCCATCTTTACGCCGATGATCTCCAGATTTACAGGCATTTCATGCTTTCGGAGATCGTGGAAACAATTCAAGCCCTAAATCAAGACTTATCCGCTGTCCAAGCATGGGCTAAATCTTTCGGTCTTATTGTAAACCCTGCAAAATCACAAGCCATGATTGTGGGTAGCGGTAGGTTAAGAGGCAGGCTGGATTGGAGTTCTATACCTGCGCTTCTTTACGATAGCGTCCCCATCAAGTACGCCGACAGAGTTAAGAACCTTGGTTTGACGTTGGACTGTGACATGTCCTGGTCAGCTCACATCAGTGAAATTAGTAAACGCCTACATTTTAGTTTCCACTCTCTCAAGCGACTTCAATACTTTCTCCCCTTTCAAACCAAAATTATGCTTGCGCAATCCCTTCTTCTCCCTATACTAGACTACGCCGACGTCTGTTACTTGGATGTGACTGAGGAGCAACTGCTGAAACTAGAGCGTCTGCAAAATCTGGCCATACGTTTTATCTTTGGCTTACGAAAGTATGACCATGTTTCTCACTTTCGTAGTGAATTAAATTGGCTACCGATCAGACATCGCCGTAATGTGCACATCCTTTCCAATCTCTATAACATCCTTAACGACCCTTATTCTCCCTCTTACCTTCGTTCCCGTTTCCAACTCCTGCCCCCACCTTGCCGCTCAAGACGTGCTTGTATAACTAAGACGCTTGAGATTCCTAAAGTTAATACCAACTTTCTCTTAAATTCATTTGCAGTCAAGGCAGCGCAACTATGGAACAGGCTTCCTACGGACATCCAGGATAGTTCGTCCATTATATCCTTTAAAAAGAAAGTCAAGGATCACTTTCTGTCACATATGTCATCGCAATGATAGGCACTTGTAATTCCATGTTTATTATTATTATTGTATATGTTCATATTTATGTAGTATTATTATGTATGTATATGTAGTTTTTAATAATATTGTAGTACATGTATGTTTATGTATTGTACCTAATATTGTTATTTTTATTGAGATATTTTTTGTTTGCACTTTTGTCGCTTCCTTTTAAACATGATACTCCCATTCCACCTTAGGTTGGCTGGAAGAGATCTCTTTTAGAGATAAGTTCACCTTTGCTCACCATTGTTTGTAAACTGTTCTCTGTATGTGTGTTTTTCTGTGCAATAAAGAATATATATATATAGTTTAGGACCTCTGTACCTAGGAAAACTAGGAAATAAATTATACTTTTTATTTTTTTTATTTCTTCAATTTCGCACTTCGTTTAATACATAATTAAAATCGATAACGTTGCCAACCACGAAAAAACAGTATGACGAATTTAAATTAACACAGTTTTTTTTTTAATTTTATCGTTTCGGTTTCTATACAGTAGGTCTACAGTTCTCGCAAAAAATGTTTGTAAGACTGGCTCAGGATAATAACAACATCTCTATACAATACAGTGCGCCAGTTATGGTAGCATAACCGTATATTATAGAGTCTATGGACGTAATCTCCCCACGGAATGCATTGAAATCACTGCAAATCAGGGACTATATACGTACAGCCGGAGGAAATTTTATTTTGAATCAAATTCCAGATAAAAGCCGAATGGAATTTCGGATCAAAACATGTGCAGTACCTATTTCACTGAGAGAATTTATACTTACTTAGAAAAAGAGTTATAATGAAATTATAATTGAGTGCATCATGATGACATTCTTCAATTAAAGTAAGTGAATGTTGATAATTTATTGCTGCCGTACTCAAAGACGTCAATTTAGTTTTAATAACAATTAAATGTCTTTCCTTCTCTATTTAGCACTATAAATAAGAAAGTGACAGCAAGACACTTAATTGTCATTAAAATTTATTTGACGTCTCTGAGTACGGCAGTTAGTGCCATTTAGTGCCGCTTACTTACTTATTGTTAAAATTTTAAGTAGTGATGCCATTTGGGTTATGCCACTAATACATGTTTTAAGTTCTATTCTATTCTTATTCTATTAGACAAACGTAAAAGAAAAAAATAAATTGCGACAAAAAAAAATCAACAAGATATATCAAAATAAACTTTATGCAACATCTTTTAACGACTTAATTGTTCTTAAACAAGACACAATAGAAATTCGATTGTTCTATGGCACTGTGGTTATATTGGGCGTCCAAGTATCTACGCGTCAAAATCAAAGTCATTCTCTTATTAAGGCGACGCACCGCTAAACAATAAATCTCATACGTTTTGATACGAGCGTTTGCGCCCCGTACCATAAAAAAAACTGTTTTTTTTCCTTCAAATTAAAACTACAAATTAATAAAAAAAAAGAACTACAATTTTGAAGTGTGTGTTAAGACTCATCTACTAAGAAAATTTAGATGCTTAAATCGGTCTAGTTAGCATGTAAAATGCAAATCTATGTTTTAAAAGAGGTTACTTTGATATTTTTTCTCTGTTATAAAAGTTGACAAATCGTGTTTCTACAACTAGCAAAATGAAGTCAATTAAATAAAAAATCATGTCATCAAATATCACTTTTATATGTTTTGTAATTGTTGGGAAATATCAAGATCCCCGCCACGTAAATTTCCTGGAAACCTTGGAAACCTTGTATATTGTACTTAAAGAAGCCGCAAGAAAAAACCATTAAGGGCTTTTTCTTACTCCTGTATTGGTTACAATATAAGATACAAGTTTAGTACATTAATTTCTCTTGCAACTTTGCATGATGTAAAGCTGTAACCATACATTTTGTCATCTTCCAGTTTATGATAACTCATGATACTTTCTAAAGAACTAAGATACTTTAGATACATAGGTAAACACTTTATTGCTTACGCTATAGAAAACTTATTAAGGCCACTTTAAGCAGCTCCATTAACATAACATTTTTTAGTTTACAATTGTGAAAAGGTGCAACATTGCGTCTTGTGAGTTACTCTGAGGCACCATAAACTTGAAATTATTTCCGCTATCACAAAACAAGGTAACAACGTAACAAAACGCCACCATCTTTGTTGAACACAATGGAGAATGCCGCGGTGTAATCCCGATTATCTTTATACTTCATTTTAAGGCGAATATCCAACTATTACTGAACAATGGGCGACCCTCGACAGTGAAATGGATGGGGCGTAGGTGCGCAGACCTTCGAAAGAATTGCCTAAAAGGTATTGTTCTACATAAAAGAACTTACCCGCTCAACGCCATCCTTTTTCTTAATTAACTGCCTTCAATTTATTTTTAAACGAACAGCATTGAATTATGTTGTAAATCTTTCGGTTACTATTTTAAAATATATAGGTTTCACAATAAAGATTTTTAATTTTAGGAAAAATTTGATGGGATTTTTTAATTGCTACTAAGGAAAAGTTATTTAAAAATACATGAGACTGACTGCTGCATTTACCTTTCAAATAACATTAAAATTTTATATAATAAATAAATAAATAATAAAAAACAACGAACTCCGTAGTCGAGTGGCTTGCACGCCGGACTTTGAGCGGCGCTAACTCTGAGGTCTCGGGTTCGATTCCCGGTTTGTTAAATATATATATATATATTGATTATTTATTGCAAAAAGTCTCTAAGAACAAAAGTCGTAAACACTCTTTAGAGGAAGGAATAAAATAAAAGAATAAAGAAAACAGAATGGTTTCATTTATTTCTCTCATATCAAGCACCAAATGAAAGAGTAAATTTATTAAAAAAGTAATGTGTTTAATCAAAAGTTTCAACGATAACTCCAATGCACATTTGACAAATTCCCTTAAAGGAAAGGGTATCTCGCTTCGTTGAAATAAGAATAAGTTCAGTAACTCGGAGAAAGTCCCAAAACGCTCCCTTGGACACTTCTGTTTCAATTCCTCGCAATCGTCGGAGCAAAAATTGTATTACATACCGCTCTTTGTCGCATAGGTATGTACAAGTATATCATAGCTACAGAAAAACAGTCTACGCTGTCTGTTTATAAACTCTTATTTCGAACGTATTTTACGTATTGAAATTGACTGTAGCTTTAGTATAGTGTAAGAAAGTCATTTGGAAAAGTCCCTATAAATCATAAATAACTTACTATTAATGTATGATGTAACAGTGACGAATCGTTAACATTGTTAGATTTATTATGGTTAACTGACACATCGGTGACAAGCGATCGCGCTTAAATGAACTGAAGAAATCCATTTAAATATTCAATATTATAATGTGTCGAAAGTAGATACTACGGTCAAAATAAGCATTTAAGAAATACTTACTTAATTTTTGATAAATGGGCTATAACAGACTTACAGTATAAGCACAGTCTATAAAACCTTATCCAATATAAGGAGTTTTTATTTTGACAAGTTTTTAATCTTGTAATGCTTCTATTAATATGATGCTGACTGTACAAAGATTGATGTTCTGTTCATCACAATTACTCTTAAAACATATTAGCACTATAAAAAAATATTTGCAGCGTTATTACCCTTGCTTTCAATTATTTATTATAATATAATTTCTAATTTTTCAAATGCATATTTGTAACAAATACATCTCTAAAAAGTTCTATCAGATTATAAATGCCAGGTTCTAGTGTCTTTCGCTACTGTTAATTCGCCGATGCGATTTGGGGTGTGGACCGATTGTATGTCGACACAAGCTAAAAAGAATTGGCTGCCAACTCCCTTTATACGAATTCAAAATAACGAGACAAATCAATGTTCTGTTATTTCGTATGCGGTCAGCAGCGCGCGGCGGAGGAATGGCGTTCCGACGAAATTATTGGTTACATAACACTTCTGCCGTTAAAAAGAATTATTGCGGTGTTTTTTTTGTCAACAGACAGTGTGCTTACAAAGTTAGAACGCCTATTTGTTTTTTATTATCGAAAACAAACGTGGATGATTTGCCCTTGATATACTTACCTATTTCTTCAATAGTAAAATAAGTTCAATGGGGCTTAACGTAAATAGGTAAATAGGTAGTGTTCATCGTGGTTTAATGCAAACTCTTTATTTATTTATTTAGGTACATTAACATTACAGGTCACATCCAAAAATACATTCCAAAAATAAAGAAAGACAAATATCGAACTGCGATGCAACTCAAAACAATACTCACAACTTGGCCAAATTAGATATTATGCGATTAATTAGAGAAAAAAAAACTAATTAATTTTTTTATAATATAACTTTTTAAATACCCAACGTTTCGGTTGAGGTACAAAGGCCGTGGTCGCGGACTGAGTCAGCTGAGAAGTGATCATCAAAGCTCGCCGAACGTATTTCAAAAAGTGTTTGAAAAAATAACCTTTTAATTTTTGACTGACCCTGGAATGTGATGTACTGTGAGGCTTTCGAATGCCTGGTCAAGGCAGAAGTGGTAAAATTATAAACTTGCGAAAAAAAAAACTTTTGTTATGATAAGTTTGCTATAAAAACGATATTTTCAAAAACATGAGTAATTTGTGCACTTAATGCGTAAGTCATTGTATTTTTTTTGATGTGTAACATCTTTCCGCTCGCCTTCTATGTATACAATTTGTGGGAGTGATTTCGTAGAAAAGGGACGGAAGTAGGGTCGTAACAGTATGATCCGTAACAGTGAGATCAGCTCGCTTTCTATATATACAATAATTTGTGGGAGTGCTTTCGTAGAAATGTGATCGATACTGCCGCACAATTTATGAACGCAGTAAATACAATTTACTGTGTTCTTGATTGTGATATTTGAGGTGCTGACATTACGATCTATTTTCTCGAAACTTGCGCGGCAGGATAGGATGACAGTGTGACATGTCTTCTACTGCATTCTCTTTATGATTTGTAAAAAAATATACGGAGATTTTTTTTTTTTACTTTTTATTTAATTTGGGGCTTTTGTCCACATGGATATGCCAGCCCCATTGTATCTTCCCAATTACAGTCTTAATCTAAGCTTATAAAAATAAAAATTATCCCAGTATGAAAAGGAATCACTGTTCAGTCAACTTTACCAATATACAGAATTTTTTGGTTAGATCAGATTTTGGTTTTGATAAAATATTTTGAATTATGCCTACGTCTTTAGTATTTAATTGAAATTCATAAAACAGTGATTCCCTTTCGGCTCGGTTCTTGACACAGTCCATTAGCATATGTTGCACATCTTCAATTTTGTCACAAGAGTTGCAATTGGGTGTGTCAGCTTTCTTCATTAAATATGCAAACTTCGCAGACGGATAGTGTCTTGTCAAGCTTAGAGCAATTTTAATATAGTTTCTACTCAAGTTGGTATCGTCAAACCATGGTATACGAATGGGTTCCTTTTGGATAGATTTATACCATATCCCTTTGTCCATAGAAACCATATCAAAATGCTGTTTCCATTTTACAAAACATATGTTTTTATATTTAGGAACATATTCAGAATAGTCTGGTAGATAGTCACTCAACACGCCCTGACTCGCCGCTTCTTTCGACACAAGGTCTGCAGTCTCATTGCCTATAAGACCAATATGGGCCGGAACCCATTGCAATATCAGCTCAGAAACGGTATTCTTTAAGCTATGAATAAGTTTTAGGATTTCGAAGGCTATCGTTACACCTCTGAAACCAGAGGCGCAACGAGCCAAATGCTGTAAAGCACTTTTACTGTCCGAGAGGATAACAACTTTATTCAATCTCTTATTAATCACATAAGTTAAGGCTTGAAATATGGCGATGAGCTCCAGCGTCATAATGGATACATGCAAAGAAACTTTAAAGCCAGCTTTGAAATTATTTTTTTGGTCAAAATAGCCAGCACCCAGACCTCGAGGACTTTTTGAGCCATCGGTGAAAATCATATGCCAACCTTCATAATTTTTGTAAATTTCTCTAATAACATTATTTTTCAATAAATTAGGTTCATATAGATTTTTGGATTCTTGAACACAGTTTAGATTAAGTTTTACAATTTTAGAAAATTCAATACCGGTTACCCAAATGTCCAAGCCGAACATAGGTGGAATCTCAGTGGAATTATATTCAAACTGAGAAACTTCACTATATACTTTCGAAAGTATAGGTTTTTTCTTGTTTTGCCAGTAATTATTTCGATCACACAAATCATTCAGCTCGGACATTCCAGCAATTGTTACACTATTGGATAACGAAAAACATTTTAGTATATACTTATAGGCTAAATAAAGTCTGCGTATAAATAAAGGTGGTATACTCAATTCGCTTTGCATGACATGAATAGGTGTGCTTTTTATAAACCCTCCTATAACTCTTAAAGCCTGATTTTGGAGTTCGTCCAGTTTAGAAACATGACAATTGGCACTGCAATCATATAAAAAAGAGCCGTAGTCTATTCTGCTTCTAATAAGTGCAATATACAATCGACGAATATGTTTGGTATGTATTCCCCAGGAGCTTCCCGCCAATATACGGAGATGGAAGCGCGCGCAAATTTAAAATCGATAATAAGAACAAGACATATTATTACTTTAAAACTCAGAATAATATAGCGCTTATATTGTGTCATCATTTTGATATGGCAAATGTCTTCTAATGAGTATTTACTGCATTCTCTTTAAGATTTGTAAAAAAATATACGTCATTGTTAATTCTATATTCTAGTTTATATTGTAATACTAGCTGTTGCCCGCGACTTCGTCCGCGTGAGCTAAAGGCTGTAGTCTGTACAGTTTAATTTTTATGTAGGTATCTATTTAAGCTTATTAGGGTATAATAAAATTATATGCATCGGAAATTTAGAAAATTGACATTGTATTTACCGACATACGTACATCTACTCACTCTCAATATCCTTTCAGCTGGGAATGCTGAGATAGACAAAGACAATCGATCTCCATTTAGTGTGGTTCGGGCATACTTCCTGTGCCTCCTTTACGTCCATCATTCTTTTCATACATTGTCTCTTATTCTTTCGACTATCATCTCTGCCATGTACATACATATATTCAGTTTGAAGCACAGAATCGTCCTGTTCATACAGATTCTCACTCAGTTTCCCGTTTCAATTATCCCTCCACATACCTACATTCAGTATACAACACCGTTTCGCCGTGGGTTGCGCGTATTTGCTACGTCATACAAACCTGAAATGGGTTTACTGACGCTCAATTATATGTAATAAAATTGGTATTTTACAGCACAGATACTCGTCCGGAGTCGTCCTAGGCACAGGTGTATCTTAGCTAAGATGTGTCTACTGTTATACTGTCCAACCACGGACTTCAAAATTTTTTTTGCCTTGTCCACCGAAGCTGGGTATCGATTAGCATAGGTAGCGGTCCAGGATTATGGTTGTCGGCCAGAAGGCACAAAAACTATATACCAACTATGTTCTTATTCGTAGATACAAAATATCAGTAAATTGAGAACTGTAATAAATTATATTATTGTCTATTATGTAATACAGTATAATATTTTATGTTATATACTTGCGATAAATTTGATCTTGTTCGTGGCATTTTGTTAGGTAGGTAGCTTTTTAGAGGTAGATCTCAGGACACAGAAAGAAGTTACCTCTAATAAAAAAAAATCTAAAGTCCGTGCCTCTAATACAGTTGTACCCTGCAAATTTAAACATTTTTGCAACTCTGATACCAGAGGTAGCCACCGTCTTATGCGATAGAAGAATGGAAAAACCATTTTTCTGTAATCTAGTAGTACAAAATTCATTCTTTATAGGTTTTATGATATTAAAATTGTTATGATACTTACTTACTTATATTGTAACATTGAAAACTGATTGATTTATCTTATAAACATGTTAAGAAACCAAAGTAAGAAACCGCTTACATGTAAAATAAGTACTGAAATAAGTGTTTAACTTACCTGCGTCAAATGTTTCATAAAACTTTTACACAATGAATAAATCTTATTTGAAAATTACTAAGAACTGAATAAGTACTGAAATATTTAACGTACCTGCATCAAATGTTTTAAAAAACTTTTACACAATGAATAATTAATATAATTCAAAAATTATTAACAGAATAAAAATAGGTATTGCATTGCAAAACATCAAAATTTCCTTCTGTTCGTTTCAAAATTTGATCGCCAATTTTTTTTAAAATTTTCCTGTACCCGCGTTTTTTCACCAAATAGATTTAAAAAAATAACATTAAGTATTTTGGGCTACGACCCAAAGGTTTATACAGCCAAGCTATGTAATTCAAGATATCTTCTATGTGCAATATTTAAAAAAATGGAGACATGATTTTGGGCAATGATACAAAGTTTTATACAGCCAAATTTAATGAGTAACATTTCTATGCATAACTAAAAAAGAGACATTATTTTGGGCAACGACACAGAGGTTTATACCGCCAAATATAGGTAATGTTTTAACTTAAAACATTTCTGTGTATTAGAAAACTACAATAAGCGCCGCGCGCAGGCGCGACTAAATAGACATATTATTATTGGTTATTTTGGAAAATGAATCAAAAGGTGTATGTACAGCCAAGTTTAATGATGGGCGTGATTTCCAGCTTGTTTTTATTTTCTGTGCTAATGTTCGCTTAGGTGCCTCACAGATTTATAAAGGGCAGGTAACCTTAGAGAGTAACAAAACTATTCTAAAATAATAACTCAACGAACCTATCTAACAGTTGGTCGCGTAAATACGTATATCAAAATTTATTTAATATTTTTCGATTTGTATGTTATTCTCCGAAATTTTCTAAGCATTTTGGTGATAACCGCAATAAATTCGGTATTCTCATGGCAACAACTATCAATGACAGGCTCAAAAGGGCAAAGAACCCAGAGCCGTACAACACGATAGCAATAGAGAGCCAGAGCCTCAAATGCCAGAGCCGTAAAACTCATTAAAAAATAATCCCCTATGTTACATAATAAACAACAGTTGCCAAGCAACCAAGGATTAAATCCCGGTTTAGACCAAATCAAAATTTAACAATTTTCGAGTATTTATAAAGTAGCCTATGTTATTCTCCGGAATTTTCTTAGCATTTCGGTAAAACCGTATAAAAATCTGTTCAGTAATTCTCGAGTTTATCGTGTTCAAACAAACAAATAAACAAACAAACAAATAATTTCTTTTTAAACTATTTTATCGTGTTCCGTAAGTGATTTTAAGGCACCCTGTGTGTTTTTTTTAATATCTTGCAATTACAGATTTTTTATCCCTACGTTCTTATTATACAGAGTGTCTCATTTAAATCGGTCAGTATGGGGAAGTCTGAAACTATAAAACATACGAAGATCTGTTCTTATGAACCATGTCATCGATTTTAATAGGAAGAAAAACTGCATTCATACATTTAAAAAAAACCTGTACTCAGCTCGAGAATCGAACCCGGTTGTTTTGAAAAAAATAATTTTACACTATTTCTATTTAGATATCGATTGTGTAGGTCTTAAGCAGTAAATAGCTTTTTGAAACATGATGTCTAAAATGAATAAAATGCATTGTTTTCACATACTTTAATTTATTTTAGAAGGTGTTCGAAGTGACCACCGTTTTTTTCAATACAATATTCAACACGTTTAGGTAACGATCTTACAATTACAAAACCAGCAAAGAGGTACAAACAACCATAGAGACAATTTTACATGCCTGAACTTGTTGAATGTAACGGTGGTCACTTCGAACACCTACTAAAATAAATTAAAGTACTTGAAAACAATGCATTTTATTCATTTTAGACATCATGTTTCAAAGAGCCATTTACTACTTAAGACCTACACAATCGATATCTAAATAGAAATAGTATAAGTTTATTTTTTTCAAAACAACCGGGTTCGATTCCGGAGCTGAGTACAGGTTTTTTTTAAATGTATGAATGCAGTTTTTCTTCTTATTAAAATCGATGACATGGTTCCTAAGGACAGATCTTCGTATGTCTTATAGTTTCAGGCTTTCCCATACTGACCGATTTAAATGAGACACCCTGTATTTTTCGAGTATTTATGTAGCCTATATTATTCTCCGGATTTTTTTTAGCATTTTGGTAAAAACCGGATCAAAATCCGTTCAGTAGTTCTCGAGCAACCTGTGTAATTTTTTTTTTTATATCTTGCAATTACAGATTTTTTTATCCCTACGTTCTTATTATATGTATAGATAGATTTTGACCATTTTGTGTGTAATAGACTTTTAATAGTAGTTTATGCAACTGTCATATAATGAAGGGTATTAAAACACGAGTGTGAGTGAATAGTAACGAGTGTTTTAATACCCGTGTTATATGCAGTTGCATACACTACTTTATCTTCACTAATGCAATTAGTCAAACAACAAGAGTAAAAGCTGACAATAGTTTATTTATAATAATTGTTCAAATTTCCGCCATTAAAATCTAACCAATGAGAGCGCAGCTGCGCGCGCAGGGCCAATCAGGAGCGAGCGCGCGCTGTTCTTTTTTTATTTAATTGGCACAAGATCTTACCAAAGAGTTTTGTGTATGTAAGTTTAGTAGTTTCGACGAAGTTTTCACGTATAACCCAACTGTTTTCAAAAACCAGCCTAATATCAAAATTTTATACAACTTGTATGAGGATTTTGACATAAGGCTCGCCAGGTTAATTGGTCGCGTTTTATTGATGTTATAATGAGATTTTACGATATCGATGTGGATATTATACCATCATGTGAAATTGCTTAAATTGAGTGTTTTGTTGTCTGCGCTATAACAGTAGTAATTATAAGTCAAGTATTGGAAACATAAGTAGAATGTTACAACATTAGTGTAGATAAACTATATTAGTAAATATTTACTGATGATATGTCTCAATAAAGTGCAGATCATTGATAATTTTCAGAATATAATGTTAAAATTGCTTAAGGTGAGATGTCAAATGTTACACATCATATGCGACTACTGTAAGGCTCGCTCATTTTTTTTAATTATTACACATCGGAGAAGCGCTTGACCTCACCTCTCACCTGATGGTACGTAGCGAAGGGGAAGCTCCTGAAATCTTTAATCACTTAAGAGCCGGATATCTTATATCTTAAGAGCCTTTATACATTGTGGAATCCCATACAAACTACAAAGTTCCAAATCATTCCTTAACTTTAAATTGAAATTAAATTAAATTAAATTAAACACAGTATAATTTTATGTCAAACAAAACAAAAAAAAATTATTAAAGAGTGTGTTCTAAAAGGACTCCACTCAGCATTTTGCATTAAGTTGATTAAAAGTTTCATTAAAATGTTTGCTTCTAGATCTAAATCGTTAAAAGTAAATAGTTATAGTAAAAAGTAGTGGTTATAGTTTGGTTAAAATCTCAAGTTACTATTTGATACCTTAATATATAAAAAACTATAAAATATAATAGAATAGAAAACATTCATTAGTGACACAACACAACAACAAATGACATTACTACATATATTTTTTTTTACAAAAAAAGCTCTTAACTGTAGGAACACAACACTAACATTGTTGTCTTTCCCTTTGACTTAAGTTGACACTCGCTACAGGCACCTACTTAGGTGGAGGGAGGCCAACCTTAATGTATTCGATTCTAACAACATGTACTAGAGGAACTTAATGAAAGTGCCTTGGGTGTGGTGCTATTACAAAACGCGGATGTCCTCAGCCGTCCAATTAGCCGTTTCCATTACCTAAATTCGTCCCTGCATACCTTCGCTTTACAGACTTTGGCCTTTTAAAACACGTTCCTTGAAGCAGAGAACTTAATTACGTCTACAGTCGACTTAATGATGTTACCTTTTATGTTGTAAACATGTAAATCGGTTCTTTTTGTTAGCTAAAAACACGCGTAGTTATAAGTCATTTTCATGGGTTATAATTTATTTTTTAAGGTATTAATTTTATGTTTTATTTATATTTTTAGTTGAAGTTTAAAACATACTTAAAAGAATAGGGCCACTTCAAAATGTCATTGAAACTATATGAACTCAATTTAGCGAACTATTAAACTACCTATATACATATTTTCTAATCACAAAATTTAACTACGCTGCAAATAAATACCTTCGAAATGGTTTAACAATTACTACTAATATTAAAATAATAATGAAAACTAACTAAACATAACATGTAAAGGCCTCGTTAAGTGATACTTAATGACATACTAGCGGCCGCTCGCGGTTTCACCCGCGTGGTTCCCGTCCCCGTGGGAATATCGGGATAAAAAGTATCCTATGTTTTAATCCAGGTTATAAACTATCTGTATGCCGAATTTCATCCAAATCCATTTATCGGTTACAGCGTGAAGAAGCAACAAATACATACACACAAACTTTCGCATTTATAATATTAATGTGATAATTTAAATGGTTTTCAAATTGTTTTATACAATTTCTAAATAAATATCTGGTTGAACAACCTTTTTTTTATCAAATTTCACATCAATTATTATATTTCCTTGACATTAACAAAAAGCACAAAAAAAAGAAACCCCGATGTCTCCTCACTTCCTATTCCTAAGTGAACTAAGCGGGGTTACACGATGTTCAAGCCGCGGGCGAGCGAAGTCGACTCGGCTTACCGAACACGCAAAAATGAGGTAATCACGGCCGGGGAATCTGTGCGCGACGCGCTTGTTACCGGGAACCGGGTCGCGTGATCCAACTTCCGCGGCGCTGTTTAATTTTAGGTTTTCAGTTATTTTTCCCCGATATCTACTTATCTTTAATGACTTCAAATCGTGTATTCACGTCTGATATTATGCTAACTTTGTGTTTTGTGTTACTTTTCTCATTACTTTTTTCATAGATCATTGTTAATGCACGCCAAGTTTCAATGACAGTAAAAAAAAAATAACACTTATAATAAGTTAAGTAAAAAAAAGTAGAATGATTTTTGCTTTGTTGTCTTTAGTTTTAAGTCAATTTTATATTACTGTTTAAGCATGTCATGGCAGCCAAGCAGCACCAGTGTCATAGTCATAGTGCCTTACAAATAAACAAAGAATAAGGTCTGAATAGTTATTCCGTGTTTTGTTCCTGTCATGTACACGTTATTTCAAATTAGAGTAAAAGAGACAAAACACGGAAGAACTATTCTGACCTTTTTCTCTGTTTATTTGGAAGAACCATACAGTTTTTTTTAATGTAAGGAAAGAACTTCGCAAAGGCCGGTCATCGGATGGATGACCAGAAATGTATCATCTCGAGCTCCTCCGTGTTTCAGTGCTCCGTGGTCCCGGCTGCATTAGCAGCCGTAAACAACCACCAATCCGCACTGGGCCCATCCGTCCATAGGGAAAGCTCGTGCCCGCTGGGGCTGCCACGCACTGCTGAGTGGGGACATAAAATGAGCTGATGATGATGATGTAAGAATGTGTTCGGTGTATGTTTTGTTGGATGACCATAAACAAACAAAATAAATTACTACTTACACCTTTCTGTAATTACTTTAAAAAACGGTAGTCATGTCTAAATAATATGTAAATTTCGTGATTATTTTATATTATTTTTGCCGATATCTACTTTTCATTAATTACTAAAATCGTGTAGTTACGTCTTAATAAAATATTAACTTTGTGTTATTTCCACAATATCTATTTAGCTTTATTGACTTCAAATTGTTTAGTCACGTCTGATATTATGTTTATTTTGTGTTTTGTGTTATTTTCCCTGAAATCTATTTTTTTTAATTACTTAAATCGTGTAGTTACGTCTTAATAAGATGTTAACTTTATGTTATTTTCTCAGTATAAACGTGTATTTAATGACTTTAAAGCGTGTAGTCAACTCAAATATTACTTAGCTATACTGTTTGAACAATACTTCTTGAAATGCCTAGTGCTAACTTTACTAAACCAACTTTACAATGAGGTACTCCATGAAGCGGCTTTCATGTTTAGGTCGCTATCTTCTAAGTAAAAAACTTTCGTACGCCCGTTGTTGTGATCTCCTCCGCACAAAAGCCCGTTTACCCGTTAGTCCTGGCTTTTCTTGTAATGTAGCAGTTGTTAAAACCTACCAAACCATATTGCGAATGCGTGGTGGGTGATGACCTGATCTCTTCGCGTGCTATTTGTTTATGAGGGAAGGCGTGAGCTAGCAATGGGACGTTAAAGACACGAATCATCGTGTCTTATCATCATCAGATGATAGTGACCTTTGCACCGTGTAGTCACGTCGAATAGTTCGTATACCGTATCAGTCGGTCTGCAGCTCTCGACCAGTCAACAGCTCCTGAGGACGCTTCGTGGAGGGCATCGGCTTTAGAGGGCATGTTCGCTTGCATCCTTTGATTCCTCTGCATATCTTTGCGGGCGGGAGGACGGTTTTTTCATACTGCATTCAAGCTTGATGAACGTGTGATTTATTTTTTCAATTGCATTTTGTGTTCCATGGATTTTCGCAAAGTAACAAGTTTAAATTATTTTTCTTGAAATGCCGCGCGCTCAACGTAACCGAGTTAACATGAAATCTCGTAGATTTTCCAGCAGTACAATCCGACGCGTTCGGTTCGGATATGGTGAGTGGGGAACCGACGGCGCCTCTAATGAGGACCGCAGCTCGGCTTGAGCGATGAGGTGCAGATTTATTTTTAAATAGTTGATTGATGCTTCAAAGCGGATTCACTTTTAATTACCGTGACGTTGGTGCTTTTAATATTGTGCATAGAACGTTAGTGGTGCCGCAGCCACGCGTTGTAGCAAAATAAACAAATAAACACGAAATATAACATAATTATTGTCGCTCGTATTTTTATAGTAAAAGATTTTCTAAACATAGTATATGTGTACTTCGTTTATAAAAAAAAATACATTAAGTTACAGTGACAGTTCTGAAAAATGTCAGCTTGAAACCGTTTGTACCGTAAAATACCAAAACATGAGTTAGAGATTAAAAAGGTTTACAGCCGTCAAAAGTCATTGAAGTCGTGTCAAAAAGGCCTCAATGGGAGGCTTAAAAACACTGGGTTAACTTTGTAGTTTTCGGATAAGTGTTGGAAAAGTCCGAATCGTAATTTGTTCGCAACAAAATTTGAGTAATATTTATATATACCCATACCCATATATAAATTATATTGCTTGCATATTTTAACTGGTCCTTGAAATATGCAAAAATGTAAAGATCAGATGTTTATGACGTAGTTGTAAATTGAGCAGACTATATAGGATAAGTAGGATATCTATAAATTAATACGTGAAGTAAAAACTTTGTACCAATTTTTACGAAAATTGCGCGAACGGAGTAGTATGAAATTTTACACTTAAAGTTTATATAGAGAAGAAGTACAAAATGTTAATATTTTTTCAAATTAAGCATAAAAAAATACATTAAATCAATAAACAAACATTGCACACACTGCCATGTATTTGAAACACACGCTTAAATACTCTTTTCAAAAATTTCAAAAATGGAAGAAGAGCGGTCGAAATCTGTCAATGCCAATTCAAACTCACATTCTATCTTTTTTTAAATTTTTCATTGCTTAGGTTACAATCCGTGCAGCCTTAATTGACACACACGCTTAAATACTCTTTTCAAAAATTTCAAAAATGGAAGAAGAGCGGCCGAAATCTGTCAATGCCAATTCAAATTCACATTCTATCTTTTTTTAATTTTTCATTGCTTAGGTTACAATCCGTGCAGCCTTAATAAAATTACGGTCGAAATTCGACCACTGGGCGACCACTAGTTATTATAAATATGCACGAGTCAGACAGAGCTGCGACACCATAATTGGAAATGCACCAGACCCAGTATGTCAGAAGGTGCCGGGCTTTAATCACGCTCGTGGTAATTTGTTCAAAGCGTTTCCTCATTATAATTTTGTTACTAAAAAAATTTGCATAAAATGTCTCGTTTGCCGAGTGGCAAAGCACTCCCAAAGCATTCTAGGCCACGCAAAGTGTGTTTAGGATTTTCGATTTCTATTTACTTGTATAAAGATGAGCTCGATGGCGCTGTGGTTAACGCGCCCGGTCTGCAAGTGCTGAGGCTACTTTCGCAAAGGCCGGTCATCGGATAAGTGACCAAAAATTTATCATCTCGAGCTCCTCCGTGCTTCGGAAGACACGTAAAACCATTGGTCCCTTCTTTAGCAGTCGTTAACAACCACCAATCTGCACTGGGCCCGCGTTATGGTTTATGGCCCGTTCTCCCTATCCACCCATAGGGAAGGCTTGTGCCCCAGCAGTGACAGGAACATATATAAGCTGGTGATGATGTATATAGCTACACGCATATATTTTCACAAGTATTTACCCTTAAATCATACACTGTTGTTTGGTGGAAGTGAAAGTTGCAACGTGTCACGGAAATTGACATAGTAATTGATAGCGCCCGCCGGTGATGCAACCTTCGCGTGTCGCCTACCGATCGAAAGCTCCGCGAACTTGCTTACAACACGTAAAGATTAGTTTTGTATTTAACCCCATATAGGTACCACACGCAATAATTTCGTTGGATATGGAATATAGTTGTTTATAAACTGAAATTAAAGGTTGCAAACAACAGAACAATGATGCCAAAAGATACGTAGGTAGTAGTTGAGGATTCTGGGTGAAGTGCATTTCCATTTTCGGCCTTGTCATCGCTTAACATCAGGTGAGATGAAAGTCAAGTCTTATCCCTAAGGAAATTAAAGATACTGCAAGCCTGTTTGGCGTGAAACGGAACGCACCCATAAAATAAATGACGGTAAGCCAGTTACAAACTAAATTATGAGACTACCAACACCTCAGTCTTCCTGTGACCATTGAATAGGATCGTCTTAAGAATCAGAAACGTGCAAACATTAAAAGCGAGCATTTTCGCAAATCGTTATTTCTTAACACTGTGTAGTGTTCGCGTAAACCTGAAAAAACACTCAATACTTCTTGTTCATGGTATCGTCTATAAACGTCGTTTTGCTGGGCTGAAGCCTTACCTCGTGATTAATAGCGCACAATCCATTACACTGGTCCAATGCGGGTTGGTGGCTGTTAACGACTGCCATCTTACGACATCAACCGGGACCAAAGGCTTACGTGCCTTGAGAAGCCCGTGCGTCTGAAAGCACATTAAGGTCAAGATATTATATTATTATATATATATATAATTTGGTCACCCATTCGGTATCCCGGAACCGCGTATGTTGCTTAACTTGTAAGTTCGCAACCTGAAGAACTTCAGAGAATCTTTCACGGTTAAGGTTACCAGCCTTTAGAATAGGTAACCTTCCCCTGATGTCCGTCACTACAAGTCACTTGATAAATTTAAGACCAAACTGCATTCGTAATAAGGCCGCCTTAGTCTACATTTGGGTAAAAAAAAAAATTGTTTGTGTTTTGTGTCATAGTGTCAATATATCTGAAGCTTTCGCCATCGAGCTTCTGTATATCAATTATGTAAAACTTTTTATTTTTTAAACATTATTTGTCATTTTGTTTTTGAATTATTTTCAAGCGTAGTGGAAAAATATTAGTTAAGTCATTTTGCTCGCACTCAATCAGTAATAACCATACTCGTATAATGCTTAATCTTGCCACTATTGGTCACAGTTAATTTTCATTGGTTTTAGAGACGAATTCTATTTTACCCATTATTACCCAATATTTATTGGTCCCAGTCACTTACAAAAATATAAAACCTAAGATTTAACACTTGTTAGCCAAGAATACCAAAAAGAAGTTGCTTCTTTAAATACTTATTTAAAGAAGCAATTCCTCTCAGCGAAGGTTGAATAACATCATAGCTATTTTCACCCTGTTCACAGCTGCTCAGAACAATGAGCCGGTGCTGCAGCCAAAGCATGAATGGCTGGAGTCACGAATACCTTCTACCAACGTTTAAAAAAACACTTAAACCTATCGCAAATAATGTGAGAACGTTTAGAAAGCGGTTGACATTGCACTCGGCTCCCTTCACCTTAAAGCATTGTTTTACTAAGAATTCTCGATAATAAATCACTTTTACTTTGTACAATGACTTTGGTCGTAAATGTACACAAATTTTGTTTTTTCACGTTTTTGGCTCTAAAACTATTATGGACAATTCAACGCGTTTTTAAATGGCCATAGCACCAACAATAAAACGGAATTAGACAAAGGAATAACATTTAAGGGGCATCCCCTACATGTAAAGTAGAGGGTGATTAATTTTCCCGGGCAAATACAATGTTCCCGGAGTCACGTGACTTTTGTCAAATAACACGAACCGAGTTTCACGTGAGCGTAACCACGGGCTGGAAGTTAGAGAGAAGAAGAAGCTAGTCTGGTATTTATTTATTTTGTTTATAACTTACCTACATTAACAGTTATAAACCAAACATGGAAGTTATTCAGGGATTTAGCTACCATAAAATATAAGTGTAACAACACTTTCGAAGTAGCAGCGGCCAAGAATTTTGTTTCAGAGTAAAATAACATAAAAGAATATGTCAGGATATTGGCAAATAATTCTTACTAATGATTAACACGTATGTTATAATTTACAGTAATCTTCCACAGTTGCAAATCAATATGAAATGAAATGAAATGAAAAATATTTATTCGGAGCATCTATGACAACTTGACATAATGGACATTTTAAATGTATAGTTAACCGAAATGGTCACCACTCAGCTTATGCCATGACATTGACGTGCCAAGGCGCTGATATTCTGTGGAACCAGTAAGAGAAGGAGGCACAGCTCCAGACATGAATTTAAAAATTTTAGACAGTGACAGCTGTATACAATATTAACCATAACATACAGTACCTACTCATAAACATGAGGCTACATAAAAAATAATATATAAAAGAATAAAATAATAAATCAAAAAATATCAATATCGGATATTAGAAACTTTTAAAAAATCCTGTGTACTATTGGCGTTCTGGGTGCCTAGCGTGAGTTTTGTTTACTATCCGTATTCATTCGATTACGTTTACGAAAACGAAAATTAGTACGGCATTGAAGCAGCGCCTCCTGGCGACATACGAGAAGAGTTTAGATTTTGCCATACAAATTCTCTTTTTCGTAAACGTGATCGAATGGCGAATGCAACTTGCACTAAACACCCTGTTCTGTATACTTTGCGAGTGTTCAAACCGCGTTTGTCAATATCTCAACAATGTTTTGTCATCTTTAAAATGTATCCGATCCGAACCCCTCAGACAATCTAGTAGGTAACGGGTAGGTACACGCTTGTGCGATGCCAGTATTCTCTCTAGAAACCATCTGACGGTGTTTCGATCTCACGGTTTGAATAACCTTCACGTGTCCCGCCGCTAACAAAAAAGTCCCGTAACGACACAAAAATTCAAAAAAACGAGCGAGCTTTATAGAAGTCGCATATGATATGTAACATTTGACATCTCACCTTAGTAATAAGCAATTATAACATTATATTCTGAAAAAAATGGGTCAGGTATTAACATCATTTTATAACTATAAAATAAATGCAGTAAATACTCATTAGAAGACATTTGACATATCAAAATGACCCTTGATAGTCAAATGACACTATATGACACTATATGTCACATAAAATAATAATATGTCATGTTCATATCGATTTTAAATTCACAAAATAGCGCGCGCTCGCGCTCTTCCCCGACTTCCTGTCACACTGTTACACCTACTTCCGTCACATTTTACGAAATCACTCCCACAAATTGTGTAGAAAGGAAGCGAGCGGAAAGATGTTACACATCAAAAATGTTACTAGTGTTCGAACCATTTCCCTAAGTTTTGCAGTGGCCAGGATCTCGCAAGCGTGTCCCAATACCTTACTAGATTCTTCGGGTTTCGAGTTGGATAAAACGAGCGACAAAGACAACTTCAGCCAACTAATGCTAATCCTAACCAAATAAATCGGAAATTGTGCATAGACTGGAGGTTTGTTACTGCATTCAGTAGAAGTTCTAAGTGTATTTGGTTGTCCTGCATTTTGATCTCTGGTACAGTACACGGTGTAAGATATCTATAATGAGAGATGGTGCAGTGGCTTGCGCTTCCGGGTGGCGATCGATGGCGTGGAGAAAAGGTCTATGCCCCAGAAAGTATAAGTATAGAAATGTCAATATTTAAAAATGCAAACATATTATTTTGTCAAGATTAAGATCCAGAAACTCTTAGTATAAAAATGTCAACAATCCCTTACCGAATGTCTTAAATGATAATTACGATTTTCTTTTCGACACTTACCTATTTGTTCCGAGTAGTGAAATTTTCTAGACGATACTTTAGACCTTCATTTCATTTTATTCACTTATTTCAAGTATTAGCGGCCTATTCTAGACGATATGAGCTCATGATTCTGGAACTTTAGGCGAAATGAAAGAAATCTGCGTTGTTCCATAAAAACATTATTTTAACAACAGCCTGATAAGGGCACTGAAACAATGACCCTGACGTTCGTAGTTGTTTTATTAGAAATATTCCTAGATCAGCTGGTTTAAGCTTTAAATATGGCTATAGTTCGGTTTAGGCTTTTAGACGATAAGGCTGATAAATAAAAGGAGAATAAAATAATAATAATTAGAAAACATTCTGGGTCTACCATTAGTCTAACCACTAGACCAGTAGGCTTAGCCAAAGTAACATTAAGAAAACGATAGCGAAGTTCGAAAAGAATAAAATGTATGAGATTGTCATAAGCCGCGCTAAATCACGTGGTCAATCTTATGTCAATCCCATACATTTTATTCTTTTCGAACTTCGCTATCGTTTTCTTAATATTACCAGGTTACTTTGGCTACCGCCACATAGCCTGCAAGTTGTTACTTCTTAAGGTTACTTCACACCAAAAGCAGGTCAGGTGCAGCGCGAAGTAGAAGTAGCGTGGGACGGGGCACACTGCAGGCAGGCAATAATTTTAAAGCGGGCCTGCATCAAAACAGCGCCGTATAAGACGAGTTAATGTTATGCAGTAACTGAGCAGGGCCTCGATTCTGCTATTTTAGAACGTCCACAATCGTATGTTGGTAATCTAATTTTGACAATTCTCTCAGTAGTCCTAAAGTCCAAATTAGGATACAGGACACACCATTGAGACGTTATTGAATTAGCACACACCTAGAGCAGACGCGTAACTTCTCCGCGGGGCCTCTCTCATATTTATGTGTCGTGGTTCAATCGTTCGTTGTATTACCCTCCCCCATATGACTCCGTCAAACCGAACCGTGATCCTAGCTTTTAAAGCGCACTCGGGTTGTACCGCACTCGACTCCAATCAGAGCGGCTCGGAAAATATAGTAGAGACCATCCTCTAAAAAACCTATGGTTCTCCTAAAATCCGGCTGCGCTGTAAATTCCATCGGGCAGCCAACTACAATTTCTTTAAGAAAAAGTCCTTAATCACAATTAGCGCAGGCCCGCGTTCAACACGTGCTGCTTCTTACCTGCATTTTGTGTGTGAGAGCCTTAACTGCAGCTAAGGCGCCGCCTCGCTCTTGTAGCGCGCTGTTCATATAATTTATAGAGCGCCGCCCGCTCCCAAAAGCTTTTCCTCTCCTCAGTGTGCCACTGTAATAATTAAACATAATTTAGGAATCAAGTAAAAATGGCATGCGGAGCTATTAAAGTTTCATAGCACCATTTCCTGGGTTATACGGTGAATGCTTTTGTCGCCTTATGAAATATTTGCATACGTTTATGTGGTCACATTATTTGTTTCAAAGTTTAGTATTAACAGTCACTGCATGCAAACGTGGATCTGCGTTCATTGGCTATTTTTGTTATAGTAAACATACTAATTCCTCGTTGCAACCTCTAGAATTCGTTAATAAAAAATCGACTTCGAGTTTCAATATAAAATGTTCGAGAGGCGAAAATCTCATTTCGATGTTAAAAAAAACACGACTCTGTTTACTTTATTTACTGATGGTAATGTAATGAAGTAGTTGATAGTATTTTAGTACCTATTTTTCTAGTATTTACTTTTCTTTAAACCTTCCGTCGGAATGTTATTCAAAAGCACTTTTATTAAGTTTGTTTGAAAAAAAAAATTGACTTTGACTTTAACTTTGTTATCATCGTACGGAAATTGTAATTTTTTTTTAATATTTTTCAAAACTCCGTGCAACACTTATGCAATCGTTCTTTCCGAAACCAGAAGACTTGAATATTCAACCCCTCAATAGCATAACCAAGCTTATGGTAGCCGTCTTCAGGGAAAAAGAGTAAAATACGTGGCACAAAAACATACCAAATTTCTCAAAATGCACATAGTGATGGAAACATCTGCAGACGCCACTAAGAGAAGATTAAACTCGTAACATCAGAATAAAATAACATGTATAATAAACACAAGCAGAGAGCTGTACTTATATAAAGTTTCTAGCGGAATGTGTTCTAAATTTTAGCCTACATCTAGGTCACTATCGAATCGGGAAATAACTCCAAAACTTCCCTCAAGAGGGTCGGGCGAGTAATACAGAAATCTAGTTTCAAACTAGGATGTCTGTGTTTAAACGCGTTTACAGTTTTCTTTATTTGTGCACGCCATGAATAACAAAAGCACCTTAAAACAACACCGGTATATCATCAATTTATCTACGCAATACAACAACTAAAGACTAAAGACTTTTCTACACTCACACCAATTATCTAGCCCAAGAGAAGCTTCGTTATGAAACTCGTTAAAATGGTTACTAGACAACGGGTAAACATACTTAAAATACTTAAATACATACTCATTATACATAGAAAACACCCAGACCCGAAACAAATTAGACAAAACAATAATTTCTAAATTGACACGGCCGGGGATCGAACCCGGGACCTCAGAGATGGCGACACCATGAAAACCGGTGTACAAACCACTCGACCAAGGAGGTCGTCATCATATAAACATAATCAACTTTTACTAAGGAATCAATTTGGTTATGACAAAGACTGCACCATTTTATCATCGTTATCATCATTTGAAGCCTTCAGGACACGTACTGCTGGGTATTGTTTTTGAGTACGAGACTATCTTCTGTCTTCTAGTGACCCAGACGAAATAGTCTGACAATCAAAGCCTCATCATCATCATAATCTCAGCCAAAAGACGTCCACTGCTGGACAAAGGCCTCCCACAAGTCTCCACACTGACCAACCAACGACAATCTAAGCTTAGTCTGATAAATCAATGTCGTCTCAATAGTGTGTCGATGACCTGTGTTTTTACATTAGGACTATGAAGCTTTTGGGATGTATGTTTGATTCCCCTTTTCACCCGCCAACCTACAATGGATCAGCGATGTGTGCTATGAGACCCGATTATCTATCCATCAATTCTATTATCCATGTAGAAAATCCTGATTGCAGCAGTTTATGTAAAGGTTGATGACAATGATGATTTACTTTATTTACATGTGTATAATTTGTATCATCATCATTATCAGCCTATTTTATGTCCCCACTGCTGGGGCACGAGCCCTCTCTATGGATGGATAGGGAGAACGGGTCATAAATCACCACACGGGACTGCTGATTGGCATGGTGCTTGTTAACGACTGCTAATGCAGCCGGTACCAACGGCTTTGCGTGCCTTCCGAAGCATGGAGGAGCACGAGATAATAAATGTTTGGTCATCCATTCGAGGACCGGCCTTTGCGAAAGTTGCCTAACCTCAGCACTCGCAGACCGGGCGCATTAACCACTGCGCCATCGAGCTCATCATAATCAACATAATTTGTATGTTGCACCCTTTTCCAAATGACTTGTAAAGACTTGTTTGAATCGTGACAGACGAGTCAAAGGGTTAATCCGGATCATTATTCCAGCTTATCATGTCGAGCTGTTCAATGTTTACCTACACTCGACGCTTCGATTTGCCTAATAGGCGCCCCAAATTTGCATCCTCCGGATATTTATTGAATGGCGACGTCGCTCCCGCTCCCACCCCGAATAATTTGGTACAAGCATGAACTAATCCATGTTTCAAATTTGATAAACAACACTTTGGAAACAGTCATTTATAACCAGGAAGATAGTTTGGAAGAATATACGTTACGGTTGAAACGCTTCTTGTTTCAAGTGGTTTTTGTAATTGAAATAATACAGAAAGGTATAAAAATATTGTTTTGTATTATCACACACATTTTGTAATTATTAATAAATTCATATTTATTATTTCAAAGAACAATGAGGATAGGTAAAAATATATGTGTCTAAATACAATTAATTGAAGTAATTTCATTAGTGTTGACTAATTTTATATTCATATACTTAATATAATTATCCAGTCTCATAACATTCTTAGAAATTTTAGTATAACAATACAAAACCACTCTTTTCTTCATATTTACATCCCAATTAGCAATGTCTAAACAAAAAGTCTTGAAAAAACATTTCTGAGTCTTCGTGAAATAAAATCTTGAAATGTAAAATAAACGAAATATTACTCCTAGTTAACACAGTTTGAACGCAAATTAAGTCGGAGCTTATGTAGGTCACCGAGAGTAGGTAAACTAAGTAGTAGCTTCGAATACTTTACGAGCGAAACACTGACTCTTTCGAAGTAAAGAATGTCAGTCGTTTTAACAATATTATAATTAGTTAGATTACATTGTAACGATAACATTTTTAAGAACGAATTCATTAAAACTAAAATTTGTAAGGAGTTTTAGCAAGGAGTTCTACTGCGTACGTCCAACTTTAGACCATAGATTTACCTACGTTATTAAAAGTATACAGAAGTAAATATTATTAACGGGATTATTACCATGTTTGTTGTTGTGTTTGAGTATCCGATATTTACGAGACAGTGGTACGAGTATTGAGCGCAAAAAACGACTAAGGAAGAGGGTAGATCGTTTTGTCTGCTCATAAACACCTACCCGCAATAACTTTAGTACATCCGTGATCATAGCGCTTGCAACTGTGCCGAAATATCGGATCCTCAAACACAACAAAAAACATGGTAATAATCCCGTTAATAATATTTATTACAATTTAAGTGACCATGATAGTTTAAAAAGTTATATTATACAGAAGTAGTGATAGCACGCACTGTATAATGTACAATGATCACAATTTATGAACACTTAAGCTGTCATAGATACTTTTTTAAACTGGAGAAAATGCTGTCTAACGCCTACACCGGGACCGCAACCTCAAGCTATGTGGGACTAACCTCCCTTCTGGGGAAAGGAATGGGAAGGGACGCATATCCACTAAAACCTTAGCATCATCAGTTCTCTTTAGCTTTAGCAGTTCTAGTCAGCTTGTAGTTATAGAACTTCAAGCTAAATAGATGTTGCCCTACCATGACTTAATCCTTATTAAATTTAAACCATTGTTATCAATTTAATATAAATAAATTACTACCCGCCAAAGGGCACCGTCAGCCGAACTGGGGAGGTACTCTAATTAAGTTCGAGAAATCGTGGTTTACGTTCACCTGTTCATAGCACGATTAGTGTAATAAAATCAACGATAGCTAATAAGCTATCTGAGTGCCTAGCGCGAGTTTGCATCACTATTCCATCAATGTCGTCGGTAATCGTAAACGAGAATTTTATGTCATTGATCGAGGTGAGTTAAAACGTTGTCATACAAATTTCCGTTTTCGTTAACGTGATCGAAAGTACAATCTCCTTTGCCCGATGTGTTACGAGACATAAGTCGCTGTAGCAATTGAATGTGTTGTTGTGTTGAAATGTGTTGAATGATGAATCGTTCATACATCTTGACGTTTATTGGAGTTTGTGTCGCGAATGTTTCTATACGTTCACCTTGTTTGTACATGACAATAGTTTGTCATGTGAAATCAGAAACTTTGCAGCGGCGTGCTCGGCTTAACAGTTAAGATAAACCACTTCACTTAACTTATCTCCAAAGTCACTTACGCTAATCTTCAACATTAGCTTTTATCTTATCTCTACCTTAATTGGATGTTAGTAAGTGTTTTCTTTAATTTCTTCTATAATTTTCTTATGTGCAAAGTTTTTATAATCATAACTATTGTAGGACTTATTAAAATATAATAATTACTAACACAAATGAGCTATGATGTTTAAAATACATAAATTTAAATATATTTCGAGGCATTTTAATGTTCCAAATATTTTTCGAATATTTTATTATATTTACCCGCTGCTTACCCACTGGTGGAAGCCCTTTGCCCAACGAAGGATAAAGGATTTTAGCTGTCTAACTGTAACCATTATTATATTTTATAATAACATATTTATCGCAATATTATGTGTATTCAACCCCGCTGCTGGAAAGAGAATTTCTAAAGACGCATGTTCATTTATGCAACATTTGGGAAGCTGCCAACACCTATATAAATGTTATAAAATATGCAGGTAGGCACTTTAGTTCATAATCGTAATAGGACTTCCTAGCTTTAAACAGAAGTTAAACGTTGACATGAGTTAATAAACGTTTGCATTCCAAAACATACATTAAAGCACGTTAAAACAAACAATTATTGTAAAGCGAAATAATACTTTAATGTTTAAAAAAAGCAAATATCAATATATAATCTAACCATCAACTGCGATCTCCGTAAAACCTCCAGAAGAAGTACACCAGTGACCCCAAAAGAATAAAAAAAACTTAGCTAATGTCACCAAAATTAAAAGATGCAATCCACCAAATATTTAAATTGTGGGTTCTTAAGACTTCGTGTTATTTTGCTGTTCCCTTCAAAATTAAAACGAATCAAAATTCAAAATCATTTACTCAGTTTAGGCTACAAGTAGCTCTTATGAATGTCACTATGCCATCGGTTCGTAAGTCTACTCTGGGCGGGTTGTACTGAGAAGAACCGGCAAGAAACTCAGCAAGGCTTTTTTTCTCCCTTACAATGTTAATATATTGGAAAATGCCCTATCATAGCAGGACACTTTTTATTTTCCATTAGAAATATCTCTAACTAGTGACCCGGCGGACTTCGTATCGCTTTGACAGTTATTATGACAACAAAACAAACAAAGACATCAAATGTTTTACAGCTAGGAACATTTTGTATTGGAAAATTAAATTGTTCTTTTTAGTATTTTCCGTTTCCGTTCCTTATTATTTTATGTTTCTCACCGCTTAAACCTTCCCTGAACTTCCACAAATATTTCAAAATCAAAATTAGCCAAATCGGTCCAGCCATTCTCGAGTTTTAGCGAGAGAAACGAACAGCAATTGATTTTTATATGTATATAGATGTGAACGACGTTCTTTTATTATCTCAGTCTGACATATCTTCCAGCAGACCCGCAAAAGGAGACATTACAAAAAAAAGGCTATAACAAAAGTTATAAATCTTTGGTCTTTTCTTTGTTCAAAACCAATTGAGAATCATAATATTTTTGATTCAGTACACTTGTAATAATGTAACTTCAGAAAAAGCTGTAAAGTTTCTTGAAAAAAAATCTTATATCCAATTTTTCCAATAACAGATCAAGAATTAGATTAAAATTGGTGCTTTAATATCGAAAAATGGTTATTAAATGACGCTTTCATAGCGATTCCACAGCAAATTATACCAATTCACATCTTATTGTCCCAGACGCTGAAATAAAATTTCCTTTTAAGTTTCCAAGTTAAATAAGTGGTGAGACTCGTTCAAGAGGGAACTAATTATTCAGTGCCAGTGTTGTGAGCCCGGTATTTCATCAAACGGCGCACCCATATAAAATTTAGTTGAATATTGAACTAATAAAGCGGTTTAACAACTCCACGCTCCCGTTTGCACCTCGGCTGACCTACTTCCCTGACATTTATCAACCAACTTTCAACCGAGTGACGACATTTTACACTGCAGCTAATGTTGCAGTTTATTTTTAGCGAACAACAACAAAGAAAGCTTATTTTTTCTTTGCTATTTTTTAACGAAACTACTTTTTCTTTTTATTTAACTAATAAGCATACGCAGGCTGTATACGCTTGTAACATCATGGATATTGCTCGCGCGTACCCTCAGAATAATAACTATTGTTCTGAGCGCGTACCCGTGGCTATGGCCCTGTTACAAAGTAAATACTTTTTTGTTTATTAATATTTTTTTTAATTTATGATGAACTGTCATCGCTCGAGAGAACATACTACTCAAGAACGTAAAACTTAAGTTTTGCGTTCTTGAGTAGTATGTTCTCTTAAACTTTCTCTTCTTTTATTAATTTACGATATTCTTTGCTTTTTACTATTTGCTTACAGCTGTGTTACAGGCTCGATCGTCCCATGCGGGAAGGACTGTGCTTAACTGTGGAGCTTATAGAACTATGAAGATTGTGAGTCATTGTTTTTCCTATTATTTATTATTATTATAGAAGTATTACTATTAAATATTCAATGAAGAAAGAAAGAAAGAAAACGAAAGAATAATAACACACACATACACACACACGCACGCACGCACGCACGCACGCACGCACGCACGCACGCACGCACGCACGCACGCACGCACGCGCACACACACACACACACACACACACACCTGATTTTTAGTACAGTAAACTTAATAAAGCAAAAGCAAAACGGAAACAAAACAGCACAAAAAATGAAGCCTACAAGACTCTGTCTTAGCAATCAGCATTGAGACAATGACGGTAACATTTGTAAAATAAATAGGTGATCGAGTCCATAGAGGACTGTTATAAAAAAAACCATTATCATAAAATGTCTCTCAAGACAATGGCCGATAAAACTTTATTTACCAATGCATTCGCCAGAACAAACTGCCATCCCGAGTTAGCTACGAGAACAAACGTTTACTCCATTGCTATTTTATGCTTTCGCTAGTCGTCCCCTGACTCGCGTGTTTCAAAAGCTGTAACATATTAAAAACTTTTATAACTTGAAAAAGTAACATATCAATCGTATCATTTATCTCGCTTCAGAGACTTTCTTTCGTACGCAGTGACGGCGTCAATTAACATTATTGAATACTTGGTAGGTACCTATAACAATATTATGATATAATAAGTAAATATGGAGGATATACAGAGGTTTATTAAATTTTCTTTGACAACCTACCAGAGATTGTGACAGTGGCTCAAAAATAATAAATTTATTTAGAAACTTATGAAAGTCAACTTTACTTACAGTATCCCATTGTTGCAAACAGTATTAGATGTTCTAGTGTTAACTAATAAATAAATATATAATATATTCATTGCAAAAAAGAGACTACACTGCTAACACGCAAAGGGTAGTTTTATAATTTTTCTCGAATCAAAGTTATGTACAACTCAAACACATAAAAAGTCATAGATTTAGTTTATTTCGATGGCCACATCACGGTATATTATTTTAATTGTACAATGTTCCAAAAATAAATAACTAAACCACGAATCCAAATTCTCAGTAAAAAATATGATGTTTTCTTCTAATGAGCATGAATATCATTTTTTCCTACACTACGTGGGCTGAAATATAAAAATCTGGCTCTTAATTAAAAAAATCGAAGCTCAAAATGTTTCAATCATTTTAGGTAACTACAAAACTGCCTGCGTTAAAGAAGAAAAGCCCCTGGGCCAGACAGAGACGGCCGAGTCTTATTGAGACTGGTCGCTGATCATTTTGGTGACCGACTTCATCTTAACCTCGTACATGTGGAGGGGTCTGCTCCCAAAATGTTGGAAGTACAGACGCCTGTGTCTTATAAGAAAAAAAGGCCACCCCGCTGACGCCCCGTCTGCCTACCGGCCTATCGCCGTGTTGAACGCGGCTGTTAAACTCTTTGTGAGGCCATTGCTTCAAGGATTGCGGAGCATCTGTCATTGACTGACCGAACCTGTTACATAGACAGTATGGGCTTCTGAAGAGCCGGTCTACGATAAACGCTTTTCAAGAGCAAAAGCACCAGATCGATGAAGCTGCGGAGCGAGACATCCACATGACATCGCCAATTCGCCAACGCGTTTGGAACACTTCTCCACGCTAGCATTGACGAGGCGCTCCGTTTCCACGGAGTACCTCTATACCTATGGCAGCTTGTAGGTGATTACTTAGTAGAGACGGCGTTATTCGATCGCGGGCGATGGGCTGCGGTGTTCTACAAGGTTCCGTTATGGGACCTCTACTATGGAACCTCGCCTTTGATTGAGCGCTGCAAGGGGTGCTCTTGTCTCCGGCCGAGGTGGTCTGCTATGCAGACACCCTGATAACGGCCCGAGGCATACACTACGGGGAAGCTGCGAAATAGGCCACGATCGTTTCAACCCTGCTTCCGAAGCATGAGGTATTTTAATTTGGTCACCCATCTAATAACACGACATTACGAAAGTTGCTTAACTTATAATATCGCAATCCGTACGTGCCAGCCACTGGGCCATCGATCTCCTCCACCATATCAAGCCTAATATATTTATAGCAATATAAATATTGCTGTGTGAGTGAACTGAACTTAAGGTCAGAGATGCGGAGGCGACACACGGTCCGAAGTGATTTCTTTCCGTATATGATTATACTTTATACGTGACTGAATTGCTTAACATTGGAAATAGATTATATCGTATACCATGAAGCTGTTATCAATTGATATGGTGAATAGCATACCTATTTACTTGTATATTATGTGTGGACATGACCTTTTGGGAATGTCAAGAATATTCTTTCATCTCTAGATATCATTAGATTTAGTTAGACAAACAATTACGACTGACGATTCGAATCCGATGTCACAGACAGATTAAAGTTTATATCGTCTATAACTTTAAATGTAACAAACAATTATCATTAGCCTGTAGGATGTCCTACTGCTGGCCAAAAACGGGGAAAATATGGACAACTGCTCTACCCAGGGGCCTGACCGCCTAACCGATCGCTTTGACTTCGTGTGTGGTTTATGATGTCATCTTGACGTTTCGTGCCGCCTATGAAAGCAATATCGAAAGCTATAGCCTTTAACTTTTGATATTGCTTTCATAGGCGGTGCGAGGTGGCAAGATGACGTCATAAACTATACGCGTAGTCAAAGCGATCGGTTAGGCGGTCGGGGGGCAGGTTTAGTATATGTGAATTTGAATAACAGAAAACTGAGCTGATCTAGAAAATTAGTACAGCTTAATTCATCGAAACCATTAAGCATTAGCCGCTATACCATGGGGCTAGAAACACAACTTATTTAAAATATTTGTAGATAAAACATAACGGTAATTAAGTATGCAGTCTTAGATTATAAACACGTACGTATTATAAACACGATTATAACGTCTATATAATTTAAGTATGCCGCACGCCATCGTAGCAGCACAAGAATGTGCTTAAGAATAATAAAACACAGTATAAGATACATATCCTAACTATATAGTGTTTGCATATGGGCCATTGTAGCCTAAAACAAATATTATTATTATAATTATGATTACTCAGATGCAACAATGACAACGTTTACCATATCTTAATTAAAAATGCTGATTACAAACGTTAATGTATTCAGGAATGATAAGAACACCATTCTCTACTTAAGGAGCGCACCGTTTAATTTCCCCACGAACCCTTGGAGTTACAGCATAATGACGATTCCTGAGACATGACACGAGATAGCGGGCGGCGGATAATCGGTGCCATAACGCCCAAGCCGACCCTCGAATAGGCCTCAGACGATATTGCGTTTTGGAGACGTTTAGTTGCGTTTAAATATGTGTGACTGAAGAGACACGAGAACTAAATGATAACAATGTGAGAAGAACGCACAGATATATCTGCCAAAGATTAAAGTTATGTACTCAGAAAATTCCTTAAATTATCTATCTTAAATATCCTCTCTTAAAGTTCACTGCTGGACCCAAGCCGTTCTAAATAGACAAGAGAAATCGGCTTATAAGCCACCACTCTATTCGGCTGCTTTTTACGATAACAACCAGGATCAACGGCTATACGTGCCTTCCGAAGCTAGTAAAAGCTCAAGATATATTAATTTGTTCACTTATTCGGAGTTTCGACATAACGAAAGTGCGTCGGATCGAACGAAGTAGCCGCTAGGGTAAGCTGCTCCTTTAACTATAGTACTTGTAGATATTATAATTATGTTATACTTCCATTAATACAACAAAACGGATATGTATTTTTAAATTTAAAAGCAAAATTTTCACCTTTTGTGTTAACCGGAAAAATTTAGCAATTTTTTTAAAAGCTCGTCGCAAATTCTAACAACAGAAAAGGAGTCCACCTTTTCATGCGGAACACTGGGTTGGAAAAACAAAAGGCAACGACAGAAACATCTCTCGGTCGAAAAAATATATATAATAAAGGCTCACCTGATTCTGCGACCGACACGCGGAGTAACCATTATGTAAATATTTGCGCTTATGCCCCGAGCATTACTGCGTTGAGATACACCTCAGGCGCGATCCGGCAGGATAGTCGTATACCAGTTATATTGCGCCCGACTGTACGCTACCCTTGCGATACCCTATGAAGTATAGCATGTTCACATACCTTTACGTTTTTATTTACGTATCCTTTACGTGGACCTAAAATGTGGAAGAGAAATGCTTTTTTCGTATTTTTACAAGTTTACCAAACACCAAATAGGTACTGTTGTATGAATCATTTCTAGTTTTACTTTGTCGTAAGTCGGTTAACTTAAATGTGTCTTAATGTAGAACATTTAAAACAACGCGAATCGTAGGAGTGAAATGCACTGTATTTTAAAACACTATACTCCATACTTTTGTATGATCCAATTCTAGTTTAACTTTGTCGTTGGACAGTGCACTGTCTTCTTCGTCTTGAAATGGGTTTTTTACTCGGCACCTTTCGAATGAAGAAATACAAAATGAATTATACCTGAGTAGGATAAGTCATTTTGTATTTCTCGTTTCTCGTACACTTACGCCTGAACACATGTTTCACCGATCTCGATCATTCACAACTCGGAAGATTCATTAGACAGACCACTGATGTCTGTACTTCATTAATCGGTCACTTGTTTATCCGAATACTTACAATACTTACAATCTTAATTTATGTAAAATACGAAAGCGTGTAACAGCCACGGGTCTTGTCTGCTAATTTAATAACGTCTCAATAGTGAGTCGATAGCTTGCTTTTGACATTAAGACTTTAAAGGTAATTGTCGAAATCATGCATAAGATTTTTAAAACAAGAAATTTAAAATGACGTGAAATACACAATGAAAAAAGACATTTTTCATTATTTACAATTTGTTTTTTAGATACAGACTCACCGTAAGAGAATTTTAGGTGTCAAAAATTTGTCGTGATGTTACCAGTGACTTTGAATAACAATGAGAAGGAGGAGTCGTAATTATAGCGTAAGAATTAGTCACCATATCAAAAACACCCAGGCCACCGACAGACTATTGTGGACGTTTTAACATAGCGGATTATAGACGACATGATCTCAAACACCTCAAATAGTAAACAAGTACGTTTCAGATTTAATGTATGTTGTCTCGGTTTCAACCTCTTTCTGTGGTTTCAACTGTGTCGACGAAAAAAGCGTGTTTGCTTTGTCTTGAGGAAATCTGTCAGAACTGTCCGCTTTGATATTGCGGGCATGGGGCTTTAATGCCATCGGAATGAAACATGGGAATGTTCGGGCAAAAGTTTTTCTATCCTTCTTCATTCGACATCGAATGGGAAACCCTTTTCAAATACATTCGCTTACCTGTTACGGAACCATCGTTAATCAATATAATCACTTTCGTATTATCGGTTAACTTGGTAGTAGGTACCTTTGTCTTTATACCCTAGTAATAAACAGAGTATAAGCTGCGAATGGTTATTCCGTATTTTGTCTTTTTAAATCTAATTTGAAATGACGTTTACATGACAGGATCAAAACACGGAATAACTATTCGGACCATATTCTTTGTTTATTTGTAAGGGGGTGTATTTAAATACACACACAGTCTATTTATTTAACCTTACGCTGCTGTGATGTTAGTAAGGCCGTTACCCCCTTACAAATAAACAGAGAATAAGCTCCGAATAGTTATTCCGTATTTTGTCTCTTTTACTCTAATTGGAAATGACGTTTACATGACGGGAACACAAAACACGGAATAACTATCCCAACCTTATTCTCGGTTTATTTGTAAGACCCTTAGCCCCTTATAAATAAACAAAGAATAAGGTCCGAATAGTTATTCCGTGTTTTGTTCCTGTCATGTAAACGTCATTTCAAATTAGAGTAAAAGAGACAACACATGGAATAACTATTCAGACCTCATTCTTTGTTTATTTGTAAGGCAATAAGTGTTTTGTTTTTGTGCACACGTCAGTGTGTTTATTCAAACTATTCAGTTTTGTTATTTCTGTATTTAGTTTTTTAGTAACAGCGCCTTGTCTCTCAAATTCAATATTATTTAAAACAAATAACAAATCTCCTTTTCAAAATAGCCAAGAAGGCAAGTTGTATGAATGGTAGAAGTTATCAAATATGGAGGTTTATGAACTGTATCCGCATTGCCGAGAGCGATTAGCACCCTGCGTCGTCATTTCAGAGGTCCCTACCTGTATTAAATCATTGTGCGACGCACTGCGGATCAATTTTGAAAGTGAACTATTCAACATGGTTTGGAATCGATATTTTTGCATTCATAATGCTGCACTTTAATACTTACATTGCTATATGTATAATAGCATGGACTAACAATTTAGTCCATGATAATAGCTATATATTTTTTGAATAAGACGACTGACACAGGATGGACTCGAACCCTAACTCAATCCAACCGATTTCATATTTTCCAACTCCTTCGTATTTCCTAGCTATACCTAAGTTGTTCTTTAAAATTTCAAAGGTTTATTTTTTCTGATAATTGATCGGATTGTGCTGCCAGTGGATACCAACTTATTTGTTAAAAATCTTTGTATGTACCTAATATTAAATTTTCTATTCTCAAAATCTAATTTAATTAACAGGCAATAAATGCCCCACTGCTGGGCTCACGCCTCTTCACACACACACACTAGTAGTTAAAAAGAGAGTACTTTAACCCACTATGCCGGCCCAATACAGGTTAGTCTATGGTATTGAATTACTCGCGTCTTGTTTATCTTGACGTTTGTAGAGCTTTTCGCAAAGCAGTGAAAGTAAACTGTAAAAAAATTATACTTCAAGTCAGTTCTGCTTATAACACGCTCTGCTCTATTCAGATTCACTAATTAATTAATAATATAACATTACGAGCAATATTGTACACACGCCCAAACCTGTCAAATTTCCCCAATGAATATGTCAATAAGGGTCACCTTATAACCAAACATTAAAGTTCAAAATTGATTGTAGAAAAGTGACAGTTTTAGGTAGGTTGATCTGCCGCCGTGTGTAGTTATACACGCCTGCACATCAGACTACCTCAAACTGTCAAATTAATTTCTTCAATAGACTTTGAACTTTAATTTATGCGTTACAAGGATGAACATTTATTGAAGAAATTTGACTGTTTTGTATAGGTTGATGCGCAGGCATGCAATACTGACTACGGTATGATGGTAAGTGTGCAAGCCAACGCGGCAACGCTCGTCTATACTATAGTTACTACTTCTGTACTACTTACCCGATCCGATCCGAACCCTTCGGAGAATCTAGTAGGGCACGGGGACACTCACTTTTAAGTGTGTGATGCCGTTCTCTCCGAAGGTGATTCGTTTCACACGGCTTGAGGTACCTTTTGCGTACCTCGCCGCCCCCAAAAAAGCCCGGTGACGCTGAAAATGCCGTTTGAGGCAATCAACAACCTCTCTCAAAAAAAAAATTCTTTACTACTGTCCCATTTTAAGTTTCAGCACTTTCAGCCCTACCCACTTATGAAAAAAATGTTTTCAACCCTCATACTCGTAATGTTCACGTGTAGGGTTCATTTATCTACCTCAATCATCCATAATTCACTTGGTCAGCTAATTAATGTGGCCAATGGGGCGTGATTAGAAACGCAATGAAACAGCCGTTTCTTTATCAGATCGGGTGCGAATTGAAATATGCCCAATTGACGTTGTAATAGCAGTTATTGAAAGATGTAAATCTTTTGCATACGTGTATTTATTGTTCTAACCTTTTTACTATGGAGAAATAGGGAACAATTTGTAGTATTCATCTAGATGGGTTATAGAATACACGCGTATACGACGTATACATAAACAATGATTTTACCTTAAGTAACTAATTAGTGTGTGTGTTTGAATATGAATAATATGTTTAACCGACTTCAAAAAAGGAGGTTTCTCAATTCGACCGTATATATGTATAACAAAAATTTTATAGGAATGGTAACATGAAGTCACTTTTTTCCGACAATTGAGTGTTTATTAATATTTTTTAGGTTACAGAAATTCGTGCTTAGGTCAAATAAAATATTGGTTAATGTTTTACAAAACTGTTACGGTTTTTCATTTATACGTTTAATGTTCTGGAATTCATTATTGTTTTTGTCAACAAATTAGCAACAGTAAGTGATCATTTGTAATAGCATTAAGTTGGCTGTTGTTATGCTTTTAGAATAAAATAAAAATATAATAAAATAAAATAAGCAACAGTAACAGTTGAAATAGGGATCTATTTCACATTGGAAACATCTTCATCGTATGTCCCACAGTCGCTTACTCGCCTATTCCCAGTGCTCGTTCTTCGTTAGCATATAAACGGGAAAAGGAAATGACTCAATTACTTAAAATAATTAAGCAATTTGTTAAAATGGATGCCACCTCTTAAATAATACGTTACAAAACGAAGTTGTGTTAATAAATTAGCCGTGACGTAGGCTGACCCTCTTCGCGCTGCAGGATTGAGGAGTGACGGAGAGGACTGCCCTTTTGTCATAGCTAAAGGTCGGGGGTGACGCGAAGCGGAACTGACACCTTGAACTGGCTCCTTGTTACAACGCGTGATTATAAACAGAGCAAACGTAAGTAACCTATAGTTTAATATAGGTTTGAAGGTCTTTTTTTGGTTTTTCTTGGATTTTTTATTAATTTATTTATAATAAACGATCACAAAATAGTATTAAAATACTTCAGTTTTTTTAAATGGTTTTAGCTCTTATTACAGTCACTCTTGCATTCCCTATATAATCACTGAGATATACTCGTATTTCGTGATAAAAATCATTGCCTTTATTGAATCTGTCTGGGATTCCATTATACAGGTTATTGAATTAAACACCAATGCCACATTGAAAGACCTATGGATATTGTAAGTCTATCTAAAACATTTTCTGAGAACCTTAGGGTTCAGTACGGTTCGGACCTATTAGATTAATTTTTTGAGTTATAGTTTTAAGTTTTGTTCTTTACTTTGTTTTTTTTTATAAAACCTACTTACTGGTGTTACTTTTGAATTCTGCATATAGTGTATTTTTAATATTTTTGCAAATAAATAATGAAAGCATAGGTATCATCTCGACATACAGCAAACATGCAAGAGTCCAAAGTTTAAAACAAAAAGCGTTCGTAGAAAAACATCGTTACTTTTATGAATGCAAATCATTTCATCTTGCATGAACCTCCAGGGACCAAAACAAAAAGCGATCGTGTAAAGGGCACCGTCATTTCTTCCCAGTTATACAGAGCAAGAGCCTTAAAAACAGCAACCCCTACCCGTTAAGTATAGTTAATGTACCAACAAGAGCTCGCGCGAAAGCCTCGCCCCTCACACGGCATCGCTTATTTATGGAGCCGCACGCTCGGCCCACTTCGAATGGATGCCGAATGAAAGCGAACAGATAGCTCATGTACGAAGATGCAAACGACTTGCCTCACATTTTTGTCTGCATTCTAATGAATGGAGCTTCAACTTCTCTTCCTAAATTTAAATGAGATCAATATATTTTATAGTATGTACCTACACCACAAAACTCTTCTGTTTTTCAATATCTTTATTTCTACAACAGTGTGACAATATGTGTTTAGAACTTTTAAAGAGTAGGATCATTGTTATTATTGCTAAATTCAATATTTTTTGTAGTAAAAATTTAAACTTATTTAATAAACTCTCAAAAAAGAGGTAAAAAAGTCCAAATATATTATTTTATATAGATAATGGTAAATGGAAAAAGCTACACCAAAAAGAGCGTGCCTTTTAAGCTAAAGAAAAATGATTCTTAACCGTTTCCTTTAATATCCATAAACTAATAACAAAAAGGCAATAAAGGAAAGCAATGTTGAAGCCCACCCTTCTGCGGTCTAGGTAAACCACCGGTTTAGACCCAAAGGTTTGATTCCCAGAGGAAGGTAGGTATATATTATTGGTTGATAGGGCTTGTTTTAAGCTAGCCACAAACCACAAACTTATCTAAGTCTACCTCTATAATAATAATGTTGTTAGCATTGTGGTTTTCGAAGATAAGAGATACGATAGCCAATTACTCAGTTTTTGAAGACTCTGGGCGAAGTGCGCTTCCACCTTGAGCTTTATCATTACTTACCATCAGATAAGATTAAGGCCAAGCGCAATTCCGTTGGAGGAGTTCGACGATGGCTGAAGTTAAGCAACTTTCACAAATGCCGGTCATTGAATGGGTGACCAAAAATTTATCATCCCGAGCTCTTCTGTGCTTCGGAAGGCACTTAAAGCCGTTGGTTCCGGCTGCATTAGCAGTCGTTAGCAACTACCAATCCGCATTGGGCCCGCGTGGTCGTATATAGCCCCTTCTCTTAGTGGTAAAGTGTAAAGCGTATTAACAAAAAAATTTAAAACCGAAATAAATCAGACTTGCCTGACCTTTGAGCACTTTTCACACCGATTTTGGACAGTATCCAACTGTACTCGCGAGTGACCACAGGTAAATAACATATGTAGGTGAGAGCGAGAACAGAGCGATTCATTTGTCAAATTATGACCACGAACACTCTCGCAAAATCAATGCTTAATTGCACAAAACCGCACCTAATTATGAACAGTACATGTATGCGTAATTTATATACGACATAATCGAAACAAACGAATAACGTTATCGCTTAACCGATTAACATTTCATAACAATGTGATTTATTGAAATTTATGGCGAAACCTTTGTTAACGTTTTGCGGATCAGGAGAGCTGTGGAGCCTTAATGAGACCCATAAAGAGAAAAATTTATGAATTAAGCCGCAGCTGATTATAACTAATTGAATTACATTAAGATGTTACGTCGAGCCCTCGGTTATATTTAGAGACATCCTGAATTTAATATTCAGTAGAAAATTAGAGAAAGGTTTCTGTATAATTATTAAATCAAACGAGTGATTTTTTTAATGAATTTTTCCTTTTTGCTCATTGGGTTAGTGAGTAGACTTTAGCAGGCTTGAAGTAGGTGTAGGTAGGCGTGAGTAGGTGTACGTAGGTGTATGTCGTGTTTTATTTCTATAACAAACCGCGTTCGACATATAAATAATTCCTACGCGCAAAATAAAGAAGTATTCTTTTGCAAATTACGTTTAAAGGTTACGTGCGTGATATGAGAAGAAACAAAACACATCCAACGAGGGTTCTTATCTAAAAAGTACTGCCTTCAGGAAAAAGTAAAGTCAACACACAAGACAGTACGTGTAACGCATTATAATCGGACCGGAAAGTGGTTCATAGTGGTATTCTGTAAACTGAAACGTGCAGATATCCGCTTGTGAATGCTCCTCCACGCTATAAAACATTAGCTTCTTTTTACATAACGTTATATTCTATATCACTTTTTTATCTTTCAGGCACTTATTGTATGTAATCTGTGTAGTCGCCGGGAGAATTTTTATTGTTATTACTGTTCTGTGCGAAAATATAGAGAAAAAATATATACATTATTCAAAATGAACGTAAAGTTTTTTATTTATCTATCTATCATCTGTTCTTTTTTCATTGCAATGTGCTTTAGATTTCATGCCACAAAAACTAAAACGTATAACTAATCTCTTAGATCCAAAAAAATGTAAAGAGACTAATTACATTCTTTTATTGATGTACATGCATTTGTTAATATAAAAAATTCAAAAAAAAGGTAATCAAAGACATTCCTATGGAAGCGTAACTAAAAAGTTAATATCCCACTAATGGAAAATCTATGTGGCTCTACTGGACGAAGCCACGTACCGTACAGAGATAATTTAAACGATTAATCCACCCGACAGGCACCACACAGGTTGGTGAGTGTTAGTGATCGTACAATAAGCATCAAACCGATCAAAACAGCGCAAGTGGAAAAAACATTTTGATATTTAAGAAAAACTAACCTTATTCTTATTGCGTTTAGAGTATATTTTTGACAAGCGCAATCATATTTTTTTATTCAATCAAAAATAGACTCTAAGTTAAACCAATATGGCTTAACTTTCTGAAATGCAAAGATGTATTTCCCTATTTAGGTTAGGATGCTGTATGTACGTAGCAGCTGAAACTGAGAGCGGCTTAGCGCGCTACACAAAGCGCAATCAAACTACTGTAAAATTTTCTAAACCCGTTAGTAACGAGGCTACTGAACAGCAGGTACGGTGCTTATTTCCTCCTTTGATGCATCATTCATCTATGGTAAATTTTTACATTTTCTCCCAGTATCTTAATGAAGAGTTCGGTTCATTTGCTCAAGAGTGTATAGGAACTCGATCTCTTTTCTTAAATATCAAATAAGACATAAACTGCTTTACCACAAAACGATGGCTGAAGTTAGACAATACCTACTTAAAACAGATGCTGTCACTTTTTAGCTAATACTTTTAGACAAAGACACAATATTTTATTATTAAGCCATTGTTTAACTTTAAACACTGTTTTGTAGTAAGTGGGAAAAAGTTTTGCACCATGGCCCCGTACTATAAAACTTTACTCAAAATTGATTGATATTGACGACCTCCTTGGTCGAGTGGTTTGTACACCGATTTTCATGGTGTCGCCATCTCTGAGGTCCCGCGTTCGCTCCCAAATCGGGTCAATTTAGAAATTATTGTTTTTCTAAATTGTCTCGGGTCAGGGTGTTTTCTATGTATAATAAGTACTTAAGTATTAAGTACTTAAGTACTTAAGTACTTAAGTATTTAAGTATTACAAGTATGTTTATCCGTTGCCTAGTAGGTAACCTATATAACGAGTTTCATAACGAAGCTTCTCTTGGGCTAGATATTTAGTGTGAGTGTAGAAAAAAAATATTTATTTATTTGCTTATTTATATTGAAATTTTTAGATAGTTGCCTATAAATATAATTGTGTTATTTTTTTAATTAAATTGTATGGTAAATCATCAGTTTTCATACACTATTTCATAATATAAACACCTAGCACTGATGTGCTGACTTTTGCACAGTCGCTATGTTCTGTAACTACCTATAAAAAAAAAATATAAAAATATTTTAGATTGTAATTAAGTTTAACAATGCAAATTCTTAAAACATACATACATATACACACTGTCTTCTACTATCACATCAGTCTCATGACAGTCGGCGTTCGCATGCACATATTGAGCCGTTTGAATAAAACTAGAGTAAAACCTTGCAATCATAAGGTAGAAGTAAAAACATTTGCTCGCACTTTAAAAAAAGTTGAAGTATAAGTAATTAATTATGGGTGTATGAATAACCTTTGCCTTTTGCTCTGAAAAAGCCTCAGAATAATAACTAAAGCTATATTGTTCTGAGGAAAAAGCATAATTTTGAAGTATATGCTCTCTGTAGATTGTGTCGTTTTCTGCTCAGAATAATAACTAAAGGTTTTCTGTTATATTTGAGGTTATTTGTCAAATTAATTTATTGAAAAATTCCTTTTTTTAACATAAAAATGAGTCATTCAAAAGATAGTGATGTTGAAGATGAAGGCTGTAATTAGCTTGCATTTATAGCTAAAGAATTACGAAAATACGAATAGAATTACGAATATAATAAGTTTTGAGTAAATCATAAACACCAAACATAAAAATATTAAAAGATGCGGCCTTAGGAAAAATAATAAATAAATACAGCAAGTATTTTGGCAAAGAAATAAATTCTGCGAAACTGCTAAAAAGCTTGACAATATGAAAACACGGCTGAAGAAAAACACTGGAAACAAAAAATTGTCTTGAATTTATGGGAAAGAGAAATAAATGTAAGCAGCAATGGATGGGGATTCGGATCCGACCATTAGTCAAATTTCAGAATCAGTTTGCTGTAATTAGAAGATCGTAATTCTGCACAGATTTTAGATCAGGACAGCAATACGCACCAAACTCTTAGTAAACGACCCTTACAGAATAGCACAACATCACAAAAGACGGAGCCTCAACGAAAGGCAAATATTTTTTAACTAATCATAAAAAACATGATTTTCACACAAACTTTATTTAAAGTGGAAGTAAGAACTTTGAAAAATGGACTTATTAAATTCCATATGAAAGTTTATGGTTTCAAACCAACAAAGTGTCGGAAAGTTTCAGTGCATAATGTGAAGAAAATGTTGGTACACCAGTTTCAACTCAGCTTCGGAATTTTAAGAATACTTATAAGGAAAAAAAGTGCATTAAAAAATACACTTCGCCGCAAAATTCCCACCCTCTACTTGTTTTCATAAAGTTATTTTAGACAAATAGTAAGAAACAGTACATCTTTGAGTGTAATATTAATCTTTAAAGCATTAGCTCCTATGACGAACAAGTAGTAGAACACTTGGTAATAGTTTGTTCTAACTCTGTATTTTGCTCTTACTGTGGTTGATTACACAAAAATGCATTTTCTGACCGTTACACAGCCTAAAAGTTCATCACAGAAGCTTAAGAACGATATTTCAATTTAATCATATACCTACTATCAAATTGTCATGAAAACCTGTTTAAACTTAGCTTGCCTCCATTGTATTAAAAATATCTATTTTTGCACGTAATTGTATGTGAAGATACATATGTTTAACAATGACCAACAAATATTGTAGGAGGCAGAATCGAAATTCGATTTAACATCGGCATTAGTCTCTATGTTGATAGAGACTGAATCTGATCAACTTTCGAACGCACCGAACTTATTTACACAGTAGTTAGCGCTATAGAGCTTATAAGTATTATATTCAAAGTTTTACCAACTTAAAAATGCAGTCAGATAATGTAGCATGGGGATCGGATTTTCATCGCTTTAATTGGCACCAGTCTCTACCGATGCATGGAACTCATTTCTACTTAAGAATTAGGGGTAAACGTTATTTAAACGAGGTTATTGGGTGCTTTATTTAAAAGCTTTTACCTACTTTATAATGAAGTCTGAGAATGGAGCATGGAGATCGGATATTAACACGTTTGATTGGCATCAGTCTATACCACAGTACTTCATCATAGGGATAAGTAGCACCACGGTATACTTAATAACTTCGTAAAAATATAATATTTAATAAATTGGAACTTGTTCCACCTTCCAATTTATGTGGCACATGATTTTATTACATAATCTAGTAAACGTATAACTTAAGTGAAAATAAACTGAAAGCGTAACAACTAGTGCTATATGACTTCAAATATCAAAGTCGACGCTTGTGTGTGGTATACATGCACGAATAGGGGTGTCGATTTCGTTTGTACCTAATTTTATTTAAATATTTATTTGACATGGCATATTTTTTCCATTATGGTTTTAATTCCGAGTTTTTCTAATATGTAAATAATTGATATAGCGTCTGCCTCATATGGAAGACATGTTCGAGAACGTTTCCTTCTTGAATTTTACAAGTGTATCGTTAGCTCAATTAGAAGAGCATTCGCTCAGATAGCTAATTAATTTCCAAACCGAAGTAAATAGCAATTAAACAATTTTTGCTTCGAACGCGACTACAAATCCAAACATTGAAGCAGCTGACAACGGCGTGTTTGCCAGTACGATTATCCCCGGTGACACCTCTAAACTTTTCAAATTCATCAAATAAAATCTTGTCCCATACCCAGAAACACAAAGTAAGGACACTGCAGAAAGTAAGCCTCACACTGACGCCTTCGAGCAATGTATGACTGTTCGAACGCGTCTAGACAACCTCTCACTGACAAGAAATCTTGGACCATCTCAAACTTTAAGCCACTTCTTTGGTCTAGTGGTTAAGACCACTGGCCTCAGATACCGCAGGCCCGGATTCGATTCCCAGTATGGGATACATGTTTGTGTACTCGGTTTGGTTGGTAGGGCTTGTTTTTCCGCCTGGCTAGCTACCGCCACCAGCTTATCTAAATATGTCACCATAACATCAGTGTTTGTAGCATTATTGTATTCTGGCCGCTAGAGTTAAGATAGCCAGTGCCTCAGTAGTTGAGGTTTCCGGGTGAAGTGCGCTTCCACCATTGGCCTTATCATCACTTAAGGCGAGCGTTTCCGACTGTGAGATTTCCAAGGCGTTCCGCTCGGGACTGAATGATGGCGCGAGCGTCGAATTAGGCAATAATCTGGGTTTTATTGAACGCTTACTCATTATTAAAATTATAATGGCCGACAACTATTACATATTCAAAGACAATATTTTTCTTTGTCTGAAACGGTGTATAGCCTACATAAAATAATATTTAGTCTTATAATAAGACGTATGTTTGATATTATATTCGATGCAGGAAATTGTAAAATATCGTGAAAATACCAGCCGAAATTACTAGATAAAAGGCCAATGAATTACATATACATTTTTTTGGATTTAAAATCCTTATACATTTCGAATAAAACTCATTTAAAAACACCGTTTTTATGGAAACCCTCGCCTTAACGTTAGGTGAGATTAAAGCAACGTACCCTTACCCGTAAAATATATATTTTTTAAACGACCCGAGCGCAATGTTGCGAAAGTCCGTGTTCATGAGAGGTTAGTTACGCCTGCGTTTCTCGAGGGCAGAATATTTGAAGCTTACCTTCTGCAATCTCGTTATGTTGTGCCAGTACGTAGGTACAGTCCGGCGCCGGTGTTTGAGTTGGCCTCCCCTGTTTGCTCGTTTGCTCAGCCCGCGCAATCAGCGCACACCCACACAGACACTGACTGTACTGTACAGTGCAGATGCGATTCACTTCATATTCTTATCTTTTACCATTTGACCACCACAGTCGGCTATAATCGACAAGCGACAGCGTGCCCGCCAACGACAGCTATGAACGACAATACCTGTAATTTGTTCAGATAATTTCTCTTCTTGTTGCAAGTTTTTACTCTGAATTGAATGCTTGGCGTAAATGGCACGGCGACGCATTTACGCTATGGTGGCCGAAAGGAAGTCTGCAATGTCTATTTTTTCTCAACTTATCGTAAACACTGTATTGAATTTAAACAACAAACAACGGGAAAGTGTGATGCCATAACCTCGCTAGATTGTAGTGAGGTGGAAGCGCATTTTGCTTGGACCCCAAATACTGAGGAACTTTCTATTTTATCTCTAACTGTCGGGATACAACAATACTACTCACAACATGACGGAATTTAGATAAAATTGTAGAAACGAGTAGAAGTAAACCGAGTTAAAGTATTTGATCACTTTAGCACTTTGTCAAACCAACTAAATTATGTAACAGGCGCTTGTCAACTTCTAGCAAAGCTATTATGACTTGGTACTAGAGTGTACGAATACCCCCACTGGGAATTAAACCTGGGATCTCTCTGTCTAATACAGGTGCTCTAACAATAAAAGAAACAATCAACAAACCGTACATCCAACAACCTTTCTCTCTTCTACCAAGCTAAAAAGATATAAAACTACTGGCGAACAAACATACGATAGGTGGGAGAGACAATGAAACATTCCATTTATAGTACGGAACATTAAAAATATCCAATTTTTCCTATGAGTGAACCTAGGAACTCGCAAAACTGAGCGAGCATAAAAATGGACAAACTTTGCAATGGAAACGTAAATACGAATATTTTATACTGAATCGTGTTCATTTATACCTATTGAATACAAGTTGTGGGCGATGATGCGACGTGTGAATCATTTGCATAGTATTCAGTCGGCCAGAAGGGGTTTGATGATATTAAAACACGTTCAACAACGAATTACAAATAAATACATAGTTACCGGTATTCATAGACAGGTCGTAATACTATCAGGGTGTCTAGCCTAGTGTGAGTTTTGTTTACTATCCGTATGTTTCGATTTCGTTTACGAAAACGCAAAATTAGTATGGCATTGAAGCAGCGCCTCCTGGCGACATACGAGAAGAGTTAACATTTATTTTTTTTCCTTTAGTTGATGGCTTCGTGCGATTAGCACATTTAGCCAGTGTCAAAGTAATTTTTCTTACAAGTAATACATAAATAAACAATATTTCATTCCTGTATGATGATGATACAGTAAACCTTAGATAGGAGAAATAAAAAAACAAAATAAATAAAAAAAGACAAATAAATAACATCCAAACTTGACTTTATCCAGAAACTTATGAGCGAAAGAATTACAATTTCCTTCCTGTATGACGATGAATGATAATAGAAATGAGAAGTGAAAAATGATATACCCCCCGACCCTTCGAGTTTCTCAGTAAAGATGGTCTCAGTGGGGCTTTACTAAGTCCTCGGGCGTACTTCTTGAGAGAATTTGAAAAGTGACGTTGCACTGTTTTGTTTCATTTTGCCAACACTCATGCACACTCACGAACACTTAACGGTTAATAATCCACCATTATTTCACAATAATATTCGACATAACACAAATTCTAGAAAATAAAACAAAACCGCAGACATGACTCTTCACTTTCCCGCCAAGAAGTCCGAGTTAACATTTTGTCATATAAATTCACGTTTACGTTAACGTGATCGAAGGGCGAATGCCTATGTTGAATATCGATTAACATCATAGACTGTAATAGTCTACACTACCTAGTTTGTGGTATACACCTCTATAGTAAGCTGTCTAGTTCTGCACGTAATGAAAAATGGTTGTAATTTTTTCTTCTCAACAGCCTAGTGCGAGTATAATTCGCCATTCGATTACGTTAACTAAACAGAATTTCTATAGAGAAATATTAATTCTCCTCCCACCAGAATGGTGAATGAAACTCGTACAGGAATTCGAGCTCGATTCTCAATGTCACATTTTATACTTTATTAGTGGTAGAGTAGGTTCTACGCCATCTGCCATCTATCTGAGACTGCCATTCCTTATCTTAGACTGCCGACTTTTATCTTAGACTTGTAAAACGAACGCCGGTCGCTCGCGCGCCGTTCAATGGCCAATACTATGTAATTTTTGCTCATCGTTTTCATGTTGCAAAACGCCCCCCCGCCCGATCCTCTAAATGCCACAACACATTTACAAAATCCACTAAACATGCACACTAGTTTAGGCCCAAACAACGTAGAAAAGTGTACAACAAACCGATTAACACGCGGTATGTATACCTGGGCGCTTCTCCCCACCCCCTCGACCCGTACAACCCGAGCCTTTATAGGCGCCCTCGGGTTGTTCCGCTCCCCGGAGAACCCTTCGGAGAATCTAGTAGAGCACGGGGACACGTACTGGTGCGTGATGCCGTTACCTCTAGAAGACCTCGACGGTGATTCCTTTCACACGGCTTTAGGAGCCCTTTAAGTTTCCCGCCCCAAAAAAGCCCGGTGAAGCTGAAAATGGCCAGAGGCAATCAGCAAACACTCAAAAAAAAGTTGCAAAATGTTGCTCCAAAAAAGTAACAAACAAGTTATAAAGTTAAAATACATTACCACTTTTTGCCTTAAATCATTTTATGTGTTAAATGTACGGTATGTCTGCAGTACAACAACTTCCGCTAGAGAATTCAAGTTTCGTACGTATGCTTTGATGGATTGCGCCGTATGTCGGATTAGTTAGACTCGCCAGAACTCTGGTAACCTACATAGAATTTTTTATAATAAAAATGTCATAAACACCTACCTAATTACAAAGGATAAGTATTATTATTAATAGAGAACTGAAAATTTTAGTATGTTGCGACTTGAAATATAATATGATTATTTGAAAAAAGTGTTGGAAAATTTTCCACGGGCGGGATTCGAACCCGCATCCCATGACATGCCGGGACAGGTGCACTTCCATCGTGGTTCTGTCCAATCCGCTGAAATTTATTAACACTATTATCTACTCTTACTTTGTTAACCAAAGGAGCTTTGAGAGGAGCTTTCAAAGAAGAAGGAGAGATTATTCAAAACTTTTTTCAAATTATAATTTTGTCGCAACAACATTTGCCTAAGCATAATCATATAATCTTATTGTAAATAAAGTTAATTTGAACGTTTTGTGTTGTCAAGATTTAGAGATAAACACGTAATGCTACACGTAAGCTAGCAATTAAATATTGCTAGACCAAACAATGTAGTTTAAATGTGCATACTTAATTGTCGAAGTGTTCGTTTACTCTATAATAATATCATTGGTGTATGCGCTCTAAATTAAACCACATTTCCGGCACCGTGAAAGTCTTCGTTATAAAGTAAAGGCTGCTAAATAGTAGACGGAAACTCAGGGTTGGCGCGTCTTATATAATTTTCAGTGTCACCCAAGAAAAATCATTTATTCTTTCTCTTCTTAATCGGTGACTCTTGGTAGAGTGGTCGTGGCAGTCGATGGACAGGGTTGCGGCTCGCCGTCGTCGCCATTCGCTTCCAGGGCGGCCGCACATCGCGCGATGTCTCTCCACTTCGATCGACTTCCAGCGTTGTGAATACACTGTACTGCGATCGTCTACATAGTCTTCCTAATAAGGTCGATCCAACGAGTCGGAGAGCGGCCTTGTGGCCTCTTCCCTTCTGTGTGGCCTTGTACTACAAGCCTCTCCTTCGAGTCTTCGTTTCTGGAGATCTGCTCAGTAATATATGCCAATGCCAATAATATATATTATTTCTTTACAAACGTTCATAATGTAATCAACGAAAGTGTCGGTGGTCATTCTTGGGTACCGTTAGGGGGCTGTGCCCTTCAGTCTTTTAAAAAACACAATTTTGCACACATTAAATTGATTCGCCAAATTTTCAGTGACGACGGAAAATTAATGGATCGAATAAGGTACTTCACTAATTAGCATTGCTGATTAGGGATTTCAGTTTAAGTATGGCGGGTCACACCAATAACCATTAGAGAGGATCTATTATGATAAATAGATCAGATTGAGAATTGCGATCCAAGTAAGAAAGTAAGTTTATTTAATCATTCATTTGATACAAGGGATCCACGTCACGGTGTTTTAAGTTAAAATGGAATAACTCTCGCACTTTCAAGAGTTTCTTTATTTTTCATTAAAATATTGTAGATGCAAATAACATTTATAGTTTTTTTTTTTTAATAATGCTCTGCACGTCAATCTGTTTTTCCACATTTAGCTGCTACTGTGTTTGACAAGTGTCTGCTAGTGTCTTGAATCTGTGAGGCCGGTCCACTGACCTCACTCACTTAATTATTGGAATCGGTTTTGGAGGGTTGGGACACTGTTCCTCCTTAGTCTTGAGAAAAGGAAACATTTATAGTGAAGTAAAAAACAAGTGACGTCAGCAGACAAGGTTAAGATGAAGTTGGTGGGTTGAGCTGGATTTTCATACACCAAACCACCCAAAGCAAAGCAAGGCCCAGCCCCACTATAGATGACCAGCTTGTGTAGTAAAGTGAAATACTGTGTTATATCCGCCTGTAGTGGGAAATTCTCCTGTCGGTACAAAATGGTGCACTTCACTGTGAGCTCCGCACCGCGACTAGTAAACACTTCATTGTCAATGACCACCAGCGCCCGGACCAACCGCTGAAATCCGCATTCCCGGCTTCATGGACGCTTCGTTACTTTAATTAAAGTCTAAACTACTCTAATGTAAGAGACTATTGTTTTTATTTCCCAAAATAAGAACTAATAATATGATAAACTTTACAGACACATTTGTCTCATAAAATTGTATAATTGCAAATATTTTGTACCTAAATATCACCTAATTCAACATATTTATTCTATATGTGCAATTCTTAAACTAAATGTGATAATATGATATTTGATTGATAGCTAAAAATATTTCCTAGTCAAGTTTTTGTAAAACAATAAAAGTGAATGTTGACAACCCTAGCTGGAGCTTTTCATAAAGCCGCGTATAATTTCGTGAGTTATGGTTTCATTCAACAGTTAAATACGTAACATAAAAACGCTCTTCCTAACTCTACCAGTTTATTAGATACCATTTACCTATACTACTCGTATGTCGGTTTTATGTTCTAAACTCTCATTAGTTTTGCAGTTCGGAAAATGTTAAAGTGAAGCGGTGATTACTACTGCGGAAGTCATTACTGCTTTTCCAATCGCGTTTCACAAGTTGGTGTTCAGATTTCTGAAAATAATGATTCGATATAGGGTTGCTATTAAGCAGCAATTGCTGTGTAACAATTTTTTTTGTAAACAGGGTTCCATAATTTGTTATTTTTATTTATAAGTCTATTCGATTAATTTTATTTAATGTACTCTCTCATTGTATATATTTTTATTTATCATGTTTAATATTTACATTGTAAATTTAAGGCGAGAGTGAAACCGCGCGCGCAAGCATAGCTAGCAAAATCGATCGCACTTGACCGCTGTGACGTAACGATCCTTTTGTTCGCCTGCCGGTGCGCAGCTCCCGATGCACTCGCATTCCAGTCGCAGCGGCAGTCTGAAATCAATACCCGCGGCGAATGCACGCACGTTTTCGCTCCCAGCCTCTTTACGTAGTTTACGATAGTTACTTCAAATTTAAGTCTTTATCATCTAGAATCACTCTTCAACTTCATCTGTTCTGTTTCTTGCAATCCTTTCTTTCTGTATCTCTAATCTGTACCCTTCTTGTATATATAGTGAACTTCTATCACCTTATAAACCTTTAAAACTTATAAATAGTTTTCTTTAATAATCCCGATAGACATCGCTATATAAATGGTGACCCCGTTCATAGCCGTTTAGCAACGGAGTAGTAAATAGTTTTCTACCGCACGGTGCGGATATTTTTTATTTGTTGGCTGGATAATGAGCATTCGCGAACGTTCTACGATGTCAAATGAGGACGCGGAAAGATCGGTGTACAAAGTCGGACTCAAGATACCACCGTTTTGGGCACAAGAGCCTGCGCTATGGTTTGCACAGATTGAGGGGCAATTTCTCATCTCGGGAATAACGGCGGATAGTACCAAATTTTATCACGTGATCGCACAGCTAGACCATCAGTACGCTGTAGAGGTAAAAGATATAATTACTACGCCGCCTGCGGATAATAAATATGAGAAATTAAAAGCAGAGCTTATAAAGCGCTTGTCAGAATCCCAGGAACGGAAGGTGAAACAGCTACTAGTACATGAAGATTTGGGAGATCGCAAACCCTCACAGTTTTTAAGACACCTTCAGACGTTAGCTGGGCCAAACATTCCAGAATCATTTTTACGGACGCTGTGGTCGAGCCGTTTACCATCAAATATCCAGACAGTACTTGCCACGCAGACGAAAACAACATTGGAAGCGGTCGCGGAACTGGCAGATATGGTTTACGAGATTGCATCTAGCTCCCCAATGGTAGCCAGCATAACCCCTAGTACCAGCGACTCGGACAGACCAGTGGGTGAGGCCCTTGTGGAATCAATTAAGGCAGTGACGGGGGATACCAAGTACCATCAGTTACTCCGTAAGTACCCTGACATTACTAAACCTGCCGGCACTCAACGCGAGGTAAAACATCATACACTGCATTACATTAGAACAACGCAAGGCCCCCCAGTTTCGTGCCGCCCTCGGCGACTGCCTCCTGATAAATTAAAGGATGCTCAAAAGCAGTTCGAGGAGATGCTGGCAAATGGGACTGCTCGCCCTTCTGATAGTACTTGGTCATCACCACTCCATTTAGCACCAAAGAAGGACAATGGTTGGCGTCCTTGCGGCGACTACCGCGCATTGAACTCGAGGACTATTCCTGACAAATATCCAATTAGGCACATTCAGGACTTTACACACCATCTGGCCGGGACTAAGATATACTCTAAGATTGATCTCGTAAAAGCTTTTAGCCAAGTACCAGTTAATCCAGACGATATAAGCAAGACAGCGATAACAACACCGTTCGGACTCTTCGAGTTTCCGTTTATGACGTTTGGGTTACGAAATGCGGCCCAAACGTTTCAACGTTTCATAGACGAGGCACTTAGAGGGCTAGATTTCTGTTATGGGTTCATTGATGACGTCTTGATTTACTCGCAGAACGAGGAGCAGCACCTGCAGCACCTCCAGCAGCTTTTTCAAAAACTGTCAGATTACGGTATGTTAATAAATACCGCTAAATGTGAGTTTGGTAAATCTCATATAACATTTTTGGGGCATGAAGTGTCTGCAGATGGCATCCGTCCATTATCGGACAAGGTGGAGGCGTTGCAGAACTATCCAGCACCCAAGACAGTAAAAGAACTACGCAGGTTCCTTGGTATGTACAATTTTTATCGCCGCTTTGTACCGGGAGCAGCTAAAATACAGTCTCCTCAAAACAATCTGCTAGGAGGCTCGAAAACTAAAGGCAATCAAAGCATAACGCTCACACCACTAATGCTAGAAGCCTTCAACAGCTGTAAGTCTAGTCTTGTCTCTTCAGTTATGCTAGCACATCCAGAACAAGATGCTGAGTTGGCTGTACATACAGATGCGTCTGACACGTCCATTGGAGCCGCACTTCAGCAGCGCATGAGGAACACCTGGAAGCCATTAGCTTTTTTCTCACGACGGTTAACATCTGCACAGAAGAAATACAGTCCGTACGACCGCGAATTGTTGGCCATCTATGACGCTATTCGGCACTTCCGTCACATGGTCGAAGCAAGGCCTTTCACGGTATTTACGGACCACAAACCGCTGACGTATGTTTTTAGAAATAATCGTGAGAAGTGCTCACCCAGACAGTATCGATACCTTGATTTTATTTCGCAATTCACCACAGATTTACAATACGTTACTGGTAAAGAAAACGTAGTAGCAGATGCTTTTTCTCGAATAGAAGCAATTTCGGTACCAGTTGACTATGAAGCACTTGCACATTCTCAAGAGGAAGATTCAGAGCTGCAAGCACTCATACAAGATGGTACGACAGCACTTAAATTACAAAAAGTAAAATGTCCAGAGGGGAATATTACTTTATTCTGCGAAATGTCTAAACAGCCTCGCCCATATTTAACTGTCACTTTTAGAAGACCTGCATTCGACGCACTACACAGATTAAGTCATCCTGGTGTGAAGGCAACCGTCAAGCTAGTGACAGGACGATATGTATGGCCGGGAATAAAGAAGGACTGCAAAAATTGGGCCAGAGAATGCACAGATTGTCAGAGAAATAAAATTCACCGACACACTCACTCTCCCACCTCCCCGTTTCCTGTTCCTTCCCGTCGTTTTTCCCATGTCCACATGGACATAGTAGGGCCATTACCTTTTAGTTCTGGTTTCAGATACTGCCTTACAGTCATCGACCGCTTCACTCGGTGGCCTGAGGCATATCCTTTGGCCGACATCACCTCCGAGACCTGCGCCCGCGCCTTCGTCACGGGCTGGGTGGCCCGCTTTGGCTGCCCACAGAAAATCACCACCGACAGGGGCCGACAGTTCGAGTGCGAGCTTTTTCGCAATCTAACGGCCATCCTCGGTACTCAGCATCGTCCCACTACAGCTTATCATCCGGCGTGCAATGGTATGGTTGAACGCCTACATCGCCAGTTGAAGGCCGCCATTAGATGCCACTCGACCAAAAGTTGGACAGAGGTTCTCCCGCTGGTGCTGCTAGGCATCCGCAGCGCATGGAAAGAAGATGTGAAAGCTTCCGCCGCGGAGCTTGTTTACGGCGAGCCACTACGTCTTCCTGGAGAATTCTTCGTGCCGGCCACAGACATCACCCACGACTGGTCCAACTTCATTGAACGTCTCCGTCACCATATGGCACAGTTATCTCCAAAAGTACCTAGTAGACATGGAAAGAAAACATTTTATGTACCTAAAGATCTAACTACTGCAGACTATGTTTTTCTTCGTCGAGATGCCTCAAAATCATCATTAGAACCACCGTACACCGGTCCATATAAGGTACTAAAACGATCAGAGAAGACAATGATCCTGGAGTTGACAAACAGACAGGTTACAGTATCAATTGATCGGGTGAAGCCAGCCTACGTCACTGTAGAAGATACCGCTACCAAAGATGACCTCATAGACTCCACACTTGCTGCTGATGTTCCAGTAAAGAAGACTAGATTCGGTAGAACAGTCCGCTTCCCGGACAACTATCAACCTCGGTAGCCTCGGTCTCAGCAGGGGGGTAGTGTAGGGTTCCATAATTTGTTACTTTTATTTATAAGTCTATTCGATTAATTTTATTTAATGTTCTCTCTCATTGTATACTATATTTTTATTTATCATGTTTAATATTTTCATTGTAAATTTAAGGCGAGAGTGAAACCGCGCGCGCAAGCATAGCTAGCAAAATCGATCGCACTTGACCGCTGTGACGTAACGATCCTTTTGTTCGCCTGCCGGTGCGCAGCTCCCGATGCACTCGCATTCCAGTCGCAGCGGCAGTCTGAAATCAATCCCGCGGCGAATGCACGCACGTTTTCGCTCCCAGCCTCTTTACGTAGTTTACGATAGTTACTTCAAATTTATGTCTTTATCATCTAGAATCACTCTTCAACTTCATCTGTTCTGTTTCTTGCAATCCTTTCTTTCTGTATCTCTAATCTGTACCCTTCTTGTATATATAGTGAACTTCTATCACCTTATAAACCTTTAAAACTTATAAATAGTTTTCTTTAATAATCCTGATAGACATCGCTATACGTACAAAAAAATCAACCTACAATAAATATTTTTGTATAAAAAAGTTATGTTACTCCTTGAATTGTCCCCTTTATGTTTTACTATGGTATACAAATTCAAACTGTTTTGAAGTAACGATTTGAAAATACGATTGTATGTCTTACAGTTCATATCGTTGTTGCTTAGGTTTCCTTAAAAAAATACTTAAAACTGTTTTTCTTTCTCTCACTTATATGTATATAATTATACTATACATAAACTAGTAAGCAATATTTAAAAAATAGACAACATTGTTGCTTGAGTTGGGGGCCGCAACTGCAAGCTGTAAGCCGTAAGCTTTACGCATCGTCAGCAACCTTGAGAAGGCTGCGCAACTTCTTACCCACTGCCACTAAAATTACGCCAGCGCAATTGCTGCAGTGTTCCCAATGCTTGGGGTATGGCCACAGCAGGGCCTTCTGCAGAGAGAAGGAGACCTGGTGCAGCCACTGTGGAAAAGCAGGCCATATTGTTATGGACTGCCCCACATGGTCTGACGTCGGGGCCCCTCCTTCCTGCAGGAACTGCTGTAAGTCACAGATGGCTCAAAGGGACCATAATGCATTTAGTGGAGAGTGCCCTATAAGAAAGAAGTGGGACCGGTTGGCCAGATCAGCGGTAGCTTACTGCTAAGGGCACCTCAACAGCAACCACTACCTACCGCGTGCTACAGGCGAACCTACAGCGAAGTAGGCTAGCAACAGAGGAAGTGCTCATAGAGGCGCACAAAAGAAAGACGGCAATTGCACTACTTCAGGAACCCTATGTGGGGACAGGCCACCAAATGAAGACAAAGTCTGGAGTGCGCCTCTACCAATGCGACGGACAAGACAGAGTCAAGGCGGTCATCGCCATTTTTGACAGCAACTTGACCGTGACCCAACATCCAGAACTGACCACCAACAACATCGCGGTGGTGGAAATAATCACAAGAACCGGCACCGTCGCATTGGCTAGCTTCTATTTTGAGCCAAACCAGCCTATTGACCCCTACCTAGAGCAACTAAAGAAAATGGAGAAAATGACCACTAAAAACATTTTAGTAGGAGGGGATAGCAACGCAAAAAGTACGTGGTGGGGCAGCACCGTAATGGACCATAGAGGGGATGACATGGCTGGAGCACTGCATGAAATGGGTTTACACGTGCTAAACAGCGGTAATGTACCTACTTTTGATACCATCAGAGGAGGCAGGCGCTTCACAAGCTACATAGATGTGACGGCGTGTTCGGAAGACCTTCTTAGCCACGTAGAAAACTGGCACGTGGACGAGGGGCTGACCAGCTCGGATCACAATGGTATAGAGTTCACGATCACCACACAGAAAACAAAGGGCATCAGGATGGAGAGAACCACTCGCACTTTCAACACCAAAAAAGCCAATTGGCGCAAATTCAAAGAAACATTAGGCCAACTACAAATTACAAATAAATTAGAATTACATACAATAGAATCAATAAGAAGCAAAATAGAAATAGAAAAAATAGCAGATACATATAATAGAACAGTAGCAGAAGCGAGTGGTCTCTCGATCCCTAGAAAAAAGGTAAAAAATCAGATAGTCGTGCCGTGGTGGTCGGAAGAGCTCGCCGAATTGAAGAGAAAGGTCGCCACTAAGAAGCGGAGGATCCGAAACGCCGCACCACATCGCAGAGAGAACGTGGTTGAAGCATACCTCACAGAAAAGAAAGAGTACGAAACCGCTGTCTCCAACGCCCAGACGACCTCGTGGAAGAACTTTTGCACTAAACAAGACCGTGAAAGCGTATGGGACGGTATATACCGGGTGATGACCCGCACTTCAACCAGACCCGAAGATCAACTGCTCGTCTACAACGGCATAAACCAGACTGCCAAAGAATCTGCGGAATTACTGGCAAGAACATTCTACCCGGAGGACCTAGAAGAAACTGACGAAGAGAGTCACAAAATGGCAAGAACTAAAGCAGAGAGCGCAAATGACGGGTCGGACACTGATGTTTCTGACCCCCCTTTCACGATAACAGAGCTTAAGTCCGCCATTGACTCCTTCAACCCGAAGAAGGCTCCGGGTAGTGATGGTTTAACCGCCGACATCTGCCGCGCTGCCGTCGGTGCAGACCCTGAACTGTATCTTAAGATCATAAACAAATGTTTGGAACATGGCTCTTTTCCGGTGGTATGGAAGCGGGCCACAGTTGTTATCTTAAGGAAGCCAGGGAAGGATAACTACCATCAGCCAAAATCATATAGACCAATTGGCCTCCTCCCTGTGCTTGGTAAGATATTTGAAAAGATGCTGGTTGGGAGGCTAAAGCACCATTTGCTGCCGCGAATGAGCTCCCACCAATATGGCTTTATGCCACAAAGAAGTACTGAAGACTCTCTCTATGTCCTCATGAATACCATCAGAGCAAACCTGAAAAGAAAAAAGATCATTACGCTCATATCGTTAGACATAGAGGGAGCCTTTGATAGCGCATGGTGGCCTGCCATCAGGAACCGACTGGCCGAAGAAGGATGCCCAATTAATATAAGAAGAGTTTTCGGCGACTATATGTGCAAGAGGAGTGTAGAGGTGCGCTACGCTGGTGAGAAGGTTGAGAGAAAGACCACCAAAGGATGCGTCCAAGGGTCCATCGCCGGCCCCATTCTATGGAACCTGCTGCTGGACCCTCTGCTAAAAGAATTGGAGAAAAGAGAGGTCATAGCCCAAGCCTTTGCAGATGACGTCATCCTAGTCTTCATAGGAGAGACCGGGAGGGAAATTCAGGAGGCGGCGAACCCGATTCTGGCGCGCGTTGAGAGGTGGGGCATAGAAAATAAGCTTAAATTTGCTGCGCACAAGACAAACAGCCTTACAATCACAAACAAGCTTAAATTCGATGCCCCTCGCCTCAGCATGAGCGGAATTGCGATCGAGGGCCGCACCGAGATCAAACTCCTGGGACTCACGATAGACCGTAAGCTCATATTCAACCAGCATGTGGCGAACATATGCAAGAAAGCGGCAGGTATATACAACCACTTGTCACGGGCCGCGAAGGTGCATTGGGGATTGAACCCGGAGGTGGCTAGATCCATTTACATGGCTGCCGTAGAACCCGTTGTAACCTACTCGGCTGCGGCCTGGTCCTCAGCCGCGGACAAGATTACGACGCGTAAGCAGCTGGGAGCGTTGCAGCGGGGGTTCGCGCAGAAGATGTGTAGGGCGTATAGAACGGTATCACTCAACTCTGCCCTGGTGCTGACCGGGACACTTCCCCTGGACCTCCGTGTTAAAGAGGCAGCCGCCCTTTATGAGGCCAGGAAAGGAGTGCCCCGGCCCGACCTACGGGGCAGAGACATAGAGATGCCACACTCTGCACTTACACTGCCACATCCGGCCGAATACACAACAATCGAGCTCACGCCTATTACGCAGGACATACAGCTACACACGCATATGCACGACATCCGCATTTACACAGCGGCAGCAAGATTGGCGGCAAGGTTGGTGCAGCGCTATCCCTGTGGAATAGCGCTGGCGAAACTAAAGCCGTAAAGCTTGTACTGCCGCCCTACGCCACCGTATATCAGGCTGAGCTCCTCGCAATACACAAAGCCTCGGAGGCGCTGTTAACTAGGAAGGAGAGTACTTTTGGCATTTATAGTGACTCTATGGCAGCTCTCCAGACCGTCACAAACGTGACTTCCCTACACCCCCTCGCAGTGAACACGCGCAGAAACTTTTTGATGGCAAAAAACCAGTCTAAAACAGTGGTTCTATACTGGATCAAAGCGCACTCAGGGTTGGAGGGAAACGAGAGAGCCGATCAACTTGCCAAGGAGGCCGCTATAAACTCCAAAAAGAAACCAGACTACGACGTGTGCCCCATTTCATTTGTTAAGAGATGCATCAGAAGTGAATCTCTTGAGAAATGGAACGAAAGGTACATGTCTAGCCGCACTGCCGAGATCACAAAGTTGTTTTTCCCCAATGCCACAACAGCTTACCAAACCACCCGGAAGCTCACGCATACTCACCTCACCACACAGGCTCTTACGGGTCACGGCGGGTTCTCCGCATACTTGAACAGATTCAAGTGCAAGGACAGCCCGTCGTGTGCATGTGACCCTGACACACCGGAAACCCTCCCACACATCCTCTCCGAGTGCCCTATACACGCTCTCGAGAGACTAAACATAGAGATACAGACAGGTATGGCGATGAAACCGAGTAATTTCGCTGACCTAATTACAGGCAAGCATAGTAATGTTTTTATGAAATATTGTGAAAAAATTGTTAATGTTGTAAGGTTAAGAAATAAGACATAGAAATAATAACATCACAAGTTTAATTAACAAGAATAGCACACATACCTGCGTGTATGTGCGCTTATTCAAATATAATTATATAGTAAGAAATTAATTTTAAGTCACCATAAAACAATGTTCATAGCAATAAGTAAAAGATAAGAAATAGTTATGTATAAAATAAGCTGCCCACACATATTAAAAATAAGATCTCCGATCATGTTGGAGGAAGTAGCATTAAAAAAAAAAAAATAAAAAAAAAATCTCTGCTGCTTCCAGTTCTAGATTATGCTGACGCCTACTATCTTAATCTCACAGAGGACCAGCTAAATAAACTTGAGCGTCTTCAAAATGTTTGTATTCGGTTCATATTTGGCTTACGCAGATGACCATGTTTCTGAGTACTGCTTAAAACTCAAGTGGCTTCCTATTCGTCTTCGCCGGAATATTACTCATATACTCTCCCTTCTTCATAACATATTGTTTAATCCCACCTATCCTTCTTATCTTACTCATTACGGTCATCAGAAAACTTAAGCCTTAAAACCCCCCCCACACAGCACCACCTTTTATTATTCTTTTACCGTCCAAGCTGTTCGTCTCTGAAATTCACTTCAAGTTGCGATCAGGCGTGCGAAATCTATTCACACATTTAAGAAGCTCATGAAAAACTTCTATCTTACCATTATTTTTTTTTTTAATAATATTACCACATAAAAATAAATAACATTAGAAAACCACGAAGGTTTGTAACAATGCTATTCACAGCTTAGTCGAAAACAATGTATAAATTGAAATAACATTTCATTTAACCCTGCCCCGCTAAAAAGCTGCCATAGATGCTACTTTCCTACCTGAGACTACTATTATGTTTATGTAGGTTTATTTATTTATATTATTATGGTATATTAAACGTTATTATTATTTTTGCTTAATTTATAAAATCACACTACTCTAGTATGTTTTAATAGTTTCACCTCTGATCATACAGTTTATTAGCTCTCTCCACCCGACTGGTTGTCTGGAAGAAATCGCTTTAAAGCGATAAGACCGCCAAACTGTAAGTTATTAATAACTTTGTAAGTTATTTATATTTGTGTTCATGTTTATGTTTCATAGTGTTGCAATAAAAGTATTAGCTATCTATCTAACAGGTAAGTGTTCAGTGCTGCATAATATAATGTTAGAATTGTGGTAAACTTTTGACTTATAAGCTTTTTTCATAGTGTGTAGGCAGAAAACTAGTTTTCCTTCCAAAAATGAAAAGCGTACAGCTAATTCCAACTGGCAGACTTATAAAAAGTTTCATTAATAATATAATAAAAATAATTTTTCATTTACAAACCCGTTAATCCGATAAGGGGGAATTTGTAAATAGCTCAACATCTTTGTTACTGCCGTCGACGGTCATAATCGGCGGTAATTTAGATTCACGCAATACGCAGACTTATTAGCCAACATGCCATGGTCGCATAAATCCAGTACAACTTTTGTTAGCTATGTGAGCCTTAAAGCTGATTAACATTAGGACAGTTAAGGGCGCAAATCGCTTGGCAAGCTACAGCTGGTGGTACTGTCATGATGTCATCGTGTAAACAGCTTCAGGTTAAGGCGTTTTTGTTAAGATAAGTTTTACTAGAATCTTATATAGATCTGAATTATGGAAAAAATACTGTAAAACAGAGTTATCTGCCCTATTTATAAAGAGGTAAAGATTGTGATTTTGTTTGTTTGTGGAAGGTAGTTTCTGGAACTACTGGTACACACGCGTGCACATCAACCTATCACAAACTGTCAAATATCCTCAATAGACTTTAAACTGTATGCCCAATGCATAAGGTTGAAAATGTATTGAGAAATTTATTTATTTATTTTATTTATTTATTTATTTATGACACAATAACAACCTACAAACCAAGTATGATACTTAAATGTAATATTATCTAAAACATGATCTAAGTTTGGAGCCGATGACTATTGTGCACAGCATTCAAATAAAATGTTAATGTTTAAGTTACACAAACTACTACCAATTCTAAAAAACAAATTATACAAGAATAAGACATTTTTCGGAGGAAAAAAAAATAAAAGAAAACATTACAACTTATTAATTAAGAAGCATTCTGACTGTGAGACTTTAGACTAGCTATAAATGATTTAAAACTGTGCTGGAATATATTAGTCCAACAAAGCTATTCAAATTCAATTTGACAGTTTTCGATAGGTTGATGTGCAGGCGTCTGTACAATTCCAAGAAATCTTTCGCTAATAGAATGACATAGATAGTCCTTGTGGGTAACATAGGCTATTTTAATGAAGATTTTTTTTACGGAAAAATACTAATAAGAGTGCTAGTATTCAAATAAGAGAGAGAGAGAGAGAAACATTTATTGACCACACACATACATAAAACATAACAATAAAAACAAACAAAAGGTCAATCAGGACCCCGCCTCAGCTTGTGTTGTTGCGAACGAAGCATGTCGCAACAACGCTGGTATTCTGGCGGAGCCTGTCGCCGCGCCGGTGCGCGGTGCAAAACAATATTATATGGACAACGTACATTACAAACAAACAAACAAAAGAGACAGAAACAAATAAAAAATAAATAAAAAACAAGCGTTGGCAGAAAGACCAAAACTCCTTAGCCTTTAGGGGTTTGAGCAAATAAAAACACCTGTCAATTCGAGACAAAAAGAAAAGGAGTGTTGCCAATCCGCCAACACTTTGTTAAATATTCTATTACAATTCTACCTACACAGTTTGTGATATTTTCTAATTAATTAAATGTGACGTTGAGTCAAAGTCAAAGTCAAAATTGTTTATTCAAATTAACTTACGAAAAGTGCTTTTCAATCGTCCACACATTTTTTACCTACTACCCATTCAGGACGTCTATTTTTAGCTGTGGAGAAAAATGGGCGCTAGGAACTTCACAGCTTTAATAGAAGTAACGAAATTTACTAAAAAAAAAAAGTATGTAATTACCAAATCATACAATATTTACAACTAAAAACTTTCAAGAACCGGAAATTACAAATAATGCATGCATAATTTATACATTTACTTAACATTACATTTTATTCTAAAAAAAACGTACTTTGGCACTATTGTATGTACTAATTCAAAACAATAGAACGACGCTTTATACCTATATACAGTGTGCGAGAATTGGAGGAATGTCAGTTCCACGCATTTTTATCATGAACATAATCATTTACATTGTAATAGCCCTTTTTTTAAAGTGTGTCTTAAATTTCTCAATGGGCAAAATTAAAACATTCGGGATTTTATTATAATACCACCTTATCCCATGAATGATCCATAAACTTTCGGCAGTCGAAATTTAGGTAAGTATTACAAGTTTATTTTTATTTCTAGTAGGTATTAAGATTGTGTATATAAAAGCTTTCACACGGCTTGAGGTACCCTTTACGTACCTCGCCGCCCCCAAAAAAGCCCGGTGACGCTGAAAATGCCGTTTGAGGCAATCAGCAATCTCTCTCAAAAAAAAAATTTAAAGGCGTAAAGTGGTCTAAGTATATTTGTTAAGTTGTATTTTCGATAAATAAAAAAAAAGCACTCTTCATTTGCATATTATTTTTGGAGAGATTTGCTGATTGTCTCTTGGCATTTTCGGAGTCACCGGACTTTTTTGGTAGCGGCGAGAAAAGAGAGAATGGCACCATGAACTAGTGCGTGTCCTCGTTCCCTACTGGATTCGCCGAGGGCTTCGGATCGGATCGGGGCGATTGTGGAAAAATAACACGAGCTACCTGTCTAAATCAGTCATCATCCAACGTTGGTTTTGTAACTGTGTTAATATTACTTCTACATGCCATCTCATTACGCACCCTCGCCTATGCAAACATTTGGCTAGCAGTTTAAAATAAGAGCCTAGAAACCCTTATTTCGTTAGCGAGGTGATTGTACAAATTTAATGTTAAACTCCTTATTTACAACTCAGTGCTTAGATGTTACGTCTGCTTGAAACCCGTTAGAATGGCTACGTATATGCCCCAAGCAGCCATGCATTGCAGGTTGAAGGTTATGTTGGAAGTTATGATACACATTGTTACATCAAATAAGTTATTTTAACCGCTTCTGTAGTCTAATGGTTCGAATCCGCGAAGTCAAAAATATATTGGGTGGTTTGCACCGTGGTGCGAATCGCTGAAGTACGAAAAAGACATTCGCCGATTAACACCACGGTTTGAAACAGCCAATTCAAAAAGCGTCCTTCTGCGATTTACACCGTGGTGCGAACCAGTCGTGGTGCGAATCGATGAAGTACCCAGAAAACCGGTCTCAGACACAGAGGTGCCGGTTTGGTTGGTGGTAGAACTGGTTTTGTGTTCCGTCAGTTAGAGATAATTTAGCCAGTGCCTTAGTTGTTAAGGATTCCGGGTGAAGTGCGTTTCCATCTTCAGCCATATCGTCACTTAACATTAAGTGAGATAAAAGTAAAGTTTTTTTTTTAAAGAGATTGCTGATTGCCTCATACGGCATTTTCAGCTTCACCGGGCTTTTTTGGAGGCGGCGTGGTACGTAAAGGGTACCTCAAGCCGTGTGAAACGAATCACCTTCAGAGGTTTCCTAGAGGGAACGGCATCGCACACTTAAAAGTGCGCGTCCCCGTGCCCTACTTGATTATCCAAAGGGTTCGGACCGGATCGGAAAAAGCCAAGTGATTAGGTACCCGTAATGAATTTAAAAAAATGGTAACGTATCTGCCCCAAGCTGCTTTGCATATAGCTATTATATTTTGTAGGTTACGACGAGATACAATAAAATTAATGGACATAAAGGCATAATGACTAAGACCTCAGTGCCGACAACGCGTAACGCGTTAATTATAGCTTTGGAGTTACTGGGTTAATATGCCGCGGACACAACCGAGATAGCTTGTCACCAGATGAACCTTAAGTACGCCTATTTACCGGCCATGTCAAATAAAGAGAAATTGGTACCTTCCACCGTTCTGGCACAGTATTCATATTTTACCTACCAGTAATCGGACTCCTTTGTTGTTGAATGCATGCCGCCACTGCGTATACCTACGCACAGAAGCTCAATCAATGGTCAGGGTTGTCATAACAAAAACTACTTAAATATTCTACATAAAAGTTTTAATTTGAAATAACTACCGGTCGTCCCGTGGAAATCGGTGGAATTTCAAATTTTTATTAAACCTTGATGTAGATTTAGTTTAAAACAGAACAAATCGTGTAGCCCATTATAATTATGGACGTGCAATATAGGTATAGGCAGGTATTAAATTTCGTTACACTTAACATGTACACCCCTTCAGACTAGAGCAGGCAAACTAAGCGAGATTGCCTGCGCCGACTCTGCCGCTCGTTTCCCCGCATCCGCGCATCGTTGCCCCACGCTTGTACTCACTTGATGTTATGTGATTTATTTATTTTTTATTTATTTTATTTTATTTAGGATAACAACAGCCATCAATTTACATAGATACAATTTGTTTTTAGCATGGAATTTTAGGGCCTATAAAAGTTACCCACTCATTCAATTAAGAAAATAGAATCACCGAGTAAATTACATTACCGAATGAGTAGTACTTACTAAAACTTAAAAACAAAAATATAGAACCATAAAAAGAGCTATACTTAAAGAAATTAGACTTAATAATAATTAAAAAAATAAATAAATTATTTTTTTCACTGTATTTTATAATTTTTACAAATATTTAATTTAGCTTCAGTGCAGCAATTAGCACTAAAAATAAAAAGTAAAATTAAAATAAAAATATACATACATATTACATAGGTATATACACAAAAAAAAATGAAAGGGCCAATGATGGAAGTGCACTTTACCCGGGATGCTCTTGCCTATGCTTAGCAGTGGGGCAAAATAGGCTAATAAAAAAAGATACAAAGAAAATAATTTAAGACATCCGGCGTCCGGCCGGCGCGGCGGCGGAAGGTTTGGCATAGCGACAACAGACTTGCTGCGGTCTTTACATAAATCATCACAAAACATTCCTCTACCTTAGTTACTTTGTCTAAGGTAACAAATAACAATTTATGATTCATTTACTAATGTGGAACGAATGAAGTTAAACCTTGTGTTTATGCAATAGTATATTTTAGTTTCCACGTTTTCAGGCCAACCCACTGTTAAAGCTATAAACGCTCCCGGCTGTTAGTATAAACGAAGTTCATTTAGTGAACATGGATATTAGAAGTCACCTACATTGTATTCACTTTGACAAATTAAAATATCTTGCAAGTTATAGTTTCTATATAGCTACTAAATCGGTGATGTGAATAGTGAAAATGTTATGTTTCTTTTTTATATTTAACAGGTAAGCACAGTGCTTTGATCGCACCTGATGTTAAGTGATGATAAGGCCAATTGATGGAAGCGCACTTCACCCGGAATCCTTAACTAGAGAGGCCCTGGCTATCTTATTTCTAGCTGCCGGAACACAGCAATGCTACAAACATTGATGATATGGCGACATATTTAGATAAGATGGCGGTAACTAGCCTGGCGGACAAACAAGCCCTACTACCAACCGAATGGATCGAATGAAATGAATGACTGAAGCTGCGTTGCCTGTCGACTAGACATATTAAGAAATCACAGATTCTGCTGATTGTAAGCAGACACCGCAGGTAACAGATGATAATAGTAAAGTTAACAGGTAAGTCCATAGAAAAACTTTAAAAAATTCTTTAATTTTTAAAACAAAAGATTATTATTAGAAAAAATTGTCCAAATTTTTTAACAGATTGTTAATGGTATGTAATAGCAAGCTATGACGTCACAATTATGTTGCATTAGTTGTGTGTATATTGACCTCTTTTCAAGTTACAATAATTCGCGTTTAGGGTAAACCAAAAATGATTAATGTTTCTAAGGTGGCGTCATTCATTTGTACAATTATTTTTTTTTAATTAATTGCTGTTGAAGTCAACGTCCTACCGTACCGCGTTTTTTTAGTTGTACTATGATTTATGGTAGTATGATTATATGCAATTAAGATTGTATTAACCACTATAATTGTGGACTATGGCCATAATAACTATTATATCTCAGAACAATTACTAAAGCTATTACTCTTGGTATTACGAGTATATGAAAATATGGTTTCAAGATAGCTTTGCTTGTGTAAAAATGGCGGAACGTTGTCAATAATTAATAGGTTCTAAAAGCACTTGTCTGTGGAACCTGATGCCCGTTCTAAGGAATATATTTGGATTGGGCATACATATCCAATTATCCATTGACCAGATATGTACCATATATGTAGGTACATCTAAGTGAGAGAAATAATTTAAGTTTAAGAATTTTGCTTCACCAGTGAGATTGATACACTTACTAATATATTGTTGGATAGACAGTGCTAATACACAATTACTCGTATACGAGTTATAATATTTATAGTAAGTGGTAATAGGTGTTTTTTTAATTTCTTGAAGATGCAATTCGGCATACAACCTTCCTGATGATAAATAATTTATAATTTATATGACATACATATACTTTTGCAAAATGTGAAGTATCTAACATTAGGTACCTAACGATTTGGTGACCTAACTTCGTAAAAATTGACAAAGTAACAAAAAAATTAAGCATTTTTAAACTATTTAAACGACGACGCCCTCAGACTAGGTGGAACGACGATCTTCGCAAGGTGGCAAGAGCTGGATAAGAGTAGCCGCGGATCGTGCTCAGTAGCGTGCACTTGGAGAGCCCTATGTCCAGCAGTGGACGTGTGTAGGCTGATATGAAACAATTAAAAAAAACAGTATGCCTACTTATACCCTGATAATATTTTTATATTTTAGGGATAGAATAGCATCAGACACTGTACTTGTAGAATAATGGGCGCTCATTACGCCGCGCGCCGGTCAGGCCGATCCTTCGACGTCCAGGCAGCGCGCTATCGGAATCAATCACCCGTTGCGTCTGATGGACCCCACTCCGTTCACACTTAAAGTAATGCTGGGGTAATCCAGCACCCACTTTCACTTCAAGGCTTTCCCTGATTTATGAGGCTATAAGGTTACTACTACGTAACCAACAAATAAGTATTATGTAAATAAAATCTTAATATGGGTATGCTCGCGATTATTTTTATACAATTTTTTCAAGGTTCGTAGCCATAGAGAGACTTACGTAGATGGCAGTTAGAGACATCAAAAGTTTGGTAATTGTTATTCCTTAATTTTTTTTGTACATAAATACATCTAGCACAGTCACGCACATTTTAATGGTCCTTCGAGCCAGATGGTTGGTGTTCCAACAGCAGTATGCAAATGAGACGTGTGAATGATTGATGACAGTAAAGCGATGACTCCGGAGAGCAGCACGTGTACTTCTATGGAGGAAAGGAGAAGGTGGGATAAGGTCAAAGAGTTCTTCAGAGCACTCGCCGTGGTACAAGCGATAGAAAACGCTGAGTGACGCTATATCTCTACGCAATTGTAGGGGTTCGAGAGTATTAGTGACCTCTGCATTGCCGATAATGCGTACAGCGCGACGCTGCAATCTGTCTAAGGCATCGAGAAGGTACTTTGCGGAACCGTCCCAGATGTGCGAGCAATACTCCACGCAAGACCGTACCTGAGTCTTGTACAAAAGACACAACTGGTCAGGCGTAAAGAATCGCCGCACTCTGTTCAGGACACCGAGTTTTCGTGAGGCAGTTTTGATCACGGCTTCGATGTAGTCCTTTTGATTCAGATCACAGCGAATCGTCATACCGAGCATGTTGATATTGCTCTGCAGGCTTAGAGATGTGCCCTGAAGAGTTGGAAGGGGAAGGAATGGTGACTTCTTGGCCGTAAACGCACATACCTGTATTTTCTTGGCATTGATATATTAGTTAATGTTACGTTTATTCATACATTTATGAAGAAACAGAAAATACTATATAACTTGATTATTAAAAAAAAACATGATATTACACATGTAACAATCAAATAAAAAATTTACAAAAAAGAAAAAATCCGTCTTAATTCCAATAGTTACCGTGACAAAGCACACGCCGTTCTACTCCACGCTACAGACGATGATCATTATCAAGATTAATGTCTTGAGCCGACAACGAAAAAGAAACAAACACATAGAAGAGAAAATAGTATGAATTATGAAACTGACAAATACCGCTTTACGTATGTACGATGGATACGATCGTAGCGTCGTCAAGCTAAAATTACTCTTATTGCATTGGTAAAACGTTGGTTTGTGTAATGTAATGATGTTCTCGGGGTAGCGTTATTTGTACGAGCTTTCGGTAAAAGTCCCGAACAAATGGAGAAAGATTGTCGCCGGACGACAGTCACGAGCCACGCCTGTAAGCGACTATAGCGGACGAGGAATATTTTAAAGGAATGCTTTAACAAAATTTGCAGCAAATTCCTTTGAAACGGTGCGTCCATATTTTATTGCAGCGAAATTTATAAACAAGTGGGTATGCCGTTTGCATACTAAACATTTGAGTGAAATAACAATTTTTTTTACTGTGTATCGACGCCGCGCTTATTATTAGAAGTGATGTCAAATGTTACACATCATATGCGACTCTGTAAGGCTCGCTTGTTTTTTTTTAAGTCCGCCTCCGTTAGTGTCGCTACATCCACAGTATTGTTGTCCTCCGACAGTTTCATACAGAATTCATTTCATTTATTAATTTAAGTTACAAGACGTAATCGTGTTAGTAAAACTTTTTCAATGTTAATAGGCAATTATTTACCGCTGTAAAATTTAATGCTAAATACAAGATAGCCAGTCGCTCAGTAATTTAGGATTCCGGGGAAGTGCGCTTCTAAATTTATTTGGCTTATCGTCTCTTATCATAAGGTGATTTTTTTTAATACTTGAATAAATGACTCGTAACAATGAGCACAAATTGAGCTACGAAAATCAAACCTTAACTTCCGATGCTGATGTTGCTGCGGCATTTGAGAAGTTTTTTACTGATATTCCAGTTTCAACTACAAAGGCTTTAGACTCCTCCCCCACTGTAGCTGAAGCGGTTCTAAAGGAAATGTCAAACCTAGTAAAAACTATTTTAGTTTTCAAAAAATTGATTTTAGAGATATAATTAAAACTTTTAATACTCTTAATAAAAAGAAGACTGCTGATCTGTGGGGTAATTCCGTCGACGTCACTAAATCCGTTATTGAGACAATAGCTCCAGTTTTAGCTTGCATATTTAATGAATGCATTGACTGTGGTGTTTTTCCTGACCTAATGAAGCACAGTAAAGTAATCCCATTATTCAAATCAGGTAGCACATGTGACCCCTCTAACTTTAGACCAATTTCTGTGTTACCCACATTTAGTAAAATATTTGAAAAGATAATTCTAGACCAAATTCAAGTTCATTTTTATAGAAATAAACTTTTACATTCTAGACAATATGGTTTCACTAGGGGGCGCTCGACTACTGACGCTGGTGTTGAGCTTATTCTTCAAATATTTAATGCCTGGGAGGATTCTCACGATGCCGTAGGGGTTTTTTGTGATTTATCCAAGGCCTTTGATTGTGTTTTACATGAAACCCTGGTCAGGAAGCTCTACCCCTATGGAATTAGAGATGCATCACTGAATCTTCTTATCTCATATTTGAGTGATAGGGTTCAGAGGGTTGATGTTAACGGTAAAAGATCTCCGGGATCGGTGGTTACAATGGGTGTTCCACAGGGTTCAATTCTTGGTCCTTTCTTATTTTTAATTTATATTAACGACTTGCCTTACTTTGTAAAAGACAAACATGAGATAGTATTGTTTGCAGATGATACCTCACTTTTATTCAAAGTGAAACGACGACAGCCGATTGATGACGATGTGAACAATGCTGTCACAAAGATAGTTCATTGGTTTAGTGTTAACAATTTGCTATTAAATGAACAAAAAACCAAATGTATAAGATTTGTATTACCCAACGTTAAGGAGGTAAAAACCAGTGTAAAAATTAAAGATAAGAATGTGGACCTTGTGGACACCACAGTGTTTCTAGGCATTACGTTGGATGCAAAGCTACAGTGGCTATCTCTACTATCGCTATTAAAGAAAAGCTTTATAAAAAAGCTTATTATAAAGTGTCTGATTACATTGAAGACAAAACAGCATGGGTTTAAAATGCTCCAATCTATTTCTAATCCAATATATTGTTAAGGTTTTTTAAACTTGTATAACTTGGTAACGTAACGGCATATAATTTTGTAAATGTCGTTACATAATGAATTAAAGCTGTGGAGTTTCTTGCGCCCATTCTTCTCCACAGCTAAAAAATAGACGTCCTGAATGGGTAGTAGGTAAAAAAATTATGGACGATTCAAAAGCACTTTTCTAAAGTTTATTTGAATAAAGAATATTTGACTTTGACTTTGACTTTGACTTGACTCCACTTCACATGTATTTAAGTGGAAATGGAGCTCAGTCACGGAGACAACTGGTGTACCGTGAAAACGTCGCAGCATCAGTCACCCTCACCCTGCCGGCCCACAAGGTATCTCTTCACGCCTCGTTTAAAGGACGCCATTTCATAATGCATGCCAGTTTTAGTAGGTGAAAATTAAACGTATGAAATTTGTTGGGTTCAACGCACACGTTCTACTTAAAATCGGTCACAAAATCGGTACTATAAACCTCGCAGAAAAAACCGGTCCAAATAGCGGTCATACAAAAAGTCGGTCGTGGGCGGAAGCCGTTAAGATTAATCGTAAATTAAACGAAAATTAAACGTATGAAATTCTATGGTGCAACGCACACGTCCTATAAAAAGTCGGTCACAAAATCGGTACTATAAACCTCGAAAAAAAAAATCGGTCCGAATAGCGGTCATACAAAAAGTCGGTCGTGGGCGGAAGCCGTTATGATGATAAGAGACGATTATTTAAAAATATGGAAAATTAATTACGATTATTGAACGTCTTTTTTATTATTACTACGTAGTCTCGGTACTAATAATATTTTACTAACACGAACACGTTCACGTTATACTCCGTCCGACATGACGTGTGGAATCAAAAGCATAAATAATGAAACCGCACCAAACCTTTGCCAAAGTCACTTTACTATGGTACGAGGTAGAATTGTTTATAAATAGGCCATTGTAGGTATATTCTATTTAGTATTCTGCTTAATTAAAATTATATTGTAAGCAAAATATTACTTTTCTATGGTAATAATTTTTTTGCATTAACTTTAAATACATTACGTTACATACGTACAGTATAAAATCTGTGTTACTAAAAATTAAGCTTAAATTAACCTTTGGGGCTAAGGTCACTCGCGTCCGTAGGTTTACCTTTGAGACCCTACACGTGACCCCTGGGTGGTGCTAAATGAGTGACACTGACTGAGTGGTAGAGCCACGCTGCGTTGCAGCACGCATTGGGCCGGATCGCCCGGCGTAATACCACCCTCTCACTAAGTACCGGTGTGAAATAATGGCACTCACTGTGTTTCGTCCGGTCAGTGAAAGGTCAGGAGGCCCTATCCCCCCCCCCCCCTCCCACACACACACAAAAGGAAGGACGAAGCGAAGGGCATTGCCAAGGCAAAGTCATCGTTCATAGGTAGAATTGGCGAGAGGCTAGTGCGTCTTCCTTTGGGTACGCGTGCATTCTGGTCTCTCGCCAAGGCTGTCTTGGGGAATTTTTGTCGACCGTCACTTCCACCACTGCACAACACCGATGATCGCCTTGCCCATACTGCAAAAGAGAAAGTCGATCTCTTGGGTACTTTCGTATCAAAGTCGTGGTTGACGGATTATGCTCTGACCTGAAGCCCGTGAATGCTGGAGTCCCGCAAGGGTGTGTGCTGTCGCCTACTCTGTTTCTTCTGCATATCAATGACATGTTGCATTACAACAGAATTCATTGCTATGAGGACGACAGTACTGGGGATACTCTTTACACCGGACGTGCTAATATTTCTCTGGAAAGCGTCATCGAGAACCGGAATAAACTTGTGACTGACACTGAGAACATGTTTAGTCATGTCTCGAATTGAGGCCTGACTAAGGCCTAGTCCATTTTAACCCTTCCAAAGCACAAGTTTGCGTGTTTACCGCTAAAAAACATCCCTTCGTCGTATCTCTAAACTTTAAAAGAGCCCCCCTTGATACCAATCCGACCATTGGAATCCTCTGCGTCGATATTTCGAGTGACGTTCAGTTTCGCAATCATTTGGAAGGTAAAGCTAAATTAGCTTCGAAAAAGCTGGGTGTGCTCAATAGAGCGGGACAGTATTTCACGCCGACCCATCGCTTACAACTTTACAAAGCACAGGTCAGGCCTCATAAGGAATATTATTCCCATCTTTGGGCTGGAGCGCCCCAGTACTAACTCCTCCCATTTTACCGCATTCAACGCAGAGCTGCTCAAGTTGTCGACGACGTGGTAACCTCTGGTCAGCTCTATCCACTGGCCCTTTGGAGAGACGTTGCGTCTATCTGTATATTTTATCGCCTTTATCATGGGGAGAGCTCTGAGGAATTGTTTGGTTTGATCCCTGCCGCTGATTTCCTTCACCGCACTACACGCAATCGACTGTCTTTCTATCCATACCATCTTGATGGATGGCGGTCTACTACTGTGGGTTTCTCACGTAATTTTTTACCACGTACTACAGTGCTGTGGAACCAGCTCTCACCGGCGGTATTTCTGGACCATTACGACTTAGGGATCTTCAAGAAACGAGCCTATTTCTTCCTTAAAGGCCGGCAACGCATCTGCGATTCCTCTGGTTTGCGGGTGTCCATGGGCGGCGGTAATTGTTTCCCAATGGGGTGACCCGCCTGCTCGTTTGCCTTCTTCTTATATAAAAAAAATCAAATCATACCAAAAATACGAAATAATAGCAAATACGTTTTCATAACACACTCATTTTTTCCTTTTTAATGTCTAGTTATTTAGCTTTAGTTTTTGCAAAATATAGAGTGGCATACGAACCAACGTGGGTATACCAAAAGTAGTGTTATTTTCATTCATAAACGTTATTTATTTCAGAAATAGTGTTATTACACAAGCAAATTCAGCCCTTACATTTAACACATTTTTTTTCTCATACCTACAGTCTAAAATTATATCTTTTTTGTAGAAATCCAACAATCTGCTTAGTCCAACTATGTCATATTCAGTGCTGATCACGTATTCCGGCCACTGACTCTAGCCCTAGCCGAACTGAATTTGCGTTCTCAGGCATCCTATAACGTGCTCTGGTTTTGGACATTCACCGTTTGACAAACTCAACATTTGAAAACAGTGCCTATTGCGACTTTTATTTGTCATGTCATTACGTTAACATAAATGAGAACATCTTTAGCAATAATTTTACTCTCCTCGTTATCATCATAATCTGTGTGGCTAGTGCGAGTTTTATTTGCCATTAACTATAGCTAGAATTTGCATAGAATTAAAGCTTTTAGCGTTTCCTTGAGACAAACGTGGAGGGTAAAAACTTTGCCATAAAAATTCTCGTTATCTTTAATGTATACCAACGGTAAATCAAACTCGCACCAAGCACACTGGAGTCTCTGCTTCAGTGCCATAAAAGTTGTCGTTTTCACTAATGTGATCGATTACCAAAAAACCTTGCACAGGTTTGTTGACGTGTTTCTAAAGAGAGTCGTTCTGTAATTTCCATTTTATTAATGATGAAAGCAGTTATTTGATAACATCTTAACACTTGGTAATATAAGAAATGAAAAGCTTTCCAAAGTATCGATTGCCATTTGCGAAAGGTTTTTGTCGAACAAAAGTATTTATCTCCAGAACTTTCGGGATTACAGATAAGATCCCGAGTGCGAACCTGTGGGATTTCGCGCGATCACAATCTAAAACTTCAAGCGCTCACTTAGATAGTATGTACTATCATATAATTAGCAGGACAATTAGCAACCTTTGTAACGTGGAAATATGTGATTAAAAATCCACGAGCAGAATTCGTACCAGCAACCACTGAACTCGCTATCGTTGCTTTGTCCAACCCCTCGAAAATTATTAACACTATCTAGATACTGTGTTAGCCAAAGGAGACTTTTTCAATTTCAACACCACGTCATCAATTTTTGATGGAGTCACAGTTCACCTTTAATACTAATATGTAAAAATACTAGGAGGATCGATGGCGCAGGGGCTTGCGCATTCACGTTGCGTTAACGAACCAGCAGTCATTGGATAAAAAACGCGCTTATGCTTCGGGAGGCACGTTAAGCCGTTTATTCTGGTTGTTCTTACGATGACGGTCGTTAAACCCATCAAACCTTAAATTACAAAATTTCTTCATAAAACATTTCTATGAACATTTCCTTAAAGTTAGAGCAATTATTAATGGGATTCTTACCATGTTTATTTTTTTATTTTTTTTATATTAGAAGGAGGCAAACGAGCAAGCGGGTCACCTGATGGAAAGCAATCACCGCCGCCCATGGACACCCGCAAACCCAGAGGAATCACAGATGCGTTGCCGGCCTTTAAGGAAGGAATAGGCTTGTTTCTTGAAGATCCCTAAGTCGTAATGGTCCAGAAATACCACCGCTGAGAGCTGGTTCCACAGCACTGTAGTTCGTGGTAAAAAGTTACGTGAGAAACGCACAGTAGTGGACCGCCATCCATCAAGATGGTGTGGATGGAAAGACAGTCGATTGCGTGAATCAGCGGCAGGGATCAAACCGAACAATGATTAATTAATAAATTTGTGGAAATATTAATTAATTAATTAATAATATATGAGATATAGTGAATGTCCGATATTTCGGCACAGTTGCATGCGCCATGATCACGGATGTACTGAAGTTATTGCGGGCGGATGTTTATGAGCTGGTTAATCTTAATTCAAAATTGACATCATGTTTATTATTAGGCATAATTATTAAAAACATGGTAAGAATCCCGTTAATAATTACTCTAATTTCCTTAAAACCCTACAGTAAGTGCTCACGCTTAATATCGAATATCGAGCTCGCTAACTAACGCTTATTGAGCTGTAACAAGTTTCGGAAGGCGAAGGAATACCAGAAATGTGGCGCCACTGACGCCAACAAATAATGAGTGGTGAATTTTTGATGACCTTCCGCATTATTAAGTGGCTCTTCCCCTCTCGACTTGGTGTTTATGTGTTGTGAGACTTGTGAGCTACACACAACACGCTCCAAGCATTTCTTTCATATTAATGTAATCGAACTATGTTATATGTTGTAGTTTTGTTGTAATCAATGTACAACCCCAAAAATGCCAGAGAAACCAACTAATACAACTCTTTGATACGTAGGTGTCGGTTTTTGTTACCGGTATGCCAATTTGGTTGTTATTTGATTAGTTTACTAATTAAGATTGATTTATTTTTATTGCTACACAGGGTGAGGAATACAAATTAATTACTGTGGGGAAGGTCGAAACTATAAAAGATATGGAAATTTGTACTAAAGGTAAATCTTTATATCAAAGTTATTTATAACATCCCCTTGGTTAAACTGTAAATGTCGATTTAAAAGTAAAACTACTTCAAAAAATTTCAAACCTCTGATAAAAAAGCTCGTGAAAATTGTAAGGAGTTTGTATATTTTATATTAACTTGACAATTATTGTGTTTTCACTATGTTTCTATTTCAAGGTAAATGATTGAGATTTGGTTATTCTACAGAATCTAACACAAAAGGGCAAGCCACCATACCCGTTTAAAATCCGCCAGATTGGAGTTTTTCAAGTAATACAAATTAAAGTTTTTCAGCTTCCGTACCAAAGTTAAACTAGAAGAGAGTTAGAATGTTACCGGTACTTTCCTTAAAACCATGTAACGACACTTAGAACGGGGCGGCAATAAAGACTGCGGCACACAAGATATTTGCATGAGAAACAGACAGTCCGTGTGGGACCCGCTATGTGGGTCAAGAGTACCGCTGGCCCCGCCACAGATGCAAAACGCGGGTTGGGTACGCATTAGGCGATGGCTTTCGGTGATCTTGAGCGAATATAAAAACGTTTTATCGCCTCTATGGCTTAACTACCTGACAAACACGCATAAATAAAATAAAAATTCAAAACTTGCAATTTTTGACGCAAAGACTATTTTTATAAAGGCCGTTTTCCTGTAGCTACGACGATTAAGACAGCTGCCTTTGCTGACACATCTCAAGTTTTCACCCTGTAGTTATCCATTGCGTCGGAAGGCACGTTAAGCCATAAGTCCCGGTTACATTAGCTGTCGTTAACAACCACCAATCCGCACTGGGCCTGCGTGGTTTGTGGCCCATTCTACTGTGGTGTTAGCAGCAGTGGAAACATAAAACGAGATGATTATGTTGTGATGAACAAACTACAACATGGGGTCCTTTAAACAAGGTGTGAAGAAGCAACTTGTGGGTAGGCAAGGCGAGGCAGGCTTGAGAGGCAGTATCCAGCTCTACAAGCATCCTCGCGTCTGGATTCTGCTTCTCCTTAACTCCAGGCAGAGCAGAGACATTTGCCTAACTCACTATAAAGAAAAATTAAAACAGGGGGATGGAGTTTGAAAGTGGATCTTCCCATGTAGGATGTGGCAGTGGCAGTAAGCACGTTTATAGGCTGACGAAGAAATAAAAAACAAACGTTAAAAAATACTTTAAAATTTCAAAGATCATTCAATCACCTTCTCCCTAATTAATGGAATCAGACGTTCTTTTGCGGAAATCCATAGTACAAAAAAATGTGATATAAATAATATGTAGTGTTGTAACCGATAACGGTTGGGTTATCGGTGTTGGTGTGCATTTTCGTTTGCACCCATTGTTTCTCCTGCATTTGCAAACTTTCTGCGGGCGGGAGGGCGGTGCGTGCGTACTGCATCCAAGCTGTATAGACGAGTGAGTTAGCGGAATTAACATTACATATTATTTATATAATTTTTTTTTGCACCTTCTCCCTTCCTCCATAAGAGTACACGTGCTGCTCTCCGGAGTCATCGCTTCACTGTCACACATATCCCATCGCGCACAAAGAAATTTGGTGACTCGTTTCTTTGTCGCATCTCTAAAAGATGGAATAGTCTACCAGCACACGTTTTTCCTCCTTCCTATGATATGGGGTCCTTCAAACGAGGCGTGAAGAAGCACCTAGTGGGCCGGCAGAGTGAGGTTGACTGATGCTGCGTTGTTTTCACGCTGCAGCAGTTGTCTTCGCGTCTGGACTCCATTTCCACTTAACATCAGGTGGTATGGAGTCATTTGCCGTGCTAGGTATAAAAATAAAAATAAACAATTATGTAATGGTCTGATATCTCCATGTGTGAATTAAACCCAGCCTGTGGGATGTCAATAGGCTAATGACGATATAAAAACTCAAACATTACAAAATTAGTACTCTGTAACAAAATTATGAATTAAAATATAAGTAGTTATATCCGAACCCATTCGATATTCCGAATATTCAGCTCATACTGAATACAGGCTCGGTATAAACCAGAAAAAGGTTTCCACCGTGTAAGGGACATGCCCTCACATCTCCCCCGGGTATACTGCAGATGTGTAACCACCTGTTTTTTTATTTCACATTCTGCTTTTATTATCATTGCTTCGTAGGAAGGGTAGTTTTATCAAAGAAAAAATTGCATGTATTATTCCTTTGAAGATATCGGAGCGCAACCATGTAACAATGTTGGTAAAGAAATAAGAAAAACAAACGAGAGTAAATAAAATATTGTAAATAGTGTCGTAATTGTCATAATCAGCTTATAAATGTCCCATGGCTGGGCTCTGGCCTACCCACATGGGGAGACCAGGCCATTACCCATCATTGTGGCCAAAGCGAGTTGGAGCTTTAAGGACTGATATCTTACCTTATCAATGGGGATACAATTAGAGTGGGATCAATGCTTCAAAAGTAAGAAAAAAATTTTATTCAGTCACCTATCCGGTGAGCCGGCATAGCGACAGTTACTTAACTTGCAAGATTGCAAACTGACTGAGCTTGGATTTGACAAAATCCCGCATTTATTATTTTTCTCTTTGCATTTGCAATGTTGATTTAAAAATGTTAATTATGGAATTCAGTAGTGCCTCAGTATGGCTGAAAATAAAAAAGATTTCTATACTTACAGCTGTTTATTACATCCCATCCGAAACTAAAAGCTATCAATCTATTACTATCTGGAATAAACCGTAGGTGCGCACGACTATACCCAAAAGATAAGCAATGTGCCATTTATACTTCTTTACAAAAGCGTTGTCAATATCCAACTTTCAAGTACGACCTTAGAATGCCGTCTTCCATCACAAAAGTCGGTAGAACTTGCCAATTGGAGAGCTGACTATTGTTATGCAAATACACTGAGCTAGCCAAAGTCGATACTGATGAAACAAAACGGCCGATCTACGGTCAATCTAAGCACCCACGAGTGCCTCAAAGCCTGCATTTGTAGGAGACACTGGAGCTTAAATTATAAATGATTCTCGCAAAATGGGACGAAGCGAACCTATACACAGCTACAGTAAAGGTACTTGTGCCCGATATCGAATGCGAACCTCCGGGAATAAAACACGCCGCTATACGAATGCTATATAATAAGCCTCCCGCTGCCGTGCAGCAACAAAATGATAAATAAAATAAATTCCTGGAGAGAGACGGCGCCCGATGAAAATTAAGTTAGTTTAATTGAACTGTAAAAAGAACTCGTAAAATATTGAGCTGCTGTCACGGATATCGTTTTTTTTATATCGCTTTTTTATTTCGCATGAGTCCGTTAACAAGCATTCGCCGCCTAACAAATAGTAAACAATAGCTGCAGCCTATATATAAAAACGCGTTTCTAACCTTATGGATTGAAACGCGTTTTTATAGACAAATAAAGCTCTACAGACAAATAAACTTTAGTTGAAGTAACTATCAACTTTTTAAAAGTGACAGCAACAGTTTACATTTGCCAGTCAACAGTCGGTGTTTGCCAGTTGGGGACACTAGCAACTTGACATAACGGGTACAAAAATATTTACTTGTAGCAACCAAAAGCTGTTGTCGATCGTCGAATCTCGCAACTAGATTTACTATGTCTGCGCAGTTTCTTTAGGATATATGGAAACAGCTAGATGCCAGTTGCCTGCTGCCGCAACACAGAGATCAAAGTTGCTCTGTTCTAAGTTGCGGATCGCCTAAAGCTTTTTTTTTTAGAGAATTTGCTGATTGCCTAAACGGCCACCGGGCTTTTTGGCGGCGGCAAGAAACTTAAAGGGTTCCTCAAGTCGTGTGAAACGGATCACCTTCGGAGGTTTTCTAGAGGGAACCGCATCACGGCACTAATGCGTGTCCCCGTGCCCTACAGATTCTCCGAAGGGTTCGGATCGGAGCGCCTTTAAAGGCTCTGACCTCGGCTTGGGTTGACCGGGCCGTGGTGGAGGAGAGAAGCGCCCAGGTACATGTCTGTACTGTGAACCGGTTCGTCGTACCCTTGTTCTACGAGTACAGTGTATTGGGTCAACTAGTGTGCATGTTTATAGTATTCTGTAAATGTGTAGTGGCATTTAGAGGATCGGGCGGGAGGAGGGCTAAAGCTGTACCTTTCGGCTACGACCACTCACTGGTGGATTGCGGCGCGGCGCGCGATTTCTCTGTTCTTTCTATTACCGATGACTAATACTGCCGTAGTAATAATTCAACCGGTTGTACTACTATCGTAGTGTTGCTAGTGGCTTAGGCTGAGATATCTCTACATTTATTTATTTATATACATACACAAGCAAATTACAATTGTTACAAAGTTATACAATAAAACAGTGGTTGTAATCTAGATCGTAGTGCAAAAATATGTGTACACATAAAAACTAAATACCTACAAAACGAGCTGCACGTTAACATAACTTAAAGTTAATTATTACAAATTGTTGGTTTTACATACTAAATGTGCACATCTGGAAATTACCATAGGTTGTGCAAGCGCGCCCAATAAACATGGTTGGTTGGGAGAAAGATTCTACCTGAAACTATCAGGTTGTAGCTGACAGTCTAGCGTCAACACAAAGGTTGAGTCAAGATATAGGCTTTATATTGCCTCTATGCCCTGTAATTCAACTGGATCTGTAAAAGCCGTAATCAGGTATGCAGGGTATGAAACTGCAATCCTGAAAACAGGTTTTTAGTTCCTGCGACGCTATTCCATCCTCTATTCAATTCTCACATTCTCAGACCGAAAATCTGTTCTTGAATTGAATTAACTAATACGTGCCACCACAAAAACATTTTTGATAAAATTAGAGATATAGATAGATATAATTTAGAGATAGAAGATGTTAATTAAATTGACGATTGACCTCCTGTCAACAACTACGTCACAATATATACTCGTTCGTCGAGGTGACCCTCTAAACAAGATCTAAGTGACGTACCTACCACTTAGCTTGCAAATAAAAGTTTGTGTTTTAGCTAGTGGCGATATGCAGTATGCACGCTGTGGACCAGATAGCTTAGAAAAGCAAATAATAACGGGAAAAGTGTAGGGCAAGAGAGCTCGAGGCAGACCGCCTGCTGGATGGGCTGACTTCATCATCAGGACCACACGAAAACAGCTACACGAGTCCATCCATATCGCGGGTGACAGGACCAGATGAAGAGCGCTTGTCTCCACCACCAGCCGAGACCAGACTTTTTTTTGGGGGTTAAAGTTACTTGCGCCTGTATGTTTACCCTTGAGACACTACACGTGACCCCTGGGTGGTACTAAATGATTGACATTGTCTGAGTGGTAGAGCCACGCTGCGTTGCAGCACGAAATGGGCAGGCTCGCCCGGCGTGAAACAATGGCACTCGTCGCTGTTGTGTTTCGTCCGGTGAGTGAAAGTACCGGAGGCCCACCTCTCACCCCTCCCCCCTCCCAATTCCAACTCCCTCCTCAAGATCCAACTCCTTCCTCAAGGCCGGCAACGCATCTGCGATTACTTTGGTTTTGCAGGTGTCCGTGGGCGGCGGTGATTTCTTACTTTCCATTAGGTGACGCCTGCTCGTTTGCCTCCTTTTAACATAAAAAAACGTGATGGTCACGATCCTCAGCATTGAGGGAAAACGTAATGTATGGAGAAGAAAGAGATGCATTGTTAACTACAGTCAACTAAGTAAGCGACTTATATCCTCTACCAAACAATTGTAATTCTACTCTGATTTCAAACCGTTTCGCAAAAAGTTATGTGATTCTTGATTCACTGAATTAAGTATCCTGTCTCTTGAATACAAATCCGTTGGCATTTAAATTGACTTAAACATTGAATATTCTACTGCAGTTCAAAGCTAATGATGTCCAATACCACGTAATATTACATCTTCAAGTATTTTATACAGGTTGTTTTAAAATAAGGCATCCCACAACAAAAAACCAAAACCGGTCGTTGTGGAGATCCTTGGGGGAGGCCTTTGTGTAGCAGTGGACGTCTTTTGGCTTAGATGATGATGATGATGATGATGAAGGCATCCTGCAATTTGAATGCGTTTCAGTACGAATTTGGCTTGAACGAACACATACGAAAACGCACGAAACATCCCGAGCCTCTGACTACTATGGTACATGTATGTCAGACTACCCCAAACCGTCAAACTTTCTCAATAGACCTTTAACTTTATGTAGCTGGCATATGGTTGAAAATGTATTGAAGATGTTTGTCAGTTTTGAATAGGTCATCTGTGCCATGGTACCTCGCACGTTAGGTACACGCACGGTTAACTCGCACCAATATTCAAACTTGTAACACATCCAACTAGTAAAGTAGTAAATAGCCATTAACTGTCCCACTGCTGGGCAAAGGCCTCCATCATTGAAATCAAGTCGTCACTAAAATTAATAGGTAATGGCTTAATCACCACGATTGCTAAATGCGGTTTGGTGATCACAAACCCGGGCTATGCATCGAATAATTCGAAACACACTTTGCCCGTTTGAACCCGGGACCTTTGGGTATCGGGCCGAGCAGTTTGCCACTCGGCCACCAGGGCGAGGGTGGCTGGCCTAAAAATGTATAATCCCAAAGGTTGAAACAAACAATGAATATAAATTAGTAAAGAAGATGTAAGTAGGTATAAATCGACGTTCAGCGAGTAAGTTAGGTACTGTCGCGTTACTTAGGGACCAACGACAAATAGCAAAATATTATTTTAATGAGTCCAGGGAAGACAAGCTGGGTTATGCTTTCTGTGATAAAATATGAAATAGTGGTGCTGCGGAGCGGTGGCGCCCTCAATAATTCAGCGTCGTAAAAACCTGGAACTGCTACGGCTTACGTTATTTGTGTCCCAGAATTAATACATAAATTCATATTTACTCTAATTAGATATCGGAGAGTACTAGCCTTTCCGTAGTTTATTTAAGTACCGTAGTTACCACTGAGTCATGAACTGTTTCGTCTTTTGTTATATTAACCTATATATAGGTACTAGTTGCCGCACGCGGTTTCACCCGCGTGGTTCCCGGTTCCCGTTCCCGTGGGAATATCGGGATAAAAAGTATCTTATGTGTTATTCCCGGTTATAAACTATCTGTATGCCGAATTTCATCCAAATTCATTCAGTAGTTTTTACGTGAAAGAGTAACAAACATCTATACTTACAAACTTTCGCGTTTATAATATTAGTAGGATTATATCTACTAGTATTAGTTTATTTTATGTAGACCAATGAATGCATATTAAGATAATTAATATAATTTATTCGTTTAGCGATACAAAAAAAAGCTAGTTACTAATGTTTGTCGCCATAGAACGGGGTAGTTAGCTAGTGAGTCAATAGATTAACTTGTCAAACCGAAACTAGTAATTAGAAGTTATGTGGAAATAGCGAGTTATGACGTCACCATTCATGATCCAACAATTTAAGGGTTGAATAACCGCTATTCAGGTTACCAAAATATGTCTTCTGTCAAAATAAAAAAAATATTATACTTTCAAAACTTCAGTTTTGTTCAATTCCTAGAATAAAATATATATCTGTAGAATGTATCTAACATAGTATGTGCAATTAGGAATTCGTAAAAAAATATTCCCTGTGTGTTATATGCAGTCTATCTATTACGGCAAAAATGTTGATTGTAAATATGCTTGCTTGAAAGCTGTGTTTAGAAGAGACGTAGGAATAACCGTCTTTCTACGACAGAAATTTACATCTCTCAAAACAAAAGAGTATCAAAAGCAAACAAAAAAGTGTAAAAGAAAACATAACCTAGGAATAAAAAGATAAATACAAAGAAGTGTGAAAGGATGTGCGTCGAGCACAATGGCGTCTCCAAAAACTTTGTAACTTTTAAATCCGATCTTCTATTTTTACATCGTCTTTACGACAAAAGTTTGATGAAGAGCAAATACTGCCATCAAATCAAAGCGGAGACTTATCTGCGTCTCGAATCGTGAATTTCATATCAGAGACGGGCAATGGATAGCTATTTTATATTCTAATTCTGCTTTAAAGCGAAAATTTGAATTTGATTAGAGCACTAAAGTCGAATGTCAAACATTTCATTAAGTCTATTGCATGCTCATGTAAATAGAGGGCGATAAGAAACCTCCTTCGTCTATATCAAGTCTAGACGTTTCATGTTATTGCTCGTCGTGCTATAGTACAGTCGCCGTCAGATATTTTGTAGCAGACAAGGTGACCAAATACTCCTGAACATTTCAAAATGTCAATAAGTTGCATAGGCTACAAGTTATCATTAATATAGTTGTGTGTTTAGTAGTTAATGACTAGCATCTGCTCAGATATTATTGAAGTAATGAATGTTCAGATATTAATGGTAACTTGTAGTGTATGTAACTTATTGACATTTTGAACTGTGACATTTTGAACTGTTCGAAAGTCCTTGTCTGTTACAATATATCTGACGGCGACTACATGGAATATTTTACAAATATTTTTGTTGATATTTAATACAATTTGATTACTATTTATGCCGGTGCGCTCGTCACCAGTAGTTATTTCATCCACTTAGTTGATTGCAATGCATGTTTGACACAATTTACCGTAGTGTTGCTAGTGTTAATATTTAATCATGATTTGTACTTTGTAATTAAATGTTATGTTAGTCTTAGTACTTTCATTTGAGTAAGGGAAATATTATACATTTGTTTAAATTGCAAATTAATACTTTATATACATGTGAACTAAATTTTCCAAGGCCACAAGAGTCTTCTTTCTTCTTTAACTTCAAACTGCAAAATAAGAAACTGAATGTGAATAGCGTGAAGGGTCTCATCAATATTGACATGCAAGGTACACTTAGCAAAGTTATAATGGAAGCCAGCGAACCAAAACGCCCTTAAAATTTTGCAATAGCTTGTAAGTGGTTATAGGAAACACTGACCATTTTCAATCCAATTCCACAGGCTTATAATTTATTAGTCATAGCGTGATGTAATATAGCCTATAGCCTTCCTCAATAAATGGACTATTCAACACAAAAATAATTTTTCAATTCGAACCAGTAGTTCATGAGATTAGCGCGTTCAACCAAACAAACAAACAGACAAACAAACAAACTCTTCAGCTTTATAATATTAGTATAGAAAGCCACATTAAGACACAGCATGTGGAGTGGAACTACATTGCATCAAAATAAATTATACTAATATTAGACTCAAACTTAAACAACAACAAAAATTAAAATATACATAACTACTAAGGTATTTAATTGTTATATTTAAAGGTAACACGCAGTAAGTTGTACGTGTGGACTCTCCCTCTTTGTTTACTGCTCTAAATAAACTTAAACTGCCTTGCGTATCTCAAGAAATGTAATAGGAGCAACTCCCTCCCCACGAGACAAAAGTCGCAAACGGCGAATATAATTTTAACACAGTCATACCACGTACAAAGCATTTCTATGGAGGAAGGCGGATGAACCTTATTGTATAGGATATCACATACATATACATATAATACATACCCTATATTATACGCGTGTAGTGTTACCAATTGCTGATTAGAAAAGTCGGACTTAACCAACCCTTTCGTGAGTCGAGGTTGGTAAGATAGGCGTCTTTAGTACTTTCTAGCTTCACATAAGAACCAGAATTATTTCGATACCCCACACTAACTTCAAAGTTACATTTTTTAATATTAAGTAGAAAACATTAATTAAACGCGTGTGTTGAACTGATTTTTTGCGATTTAAAGTACACTATGGAAAGTGTCAATTCGCTTAAATTCAGTTGCATGAACGTTTCTTTTCAATATTTTTATTTTCTTGTATCTTCAATCTTGAAGGTTGGTCGTCAGCTTCTTAACTTGCTTCTTGTCCAAGGCCAGACGGAACAGTTGTTCGATAGATAGAGGTAATGCTGGTCCACCCCCGGATGTTCTGCAGTCACGATTTCTTCCTTCGTCCAACGCGTCTCCACCTCCTCGACGTTTTCTAATATTGTCCAAGATCTGCTAGTGGCACCTCGCACATTCTTCTCTGCATTTTCCTTTAACTCTTTCAGGGTCAGAAGGGATGTATATTCCCACCACATTTTGAACTTTATGTGATTGAGATAAGATTGAAAACCAAATGAAATATGTGGTAAAAAAAATCAACCACTATGCCCCAAAGAGTGAACATAGAAAGTTTTATTAAAATTGGCTTATTAGTTTGAAAAATTGGATCTTCAAAGTTTTATCGGACATCGAAATGTGTAAAATAAAAGTTTCTAATCTGACTTCCTAACTAACTAAACAGTGCCACCCTGACATTTATAGTATGTTGTTTTCTTAATCCACTCATTAGAGCCATACTCTGTTCAATAATGCAAAAAGGAAATTCTTCAAACGCCCTTGCCGACCTTATTCTTAATGTAGTAAGGCCATAATATTCGCAACGATAACTTAAGACGTTTCAACCCGCGCACTATGCGCACCATTTCAGCTATGAAAAATCGGGCTTTCTTTCACGGTTACCATTGTCATATAACGGACGTTTATGATAAGTTATAATAATTACCTTGGCATTGGGAGCTGAATGTAACGTGAAAAATAGAAAGAAGTCATATTAGTACCTACGAAGTAAAGGTAGAGGAAAATGGAAGGTTTAGTAAGTTATTTATGAAACTGAAAGTATGGGCAACGTGAAATTATTTTAGTGTATGAAACAAGACGGAGAAATAAGGCCGACAGAATAAAGTTATTCCTTCTAACGGAGTTACATATCATTATGGTTGTGAAGAAGCAAATTAGTTTTAAAATTCTACCAACTACACTAAATAAGTGAATAATGTATTTATTTATTTATTTTTTTACTAGTTCATACACAAATAAAAAATTACAATGGTTAACATTTTGGATCGCAATAGTACAGGTAAGTTTATCTCTAAAAAGAGATTTCTTCCAGCAGACCATGGTGACAGGATATGAAAGAAGCTAGTCAGATAAACACACTGCGCACATAACTATTGAGAAAATATTATATTTATATAACATAAAGACAACCACACATTAAACTACATAATATATACTACTAAATATAATATTTAATATACTATAAATAAAACATAACGTGATTCAGTGCAACTCGAGTAACCGATGTATTCCTTCTAAAAAAATAAATTTCTTAAACCATAACAAACATCTAAAAGCTTATTTGTTTTGATATCGTCAAAATCACCAAACTTCTAAGCAAATGTATCCCCAAATCCCAAAGGAACGCCTATTTCCCCTGAATAAAGAATCCCTCTATATGAGCATGAATATGTAAAGTTTCAATCAATACCATCCATTAGTTTCCGGGTGAAGCTCAAATATGGAGACCTACGAGTATGTCCTCAATCCCTATCAGACAAAAATACTTAATTAACATTGGCATTCTAGTAATTGGTATAGGATATTGAAAATCTTACAAGAGTTTAATCATTTTTTAAACAAGCCGTTACAACTGAGAACTGGCTCTCTAGTGCGACTAGACTAAATCAAGTTTACATGTGGAAGACAAATAAACTTCAAGGAACAGGAGAAAGAGGTTAGATTAAAGTTACACTCGTCTCGAAAATAACACCCCTTTCTTTTGTTCTTCATATATAAAAAAAAATAACCTTAATAAAACAAAAGAATAACGTTTGATAATGCGACCTGCCTCCTAGACAAGTGGCGTAACGCTAATAGAATAGAAATGAAATAGAATTATTATTGTACGGGATTGACAAAAGTCAACTATACGTATGAATGACGTTTATGTCAAACCCATACAAAAATCATTACTAGCTAATTATGAGACGACCAACACCTCGGTCTCGGTCTGTTACCACGGACCCTGCAAGGGGTTCGAAACGCCAGGATACATTAGTTTTATTTTTGTTTTGTTTCAATGCTACACATTTTCTCCGACCTACTAATGGCAAATAAAACTCACGGCAGGCACCCTGTTGCCGTGTTGCGTATACCCCGGTGTTGTTGCATTGTAACTAGCATTATAAAAGTCATAAACGTGCAGACGATGAAACACGCGGAATGGTTTACGGCACGCGAGAAGGATGCGAGCTCCGCCACGACGGGCCCATTCCCCTAGATTGCACATTATATATCATCGCCATATCTGGTGGCATGCGTGGATTAAGGAAGTTGTTACGTAACGAAAGATACGAATATGTGACGTCATCAACACTACGGTTCCCTAGGCGGTTGGGATTAGCTCGAACATAATTGGTGTGACCTATGCTACCGCGATTGTTGTAACAGTCGTACCTAAATACCATTTTCAGAATTCATATTAAAAATAATTCATGGCGCTGATTCAGATCCGACTTCTGTTTAAATCTTTTTTTGTAAAAAAAAATATTTGCATTATTTTATCAACTTAAACCTCGATATACGAGTAGTAATAGATTTTAGTCGATAAAAACTGTTTTTGAAACTGAAGATTCAAAAACCTTCTTTTAACGAAGCACGAAGCACTTGCAAAAAATTACTTGCCTGAGGTATAATCGAACTCCTTTGGCAATTCTGGCGATCCATCTTTCTCCAACCAACTGAGTTACCGATACATTGGTTTCCCTACCGAATTTATATTTGTTAAACATATTAAACTAATATTTATTTTAAATTGTGTTAAAAATAGGATTTTTATTTATTTTAAATGCCAAGATATCTTTTAGGTGTTTTAAAAAAAAACTTTTACCTGTTATTAATACTGAAACGAAACAATTTGTGACAACAAAACAAAAGCTTTCTTCGTTAGTTAGTGGTAACGGCCCTCGTTCAGAAAAGTACTATAAAACCGACAATGGCGCGGTCCCAAATGAAAAACGTGTCCTCGTGAAACTTAAGTTCACGAAAGCACACCCGAGATCGTCGCTTGTTTTGAACAATTTTAGCTTTGCGTGCGGTGGTGTTGTACATGCACTTCAATGCTAAGTGAAAAGAGTTGGAATTCAAATAGGCGAACCTCTTTTGCGTACGCGGGATGGCGCATGTTTTCTTTGATCGCAAAAATGGAGGCAGGGCGACGAGGCAATTTCTGAAAAACGTGACAAAGGTCATAAAAAAAGGCAGAGGCACGAGTCGCACCGCATGTCGTGCCATCTGTAATGGCACTCACCTGCAACGAGAAATGTAATTTGTTGTTTAAGTTTTTATTTTTAGTTTTTATTTAAGTAATTATTTATTTATTTTACAACAGGGAAGCGTGGCTTTAATCACACCTGAAAGAATTTTCACTGCGAAATTTCCTTTCAATTATACATATGAAGAGTTCTGATTTTTAAGTTAATTATTTGTAAAGTAATTTGTATTATTTGTGTAGTAAATTAGTAATAAACTTTAAAAAATGGTAGATCGAAAATAAATACTATCTCCGCCCAAAAATTTACAAGTACAATATACATGGTACTTACAGGCTGTATTGTATACAGTCGCTTACCCGATCTTTTTATAGATAGATTAAATTAATTAAAGTAAAAATAACTTATTTTGCTGTTCAGAAACTGCGCCATATTTAAAAAGAACTGATTTCAAAAGACTGAACCGTTTCAGATCCATCGAATTGTACAAGTTACATAAAAAAATACTTAGGTAGTTATAGTTTCTCAATTCTGAACAATCCTTGAAAATTACTAATTTTAGACCCGCTTTAGAACAGCTGGAGTTTATAGTTGCTTTGCTCGAGGCGGTTGCCAACTGGAAACTAATATTTGACGACCAAAGTTTAGATACTTGAAGTCACTGGACTAGTATGTTACGTCAAATTAAACAAGGCTTTAAGTTGCCTGCTCTTCTAAGACATCTTACTAAAACTATAAATAAGAAACTGTTAAAGTACATTGAAATTTGGCTGTACATTTATGGTAAAGTAGATTTTTATTTTTACCTTCATATTAACAAAACGAAAGATATAGGCAAAATAAAAGACAAAGCATAGTCTACGAATAATTTATATATTAGTTTTATTATTATTTAGAGACGAAATGCCGATGTAATAATTGCGAGTGTGTGTGCTATTTTAAAATTCATGTGCACATTCAGCTCCATTTTTCGTAGCCATTTTTATTTGACAATACTTGATAACAGAATCAAAACTAAAAATATATGTTCTACCCCAGATTTCTGCCACCAAATGCTATTTATTTCCATGTATCTATTCTAGTATAGATCCAGTGAGGTTGCAGAGAATAGAAGTGCTGTCGAAGTGGTGACGCAAGCGCCTGGTGACCGCTTAAGTTTGTTAATTATAACGTTTTATTACTTACTAAAAATAAAATTTAAAATTAAAAAAAAAATAATAATAATAATAATAAATAATAATAAATTTTGTATACTGATCTCCAAACTTCAGTATGAAGATGGCACTAAATGATGATGATTACTTACTAAAGTCAAATACATAGTTAAAGTAAAATAAACATAACTTAATTTAAGACAAGAAAGAACCTATAAATAAAATAAACCTGGTTACCTGATTTTGACATAAGAACTATGTGATCAGATCAATTATTAAAATCAGGCCATCGGCACACGAGTGTAGACTTATTAATAGCAGAAGTTAGTCCTAATAAGGCTCAGTATTAATGTGCTGTTGAAATTTGTACCTGTAACAAAGCTCCTTGTTTCCAGTTCGGGGCCACACGGAGGTCCGCGTGGAGCTGCAGATGGAGCGGTGGGCGGCGCGCGGCGGCTCCGTGCGCCTGCGCTGCCTGCACGACGTGCCGCACCACCTGCTCGACAAGGTCGTCTTCCTGCGCCACGGCACCAAGATCTTCCAGTACATAAGGGATAGGAAGCCACCATACAGAAACTTCACCACGCCGGGAGCCGTGCTCAATGTAAGTGACGTCACATGGTGTTAATTTTGTTTTTTGCCACTATACTGACATGCATTGACTCATCGCCTTGCGCTGCTTGCACGACGTGCCGCACCATCTGCTCGACAAGGTCGTCCTTCGACGCCACGGCTCCAAGAACTTCCAGAACATAAGGGATAGAAAGCCGCCTTATGGGAACTTCACCACACCTGGAGCCGTGCTCAATGTAAGTGACGTCACAAGGTTCTTGGTTCTTGGCTACTATGCTGAAATACATTGCCTCATCGCTCTGCTGCCCTGCTGCCTGCACGACGTTCCACTACACCTGCTTGGCAAGATCGTCAGCCTGCGGCACGGCACCAAGATCTTCCAGAACATAAGGGATATTAAGCCACCTTATAGGAACTTCACCACACCTGGAGCCGTGCTCAATGTAACTGACGTCACATCGTTTTTGGGTTTTATTCAATGCTGACGTTGCCTCACTCCCGACAAGGTGAGGTATTGGATCACAACGGGATAGCGATTTTCAAAACTGATGAAACGGCTCCTTGAAAGATAATGATGATAAAGATAAAGATGCTTCGGAAGGCACGTAAAGCCGTTGGTCCTAGCTGCATTAGCAGTCGTTAACATCCACCAATCCGCACTGGGCCCGCGTGGTGGTTTATGGCCTATCTCTATCCATCCATAGGGAAGTCTCGTACCCCAGCAGTGGGGACATAAAAATGAGCTAATGATGATGTACGGAACAGCAAAAAGAGCCGCATACAAATTACATGCGAATAAATCGCAAGCAAGTAAGCGCTCTTCATTTCGCCAAATTTGTATAAGATTTTCCATATCGCTGGCCATTCCTCATACAAAATTGTACTCCAATGTATGACGAGCACACCTTAAAAAGCTACGGAGTTGGGTGCCGGCTGGGTAATGGGCCGGGTGGAGTTAATTTTCCGGGTCACCGTGACGTAGGGTCACCACACGTTCGGAATTGGATTCACTTAAGCTAGGTTGGATCGGTGCGAGAATTTGCTAGAGGAAATACCGTATACACTAGTTCGGAAGTTATGCCTTAGGTTTTCGTCTGAGCTTATCACAAACGTTGTAATTAATTAATTATGCAATGCAAAGTGGTTCGTTGTGACTGGTACGCGTAACTTTGAAGTTTTTAAAATTGCTTGTTTTTTTTTAAATGTTTATATAATTTTTAACGCAAATTTTGTTGCGAACAAATAATATAACTCCTCGCGGAGTAACTGTAAAAAAAATTTCCACGAGCAGGGTTTGAACCTGCACCCTTCTGTTTGTTCGCAACAAAATTTGCGTTAAAAATTATATAAACATTTATAAATAGCTTGCCTACTTCTTAACTGATCTTTAGTATTTGTAAAAATATTATGATCGGATGTCAATGACGGTAGTTGTTAACATTGAATGGGCGCCTTTGGCTTTCAAAGTAAAAAGTAAATAGTGTTGAATAATTTCGGCGGGCTGGTTATAGAACCACGATAGCTCAATTGGAAGAGCACCTGACCCGGTATGTCAGAAGGGTGCAGGTTCAAACCCTGCTCGTGGAAATTTTTTCAACATTTGTGTTTTTGTAATTTGTTCGCAACAAAATTTGCGTTAAAAATTATATAAACATTTATAAATAGCTTGCCTACTTCTTAACTGATCTTTAGTATTTGTAAAAATATTATGATCGGATGTTAATGACGGTAGTTGTTAACATTGAACGGGCGCCTTTGGCTTTCAAAGTAAAAAGTAAATAGTGTTGAATAATTTCGGCGGGCTGGTTATAGAACCACGATAGCTCAATTGGAAGAGCACCTGACCCGGTATGTCAGAAGGGTGCAGGTTCAAACCCTGCTCGTGGAAATTTTTTCAACATTTGTGTTTTTGTTTTTTTTTGTAAAACAGAAGTGAATATAACTCTAAAATAAATACTAGTTTAACATCTGTATTAAAATGAAGGTGCCACTCTCACTTAGACACTTATTAATAAATAAAGATCCAAAAAATATGACTATATCCTGTAATAATAATACTTATCAAATTTTGTATACATTTTTAAATGCTTAAAACTCAACTTAAACGCCAAAGCCAGGCTACTTGGAACCTCAATGAAGAAAATTTAAATAGTAAAGTCCGGTAACACAGAAGCCGTGAGAAATGGGCGAAGTTTAAAATAACTATGGGATCTTCATTCTTTTCCATCTGTGTCGACTGTTTAACTTTCATAGGAATCAGACGTGCAATCAGCGAGTTTCCTCCGCCCGGTAATAAACTGAATATTTAATTTTTTTTTCCGGTGCAAAGTTAAGAATTATGGCCGCCCTACAAGAAAGTTTCCCGTAGGCGCCTGCTCGCTGCCTAATTGTGTAGGTCTTAATGAATTAAACGCTTTCTGTCAGCAATTCCACAAAAAGGCACCAGTTTTAAAGATTACATTTTTGTGAACGCTTAATGCAGTTTGCATTACATTACTCTGTTAGTGGTTCATGCATACCATTAAGTTAAAGGAAATAACTCTAAAAGTTGCCCTTGCAAATTTTAATTGATACTTTAGTATGTCTAATAACACTGCACATTTTTTGTTATACTTTTTATCAGTAACTATTTAGTCTCATAATATATTCGTAGTATAACAAAATACAAAAACATTATAAACTATTATTAGTAGGTAAATAAAAAGCATTTGTGAAATGATAACTTGTCAAATTATTACTTTATAATTAAACATTTATTAAATATTGTTAAATATTTGCAAACCTATGTAAGTATGCATATTATCTAATTCGAACTGTGTATTCCTTGTACGATTTATCAGCGTAATTGACGTAGGACTTTATGTAAATTAATATTCCTTAACAGCCATAAATATTGTTGTCGACCTACGAAAAAAACCTAGTTACCAGTATAGGAATACATAGTGTTTCAGACCCCATGGACCGTGGAAGGTCTCCGATCAAAGGGTCTGATGCTGCTGCGATACGCAGCGTTAAATGTCTAAAGCTAAATAAATGTGTCTGACCTTTGGTGCGGTGACCCACTCTCGCTGGTCCCACGCTGCCGGAGAAGGTGCCCAGGCACCTTAGTGATGAACCTCGCGGAGTAACTGTCATACGGCCGACTCACGCGCAGGTCAGATTACAACACACACAGTCCACGACACTCACTATCTCACACGGTCCAACAATGGGCGCGCAACGCCTACCGAAACTCGAGGGATTTTATATGTCTAAGGCGCCGATCAGTCCTAGTACCGTCTAATTATAAACAAACTTGCCACCGATGGCTGTGATTAAACCGAATTAATTATTTATCCGGAGATCTTATAGTGAGCGATACCGACGTGACAACCGAGAAAAGACAATGACATTGTCACGAAAATGTCGTAATACCGTTTTCACTGGTGGGCAAAGAAATTAGGCTCATTCAGCCCAAAGATTAAATCTTAGTGTTCGATCTCGAACACATAGTCATAACGTGAACCTAACGTTATGTTTAACTAATAAAAATAATATACGCTAAACTATTTAAGCTATATACTAGTATTTGTATAATGTATAAGGAGTGGAACTCTTTGCGCTCTGATGTGTTTCCTGAGCGTTATAACTTGGGCCCCTTAGGCTAGAGTGAATAGGCTATTTCTAGGTAAGCATATTCCACCGTAGGCCATATCTTCACTTAACATCAGTAGGCTTAGCCAAAGTAACATTAAGAAAACGATAGCGAAGTTCGAAAAGAATAAAATGTATCAATGTTTCAATGGGATTGACATAAGATTGACCACGTGATTTAGCGCGGCTTATGTCAATCCCATACATTTTATTCTTTTCGAACTTCGCTATCGTTTTCTTAATGTTACTTTGGCTACCACTACTGTTGAGATGGTGAATACACCATCTCAACAGTGGCGGTAGCACAAAAACAGAATAAAATATAATTTTAAGGGGGCTCCCATACAACAGACATGATTTTTTTGCCGTTTTTATAGATAACTAGCTGACCGGCGGACTTCGTACCGCTTTGACAGTTTCCATGACAACAAAACAAACAAATCATTCGTCCGCTTAAGAACACCCGTATCCCATGATGGACCCCTATAGCAGCACCACCTCCCGGGTCCAATTGTAAATCTAAACCATTCTCGAATCCACTATTCTAACCTATTTGATATAAAAAATATTTATTTACTTATTTATAATATCATCGTAGTCTGAAATAAATGATTGAATTAAAACTCCTCCAATTTCGTCAACCTTTCTTGTTAAAACGTGCAAGTTTAAAGTATCTATAACGCGTGGGTAGTGCAAAAGCGCACTTAAATTAATTCGGAATGCCAAGCCGGCATGCCTAGAATGCCTAGGGGGTTGCATGTACACTGCTCGTTTGGTTACGAGGGCGTCACAGGTCGACCTAACTTTTAGGTCAATCCAGGAATACCTGTTGGGGAGTGTACGCGAAGTTAATGAACTACTACCACTAATTAGCTCTTGACGGGCTGTTAAATAATCGGGCGGGTTGCAGAGAGCGCTGCAATATGAGAGTGGTAACGCTTGATTGAAATGAGAAGTGACGTAACATAATTTACTGAAAATTCAAGTCTATCTCAAGCGGAGGCTAAAAATATATACTAGATAGATAACTATGTAAAGATCCAATAATGCATAAACAAATAACATTAAAACACACGTTACACATGACATAACTTTTTAACAAATGCTGGTTTACTGACATTAGAGGTGGGTATTTGATATTTGAATTATTTTTATTACTTAACGGGTTTATTACTATGTTTTTGGTATGCGAGTATCCAATATTTAGGCATAGTTGCATGCACCATGATCATGGATATACTGCTGTGCTGATATACCTACCAATGATAATAATTCTATTAATAATGATAACACAAGATACATAATAGTATATAATAATAGGTAAGTAGGTATATATATGTAGGTACCTAATAAGTTCATTAATTCATATTCTAAGCATAAAAAGCAGTAAACAGCATAATTTTAGGCCAAAAAAATAGATAGGCGGTCTGACAATGTTATTCTCTGGAAGAGATGAAATGAAAATAAAATAATAAGTAAGTATTATCATCATCATCATCATCTCAGCCAAAAGACGTCCACTGCTGGACAAAGGCCTCCCCCAAGGATCTCCACAACGACCGGTTTTGTGGTGCTCGCATCCAGCGGCTTCCCGCGACCTTCACTAGATCGTCGGTCCACCTTGTTGGAGGCCTGCCCACACAGCGTACCGGAAGTAAGTATAGCGATGGTAAAAGGAATAATTATACAAAACTAACCGTACCTACATTAAACTAACCACATGCATCAACATGCATATATATAAATATATAACCGATTAAATACACTACCGCTCCAAAATTTGAAATCTGGGTTAGCCCTTGTACGAGTATTGTGAGCTAGAAGTTTCGCCTAAACACAGCCGGGAGTTAGAAACCGGATTATGTGTACTAACTTCCAACACTTCACCAGAAAATATTGAGACTGCAGAAGGTACTTACGCTTCATACATTTTATACAAGAGTAGTGCGTGAAGCGATTGAAATAAAGGGGGGTCGAGAGGCAGCTCTCGACCAGTCAACAGCTCCTGAGGATGCCCCGTGGAGGGGCGAAACACGTGTCGGGTATCGGTGTTGGTGTGCATTTTCGCTTGCACGCATTGTTTCTCCTGCATGTGCATACTTTTTGCGGGCGGGAGGGCGGTGCATGCGTACTGCATCCAAGCTGTATAAACGAGTGAGTTAGCGGAATTAACACTACATATTATTTAAATTACATTTTTTTGTACTATGGATTTCCACAAAATAACGCCTGATTCCATTAATTATAATGTATAATATTAAAATATATAAGTTTACATTGCATAAGTTCAAAATACCTAGGTTATTTTTTTTTATTAGACAACAGAAAGAGTTTCTTTTTGGTAATTTTTGCTTTCTGTTTGGATTGAAGCAGCGCCTCCTGGAGAAGAGTTAAAATTATGCCATTCAAAATTTATTTTTTGTAAATGAATACGGATAGTAAATAAAACTCACACTAAGCACTCGGAACAGTCCGAACGCAGCTGTTTTTTTTTCTTTAGTTGATGGCTTCGTGCGATTAGCACATTTAGCCAGTGTCAAAGTAATTTTACCTTACAAGTAATATACCTATAAATAAACAATATTTCCTTCTTGTATAAATGATGATGAGTGATAATAGAATTAATGAGAAGTGAGAAATGATATACCTTCCAGCCTCTCGCCCTCGAGAACTGTTTTGTTTCATTTGCCACTCATGCGCACTTTGCGCACTTACGAACACTTAACGGTTAATAATCCACCATTATTTCACATTAATATTCGACATAACAGAAATTTTAGAAATAAAACAAAACCGCAGACATGACTTTTCACTTTTCCGCCAAGAAGTCCCGAACGCAGCTGTTGCGAGATTCCGTGTGAGGTTGTCTATGTATGCGTTGCTTGAGCGCGTTTGAAGCGTACCTTCTACAGTCTCCATATATTGTGACTTCACTCAAGAAGTTTATACGCTGATAACCATAGCCCCGGGAAAGTTGAGATTTATTTAACTCCGACGATATCTTCGGTATAGAACGTCACATTTGGAAGCAATAATTTCCCGGTACAAATTGCGTTACTATTATGAATTAAACGTTACTTGTCAATCTGACAAGTTAAAGTAAAAAATTGTTTTTATTTATGTAAGCTCACTTTCAGAAGCATTTTCAAATAGTTAAGAGTCTACCACCGGTTGCAGTCATATATCGTTAAGGGAACGAGAAGAAACATAAAAATACACAAAGAGTAGCAGCTAAGTTTCTTGCTGGAGTCTTAAAATCAACCTTATTATTTAATCCTTTATTGCACATATAAAACACACATTAAAACAAACGTTATACAAGACATATACAAAGGTGAGCTTATAGAGATCTCTTCCAGCCAACCCTAGCTGTGGTGTGGAACGAAAGTTTGCGGGACTATACTACAAACTAATTACTGATACATATATATACATACTTAAACTAACCATAATGTATATACATACATACACATACACAATATACATATAATAATTTAATAAGGTCTTTTTTGGCAGCCCCAAGTCGGTGACATGTCTCAACACAGTCTGGAAGAATTTGTGTCAGCTTCAATTTGTTGCTCAGCATGCCATGCACCCTAGCGGCAACATTCTCCTTGGTGTCCTCCGGCAAGCCATGAAGCAGTAAAACTTTACGCCTTGAGTGTGTTTCTAGACGATACCTGCGTTGAGAGTATCCAGTTGCATCTTTAGTGTCTGCACCGCCTTCACTACGAATGTCTTGAATTGCTGGTAGTCTGCTGATAAATCTTTATCTGTTTGCAACTGAGCTCCCGGGACCGATGAGATAGTATGTTGATGAAGTGCTTTTTCAAACTCCTCCATACGGGTGTGGAACAGGGATGTGAGGTCCTGAAGGCTATCATTGACATCAGAAGCGTTCATGATCAGCAACCAAGTATTCCAGTACGTAATGATGATGTGCGGTTTTGACAAAAGCTATGTGACGTGGTAGCGGTGGTAGTGATAAAGTTGATAGTGAGAATTTGTTAAAGCCAACACTCATTGGCCCATTACCTAGCACATTTAAGTAAAATTACAACTGTAAGTATTTTATTAATAATTAAATAAATTAAATTTTATGGAGCACTTTTAAAGGCGTCTACTTATTTTGAAGTACCTGCAATTATTAACCACCTTCCGAACCAGTAGTATGTATTGTTTAGTAAATTATATATTTAGTGCCTTACAAATAAACAAAGAATAAGGTCCGAATAGTTATTCCGTGTTATGTCTCTTTTACTCTTATTTGAAATGACGTTTTGATTACAGGAACAAAACACGGAATAACTATTCGGACCTTATTCTTTGTTTATTTGTAAGGGGGCTTTAAATATTATTGTGTGTACTTATATTATTTTTTAATATATTTTTGTATTTGTAACTAGGTACTTGACTTTAATTAGTGCAATTTATATCTAAATTGTTATTATATTTATGTCTAAATTGAATAAAGGATTTTTTGTTTCATTTCGTTTCATTTCATTTCATGATAAATTAATAGATCAATAATATTTTTATCGTAAGAACTTACAGTTTAATGGTCTTATCGCTTTAAGGCGACGAAGCTTGTCGGTTTAAAAATATACTTACATTACTATTATTATTATGTTACCATTAATATGCTGCCCATACTAAGATGTATCATAATAACGTTTTTACATTTATTAAACAAAGTACTAAAGTATTCAATTACATAAATACATAATGAAACTCGTAAGCATGGAGTGGGTTTTTTTTTTCATAAAATATTTAAGCAAAGCCTTATTTCACTTGGCTGGCAACAACATCCTTAGAAGTGAGCCTTCGGTGCAATCGTAATACTTCAATCAGTATAAGTGGCCATAAACGACTCGCTTTTTCAGGAGTTTCGCCCTTACAGCTCCTTCAACTCGAAGCGGGATGTAAATCTACCTACAACCAAGATTTATATACACATATCTTAACGCGTTTACACTGTTGTGTATACATTATGTAGTAGCAACGATACCTTGACTACTTTACAGGAAAGAGGAAGAAAATGTATTTTCTTATGTTTGAGAAGTAAGTAAGTATACATATACAGGGTGGAAAGATCGAATGCCACTACCGCCACTACATGCCACTGCCACTACTACATACAGCATGCTATTTTTTGTCGCATTTGACTGGTTCGAGTTCCGCTTAAAACAAGCGATTTTCTTAAAATCCATAAATGCACAATTTATTGTTTTTAAAAATAAAGGAAAGTCTCCTTTACACAGAATGTGCTATTTCCAATATTTAAGGTAGTTGCCATCCATGTGGTATTCGATCTTTCCACTCTGTATACCGCCCTACTGCTAGGTATAATCTTCCATCATTGAAATGAAGTATTTGCTACAATTATTATTTATCATCATCAGATCATCATTATCAATTCATCATTTTATGTCCCCACTGCTGGGGTACGAGCCTTCCCTATGGATGGATAGAGAGAATATCTGTGTGTGCCAAATCCGAATTGGTCTTTTTTTTGGAGTTTGCTGTTTGCCTCAAACGGCATTTTCAGCTTCCTGGGCTTTTTTGGGGGCGGCGAGAAACTTAAAGGGTTCCTCAAGCCGTGTGAAACGAATCACCTTCGGAGGCTTTCTAGAGGGAACGGCATCACGCACTAGTGCGTGTTCCCGTGCCCTTCTAGATTCTCCGAAGGGTTCGGATCGGATCGGACCGAGTTGGTGATCACAAGCCCGAGTATACATCGAAAAATCGGTATCACATTGCCTGCCTGGGAATTGAACTAAGGACTCCCGGGTATGGGGCCGAGCTACGTCTTCTTGAAATATTTTCATGTAATTCCAGAAAATATGCAATATAGGTATTACCCTCAATTCATCTATACAACAAAATAACCACGTATTCTTTTTTCTCTCTTGTGATAGGTCCACTGGCGATATACTTACAAACTTTTAACCACCCGTGTTTAGTGGCCACGGCTCTCAAACTCAGAAAGCACATAGTCGTCTTGAAATTAAAAAATAAAGAAATAAAAACTCCTTGCTGCTCAAAGTTTTGTTAGGGTTACATCTAAGTATTGACATACTGAATTGCCACTTTATTATTAAAACAAAAAGATAGTTAACAAGGTTTATATCGAATGTCATTTTAATTGCAGATCGCCTTAGCCACCGAGAACTCGATAATACTCCAGAACCTGGACTTCGCAGCCAGCGGCAGCTACTCCTGCGAAGTGTCCATGGACACCCCTATCTACACCAAAGCCTCCAGCGAAAAGCAACTTACAGTTTTCCGTGAGTTTGAAGTAATCACTACGTAATAACTTAAAAAATATAAGTTTTATCTTTAGATATAGTTCACATGCGCACTAGAACCAAGACGCCGTATTCATCGCAGAAAAATAGGAAGTCTTAAAATTCAAAATTCAAAATCATTCATTCAGTTTAGGCTACAAATAGCTCTTATGAACGTTATTATGTCATCGGTTCGTGAGTCTACTCTGGGCGGAAGACCTTGTATTGAGAAAAACCGGCAAGAAACTCAGCAAGTGTCAAGCTCTTTTTCCCTTCGTCAAAAATATTGGAAAATGCCCTATCATAAAAGGACACTTTCCATCACAAATAAAAGAAAGGACAATCACAACATCCAAAAAACAACAAAAAAATCCAAAAATATCTAAGTTTGCAAAAATAGTAGATAATAATATAATGTAGTAATAACCAATTTTAATTTTCACAATGTCGTACAGTACTAATATAAGTCAAAAATTGTCTAAGAAAAACAAAGTTAAAGTATACGAGTATAAAAATAAAATACTTAAGTAAGCAAGATCAGACTAGCCTCCACAGGCGGCACCTGTTCATGAGTATGACATATGAATCAGCTACCGTTTCACTCAACCATATCTTTGGGAATGTAACGACCCGACGCACATGCCGCCACCGCAGAAACAATAAAGAGAGCATGCCACACTCAAGCTACTCTAAATAAGAACTTAATGAATTGTTTAACGCAACACAAATAAAAAGCTTCAAAAGAGCAGATTCAAAGACAGAATCTGTTCAATTGAGTGTATATCTCTAATATATGTCATGTCAAAATTACTCTTAGATAAGTTAAACTTTTCGTATGTTGTATTGTGATGTAAATTATTCTTCTATGACAAAGAAAAAATTTCAAAATAATGTGCTGTAAAAGAAAACAAACAAAGAAGAAAGACCTTTTCTGAGTTTCTTTTGGAGTTGTAGGTACCCAATCTCCCTCCGTTGAAATCCGTGGCCTGAAATGGGTGGTAGAGTTACGGATTTTGCATTTTAGTACTGACAATAGTTTGTCCCAAACCCGACACAACAGAGCAGTATCATATCTTTGTCGACCCAAAACATCATTAACGATCTATTTGAATACGAGATGAGACAGACGCGTGCCGCGCATCACAACAACGCCCTAAGCATGTCCCGTTAATATTTGCCAAATCAAACACATTTCACTGTCGACCTTATTTAGCTGGCAACAGAGACATTTTAAGCTTATCACCGTAAGCACAAGTAACTCCAATTGGTATACACAGACAGCTGAATGGAATTGAGCCGTTTCAAATCAGAAATGGTCCATTCATTACGATTTGTTTGATTTCGATGTTGTTGAATAGAAACAATTAACGTGGCACAGACTGGAATAAATAGACAGTTCACACTGGTCGACTAGCCAGTTAGATATAACAAACGTTTAATAAATATAGAGGAGCTCGATGGCGCAGTAGTTAACGTGCCCGGTCTGCGAGTGCTGAGGTTAAGCAACTTTCGCAAAGGCCGGTCACCGGATGGGAGACCAAAATTTATTATCTCGAGCTCTCGGGCCCAGTGCGGTATGTTGATTGTTAACGACTGCTAATGCAGCCGGGACCAACGGCTTTACGTGCCTTCCGAAGCACGGAGGAGCTCGGGATGATACATTTTTGGTCACCCATCCGATGACCGGCCTTTTTGCAATCGCAGACCGGGCGCGGTAACCACTGCGCCAAGGAGCACTTCCATAAACAGACCTCCAGACAAACCAGAGACTATACACAATTGTAGACGTTTTAAATAGCAAACTCGAATCGAAGCTGTGATATTGTCAAGTATAGAGCGAATGCCTTCTAAAAGTCGGTCGTGTGAATAAACAGTTGAGACCAAAGCTGTCGATGACAAATATATTTGTGGTGTGTCTATGGTAGCTTTGTTGTTTCCGATTTACATATTACAAAGGCTTAAATGCTCCTGAATCCTAATTCAGGATCAAGAGATCTGGACAACGTATGTTTATTTGTTTATGTATGTTTAATAGAGGACTGTGATTGCTGGGATAAAATATTGAGCCTGCTTTTAGATCGGAAACAAGGAGTTTTTGTTGGAGTCTTCCATGTTATTTCTCCTATCTAAGGTTTACAGTAAACCTTATAACCTGTATATATACTGTAAACCTTAGATAGGAGAAATAACTTTCAAACTTGACTTTATCTAGAAACTTATGAGCGAAAGAATTACTTATATTTCCTTCCTGTATGATGATGAATGATAATAGAAATGAGAAGTGAGAAATGATATACCCCCACCCAACCCCTCGAGTATCTCAGTAAAGATGTGGGACTTTACTTCCCTGTGTGGTGCCAGGGATAAAGAATTGCACCACCCCATCTCTTCCTGTAGGTGTCGTAAAAGCCGACTAAGGGACCATTCCAGAGGATGGGCAGCAGCATCTCTCTGAGGTTACCCTCAACCTACTGCGATCGCCAACCCGCCTGCCAAGCGTGGCGATTACGGCAAATACCCTTCATATCCTTGGGGGAGGCCTTTGTCCAGCAGTGGACGTCTTTGGCTGAGATGATGATGATGATGACTTTACTAAGTCCTCACGCGGACTTCTTGAGAGAATTTGAAAAGTGACGTTGCACTGTTTTGGTGCATTTGCCAACACTCATGCACAGTCACCAACACTTAGTTCACATTCATATTCGTCATAACACAAATTTTAGAAAATAAAACAAAACCGCAGACATGACTCTTCACTTTCTCGCCAAGAAGTCCCATACCCTAAGTTTCAAATGTTTTAAAGTTTTTTTTTACTAATTCGAGGTTTAAAATAAAAACTGTTGTTATATCTATCTATGCTTGAAATGGGAGTTACGGTGCAACTAAACAAACAGTGAATACCAATTCAATTGTATTGTATGCCGCTGTAAAATTCTATAACGGTTCCTTTATCAAAACGTAAAATTAGTTCTATCTAATTAGCACTAACTAGTTTTAAGTTTCCTTTGTATCTGGGACGCTTGTATTTGTATGGTAATAATCAATAAATAAATAAAATAAATATATTTGCTAAACAGCAGCCCCTGTGAAATGGTTCTCTCTTACGTTACGTAGGGAATGAAGCAAGGTTTATTTCTCCTCCCGAATCATTTATCAAGTCCCGGGTCGAGCAACAAATATTGTGGTCCCGGTTTTTATTGAGAAGTATTCGTTTCACTGTGTTTCGTTTCCGTATATTGGAGTTCTACCTACTATTTTTTGACATAGTTCTACAAAAAAAAGAATATATATTAATACGTTAAGCAAAAATTTTGTACCCCTTTTTACGAAAATTGCGCTGACGGAGGAGTATGAAATTTCGCACACTTATAGTTTATATAGAGAAGGAGTACAGAATGTTAATATTTTTTTAAATTATGCATAAAAAATACATTAAATCAATAAAACAAACATTACGCACACTACCATGTATTTGACACACACGCATATATACTCTTTTCAAAAATTTCAAAAATGGAAGAATCACATTCTATCTTTTTAATTTTTCATTGCTTAGGATACAATTCGTGCAGCCTTATCAAAATTACGGTCGAATTTCGACCACTGGGTGACCAATAGTTATGTATAAAAAGGTATTAATAGTTTTCTAATTTTTTGTATCGGAGAAGGCAGCTAGAAAGTAATAATTGTTAATCTTGTTTGCATAACTATATTGTATAATGCCCTGCTTGTGCTGCCATTTTGTAAAACTATAACTGGTAAAGGCTAGGCCTTCATTTAACCTTATAATAAGTGATGTAAATGCAAAAAAGCTTTTTACACAGAATATTCAACTTCTGAAGAACAAGTTTTATTATCTTCTAAAGTTCGGAAAAAACTACGACTTTACACTACTATTACAGCAACAGTTATAAATAGAATAGTGGCAACTAAATAAGTGGACTTACCACAAGCCCGTCTAACAACTAAACCATGTGGAAATCGAACCCGGGTCTGTGACCGTTAGTCATCATAACACTATACCAAAGAGGTGGTTAAAAATATATGTCCCAATGTTTTGTCACTGACGCCGTTATTGAGTCCGCTGCTTTGAACGCCCAGACTTACAAATAGTTTAGTCCTGATTAAAGCCTACATTAACGCAGCGCTATCATCCGGCTCGAAGGACCAATCAATGAATAAAGTTCACTAAGTAAAACGGTTTTACGTATGTTGAAAACTTGTTAAAAATAATGTCACGGAATATAAATATGAACTAATTTAATCACAGCTGTCTGCGACGCCTGAGAGAGTTGACGAGTTTATAGAAGCAGCCAGAAATAGATGCCACCAAACCCAAGAGTATCGATAACACCTTACCTATTGTTTGGACAAGCAACTGCAATTTGAATTACTCCAAAAAAGCATAATATACGTCGTTCTGAATGCTTCGTTTATCAACATCATCATCATCATCATCAGCTCACTTTATGCCCCCACTGCTGGGGCACGAGCCTACCCTATGGATGGATAGGGAGAACGGGCCATAAACCACCACGCGAGCCCAGTGCGGATTGGTGGTTGTTAACGTCTGCTAGTGCAGCCGGAACCAACAGCTTTACGTGCCTTCCGAAGCACGGAGAAGCTCGAGTTGATACATTTTTGGTCACCCAGCCAATGACCTGCCTTTGCGAAAGTTGCTTAACCTCAGCATTCGCAGACCGGGCGCGTTAACCACTGCGCCATCGAGCTCCTCATAACAACAATTAATGTTCAGTGCGCTAAATAATAACCGCCAAAGGGCCCAGTTGCTTCGCCTGTCTTGTTCGCACGTCATCAATGTGATGATTAATCACCGCCATGACACCCTACTCCGGAACTTTCATTACGGAAGAAAACATAAATTGCTTACACAAAAATGGCAGCAGGCAATCGAACGAAACGCGTACAAGATTATATAAACTAATAATGGGACAAAAAACTACTGTTTATAACATAAAAACCGGGCGATCGATCACGTTAACGAGAACGAGATTTTGTTTAACAATAAAGCAGTGCCTATTGATGGGTTACAAACCGGTATTTCCGGACCAATACGATTTAGGGATCTTCAAGAAACGAGCCTATTCCTTCCTTAAAGGCCGGCAACGCATCTGTGATTCCTTTGGTTTTGTGGGTGTCCATGGGCGGCGGTGATTGCTAACCCATCAGGTGACCTGCCTGCTCGTTTGCCTCCTTCTAATATAAAAAAAAAGGAGAACAAAAGAAAAACAAACAAAATCTCTATTTCGTTAACGTGATCGACAGGCAAACAAAACTCTCACTATACACCCAGGGGCTTATTAATAAACAAAGTGTAAGCTTGGAGTAGTTACTCAGTGTTTGTCTCTTTTACTCTATTATGAAATGAAGTTTACATGACGGGAACAAAACACGGAGTAACTACTCCAAGCTTAAACTTTGTTTATTACCTAATACGGGGGCCAGCGTCTAGTCAGTCTCGAAAATAAAATAGCTAGTTACTCAATAGTTAAAGGTTTCGAGTAAAATACGCTTTTATAATAATAAATAAATAATAATCACACTAATTTTATAAATGCGAAAGTTTGTGTGTATGTATGTTCGTATATTTGTTACTTCTTCACGCTGTAACGGATAGATGGATTTGGATCAAATTCGGCATACACATAGTTTATAACCTGGATTAAAACATAGGATAGTTTTTATCTCGATATTCCCACGGGAATCACACTATAATTATACTAAAAACGACAACTTCAAATTGTCGTGGAAACCAAAGAGAATATAATCACTTGATGGAAACTGTCAAAGCGGTACGAAGTCCGCCGGGTCCACTAGTTAATAATAAAAATATTTATTTCATTTACCTAAACATGTTTGACAAAAATTAGGGTAGACTTCTTCTTTTAAATGCTCTCAACATCTGTACCAGAAGAAGCCACTCTTCCATAGCACGTATTACATTAACTAATTTTAGTTAGAACTCATTAGTTCATCAGGATCCCCTATAATAAAAATAAGCATAAAAAGATGGTAGCACACTGAGTCCGATTTAATTTAAAACTCGTACATACATGATTTTGATTTATAAAAGAAACCTTTTAATACCGCTTAGGCACAGTCAACAGCAAAGGTAACTGATGATTGGTCAAGTTTCAAAATATGAAATCAGTATGAAAATCAAAACTTTTTAAACGCATATCGAAAAACCTTCGAGTGTCTACTAGTACCTGCAGACTTTGACTATAGTTAGTAGTTATATAGAAAATACCGACTTACACTATCGAAACTTAATTTTGAAATCTAGTAAACATCATCTACTTTTGCTGTTGACTGTACAACTAGCATCCAGTTATTTACAACTAGCTGACCCAGCGGACTTCGCACCGCTTTGACAGTTTCTATGACAACAAAACAAACAAATCCTATTTCTATTTATTCATTAAGCATTTTTTTTTCTAGTAATAAATATAGCCTATGTTACTCAGCGCTAATATAGCATTCTAATGGTGAAAGAAATTTTTAAATCGGTCCAGTAGTTTTTGAGTTTATTCGTTACAAACAAACATACAAAAATACAAAGCTTTCCTCTTTATAATATAAGTATAGAAAAATAAGCTGAATGCGTAAAGTTTGATTTGTCACCAAGTGTAATCACCTGAGGGAATAAGAGAACATCCTGCAGAAGTATTCTATGTTAAGATTGTATTATGTCTGAGACCTGTCTAAAAAAAATTCCCTTAAATCCGTTCAGCAATGTAGACGTGAGTGAAGAAAAATTAGACGTTAGTTCGTCTAATTTTAAACAAACAATCAAACATGGATGACTAGGGGGCATAAGGGGGTACTTTTGCATTTATAATATTTAGAGGATTTATGCTCAGTTAAATAATAAACAAACCAACTTATTATTTTTTAATTATTTCTGTTTTCCATTAATTATTTTAAAAGTCTGTTGTTATAAAATTATAAAATATCTACACTTTTCGCAATTAATACCAAAGTATAATTTAAAAACAGTGAAATAAAATCACAACGAATATATAACCACCCACACCTTCGTACAAACTGGGTCAGGCACCCTACCAATTAGGCTATATCGGGACTAACTACATTGTCTGACCCGGTTTGACACAAGGTGCGGGATCAAGTCCCGGTATAGGAAATAAAATATCTTAATACCATCAGCTGTGCTTTTATTAGGTGTCTGTAAATATTACAATACATTTTTAAACTAGATTATAATAACCGTAATGCCGCCCGCCCTATAGACAAGTGGCATAACGTTATTAGAATATAAATTAAATAGAATGATTTATGGGATTGTTGTTAATTACTTACGTCAATGCCTTACAATAATCATTCTATTTTATCTCTATTCTGTTAGAGTAATGCAACTTGTCTACGGGGGCAGAGCAACTTAGTAAATGTATTTTGTTATTTAGCTTCCATTTACATGACTAATTTTATTATCAGAACGAATAGCCAGTCCCGTAGTATTTTCAAAGATATTACCGCATTATCTCTGTTTGTTAGTTCTGTAATTGTAACCACTCGCGCAATGCAAATAAGATAAGAACATAATGCGTCCTAACGGCGACTTATCTTTGGCTTAACACTCTACCACTCCCCAGCTAAGGGAGTTAATAAGATAAAATATCTGAGAGTCTACACCGCTTGTCTGGTTAATAAGATAAAACACCTGACTACATCGCTTGTCTGGTGTACTAACGTCTAGAAAAAGTTAGCAACGGAGAAGGTTTTATTAGTAACATTATAATAACAAAATAGGTCACATTTTTTAAATACTCGTTTTTTTAAATTTTGGGTGGATACTAGTAATCGTAATTCAATCACCATCACCATCACCATTCCACAAGCAATTAGCCCCCTGAACGGGTTAACAGGACAAATATTCTATTATTGATGTGCTAATAAGAATAAATATATAATTGAAATATATAATATTTGCATAGACGTGCTAAAAACTAAGCTTTTATTTATAAAACAAAAAACGAGGACGGAAACGTATATTTAAAAATACAGTAGGTAGTGCACGGGAAAATTTTAAGAGAATTTTACTAACACGTACCATGGACTCATGGTTAGTATTGTAGCACAAAACTGAAGAAAGAAATGGCCCTTGCCGAGTTTCTTGCGACTTCTTTTCGGTACAAGGTATCCACTAACGTAGGGTTTACTAGATATTAATGTAAAAAAATACTTCGCAAAGTACAGTACAGTTCATTAATATCCAAGTCGTGTAAAAGGACACTACGCAGAGCTCGATTCAACCACATAAGCCGGATCGGGGCTAAATTAGCCTCTTACCCCCCAGGTAGTAAGGTTTTTTGGTCCCTGGCAAAAGCGGTTGAATCCAATTTCAGTCGGCCATCCCTACCACCATTGCTGAAGCCTGACGGTTCTCTTGCCCACTCTGCGGAAGAGAAAGCAAATTTATTTGTCTCTCTTTTTGCGGAGAATTCGCGTCTGGACTCTGCTGGGAAAACTCCACCAATCTCATCTCGTGCTGACTGCTATGGCAGAAGTGCGCATTCACCAGAAAGAGATCCTATAAATCCTGCAGACCCTGGACGTGAACAAGGCGAACGGACCTGATGGCGTACCAGCAATAGTTCTGCGTTCATGTGCTCCCGAGTTGTCTCCACCCCTCACACGCCTGTACCGCGTCTCACTTGAAACAGGCATTGTACCGGAGTCATGGAAGCTTGCTAACGTGCAACCCGTGCCCAAAAAAGGCAGTCGAGCTGACCCTGCTAATTATCGACCCATCTCAGTCACGTCCATACTCTGTAAGATAATGGAACGTGCACTGAATAATAAACTCCTGGCTCATTTGGAAGGTAACGATCTCCTCAGCGATCGCCAATATGGATTCCGCCGAGGCCGCTCAACTGGGGACCTTCTAATATATGCCACACATCTATGGAGTGAGGCCATTGAGAAATACGGAGAGGCCCTTGCGGTGTCCCTCGATATCTCAAAGGCCTTTGACAGGGTTTGGCACACGAGCCTTATAAGCAAGCTCCCATCATTTGGTCTTCCTGCTAACTTTTGCGCTTGGATATCTGATTTCCTGAAGGGAAGATCGATACGCGTTGTCCTCGACGGCTACTCATCGGACCAAAAGGCTATCGATGCCGGTGTGCCTCAGGGATCGGTTCTATCCGCAACCCTATTCCTGCTTCATATAAACGACCTGCTTGTGCCCGGTACCTTTGGGTACGCAGACGATAGCACCGTTGCGGATAGATACATGTCGAGTGCAGGGGCTGGCAGACAAGATGTCGCCTCTTGTCGAGAGGCCATGGTTAGCCGCTTGAACGAAGCCCTCCAAGCAGTATCCGATTGGGGCGATGCCAATTTGGTCACATTCAACGCTGCCAAAACACAGGCTTGTTTGTTCTCAGCTAAGCGGAGCCCATTTCACCTGGCTCCGACTTTCCGGAATGTGACTGTAGCTATGACTGACAGCCTACAGCTCTTAGGTGTTGAGCTCTCGTCCAACCTCAACTTCGGGCAGTACATCGAGTCCAAAGCAAAGACTGCAGCTAAAAAACTGGGGGTTCTCTCTAAGGTCAGGCGGTACTTCACGCCAGAACAGCTGCTCCAACTTTATCAAGCACAAGTTCGATCATGTATGGAGTACTGCTGCCACCTTTGGGATGGATCAGCCAAATACCATCTGGCTGCTTTGGACTCGATTGAAAAACGAGCTAAGAGACTCATTGGTGACCCTGCCCTGATAGACGCCAAGCTGCAAAATCTAGAACATCGGCGTAGGGTGGCTCGTCTGTCGGTCTTCTACAGGATTCATTTCGGGGAGTGCGCGAAGGAGTTGCACGGCCTAATCCCACCATCCACTTTCCGCTATCGGAGCGCGAGGCGCGAGTTCCATCCCTATGTTGTAGATATGCCACCTTGTCGCACGAGCCGATTCGGTTCAACTTTCTTAGTGCGTACAGCTAGGGAATGGAACGCGCTGCCTGCGAATGTGTTCCCTGAAAGGTATAATCTGGATCTCTTCAAGGCTAGAGTGAATAGGCTATTTCTAGGCAGGCATGTTCCATCCTCGACCGCACCGTCACTTAACATCAGGTGAGGTGTAGTCAAATGCCTGCCTATAACCAATAAAAAAAAAAAAAAAAAAATTAATAGATATTTTGAACACCGACTTTACCGAACACGTTACGCCAGCGTGCGGCATTCACCCAATCACAGTTTTATTGACTCAAAAAACATCACCGAAAATACGTCGGAATTACTTCGACCATCATCAATGTACCGGAATTAGCAAGAAAGCCAATAATTCAAGTGTGTACTTATATATCATACCAATAATAATTTAACTTATGAATGTAAATAAAACCCAGAAATTAGCATTTAAAAGAATTATGACTAAATACGAGAATCTGCTGATTTTTAAAAGCGGAGCTTTGTCTTTCATTGTGTGCTTATAAGGCTGACGCAGACACACTTTTTTATACTTACCTTCGCCAGAGCAAAGAGGATGAGTTCGATGTTGCAGCAGCCAGCACGTTCTGGTTGCGACCACGCCAGTTAAACCACTTTCGCAATGCCGCCTCACTCCGGAATGGATGAACAAATGAAATATCTCGAGTTACTTATACTTTATAAGGCAGGTCATGCCGTTGGTTCCTGTTGACAAAGAATATCAATCGTTAGAACCCACCAGCCCCTGTGTGCTTATTTTTTGTAAGAAAAATTGGACTAACAATTTATTTTGATTAATAATTTCGGACTTGTTTTTAAGAAACACTACTTGCTGCTATCCACAGTCCCACCATACAGTTTTAATAGACTCTTTATAAGTCTGTTTTTCCCATTGGATATATCTAGGTATCAGACTATCTAACTCTTTTATTAAAAAAATCAACACAAATCTATGTCTAAAAATACCTTAATCTATAATGTTAATCTGACCATATAAATTAATTAAATATTTATCTAAGTTAATCTAGTGTTATAAAACGTAGTGCTACCTCGAGTTAGATAAATTGCTTCTGGAATACTTTAATCGGGTTCAATACCTCATATGTAATGTAGCAAATGAGGCATGTGAAATATGCAATAAAAATGGAACCAAGAAATCGGCAAAATAGTTAATAAGAGTAGGTTCAAAAAACAGGATAGGGCATAAAGAAATGCAAGAAAAATGTATTATAATAAGCAACAAATAGAATAAAGAGTAGGGCACCTAGCGTGCAATAAAAATGGAAAAGTTAGTAGAATTTTATAGTACCTATAGCGTAGGAATCTAGAGTAGATAGGGCACAAACCGTACCAGGAAAATGTAGGCGTGAAGCCGCTCCTAGAATAGACTAAGCGTAGACAAAGTCTCCGACACACACCCACGCCGGGGGACAAGATTAAAAAAAAATGTAGCAAATAGAACCCACTTTGTTTAACGTCTGTTTCCCCGTGTGTCATACATAACTCACCATTTGATCAAGTTAATGAAAACGAGAATTAGTATGGTATTGAAGCAGCGCTTTCTGGGTGAGTTTTGTTAACTATCCGTATTCATTCGGTTACGTTTACGAAAATGAAAATTAGTATGGCATTGAAGCAGCGCCTCCTGGCGGCATACGAGAAGAGTTAACATTTTGCCATACAAATTCTCGTTTTCGTTTACGTGATGGAATGGCAAATGAAACTCAAACTTGGCACCCTGCTTCGTGCTGGCTTGTAGCAAACTTGTGGCAAGCAACCTCCTTCATGCATGCATGTCTTGTAAAATAAAAAGTTATTTAGTACGGTGGTAGAAAACTTAATGGTATTATTACCTACCAACTTAATAAAACTTAAGTACTGGCCTGTAGTTGATGGTAATGACTATGCACTTAACTAACATCTGTTTAAAACTGTATGTACTCGTTTATGTTTAGATGTTTCATTTTGTTAGGCGTTTGATAGTAGGTACTTAGTTTTTTTAATAGCAATTTTAAGCTTTATATCCTCTAATCATTAGATGCAGTGAGCATTAGAGTAAGATCTTTTAGAAAATAAAGTTATTCCAGACAAAAACTTAGAGCATTAAAATGAAAATGCTCTAAGCAGACAAACATTATGAATTCATACAAAAAGAAAATTATATCAAATGAAATTATATGATTCAAACGTTATATTAATATTTATATAAAACATTACACACCCATTAGCTATAGTTACGTGTTTAATAAATTTGTTACTCAAAACACCATTAGCAAAGCTCGTGGAAGCATTGAATCGAGTTGCCGCCTTTTTTCTTCTTCAGTTATTGAATTTAAAAACATGTCTTTGTCAGTAATTTCATATCTGTAGATTAAGTAGATTACTTTAGTGTATTGGGGGAAACCTTAAATGATAGATGTTATTGTGATTGATTGACAGATAAAATATTATTATTATAATACATGTCGTGACATCACGTGACGTACATTGCTAATTATAGCAAATCTTGCCACAAAAAAACCTCCATTTTGTGAGATACCAAACTAAGGCTTGCTCTTGTTCATAAATCCGGTCACGTTGTAAAGGCTATCTACGGTCAACATCAAATTTCTTCCAAATATGGAATAACTTTTTCTTATTTGTGACTTTTACAGACTAAAAAAATATTCTTTATAAATTCAATCCTTGACATTCTATTTATACCAAACATGCTTCTGATGATGAATGAGAAATAAGCCCGAATTATTTATATAAGTACCACACATTCTAATTTACTATCCACTATATTAAGCGAGCTATAAGTTGTTTAAATTATAGAAAATATCTTGTTTAAAGTCTATAGCAGCGTAATCTGCTGGAAGTATGTTAGCGTCACAGAAATTACTGTACAGGTCAGTCGTCACTGTTTATTTTAACTTTTGCTACTACCTACATTGATACTATGAAATCTATTTCCATATCTTTGTAGTTAACCCAAACAATAAATTAAAGGGATTAAATGCTATAAGCTAAGTGTAGTTCAAAGATATATGAGTATTAAAAATAATGATAACAATAAGAAAGGAAGGAATATATAAACAAAAATATTTAAACTTCTACATCAGTTACTAAACTTTGTGCATCTGACCAAAATGAGAGTCTTTTTGTTTCTCTTTTTTCTAAGTATTGCAAAAGCTGATCATGTCAGGTTAGAAGACTTAGAAAGTTGGCACGAGAGGGTAGGCATAAAAAATGCTGAGAACATCAAGAAAAACGAAGACAGAATAATAGCCAACCAACGCATTGTTGGAGGACACGTAGCGCAATTGGACGCTCATCCTTATTTGGTTGGCTTACTGATTGACCTATGGGGCTCTTCTTCAGTGTCAGCTTGCGGTGGTTCTCTACTCTCGTCGAATAGAATATTAACAGCAGCACATTGTTGGTACGATGGCAGATTCCAAGCATGGCGATTCACTGCTGTCCTTGGCTCGCCCTTCCTGTTCCATGGAGGAGTGAGGGTACAACCAAATCAAATTTCTGTGCACCCCCAATATGACTCCAGAACCTTTGCCAACGACATTGCCATGCTTTACTCTCCCGTTCACATCGCATTCACATTAAACATTCAGCCTATAAAGCTACCTGAAGGCAATATTTTGAAGGAAAACTTTGAGGAAGAATGGGCGACTGCATCTGGTTACGGAAGATATTCGGATTTAACAAAACCCACGACCAATACAATGGCGAGATATGTTTTCCTCAACGTGATTTCTCTGGAGAGATGTAGATCGTTTTATGGCGATATCGTTTTGGATTCAAATCTTTGCACTAATGGAAGCGGAGGTGTTGGCATCTGCCAGGGAGATTCGGGGGGCCCTTTGACGGTGGTTCGCAACGGAGAACGTGTTTTGATCGGCGTCAGTTCGTTCGTGGCCCGGGATGGTTGCGAGCTGGGTTTTCCGTCGGTGTTTGCGAAAGTGTCCAGTTACATTGACTGGGTCCGGTCAGCTATGTAAGTGATCAAAGCGTCTTAATCTCATTTTTAATATAAAATTATTCGATTCAATAAAAACGTTGCCATTATTTATGTCAAATGTTTTTTTTAACCCTTATAATACCTTTACCTTACCTTATTTTATACCCTTTACTTAATATTATGTATTATATCCCTTATTCTTTACCTGTCTCGAATTTATCTCATGCTTATTCTTTACAACTTAATATTAGATATCTGTTTCTAAAACTCACTCATGGTTTTGCAATTTATATAAAAATATTAACAAAAATCACGTGCTCTTTTAATTTTGAAGACGACTGTGACGTCATTTCTTTCCCTACATTCTGCATTTATAGTAAAAGGTATAGGTAACAAGTTGCTCGTAAAATCATATCGTTCACCGATATCATCTAAATATGTTTTCAAAGTAGCTACGTGAGAGATAACCGTCTTGATTCGTATCTAATAGCCTATCCAAAACTTTTATCATGAATATAAATCGTACGGCAGCGAAAAAAGCTGTAGATTATGTCAGGATTTCCTGATAAATGTTAAATAGTGTCTAACCAGATTTTATCTCATTGTTAAACTTTAAGTGCCTTATTAATAAACAAAGAATAGGCTTCGAATAGATATTCCATGTCTATTCCCTTCATGTAAACTTTATTTAATATTAGATTAATCAATCAAATCAAATCTCTTTAGGGTCCCGTACCTCAAAAGAAAATTTTATTTTTATTTTCTTTTCTATAGGATCATTTTGTTGTCCGTCTGTCCGCCTGTCTGTCAAGAGACCCTCTATCTCGGGTACGCGTGGAGGTATCGAGTTGAAATTAAAACCATATACTCAGGTCTGCGGTCCCTTGAAGCTGTGAAAAAATTAAACTTCTAAGTTAACTATAAAAAAATATACGGCCGTTTATGTCGCAAAAAACGTATATTTCGACACTCTCAAGGGAATCATAATTCATAGGGTACTTGCCGTGGACCTAGAACTATAAAGTTTGGCAAATAATATCGTCTTATACTACAAGTACAGGGAAAAGTCTGAAAACTATACATATTTAATTAAATCACAAAAAAAACAGGGTCTTCATGCAAGGAACGGGGGCCCAAATTTTGAAGTAGGTAAGTTAACCGTGTCATGTGGGGTATCGTATGAAAGGGCTTCATTTGCACGAGCTTAAACAGATTTTTAATTATTTTTGTGATGCATAGTTTTCGATTTGTGACGAAGAATGAAAAAATAAATGCCTTGAAAACTGAATTTCAGGAAAAGTTCGAGACTCGATTCCTGAACTACGAGTATATGTACCCATAAATTTGTACGGAACCCTCGGTGGGCGAGTCTGACTCGCACTTGTCCGGTCTTTTTTTAGACTAAATAACTATTCCAAGGCTACTCTATTTGTTTGTAAGAATACATAAAGAGTAGATAGATTTGTACTTCTTATGTATATACACAGGGCCTCAATTCTATTTGAAAATGTCTACAATTGTGTCTCAATGCCCTGATTTTAACATTTGGACTGTATGTAAGAGAAAAGACAGAATAAGCCCACTAAAATACAATCGTGGACCTCTTTTGTACTTATTGCTACAGATTCCTACCTGCTTCCTTTCTGCTTTGCCTCGTTTGTCAAAAGCTGGTAAGTATGGTTGTCAAATATGAAAGATACATCTAACTTCACAGCACATAAGCTTTAACAAACAATGTTTTTTGTTAGAGCTTCTATTCTATTAAACATGGATTCAAAGGTACACAGTATTTTAATTTCAATTTAAATTCTTCATTGCTTTTATATATGTATTATAAGGATCTTAAAGTAATGTTAAGAACAATATATTATATAGAGTGAGCAATCCAAATCATAAATCTAAATCATAAACACAAAAACAGTAACGATTTTATTATAACTAGTCTCCTAAAATAACCGCAGATCTACAACTAATACGAGCTACTTTAATACTAATCACAATATAAAAGAAAATTACTACCGTCTCAAACATAATTAGTTGGTACCGAAGAACATATTTTCAGAAATTTATTTTTATTGCGTGCTGGATTCCGTTACTTATATTAATATAGTGAAGTTTCAAAAAATTTACGGCATTGGTCTTTTAACAGAATTTCAAAATAAGAATAAAATAGAATAAAATACTTTAATGAACACAAAAAAAACAAAGACACGTTTAACCAAGATAAACAGTTGTAGGAGTCGTACAACAGGCGGCCTTATCACTAAAAGCGATATCTTCCATCCAGGCAACATAGGATGAAAATTTGGATTTTACCATGCCAACATACCAACTCATTTGAATTGCTCATTCTGTTTACCCACCTATATGTGTACATAAATCATATAATAAAATTATTTCATAAAAAGTACTTACATAACCTATAGGTTATAACGCAGGCTTATAACGGCGGTCGAGAGACACGAGTAATGACACATTCAGAATCACTTTCCGAAAGAAAGGTTTTCCAATATAATATATCGTATTTATCACTGTCACAAGAGAAAGACAAAGACGGATACTTGATGAGTGTAAAGTATTTGGTATAATATTGAGGATGAAGATAACATAAGCGTTACAGATATAGGTATTTGTACTTAATGGGTATATGTATATGGGTACTATAGAGACTTCAAGTCTCTATTTATAAAATGAAAAGCAGAAAAAACTTTAGATACTTATCTATTTTCTTTTTGCGATTAAATTACATCTAGTGCCCTATGGTGGCGGCGCGGCGGGCTGACGTTCACTTTCAACCTCGCTTGCTTAGATGAATGATTGGTCTCGCTGCCGAGCGCAGCCAGACCAATCATTCATCTAAGCTCGCTTGTTTTCTTCTGGAAGGTCTTTTTCTTCTAATTCCAAATACGAACTCAGGCCACGGTGCGTGCCAGTAGGTTTGCTCGAGCATGTAGTCCCGATTACCACAGTACACATCGCATATCAAACTACCACAGACAGTCAAATTTCTTCAATAGAATTTGAACTTTATGTCCATAAATTAGGGTGCGCCCTCCGTAAGTGACAGGTGCCCTATATTTTATTTGAAATGTCTTCGTCCATATCTATTTGATGCCGCGCGGCCATACTAATTTTGTATGGGGAATTTAACGTGTTAGTTTGAAAAATAATAATTTTAAAAACCGCTCGAAAAATCGAAAATGTGAGACGGACGATTTGTAGTTTAGACCATTGGTGTTTGTTTAGACAAAATCAGAGGTACAATAAATTAGATAAACTATAAGGTATCAACTTAACGCCGCCACTCGTTTTCATGATTTTTGCCCAATTTTAAATATATTGTAGAAAAAAACTATAGTGTGTTATGAATTTATGGATCGGACTAATAAACACGTTCCCTTTGATACTAAATATATATTTTGTTTGTTTAATACAATAGTATTTTCAATTATATCAACTTAACCGTGACTGCATTTTTGGCATTTTTTGGTCGGCGCACCCTTGAGGTTAACCATTTCTTGAAGAATTTGACAGTTTTGGATAATCTCATGATCAGGTGTCTAGAATAAGCCTATTAAGACCAAGTAGCTATTGTAAAGCTGAACAAATGATTTAAATCATTTGTTCAGCTTTACATGTACTGAAATAATAGATCGATATAGAAACGATTGTCGATATTTGAAACAGCAGAATCGAGGCCCTATTATTGGTAGATGTCGTAGTGGCACAACCAGTTTTCGTCGTCAAAAAAATAATATAGAATTTCATTGAAATATTACTAGATGACAGCTAGGACGCAGGTGGGCTGTTTTTAGTTGTTGCTACACTCAAAAATCAGTTGTTGACCCAATTTTGATGATTAAAAGAAAAAAGGTTGATCACTGGTTCCAGTCCAACACTGATGCCTGCCACTACCCGATACCCTAGGTAGGTAGTAACTGTGTATGGGGACTTCTTGGCGGGAAAGTGGAGAGTCATGGCTGCGGTTTTGTTTTATTTTTCTAAAATTTGTGTTATGTTGAATATTAATGTGAAATAATGGTAGATTATTAACCGTTAAGTATTCATGAGTGTGCATGAGTGTTGGCAAATGAGACAAAACAGTGCAACGTCACTTTTGAAATTCTCTCAAGAAGTCCGCCCGAAGACTTAGTAAAGCCCCACATCTTTACTGAGATACTCGAGGGGTTGGGTGGGGGTATATCATTTCTCACTTCTCATTTCTATTATCATTCATCATCATACAGGAAGGAAATATAAGTAATTCTTTCGCTCATAAGTTTCTGGATTAAGTCAAGTTTGGATGTTATTTCTCCTATCTAAGGTTTACTGTTTTACTTACGGTTTACTTATAAAACTTTAAACTGTAACGTAAAATTCACCCGTGATTATGCTTCCCTTCTGGGATCGGAAATGATACATTCGACATTCGTAAAAAACATACAATCACTGTTTGTCAATGCTTAATTGCTATTGGACTACGAAATAACTTTTGCTAAGTAGATATGTAAACATTTGTATAGCCCATCCCAGTACACACGCCTGCACTCACACTGTACACAAACTGTAAAATTTGCTCAATAGGCTTTGAACTATATGTACTACTCTGTCAAGAAAGTACCGGGAAAAGATCAATAATACACAAAATGTTTGTTATTCGTCCAAATTTATTTTATCACCTTCAAAGTATGCTCCTTTAGAAACGATAGATTTACGCCAACGAGTAATCCAATCATCAAAACATTTTTTAAACGCTGTTTCCGGAATTGAGTTCAGTTCTCGCCGCGAATTCTCCTTTATGTCTTCTACCGATTGAAAGCGGGTGCCACGAAGTGGTAATTTGAGTTTAGGAAAAAGAAAGAAGTCGGCTGGAGCCATATCTGGTGAATATGGTGGTTGCTCGATGGTATTTGTTGAGTGTTTAGACAAAAATTCGTTCACAATGATGGCCTTGTGCGAAGGCGCATTAGCGTGGTGCAAAATCCAAGAATTTTCTTTCCACAAATCTAGCTTTTTTGTCGAATTTGCTCTCTTAAACGCCGCATAACGCTCAAATAATATTCTTTATTTACTATTTGACCTTCCGGCAAAAATTCCGAGTGCACAACACCGCGATAGTCAAAGAAAACAGTCAATATGACTTTACTTTTACTCGACTTTGGCGTGGTTTTTTCGGTTTCGGTTCAGTTGGAAGGCGCCACTCCGAAGCTTGTTGACTAGTTTGCATGTCAAACTCGTAAACCCACGTCTCGTCACCAGTAACAATGCGTTTCATGAATGTTGGGTCGGAATTGACTCGTTCTAGCATGTCCTCAGCGACTCTCATGCGATTGAGTTTTTGGAGAAAATTCAGGTCTTTTGGGACTAGCCGAGCGGAAACATGTTTTATACCCAAGTGATTATCTAAAATGGTACGGATCGACTCGTGAGACACAGAAAGTTTGGCGGCTATCTCTCTCAAAGTTGTATGAGGATTTTCAGTCACTATTTCCTTCACTTTTGCAATGTTAACTTCAGTTGTAGACGTTGATGGCCTACCAGAGCGAGGCAAATCTTCCATCACATCTCGACCGCTTTTGAACACTTTGTACCACTCATAAGCACATGGTTTTGATAAAGTCAATTCACCGTAAGCCTTCTGTAACATTTTCAGTGATTCCGAACACGAAATTCCATTGGCGATGCAAAATTTAAGACAAACTCTTTGTTCGATGTTTTTGTCCATTATGAATTTTGCAATACACACTAGATATGATATAACTAAAAACAGCACTGTATTTAATATAAATAACAGATGCAACTCAAACTCAGCGCCAAAATAGAAAACAGTTGTGCCAATCTAACAACAACAAAAAAACAAAAATTTGAATTTGGAACCATAAACAAATCATCCATTCCCAATACTTTCTTGACTGAATGTAGGTATATGGCATATAGTTGAACATTTATTGTATAATTTTGTCGGTTTTGAATAGGTTGATGTGCAAGGTTAAAGGTTAAAGAAATGTTTTTGTTTTGTGTATATAATTTTAACGCAAATTTTGTTGCGAACAAATTACAAAAACACAAATGTTGAAAAAATTTCCACGAGCAGGATTTGAACCTGCACCCTTCTGACATACCGGGTCAGGTGCTCTCCCAATTGAGCTATCGTGGTTCTAACCAGCCCGCCGAAATTATTCAACACTATTTACTTTTTACTTTGAAAGCCAAAGGCAATTCAATGTCAACAACTACCGTCATTAACATCCGATCATAATATTTTTACAAATACTAATCAGTTAAGAAGTAGGCAAGCTATTTATAAAATTTTTTTTTTTTAGGTTAAAGAAAGTAAAGAAGAAAGCTTCATAAAAATGAGTTTTATATTGCTGAAATCTTTGTTATATATACCTTGCCATTTATTTATACTTAGCTTATTAATATTTATCAAGAGAACTTACCAAACAACTAACCTTAAAGATAATGTTTACCTTTTCTTCATTGCTTTTCCTTTTCAGTTAAAGAATCGCCCACAATTTAAGGATAGACACAAATTCTTAGGTGAGTTGAGGAGCTCGATGGCGCAGTGGTTAACGCGCCCGGTCTGCGAGTACCTACTGAGGCTAAGCAACTTTCGCAAAGGCCAAAGGTGACCAAAAATGTATCATCTCGAGCTCCTCCGTGCTTCGGAGGGCACGTAAAGCCGTTGGTCCCGGCTGCATTAGCAGTCGTTAATAACCACCAATCCGCACTGGGCCCGCGTGGTGGTTTATGGCCCGTTCTCCCTATCCATCCATAGGGAAGGCCCCAGCAGTGGGGACATAAAATGAGCTGATGATGATGAGACACAAATTCAAAAACAAAACATATATGGTCACATCAATATATGAAAAACCTCTCTGTGTGAAAAAAAGGCCGTAATTTGGGCAATGATCGTCAGGAAATCAATAGGAGCAGGGTATGCAAGCGACATTGTTTCAGGAAATTCACTAATGGATGACAAACACCCTATAAATAATGTAGAGTAACTTAATGTTACCTCAGAAATTTATGTAGAATTTTAAAAAATCTTCGGTTTTATATCCTACATATTGTTCCTTTATTGTGGATTCCTTTTCAGTGACACTTTGTATTTTTAATGATTTTTTACATTCATTTTTATTCATTGGCGATGGCGCAGTGTCCGGTCTGCGATTGTTAGCAAACTTCTTACAGGCCGGTCATCGGACGAGTAACCAACAATGCATCATCTCGAGCTCCGTTTCCGTGCTTCCTAAGGCACGTAAAGCTGTTTCCGGCTGCATTAGCAGTCGTCAACAACCACCCATCCGTACGCAACTATATAAATATTTGCGTTAATGGATTATATTATAATGCTTTGAAACAAAGAGGTCCTAAAGCTGAAATTAAATGAGAGCAATTGCTTAACCTTTATAAGTTTCATATTATTCGTAGATCCACAAAAGCACCACCCGCGCATCGATTTCCCGACCCGCTACCTCAGCTTCGGCGAGACCCTGCGAGCCAACTGCACCACCGCGCCCGCGCTCCCGGCGCCACACATCACCTGGTTCATTAACGGGAACAAGGTAACCTCCACAGAATGTCACAGTAACCTCACATGGTAACCCACAGAGTATGCGTTTATGTACCGCATTGACCGCATGCAACTATTATTGTATTGGTTTATTTTTTCTTTTGTCTTGCAACGGTGAACGCCTCTATGCGGAGGTCCTGGGTTCTGTGCTGTATGGAGCACCTATTATGTTAATCTACATACAAACACCTACTATATTACTTACAATTTGTTTCTCTGATTATTCGTGACCACCAACCCGCATTTAGCAAGCGTGGCCAATACTCATCAATTGTAGAATGGAGGCCTTTGCCCAAGAGTGTGACATAGATATAGGTCATTATCACCTGACGACCTTCTTGGTCGAGTGGCTTGCACACCGTTTTTCAGTGTGTCGCCATCTCTGAGGTCCCGGGTTCGATCCCCGGTCGGATCAATTTAGAAATACCTTTTTTTCTAAATTGTTTCGGGTCTGGGTGTTTTCTATGTATAATAAGTATGTATTTAAGTATATTAAGGCCCGATTTTCCAGCAGTGGACGTCTTTTGGCTGAGATGATGATGATGATGAAGGCCCGATTTTTCAATCCTCAGATAAATTTTATCCAACGAATAAGATTGTCATTGTGACATATTTTCTAAAGAGAATCTGTCATTATGTCAAATTATTCAATGAATAAACTTTAACTGACGATTGAAAAATCAGCCCTTATTATGTTTATCCGTTGTCTAGTTAACCATTTCTCGAGTTTCTTAAGGAAGTCTTTCTTGGGGCTAGATAATTGGTGTAAGTGTGGGAAATATTTATTTTATTTATTTATCTATCACTGTAAGTAGAGAAGTGGTTATGACAATGTTTTTGTTAAAATTTTTGGTTAGTATAGATATAGTACTTATAGCGATCACTCTTATACATCAACAATTGAGTATTGTAAACGCTTATATTTTCAATACTGTTCTTCTGTGATACTGTTGGTTGTCATGACACCATGATTGTCAAAAAAATATCTTACAGATGAACGAGTTAGCAGCTCACTCGCACAAGTTCCGAGTTCCGATGAGTGAGAGGAACGGCAGGAGGGGTCTGCAGCGGCCCTTCGAGTACGAATTCGGCATGAGCAGCCCTCCCCCACTTTTGGCCCTCACTCACGCGTCCCACATCGCCACACGACCACCTGGTTGCAGCTTGAAGGAACACCAAGTATGTTTAGTATACGGGACTTCGATAATTGTTTATAGAGGTCCCGGTTCGTCCTAGTGTCTAGGAAGGAAAGTAATGGAGCTTTTAGTGGATATACCCTTTTTTCCCCTTCAGGTGGTAGGGGTAGAGTTCTACATAATCATTTGCGTCTTTCCGGGCGTATGTGTATGCCTTAATGCATTTTCTCCTGTGTAGAAAAATATATATGTCTGGTACAACTGTCAATCTGTGATCACAGGGTATGCTATATTGTTCCGAAATATTGATGGGCTGGTGACAGAAAATATGGTAATAATACTAATAAAGAATTTAAAACTGGTTGATTCTGAGGAATATGTCTCTGCAGCCTTATCGTCATTATCATCAGATGATCAGTAAGCCAAGCTTCACCGTAGCATATTGAAGTTCTGTGGCTTACGCCATGTTTACACATAGCGCTTTTAAATGTGTTTTATTGTATACTTACCATATTATCTACTTATCTTACTATATATCTATGTAGAAAGGGCCTCGCCACATGTCATCGCATATGGCCTTCTTTTATACAGCCTCTTTTCATTCACATATCCTTTGCTTTTCAGTACGCTCAACTAATCAATATAGTTTTCGTGACATAAACTTGCCATCTTCTTCTTTCTTTTATTTCTTTTTTTTTAATAGGTTTACCAACAAATGTTTACATTAATACTATTATAGACTTACAAGTTATTTAAGCTAAATGTAACAACTAATTACAGGTAAACAAAGCATGCCTAGAAATAAAGAAAATTAAACACTAAAAAACTTATTAGCCTAATTTAGACTAGAAATTTAAACAAAAACTAATTCACACATTAATTGAGAAAAAAGAAAACTCAGAAATCAGTTATTAAAAGAGATATCAGGGTCAGAAAAGATGCATCCAGATCGATTTGCGGTTCTTTACGGGTAGTTATGAGTTATGACTACCAAAATACCTCAGGATCCCTAGTCATAGTTATTTTCCATTCATCTCATCATCTTAAGAGCCATATTAAATCTCGACTGTGATTTTTGCGTAAAATGGCCAATTTTGGCGTTCTAGATCTCAGAAACGAAAATACATTAACAATTTTGACTTATTGAATAGTGTAGAATAGCTAGGTATTGGCATAGTTCGTAGCGACCTCTCTTTTTGTAAATTTTGCTTAACTTTTTAGTTAAACCCAAAATTGCAAAGAAAGCTTTCATAAAATGCGCGAAGGCACTTTTTTAAGCTCCTAGATTGAACTACTGTTCTAAACAAATGAAATAAAAAAATTAGAATGTTACCTATTTCTTATATAGTCGTTTAGTTCGTAGCGGCCTCGGAATTTTTAAATATCATTGATTTTATATAGATTTTTTTTTTATTCTAAACCAAAAAACTTCGAAAATCGCTTTTAGTAACTGTGAATTTCTCCTATCTACGATAATATTATTGAGCTAGATTTATACCAGCATAATTGTTACTTCATGAGGAATAAAGATTTTATTATTTTTAAGCATGAATTTATTATCCAATTTCGATAAAAACGATAAATACAACTGCAAAATTACTACAAAATGCGATGCGCTGCCGCGCTCTGGCCGTCCGAACGATATCTAATATTCTCGCAGAGTGCAGATTTGTAATAGGGCTCTAAATATAATGAGTAGCTGATTTGCAACTCACCTCCTTTGTCACTAGGAAGCACTGCTACAATATCATACAACTTATTTTGTTTGGTGAACGTGATCTAATGCCCATTAAAAGTTGCATTAGGCAGATCAGTCTACCACAAACTCTCTCCTGAATAGTATTTGAACTTTAAGGGTCTTACAAATAAACAAAGAATAAGCTTCGAATAGTTATTCAGTGTTTTGTCTCTTTTACTCTAATTTGAAATGACGTTTATATGACAGGAACAAAACACGGAACAACTATTCGGACCTTATTCTTTGTTTATTTGTAAGGGGCTATGGGTCTTACAAATAAACAAAGAATAAGCTTCGTATAGTTATTCAGTGTTTTGTCTCTTTTACTCTAATTTGAAATGACGTTTATATGACAGGAACAAAACACGGAATAACTATTCGGAGCATATTCATTGTTTATTTGTAAGGCACTATGTGTATTCGGCTAATAGCGTTCGATTGAACATTTCTTGAAGAAGTTTGACAGTCTGTTTTGGATAGTCTGATGTGCAGACATCTGTACCTCAGAATAATTACTAAAGCTATACCTAGTGTCTTACAAATAATTTGTCTTCCTATATTTAATTTTGTTTGATTTTATTTTATTTTAATTTTTATTAATATTTATATTATGTTCTATTGAATTCCATTCTCTAATCAACATTATTTATAAGATTGAGATTTTAATTAATTGTTTTTATTTTATTGGTTTTTTTTGTTAATTATCTTAATTTAATTAATTATTGTGGTATTGCTTTACATGTTGTCTGCACATGCTCGTGGATACCAATGTTACTGTGTCCTTGTTTGTTTTATTTTATTTTCTGTTGTAACTCTGTCATGTGTGGCTAAAAATAAATAAATAAAATAAACAAAGAATAAGGTCCGAATAGTTATTGCGTGTTTTGTCTCTTTTACTAAATGACGTTACATGACAGGAACAAAACACGGAATAACTATTCGGACCTTATTATTTGTTTATTTGTAAGGGGCATATTGTTTTGAGGTCTGCCTATTTTTCCGAACTAAAAACTAAGCACAGAACTAATACAGATACAGAACTTACTACTAACAGATGAAACAGAACATTTACAAATGTATAAACATTTAACTTTAATTTTGATTTAAAATTTCCCTTAATTTAATAGATTTACATTGCTATTTCCATTTGGCTACTCTCTTTACCCTAATTATATCTATTAATTTGTCTCCCGCCATTATTTAGATAAACAACCCTTTCTTTTGTTGTTACAAAATAGCTGCTATTACCCTACTACGAGTGCTGGCGTTTCTCATTAACACTAGTCCACCTGCTTATTTTGTTTGTTATCCATTCTCATGGTAATTACTTTTATGCAAATTATTCCATTACCTACCTGCGTTCGCATGTGCGCTGCCCGCTGGGGGCGAACTTGCACGAAAATTAAAACCTTTTCGTTGTTTATAATTTTTTTTACATCAGAAGTACGAACTACCGTATAAATACTGTTTGGTATGCGTTGTGTTAATGTGTTATTATACCTATGTTATACCGGTTATTGGAACTGTTCGAACTTCTTTCAGCTCTTCTTATGTAGATATACAAAATTAGATGATGAAAAATTAAGCCTTTTTGTTGTTCATATATTTTTTTTTACTACAGAAGTAAATACCGCTTTTGATGTGTACATAATACAGTTCATTGGAATTAGTTGGTTTAATACTCTAAGGAATTAGTTAAGTGCGAAATCCTTTAAGCTTATTTTATATAAGTAAGTAAACCAATGATCTGAGACACAGAATAAAAATATCTATATAAAGATCGATAGAAGAAAAGAACTTTCAATATTGGGGATAGTAAACTTTACGGAGAGTATACGTTCCCAAGTATTTGACATAGGTAATCAGTAAAACTTGCACTCGCTGACGTTTTTGTAAATTTTGGCTGTTGTTGACCAACCTCTTTTCGTCCCATCCCCATTCATTTCCCGCTCCCTTCCCATAAATGGGAACAAACCCTCATCTTTATTTACAATTTAGTTTACGATGGTCTCGTTACATGGTGTTAACCGTGTGGAGAACCCTTAGTTGCAGCTGCTAAACATACCTGAGTGAATTGTATAGGGGCATTATAGTAACAGCGACTTAGCACATTCTTTTAGATAAATCGTAATATTATCTTATGAATTTAATCCTTACTGAGGGAAGATACTTCCTTTATTTTAATAATCCAGCATACGAGCATATACTGCCTGCCAGCATGAAACATCCTGAAGCTGTGCACTGTTATTATGTCACTGGATATACCAGAAAAATCTGACCACAGCAATGGAAATTATTCCTGAAATTCCTTGGCGGCGGTATTTGATTGGTTGCTATCCAGGATTCAAAGAAAAAGTTACTCCCAGGCACTAAATATACAATTCAGAAAAGTTTATGTTTGATGCAAATGACATAGTTGTGTTAACATTGATTATGACTCCTTTGGCTTATAAATGAAGAGTAGATACGAGTATAGTGTTGAACTGTTGATGAATTTACACGAGTCGAACAGAGCAACAATAACCGAATTCCTTGTGAACCTGACCCGGTATATGCTAGTTCGAATCCCGCTTTGTGTACAATGCTTCAATACTTTTTTCAAATTGTAATTCAATTGCAAACAAAATTGCGTTACATTTATGCAAACCCATATTTATACTACATATAAGTTCAGTCAATTTAGCTAAAAACTCTATTTGAATCAAGAAAACAGTGCAACGTGTTCCTTCCCTTATTTCAGCTATCCTTACTAGATGAGCACGAGGAGCTCAACTCAATCCACTCGAGTAGCCGCCACCGCAGCCGACGGCCCGGCCGTGGGCGCGACCTCTACGTCACCGTGTCAGAACTACACCTCGTCACTACCGGCCGCATGGAGATCACCTGCGTCAGCACCATACCCGAGTTCAGGAACAAGGAGGACAAGTTCGCTGATATTAGAAACGACACTGTCATTGGTGAGGATAGCATTACATTAAGGCTTTGTCAGACAGTGACGTCATTTTGACGGAGTTGCACCTTGACTCCACCGGCCGCATGGAGATCACCCGCGCCAGCACCATCCCCCTGTTCAGGAACAAGGAGGACAAGTTCGCTGACGTTAGGAACGACACTGTCATTGGTGAGAATAGCATTATATTAAGGCTTTGTAAGACAGTCACGTCATCGTGATGGAGCTGCACCTTGACTCCACTGGCCGCATGGAGATCACCTGCGCCAGCACCATCCCCCAGTTCAGGAACAAGGAAAACAAGTTCGCTGATATTAGAAACGACACTGTCATTGGTGAGAATAGCATTACATTGAGGCTTTGTCAGACAGTGACGTCATCGTGACGGAGCTGCACCTTGACTCCACCGGCCGCATGGAGATCACCTGCGCCAGCACCATCTCCCAGTTCAGGAACAAGGAGGACAAGTTCGCTGATATTAGAAACGACACTGTCATTGGTGAGAATAGCATTACATTAAGGCTTTGTCAGACAGTGACCCCATCGTGGCGGAGGTGCACCTTGACTCCACCGGCCGCGTGGAGATCACCTGCGCCAGCACCATCCTTCATTTCAAGAACAAGGAGGACAAGTTCGCTGACGTTAGGAACGACACCGTTATTGGTGAGAATAACACTACTACATTAAAGCTTTGTCAGACAGCGAAGTCACCACCGTCAACCACCGGCCGCACGGAGATTAGCTGCGTCAGCACCATCTCCGAGTTTATTTATTTATTTATTATTTGGACTGTCAACAAAAACATATACTAGCAAAAACAATGATATTGTTACAAACATAAGCCTTATCCAAGCATAGTTTTAATTTCAAGAACAAGGAGTTAAGGAACAACGAGGACAAGTTCGCTGACGTTAAAAACAACACTATTATTGGCGCTGTGTAAATGTGTAGTGTTAGCGTAAGTGTGGCGTGTTCTATTTTGTGTGATGACCTGACTAGTGATCAGTGTGCCTAGCAAGAATTTTAATTACCATTAGATCACAGTAACGAATACGAGAATCGTTTTAGTTGATCACTGAATTAGGTCCTTCGGTAGCTGTTAAAGTGGATGCCCTTAGCCTATAAAATATACTTTTAAACAGAAGTATATTTGCGTTTTTTTTATGCACACTTCATTATCATCATCATCATTTAGTGCCATCTTCATACACTTCATTAAATGGAGGCTAAACGTCAATTAAATCTCGATTCAGTATTCAGCGGTGGGGTATGTTGACAGGGGGCCTCGGTAGTCGGCAAACACACGCATGCCATCTGCGCCATTCGCACATAGCTGTGTCTACATAATATCCATACGTTACATAATGTATCACTGAGTCTTTACTGTTGATTTTTTTTTATTTTACCGTGCCGGCAAACAAACATTCCACAGAGAACAGAATTCCGATTTAAGGAACATATTTGGAGAACAGCTACCGCACCTCAAGAACGTTGCCATGGGTAACGTGCGCTCTCGAACCAAATCTAGGGTAATTTTTTCAGTTGATAGCAACTCTAGACTTATAAGTAGCTGCTATACAACGAAATCCCTAGTATCCTTGTTGTTCGCTCCGAGATCATGCCCTAGGCTTACATGCGAAATATATAGTCAAGAGTGGTTTTCAATGTAACTATGGGTTTTAAAAAAAATAACCACGGATAACCGTAATAATATGGGTCTACACCCAACAGTGGATACCTAGTAGGCAGCTATCGGTGATGATGATGAAGAATTCATCAGGCAAGACAGTGAACAGACGTGAGATACTGAAACGTATAAGTTTCCCTAAGCCACTTTACAAACATTCACTTGGAATAAACTTTCAAAACAACGGAGCAAATTGTAAGCTCGTTTAAACGGATAACGTACGGGCTGCACCGTTACGCCCAGAACGCGGCCGGAGTAAGTAAAGTTGGGAAATAATGTGACACTATCTGTGGGCGAGGGCCGATGCGATAAACCCAGGCCCTGCAACCGAGGATTTTGGAGTTTTGTTTAAGGCCTTGAATTTATAAGTTCATTGCGCGTTACACTTCGGAAGGCTTAGTCAACGGTAATAAAAATAACGCAATGGCCTCAAAACTTCAAGTTCTAATCGTAATTTAATTATTTTTAAGCAGAAGCCATAAAATGATAATTTACGTGTTTCTAATTTCCAAAAGGATGGTTTTCATACGATCATGGCTAATTAAGATCACCTAAGTATCAATATTATACTTACTTACTTACAGCGCTGGCTCAGAGACCCAAAGTGGATCTTGGCCTCCGACACGAGATTTCGCCACTCTGCTCTGTCCTCAGCCACCTCTCGCCAGTCAGGCCGTTGGAGGTGGCTAAGATCCTTCTCAACCTGGTCTATCCAGCGATACCTGGGGCGTCCCACCGGGCGCTTCCCGGTTGGTCGGCCCAGGTATACTCTCTTCGCATCCCGATCCGACTCCATTCTCTCAACGTGGCCGAGGCAACGCAGTCTAGCCGACTTCGTCTCGCCCATTATGTTCGGCTCGGCCACGAGCTCTCTATCTCGGCATTTTTCCTCAGTCTCCAGATCCCGTCCTCGCGTTTGGTCGGCCCCAAGATTTTTCGGAACATTTTTCTCTCTGCCACCAGCAGCTTCTCCTCCTCCTTGAGTGTTAGTGTCCAGCCCCCCGACCGCCTAACCGATCGCTTTGACTACGCGTATAGTTTATGACGTCATCTTGCCACCTCGCATCGCCTATGCAAGCAATATCAAAAGCTATAGCTTTCGATATTGCTTTCATAGGCGGCACGAAACGACAAGATGATGTCATAAACCACACACGAAGTAAAAGCGATCGGTTAGGCGGTCGGGCCCCAAGTCTCGCAACCGTACATTAAGACCGGTCTAATGACAGTTTTATAAACCTTATGGGCAGCCACTGTGCATCGTAGAGCATTTTAAATACGCATATCTATCTCGTCCTCTTGCTGGTTGGTATCTGTAACCGTACACCCTAGGTACCGAAATTTATTGACACCTTTGTACTTCGCATTGTTGGTTTTTAGGTCTTTTCTCCTTTCCCTTATATTTCGGTACCGTTTCATGTGTAGATATTCCGTTTTATCCCGATTAATCCTAAGGCTGATCTTCCCTGCTTCATTCTCCAGCACCTCGGCCATGCGCTTCACCTCCTCCGCCTGTCGCTAGCAGCGCCAGATCGTCGGCGTATCCTATCACCTTATGAGTGCCCATTAACTCAACTCCCCCATCGAGTTCAAGTTTCTTTCAACTTTTCGGACGACGTATTCGAGCACTAAGTTGAAGAGCACAGGTGATATTGCGTCTCCTTGTTAAAGACCTGTGACGACCTCAAACTCGTCCGTCAAGCTACCGCCCACTCTAACTCTCATTTTACTGATGTTTGTAGCAGCTCTGGATCATTCGGATTAGTGTATCCGGTATATGGAAAACTTTCTATCCACACTATCGTAGGCCTTCGTAAAATCTACAAACAATGAATGTATGCTTTGAGCATACTCCCACTTCTTCTCCACAGTGCTGCGATTTCTGCGAATGCCACACTGGTGGTCGCCGAGGATTTTTTCAGCGAACGGTTCTAAAACGGAGGAAAGACAACCACTCGAATGGAACGTATATAGGTGTAATATGCCCGATACACAAGAAGGGATCCCGAAAAAAGTGCTCCAACCATACAGGATAATTTTTTTATTAGTGCGCAAATTTTCTGGAGTGACTCAGAATCGGTAAGTAAACAACTTTCTCATAATAACATGGGTTGAAATATGTCAAACATTTTTGGACTTCCCATACTTTAGCGAACACTTGATAAGCCTGATTTGTATGAAGAGTGAGTGATGAGACATTTTTGACATATTTCAACCCATGTTACTATGAGAAAGTTACCTACCGATGCTGAGTAGCTCCAGAAAATGTGCGCACTAATAAAAAAAATATCTTGTAGAAGTATTGCACTACTACCGACAGCCTATAAAGTTCTTTCATACATTCTCCTGGGCCGCTTAGAACGAATATTATTATGGAATGAATTTCCAAATATTCATTCCAATAATTCTTAAACTTACATTGCATATTACTTTTACATTTTTTAATAGGAGTTCCTATGCAAAATTACATGTTTGACGAACTCTCATTACCTCTACCATTTATCCTTCAATTATTGCTATATCTTATTATGCATTAAACATTATTTTTAATTAGGTCTAACAAAGTAGTTCCTTTTTGTTTAGCCACACCTGTGCTAGTTCCCAAAGGCAAGCATTTTCCATTAAAACTATGACAAGCTACTAACAACTCACTTTTTTTAACTTAAGAAGTTGTCTTGCACTTACCACTGCGTCCCGGAGACGCAGATGGTTATGTGGGACTCTCCTCTCGACCGCCCATCACCCCACCCAGTCCCGAAGGGCTCAGGGCAAGGGGAGAAGGGAGGACGGAGCATACCAAACCGCATTGGGTCAGTATTGTAAGTGCATGCCCCGATCTTTCCATATGCTATAAATGCTCATGTGGAAAAACCTGAACTCAGCAGTGGGTGTCAAACATCGAATAGTAGATATACATGTTAACTGAGTAGACACGTTTGAAGACTGACAATGTTTTTTTTTCAGTTGACGTCATCAGGCCTTCCACGTTCTCCCAGCCATCAGCCAACCTGACGGCGCCAGAGTCCAGCAGCTCCAAAAGCAGCATACTGTCACCGTCGCTCATACACATGTTCCCTTGTATAATATTAATACGACCTCGTGTTGCTTGATGAAAGTTAAAATAATTCTAATTATTTGGGCTGTGATATTTTTCATTCACTCTCTTCGCGAGTGGAGATCTTTTAGAGGCTTCGTACACTTTAATGATAAGCGTGATTAACGTTACATTGACCGGATTAAGATAAGTTTCTTCAAAAGAATGTACCAACGTGTTGAACTTTAGATAGTGAAGAAGAAAGCTAAAATGAGCATAAATCTTTCCAAAAGGACACCAACTAAGTATATTCTTTAATCTAAACTACTATTATGTGAGATTTTATTGTGATTATATATAAGTCCTAATACTTCCCTATTATATCTAACTATACGTCTTTAATGCTGTAAGACATCTTCGTTTTGTACAATTAACACATCTTTAAGGTTTCTGCCCACTACAGCTTGCATACCAAGACCGTCCCCGTCGACAACTATAAAAACTTTGTATTAATGAATATCTGATGACACACACTTTGTGCGAGGTTTTATACTTAACGACATCCACTAGACGTGATGTGAGAACGAAATAGAAGGCTAATAATGTTAATCCATAGCAGTGGGCCAAGTAGTCTGGGTCGGACCGTTTTTATCCGTGCGGACATGTTCCTATTATGGTTACGGCATGATACGATATAGTGGGCAGAGGCCATTAGGAAATGCAGACCAAATATAATTTGTAGCTAGTATTGTTAAATGCTTCTGTCTATCCCGGCTATGTATAATAAGCTGTGGTATAGCCGCCCGCAATAATTATGACTTATGATGACCTACATGCCTACAAGAACCAATTGATGGTCAATTATTTCTACATATTAGGTAGGTACAATATGTATAGTTTCGAAATAGCATTCACTTACACCAAAATCAAGGTGTTTGTGAAACAGTGGAAAAATCTTAAAGTGCTGTGTAAAGGGACTTAACATGAATATTGAAAAATAGGTACATGATTGATTTGCTACTAGCAAATTTCAACGCTTAACAATGATTCTCCAAAACATTACCATTTTTAGAAATGAGTTTAAACCAATTTGTTGTCTATAAAATGGTAAGTAAGTAGGTAGGTATGTACCTTCGGTGAGTACCTAACTAACTTACTTACCTACGACCTAAAACTTTAAACAATGCGTAGACGGCGCCACTAGCAAACACTCCGTAATTAAGAAAGGAAATTAAATGTAATTATAAAAGATATCACAAACTTATTATGTAAAATTATATTATGTGCTAGGCCTTTGCCCATAAGTGGGACACTTACGGCTGATATAATAATAATTATTATTATTATGTGCTAGTGGCCGCTCTAGTGCCTCTAGTCTCATAAAATATAAAATGTACTTCGAAAAGAACTTCGTATTGACAAGTGTTACAAAGTTTGGCTGACCAATTTGTAAAGTACGGCACCTTAAAATTTTACCATTGTTTAAGACCACGCCTTGTAAAGGTTGTAAAAGCTTGTCTTCAAAATTGAAATTGCCATTATTGTGCCTAGATCATTTTGAAATCGCCAAAATAAACGACATATCATCTCTTTATGGGAGAACTTTAAGTCTAAGATAAGTTAGTAGTAAAATGTAGATACCTATTCACTTTACATTACTATTAAGCTGAGCTAAGTGTCACTATGGACCGATAGAAAATAAAGTTACTGCCTACATATACATATCAACGTGAATTAAATATACCAAATACTTAAATAGGTAATCGACCCGTATAGTTACTCAAAAGATACAGGTACAGTTCACACATCAAGCGAAACATTATAAATCACGCTATTCATTGTCATTATGATGCCCAAGTAACCAAGTAGCTATGAAAATCAAGTAAACAAAATAGCCTTCGTTAGAGTACATACCCCAATAGGTACTCAGAACCCAGAACTCAATGCATCAACATAAAATAAATGACAACGAGCGCATAATCAAAAAGTTATGTATCATTTTAAAAAGGGCTGCTTTGACCCGATCATCATACCACATACAAACAAATTGAACTGGATGGAAAACAACAATAACTCGAACGTACTCTGTGTGCAAGCTAAACCCTCGCATGCTAGTTCGATCGTGAAATAAATACCTGTACAGTTTGAATCAAAAAAAAAGCTACACTTTAACGTCATGGTATTTATTATAGAAAAATGAGCTTAATATCGTAGTGATCGGGACTCCTTTGAAACTATATGTGGTACACTAATAAAATATTGTGAATATCCTTCGTACAAAATGTTTCTGTTTTGTTTATATAATTTTTAACGACAATTTTTGTAGCGAGCAAATTACAAAAACACAAATGTTGAAAAAATTTCCACGAGCAGGATTTGAACCTGCACCCTTCTGACATACCGGGTCAGGTGCTCTCCCAATTGAGCTATCGTGGTTCTAACCAGCCCGCCGAAATTATTCAACACTATTTACTTTTTAATATTAGTTACTTACTATTTATTTTTGAATGGGCGCCTTTGGCTTTCAAAATTAAAATGTAAATGTTTTTTTTAACATTTGTGTTTTTATCCTTCTTACATTACACAAGTAGGTAGGTAAAAAAAAAGCAGGATGTTTGAAAATAGGCTGCATTAATAATAATAAACACTATCCTATTCCACTATTTACATGAACATGGCTACAGGGTATTTGGTAACAGGTGTTCAATCCCGAAACAAAGCCATGCAACTCAGTAATAAAAATACAGTGATAATTATGCAAAATGTTTTCCTCTCTGGCTGTTTATGAGAGCGGACGTGTGCTAATTTGTTTTGTCATAACTAATATTTAGATTATGAGTGCTTCGGGCTTCACCCCGTATTGAGGCTGACTGTGCCCAACCGTCGCTGGAGTCCCCATGCCATGAAGAAATTAAGAAAATAATTTTGCCGTGCGGTGATTCGAACATGTCGGCGTCTGGACCAAGAACGCAGAGTTCGACCGGGCCGAAATAAGCGATTACTAGCTGTTACGCTACGATCCCTGGTGCGGGCGCCTCACTACTACTTGCTTGCAACGTTCGGCGTTCGTAGCAGCGGCTACGGCTAAAGCGGCGCGGCGCGGCGGTACGAACTATGAACTACGAACTACGAGCCGCTAAAGGTACTCCAGTCTCCACTCACAGAGTTGCTTGCTTGTGTGCTTTATTTTTGATTTATTGCTTATTATACGCATAATGGAATCTGATTTGTTAAACTTGTGCTGGCTGCTTTAATAAATTAAAATCAAAAGCTTTTCTAAAGTGCGCCTTTTGCCTACAAACTTACGACCTCTTGTGTTCAGGGGTGCTGGAATGTCAATTCAATAAAACGATGCAGAAACATCACAAAGCTAATTGGCAGTGTCAGGCATGTTCATGTAAAAAGCCGAAAAGTGATAACACTAATACACCTGTCCGTCAGCGTAAATGTCAGCAAATCAGCTGTGACTGAAGAAATTGGTGCTATGATTGATTCAAGATTTACAAAACTCCATGCAAAAATAGTATGACAATGAAAATAAGTTGGATGACTTAAAAAAATATATTTTTCAAACTCTCCACAACAACTAGATCAAATTGAATCGCCTCAGAAGCCAATCATGCTACCGGCTAATAAAGTCCATGCAAAATGTAATAAGACGGTTTCGAGGTTCGTAGGTTTCGGAGGTTCGTCGTAAGCGGTCACGTGATTCAACAAGAACTACAATCACGCGTGGCACAGCCGGACCAGGCGCCACAGCTCTAGAGGCCTCTACCAGAACTACATTCCTTAATTTGCTCTACGTAAAGGTAAGCACAACCGAGGTTCAGGTTCGTACCTATTTGAATAGCATATGCGCGGATGAATCCTAAACAGCAGGAGGTTAATCAAGCAGTGGATACGTTATAAACAATATTATGAACGCCGTTCTTAAGAAAAGTGTGCTCCGTCGCCGCCGGCGATGTGGTTCGTCGTTACGTTATTCCTATCCTGAATGGTTTAGTTCTGAATTCAAAAACAGTATTCGTCTTAAATATTTTCATCTTTAAATGTTCAAATCTACTAGATTTGAACATTTAAGCTTTAGAGCTCGTTTTCAATCACAAATTATTTAAATATTACCGAAGTATTGTAAAAAAAACTTATAACAGACTTACAATTTTTTAAATAGCATTGAAAACAATATTACACGTGACCCCAAAACTTTTTGGGCGTATATTAAAAAGAAGCGGAAAAACAAACAAAATTGTTTAGAATATTCTTACAAAAATTAAAACTTTGTTGGGAAAGAAGCCGCTGATAAGTTTGCCGAGTTCTTTAGCTCCATTTTTCACCCTGGAGCACCGCTGTTGGATGCTGAGGCGGCTGCCCGAGAAGCGAACTGTGGTAACGCTGACCGGGTCTCTATTGAATCTGTACCTAACAGCATTAGATTTGCGACGTGCAGTCAAGCGACTTGAACCATCATCTGCTGCGGATCCGGATGGCGTGCCCTCTTTTCTAGTAAAGGATTGTATCCTTTCGTTAGAATTTTCTTTACTTTACATTTACAATTTGTTTTTGCAAAAAGGTACTTTCGTCGAGAGAGGTCGTGGAAGATTTCTAAGGTTACGCCTATTCTAAAGGATATAACATCGCAGGACATTTCATCTTAAAGGCCTATAGCAGTAATGTCAGCCTTCAGCAGATTATTTGAGCCGATTATAAATAATTACATTAACAACCAAATAAGTTCTTGCATCGAACGTCCACAGCACAGTTTCCGACGAGATAGGTATACAACAACTAATTTTATAAAAGCTATAGCTTTTGTTGATGACGTTGCTATTGAAATGGATAAAAGACGTCAAGTTGATGTAGCCTATTTTGACCTCTAAAAGGCATTCGATCTCGTGGACAATGACATTTTGTGGCGTAAGTTATCCGGTATTGGTTTCACCCCCAAAGTTGTTAACCTTTTTTGCCGACTATCTCGGGGATCGTAAACAATATGTTCATCTTTTTGGATACCATTCCCCTGACTATTATACTCGTTCTGGAGTTAGCTAGGGCAGTACTTTAGGACCCACCCTTTTCTTAATCATGGTACCTTCTTAGCAGTTATCAAATCAGCTAAATGTTTGTTGTTTGCCGACGATGTAAAGTTGTTTGCCCGATTTGTGTACAAGAGCCCATATCTCACCCCTCCCCCCTCCCAATTCCTACTCCCTCCTCAAGATCCAACTCCTTCCTCAGGGTTGGCAACGCATCCGCGATAACTTTGGTTTTGCGGGTGTCCATGGGCGGCGGTGATTGTTTTCCATCAGGTGTCCCGCCTGCTCGTTTGCCATCTTTTACCATAAAAAAAAAAAAAAAAAAAAGAGAAAATTTGGCTATTACCCATATCTTTATCCTTCTCTGTTTGTTACGGGTATGGTGGGCTTGGACACATTGCAGCTTAGACGGAAGTTGCAACTGTTAATTCACTATTGTCTACTTCTGCGGAATGAAGTGGATAATCCGGTACTACTAATACGGTCCTATACGGTATAGGTAGGACCGTACGTTCCGCAAAATTATATGCGAGGTGGTGGTCAGCGACGTCACCAGTTGTTCGCATCTCTAAAGCTACGCACGTGCCACGGTAGTAACTGTCCAACAGCTCGTGCAATGTTTTTCCTAAATTCGTTTTTAAATAAATTCCAGGATGCTGATATTCGCAGACACTTTGCCTAGACATATAGATAAATGCAGGATGCACTTATCTCAAAGTTTCTCAATGTTGCTGTTATTGTTTTTGTGTTTGGCTATTTTTTAAATATATTTTTGCAATGTGTGTTTGTTTTATATTATATTTACAAATTTTTGTTACTATTAGATTAGTTTATAAAGCATAAGCGTGTTGGCTGAACAGGCTGTAAGTTTATATGGTGAATTTTAAATAAATAAATAAATAAAACCATATTTACGTAGATTTACTTTTCCATACGAAAATTCAAATTTATTTCATTACATTGTTTTTATTCATCCCTGACATGTTTCGACTTGTGTTTTTATTAGACCACGAGATTTATGAACAAGAACTATGTATTAGCTTCTAGCTAAATTGTAAAGTTATAAAGTAAAATTGTAAAGTGATACCCCTTCATTCTTTTCTGGGGTTCTATTAACGGTACCCTATCCCCTACCCTATTTTCGGGACTAGACAGATATTACCAGACACCCTGTAGTATATTGTTTAATCCAGTAGAATATGTTGTCAGATATCATCATCATCATCATCATCATCATCCTCTAATACTCTATTGCTGGCATCCATCCAGTTTTACCAGCCACCTAGCGAAGATCGTCGCTAGTTATATCAACAATCAAATCTTCAAAATCAATCATCAAGAGGTCAAAAGGACCTCTGAGTCAGGGAGCTGTGGAAAAACCACTAGACCACATAGTCGCGGTTAAAACAACATTATTTTTCCTTGCGCTCGTGTGTATTTTCCTGTTACGGGATGTTATACCCACGTTATCTATTACCCATTATTTTCAAACAACCTGTAAACATAGTTTTTTATGGTCCTTCACAGTATTTAACCTTGATGAAAATCATGAAGATAAAACGATACAAAACGATGTTATTATGTGGTTTGTATAATAAGTAAATACTTACCTACTTGCAAGATTATGATAAGTTCAATGGATATAAAATAAAATATTGGCAAAAGTGACGTCCTGAATCCTCAATCGATAGTCCTATCCTATACTGAACAAATAAATAAATTCGTATTAACACCTTTGTGCATGTCTGTTAAATAATAATAAAATTTCGTTGGTTCGAATCCGCGAAGTCAAAAATATACTTGGGTGGTTTGCACCGTGGTGCGAATCGCTGCAGTACGAAAAAGACATTCGCTGATTCACACCATGGTTCGAAACAGCCAATTCAAAAAGCGTCCTTCTGCGATTCACACCGTGGTGCGAACCAGTCGTGGTGTGAATCGATGAAGTACCCATAATAACGGGTATTAGGTCAGTACCTACTTAAACCTTACATACTCACATAATTAGGTAGGTAGGTACATACGCCTGCACATCCACCTATCCAAAACTCAAATTTCTTCAATAGGTAGTTTTTCAACTATATACCTATATACCTACCTAAGACATAAAGTTCAGTCTGTTAAGCCCGATTTATAATAGGTCCTTACCTATGAAATTGACGTTTTTTTTCTCACTTATTAATAGGTGCATTACTTCTAAAAGTCAATACCGGTTATTAATATTATTTATTATACACCTTTAATTAGGACTATGTTACTTAGGCTTCAGGTAATAACAATGATTATTCATTTTGTCTTTATCGCCCAATTTTTTTTTTAAAGTGACTTCGTTTTTTGTTTGCGGAATTCACCTTTTGTTTCATTGTAGCTTTGAAGGGTCTTGATGTTTTTTTTCTATTTAATGTCTGCTATATTTAGCTAGTCAAACAAACACATAGATGCTAAGAAAATTAAAAAAACGTTAGTATGAAAAATATAATTTCATAAAAAACTTCATACAAAACGTCAATTTCATAGGTAAGGACCTAATACGGTAAGGACATAAGTAGCTGGATGCGAGCTGCACAAAACCGGTCGTTGTGGAGATCCTTGGGGGAAGCCTTTGTCCAGCAGTGGACGTCTTTTGGCTGAAATGATGATGATGATGATGATGAAGTAGAGTAGCGAGTTAACTTACGCCATCAGCGAGTTAAGTTGTTATTGTCGTATGAACGGCAAAATCGAGTTAAGTAGTAGCGAGGTAAGTGGTTTATTAAGTTGATTTGAATATATCGCGATCCTATTTTTCGGCTAGTCCAGTGCGAAGTAAGCCCCTCCCTCGCGTCTCCCGCACCCCGCCAACTTAACTGGCGGTCATGTTGACGGGCGAGTTTAGTACAGTGCATAATTTTTTCTTCTTGTTGGAATGGCAACTTATGGTTACTCACTCGCCTACGTTTGGACGCTCCTTACAACTTACTACTTGTTACTTAACTGACTGATTTCTTAACTCGCTAGTGTACTTACTTATTGAAGTGTAAATCGGTATTTAAGGAAATTTTACAGTTTGTGATAGTTGATGTGCAAGCGTGTGTACTAGTTAGGGTTGCCAATCCTACTATATAATATAGTATCCTACTATTTTAGGTGTCCAACGACTATTATTTTAAAAATATATTATAGTAAGTAGGCGAAACTACTACATTTTATCAGCAAAGTCGCTAAAATCAGTTTCTATTATCTAAAACGAAACACGCCCTTAATATAATAGCTTTAAAATATTTCAAAGCAGCAAAAGTTATTCATTTAAGAAATAAAATAAATATTTTTTAATATACTATATTTTTTTAATTAATTTTCTATCTACTATATTTTTATGGGTACTGAATCCAAAAATACTATATTTAGTCTAAAAAAATGTTGGCAACCCTAGTACCAATCAATGTGTACTATTCGGATTGTGTACCATGGGGAATGTAACTCAGTACTTTTGTACTTTGTCATAGTGAAAAGTTTGATTTCACACGAATTGTAATTAACCGTAAACAAAATAATGTACCTACCTACAAAGTTGTTTTCTAAATACCAATACTGTACGTGTTCGATACATATCATTAACTTACCATTATAATTTAGCAATACTTCCTTAGTACTTACCTGAGTATTTACAATATACTTAGGTACTGTTACTTAAAATAGTAAGCCACTGTATCTATAAATATTCATGACGTTCATACCTCTTTAAAAGTTAAATATATTATTGTACATATCATGTTCACTTTGTTATTAGAAACTTATAATAAAACGTTTTATGAATTTGATTCTTTTTATTAATAAAAAACATGTGCGAGTCGGTCTCGGTCTCGCCCACCGAGGGTTCCGTACAAATTTATGGGTACCTATTTCGATAGGTACCCATATATTTGTACTATACATCATAAAAATAATTAAAAATCTGTTTAAGCTTGTGCAAACGAAACCCTTTCATTTTTTTTAATTATCTTATTTTTTTGGAGGCTTTTGTCTATACATAGACATGTCAGCCTCATCGTAACCTAACCTAAATGTTTAATTTAATCTACTTACTTAAATAAAAAACAGGAAATGGACTCAGTGATGTGACAAACAGTCCACCAAACATTTTGCAGCTTTCGAAGTTGGTTCTGCTAGAATACTTGTAAATGCCCCTATATCATATCTATTAATAAGTATTAAACTTTTGCATCATTGAGTCCCTTTCCCTTCGATATTTCTTACATTCCGTAAGAATGTGTTGAACATCTTCAACTGCACCACAAAGATCACAATTAGGTGAATCAACCTTTCTCATTAATTAGGTATGCAAACTTATTAGCAGGATAGTGTCCGGAACGCAATCTGTGTAGCATGACAATAAACCCTTTCATACGATACCCCACATGACACGATTAACTTACTTCAAAATTCGGACCCCCGTTCCTTGCATAAATACTTACCATGTTTTTTTTATGATTTAATTAAATATGTATAGTTTCAGATTTTTCTCTGTACTTGTAGTATAAGACGATATTACTTGCCAAACTTCATAGTTCTAGGTCAACGGCAAGTACTCTATGAATTTTGATTTCTTTGAGATTGTCGAAATATACGTTTTTTGCGACATAAACGGCCGTATCTTTTTTTTTTCGTTAACTTAGGAGTTTGATTTTTTCATAGCTTCAAGAGACCGCAAACCTGAGTATATGGTTTTAATTTCAACTCGATACCTCCACGCGTTCCCGAGATAAAAGGTCTTGACAGACAGGCAGACAGACAGACGGACAAAGTGATCCTTTAAGGGTTCCGTTTATTCCTTTTGAGGTACGGAACCCTAAAAAGAACCCTTAAATACATTTGACGACCTCCGTAGCAGAGTTGCTTGCACGCCGGACTTTGGGCGGCACTAATTTGGGTGGTTGTGGTAGGTACCGTGTCGTCGGTGTACCTGATTTCCATAGAAATAAAATAAAAATACAAATATTAACTAAAATTGAGAAAAACAAAAACATAGTCGCGAGTGAGTGTGAATGCGTGTAAGTTTCCATTGTGTAGATTTTTCTTTTTTATACAACCTACATACTACACATGAATAAACAAGACTAACTAACTAACTAACAGCCCTACAAAAAAGTATCTTGGGATCATCATCATCATCATCATCATCTCAGCCAAAAGACGTCCACTGCTGGACAAAGGCCCAAGGATCCCCACAACGACCGGTTTTGTGCTGCTCGCATCCAGCGGCTTCCCGCGACCTTCACCAGATCGTCGGTCCACCTTGTTGGAGGCCTGCCCACACTGCGCTTTCCGGTACGCGGTCGCCACTCCAAGACTATCCCGCCCCAGCGGCCATCAGTCCTGCGAGCAATGTGACCTGCCCACTGCCACTTGAGCTTAGCAACTCTTCGGGCGATGTCGGTTACCTTTGTTCTTCTGCGGATCTCCTCATTTCTGATTCGATCACGCAGAGAAACTCCGAGCATAGCCCTCTCCATTGCTCTTTGAGTGACCTTGAGCCTTTTTATGAGGCCCATAGTGAGCGACCACGTCTCAGTCCCGTATGTCATCACTGGCAACACACACTGGTCAAAGACTTTCGTCTTGAGACACTGCGGTATATCGGACGAGAAGATATTTCGTAGCTTACCGAACGCTGCCCAGCCTAATTGGATTCGACGATTGACCTCTTTGCTGAAGTTGGACCTACCTAGCTGGACCGTTTGTCCCAGGTAAACATAATTGTCCACAACTTCAAGGGCAGAGTCCCCAACCTTCAGAGGAGTGGGTACGACACGTGAGTTCAACATAACTTTCGTCTTCTCCATGTTCATTGTATGGCCCACTTGTTGATCTTGGGATCAATAATATATAATGTTATATAAATATACCACTGTTATGTAGATACCTAGTTTAAGTAAAGGAGACGGTATAGATTTTGTATGGAGCCTGGTAGTGGAACACCGACTGCTTTGAAATTTAAATGACACAAAGTTCCCATTTTTATTTATCATTTGCCTAAATATCAGATTTTAAAGTACCCCCGTTTTTTAAATATTTAATTTTAAAAATTCAACATAATAATTGAACTGGCAACATTAGCCGCTTGTTCGTGCGATGAAAAAAAAAACCTGTTTTATTTCTCTTCCGCATATTGAATTATTACAATCAAGATCTTTTATTGTACTTTCATAATACAAATCTTAAAATTATGCTATATGAATTTTTGAAAGAACAGTCAAGATCTTAACTCAGTAGGTGTATATTGTCTTGCTATAAGATTGTTTTCTAAGTAGAAGTAAGCTCACCATTGTAATAGTTAGGCTTAGGTGTGATTTGGTTACACTTACCTACACCTAACTACTACAGATTAGAGATTGTGAAGGTAGGAACTGCACTTTGAACAGCTAAGTATTAAATATATTTATGAGCTTCAGTTGATATCAATTCAGTGGCTTCAGTGCAGTTTTTGTTTAGTAACTAACCAGTATATAATATAAATCTATGTTAGTCCGTTACTAACATAGATTTATTTATGATATGTTGTATGTACCGCATCGATTTAAGAAGTGTGTGCATACGTATATTCATAGTTATTAGATAAAAAACATAAAAAAAACGGATTTGATAGGTAGGTACTTAACTAAAAAACAAAATAATTGAGTTTGGTGTGATCCTAGATAAAATAACATAAATATTATATAATAAATTAATGACAATAAAATTCTAAGTGATTGTTTTTTTTTTACTGACACTGACACTTTTCTTTTTCTAGTTTGTGCTTCACTGACACAGAGTAAACAAATTGTAGATAATCGGGGTGAACAACAACATGAAAATACGCAATTTTAATTTGTGATTAAAAATAAAACGGGGGTAAATAAAAAATTGGAATAAATTGATAATGCTATAGCATAAATTAGCTTTCGAATGATATACTTTTCATTGCTGTCGGTTTTCAACTACCACTCTTTAACCATCTCCTTACGAGATAACGTGTAAAAGTTCTTGTTTCATTATAATTTATGGTAAGTAGCCAGTTTTTAAGAGTGCTCTTACCGGTTAGTGGTTACAGGTTAGTGTTTAGGTTGTAGATACTAATAATTTTATTATTTTGTGATATAAGTGTGTGTGGTGTGGACCTAAAAAGGAATATGATTAGTATTTACATACGCCAAAAGACTGCTCTCTATGGCCCTAAAGGAGAGCAGCTGCCAGGGTAAACACTAGTAGAGTATTCCCTTGCTATTGATAAAGTGAGGCCTCGGAACCTCCTGGTAACAAGAACGGAAGTGCTGGAGAAGGGGGAGGTATTGTGCTGGTTTTAATGGGTAAGCCATCCTCCCTCCCCCCCTCCTGACCTTTCAGGTCCCGGATCATGCTGCTGTGCAAGAGGGGAAGTGCTGGAGGTTTTAGATTGGATATGCCAGGGAGGTATACCCGCCCCTCCCTTTTTAGGGTTCCGTAGTCAACAAGGAAACCTTATAGTTTCGCCATCTCCGTCTGGCTGTCCCCAGCCTAGCTCATTGACTCTTAGTACTAGAACGCTGTAATTTAGCATGGATATACATATTAATTAATCACGCCGACAAAGTGGTGAAGTAAAATTTTGTTAAATATTTTTTTTATGGTACCTCCCCTACACGTGAAGTGGGGATGTAATTTTTTTTCTTGTCTACTCCATAGTGTGGGGTGTCGTTGGATAGCAATTTCAAAAATATTGCGGGTTTGTGGCAACAGTTTTTTGATTGAGGTATCCGTTTGTGAACTATCAAATGCCTACACAACACGCAAAAATATGTGCAAAACGCAAAATGTGCAAAACGCAAAATGTGCACAACACCAACAACACGCAAAATGAGCAATACGCAAAATGTGCAAGAGAGCCCTAAAGCCACGTTCACCACACCTTTCAGAGAGCATGGTATTTTAACCATAATCACAATATAACATTTTTTTTATGTAAATGATCAAAAAATAAAAAGGCAGATTATTTATCCTTTTTCTTTATCGCAGTCGGATAATTAACCGTTAATAACCGCATTTTATCGGTAGCTAACCATAAGTTTGGTTAAGTAAGCTACCGCTAACGGGTTTTAATATGTTTAGTGCTTATTAAAGTCAAACAAAATCAGTTATAAATCTCTTTATTGGAAACAACATAGGTAAGTATTTATAGAAACATAACATTTATTTATATTGTACCTAATTGGTACAGTTTCATTAATATAAAAGCCTGACAAAATGTATGTGATGTGCCAGGCAATTCTGACTTTTCAGCAACAAAAGAAAGTCAAGTCTTTCATGAATACGGATTTAATCATCTACTTTATTCTACTTCTACTATGCAGTCAGCATTGAATTGATTACTTATAGCATACAAAATAGCCAAAAATATCATTACATTTAAGTAAAAAATAGTTGAGAAGCTCGATGGCGCAGTGGTTAACGCGCCCGGTCTGCGAGTGCTGAGGTTAAGCAACTTTCGCAAAGGCCGGTCATCGGATGGGTGACCAAAAATGTATCATCTCGAGCTCCTCCGTGCTTCGGAAGGCACGTAAAGCCGTTGGTCCCGGCTGCATCAGCAGTCATTAACAACCACCAACCCGCACTGGGCTCGCGTGGTGGTTTATGACCCGTTCTCCCTATCCATACATAGGGAAGGCTCGTGCCCCAGCAGTAGGGACATAAAATGAGCTGATGATGATGAAAAAAAAGTTGAAATTACTAAGTTTTAAGTTCATTTTGCTTGACTCAATAAAGTTGACAGTGCGAGTCAAAATATTAGTTTAGTACCAAGAATAGTATGTTTTTTTAAGTTTCTTAGTGCTACTGCGAGAGGGAAACCTCAGCAGGCTCCAATAAGATAAGATAGGATAGTAAGTTTTGCTTTTTTAAGAGCTTTGATATTTTTGATGGCTTATGTTGCATGTATTGAACAATTTGATGCTGACTGGCAAATACCCAGGTAAGTGACGGGAGGCGTCCCACATGACCATCTGCGTCTCCTCGGACTCAGAGATAAGCAAAAGGCATTTTCTCCTACACCTGTACCTGGGTACTACAGATCTTCCATCATACTTGTAAAACAATTGATTTATTAAGAAATTTCTAAAATAAATTCTTTGGACGAAGTTAATGACGAACCATGATCGCGCAGCGTGCTTATAATAATTTAATGCTGGTATTTAATTTAATGGTGCTTTTTAATTACACAAGCGACGTATACTTACAGAAATGGTAGTCAACTGATCGGACACTTATGCCGAATGCCGTACATTCTTTTATTTACACTTAACTACCAAAATAATCACAAATAAATCACGTTTATGTAGAAGGTACAGGATAAAAATTCTACAATATGCGCCATAATGGTTTAATCTTAATTAGTTATAATAGTCTACTAGTTCTAATAATTATTAAACAATAAATACATATTTCTATCTTTTATCAGTTCTAGGAATTTAATTTAGAGCCATATAAAAATAAATACAAAGAAGGATAGCAGTTTTTAAACTATTGAAGATGTTTTTAAAATAAGAAAAAGGTATTTGTCAGTTATATCCATTTACTAGCTTCTTAGGGCGTCCGCTGCGTTAAGAGGCCTATTACATCTCAACTGTGATTTTTGCGTAAAATGCCCATTTTCGCATTTTGTAGTAATTTTCCAGTTGTATTTATCGTTTTTATCGAAATAGGATAATAAATTCATGCTTAATATTACAAATTTCCACTCTACGAGAAAAATCTGAGTTCGGACGGCCGGGGCATCGCATTTTGTAGTAATTTTGCAGTTGTATTTATCGTTTTTATCGAAATAGGATAATAAATTAATTATAAAATATTTATTTCTCATGAAGTAACAATTATTCTGGTATAAATTTTGCTCAATAATATTATCGTAGATAGGAGAAATTCATAGCGATCTTAAAGCGATTTTCGAAGTTTTTTGGTTTAGAATAAGATTTTTTTCCTATGTAAAATCAATGATATCTAAAAATTCCGAGGCCGCTACGAACTATTCGACTATACAGGGTGGAAACTTTCAGCGGGGCAGTAAGGGGAAGTACCTTATCCGTTGCAGCTACATGAAAATGGTCTTAGGAGACTATTCAAAATTTTTTATGGAATTTTGATCCCCATTCAAAGATTTTCAAAAAAAATTACAGTTAGCAAGAAAATGGCCATTTTACACAAAAACATTTTTTGATGCCAATCGATCCTGTTTCAAATACTGATCAAAAACTTCTATGTGATATCAAAAAGAAGGCGTATTAATTTTCTTTTTTTATTAACTAACATAACTTGATGATGTTATTCTTATTTAAAATCTTGCTGTTTCTTGCCCTACTACGATATCAAGTGCACGAAGTGACCGCCATTTGGATGAAAAATTCAATTCCATTTTGTTCCAAATTTGAATTGTTTTTAAACTTATCTTTTTATTCAGTCAACAAAAAGATCTCAACCGTCACTAAAAAAGCTTTTGCGAAAAATTTTCATACAAAATGTACGAGAAAAGTTTTTTGCAATTTGTGACTTTTTGAGTACTCCAGCGATGGTTGGTCCCATAGAAGTTTTTGATCAGTATTAGAAACAGGATCGATTGGCATCAAAAAATGTTTTTGTGTAAAATGGCTATTTTCTTGCTAACTGTACATTTTTTTGAAAATCTTTGAATGGGGATCAAAATTCCATAAAAAATTATGGATAGTCTCCTAAGACCATTTTCGTGTAGCTGCAACGGATAAGGTACTTCCCCTTACTGCCCCGCTGAAAGTTTCCACCCTGTATAAGAGATAACATTCTATTTTTTTATTTTATTTGTTTAGAACAGTAGTTCAATCTAGGAGCTCAAAAAAGTGCCTTCGCGCATTTTATAAAAATCTTTCTCTGCTATTTTGGGTTTTATTAAAAAGTTAAGCAAAATTTACAAAAAGCGAGGCCGCTACGAACTATGCCAATAGCTATTCTACACTATTCAATAATTCAAAATTGTTAATGTATTTGCGTTTCTGAGATCAAGAACGCCAAAATTGGACATTTTACGCAAAAATCACGGTCAAAATGTAATAGGGCCCTTAAGCAGGCGCACAGCGCAGGCGTCCGCGTGGCGTGCTGCTGTTTCATGTAAATTACCCGCGCCTGCGCCCGCCGCGTGGGTGGGGCGACCCGCCTCACTCAGCGCTCTATATATTTAAACAAAACACTGCTTGATGCAGCGGACGCTCTGAGCTTAGGTTAGTTAAGTTAAAAATAGATTTCATGAGACTTGAGAGAAAAAAAAATCTTAAAAAATAAAAAAAATATCATTACCTACAATGATATTATAATAAAAAATAATATCATTGATTACCTATTGAAATCTACCCAAAAAAGTTATGCACAAGTTGTCCAGTTCAATATTTTTTTATATATTAATTGAGAACTAAAGCAAAACCAGTATGTAACTGGGGTTGACAGTAAACGGTGACGCGCTCAGTTAAAATGATAACTGGGTGCTTAGTGCCAGTTTTATTTACCTTTCGATTACAAAATTTGTATTTGAATTGCAAAAGGGAATTAGGTAATAAAAGAGCAACTCTTTTGCACTTTTATTGATTCCCTTTATTCCATTTAACTAAGAATTTGTACCGCAAAATATTGACTCCTTTTTTCTTGAAGGTGCTCCTTTAATGACATACTAAAGCATACAAATACTTCTACGCTAGGCAATCGAAAGTAACTGCCATTAAAACGTCAATTATTAATTGGTACCTACAATTTTTATTCCAGTTAAAGTCTCATGACATTCTGTGATTTTACAATGAAGAATCATCGGTGCTAAGTACCTAATCATTATCGCTAATTGACTTCTCTGAGTGCAACACGTCTTTTTTAAAGAGATGCCACGAATATTCGGCCATTATTTGGTACTCGGCCAAATATTTCGCTAAATACCATATACCTAGTTAATGAAAAAGAAAAAAAATGAATCAAACCTGTATCTTTTTAAATCTAAATTAAGTTCTCTCTAAATTTATTCAGTTAGTGGTAGATGATGAGACATTAGGTAATTTTTTTCAGCATTAGGTGATAGCAAAGTCATTGTTCTTTTCTTTTTAAATAATACCTGCTTCTGGAAAAAGCTACCTACTACACACCTACTATACTATATACCTACTATTTACCTACACTACTGCCAGCACAAATTGTTCAGTAATTATGAAAGGAGTAATTTAGACGCGATATTTTTCCGAATTTTCGCCGCTTAGACTGAGAGTGGTCCGGCAACGGCCGTATTCGGTAGTCGGTAGATCGGTATTCGGCCAAATCACTATTCGTGGCATCTCAAGCGAGAACTCAGGCGCAATAATGCCCTCGTAATAATTATGTCACATATAAAATGTAACAGCTTTTTCAAACCTGCAGACTACTATCACCATTCTATACAAGATCATTTCAAAATAAATAAAATACCTATTAGAGTTATATTGAATTGTTGAAAACGATTGTCATTATAACAATAATTTTAATAATAATTTATATAAGTACCTACGCATTTGACAACAAGTGCATACAAAAACAATGTACTACATTAATTTTCAAATTATTTCTAGTTATAATAATATGTTTTTGATTGTATATATCACACTAGGTACATACCTTATATTAATACTAAGCATTCAAATCTTAGTAACATTAATTAATACAACTCTGAACATTTTACATTCTAAGAATGTATAAAAAAATGTTGCTTCCTGAATACAGATTCACAGTTCAAAAGCATTGTTTATTTTAAATAGCCAAGTTTTTGCTTTATAGCAGTGCATTATAATTTATTGTAGTTTATTATCTAATTGCTGAACTATTTGATTGGATACTATTTTAGTAGCTACAGAAGCATTGGGAATAAGGAAGCGATCCATATCCTTAATTAACAAATTATCACCATCTGGAATGCCATACTTAAATGTTATAAGCTCTGGATGCCTCTTCTTGGCTGTTATTTTAACTATAGTTGACAGAGGCCTTCTAGACATGACTTTAGCTGTTCCTTTTCTATTAGGAATGTCACGTAATACTACTAAGTGAGTTTCAGTAACAATTAAATATGAATCATGCATGTAACCATTGATTAAGACTTCTTGGCATGGGAAACTTCTTACTACATTGTGTTCCTTTATATAGGAATGTACATCCACTATTTCATCCAATGATTCAGAGTCAGTGACATCCCTACGACTGTCTGATCGGCTGTCATCATCTTCGTCATTTATACTGAACACTGGAGGCACATTTCTGTACCTTTGTTCCTTCTTATCATTAGCCGAAACATGCCATTCTCCATTATTAACTGTTGCATTTGGGTTAACAATATACTCAAATAGTTTACCTTTAACTTCCTGGCTTTTTGTTTTCATAGCTGTAGATAGTTTACTGAATAATTGTATTGCAGGTATATTTTCTCTCACTTTAGTGGTGCGCAAATCAAGACCTTCATTGTTGTTGTTAGGAGCACAAACTAAACATGTAGATGGATTATGCTCTTCTAAACAGTCTGTCATATGTGGACCAAAATAATCATGTATAGCTACAAAGCCACCTTCAAGCATAGATACATGTTTAGTGTTGCGCTTAAGAAATGAAGCTACAACCATATGAGCGTAACTGTCTTCTTCAGCGCGGCCTGAGCCAACAAAACAAAGGTGTTCTCCAGCAGCTAGCGATCCTGCAGCCAATGCTTGTCTTTGAGCATTAAGCAATCCTTGAACAGCTGTATTAAAGGCATTTGGCTCTTGCAACATTAAATTACAGTCTAAATGGAAGGCAGTTGACAAATGACCTGAATTATACTGCTCAGCAGGCCGGCAATCTACTAAAAAGAACTTAACATTATCCACATCTGAAACATCCACTGTAGCACTTTCAATTAATTCATGCACAGCTATAGGAAGACATAGTGCTTGTGAATACAATTTAGAATTAATTTCAACACCCGTTTCAGAAAATAATACTTCCAACACATCTTCTCTGAAAGATAATGGTGTTTTCAATGAGTAGTAGTGTGCTAATGAACAGAAGTCAGATACATCATTGGCCTCTAAATCAGCAGGCATATTTTTTAATGTTGCAATGATGTCCAATTTATCATCATTTTTCATTTGTAAAAGCTGTTCTCTTGCATTGATTATCATAATTAAACAGAGAAAAAAAATAAAAAATGGGTCTGACCTCTGAAAATACAGATCCCACATAAACAGAACCACTTCTAAGTTACACGGTCCTGCAAACAGCGATCTTAACCATGGCATGCAGTACAGTTCGGGTGTGATTCGTTTTGTGTCTAAGAAAGAACACAATTCTGGATCATGATATTGAAGTATCAGTCTCAGTATATGGAATGGTACACCATTCTTTGTGCATCCTTTTGGAATGTAGAGTAGTAATATCCTTTCAAATAAATTGTAAGTGTCCGACCTTGGTAATTTTAAACTCAGTAATGGTAATAAAATTTCAATCCAACCATTGCTTGAATTGTACGAAATACATTTGGATTTGCAGTAAAATGTGATTATCGATTCTATGTCAGAGAGTACTGCCAATTTATCATCTTCTTCATTACCCAGCCTATTAACAAACTTCTTTACATCATCTCTGAGTTCATTTTGGTTGGGTAGGTCAAATATTTCATCAAATAACAGTAACTGGTTACCAGCATCTTGACAATTGAGACAAAGAAGCCAGACATCAGGCCGTAAACTTTCTGGTATTTTCTTGCCTTTTGTCAGAACATTGATTTGTTGGGCTGAGCAACCATCTAGGAGTGCAGATTCCAATTCAATTAACCTGAAAAAATAATAGATATGATTGGTATCAAATAAACTTGGCATGTAGGTACATGTATTTTTGCTGCTCAAGCCTACTTCTACACACTTTATAAACATTCTTACACAAACTTCAAGGTGTATTTGTAAAAAACAATCGCATAGGTAACAATTTTTGTGATAAAAGGCGTAGGTATACTACCTAGTGAGTGTTACAATTTCATTTCTTGATGTAAAAATCAATAGTAAACAAGTAGTTAAGATCATGAAAACTAACAAAACAAGTGACATCAGCAGTCAACTAAACCATGTCAATAAATTATTTGTAATATTTACCAGGTACTGTCGTCTTCCTCTCCAGCCATTATTTTCAGTAGATGTACAAAAACGCAATCAGCTCTATCTTATCGCGAAAGGGAAAATTTACTAGGCTTTGCTGTTATAACAACTATTGTGGAAACCACTTTGTTTATGCTGTAGTAAGAGTTGTTCCAAACAATATATTAAAGTTATTTGGACAAAAGCAAGCATGAATATTTTTCTATCCACCAATCCAATCCACTCGACGACAATACTCTACTCTACTCTACGACACAGTAAATTTTTTAGGACTTGTCATTGTCAAGCAGACATTTGTTTGACATTGTTTCTTTTTAAGTGTAGTTTGTTCCCTGAGGAACCGGCTAAGGTCATAGACCATGCTGCCATGTCATTAATTTCTTAAATTCATTAGTACTATCTGTAATAAACTATATAGGATGATGATGAATGATAATAGAAATGAGAAGTGAGAAATAATATACCCCCCAACCCCTCGAGTATCTCAGTAAAGATGTAAGGTTTTACTAAGTACTCACGCGGACTTCTTAAGAGAATTTGAATGAAAAGTGCCGTTGCACTGTTTTGTTTCATTTGCCAAAACTCATGCACACACACGAACACTTAACAAATAATAATCCACCATTATTTCACATTAATATTCGACATAACACAAATTTTGGAAAATAAAACAAAACCGCAGACGTGACTCTTCACTTTCCCGCCAAGAAGTCCTTAAATATTTAATAGCGGCCAGTATTGCCCACATGAAGTCGGTACTGTATGTAAGGAGTTTATATGCAGCTCATAGTAAAAGCTATTTTAATTTATTTGTATGTAAACCTTTTTAGTTTGAATGAGTATTGGAATCATCGATAAGTAATTAAAAAGGTTTGCAACGGTTTGACACAGTTGCAGACAGTAGGATGTAGGAGCCTCAGAATAATAACTAAAGTAATAGAAACCGGACTAAAATAGCAACACAAATTCATCAGTTCGCACTATTCTAACGAATGAACCTATGTGATATGTTAGAAAGAGATCGATTGTCCCTTTTCTTTCGTTATTTCGAATGTGTCACCAGATTTGTGACGTCATCTTTGAGGTAATGTGGTGACTTTATCGACTTTATTATCGATCTAAATAATTTGTAATATAATCTAATATCTTTCTAATAATTTTTGTCTGGACTCCATTTCCACTTAACATCAGGTGGTATGGAGTCATTTACCGTGCTAAGTATAAAAAAAAAAAAAAAAAAAAAAAATTGAACACAACAACATAGTATTTCTTTTGTCACTATATTTATTAAACATAAATTATGTTAATTTGACAATAAATACACAATAATACAACCCAAACCATCAATTGCACTATCAATTAGCAAACTCATTGAAAAGCAACCTACTGGCATTAAGTTTTTAAATAACTAATATAGTATATATTATGTATACAGAAACAAGTTAAATCATCATTGGAAAAACAATTAACTGTAGCAATTACACAAAAGGAGATGTTTAATTTTGTATGGAGAAAATGCCAACACCTTGTACATAATACCAAAATGTAGCTTATGCATGGAATAAGCTTATTCAAAATGATTTTCTTCAAATAAATGAATAGTTTTTACGTAAGAAGTATTTTAAATAACAAATAATGGCAAGTTTCGTGATCGCAGGGGGTAATGGTGGTATTCTGTCAATGTCATGTCATGTCAAGTAGCTGTCATAACAAAAGTACTTACCGTATGAATGAAAATTGTTAATGTTAATAAATTAACTTACTTCTGGCTATTACTTTTATAACTTGTAGGTAGAGTAGAGTTAAACTTAAGCTATTAAGTGCTAGATTTCAGCTTTTTATTACCTACTGCCATGTCGCATAGCTGTGAAAGAATACTACCACCCACTCTCCTTCCTTAGTTAGGCGTCATAAAAGGCGACTAACGGACTAAAGACTGCACATACATCCAACATCATAGAGCGGTGCACGCTGAGAACATGTGCAGTCGCTATTTGGTGAAAAGTGGACTATGGCAGAGGACTGCTTTTGATGTCCTCATTGCCTAGTGTCTGACAATGACAAACCCTTCGGGGATAATAGTCGTTATTATATGTATGTATTACCTACTGCTGCACCTACACATAACAGAACAGCAGCTAACCTCGATTGAACTCTATGTACTTACATCAAATCAAATCTTAATGTACATTAGAGAAAACACACAACATACTCGTCCTATTGTAGTAACATGCAGTGAATAATCAACTACCTAGTAAACACACTTAAGTAGGTAGGGAAGGTAACTGGTAGTGATGAAATAAAACAGTTTTATGAAGTTTTATATTTTTATTTATTTCAATTTGACTTCATTCTCTCGCTCCAGCAACATTTTTAGATGTCATTCACAAGAATGCCATCTAAAAATGTTGCTGGAGCTGTTATATTTTCTTCGTGACGGGCCCATCCCAGAAACCAAATAATTGTCATAACATGAGCGCATGTTCCAACAGTTCTTTTACCACATATGCAACTACAGTAATACCCTTTTATTACATCTTCCCATTCATTACCTTGTGTTGCTAAGAGGATATATGTGTAATATATTTTTTGACTAAAATGGCGAGATTTTATACGTCCTCTTAGCAACACAGTCTCATGTGAGGACAATTCTGGTATGTTAGTAACTTCTAAATCAGTTGATATCTCCACCACGAATGATCCATGTTGTCTCAAATGTTCGCCATAATACGATCTCGCTTGTTTTATTTGGTAGATACCCAGAGCAAATAGTGTGAGATCACTCATGGTCATTCGTGGGAAGATACTTAATTGCTCATTTTCTTCATTTATTCTGTAAAAATGGGCCCGCCGACGGTTAACATTATTTAAGATTATATATTCTGCTAAATAATTAGGCAACAAAATTCTGGTTTTTGCTCTGTCCAAAATTATTTGAGCATCTGGCCGGTTCACAAGCACTTTATGGAAAGCATTTATTATTGCGGCACTAATCCTAAAGTCGTCCATTAGATGCCTTGAAGCCACATTAAAATATTCATTACGTAATAATCTAAAGTCTCGTTTAAATCTGCCATTTACCACTTCAACTACCCATCTACATAACGTCACACATCTTGATTTGTTTGCTATAAGGGTGGATAATTGGTTTTCTCCTTCTTCTAATGTTTCTGGCTTATACACTGCATAATTTAGTGATTCCAGCAGAGGCAGAGCATCACGAAAGCCCCGGTCTAAAATGAAAATATCTTGAGGTCTGAAAAAGTTTCTTAATTCCGCATTTTCATCTTGGAAAAGGGCTTTCGTGATGTCTGCATCTGATGTTGTTGCTGGATATGGCCCCAAAGCATCTATTATATATCCGTCAGTAGCGACAATTAAAAATGGTTTAACCAAGTTTCTATACTTGTGTATACTGTAAGTTTTTTTTTGAAAGAGATAATTAGACGACTTTTGGACGTATATATATGTACCATCACAGATGACAATTGGTTTTCTCTCTGCACTAGGATTTCCGAATAACCCTTCGGGTATCAAAAGATTTCGATTTATAAGGTCACCTCTACTTATGTGGTTAATACCTAAATGTAACGGTACAAAGTCATTTTTTAAAGCTTCTCTAGCTTTTTTTAATAATATTGTCACTAGAGCTTTACTTATTTGAAACAGAGAAGCTATTCTGTCGTGTGACTCCCCTGTTCGAGACTTAATTAGGTAAAGCCCTAGTGCCAAATGTGGACGCTTACATGATTCTTGTAAACTAGGTATTTGTCTTAATATTGATTCATAATTGGATTTCGTGACTCCAGTCCAAAAATGAAAAATATTGTCGTGAACCAATCTATAATTTTTAAAGTTAATTGGTATTCCACTGGCATCCTCTGCCTCTGTGGATAGTCTCAGTAAAGATTGCACTTCATTTTTAGTAAAGGAGTCACTTAATTCGAATTGGTCTAAAATGTCCCAGTCATATACTGTGCTATGCATTTGACAGATCTTTGCATCTTCTGTTACAAACACTTTTTTCGATTGGAGGATTCTCTTCTTTAAACATAGAGGCACATTCAATCGTTCTGGTTCTGTGCAACCTGGTACAAAGCAGTGTGCACTTGAATGTGTCGTATGAGTGAACTCATCTAATTGCATAGTTGTTTCTGGTACTGCGATAATATTGGGGTTCTCTCGTAACTCCTGGACCATTCTCCAGCACCCCATACAAACTAATGCATCCGCTGGAATCTGAAAACACAAAATTATTACCATATCTATCTATACTATTATAAAACACTGAAGATATTTTCGAAAAACTAATAGGGATCGACTATTTAGTGGATTCTGAGCTAAAAACGATATTTTTGTCACCCGTATATTAGAACGAAGATATGGCCCATAGTGTAACAAGGCAATTATATAAAAAGAATTTTGATAAATGAACTACTTACTTCTCTTGAAAACATTCTTTCTGAGATTATATTTCTCTCAGGACCATCTCCCAGAATATGTGTCCGTCTGTGAAGCAAAGATGATCTGCACCACACGCAAACATTTCTATTATACGTGATTGCTTCATCCTCGCTCCTATCAACAATTCCTTCCTCTATTTGCCTCACAGCATTGTTTGCAGCTTGTCTGCGAATATTTCGCTGAGCAGCAACCCAACAAGCATAGCAAACACGTCCATTATTAGGTATCTGTTAACAAAGAAATCATAAAATGTAAAGTAATTTTTTTAAATTAGATCACTCACTTGTATTTCTTGATAATAAAACTATGAAAAGATACCTGTCTTGGACTAATTCTTCTCGCGATTTCATTTCTTTCGGGACCTTCTGACAATGCATGTGATCTTCTCTGAATTAAAGACCTTCTGCACCATACACAGGCATTTGAGTCCTGTGATGCCAAAATTCTAGGAGGCCTGGGATTTGGACCCTCATTTTGACTAACGAGGCCACTAAAGTAGACCCAGCATGCATAACATACTAATCCTCCTTCAGGAATCTACAAAAAAGATTGTAATTCAAATCAGTAATTCATAAAAAAATCTTCACTTTAATTATTACTTCAACATGAATTTGTATTATGTATTAAAAGTTAATCAATACCTGTCTAGGATAAATTCTAGCAGCAATAAGTTCTCTCTGAGGTCCTTCTGAGATAGAACGTGTTCGTCTTTGAAACAATGCTGATCTGCACCAAACGCAAACATGTTCTCGGTGGCTAGAAGCTTCATTTTCAGTTGATGACATTCCTACTTCTAGTATTGCGAAACATGGATGACAAACTATGCCATCAGTGTCAACCTAAAATACAAAAGTTTGTTTTAAACTAATATAAAATAAAAAAATTAAATAAAAATTAATAAATATTATTATTAATATTATATATTATTATTAATTAGTAAATATTTGAGATCAATTCCATTACTGTCATAGATAATTGAGTTGGTTCGGAATCTATTTCCTATATTTATTTTGTCTTCTTGTGAAGAATGTGTTAGGTTCTAATTATTAGGAAAATAAAAATGTAACAAAAATAGTTTTACATAAATACTACATGCAATAACAACTAACCTCATGTCCAACATGTTGTTCCAAGATCATTAGTAATTCTATCCCCAGATTAGATGCGAGATAATGGTTTTCCGAACACACATCTATCTGTCCATCACACATCACACAAAAAGAAGACATTGTTTGTTGGCTGAAATAGATATTTTATTTAGTTTATTGTATTTTACTTTGATTATAGTTATTTCAATAGAGCACTGTAAATATTTGAGATCAATTCCATTACTGTCATAGATAATTGAGTTGGTTCGGAATCTATTTCCTCGAAAAGAAGTGTTTAAAGCATTTTATTAATTCTCTGGTAAATGCCTAATTAAAATACGAAAAACTCACCTGAAAACAACGAATGTAGTAGCAACAATGCAATGGTATCAACAGTAGCAGGGTCAAATGCAAATCGAAGTCCGGGATAGCAGGCAGAAGTCAACAAGTGAGGCAGCAAACGGAAGTCCAGGATAGCAGGCAGAAGTCAACAAGTGAGGCAGTAAACGGTAGCAGGTAATCGGTCCAAATCAGAATTTAAAAACAGCACAGCACAAAAACACAACGACTCAGAATCCACGTAAAAACGGAATGAAAACAAAACACCGGTTTTTTTTAAATCATGGTGACAGTTGCACTTTTAATTACGTTCTTTACAGCTTTGGACACTTGTGTTTAATCTCAGAAAGACATCTCAAGTTGCCAGGTTATTAAAAATTATGTTTCATTTTTTTATTCTTACGCAAAAATAGTAAAGCATATCGGAATATTAAATATATCAACTAAATACATGTATTTTATACTATTTTTTGAGTAGGTGTACATGGTCCTGGCAAAAAATTAAACATCTCCTTTGTTATTAAAAGCAAATAATTTCGTAAACAATACATTAATTCAAAATTTGATGTGCAAGTGTGTGAAGTCAAAATCGAAAACCCCGATTTTCATAAATTCAATTACAATATCTAAAACCATTTTGTTTCGATATTCCCCTAAGTTCGATATTCGTGATTTCGATATGAAAAAAAATGTTCAACATTTTTTACAATGGTCAATATTCATCAAAATACTGTAAAGATTTTTATTTTTTTTCCTTAATCGAGATACTCGTTTAATTAGAGTGTTAATCTTGCGAAAGCGCCGCTTGGATATCTTTTCACATCTTTCAAGTTTTACTTCTAACAATTTTATTCTTCTAATGTTATCAATTTCTGGTTTTGTTATTGTTGCCAACTATGCCAAGGAAAATCATAATTAATAAATTACATGATAACTCTTTAAAAAAAAATCAAAATAAAGATTCATTTCATTTTAAGTCATGTCATAAAATCATGTCATAAAAAAATAATCTCGTAAAGTAACAATTTTCGCGGAACATAAAACTGTTGTTAATATAAGATAATAACAGAAGCCGTAATCTGGAATAGTGTTTCGAGCAAATCATACTGATATTTCATCAATTCTACTAACACCCTAGCTTTAATATTTTAGCTATAAAATTCGTACTGTTATAATTATAAAGTATGATTAAAGATACCCATACCGTTTTTTCTGATCCATTATAATAATGAACAACGTAGGAACCGCATCTTCTCGAAGTCGTCTCTGTTTCGTAACGTCTCCACTTACAAAGGAATCGGAGCTAAAATGCCTTGAGCAAATGCGGTAATGTCGTTTTGGTGTCCCAGGTTGGTCTACCCATAACTTATAAGCCAATTGTATTATTTTCTTTCATCTTTTGGAAATCTGGAAATTAAAAGTATCGAATATCGATATATAAAAAAGAATGTACATTGTTTACGTCACTAAAGATGACAAAGAATGCCTGAGAGCATTTCTTATTTATCGCTAAAACAGCTTTTAAAATAGACTTTAAGACTGGTTTTCGCTAGAAAATGGTACTACCAAATTTAATTTGTATTTATATTCGCGTATCAGCTCACATTCTATAAAAAATAAGTTGAAACTTACCTATGAAAAGTCAATAGTTGTTGACTATTTTCTTTCTTGTTTGAATGGGACCTGCAGCCCCTAATTACGCAGGACATTGTACCGCACACTCCACACACTCACAAATTAACAGTAAATATATGAAATAGCGTCATTTACCAACATAAATAGTGAAAATTCGGTAAATATTCAAACGGAGTATGACCTCTGAATAAGGAATCATATGGAAATGCTACAACAACATGTAGATACTTAGCTATGCTATAGTTTAAAAGACGAAATAATATACATGATGGCGTCTTTGTCTAATGTATGCAATAAAAACAAGCCAACTCTATAAACAACAATTTCGCTATAATGGCAACCTTTGTCGTGACGTCAGGCCTGTGCCGTGTCCGCCATATTGTGACGCGATGTACTTACGACTTCATTGTTGACAAAATTAAGTTTTATAGATATTTCTAAGATTGTGCTGTGATTGTGGTGAAATAAAGAGAAAAACAATACTGCGTAATGCCTAATAAGTGCAGCATAATAAATTGTGGTGCAATAATAAGCCGAAATCGGCCAAATTTAACATTTCACCGGTAAGCTATATAACCTGTTGATAAACCTTGTTAATTCTGTAGATAGTGGTAAAAAAACAGTTAAAATTATTCTAAGTAAAGACCAGTATAGTATTCTGTCTAACTTATAGGAAAGTAGAAGAAATTAGCAAAGAATTTGGCATTTTGGTTTTGTTTACATTCTATTTGTTTGGACTAGTAGTGATGTTCTTGTTGTATCGCACATTTATCGATTTGTTGCAGACTTCAGTATATCATTAGATCATTGGTTTCAAATCTATCAATTCAATATCAAAAACGCGCGAACTTCTGTTCGATTTATCCACATTAAATTCAGATACTCTTCAAAACAAGCAATAACGAGAGTGCGAGAGTCGGTTCGATATTGGAAGTTTGAAGTTGATTATTTATTATAAGTACTTTTTTTTGTTTTCAGACTGCCACAAAGCAAACTTAAAAAGGAATTTGGTTAGAGGTCATTGGCAAGGAAAATATAAGATCTGATTTAAAAAACATTGACATGTTCATGATAATGTTCCTTACATTTTCATGAAAGGTCATTTAACAGAACACTGGATGTTATTATAAACTATAAGATGATGCAGTACTATCTCTGTTTTTACAGGTGAGAATAATATTACATCACATTTTTTTTGCTTAACTCTTAAACAGGCAGAATATATACATTTCTTTTAATATTTCAGTGATTATCAGTGATTGGAGTAGGTAGATTGATTTTTGTTACTTGTATTATAAATTCTCATAGAACGAGAAACAATTGGAAATTTGAAGAAGTACATACTTAAAGTAAAGTTATAGAGAATTTTACAAAAATAAATTTCTCTAAAAGTTTATTTACATAAAGTTAAATTAAGATAAATTTTTTAGTCTTTATTTTTAAAGTTCCGTTTAGAAATTTTGTTAGCATACCTCGTGTTCGAATTCACTCTTCCAAGTTTTCTGCAAAAAGCATAAGCTCTCTGTATTATATATTTAAATGTTCAATTTAGCAATGGAAATGTGCTCATTAGTCCTGCCTATTACAATAACAGTTAAAACGTATTTTCTTTACAGGATCAAGCGCTTAAGGAATTGAATCGATTACAAGAGAAAGTTTTTAATCAGAAGAAAAACGTTTATATAATTTTTAGAAGAAAAACATAAAATGCATGAATGAAACTATCCGTCGGCAAAAAATTAAAATGGCAAAGTTTTAAAAAGTTATTAAGGAGCTAAAAGAACAAGATCTGATGACTCACGAAAACTGAATACTTCTAGAACAGTGCGCTCGGCCAAAACACTTAATATTAAGACAAATTAGTCAAAGCCAAAGGCTTGTATAATTGTAATTATAATTGTTGTAGTGTAAAGGCTTTTATAATTAACCAAAATGACATGTACCTACCTCAATTATCAATTTAATTAATAGTTTTCTATGACATAATTTATTGCTTAATACACAGTTTCATTACTTTGCCTAACGGGGACGGACGGACGGGGAAAAGTGACTAGTTATGCATTTTATTTACATTGCCCAGTTGCTATAGAGCTTATGTACACGGGCCGGCCTTTATTCATAGTGACTAGATTTCATAAGTTGCCCGTAACAATATTGAAAAGCGAATTAACATAAATAAATAAATACGAATTTTATTTTTATTTTTGCAGTACCTATTCCAAACGATATCCTTCTCAATATCTCCATTGCACGGGTACCGGTGTACCATACTATATAATTATATACAGGATGGCAAAAAATTATGATCCCTGGAGGGAAACTACCTTAAAATCCTTTAGCTAGAACAGCTAGATTTTACTCAACGGAAACATTATTTTATTTTAAAAAGATACAGAACTGCAATCTAAGATTTTCTAAAATTTTCTTTTATGTTTTCATGTACTTCGTATGGAATTGAAGATAAAAGAAATGTTAGCTTTCACGTTACTTTTATTTCAAGGACTAAATATTTATTAGAGAAATATTATCCTAAATGCTATCGATTAGTACAATAAATAGAGAGTTATTTTTTATTTTTATTTTTAGCCGGTTTGATTCCCGGGCGAAGTAAATCAAGTAAATTAAAAAATCTTGAAAAGCACTTTTGTTTCTTGTTAAAAATAAAAAAATGTTTCCTTTAAGTAAATTAAACTTACAAAAACACAAATGTTGAAAAAAAATTAAACATACTAAAGGATTTAAGGTAGTTTTCCTCCAGGGCCCATCATTTCTTTACATCATGTATACAACCTGGATATGACACTACGACAATAAATGAAAATATTGGCTATACTAGTTCATAGAAATAATTTGAAACTATCAAATAAATCTTAGCACTGAAATTATTTTTTTTGATTTTTCAAACAAACTAAATAGAACAAAAACGCAAGCAAAATAGAACACCATTAGGAAATGTTAGGTGACTGACCTTTGATAAGAGAGCGGCAACAGCGCAGTGTCAGGTGACGAGACGTTTTGGCGCCATTAATGCCGAATAAGATCACAACGTTGCACTTGCAATTTACATTATTTATTATGGGTAAAGTTTAAATAATTCATTTTGCTTTTAAATTTTGAAATTTTTCAATGTGTCCCCCATGAACCCGAACACTCAAATTGCACCTTCTCAAAATGTTATTTCTAACTTTAGGCAGTAGATCGTCGTTAGCGGCCATGTTTTTAAATTTTTCTTATTATTCGTATTTTTAATTCATCTACAGTATTAACGTCCGTCTGTTGAGTACACATCATTCTTGACATAGCCCCACAAGAAAAAATCTAATGGCGTGAGGTCGCTGAGGTCGGTGAACTTGCTGGCTTTGAGACAAACGCTCTCTGGCAGGCACCACTGAATGAGCTGGAGCCCCATCTAGCTGGTACCACAACTGGCGATACGCGGTACGGGAGGAGCCCTATCAACATGCGAGACCAAACCTTGATTTTCCCGTATCCTCTGGACAGCTTGGACAATAACGCGGCCGTTAGTAGGACACACACGAGTGTTTCCATATCTCTCTCGGTATGTCCGTATAGCTGATGCAGCGTTTCCATTGCATTCTCCATAAATTAAAATCATGTCGGTGTATTCCGAAGCAGTATAAGAATACCGAGACATCGTAATAAAAAAAGACTAACTATAAGCGTCAATTTCGCACAATCCAGATCATTTAACTAGATATCTAACTCTATTTTACGTCTCCTATCACCACTAACGAAGCGTTAAATTTCGCACAATTCGCACTGCGTCTTTATCAGTCATTAGTCACTACACTTACATAACAATTGTCAACAATTATAAACAAAAGGACCCCGCCGGGCGATCGGGCGGCGGCGGCGGTGGCGCATCAAACGCGTAGACATGTATTACGTCACAGGATCGCCGCGATACTGAACTTGGCCTACTTAAATAAAATAAATATTTACTTGTCACCTGATCGCCGCCCGAGCGAGTAGAAAAAAACTAACACAAACAAACCAATATTTTTCCTTTCGTACATACTAAATTTTCGTTTGACACGAGTCATTACGAATGCATCACGAATGCATCACTTACGCATGCAATAATCTTCTTTCCGCGTAATTTGGGTTGATGCTTTTTGACTCTTAGAGCTTCAGCATTAGGCATGATATGCTTTGATTTGCATCGGGATTTAACATCTAAGAACAGATGAAGTTTTGCGACGTGTTTAAAACACCGATGAGAGGTCTTTAACCTGGCCGTACTAGTTTAATAACAGATACATCATGTGTAAATGTTACTAATTAAAAATTATGTCCTGTGGCAAAATTATTGAATGTTTTAAAATGTTTTTTTTATATATAGATTGGGAGCGTCATTAGGTATACTATGGGTAATTTATTGTCGTGGTGTCATCTCCAGGTTGTATATCTCCACTAATACTGAGATAAAATATTAAAACATTTTAAACCCACTATGACTTAGGTAATGTCAAAATAGCCTTCAGTACGGAATCAACAAGCTTCATCGATAGTTTTATCGACAGATAAATGATGAAATCGTAAGTGTACAACACTAAGCCGCCATGTTTAGCTGCGGTAATACCTAATAGGTATACACGTTTTTTTCGTAGGTATGGCACTTCCATAGGATTCCTTATTCAGAGAGTATGACCACTAGTTTGACATTTTCCACAATGATTATACGAACAAGTCAAATGTATCTAAAACGAACTGTCAGCTTTTAAATCAATGTACTTCTGAATTTGGCCGAGGCTTGGCCGGGCAATAGGACTCAGGGACTCAATTTTCTGATGACCGTTTGACATAACAATACAAAAAATAAAAACTAAGTCTAAGTCCAACTTCCTTTTCTAGCCATAAGATAGAACGGAACTAAATATAGTTGCACGATTTTTATTTTAGCCATCCTTCTATAGCTTTAATTATTGTTCTGAGGTAGGAGCATACGTTAGTATCTCTACCTAGTTTGTGAGTAGGAGTCAGGAGCTAGACAGCCTAGCTAAGAGCCGAGGTGCTCGGAGATCATTAATACACGAAGTTAAAGTGAAACTAGTGTTATCAATTCACATCCCCACACCACAGTACTTAAATGTATATTATAGATTACATACAATACAGTTCACGGAACCAGGGTAAAAAATACGTTTTAAAAATTTAAAAAGTTTTGTTAATTTTCGTCTAATATGTTTTATTAGTTCAAACTGCGTAACGTGCAACCTTATTTTTGTTTAATTAATAGTGGTACCCTTTATTTTCGTTTACCCACTTATCGGCAGATTTGATTTATTTACTATGATATGAATACCTCCCATCAAATAAGTGACGACAAAACTGCTTCAACTAAAACAGGCCTCTCCAGTTATATCTACAAGCTTCATGGGTAAAAGAACTTGAGAGGTGTCAAGGGACACCCGGATGGAACGAAGTTCCTTTCGATTAATTAGTGAAGGAATTGTAATAAAATTTTATTTTTTTTAAGTTATAATAATATTTTTTTTATTATTAACAAATATAATGTTATATAAACTTTATCAGTAGGTTTTTTTTTTGTTTTTTTTTTTGTTTTTTTTTTTTTTGTTTTTTTTTTAGGTTATAGTGCGTACTTGCTAAAAATTTAAAAGCATTTATTATTATCTGTATATAATCTCTACTTACCTAACTCCATCAGCAATATCCGGAACTTGTGCAGAAACACTGTCAGGATTCATTATTATTATTATTTTTTATTATTTACAAAAAACCTGTATACACTCAACAAAAATAATCGTCGAAATAGAAATGAAAATATCTGGCTTGCTTTCTATAAGAGAGAGAGAGACAGACAGAGAAACATTTTGACAGACAAAGAAACAGTTTGCACTGAAACCCTTGCAAGCTATAGCAAAAATGAAACTCATTTTGAAAATACTGTATATTATTATTACAAAATATTAAATCAACGAAAAAAATATAAATAAATAAATAATTTACAAATAAAATTAACTAAATAATATTTCGACCGTTACAGGACTCGAACCTGCAATCTTCGGATCCGAAGTCCGACGCCTTATCCATTAGGCCATACGGTCTTGTGATAACAATGGCGAAATTAACGTACACTTCTATTGATAAAAAAAGTGTCGTGACAACTTTTTTTCGTAAGAATTTTTTCCGTCCAGCCCCCTTTCACAACGCGCGATAAGGAACTTCGTTCCAAAAACAAGAATGTAATGTTTGGTAGCTGTCTTTTTTTTTTCATTTCTAAGGAGTTTCATCATCATCATCTCAGCCAAAAGACGTCCACTGCTGGACAAAGGCCTCCCCCAAAGATCTCCACAACGACCGGTTTTGTGCTGCTCGCATCCAGCGGCTTCCCGCGGCCTTCACTAGATATCACATCTCCCTGTCTCACTCCTCGCTGCAACTGGATAAGTTCTAGTCCTGAAAACGGACTGACATAGTGGCGCTTTCATACAAACACTTCAACACTTCGATGTACAGGTAGTCAATTTGGCACCGCTGGAAAGACTGTAGCACGGCCCATGTTTCAATCGAATCGAAGGCTTTTTCATAGTCCACAACGGCTAAGCAAAGAGACTGGTTATGATCCTCGGTCTTCAGTATAACCTGCCGCAGCGTAAGTATGTGGTCTATGGTGCTGAAGCCTTATCGGAAACCAGCTTGTTCGATAGGCTGGAAGTCATCAAACCTGCGTGCGAGACGTTTCGTTATGACTCTCGAAAACAGCTTGTAGACGTGGCTTAGAAGTGAGATGGGCCTGTAGTTCTTCAGCAGGGTTTTGTCGCCCTTTTTGAAGAACAGTACCACCATACCTTCGTGCCACGTCTCTGGCGTTCTGCCCCCTAGTACGACGGAATTAAATAGCTTCTGAACTAGCTACGAGTACAGTTCTTCCGCCTGCTTTCAGAAGCTCGGCCGTAATTCCATCAGCACCTGGTGCTCTGCCGTTTTTGAGCTGTTTGAGAGCCATACTAATCTCGTACAGGCTGATGTCCGGGATGTCTTCGGTATAGTGCCGGGTTAACTTAGCTCTAGGGTCTTCAGCTAAGCTTTGTACAGGTGGCCGCGTGGATGTGTAAAGCTGCCCATAGAACTTCTCGACCTTTCCCATAACTTTGGACATCACATAACGTTCGTGACAGTTCTGCCGTCATTGATTTTCAGCGTCGTCAGTTGGCACTGCCCCGAACACCTTTGAGCCTTTGTTCCGCTCAATGGCCTCTTTAATACGGTCAGTATTAAATCGTGTGTCGCGAGTCATAGACTTCGAGACCTGCCTATTTAGCCGCCGAAACTGAGACGCATCACCTGAGGAAAGCAGAACCATTGCGCGCCGCTCTTCCATTAGTTTTAGGGTATGGTCTGAGAACTTTTTGTTCCTTTTGTACGGTGGGTTTTAAAAAACTTGGACCCAACCGTTTGGACAGTTTCCACATACCTGTTGCTGTATTCGTCCACATTTTCGCAATCGTTTAGGCACTCGAAGCGATTTTGCAATTCGAGCTGAAAGCTTTCGGGGTTTTGGATTTGGATGGGTGCAGGACGGAGCGTAGACCTTATCAATCGACGTCTTTCCAGCTTAACGTTGATATTCAAAGAGCCTCTTACCAACCGGTGATCGCTGCCAGTTTTAAACGCATTGATCACAGTGACATCATTGAATATTTGCTTCCTCGTCGACATGATAAAGTCAATCTCGTTTTTTGTTGCACCATCGGGACTCATCCAGATCCACTTGCGGTGTTCAGCCTTCCTGAAAAAGGAGTTCATCTTAAAGAGTCCCTCCCTTTCCAGAAAGTCTGCCAGCAGTTGGCCCAGTGAGTTCCGACTACCAACCCCAAATCGTCCCACTCTCATCTCATCGCCGCTTTGTTTGCCCAGTTTTGCGTTGAAATCTCCCATGACATCGGTGTAATGAGTTTTGGAGGCTTGTATGGCTCTAGAGATGTCCTCATACGTAGCCTCCACCTTATCGTCAGGGTGTGTCGTAGTAGGAGCATAAACCTGTATGACCTTCAACGAATACCGTTTGGTTATTCTGAGTATAAGGTACGCTACCCTAGTCGACACACTCCCGGTCTCGACAACGTTGTTCACGAGAGACTTGTGGACGATGAACCCGACACCTCCTTGGGACAGTTGTTCGCCCTTCCGGAAATAGAGTAAGTTACCAAACTTGAGGATTATCGAGTCCTTCCCCTCTCTTCGTACTTTAGATAATCCAACTATGTCCCACCGTATCTTGCTCAATTCTTCCTCTAGTTCCAAAATCTTTTCGTCAGTCCGCAATGTGCGCGTGTTATATGTTGCCAGGGCCAGACTTCGTCGTTGGCGGTAGCCAGATCTCTGCCGAAGATTCTTAGCACCCCTGCCCCGTCGCTGCCTTGGCCGCTACCGTAGCTAGGGCAAGCGGGGTCACCGGGGACTAGGGGCCGGTGTTTCGTGGTGTGCATAATGAGGGGATTTGCCATAATCGCCACGCTTGGCAGGCGGGTTGGCAATCGCAGTAGTTGAGAGTTAACCTCAGAGAGATGCTGCTGGCCATCCTCTGGAATGGTCCCTTAGTCGCCTTTTACGACACCCACGATAAGAATTGGAGTTGTGCAATTCTTTATCCCCGGCACCACTCAGGGTAAGGAGTTTCAATATAAAGGAAATAATAAAAATAAAAGAAAGAAGTTATCTTATCATCGATGATTGTCCGTCACTTTAGTCAATAACTAACTGAAGACTTGGTTGTTTGGGTTAGATCCCTTTGTCTTTACTTTACAAGAAAACTAAGATTATGAACATAAATAAAATAAAAAAACTAGAAAATGATATGAGCGACAAGAGTGTTGATGTAAAAGTTATTTATTGTGCAAAAGCTTTGAAACCGAAGCCGTAGGTACCAAATTAATTAAGAAGACAGGAAAATGAAAAAAGGCCTTTTTCCAAATAAAGAAGCCTTTATAACTTTTAGTTTATACATAATATTATTTGTGTTTCAAGGTATGTACTTTTTACTTGATAATTAATTAATAACAAAACTGTTGTCTTTGGTATTATGTTTTGTCAAGAATAGATGTCTGTCAGAGAAATAAAACTTATATTAATTACTGCACATTTATTGCTTTTTAACTGGTTATGGGCCCAGAAATGTTGCAGGAAAACCGTGTCGTAACGCTATTATAAACGAAAACGACTTGTAACGTCGTATTGCGACCGGGTGCTACACAGCAAAAATAAAAAGAACAAGAAAATGGCGACATCACTTTCTGCTACAACGGTGAATAAATTAAATGGCGAAAACTGGTCAACGTGGAAATTTGAGACACGAATAATTTTAAATGGCCAGGGGTTATATGAAATTGTGTCGGGTGAAAAACTAAAACCGGTATCAAAACCGGAATCACTAGACGAGGTGATCGCATGGGTCCGGAACGATGCTAAAGCACAAACCATTATTGTCACCCGTATGGAGCCAGGTCCACAAGCCCATATTCTATCTTGTGAGACCGCATATGATATGTGGACGAAACTGAAGTCTGTTTATGACAAAGAATCCACAGTCAGCATTCATCTTCTACAACAACGTTTCTTTACAATGCAATTCCACGAGGGCACCGTATCCGACTTCTTGTCGAAACTGGAAGATATCCGTGTCAAGCTTAAACAAGCAGGAGAAGCCATTTCAGATAAAATGACTATGACCAAGATCCTCATGTCACTTCCCGAGCAGTACAAATATTTCCGGTCTGCATGGGAGTCTGTCCTGAGTGAGAAGCAAACGTTAGATGAACTGACATCACGACTCCTACTTGAAGAGGAGCGAAATAAAAGTAGCGTTGAACAAGATGTGGCGATCGCACTCGTCACTCATGGAAGTACTGCTAGCAAGTGCTTAACATGTGGCAAAGCAGGACATATGAAGAAAGACTGTTTTAAAAACAAAACCTGCGAATTTTGCAAGAAACCGGGTCATATAGCCAAGTACTGTTTCTTCAGGAAAAACAATAAACCTAAGAAGCAAGTGAGTCCTATTGCTTTAGTGGCAACTGAACTGAATCAAATAGAAGACTTCTGGTATATGGACAGCGGATGTTCACAACATATGACTCGAAGAAATGATATAATGTGTGACTACGAAGAGCTTCAAGACCATCCAGTACAGATGGGAGATGGTACATCTATAAACGCTATGGGTATTGGCAATGTGAGACTAGAAGCATTTGACGGACAGAAGTGGCAAATAGTTGAGCTGAAACAGGTTCTCTATGTACCGAATCTCAAGGTAAATCTATTTTCTGCTGCTAGTTGCCTAGATAAAGGTCTGCAAATGGTTTCAGATAATAACCTTTGCAAGTTTCTTAAAAACAATGAAATTGTCACTCTAGCCCGTCGTGAAGGTCGATTGTTTAAAATGATGTTCAAAATGTCACAACCGTCACAACAAACTATGGCGTTGTCAAGCAAGTCTGACAAAGTTGAAGTATGTAACAATAATAAATGTGAAATATTGTTATATCATCAGAAATTTGCCCACCAAAACTTCGTTTATACAAAAAGAATACTCCAATACAACGATGTTAAAATCACATGTACAAAGCAGCACTTCTGCTCAGCTTGTATTGAAGGCAAACATTCGAAAACTCCGGCCTATTCAAGTACCAATAAGACAAGCTTTCGAGGAGAAATTGTACATGCAGATCTATGTGGACCCTTGGAGGAAGAGTCTATTGGAGGTTCGCACTACTTTCTCCTATTAAAAGATGATTTTTCTCGGTTCCGCACTGTTTACTTCATCAAACATAAGAGCGAAGTAATATCAAAAATAAAAATATACCTCGCGCAGAGTGATAATGAGGGTAAATCGGTGAAAACTCTTCGCACGGACGGTGGAGGTGAGTTTCTTAACAAAAATATGAAAGAACTCTTAGAATCAAAAGGAATTAAACATCAAATCTCAATCGCATACACGCCAGTTCAAAATGGTAAAATTGAACGTGAAATGCGCACTGTAATGGAGGCCGCTCGCACGATGATGAAAGCAAGCCAAGTTAACAAGAAACTGTGGGCGGAAGCTGTAAATACGGCCGTGTATGTCATTAATAGGGCAGGGACGAGTCCTGAAGAAGGTAAAACCCCCTATGAACTGTTCTATGGAAAAAAGTTTGATGTTACCCACCTTAAGTATTTTTTCGGCACAGAAATGTGGGCTCATATCCCAAAACAAAAAAGGAAGAAGCTCGATAGCAAGAGTAAGAAAGGGATGTTTGTGGGATATGGTGAGAACACAAAAGGCTACAAAATTTATTATCCAGAAAATAATACCTTCTCGATTGAAAGAGAAGTGATAGTATCACCTACTATGTTAATGGAGAGCTCTGTGGTAGATGAAGTACAAAATATCCCAGTGTTGCTTGAGCTCACCGACACTGAATCAAATAAACCAACAACAAGCTCGGTAAATGACAGCGTTCAAGAATCTGAAGACGAGTTTGTTGATACTTGTGAAGTAATATCGTCAGAAGAAGTAATAGAAGACCTTAATAATCGCTCAGTTGCTGGTTCGAACACTAGGTCTCTACGGCCTAGAAATACGCTGAGGCCACCTCTCCGTCTACAAGACTATGATACGTCCTATTTCACTTTCCTAGATACAGCAGAGCCGACGTCTCTGAAAGAAGCGCAGACGTCTCCAAATGCCTGTAAATGGGAGGAGGCAATGAAGGCTGAAATGAAAGCTCTTACTGAAAATGACACTTGGTCGTTTGTTGAAAAACCTGATAATAAGATTATTATTATAGACACTAAGTGGGTTTTCAAAATTAAACGAAATAAAGATAATGAAATTGATTTGTATAAAGCTAGATTAGTCGCTAGAGGTTTTATACAGAAAGGGTTAGACTATTGTGACGTATACTCGCCTGTTGTAAAAATAGCTACAGTAAAATCATTATTAGCTTTGTGCAATAAAAACAACTGGCCAGTATACCAACTTGATGTATGTAGCGCTTTCTTAAATGGCATAATTAAGGATGATACTTACGTAGAATTACCTGAAAACTTTGTGGTACCTATTGGAAAGGTATGTAAATTAAATAAGGCACTATATGGCTTGAAAAGCGCACCTAGGGCTTGGTATGAGCGATTTAATGACTTCATGTTAAACCAACAGTTTTCAAAAACGAAAAGTGACCGTTGTGTATATTATTACGTCAATGACAGTAGTAAGGTCTACATATTAGTTTTTGTAGATGACATTTTGTGTACTGGTTCTGGTCCAATGTTGAATAAAATTATAACAAGCATGAAAAATGAATTTAAAATGAAAGATCTGGGACTTGCTAGCTTATATCTTGGAATTCTTATTCAACAAGACTTACAGAATGGTATCACTACTTTGAACCAATCCCAGTATCTAAAAAATGTTTTAAATAAATTTAAAATGTCAGATTGTCATAGCGTGACTACTCCTATGGATCCGAAATTTGATTTCTCAACGCTACAGAAAGAAACATCAGAAAGTGTCGAGTTAGAGCATAGATGTAGGCAGCTGATAGGTTGTATAATGTACGCTATGATTGGTACCAGACCTGATTTGTGTGTTAGCATAACTTACTTGTCGCGATTTCAAAACTGTGCAAGTAATGAACTTTGGACTTGCCTAAAACGAATACTGAGGTACATACAGGGTACTATAGATTTAAAATTGATATATAAAAGAAATTCAGGTGAAAAACTATTAACTGCTTATGCTGACGCTAGCTGGGGAGATGATACTCTAGACAGAAAGTCAACGTCGGGTTTTTGCTTACAAATCTATGGCAATTTGGTATCTTGGACCTCAAAAAAACAAACCACAGTTGCACTTTCTTCTTGTGAAGCTGAATATATATCTCTCACGCATTGTATTAGTGAAGTTTGCTGGTTGAGAAATTTGTTATCAGAATTGCAAATTCATGAAAATTATACTGTAACTGTCTATGAGGACAACCAGTCCACTATCAAAGCTTGCAATTCGCATGAACAGCTGAAAAAGATGAAACATCTAGATATTAAGTATCATTTTATAAACGAAAAGATTACTCAAGGAATTGTCAACATTCAGTATGTTCATACGAGTGTACAGTTAGCCGATATATTAACTAAACCTGTGTCTCGACAAACTTTTGAAATGTTGAGAGGATTGTTAGGGTTAGGTTAGAGAGTTAAGTAAATTTACTATTTTATTTAAGCATCTTTTGATTGAGGGTGGGACAGATCCAGCATTCAAAATATGAGAAATTTACTATCATAATATGTATTATGTGATATTGGTGTATGCATAAGACATGTAACGTTATGAACTATATCTTAAGAGTTGTTATGCGACTGAGTAGCAGTTATAATTCCAAATAATGTTTATAGCGTTGCACATCTTGGTTATTTAGTCACAAGTAGACTCAAGTTTAGAGTTTAACTCAAGTAAGTAGAGTTGTTTTGTTAAATTGAGTTAATTAGTTCTTATGTTTGTATTAATTAATGGATCCATTCTTGAGGGTGGGTGTTGTCTTTGGTATTATGTTTTGTCAAGAATAGATGTCTGTCAGAGAAATAAAACTTATATTAATTACTGCACATTTATTGCTTTTTAACTAAAACAAACGCTGTTTAAAACATATTACTTCTTTTATTGGTAGGTTGTTAGCATTTGAACGTTATCATTAAACTTCTTTATTTTCCTATTACGAAATTTTTAATTAATGGGTAGACGTGGGGTTCATAAACTCAAATTACTTTAATTTTGTAAGTGTTTAAAATAACACAATTTTGTATTAAATACCTACCTAAAAATAATTACTATGATATTAAAAAAAATAAAATTCACCACTGCTACCTACAAAAATTGGCCCACTTTCTATGTTTATTTCGTGCATGTCTATATATATATATAGCTGCCTTTAATGGTTTTAATAAACTCTTGCCAACTATAAAACTATGGAAATATTTAATTATCAACTTTATAATTAGTGTTTAAAATAAGCTATTGTCATTACCATCTTTTCATTTATTATGGTTTTGTTTGAATTTTGTACAGTAAAAATATCTTACAAAAATTATAGATATGGAGGAAACTCCTAATATTTGGTATTTAGGTACAAAAGTTTATAAACCAATTTAATACTTTTTACATTTTTCTTTACGAAAGCATTACCAGTTTCCCTGCCCCATGAGTCACATGGTGATACATAACAATTGATTATCTATTGTTTTAATTTTTGGACAGCAAAACTGTTAAAAGCCATCACTGGAAAACTGAAGGTTGCAGCTTTGCATATAACATGGCATAACTATAATATAAATAAATGTAATGTAAAATATAATATAAATGTTTATAATTATGAGCAAATATTGGACTCAAGGGTGTTATATCTGTAATTATTTAGGTATGAGCCCAGTCCAGTTTCTATGGCTTGTTTCTTTCACTTAATGTTATGATTCGTAGATAGGTAACTATTTTAGTGCCAGGATACTTCTATAAATAAACGAAAACCATATTATTTGGTTATCTTGGTGGAAAACCAGTATTTACTGGTTTTTAGGAGATGGGGGATTCACTTTGATTGGTGAACCAATTTTTTTCCTAAGTTTCATTATATTTTATGATAACTATCTTTATCAACTACTAACCGACCCGGCGGCCTTCGTACCGCTTTGACAGTTTCCATGACAACAAAACAAACAAAACGTTGACAGTTTCCATGACAACTAAACAAACAAATCATTTGTCCGCTTAAGAACACCTGTATTCTTACAAGATGGCAAAAGGTTATCGAACAAAATGGCACCTACATACTTTAGTTAAATGTAAATTTTTTAAGAAAATTCAAAACATTTTTCATTATAGTTTATTTAAACTGTCAAAGCGGTACGAAGTCCACCGGTCAGCTAGTATTATACTATAGTTCAGGAATCGAGTCTCGAACTTTTCCCGAAATTCTTGCTATAGGTGTCTCATGATGGACCCCTGTAGCAGCGCCACCAACCGGGTCCAATTGTAAATCTAAACCATTCTCGAATCCACTTGAACACACACAGAACATTTCATCCTAATTGGTTCAGCTGTTTAGAAGGAGTTCAGTGACATACACACACACAGGAGATTTATATATAAATATGTACCCATAAGTTTGTGCGGAACACTCGCTTCGGTGGGCAAGTCCGACTCGCACTTGTCCGGTTTTTTTTATGTGACATAGTTGCCATATTTTTTTTACTTGACATGTTGGGTGCGTCAACTCAGTCCATTTATCCTGAACACACACAACACGTTGAATAAAAAAGGGGGGGGTTAAGGAGCATCGAAAAAAACAAAACTCCCGAATTTCAAAAGTTTTTTTTTTTTTTTTTTAATTTTTATCTATCTGCAATCAGCCCTGGAGCCATAATCAGGTTGGTTGTTCACTTCGATATCAGTTCGAGCTTATCCACATCCAGTGATGTGTCATCCCATGCGTTAATTAATTGAATCATAGATCAAATTGAGGCTATTCTTTTTTTTTTTTAGCCGGGTTGTAGACATTCTACTGTCTAATAGTGTCAGAGCGAGTTGGTTTTAGTGTCGCTGTAGTCGCTGTTTGTGGGCCGTATAAAACCTTTCTACATCCTCCATAATTGTTGGGATTTGTAAGTACTCATGTACTTCAGTGTTCCTTGTGAACCATGTTGCACTGCTTATCGTCTTTAAAGCTTTATTTTGGAATCGTTGTAGTATTTCTATATTTGAGTGGCTCGCTGACCCCCAGAGCTCTATACCATTTGCATTTGTATATTATGAGTTTATTCTCCAAACTCAGCGAAGACTGCCTGCCCATCAGCCAGTACATGTCTTTGAATTTTCTATTTGCTTGCTCTCTTTTATTTTTTATATGTTCGCGCCAGGTAAGCCTTCGATCTAGATGCATACCCAGGTATTTGACTACAGTGTGCTGTGGCAAGGTACTTCCATTCAGTTTAACCGGTGGACAGTTACCTCTTCGAAGAGTGAAGGTAATGTGGACTGATTTTGTAGCACTTGCCCTGATCCTCCACTTTTTTAGCCATAGCTCTATCTCGGTAAGTTGTTTTTGGAGTTTCAGGGATGCGGTGATATGGCATTTATTGCATGATAGGACTGCGGTATCGTCTGCGTAAGTAGCAGTGGTAGCTTGGTCAGAAGTGGGTAGGTCAGCAGTATATATCGTATACAGAACGGGTCCAAGGACAGAGCCCTGAGGTACTCCAGCCTCTATTTGGTGCAAGGAAGAGAAGCAATCTCCGTACCTAACCCGGAATAACCGGTGTTGTAGATAAGACCTGAGGAGCATGTATGCAATATGTGGTAAGCAAATTTTCAGCTTACATAATAGGCCCTTGTGCCACACTCGGTCGAATGCCTGCTGCACATCAAGGAAGACAGCTGAACAGTATTCTTTTTTTTCCAAGGATTGTCGGATTGTGTGGGCTACTCTGTGTATTTGTTCCGTCGTTCCATGATGAGCCCGGAATCCAAACTGGTGATCCGGTATCGTGTTTTGTTCTTCAAGGATAGGCAGCAACCGCTTTAGCAACAGCTTCTCAAGCAATTTGGATAACAGAGGCAGAAGACTTATGAGTCTATAAGAAGTAACTTCTACAGAAGGCTTTCCCGGCTTGGTGATCATATTTATGACTGAAGTTTTCCATATAAGCGGGAAATAGTGCAGTCTAAGTATAGCATTGAAAACAACAGTTATCAAGACGATTCCTTTTTTTGGCAGATGGTTCAAGACCTCAGATGTGATTAGGTCGAATCCTAGCGCTTTTTTCTTCTTTAGATTTTTAATATTTCTTTTTACTTCTGAAGGAGTACACAGTCGTAAAGGTAAGGACATCTGCTGGTCACTATTGAGAATATCGTCGAATTCCTTCTCTGGGAACATGACATCAGGCTCATTTGGTTTGAAGACTTCTTTTAAGTATTGAGCAAACAGCTCGACTTTTTCAGCAGGTTTTCTTGCCCAGTTACCATCTGGTTGTTTTAATGGAGGCATGTGTTCTTTTGGCCTTTTAAGTGTTTTGGTCATTTTCCAGAGTGTGTAATCCTCTGCTTTATAGGGTGATAAACTCTTTAACTTATCTTGAAGTGTAGCATTTTCGTTTTCTTTAATTATTTCTTTCAATTTCTTTTGTGCTTTATTTAGTGCTCTTTTATCATGAGCATTTCTGCTCGTTTGCCATTTTCGTCTCAGCCTTCGTTTTGTAGCTATCATACCTCGTATTTCTAGTGTGTAGTCGTACTTTTGTGGAATATTTTCGAAGTAAGGAGTGGATATCCAAGCAGCTGTTTGAACAAGGTTAGTAGTATACCAAGCCGCATTTTCTATGTCTTCCTCTGTTTTTAGAGGTATATGTAAGTCACCTTTTTCCTGTATGTAATCCTGGAAGGCCATCCAGTCAGTTTTGCTGTTGTACAGTTTTTCACTAGGCTCTTTCCAGATTATCATTGTGCTAAGAGTGCATATCACCGGTGAATGGTCAGAACATCCATCCAGACATGAATCTACTTTAGTGTAGAGACCTGACATTCCGTTTGTGATAAAGAAGTCGATAAGATCTGGTGTTTTGTTAGGGTCCGATGGCCAGTGTGTTGGCTCGCCTGTTGTCAGTACATTAAGTGATTTTGTGTCTACAGCTTTTTTCAACTCTCTACCTCTGGTTGAAGTCAGCCTAGAACCCCAGAAAGTATGTTTGGAGTTCCAATCCCCACCAGCGATAAATCTGCTACCAAGCGTTTGGAAGAAATTATTAAACATCTGCTCGTCAATACGATGTCGGGGTGGACAATACACGGCAGCTACTTCAAGTGGGCCCTGCCAGTCGTCCACCGATACTATAGTGCCCTGGAGAAATGATTGTTTAAAGTTTGGAAGAACATGATGTTTGATGTTTTCCTTTATTATAATTACGGTTCCGGCATGTGATGTCCTATCCGGATGATTGGTGTAGTATACATCACAACCTTTAATTTTGATAACTTTTTCATCAGTCATGTGTGATTCTGAGATAAGTAGGATATCTATGTTTTTGTGATGGATGAATACTTCTACTTCTTGCTTGTTTGGAGACAAGCCATTAATGTTCCACGCAGCAATACGAAGGAATTTTATTTTTTTGTATATTGGACTATTAGTGTCGTTAGGAGTCCCAGTACGGTACCTAATTGTTGTATGAGAGTATCTATTTTCTCTGACTGGTTTATGATGATTTGTTCCAATGAAATTGAAAGTGTTGGCTGAGATTGTATATTCTCTGTTTTTTTGTCCCAAGAGCTCTTGGGATCTGGGGTTGGAGGGTCTCTTGTATGTGGTCTAGCAATGCTGCTTGGCTTTAAAGGTGGAAAATCATCTATTTGGAAGGGGGTCACATTATTTTTAGCATGTTTAGTATGTGTTGTTGTTACTTTTTTGTGAGATGGCTGTACCATTTTCCTTGCTCGAATCTCTTTATATACTTGACAACCCTTGTAGTTGGCAGGGTGGTTACCAAGTCATAAGGTGCAAGTAGCAGGTGTGTTTCGGTCTTTTTTTGGGCAATCAATGGTTCTGTGCCCTTGTGCGCATTTAACACATCGAAAAGAACGCATACAATTGTTTTTCGTGTGCCCGTATTGTTGGCATCTTGTACACTGGGGTATATCGTTTGTTTTTCGTGGGTCCTCTATTTTTACTTTCGTGTTATAAATATATTCTATGCGCTTTACTTCTGGGTTGTTTGGACCAGGTTCTACATTCACAAAGAACATATTCAGTGGTTTTTTATTTCTTCTAGAGAGTGCACATACAATTTCACCTCTTACTTTATTTCCTGTTTTCTCTATTTCTTCAATGATAGCTGCTTTTGGTGTTGTATAGTGCAGATTTTTAATAACCAGCCTACAGCACCTTTTTTCTTTCTGAGTGAAGGTGTGCCCAATGAGTCCATTCTTTCGGATGAGGTCGACCATATCTTTGTAAACTTCAGTTGTTTGGGTCATTATTCTCAGTTGATTCCTGTTCATTATTTTGTAGGAATAACTGCCACTTGGTGCAGACATATTAAGAAGTTCTAACAGTTTTGATAAGTCTTCTATACCATACAAAATAATTGGTGGGGGTTTGCTAACTTTCTTTAGAGCTGTTTGACTTTCTATTGGTTCATCAGTTAAGTCTATAGGTAATCCGCTGTATCTGTTAGAAGTATTGATAAGACTTTGCACTGGTTCATCTAATCTTTCCATGTGGGGTGGGCTATTGGTTAGCTTTCTGCGTTTCGGGTAACGTTGGTTGGGTATTCTTTGCCATGGGGGAGGGCAGTTGTTATCATCACTTGTGATAGCGATTGCTTGCAATGTAAGAGGTAAATCTTCACCTTTTGGATTGCCATGAGATCCTAGGGTGCTCCCTACTGAGAAAGACCTAGGTCTAGTAATGAATAGGCTTGGATGGAACGCCTGCTGGATTAGTTTTTTGTTGGTGCTAGTGCTGCCAGTAGCATTTACCGTCGCAGGAGCCTGGTCGCCTACTCCTGCGGGGTCTTCGGTAGCTAATTTCACACTCGCAGGCCCGGGTACCCGCGAGCGCTGGGGGTTAGCCAGATCGCATGACAAATCATATTCGTTATCGCTCATATTTCCATAAAAAGAAGTTGGGACATACTCACAGCACTTTCCCAAGGTGCTATGGTCGCACTTTTAGAAGGGATTTAATACTTCAAGGCTTGCGCACGCCTGGGGACAGGTTAATCAACCGCCGCCTGTTGCTCGGCGTTGTTGCTCATTTAGCACCACCCAGGGGTCACGTGTAGGGTGAGTCTAGGAAAAGATGGTAAATCCTACGGACGCGAGCAACCATACCCCCGAATTTCATAAGTTCAAAAAAAAATTTATTCGTAATAACTCTGTAAATATGTAGGTAAGTACGTTACGAAAAAAGTTTATACCTATGTCCTAAATTGTTCCTTAATCGAATGAGTCCTCAATCGAATTAGACCAAAAAACGAGTTATGAGTAGATTTATTTCCGCCAAAATTTTACTGTCCTGTGCCAACTATGAGATTCTGCGAGAGCTTCTGCTTTCTAAACTAGGTTAGACCTGTACTTTAATCGGCAGCGATTCCTCCTACTTATAAAGAGCTTAATCTAATATTCTATACTGTACATACCTAGACTAGACTTAACTGTATAAGTAATGGTAAATTAGTTGTAAGAGGTATGTAATTTACTACAGTATTATTATGTCTAGCTTGCAATGTTTTAAGATTGGACTTATTAATAAAGATAAACAATAGATAGATGTGGTATATGTATTTGTGTGTGTGTGTGCGTGTGCATGTGTGTGTGTGTTTATTATTTAAAGTTTTATTTTGTAGTTGTATTTTTAATATATCCTCAGTCTCATTGTATCCAAGTGTAAGTAGGAATTTTTCTGTTGACTTTTTAACTTCATATTTTGAAAGTGAATAAATGTTAATAGCTTTGTTTATTTTATTATAAAGCATAGCACTGAGAGCATTGTATTTATGTTTTGCCCAAGCTGTGCGGCATTTAACTTGTGGGCACACTCTTCCCGTTCCTTATCGTCTTATTGCGGTTTGGTGGTCGTACGTTAAGTTTGAGTGACGGCGGAGCACCATACCTACTTTGTGACCATACGATGTATGGCCAGTTGTCTAACGGTGAGGACTTCGCATTCGGCGTAAAGTTTTGCTGTTGGATATGTCCGTTTTCTTCGTGTCATTACCTTTAAAACGGCTCTTTGTGCTCGTTCTAGTTTCATCATCAGTGTTTTGTTTGCACCCCCCCATATCAAAACACAGTATGATATGACTGACTGGCATAATCCAGCATATAGGGTCATTTCGCCTGTTCGCGTCCATTTAGTGCAGTTGGCAAGTTTGAAGGAGAAAATAAAAATTTCCCAGCACTCATTTCAATGAAAAATTTGTGTAATGTGTTCATTATATAGTCTATTTTAAGGATAACTTTTAGGTTTGTTCGAAACATCTTGAGTTTTTTTTTTAAATAGACAAACATCAGAATTAGGCGTTTTACCCAGTTTGCGTCCACAAAATCCAGATTGCGTCCACCCCTGGACCATTTCGCGTCCACCAGTTTAAAAGGAATGTAGGGGTGATATTTTTAAGATAATGTAAAGAAAGATTGGATTTTAACAATTTCTTTATTTAAGAATATAGTTATTTAAAAATCAACGTTATTATCATTAATAAATCACTTTAAAGAATATAAAAATACCTATTTATTCTTCTCAACATTAATTGAACTAAAAATTAAAAACAAAGTATGTAGGTAGTAGGTAAATATTAATTCCACCTGTTTATATCAACAATAATCAGTTCTGTCAATTTTACCCTAAAATCACGAGGAATATTATTAAAATTATTACTAAAGATCAGCCTTGATTAATAATAAGTTTTTGGCTATATTATAGCAACAAAACAATACAATAATTTTTGTCTAATCCTACTACTAAAATAAATGTTGAATCATAATAATTACGAGACGAGGTATGATTTATTGCCTTAGAATTTTAATTAATGACATGACGTCCATGCGGACTCAAAGTGGAAGTTTTATAAATTCGGTGTAGTAATTCGCGTCCACCTTATTTTAACTGTTAACTATAGAAAAAACAAGCAAATTCATAATTAATAATATTCCTTTTTTCATTATCAAAGTCTAGAAACAGCTATGTAACTTAAAATTCATATAAAACAATACAAGACTTAATGTCAAACGCGCCGCTGGACACTATTTTTTTCTTAAAATACCGCGGGTCCGCGCTCTCTTGTTGAACGGCCGAGACAAACTATTTTTTCTAAACAGGATTGGTTGGACGCACGGAACTTTTGTCTATGTGTGCGTGTCTCTTATACATTGAGGTATTGGCGGTAATGATTTTTCGTTTTATTGGTGTGTTAGTATAATTATTTTCGAGAATGTTCAAAGGGAGATCCGTAAAATGGACGCGAACTGGGCGATGGACGCGAACAGGCGAAATGACCCTACGACTTGAAGGGTTTTTCGGTCCGCTGAGTTGCGCAAGTTTTTAAAAGTATAAATTAACCTCCTAACCCTTGCTATTATTCTTTCTTATATGCATTAAATAAAAAAAAGGGCCACTACAGTGCCGAATAAAACGAAACGAAAACTTGTCCAGACGAGACGTAGCTAGCCAAGTTAAAAAGCAAATAAGAAGACGTAGATGTTGAAGTATCTGCACACCAAAATGTCATAGCAAATTCTATTTATAATTGGCATTTGAATGAAACTCATTAATTTAAATAAATTAAATGTATTCTGTCTGCTATTTTCTAATCTTGACAATTATGAGTATTAGTTTGTTTTATTGAATGCCTGTTATCCTCTTTTACTGGGCATGGATTCTGCTATTTTAGAACATTTTTGCCACAATCTACAGGGTTACTGGAAACTCGATGTATTCCTGGCTGGACGTGATAGGGCAGCCAAATTACAACAAATTTAACCTACCATATGGATGGCCGAAAGTTAATAGTTTTCGAGATTTTTTAATTTTAAGATTTTTTACGAACGTCGTCCGTCCGACCCTAAGCTTACAATATTACGACCAAGAATGGCCAAACTCAAGCAAGAGGATGACTCTCTCCTAAAGCTCGGAATCTTTTGATGCTTACAAGGTACCTAGGTACTCAAGATATTTTTGAACCTGAATTTATAGATACTTATAAGCAATATACGTGATTTTAGCGACTCAGAATAATTCAATTGTTAATAGGACTCAAGCTGGAACAATACAAACCAATTTTGTAAATTAAAACCTCAATTTTGATATTTTGTATTCACTTTTTACATGTTTTAATGTTGTTATATGACGTCACCGGATGTAATAGTCTGGTTGATAATTAAATAAATTAATATACAATTCATAATATTCACGTTGTTCAGTTTTTAATAACTATTTGGAGTTTAGTACTTAAAATAATCCCTAAAAAAATTTAGAAAAAGTACCTAAGTTCAGCTTCATATATCTGGAAAAAGGAGAAGTCCGGGACAATGCTATGTATGTGGCGCTATATATAAACACCCATAGATTAACCCTACAAAATATCAAGCTGGGATCTGCCAAGACTTGGTACTTATAGAGCATGTTAGATATCGTCCCATACATTTTTTTTTATATTAAATTTTTCTCGTATAATATTATGTTTACAAAAAAGTTGCCCTAATAAGACCTGATCGCCTTAATTAGGGCTATCGATTGGCATAATGAAAATAATTATATGTAACAAAAAAGCAAATCCGAAATCCGTCCCACTGTGCGGCGGCGAGGCGGCGGGCGTCACTATTATGCCGCATCGCATGTGCGGTTCTCGAACCGGTAGCGATACATTGCCGCTTGCGGCATATTTTATCATAGTTAACTACCTACCACTTCTTTAGAATTTCGTTCACAAAACTCTTTTAATTAATCTCTAGAATAATTAGGTAGTTAATGTGAAACTAAACAAACATTTCAGACCTGTAGCACAAATTAAATTATAATTAGGTAACTTACCGCAAGTATTTTTTTTTCTTACGGATAAGCAGTTGGCCTTCATTTCGCCTGATGTTAAGTGATTATAAGTGGAAGCGCACTTCACCCGAAATCCCCAACTACTGAGGCTCCCTAACTACTGAGGCTCTGGCTATCTTATCTCTAGCTGCCGGAAGCGGAACAACAATGCTACAAACGTTAATGTTCGACATATTTAGATAAGATGGTGGTAGCTAGCCAGGCGGACCAACAAGTTGGTGGTAGCACCAACCACGCCGAGTACACAAACAAGTACCACCCGCTGAGATTCGAGCCCGGGACCACTGGGACAGATCGGTGGTTTTAACCACTACTTAGACAACAGACAGAAGCGGTTAAAACTTACTTTTTAGGAAGTGTGGGTTAATACATGACGACGTAACACTTCGCTTATACGGAACTAGCTGTGCCCCGCGGTTTCACCCGCGTTCTATTAGTCATAGCGTAATGTAATATAGCCTATAGCCTTCCTCAATAAATAGACTATTCAACACAAAAACAATTTTTCAATTTGAACCAGTAGTTCCTGAAAATAGCGCGTTCAACCAAACAATAAATGTCTTTTAGGAATTCTATTCTTATTCTTCTTCTTCTATTCAAACAAACAAGCTCTTCAGCTTTATAATATTGGTATAGATGTACAGTAGGTAATACTTATGTAACTTTGCGGAAGTCCCTAGCATACGAAAATGCAATTAATATATGAGGGTAGTGTTAAGACCGCTAATTTAGCTTAATTCACCATGCTTATTTAGCAGAATTAAAACAACATATTTTTATTGCATTTTCGTATCCTCGTAGAAAGTGGTCATTGTGTAGGATACGGTGCACTATTAAAAATTCGCCCAAAAATATTGCCAAATCATAGGTACCTGCGGGATACCGTTAATAGGTAAAGTAAAAAGGGCAATTTTCAGCCTTAATAAACGCTCTTACTTGTTCCAGGTGTCTTCGTCACTGCCTCGAAGACAGAAAATGGCGGATATGACTACAACACAACTCTTGTCGTATTTCTATCAGAGTTTCTCAAACTTATCCTATCTGCACTATTGTATACAATCAGGAAGGAGTAAGTACCTGTTCATTTTATTTTATTAAGTTGCAAAGTCCTTGATATTGCTACGTCATGAATTCATGATTCAACATGGTCACCAACACAAGTTTCCCCTAAAGGAGGAATATAGCAATGTGAGAAAGGCTAGAATAAGCACAAGTCTTTCTGTTATTAATTCAATAACGTCTCAACAGTGTGACGGTAGCCTTATTTTTACATTGATGGGACAATGGGAAAAATTGTCAAAATCAGGGCGCTGACATACTTTTTAGATTTTTCTAAAATATTTGTGGCTCAGTTACATCTATTTTATAAGTGGTTCTGGGCAATCCTCGTGTTTTGTCTGTCGTTGTGTTTCTATCAGTAAATTGCCCTTTGCACTTCATGTAGACCGGAGCCGGACGTACGCTGGGCCATAGACTTGGAAGTTTATAGAGTTGCTGCTACCGTTATAAACTTATAATTGTTTTTTTTATATAAGTATTATATTTTTTTTATAAACTATTTTTTATAAAAAACAATCTTTATAATTATACTTTATAAAGATTGTCTTTTTGTTAACTGTTAATGTGCTTTTATACTTAGCCCAGCACATTAACAGATCTTTTTACAGCTCTTTTAAATAAAAATTAAAATAGAGGCTGTACTTATGTATAACACATTGTATTGTAGGTAGGTATTGTAAAAATATAAAGAATAATGTAGGTCAAGAGCATTAGACTAGGAGCCTATTACAAAAAATGAGGTGTTGAACTTTAAACAAACGACCAGCTCACTCATATTAGGTTAGACTTAGAACACGTTGCCGTTATTTCGTGGTACAGTCAAGGTCAAAACCATGTACGCACGCCTGCACATCAGACTACCACAAACTGTCAAAGGAGGTCACCAGTTAATGTATCGAGGTACACTTTATGGTAAAAAATACTTTATGAAACGCTGAATAATATAGCAGACCTACTATGTTTGTAAGTTATTTGAAAAAGACAAAAAAAAAAATATTTGAAATAATACGCCATTTTAGACGCTGTTTTTGTTAAATAATCTGTGATACGATTATCAACAGGAACCAAATCACGAGGAAAAACAGAATACCACAGGGAATAGCCAACATATTAAATAAAAATACGAATTGCAACCGAAAACAACGAAGCACCCCGAAACGCTGAAATCAACGGAGTGACATTTATGACATTTGTTGTATTTTGACATTTTGTAGCGTTTTGTTACTTACAGAGATGCAATTATTTGCTGATTTTACTATTATTATCTTCTATTTTTTATTGTTTTACGCCCATTAAATTAAGTATTGATAAAAATGGACGACAAGTAGATGCATTATTATCAATAATTAACAGCAAATAAAATATTTTTTAACACTACAGGTTTTGGAGAAGTCTGATACTAAACGCAATTGAACACCCTATGTTATGACAAAAATGTTTTACAAGTAATTAACAACTTTATAAATTTATTGTTAGCGACGCGTCGTATTTACCGAATAAAATAAGTTAGATTTACGGTAAAATAGTATTTATGAGTTTATTCAAAATTCAAAATTCAAAATTCAAAATCATTTATTCAGTTTAGGCTACAAGTAGCTCTTGTGAATGTCATTATGCCATCGGTTCGTAAATCTACTCTGGGCGGGAGATCTTGTACTGAGAAGAACCGGCAAGAAACTCAGCAAGTGTCCAGCTCTTTTCTCCCTTACAGCGTCAAAAATATTGGAAAATGCCCTATCATAGCAGAACACTTTCCATTACAAATAAACACAAAAAATATATATAAGACAATTACAACATGTAAAAAAACAAAATAAAAAATGTAAGTTAACAAATTTACATCAGATAATTATGTAAAGGTTTCAATTTCCACAATGTCATACAGCACCACTACAGTACTCTAGTAAAAGTCAAAAATTGTTTAGGTAAAACAAAGTCAAACTATAATTAATAATACTAAAAATAAGATAAGTATGCAAGAGCAGACCAGCCTCCACAGGCGGCACCCGTTCACGAGCATGACATATGAATCAGCCATCGCTTCGCTCAACCATATTTTAGGGAACGTAACGACCCGACGCACATGCCACCACCGCAGAGACAGTAAAGAGAGCATGACACACTCAAGATACTCTAAATAAAAACTTAATGATCTATTTAACGCAACGCTGTTTGTTATCTGTAGGACAATGCTGTTAAAATAAAAAATGTAAGTTAACAAATTTACATTAGATAATTATGTAAAAGTTTCAATTTCCACAATGTCATACAGCACCACTACAGTACTCTAGTAAAAGTCAAAAATTGTTTAGGTAAAACAAAGTCAAACTATAATTAATAATACTAAAAATAAGATAAGTATGCAAGAGCAGACCAGCCTCCACAGGCGGCACCCGTTCACGAGCATGACGTATGAATTAGCCATCGCTTCGCTCAACCATATTTTAGGGAACGTAACGACCCGACGCACACGCCACCACCGCAGAGACAGTAAAGAGAGCATGACACACTCAAGATACTCTAAATAAAAACTTAATGATCTATTTAACGCAACGCTGTTTGTTATCTGTAGGACAATGCTGATAAAGGCTGTCATATCAGTATAAAAAGTATAAAAAATAATTTTAATAAATTGATTCAAATATAATATGTGATTTTTATTATAACCAGGCTGTTTTATCATCTAAATATTCTTTGACTGTATAATAACCTTTTATAAGTAATAAAGACTTCACATGTTTTTTAAACTTATCTAAAGGTAAATCTAGTACAGAATTTGGTATTTTATTGTAATAGTGTATACCTTGCCCCAAGAAAGAACCAAGTACCTTCTGTAACCTGAACAGTGGCATTACAAGTTTTGTCTTATTTCTAGTATTGAAATTGTGTACGTCACCGTGTTTAGTAAAGGAGTTGATGTTGCAACGTACAAAAACTATACAATTATAAATATATTGAGATGCAACTGTCAGGACATCAATCTCCTTAAAAAGATTTCTTAGGGAAGTTCGTGATCCTAGTTTATAGATTGCTCTTATTGCTCGTTTCTGTAAAATGAATATAGTTTCAATATCAGCCGCTGTTCCCCACAGTAGGACGCCATACGACATGACACTATGAAAATAACTAAAATAAACTGTTCTAGCAGTTTCAACGTCTGTTAACTGCCTAATTTTTCTAATGGCATAAGCAGCAGAACTGAGTTTACCGGCCAATTTCGATATATGAGGATTCCATTGAAGTTTTGAGTCAAGGGTAATGCCTAAAAAGACTGTAGAATCTACCAAATCTAATTGATCACCGTTTATTCTAATATTGGTTGGTTCATTTCTGACATTTGGTAATATAAATTTAATACATTTTGTTTTCTTAGCGTTAAGCTGTAAATTATTAATAGTAAACCAATGGAGTACCTCTGAAAGAGCTTTATTTACATTTTCATAATTAGTCCTACACCTAGTCACATTAAAAATGAGTGAAGTATCATCTGCAAATAATACAATTTCACAGAAATTCTCTACAAAGAATGGTAAGTCATTAATATAAATCAAGAACAGAAAAGGACCAAGAATCGACCCTTGTGGAACTCCCATTTTTACATGAGAACCAGATGATTTAGTACCATTTATATCGACAGTTTGAGTTCTAGAGCTGAGATATGACTGTATTAAATTTAGTGCAAAATCTTCGAGACCGTAATAATGTAGCTTCAACACCAGAGTCCGGTGCTCAACGCAATCAAAAGCCTTGGACAAGTCGCAAAAAACTCCAAGAGCATTTTGAGACTTCTCCCAGGCATCAAATATATGTTTTATTAGAGCAACGCCTGCATCAGTAGTAGAACGACCCTTAGTAAAACCATATTGCTTACTATGTAAAAGGTTGTTTGTGTTAAAATATGACATCAACTGTTCGAGTATAATTTTTTCATAAATTTTACTTAGCGCTGGTAATATTGAAATGGGCCGATAGTTACTGGGGTCTTCTTTGTTTCCTGATTTGAATAAAGGTATAAATTTACTAAACTTCATAAGATCAGGAAAGATTCCCTTATCGACACAGTTATTAAAAATTTCAGCAAGATACGGTGCAATAGAATAAATAATATTCTTAATTACTTTAATAGATATACCCCACAAATCACTCGTGTTTTTCATTTTAAGTGATTTGAATGTTTTAATAATATTCATTGAATCAATGTATTTAAAATGAAAGGAAAGATTACATTTTGGTACATATTTTTGGAGTAAAGTTTGTGCAGCTTCCGGTGATGAATCTAAATTTGATGTTGTTATTACAGGTATATTTACAAAAAAATCATCAAAAATATTAGCAATTTGTGAATCTGAATTGACTAAGTTGTCGTTTACTTTTAAAGTGAAAGTATTATCCCGTGGTTTAAATTTGCCTGTTTCACGGTTTATGATGTCCCAAGTGGCTTTGATTTTATTGTTAGACTTTTTAATTTTTTCTTTAATGTAATTAGATTTTGCTACTATGCACACTTTCTTAAACATTTTCGAATAATTCTTTACATATTCCGTAAAATTAACATTTTGGTTATATTGTTTTAAACTATATAAATCATACAATTTATTTCTACTTTTATATATACCAGTCGTGGCCCAGTCACAGAACTTAAGTTTATGAGTAATTTTTATTGTTTTTGGTGTAAACACCTGGTTGTATTCGGTCTTGATTAAGTTAAAAAGATTACTATAAAGCACATCTGGATCATCTTGTACAAAAGGCAATGCATCTATTTTACAAGCTATACTATTTTTGAAACACTCCACTCGCTCTTTTGTAACTGGTTTACAGTTCACTATTATTGGTTCATCCCTAATATCAAAATCATAGGTCACCTTCAAACCGCAATGGTCAGACGTAAGATTATTAATGAGTGACTTAGAAACAGGGTCATAGTCTGTAAAAATATTATCGAGACAAGTGGCCGAATGTGAAGTTATTCTAGTGGGTTCGAGAAATAGATTCAAAAGATTAAAACATTTAAATAAGGCAAGAAGACGAACACTCGTTGGAGTGTTTTCTAAAATATTTATATTAAAATCTCCACATACTAAAACAAATTTCTTTTTTAGTTTTAATTTTCTAAGTACGTCTTCCATTACTGTTTCAAAAATATTGAAATTGCCCGAGGGGGGTCGGTATACACACACTATTACAAAACTATTGAACTCCACACACGATAGTTCAATGTTACGCTCCACTGATAGGTCTACAATATCGTTGCGATTTTTGTATTTAATATTGCTTCTTACTAATATTAGAGAACCGCCGTGAATAGCTGAGCTTCGCACGTACGCGCTTGCTAGTTGGAAGTTATTTACATGGAACGATGTGTCATGACTTTTTAGCCAATGCTCAGTTATACAAAATACATGAATTACCTGACTTTTTGCTAATAATTCTAATTCTAAGTCCTTGCCAGCCAAACCCTGAATATTTTGATGTATAATAGTAATGGATGTGGGCTTGACTTTTGTCTTAGACCTCAGTTTAAACCTGAGGTCCTTATTACTAGATGTAAAAGTTGCATTAGTAGAACTACTAATGATTAAGTTATTATCATGAAAAGACTTAGTTATACCACCTATAACTGTATCATGTATATCAAAAGCTAACAAATTAGCTATCTGAGTCCTACATTTCTTAGAAAGATACATAGTATCTGACGTCAAACTAAAGTTTTTAATAAATTTATTTATATCGAAATATAAAATAGTGTCACTATGACGACAAATTAAATTAAAAAGTAATAAATTTAAGTCATAAATGCGCTTATTTTGTTCCCAGGTTAAATTTGTACAATAGGGAAAAGCACTAACTATTAACCTGCAATTCGTATCTGATTGCAGTTTAATCAAAATATTAAAATTATTTATAATGTCGCGTTTCTTCGTATGTGAATTGTTGTTGTTACGTTATAGTTTTGTTATTGTTACGTTATAGTACCAAGGAATAAGTTTAAATTGTTAAAATAACGAAACTTTCCATGGAAGGTTCTAGAAAGTTGTAGAAATGTGTAGAACATTCTTTGTAAGGTCAACCGATCATAGAAAAGTCCAAACACGGCATCGAACTATCGAGAAACGCGTAGACTCTCAGAGTGAAAGAGACGGCAACGGCACGGTTAGAGAGAAAGAGGTATATGTTCGCGGACCTATAAATACGCGGGACTTTTCTGCGGTCGGCAGTCAGTCTGATTTTAATACTCGCAGCTATCGGTAGAATCCAAGCCGATAGAAAATAATACCTAGTCTAGTTTCATACGCGACGCGATACTGGAATCGGTAGAATCCACGCCGATAAGCATTATATTGGAATCGCTCGATAGAAATAAAACCAAATATTTTTATTGAAGAGTTTTATTTAAAAGAAGGTACTGGAAGTTTCTGCGGCTAGTTTCTAGCAGTTTTTGGACCTGTCTGGCATCACGGCATCCTTGTCCCAGCCAGCTCGAACTTTAGAAGAGTCAACCCTATATACAGTCCACTTCTGACGGACGGCCACTGTTTAGTCTGGCTGCTGCTACGCTTTGACAGAACGCGTCATAGCACTGCCGCCGCCGTTATAAAACGTCGCCGCCCGCCACATTTATAATCTAGTTTTATCTAAATATAAAAGCAAAATGATACGTTTTCGGAATCCTCAAATTATTCTTTACATTTTGGTATCTATGTACCTCAAGGTACAAACATGGCCAAAGATGTATGGACTATTAGTGACCTCCTTTCCTTAATAAACTTGAACTTTATGTCTAAGGTTGAACATTTATTGAAGACATTTTATAGTTTTGGATAGTCTGATGAGCAGGCGTTGTACCAATACCATGCACAATATTTCTAACTTAATATTCTCTATGCAAATAAAGTTCAATGTAACTTCTGTAGTAAGAAGTGCACTCTTATCTTTGCTCTTGAATGTAGCTGTTTGTTATTTAAATTTTTATGTGATCTAGCTATTTCTTTTTTGTTAGTGTTCTTATCAATAAATGATTACTATTAATTAGTAACAGAAAACAAAATGAGCTACCAATTTGTGTGCCTGATTAGCTGCAGAAAGTTTTATCATACGATAAAATGTGAGAGTATCGTGAAACTAAATAATTACTTTTGTTTCAGAAACAAACCGCACATTTTTAAAGCCCTAGCTTTAAATTACAAACTGCTGTTGCTATACTTCGTGCCGTCGCTCCTGTACTGTTTCTACAATAATTTGGCCTTCATAAATTTGTCTCATTACGACCCAACATCTTACTATGTACTGCTACAGTTTAGAGTGGTTCTAACAGCTATATTGTTCCAGGTATGTAATTAAAGTGGAATTAATTAATTCCACTTTATTTTGTGAAATATATAATAATAAGTAGTGATCGGAATAAATAGGCTACTATGTAACGTTAGCGAGAAAGCATGATATAGAATAGACACATAATGACTAGCCACTGCTAGTCACGGCGAAGGGTCCATACAAGCCGATTTCCATCGGCTTTCCTTTAAGAAATCCCTGAAATACTACCCCCCAGGAGAAATACATGGACAGTATTATTGTTTCATTATTTCAAAGCGTCTACAATTATTTCCATTACAAAACTCGTCGAGGTAAGCTATCTGTAGTCAGCTCAGATTAATGTTTTGCGTCATTGCCATTGCGTCTGGCGTGGTTGCCATGGTAATCGGAACATTATTATTAGGTACTCTTGTCTCTTTCGCACGCACGCGTGTCTTTCGCTTAAAACACACCCGACATCTCAGAATAATAACTGTGCTATTATTTTCCGGATTGCATTTTTCTCTCTTTCTATTTTATGCGATTTTAACGTTGCCTTTCTCTTTCTATGTGAGTAGGCGCGAATAAAATGAAATGACATCCGAGTCATCAACCAAGCGGCCGTGGCTATCTCAATTAAATCCGCACTCTCTTTGGTTGGTGATTGTCCCCGCCTGCGACAACTATTAATATTCAACGTATTTAGAAATATTTCACGTTGCATTCAACATTGCTCAAATTGAATTCTGGGATCGTAGAGCTTGTTTTTTTCTTTCAGTTTTTTCTCTTTGTAGTTATTTTTTATAATAGTTATTTTAGCAGTCGGGTTTTTTGTTTTATTTTAATATTTTTTGTTATTATAGCGTAAGACACAATTTAATTATGTTTCTCACTCTCGGCAATTTAACTCCACATACTATGTTACCTGTATAGAATTTATTTATGGCACTATTCCCGATCCCAAGATCAAACTATTCTATTTAATTAGAGTAATTAATTGACGAGATTCTTACCATGTTTAAAAACGTGGCGAGTTTACAATAACCCGTTTAGTATATGTGAGTAATACCATGGTAATACTATTTAATTTGGTTATCAACACTACAAATATGTCGTATTTGACGCCTACTGGTACTATTTCGATTGCTGCCTACTTTGCTAAGTTAACATGTGTTTTTTGCACGGCTATTGCTCTAAGCCAGCTGGCTTGTTCGCTATCTGAACCGTAAAATCTCTTAATTGGTCGTAGCCTCACAATGACTGAATAGTAACGTTGTCGGTCGATTTTTATCGCCCTGTGACTGTGTGTGATTATTATTATTTTTTGGAGAGATTTTGCTGATTTTCTCAGACGGCATTTTCAACTTCACCGGGCTTTTTTCGGGGCGGCGAGAAACGTAAAGGGTTCCTCAAGTCGTGTGAAACGAATCACCTTTAGAGGTTTCTAGAGGGAACGGCATCACGCACTAGTGCGTATCCCGTACCCGTACCCTACTAGATTCTCCGAAAGGTTAGGATCGGAGGGGTATAGTGAGCGGATGTAAGATTGGTTCGGGTCAAGGCTTGGAATACTGTTAAAAGTTGGTATCGATACTTTGTCAAACGAAGATACCGGTAAAAAATATATCGGTATACCTACTTGTTATCGTTACCTAGATGGCATTTTTAACGGTAAATTAGCTTACCGCTTTACGCGATCTGGCTGGCTATCTGGCTAAAGCGCAATATATAACGAAAAAAGTAGCGATTCTTTTCTAGTGCATTACCGGTACCAAATTACCTTTATAGAAATAACGTTACTTACCGGTACTTATACTGGGAATTTGGTAACAGTGTGAAGCCCTCAAGCTTCTGGTTCAGGATATCTTAGACTGGTTGAGATGTAAGATTTTGACAAGGTAGTTTAGATTTATACTTTACTTAATCGCTTAGCTGGTTACCGAGTGGAAGTTCGAGCTCCTTTAGGATCCTCGGATCACTGCTTGGTATCCAGCAAAGTGCCTCTGGCCCCGCTACCGCCTTCAGCGGTATCGAAACGCCAAATTTGGCACTACTCGTCGGCAGATTGGGATGGTATGTGGGACTATTTCGCATCCGTTCCTTGGGGGTAGCGCTGCTTCAGCGGGATGGACCCGACAGATAGTGCGACTGGAATGAACTGACTGAATGGATTACTATATTCCGCACTCCTATATCATCAGCAAAGGCAGGCGCAACCGATGGTTCAACCGCGAGTGTGCCAACGCTGTTGTTAACAGGCAGACGGCATACCGCGCTTGGAACAGAGGTCCAGCCCAAGGAGACCTCAGGGTCTCCTCAGCACACTGAAAGCAGCCTATAACAATGCCACCAAGTCCTGCAAGAAGGTTTACATTAGAGCGGATGCCCAGCGCGTTGCACGGGTTGGCCAAGAATTACTGACGCATCCTACGGGCAGCCGTAGCTACTGGCGTCTAGCCAAAGCCGTGCAATCTAGCTACTGCCAACCCTTGCTGCCACCTCTGAGATGTCCTGCTGACGGATATTTAGCTCACAAGCCGCAGGAGAAGGCCGATCTCTTGGCCGGACTTTTTGCGGTTAACTCCCGAATCGATGACTGCAATGCACAGCCACTAACAATTCCTCACTGTGGCCACACAATGCCTGATATTAAAATCAGACAGTGTGATGTACGTGCGGAGCTGCTGTTAATCGATGTTCGGAAAGCTAATGGCCCTGATAGCATCCCAGCAATAGTTTTAAAAATGTGTGCAGCGGAGTTGTCCCCCGTTTTAACTCGTCTTTACCGTCTCTCGCTTTCTTCAGGTTGTGTGCCGGAATCTTGGAGAGATGCAAATGTGCAACCGGTTCCGAAAAAAGGAGATCGGTCAGATCCGACTGAATACCGCCCAATAGCCGTTACTTCAGTTTTGTGTAAAGTCATGGAGCGGATTCTAAACAAACAGCTTATCCGTTACCTAGAAGAACACCCCTTAATTCACGATCGCCAATACGGGTTTCGGCCGAAACGGTCAACGGGTGATTTTTAGCGTTCGTTACACATCTCTGGGGTGAGGGTATTGATAAGCGTGGCGAGTCGGTGGCTGTTGGCCTTGACATAGCCAAGGCTTTTGATCGGGTCTGGCACAAAGCCCTTCTCTCCAAGCTCCCGGCATACGGTCTGCCTGCTCAGTTCTGTAACTGGGTCGCTGGCTTGCTACATGAGCGTAGAAGCGTAGAATCCCGAGTACTCACAGACGGATGTGCTTCGCGGTTCATGTCAGTGAACGCTGGTGTCCCTCAGGGGTCTGTTCTATCCCCCACGCTGTTCCTTCTGCATATCAATGATATGCTTCCACTTAGAAATATTCATTGCTATGCTGATGATAGTACAGTGCACAGTGGGTATAACGGTCATCCAGAGGCTGAGCAGGTCGAGACTGAAGAGAAGCGAGTAAATCTTGTCATTGAGCTCATTCGGGTATTGGACCTCATATCTAAATGAGGCTCCAATAACCTTGTTGAGTTCAATGCCAAGAAAACACAGGTATGCGCGTTCACGGCAAAAAAGTCGCCATTCCTACCCCTTCCCTCTCTTCAAGGCACATCACTCGACCTGCAGAGCAGTATTAACATGCTCGGTATGGAGATTCGCTGCGATCTGAACCAGAGGGACTATATTGAAGCCGTGATAAAAACAGCGTCACGTAAACTCGGTGTCCTGAACAGGGTGCGGCGATTCTTCACGCCGGATCAGTTGTGCCTTTTGTACAAGACACAGGTGCGATCTTGCGTGGAGTATTGCTCGCACCTCTGGGACGGTTCCGCAAAGTACCTTCTCGATGCCTTGGACAGATTGCAGCGGCGCGCTATACGCATTATTGGCAATGCAGAGGTCACTAATGCTCTCGAGCCCGAGAGTTGAGAGTTGAGAATTCTTTTTAAGCATTTTATTGATGCGTGTGCCACGAAGTCTTGCTTCTCCATAACAGATAGTGTAATACATTGCAAATAGTATCTGTTATGATGACTAATACAAAATTGAAACGAACCTTTTGATAATATATGTAAATGTATGTAAGTATAGTAATGTGAAAAATTTAACCTCAGGTTTAAAAAAAATGTTACCTATGATATATACTTATTCGTAAGAAATAGTAGTTAGTAAAGCAAGTTATCACTACAATTGATGGTTAATGGCTTAGTCACCACGCTTGCCAAAGGCGGGTGATCACAAACCCGGGCTATGCATCGAAAAATACGAAACACACTTTGCCCCATTTGGAAATCGAACCCGGGACCTTTGGGTATCGGGCCGAGTGCTTTGCCACTTGGCAACCAAGAAGGCGTTAATAGATTTAATTAAACCATTTTTTTTTCTCTTTCAGTGTTTATTCAAAAAGAAATTGACGTTTATGCAATGGGTATCGCTGGCGATCCTCACTGTGGGCTGCATGATCAAGAACTTCGACGCGGCTACGGTGCAGTCAAGCGGCGCAACTGACGTCTGGTCACAAATTTTTAATATATATTTTCTATCCATTAACTTCCAAAATTTCTGCTCGTGTCTAGCCGGCACGTATAACGAGTATTTATTGAAGTCGCAAGGCTCAAGTGTGGATATATTCCTACAAAACGTTTTCATGTATCTAGATTCCATTATATGTAACCTATTCATTTTAATGATGAAAGGTGAAATTGTTACTATGGTAGACGATTTTAGATCTTTAGGTGACATATTTGTTATACTTATTACAATAAATAGTGCAGTAGTTGGTATAGTTACCAGTTTCTTTTTGAAGAATCTCAATTCTATATTGAAAACTTATGCAAGTGCATTAGAGCTAGTTATAACGGCTGTAGTATGTTATATATTATTTAATATTTACATTACGTCGTACACTATTGTATCAATCGGTCTAGTCAGTATAGCGGTAGCGTTGTATTTTAAAAATCCAGTAAACAATGTTACTCCAATCTCTTCGTCGAATAAAGACAATCTGCCGCTTTTAGAAGTCACTTCAGAATAGTGGGTACTATAACCATTTCAGTCGGTTAGGTGTACAGCCACTTGTATTAATATAGGTACATACAGATGACAGTATTTTATCTAAAAGTGAAAGGCGATATACTTATTGTGAAATACAGTAACAGAAAATGCAGAATATCTGTGTTACGTTTACGTTCAAAATGTGATTTTAAGTTTCCTTGATACATAAAACTACAATACGGCTGTTGATTATTAAAACCGCCTAGTTAAGAACCTACAGAATATTGGCTCATTGTGATAAAATAAATTTTAATCAAGCCGGGTAAGTGGTTCTAAGTAATCGGCCATACCGCTTCAACATAAGTACCTATTGGTAGGTACGGTCAGCGAGCGTCAAAATGATTTAAGCATTAAAATCTATCAAAATATCGTAACATTTGACTATAAACAACCTTATTCCAAGACATTAAGGTGCACTTTATTTTTTCTCAGACATCAATAAAAATCCGAAAAGTGTACCGACTTAAGGTTGGTACCGACTTAAGGTTGATTTTTGTCTAACGTTCATATATGTTGGTAGGTTTGACCGTTGAGATCACTTTGACGGTGACCAAAAGTAATTTTTAAATTCGCTTAATATTAAATAGGTGCCAGGAATATGATAAGTACCTATCCCTCCTTTAGGCTACTTTCCACCAGTGCTGTTTAAGACAGTGAAGCGGTTCGCGAGTGAAAATGTACCAATAGAATTACTTCATTTTAAACTCCAAGTAAAAGTAAGCAATCTTATTGGTGGATTTTTTCTTCGCGCATTGCTTAGCTACCTCGCATAGCTCTAGTGGAAAAGCAGTCTTAGGCCGCGTCCTCGTCGACTGCGGAAGCGGCGCGACAAGAGAGCGATACACGAGCGGCGGGCGACTGTCGTATTTTTAGAGTTCGTCGTATGTTTAGAATCCTTTTTTCACGCTTCGGTTTTTCCAAGCGGTGTGCCCGCGCACTGCCATTGAGTACAAGCGTTTCCGCTCTCCGCCCGTCACCGCTCCCGCCCTGCTCACCGCAGATATCGAGGACGCGGCTTTACGCTACGTATGTTGGAAGTGTACAAATAATCTCAAGTTAGTTATACTAGCTCGTGTTTTTAATTTTAGGAGAGTATTTTTTCGTATTTTAATATAGGTATGAACATCTCTGGTATCAGGTGCCTAGTCTACGCGCAATGTTACCGTATTTATTTAAAATAAATACTTACCTATTTGTTTTTATTATTTTTTGGTAAGTAAACAATATTGTTTAGCAACAATAAATTTAACATTGAAATCTCCACTATTAGGGTCGTCAATTAATAAGTTTTTAAACTATAAAAAAGTGACAAAATTGAATATTATTGAAAACTGAAATTGTGGTAGTATATTTATAGTGTAGATAGATAAACATTTCACGAGATGAGCATTCATTACGTCATTTCGGTTTAATTCTTTAGTTTCAAATCGCATAATTACTTTTACTTACTTTTTTGAATATATTTTTTTCTAAATTCTCATTAGATTAAAATATTTTCCATAAGCGCATAAAGTTTTATTAGAACTCGCTTAAAATGGTTTAATAAATATTGAGTGTTGTGGTTACCAAAATGTATAAAGAAGGATAGATTTTCATTTATTCATTAAAATATATTTATGACATTAAAATCATCTTATTCTGTGAATAATGACTATTAACTCAACACATTTTTTTAATTTGTAGCTAGATACTATCAGAAGACCGTATAATTTATATTTCAGCTTTAGTTCAACAGACGTATAAGTTTCAAGGTTGAGGTAGTCTAGATTTTCAATTATATTTAATTCATGTTCGTGTTATTATTTGAATAAAGGTTTACTAAAAATACATTCAAGCACAATGTTACAATGTGGAGAAGCTAAATACTAATATGAAGCTTATATTATGGAAAGTAATAGATACATCTGAAATATGTATCTCTCTTTGGAATAATTTCTTTTAGCGATAGTATTTTTTAAACCGTTTAACGCATCAGCTTCGTAGGTTAGGTACCCATTATAATTTATACCCCTCCACAGCATAATAAATGACAACCACACGCAAAATGTGCAAAATATATGACGCCAGACATAAACCGAATTCGACCAGCGTTACTATCTTTCAAAAAGATACTTCTGTCTGACTATGTTTTCGTTTGATCTTTATTTTAATTGAGTCCGTGGTTTAAAATTTAAAAATGAAATAGGGGTGGAAAGTTTCAATACAAACTTTCCACCCCTTTTTCACCTCTCTAGGGGCGGTTTATCGAAAAATGCTAAAACACGCTATTCTTTATATTTGTTGAAAAATCTATAGATCGATTGATATATTCATTTTGATAGTTATTACTTTATAAATAAGGATTTCCCCAAAAAAACTTCTTCCCTTTTTTACTCATTTACCTAAAGGTGCACCGTCCGTGAGTGCAAGTGTCATGTATTTTATTTGAAATGTCTTCGTTCATTTTTATTTGATACCGCGCGGCCATACTAATTTTGTATAGGGAATTTAACGTGTTAATTTTAAAAAGCGCTTGATAAATCGAAAATGTGAGACGGACGATTTGTAGTTAAGACAATGGCGATTGTTTAGATATAATAAGAGGTATAATAATTTAGATAAACTATAAGATAACAACTAAACGCCGCCACTCGTTTTCATGATTTTTGCCCAACTTTAAATGATATTGTAGAAAAAACTATAGTATAGTCTATCCGGCGGCGTAAGGGCTAAGAACCATAAAGATAAGCTAATTAGTCATCTATTGTAAAACAGCATAAGTGATTACTTATGTATCCTTAAAGCTAACGTAAAATGTTGGTGTTAAGGTTCAATATCGAACGACACGACTAAAATTGCAAATATAATAACAAATATTGGAGGGTAGGGTTGCAACAATCGGGAAATTTCTAACTAGTATTACGTTGGAACTAATTTAGTGATTACGTGTATACGCTATTTAACTGTTTTGCTAAAAATGTTTCGTCCGTGGGAAGATAAAAAGGAAATCGGCGGCACAAGTGTTCGGACTTATTTAAATAGTGAAAGTAAGCCAATAGTCAAGAATGTGTACAATGTAGTAATATTTAGAATATAATAGAATAGAATAAACGTTTATTGGGTTCCAGTACAAATAGAAAAAAAACAAAAAATTAAATTAAAAACAATGAAATTAAACTAAAATAATAAACATCAAATGTAGGTACACCAAATAGGCCTCTGCTCAGTTTGAGCCGTGACAACACGTGTTGACACGGCACTGGTATTCTGCAGATACCTTTGATGAAAAAAGACGCGTGCCACTGCGCAAACAACCAATTCAGTTATACATATAAAACAAAATAATTTCAACAATTCTCACAGAATTACAGTAGGTATTAGGTGGATATATTATTATTAATACAATCATATTATTATTAATTGACAACAACAATGAAGTAGGTATATTACAGTATATGTGCCACAAAAAAGTAGTTCAGTAATGAAGTTGACGTTCACACTGCGGTATTCTTTCTCTTTTCTTTCTTTCTTTCTATTTATGTTGTATTATTTTTTCTCTTGTTACATTTTTGACAACCCTATGCAGAAGTGAGGATGTCTTTTGTTTAAGAAAAATTAAAGCATTTTAAGCTTTAATAGAAGGGTTTTTGGGTTGAATCTCATTTCGTCGTATTAAGACTTATCACCTTTCGAAATAAAAATGCCATTGTAATAAGTTTTATGGCTCATAGCCCTTACGCCGCCGGATAGACTATACTTATACCACTACACTTTTGGCTTTTTTTGGTTGGCGCACCCTTAAACAAACAAACAAAATTCCTGAGACAAGTCATTCTTTATTTCTTTTCAAGAACCCAAATACCAATTTTCATGTTAGAATTTTAATTCAAAACTTTCATATAAACATTCACCCCCTATTCTACCCCCTAAGGGTATGGTTTTCGTAAAATCCTTTCTTAGTGGCTGGTTAAGTCACTCAATTAACCTAGTCCAAATTTCATTTAATTAGCTTCAGCGGTTAAGGCTCGGCGATGATGAATCAGTCAGTCAGGACAAGTAATTATATGTATGTTGATTAATTGATTCTCTTAATTATTTTTGACTTATTGTAATAAAAGTGATTTTATGTAAAAATAACTCGAATTGGACATCGTAATGTTAGTTAGGTTAGTTCTACTTTAACGCCAAAATATTTTAACCACTTCCTTCGATCAATTTGATACTGCATGATTCGAGATTTATGTTATGATCTGTTTAGTCTCCGGTCTTGTGTGTAGACCACCTGCCCTAGACCCTGAGGTCTCGGGTACGAATCCCAGTATCTGTTGGGGTTATATCAAGTTCAAGGGCGGATCCAGGGTTTTTTTCTGGGAGGGGCACAAGGGGCGGACGGGCAAAAAGTTGCATTCATGTTCTTTCTAATTATTATTATTTTTTTTTTTATACTTAGCTCGGCAAATGACTCCATCCCACCTGATGTTAAGTGGAAATGAAGTCCAGACGCGAAGACAACTGGTGCAGCGTGGAAACAAACGTAGCATCAGTTAACTTCACTCTGCCGGCCCACAAGGTGCTTCTTCACGCCTCTCTTGAAGGACCCCATATCATAGGAAGGAGGGAAAACGTGTGCTGGTAGACTATTCCATCTTTTAATATATTTTATTAATATATTTTGACAACTCTTATAATTTAATTTGCTTCTAAGTATGTACTTTTGATGGAATCTCCACAGTACACAAAAATCCGTCTGGGGGGGGGGCTCGTGCCCCTGTGCTCCCCCCCCCCCTACCCCTCCAACCCTAAATTCGCCCTTGATCAAGTTACATGTTGAACACAGTTTGGTGACTGACCGGCCTTAACCAATCTGCACTGGACCCGCGTGGTGGTTTATGGCCCGTTCTCCCTGTGATGTTTTCATCCATAGGGAAGAGTCGTGCTTCAGTAGTAGGGACATAGGTGGCGTTGTTGGTGCCTTGTTTTAAGTCCACCTGACCAGGTGGACTAGCTAACCTGCTTCGACCATCTTTCATAAGTCTGCCAAACAATGTCATTGTGGTTTTTCGAATCCCGACAAGTAATACTTAGATAAAATAGGTTTCCATTTTATGGTTGATATACATAATTGATCGAAGGTTGATATCGTCACAATCTCATTTTTTAACATTTCATCTTTACCATTTAGGCTAAGGGCTTCCCACTCCCAGTTGTAGAAAAAAAAAACGACAAATGCAAGTCGGACTCACCCACCGAGAGTTCCGTACAAATGGGTATCGAAAACTATACTATACTGCACTTGGAGAGGCCTATGTCTAGCAGTGGACGTGTGTAGGCTGATGATGATGATGAAAACTATACATCATAAAAATAATTCAAAATCTGTTTAAGCTTGTGCAAATGAAGCCCTTTCATACGATACCCCACATGACACGGTTAACTTACTTCAAAATTGGACCCCCGTTCCTTGCATAAAGACCCTGTTTTTTTGTGATTTAATTAAACATCATACATATTTAATTAAATCACAAAAAAATAGGGATCAGATTTTTCCCTGTACTTGTAGTATAAGACGATATTACTTGCCAAACTTCATAGTTCTAGGTCAACGGCAAGTACCCTATAAATTTTGATTCCCTTGCCCTTGGGAGTGTCGAAATATACGTTTTTTGCGACATAAACGACCGTATCTTTTTTTTCGTTAATTTAGAAGTTTGTTTTTTTCACAGCTTCAAGGGACCGCAGACTTGAGTATATAATTTCAACGCGATACCTCCACGCGTTCCCAAGATAAAGAGTCTTGACAGACAGACAGACAGATAACAAAGTGATCCTATAAGGGTTCCGTTTTTTCCTTTTGTGGTACGGAACCCTAAAAAACTCGATATTTAATAAGTCGTATATGTACCTATTTATCTATAGACGAATATAAAAAACACTTGAACACAATATTAGCTGATGATTTAAGAATTTAAATTGATATTTACTTGACCCTGTTGCGAGACTGTATGTATTTTCATCTTAAGTAGATGGTACGTTGATGCATAGGTCGTAAATTACACAAAAGTGTTTAAAATTTAAACATGTACACTAAATGTGCAAAGCAGAACCATTTAGCCAGGCTTAGTTTTGTAAGTACTTATGATATGATCTCTATTTAATTTCAAATAATCCTTTGATAGTATCTACCAAACGTTGCCAAAACAGTTTATCTACCATTATGCTACCAAAAAAAACAAATTATCTTAATTTATTTGCATTAATTAATATTACCTAATAGATTTTTTTATGTATGTCCCTAGGGGGTATAATATCCCTGGAACTGCTGAACTTATATAACTTCGTGGAATTATTTAAGCTGAATCCCTCAATAATATAGGCTATATTATTCCGGTTGTATTTAACAATATTCCTTAGATATTATACAGACCGAATATGGTAACCTGCTCTGCAAATATTTTATTTAGCTAGTGGCTAATAAAAGATTTGGAAGGCTGGCATTAGTAATATAACAACGAGCCAAACAAACAAGTTTAAAGTTTTATCGCAGCACTATAAAGTATATAGGTACAAGACTAAGTAATTTGCATTGTTAGGTGTGTAGGTATATAATTGTTAATCGGCGTAACGACAGATTATTGAACACTAGTTACACTAGCATTGTAAGAATGGTGTTTTGCAAATTAATAGGTGAAGGTTAGCAAGTTTCATTTATAAACAACCGGTTGCTAATGCAAACTATACATAAAAACAATGACAAATAAGACCATTTTTTGTATCCTGCACTATACCTATTGTTTTTGTATCTACGATTGTGGCTTTTCCATGTAATCATTGGGTGATGATGGGCGAATCTGTTTTGTTTGATAGGACTTTGTAATAAAATAAGGTCGACAAAGTTCGTATTAAAAAAAGAATTACAAAATATTCTACGATCTATTTTTACTAAATACCTACCTAGCAAAATAAAGAATTTAGTGCTGCTGGCTGCTGCTACATTACTGTTTTATAGCCATTTAAGTTGTAGTTTAGAAGAAAACCCCTTAGTTGAGTCATATTATGACTAAAAATATTCAACATACCTACAAACAATTCTTTAGATAGTTTATAATTTATTAATAGAGATACTCATCAGTTTCAACTGTCTTGCTAATTAGAAGACAATGTTTAGCCGAACGTTTCCAACACCATTGCTATATTTATAAAGAACTCACTGAAATAGTCGCTGAATGCGAAGAGGCAAAGCGATTAATGTAATTATTTTGAATGTAAGACCTGAATGAAATGAAAAAAAAACCAATAATATGATAATGGCTGCGATGAAGCAATTTAAATTAATGTAAGCATTTAAGTGTGATATTAAAGTTTGTGTGGCTTAAGACTGTAGAAAATAAAGATTTGATTGTTATTACACCTTTCGTTTTATTTAAGTAACAACCCAACATACTGCAGTTCAACATTCCGCCTAAATTAATTTACAATAAAGCCTCCAGCCCTTCAGCAGAGCAAAAGTAAATAGTGGATAAGCCGATCTGCAGCTGTTTGGCTTTAGTCATTGTAACTACTTGCATTACAAGGCTTATATGATCGTTGGTAAGGTCCTATATTAGATAAGCAAGCGCGCTAGATGGAGAAGTACTAAATGCGTGTATTGGTACTATTACCTAGGCTGTATTATTGAATTAACAATATCGGCATTATTGTTTTTATTTTATGTATACATATAATAATATAAGTATTTATAAATGTTTATATAATTTTTAACGCAAATTTTGTTGCGAACAAATTACAAAAACACAAATGTTGAAAAAATTTCCACGAGCAGGGTTTAAACCTGCACCCTTCTGATATACCGGGTCAGGTGCTCTTCCAATTGAGCTATCGTGGTTCTAACCAGCCCGCCGAAATTATTCAACACTGTTACCGGTATGTCAGAAGGGTGCAGGTTCAAACCCTGCTCGTGGAAATTTTTTCAACATTTGTGTTATTTATAAATGCTTAATGAGATGTATATATATATGGATATGTGTGTGTATATATGAATATGTATTGTGTGTTTATATATATATATAATTATAAAGTGTATAATATCTTTATTTATATCTAAGAGTATGTATATTCATAGTAGGTACCTAAGCAATTTGCATTGTAAATTAATTTTATAAGTTAGTTTTATTCAAATAAGTGTGTTTTTTTTATCCGTGGATAACTACAATTGGCTTACGAACATGTAACATTATCTTTACACAATCACTATTGTAAAATGCTGTTGTTATCCCTAATAAAGAAAAATAAAATAAATAAATACCTACTGAAGTGTATTGGGTCTCTTAAAAATGTCTGGCCCCTCCAACCGAACACACGAATTACGGATGCCGATAATAACAACCCAAAAAATAAATTATATGAAGTAGGTACCTACAAAGTTGTGCTGCTAAATGGATGTACGACACGGTCTTAAAAGTCCTCATCATGTTATTTCACTGTTATTTATAAAAAATTGCGTCTATATTAATAGCTAAGCATTGTTATAATTTACAATAATAGGTACTAGCGGACCGGCGGACTTCGTACTGCTTTGACAGTTTCCATGACAACAAAACAAACAAATCATTCGTCTGCTTAAGAACACCCGTATCCCATGATGGACCCCTAAAGCAGCGGCACCTGCCGGGTCCAATTGTAAATCTAAACCATTCTCGAATCCACTTGAACACACACAGAAAATTTCATCCAAATCAGTCCAGCCGTTAGGAGTTCAGTGACATACACACGCACAGACTGAAGATTTATACAATGTTATTTTTAGTTTATACGAAACCTGAAAACTGTTTGTTCAGAATCAGTAATAGAATCGATTTCAATATTTTTTATACCATGTTACATTTTGACCAAATAATATTCACAAAATCTCAAGTAAATTATACCCTACTAAAAACACACAACGGGGCAGCACAAAAAGCTTGTAACTTCGTGAGTTTTCAAGATATTTTTTTTTTTGTACTGATTATTTAAATGAAAATGTTTGACCCGTGTTTGTTTTCGTATAAACTAAATATAAGGTTGTATAAGCGTAGGACGGCAGACGGCTTGATGGATAAAAACGATATCGATAAGGCCCTTCTCTCATTACGATACGCACAGGCGACTAGTATCCTACTCGAGTCTCGGAGACTAGTTGCTGCGGAGTATCTCACATACATATAAATGGGGACTCGCACACTTTGATACCGGTATCCTACGCGTCTATCCACTAGTCTCGCGATACCCGCCATGTCGGTCGCCCGCGAGCCGCGTCTTCTTCGAGTATCGACAAAATCGTATAATAAAATAATTTTTAACAAAAAAAAACCGGTAGTCGGCTGGGGGACAATTTTGTTTCATTTAAACTTATAGTTGTTGCATTATCTCCACTTTTTTTTATTGTAAAAGCCCTACCCGACTTCAATAGACCTTTAAATCTGATATGCGGTATCTAGTTAATTAATTAATATGATTTTAATTTTATTTTTTGCTTTTTAGAACTGTTTTTACTTTATTTAGTTTTCGTCATTTAAAGTCGGTTTTTTTTTTGTTAAAAATTATTTTATTTTACGATTTTTGTGATGGGTAAGACCTAACAAGGATGCTTCTCGGATGAGGTAGGTCAGGGACGGCGAACCGGTGGCACTCGTGCCATTAATGGCACGCAACACAACATTTTGGGCACGTCACTGATCACAAAATTCATTATGCTTTACGAAAAAAAGTCCAATAATCACAAAGTCAAAATTATTTGATGGCACGTCTGTGACCCCAATAAACATTTCTTTAGAAAAATGGCACTTTGATACGTAAAGGTTCGCCATCCCTGAGGTAGGTAGGTGGTATTCCTATGTAAAACTTAAATCTTAATTAGATATCATTTTTGTATGAACTGAACAAAACTGCAAGTGCTTCTTCGTCACTGGAATCACTCGACATTTTGACGTCCTTTTAATCACAAGCGTAGGCAATAAATGATAAAATTAGTTCATTTTCAGTAGCGTAATGTGCGATACACGGATCGCCAACTAGTATCCAACTCGTTTTCGACTCGAGTATCGTATCTTTTATTTATTTATTTATTTATTTATTCATTTCAGGAAAACTAACAGCTTCTATACTTAATTTAGTAACATAAGTATGTATAATTAGAAAAAACATGCCTTAAATAGTTCTCACTTATAGAACATTTAAATAAAGTCCAATGTACTTAAATTATTATTATTAAAACAGTGAAATTATATGTATAATTTGAAATAATATTATATGGAATTAAAAATTTGAAAATTTGAAAATTTGAAAGCCTCATCATCACACTCACCGTAAACCTATAATATAATATAACACACACATGGTACAATTTATTAATCAAAAACAAAAAAAAATTTACATGCATTATATTTGAAATAACCCCGTCCCGCAGTAAACAAATCAACATTCTCCGAGTAACTCGAATTAAAAATATTACACACTCTGATAAAATACGAATTTTGTCTGTAATTAAATTAGTCAAACATGGATCAACGTGAAGTTTAAGATAATTACGCCTAGTAACGGTATGAGTAGGTATTTGAAATTTGATCTTAGTAAGAAGGTCGCTGCTATCAATTTTATTGCAAACTAGATTATGGAGAAAGGTTAAGTCAGCTACCTCTCTTCGCTGAGCCAGAGGTAGCAGATGATGGTGTTTGCAGTTACTGACGTAATCACAAATATGCAATTTGTGTTTATAATTTACAAAACGCAAAAACTTTTTTTGAATTTTTTCAATCTTATCAATGTACAACTCATAGCGAGGATTCCAAGCGTGGGATGCATACTCTAATTGACTCCGCACTAAAGAACAATATAAAATTTTTAAAGTTTTAATCGTTTTGAAATCCTTAGTGATTCGAAAAATGAAACCCAGCGTCTTAGTAGCTTTGGCTGTTATACTTTCGACATGCTTATCCAGGAGAAGTTTGGAATCTAAGATTACACCAAGATCTCTAACATGATCAGTACGTTGCAACGACTGTTGACTTAGAGAGTAGTCAAAATTAATTAAGTTCCGAGACCGACTAAATGTTATACAATTGCATTTCGATGCATTTAGGTCAAGTTTATTTATATAACAATAGTTCTGTAGTCTGTCAAGGTCCTGCTGCAAAAGCACACAGTCATGATGTGAGTTAATTTTTTTGTATACTTTCATATCGTCTGCAAACAGTAGAAAATTTGAGTTAACAAAACACTCACCAATATCATTAATAAACAATACGAATAACAGTGGTCCTAAGATGGATCCCTGCGGGACACCAGATGGTATATCAGAAAGTGGTGAGCGCGATGAAAACCCGTTAAGGACCACAACTTGACAACGATTACTGACATACGAACCAAACCACCTAAGAAGATCCCCGCGAATGCCTGCCTTTTGCAACTTAGCTAGTAAGATCACATGGTCTATGCGATCGAACGCCTTACTGTAGTCTGTATATACTGCGTCGACTTGACCGCCAGACTCCATACCATAAGATAGATCATCAGTGAACGCCAGCAAATTACTGACAGTTGATTTCCCCCTCAGAAACCCATGTTGCTGTGCTATTAAAGTGTTTTTGAGGGCTGCGTATACTTGACTATGAATCAACTTTTCCAATACTTTAGCTAAGACACAAAGTTTGGAGATTGGTCTATAATTGGTTACTTCGCGTTTGGAGCCATTTTTGTGAATGGGAGTAACGGTTGCAGCTTTCCAAACCTTAGGCATGACTCCTTCAGTAATGGAACGCCTAAAAAGATAACACACAGGTAATGTCAGACTACTGGCGCATTTCGAAATCAGGAATGGATGCAGACCGTCAGGGCCTGCGGTTTTGTTACAATCAAGTGATTTTAATATTTTATTGACTTCATACTCATCTATTTCAATTGAAGAGATGTCAGCATCCAGAGACTCTGACAGATGGGTTAAAGAAGAGCCTCCAAGGAGTGAATTAGTTGATGCAGTAGATGGTATGTAGGTGGAGTTGAAGAACTCTGCAAAGGCGTTACATATGTTGACACCCGATGCCAAATCATGATTTTTGTACGTCATTGAAGAAGGATAAGAATTGTGTTGCTTACTAGCTTGAACATAGGACCAAAAAGCTTTGGGGTTATCACGAATAGAACTTTCGGTATTACTTATATAATTACTATAGCATTCACGCTCCACCAGCTTGGCTCGTTGACGTAAAACACTAAAAGCATTACTATCAGCCTTATTAGAATATATCTTAAGTTTGCTGTGAAATTTGTTCTTTTCTTTGAGTATCTTCTTTAATGCAGGCGAGTACCAAACGGGATACTGACCTGGGTGCACGTGCTTACAAGGAATATATTTATCTCTTAAACCAAGCAGGAAAGTATTAAATAGATTAACTGCCGCTTCCACCGACCCGCACAGCAGCAATGATTGCCAGTCTTGGTCGTCAAGTTCAGTGCATATAGCCGCGTAGTTACCTTTAGAGTACCTACTGATACTTTAATCTAGGGCTGGGTTTAAGGACAGGTAAATCTATAAAATTTGGGCGACACAAAAGAGCTGGATGAAAAGAATCCTCATCCACCAGTGGCTCAGTACAATGGAAGACCGAAAATTCATCGTTAGAAAGAACCAAATCGAGTAAGCCATTTAGATGATTTCTAATATTATTAAACTGATTTAGGCTGCATAAATTCAATAAGTCCTGTAACTCAGTATGGATAACGTTAGCCCTACAAAACGACGGAGTCAAATACGCATTGCATCCAGACGAGGACCACCCTATGTCACTTAAATTAAAATCTCCGACTATTAGCATTTTGTCACATGGATTATTAGCACAGATTGACAGACAGTTGTCAGAGAAATTAGATAATTGTGTGGAGAAAGACAGCCCCCGATTTTGTTGACAAAGATAAATGCAACCTATATGTAAAGTAACTGGTGGGTTTCCTTTATTTGCCTCAAACCTAATAGAAACCCAAATATCCTCAGCCGTGGAGTGCCATTCGGGTCGTGCGAGCACAGTGAGGTCGCGGCGCGTTGCGATAAGGACCCCGCCTCCGCGCGACTGACCGACGCTCGAGTAGTCCCGATCCCGCCGCCAGACCGTGTACTTGTCGCTAAAGAGCTCCTCATTTTTTATTCCGTCCAATAACCATGTCTCAGTCAAAATCAAGACATCGTATCCATATAATTGAACGTTTCGTTTAAACTGCACTGTCTTCGTTCGCAAACCCCTAACATTTTGATAGTAGATATTAAAAATCATGTCACACGGCCCGACCAAAACAATGTTTGGCCGGATCGCGCCACACCAATAAAAACAGTATATTTGATTTGAAGTATGTTAGGTGTTTGCGAATCAAAGACAATGCAGTACAAGTAAGATTGTGATGAGTGTGATTGTGAAGTTATTACTATGGCAAATCTAATTATATATGAGTAATATTGGTAATGTTCAATTAGTTGACAACAAAAAGTCAGTCTTTTGGGTCCTGTAATGAGAGAAGGTGCTAAGAGTCGATGGAAAGAACTGGGTTGGAATGGCTACCAACAGAGGCCTACACTCTGCATTGGATGACGAACAAGAAAAGAGAATGTAACTATAACAAAAATAATAGAATACATTTTAACATGTTTGTTAAACTGAATTTATGCGATTTTAAACTTTCCATAGTGGACTTTAAATCGCAAAAAAATCCAAATGTATAAAGACTCATAAAGTAAACTTGTTTCATAATCATACATTAAAATAGTTTAAAACTAACATTAAAAGTTAAATGAAAAAGACAACACGTTCTAATAAGATATATTAGACATTTGTACTTTTTATGGATAATAGGTTATACTTAAATATTAGAAATAACATTATTAAAAACAGGAAGCATTTTTATTTTAAAATTAAGTTTGTTAACGTCAATATATTACAATTTTCATTACTTACGTCCACGTTACTTCTCTATATTCGTATAATTATTTCTACCATCACAATATATCATACACCACATTAGTTAAATTTAACAATATAGTACTCTGACCATGACTATTATTTAAGATATTTTCAAATCTGTTCTAACAATAATATAATTTGGAAAATAACGTTGTATTTGTCACAACAACGCATATTTTATATATCCATTTTGAAAGCGCACTTAGCGGTAGAATCTATCTACTTAGTCAGGAATATTAAATCTTCATGTAAAATATAACAAGCTTGCTATTCGCACAGATTAAGTAATAATTCTATTAATAAAAATAATTTCAGAATTTATGCATAGCAAGCTTCTTAGATAAAGGGGGTAAGATGTTTTCACACATTGTAAGAAGCCTGCATTACATTTACATTCACTAAATTCAAGTAAGCTTACAGGGAGATGACATTGAACATAATGTTGTGATGGTCATTATAAGATTGAAGTGCTTAAAAACGTATTTAAGTACTGACAGGTACAGTTATGTTGCAGCTAAGAGGTATATATGGGAAAGGTTATTTTCCACTGATACTTAACTACCAAGAGACAAAATATGAGACAATATTGCCGAATACTATTTTGCGTACAATGCAACACGGCAGCAGGGCCTCGATTCTGCTATGTTAAGACTTTCCCAATCGTATCTCAGTATAATTTTTCTGATGGTTCAAAAGTCAAAATCAAGCCATTGAAACACAATTATGGATGATTTTTTTAACCTTTTCACCGCCCAATTATCCTGCACGCGATGTCCCGCTGTACGCCAACGTATAAATGTATTTTAATAAAGTAGGTACAAAGAAGAACTTCTATAGAAGTGCTGGCGTGGACGGCACGAAAATCTCGAACTTCTATAGAAGTTGTTGGCGGTAAAAAGGTTAAATAGGTAGCAGACTTTAAGCTTTGATAAAGAAAGCAATTTTATTTGTGCGCAGAGATAAAAGTAATTTCTTGCTTGTTTTGTTGATTAGATTTTTTGAAGAAGCAGTAAAAGCTCCGGTGTCATAGCAAAAACTGTTTTAGTTAGGTACTTATTATAGTTACAATAATTTACCTACTACATTAAAACACTAGTACAACATAAAAAAACTTACGAACTTTATAACTATCTTATATAACTATATTGCTAGAGGCACTTCTGTAAGGTGTTTGCTAATGCAACTAATAAGCTTTAGATTAGTTTTAAGGTGAGGTAATTTCAGTTGCAAGAAAAAGGTTACATTATTTCTTTAAAGCTTACAGGCAAAAGCTTTTATACTTGTGATCATTGATTTGCTGTTATTAATTAATGCAACACATTGCACTATAATACATTAAACGTACTGTTATAGACCAAGATACGTACCTACTGTTATAGACCAAGATCCCAAGGCCGCCAGACCTTACTTATTTTCTCAAAGACCAAATTTGGTTAATTAAGTAGTGTTAGTATGTATTGAGTGTTTGCATAACCGCTAGCTTGGGTTGTTAACCAATCTACAGATACAAGGTGCTAAAGATACGCAAAATCGTTACTTACTTTTCTTTTAGTGTCAGTGCTGATTGGCATACACGCCAATGTTTTAAAGAATATTATTGAATCCTTTATTGTACATTAAAAATTACAGTCAAAATTACATTATAAAAAACATTACAAGGGTGAGCTAAAAAATAATAATCAATATTGCCAGACACTTCCCGTGGGCGGTTACTAGCGCCAGACGCATTAACTCTTTTGCTGCTGAAGCTCCATACTGTTTTAGCGCATGTAATTCTAAAATACAACGGTTTTGAAAGCAGTAGGCGTTTTAGCCGCAACAGCTTTAAAGCGCCTGTCGCAAGTAACTGCCCACGGGTAGTGTCTGGCAGTATTCATTATTAACTTATAACAATCTCTAAAACGTAGATGAGAATCAGCACAGACTATAAGAAAAGTTAGTTTACGTAAAGTTCAAAGGGCCTAGTTCATAGGCTAAGAACAAATATTGGTGATGTTTCAGTTTCCATAAAACAAATCAGTACCTAGTAGAATACAACGGTTTGCTACGCTTTATTTACTGATAAATATGAATCATTGCACTACAGGTAGTCCCATAATTTGGTTTGCCTTTTTGTATTGTATTTTGTATGACAGTGCGCAGCTACCATACTACAAACGAAAACAAATGAAGCTACAATTGTTAAATAATGTTTAATAGCAGAAACCATCATAATCCAGTTGTGTATTTAATACAGGTTGTTATAATAACTCACCCTGTCTGATACAACAAATTACTCACACATTGCTAGTCATTACATTACACATTCTTCCAAAGCAATATTAGAACAATCAACTTTATTTCAAAAGTAAACACAACAAATGACATATATTATGACATTTTATTTTAGCTAAGATCTCAGTCAGCTGTTGTATTGTTAGCTTTGCAACATAGTTTAATAATAGAAAAAAAATCCTAATACTTTTTTATATATACCGTTTTAAACTTTATTGCCCTTGAGTAGAGCCAGTCAAGCCATATATATACACACAATTATTATTTCCTAACAAGGCACAAAAGCATCACATTTTCTTGCAACTGAATACAATAACAATGACTGTTTGTAATACTATACATGTTTTTATATTGGCTTGTACAGTAGTGTGGTCACATACTTCTTCCTATACCGATGTGTGGCAGATAACACCATAACTCCATCCTTGATTGATAGTGCATATAAATGATTTAACATTACATGGTTTGGCTCTGGTAATAGTGTTGGCTCACACTGTAACAAACAATGGCTGGTTTAATAACATGTAAAGCATAATACACAACAAAGGCAAAGTTTAGGCTGGAGTGGTGATTAGTCCAAAAAGATTACTATACAGGACTAGGCCAAAGCCACATTAAGCGGAAATACCGTTGCAGAAAATGCGCGGGGAAACTTAATACATTTCATTACACATAATGTGCGCACATACACGGAAGATCGGTTGAACATTAGTGTACTGCTCGACTTTAAGGATGCACCACAACAAAATTTTCGCAAATGGGCCCCTGGTCTAAGACTACCACTCAATTTGTCCGAACAGAGAAGTCAGTGAGAATTAACCAATAGAGTTCCTTTATTCTACCGTCGCTTTTCCACTAAGGAATTCTAATGGTTAATTTTCACACACCTTGGCTCCATACAGCTTCTCTCCACCTCAATGAAAGTGTCAGTCTAACTTGCAACTAGCTATTTAGTATTGTGAGTAAAAGTCAAAACAACTTACAGATAGTGGTGTATCCTTATTCAAAATTACTTGTAATAAGTGGGGGGGTAATATAGGTGGACCAGATACTTTTTCCCAAGGCTTTGACTGTGGTATTTCCTGCAAATAAAAGAGGATTATTTAACATGATCAGATTATGTATTAACTGTCGTTCATGACCTTGATGATAACACTAAACTAAAAACAAGTATGTAGGTACAGTCACAAACAATAACATGTATACACTTTTGACTAGTTTAGACTCTTAATCCATTGTATTAAGAGGTACATTTATTACATGTTAATGCTCTTGACTGTACAATATTTTGAAATCCTTTTAAGCTGTTACATTTTTCTCTTTAAAGTCAAGGTCAAATACCTAACATATTTTAATAAGTTTTATCGAAAATCCAGAACACGATGTCACGCTAATAGCTGGTTGGTGAGTCATTTGATTAATCTTATTAATATTTAACTTGATTTTTTTATTGATATGCCATATTTAAATTATAAGTTTACCTGAGAATACTCTGTCTGTGCACTACTATGGATACCCTCACTGTCTTTGGCAAGTGCTTGAAATACTTCAAAATCAGACATTTTCACTGTCACCAAGTTATTTTTTGATCCCATTCCATTGTCAATTACTTTCTGTAAAATTAATATCACCATGACAATAAAGTATTTTATTAATAATTTCATAATCTAGCCCTAGTTCGACTTGCTATGCAGCTATGGACTCTGCGAACTAGCTAATAAGTTGTCTTTTTAAATCGAACAACAAATAGGCATTGGTTTTGGTAAAAATCAAGTGATCTTTCTGCATTCGCAACAAGCTTTGTCTACATTTAAAATTGTGTTATTTTATTAGTATATAAATTTATAAAAAGTATGTTTTGTACATATACTCTAAACAAACATCAGAATGCAAAAAAATAATAACAGAGTGACTAAAAGAACAAACCTTACGAAGAAATTGAAAACCTTTTAAAAAAGTGTCATAGATACATAATATTATATAATATTAAACTAATAAACCTACTGAGATCTTAAGTAAATACATAAACACACACAAACACACACACACCTCACCCTCACAAACACACATGCACACTCCTTTTACTTTATATTTTTTGCTTTTTTATATTTCTCAATGTTATCTGTTGTCCTGGGAAAGAGCGAGTCATCCCCAATATGAGTATTACATTACTTACTGGGGTGTCTCAATAAAATGTAAAATGTAATTGAGAAACAACACTATTTTTATTTTGTTTTATTTTATTTTATTATTTATATTAAAGGATTCATTTTTGTTAATAACAAGTTAATTTAAGAAATATTGCAATATAATATTATAAATAGCTCTTCTTAGAGACAAGAGTCTATAAAAAGAATATTTAAACAAAGTGAAAGATAAGCCAAATAGTAAAGTAAGAAGTGTATCCTATGCCAGGTTGTCAACACAGGGCAAAAAGGCTAGTATTTGGTAAGTATAAGAATTTGGGCCAGATACCTAGTCCATTTTATTGCCCAATAGTCACCAACTATAAAAGTGGTCAACTGTAATGCTTTCCAGGTATAAGAATTTGTGCCAGATACCTACCTAGTTCGCTTTTTTGCCCAATAGTCACCTACTATAAAAGTGGTCAACTAGAATGCTTTCCAGAATATTGTAGGTGTATGTCTATTTACACAGTGTTGGAACATACCACAGTAGGGTCGTGTCGCCATTCTCCATCCACGTAATATTTATACTGATGCTCTCCTTCAGGTAAATCAATAATAGTTACAAAGTCCCCATGAGACTTAACCATAGGAATTGTCTTCCATTCAGTAAATGTTCCACTTATATATACCTAAAAGATAACTGGAGTATTTAGCAAAATGAGTGTCAATATAAGAAGCATCCACCTCATTAGTTCTGATACAAACCTGCTTACCACCACCTTCCCATTTAAAAACTGTAGGTAGCACTTTTAGCTCATCAATAATATCTTTATTACTCTCTGTGAGCGTGTTTGACCTTGCGCGTGGAACATTATAATCTTCCTCGCTTTCAGGGACTGCTTTAGTGTAATAAGGTGCTCCATCTTCAATGATACTGTCTTCATCTCGACCTCCGCGAGTATCGTCAGACTTTTTATCAAATGTAAACGCTTCACCTTCTTTGGCTGGCGACGATGGTCCTACATCTGGCACTTTTGCTACTGTTTCCCGTTGCCATTCCTTGGGTTGGTTACTTCCTGCATTACCCATAATTAAAATTACAATATTTACTTACTCTCGTGCGTGATTGATAATTCCGTCAATTTTTATAAAAATATATATTTTTTTTTTAGTGTAGTTTGTTCCTTGAGGAACCGGCTAAGGTCATAGACCATGCTGCCATGTCATTAGTTTAAGTAATACATAAATAAACAATATTTTCATATATGATGATGATGATGAATGATATTAGAATTGGGAAGTGAGAAATGATATACCCCCCAACCCCTCGAGTATCTCAGTAAAGATGTGGGGCTTTACTAAGTCCTCACGCGAGCTTCTTGAGAGAATTTCAAAAGTGACGTTGCACTGTTTTGTTTCATTTGCCAACACTTATGCACACTCACGAACACTTAACGGTTAATAATCCACCATTATTTCACATTAATATTCGACATAACGCAAATTTTGGAAAATAAAGCAAAACCGCAAACATGACGCTTCACTTTCCCGCCAAGAAGTCCTTTTTTTATAAAAATATCATTTGACTGACATGTCAGTGTCATTTTTAAATACAGGTTAGGAAGAGATACTAAGACAATGTTATTGTCCGAAGCACAGAACACAACAGTCCGAAGTTATTGATAGTCGATACTAATAATCTGTTTTCGTAAATTTCTTTTTTTGAATTTGAACTTTTCTACCTATTATTCATTTACGAAGGTTGATATTTTATCTTCACTGTCATTGTTAGTCGTTAAGTTTGATAAGTTATACTAATGACACGTGAAGAACTGTCAGCTTTAAAATCAATGTAGTACTTCTGAATTTGACCAAAGCAGAAGGACTCAAGATCTTATTTTTGAGAGTTCATCCTCTGATCGATGCTGATCGATGCCATAACAATACGAAAAATAAAAAATAAGTGTCAACCATTTGTCTCACTCCAACCTCCTTTTCCAGCCATAGGATAGAACGGAACTAAAAATAGTTGCACTTTTTTTATTTTAACCTTCCTTCTATAGCTTTAGTTATTATTTTGAGCTATTTATGTGTCCGTAAACTCCGTTATGCTGGCGTACACATGGTCCGGAGGGGTGAATTTTCCATACATTGAATAATTACAAAATGTCATATACGGCAGCGCCATCTTCCGTAAGAGGAACCTCAAGTTACTAACTGGTTATCCATATAATGTCACTAGATAGCGGTAGTAGTATAGATAGCACTTACGTTACAGCAGTTACGTACAGTTATTTTCTAGTAACTTTCTTACAGCCACAACTTTCGTAATTTCCTCGAAAGAGCTCATTGGCCGAGCGGCTGCGACGACGCATCGAGCTAGAGCAATAGGCGTGACGAAAAATTTTGAAATCCTTTTCCATAATATGGATACGCATTTACTATTTACAAAACAACCTTTATTTCGGTAATAAACATGTGTTTAACGAAGTTTAAAGCCATTTTTCTAATATTTTTTCAATAGTGCGCGAAAACAGCTAGCAAGTGTCATGGCGTTGGCTCTGACGTCACGTTAACGTAATCATGTCACATTGCGATGTCATTGTGTAAGCGTAGCGAAGAAAGTAAACCAAAACATTAAATTAATTCATGAGATAAAATGAATTCCAAAGTATATAAGTGGTGTGCAGTACCTCAATGTAAAAATACATCATTAAGAACACCCAACAAAGTGTTTGTACATGTTCCAAACAAGAAAATAATAAGAGTTAAGTGGTTCCGCCGTGCGAGCTTTGCACGGCGAAACCCGAACGACGTAGTCACGAATTCGCCACTTTATTTCTGTGAAGACCACTTTGATGTGAGTATGTTAATATTGATAGGTTTAAACATAAAATGTTGTTTGTTTGACGTAAACTAGTTAAATATTGAGGCTATGGAATAACAAATTTTTTGAGGTTACATAAGTTTGATTTGGTCTTGGCTAATTATCAATTTTAATTGTTTACTTTTCTTTTTTCAGTTGCCAAATGATATGGAAAATTATATGGAGTATCATGTGATGGGGTCAGTATCACAAGTACGTATGAAATCAGGATGTATGCCCCATAAATTTATATGCCAACCAGACAGGAAAACACGAACATCTGACACAACACAGCGACCCTATATAGCTAAGAAACAAAGGATGATGATTCTTGAAGAGTGTTTACAGGAATTCAAAGAAAAAAGTATAGTTACAGAACAATCAAGTTCTGAAGAAATTGCATCCGGTAGTTCAGGTACATAATATATTGTATTAGAATATTGCTAAAAAGTTTATTTTATTTTCAGTGTTATTATTTATTGTTATTACATAGGTACCTACATTGTTGGTACACTCAAAACTACATAGATTTTTCTGTGAACTAGTAATCTCCTATTTGTGTTCATAATTATTATAATATTGCACTTAAATAACAAAACATTTGTTTTACAGTTCAGCAGAATGTAGAAGAAGTTCTCCAATTAACACCAAGAGTGTTGGATAAATCAGTTCAAGCACACATAATATGTAAAACATTCAGAAGTAAAGCTAACCAAACAAAAGTCAGTTCTGTAAATCAGATGACATCACCATTGAAGCCGTTTCTACATTCTGTCTCTACATCACCATTTAAATTCAAGCATCATAGTGTTAATAGTAACCCATCAAGACCAAGTGTAGATTATTTGAGTAAAATGTTTAAAAAATAGAACAATCAGATAGTGATACTTCTTATACTCCCTCTGCAACTCACACAGAATCATCAGTATCTGTATCTCTTCCAATGGAGTCTACATCGGCCTGTAGCGAGATGATAGAGGATGACAAAAGAAGAGAAAATTTAAACGCTTTAGAGTATACCTTAAAGAAAATTAAAAAAAGCCCCGTTCTTATATTGGCATTCCTTTAAGTTGTTATTATTTAGTTAACTTGATTCAAGAGTAGACAAATATACCATTTAACCATGTTTTACTATGTCTAAAAAAGATTAGATTAAATAATTCACTCCGAGAACTTGCTGATGACTTTGGCATTGATAGAACTTATCCAAGCAAAATTTTTTTTAAATATACCGATTATAGCAAGTTTAATGCGTCCTTTTATTGTATCATTACATAAGGAATTGATAAAAAAAAACTTACCTATGGCTTTTAGGCATAAATACAATAATGTGACTTGTTTAATAGACTGTTTAGAGATTGAAGTACAAAAGCCATCAAAGGCCTTAAATCAAGCTCTTTCCTGGTCTGATTACAAGAAAGCCAACACCATTAAGTACCTTATATCTTGTACACCTAATGGTTTGATAAATTATATTTCAAATGGTTATGGAGGCCGAATAACAGAAACATGCTTTGTAGAAACTTCTGACTTCTCAAAATGTTTGCAACCCAATATGTGGGTCATGGCAGATAGAGGATTTAAACATGTAGAAGTGTATTTACGAAAAATGGGTGTGCTATTAGTACGGCCTCCAAGTGTTGTATCTGGAGATAAGTTAACTAAAGCTGAAGCAAAAGAAACTAAACAAATAGCTAGTTTAAGAATTCATGTTGAGCGGGTGATAAGGAGGTTACGTGAATTCAACATGTTAAAACCACATGCCTGTCTAAACTTAAGTTTGGTTAAAGTTCTAGATGATGTGATAACTATAGCTTGTGGTTTGATTAATATACAAGATTCTCTTATTAAATAAATACTTATCTTATTGTTAGTATAAATTACTAGTTTGACTTTGTTTTTCTTAAACAATTTTTGACTTTTATTAAAATACTGTAGTGGTACTGTATGACATTGTGATTGAAACTTTTACCTGATGTAAATTTGATAACTTAGATTTGTTTATTTTACATGTTGTGGTTGTCTTCTATATTTTTTGTGTTGATTTGTAATGGAAAGTGTCCTACTATGATAGGGCATTTTACAATATTTTTTTTTGACGCTGTAAGGGAGAAAAGAGCTGGACACTTGTTGAGTTTCTTGCCAGTTCTTCTCAGTACAAGATCTCCCGCCCAGAGTAGACTTACCAACCGATGGCATAGCGACATTCACAAGAGCTACTTGTAGCCTAAACTGAATAAATTATTTTTTGAATTTGAATTTGAATAATAACACAAATAAAATTTCTGCATTTTTATTTTTTACTCTATACTTTTATATAACAGTGGATAAACATGGGTTTTCCAAAATTTAATAACACTTTCAAGAAAGCCTGACATATATTGCTCATCAAAAGTTATACATACAATTTCTACATTTTTATTAGTGGAAAAATTTGGGTCTGCCACACAAAAGTAACACTTATTAGACCACTTAGGTACATTTGCATTTGAATCTGGGCAAAGCATTTCTTGCTGGGTTTCCCATTTCTTATATAATTGAGATAAGTTTTGTTGCTTATAGGACATTTTATCTCCACAATGCTATCTTGACATAATCTATCAGGAGAACCTGCTATCATTAGATGTTTTTGGGATATGAACAGTCCAGTATTCTTAATTGTTTCCCCTAGTTTCTTGCTAACTATTTCTCGTACTTCATTTTCTAAATATCTACCCCGTTTCATTGCTGGTGTGTCTGGTATCTTCCCCCTCATGACAGCAGAAATCAGAGTCCCATCATTGGTCTGGCACCGACTCAAGCCCGGTGAAGCTGGAAATGCCCCTCGGCAACCAGCAGTCTCTCTCAAAAAAAAAAAAAAAAAAAAAAAAAAAAAACTTCATAAGCTTTAGAAGCTGTTACCCTGCCATACCTCAGTTCGTACCAAAGGTTATTTTTGAACTGGTCCCTGGTTTCAGTTTCAATTTTGTTAATAAGTTCAACCGTCAAATTCACTTTACTTAAAAATAAGTCGCAACACTCTTTCTTATATGAAAGCACAAGTTGATGCATTGAGACACTAAGTAGTTTATTACAATTATAATCTTGTTGATATTTTAATAGCTCGCAGTTGTTAAGTTTTCTCTTCTTTCCTTCTTCTAAAAATTTTTATAAACTGTGGATTTAGAAGGCAATATAGGGCTAACTTTAGATAAATCTTTTGCAGATATAAATTTCAAGGTAGTGCCAACTCTTGATAACTTAGATTTCCGCCAGTAACATTGAACTTCTTTCTGTGCATGAAGGTTCTTCGCTTCGTCTATGGACCCACATAAGCAGCGCTATGGCATGCTTACATCCGCCCTGAGCAGCAACACAATCATGGCATTCAATTGACATTACTTTTTCTTCATGTTCATCAACCAGCAATGTAACAGCATATAGTTTTGCATGAACTTTATGCTCTGGGCAAATCTTGCACTTTACTGTACAAATGTTTCCTTCCCGTTTCAGTTGCACATAACGGATTGCATCATCCCCATAGGATGGTCTTGAAGACCTGAAATAATTGAAATTAATTAGAACAAATACATACACATTGACTTGGTGATTTATCAGATTTTAAGTGTTTACTATGAGGAAAAATACTATTAGTACTAGTAGGTGCTTTAAAGTTATAGAAATGTACTCGTTTTATCGTGTATTAACATAATATTAACTCAAAAGTAGGTAGCAACTTAACAAGCTGTGAGGGAGCTAACCTCAAAAATAAACAATAACAAGTTTATTGTAAAAATAACTTAGGAAAGTAAAAATAAATAAACTCGCATAAGTTCAAAACAAGTTTGATTATATCTAAGTTGGTAATTGGTTGTATCTAGTGGTAAAGATAAATAAATGCAAAATTTACTTACAAGGAAGTTTTCACGTTTCTAAACTCAGACGAGCAAAATTCTTTATTTGTGGCAAGGAAATCGCCTAACATCAAGACATCAATCCTGGGCAAATTTGAGCTGTTTGCCTTGACAAAGCTTGGTTCCATTGTTATAGTCGAGTGGAGTCGATAAATCACACGTAAACGAATAAAAATCAATCCAAATGCGTAATCAGTAGTATTCACAACAAAACACAGTGAGTGAAGGACATTATTGACAGCGGAGTTTACGTTAGCGTGACGTCATGCGCTGTGATTGGTGTTTCAGTAAAAATGGCCGATTGCAGTATTTTAATGTTTTATTTTATTGAAAATCTTATTAATCTCATTGTTTTAAATAAAACTATATCAGTGTTTAAATTTTATTTAATATGTATTTTTTCCTAAAATAATTAAATCGTTGATTTTTTGATACTGTCGTCATGCCTATTCTAGGTTCGATCCTTCGAAAATGAATTAATAACTTTTTGCTTTTTATGTTAATTTATAAGTTTTTAATATGTTTTTATCAATCTTACAATTAATATTATACATAAAAAAATTAACTAGTTTTTTGTAAATATTATATATATTTTTAGCGCCATCTATCGGAAAAAAAGCGTAAACGCGCACTCAAACGTCTACTACCGCCATCTATTGTATAGGGTACCAAGTTTTCCATCTTTTTTCTATGAGATGCACATCTATACCCAATATTATACATAGTCTATTCTATGCACATGGTCTAAATCACGTTTGTTGTTATGCCATCTTTTAGTCAGTGTTGCAAAAGTTCCCGATTTATCGGGAGATCTACTGATTTCGGCTCTTCTTTCCCGATATCCCGATTTCACGACCTAATCTCCCGAATTTCTATTTTGTTTTTTTTTTACTAAGGTGGCAAACAATTCTTAAGACGACAACACTAAAATTAACCTGGTAACACTAAAACAATGCAATGGGATATCGAAATGACTTTAAAATAAGGTTCATTATTGTTTGGTGATGTATGGGGGAAATTCCCTAAAAAATAGATGTTCAAGTACAAGTTGTTTGGCAAATGTACTGAGATGTTTTATACTTTATTATCGTTTCGTTCGTTCGCAAGTGCACACTTTTGTTGTTTTACTAACAATGTCCGATTCCGATGATTCGGATGGGAACACCCCAAGTACTAGCACGGAGCTAAACGAAAATAATGCTCCCAAAATTATAAAGAGGAATGGGAATCACGACCAGAATGCTCTAATTGGCTTAAAAAAAGTGTGAAAGTAAAAAACTACGCAAATTGCAAAAGTTGTAACAAAGATATTATTATTTCTTCTGGTTTCAACGCTGTTAAAAGGCAGTAATTAGCGTAAAAAAATTTTTTTTTAATCTCCCGATTACTCCCGATTTTTGCCTGGAAAATTTGCCGATTTTTAATTTTTGACTTTTGCAACACTGCTTTTAGTGCGTAATTACTGCAAACATAAAATAATTGGATCCTTGGATGGATCAGGTTTGGGATTATTTTTTGGGGGAACTCAACCGAAGTCCAATCAGTATTTATCCTACAAAAGCGTTGCATCAGAGTGATCGCCAATCTGCCACCCAAAGAGTCATGCCGGCCGTGGTTTGTCAGTTTGAAAATCCTTACAGTTACATGTTTATACATCTACGAGCTTTGTAGATTAGTTCGCACCAGTCCACATTATTTCAATAGAATAACTGACCTTCCTAGACGCTATATTTCTCACCGGGCAAATAATTTATGTCAATTAACCAGTGTTGCCACTGGTCATTTGTAGGGTTACCGTACGCAAGAGATGAAATTACCGTATTAAAACAAAAATTGCCGTACATTATTTTATTTACATGTAAAAGAAAAATATAGTCATGAAACAACAACAACAAGTCAAACAAATAAAAAACCTTCTGTTTATGAAAAAGATGCCACTGAATCTATAGATTTGACAGAAAAAGGCAACACAGATCACTCCTCTCCTCCCATCAAATCCATACCATCACTTAATAAGATATCTTCAGTGGCAATCTTTTCATAATCAGACGGTTTTTTTATTTTCGTTATCATTTCGGGAGTTGGTTTGAACCGCGTACAATTCGTATGTTTTCTGGAAATGCACTGTTTGTTTTTTACGCGTACAACGCGTACAATAATGTTGCATTTATAGTAGATGTTAAGAGGCGGTTTCTTTGTTTTGTTTTAATAAGGTTCACAGCGCTGAAGATTCTTTCTGAATCGGCATTTGCATGTGGCAAGGAAAGAACTTCAAGAGCAAATTTTGCCAAATTCTGAAATTGCGGTTCGGATATATGTAATATCTTGCTCCAAAACTCATCAGGTGACATTTTGTCCATATCAAGAAATGAGTCTTCGGGAAGAACTGTTTCCGGTAGAAGTCTCCATTCATCGTCTATGGCCTGTTTTTGTTTATTTGTTTTACCTTTCATGATGCAAGGAACCTTTAGCATCATGGGCAACAGAGTTGGCTCCGTGGTTCTTTGGGCATGAGAAACAGCATTTTTTGGCGATAAAATCGGTAATTTCTGCAGTAATACGTCGGTAAAGTCATATCTATTTCTTATTTGACAACACCCGGTTATAAGGAAATCTCTCGCTCTTTTTAGGAAATCTGAAATCAAGTCTGGCCTTGATTGAATATTCTGGTTTGCTATTTCAGTCATCAGTTGGACCCCAAAATACATACTTTCAGGTCGTAAAAAATGTTCTTCTTTAGTCGGATCAATAGCGCTCATATCATTTGTAACAACATAGTCTCGTTTCATATAACACAACAGAAGCTCTTGATAAGTTGCTCTCATTTTTCTATCTAGTTCTGTTATTGCGACACCGCTTTTTTGAAAATATTCGTTTAGATTCACAAACTTAGGCAGCACCCACTGCAAGAATATAAAATATAGCTTCATGAATGGATCATTTAAGTCATTGAATGTATGCAATGCAGACACAATACGCTCATCTAGCCACTTTTTCGTAAAAAACAGTTTTAAAGATTCCAACTTGTAGGAGCTAATGCCCGTGCAGTTATGTAAAGTTCATGTAATGTTAATGTTGTTGTATACGAATGCAGAAGAATGTTTGTTTATTGAAGGAACGGAGCAAAAGAGACAACCGAAACCGTCGAATAGGTTTATTGCACTAAAATCATGTTACATGTTACACGCATACGCCGCCTGGTCAGCAACTTAATTAGGTGAAATTATGTCAAAACAATGTACAGCTCGTACACAACTGTTCTAGTAATTGATTGACAACTGCTAATAGGGAAAGCCATCGTGTCTGGGAGGGGTGCAGTAGCTTGTGCACTTTAGTATTAGTGAACACCTGGAATTCGACAAATTCAGATTGACGTTTTGAGCTGTGCTTAAAGTATCCATACACGTTTCGGGTAGATCCTCACACCGCCTTGGCAATTTCTTGCACGCTTCGCTTGCACACAGGTGTAACGAGTGGCAGATGCATTTAAAAAATGATTATGCCGGCATTGTTTGACATAAATCGACTAGCTACTGAATTGTGCTGGCCCATCATGACGCTAGCACCGTCAGATGCAAATCCAATTATATTATCTGTACAAACATTTCGGTCCTGAAAGCTTCTAATAATCGAATTATAAATTGCTTCTCCAGTTGCACCTTGATTTGCAGCGTCAAAATCGTCCTTCTCAAATAAAGGTCGCAATTCCCATAGAAGACTCGAAATTTTTTGTGTTTCAGGGTCATAAAGACGCACAACGACGCACATTGTTTTAACTGATGAAATGTCAGTCGACTCGTCCACTAGCACACTGAATTTTGTTGATTTTAACAAAGTTTGTAAATCGCTTTTGTGACATTCCCCAATAACGTTTTTGATTACTCTTGGACATTTTGTTCTTTTCAATTTAATATCGGGTGCAATTTTCGAATCAGGTATACTTTTTATTATTTCACTTAAATGATCCATAGTTTGGAACGAAATGTTATGCTCAGCCATAAATGCACAAAGTTTTAATTCAAGTTCAGCAACAGAATTTTCATGGGCGCAATTAACATCCGATTTTTTGAAAAACGAATGTATCGGCTTAGCAAGCTTTTTATTTTTAATTTTTCGCCAATGTTCAACGTTGAACATGTGTCTCTTTAAAGTAGAAATTTCACAAGATATTTTCACATCACATACTTTACAATATGCCTCATAAATATTATTTTCATCAGGGCCAATCCAATCTTTAAATTCGCCTTCTGATTCCCATTGCGTCCTATACTTTTGGGCTCTGTGTTTGGTTTTCTTACATTTCTTAGGTGTTGACGGACCCGTGGCATCTTCTTCTGAATCCGAGGACATTTTTTAAGTATCACCGGCCACAACACTGCGAAAACACTGTTTCAAAAGTAAAAATAAGTTCTATCTCGATACGAACTAAAAAGTATTGACGCTCGAGCGGCGAGCAAGACAAAATGAATTAAGGTCAAAGAGTATAAGTAATTGTCCTATACCGACTAGAGTAGAGAATTCCCCGAATACCAAAGACAATACAATAATGCAGAGTTGCGTTCTGTTTTACGCAAACGCTGATTACGTTTCATCTACAATTTTAGTGCATTTCGTAAATATAGTAGCTAGTGGTATACCTACCCAATACTTCCTTATGCTATGATTGCCTGATTGCCGTATTTTAGCGTACGGCAATGACCACTCTGCCGTATACCGTACAATTCGTCTTAAAAGAGCCCGAGTGCCGTACGAAACGGCAATTGCCGTACAAACGGCAACGCTGCAATTAACCCCACACCTTGACCTTTTTAAAAAAGGGCCATTCTATATGGCAGTCTTCTTATTTAACCGCTTGCCTAACTCATTAAAAGCCCTCCAGGGAAGAAAATTTGATAATGATTTAAAAAAACTTCTTCTTGATAAAGCTTACTATTCTATAAAGGAATATTTAGAAGTTAATTTAGATATAAATTATAGCAACAAAATTTACACACATATTTAGTACCATAGTAATAGTGCCCCCGCTATGCACCATTTCATAGGGATTGCTTGTAAAGGAGATCCCTGGATCCAATTTTATGGACGTCGCGCGCCGTCGCGTCTCTCTGTCTGTCGGTCACTCTGTCTGACTGACCTGTCAATGTCATCATTGATTTGTCGATTGCAAGACACGAACACGACGACGACGCGCGGCCGTATGGTTACTTTACCCATAAATTTCGCGCAAATTGATTTAAAATACGCATGGTGCAGTTTTTAAAAGTTCTGAATTCAATGACGCTATAATAGTTACGTTATTGTTATAAAATTGATAAAAATGAACGACGAAAAGCAACCGCTACTCACAGGACCGAGTGTTCCTATCGACAACAACGATGTACAAAATGTGGAACTAGTAAATAATCCAACTCTGCCTAAAGATGATGACAAAATTAAAGCCGAATACCACCCTGCGGCGGAGAGAGTCCTGGAACACCCCACTTCGAATTTTGATACCCTTATTCATCTCCTCAAAGCCAACATCGGCACTGGCATATTGGCAATGCCGGACGCATTCAAAAACGCTGGTCTAATATTTGGTAAGTACCTATGTTGTGTTTTAATTTTGTTTATTGTGTTACACGAACACTGCTTTTAATGTAATTAAATTGAACACTTAATACAAATCTTTATTGTGTATAGCAGTGTTTATTGTCCATTTAATTTATCCTGTAAACTTTGCAGGGTCAGTGGTAACAGAGAACCTCTGTTGTAAAGTGTTTAAATAACTTAACTTAAGAAAACAATATGTTTAGATAAGTTTTTGACTAATGTTTTTCTTTATAAAATATTAAAAGTATGTGATCTGTTACATTTTACATTTACAGTAAATTGTTTGTTACTAACACTACAATTATTTGTTTCACATTAATATTTTGTTCATAGTCATGATGTAGGTAACAGTCCTCTGCAAAAGAATTTTATTTCCACAGGTGTGTTTGGAACATTAATTTTGGGAGCAATATGCACGCACTGTATGCATATGCTGGTTCTATGTTCACATGAGCTATGCATCAGAAACCAAACACCAGCTTTAGACTTTTCCGAAGTAGTTGAAGATGCCTTCACATCTGGACCAGTGCCTCTGAGGCCGTACGCTAAGAAAATGAAGTATGTTAATTCAATACTTTTATTAAAACTAGCTTCAGTTTACAAATTGTACTTTGCAACCTTTGCAACAGATTAGCAGTATGAGTTTTATGCCTAATATTATAATAGGTTAAAAATGCACTTTAAGTACCTATTGTTTTTCTCTTTCATATGAGATTAAGTTACATATTTGTATATTTGCATGGCTCTTTAAACTGCTAAACAATAAGACGGTTAGGGTGTAGCAAAGGGGGTCCCTATGGATGGATAGGGAGAACGGGCCATAAACCACCACGCGGGCCCAGTGCGGATTGGTGGTTGCTAAGGACTGCAAATGCAGCCGGGACCAACGGCTTTACGTGCCTTCCGAAGCACGGAGGAGCTCGAGATGATAAAGTTTTGGTCACCTATCCGATGACCGACCTTCTCGAATGCTGCTTAACCTCAGCACCCGCAGACCGGGCGCGCTAGCCACTGCGCCATCGAGCTCCTCAGGTTGGTCAATAGGGCTAAAAAACCGAAGGTGCGTAGGCAAATAAAAATGATTTGACAAAACTGAATCGGCCTACCCTTTTAACCACCTGATACTAGTCTGCCCTATGCTATAGGAGTGAGGCATAGAGGAACAGATAAAAATAACAGGTTTCATTAAATAACAAAATGGAACTGTTGCCTAAACCTATCCGAAACTGTTCCAGTTCCACAACAGCCTGAATCTAGCCCGAAACATGCCTTTCTGTATTCTTGCTTATGGAGGTTACCTTTGTTAAAAAGAGATAACGCTTCGGAACATACCTACTCTTGTCTATTTTAGCTTATGCAGCATACCTTTGTTGGAAAAAGATAGCAGCTGTTAGACCTGTTTCAAACACAGAACAGACAGGTTTTGCGTTCATTCATTCGGATACGCACAAATTACATTGCGATCATTTTTTGACAGATAAAAGTAATTTATTAGTAAAATAAAAAACCTTAGGGGTAAAGAGTGGCAGCGGGCAGGGACAGCCAGCCGTACACCTACAGTTTCTCAATTTGATTCCGTCACATTATAGCTAAGTCGCTCCGTTTTCGAGATATTCTGATTTTTATAAAATATTTACTTACTCAAAAAAAGTCCTAGCTCCATATTAAATACCACCCGAAATTTGGCTATGTCCTGGTTCCATACTAAATCAGATGAAATTTTTCTAAATCCTTTTTTACAAATTTATTCTTCACTTTTAAAAAAAACTGTATCCCTTTTGATTGCTATGATTTTTGTCGTTTTGTGGAAAAAAATAGACTGTATTTTTTGTGCACCCCTTTGTGACACCCAGACCCGTACTTAACTAACCAAAACAAAAGTAAACAATAATAATTGCAAGTACAGAATGATTGTAATTATAAAACTTATGTAGGTACCTATCTAAAGACCTGATTATTTTTTTGGTGACTAACCTTGTTGACAGTATGATTAAGTATCTGCAGTTTTTAGTAAAATTTATGAAATAGGACATGTGTTACATATGTTTTGACAAAATGTTCTTATAGGTATATAATTATAGTGAAACGCCAATAGGTAGCATTACAATCACACAATGATTTACTATCTGACCCACTTATTGTCATAGTGGAAAATATTGATCTGATAGTAAACAACATCAACACTGTCTATTGTTTATCATTATTATGAAACAATTATATCATTCTGAAGTTCTAATTAAATATTTTACTTTGTTATTAGATAGCTAAACAAGTAATATTTTAACATTTTAAAGTTCATTTGTATTTTTTATACTTAACAACAATAAAAAGTATTATGTTAACATAGTCATATTTATTGTTTCAGGAATGTTATCAATGTATTTCTGGTAATAACACAACTGGGGTTTTGCTGTGTGTACTTTTTGTTTGTTGCCACTAACCTTCAAGATACTATGCGTTTCTTCCATGTAAACCTCGGCGTACATACCTATTTAGCAATATTATTTCCAGCAATATTGGCATTGTCCATGGTGAAAAATTTAAAATACTTGACCCCAGTGTCACTGATTGCATCAATAATGACTGCTTGGGGCTTAGTTGTAACATTCTATTATATATTGCAAGATTTGCCGCATACTAGTACAGTAAAATCATTTGCAACTTGGCATCAGCTACCTTTGTATTTTGGAACAGCTATTTATGCATTTGAAGGTATAGGAGTGGTAAGTTCTAGTACCTTTTAATTATTGTTATTAATATTAATTAGTTTTACTTTGGTTTGCATTAGTTTGAACTGATATATACAACCTTATATTTAGTTTATACGAAAATCGAAACACGGGTCAAATATTTTCATTTAAAGATAATATCTTGAAAACTCACGAAGTTACAAGCTTTTTGTGCTGTCCCGTTGTGTGTTTTTAGTAGGGTATACTTTATTTGAGATTTTGTAAATATAATTTGGTACAAAATGTACCTAACATACCTAAAAAATATTAAAATCGATTTTATTACTGATTCTGAACAAACAGTTTTCAGGTTTTGTATAAACTAAAAATAACATTGTATATTACCAAGGTCGCATATTTGATAAATTATCTGCTTCTGCTCAATGCTTGAATTCGGATGTTGATAATAATTTCTAAATAATAAATAATTGAAGAAATTAAAGCTAACTTAAGCAAAGACAAAGTCTAGTCTAGTCTGTATAGGCTATTTGCTTCCCACCATTTAATGTTTACCACTTAAAATTCCAGTTCTATTGAGATTTGTATAAATACTATTAACAAAGTAATCATAAAGTACAATGTATGACTCTTAGTTATATTATAAATGAAGAGTAATAAATTAATTAAACAGAATTGTTAGATAACATTTCTGTTGTGTAATTTTTCCATGCGGAAGATCTCTTCCGCATGGAAAAAATTACACAATCATGATAATCAATTACATTACTGTCTCTTGTCGTTATTAAAAACGCCTATTTGTTTTTTTATCAACTTTGAAACCTACCTATTCGTTTTTTTTGTGCTTACTCCGATTTTTAAAGGTTCCGTACCCAAAGGGTAAAACGGGAACCCTATTACTAAAACTCCGCTGTCAGTCCGTCCGTCCCTCCGTCCGTCCGGCCGTCCGTCCGTCCGTCTGTCCGTCTGTCTGTCCGTCTGTCACCAGACTGTATCTCATGAACCTTGATAGTTAGACAGTTGAAATTTTTACAGATGATGTATTTTTTTATTTTTTTTATTTATATTTTTTATTTAGATGATTATTTGTTGCCGCTATAACAACATATACTAAAAAACAGAATAAAGTAAATATTTAAGGGGGCTCCCATACAAAAGACATGATTTTTTTTTGCTGTTTTTATAGATAATGGTACGGAACCTTTCGTGCCCGAGTCCGACTCGCACTTGGCCGGTTTTTAACTTTAGTTATTATTGTCATTTACTTATTATTGTAATTCCACAAAATAACATTACTTCCATGTTTATGTTAAAAAAACACAGACAGTGTTAGTCAATGTTCACCCTTTTCTAAATTTCGTCCGAATTTGAAGCCTATGATAAGTTATCATCTGGGTGTGTGTCACTGATGGAAAAATGTACGACGTAACATCTGCCATTCGGTTTTGATGCATTGTTTGCCTTCGGCCTTCATAATAATAATAGGATGGTTAATTCCATAACAACACTGTCTGTTCTAAATTAGATAATCAGTACCTATCTCTGTTTTTCAATTAATTATTCTTAACCAAAATATTACCATAGTTAAAAAATATGGTAAGTTTATGCAGTGTAAGGTCACACCTAACCCCTAGTCTGTCCAAAAGCCATATTATGGTACACACGCCTGCAACCTATCCAAAACTGTCAAATTTCTCTAATCGATATTGATCTTTATACCCAAACACTAAGGTTCAAAATTTATTAAAGAAATTTGTCATTTTGAGATAGGTTGATCTGCTGCCGTTTGTACGTAACAATTGATTTAACCATTGTTATACGTTATGGACAGTGAACCTGATATTATACATAAATTTTATATTCCGAGACTCCTCCATATACATTTTAAGAGCGTTTACGCCGCACACTAGCGCCGCCAATGAAAAAAAAACATATCTAGTAATTAGAGATAGAAAATCAAATTATGCTCAACAAACTATTTGAATGAAGTAATTTAGCATTTTTACGTCACCTAATGAACACCTCACATGTTATGGTTTAGTTAAATAAGACGTTACGGCCACTTTTAACTATAACGCCATATTTAACTAAACCATAACATGTCAGGTGTTCATTAGGTGACGAGAAATGCTAAATTACTTCATTCAAATAATTTGTTGAGCATAATTTGATTTTCTATCTCTAATTACTAGATATGTTCATTTTTTCATTAGTGGCGCTAGTGTGCGGCGTAAACGCTCTTAACTACACCAAATCTACATTCCTCCGTGCGCGCAATGTTCTTAAAAAAGGGGCACCAAAATTTTCTCTTCACATACGTATTTGACATGCTATCTATTGTCCCCGCCCGATCCTCCAAATGCCACTAAACGTTTACAGAATACACTAAACATGCACACTAGTTTAGGCCCAAGACACCATACTCGTAGAACAAGGGTACCCCCTGCTACATACTACTTTAAAGTTTATACTGACGCCCCCCACCAACCTTACGGTTATAAAGTTAGGTGTCAGACATCCTTACGCAAGCACAAGGGACCATCTACGTCAGGTCATAACGCCAGATCAGAACACGCCGGTACGCATCCTTCATCCGGTACTTTTAAGACTAGTGTCTCGAGCTAGTTGCCCCGTGGACACGTATAGTCCACTACCTAATATCCAGATAGGTTACCGGAGCTGTAAGCTCGCTCCCTTCTCGTTGCACTAAGAGTACGAATCGCAGATACCACTGCTCGGGTCGTCAACTCTAAATTCGACTACCAAATGTCCTCTTTGGTTGGCGGAGTTGTAAGCCCATTCACTTCTCGGTACCCATCCAGGCACCTGATCAATTCCAAAATCCTACGCGGCTGATTCAACCGGAGACTTTTGCATCTAGCGGGCGCCTCTACTAGTTCTCCAGACTAGTGCCGGAGATGTTGGAGAACTACTCAATGAAAACCACCGAGCAGAACCACCAACTATGGACAACTCACGTGCCCCGCAGATCCTTTCGCTTCAGGCCCCCTCCGGACCGCTACTCGGACCCGCTCGCTGTGCACGAAATGGAAGCCTGGCCAGACCTACCGAATATACATATAAAATTTCATAAAAATCGATCGAGTCGTTTCGGAGGAGTATGGCAACTAACATGAGACACGAGAAATTTATATGTATAAGAATAAGAAATTATTTATTGTATGTATGTATTTATTTATTATATGTATATAGATTTAAACCAACACAACAAACGACAATCATCCCTTTCATCAACATAATTAAAATTCCACGCTATGAAGCCCCCACCGCACGTTCCATATTGCAAGGGACTAATGAAAAATTCCAACATGATGAATCTGAGTTGTTCCTAGATAGATACCGCCTGGCAATGGCTTGTAAAATGTAGTGACTTTTTTTCCAAAGTAGATTTTTTTTTTATTTCGAACACGCGTAAAATTTTGTATTTAAAATATTTCGTGTCTGTTGGAATAAGTCAAATTTCTAGTTATCATCGTTCAAAGTATCATGTACACATGGTTCTTTATTATAATGTAATTATACACACACAGGATAGTAGCGGAGTTTATTTCCATTTTTATTATTATTTTCAGGTATTGCCTCTAGAAAATAACATGAAAACTCCAGACGCATTCGGTGGATGTACTGGAGTTTTGAATACGGGTATGGTTATTGTAGCTGCATTGTATACTGCGATCGGTTTCTTTGGATACCTTAAGTATGGTGAAAACGTATTGGGCAGCATCACTCTAAATTTACCCAACGATTTGTAAGTACTTTGATGAATAACTATATTACTTTATTTCAAAGCTTTTTTTTTAATCACTTATAGCTTTGATTTCAAGGCTCATCAACCGATGAGCAGGAGTATGATGGATAGGAGGAGGATGATTCAATCGAATGCGAACTTTGTGCATATGGAATATGGTTGAAAATTTATTGAAGAAATTTGACATGTTTGATTGACAGTTTTGGATAGGTTTATCCTAGGTTTTTTCTTTAATAAATTTTCAACCATATTCCATATACATAAAGTTTGAAGTAGATTGAGGAAATTCTCAGTTTGTGGTAGTCCGATGTGCAAGCGTGTGAACTATTAGTTATTCTATGATGGAAGCTCTAGTTCATCGGGCGCCCGCCGTAGCCTCACACTGCAAGAAATAATTATGTTCTTGATCCATATTATTGTCGCCCAACAACTACCAATAGTAGTTGGGTCAATATGAGCGGCTCACTATACAGTGTGTTTTGTTTTAACTGAGACAGTATGGGATAATCTGAAACTATAAGGAGATACAGAGAATCTGTCATAGAAACCATTAAGTCTTTTTTTAAAGTCGGAGCAGCAGAAGTCAAGGTTTCATGCTGTCTCCAACACTGTTCCTGCTGGATATCAATGATATGGTTTTGTTATTTGTGTGGCAATGCATGACGGCTTTTATAGTTATTATTACATTATTATGTATCAAAGTAGTAATAATACAATTTCTTTATTCAAGTAACAAGGACTCATAGGGTTAGTAACAAATGGACTTAAGAACTACATACATACATAATAATATAATTTAAATTAAGCTAGGCCTGACATAGTATTATTATTAAAATAAATTAAATTACAATTACTTAAGAAATACACTTTGTTATACAAATTTACTATGACCATGACAATATAATTTAAATTAAAACTAACAGAATACAATTACATTAGAATATACAACCACCTAATAGAACCTTCCTACACGGGCAAACCTATTTCGCCATGCAGTGGAGAGAGTTAGAGAGAATACTGTCGAAAAATTCATCGACTGGTGGCCACGAAAGGCTGTCAGCTTTAACTCGAACAAGGCACATGTTGGCGTGTTTACTGTTAAGGAAAAAAGAACATTAGTAGTACTTTATGTTTTAATAAAATTAAATATGCGTTTGTTTTTAGATTAGCGCTAAGCGTTCGCGGTGTTATGGCTGCGTCTATATTTCTATCTTATGGACTCCAGTTCTACGTGCCAATGAACATTGTGTGGCCGTTTGTGAAATCGAAATTGACATCGGAGGAATCTCTGAAACACGGCGAGGTTGTGACCCGAGTCGTACTTATCTTCATTACATGTAAGTTGAAAAAAATATACTGTCGTTGTCAAACTAAAACTTGCTATATGGAAAAACAGTAGTTATGACATAATCAAAGAAAACCTTTTCTTGTAAAATTTAACACAATGGTAATTCAAATAACCATGGCCAAATTAAAGAAAGCTGCAAAACACATAGTATGTTTAAGCCCATAGCAGTTTTTGTTTATGAATGATTATGATTAGTCACTAAACTACTTAAAATTATCAAAATTAGCAGATTTTGGTTTAACAACAATGATAGTCTTTAACTCGTGGTACAGTCCGTAACAAATTGATCATAGCAAACTAAACAGTAGATTCATTTTCACATTAAATTAAAATGAGTCATATCCCCTTAACTTACAGTCTATTTTGGAATGAATCATAATTATGAAAGTGTTTTTTCTTAAATAACAAACACAAAATATAAAGTCATATCTCACTCGAGTTCTTCCCGTAATAACACGTGTTGTGAGACTCCATTTTAATTTCTATCTACCGTACAATTATACCTTTACTTCTAATAATAAAAATACTTGAAATTGGCTAAATGCTAAACGCGAAGCCGTTAATTAAGATAATTAATTAATAAAGTCATATCGACTATTAGCTGATGATTAGATTATCTAGACAACTAATTGTAATTGCCCATTGATTGCGGTTTAGGAATATTCCATAAACGCCTAATGAAAGCACAACTATCTTTATTGTTATGAAAAGTGCGATTTACAGCAAATTTTGGTGGTAGTTTGCACGGTACGCATAAGTGAAAAAAAGAGACTTAGGGCTATATTTAATAGTAAGTGCAAACAGTTGCTAGTTAGAATTATAATAGCATTTTTCCTTTGTACGTTTGTATTTGCTGCGTTTGACATGCATTACATAATTTCAGAGATACAAATTATTACTTACCTCTCTATACTTTCTTTTTTTAGTAGAGGTAAATAAAGTTTCTTATTATTATTTCTACGCATAGGCTATTGTTATCGCCCGCCTGCCAAGCGTGGCAATTACGGCAAATACCCCTCATATCCTTGGGGGAGGCCTTTGTCCAGCAGTGGACGTCTTTTAACTGAGATGATGATAGGCTATTCGTTCAAACAATCCGTGTAACTCATTACTTTTGTAATATGAATGTCGCAGAAAAGGAATTCACTACTTAGAACAGTTAAAAGTCACCCTTATTATACAGTCATATATCAAAGCAGTTTACACCGACAAGATGTTATTTATTCAATAATGTAACATTAATAATTACGCAAGATTTATATTCAATCGGCATCATAACTCTCACTCTCGGCCATTTGGTATGCTTCAAGCATTTATAATTTTCCATAACCTTACCTGCCATATTCAAGTTAATACTTGTATTACCAAACACCCTGTTATATTTTCAAGATCACTAATATTCAATTACATGATCACGCATTGAAAAATAACACCCCAGATAATCTTCACTAATTAACTCGTTTATATATAAATATTCGAGCTTCATTCATTCGTTATCTCGTGTTTACTTATTTGCTTTTGCTAATAAAAGAAATAGTTAAATATTAACAAAGATTAATGACTGACAGTTCGTTGACCTTATCACCTTACGTTCTCATTTCTCTCAAGATACGAATAACCAGCGATACGTGACGGAAATTTTAGAAATCTAGATATCTATTTAATAACTGGCAGATATGATACGAGATATGAGTCATGATAGCCTAATTGGTACACCTGACTCGGTATGTCGGGGGATGCAGGTTCGGATCCTGCTTGTGGATTTTTTCAACACCCTTTCTGAATAGCAGATATTACTTTTTTTTGTTAACATTACATGCATTTATGAAATAGCCATGTTTGCGCGAAGTAACAGAAATCTATTTGAAAGTCACCACAGATCACGCACTATTTTGTCAATTGTACTTAAACCCTTGGTGAACTAGTTTCCTATCAAAGAAAATTGTGTGTATGACACCAAAAATAATGAATAACTTGCCAAAAGAATTAAGACGAACTGAAAAATTTAACAAATTTAAGAGCGCATTGCAGAGGCTTCGTCCCCACTCTACCCGATCCCATTTCTACCAGATTTAACAGAGACGCCTCATTTAAAAGTATTATTATTCAGTAGCGGAGTTTTCACTGACAGAGATAAATGATTATTGTATTTGAAATTATAATTTGAATTATTATTATTATTTAGTTTTAATGTAGTATACAATTTTATTTTGTTTGGAACTATTAGTAGATAACATTGTAATTTTAATGTATTTTGTATTTCCCCGAGTCAGATCATAGAGGCTCTTGATTTGAAAGTAAATAATATTTGAATTTTGAATTACTTAATTACACCTAGACAACTATAACAAATATATTATAGATTATTTGAATAATGATACTTATTATAGTTGTGTAACCTTTCTTTATGTACTTGTATTTTTAACTGTGTGCATCCATAGTACGAGGTATTAATACGATCATCGCCTCACTTCAATATTATAATAAAACAATTGAATACACATGAACCGCCTAGATATCGTATCTGCCGTTACCTATATTGCAATAAATATGTTATCTAACAGGCGCACAGTACTGGTGAGGTCATCTAATGCGTTATCTCTCTTTACAGTTTCAGCGGCGGCGTTAATACCCAATTTGAGCGGTATTATATCCCTCGTCGGTGCATTCAGCAGCTCGGCTCTGGCACTTATCTTCCCGCCCTTCATCGAAATCGTAACATTCTGGCCTGACCAACTCGGCAAACACAACTGGAAACTGTGGAAGGACGTCTTCATAATGATTTTCGGTATAACGGGATTCGTTTTCGGTACATATGCCAGCTTAGAAACCATCTTGAAACATGCATAAGCACATCACGGTAACCTGACGATATACATAGCCAAAGTAAAAAGATTTTCTTTTATGATTATAAATGATATATTATTATGCATAACCATGACAATAATTGTATGTAGATTACATTTTGGATCTGTTTTGCTTTTAAGTACATATATTTAGCTTATAGATGTCGCATTTTAAAAGTTAGATATGTTAAACTGCGATTGCATTTGTTTTAAGAGCCTTTTAGTGTTAGATATAAACATTAAATTATATTAAATTTGCAAGTGATAGGTGTAGAGATCTTTTTAGTGGTAAAAGCTAATATTCAGTGTTATATAATTTAATTTGCCAATGTAGCCAATTCTGTACCTGTCGGTATTCTTTTGCTAATGTGATATTTTATTTATTGTAGGTGATAATTATAGTTAATTGTAACAATATTAAACTTTGATTTACTATAAAGTAATCATAATATATTACAAAGCGGTTTACCTTAGTATTTTTAAGAATGAATAGTGTTAATATATATTAAGGCTTTGTTACCTTAAATAAATTATTCTATTGTATTTCAAACGCCTCGGAGGCAGAGTAAAGCGCTTGGCCCATACCCAAAGGTCTGGGCAAAGTGTATTTCGGATTTGTCGATGCATAGCCTGAGTATCTGATCACCAACCCGCATTTGGCAAGTGTGGTAGTGGTAATATGCCATTACCCATTAATTGTAGTGATGACTTGATTGCAATGATGGAGGCCTTTGCCCAGGAACAGTTATACGCTATTTATTTTATTTTATTTTTATTCCAAACTACCTATAGCAGAGAGAAAATATTTTTATTAACATAAGTCTCAAAATGTGCTGCTATGGATACATTACTTAACTGACGTGAGCTACATCTCGAATACATATTTGATAAAGAAAATGAGATTGATTCCTTAAGGAAATACTTTAAAGTATATACCTATTGCACGCAATGATATCATTGATTGCACGTGTTTTGTTTTTTTGTAAAGCATTTTCATTCGCCATTGTTTTTAAAGGTTTATAAAAAATGTTATAATGGTTATTTTAATCACACTAATATTATAAATGCGAAAGTTTGTTTGTATGTATGTGTGTATATTTGTTGCTTCTTCACGCTGCAACAGATGGATGGATTTGGATGAAATTCGGCATATGATAGTTTATAACCTGGATTAAAACATAGATTACTTTTTATCCCGATATTCGCACGGGAACGGGAACCACGCAGGTGAAACCGCGAGCGACCGCTAGTCTATAATAAACTACACAGCTAAAATGTTGTTATTAGTATTTTACATTTATTTTTTGATAATTTATTGTATTTGTTGTTGCAACTTTGTTATTAGAATTATTAATGGATTTATATGATGCATTTATTTTCAAGCGTTAACAAGATAATTATGGAATTTTTGAAACATCTGTTATTATATTTTACTTTACATGAGTGACTATTTTTATTGTTTTTTAAATATTGAACACAAGATAGTAAAAAGTTGTATTTAAGGTAAGGTAACTTAAAATAAGTAATGTTTCTTTAAAAACTCATTATAGTTTTTATAATAATAATATACAGGATGGAAGAATTCACTCCACATAGAGGAATAGCAATTTTTACCTTACATTTTAAAGAAAGTTAACTATATTAAAGGGTTGACTATATTACTACTTTAATAAATAATAGGGGGGAAGAAGATAACTTTTTGTTAATTTCTAAAAGGTAACAAACGTCTAAAAATCTTGTCTATGATTATGTCTTTATCTGAGCTCAAACGGACTTCGGCTGACTGCGGCCTCCTCGCCGGATTATAAATAGATTAAAATACCGTTATATTCTCTATTTCTAATATACAAACTATAATAAAGCAATTTAAAAAAAATGTAATTTGTGATTTTGTCAAGAAATAAGTCTTAAATCAAGGTAAAAGTAAAAAAAGCTTTCATTATGGTAAGGTAAGCTCACCCTCAGAAGTGTTATTAAATTTGTGATTCTATTCGGTTGCCTTCCTTCATCAAGAAGATGACAGATATTGGATCAATCAATTTATTTCCTAAAAACCAAATTATATTTGATATTTTTTGTAGTTCCCCTATGTGTGGCGTTCGTATTCGCCATTCTTTATATTTGTCTCAGAATACAAAACAATCTGTATTCTGAGATATTTTTATAGCATGAGTACATCACAGACAATTTTTTATCTTAATGTATGTCAGTAATGTGTGTCGCTTTGATCTGCCTTGTTATATTCTAATAGAAAATTTTCTTGTATACTTATCAATCGACAGCTATTCGTATTACAATATTATACCTTTAAATATATTCAGATGTGGGAATTCTATATTGTTTTATTTCTATTGGGCTGTGTGGTAGTGACTTTTATATATATATATATAAATACCACTTCCCCTTCCGCTCGTGTTAATACGCGACTAAGGTATTACAAAGTACAGAAAAAAGTAATTTCTTTCCACGATCACGAATTGGAGTGTCATTCCAGCAGTGCCACTCTTGGATTTTGAAATTAATTAATGGTGACAAATTGCCAAGTTAAGTGTGTAAGGTAATTGAGATATGGAACTTTTTATTTTTTATTTTGTTTGAGCTGTGTGGTAGATAATACGAAGTGCAGAAAAATATTTTTTCCAGCGAACACTAAGAGCATCGAACGCGAACGCCTCGGTGGCCGAGTGGCAGAGCGCTCGGCCCGATACCCGAAGGTCCCGGGTTCAAATCCCAGGTCGGGCAAAATGTATTTCGGATTTTTCGATGCATAGCCCGGGTTTGTGATCACCAACCCGCATTCGGCAAGCGTGGTGATTAAGCCATTACCCATCAATTGTAGCGATGACTTGATTTCAATGATGGAGGCCTTTGCCCAGCAGTGGGACAGCTATAGGCTGTTTACTTACTATACTAAGAGCATTTAATTTTAAGACCGCACCTGCTATGGTGGGCTTAAGTAATCTATTGTGGCCACTTGTAGGAAAATATATTCGCAATAGAATTGCTATCATTATAATAAATTATTAAGTGTATAAATAACAGTTCAAACATTATTTAGCATTAAAATATGTTAAAGACGTCTTAACGAGGAGTAATAATATTTTAAATATAATGCACTAAGACTAACCGACAAAGCAGATAGATCTAAATCCTTTGCCTACTAATAAGTAAAAGAGTTGAGTAACAAACTTTTGTCTGTGGTTCATTTAAAAAAAAAATCTATATTAATATAAATTGGTATTTTAATGATGGTTAGACATTAATTGGTATTTTGGTGTTATCCTAGACTAGAGTATTATAAATATAACTTTGCGTCTAAATATTTTCTGGAAAAAAAGTTATTGAAATGTTAACTTAACTTTTTAGTAATATTTAAAGTATACTATTCTGTAAATTGCATAACAAGGCAAAATTAATCGCAGGAAACCCAGTTTGAAAATAATACAAACAAAAATAGTGTTTTTTGGCTGAACAAATAAAAGTAATTCTTATTTATTGTCGAACGAAAGAACCTTTTTACCAAATGCCACGTGCATCAGTTCCCGGACGTAATTTTTGGAGGAATGAATAACTCTATGGTGAAATGTCATTCACCGACAACAATTAAAAAATGTCGGAATCGTGTCAAGACGGTAATTGTCACGGAATTAACGAATATGGGGCCGACGAATCACCCACCAAACTTATCGTCAATTACATTCCTGAAGTCATGACCCAGGATATGATGTTTTCACTATTTTCGACTATGGGTAAACTAGAAAGTTGTAAACTGATAGCGAACCGAGGCTATGGGTTCGTAGAGTACACTTGTCCTGAAGATGCAGTTAAAGCTCGAAAAGCCTTCAACGGCCTTTTAATGCAGAACAAGACGCTGAAAGTGTCCCACGCACTTCTTAATCCGGAGCTGAAACCCCCGACGAAACCGGAAGCCGATTGGAACCTCTACGTGTGTAACCTGCCCAATGAACTGACCTTGCAGGATTTACATGGACTTTTTGCACAATTCGGTAAAATAGTTAATTCTCGCATAGCCGCAGGTATAGCATTTGTTTTATATGAACATCAGTATGAGGCGGAGAGAGCCATTCAAAATATAAATGGCAGTACCCCTCCCGGTTTTTTACACCCGTTAACTGTTAAGTATGCTAATAAAAGTAACCCAAACAAACATAAAAACAATAATAATAACTTTACTAAAAACCCTTTGGTAAAGCCTTTCCATTGGATCAATCATATGGGTGCTATGGGTGACCACAACTCTCCGAGTACCTGGTCTATTTATATTTATAACATTGCTCCTGAAGTGGAAGAGTTAACTTTATGGCAGCTGTTCGGTCCATATGGTGCTATTGTGTCTGTAAAAATTATTAAAGATCATCAAACTAATAAAAGTAAAGGATTTGGTTTTGTTACGATGAGGAATTATGACCAAGCTGCAATGGCGATACAAGCGCTTAATGGTTATGTTCTACATGGCCAACCTCTGTCAGTTAGTTTCAAAACGCAAAAAAGATAATGCTGCAATAAATACTTGCAAATAACAATATCAATACCGTAATTTATAGACAAATAATACTTTTAATCATTGATTGGCATTAACACACTGCATTGAAATAGACCTGACGATACTGCCCATGTACACATGACCATGAAGTGTGAAGTCTCTGGACACTTGTTGAAAATATTATATTACTTTGAGCTATCAACATTGTTAAGTTTGTTTCTTATTATGAATAATAATTTATTCAGTTTGCTCGTTAAATGTTTCAAGTTTACTAGAAGTTTAAGATTTGTATTGAAGGTGATTGTTGTTTGGATTTTCAACATCAGTTGTAAGCGAAAATGCTTTCATTATTTTTATCTATTATTTAAGTATAATAAACCATTTTAAAGAAAGTGCTTTTACAAGATCTTACTAATTGATAAGCCACATTGAGATGTTTAATCAGCTACTAGTTTTAGTTGTACACTTTTTTATAACATGATGTCTATTTAGGTAGTGAAAACGAAATCTAGATTATATCATATTTATACATTTAGCATAAAATTTGCTGAATTAAAGTTCATTTTCACAATTTTAAAAGAGTGTTTTGATTTATTTAGTTATTTATTTGATTATAAAATGTGTTCAATGTTTTAAAATTTTATATTATATTGTGAGCTATAAGCTTTAAGCTTTTATTGGTATTTTAACAATCAGAAGACAAAAGATCATGTAAAATATACCTAAGTGCCCTATTTAAATATACATTTTATAGAATAAATCATTCTTAATTACTTGATTTTATAAATGACGTAATATTAAGTATCCCTATGACTATTTATATTGACTTTTTATTGAATAGCATGAGCATAGACTGATAAACACACCTGCCACATGTTTGGCTGTTCTGTACCTACTTCAAATTATGGTAGTTGCTAAAATAATAGTGGCATATATTTGTTAATAGAAAACTTGTAAATTTATCCTTTCATTTCCATAGTAGGTACAAAAGCAAATTATCCTTAAAATTTAAAATATCCTGTTTGTAATGTTCAATGTCATTCTAATAAGGCCTTGTATGCCTTTCTTGTGAGTCATATCATTACTCATTATCTAACAGAATGGATTTACAAAAACTTACTGAATTATCTATTGATAATGAGTGATTTCATAGTTTCTTGAAAGATATAGTATGTTCCTCAGTGAAGGTAATAATTTGTTTGAAAATTTTGATGATAATTTTTGGTGGTAAAGAGTTTAGCTACCTAAAGCAAATGATGATGACCATCACCAGATGATGGTGGTGATGATGATGATGATGATAATAATGGTCTACAGACTACAGTTAAATTCTTATGATCTTAATGAGATTAATAGGAATAATTTTCATGTAAAACGAAATAATACTAAATACTATTTATATATCTAACGTTGTAGCAACTTTATCATAGAACGGACTTATACATTAAAAGCACGATACAAGTGAAGTAGCGCTGGTGGTGCTATCCCCGGTAAAGAACGACACTAGTGGGACAAGTTAGTTATCGCAGCTATTCATAGATGGCGTTGCTGATCGGGTAAAAATGCAGAAAGAAATAATTATTGTAAGTAATATTCTAACTAAGTGCAACATACTAGAAATATAATACGGAATCGTGATTATATTTTAAAAAGTACAGGGATGTTTTTCACGTGCGGAACTCAAACCCGCACCTCCTAGCATCCCGGTTCAGGTGTCTCCTACCATAAGACTATCGTGGTTGTATCCAGTCGTAGAATTTGTAACAGTTTACAAGTTTCTGTGTTGCAACATACCAATGTAAAAGTTCAAATACACCACAGTTTCTACAGCTTAAAAAAAATTATGCTGTTTCGGGTTACTTAACTTCCGCTAGATGGGCTTCCAAAATGCTCTAAGGCTTCCAACTTAGAGCATTAAACCAACGCTTCCAACATGGTTTTAGCATGGACTAAATTAATCCTAACAGATTATTTTACTCGAGTCACAAAACAAAGTTCCAATGGTACCGAGAAATAAAACCCAGACTAGATTTAAAAAACAAATTGGATGAAATTGCAAAAGTTGAGTAAAAATAAATAGCGAATATGAAAAATTGGATTCGAGCAGCACAAAACCGGTCGTTGTGGAGATCCTTGGGGGAGGCCTTTGTCCAGCAGTGGACGTGTTTTGGCTGAGATGATGATTATGAAAAATTGGAAGATTAATGCTCTCCTTGGCTCCGTTGGAAAGATGTCACAGTTTTGTTGAGATTTTCCAACACGTTCGCAGTAAATTGGGCTCTCAACCGCAAAAATAAATATTATGCGTAACTATATTATCCGCACAGCCTTTAACATTATTTTTTCTCTGCTTAGAGCGAGTTACCTACCTACGAGTTTCGGTCGATTCGGTAAAGTTTTGTTTTACAAGTTCATCATTATTAGACGGCGTTTCACTAAAGTATCTTTATCGAGTAATACGATATAGTTACCATAGTGAAATAATTCGCACTCACATAAGTAGTAATAAGGAAAGAGTAAAGTCGATACTCTGAGGTCAAGTTACAATAACCATGCAATTAAAGCCATAAATACTGGGTTATTTTAGGGGTGTAAACTTCGATCATCTTAACGTGTAAAAATCGAAACGAAGACAAACTTTGTTTTCATCCAGTCCTTTTCTTACTCATCGAACATTTAAAAACAAAGTAACAATCTAACAGTAGCGTAATATTGTCTGAAGCTAACAGGCCTTTTACTAATTGTTTACAGCATATTAATAATAATTAACTACAAAAAAGGGTTCAACCTATTTGAATACAGCTGTTACATGTAGCTCTATGGGAACATACGCAACGAAAACAACTGCAAAACACCTGCAGAGTTAGCGAGTAGCGCGCATGCTCTCACGCGCTCTGTGAATCGATACTTTTATTTAGTGGTTGTATGTCACGCGACTAATTTTGTTTCTAGTTTTTATTTCTATTAATTAAGAATTTCTTTTCATAGTGAAATAGTGTGCCGCTGAAGTGGCCGTGGAGGGAGAGGGTACTGTGGCGGGAGGCGGAGGCCTCGCCGTGAGTAGTAAGGTAAGATTAACATCTAATACGTTACTACATTTCTTACTCGGTTACCTCAAAGATAAGAGTGTTTTTTTTATAAAATTACGAAAACAAACATTATACACAAGGACTCGACCTAATTCTATAGAGTTACTTGAGCATACTTTAAATCTGTAAAAAATAGCCAGGTATTTCATTCCTTGTGTGAGCCGTTGAAAAAGCTTTTTTACAACCTATGGCTACTGTTCTGCATTATTTCTGCCTAGATATTAGATCCTGACCCGTCTACTTATTCCAGGGGCATTTTGTGCCTGCCTACCTAACTACTTAAGACTCGCAGATATCTAGATCGTCCTATAGACATATGAATCTTATGATTGTATTCATTTTTATAATTCGAAAATATTAAATAACCTAGATATTAAGATTGTTGTTTGAATGACAGACTGATTATTGTTGTTAAGGATTTTCAACGACTAAGCGATGCTTGTACCTATACCTACATATCATACGGATACAACTGCTGGTTAGTAAAGGTAAATGCTTTACGCAAACATTTTGTATATTGCGAGGTTCGTCTACGTGAATCCTGCCGATTCCTGTCGTTAAGTTATAATGTATTTTCGATCACCGTATTTAGTATTTATGAAATACCTTTATTTTTATTACACTAGCAGAACTTTACCTTCGTCTCACTTGATTAAGTGACGATAAGCCCAATGGTGGGCGCACTTCACCCGGAATCCTCAACTACTGAGGCATTTGGCTATCTTATCTCTAACTGTCGGAGCTCAACACTGCTCAACAGTGCTATTAAAATTGATGTTATGGCGACATATTTAGATAAGATAGTGGTAGCTAGCCAGGCGGACTTAAACAAGCCACAAACCATACGAGGGCAAACATGTGCTACCCGCTGGGAATCGAACCCGGGACCTCTGAGTCTGAAACCGGAGGTCTTAACCACATTTTTTTTTGGATTAAGTTTGCTGATGGTCTAGAACGGCATTTTCAGCGTCACCGGACCCGAGGGTCTCGACAGGGATTTGGAAGAAGGAAGAAGATTAGGTAGGCCACCCACTTAAAACCATTGTACATCCCCTTCACGTGCCGCTAGGGTGACTGGAATCACCGGTTGTGGCAATCACCGTGTTCACCCTGGCGGCGGATACATGCTCTACCTTAGGACTAGCGCTGACCACAGAGTCGGTATATAAAAAAAAAACCGGCCAAGTGCGAGTCGGACTCGCGCACGAAGGGTTCCGTATCTAATCTATAAAAACGGCAAAAATCACGTTTGTTATATGGGATCCCCCTTAAATATAAATTTTATTCTGTTTTTTAGTAATTGTTGTTATAGCGGCAACAGAAATACATCATCTGTGAAAATTTCAACTGTCTAACTATCTCGGTTAATGAGATACAGCCTGGTGACAGACGGACAGACGGACGGACGGACAGCGGAGTCTTAATAATAGGGTCCCATTTTACCCTTTGGGAATGGAACCCTAAAAATGGTCGGTGTACAGGTGTATCCCAGCCCGGGGGCGGCGCGCGGCGTGTGGGCGCTGCCGCAGCCGCCCCCCTGCTCGATGGCGGCTGAAGAGCCGCTGCCGCCGTGCTCGCCGATGTCGCCAGACGCGCCGGCCGCCCCGCCGCGCACCATCCACAGCTTGTACCACCACTCGGACCTGCACCAGCTCATCTTTGAGGCTGTGCGCTCTGGGTAATCCTTTTTCTACTATAAAAAGCTGTATCTTCGTAGTCGTTGTCACTCTTAGTAGAGTGGTCGTGTTCATCCACAAAGGTTTTAGGAACGGTGGCATGTTTCTCAATCACAATTCTTGCCGCAATTCCGCAAAAAGCTATAAATTATAAAAAATAGTACACAAATAACATATTAATAATTGGTGTGATGCAAAATTTTCTTCTACTTCATCGACTAGTGTTGTTGATATATAAATCTTCTGTGCGTGTGTATGTTATTGAGCTCCTTCTAAACGGCTGGACCGATTTGGATGAAATTTTCTGTGTGTGTTCAAGTGGATTCGAGAATGGTTTAGATTTACAATTGGACCCGGTAGATGGCGCTGCTAGGTATAGGGGTCCATCATGGGATACGGATGTTTTTAAGCGGACGAATGATTTGTTTGTTTTGTTGTCTTGGAAACTGTCAAAGCGGTACGAAGTCCACCGGTCAGCTAGTATATTATATTAAACCAGTAGAGTACAGTCATGTTCAACTCGTAAAATTAAAAATGAAATCAAACAGGAAAACATTAAAACAGTTCTTAAGAAATACTTTTATAAACAGACACTATATGTTTACACTTGAACAAGTCTGCACTAAATTGGAGCAGCCTAGGTATATACCTATACGTGGGCGCACGCGCACATCTGGATTTCAATTTCCTATTCAATGACGGTGTATGTTGTTATCTGTGCGTGCGCAGTCGCTTAATTTATTAAGAAGATACCTACCTGCGGTAGCACTTTTTTTTGTATTGCCGTCCTGAGAACCTATTTAGTCAAACCTAATTAAGGCTTTACTATTTACCAATTTTGTACCTATAGTATAATGTCTTGCTAATATATTATTAGTCCATGCTAATAAATAATAAAATAAAATAAAAAAATAGGTAGACTTTACATATGACGTTGATGGACTTACGTCGGAGTGCCTAAGCCCAGATTGTCATGCTCGTCCTACCAATACCTATTTTGCCGGCCGCTGCAGTAATGCGTACTATTTATACCTACACCCTTGATGGTCCTTCGAGCCCTTAGAGCATTAAACCATTCGAGCCAGATCATTTCTTATCTTACGAAGATTGAATTGTGATTTATAATTATAGTTAGTTTTGGTTATTCAGACTATTAACGCCTCAGTAATTTAGTGGTTAAACCAACGGTCTCAGACCTGCTTGCAAGGCTTGAAACCGGTTCAAAATTAACCGGTTTCATTAGGGTAAAACCTGTACTACCTATCGTAAAGTACCGTTCCGGTGCGGAACCAAATAGGAGCGATATTTCGAACCTAAATAAACCGGTTTATTCCTAGCGATCGCTGGGATAGTGAGATGCATTGACACGCTGCGACTTGTTGTAACTTGTGGAACTTGTTGAGCGCAGTCTCATTTTGATAGTTGCGCGCATCCTATCAACATGGGTCGAAAACGTAAATCAAGTATTTATCATTACTTTGAGCATAATTTTAACCGGTTAATAAAAAAAACCCATTTTTTTGTAAACCGGTTCAAAACCCGGTTCAATGGAGCGTAACCTTTATAATAAAGTTCCATGCATAGTTTAGTCAAACCGGTTCAAAAAATTAACCGGTTTCCAAGCCCTGTCTGAATGCAGTTCTTCCTTGAGACGGTGCGCTCTTTGGTAATTTGTTATCCAACAGGGCTTGATGTTCCTTCGTGCCAGAAAAGAAATGATTCTTATCTAATACATAAAAAGATTTTATTTAGCAATGATAGTTCTGGCTTGTTGATTAAGTTGGGAAAACTTAAGTATAATAAAAAAAATCATTTTTTGTAAATTGCATACTAATGCATGGTGTTTGCCTTGACATCAACACATTTTCTTATATTGCTGATTCCGGCAAATGATACGGTACCGCAGCCCATGGACGCTTGCAACACCGAGGGTATCACGCGTAACACGCGATGATGATTTTTTTGTTAAAATTGAGAAGTGTACCTATTGTAGTAATATATATGAATGTAATCTGTGTGCATTTTTTGCCGTGTTGTTTTGTGTGTCGGTGCAAATTCGTTGTTTAGTTGATTTACACTTAGATGTGATTACATATATATTTAGTTACATAAAAAAACTAATACAGTAGTGACATCATGTCCCCACTGCTGGGGCACGAGCCTTCCCTATGGATGGATATGGAGAACAGGCCATCATAACCACCACACGGGCCCTGTGCGGATTGGTGGTTGTTAACGACTGCTTATGCCGCCGCCGCCGCCGGGACCAACGGCTTTACGTGCCTTCCGAAGAACGGAGGAGCTCGAGATGATACTTACATCTTTCATACTTTTCAATAGTGCAATAGTGACATACTCGGTATTTATTGGCACGGGGACAGATTTTGTAAATCATCATAATCATCAGCCTATACTAGTCCACTGCTGGACATAGGCCTCTCCAAATGCACGCCAATGAGCACAATCCGCGTAAATGTATTTTAACAATGTTCGAAAATTTAAATATTTAACTACAGCTCTGAAATTCTCTCTCTTTCTCCTCCTTAGCGAAGTATCAGAGATCGAGCGTCTCGTGGAGAAGTTGGGTGTGGAAGTGTTGAGTGCTCGCGACCAGCACGGCTACACACCTGCCCACTGGGCCGCGCTGGACGGCAGCGTGGCCGTCATGAGATACTTGGTGGAGCGGGGGGCGCCCATAGACCTGTCTTGTCTGGGCACACAGGTTAGTATTGACAAACCAAACTATTCCAGCTTTTAGTGCGCCCTTCGGTCAAACGTTTCCGAAAATTAAATTAATTATAGCTATCGTAGCGGCATTGGCGCCAGTGTTCGGCACTTTAAACCCAGTGTTCGCCACAGTTTCCGTCGCTAAAAAATAACATAGTTTTATTTTATGTGTAACATCTTTCCTCTCGCTTTCTTGCAATTTGAGTGACTGATTTCGTGAAATGGGACGGAAGTGTGTAACAGGAAGTCGGGGAAGCGCGCAAGCGCGCGCCTTTTGATTTGACGAATGAGCGCGTGGTGGTAGAGTCGGATGGCCGTCGGATTGGTACCAACCAATCGAGGAAGCGCGCACCATTTGATTTGACGAATGAGCGTGCGGTATTGCATTACTCTTAGTGTCAATTAAGTAAATACAATTTTCATTAAAAATAATTATTCTTTGTTAAGGAAAATCATTTCAAATAATACCTGACCCATTTTTTCCAGAATATAATGTTAAAATTGCATAATACTAAGGTGAGATGTCAAATGTTACACATCAAGCTACTACTGTAAGGTCGTTTTTTTTAATGATTAAGGCGACGCATTGGAAATTTACGTGGCGGGATCTTGATTTTTCCCAACAATTACAAAACCTATGAAAGTGATATTTGATGACATGATTTTTCATTTAATTGACTTCATTATGCTAGTTGCAGAAACACGATTTGTCAACTTTTATAACAGAGAAGAATATATCAAAGTAACCTCTTTTAAAACATAGATTTGCATTTTACAAGCAAACTAGACCTATTTAAGCATCTAAATTTTTTTAGTAGATTAGTCTTAACACACACTTCAATATGCTAGTTAATTTTTTTTAAATAATTTGTAGTTTTAATTTGAAGGAAAAAAAACAGTTTTTCTTATGGTACGGGGCGCAAACGTTCCGTATTAGATTAATTGGTTAACGATGCGTCGCCTTAATGAAAAAATGGCGATCGAAGGTTCCTGTCCAACACTGGGTGCCACTACCCTACGTAATAAAATTGTTGAAAAAACACTTATATTTTATACAAAAACGCAACAAAAAATATGTAAGTGGTGTTAATTTTTCTATTCGTTTGCAAGTCGACCTGCAAGTAAAAATTCCAACCAAACATTGCTTGGACTCAACACTACATTTTTACTTTTTATTTTCAAGTGCTAATTGCTGCACTGAAGCTAAATTAAATATTTATAAAATATGATAATATGACATGGCGCACTGTGTCGCTATTAGCACTCAAAGAATTGAAAAAGCAGTGACAAAATTCAACGCTTACGTCAGCCTTCCCGGTAGCATAGCGGTCAGTGTAGCCGCCCGGATTGCGGAAGACCCAGGTTCGATCCTGGCTGGGTCGGGTATGCGTTTAATTCTTCAACAGTACGTTTTGTAATTGCATTTTTGTATGCTATGGACTTCAGGAAAGTATCGCCTAAATTCATTAATTTTTCTTCCATGTTTAGGGACCACGTCCTATCCACTGGGCATGCCGGAAGGGTCATGCATCAGTAGTTCAAGTCTTGTTGCAGTCAGGGGTAGCTGTAAACGCTGCCGATTTCAAAGGTAAGAGTTATTTGCCACATCAGTGGCGGTAGCCAAAGTAACATTAAGAAAACGATAGCGAAGTTCGAAAAGAATAAAATGTATGGGATTGACATAAGATTGACCACGTAAGCATACTGTAGGCTTAGCCAAAGTAATATTAAGAAAACGATAGTGAAGTTCGAAAAGAATAAAATGTATGGGATTGACATAAGCCAAATGTATGGAATTGACATAAGCCGCGCTAAATCACGTGGTCAATCTTATGTCAATCCCATACATTTTATTCTTTTCGAACTTCGCTATCGTTTTCTTAATATTACTTTGGCTAAGCTAGCTAGCTAAGCTATAGCTCAGACACTTTTTGAGAGTGATGACTGCTTAGTGCAATTTTTTCACCATTTGGTTAGAATGTGAATGGTATCAACCAAAGTAAGTTACATCGAAGCAGGGTGACTAGTGCGAGATTTATTTGCAATTCCATCACTAGGAAAGCTAGTAAGTTTTTGTATGGCAAAGTTGCGTCAATGCCATACACATTTTCGATACGTTAACGTAATCGTATAGATAATAAAATTCACACACAAAAACATCGTTTCCATACAGTTAAAGTTACTTTAATAGATCGTTAGAATATTGAAAAAAACTACTACTTAACACGTCGATCAGACAGACACGAAGGACAAGACTATATGAATTTCAATTATTACCTGCATTTTGTTTTAATTGTTATTGAAAAATTGTCCTATTAAAATATTAGTAGGTACCTATTGTTTTTACGATTTCTTTCACTAGCTAAAATTTTATTTACAAAATAAAAATAAATAGACATTGTAATCAAGACCAAAGTTGCTTTCAGGGTTGACACCATTGATGACGGCCTGCATGTATGGCAAGACTGCTACAGCCGCTTACCTACTGGGCATGGGAGCTGCTACCAGGCTCTCAGACATCAATGGAGATACAGCCCTCCATTGGGCAGCGTACAAGGGCCATGCTGACCTCGTCCGCCTACTGATCTACTCAGGAGTTCCGCTGCATTGCACTGACAACTTCGGTTCGACGCCACTCCATCTAGCGTGCTTGTCTGGCAACCTTACCTGCGTCAGACTGCTGTGTGAGAAGGTAAGATACGTGACGTAGATACCTAACATAAAACTTAATACTTTTTAGAATTTTCGTTTATCGGCGGCTCGTTTTTATGTTCCTACTGCTGGGGCAGGAACCTTCCCTATGGATGGACACACGCTATATGATTACTGTCAAAGTAGGTTACATTATCATAAATGTCAAAGTAGTTTTGACTCTAAGTGGAGCCTCGATCTTAGCAAGGTGACTGGCAAAAGTTGGATAAAAGTAGCCGCGGATCGTGCGCTCAGTGGCGTGCTCTTTGGAAAGACCTATGACCAGCAGTAAACGGACGGACTAATCGTTTAGTCGCACAATGCCTAATTCGCAAAATGCCTACCATGTCTCAAAAGGACTAATTCGTGAAAGGACTAATTCTCAAAAGGACTAATTCGCGAAAGGACTAATTCTCAAAAGGACTAATTCTCAAAAGGACTAATTCTCAAAAGGACTAATTCTCAAAAGGACTAATTCTCAAAAGGACTAATTCTCAAAAGGACTAATTCTCAAAAGGACTAATTCTCAAAAGGACTAATTCTCAAAAGGACTAATTCGCGAAAGGACTAATTCGCGAAAGGACTAATTCTCAAAAGGACTAAATCTCAAAAGGACTAATTCTCAAAAGGACTAATTCTCAAAAGGACTAATTCTCAAAAGGACTAATTCTCAAAAGGACTAATTCGCGAAAGGACTAATTCGCGAAAGGACAAATTCGCGAAAGGACTAATTCTCAAAAGGACTAATTCGCGAAAGGACTAATTCTCAAAAGGACTAATTCTCAAAAGGACTAATTCTCAAAAGGACTAATTCTCAAAAGGACTAATTCGCGAAAGGACTAATTCTCAAAAGGACTAATTCGCTAAAGGACTAATTCTCAAAAGGACTAATTCTCAAAAGGACTAATTCTCAAAAGGACTAATTCGCGAAAGGACTAATTCTCAAAAGGACTAATTTGCGAAAGGAATAATTCTCAAAAGGACTAATTCGCAGAATGCCTAATTCTCAAAAGGACTAACGTATTATCGTAGGCTATGATGATGACGATAATTATATTTTTGATCAGTTGCGTTGTTTGCCTCCGGGGTATGTTGGGCCAAGTATCAGAATGTCCAAGGTGACAATGTCCGGATGTCAAACAGATAAACAAATAAACAGACAAACAGACAAAAATTCTAAAAACTGTTGAAACGTGTTCTTTTATCGATTCTAAGTATCCCCAGCCAACTTTTTTTCGAATATCTTCCATGTACAGACTTTCGGCCCTCTTTAGCTTTACTTCGTTAGATTATAAAGTTGCAGCGTTTGTGTCTGGGTAGGGGGTATGCTGTATTCTGATAATAAATATCAGGGCTGCAGCGGGCTGCTAAATGACTCGTCTTTATTCCTAAATGAACGCCGAGATACCTAGAGGCAAAGAGAGCGAGAGAGAATGCGCAATATTACAATAGTTGCCATTTCATTAGGTGACAAATCTATATAATATTATCTATATACATATCATTATTATTACAAGTCATTACTTGTCCTGACTGACTGATTTATCATCGCCGAGCCGAAACCGCTGATGCTAATAAAATGAAATTTGGACTGTAGGTTAATAAACTTGAGTGACGTAACCAGCCACTAAGAAAGGATTTTACGAATAGGTATTATACCTTAACACGCCAAAGCTAAAATTGGAGTTTTCTGGCTGGTGGCCCATTACCATTATTTTTAAATTAATTAACTTTTCAGTACAGCAAATACTATTTGCGGGTGGGTGTGTTTATGCTTTTAGTAGGTATGATTTTTGTATATGATATTTATATAACATAGTTATTATCGCGTGATGGGCCATGTGAAGTGTACATTTATCCTTAGGGGCAATAATAACACAAAAATAACAAAATATCAAAGACATATGGAACATACAAATTTTCTTCTAAATATTTTAGACACCGAATTCTAAAATTATAATGAACAGCAACTTTAGGAAATAACTACTATAATAAGTAGGTATACTATATTATCAGGATAACAATTAGGAACATATATTTCTTATCAGTCTTAGTAAATAAATCAGATCTAAAGGTTAATCAAAACAAAAATAATATTATGGTAAATTAGTTTTTGGTACAAGTATGTAAAATGAAAAAACAGTCCATGCATATTGGCGGACTATTGGGGCAATCCTTACATTCCAACGTAGTCTGCACTCGTTTTTTATTTTGGTAGCAATTTCTGCAATCTTTTCTTGAGACTGCTTGCACTTTTCTTTCTGGCCCCGTTTTTATAGTCCGTTCCGTCTTTTTCATTATTTTAGTCAACTTATGACTTTGTTGACTTCGATTTCCCGACGAAGTTTCAGGTATTTGTACATTTTCAGGTAAAAAATGTTCAATGATTTTCTCCCTAAAGTCGTATAATGGAAGCTTAGGTTTTCCAGAGAACTTGTTATATAATAAACGAGAATTTACCACACTGATCATCATAGTATGTATAAAAATTTTTATGTACCAGCGTACAGTTTTTCTTTCGCATGGGTAATACGAAATCATTTGATCTTGAAGATCGACTCCTGACATGTTTTCGTTATACCGTACTACAGCCAATGGCTTCAGTGTTGTAATACCACGTTTATTGGTAACTTCTTGCATCTCGTCAGCAAACTCTGTCGATATATAATAAATTTCTTTTTTATCTTTCCATTTACCAATATGGACTCCATTTCTATACCGCGAGATGTTCTCGCCCTTCTTTAATTTTTTCGCAATTATAACGCGTGGATTATCCTTACGTTTTTTGTTCAGAGTGCCGGTACAATTAGTTAGTCGACTCAACAGTTTATTTGCTAAGTTATATGAATTATAAAAACTATCCATATAGATTGAATGGCCAACGTCCAATTTATTTGCCATCAATTTTTCGACAATTTTCTCGGTGTGACCCTTTCCTGCTGTTTCGTCTTCTGTGCTGGCAAATACATGGAAATTTAAAATCAAGCCATCCGGTTCTGCGAGCACGTAAAGTTTGATGTCATATTTGTGGCGTTTTCCTTTTATATATTGTCGAAAAAATAGGCGGTCACGCCATAAAACCATCGACTCATCTAAAGATAGATTCTGACCTGGATAATATATATTATTCATTGTATTATTGAAATTATCGACAATTTTTTGACATTTATTCAGACGCCTAGCAGTGACATCTTCTTCTTCTTCAGGGAGTGTAAAATGTAAACAGCGTAAAATAATAAAAAATCTGTTTCTTGACATGTATTTCGGAAAGCATGATTTATATAACCAGTGATGCTTCCAATAATCTGTCAAACGGTTAATCTTTGCAGTGCCAGTATGTAACAGCAGGCCCAGAAATGTTTTGAACTCTTCAACGGTCAACTCTTTCCATCTTGAAATACGTGCATGACGAAGTTCACTACTGCTTTTCATACGTTCTGCGTATCTGTTTGTGCACTCCACGATCACTCTCAAATATTCTTCCTGAAAAAAGAAACAAAAATAATCTATTGGTTGTGAAGGCGGTTCTACACGCAGCTCTGACTCTCGAACGAATGGTATTTGTTTCATGGACGAGCAGGAAGTACTCCAGTGTGAAGTTGATCCTTCGGTGGCAGGTTCAGGAGACTCATGTGGCAGAGCTGGTTCTTCAATCGTTTCATTCAACTCCTCCCTTTCTGCAGATGCAAATCGAATTTCGATCGGAGGTAGCGGTGATATAACTCCTTCATCTTCATCCGACTCCAAGATTGAGCTGTCTCCATCATCATTACCCAATAGAATATCTTCGTCCTCATCACTTCCCACAAAATCATCCTCATCAGAGTTTTTTAAAGCTGTAAGAATATCCGATTTGCGCGAAAACAAAACACGTTTTGATTGCGCTCGCGAAGGTCTTTCATTTGGTCTTTTCGTACCCCTAGAGGTACCAGGGTTATCACTCATTGTCTTATTGTAAACTTACTGGTTTATTGTAAATATTGTTGCTTTTTATTACAATGAAAACGTTATATTTGTTCAAAAGTTACTAAAAATAAACAAGAAAGCCGTCCGCACGAGCGGCGTCAGTTCGCGAACTAACCAATTACATAACGCTAGAACTATCGTATGATTCTGATAGCCACGCCCACTTTACAATAGTTCAGTCCTTTCTCTAGAGGCCCATAAAAAACACATTTGCGATAACGCTACGGCCCACGCAATACTCTTCAAACAAAACTCTTCGGACACATCACGCGATCTCGCGTGAAGGGCCAAATTGAAGAGCCTGGGAACATGCGACGCCGACGCGACGTCGCGTGATCGGCAAAATAGGGGGTGAAAGTTTGTAGGAAAGTCAGTCAGTTTTGAAGTTAAATAAATGAAAATTGGTATTTGGCTTATTTAGTTATTTTTAAGGTATTGTAAGTGAAGAGGTTCCCGGGTACGGCGATCCGGAAGAAAAGAAGGAAAATTTATCGATTTCTCGTATATTTACTACCAACGGTACAACAGTACAACAGGCAGGTAAAGCTATTGGCGAATAAACCGGCCAAAGACTAGGCTTGGCTCAGACCGATAGCGAAAGCTGGTCTAAGCACAAAGTCCAGTGCAATAGCTAGTGTTAATTCGCATTAGCTGCAAAGAAGAATCGATTCGATACAAACCAATTTTTTTTTTTTTTTTTTTGTGAGAGAGACTGCTGGTTGCAGAGGGGCATTTCCAGCTTCACCGGGCTTGTTTTAGGGGCGGCGAGGTACGTAAAGGGTACCTCAAGCCGTGTTGAAACGAAACACCTTCAGAGGATTTCTAGAGGGGTACGGCATCGCACACTTAAAAGTGCGCGTCCCCGTGCCCTTCCAGAGTCTCCGAAGGGTTCGGATCGGATCGGGATACAAACCAAATGTCAAGCCCGCTATTTATGGTATCGGGAAAACGAAACGATAGCGTGATTCAGGACAGTACCGCGCAGCGCCATCTAGTAACAGACATAGGAACTTTATATGTCTATATATGGTATCGGGAAAACGAAACGATAGCGTGATTCAGGACAGTGCCGCGCAGCGCCATCTAGTAACAGACATAGGAACTTTATATGTGTACAATGTTTGTTTCCTACGTTGATTATGGTTTACAATTATTATGGTGTGCTACAGTATCTAATAACTAATTATAAAAAAATATTATTGAATCGATCTATAGATTTTTCAATAGAAATAAAGAATGACGTGTTCAAGCATTTTGCGAAAAACCTCTCCTAGAGAGGTGAAATAAGGGTGGAAAGTTTGTATGGAAATCGCGCGCAAAAATCACGCGTTTACTGATTTCTACACGTGTGAGGAAACAGGGTGCCAAGTGCGAGTTTCAATCGACATTCGATCACGTTAACAAAAACGAGAACCAATTTGTATGGCAAAATCTTAACTCTTCTCGTATGCCGCCAGGAGGCGCTGCTTCAATGCCATACTAATTTTCGTTTTCGTAAACGTAATCGAAAGAATACGGATAGCAAACAAAACTCACATTACGCACTTAGAACAAACATGATTTGCCCACGTGAGCATAAGCCGCGAGCAAAAGGTTTAAAACATAAAATTATGTCATATTTTGTCACCTATTGTAATGAATGTTGGCAACACCCAACACTATGACGACTTTGTAGGTAATCTAAAATCAGTACTTACCACAAAAGCATTTTGTTTAACACACCAGGTGAAAGCGGAGTTGGAGCCACGCGACAAGAACGGCAAGACACCCTTGATGCTAGCTCAGAGCCACCGCCACGCTGAGGTGGTAAAGCTACTGCAGAAAGAAATGAAGAGGAAGTCCCATTGGATGCCGCCGCTTTCAGAGCTGTGGGCGCTTCTGTTCGGGGGCGCGGGGGACTCCAAGGGACCGCTGCTGTTCTTCCTGGTCTCCGTACTGTTGTGGGGTTATCCCATGTATATAATAAGGGTGAGTGAGTTAAGTTACTGCAGAAGGAGATAATGAATTCCCATTGGACGCCGCCGCTGTCGGAGCTGTGGGCGCTTCTGTTCGGAGGCGCGGGGGGACTCCAACCAAGGGATCGCTACCTGTTCTAAGGGTTTAAAATAAGGGTGAATGAGTTAGGTTACAGAAGGAGGAGATTAAGAGAAAGTTAAAAAAACTAAAACAAGGTATTAAAAGTTTATTACATAGTTAAAAATGTCTGATAAATAAGATGGTAATGGTTAATTTAACATAATTACTAAAGCACCATGTTTGAATGAGTCTACCTACATAGACTACACAACAACGATTATAATGATCGAATGCCAGACTACCTAAAATAAAACACGTTCTCGCGTTTAAACTGCCACTGTCTGTGACCCGCTTTTTGTGTGTGTGAGCCTTGAGCCTAAAGTCTCTGCCCCCTAGACCGTATACCATGACCGTGCTAGGAACGTATCAGGCACGGAAAGTAGCACGACACGGACTACTATGCCCACTACAACGTATCAACAGCGTATCATACCCACGGGTTTTGTTGCCGACAGCCTCGTAGAATAGTTAATATTAATTGTAATCTCATTAGGTCTCGTAGATTAAGAAATTATATATGGTTTTGTTTGTATGTTAAGTTAATTTAGGTATGATTATTATGGATAGATATAGGTATGTGATTATCATTGTAACTAGCATAGGTTTAAACTTGTCGAAACAAGTCGTAACTTGACCCAGCCAATCAGGTTAAAGTCCCCTTGTTAGCTAGTTGATTTTGTATGGAAATTTAAACGGTCATTAAAACGTATGTGTTAGCAAGTCGCTAGTTGCCATACCTATAAATTGTACTTAAGTAGCGCAAATTTGTATTTTCTTCCCTGAGCCAAAAAAAAAAAAAAAAGTATGAAAATTATGGTTTCAATTCAGTACGAGCTCTACTCTTCTCCTGTAAACACGGAATAAAGAAAATACGACCTGAAGCCTCTTTCTCTTAAGTACCAGCACCTACACTACTACCTGGAGCCTACCATCTGCTACCTACTTCAATACAGTCCACTGCCAACAGGTTTAATGAAATATTCTTGTGCGCTACGCGACGGTGTTGGCCGGTGAGAGAACGGTTTAGTGGGCATACTTTCATACTTTTCAAGATATAGAATATTTTTTGCCTGACACGTTCCTCGCCTGGTAAATGGTATACGGTCTAGTGGGCAGGTACCTTTAACTTACAATGGTTTTTATAGCTATGCACTTGTTTCAGTGTATACCTTTGACATGGAACACCCTGCGTCTGTCGCACTACTGCTTCCTATACTGGAACGTCATAATGTGGCTCAGCTGGGTCACCGCCAACCGCCGCGATCCCGGCTACATACCACAGAACTCGGAGACCTATTACCGCGCCATCAGGCAGATACCTTACTACGACAAATGGAAGAAGAGGAACGTCATTCTGTCGAGACTCTGTCACACTTGCCGCTGTTTGAGACCGTTGAGGTAAATAAATACGCTAAGGGTGCGAATAGTTATTCCGTGTTTTGTTCCCGTCATATAAACGTTATTTCAAATTAGAGTAGAACTAGTAGAACTAGTAGAACAAGCACTGCCACCACCAACTGAACCGAGTTTAAAGATACTCACGGCAGGAATCGAGCCTCCATATCAATAACCGATGGTCTAACGGTTAGACCATCGGTTCTTCATCCTCTCGTGGTGAGACTTTTAACTACTAGATAACAGAGGCCCATATATTTTCTATAAGCTTTAGAATATTCTTCTTCAGATTTCTTACAAAAGTGGTAGTAGGTACTTATACCTAAGTACCTATAAATAGTTTTGTATATTTTTAAAGTTCTGTTTTGTTTATTTTAAGTGGTTACCATACTCATACTCGTTTTCAGTGACAACAAAGTCATCGCAGTGACTTCAATCAAATACAATCACAGGAAGCACCATGAAGCTACAGCTTCAAGCCAATTGAAGCTGTATATCTACAGATATACAGCTTAAATTGGCTTGGGTGGAAGCACTCGTAATTGATATCATTCCACAGTAAGACTAATTATTACGTAAAATGAAGACGTCATTCCAGTGAAGTTGTTATTTTTTTAAATCACGCCAATTTTTGTCATTATTTGCTGTACCTACTAGTGCTAGTGTCTATTACTGGTAAAACACGCGGCATGAGCGAGAGCACGTTGGAGGAAATGGATGTTAGTTGTCGTTAAATATTTGAGGATACTATTTCCGTTTACTTTGAAATCAAAATATTATTCGCCGTGAATAGTTTAGGTACTTTGAATTAGGTGGATAGATGAATTAAAACATTTTTCAAATTACTAAGGTACCTATACAATTTGTTTGCAACAGCATTTACGTAAAATTATATACAACCATATTTATAAATCGTCGTTACAAATTTAAAATCTCTTGTGTCTTTTAGAGTCAAAAGAGGCTTTATACCACTAATGTATTTGTTGTATAATACATTTCTATACTTAATAATGTCAAATTGTTTATCCCTCTAATAAATACAAAAATATTCTCTAGAAAATTTTACAGACAAAAGTATAAGTATATTATCATAAAAAAACAAATAAAACTTACTTACTTACAAGTTTTATTCGTTTTTTTATGATAATATATCTACTTATACTTTTGTCACACATAGGAGACATTAAATTTGCAAGGACGAAATATAGTTTACCTAATTCTTAACTGATCTTTAATATTTGTAAATAAAAATTATTATTAATGCTCTCACATGTAATTATCACATGTAGTTATCACATGTAATTTTATTTTATTTTTGTATTGATTTTATTTCATTATTATTGAATTTATTTGATGTTGATATATTATAATAATCTTACTACCTTAGTTTAAGAAACATTGTTACTAACACTATGGACCATGTGTCTGAAATAAATTGTTTATTATTATTATTAATAAATAGTTACCTACTATTAATGCTGTTACTGTTAATCCATCTAGAAAAGCTGTACTTTTGTTCGTTACAGAGCGAAGCACTGCCGCATCTGCAAGCGCTGCGTGGCGTACTTCGACCACCACTGCCCGTTCATTTACAACTGCGTGGGCGTGCGCAACCGCATGTGGTTCTTCCTGTTCGTGATGAGCGTGGCGATCAACTGCACCCTGTCGATATACTTCGCGTGCTACTGCTTGCTGCTGGAAGGCTTCGGCCTCTTATACGTGTTGGGGTTGCTGGAGGCGATCACCTTTTGCGCGCTTGGGTGGATCCTTACTTGTACTTCTGTAAGTATGTTACTGTCAGCTGTTTTTAATTATTTAAAAATTTCAGATAAGTTTTCATAGTTTTTAGGAGTGCGATTGGAAACCGCCATTTCTGATTTATCAGAAAATTGAGTCAGTTTATCTCCCGCCATTTCATTTTCATGGTCAGGCTCTCTATAAAATAGGGTATCGTTTTATATAAATCAATGCCTAAATGGTGGGTGATGAAATGCCTAAAAAAGATGAGCAAACGCATTTTATTGCTTAGTTAGGTATACTTCTATTTTTTTCACTGTTGACTAAAATTATGACTAGGTTAATAATTAGAACTAAATTAGTGGAATCTGAAATACATTTAAATGCAAAGCTTCTGCATAGAGCAGAACATATTGTATGAATGATAGATAGTTTAAGTACCTAACATAAGTAGACTCATGTTGTTTTTTTTTTTTTGAGACATTACTGTTGGACAACAGAAAGAATACACTTAATTAACACAGCGAGGAAGTGTGCTATACCTACCCAGATCATGCTTTACCATTGCCGTACTGACTTATGAGGAAATGACCTTAGCTTTTCTCAAAACTAGCATCAAGCAAGACACCTTGTTTTTGAATAACATTTTTATAATTGCGTTGACATTATTAAAACTGGTAATGTACGTCAAAACAAAACATTACCTCGATAATAATAATAGTGCAAGCTCGAGGTCAGTTGTAGGTCACGGGTTCGATAACTTTCGTGGTCACTTCGATGTCTATTAAAAAATAGTAGAAAGCTGGCTGTAGCTATCTCCATGAAGCTGTAGATATAGGTACCTATCTCATTCGTCGTGACGTCGTCGGTTGTCTATGTTTAAATTAAATTCATGACGTCTAGGAAAAATGTAGTTAAGTAATAGCACAGAATAACTAATAGTACTAGTAATAGTTTGAGAATATAGGTAGATACTTTACATGGTGAAAAGAATTAGGTATACTTATTCATACCTACCTAATTCTTAAAAGTTGGTACATAGTTCTCTGTGTCGCTTTAACATAATGATTACCTAGCACCTTTAATTTTTCATTGTAAAAAAGACGCTAATATTGACATGGTAAGCACTTTTCTGAATGACATATTTTAGGTACCTTCTAAGTAATATAATTATGTTTCAGATTTTTCCACTAGTGTATGTAATTTGCTGTTTGCACGGTTATTGATAGTTTGTAAATTACAAGGACCTCAAAAATACTTAAGCACATACGATTAAGGATCTAGCTAGATGTAGAAACGTTCCTTCAATCAACGGACACACCTTAAACTCTATAATATGAGCAATTGTTCACCACATCACGTTCGAACAGTCTCATTATGTTTCAATGTCCCATACTTATTCAAGTACATTTCCTCATACACAGGTGCTGCACGCGTGCATGAACCTAACGACCAACGAAATGTTCAACTACAAGAGATATCCTTACCTGAGGGACAAGAGAGGACGCTACCAAAATCCGTTCTCGAGAGGGCCAATCATGAATTTGATCGAATTCTTCGTGTGCCTTCCCGACAAATGCGACGAGCAAGACTTCTTCCACGAAGAGACTATATGATCTGAAATGCGATGACGTAGTGAAACACTCGCTTCTAACGGGACACAGAAAAATATGGAATTGTGGTTAAGTTCAACGGATGTAATGACACAGTGTGACTAGTACACAGCTTGTTGGAGAAAAACGTTTGAAGATCATCGCAGATGAAGTTAAATAAAAATTGACCTTCTGTACTGGTTTTAGTGTTCATGTTCTATCGCACACACATCTTCGGTGATTAAATGTGTCTCATTCATTAGGTAGGTACTGTGACATCAGGTTAGCATGGCCTTCATGTCTTTTTGAGTAAAGTTATACAGTAAGCATTCTAGCTTTATATCGTCTTCACAAGATATTACGCCACGGCACGTGAAACCCATAAAGTAGATTGAAGTATAATGCATAGGTTCTTAAAGCAATTTTGTCCTGACAAAATCAATTGATTGGTGGTCCTTTTAGTTGATAGCCATTTCTTAATCTAAGTTCCATAATAAATAAAGCATTGCTTTAACAGCTATAATAATTCTGATCGTTACACAATTATGATAAATTACCTATTACTAGTAGCTATGCATTGTATTATATGCTGTGATATAAAATGTGTTATTTAATATATATTTCACAGACAAATATTTTAAATTAAATTATGGTTGTTGATTTTTGTCTTAATGTACCATTTTAATAAGTAATTTAAGATTTTTTTCAATTGATATTTATATTTGTAATATACAGGATGTTTGGTAATACATGTATAATACCGAATATGGCAGATAGGGTACCGTTCATAAAACTGGAAAATTATGAACATAACTGAGAAGCACCACAAGGCCGAGATATTGAGGTTCTTTGTTACTAGTAAAACTGTAAAGTGACAACCCTAGGTCAAGATAATACGTTGTTCTTGGTCGTCAACCTTATGGTCAAACATAAACAGAAGTCGAAACATTGCAGGAATGAACAAAACAATTTTAATAAAATATACTTGAGTTTTTTTTATGGAAAAGTAAATCTACGTAAATATGATTTTGCATGTTATCACCGTGATCTTTATACTTGGTTGCATGGCTATATTTCAGGAATATACACCTATTACCAAACATCCTGTAAATAATGTAACATTATAAAACAATTGCTGGTTTTAAAGTTGAGCACGTTAATCGTGAATAAAAAATAATTACAAATATTTGTTTTATTTGAAATGTCTAACTTCTAATAACCGTGTGCGTCAGCACAGCTGTGCCGCAGTGGAAAACTGACTTTTTGACTATGCCAGGAATTAGTCGAAATTAATCGCCAAGTTTCAGAATTAGTCGGTGTCGCGTTTAAAAGTTGTAAGGGGTTTTTTGTGGCACAGCTGTACTGACGCATTAGTACAGCTGTGCCACACCTGTATCTCGAGAATGGAACCACGTAGCGAAGATCTTGGCTTCGTGGTTCCATTCTCGAGCCCTAAATACTAATAACTTTAAACGCGAGATCGACTAATTCTGTTACTTGGCGACTAATTTAGACTATCGACTAATTCGCTATGCAATCAGATTTTCGCTACGTGTTCCGATTCTCGAGATACAGGTGGCACATCTGCGCTGATGCGTCAGCGCAGCTGTGCCTAACTGTGTGTATAACTTTTTTAACGCGAGACCGACTATTTCTGTTACTTGGCGACTAATTTCGACTAATTCCTGGCATAGTCAAAAAGTCAGTTTTCCACTGTGGCACAGCTGTGCTGACGCACACCTAATAATAACCAATATGGTAGCAATATATTTAAGTGTCTTACATCTAGATCTGTTTATAAACGCCCTCTTCAAAATGTATGAATAACAAATGATTGTACGGAGGTGAGTTTATCGGAGTCTGAATCAACTCTGATTCCGATTCCGACTCCGATAAATCAAATGACGGTGCCAGAGTTCGGATAGAAGAGACATTGTTCTGAGTAATCAGTCAATAGTCATACACGAAGGATGACGACGGTAACACCCAAAAATAGATATGCTTCATTTTGAACATTTTAAATCTATTTGAGTGACCCTTAACTCTTACAGTAGCAAATTGTATTTAAACAAAAGCTTATTGCTTATACTACTTCTACATATACCTCCGATTCAATTTTATCGGATTGAAGTCGGAGGTGTAAAAGTAAAATCAATCGGAACTTCGGACTTTCGAAATCGGAATCAAACCTCCGTAACATCCCTGCTGACCACACTATCGTTTAAGATGTAGTTGGCGATAAATAAAACAACAATAAGTACGTAGCACTATAAATATAATAAATAAGCGTTGAACAACAATGTATGTCCAGCACGGCACGTTGCAACGCGCAACATATCAAACACAAACATTATATGACAACCCGCAGCCATATCGTTTCCAACAGATGTATTACAACACTTTCCATATAGTAATAGGTATTTATACCTAAATATCACAATTCTCATATCATTACACATCAGTCATATACGCATTGTTATCCACGTTACCGACAATTATATTGCCAATAGTAAGTAAAGTGCTCACAACAATTATAATTTAAAACACCACATATTCTATATAAAAGACACTACGCCTTCAAATCTAAACAACTTACTGCAATAGTCATAGGATTCGAGTTCTAAGCCATTTTCAGATCGCGTAAAAAACACTTAAATAATTTTTTCGTAACAAAATGCAACAAGACTAGTTCTACACTATTTGCACTTTCGAAATAAGAGAAAATGTGGATAAATTATAATACTGATGTGTTTACTTAATATTACCTATCACACTGAGTTGCTCAGATTTATTAAACTTTGCAAGTTTAACATTGAATTAAAATCTAATATTATCATTATGTACGTTTTTTACTTGGCTATAAACTCTTTCTGCTCCCTTATAATAAGGCCCTGAGTAGTGGCACAAAATATATACATACAGAAGGCTGACCTATAAGGAGCGCGTTAACAAGCGTACTCACGCAAAGACGCATACTAGCCGACGATCGCGATACTAGCCGGTCCAATGCCGCATTGGCTTGTATAATTATTGATTTAGTGTGACAATATATTTAAGTCTCTAAGAAAATAAAATTATATTACACTTTGAAATACAATACAATAGTCGTGCCTTGTGTACGTGGCGTGACTGACGGAAGTAGGTATATTTTTGTAACAAATGTATAGAATTCTGTATATGAAATACTAAAAATTGCGAGCTACGAAAGAGCGTAGGTAGATCGTTAAAATCAAAGATGGTCAGAGTCAGTTTTCTGTACATATCTATTTTGTGTAGTAGGTATGTGAAAGTTTATAAAATATATTCAAAGATTTACGAAATAAACCTCGAGAAACTTCTTATTTATAATAATTGGAAATCATTAATTTAAAAATATGGAATAATTGCAGCGGAGTAAGAGTTAAAACAAGGAAGACTTAAATTTAGGTTCAGGAAGCAATATTTAAATGCTACTTAAAGAATATTCGTTTTAGCGGTACTTGCACTTGGTATCACAACATAATTATAATTATAATCATGCATTGGAAATAAAAATATCTAAACATCAATTATTGAAAACCTATTATTTTATCTTGATACCAACTGCTGTTCCACAAAATAGCATTTTATTATAAAATACCAAGATATAATCACACAAAATCCATTTCAAACTAGTATAATTTCAAGCGATTGTTTCTATTTAGAAGATAATGCTTGCAAATAAATCATGTAGAGTAAGTACTGGTATTTTTTCATCTCTACTCAATATTAAATGTTACCACAGAAATTGATAAAATCTATAAAAGGTAGTCTAGACGACTTATTATCTGTATGTCGTAGAATAAACAAAACGTATGTTTGCGAGATTCCTAGGACAATCGCAAAAAACCGGTTAAGTCAGTTTGATTAGTCAGTGCTAACATCGTGACACTTATTTGGTATCCTACATTAACCGTATTTATTGCGGATAGATAAAGACAGTGGAAATATTTTCTTCCGCCTCCATTATCCGCTCTATGCGATAGTCATAGGATTTCCGACACTATCTGAAGAATACAATATTTGTATAGACAGATCACTCAACTACTTTATCGTGATACATATTTATTGATTTTATGTGTAATAAAATTTAATGTGCCATTGTTTGTGCTGTGTTATTACAAGCTATAATTAGTTAATTTAGAACTACTAATTACCTCCTTACCCCAGAAAAAAAACGATATATTATTCATTTTGATCATTAATGTTCACAACAGTAAAATATTGTTTTTTATCGGAATTTGATCAAAGCAATAAAGTTACGACACATATACATGCAAGGGGCCTACACGCCTATTTCGGTTAAAAACTTACATTTTTTATTTTTCAACAGAAATTGCTAATATTCACTTTATCTTATTATTAAGTTACAAAATTATTTAAATTCTGTGAGAAGCCTAATTCTAACATTCAATGGTTACGTGTCGGTCGCGGCATTTAATCATCTTTGGGGTTGATCCTGATGGCAGCTGCCACTTCATCCTTGGCTTGGTCTTTGTCCCCCCAACCCCACAGCTGGTGCGAGCCGTCTCCCGTGCGTTTCGCCCTGTTCTGCACAATCTCATCGGAAACCGTCTTCATGTCATACGCCCAACCGATTTTAGCGAAGAAGTTTATAAAGTTAGTGGTGAAGTTGAGTCTGTTGTTGCCCAGCTCGGCGGTTTTGTAGTCCCAAGGGAAAGTGTGATGGTAGTTGTGGAAACCTTCGCCGAGCGCGAAAATTGCTACGGAAATGTTCTCAGATGGTTTGATGCTCTTGTCGTACGGCTTGTCGCCCCATTTGTGGGCAGCAGAGTTCACTAGCCAGGTGACGTTCAGTATGAATGTGTAACGGAACAGTGCAGCTACAAAGAATGCGTTTAACCAGTTCTCACCCCACAGGTATACCGGTATCATTGTCGGCAGGACGAAGCATCCGATGGGCATCAAGAGAAGGTAGTACCTGGAGTAAAACAAAATCATAATATATAAAGGGAAATTACTATTTGTTTCGGTATTATGCGCCTGCGCATTCAGTTAAGTTCTTCGTTTTAAATCTACCTAGTGTTGTATCTGTGTTGAATTTTTATTTTTTTATTTAAATCATTATATACTTTAAGTTAAACCTTATTTTAAACAACCGCAATTCAAACTTTGCCTATAAACCTTTGTTGCGCGAAGATCAATCAACTGTTTGTTTATTGATCAGTCAGCCAGTCAGTTTTGATTTCTATCATCATCTCAGCCAAAAGACGTCCACTGCTGGACAAAGGCCTCCCCCAAGGATATGAGGGGTATTTGCCGTAATCGCCACGCTTGGCAGGCGGGTTGGCGATCGCAGTAAGTTGAGACTTAACCTCAGAGAGATGCTGCTGCCCATCCTCTGGAATGGTCCCTTTGTCGGCTTTTACGACACCCACGGGAAGAGATGGGGTGGTGCAATTCTTTATCCCCGGCACTACACAGGGTATCTATTAACTAAAACAATATAGGATAGCTTACTTCTTCTGGAAGCGAAGTATGGGGTCGGCGTACAGGTCGCTAAGGTCCAGCCCTTTGCCCTTCTGCTTAAGTTCAGGGTGCTTCCTTACGAGCAGCCAGCCGATGTGCGAGAAAAAGAAGCCGCGCGTCGCGTTATGGGGATCGGCATCAGTCTCCGAGTACTTGTGATGCATTCGGTGATCACGCGCCCAATCTATTGCGGAGTCCTGGAGAAAAAGGAGGCATATTCAAAAACTGCATTCAAAAACTACATGACAACCCACAAACGCTTTCTTGGCTGCAGAGTAATTGAAGCCTGAGGAAGTGGTGCCACGTAAAGGGGCCGTAGCTTCCGCGTTATGAGCTAAAATATGGAAAGTAAACTGCCTTGTCAAAATAGCCTCAGCTCAGAATACCTACTTACTATAATATGTTGTTTGCCTTAGGTACCCCTATTTAAGGTAGGGATAGGATAAATTGAACCATAAACCTGCGCTGGGCCCGCTTGGTGGTTTATGGCCCGTTCTCCCTACCCATCCATAGGGAAGGCTCGTGCCCCAGCAGTGGGGACATAAAATGAGCTGATGATGATGAAAGGATAGATTCCCCCTAAAATAGATTTCTTTGCACACACAAGTGTAGTATTTAGCAAAGTTTTTGGTTGAATTACATTTTGTTAAACTTTGTTTAAAATGGCATTGCTCAAATTTTTACGTCTTGTGTTAACATCCTTTAACTTTGGACTGAAATTAAATATTATTGCTAATCTATAAAAAAAACCCATAACAGGTCGGTTTTCCTTAAAAACCCATATTGTATGCATCTGCTTTGCTAGCAGAACGAGATGCTAACTCGCCTACTCATTTTGACTTACAGATACAAATAAACATACAAAATAAGGGTGCAAAAAAATGCACAGGCAGGACTTGTACCTGCACCTTATTCAAGTGCACCACCAATTAGGCTAATGGGGCCGATGGTAAAAACACTTTTGAATAACAATCCTGTTTGATATTATATTTCTGAGAGTCACCTATGTTAGTCATGGTTGTGGTTGTGAGATAGCAATTGCTAAATTCTAACAAACAGACACGCGCGTTGGGCTAGCATGACAGGTTTATTACCAACTGTGGGCTGATTTACACCTATGCTAGAAGGTAAACAGATAAAGATGCAATTTTTTTTATATTTATTTATTTATTTATGGACCATCAACAGAGTTACATGAAAAAATACATTACTATAAATACAAAGTTATTAGATACATTTAACTCTAATTATAGATGGCCTCACCGTGCACCTAATACTATAGTTAGGGTAGTGGCACCAGTTTCCGACACATTAACCCTTTAACAGGCAGAACATTTTTGAATATTTCGTTGGTTTTCAATCTTATCACAATGAAATAAAGTTCAAAATTTGGTGGGAATATACATCCGTCTGACTGTGAAAGTGCTAAGGCCAGTGATCGACACAGATTTCGTATATACACTTTTAAACTTTCGCGTTCTATAGTTAAACAAATTTAAACAGGGATTAACGTAAACTAATTAGTAAAAACTATAAAGGTATTTAGTACAACGAGTTACAACGGCCGTGGTCACGGGCTGACAGTCAGCCCGTGACCACGGCCGTTGTAACTCGGTCGAAACCTCGGGTGTAAAGAAGGCATGATACCTTTTTACTAATTAGTTTGCGTTAATCCCCCTTTTTTGTTTAACAGATTTCGTAGCAAAAAAATTACTTAGTAATTACATTGAAATTTTACGGGATGACAGCAAGGAAACAGGTGGTCTGCCTGTATTCATTTAGTAAACCTCCTTGGTCGAGTGGTTTGTACACCGGTTTTCATGGTGTCGCCATCTCCGAGGTCCCGGGTTCGATCCCAGGTCGGGTCAATTTAGAAATTATATTGTTTTTCTAAATTGTCTCGGGTCTGGGTGTTTTCTATGTATAATAAGTATGTTTAAGTATTTTAAGTATGTTTTAAGTAAGTTGATTCTCTAGTAACCATTGTTTATTGTCTAGTAACCATTTAACGAGTTTCATAACGAAGCTTTTCTTGGGCTAGCTAATTGGTGTAAGTGTAGGAAAGTTTATTTATTTATTTGATGCTAAATACCTAAATCAGTTGTTGACCCTTTAATCAAGGATAAATCTTTATTCATTTAAAATAAGACCCAGGTTTCTTTTGAACACAGGTGCACATTACAATACTTAATGTTTCTGAAATGGTTTAAATAAATAGAAAAAAGTATTAGCCTCACCTGAAAAGCCAGAGTGTTGAACAGGACAAGGATAAGCCTCAAAGGCCATTTCGCCTTGTAAGACTTATGCGCCCAAAGCCGGTGCGCACCTGCAGTGATCCCAAGTCCTGACATCACATACAGTATGTAAGCTGTAACAATACAAATGAAGATTATTAACCTTTTGAGCGCCACGGACATGTATAGAAGACAAACGATTTCGTGCTCCACACGCCACGTCTTATATAGAAGACAAAGTACACACATACACAGACATACACAGTTGGTTTGTTCTTCTTTGTTAGTAATACCTAAAAAACCCTAAACTTACATTTTTATTTCAATAGAGCCCTTTTTTATTTCCAGACGCCCCGTAGTCTTTATAGCAAGACATCAAATCACTTTGTGATTCGATAATAAGTTTTTAATGAATTCATAGACACTAACTTTTAAATAAAACAATAAAAATCCTAATTTACGTATGTTTTGTTTTTATTTGCATTGCATTCTGTATTTCCTTAAATCTTCGTTTATTTTCACAATCCCGGTAATCCGGGATTGTGAAATAAAACAAAGATTTCGAAGTTCATTATTTAATATATCTAAATTTTTTTATGAAAAAAAAACAAGTTAATATAATTTATCGATGGAACGATTGCCCTCATCACTACTTTTTACTATATATTCATTATAGATTTGTAGCGTGGAGCTGGGGGGCACATCGCGGTCGAAATTGCTTGGCGCTCAAAAGGTTAAGGTCATTATATTATTACAAGTTAAATCAAAATATATTATCTGTAAATGGTGTTTATTCAATGTCAAGAATTATGAATCTAGAATCAATAATCAGAACACAAGAATTATTTTATGGCTTCTCAAACTCTATGGTGCGCTAACTCTACTCTAACTGAGAAATAACTAACTAACTAACTAACTAACTGTATACTAACTGATATGATATACTGAGAAGCTAAATAAAATAAAGATTTCTTTCTGATGTAACTCTACAGTAAACCAATGCAAGCTATAGAGTTACATATAGAATAGTACTTATTGCACTAGCACTTTGTCTAAGCTCAATAAATTTAGAAAGAGTTCTTTCTATATGTAACTCTATAGTAAACCAATGCAAAACTATAGAGTTACATATAGATAGTACTTATTGCACTAGCACTTTGTCTAAGCTCAATAAATTTAGAAAGAGTTCTTTCTATACTATGTAACTCTACAGTAAACCAATGCAAAACTATAGAGTTACATATAGAAAGTACTTATTGCACAAGCATTTTGTCTACATTTTGATATCTTTTGTATAAATATCATCATAAACCTCCAACCTACTAAGGAGATTAGCAGTGTCGGGGGGTCGGGTCTTGCTTCTTTACCACAATTGTAAAAGTAAAGCAACATTTTTGGTACCCCAATAGGTGACTCATATTTGTTTACAATAATTTGATAGCATCAACTTCAACTTTTTTGTTTATGGCAACTGGGTCACTTTTAGGTTAGCGACCATTACTGCCAATGACTCCTGAAAACAGCACAGTGTATGGCGTGGTTGACCAGTTTTAAAAATGGGTCCAAAACAGGGTCTGGCATACAGTGTGGTTTTGATGTGCACGCTGAAATAGACAGACACAAAACATTTAGACATCACAAAACAGCACAAAACATACAGACAATACATAACAAAGGAAAATAACAAAAGCGGGGGCAAGCACACGATTATAGTTTAATTTTTTGTGAATTGATGTATTTAATTAAGGAATTTAGAACTTTTTTGTTGGTGGATGAAAGAAATAGAAGAGATTTAAGATCTATTGGTTTGGGTACACAGGGAGGGAGTACTATACAGGGAAACGGATCTGTTTGGGCAATTAAAAAGAATGTGATCTGCAGTGCCTTCCTCAAGGCCACATACACAAATGGGGGATTGAATAATACCCCATCTGTGCAGGCGTGAGGGGGTACAAGTGTGACCAATACGAAGTCTGCAGATGACCGACGTCGTCTGTTTATCGACTAGACGATAGAACCATGGTTTAGTTGGGATGTTGGGTTGAATGTCACTGTAATAGCGACCCTTAATTGATTTTGAACGGTCATAATAGAGTTGCCAGCTTGTGTCAAGTTCTGATTTGGCCAAGGAAAAAAGATCGTGAAAGAAGCAATGGAAGTGTTCCAGACTGCCTAGTTCTATGGCTTCTTTAGCATAAGAATCGACAATCTCGTTGCCTTGTATCCCCGAGTGGCCAGGGATCCAAGCCAACGAAACCTCAATGTTACGAAGATGGCAATCAAACAGAGACTGCCTGATAAGTAGTACAAGGGGGTAAGTACTTTTAGATGAAAACTGATTGGAGTTAATGGTCTGTAGTCCACTCAGTAAATCCGAAAAAATAATTGCTCTAATGATCCCGTGAGAAATTACATACTTAATAGCTTCTAGGGTAGCCACCATCTCCAGTGAATACCGATGTATGAGGGGGGCATTTGAAGCTCAGGATATTGGCGTCTTTAGGAATCCATACTGCCGAGCCTACTGCACCATTAATCGTAAGCTTAGAAGAATCCGTGAATATCGTCGTCCAGTCATGCCAAGAACAGTTGATGTTACTGTTGAAAAGCTCATTGGCCCCGGGCTGATTTTTTTCAATTCCGAAGTCAAGGACTATATTCGGTTGGAAAATTAAGGCATCATAGGGAGTGGAGTAAAGAGGGAACAACGAGCAAGAGAAAGTTGGGTCAGGAAGATTGTTAAATTTGCGAAAGCTGTTTATCAGACATGGGATAGACTTGTCAAACCAGAAACCACTGTCAGAAATCAAAGAGGAGAGTTCAAGGAGTTTAGGTATCAGAGGATGATCGGAGAGTGAAGCTAATCTGTAAAAGAAGCGGTCAGCCAGGTATTGTCGCCGAAGAGCGAGAGGGGACTCCGCAGCTTATACTTGAAGAGAGTTAGTCGGAGAAGATTTCATAGCGCCAAGGATAGTTCTAAGAGATTGAAACTGGTTTTGTCCATTTTAACCAGGCCAACCTTGCTACAAGGTTCCAAGATAAAGGCGCCATAATCCAGTACACTGCGAACAATGGCATTATAGAGCAGTTTCTGGGAATATGGGTGTGCACCCCACCACACCCCTGATAGGCACCGCAGAATATTAATGTTTGATTGACATTTTTGAACTGTATAATTTATGTGCTGGGTCCCGGAAAGGCGTGAGTCCAAGATAACACCCAACAATTTTACTTTGTTACTAATGGGGATCAGTTGGTTGTTGAAGGCTATTTCTATTGGGGGTATGGCTCTCTTTCTAGTGAAAATTACCACAGTGCTTTTAGAAATCGATAATGTTAATCCATGCGAAGAAAGCCAATCTCCCAAATAAAAAAGAGCTTGGTTAAGACTGTTAGAAGCAACCTCGACCGAGTTGGAAGAAGTGTACAGGGCTAAATCGTCTGCATAGTGTAAGACATTGCAGAACGGGATGACGGACTCCTCAAGGTCGTGAGTATAAAGACTATATAGTAGTGGGCTTAACACTGATCCCTGAGGGAGACCTTTCCAGATAAATCTTGGAGGAGAATGGGAGTCACAGTGTCGAACCTCTATAGTTCTTTCCATCAGGAAGTTGCATATAAAATGAATCAACTTCTCAGGCAAACTCAGCTTAGATAATTTATCTCTGAGTAAGGAGAGAATCACATTGTCATATGCAGAAGAAATGTCAAGAAACACCCCAACAAGAAATTCATTCTTTGTCAGAGCAATCCTGATGTCGGTAGTCAAAATAGATAGGCTATCCATAGTGCCCATTCCTTTGCGGAAGCCGAATTGGCTTCTGGCCAGTAACTTATTGGATTCTACAAACCACTCTAACCGTTTCTTTATCATATGTTCCGTTATTTTTAATAAACAGGAGGACAGAGCAATGGGGCGATAGGAGGACGACAAAAGGGGATCTTTTCCTGGTTTTCGGATGGGGATAACAATTTGTTTTTTCCATGATTCTGGTACAAATCCCAGATCAAAAAAGTTATTGATAATATCTAAAAACGTTTTTTTAGTGACTTGTCCGGAGCTAGATAGGAAGGAATAAGGAATATTATCTGAACCAGGGGAGGAATGTCTCAAGTGGTTCAGAGAAGCCAGGAGTTCGGACCATGAAAATGGTTCGTCGAATCTGTTGGGAGGACTATTAGCATAAGGGGAGGGAAGGGAATTTAAACACGGGGCAGAAGGAGGGGCCAGGGTGTCAATAAATGTCTTGAGCCAAACAGAAGAGTCGTTACTGGAAAGGTCGCTGGGAAGGAAGGAGCCACGGAAGCGTTTAATAGCTTTCCATAATAAAGTCGCAGGAGTCCGGGGAGATATGCTTTGACAGAATCGAATCCATCCTTTTCTCTTTTTCTTTTTAAACATTCGCTTAGCCAAAGCCGCTGTTCTTTTAAATAGGAGGAAGTTATCCATGGTCATACAGTCACAATAATATTTTTCGGCCTCTTTTCTGCGGCGGATCATGTCCGAATATTCCGAATCCCACCAGGGGGGAGAGGGTTTAGCTGTTTTACCCCTTTGTTTAAAAGGGATGTTTTTATCTGCGGCAGCTTTGAGGGAGGTCACCAATTTTTCGTGACAATCTAGTGCGTTATCATGCGACACCACTGGGAATTCATTGACGAAAGCGTCACAATCTTTGGCAAATTGATCCCAATCTGCCTTAGAAAGGAGGTATCTACGAGAACTTATAGGGGTTTTGGGTTGAGAAAAGGTGGTGGGGCAGGTAATTAAAATAGGGAGATGATCACTACCATAGGAGTCATACAAAACGGACCAAGAAAGAAGTGTGCCGAAATTGGGGGAGCAAAAGGAAAGATCAACTGCGCTGGCATTCTGGCTTGGGGCCGTCCTGCGAGTTGGAGAGCCATCATTGAGGAGGCAGATGTTTTTATCCTCCATAAGATCCACCAAGTCACAAGCTAGGGAGTCGTAATCTGCGCTTCCCCACATAAGGTGGTGACAGTTAAAGTCACCTAAGATAAGGAAGGAGCCGGAAAGGGAGGAAAATATTGAATCGAGATCGGAAATTTGAACAGAGTGGGGGTCCGAAATGTGAATGAACTGATATATCCATGATTTTGGCAGCAACCGCATTGATGCCAGATGGAATGGGTGGGAGAGTGAGACGGGTAAATGTGATAGATGATTTTATAAGAAGAGCGGCTCCTGCATATCCGTCGCCTCTATCACCCCGGAGGCAGAAGTATCCAGGGACCCGAAACCGGGATCCCGGGACCAACCAAGTCTCCGAAATGGCAAAGGCAACAGGATCATATGAGGCAACCATTTGTAATATTTCATGTCTTTTTGGGCGAATACTGTGGCTATTCCATTGAATGAAATGGAATTTTAATAATATTTAGGAATTCAGATAGTTTATTGGCGACGTTGGGCGGTAGAGGGAAGTCATTCATCTTACTGAACATATTTATTAAAAGGGACAGCAAGACATCCAAAAGATTATCACTAGACGAGGATTGGGAGAAAGGAGAAGTAAGGGGGCCTTGGGACTGGAGGGCGATTCCATTGCTCGGGGGAGGGGGGTCACGTTCGGAAATAATTGATTGGTGGGCCAAACGGTCATAACCTTGTGACAGGGGGCGACGGGGGGATCTTGGGATTGTAATTGATTTCCTATAGGAATGGTTGGGAGGTGATGAAGGAGGAGGGATTGATGGGTTTTGAGCTAGGTTACTGCGGGCAGCATCTGAATATGTTCTTGAAACGGGAGGGAATCTTTCGCAAGCTTGTGGGTAGGAAATGTTTTCTTGCGACATAGTGCTTTTGATGGCCTTTTGCCGGGTTTGCTCGGGGCAGGACTGACTCGTGGCAAAGTGATTACCCGAACAAAACATGCACAGAGCTAAAGACTCTGGGGTAGCGCAACATTTCCCATTATGTTCTTGGGCGCATTTAAAACATTTTGCCTTGGATCGACATTGATCTGAAACATGTCCAAATTTGCAGCAATTATGGCATTGGATTGTAGGTAGCTGATATGTCTCCACAGGCATGGCAGTGTAGCAACAAAATATTTTCTGGGGCAGTACTTGGCCACTGAATGTTAAAACCACTGTCCCCGTGGGGACCCATTCTATACCACCTTCTTTGTAAATTTTCCGATTCAGTCGTCTAGCCTTAAGTATTTCACCACAACCGGAGGGAACCTCAGCATCCTTGACGAAATCCGTCAGGGAGAGGTCGGAGGGAACTCCCCTCACAATACCCATACGTGTGATATTAAATGTGGGAATCACAGCCTCATAGTGATTAGCGGCCAAAATGGGGTTAGTTAGAAAAGAGTTAGCTGTCGCTGGTGATTTAAATTCAACACTAATTCGGTTTCTACCTACTTTCTTGATCCCTCCTCGTGAGATATCCTGAACGCGGGAATTTAACATAACCTGGCCGAACTTGATTGGGTTCAGGGTAGTGCCAGCAGATGGGTAAGACTCAATGCGAGAAACGTGAACGAGGAAAGGGCCCTCATCTTTGTTAGAGTATTTTCTGCCTTCTTTCAGATTAGGATGGATGAACAAGGAAATTATGGAATCGGATGGTGCCCTGCTCGACAATTTAGCCGGCGGCTGAGCATCATCCTGATCCGAGGATCTTTTACTGGCTCTACGGGGAGGATCAGAGGTGTCCATCGACATCCCGACTACCGCGTCTTGCGACCCGGCAGCCTGAGAGTCGACAGAAAGCTCCATGTTGTTAGTCAGGTCAGGCGGTTTAGGCGGAATAGGAGACATTGCAAAATAGTTAGCAGCGTACAAAAAGGGTTAAAACACTTACTGACGTCCGATGTACCCGAGGCACACAACAAAACACAAAAACAATGCAATAGGCAACGAAATTTCGCAGGTCAAACACAAACACGTGCTATCCCCAAGGAAACCAAATGGCTACCTCTTTGATAGCATCAGATGATTGACATCTTAATAAGCCTTGTCAGAGGCCTAAATTGGCGTAAACAATGTTAAGATGACACCGCACAGTATCGTAAGAGACCCTGAAATCGGACACGTCCTTTTTATTCCAGAATCTTATAGATTTAGCTATTTAAAACACTTGAGTAAAACTCTCAGGTGTCTGCGACTTATAGTTAGTAGTAGTAGTATATATTTAAATTTCACTCACCCTAATCAAAGCCCTTCAAATGCACACATTTTAATAGTTAGATGAAACTATAAAAATTCATACAAATCAAATTACATTTTTTTCTTTTTTAATTTTTTTTCTCCTAGAATATGTAGTACTAGGCGGAGATATTTATACCATAGTTAGCTCATTAAGTCTTCTATCTGATATAAAAAAATGGACGCCTAATTCTATGGAGTCTATAAGTTACAGGAGCTTTTCGAATTGAACTAGGGTTGTCACTAAAACAGAACAGAAAAAAATCCGGATTTTTTATTTTGTTCTTCGTTACGAAGAACAATTATTTCATCATCAGAATCTTCAGTACTTTCATTATATGTATCTGAATACGATGGCACAAGCAGTGCCAGAGCAGCTGGCGGTATGGGTATTTTCTTTTTCTTTGGAGCATACTTTGACTGGATAAGACTGGGTCAGACGACTCTAAAGCCCTGTGGAACAAATCTAACATTGTTTTTTCTCTGCTTACTTTTCTGCAGTGGTGTTACTACAGAAAAAGATACCTACTCAAAGCAAGTTGGTAGTCAAAACTGTGCACTTTACCTACTGATTGAGGGTAGTGGACTGTAGTTTTTTGCGACAAAGGTTATGCGATAGAATTCACGAATGCTTGTACCGTACCTACCTTTATCATGAAAGAAATTTAAAGTGAAATAAAAATAGCTTTCCACATTTAAATTTTATTATGAATTTAAAATATACATTATCCGGAAAATTATAAATTTTTTAAGTGCCAACCCTATTTCCGGATATGCAATAACTGCACTAAAATGAGCATAGCTTATAGACTCCATGGAATTAGGCATCCATTTTATATCAGATAGAAGACTTAATGAACTAACTATGCTGGTATAAATATCTCCACCTAGTACTGCATATTCTAGGTAAAAAAAATTAAAACGTAAAAAATAATAATAACAATTTGATTTGTATGAACTTTAACAGTTTCATCTAACTATTAAAATGTGTGCATTTGAAGGGGGCTTTGATTAGGGTGAGTACAATTTAAATATGTAACTTAGTTTTAGAAGAGCAGTTTTTTTTAGTTTTTTCAGATTATAAAAAGGCCAATTTAAAAAATACTCTTATAAACTACCTATAAGTTGTAGACACTTGAAGAGTTATACTCAAGTGTTTTAAATAGCTAAATCTATAAGATTCTGGAATAAAAAGGATGTGTCAGATTTCAGGGTCTCTTACGATACTGTGCACTTGGACAAACGAGTTAAAAATAAAGCCAGTTGAACTATCAATTAGTGGAACATTATTTTGGATCGCAGTAAACACCTATCCTTTGTACTGACCTATGTTGAAAGAGCTTAGCTTTCAGTTGTAACGTTTTAAAATAATTGTATGAAAGAATAGGGTAATTACTGTTGCAAAAACATAATGTGTACCTAGTTAATAGCAAACAGAAGGCAATAAGTGTTTTGAACTTTGCAGTAGGTAGGTGGCAGTAGTCTGGCACCAAGGATTATTTCAAGAATTGGGTAATCTGTTGAGCAATGGTGGTAAGTGTTATGTTTCACACAGTCATGATTATAGCATGTCATAATTGCATACATTAACAGGTACCTACATGTTTTATCAAGATAAAAAAACATTGAAATAAAATATGGTAAAAGTGAATGTTATTAAAGCAACAGATAGCCATGGAATATTTTTATACTACAATCTGTTTATCTTGTGCTTTATCAAAGCAAATACACGCAAATATACATGGCTCAGAGATAATGCAATTTTATCTGTAATAAGAGATTATAAACTTACCGAATATGTCGGTTTGCCATTTAGCCGAAAATAGGAACAGGTAAGCCCCATAAATTGCTGCAATGTGAAGGTATGCAAACGCTATAATGTTCCTCCACACCAGCTTCCTGGGGTAGTTATCGGCTTTCTGCACGGGGGCGTTGGGAAGCGCCATGTCCGGTGTACCAGCATCATCTTCAAAAAGCACGCCGTTGGCTTCTGAGGCGTTGGGTGCCATGTCGTTTTTGTTTTTTATTCTGTCGACAATAAATTTCCACATTACAATCAGAAAACACTAAGCTATTAACCTTTACTTAAGCCCTGAAAATATACGTAGTAATGCGTATATTACCTTTTCGTACAAGTTTTTATTTCACTGTCGAAATCCATTTTATCGAGTTAATTATTGTGGCGATTAATATTTTTCAAGCGGAACCAATAAAGTACATTATGTACCTACTTAGTTTTTATACAATTCGCGTCTCAATCACTATCAACACGAATGTACCAAATACCTGCTGAAAATGAAATGCTAATTGATTGATATGTGTCTGCTGACTGAAAATGAAAATTGGCTTTTCTTGCTTGTCTGTCTGAAATTCTACAAAACTGACAATACTGACATTTGAATTTGACATTGACATTTCAGGAATTCGCTCGCCTGCCTGCCTCCACATTCGATCCCGAACACTACTCGCTTACGAGCAATAGGGTAATGGTAACTAAAGGCACGCTAAACTTACTAGGGCACTTAGTTAAATTACTTTAAAAGGAATTTATGGTTAAATAATAAAAAAACTGGTAGATGCGCAACTTACCTACCCTAGGTACCGAAGTAACTACTTCCTACTAAATAAAGCGAATCACAAAATCTCAAGAACTATGAAGCCTACAAACTTGAAATACGTATAGGTACTGCCTGTGGACAGACAATAGAGATCCGATAATAGGTATGTTATGAAACACCTCAGAACAAGAACTAAAGCTAAAACACAAGTAAAACACAGACTATTATTTAGGATTATTGATTAAGATTTTTTCACAAATCTCAATGGGGTCACGAAATAGGCTGCACTGTTGTTTACGGACGATGTTGCGAGCAAGTAAAGGTTTCTGATGGTTTTCTTATCTTTAACCGCTATGCTAGAACTAGAATACAACAATACTAATTCACATTGTTGTTATGGCGACAGACTTACCTACCTACATAAGATGTAGTAGGTACCTACCTGCGGATCTACGGTATTATGTTCTATTAGCTTATTTAGCTAGTCAGGTGGACTTGAAACTAGCCCTAAATCAATAAGACTACTTTGTAACTATTATTTGCTTTTATTCATACAATTAATAAAAGAATGTAAAATTGTATTTTAAAGTCTGATTAAAAATACTATACCTACCTACCTACTACACATAATAAAGCTAAAGCGAGTCGAGAGTCTGTAATGAATGGAAGATATAAGAAAAAAAGTTGGAACATGTTCTGTTATCGATTCTAAATATCCCCTACTTAGAATCGATAACAGAACATGTTCCAAAAGTTTTTAGAATTTTTGTCTCTTTGTCTGTTTGCCTGTTATTTGACCGCGCATCACGTGAAAATGGCTGACGAAACGGGTTTGGATGTAATATTGCACATAGACAGACCATGACCCGGACTAGGATATAGGATACTTTTATCCCGGTAACAGGTTCCTGTGGGATAGTGTAGTCTTCGCGAACGAAGTCGCAGGCGACAACTAGTTATACCTAAAGCATAAGTAGGTTGATAGGTAGTAGGTGTAGGTATATACTTTAATACGAGGACCTATACGAGAGTACGAGTATTAAAGATGTGATACTAATCTATAACCACCCAACAACCTATGACAATTTTTTGTATGAACTTATGATAGTCTGTATTGCACATCACCCTCGCGCCTCGTGTTCATAGCTCAGTTCCATCCGGCCACAGACTTATCGTAGTGGCACAGTTGGGCACGCACAGTGTTCGACACAGTAACCTAGGGTACCCAGGGTTCGACACTAGTTTTCGCGGCCAAAAAATAGTATAAAAGTCTTTAAAAATCATTTACTAACGACCCCTTTTCAAATAAATAAATAAATTACAACGCACATCTTAGAGCATTTAACCAACGTACCTACATACCTATATTACTTAATTAAAAAAGACGAGGACAGCATACGAAATTTGCTCAAAAAAAATACACATGTACACACAAATATCCACTTTTATTACAAACAGGAGCCGGGCGGCAAATAATTAAAGGAAAAAGAGTCGATCACTGGTTCCTAACGCATGTTTTTTGAATACGAATATTAGACAAAATTTTAACCTTGTAACGCCACTAGCAGGTAGGTACACTCTAAACGACTAACCATAAGTAAAGAAATAATAATATGAAAGTAGCTAGACTAGCTTTCACAAGATTTATTAAGTACCTAAGTAATTAAGTATGAGTTTATGGGTGTCGCTTCTCTAGTTTTGTATTTATTTAAATAGAGTTCCGTCTAGAATGGAGGACAACAACCTTAAAAGAACTTTATTATCATTTTAATAAATAACTAATCGATCACTGCTTTATGTAAATTTATAAAAAATGTTAAACTTTTATTGATATAATAAGCATTGTTTTACCGGGCACATGAGCACCATACCTTAAACCCTACTACCATTTATAAGCAAAACTTTCAAAACTATAAAAGTTTTTTAGTCACGTTAAAATTTTAGGGTACTTACCAGTTAGGGTAGTGCGGGTACCAATTCCTTTAACTAGCTAACAATTGTTCAGCAATATCTAATTTATTACTTTCACATTCACAACTACATTCATCGATATTCACGGATGTAATGCTTGCTCAATTTCCAATCGCGAACTTTATATAAACTTCAAAATGATCTAAGCTTTTTATTTAGCGGTCAGCGCGGTGATAGCGGTAATCTCACGTGTTGGACTGTGGCCGGCAAGGCGTCTTGACTGAGTGTAGCGCAGTCGAGCAAGAATGGCATGGCTGGCGCAACCGCTGCCCGGGGATTGGACGGCGCATCGCAGTGGCGCGATACTAGGACCACGTCACTCCTCCAACACGATGCCAGTGCGTAGCCACCCGGCGTGCTTCCCGCGACCGCGACTCGCCAAAACAACGGTGACCTTACAACTCACACGAGTTACACGTGAAGTGACCACGCTGCAATGCACACGCCATTCACGCAGATACTGCCGCCGCCGGTTTATTTCTGCTCTCATTTTTTAAAATCTTTGTTCTTCGTTACTTTTTATTAGATACCTACTCTATTATAGTATCGGCTGTTCTGCAGCAGTGAAAACCGACAGTAAGAATGCCAGCCGACGAACGATATAAACGCTCGAGATTACATAATGCAGTTTTAGAATTGGAATATAACCAGCAACCTACTTACCTACCTTTTTATAGCGTTGATAATAAGATAAGCGATAAACACGTTCTTTCCCTTTAAAAAAGTCATAAGCGTCACACATACAACACAATATTTATACCATTGATTGATTATTTAGAGCATATAATAAAATATTTTAGCATACCTACCTAACTTATGGGTACCAACTACCAATCCTCAATGGAAAAAGAGCCATAAACCACCACGCGGGTGGTTTTCGTTTCGTTTTCCTTATCCATCCATAGGGAACGCTCGTGCCCCAGTAGTGGGGACTTATAAATGAGCTGATGACGATTATATCGGTGCCAATGATCTCCCGAAAATCACATTTGAAATTAAAACAGTATAGTAGTTACCTAGGTAAGAGTACTTATGCAAACAAGAATTGATATTTTTTTATTATTTACGAGTAAGCTCTTGGGCTTCATATCACCTGATGTTAAGTGATGATAAGGCCGAAGTTGGAAGCGCATTTCACCCGAAATCTCAATTACTGAGGCACTGGCTATCTTATCTCTAGCTACCGGAACACAACAATGCGCTACAACTATTTGATGCTATGGCGACATATTAAGATAAGATGGTAGCAGCTAGCCAGGCGAACATACAACCTTAATACGAACCAAACCTAGTTTACAATTTTTATTTGCTGAGAATTTAACTTGGGACCTCTGGATCTGGTCTTAATCACTAGACCACAGAGGCGGTAAATATAATTTATAAAAAGCTTTATTATAGGGTATGTTCATATTTTAGCTAGAATTAAATCTAAAACGACCGTCAGACACTTACCGGTTTTCATCGTGAAGTTTTGTAAATTATTGGAATAATTATAACCTTGGTGTTTTATTTGGTTTTGAACTTTTGAGAATGTAATTTCATACAAAATTGTCATGTTTCTTTACTCAAGAGTAAACCAGTATTTGGTAACAATTTGTAACACGGACATATAAGTTACAGATTAATAAGTGTACCTACCTAGAACTATGAAGTTGATAGGTAGATTTTTTCAGCTAAGCTTAAAAAGTTTTTTTATTGTAGTTTTGAAAATAGCCGCAGAAACAGGAAACAAAGTTAAGGCAGCGTTGCTTCTTTAGCGGTGATCACAATCCTTAAGCTGGATTGCACGGTCCCACTTTTGTGCACAGAGTCTGTAGGGAGGGCTCGTACATAAACTTTACTTGTACTCCTCTCTCTCAGCGGGATAGGACCCAGATGTAACGGGCCCGAAACACGTCGAAGAGCTATTCCCATTTGATACCCTAAATTGATTGCTCTCATAATAGAAATATAGGACCAAGGGATAAGGAAAGCGATTTAAAAAAAAATCTCGAACGATATTTATCTTATTATGTAATCAAATTGTAAAGAATGCACAAAATAATTTCCGAGATTACCGGCGAGATTAAAAAATCGCCTTAATTCGTGTCGATGACTATAAGGTTTTTTATGGATAACGGTAGGTATCTTATATCCCCCTCCCTCTCACTCCCCGCTATTAGCTCCGCGAAATAGTCTTGTGCTTAATCGGACACTTTTCGGTTTAGTACTGTACTAGTACAGTCCGAGTAAAGTACTAGTACACCTTATTAGTACTAATAGTACCTAACAGTACACGGAAATAAAGTCGTTACCTATCTATACCGCTGACCTCTATAATGTACACTGTAATGTATAATATAGATAGAGGCCAGTGTGCTATCCTCTATAGACTCACTGCTGTTTTAATCTATTTTGGCACTGTTATCTTATCAGCCAACTAAATAGCTTTAAAACCGTTGTTTGCCAAAAGTAGCCACTTTTTTTCGAAACCATTTTAAAATTATTTAAGTGTATGTTTGAACAGGGTAAAGCTATTCAATAAATATTAGTCGTTATTAAGCACAGACTCAAATACTCAATCACGTCAGGGCGCTTTAACAAAGCGCGATCACTCGCTCACTACACACTAGCTGGTTTTTGAAAAATTTCAGTAATCTTAGCGCTAAATACAGCTGAGTAAGATTTTCTATCAATAAAACGCACGGTCGGCGTAAGCGAGTGATTTGCTCTCTCGCATAATGTGTGTGTATTCGATAGCGATTGCAACAACTATCTCGCTTTCTCGTATATACAGTACGTTTGTTCCTTCGCTAGGACATTCGGAGTAATTCAGACAAGCAACATAAGCACTTGAGTTGAGTGTAGCGACCTACATTACATAGTCTATGGTAGCAACTAGCGGGAGCGGGAGACGGTGTACTAATAGTCCGACTGTCCGATTAAGAGCTTGCGTTCGGTAACGTTTCTTTTCGTACAGTGCCGAGTACCGTTACCTATTAGTACTTAGTACGCGTACTACACAACACTACCGCGAAATGGGGAAACGTATGCTCTAAGGGAAACGTGAGTCCCGCACGTATAAAGGCTAGATCATTTTGCAATAACATGACAGAAACGTTTTGATAGCGAGTACAAGGCGTGGGCAGTAAACTTCCATCAACTTTGTTTCTTGACCTCGCACCTCGCTGCCCCTGATTCAGCGTCCACAGTTTACTTGATCACATCAAAGTAATCTAATAGGTACACGTTTCTCCTCTCCGACGATGTTATATCGTAAAACGTTATGTGACTCACTTTGTTGTTCCATGATTACTACTAATCGCAAAACATCACACCACGTCCGTCGTAGTAGTCTTATACTCGTACATCAGTTTTTATAATGCTCTTATGACATGGTTATGTATTGTATGAGTTATTTTCCGTTGTCTGATGAAATGTTTTTTTTATTTGCACCTACTAATAAAACTATAGTCTATGATATTTTTAAAGCTTCATAAATTTTATTTGCGCTGTAGAAGACTGGATTTTCAATTTTCATTACTGAATTTATACAATTTCGAAGCCTTTTCAAAGCGAATTTTCTTTTAAAGTAAACAAATGGCAATTGATGTAAGTAAATTTGCTATGTATTATGTATCCTCAAAGGCAACATATACGTTTTTTTAGATATTTCTCAATGTTTTTTAACATACAAAACTTACAAGTTTGTTTAATAAAGACAAAACACCAGTGAACTGGTATCAAAATCCTTCCTTGACGATTATGCTGTATTGTATTACATTAATTGCGTGTTTAACTCGTAAATGAAACCATACAAAAAAAGTAGGTAGGTAGGTCAGTTCCTGTCACACCAGTAACCAGTTACAACGTAGGTTATTGACTTTAAATAATCAATGTCAATTCAACTTTCGGAAGGGATTTATTTAGTGCTACTTACGAAGTAAAATCACAATTATTTTTAACGGGCGATAATGATATTTTCTACATGTTCTTCGCTCCTTTACCATTTTGAGATCGTTTACTTATGATTTTGCTTTTTTACCGTTCCGCGCCTAAACGTCTGTCTGGATGACTGGGGCAATCATACTTATTTCCGCCTCCTTAAAACAGTGCCCTGTATTAATATTAAAAATTACTGGGCATAACAGTATAAAAACTAAGGGCTCTCCTGTTGTTTATTAACATTGACAAGTAATGATGACGGAACAAACATTTAAATTAAAAAAACAAGGGTTCACGTATTCAACAAAATAAAACATCATTAATTATTATTGATATTTACATTTTAACAATAACATCGATACAATACAAACAATGTAATTGACGCAAAAACTTTATTCACTGTCGCGCGAAATCAAGATGGCAGGCCAGTTGGCGGTCTGCGGGGGCAAAAGAGCGGAGGGGCAGAGTAGCAGCTCGTAGATAGAGCTCAGCGAGTAGCTGCCCAAACAGTTCAGCACCCACTCATAGTTCACAGGCACTATACCTAACTCCAATGCGAGGTCTGCAACAGAAACGATGAGATCATATTAAAAAAGAATATACCTATTATGTAATATGTTTCAGTCTATCACATTTCATTTACAAACAGTACAATGGGACCTTAGTAAGTTTTATAATAATAATAATAGGTCATGACAAATTATGTATAATTCAATTAAGTTAGTGAAAAATTGAAAAATAGTACAAGTACAAATGGTGGCCTTAAAGCAAAAAAACTATTTCTTCCAGGCAACCATGTGTTAAACTGAACAAAAATATGTAGGAAATGGGCGGATAAAGGTATATTACAGAAAAACTAATAAAAAATAATAACAATGGGGGTTCACGTCAGTAGTTTAACGGAGCTATGGGGTCTGGGCACATGAGTAAATACCAACAGAGTCCAAGCTTTCTTATACCGCGTAAAATTTATACACACTTTGGTAGGGTTGTCACATGAGGATAAAATAAATGAAACAAAATATTTTATTTTATTTTCATAAATTTATTAAATTACTTAGCCCCTTACAAATAAACAAAGAATAAGGTCCGAATAGTTATTCCGTAGACCAAAGGTTACCGACATAGCCCGAAGAGTTGCTAAGCTCAAGTGGTAATGGGCAGGGCACATTGCTCGCAGGACTGATGGCCGCTAGGGCGGAACAGTCCTTGAGTGGCGACCATGTACCGGAAAGCGCAGTGTGGGTCTCCAACAAGGTGGACCTACGATCTGGTGAAGGTCGCGGGAAGCCGCTAGATGCGAGCAGCACAAAACCGGTCGTTGTGGAGATCCTTGGGGGAGGCCTTTGTCTAGCAGTGGCCGTCTTTTGGCTGAGATGATGATGATGAGTTATTCCGTGTTTTGTTCCTGTTATGTAAACGTCATTTTAAATTAGAGTAAAAGAGACAAAACACGGAATAACTATTCGTTTACCCTCGAACGGCCCGTTCGAACGAACGGTTGGTTGGTTCCGCGGGCTGGTTAGAACCACGATAGCTCAATTGGAAGAGCACCTGACCCGGTGTGTCAGAGGGGTGCGGGTTCGAACCCTGCTCGTGGAAATTTTTTCAACATGTGTTTTTGTAATTTGTTCGCAACAAAATTTGCGTTAAAAATTATATAAACATTTATTAATAGCTTGCCTACTTCTTAACTGATCTTTAGTATTTGTAAAAATATTATGATCGGATGTTAATGACGGTAGTTGTTAACATTGAATGGGCGCCTTTGGCTTTCAAAGTAAAAAAGTAAATAGTGTTGAATAATTTCGGCGGGCTGGTTAGAACCACGATAGCTCAATTGGAAGAGCACCTGACCCGGTGTGTCAGAGGGGTGCGGGTTCGAACTCTGCTCGTGGAAATTTTTTCAACATTTGTGTTTTTGTAATTTGTTCGCAACAAAATTTGCGTTAAAAATTATATATAAACATTTATTATTTATAATGTCATACATCAAATTCTAAAATATTATTTATTATTATTATACATTAAATTCGAACAAACACAATAATAAAACAGAAATTACAATTGTCATAAGTTATTACTACCTACATCCTACTATACTTTATTTACTAAACTTTATTGAATAATCGCATATTATTGTATCATTTACATATTTAAAAACTCTGAAACACTATAGAAACAGTGTTCAATTAATAATTTCTTTAACCGAGACTTAAATATGGGAACAGATAGTGATTGTCTAACATCATTTGGTAACTTATTATAGAGTTTGATTGACATTGCTAGACAGCTTTTATTGTATAGTGTGGTTTTAGGAATATGAGTCATTACTAATCTATTAACATTTCTGCTTGAACGTGGATATATGTCTTTAGCTGTTTTAAAAAGATCCATGTGTAGTTTCACAAAAACACATGATTCAAAAATGTACAGACAGGGTAGTGTCATAATTTTGAGGTCCTTAAAATACGGTTTACATGACACAAAAGGACTTATACCGACAATGCTACGGACACATCTTTTTTGAGCAATGAATGCTTATATGGTTTCAGTTGAGTTACCCCATAGAAGCAATCCATATCGCAACACTGATGCCACATAAGCATGGTATGCTGTAAGGGCAGTTTTTTCCGAAACGGTTTGCCGCAAGCGTCTGAGAGCATAAGCAAAACTGTTTATCTTACTTACTACCTTTTTGATTTGAGCTTTCCAGTTTAAGTGTTCGTCGATCGTTATACCAAGAAAAGATGCTTGTTCCGTTTTTTGTATTAACTCATTCTGATATTTTATCTCTAGCTGTTGTTTATCTTTATTATAATTCTTCTTAAACAATAAATAGTTAGTCTTGGAGGCATTGATCATTAAATTATTTTGATTTAGCCAATTAGCAACTCGTGATATTGTGTAATTTATTTCTTTTTCTAAATCAGTTTCGTGTTTTTTATTTGAAGTTACAATTATGGAAATATCATCCGCAAACAATACAGTTTTATGAGATGTGACACCTGGCATATCATTGATGTAGAAAAGGAAAAGAAGAGGGCCCAAGACACTCGTATTCGTTAACGTGGGCGAATGTCAAAAATAACTCACTCTAGGCCAGGGATGGGCAAACTTTTTCATTCGCGTGACAATATTTACTAACAAAATCTATTGCGGGCCAGGCTATTGAATTTTTTGCTGTATTTTTTCAGTATTTTTTTTTTTGTAATAAAAATATTGTTAGATATACATTTTCTGAAACACACACGCACTTGAATTTTTGTTTGATGGTCGCGGGCCGGACTTCAATCATTCACGGGCCGGAGATGGCCCGCGGGCCGTAGTTTGCCCATCCATGTTCTAGGCCCTCTGAACCACGATGTCTCACGTTTAACCCGGGCATTTATCCTACTAACGCTTAATGATTATAGATATGAGCCTAGTACGTATTTGCCATTAGATCACGTTAACGCAAACAAGAATTTGTACGTCATTGAAGTAGCACATTGTTGGTGATAAACTAGGTAAGTTGAAATTATACGATACCATATCTCTTTTTTGTTAACTTCATTTGCAGCTCATTTGTATGTACAAAATAAAAATGAATAAAAATGTGTGCCCCAGGGCAAGAGCCTTCTCTATGAATGGATAGGGAGAACGCGCTATAAACCACCACTGGCCCAGTAAGGATTGGTGGTTGTTAACGACTACTAATGCAGCCGGGACCAATGGTTTTTGGTCACCAACAAATTTTTGGTCACCCATCCGATGACCGGCCTTTGCGAAAGTAAATTAACGCCAGCAATCGCAGACTGGGCGTTTTAACCACTGCACCATCGAGCTCCCTTTTGTTCTTTCGTTCTTTCTTTCCATTGGTCAATGTGGCTAATGGCAAATGAAACCTGTGCAGCGCTATTCTCTAAGCAAAACAGCGTCCATATCGACGTTGAACTCGCTCATAACTTGCAAACGAATTTCAACCTACTTCTAAACAGTAATAAAGTCTACATTCGTTTGCAAGTTATGAGCGAGTTCAATGTTGAGGTCGACGCTGTTTTGCTTTATCAAAATCGCACAGCTCAAGCAAGACCTGGAACACAAACAATTTTTCGCTATTTTACTTTTAATTTTACGCTTTCCTTTGATGAGTTGACGAATCAGGCTTGTGATAAGACGGGATTTTTAGATTTTTTTTCTGATTTACGGGATATAGGGGTTTTACGGACGGCGGACGAAGTCGTGTGAGTTCGCTATAGTTATATGACGCAATGTTTAGCTTACGGAGTTTCGGGAAGCACTTATGTCACCTCTCACCAGATGGTCAGCGACGATAACGACGAATACAGAATGAAGATTAGTTGTGTGAACTTATGAGGGATATGAAATTTCTGAGAGCCTATTAGGGAGGCAGGCAGACTGATTTTAGGTAGTAGGTAGTCAGTCAAATAATAATATGTAAGTCTTCGTTAAACTAATTTTTATTACAGTCATGAGGCCAATGTTAGATCAATTTATATGTACAACGTTTATGTGCCTTTCATGTCAATATAGTTATTAGGATATTATAGTTACGAGGATTTAATGTTATCATGGTTGTAAGCTGTAGAGGTCAATACATATATATATTACTAGCTGACCCGGCGGACTTCGTACCACAAATAAGGGTTGATCGTAGAAGGGTGAAAATTGAGGATTGTATGTATTTTTGTATGTTGTATCATAAAAAAATAGAAATTAAAAATTTTGTCTAAAAAATAAAAATAAAAATTTAGGGGTGGACTACCCCTAACATTTAGGGGGATGAAAAATAGATGTTGGCCGATTCTCATAGATACCGGATAAGCACAAAAAATTTCATCAAAATCGGTCAAGCCGTTTCGGAGGAGTATGGCAACGAAAACTGTGACACGAGAATTTTATATATTAGATATTTTTATTTATAGGTAACGTATTTGAATTATATTATGTGTTCAATGGTAAATAACTGTAGTATAGCAATAACAAATAACAATGGCATCATAAAACTGTTGTCGTGATTTTAAAATATTGTTTTCTCATATTATATATACAACTTGTTGATTTGCATTCACGCCATATTCATAGCAGCAGTCGTATTGCTTATACTTATTACAAATAAATTATAAAAAGAATATGAAAAAATAATAATCATATTTTTTGAAAATATGTAAATACGAATCGCACGTCTGCGTAGCACTAAAAAATAAACGCTCGTTCGCGTACGCCCGCTCACCCGACCACGAGTAGGTAGCAACAAGCTCGAGCTTCGCGGCGCGCCCGCAGCTTTGTCGGCGCGGCGAGCGCCGGCGGCCGGCGGGCGGCGGGCGCACGCCGCACGCATCAAAGCCAGTGTGCCGCGCAACCCCGAACGAGTGACACATTTCTTAGCCCTAGCGAATTTGGAGCGAAACGTTTTCTTAGGTGTGTTGTTTGTGTGTGTAAAAAAAGTAAAATGACGGAAAATTATTCTAACGTAGAACTTGTGGAGATGGTGCGATTATACGCAATTAGTGGGAACAGTCTACGTCGAGCCGTGGTCATGTTTGTGGAAATGTTTCCAAACAGACCAACTCCATCGCGCGAGGTAATGCTTGCTGCCACGCAACGACTGAGGGATCATGGCCAGTTCAACGTTCCTCGACATGCGCAGGGTCGCGGCAGTGTGGGCCTCTCAGTCGATTTGCAAGAGCAAATACTCGAATACTTCGAGAGGGAACCACGTGCCAGTACTCGTGATGCTGGCCGCCACTTCAATGTCCACCACACAACAGTCTGGCGGCTTCTTAAGTCGGAGCAACAGCACCCGTTCCACTTCAGAAGAGTTCAAGAATTGAACGAGCAAGATCATGCCGCCCGGGTCACTTTTTGTCACTGGGTACTAGAACACCGAGAAGCCAGCATTCTATGGACGGACGAGTGTATGTTTACGCGCATCGGTGTTTACAACGTCCACAATGAACATTGGTGGGCTCACCGCGAACAGAACCCGCATAAGACCAAAAAAGATTCGTTCCAGCATAGGTTTAGCATCAATGTGTGGGCTGGCATTGTTGGTGGACATTTACTCGGGCCCTATTTCATCGAGGGTTATCTCAACAGCAACTCGTATTTGCAACTTTTGCAGCACGTAGTTGACGTAATGCTTGACGACGTGCCACTAGCTCTTCACCGGAATCTCTTTTACCACCAGGACGGGGCGCCTCCGCATTATGGACGCCAAGTGCGCGATTATTTGGACGAAGTGTTCGGAACCGAGTGGATTGGTCGAGGTGGGCCAGTGCCCTGGCCTCCGAGGTCGCCAGACTTGACTCCTTGTGACTTTTATTTGTGGGGAGACATAAAAAGAATGGTTTATAAAGACGAAATCACGAGTGTTGTGCAGTTAAAACAAAATATTTTAATGGCTTTTGAGAGTGTAAGGTCAAATCGTAGTGTGCTGCAAAAGTTACCTAGAAACTTAAGGCGCCGTGCTCATTTGTGCATAGAACGTGAAGGTGCCCACTTTGAGCAGTACCTGCGAGTATCTTAAACATGATCAGTAAGTACCTAATAATAGTTTATTGCAACAAAGTATACTTATGCGTAAGAGTAAGCCACTTTACCACAGAATACATAATAGTACCTACAAGTTTACGTAAGTTCATCGACTTAATGTCCGCCTGCTGCGCTCTTATGTACCTACTACGGTCTGCACCCCTATTCTCGTCAGTCGACGGTCGCTATTCTAATTTACACTGAGATCATTTTATTAATCAATCGGTTCCTTATTACTTTCTCCGTGTTAAAAGTATTTTTTAGTCATTAAGTGTACCAATTACGATCAGCTGTAAATTTATGGCGGGAATGCAAATCTACAACCTGTATTTCTATATTGCTCGTTTTAAATAGTCGGTAACTTCAGGGTGCCTAACATAGGGCAAATTTTATATATATATATATTATATATTTGTTTTTATAGGTAGCACAGCATTTACTTTACTCCACTCGGTGGGATATGATGAATTAGAATAACGTTTAACATAACTGATATAATATTAACATATTATTATGTGATTTTTGTTGCACAACAACACACACAGTACATAATGTACTAACAATGGTCAGCAAAGTTGGAAGTTGGTGGTTGTGGTGGCTTAGGGGAGTTTAAGTAATGTATCAGGGTGTTTGGTAATACCTATACAATCCCGAATATTGCAGATAGGGTACCGTTCATAGAACCCTGAAAAATTATGAACATAACTGAAAAGCACCACATGGCCGAGATAAGGTTCTTTGTTACAAGTAAAACTGTAAAGTGACAATCTTAGGTCCAGCTGATACGTTGTCCTAGGTCGTCAACCTAATGGTCGGACTTCTTGGCGGGAAAGTGAAGAGTCATCTCTGCGGTTTTGTTTTATTTTCTAAAATTTGTGTTATGTCGAATATTAATGTGAAATAATGGTGGATTATTAATCGTTAAGTGTTCGTGAGTGTGCATGAGTGTTGGCAAATGAAACAAAACAGTGCAACGTCACTTTTTAAATTTTCTCAAGAATTACGCCCGAGGACTTAGTAAAGCCCCACATCATTACTGAAATACTCGAGGGGATGGGGGGTATATCATTTCTCACTTCTTATTTCTATTATCATTCATCATCACCATACAAGAAGTAAATATTGTTTGTTTATGTATTACTTGTAAGAAAAATTACTTTGACACTGGCTAAATGTGCTAATCACACGAAGCCATCAACTAAAAAAAAAAACCTCATGGTCAAACATAAACAGAAGTCGAAACATTGCAGGACTGAACAAAAAAACTGTAACAAAATAACTTTTAGTTTTTTTATGGAAAGTAAATCTACGTAAACATGATTTTGCATGTTATCACATTGTTTTATACTTGGTTGCATGGCTATGTTTCGGAAATATGTACACCTATTACCAAACATCCTGTATATTTCTTCCGTACGTGTAAATGTCACTGAACTCCTCTTAAACGGTTGGACCGATTTTGATGAAACTTTGATGAGACTCACAATCAGAACCGGTAGCTGGTGCTGCAATAGGGTTCCAGGATCTTTTTATACCATCATGGTATACGAATGTTCGTTGCGAGTAGATCGCTAGTGATGACATATAACTTAGTACCTATAGGTATCTAAGCCTTACCTTTTCATATCCGCATTATATATTTCATCTGCGTGACACCGGCCATATTCCCGGGCTGCCTGGTTATCTATACTTAGTAGTTTGCGTTATAACCCGTTAAAAACTTCCTTCTTTATAGAAGTAATAAATTCTCGAAATATGTCTAACTAGCGGCCGCTCGCGGTTGCACCCGCGTGGTTCCCGTTCCCGTGGGAATATCGGGATAAAAAGTATCCTATGTGTTATTCCAGGTTATAAACTATCTGTATGTCGAATTTCATCCAAATCCGTTGCAGCGTGAAGAAGTAACAAATATACTAACATACATACACACAAACTTTCGCATTTATAATATTAGTAGGATATACCTACTCGTATCAGTTGGCAAGAACCAAAGTAAATTTACTTTTCCAGAAGTAGCTGTTTGAGCTGTGCGATGTTCATAATTTTTCAGTCAGGGTATCTATAGTGTGAGTTTAATTAGGCATTCGCCACGTTGACAAAAACGAGATTTTGTATGGCAAAAATTCAACTCTCCTAGATTATCACCAATGCTCTTCTGCAATGACATACCAATTCTTGTTTGTTTTTACTTTTTATTTTCAAGTGCTAATTGCTGCACTGAAGCTAAATTAAATATTTATAAAATACAGTGAAAAAAAATTAAACGCCTACCCGACCCAGCCAGGAATCGAACCTGGGTCTTCCCCGCAATCCGGGCGGCTGCACTGAACGCTATGCTACCGGGAAGGCTAACGTAAGCGCTGAATTTTGTCACTGCTTTATAATGCTTAAAAAAAAGGCATTATAAAGCAGTAGCTGCGGAAGACCTAGGTTCGATTCCTGGCTGGGTCGGGTAGGCGTTTAAATTTTTCACTGTATTTTATAAATATTTAATTTTTGTTTGCGTAAACGTGATCTAATCTCTCTGGCTCCCTGATGTATTATAATCATTAAGCGTCAGTAGTGGAACGGATATATGCTATAGATCGAATGCGTGAAATTGTAGTTGAAATCCTATAGCCCCGTTAGAATACTGACGTAGACCAGCAACCCTATTTACAACCTTTATTAACTTTTCTAGATGGGTTAACGGGACTATTAGTATTGTGTTTATAAATACATTAATCCATTGTTTGCCGTGAAAACAGACAATAGAATTTTAATTGTTTGGCGACGCTGATAAGCGCTCGCGCATATTAGAGGTTAATGAAACCTTTAGAAAATGAAACTCACAGACGAATTGATCCTCTTGCGTGTGCTCAGGTTCAGCCAGGAGGAAGGCGGGTGCGTCGCCGGTGGCTTTTACAGCCTTTGCTTCGTTCACCACACGACCGCCAGACGCTTCTAGCATTTCCTAAAAACATTTTTTATTACCAACCTTATATAGGAGCTCGCTAGAGCAGAGGCTAGCGCTCCGATAAAAATGCTACGGATAATCTAGAACAGCCTAGTGACACTTTTGCGTGTGCCATCTCCTCTAGAAACCGGCTGAGGATATTCGATAACCTACGGTTTGAGGAACCTACAGCAATCTCTTCAGAAAAAAAGGAGGTAGCGAGTTCTCGCGAGGTCTCAGATGAGACAAAATTAAAATGTGTTGAGGTGCTCCGTGCTCCAGCATGCACGCTATGACTTATGATATGACGTTATGACTTCAGTGTAGTTTTGAGTAGGCCGTCTGCGGCGATGTTTATGATGATGGATGATAGTTTTACTTCTTTTCCACTTTTATCATCGCACAGAATTGCAACTACAATAAATAAGTCCGCCATGTAATGTAGGATAAATTTGTAGGCACACACTGCCTTACACTAGCGTGTGTGCGTACAGGTGCGCCATAGCGTCATCGTATTTCATTGTATGGTGTAAAGGATGAAATAAAGTAAGTAAGTAAAAAAAAGCAAGAAGTAAGTAGTTGGGTGAAGTGCGCTTCCATCATTGGCCTTATCATCACTTAACATCAGGTGTGATCAAGGCACTGTGCTACTCGTTAATATATACTAAAAAAAACTCAGTTCTCATTGCGCGCCGGTTTTGGCCGCTCGTCACTAAATCACTTGTTTAATTTACTACCTATCCTTCTGAACAATATAGTTAACCAGGGCACACATCCATATATACGCCCAAAAATGAAATTAAAAATAAATTATATCATCTTCATAATATATATTAGATACAATAGACATTATGTATTGTCTTTGTGATTTGGAAGAGCGGGTCCGCATGAAACAGACACTTTAGAATGGTCCTAACCACTGTTTATAGATTTATTTTATTAATTACCTATTTCATTGTAGTGTTGCAATCATAATTACAATAAAGATAATGACATTAACTATGATTGATTATAATTGATGATGATGATGATAATTATGACGATGAAAAGCTTACCTTTAGTGCGTCTGCGTCCAAAACGCTAAAAGGCGGCATACAGAAGAACGTGATGCCTTGGAACAGCTTGTTCTTCGCCAAACGCGAGCGCTTCGGCCCCGGCTCGCCCGTGCCGTCGAGCACTTCATAGTGATTCTGTACGAAGAGTATTAGTATTCAAATTCTAATAATTCTAAATCCATTTTTGTTTTATTTTCCTTTACAGTAGACACTTAACAATGAACACAACTATAAGCAGGCACAGATATAGTGGAAGACTGGTGCTCAAACAAGGTTACCCTGTACTATGAGCACCAGACTAGGTAGAGCGACGATCTTGCTCAGTGGCGTGCACTTTGAGGTGGAATCTCGCCTACCTGAACTTTTTCGCTTGCTTTGACAACGTACTATGTTGTTCAACAACTTCAGTTACCGACTGTACTTATAGGTTACGGCCGATGGGGGATGGGTGACAGTATAAACTTTGAAGTCGTGTATAGCAGGGTTGTACTTTTTATAAGTGACTTCGGCGCATTCAACATTTATGTAAAATAAACATTTGACAAAAATCAACCATTGACAATTACTATTGTCAATGGTTGATTACTATTGTCAAAGTACTCTTTAGATTGACGTTTGACACCAAATGAAAATGCAACTTACGGTCTGGCATTAAGGTTGATTTTTGTCAAATGTTCAGACTTTTTTGGTAGGTTTGAACGACCGACAAAAAGCTCGGCTAAAGCATTTCTTTACTATTCTTTTACAGCGTTAAATATTTTAAAATGTCCTCCCTATGACACGGAGTCTGTACCTACCTCGCCAACCACGAGATTGGTATTAATGCAGGTCTCCACCCACTCGTACGACACAATCCATTTGGACGCAGCCAGAGCACACATATACTTTACAGACCTGCAAGCAAAAATAATATTTGTAAATAATTTTACGCAAATTTAGTTGCGAACATTACAATTTGGAAGTGTAATGTGTTACACTATATTATTATCTCAGCCAAAAGACGTCCACTGCTGGACAAAGGCCTCCCCCAAGGATCTCCACAAAGATCGGTCCACTACACTGCACTTTATCAGCACTTCCAAAAGAAATATTTACCGTAATAATCCCAATAGTAAGAGCCCATTCATACTAGCGTTTTTCCAACGTAGGCGATTGATAAACGTTTGCGAAGCGCAGAAATTACGGTAACGTAACGTCTATGTTGTAGTAACGCTAGTGTGATGGGGCTCCATGTACTATCACCGTAACTTATATTTAAGGCGACGCATTGGAAATTTACGTGGCGGGGATCTTGATTTTTCCCAACAATTACAAAATCTATGAAAGTGATATTTGATGACATGGTTTTTCATTTAATTGACTTCATTTTGCTAGTTGCAGAAAAACGATTCCTAACCTAACCTCTTTTAAAACATAGGTTTGCATTTTACAGGCAAACCAGACCGATTGAAGCATCTAAATTTTCTTAGTAGATTAGTCTTAACACACATTTCAATATGCTAGTTCATTTTTTTAAACTTATTTGTAGTTTTAATTAGAAAGAAAAAAAAACAGTTTTTCTTATGGTACGGGGCGCAAACGCTCCGTATTAGATTAATTGTTTAGCGATGCGTCGCCTTAACCACCATTCCACTATCACTACTCTGATTTATTTAATCCGAACCTTTCGGAGAATTAGTAGGGAACAGGGACATGCTTGCGCCATTCCCTCTAGAAATCTTCTGACGGTGTTTCGATCTCGATAAAGCGATTTTTCTGTGCCTTGCAGGGATATTCGGTGGCTGTAATCTACAGGGTATGAAAAACCCTTACCGAAGCCGTAATATAGGTACGCATAGTGTACATCAAACTAGGAAACATTAAGTAAAAATAATTGCTGAGAAACGACTTTTATTTTTGGGTATCAAAAACAGGTGTTATTTATGACACGCAATGGAACGCGTGCAACTTAGTGTGCATGTTAGCGACGAGTGCGTGTAGCGTACGATACGAGGCGGTCGGCCGCGAGCCGCCTTCGATATTCATTGCGGTTTGTAACTTAAAACGTCTCTTTTGAATTGAAAATGGAAGAAGAATGCTAATGTTCCTTTAGAAGAAAATTTACTAATAACAAACAACAACAATTTACTAATAACAAATAACAATAACCTTTTTAAACAGATTCCGCAAAAACCGTAAAAAAAAGTTTTGACTTTGTTCCTCAATAACTCCTTGGCGTTATAGTTAAAAGTGGCCGTAACGTCTTATTTAACTAAACCATAACATGTGAGGTGTTCATTAGGTGCCGTAAAAATGCTAAATTACTTCATTCAAATAGTTTGTTGAGCATAATTTGATTTTCTATCTCTAATTACCAGATATGTTTTTTTTTTCATTGGTGGCGCTAGTGTGCGGCTTAAACGCTCTTAAACCCTACTCATTAATACTTATTTTACAATAAAGTGATTCGATATTTTGGACCAATTAGTATTTTCGATCAATTTATTATTAAAAATTAATGTTTATTAACTATATAAATAAAAATGAATCGCTAAATGTGTTGCTAATCGCATAACTCGAGAACGGCTGAACCGATTTGGCTGATTTCATTTTTGTTGTGTTAGATGAAGTCTGAGGAAGGTTCTTATGGAGAGAAAAAACGTAAAAAAATACGAGGAAAATAGTAAAAACATCAATTTTCTTTTCCCAAACCACTCTGTCCCCAGCTGTCAAACATTTGACGTCAATCAAAACAAAACACAGGCGCGTTAGGATTATCTTTGTTATGCCTTCAAGTTGATTAGAGGTCAGATTTATTTATTTACGCGCCAAGTAATCAAACAAAAACTATCGTGTACCATATGGCATTACAATAAAAATATAATCACATTAGATATTACTAAAGTCGTTTAGATAGTCACATTAGATATTTTATTTCTATTAGACTGCGACAGGCCACTAACTTTTGAAAGAACGAAATCTGTCGGGGCAGCTATTAACAAAAACAAAATCAATGTGACTTTGTTTTAGATAAATAGGGCAGAACAAGGTCTGCCGGCACAGCTAGTTAAAAATAAAAATGAAAAATAAATACCTTTGCGACCTATTCTCATCATCTACGCCGACCACTAAATGCGTCACCTCCTTCGTATATTTGTCGACGTACTTCCAGTTGTACTTACGACATAACATCTTAACGTTACTCAATTCAGACGCAGACAAACATGACCCAGCAATACAGTACTTTAAATCGGTAAATTTAATATTTTTCGTAATCAGAGGTTTCTTTACAGGCGACTTCGGCGTTTGCTCGAAAGCTTTACACATGAATTCCTTCTCTTGAGTAGTCTTAGCCACGACTGAACTGGGACATAACGTCTGTTCTGGATCATCATCATCTTCAATATTCTCACACTCGAAATTGAGCGATTTTCTTGCTACAGGCGTTGATTTATGTTGAATGTGATCGACAAATCTATTTATAGTGAGAGGTGTTTCCAATGCCTGTTTATTTGTAGCTGCGTCTATGATTGTGACATCCTTGCTAGTCTTATTTGATTCCACTATAAAATCTGACACATTAATGATACTTTTTGTAGGAGTATTGCCCGCATTCTTACTTGCTCCCGAATTACTTTTTTGCAGATGATGTACACTTATTTCATTTATAGTTTTTTGCTTAGCAATTGATATTTCCCTGGAAAATATGAAGTTGCAATTAGTTTTATTTAGTTATTTTTAACATTAATGGCTAGCGGTCCGCCGACGGCGTCTTCACGTGATATTTTACAATAGAATAGAATAGAATAAAATAGAAAAACATTTACTAACAACACACATAAATATAAAAAGAAAAAAGAAGGCGCACAGTATACACGCAAGAGAAAAAAAGTAAGATTAAACAGAGTAAGAAAGTAATAAAGAAAAACACAAACAAGTGTGAAGTTAATGAAGTTAACTTTCGCTTTATCTGGCGTACAACTTACCAAAGTTTTATCACAATAGGAAAGTATATGGGCAAACAAAAAAACATTCATTAGTATTTATATAAAACCGAAGAAATTAATCTGGATGTTATGGATGCCATACAGGTTGAGTTTTTCAAGCTACGCCCACTCAATATTTAACCTGTATGGTTTACAAGATGTCCAGATTTATTGCATGGGTGGGCAAATGCGACACTTTGAGATATAGCGAGAAATGCTTAAATTTTGCAAGGTCCGATTATTATTATGAAAAATGTAACTATATATCATTGGATTAAATTTTGATAGAAAAAATATGACCACATACTTCTGTGGAGTTTCTTCCACTACACTTTTATCGGAATCATCGTGATCTTGGTATGGGGTGCAAATGTCTTTATTACCCATTTCTAAATTATCTGGTATTTCATCTTCATGTGTTGAAGCCAAATTTCGGCACATACCGGGAGTTAGCAAATTGTCAATGTAATGCTGTGTAGAACCATCCTGAAATAAAAAATTGTTATAAAAAAAATACTGTAGTTATTTTAGTTATAAAAGATGTATTAATATCTAGTATACAAACAAGGTCGATGGCGCAGTGGTTAACGCGCCCGGACTGTGATTGCTAAGGTAAGGTACACATGTAAGTTTCACAAAGGCCAGTCAACGGAGGGGTGACCAAAAATTTATCTTCGCGAGCTCCTCCGTGCTTCGGAAGGCAAGTAAAGCCGTTGGTCCCGGCTGCATTAACAGTCGTTAACAACCACATCCGCACTGGGCCCTCGAGGTGGTATATGATTCATTCTTCCTATACATCTACAGGGAGGGCTTGTGTCCCAGCAGTGGACATAAAATGAGCTGGTGATGATGAGATAAACATCACTTACTTCTTTTACAGCTTTATTGTCGTGAGAATCTGTTTCTTTTTCTATTATAGAAAATAAATTTTCACTGTATTTTTCATTGTCACATTCCTTTCTACTTAGCTTTTTATTACTAGAGGCAATCTGAGTAGAGGTGACGTTCCTGTCTTGTTTCTTTTGACTTTCAAAATAAGCTTCAGCACATTCAGATTGTGTTACCAAATTTTTATTGGTATCTTTTTTAGTTAAAACTTTCTGACTTTCTTCTATATCTGCATCAATACTGGCAAATACTTGATCCATAACAACATCATAATTCATAGAATCATTGCCTGGTATCACATTGTTTTTATTACTTTGTTGTAATATACCAGAAGAAGCAATTTTATTGGTTTTTGTTTTATCTGACATTGATTTAAACTTTTTAGGACTCGGAATTTCGTCTTCGTCGTTAATTTCTCTGTCCCTTTTATCTGGATGATTCTGGAATTTCTTGCTTTTAGCAGTGGGCATTAGTATTTCGGAAGGAGCATGGTTAGAATTCATCAAAAAATGCAAGTTCTGTTCCTGATTTGAGCCATTATCAAATATGTCAACATCATTAGTTAATTTATTCTCACTCAGATTAACATTTTTGTCATTATTTGATTGTATTAAATCCTTCTTATTGATTACACTTTTTTGCATGCAACTTTTTGGTGTTGATAATTTGTTGTCAGATGCAATACTTTCATGATTACCAATCTCTTCACATTCCATTATATTTGACAGTTCTTTTTCAACACTCTCTGTGATTTCGTATTGTGCTGTTGCAGTTTCAGCTGATGCGGTGTTCTTTTTAGTAGAACTAGACTTTTGTAATGTGTTTCCAGGGCCAGTATTTATTCTTGTACTCTTACTTTGTGGTGTTGTAGCAAGGACAGCTTTATCATTTGCTATATTAATTTGTATTTCTTGAGGCTTGTTATGCGAATCTGAAGCTTCAATATTGTTATTAATAAGGCAATTTGATGTCTGTACTTCTTGATCAGTATTTACTTTTAACTGCACATCATTGCTTTTCTTTTTAATGACAATTTTCGTTAGTGTGTTGCCGATTTTTATACTAATTTCTATATCTTCAGAAGTAACTTGTTCATTATTGCTATCTATGTTGATAGTTTGCATTCTTACTGTTTCATCTTGTCTCGGACAAAGGACTCCTTTCTTTATAAAAGGCATTTTTGTTGTTTTGTTTTCCACATTATTTTTTTTATTTTCAGGCAAGTCATATTCTTTAGACTTTGTACTAGGAACATTTGTATGCTTGTTATCTTGATCCAACTTAACACATTGTTCTGAAGTTAATGATTTATTTATTACTTCTTCTGGCACAGTTTTCTTTAAAACATCATTTTCATAGCATATTTCATGTAAATCACTACTTAAATTTTCTAGTGAAGGATTTCTTTCTACATTATTAGTATCTAATGCAAAAGCATTATCTTTGTCTTTAGATATTTCGTGAATGTTTGGAGTATTATCTTCAATTGTGTATATAGGTTGAGGAGATTCAACTTCAGGTGGTTTAGGTTGTTCTAAATCCGCATTAGGTTTACTGATTGTACTTTGCGTTTTTTTGCACATCTCAATTGAAACATTCAATTTGTTTCTATTTTGTTTGTTAAGTTTGCTAAATTCCTTTCTCATTCTTTTAACATTATTCCAGTTTTGTTTAGCTTTGTTGGTTTTTTTTTCAGTTTCAGAACTCAAATTTTTAGAGCTACTCTTGTCTAGAGATGTATCTTGACCTCTCATTGTGATTGTGGGTTCACTTAGATTCATCTCTTTTTTTCTGGAACTTCTGCGAGGATTATCTGAACTATATTCATTGTCTTCAACAAGACAGTTTAATAGAGGTTGTTTATTTATTGCTGCTACATTTTCCTTATTAGTTGAGTTTCCATCTACATCTGGCAACTCTTCTATTTTGTCCCAATCGTCTTGTGGTTGTTGAACATATACTACTTTGTCTGGAGTTTTGCTTTTTTTTGAGTTGCTATGTATTTGTATCTTACTTGATGAAATCTGTACAGGAATAAGATCATCTTGCTCTGAATTCAGCAATGGTGCAGAAAAATGATTTTGAGAGCTTGCTAACCAATCTTTAACATTTTTTGTAGGATCATTTAAAGATCTTACATCCGTATCAGGTATGTCTAGGACGAATTCATCCACTGAAAATAATAAGTATATTAATATTTTGCCATTTTATCTAATTAATCTTTGTTTTTTAGGGTTTACAGTCAGCATTTTTAAACAAAATGAGGGCAGTTACATTTAAAAAAAAAAGGTTGATGATATCTCTACTAGATCACAATATAATAATTAAAGTAGCTCTTTAGAGATATATCCTTATTATAGGAAATATAAAAAAAACATACATTTAATGTCAAATAGGTTTTCCAATGCTCCAACTAGTGTATGAATGTGTTCTGTGCGAGTCTGCATGGGTAAATTTAGTTTCAGGCTTCGTCTATCTAGTGGCGCTGCACAACATGGACAAGAGCGCTGTCCTCTCCAACATGTATGGCATAAAGTGTGACCGCAAGCTGCAGTTTCAGGTGCAACATAATACTTGCAACTGGAATGTAATCAGATAGTCAGGTTATATCAGATAATGACTGAAAGCAATAAGGAAACACATGTAAGAATTTTTATGTTAATTTAAAAAGAAGCAAAAACTTACCATTCTAAACATGTAACATTATCAACATAATGAGATGTTAATTTTGTCAAGTGGACCAAATCTAACGCTTTAAGGTTCATCTTTTAGTGGGTTTGATTTAGTCTACATTCCAACAAAAAAATTACTTTTATTGGTGCTAAGGTTATCACAATATCACAAAGGTGAAAAAAAGAATATTGAATAAATTTCAAAGTTCTCTCAAGTGATTATAAATATAATTCGTTAGCAAAACTTCCTATCGCAACGGGAAGTAAAAATCTTTGTTAAATTTTTAGAAATTCATTCCCGGCTTCCCGCGAATTCCCAAAACAAAAGTTAAATGACATTGACATTTGTAAGTTGTTTTTTTTTTCTTTTAAGTGATGGCTTCGTGCGATTAGCACATTTAGCCAGTGTCAAAGTAATTTAGTTTACAAGTAATACATAAATAAACAATATGATGATGAATGATATTAGAAATGGGAAGTGAGAAATGATATACCCCCCAACCCCTCGAGTATCTCAATAAAGATGTGGGGCTTTATTAAGTCCTCACGCGAGCTTCTTGAGAGAATTTGAAAAGTGACGTTGCACTGTTTTGTTTCAATTGCTAACACTTATGCACACTCACGAACAATTAACGGTTAATAATCCACCATTATTTCACATTAATATTCGACATAACACAAATTTTGGAAAATAAAGCAAAACTGCAGACATTCACTCACTCATTCACTTTCCCGCCAAGAAGTCTTGACACAAATTACTAATATTTTATATTTTGTTTTTTATGGTTTTTTTGTATGGGTTTGCAAAAGCATTTAGTCAATGAAAAAGTTAGGGAAACAGATGTAAAAAAATACGGAAAGGAATTCAGAAAGGATAGGTATCCAAGCATCAATGTACTTATATACATAAATACTTGTAAAATAATACTGTATATTAATATTATTATTATTTATAATATTATATTCGTATGTTATTACTTTCAATAAATAAGGCTAATACTTTATATATATCTTATTATATAATAAACAAATAACAGATGTGGGAAATGGATATATTTTGTTGTCATCACTTTTACTACAAAGAACCTACTAGACGGTCTTATTTTAAATTCTAAATAAATATTGGAAATGTAATTGTTATTTTCATACATTACACAACATAACTTTTTAACGTCAATGATATTACCTAGTTATTCCGTTGGTATAATAACTTTATCGATATTTTGTTTACTAGCAACATTTTTACAGTCAATCAGTCAGCTGTCAAAAAGAGGGTGCCGAAAATTTTACTGTAATTGTAAAATTTATGAAATAAAAATTGTGGAAGCTTGAAACAGCACGATATTACGTGAGTTATTTATATAAAAATATTTTAAGCATTATTACTTTTGTTTTTAGTATTTTGAAGAGAATCTATGAAATAATAAATTATTACATAATCTGGGATACCACTGGAGGTTGTTTATAAGATGTTATTTCTAACTTAATAATTGTAATGTACTGTTTGTTTTACTAGTAGAGTCAGTAAAGAAGAAATACCTACAACCCTAAGAAAAAAGTAGTTATTAGTTCTGTTTTTAGGTTAGATATAGTGTTTATCTCAAATAATGACAAAATCAGTCAGGTCAGGGTGTCTCAATATAATAAGAAGACGTTTAGTATAACATTGCGATTTTACATTCTTGTCATTTTTGTATTTTGAGTAAATATTAAGTGGGTCAGAGTGTTGCCTTGTATTATATGGATTTTAAGTACAATTTTTTATAATCTTTTATAATTTCTGTGGCTTCAAATTTTGCAACATACCAATGATAATTTTCCCTCTTCAGAATGGCCATGGCACTCCGCAGTTTGTTGAGAAGCTCAGCGAGGAGGCTGCAAGTCCGAAACTTTGCAGCAGAGGCTCCCAAGGAAGGTGAAATGGCTCTCACATTTGCCGCTGGTAACAAGGTATGTTCTTCCCTTCCACCACGCCCTCGACCGGTCCCAGGTAAAACCTATGATAGAAAGGCTCACCAGGCTATTTCTGGCTCTCTCCCATCTTCGCTTCCTAATGGATGTTAGAACCAAGTCTACACCAATAATAAGGAATGCTATAAAAAAAAAGAAACAGCTCAATAAATTTGACCTAACAGTAAAGAACTATAAAAAGTATTCCATTTATTGTTAAGTACTTTTATTTAATACTTACATTTTTTTTGGTGTGAATGTTTTCAATCATAAATTAGGCATTGAAACTTTTACACTAATCAAAGCACAAGTTAGGTTTGAGGTAATGTTTCCACGTCTTGGCTGCCATCACTGAAAGTTATTTTTGTTGCTATACTTTTCATATAGGTACTCATAACTATAAAGTTCATAATAATATGATGGACTATTTAAATAACAAAATTTATGTTGTATGGTTTATCTTTATTCTATCAATACTGCCTAAAAAAATTTTTGCCAAATATAGAAAATATTTTTGTATTATTGTGAACCACACGAAAGTTTTTGCAATAGCTAAAAACTATTTTTGTTTTTCATAGGTCTTCTATGACAAGAAAGTTGTGAAGCAAATTGATGTGCCATCGTTTAGTGGAGCTTTTGGTATCTTGCCTAAGCATGTGCCCACACTAGGTAAGCATAAAGAGTGCACTGTTTCTTTAAAAATGCAAAAAAATATTTTATGTGTTATTTAGCCGCCTTCCAGCTTGCAATGGAATCATGTGTGCATCCCAAACCTGAAGCTTTCCTTGTAATTTTATATGATCTAGTATGTTTGAAACCAAATATAGCCATACAAACAAATCCAACTTCTGTCTTTGCAATTCATTATTCAAATTTCCTATCTATCTATAAAATTGATTTTATTATATTATTATGGATATATATGAATATATGGATATATATCCAAGAATATAAAATGAGTATGATTGATGACATAATATGGTCAGTTAATATGTCACATTACAAACAAGAACTTGATTTAACTATCATACATTTCAGCGGTCTTGCGTCCTGGAGTGGTCACAGTTTTGGAGAATGACGGCAAGACAAACAAGATCTTTGTCTCCTCCGGCACTGTTACTGTCAATGATGACTCATCAGTTCAGGTAATATTATAGTGTTCGAGGATGATACATAGGTACATCAGTAGGACTAAAGTTTTTTTCAACTCTGTATACTGTACACAAGCAGAGTTCAAAATTATCATGATAATAATACAGCTAATAACTATTGGATTATTATCAACATTGTCAGTCATACTATTTGTATTTTGTAATTGTTTTTAACAAAAGCCAAACTTATGAAAGGCAAGTATCTGTATGGATAATCCTGAAACACTTCAGGCCAAATACCGAAGGATTTAACTTTTAAAATGACAGATTTCCATACAAACTTTGCACCCCTGTTCACCTCTCTAGAGGAGATTTTTCGAAAATTGCTAAAATACGTCATTCTTTATTTTTATCGAAAAAAATAACTATCAATTAAAATAATTCATTTTATGTATTAGTGTAGTAATGCACATTTGTCATTCAAATACGGTTCACATTTTAGCTAGGGCAATTTTAAAAAATGATTCTATTGTCATAACAATCATAATCATGATAGTTATCTTTTCACATAGACGTTATTATTTTTCTTGTATGAAAAATCTAATTATCCATGATATATCCTCAGCCTATTAATGTTGTACGGTAGTCCTCCTCATGAATAATTTATACTATTAATAAAGAGCTAACTTCTGTGACTTTGTTTGTTTGCTGGGGCTAATCAGAAGATTTTCGGCATCCATTTGTCCAGAAGGAACTACTGGTCCAATTCCCAATATGCTTTCACTGATAGAATGCTATATATATATATACCTTTTGGGTAACATAGGCTATATTTTATTTTGATTAAAAAAATCTTTTCAAAACCGAAATCAATGTGGACAAAGTTGCAGGCAAACAACTAATAGTACATAATAGAGTTTAGTTTTAATTTGGTCACACATTTGGTTGCGCATTCCAATCGCGCTAACGCGCTTCTACCGAGTTCCTTAAGTAGTGATGAGAAAGCAATAATATTTTGAACTAAAATGTTAAATTATTACAGGTTTTGGCAGAAGAAGCCCACCCTCTAGAAAATTTAGACAGGAGTGCCGCACAGGAAACGCTCAGCAAAGCCCAGTCAGAGTTCAACTCTGCTGCCAACGAAAAAGTATGTTATTGTGATTATGACTAATGGTACTGTAGTTACATGCAGTTGAGCTTATAAATTACATTTTATATTTTTAAGGTGTATTATGTCATTGCAAAATGTTATTCAATGTACTGACTGACTGACCGAACCGAACATCGTAACGTAACCGTAACGTACACAGTAAGTACCCATTCGCAGCGAGCTTGATACGTCATTGTTGACTTTTGACAACAGGGCGGAGCTCGCGGCGAACATGTTACGTCACGATGATATGCTTCGGAAAGTACGGTTCAGATCGAACGGGCCACGCAGGATTTCGACTAAGCGCATTTTCTAATGCGACTTAAAATTCGTATTTACATGCAATCGGGCCATTGTGGTCGGCATTCGTCCTAAGCCGCGACGCGTTGCGCTCCGATGCGCTTCGACGCGGCCCGTTCGTTGTGAATCGTACAGAGCCCTGATATGACGCGTGTTGCACGTTATGCACGTTTGCATTATAATCACCATGACACTTGAGGACTCGACTGTACCATTGATTTTGATATAAATGGTAGTGTGGAGTTTTCAATATTTCTAATGAATTGCACCCTAAGTAGTTTTCTTAACAATATTACCTTGCAAAAACATATCAAAATTTGACAATTATTTTAGCCTTTCATACAAAACCGTTGACCGACATCTTGTTTAGTACCTACGCTACATTTTTTTAACATATTTTGACGTATGTTTGTCATAATTGATGTTTGTTGTTTTCAGGCTAAAGCCGAGGCTGCCATCGCCCTTGAGGTTGCGGAAGAGATCGTCAAAGCGGCGTCGTCCGTGTAAGCTGCCCACCCGGTACAACAGTTAGTGTTAAAACTGTAACTATTTAATAACTTCATTATGTATAAATAAAGCAATCACGTCTCGGTAGATCAAAACTTTATTTTTATTGGTACTCCTTAAAATGTAGTGATATTGGTTCATATGTATTTTACAGAATATGTGAACTAATAACAATATGCCACACTAATTGCAATAACAACTATATTTTTTAGAAAATAATTATCCTGATTCCTTTTTTAAGATAGGTTGATGGCTGAAGGGATAGGTTTGAGCTACAAAAACACTTCGGTAAAAATTCTGGACATGAGGTGAGGATGGCTAGTAAGGCACAATCCTGCTTCACTTTCTACTCACATCTGGATTCCGCTTTTGCTTTACATCATCTGTGTCATTTACCTACTCGCACACAATGTTCAATCAAAAAAATCAAACATGGCTACGTATGTAATCTTCAAGTGTGGCCGACCATGGGATACAGTTGAGACATTAGTGTAATAAAATCACAGAGGCTAAAAAGACAAATACCTACTGATGTAACTGGTGATAGATATGTAACCAACAATTTCCAAATCTGCCCAGCTCTGATGTTTTCCTAATATGCCCTTATAATGCAGGGAAAGTCCTCTTACTGAAACCATGCTATATAACTTTGCAGTGGCGAAGTCATCACAAAAATGTAGCATAGGTCGAGCTTTACTAATCTAATATAAAAAATCATGAGGCTGTAGAAATAAAACAACAATGCATAGTTGACGTTTGAATAGTTTATTCATCACAAATCAAACACTTTGGTACAAACAGTTAGCTGCGTTTAGCAATGTCGTATCGCATAATAAAATGTGTAAAATCATTTTAATATCTTTGCAACTATTGGCAAACCAAACGCACAATAAACAAGAAGCGAAAAATACCACGAAATAATACATACAAACAATCCATTTAATTATGCCAATACAATTTAGCTTATGGTAAAAATCTCCACCAATTTTCCATTGATTAGCTATATTTCATTATAATTATAATTTTGCTTTTTTTTAAATTTAATTTGTTCATTAATTTTTATCTAATTTAATCCGAATTTTCTAATTGGAAGGTTAAGAGAAGATTCTGTTGCTAGGAAGTCGCGAGAACCTAACTACAAGCCTAATTGCAAAGCTTACACGACGAATGCACAACATATAATGGAAACATCTAGAAAACGACGCCCGTCTCTTATAGCTAATCGTTTGCATTATTACTATAGAAGGGTAAAATTACGATTATGATTAATAAAAATGCACCTTAATTTTCTAGAATAATATTAAAAAGCTTTAAATTCCGTGTATGTAGTTTATTTATTTATTTATTCTGTCAATGATGTTATATTTAGTTATCCACTGCTTATGTTATTAGGTAACTTTGTTATTATGGTACTGTAAAGTTTTGTGTATGATGTACCTAACATTGATTACAATTCAATTTTATATAATTATAATATCGAGTAACACATACGTTACTAACTAGCTACGGGTTATATAGTAGGTACTTTATTAAAAGTTGATTAATCATAATCACTAAAATAATCTTAATATCTAAACTTACTCTTTAGGTAGTGTATGCGTAAACGCAAAGCAAAACAATGAAAACATTACATAATATGACAAAAAATTAAGGCCAGATGGACAAAAAGCATCGTGAAAACTCTAACATCAGTTAAAAAGGAAGCATTATTACAACCAAGTGGCTGTTTGGATTTATAAAAGTTACCATCCTACTCAATACACAAAATATAAATAACATTTATGTTAGTATATCAAATACAAATAAAAAATGGGATAAAATACAAAATATCACATAATTACATGTTGAGCTTAATTTAAATAGATATTTCACCAACAAACCCTAATACCAGCGACTCGTTTAAATTAAGCTGAACAAATAAGATCAAAATAACTTTAACTATGTACTGCGCTGCACAAACAGCTAAGGCCGGTAGTAAACGTGCTGAAGTCGCTTCGGGTACATGTTTTATGTATATTGGAAAGGTTTAACACGCCACTTTATCTATAAAGCAAATATGTATATCAATTTGCAATAACTACCACAACCATAATTTTCAGATTTTTAATGGTAACACTACATAGTGACGTGCCTTTTTTTCTACTAAGGGAAGGGTAGTGCTATCATACAGCCCACTTCTGCAAGTTTACTACAGCCAAATTGAGCCCGCCTTTGGGACCAAAGTTTTATGGCACAAATGAGCGCGTTCAATAACCTAAACAAGGAAAAATCCAGACAACTAAGTTGGGATAAATTTTAAAGAAAATAACAACGCAAAACGCGACACACTTTTCAAAAGAACATAAATGGTATTTGGCACACGGTGCACTGGCTTGCTGAGCGCAATGTGGAAGCTGCGAAAGGAACTGAAGGAGCGCGGAAATTAAATGCTAATGAGTTAAGCCGATTGCTTCAGCAAGACAGTGTCGTTCGGTATGAAGACTAAAAACGAAATTTAGATGAGTGGGTCGCTGCGCAGTTGCGTGGCGTTTATAGGTTACACTGCCACAGTATCGTAGGCTGTGAGTCCTCCCCGCCCGTGGACTGCTTGCTGGGAGATTGGGGTGGCTGCTTCTGGTCTGTAATGGCCCACCACGATTAGTCGTAATCAACAACGGCAAGGGAAATCTTTATAGGATTTCGAGTACACAGAAACAAACACTACAGTGAGTTTAGCGTATCATGTAACATTCGGCTAGAGGTATGCGAGCTCCAAAGGTGGGTATGTTTTATGTACAGAGCGCGCGGGCACATTGAATGCTAAAATAAATTAGTGCCAGGGAGCTAAGTTGGCTAAGTAAAATTATGGCATGGAGCAATTTTGTTATATGGTAGTAATAACTCAGTTTATATGGTAGGATATAAATAACAAGTTCCATGCTGCAACGCAGAAAGTAATGTTAAAAAAACAAAATAGCCGTCGGCACATGGGATTAACTTACCACACACAGCGAAATAAGTTTGGTGCACAAAGGATTATAGGTATAGTGTTAGCCACATAAGATTAATCACAAATTAAAATGAAGGCGAAATGAACGGCTAAGTAAATAATAAGTTACTGTTTTCACATACTTGACTTACTGTTTCCTGGAGATCACGTATGCAGAACATAACACATGCTTAATTACGAGCATCGACTAATCATACAGAATGCATTAATTATGTTGTAAGTCTTATTTGTATTGCATGGCACAATTACTCTTGCTAGCACACACACAAGGATTCGGCTAACGTAATGTTATAGTGGGTTGTGTGAGTTATATATTGATCAAGAACGAGACAAATAGTTAATATAAGGTGTGTTTACTTAAATAATTAATTTAGTTAATTATTTCATTAGAAATGGTGTTCAAAAGTTTTTCATAACATAGCAAATTTGTGTAAGCTATATGGCAATATTTTTCGGTGTTGCCATTATAGTGTTTCTATTTGTGTAAGTGTGGGAGGCCTGGATGAACTGACCTGTCAATGAGTTTCCTCATTTCCTCGGTGTGCAAGCCGTCCTTGGCAGTGTGGGCCCTTACTGCAACAACACACAAGTCACGGCTCTACTCTAGTCACGAGACCCGGAGCCGCCTGCCCCCTACTACAACTCGGACAATACCCACAGCCTCTAGATATTTAAGTTTGCGTGAACACGTCATATCAAAATCTTTAATTATAATAATACCAAGTTGTATCCCGCCACGATATATTTCTAATATTTAAACTAGTGGGTATTATCCAAGTTCTCTCAAAACACTTACTAAAACTACAGAATCAATTCAAATTAATGAAAGAACACAGTCACGTCTAAGCACATAGAAAGTTAATTACAGTAATTTTAGACTTAAAGAGATTTAAGATAGAATCCTTATAAATCTTATCACTTGGCAACGTGTGCAGAACTTATTGGTTAGTTTCTTTTTTCCTTAAATTAGTATTCACGAGAAATACTTTAATTAACACATTGACAAGCGATAAATAGAAATCCAGAAGAATAAAATGGATAATAAATTTCGATAAATAAAAATAGAAGCCAATTCCGAAATAGTCTAAGAAAGCCTTTAATATTTTATTTGTTATTTACTGACATAGAAATTATATTGCATGCTGTCAGTCACATAAAATATTGTTAACATAAATTAATTAAAATATAATAATTATTATTTAGCCAAAACTGTTTTACCGTCTTCTGTTCAGGTGACACCCATGTGCGCATGGATCAATTTGAGAGTTTAGTTGTATTATAATACTTTTTAATAACACTAATATAAATTTGCGTGATAAGGATTCTGATATGGAATGAATGTCATACTTTATTTATTATATACTGTGATACTGAGTCATCGGTGGCAAATAAGTAGGAACTGCATAATGCCATTGACGTTTGTAAGTCGAAGAATATGTTTATTAAATTAAAATTCAAATGTATCATCATCATCATCATCAGCCTACACTAATCCACTGCTGGACAAATGTATAGCACATTTGAATTTGAATTTAATGGCTGTCACTGTTTAATGGCTTTTTAACAGTTTTTAATAGTCTGATTAACACGCTATTGAAAGCAATTTGCGTATAGCCATTTTTTTGTGGTAACATAGTAATTTTGTTACGTTTTTTTTTAATACAGTCATTGCAAAAATAACAGATAAATTCAATTAAGTCTATCATACATAACAATGGCATTATGTTATATTTGCAACCGTCAACTATGTACCTATTCGCATTTCGTAATAAAATCTTCTGCCAATTCTGAGCAAATCAAAATTAGTCCAGATTAGACTGTAAAAGCTGCAAGCTAGAAACACTGTTGTATTCTGCAGGTGTTTAAAAGCTGGCATTTCTGTGCAATCTCAACCTAAGTCAACTCAATGCTTAAAAGCTATTATCCTTTATAGGAATCAACAGCGACATGATGATACCATTATATATAAATCTAAGTTGGTCGGGTTACCGGTCGGGTAATCTAAGTGCGATACTGGCAATGCAAACAAAATTCAGCGACACTTCTGTTTAAAAAAAGTATGACTCTTTAAATTAATGACGACGATATGATGTGTTCCTGCCAGAAGAACTAAATTATGCTTTTTACATACAATGCTGTAAATAATTTTATATCATTCATAAGTATGCATTAACAATGTAATGTTTTTAATTCAGTAGCCATATAAAACGCCTTACAGTCCAATTGTGAAATACAACTTCGGTTTATAAAAACGTAGACTAAAGTTGAACCAAACCAACGTTTTAGAAAGACAGAGATATTGTTAGACTTCCCAACGTTTTTATGCTTATCTATATATATAATTATTAGACTATCGGGGCTATAGCCTTAGTAGAATTAGCGATAATAGGCTATTTCAAAATATCTATGTATACGAAGTTACTATAATTAAAATTTAATAATATCTAAAACGGAACTCTGTTCTTTTTTGTTTCGACAGCAGCGTCCATTTTGTGAAATCATGAAATTTTAAAATGGCCGATTGTCAGTTGTTTTGTTTCGTGCTACCTTATGAGATGGTAATGAGCGGTGGGTGTATACGTGTGTATTCATACCGGGGTAGTTGCGGGGCTGGTCGCATTCGGCTTCGGAGATCTCGTTGGAGTCCTTGCTCTCGTTGAACGAGGAGGAGCAGTTGTTGTCGTTGTTAGCGTTGCGTGGTGGGGGTGGTGGAGGCTCGGGGGATCCGCCGCATTTGCGAGTTCCTGGTCATATTTGAGTGTAAAGAGTTTGTGGTGAGGTGCCTATAGATTCATGAGATGCATATATATATACGAAGAAGAGCATAATATGAACCTTATGTAGCTGCAATAGAATTGAAAACCAATGAAAAAAAGTGTTACGTAACGCTGTTCCAGCCAAAGGGTTAAAAGCGTTTATATTACGACGATGGCATAATGACGTCCTTAAGAGCTATTTGTAGCCTAAACTGAATAAATGATTTTGAATTTAGTTTTTTTTTTAATATTTTGGTATACCATACAAACTTCGATCTTCCATTTTCTTGATTCAAAAAGCCAATTTATAAACCTATAAAATACTGATAGTAAAAAGAAAAACATTTAAAAAAACGTTTGTTCAACTGAATTTTTGCGATTTGAATTTGAATCTTACCATAGTGGACTTTAAGGATATTTGTTTCTTCCTTAAGCACAAAAAGTTTAATGAAATGTGAGTATTCTAGCTGTCTTCGCTCACCAATGCTGGGTCGGGAGCCGTAGTGGTCGGAGTAGGGGGTGCCGTAAGCGCCGGCGTACTGTTCGTCCTCGGGCGCGCAGCAAGCGGGCTCATCGTATTCGGGGCCGCAAGCGTACATCGGGCGAGAGTAGCGGGCGCGCTGCAAACAACGGAAATATTTTTACTTCTAAATTGAACGGAAGACTTTAACAAAATAAGTTTTTACTAAAATGAAACCAAATCTACGATAAGGTATAGTGAAAATAAAGAAAACTTGTATCGAGAATGGAATTTTATTTCAGTTCGGAAGGCAGAAGCGACTGAATGATTAATTACAAATACCCCTGTCACCCATGGCAGGCCATCAAGTTAGAAAACTCATCGCTAAAAGCATAATTTTCTCAAAAACTTTGTGTCAAATCCAAACTAGTTTTCTAGTAACTCAAGAGACGTAATCGTGTTTTTGTACCTTACTAGATTCTCTGAGGCGTACGAGTCGGATGTGGAGAGAAACCCGAGCGCATCTAAAGGCTAGGATCTCGGCTCAGGTTGACCGAGCCTAATAGTAATAAGTGCGTGGTAATGAAACTCACGTATTGGTCCTCTTCAGCGCAGGTGGCCGGGTCGTCGTACTCGGGGGCGGTGGAGTAGATGGCGCTCTGCCCTCCCTGGGAGTTCTTGCGGGCGTAGCGGCTGTTGGCGCGGGGCTGTTAAAACAAGTTTCTATTTACTAACTTTTGTAAATTTTATAATATATCAGTGGCCTTTTACGGCCTACTCCGGACAAGATGGACAGAAGATATGGCTAAGGGTGAGAGGCATGCCGATGTATGTTAGTAACGTACGACTGATTTTTCTAAAATTTCTGGTTGGTTTTCTTGGAAGATTAAAATGTGGCGTATTGTTTAAGATAACGAGATTGCACAAAGGTTCTTGTAGTTTTTAATATTACAAATCGATTTTCTGTGGTTGATTAAGTGGATTGAATTTGTAGGCCAGCGCCTCACTCGAGGACCCCGTAAAGTTCTTGTAGTTTTTTTTGTAAGTTTGTTACATTATAAAGTGTGTCACAATCTGAAATAAATGTTATATAATGTTATATGTGTATAATGTAATATAATAGGAAAATTCGAATTCGAATTCTGAAATTCGGGTCCCATGATGGGCGCCAATTTGTACCACTTCTTATTAAATACAAAGATTGTTCCGGAGGCCAATGAAGCGCTTCTAATACCACTACCAGCCGGACGTCGCGCTACTGTCTTTAGTACAAAGCATCAATATTAATTCGACCAAAATGTATGGAACAGCTGAATTTTATCTTCGAGTTAGGGAGTTAGTCCAATAGTAAGAGTTGTTTGTTTGTATCACGGGAGTCATCTCAGAAGTTTTGGACGGTGATAAAAAAGTCAACCTGTACAGTAGTAGTTGCCTACCATGCTCTGTGATCCGGCGCGGGAGTGAGCGGGGTGGTGGGGGTGAGGGTGCGCCAGAGTGCCCGCGTGCGCGGCGTGGTGGTGCGGGAAGGCCAGCGCCTTGCTGGGGTCCATCTCTTCGCGGAAGCCGAGCAGGTGGAACGTGGCGTACGGGCAGATCTCATCCTCCATGCCTGCGCACACATAAACGTAAAGTTAGAGTAGTTATTAACAGGATTATTACCATGATTCTTACCACTTACTCATTCGATATTTACTCGAATGTATGGAAGTGAAGTCATCATCATGAATCATGAAAATTCACTCCATTTCAATTCTATTCAATGAAGTAAGTTAATAATTTATCTATTATAGCTTTTACTTGTAAGTGACCATGATAGCTTAAAAAGATAAATCGTGATGACCGTCACCCTTCAATAAAAATAAGTATATAGTAAATAAGTGATTTTTGTTATTAGGTTTGTAAGGCGATTTCCTTATTTCTTTGTGTTATTGGGTTATTAATTGTAGTGCTTCTTTTCTAATTAGTCTTTCGTGTGTTAGAGTAATTATGTTAAGTCTCAATATGGATTTTATAGTACCAATTAGAAATTTTGAGTGTTGCTTTATTTATCAAGAGTAGTATGAGCTCTGGTCTGTGTAGAGCTTTTATCAGCGAATCCAAAAAGAAACGGTATTGGCAAACTATTATTATTATTTTAATTAACCTTTAGTAACATCTATTTTGAATCCTATTAACTGCTTTCAAAATATTTTAAATCACCACTCTTCATAATAATTTAGTATTTGTTCTTTAAAATCAATTTGCTGTAAAGTTGTTTATTATAAAATGATAAATATGCAAAATAAAATAAAAAAGAGGGTTAGAAAAAAGCGTAAAACATAATATTTTGTTTAATTCTAAATACTTACTCAACTCTGAACTCAGCAGCAGGCAGTGTTAGTGTGGCACTCTTACATTCTATGGTTAACGATATATTTCTTACTATTTTCTCTAAAACCAAGATAACAAAAACCTGCTTACATATGTAACAGCTCTTAGAAAATTTGTGTTATTAGATAAAGTATCAAACAAGTGCAGCTTTACTAGTTTTGAGTTACCTTGATAGAGAAAGTAATTTATTATAAACAAGCGGACTAACACTTATATTCAAAACAAGCGTTAGAAGGTTATAGGTGTTTGTCTATTTGAACAAACTATCACATTAAAATAGCACGATAATCACCCCAAGCTAAGCCACGTTATAGAGCTTTTATAGATTGAATCCTTTATAAATGCGAAAGTTTGTGTGTATATTTGTTGCTTCTTCACGCTGCAACGGATGGATGGATTTGGATGTAATTCGGCATAAAGATAGTTTATAACCTGGAATAACACATAGGACACTTATTATCCAGTTAATCCCACGGGAACGGGAACCACCCGGGTGAAACCGCGAGCGGCCGCTAGTAGTTTATCACTTCTTGTAACATTTATTTAGTTATTTGTTCAATATTAAACTGGATTTACAGTATCACCCAAAATATCCAGGAGTACCTACAGTCGTCAATTACCATAATATGTAAAAACAATAAATTCAATAAATAACTTAACCATCTTTTAGTAAATTCTTGTAATCGGACAATGCCTGCCTACATTACACTTTGAAAATGTTACTTTTCAAAAAATACTGCACTGTGCAAGCACTGGGCATTAGTGCACTAGTGTATCTCTATTAAGAAAGAAGGGATTATGAATGCTCTCAACGTCATTTAGCTTACAGTAATCGTCGCGCTAAGCCAAAACACGGCAAGCAAGCGTCCAAGCGAAGCACTGACCTATTGAGACGGTGTCTCCGGATCCCGCGCGGCGCACTCTGGGCCTGCGCACGCGCTCGTAGTGATGCCGGCGCGGGTCCCACGTGGAGTGCGCGCCCACTGAACCACACTACCGCGTTACGCATGCGACACGCACGTCACCTAGCCCTCGGCTATCGTCTCACACAACGCGCGTCAGATGTTTCGAAAATGAAATCTAGTATCTGTATAGGTACCTATGTTCTTTTGTTGTTTATTTTATTTTTAAGTAACTATTGACACAATCAGTCAGTTTAATTTTTTTACTATATCTTTTGATTTTAAATCTCTTTTGTTTTCTTGTTCAAAGACAAGCAATGTAGATTCATTGCACGGAAACTATTGCCGCAGACAGTTATTTACTTTGTAATAAGGAGGTTGTGTACCTTTGCTTTGTTTAGTAGTTTATCATAATGCTATTGTAAATAGCGCTTTAATAAGTTGTGTGAGACTATATCCGAGAGAAAGCACCGTAACATCACATCTACAAGAGACAAATGTGTGTCCGTACCACGATAAAACGTTAAAATATCTTTACGAAAACGATACAACATATAACAACGTTTTGTCGGGTATAAACACAAAAAGGAACAATAAAAATAAACGAATGACAAAATAATGAAGCCAAGGGTAACATACAATTGTGACATATTGTTTTTTTAAAGCAAACACCTTTTCCACTTAATCTCTATCAAAAAATCAGCCATAAATCGATTATTTATAGAGATCGAGCAAAAGTTCGATAAAATATGAGAACTAGTTACTTAAACAAATAAAATTATGCCGTCACCATGTAACTTAAATTTAAATTAGGAACAGATAGAGGAAAATGTGCATGAATATAAGGACCGTGCAAACATAAAGCTTCGTCGAGGAAAAAGTTGAAAAAAGTGCAAAAGTGAGAATTTAATAAAAAAGTCTTGTTTCCTGTTTAGGTACACGTCTCGATGTCTCTATAGGTGTGCTTTCGAGTGTCCGACCCGTGGTTGAAGTGAAGCTATACCGTAACCTTAAGCTAAGGGTGAAATGCAAATGTCTACCAAAGCGGCAGTATACATAAGTTATAGGGGCTGCTACAGGGGACTAATTTTATTCAGGGCTAGGCTTCTAATAAGGTAATAATAATCGTATATAATAAGCAATATAATTCAATATATTAGTCGGGTGGTTGGGTTCCTGCTCAGAACTCTTCTGTCCCCTGACTATGAGCTCTTAATTATAGCAGTATATTGCAGTTGTGGAAAAGAGACGTTTCGTTTTCACAACTGCAATAATACTGCTTTATGAGCTTGTGGTTACCCCCCTGGATGGCAATAGAGAACCAATAATACTTTTTTCTGTCGCGAAACAGTATTGTCACTTATTGCTGTCTGGCAACTTCTCTTTTCGGTAAGGCCAGATTTTTCAATCCTCAGATAAGTTTTATTCATCGAATAACACTGTCATTGTGACATATTTTCTTAAGAGAATCTGTCATTATGTCAAAATTATTCTCTGAATAAACTTTAAGCGCCTCACAAATAAACAAGGAATAAGCTCGGAATTATTCCGTGTTTTGTCTCTTTCACTCTAATTTGAAATGACGTTTACATGACAGAAACAAAACACGGAATAACTATTCGGAGCTTTTTCTTTATTTGTAAGGCTTACTGACCATTGAAAAATCAGCCCTTAATCAAATGATACTTTGTTGTTTATTCATAAAACGCAGTTGCAGTGAAGGTTATGTACGCCGTTATTTTTGTATGTATCAGAAATTAGTTTAACAAATGTTTCATGTGGCTGTGCAAAAGGTCAAGAAATATTTCCAATTTGGTAGGTTGACCTACATATATGAAGTTGAGAGAAGAAGGTTCACCCGTCGTCGGCTGCAGTTAGCTTTTACAGCGTCTCACCGGATCACACAGTACTCACTGATAACGGCTTGACGCTTCACTCGGTCGCAGGTATTGTAGTTGGATCCTGGTACGGGGGGCAGCTTGCGGTTGGGGGGCGCGATGTAGCCCAGCTCGTCTCGGAGTCCGCCCCGTTTGTCCAGGGTGCCGCCGCCTCCGCCCAGTGCGGCCTGGGACGCGTTGTATACGGCGTCATCTGCAACGCAAGTATGCTTCAGACGTATATATAGACCGGTGATAGCTTCAGCCTTTAAATTGCTCCAATCTCTCCAACAGGTATTTCTAAATTAAAATATTATATATTAAAGTTATTTTAAACATGTATAACTTGGTAACGGCATATAATTTTCTAAATGTCGTTACTTATATTAAAGCTGTGGAGTTTCTTGCGCCCATTCTTCTCCACAGCTAAAAAAACAGACGTCCTGAATGGGTAGTAGGTAAAGAGAATGTTTGGACGATTCAAAAGCACTTTTGTAAAGTTTATTTGAATAAAAAATATTTGACTTGACTTGACTTGACTTGGTGAGCAAGACAAGGAAACAAAACTTTGTTGTTAAAATCGTTGCCACAGCTCAGTTCACTGTACCCAGCCAGTCAGATAGCTGAATTGCTCCGGACAACGAACCATACGATGGAAAGGGGAATAAAGTGTAACAAAATGTTTAACGCTGATCCGGTATCCTTCGTAAGCTTTGTTACCATATTGACGTTTTACTCAATATTGATGTTTTACCTTGACCAGTAGTAACCTTGACAAAACGAATAATAATAAACCTACGTACAAAATGTGATGTTATTGTAATGGACAATTAAATACTAAGTACCTACAAAATTATAAATGCTAATTGTGGTTTCAGCAAAAAATAGTTAAGAATGAATTTTGATAAGGCAACTAATGTAAAAGTCTGACCAGATAAATAGTTTTAAAGGAAGAACAATTTTAAAACGAATCATTGGCCGTTATTTAACCCTGTATTTCACAATATCATGAGGACACTGATGATTCTGATCAGATTTCCACTCGTTGTTTTAAATACATCGAATGTGGTAAAATATAAAACATGAAGCGGCGAGACGTGCCATACATACAGTACTGGTCCTTCTGACCTCGCAGGCGATGCGGAGTATTCCTCCGTGCAAGAGTCAAGCAGATCACCACCACTCCTACGACGAACACCACAATGGTGGCCAGGATCGGTACCAGCACTTCGGGTTCCAGCCAAGCCCTCACCCACGGTGGGAGTTCTTTGCCATCATCCAAATTGCCAGGTAAGGGTGCGATGGTTCCTAGAAAGAGTACCTTTGTTGTGATCGCGCGCTCCCTTAACTACGCATACAACGACTATGGCGATGATGATGACTAGGACGGCGGCGACGACGGGCACGATCAGGTTAAGGTGGGAGAGGATGATCTTGAGCGTCTGTTCAGTGGTAAGCGAGCCGCCGCCGACCTCGCGCGCGGGCGCGATTGTACCTGAAATGCACACCGCCATTAGTTTCGGATAAGGCCGGGCAAACTTTGGATGCGTTTGCGTACGAACTTGACTCGTAAGAACACGTACAAATACGCACGATGCATCCCGATCTTCTGACTACTATGGTACGTCGCACACTGTTCACGCACGAATAGCTAACACCTAGTGTGCAAGATACGATAATAGTCGAAGGATCGGGATGTAACGTGCGTATTTGTAGGTATGTGTTCATACGAGTCTTTGTAAAAAAACGCAACCAAAGTGCTGCCGGTCTAACGGTGATGAAACAAATGAACTAATGGAGAACGCAAAAGGAAAATTAGGCGATGCATTTCAGGTACATGTATTTCAGATTATGGGAAAGTTGTTGAAAAATCTCGCTGTTGATGGTAAACTTTCAACATCTTTTCTGAATTATCGTTATTTTGTTTGCAATAAAATTTGCGAAAAATTAATGTATAATCGTATGTTTATTTTTACATGTCTGTAGAGTTTCTTGCAAATAAAATTAAAACAGAAGAAATAATACTTATAATAATTATAACATTGAAAATTATATATTTTTTATTCTATTTAGCATAGAACGTAATAAAAATATAAATGTTAACTTACCGCCAGTCACGGTGAGGGTGGCTACTTCATATTCAGCAACGTTGAATCCGGCGTTGTTGTGCGCCGTGATTCTCAAAACATACCACGTGGCGGGTTCCAGGTCTACAATTAATATTATAATGAGGTCAGCCAACAGTTTTTACACGATAAACATACACAGAAGAATTGTATAGTGTCCTTAATTTATTTTGGTTTTTGAAATGTAAAATTTATTTAAAAGTTGCATAGGGGCCCACATAAAGTTCAGAGATCGTGGATGAGTTTAGGGGCCGTTGGTGAAAACTGGCTGGTATATTAATATTTATCGTAAACAAACTTTTTCTATAAAGGCGGTTTAATTTATTTCCATTTGAACGTAGGTATCTAACACTTACCAAGAACAACAAAGTTGCTGGCCGGCTTTACGTTGTTAGAGATCTGGTTCCACTCGACAGCGCCTCTGTGAAATAACATTAACTTGAATTACCACCTTAGTATTATATCATCATCTTTGACAAACACTACGATAATCTTTCAACCCATCATCCTCGTTAGTCCATAACTGTCTCATTGCTAGGCTCTGATTTCCCACAGCAACAACGCGGGTTGATGGATTTTAAGGTTTTACTATACAACCTGAACCAACGGCTTAACGAGCCCTTCAAAGCACGGAGGACCTCGAGATTTTGTTCCAGCATTACATAAGTTGCTTAACTTGCAAAATTGCAAAACGAACGCGCAAGACTGCGGTTACGAGCTCATAGATGTTCATAATCTGGATTCTTTCCCTTTCACCATTGGTTTACATATTTGTAATAAGGTTTAATAACACATTCCATTCAAAGAGAAGAAATATACAAAAAGAAAATGAGGTAGTATCTAAAAAAACAAAACTTGATCTCATTTCATGACACTTATATCTACAGCATTAAGGTTGTAATCTCCTTACTTCTTCTTGTTCTCCACGACGAAGTGGCTCATGGAGCAGCCACCGTCCAGCCACTGCTTGAAGTGCAGCGTGACTGAAGTGCTGGCTACCTCGATGAAGTCTGCTGCGCGGGGCACCGGCGGCTTGGAGCCACGGGTCCGTGCCCCTACCATGTCTGAAGCCTCACCGGTGCCGATACTAGGGCGGACAGGCATTGATGAGTACATAGGGTAATAACATTAAGATATAATTCAGATTTTATTACTATAGTTCATTCATTTATTTAATAAACAATTCTCGATGCAATAATATTACTTATAATTTATTTTAATTCTTATCGCATTTGCGTGACCTCGCAGGTTTTGTTCGGGTGGAAACTGAAAATCAGTGATTTGCTGCATGAGCAAATGTTTCATTGAGTTTTCACCTTTTTGCATCGCCACGGCACACAATTGATAACTAACGTTTGTGGTAGTTGTATATTTAATTGATTTTTTTATTATTGTATTATGTTTTGATTGTGTGCATGTTTTGTTGCAAATAAATAAATTATCTATCTATCTATCTATCTAACACTAGATTTTTTTGAGAGTTTGCCGATTGCCACTGGGCCTTTTCAGGTTCACCGGGCTTTTTTGGGGGCGGCGAGAAACTTAAAGGGTTCCTCAAGCCGTGTGAAACGAAGCACCGTAAGAAGTTTTTTAGAGGGAAAGGCATCACGCACTAGTGCGTGTCCCCGTCCCTTCTAGATTCTCCGAGGGGCTCGGATCGGATCGGGGGGCACCAGTGTTTACACTTTAAGCCTAATTTTCGACAGAGTTTTCGTCGCCAAAATACCATAGATTTTCGTTGAAATATTACGGGATGACAGCAAGGAAGCAAGCGATATTCAATTGTTGGTAAAGACTAAAATCAGTTGCGGCCCCTATTTTTAATGATTAAAGGACAATGACGATCACTGGTTCATGTCGAACATTGGTGCAACTACCATTTATTAAATATAACAACTTAGTGTAGATACAAAAAAAAGTCAAGTTCTTGTTGTAGTATAAAAGACATCAACGTCATAAAGTATTTAAGTGAAAATTTCGAAATACAATAATGAAATGTAGAGCCCAATCGTTTTAAATATTTGATATCTACCTTTATCAGATGACAGCGACTAGTAGTAGTTAGTTTCTAGTGAACAACTTAAGAAAGTGAACGAGATATGAAGTGGACGAGATGGGAAAGTGGACTATTTAGGAACTGGACGAGATAGGAAAGTGGACGAGTTAGGAAGTTGACAAGTTAGGAAGCGGACGAAATAGGAAAGTGGACGAATTCGTCCTGAAGGAATTGATCAATAGCATGCGTATGCTTTATCAGACTATCATTACCTGTTGTAAGCCGTGACGTAAAGTTGATATCTAGTGCCGCAAACCAAGTTCTCTAAAGTGTAGGTGTCAGTGTTGCTCGGTATCTGGGAATAGAGAAATCGGGTTACGATTAATGTCTTATTTACAATTTTATATCACGAAGTAATATATAAAACACTATAAAAATACAGAGTACTTACAATAATGTTTTGAGCAGTATTAGTTAGTGACTTTTGTATTTTGTTGCATTTGTGTCATTATTTAATTTAATTCAAATCCGTTACGCTGACTCAAGACGTCCCGTAAAAGCTCCCCAAACAAAAATTTTACCGGCTAATGTCCACAGTTCGTAATGGAACTTTTATACAAAAATCACCAGGATTCCCCCAAACATATGGGCGTGGTAGATTGAGGCGACATTATCGTGACGAACTGACGAGCTAAACTCCTAACAGCCAGATTGGCTCACTGCAAGAATGGACAGAAAGAAGTAGAACAAAGAAGTTCCTCATTTTGATATTCAGCATCAAAATGAGCTGATAATTATAATAATAGTACTCTGATTAAAAATTCATGAATGTGTCACCTGAACGGTCTCCCAGTCTCCGAACTCTTGTTTGTAGTGGATGGTGTAGCCTGCGGCGGGCGACTGGTCAACGTCGACGGAGGGTTTCAGGCGTATGGTGAGGGACGACACGGATGACGACGCGACGCTCAGCTGGGGCGGGAACGGCGGGGCTAGCGGGTGAGGCAGCCATGTTATTAAATACTCTGTGGTCTTACTATCTGACCCGATTTTGTAACTAAACTCTTTGTCTTTTTCCTTGTGTTGACGGAGTCACAAGGTTAAATGGTATGTGGTCAGCAAAAGCCATACTTGTAAATTGTTTGTCGCTTTGCCTTGGAAGAAGTGCACTTATTTTCTACTCTTGTTTGATAATTGTATTGTTATGGTAATGACAGCTTTGAAGGCCTATATTTTTAAAGATTTCGTTTTGGTTCATCCTGTGTGCACAGGAATTGAAGTACCAGGAGTTGTATCGAGAATCGCGATTACATAACGATCAAAGAAAATTTGGTCGTTTGTAAGTCTTAAGTACGAGGTGTGTGCTGTGCACTCTTTTACAATAAAATAAATTTATATTCTACACTATAATGACAGCAAAAACTTCAAATAGAAGACTAGAAACAATAGTTACATTGTAAGTATTCGCTTACCAAGTACGGAGAGGGTATGTGTAACGGTGTCGGTGCCAAATTGATTGTCGACGTGGCAAGAGTATTCGCCGGCGTCTTCGCGCGCCACGCCCGCGATCTGCAGCGAGCCCTCGGGCAGTTGGCGCACGCGCTCTGATGGCACTAGAGGCTGGCTTTTTACCTAAAATATTTCAAAATATAATTTATTAAAGACAGACCTCCGTTCGTTGGTCAGACGACCAAGTCCGGGTGGCGAGCAGGGGATGGATGAATATGGCACAGGACCTTGAAGAGTTTCAGGGGCGAAAGAGGGGCTCGCCCATCTACAGGGCGAGCAGTCACCGACGGGGTTGTGGAAGTGTCCGAAAGGGTTCCCATGACCTCGTCAGGCTCCACCATGACGGCGTTCGATGTGTCCTCCTCGGATGAGGACGACGCGATGGTCGCCGGTTTGCTGGTTCCAAGGTGACGAGAGGACATCGGAGTGGTTTTTACCGAGTCGGCCTTGACTCGCTTTCTCTGGGGCTTCGGCCCTGGAACAGAGTATTGGCCATCCTCGGACAGCCAGCGGGACCCCTCTTGCCCGCTGATGCGTCTGTTAGCAGATTTTACAGTCCGCATCAAAAAAAAAAGGACCTTGAAGAGTTGCGTGCAAGGGAAGAGGTCTACGCCCTGCAGTGGGTGGAAGTGGGCTGATGATGATGATGAAAGACAAAATTCGGAGAAGTTATTTAAACAATTGTCAACTGGATAGATATGCATTTGGTCAAAAGCATCGTCATAATCATCATGGTTGTTCTTAAACGATTCATAGCAACCACTACACATACCTATACATAAAATAAAATATTCATTTATAAAATTTACAAAATACAGTGAAAAAATTAAACGCCTACCCGACCCAGCCAGGAATCGAACCTGGGTCTTCCGCAATCCGGGCGGCTGCACTGACCGCTATGCTACCGGGAAGGCTGACGTAGACGCCGAATTTTGTGACTGCTTAATTCAGCGCCCGGATTGCGGAAGACCCAGGTTCGATTCCTGGCTGGGTCGGGTAGGCGTTTAATTTTTTCACTGTATTTTGTAAGTTTTATAAATATTTAATTTAGCTTCAGTGCAGCGATTAGGACTTGAAAATAAAAAGTAAAAATTAAAATATTCATGGAAATGATAATATTTTAAATACAATTTTATTTTTGTAGTATTAAGGAATAAATTACCTTCCAAATAATGTTAGGAGGAGGAACTCCGACGGCTAGGCAGGGTAGTTTGACATCTTCCTTGTAGGTGGCAGTGAACGACTCGTCGAACGAAGCAATTTTAGCAGGAACTGAAATTAAATCGGTGTTATTTAGCGGTTCAAACTAGAATTTCAAAGCCATTCTTACACGAAGAGAAAAGAAGTTTACCTTTATCGCTAGGGCTGCAAGAAGCAGTGGCTGAGGGTTGACCTTCACCGATGATGGTAGACGCAGTTACCCAAAAATCGTAGCGACCTGGTTTCAGTTCGGTTGCAGAGTAGCTGGTTTGAGATGCGGGTACCTACAAAAACATTCGACGTTATAGGTTATATTAGTTACTGAGTTATTATATTGTTACAGAAACTTTATTTTAAAGAAAGAGTAAGACTATGTCGTACCTTGTTGGGGTGTGGTTCTGCGTTTTGTGCTTGAGTGTAAACGTTGTAATGCGTTACAACACCGTTGGGTTGCGCCGGTGGCCTCCACGATACAAGGATGGAACCTTGGCCCATGACCAAAGCTTTTACGGCACGTGGTGCTTCGGGGACTGTCAACATAAGTTAGAAATAGTCAATCCCTTAAATCTTTTATACATTTGTAAAAGGAGAAGTCCCATTGTCTAAAGAAAGATCAACGGCACACAGTCTTTATCGACAGACATACTTGTAGAATGCTTAAAGAACGCAGAGAGGTCACTTTTATGATGTAGGCCAGAGATAACACGGGATTTTTCGAAATATTCTGTGTTCGCGCGGACATAAATGTGGGCGGTCGCTAGTATATTATAAAGGTAAAAATGGGCTTCGTAACTTCTAATTAGCTTACCATCTTGTTCCGTCTGGCAATGTATTGGAGTAGATCGAACGCCGTCGCCTCCATTAGTCGTCGCCAGTACTTCCATGGAATAGTTTGTGTATTTCTTAAGTCCATGCAAAATTGTTTCGCTGCTCGCTGTGATTTTGGTGTCCTTAGATTTCTCATCTGCAATACAAATTATTGTTTAGGAAATACCTACGTTAGAGTTTGTTGTTTCCAGTTAGATGCTGATTCTGATACATACCATACCAAGTCTCGCTAGGTCCATAAATGACTTTGTAAGCTTTAATTAGTCCGTTGGCTGCGGCAAGAGGTGGTGAAACCCAAGACACGCGAATAGTTTGAGCAGTGAGAGTGGTGCAGAGGACATCTTGGGGAGGGGCAGATGGAGCACCTTCAGCGGTGTAAGCTCGTACTTCAGCAGAGACCGGTCCTGATCCAATCTTGTTGAAAACCTGGACTACGACTGCGTATTGTGTGTATGTCCTATGCAAAATAAAATAAATAACATTATATCGCGTTGCATCGACAAAGCGTTATCAAATATGGACACATTAATGTTGTGAGTTAATACAAAAAGTACTTACTTAAGGTTCAGAATGTCGAGGTGGTGTTCTTTGCCAGATTCCTTTGAGATGTCAACGGTTTCGAATACAAATGACTTGTTGCTTGAGGCAAGTTTGTAGCCAACATAGTATCTGAAAGATTTCATTAGGAATTTATTTTTTATCTAAACACTGGCAGTTGAATAATTTGATTGGCAATGGGTTCAAGGCTTACCCCTGAAGTTCGCCATTCCAGTCATGTGCTGGGGGAGGTTTCCAGGTAACCCTCAAGGCGTGCTTGTCAATAGCATCAACTTTGACGTCTTGGGGTGGGCCAGTCGGAGCCTCTTCGGCAGTAATAATAGTGACTGTTTCTGAAGGCTCAGAGGTACCTAATTCGTTTTCGGCGACAATTCTTATATGATACGCTGTGGCAGGCCTTAGACTGAATACACCAGCTTCGGTAGCATCACCAGGAACAAGAACCCTAGAAAACAGAAACATAAATTTAATACTTCACGTTCTATTCAAAAAGGTCTTAGTAAACTGTATAGTGTACTTCAGAGAAAATATTATATTTTACCTATCGATATCTTTCTCCCAGTTGCCTTTGGCGCGTTTGTATTCAATGAGGAACTTCTTAATGGGGGAGTTTCCATCGTAAGGGGCCGCCCAAGACAGTTGTACGGTCCTTCCAGATTTGTCCAAAACCTTTAAGCCATAAGGTGCTTCTGGTACCTCTATAATAAAAATGTGGGTTAATATTTGGATGCTAAACAACAACAGTTTATTGCAAGTTATCAGGTTGGAATGCCTACCTTGAATAATCATGTTGATGCTAGTATCATCGGAGCCAAAAGCATTGGTAGCAACACAAGTGAAAAGTGCACTGTCGGATCTCTCGGTCCTACGAATGCTCAGATCGGAAATTACACCTCCAGGTAAGATTTCTTCTCGAATAGTATACCGTGGATCGGATTTAGGTTCAAGGCGCTTGTTGTTCATGTTCCAAATTATTCCGATGGGCTGTTGAAATAGAAATTTGTTATTAGTATTTAGTTTGGGTTATTGTATTAAAAATGTATATTGGTCTTGTGACTACAATTTACCTTTTCTCCTTTAGCCTGGCATTGCAGTACAGCGGGTTCACTCCGGCGAGCGGTTTGATTCCTCATTTTAATTTCGAATTGGGGTGGAGCTGTAAATTATGAGAATTTTTAGTATTTATATTTTATCATTACTAGTTAAATATGCGATATTAAACACAAAAACTTACCCTGTACGCTAATCAGAATTACGGCAGATAATCCGGATCCAATTCCATTGACAGCTTCGCATAGATAGTACCCTTCGTTTGTCTTTTGAATGTTGGCAATGGTAAGCGTTCCGTCCTCAACTTTTACATTAGGATTGTTTGGCTTCAGATCTTTGTAATCGCCAGGCGTATCCCCTGAACATTTCGTAATATTCGATTAATTTATAAACATTATCCCATTTATCGTCTCTATAACTTTGTGAAAAATTATTGAAAAACAATGAGAGATCATAGAATCTAAATGCTTTGGTATTATAAAATCAAAGCATTGAGCTGTGATCTCTACATAAATCGCGTCGCGTAGTTATTTTTGTGGTGGCATTCGGTATATTCGATCAATTTATGTATTTATTATATCTAAATAAAACAGAATATGAAGTATACCTTCAGCCCTTTTCCATGTAACTTGAGGCTTGGGGAAGCCATCGGCTTTACATTCAACTTTAGCATCAGAGCCTTGGGCAAAAGCTTTATCAGTAGGTTCCAAAATCCAGCGTGGGGGTACTGAAATTATTATATATGTTATTGCATCTGTATAAGGTCTAAATTATAATAAGCAAAAGCGATTTTTTACTTCAAACTTTAATATACTAAAACAGTGATTTAATCTGAATAGGTCTTATTAACTTTGAAAGAAGACAAAGTATTAGAAAAAAACCACGAGCGGGATTCGAACCCGCACCTCATTACATGCCGGGTCAGGTGCACTGCCTGTGCCTTTTTTCAAATTGTAATTTGTTCGCAACAATATTTGCGTAAAATTATAATTATGTAAATAATAACTTTGTCTCGAAAATCATCAATATATTTTATAATTTAATTATTTATCTTTTGAGAGAGTGAAAAACTCATATTACTCTTGATAATATTCTTAAATTTATCAGAATTATTTGAAAAAAATAATGATTTTATTAGGTACTTAATTGCATTGCGTAGCATTGCATGCCAACAATATTAATTTTCACAAAGATATTAATGTTACTAATCTTGAATACGTCGTATGTTTGATAATTTTATAATACTTAATACAATTTAATAAAATATTTTTATGTGTAAACTTTATAATAATACAATGAAAGGTTAATCATTTTAAATAATGATTTATTCAAGATCAGTAACAATAACACATTTATTAAAAAGCTCCTATAGCTTTAGTTATGGACTATTGAATAACGCGATAAGAACATTGAAATGAAGTATGATTTCACAAATTAACTTTTAACTCGTATAATACTGTATTTTTATTGTAGATAAAACAAAAGGATGAGAATTGCTATAGAAGCTTTTGACACATTTCTCTAGATTTTTAAAATATTTTCAAGCAAAATAAATCAAAAGTAGAGATGAAAAAAAACCAATATGATGAAAAGCGTAATGCAACCAAAAGCATAGTATCTGATGAAATATCGATGACGAATTTTCAAGTCAATTTCGTAATGAATAATTAAACTATTTGTATTGATATTTCATAAGATAGCTATGTAATGTTAGGAAGCCAAGCATCCAAGCATAAATAAACAAAGTATGCAAATTAATAGTAACAAAACAAAAAATAAAGATGGGATCCCAGGAATATGGAAAGGAATTGGTCGAAATAAACATACTAAGAGGGAAGGAGAGGAAATGGTTTCGTCGATGAGAGCCGCAGCCGATTCCTAAAAACGACACTTTCGACAATTGATCTGCCCACAGTGTATTATTTTTGTGCATTCATTGAAAGGGATCTTTATATTTCTATTTCATATAAATGAGAGGCGTTTCAAGGCAAGGTCTCGTTAATGATTCTGAAATGTTGGCGCTTCGCCTTGATAAACTAATAGTTTAAGCGTACAATATTGACACTACGCAAAGCTCGTCCGTGCTAGGAAGGAGGGTACACAAATGCATGTGGTATACCATGTACTTCAAGCGAAGCAGTATAGTTAGACGAGCCGGCGGCATTGCGCGCGAGACACGCGTACGCGCCACTGTGCGACCACCCGGCTGGGTCGATCAATAGCAATGATGCTCTTTGTGCTATTTTAGTTGCCGAAACCCCGGTTTTCTCCTTCAAAGGCTTTCCTTCGAAGTACCATTGAATTTCCAGGGGCTGATCACCCTCGGACACTAAACAAGTGACTTGCGTCGCCTGCCCCGCAAATAGCGGAGTCTCAAACGAGAATGGAACTATACGAGGTATTACTGGAAACAATCATAGAAAGTGTGGTTAGATCTGGTTTTGTCAGGCAATGTTAGCGACTGGCGAGAATATGAAGAATATATAGAGCTGTGACGGTGAACTGGTTGATCTGACGATTGTGCGATTTTGTGGTGTTAGTCCCCGACTCAAGTCGCATTATAAACGTGCTAGATAAAAACCGTGCCATTGACGACGAGGGTCGCTGCATACTCTACGCGGCCGGCCGCGTTTTGAACGATGCACGTGTAGTTGCCCTGATGGTTTGCGCTCACGGAGTTGATACTTAGCGCCGAAGCGCGTGCGCCTAAGGGCATCGTCTTGATGTCTCGGTGTTGACTTGAATCTATGGTTTCACTGCTGAACGTCCATGAGATTTCTAGAGGCAGGTCCCCCTTAGTGGCGACGCAATTTACAACAACCGCGTCACCCGGATTGGATGGTGTCTCACCAAAGTTAAACGGCACTATCAATGGCGGAACTAGGACAATAAAAATCTGATATAAGGAAGCGATAAATTATAGGAATTTTAAGTACATGGGGTTAACCAGAAGCATGAACGAAAATATTATATTATTCGCACCCTTTACAACCAACTCTGTAGTGTGCGATGCGACACCAGCTGCATTAGTGGCAGTACAGTTGTAAAGGCCTGCGTGCTTCGCTTCCAATGACTCTATGGTGAGCACGCTACTTCTCCGGTCGTTGTTACTGACGCGAGTGCCGGGGACAGAGTTGGCAGTTTGATTATTGATAGTCCATTCTATGCGTACAGGTTGGTCGCCGTGTGTAATAATACACTGAAGAGCAAAGTAATCTCCGAGAAAAGCTGGTTCTGGACCAGCCATGAAGGGTGCAATCTTAGGAACAACTGAAACAGAATTGACTAAAGTGATAAAAAAAATCTAACAATGATATAACGACTAACCGTAAACTATTAGCTCGGTTGATAATGAATTACGTCCCGCGCGGTTTTCTCCGACGCACGTATAGGAACCAGCATGTTTCGCGTTCACTGATTCGATTATAAGCAAGCTACTTCTCTTTGAATTAGTTAAGAGGTAATCATTATTTCTCTGTGAAATAGGTTGACCATTGAACATCCAGGTTATCGTGAGTGGTAGATCACCCAAGTTGACTGTGCACGATGCTTGTAAATATTCTCCAACGTTTGCGGGTTTCTCGCCGAATGTAAATGGCAGAATGTTGGGGGGGACTGGAATGTTAGTTTGATAATAGAAATAACTGAATTGGTAAACATTAACTATAAAAAGAAGTTACTATTTTACGAATATCTATACGTTTTCACTAAAAGAAAATGACGTTAAACACCGTTTATGATTAATGTTGCTGTGTGGGAATCGGTTCCGGCCTCGTTTTCCGCGACGCAAGTGTAGTTGCCTGCGTGATTGTGCGCTACCGATCCAATACTAAGTATTGCACTTCTTTCTCCGATATTGAATACAGTCGCCCCAGACCTCGGCTTGATATGTTCCCCATCAAAGAGCCATCGCAGCTGTAAGGGGTGATCGCCCTCGATAACGGAGCAAGGCGTTGTTACAACTTGTCCAGAATTCAATGCGACTTCCCCGAATGAGAAAGGTTGGACCACAGGAGGAACTGAAGGAAAAGAAAGCATCATCCGAAATATTGAATATGTGTACCAATGACGTTGAGGACAGCGGTATGACTCGCAGTGCCTGCCTTATTTGTAGCCGTGCATGTATAGTTGCCGCTGTTTTGGCCCATAGCGTTGGGAATGTCTAGCACAGATACGCGTCCACTAAGAGCCATTGTCTTCAAACCCACCATATAAGTCACGCTTTGGCCTTGGAAACTCCATGTTATATTCAAAGGTAGGTCTCCTTTTGGCACGTGGCAATCGAGATGTACTGACTCCCCCGCGAACACGGCTTCGTCCAATTCGAAGGGTTTGATGTGTGGGACGACTGAGCAACAAAAATTTCACTAACGTTAGTGAGAGAGCAATATAATAACATGCGGCAAAATTTAGTTTGAAATACCCTTGACATGTAGAGCAGTTGTGTATCTGTCTTCTCCTGCTTTGTTTTTTGCAATACATGTGTAATTTCCACTGTGAGCTCCAGTTACTGATGCTATAGTTAGGAATGAAGTCTGTTCTGCCATTTTCATTGTCTTGATTCCCGAGTCTATTCGGTTTGCAAGGTTTTGGCCTTCAAAAGTCCATGTGATGGACATGGGACGATCTCCTTTACTGGCATGACAAGTCATTTGAACTGACTCACCGTAGTATATAGATTCTTCAATTTCAAACGGCATTATATGGGGAGTAACTGATCAAAAAAGAAATAAATTGTGAAGTCTAGGACAAATCTAAACGTGCATTCTAACATTGTAAGTAGAAATTTTCTATAGGGAAGTAGGGAACGAGCTCTAATACCATGGACGTTGACGAGGGCAGAGTGGTACGCGCGTCCGGCGCGGTTACTGGCAGTGCATGTGTAGTTTCCACTGTGATGGCCCATCGCCGTCGGAATACTTAGTACCGAAGCTTTTTCTCCTAGCTTAGTCGTAGTGACACCCATGTTATTGTGATAAGGAATTTCATTTCCTTGAAAACTCCAAGTAATTTGAAGCGGCCGATCTCCTTTCGACACGTGACAGGTAAGATGTACTGATTCACCAGCGAATATAGATTCTTCGACTTCAAACGGGTTAATGTGAGGAACCACTTAAATCCGGACATAAAGTAAAATGCAATTAGAAGGTGGACATGGGAGGGAAAAAAATAAAAATGCCCTGTCTACTTTCACTAACAGCTCTTATGCAACATTATATACCGATAATTTTAAGGACTGTCGTATAAGAAGCAGTTCCAGCGTGATTTTTTGCGATACATGTGTAGTTTCCGCTATGGGCGCCGGTAACCGATGGCAGCACCAAGACCGAAGAGCGGTCACCGACTTTCGAAAATGATCCTAGATGTCTTGACAAAGCGCGACCGTTAAATTCCCAATGCACTTCCAAAGGAGAATCTCCTTTTGATATATGACACATCATTTGTACCGACTCTCCGTAAAACAAGGCTTGATCAACGTCGAATGGCAAAATATTTGGTGTAACTGTGTAAAAATAAATGATAAAAATTACAAGAAAAATAATACGATGGTTCAACAAAAAGTGAAAAAGCGTACGCTGCCCACAGATGTATATTATGTAGAATTCATGCTGATTTTATTTACACATCTATTTGCATCGTATCGCCGGTGTGAGGAACTAAACATATGATGAAACATGACATGATGGATAAATAAACTGACCATGAACATTAAGGGCAGTGGAATGATTAGTGGAGCCAGCTTTGTTGGACGCGACGCATGTGTAGTTGCCGCTGTGGTCAGCAGACGCCGCGCCAATAGATAAGAATGAAGTACGAGACGTCATTTTAGTCGTCATTATGCCAAGATGCGATGAGCTATTTCCGAATCCTTCGAAGTGCCATTTGATATCAAGTGGCAAGTCACCCTTTGACACATGACAGTTGAGCTGTACCGACTCGCCAGCAAACACCGACTCGTCCGCTTCGAAGGGTACGATGTATGGCAATACTGTTAACCCAGAAAGCCAAAGTCATTATATCTGAGGCAAGCGTGCAGCGTGCGGTATAGGCAGAGTGTAGCTAACGTAGAGGGAAATACCATGGACGTTAATTGTGGTAGAGTGAACCACTGTGCCGGCATGATTTGAGGCATGGCATGTATATTCGCCACTGTGACTAGATGTAGCACTAGATATAGTCAGCAACGACGTTCTTTCGCCAATCTTCATTGTGGTGATTCCCTTGTGAGAAGATGATTCTTCTCCATGAAGACTCCATGTGATAGTAAGAGGTGCATCGCCCTTGGATATGTGACAAGTCAACTGTACAGACTCCCCAGCAAAAACTGACTCTTCAGCCACAAATGGGACGATGTGCGGAGGAACTGGTAAGGGTAAACATATAAAATAAAAAACAAAAATTGTGAAGATGCAAAACGAATTTGTACTCAAGTGTACCCTGAACGTTCAATACGGCTGTGTGGTTGGTGCTGGCTACAATATTGGAAGCTGTGCAGGTGTAATTTCCAGAATGCTTTTCAGTAGCAGCAGATATAGCGAGTATTGAACTCCTGTCGCCTAGCGTTGTTATTTTAACTGCAGCGTTTTTACTCAGAGGTTGGCCTTGAAATGACCATGTGAGGTTCAACGGCATATCGCCTTTAGGAATATGGCACATGACTTGTATGCTTTCCCCATAAAAGACAGCTTCGTCAAATTCGAAAGGAGATATTAATGGTGACACTGAAATATATGACCACATATACTTAATACACGCATAATTAATATTGCAAAGTAATAGGAGTGCAAAGGAGCAGGACGAGAAAGTGCTATTTATTCACCCTTGACATTGAGCGTGGCATGATGTTTAGCATTGGCGACAACATTGGAGGCTGTGCACGTGTAATTGCCAGAATGTTTGGCTGTCACCGCGGGTATTATGAGCGCTGATCCCCTATCCCCAACCCGCATGATGTTCACCCCAGCTAAAGAACTCACGTCTCCACCACTAAAACTCCATTTGAATACCAAGGGTTTATCTCCTTTCGAAACGTGGCACGTCACTTGGACTCCTTCTCCGTAAAATACAGACTCGTCGAAATCAAAAGGTGTTATAATGGGGGCCACTGAAATTAATTAACTTAATTATCTTTGTATGTTTTCTGTGACATTTAACATTTTCCCTACCTGCTTAATCGTTATGACCCGCCAAAGTTACAACACACCGCAGGACCAGGGCAGGGTAGTAAGCATTCGAAATGACATGCACTACTTCTAAAAAAGATAGGTTTTAAAACAGGGAACGTTTAAAGTTATACCGTTAACAAACAACACTGCAGAGTGGTTCATAACACCAGCTTCGTTTTTCACTACACAAGTATAGTTTCCTTGATTTTGATGAGTTACAGATTCGATGCTAAGTTGACTTGTACGTTTGGTATTCATGAGGTTTATTCCAATGCTACCCGACCTTACCAAGTTTTCATTGAAATACCAATCAATTTTCAATGGCAGATCTCCCTTGCTGACCGTGCAAGTAACCAAAACCATTTCTTGGGCATTTACGGGCTCTTCGCCGAATTCAAAAGGTATTATCTGCGGAGGAACTAAAGAGGAGACTGGAGTAAGCAAAAGGATAAAAACGAGACGAAACTATGAGAATAATAAAATGTAAATTCACGCTATTTGTTAAATACCGTTGACATAGAGTTCGGAGGTATTATTTGTAGTGCCCGCTTGGTTTTTGACAACACACGAGTAATTTCCTTGGTTATGATGGGTAACTGATTCAATTGTAAGTTGACTGGTGCGCTTAGTGTTTGTAAGCACAACTCCATTAGATCCCGATTTGATTACGTTTCCATTGAAGTACCAATGTATGTCGAGAGGCATGTCGCCTTTACTGACAGTGCACATTGCAACCACCATCTCCTGATCGTTTACGGGATCAGTGCCAAAATCGAAGGGCATAATTTGCGGTGCAACTAAAGAGGATATTAAAGGTCCATTTAGAAAAAAATACAAGCGCTAATCTAAAATGTCAAGGAAATGGATTGTGCCTTAAAGCGCCCGTATTAATATTTGCCACACACAAGATTAACCCATAATGGGTAGGTTGGAAGGGACAGGATCTAATATGAATAAACATAAGAACACAAAGTACCCATTAACAATTCAAAACATAACGAAAACGCGTGCGAACAAAAGAGATGTGTTTTTACAAGAAGTATTGTTGTTTTGTACCATTAACGTTGAGAACAGCGCTGTGGCTAGTTCGACCTGCGTCGTTTTCTGCGACACAAGTGTAATTTCCAATGTGTTCGTGTTGTACATTCTCTATGCTCAGAATAGAGATTCGTTTGCCATTTCTGTTTATAAGGACACCATTGCCCGAATTCAAAAGCTGGTTATTCAGTTGCCAGTGGATTTTTAGTGGTAAGTCACCTTTCCCCACGGTGCACGTTAGCGACACCGTATCGCCTGCGTTTAGGATTTCTTCACCGAAATCAAAAGGCGTAACCTGAGGTGCCACTAAGAGATGAAAACAAAGTTACAACAATTAGAGATTAATATTTACTTGATAATAGTTACGAATTTCCGATGTTTTTATCTAGGTTCTAATTTAGATAGTCGCGCCTGCTTAAAACGTGTATGTACTCAGTGATGTGTTTATAAAAGGATTTATTAGTTATGGAGGTGGTGAGGGAAACAAACGTATATAAAACGTGCTATAAAAAAGAATGATATTGGAAAGCGCGGTAGTTATTTAGTTATTCGAATTACCATTCACAATTAACTCAGTAGAATAGTTAGCATAGCCTGCTTGGTTGGATGCAGAACAAGTGTAAACGCCGGAGTGTGCGGAAATTACCGCGTCAATAGACAAACTGCTTGATTTGTGTCCAATTTTAGTGACTGTAATCCCTTGCACCTGATTGACAGGTTTTCCATTCAAAAGCCACGTGATATTGACAGGAGTGTTCCCCTTTGTTACCATGCACTGTACACCGACGGTGTCTCCCGCGTTGGCTGGCTCCTCCCCAAAGGTGAAAGGATGGATTTGGGGCAGAACTGTGACAATATACTACCGTATAATAAGGCACACGCGAATAGAAATATTTCTATCAAAAAAACTATAGTATATAAGGATTTTAAAAGAACCATTGACTTCCAACGTAGCGCTGTGATTAACTTGACCAGCTTGATTCTCTACATGACACGCATAGACTCCTCGGTGGGTGCCATTAACAGAATCTATGTTCAGGATAGACATTTTGCGGCTCATACTGCCAATAGCGATGCCCATCGTGTTCCCTTGCGCAATTATTTTTCCGTTGAAACTCCACGAAAAATTAGCCGGCAAATCGCCTTTATTCATAACACACTGGACCGAAGCAGTATCTCCGGCGTTGGCCGGCTCATCGCCAAACTCGAAGGGTGATATTTGGGGAGGAACTACAAAAAAGCATTAATAAAAAACTACAAGGAGTAAATCGAACCATTGACGCTAAGGAGAGTTGTGTGATTGGTCTCTCCGGCAGCATTTTTAATTTCACAAGTGAATGATCCACGATGGACAGAAGTGACGGCTTCAATGTTTAAAATTGACGTTTTCTTGCTGATAGTCGTCAATACGATTCCGACATTGTTGCGCGGTTTGATTTCTTCACCGTTGAAACGCCATTTGAAAGTGACTGGCAGATCTCCTTTGTTCATCACACAAGACACGGAAGCTGTTTCTCCCTCGTTTAAAATCTCTTCACCGAACTCGAATGGGGTAATTTGAGGAGGGACTAAACAAAATTATAGTAGTTTTGACAAATGAGGATAACTATGGGAATGTGGATGTTACATTAGAATCGAAAGAAACAGATTTGATAATCCGGCAATGTACCGTTGACTTTGAGTACAGCGCTATGGTTGGAGGAGCCGGCCGGATTCGTCGCCACACAGTGATAAGTGCCCCTGTGTATTCCGTTCACGGAGTCAATGTTCAGTATAGATGTTTTTTTGTTGATGCTCGTTATGACGATTCCCATATCGTTATTCTTTCGTAGTAATTGTCCATCGTGCGTCCAGGTGATGTTTAGTGGCGGGTCGCCTTTGTTTACGGCGCATGTGATGGAGGCCATGTCCCCGGCATTTGCCGGTTCATCGCCGAATTCAAAAGGCAAAATTTGCGGAGGCACTGTGCAAATACAACTCATAAGGTAAACTATTGATGTAAAGGGGCGTGTGTGGCAAACGATGTAGCTTTGGCGGGCATAAACATCTTGGAAAATTTTATCTAGACATAATTTGTGCAAGACAATGTTACCTATAGAAAAATCTGAAGTTGTTGACCTGTAACAAATACTTATTAGTCCACATGAATTAACAAGGTTGTGAGCGGCAGTCTCATTATCTTATTTAATTATACAGATATTTTATAGTTAAGAGATTAAAAATCTTTTTAAAATTTGTTTTTATAATGAAGTATAAACTCACAACTATGTTTTCAGAAGAGCAATTGAGATTCTGGCATTGAAAATAATATATTTATTTATGTTATTTATTTGTGAAATTTTCTAATAGATTTTATGAATCTCAATAGTAACCAAACACTTTCGAGACACTGCAAATATCCTAATAAATAGAAAATGCTAAAATCTGATGACTTCTTATTAGGTTTTTCATGATTGGGTTTGATCAACCAAATTTTATAGTAGTTCTAGTTCTTAAATCGTGATTGCTCTAAGAGCTTGTTTGAATATTTAGATGATGATGATATGCAGCTCCAGTTAGTCCACCTAGTTTACGTTCGTTATTCTTGTCTAGAAAGTGCATGGTCGGTTCTTCTTCTTGTATAATTAGAAAACTATGGATAAAACGTAAATTTTTGATTGCAATACTATTACTATTAAGGCTTACAAATTACTAACATTTAAAAGTTGTAACATTCTTAGTCCAAGAACTTCGTTTAAAACGAACACGACTTACATTAAATAAATTTCTGGTTATTATACGGTAATTTAACAGGTTCCCTGTCCCATATATCACATGTGATACATAACAATTGATTATCTATTGTTTTAATTTTTGGACAGCGAAACTGTTAATTCTCCTGGGAGGATCTCTCATATCTTAATTGATAATAATAGAGTTGCAAACAATTCAAATGGCATAATTTTCAAAGGATTATATTGCTAGTATTTGTTGCTATTTATATTTTTGCAATATTGTTTTCTTTGATTGTTCTCTTTTTCTATCATACTTTATTTACCATTGTGCAATTTTACTAAGATGTTCTCTCTCTCTGATTGTCTATGGTAAATACAGTTGACATGTATCATTAGTGGAGTAGTTAGTTTAATGATTTTTATACAATCTTAGTTATTGTTGCAAACATTGAGTGAACTTTTGATGCTTCATACTTTCGACTACAAAGAAAATTGTAAAAACTTAGGTACTAAGATTCAAATGGGTTAGTTTAATAAAATATTGCTCCAAAAATTATGCCATTGATGATCTTTCTTCATCGAAGAAGTAACATATTTTTTTTAAGATATGGAATTGTCGCTACTTACCCATTACTTGCAACTCCAGATTTCCCCTGACGCTGTATGCCTGAGAGTTCTTGGCGACACATGTGTACGTGGCCTGGTCGCTCATACGCTCCACATTTTCTATGACGAGGGTACCGTTGGGGAACACTTTCTGTTTGCGGTTGATTGGCAGGACACTGTAAATTAAATGTGCGTCTTCAATTGAGATTTTTCAATGTTTCTTAAATTGAATTGTCTGTAAATATAAGAATTTTGAAACTCGAAATTTTAACGTGAGTGGTTAATCAACCGATCACAGACAAGGAGGTCCCGAGTTTGATTCCCACGGGTTGGTATTCGGTTTGATAAGTGGTAGGGCTGGTACTAAAACCGATTAGATAAAATGTTTTTGGTATGTTTATATAATTTTTAACGCAAATTTTGTTGCGAACAAATTACAAAAACACAAAATGTTAAAAAAAATTCCACGAGCAGGATTTGAATCTGCACCCTTCTGACATACCGGGTCAGGTGCTCTCCTAATTGAGCTTTCGTGGTTCTAACCAGCCCGCCGAAATTATTCAACACTATTTACTTTTTACTTTAAAAGCCAAAGGCGCCCATTCAATGTCAACAACTACCGTCATTAACATCCGATCATAATATTTTTACAAATACTAAAGATCAGTTAACCGATTAGATAGTTACCACTATCTTAGTCTGTCGCCGTTACAGCACGCTTACTAAAATTGTTGCTTTTATAGTTATATCTATTATCTCTATAAGTAAAGTAAGTAAATATCCTATGCTGTCCCACTGCTGCACAAAGGCCTCCATCATTGAAATCAAGTCATCACTACAATTGGTGGATAATGGCTTCATCACCACGCTTGCCAAATGCGGGTTGGTGATCACAAACCCGGGCTATGCATCGCAAAATACGAACACACACTGCCCGACCTGGGAATTGAACCCGGGACCTTCGGGTATCGGGCCGAGCGGTTTGCCACTCGGCCACCAGCACATCCACTTTCGGCCTTATTTATTTATTTATTTATTTATTTATAATTAGGTACACAAAACAAATTACAGTCATATTACGAAGAAATATTATAAGCACACGATAGACAACAGGACTACAATTCTTAACCTTGTGTACACAATAAATTTAGTAGTTTATTTTTACAATTGGTGGAATAAAAATCAAAGATTGCATTAAGATAATTCAATAAAAAAACAAAATATTAATTTAAAATATAAATTCTATAAAATAATTAATTAAAATCAAATACTGAATAAATTAAATAATTAAAATTGTATAAAAAACAAAATAATTAAGACTAAATTACATTACAATAAAATTAAAAATTAAAAAAAAATATTACATTAAATACAATAAAACACTTAGGTACATTAAATAAACTTTAGCGAACGTTATCCAAAATTAGTCTCCTAAATTGTTGTAATTTGAGATGGTATATATCCAGACATGGGTACTTGAGAGCGACATCGTTGTAGGTGCGACACATTCTAACAATTGGGTTATAAAAAGATGTGTTATTTGTGTAGACTTGTAATATAAATAATTTAGGATTTCGGGATTTAAATCGTATGTTAAAATTTAATAAAGAAAGCAAGAATGGGGAATCTACATAGGAATTGACTATTTTATACAAGTACATGAGGTCAAAATACTTACGACGCGACTCCAGCGATATCAACTGGAACTCCCGCAATGTATCACCGTATGATACATATTTCCTACTCAAGCCATATCGGTAACATATAATTTTAAGTAACTTAATCTGCACTCTTTCAATACGTTCCACATGTTTATTGTAAAAAGGAGACCAAATTACAGTGCAATACTCAAGTAGGCTTCTGACTAGCGTTTTGTAAAGATGTAATAAGCTAGCAGGGCTTTTGAATTCTTTAGTAGTACGTGATACAAATCCGATCATCCGACTGCTTTTATTAATAATGTAATCATAGTGAGAACGAAATGTCAGCTTTGTATCAAAAAGTACACCCAGGTCTCGCACAACGTCCTTCCGCTGAAGAATACGGCCGCACAAAGAGTAGTTGTGTAAGATTTTGTGGATCTTATTAGTAAATGACACTACGAAGCATTTGTCAATGTTAAGATACATGTGGTTCTCAGTACACCATTGAACCAGAACATCTAGATTTCGCTGAAGATCCACGATATCACTGTCATTGTCAACGGTCGTAAACACCTTGAGATCATCAGCATATAACAGGCTCTGGCAAGTTAATCGCTGAGCAAGATCGTTTATAAACATAACAAACAGAAGCGGTCCGAGATGTGATCCCTGAGGAACGCCCGATGTAACCTTGACAGGAGCAGACAGATATCCCCGAACAGAAACTAACTGACTCCTGAGACCAAGGTATGATTCCACCCAACGCTGCAAACTACCATGAATGCCATAACATCTCAACTTTTCACATAAAATACTATGATTCACCCTGTCAAATGCTTTAGAGAAATCGGTATAGATCGAATCTACCTGTCCTCCCCTAGCAAAAGCACAACACAGAACATTTTCATATTCGAGCAAGTTACTGGTAGTTGACCTACCCGCAACAAAGCCATGTTGGTTAGGCGAAATGAATTGCTTAAAGTGGTTGTAGAGTGCGTCGTAAACCACACATTCAAAGAGCTTTGCAAAACATGATAGTATGCTAATAGGTCGGTAATTCTCGCAATGGGTCTTATTGCCACTTTTATGTACTGGAACAACATGAGCTACCTTCCATTTGTTAGGAAAAACCCCGGAAGTAATTGACGTGTTATAAATAATGGTCATCGGTAAACTCAGTTCTTGCCCGCACCTTTTAATAAATGAAGGCGGTATGCCGTCAGGACCTGAGCCTTTATTAGGATCCAACTCTTTTATTTTTTTTAATACTTGATCTTCACTAACAACAATACCACCGAGACAGGAACCAGACCGATTTTCAAATTGTATATCCAATTTATCGCATTTTTGTTCATAAACACTACTAAAATAACGAGAGAAAAGCTCACATGTGCTTTTGGCGTCATTTGATACTATTTGACCGTATTTCATTTGTAACGGTATGGATGTTGTTGCGGAAACCCACAACACACACTATGCTACTGTTTAAAATTAGGTTACACCTTAAAATCTACAAAATCCACTCACAGTTCCATGCCGCTCCCGCCATCCAGAACGGGATCCATATGGTCTGATGGGGCCGGAATCCGAGTCCGGGTCTTCTCGGGTTCCCTAATCACACCCAACGACTATCCCAAGTGCACTTTTCCCCCGAGGAAATACCTGCTTTCTCCAGCAGCGGAGACGCCCACAGCGGCGAATTGTACTCCCGATGCGATTCGCTTACGACGTACACACACACAAAATACAGGTTGCACAATACACTTAATTAGAGTAATACGGCTCCAAATGCCCTTATTACTGCTTAAAATCTATTTAATTATCAACACACGATAACCTATAAACCAGCCATTGTTGCCTTCCCGAGACAAGTGTACCAACAAAGAAAAAAAGAACAATTAGTGATGGGGCCATTATGCCACCAAATAAATTGAATCTCGATAATCGATTCCCAAATCGATCCGTCCATAACACAAATCAAAGCCCCATTTCCAACAAAAATAAATGCCTGTTTATTTGCAACATCCCGCCACCCAAAGCGGACGTACCGCTTTCTAGCCTGAAATCTTAAACTAGTCAACCGGTAATCGAGCTAAGGTCGCGACTGCGCGATTTAGCACCGATCCATCAACCAACACTTGCGCCACACGCGGAGTCCCGTCCGCGCCCCAGATTAACTTTAAAATGCGACCTCGTCTCCAAAATAACGATGGCAAATTAGCCTCTTTTAATAAAACCAGATCCCCCTCCGAAGGGGGCGACGTCCGGTCTGTCCACTTTACACGCTGCTGCAATAAATGCAGATACTCCAGTGACCAACGACGCCACAAGTCCTGACTCATTTGTTGTATCATTTGAAAACGAGACATCCGGTGTCTGCGTTCATCCTTCCAGGGATACTCAGGCAGGGCAGTGAGTGGCTGACCGACCAAAAATTGACCAGGGGTCAGGACTTCCATGTCATTTGCGTCAGAGGAGAGTGGACAAAGCGCAGAACCGCCTCAACCTTACAAAACACAGTTGTAAGTTCCTCATACGTGAGGGTAGTTTCCCCGACTACCCGGCGCAAGTGGGTTTTTGCCGATTTTACCGCGGCTTCAAATATCCCGCCCCAGTGGGGACAGGCTGGCACACTAAATCGCCATGTGATTCCCCGCTGTGCGAGAGCTTGACTTATGCTATTACAATTTTTATCCAGAAAATCGTTCACATCTTTTAAGTAGTTGGCAGTGCCTCTGTAGTTGGTACCGTTGTCGGACCGAATGAGAGAAGGTAAACCCCGTCGCGAAACAAAACGATCCAGCGTGGCGACAAAGGCTTCCGTAGACAGAGCCGAAACCACTTCCAGGTGGACGGCCTTAGTGGCCAGGCAGACAAAAACGCACAGGTATGCTTTCGTGACCCTAGTGTTACAATAGGCTGTGGTTTTCACCAGAAACGGTCCAGCAAAATCCGTACCGACCTCGTCAAACGGCCTAGTAGTCTGACAAACCCGGTCAGAAGGGAGATCCCCCATCTGTGGCTGCATAGTGGAGGCCTTCACCCGATAACAAGCCACACACTTAAATAACACGCTGCGAACCACTCTTCGAGAGGACAAAATCCAGAACTCCCTCTGTAATATCGCCAGTAACGCATTACACCCCGCGTGAGCGTTTTTCAGGTGTCTATCCGAGACCACCAGTTCTACCTAAGGTCCTCCTTTGAGGAGTAGCAGAGGATGACGGCTACCGAAGGGCAGGTCGGCATTTTTGAGGCGACCTCCAACGCGTAACAGTCCATCCGCATCCAGAAATGGGTTGAGCCGAGAGATCGCTCCCTTGAGCTTTGCGCGACCGACGCGCAAAATCTTCAGTTCGTCCTCGAACCGGTCAGCTTGAACCAGCCGTATCAGGGCCAACAGTGAACTCCTGCGTTCCTCAGCACCCGCCACGGGTGATAACTGCCTCTTGTCTGGATGGCGGCAGTTATGTAGAAATCTTCGGATCCAGCAAGTTACACCTAGCAATTTGTCCAGTTTGCTGTATCGAGCCGTCAACCAATTCGGATCTGGCCTTGACTCGTTTGTTGTCACCAAAACTTTTATTCCAGGGAGCATCCCTAGGGAGCCATCGATCATGGTGACCGGCCATGATGACTCACCCTCCTTTAACCACTCTGGACCCCACCAGAGGGCATGCTGCACCAATTCCGGCGCGGTGCAGCCCCGAGAGGCACAATCGGCAGGATTCCAGGGGCCGGGAACGTGCCTCCAACAAATTTCGATGCCCGAGTTCTGTACCTGAGATACCCGATTGGCCACAAACGTTTCCAATACGTGGGGTGCCCCGCGTAGCCATGCCAGAGCTACCTGACTGTCAGACCAGGCGTAGACATTCCGGATGTCCACCGTAGACGTCAGTTCCTTGTGCACGTGGCACAACAGTTTGGCCAATAGATGCGCCCCGCAAAGCTCCAGCTTCGGGATTGTCAGCCTAGTTTTGAGGGGAGCCACCTTGCTTTTAGCCAGAAGCAAGGAGACGGCGACTCGACCCTTCGAGTCCACCGTTCGCAGATACACCACTGCGGCATACCCTCGTTCTGACGCATCGCAGAAGCCATGTAGGCTTGCCCTGTATTTGCCCCGCGGCAAGATCCGCCGCGGCAACGCCACCTGATTGATCGCCTCGATCGTAGAGATCAGAGCGAGCCAAGTGTCGAGTGAGAGCCCTACCAGTGGCTCATCCCACGAGACTCCGAGTGTCCACAGTGTTTGCAATAAACACTTCGCCATAAAAATGCACGGGCTGATCCATCCATTTGGATCAAACATCCGAGCGATGGTGGAAAGGATCGTCCTTTTCGACCAAACTCTTGTAGTTTCCAGTTCTACCCGGAATGTGAAAATATCGTGAACCGGCTGATATTTAATTCCCAAAACGGCGATAGAGTTCGGGTCCCCTGCGTCCTCGAATAACTGAGGATTCTGTTGGTGATCTTCCGGAATCCCAACCAGAAGCTGTGGCTCGTTGGATAACCATTTTCTCAACTCATAACCACCAGCCGCGAGGAGTCCGATCAGCTCATTCCTGATGATGAGCGCCTCCTCCAGAGAGGCTGCCCCTGTGCAGATATCATCTACGAACACGTCACGTGTCAGTGCAGCGGCTGCCCGGGGAAAGCGAGCCCGTTCCTGCTCCGCCAGTTCCAGCAGTGACCGGATGGCAATGAAGGGACTCGACTTCAGGCCGTACGTGTTGGTGTTGAGCTCGTAGACGGTGATGGGATCCTCCGAATGTTCCCTCCAGAGTATTAACTGAAACCTCCTGTCCGCAGGATGTATTACTGTTTGGCGGAACATCATCCGGATGTCCGCACCGATCACCACCTGGTGTCTTCGGAAATTTAAAATGATGTCGACAATGTCCCGATGTAACTTTGGACAAGAATGGAGACATTGGTTCAATGAAACTCCAGTCGACGACGGTGCCGATCCGTCAAAAACAGTCCGTAGTTTTCCAGATGAGGCCTTTAACACCGCGTGGTGAGGCAAGAAAAAATGATCTGTCGTTGTCCAGTCGACAGTCGCCCGCGACATATGCCCCAAGGCCTCGTATTCTCGCATGAACTCGATATAATTTTCCCGAAGTACCGGATCGCGAGACATACGACACTCCATGGACAAGAGTCGTTTCTCTGCCAACGCCCTCGATTTTCCCAAGAGAGGGCGACAGTCGATAAAGGGCAGTCGAAAAGGTTTCGCACTCCACATGCTCCGGATCCAGACAGGAGACCATGGGAGGCTCTTCCAGTTCCCAGAATTTTTGCATCGTCCTTGCGATGGAGGTAGTAGCGACGACAGGTGAGACATCCCGCGTCTCCTGGTCGAAAACCGGTCCCATTAAAACGGTAAGATGGTAGGTATAGCTACCAACGAAGAGCGGCCCAGAATCCGCTGAGGCCCTAAAAGGATCCAGCCCAGTACATCCGCTCCCAATATGAGGTCCACCGGAGCCGGCTCCTCGAAATGAGGGTCTGCCAGCATGAGACCTGATGTGTCAGACATTGCGTCCCGCGGAATGTCTGTCGGTGGATGCCAACCCAGCAGATTGTCGAGTACGATCGCGACCGCCGCAATCCGTATCGAAGCGGAATGCACAGGAGAGAAGAGAATGTGGGTCTGACCGGACAGACCTCCCACTTCTGTATCTCCGACTCCCCGAATCGGAACTGAGGGAGGCGCGCACTCCAGACGTAGGCGCCTCGCTACCCTCGTAGTAATTAAGCAGCCCTGTGCCCCAGTGTCTAGGAGGGCTCGTATCCGGACGAAGTCCCCCCTAGGTCCCCAAACGCGTACCTGCGCGATGGGCAAAAGAACCGTCCTCGGTTCCGACGTAGCCCGACCACAGGCTAGTCACGCGTCAGAGCCAGCAGCCGACCCTGTCGAACCGTGATGACTCGGCCAGTAAGTCGGACGCGTGCAGGCCACCATCCGGGGTGGTGCGTATCCAGCTGCCCTACCATACCGGTGATAGGGTGGGTGGTATTCCAACCTCGGGTACTCGTGCAGTACCGGTGAGAACTGTTGACGGTTCTCATGTCGTTGTTGTTCCGGCAACGGCGGCGGAGGATACGCGTACGAGTATCCGGGTGTTGGGTCCGGAGGTGGGGCTCCCTGTACCCAGTGGCCCTTAGAGGCACCAACTCCTGGTGTTGGTCGCGCCGGGTGCCGGGTTGTAGCCAGAACCTGGCTCCGTTCCGGCGGTTGCCAACTCACCTGAGCCGGGGTGTACGAGGGGTTGTAGTGTGGCGGCCGTGGCGGACTCCGTCTTTCTGGAGGCGGAGTTGACCCCGGCCCCAAACCGCCACCCGTGGGAGATCCCCTCTCCCGAACCGGTGCTGAGCCCTCAGCACTACGGGTGCACAGTAAGCGATGGTGCGGTCCGCCGCACACATCGCAAGGCCTCGCCTGGGGACACTCATTATATCTATGTCCTCCCAGGCAGGCATAACACAATCCTCGTGTCCGAACGAGGTTTCGGCGCTCTTTTGTGGGCAGCCCGAGAATTGCTGGACATAGCTGTTCCAAGTGCTGCTGTCCGCAAACCCGGCATCCAGAACCGGGGTTGATGGCGGCCGCAGCCACCAGCCTGCCGCGACCCTTCCCTGGGTTGCGTGGCGGCTGGGCGCCGTAGACTCCGGAATTGCGGGCCGGCGCACTTGTCGGAGCCTCCTGGGAGGCTAGCTGGTTTTCCAGCAGGCCAGCCTCCTCTTCCAGGAAATCCAGAAGTTCCCCTATCGAGGGCAGAACGCTGCCGAGATCCTTGTGGACCAGTCGATTCCGCTCGAACTTGTCCCTCATCTCCTGCGACAACTTGGCCTGAACGATGTGCAGAAGAAGGAAGGACCACTGGTCGACGGGCAGTCCGAGCGTCCTTAACCCGTTTAAGGACACGGTGAGCGGGGTGATCAGCTGCGCCCTCAGCTGAGCCCTATGGTTGACCCTCGGCAATCCCAGCAGATGGGTCACGTGCGCGTCCGCCTGAAGACGCGGCTTCTCGTACCGTTTCTCCAGCAGCTGCATGGCGGTGTCGTAGCTCGCATCCTGCAGCTCCAGATGCTGTACGAGCTGTCTGGGTTCTCCGTCTAGGAAGGAACGGAGATATGCCAGCTTTTCGGCCTTGGTGAAATCCTTCCGAGTATCCACCAAGGCCAAAAACATGTTCCGGAATCCAGCCCAGTCCCGCATACATGCGGTGAAATGCGGGACCTCCAGGGCACCCAATCTTCCCATGGCGCTGGGTCCAGGGGTGTGGAGCGAAGCGGGGCGCGCAACATGCTTCCCCTCCCGCAGTCGCTCGATGTCCTTCACCCGCTGAAGGACCTCATCGTAGATGTCTTGGATGTGCTCCAGATCCTTGACATATTGGGCGTGGAGGGCCAGCTCCTCCCCGACCGGGTCGGTTGACAATAGAGCGGTTACCGACCGCTCGGCCAACAAGAAACGACCCTGCATTTCTTTCGAACGCGTCTCCAAGGCGTCCTCCCGGTTAGGCCGATCTATTAATGCAAGCAGCCCGGTGAACCACCGGAGCTGCTGAGCCAACTCCTGCCGTGACGCTGTCATTATAAATAACTTAAACTAAATAAACCTAAACACAAAATTAAAACGAGTCAACGAAACACCGGAATCGATTATCCCGAATCGACTCGATGCTTTCAATTGAAAGAAATTGAATAACAATTAACGTTCCGAGAAATGTCCCAGCCCAAATACAACGGTACTACCAACCTTACAATTCAACCGCACCTGTCCCGGAAGTGCGATTTTACACGAAATGAGCTTAACCTATTACGAACTAACAAAATACACAAAATTACACCGATTAACCTAGAGGTCCGGTAGTAACCACGCTCTGCTACCAAAATGTTGCGGAAACCCACAACACACACTATGCTACTGTTTAAAATTAGGTTACACCTTAAAATCTACAAAATCCACTCACAGTTCCATGCCGCTCCCACCGTCCAGAACGGGATCCATATGGTCTGATGGGGCCGGAATCCGAGTCCGGGTCTTCTCGGGTTCCCTAATCACACCCAACGACTATCCCAAGTGCACTTTTCCCCCGAGGAAATACCTGCTTTCTCCAGCAGCGGAGACGCCGACAGCGGCGAATTGTACTCCCGATGCGATTCGCTTACGACGTACACACACACAAAACACAGGTTGCACAATACACTTAATTAGAGTAATACGGCTCCAAATGCCCTTATTACTGCTTAAAATCTATTTAATTATCAACACACGATAACCTATAAACCAGCCATTGTTGCCTTCCCGAGACAAGTGTACCAACAAAGAAAAAAAGAACAATTAGTGATGGGGCCATTATGCCACCAAATAAATTGAATCTCGATAATCGATTCCCAAATCGATCCGTCCATAACACAAATCAAAGCCCCATTTCCAACGAAAATAAATGCCTGTTTATTTGCAACAGATGTGCCTCCTTTTTTTGTATTTAAATATCTCCAAAAGCCCTTAATGTCAGTTGATAGCGAGTCCTCGACAGATGAAATATAGTTATCATGGCATTTTTTAATTAATTTTTTACACCTAGAGCGTAACATATCAAACGTATCATAATCCCTGGGGTTGCCATACTTTTTAAAACGTTTGTGATATTTCGATTTTTCCTTGAGACATTTAACTAGAGAGTAACTAAACCAATTCGGGTAAGAGATACTTGAACGTGTGCCTGACAATGGTGTGTGTTTTAAGATAATGGCGTTAATTGCATTGTAAAACTGCTCCAGAGCCGCGTCTATATCCGGTGAGCTTAAAACAGAAGGCCAATCAATAGAATTAAGTTCTGATCTAATTTTCTCAAAGTCACACTTATGGAAGTTCGGACGCTTGCGACAATTTTCTTTTATACATTTAGTAGGCAGGCCTACATCCGATAATGCTATAATAATAGGTGGGTGATGTCCGTCTTCGCGACTCAGTGCATGTGCGCCATAAACATTAATCGAATCAAGGTCCGAAAGCACAAGATCCAAAAAACGACCGCCTCTGTTTGGTATATTGTTAAACTGGTTAAAGCTGCAAAACGATAATGTCTCCAAGAGTAGATGAGATTTAGGGTTATGTGATAATAAATCAGGGGTCAATTATGTGAACAATCAGACTTCCTCCAGTGAACTCCAGGAGTATTGAAGTCGCCAATTACAACGAAGTGCTCATTAGTGTTTGATTCTAAAACTATTTTCTGACAATTGTTGTAAAATGTTTGAAGCTTTTCAGTGTCAAGATCCGGTGGTAAATAACAAAGACAAATATTGATGTTGCTTACACCAGCTACATAAGAAACAATTGTTAGCCACACCTCCTCAACCTCGCATTCCCATGATGCCCGGCGTACGACAGACATATTATTTTTTACTGCAATGGCAACACCACCGCCATCAGTTTTTTGTATGCTTGATGTATACCGGTCTCTACGAAAGACATTGTAACGACTATCAATATATTCACATTCACTTACGCTTGCTCTCGTGGAATGCCGACGGTGTTCGAGGTAAGATCCATGAACTACTTGACTTTGCCACGCGTGCCGTGTCTGTCGATGTTGTTGCGTTATGCGAAACTCGTCTATCTAACCATATTAGTTTACCTACGCCTGGTTTCTTTTGTTACCGACAGGACAAGCACTTTAGCGGTAGAGGCCAGGGCGTTGCATTGCTTGTCAGAAAAGACGTAACACACTCTTTATTAAGCTTACCTAAAACTACAAATATTGAAGCGGTTGGTATACGGACTTATCTATCTGGCATTGAACATGTCATTGTTTCTGTATACCAATCACCCAACTTGCCCCTTCTTCAAACTGATCTTGATTTGTTGCTGCGGGTTGCTCCTCGTGTTCTCATTGCTGGCGATTTTAATGCGAATCACAGTTATTGGCATAGTAGCTATACTAACACTCGTGGCAGAACGCTTTTTCGTCACATGTTAAATAATGACTATTCTATTCATGTCCCTGATATTCCAACCCAGGTCAATTACTCAGCAGAGCATAATCCAACAAATCCGGATCTAGTGCTCTGTTCCAATATTAAACATATTAGTGACCCGCTAGCCTATATAGCTTTGTCATCGAACCACTACCCTTTATTTCTCACTATTGGCGGCTCGCTGGACCGAATAGCTAAAGAAAAATATTTCCGTTACCAACAAACAAACTGGAAAACGTATCGGACGTTACTGGATGAAAACATCTTTCTCACATCTCTCACTTTTAAGACTAATAATGAAATCGACCTAGGCGTGAATGACTTGCAATCCATCATTTCTAAAGCTAGAGATTCCTCAGTTCCTCTTGGTACACATAGTTGTGATATGACTACACTTCCTTCGCCCATAAGAAGGCTTATTAGGTATAAAAATTATCTTCGTAGGGTCGATCACAGTTTACCTAAAGGACACTATAAAACTCATATCCGTCAAACAATTAACAACCTTTGTAACTTAATCAAAACTAATACTAGAAAACATTTGGATGATATGTGGAATAAAAAGCTCTCCAGGGTCGACAACCCTAGTTCTGACGTCTGGAAATTGTGTAAGACTATTAAACCAAAAACCAGTGAGATACCTCCCCTTAAGTGCCCCGATGGCTGCTTGACTGCAAGCGTTGCTCAGCAGTGTGATGCTCTTGCTGCAGCCTTTTATGAGAACATGAGTCTTACTTTAAATGTACCAAGTGATGATCTCAACTCCAAAATTCAAGAATCCTTAGCTAAGATCAATGACTATCATATCGCTGAGCTTCAACATCCTGTACGTCCTGCTGAGATTCGCGCGACTCTTAGTTCCCTCAAGACTCGCAAATCTGCAGGGGATGACGGTATACACAACCTATTGCTTAAAAATCTTTCTCAAAAGGCAGTTGTATATCTTACTAAAATTCTTAACGGTTGTTTGTATTTGGGTTACTTTCCAGCATCATGGAAAACCGCTAAAATTATTGCTTTAAAGAAGCCTGGTAAGGATGGCACGTTGCCAATCAATTATCGACCTATTAGTTTACTTCCGTCTTTGGCCAAATTATTCGAAAAACTTATTTACACTCGTTTGCAAGCAGTCTCAAAATCTCATCTTATAAATGAGCAATTTGGCTTCCGTCAGTCTCATTCTACTACCCAGCAGCTTGCTAGAGTTTCTGAGCACATATCTCACCACCTTAACTTAAATGAATCGACAGGAATGTTTCTTTTAGACATCGAGAAAGCATTCGATACTGTTTGGCACGCGGGCCTGCTTCATAAGCTCGTGAAACTTGAATTACCAATCTCCATGGTCAAGCTTATTCAATCATACCTAAAAAACCGCAAGTTTATGGTTCATATAGGTAATACTAAATCTTCTGTCCAGACCGTACCTGCTGGCGTACCACAAGGTTCCATATTAGGGCCTTACTTATTTTTGTTATTTCTAAATGATATACCTATTCAACCACGTACACATCTGGCTTGTTTTGCGGACGATACAGCCTCTTACTCTTCATCTAATGATCTCGATCTCATTGTGGGACGCTTACAATTTTCTGTTGATTTGTTACATTCTTATTTTACTAAATGGAAACTGAAGCTTAATGAGACTAAAACTGAGGCAATCTTATTCACTCGCCATCGTAGCGTACCTAAAACGACACTCAAAATAGGTGGCCACTGTATTCCTTGGAAAAGCTCTGTTCGATACCTCGGTATTACAATGGATAATAAATTAAATTGGTCTAAACACATAGCTCACTTGCGTATAAAGGGTGCTCAAGCACTGGGTGCATTAAGCCCCATTTTAAATCGTAAAAGTAATCTTAGTCCTAATATCAAACTTAAAATATACACCACTCTTGTTAGACCATGTATTACATACGCCTGTCCAGTATGGAGTAACACGTGCTTAACAAATTACCAAATCTTACAAATCATCCAAAATAAAGCTCTAAAAATAGCATACAATACTTCTTTTAAAACGAATTTAATTAATTTACATAAAAACATTTCATATCCTCTACTCATTAGTTTCATATTAAAACTTAGTCGGAAATTCTTTACTCGAAATAAAGAACATAGTTCAAACCCTCTAATATCTAACATTTGCATTACTCAAATATCTGATATTAAATATATCGACAGATATGGCACGTACCGTTTACCACATCACTATCTTTTGTTTCCCCCACTCGGACCGGCCGGTGATGTCAATCATAGCAGTGCGCAAGCGCATGACCAATCTTATGATACGCGGCGATCAGGCGATGCCCCCTCTGTCACCCATACTTAGTACAGGCGCGGGAGGGTGGGCAGCTCTTGTCACTGCGTTTACTTTAGTCGGCTTGGAATGCAGCAATTCCTTATTAGTGATTACTATTTTTCCTTTACCCTCTTAAATTTGATGAATTGAGCGAAACAGTCACAAATGATTCGCATGTTTATTGTTAATTAGTACTGTTATTATAATACAGACTGTTTTAATACTCATGTTGTAATAAGTTAATCAAATATTGTTTTTAAGCTTTTATAGGTGAGTCTAGCCTGATAAAGTATTCTTTACCTTATGTTTATTTGTGTAGAAGTGTCTTTATTTTACACTGTGTATTGTTTATTTTTATGAAATAAAGAAATTTACAAAACAAAACAACAAAACAATATATTCACCGTCTAAAACGCCATCATTAAAATTAGTTTCAGTAAGACAGATTATGTCGTAACTACAATTTAAGATATTTTGTAGTAATTCGTTCAACTTACTACGGACTCTATTTACATTCTGATAATAAATAATCATTAAAGAAAAGTATCATGCCATGCATACATTAATTAATAATTAAAAATAAATAAGAGAAAAAAAATAATTAAATACATTATTTACTTAAGCTAAAGTTTATTGAGAGAAGCGGAATCTTTAATTAGAATGCAGCCACTTTCCTCATTCTTACGAACAAAAACACGACCAAATCTTATCCACACATACTTGTAGTTTTTATCTTTTGCAACTTTACGAGTTTCAGCATGGAGTAATTTACATTCCGGAGAAAGGTGCTCACAGACATATAGTTGTCGCGTTTCACCCGGTATTCCAAGATGTACGGAACTAATTACGTCTTTTGGATGAACTTTATTGTAACGGTGTACTGCTGATAAAATAGTATCCCGAAGGCGCGGCGACGACACAGAAACCAGTATATTTCTAGGGCGTGTTGACTTGGCGTCCATCTTTGCAACTCGACGGCAAGCATGAATTTGAGAATCGTCTAACTTCACCTGCACGATATCGCATAGTTTTTTAAACAAAGTGACGACATTTTCATTTTTGCTTTCAGGGACTGCTTGAACTTCAATGTTTCGGCTTCTAGACATTTTCTCGATGTTAAAAATGTTATTTTGTAATTTTGATATATCATATTGCAGTTTTGCATTTTGGGACTCCAGGTTTTTTATGATATCATTCTTGTTGTCTATTTGAGCTTTTAGGGTGGTCTGTTCCTCTGCAATAAAGTTCACGGATGCGTTGAGATCTTTTTTCAGCCCTTCAATTGTGCTTTTCATTTCAGCACGCACCATTTTTTTCACGTCTTCCCGAAGAGCTGCGCCTATGTCTGTCATAAATGTAGATTGAAAACTTTGCAACTTTTCATCCATCATTTTGCTTATATTTTCCATAGTCACCGCATCATTAGTACTTCGAGCGCAGGCTTTGGAGACTGGTGCAGGAGAAGTTGTGTTTTGAGTACGGTCCAGGTTATCCAGCGACATGTCCATGGAATCTTCAATACTATTAGGCACCTGGTTGCGTCGAACAGGTGTATTCAAGTTTGATCTGTTACGACGAGTAATATTTGTGCACGCCGGGCAAACCCATTTTGCTTTAAAACCAGAGGTTAGACTGAGGAAATGCTCAATATTTATGTTCAAGCACTCAGGATGATATTTGCCTTTGCATTGATGGCATTGCAAAGAATTCAGACTAGTAGTTGGCTGTTTACAAGCGTCGCACTTCATTGCTGGTTAAAAAATCAATGAATTTCAATTTAAAAAAAAAAAAAAAAATTAAATATATTAATTTTCTCACAGTAACATTTAAAGTAGTCTTGATCTTTCACCAGGTCAGAAACTACAATTATTACAATCAAAAAAAAATAAAAAATAATAAAAATACAACAAAAACAACTTTTTCTCCAGCTAGGATGCGAACTCGTTTTATAAGGTGCTAGCCAACACGCTATCCGTTGAACCACCGAAGATACTAGTAGTATGGACGAAAATGCAACATTGGTTCGAAATAAACGAGTAGGTAGTGAGATCGTTGTGTTAATGAGATCAAAGTCCACTTTCTACTAGTCCACTAGTCCACTTCCACTCCACCAGTACACGTCCACTTCACTAGTACACGTCCACTCCACTAGTCCATTAGACCACTTTTGTGCCGATTCATCTTCCAAACAGGGTCACAAAAAATTATTCCTTGTATTACTTGTCTTTGCCGCTTAGAATTCGTAGATGTTTATTCACTCGATTGTTGCTTATATATTTTGGAAACTTTTGGTATAACTTTCAACTTTCACTATGAGCTTTTACTAACATTAAAAGATTTTTAACTGTAGAAGAAACAAAATACGTGTGTATCTTTTTAAAGCCACCCTCCAAAAAGCCACTAACCATCAAGTGAGATGAAAATCAAGCTATTCTTTAAAAAAAATGTTTTGATAACTGACCGTCCGTCACGTTCCCAAACAATGGAGTCGATGGGGTAGCCGGCGACTGGGCAATGTGCGATGAGGGTGTCACCCGCGACCACGGGGCGTTTCTTCATGGGACGGATGTAGGGCAAGCCGTAGACGTTCACGCGGGCCGAGTGAGATGCGCTGCCGACCTGAAATAACAAGATCGGGCAACAGGTTAGAGCAATCAGGCATATTGTATATATTTCTTAGGCAATACACTGCTCTGCGTATAATATAGGTAGTGATTTTTTTTTCATTATAGTTAAAATTATTAATAATTACGAACCCCCTTACAAATAAACAAAGAATAGGGTCCGAATAGTTATTCCGTGTTTTGTCTCTTTTACTCTAATTTAAAAAGACGTTTACATGACAGAAACAAAACACGGACTAATTATTCGGACCTTATTCTTTGTTTATTTGTAAGGCGGTTAATGTTTTTAAAAACCAGAGAAACAATAATATAATTCTATAGCATACACATTTCTATTCCGATGTTTGTGCGGTTACTCGTTTTTTTTTTTAATTTTATGCATCATCATCGGCTTATTTTTGTCCCCACTGCTGGGGCACGAGCTTTCCCTATTGATGGATAGGAAGAACGGGCCATAAACCACCACGCGGGCCCAGTGCGGATTGGTGGTTGTTAACGACTGCTAATGCAGCCGGGACCAACGGCTTTTACGTGCCTTCCGAAGCACGGAGGAGCTCGAGATGATAAATTTTTGGACACCCATCCGATGACCGGCTTTTGCGAAAGTTGCTTAACCTCAGCGCTCGCAGACCGGGCGCGTTAACCACTGCGCCATCGAGCTCCTCATTTTATTATAAAGCTTAAATTAAATTATGACCGAAATCCGGCGCTCCAGTGGGACTTGCTTTTTAAAAACACGATTGACTTAGCCCTGGACTTAGTGAACTGGGTCTGGATCTTTCCATTTTAAAACGTCTCGTGTGTCGGTGGCCTTATTTTGACAATTTTACAATACTCCGTAGATCAAAATTAAGCTACCGACACGCTTTTGAGACGTTATTAAATTAGAAGATAAGATTTGAGGTCCTAAAAATAGCTGATGCCATGTCTTTGCATAAAATTACCTTGCTAGATGCGATGCAGGAGTACAATCCTCCGTCGTTGGTGTGCACTGAAGAGATGTTCAAGTGTGATTCCACGTTGCCATCAGCGGTGACGAACTGCCCTATCTGGAGTCGCTCGCCACTGCTCAGTTTCTCGCCGTCCAACAGCCAGGCGATGTCAGGGGTGGGGTTGCCAGACGCAACGCATTTGAGACGTAGGGATGGACCAGATCGCAGGGTCTGCTCACCGAAGCTGTGGCGAATAAGTGGCGGTTCAACTGTAAATTAACAAAATTAAATATGTTTTAACGAACACATGATTACGAATTTAAAGTAAAAGATGCCGATTTGAGGAACTTTAAGAAATCGAGAATTTTTCATTTTAACTTACATCGTCCTCCGAGTTTGAGTTCAGCACTGGCGCCGGCGCTCTCTTGGTCATTGCGGATAAAGCACTGGTACATTCCCTTGTCTTCTTTCTTGACAGATTCGATCCTGTAATTTATTTTTTTGTAATGAAACTTTATATAAAAATCCAAAACGACATTTTCATTTTCAATAACAATATAGCTTTTTAACTACACAAAGAAAAAAATATTTTCCTTATGCTCGATTGATTGTTAACCGGAGCAATACATCTTGAAATACTTCAATACTGTTACTACTTGCTTCAATTTAGTAACTTTCATCAGGGTTCATTTCACTAACTGACGAATTCATAAGGAGTACTTAACATCATATGACTCTGTCACATACCTCAATACTGCGTCATGATGGTTCATATCCTTGCCATCTTTCAACCAAGTGAGAGTCTTAATAGGATTGCCTTCAAATCTGCAAGTAAATACGGCGGGTCTTCCAAAGTCTACGGTCTGAGTGGCAGGTTCTACTGCCGATTTCAAAGGCGCAGTCACCGTCAAAACAGTTTCTACCGATTCGCCTGGAAGCAAAAAAGTACTGTTAAATACACTATTTATTTTATATCTTTACTAAGAAAAGTAAAGTTTAATCGCTTCGCTTACTTACCACCAACAGAATTGTTTACCACGCACAAGTATTTTCCAGAGTCTTCAACTTTTGCCTCTTTAATTATCAAAGTTCCTGACACTTGCTTTACTCTGTCGTTGAGCGTAACTGGCTGTTTTCTGGTAGTCCCATCAACAAACTTGTACCATCTGTAACAAAAGAGAATATGTTCAGATTTTATCCCTAGAAACAAATTGGAGGTTTTTTTCCATGATGTGGTACACAATACTTATGAATAATAGTAGATCTAGTTTTATGTTCCCAAACTTTATCGCTACAGACGCTCACAACATGAACCTAAAAGTCAGCCAAAGTCACCTACCTGAAACCAGGCACCGGAAAACCTTGGCTCAGACATGGGAGAGCACCCATTTCTCTTAGTTTCAATTCAGATTCTTGTAAACGACCACCAGAGAACTTGGGAGGAACGCTGTTTGTAGGCTCTTAAATAAAATATGAGTATTTCAAATTGCCACATTTAACATTCTAAATGGAAGACCCAAGTGCCCAAAATTGAGGTGCTACATAAGGTGCTAATTAATGAAGAATGCTAGCGTTAAACTGAACGAAAGCGACACGATACCCAGGACTGCTATTACATTTCACGAAATGGTAAAAAAGGTGTAGCCTTGACTCAGGAGGAAGCACAAAGTAAGATGTAAAGCATTTGAATGGAAGCAAGAACACCCTGACACTTACCAGGAGGTGTTTGCGTTGCTCAATCATTACTTTGGCTGGGGACCATAATAGGGGCGCGCGGCCGGCCGCGGTTCATCACGCCTTCATGTCACGAGTGGGCGGTGCGGCCGCCGCGTCATACTGCAATAACAACGCACATCAGTACATTGGGATGGTATGGTATGTATATGCTACGTGAGTGATGAATGCGTGAGATGCCAGCGGCCGCCCGTGTCATGTAAGGTCATACCTCATAAAAGGAGCGGGAAAGGCCTGTACTTCGCAAAGTAGCGCGAGGCTCTCGTTACTTCGGCCTATTTGCCGATTGAGTCCATCGCCCGTCACTTTTGGGCCAGTCCTACCAGTCGGTTCTGGAAGATAAGCCGACCGTCACCATCTATTATGCCTATCACTCACCTAAATACGGGCACTGGGTAAGCAGAAACTTGACAAGTTAAATATGCTATCTCATTTTGTGGCACGAAGAATACTTCCCAACCTTCGAAGTGTTTAGTGGAATCTTTTCTAGGTGGTATCTTATTAGTTGGCTCTGCAATTGTGAACAGTGACAGCTCGTGAGGGTCAGACAATCTTCATAAATATTGAAAACATAAAAATTATTAAGAGATAATATCATGGGTGTCCACAAATATTTCATATGCGTGTCAACTTGTGTAATGTGTAGGGTACTTACACGAAGAACGCCTGACTATGTTTTCGATGGTTGAGCAGTACTCACCTAAATACTGGTGCAGGGTAACCAGCTACTTCGCATGTGAGATAAACAGATTCTGAAGCGGAAACTAAAAATATTTCACCGCCTTCAAATTTTCGGGTCTTATCACTTCGTGGGGCGATCTTATTTGTTGGTTCTGTAATATCAACAGAGTGAAGTGAACGCACCTTGACATTGGTACAGGGAATCCTTGAACTGGACATAGAAGAGCTATTGGCGTGAGCTCTGGGAACATCAGAGTAGCTTTCGGTGTCGCAGTGATGCTCGGTGTTGTGCTTGCAATTGGTTCTATATTATTTTAGAGAGAGAATCTTTCTTACCCTTGAATACAAGATAACGTTAAGAAACTTGCCTGAATACTGGTACTGGGAAGGACTGGGCTTGACATAATAATCCAAAGCTTTGCCCAATATTGCGTGTGAATGATATACTACTAGCATCCGTTGAGAAAGTAGGTGCCTTGAAGCCCACTGGTTCTGCATTTAGACATATCGGAGTGAATTATTGTGAAATGTACTTTTAACTCTAGACTTGCCTGAATGTCGGAGCAGGGAAGCTTTGTGCTTGGCAAAGAAGTGCAAAGTCTTGTCCCATACGTTTTCTGAATATGCTACCCATAGATTCAGAAGAAAATGTAGGAGATTTAGCTCCAACAGGTTCTAAAAATATTGATGACAGTCAAACACAAGGTTTACAATGGCAAATAAAGGGACTTGCCTGAATTTGGGTACAGGAAATGCTTGAGCTTGGCAAAGCAGTGCAAAACTTTGGTCTTCATGCCTCTTTAGAGATGATAGTGCTGATTCAGACGAAAAAGAAGGAGCCTTCGATCCAACTGGCTCTGCACAAAATCATAACAAATATAGAATTGTCATACTATGACACGCTTAGGAAAAAAATAACGAAATCGCGATAATTGAAATCGTTTCTGAAAAATGCAGCAATCTAAAATTCCTGAATAATGAACAAATAAAATGTTCTATGTCACTTGCCTGAATTTAGGAACGGGAAATGCCTGAGCTTGGCACATCATGGCAAAACTTTGACTCAAATGTCTCGTTACTGCTGATAAGGTAAAGTCTGTAGAAAATGTTGGTGGCTTGGAACCCACTGGCTCTGGCAAATAAAAAAAAACATTAAGCCTTACCTAAATGTCGGAGTCGGGAACGCCTGCGCCTGACAGAGTAACGCGAAACTCTGGCCGATTTCTCTTACAAATATGCTGCCTTTCGAATCAGAAGAAAAAGAAGGTGCTTTTGCCCCGACTGGTTCTAAAAATAAAAATCTATCAATGGCCATCAGTCCTACCTGAAATCTGGTTGAGGATAACCTTGAGCCTGGCAAAGTAATGAGCCACCATAGTTTGCTTGTATATCATAATTGTAAGATGATGCGGTGGTAGGAAAGGCGGGTGCCCTCGCAGTGACAGGTTCTAAACCGAAAAAATTAAGTCTCAGTATGAAGAACTCACTTGAAAATAGGCACGGGAAAAGCTTGAGCTTGACACAAAAGGACAATGCCTTGGTCAGCTGTTTTTGTTAAAGTAGTACTTTTAAATTCTGATGAAAAAGACGGCGCCTTTGATCCGATAGGTTCTGTGACAAAGAGATTTTGTATAAAAAAATAAGATTCAGCTAGAACCGATATAAAAAATACTTTAAGGCCACTTCACTAAACTTTACCTAAAAATCTCACTATCAAATGTAAACTAAGTATAATTATTATTTCTTACCTGAATTTTGGGACAGGAAAAGCTTGCGCTTGACATAAAAGAGCAAAGTCTTGACCAGTTTTACGAGTAATCCCCGAAAATTGAACGTCATTTGAAAATGTGGGTGATTTTGAGCCGACAGGTTCTATAAGTGAATTAAATTACAGTAAATAAGTTTAATCACCTGAACACGGGTACTGGGAAGCCTTGAGCAGGACACAGGATATTTATATTCTGTCCAATATTCCTTACATACCACGAGAATTTATTATCAGTTGAAAAGGAAGGTGACTTCGTTCCAATTGGTTCTAAAAATGTTTGGACATGAATAGGTTAACTATTAATATGTACCTGTACGCCGGGACAGGGTATCCCTGAGCTCGACAAAGTAATGCTAAACTTTGTTCCAAAGGTCTGTATATGAACCAAGATAATTTATCATCTGTAGGAAAGGAAGGCGATTTGCTACCGATGGGTTCTGAAATTGCAAATAGTTAACTTTCAAATCTCACCTAAACATTGGAACAGGATATCCTTGCGCAGGACATGTTAATGCAAAATCTTGGCTAAATTTTATTTCGAACCAAGCTAGTTTTGAGCCACTCGAAAATGAGGGGCTTTTGGATCCAATAGGTTCTAAAATGGTAGAACAAAAACATTAAATATACCTGAATTGTGGAGCTGGGAATCCCTGAGCTGGACAAAGCAATGCGAAGCCTTGCATAACGTCCTTTACATACCAAGCCATTTTAAAGTCAGTGGAGAACGTGGGGGCTTTCATACCAATCGGTTCTAAAACAAACGCGTCCTTTCAATATGATGACGTATCGAACTTGACTCACCTAAATACTGGGACGGGAAACGCCTGTGCCAAACATAATAGTGTTACACTGGAATCCATTATGAAATCCACAAACTCTATTGTCTTAGTTGGGACTTTTGGGGGTGCGCTATTAATTGGTTCTAAAAATAAAAACATAATTTATTACCTGGACAGAGGGACAGGAAAGGCTTGAGCAGGACACAACAGCGTTACACTATCATTAACGTGTGCACTGAAGCCTCTGACACTGTCCATGGTAGGAAATTTTGGTGGGACTCTTCCTATAGGCTCTGAAGATGAACAATGAGTTTGGCGAAATATTTGTAAATATTATTTACCTGAACGTTGGAACAGGGTAGGCTTGAGCCGGACATAGTAACGTAAATGTGCGATTGAGTAATACTTCTGTAATGTCAATCATTTTTGTTGCTACTTTTGGAGCAGCACTACCCATTGGTTCTAGAAACAAGTTAGTGAAACTATTATACCTGAATGATGGGGCAGGGAAGCCTTGAGCAGGACATAGCAGCGGGATACTGTCCCCGCCGTTAGCATCAAAAGCTCGACTTTTATCACCAGTAGTAAATTTTGGTGAAACGCGACCAACAGGTTCTAAAGAAAAGCAAATTTCTAAGAAATGTGCTGTTATATAAATAAATTTACCTGAATACTGGGACTGGAAAAGCTTGCGCTGGGCATAATATCGTAAGACTCTTATTCAGATAATCGCTGAAACTTCTTGAGCTATCCATCGAGGGGAATTTTGGTGAAACACGACCCACAGGCTCTAAGGATACAAGAGTTATTATAAGTAAAAGTACCTGTAGGATGGTGTTGGATATGCCTGTGCTGGACATAATACTGTCACACTAAAATTTGATGTGAAAGTGAAGCTGCGTCCTGTTTCCATCGATGGAAATTTTGGAGATACTTTGCCCATTGGTTCTGTTTATGGAAATATTTAATTTAAAATTACCTAAAGGCTGGGGCAGGGAACCCTTGTGCAGGACATAGTATTGGAACGCCATCACCCGAATTTGCAATGAAAGTTCTACTGATATCTCCAGTGGGAAACTTCGGAGATACTCTTCCCATAGGTTCTAAATAATAACAGAACTTAAAGCAGAAAATTTTTGGTATGATTACGTATACATTGAATTAATACATATTAGACCTTACCTAAACATTGGGGTGGGGAATGCTTGAGCGGGGCACAAAATCGCTATACTTTGGTTAGTATTAAAATTAAACAAACGACTTTTCTCTAAACTTGGAAACTTTGGTGATACTTTTCCCATAGGTTCTGCAGCAAAATTATTAAATTTTAATACAATATTTTTATAAATAGATAATAATATCTGAAAATTGGAACTGGGGACGCCTGCGTAAGGTATTTAATGCAATGCAGTTAGTATTTTTCTTAATTACTATTTCCATAAGTACATGTAACTCTTTGTGATACTCGCCCTACAAGTATTACAAGCAATAACAGGTTTTAGGAATTTATTTTACCTGAAAAATGGTGTAGGAAATGCCTGGGCGGGACACTGCAATGCGTAAGAATCGTCTTTGGTAACTTCAAACATAGTTCCCGTTAATACAGTAGCGAATTTTGGAGGTACACGGCCAACAGGTTCTACAAAGTTTCAAAAAGTTGTCATTGGTAGGTAACACTTAACAATATTACCTACCTGAATACGGGGACAGGAAACGCCTGAGCTGGACATTGTAAAGCGAATGAAGCGTCCGATGTTGTTTGGAACATCATGCCCACTTGAGTTGTCGAGAGTTTTGGTGGCACGCGCCCTATCGGCTCTGAGAATTGTTTCGAAACGTTGTTAGTCATAAATGTTGCCTTACCGGTGCGCGGGTGCAGGGAATGCCTGTGCCGAACACAGAACTGCAATGCTGGTGTCCACATTAAACTGGAATCCGCTGGTCGTTTGCGCGCTAGGGAACTTGGGGGGCACCCGGCCCACCGGCTCTGCGCATGTTGGGAGAAGGTGGGATGACGAGGATTGGACACCATGATAAACAAGTCAGTATGAGAAACCCCTACTTTCTTTATATTAAAGGTATTTTTGGTCACTAGCGCAATATATTTAGGTCGAGTCGCGAGTCAAGGCTCCGCAGGGTACCCTATCCCAACATTCAGGCAAGTTGCTAAGATTTAATAATGTTACAGATACAAATTGATTGTATCTGCAACGGGGACATTATCAAATTAAATAACGACAATCATTTAAATTCCATTTAACTTTTGCGTACTTTTTAATACGTGTGTTTTACATGTTAATTTATTGTTATTTTGCTGGTTAAAAAGGCATTTGAACTATTTAAACGATTGTTTTATAATACAATAAATGGTATGTTCAATGCAGAATGTTTTAAAGCTCATACTTTTAATAAAACATTAACTAGATAAGATGCTACGAGTATTATATTGGTTTTATAAGTCCAATTAAAATATTCTGCATTCAGTTTTAAGGAATCGAAAAACCCATAGTCAAAGTTCTTTTAAAAATGTGATATTTTTATGTCTGTGTTACAGAAAATGGATAGATCATAATAGAATTCAAATCAAAATTGTGCCACAATTTTTTTTTAAATGGATTTTAGGGATTTTTAAACTGTGACAGAGAGCTTTGACTATGATGTAAAAGAAAAAAGCTACGCCTAAAATTCAATCAACAAAGTTAACATTCATATTATGAATGAGCAGCAAGCATGATTGTTGTTTGTATATAAATTACATGAGTAGGCAAATTTAAGAAAACTGTTGAATGAATTTTAGCATTGCTTTCATGTGCCGATGTAAAGGTAAACTTACCAGTGATGACCAGTCGTCCTTTTGTAGCAGATAACCGAGTTTCTCCAGTAAGTCTATGTTTTGTCCGGCATTGATATGATTTATAACCGTCTTCTGGTCCAACATCTCTTATGTGCAATTCCCCAGATGGGAGCACTAGGTATTTTCCCTCTGTACACAAAAAAAATGCATATAGATATTTGAAGTTTTAAAAAATCTGAATAATATCAAAAGCAATTTGTCTTTATTTATTTATGAAAGCGTCAACGCAACATAAGGTTGCCATTTAACTACAAATTGTATAGCATGCATTAGACTAAGGAAGGAGGAAACGGGATTAAAGGTAGGCCGTTAGACCCATGGAGTCACGGAAACCCAACTATAGGATCAGAGCCCTATACGACGACGATTCAATACCAGCCTTCGTAAACTTCCGAAATAGTTCAAAATCAATAGTAAGAAGCTGACCATACCGTCTAAATTTTCAGCGGAATCAAGTTTAATTTCGATTTCTTCATTGTCTTCGCTGATGATCCACGAGCTGACAGTAACATATTCGGAAACGAAACTCGGTATGTGACATTTCAAGACTGCTGCATTCCCTCTTAAAACATATTCCTCCATTAGATTAACTGCATACGATTGGGAAACAACTGAAACAATAGTACTTAAAGTGAGCATATCAATGCTTAGAATATTTTTTATCACTTTGCTTTGGGAACTTAAACAGAGAAGACTCTACTCCTAACACCAGCCGAATCAATTTTTGCAATAGTGACCGTCTCCGTATAGATTTGGATAGGATTATGGGATGTAGTGGAAATGTTAAATTTTGCAAAAATCGATTCAAAATGTGGTACCTAGATCTGAAGTTTCATTAATTTTTATTTCTTGCTCGTTTTCATCTTCGGATATTATCCAGGAGTTTACTGTTACATATTCAGCAACAAAACTAGGAATTTGACATTTCAGGATGACCGCATTACCGCGTAAAACATATTCTTCCCAAAATTTTACGTCATAGGATTGAGATACGACTGAAAGTAATGATACAATTGACCTTATTAAATTTCCTATATGATTATTTGTAAATTATAAAAACTAGAACAAAATGGTCGAAGAACTAAGAGTTATTTCAGAAAAACGGATATGCAGGAAGGATGTACGAGGTAGTAAGTACGACACTACTAGCCTAAATTAAAGTCTGAATCTAAATTTATCTCCATTTCATCATTTCCTCCCTCAGATATTATCCAAGACGTGACCGTGACAAACTCGGTGACAAAACTTGGGATGTGGCATTTCAGAATAGCAGCATTTCCCCTTAAAACGTTTTCTTCCCATAGATTTACTGTGTACGATTGAGATACCACTGAAAAAGATTAACAAGCTATATTTATATCTATCATTAGGTGACTTAACAAAATTTTGCCTATCCTAAGGATTTGAGACGATCTTTTATGTTTCAGGAAAAGGAGGAAATTGTGGAAGAAGTATTTCATCTCTTTTAAGGTACCTATATTTAAAGTTTTATTGGCTATTATTTCCTTTTCATCAACATCCCCCTCAGAAATTATCCAAGACGACACAGTCACGTACTCAGAGACAAAACTCGGAATGTGACATTTTACTATCGCTGAGTTTCCCCGAAGAACATTCTCCTCCATTAAATTGACAGTATAAGCCTGCGATACCACTGAAAATTACAAATTCCGATGAAAAAATTGTCTACTGTTGTGGGAAGGAAGGAGAGAGGTGTCGTAATAAACATAGTTTGGCGTTTAAATGTACCCAAGTCGTTTGATTCTGCTTTAATTTCTAACTCATCGATATCTGCTTCAGAAATAATCCAAGATGATACACTAACGTATTCTGTTACAAAAGTCGATATATGGCATTTCAAAATAGCAGCATTTCCCCGTAGCACACTTTCCTCCATTAGATTAACCGTATACGCCTGTGTGACGACTGTGAAAATATAACAAAGAAGTTCAAGTGACGAGTTGTTTCATGAAGTGTGGAAAAGGAGTCAGGAGTCGAGAAATTATTTTATCCCACTATACCCTGATGTTCAACATTATATTCCGATTTAATTTCTTCTTTCTGATCATCTTCCGATATTATCCACGAAGCAACATATACATATTCAGTGACAAAACTTGGAATCAGACACTTTAAAATCGCGGCATTGCCTCGCAAAACATTTTCTTCGACTAAATTCACGGTATAAGCCTGAGATACCACTGAAAGTTATAAACAAAATATCTATGTACAATTTTACGTAAGTTAATTCTGGCGCCTGTCGGGATAGGATGATAGGACTTTATTAATTAGTAGCTACGAAGCTAGCTTATACCGTTAATAACATTTAGTAGATATTCTCCACCCTCAGTATCATGCCATGAAACTACTTGAACGTGGTCGGAAACAAACGACGGAATATGACACTTGAACACCGCAGCATTGCCTCTTATAACGTAGATGTCATACACCTGCGACTCGTAGAACTGGTTAACAGCTGAAATATATTATTGACATTGAAACAACTACTATTATGTTGAAAACAGACTCAGGGATTCAGTGGAGAGCGGATAGGAACAATTGAGGTCGCGCGGGCGCTCTCGATTACCGTAATTGCCCTCGGAGCGATTCAACGAAAACACAGACAGGGACTCTTCCTCCGTCACCCATTCCACAACTGACACGTAATCGGCCACGAAGGACGGAATCGAACATTTGACTATAGCTGAATTTCCACGCAAGACATCTTCATCAGTAACTCGAGGTTCGTAAGCTTGGTGTACCACTGGTAATGTAAAGAGTATTTAACAAGGGCAATGAATTTCCAATGGAGAGGTAAAGGGATTTATATCTTACGAATAACTTATATTGCTACTACCAGATTCAGTATTCGAATACTCTTGAGCAGTAACAGTTTCATTATCCATAATCCAGGCGACAACATGGACAAAATCCGCAACGAATGAAGGCACTATACATTTGAGAATTGCCGTGTTGCCTCTTAAAACAAAGTCATCGTTGACTCTAGCCTCGTATATTTGAAGTACAGCTAGGGAGAAAATAATAACGATGGGAATTAGGACAAGGTGTTTGTTAATATGGTAAAATACCCTCGTTATTCCCCGGGTAGTATGTGCCTCCCTCGCTGTCGGACCACATTTCAACGAATACAAAGTCCGACACAAAGCTTGGAACTTCACACTTCATAATTGCAGCGTTACCCCGAATAACATACTCATTGTCGGCCTCAGCTTCATATGATTGTGACACCACTACACAAAGTAATTAGTTATGTATCATAAAATATAAGATTGAAATGTATGTATAACTACATAAAAGAGATGCGTAGTTCAAAATTATAAGAACAGAAAATAAATTGCTATGTCTTACATGTAGGTAGGGAAGTTGTTAAGACCTACCTAATTGTACCAAATGAGCAATAAGATTTGAAGACTGATTAACTATAAAGCAAACTTTCTTCGTAAATGGTGGAGGACAATGGAGAAGGGAAGAGAATCAATAATGGGTCTTAAGAATATACCCTCAGCAGCATTTGTGTTGTTTATCGTAAGTATTTGTCCGTTATCCATTAACCAGGATTCCACGTGCACGAAGTCGCTAACAAAAGATGGAATCTTGCAGCGAACAATAGCAGCGTTGCCTCTAATAACATACTCGTTTTCGGCTTCGGTCACGTAATACTGCGACACGACTGAGGAATAATAAACAGGTACTTAGAAGGGAACGACAGTTTGAGGTGTAGGAACACGACGTCAGTTATACGGGAAGTGGATATGGGCAGGTTTATTATTTAGCGGAGGACATTGTTACCGAGGTCATCGAATTGGCTAATCACAGTTCCTTCTTCATCTATCCACTCCTCTACTTTCACGAAATCAGAAACAAATGAAGGAATAGAGCATTTTAAAACGGCAGCATTTCCCCGAATGACGTATTCGTTCATAATTTCAGCTTCGTAAAATTGATTGACAGCTGAAACAGGTTTTATTCATGAAGACTTTTTATTGATAAGGACAGGACTGGGACAATGGGACAGGATATAACAACATAAGCGATTTATGTTTAGCTGAATACCAATGTCATCAGTGAGTAAATATTTGCCGCCTTCAGAATCAACCCAAGCTTCTACTTTAACGAAATCAGCTACGAAGGACGGAATGTTACACTTTAATACGGCAGTGTTTCCTCGTATTACATACTCGGAGACGACTTCTGCTTCATAATACTGAGTCACAACTGTAATTTGTACGAAAAGATATTAAGTCTTTGGAATTGTGTTTTCACAAGGGTTGGGATGGGGGGAATCAATTAATAATTCGATGTTTGGTAGTACCGTCCCCTTCTTTAGATCCTTCAATAGTAAACGAACTGCCGGTTTCGTCCTGCCAAGAGACGACCGTCACGAAATCCGCCACAAAAGACGGGATAGAACATTTGACGACAGCGGAGTTGCCGCGAATTACATACTCATTATTTACTTCTGACTCGTACTGCTGTTGTACAACTGTGAAGTGAGTAGGATAGTATAATTAAACGATTTTATGAAAAAAAATATATTTTTTTCTGGCAATCAAGGAGAGGATTTGAATTTGGAATATTCATTGAAGGGATTAACCGTAGTTGTCGCCCGGAAAAAAGTCCTCCTTATTATCAGTATGCCAAGAGACAACTTCAATGAAGTCTGCGACGAAGGATGGAACCTGACATTTGAGAATAATGCTGTTTCCCATAATCACGTACTCCTTGTTCACGTCTGTGTCGTAGTTCTGGGCCACCACTATCACAATTTAAATTGAATATTATAAAACTAAAAAAATCCTAATCCAAACGCTTAAATATTAAACACATAAAATGAGAGCTGAAAGAGAACTTATTATTGCTATAGTAAAACACATTTATCTACATATACGTATACTATAATACGTTTAAAGATAGATAAGATAATTTATAAAGTAAAATAAAATTCAATAAATCATGGATAACAAAAGTTCGTCTGCAAGACATTAATGAATTCATTTTTATTTATCAACACACGTACTTGTGTGCATTATGTAAACAAGTACGAATAAATACAATTATGAAAATCATTGTAAGGTCTTGCACTACCCAATTTCTCTGTCATATCCGCGTTTTGTGATATCGCGGCAAAAAGCGCTGTGTTACACAGAGAACACAAGGCCCACCATATAGCTCATATTATTCTTTATTATTTAGTCAGCTTCCATAATACTTGTAAAAAGTTTAACCATCTTTAAATCGCAATTAGAGCTTTATGATAAACCTCATTATTGAAAACAAAGACAAATTAAATTCGTGTAATATGTAAATATTTAATCGATCAATGTATATAATATAAAGTAAGTTGCAATAAATAACGAATTGATTCAATTAAAAGTAATCACTACTTTTACGAAGAATTAAATGGTTGTATTGAGACCGTGATATTTGATCCATTATGTTTTTGAAGGATTAAGGCACTTAACGGTTCCGAATAAAGTCAATTGGCCGAAGCATTGGTTATAGTTATAGGTACCTAATCTAATTCATCTATTTAACCCTTAAGCGTAAAGGGCAGCTCCCTCTAATACCCTATCAACAGTTTGAACGATTATATACGCTCGAGCATCGTAATGGTTCAATCATACTAATTCAAAGCACATTCAAAAGAGATTATAAACTTCTATGGACTACGGCCGGTACAGTTCATAGACCAACCTATTAATAGGCAGTTACCGCTCGCGTTGAAAGAACTCGGAAGTAAATATATTCCAGTGAGTAAAGTTCAGACGACTACCTGACTCATCATAATGATCGCTTGCATGAATCATAAACGCCTCACTAGACTTACGTTATTCTCATACTAATAACGCGTAATTTCATACAGTATCTAAGTATACCTACCTTTTTCAAAAGATAGCTAATTTACAGCTTCAATATTTTATATTTTAATATATATATATCGTTATTTTCTGTAAAATTATACTACCAACCGTTTGTGACTCTGTCGCGTCAACTCGTATGGCCCATACCATATCCCGTAATGGAAAGGCTATTTTTAAAAGTCTTCTAATAGCCTATAATATTCTATCCATATAAGAACCAACCTGCCATAGGTATAATATGTAGTGTTCTGATACCTAGCTCCTGAGTGTCACTTACGCACTGGATGGCTACGATGGCGTGGTGGTTCCCATATACACATTATATTATTGTATAAATTTAATTGAAATTTATGTTCTCTAGAAGAAGCACAGTAGTGTTCTGATTATAATGATCGCAAACAAAAAGCTTCAAATTCTAAGAGTAGTAATCACAAAAAAAGCTACTTTTTTAAACGGAACGTAATCTATGACTTTGCTTATTTCAATCGAGTCTAAAAATCTAAAGTTTGACAAACAAGTTAGCAAGTCTGTAGTCAGAAACGATAACATAACTAACATAAACGTAACAAGATACGAGTACAAAGCTACAGGGCTTTATCTTGACGTCAGAAGTAACTATACGAGCGACACCAGTGTCATCGTATTAAATGTCCAAGCGTAAATCATAAAAGCGACGTCCGTATGGAGATGGCTACGAAGTGTCGCGTTACAAACGAGTGGAGGTCATAAGTCAACATCTATTACGACGGTCGGTGGCTCAACTGACACACCGGATACAATGACTATACTTTCTTATGTTTAAAAACACCTATATTTCTATGCTCTTGAATATTAAACCATTTGTAATGTTTTTTTGGATGTTTTTAAAACACCTCTTTTTGATTTTGAAAATATGAACCATTTGTAGGGCATTTTTAACGTTTAAATTGTTTAGACACACAGGGATTTCTGGAGAAAGTAGTTATCACGGTCTGAACAAAACCTTAAAAATTTGTGAGCAATTACAAATTTACGAATAAACTGATTGCTTTACATATTTATTTTGTACCTAGACATTAACACTACATATTCATATGAAACTTTGATTTGATTTGATTAGCAATGAAATTAATATAATGACATGTCCACAGGATATAGATTGGTTTGTAACCTTCTTTCTACATATATGTACATTTTATTGCTAGTTATAAATAAACTAAAGTTGGAAAAGTATAATTTACAATTATTTGCTCGAGAAGATACAATCTTATATATCAAAACCTATAACTAAGTTTCTGTAGAGTCCTCATCAATCAGTCATGTTTATCTTTATAAATCATATGAATTCAGCATGTGACTAAATAAAGTCACCTTTGGGTTTCATTCAGTCAGACATTACACCTCTTTTTCGAAGCATAGGTAAAATCAGGTTTTTGCGAATTAGTTTGACTGGATTAGGGTTATTTTTAAACCATTTAACCATTTGTCCTTAAAGTATTTTTCGAGTAATAAAATAGAAAGAAAATGTTCGAATAATCTTTATAATTGTTAAATAACTGTTTTCCGGTATTTAACGCAGGTTCCTTAATAAAGGTATCATTGTGGCATACCATTTTTAGAACTGACTGACTTACTGTTCGACCAAATTGCACCGTCTATGGTCTGACTACTGACTGCTTTTGCAGCTACCTGAACTGAAGGAGTTTGCGTTAAACCCTGTTAAATCTTTTTCTTATATTGTGAAAATTTAGAATGAGTGTTTTTACAAGTGCCTGATGAGGTCCCTATATCTCCAACAACACGTGGACTTACCAGCTCTTACGTTGACGTCTCGTGAATGAATAGTGCCAACAGGGTTCCGAGCAAGGCAGGCATATACCTGGGCGTGGACTTCCTGGCGGTAATCCTCAGCTCGAAACGGAGGGAACACCAAGTTTCCATTCGGTAACACCTGGAACAAATAACCTTACTTTGTGAAAACGTACTTTAATACGATCCATTATGGTATTGACAATGATAAAGCTACTGTTGCAAATAAACAGGCATTTATTTTTGTTGGAAATAAAACTTTGATTTGTATTATGGACGAATCGATTATCGAGATTCAATTTGTTTGGTGGCATAATGGCCCCATCACTAATTGTTCTTTTTTTCTTTGTTGGTACACTTGTCTCGGGAAGGCAACAATGGCTGGTTGATAGGTTATCGTGTGTTGATAATTAAATAGATTTTATGTAGTAATAAGGGCATTTGGAGCCGTATTACTTTAATTAAATGTATTGTGCAACCTGTGTTTTGTGTGTGTGTACGTCGTAAGCGAATCGCATCGGGAGTACAATTCGCTTGGATGTCGGCATCACCGCTGCTGGAGTAAACAGGTAGTTCCTCGGGGGAAAAGTGCACTTGGGGTAGTTTGGGTGTGATTAGGGAACCCTAGAAGACCCGGTTTCGGATTCGGGCCCCATCGGACCATATGGATCCCGTTCTGGACGGCGGGAGCGGCATGGAACTGTGAGTGGATTTTGTAGATTTTTAGTTGTAACCTAATTTTAAACAGTAGCATAGTGTGTGTTGTGGGTTTCCGCATCATTTTGGTAGCAGAGCGTGGTTACTACCGGACCTCTAGGTTAATCGGTGTAATTTTGTGTATTTTGTTAGTTCGTAATAGGTTAAGCTCATTTCGTGTAAAATCGCACTTCCGGGACAGGTGCGGTTGAATTGTAAGGTTGGTAGTACCGTTGTTTTCGTTGTATTTGGGCTGGGACATTTCTCGGAACGTTAATTGTTATTTAATTTCGTTCAATTGAAAGCATCGAGTCGATTCGGGATAATCGATTCCGTGTTTTCGTTGACTCGTTTTAATTTTGTGTTTAGGTTTATTTAGTTTAAATTATTTATAATGACAGCGTCACGGCAGGAGTTGGCTCAGCAGCTCCGGTGGTTCACCGGGCTGCTTGCATTAATAGATCGGCCTAACCGGGAGGACGCCTTGGAGACGCGTTCGAAAGAAATGCAGGCTCGTTTCTTGTTGGCCGAGCGGTCGGTAACCGCTCTGTTGTCAACCGACCCGGTCGGGGAGAAGGAGCTGGCCCTCCACGCCCAATATGTCGGGGATCTGGAGCACATCCAAGACATCTACGACGAGGTCCTTCAGCGGGTGAAGGACATCGAGCGACTGCGGGAGGGGAAGCCTGTTGCGCGCCCCGCTTCGCTCCACACCCCTGGACCCAGCGCCATGGGAAGATTGGGTGCCCTGGAGGTCCCGCATTTCACCGGATGTATGCGGGACTGGGCTGGATTCCGGAACATGTTTTTGGCCTTGGTGGATACTCGGAAGGATTTCACCAAGGCCGAAAAGCTGGCATATCTCCGTTCCTTCCTAGACGGAGAACCCAGACAGCTCGTACAGCATCTGGAGCTGCAGGATGCGAGCTACGACACCGCCATGCAGCTGCTGGAGAAGCGGTACGAGAAGCCGCGTCTTCAGGCGGACGCGCACGTGACCCATCTGCTGGGATTGCCGAGGGTCAACCATAGGGCTCAGCTGAGGGCGCAGCTGATCACCCCGCTCACCGTGTCCTTAAACGGGTTAAGGACGCTCGGACTGCCCGTCGACCAGTGGTCCTTCCTTCTTCTGCACATCGTTCTGGCCGGGTTGTCGCGGGGGATGAGGGACGGGTTCGAGCGGAATCGACTGGTCCACAAGGATCTCGGCAGCGTTCTGCCCTCGATGGGGGAACTTCTGGAGTTCCTGGAAGAGGAGGCTGGCCTGCTGGAAAACCAGCTAGCCTCCCAGGAGGCTCCGACAAGTGCGCTGGCCCGCACTTCCGGAGTCTACGGCGCCCAGCCGCCACGCAACCCAGGGAAGGGTCGCGGCAGGCTGGTGGCTGCGGCCGCCATCAACCCCGGTTCTGGATGCCGGGTTTGCGGACAGCAGCACTTGGAACGGCTATGTCCAGCAATTCTCGGGCTGCCCACAAAAGAGCGCCGAAGCCTCGTTCGGACACGAGGATTGTGTTATGCCTGCCTGGGAGGACATAGGTATAATGAGTATCCCCAGGCGAGGCCTTGCGATGTGTGCGGCGGACCGCACCATCGCTTACTGTGCACCCGTAGTGCTGAGGGCTCAGCACCGGTTCGGGAGAGGGGATCTCCCACGGGTGGCGGTTTGGGGCCGGGGTCAACTCCGCCTCCGGAAAGACGGAGTCCGCCACGGCCGCCACACTACAACCCCTCGTACACCCCGGCTCAGGTGAGTTGGCAACCGCCGGAACGGAGCCAGGTTCTGGCTACAACCCGGCACCCGGCGCGACCAACACCAGGAGTTGGTGCCTCTAAGGGCCACTGGGTACAGGGAGCCCCACCTCCGGACCCAACACCCGGATACTCGTACGCGTATCCTCCGCCGCCGTTACCGGAACAACAACGACATGAGAACCGTCAACAGTTCTCACCAGTACTGCACGAGTACCCGAGGTTGGAATACCACCCACCCTATCACCGGTATGGTAGGGCAGCTGGATACGCACCACCCCGGATGGTGGCCTGCACGCGTCCGACTTACTGGCCGAGTCATCACGGTTCGACAGGGTCGGCTGCTGGCTCTGACGCGTGACTAGCCTGTGGTCGGGCTACGTCGGAACCGAGGACGGTTCTTTTGCCCATCGCGCAGGTACGCGTTTGGGGACCTAGGGGGGACTTCGTCCGGATACGAGCCCTCCTAGACACTGGGGCACAGGGCTGCTTAATTACTACGAGAGTAGCGAGGCGCCTACGTCTGGAGTGCGCGCCTCCCTCAGTTCCGATTCGGGGAGTCGGAGATACAGAAGTGGGGGGTCTGTCCGGTCAGACCCACATTTTCTTCTCTCCTGTGCATTCCGCTTCGATACGGATTGCGGCGGTCGTGATCGTACTCGACAATTTGCTGGGTTGGCATCCACCGACAGACATTCCGCGGGACGCAATGTCTGACACATCAGGTCTCATGCTGGCAGACCCTCATTTCGAGGAGCCGGCTCCGGTGGACCTCATATTGGGAGCGGATGTACTAGGCTGGATCCTTTTAGGGCCTCAGCGGATTCTGGGCCGCTCTTCGTTGGTAGCTATACCTACCATCTTTGGACACGTTTTAATGGGACCGGTTTTCGACCAGGAGACGCGGGATGTCTCACCTGTCGTCGCTACTACCTCCATCGCTAGGACGATGCAAAAATTCTGGGAACTGGAAGAGCCTCCCATGGTCTCCCGTCTGGATCCGGAGCATGTGGAGTGCGAAACCTTTTATAAGAATCACACACGCCGGATGGCGTCGGGTAGGATCGAAACTCGACTGCCCTTTATCGACTGTCCCCCTCTCTTGGGAAAATCGAGGGCGTTGGCAGAGAAACGACTCTTGTCCATGGAGCGTCGTATGTCTCGCGATCCGGTGCTTCGGGAAAAGTATATCGAGTTCATGCGAGAATACGAGGCCTTGGGGCATATGTCGCGGGTGACTGTCGACTGGACAACGACAGATCATTTTTTCTTGCCTCACCACGCGGTGTTGAAGGCCTCATCTGGAAAACTACGGACTGCTTTTGACGGATGGACTGTTACGCGTTGGAGGTCGCCTCAAAAATGCCGACCTGCCCTTCGGTAGCCGTCATCCTCTGCTACTCCCCAAAGGAGGACCTTTGGTAGAACTGGTGGTCTCGGATAGACACCTGAAAAACGCTCACGCGGGGTGTAATGCGTTACTGGCGATATTACAGAGGGAGTTCTGGATTTTGTCCTCTCGGAGAGTGGTTCGCAGCGTGTTATTTAAGTGTGTGGCTTGTTATCAGGTGAAGGCCTTCACTATGCAGCCACAGATGGGGGATCTCCCTTCTGACCGGGTTTGTCAGACAACTAGGCCGTTCGACGGGGTCGGTACGGATTTTGCTGGACCGTTTCTGGTGAAAACCACAGCCTATCGTAACACTAGGGTCACGAAAGCATACCTGTGCGTTTTTGTCTGCCTGGCCACTAAGGCCGTCCACCTGGAAGTGGTTTCGGCTCTGTCTACGGAAGCCTTTGTCGCCACGCTGGATCGTTTTGTTTCGCGACGGGGTTTACCTTCTCTCATTCGGTCCGACAACGGTACCAACTACCGAGGCACTGCCAACTACTTAAAAGATGTGAACGATTTTCTGGATAAAAATTGTAATAGCATAAGTCAAGCTCTCGCACAGCGGGGAATCACATGGCGATTTAGTGTGCCAGCCTGTCCCCACTGGGGCGGGATATTTGAAGCCGCGGTAAAATCGGCAAAAACCCACTTGCGCCGGGTAGTCGGGGAAACTACCCTCACGTATGAGGAACTTACAACTGTGTTTTGTGAAAAGTGTAAGGTTGAGGCGGTTCTCAACTCGCGTCCGCTTTGTCCACTCTCCTCTGACGCAAATGACATGGAAGTCCTGACCCCTGGTCATTTTTTGGTCGGTCAGCCACTCACTGCTCTGCCTGAGTATCCCTGGAAGGATGAACGCAGACACCGGATGTCTCGTTTTCAAATGATACAACAAATGAGTCAGGACTTGTGGCGTCGTTGGTCACTGGAGTATCTGCATTTATTGCAGCAGCGTGTAAAGTGGACAGACCGGACGTCGCCCCCTTCGGAGGGGGATCTGGTTTTATTAAAAGAGGCTAATTTGCCATCGTTATTTTGGAGACGAGGTCGCATTTTAAAGTTAATCTGGGGCGCGGACGGGACTCCGCGTGTGGCGCAAGTGTTGGTTGATGGATCGGTGCTAAATCGCGCAGTCGCGACCTTAGCTCGATTACCGGTTGACTAGTTTAAGATTTCAGGCTAGAAAGCGGTACGTCCGCTTTGGGTGGCGGGATGTTGCAAATAAACAGGCATTTATTTTTGTTGGAAATAAAACTTTGATTTGTATTATGGACGAATCGATTATCGAGATTCAATTTGTTTGGTGGCATAATGGCCCCATCACTAATTGTTCTTTTTTTCTTTGTTGGTACACTTGTCTCGGAAGGCAACAATGGCTGGTTGATAGGTTATCGTGTGTTGATAATTAAATAGATTTTAAGCAGTAATAAGGGCATTTGGAGCCGTATTACTTTAATTAAGTGTATTGTGCAACCTGTGTTTTGTGTGTGTGTACGTCGTAAGCGAATCGCATCGGGAGTACAATTCGCCTGGATGTCGGCATCACCGCTGCTGGAGTAAACAGGTAGTTCCTCGGGGGAAAAGTGCACTTGGGGTAGTTTGGGTGTGATTAGGGAACCCTAGAAGACCCGGAGTCGGATTCGGGCCCCATCGGACCATATGGATCCCGTTCTGGACGGCGGGAGCGGCATGGAACTGTGAGTGGATTTTGTAGATTTTTAGTTGTAACCTAATTTTAAACAGTAGCATAGTGTGTGTTGTGGGTTTCCGCATCAGCTACTTTAAAATTAACTGCCGATGCCGATTAAAGTAACAAAAAGAGAATAAAAGATTATCGTTATAACTTTTTTTCTATAGGTCTCATTCGAGCTTAGAAACCAGCCAGTGTATCATACATCTCAAATGAAAGTGCTTTACATTTTTATTTTTAAATAATTTAAGATTACTGTTATAGTTTCTATGGCCGTCTTTAAGTAGGTATGCAAGAAGCAAGAAAATCTTTGTTGCTCCATTTTTGTAAGATTTCTCAAAAACCCAGACTTGAATCTCTTGACCAGCTTAATCCAGATTATTAATCGGAGCACAGAAGAGATAATACCGAAACTCCGGTCGTCAGTGTCTTATACTTATGCAACAACCAAATGTCTGTGCTTCGGAAGGCACGTAAAGCTGTTGGTCCTGGCCGCGCGGCGGCGGCGCGGCCGGCAGCTGCATTAACAGTCGTTAACAATCACCAATCCCCACTTAATTACTTCAAGGTTATTAGAATATGCTTAATTAATCAAATGTCCATCTCTGGACCACACATGGCAGTAGTGATCAGTAAATACCAATCCACAACTCCACTCCACAATCCACAATCAACCGCGCTCGTGGCGGTTACCATCCATAGGGAAGGCTTGTGCCCCAGCAATGGGTATATAAAAAGAGCTAGTGATTATGGTGATGAATAAAATAGGATACAGACCTGTCTCAATCCGGGCACATCTCCAATAGCGGTCCCGTCGGACCGCACCCATATGACGTCGGGCACGGGCGATCCTCTCGCGGCACACTCCACTACCGCACCAGTCGTATTGCTGAAGTCCACTCGGTTCGGGGGTTCTTTCATGAAGATTGGGCCAATCGTTTCGTCCTCGCATGACACTGATCCTGAAATAAAAAAAAATACATGGGCACTGACTGATTGATTATGCTAGATAAAAGAGAAAGTTAGTGTCAGTTATGTGGCTGACTGCATGTAGAGACAAGTAACGTTGCCATTGCCAGTATATTTTGAAAAAAAAACAAGTTTTTACAACGTAATCGTACGCAATGCTTCGGTAGCCGACAGTAAAGCCCTCGGGTTGATGTCCGAAGGTCCTGGGTACACACGCCGCACATGAATCTATCCAAAACTGTCAAATTTCCTCAACAAACTTTGAATTTTATTTCTAAAACTTAAGGTTGAAAATGTATTGAAAAAATTTGAAAGTTTTGGATACCTACGTTGATGTGCAAGCAGGCGTGTGTACATCACCACCACTAGAGGTGATTAAGCCAAATCCATCAATCGTAGCGGTGATTTGATTTCAATGATAAAAGCTTTATCCAGACATTCCCATGTCTAAGTAAGTAAGTAAGTCTGTAAGTATTAATTGTTTCAGATTGTCCCCTAATACCTACATAAGCAAACAAATTTTATACATTAGGCCTATTTAAATTAATTAGTAATTTTCTTAACTTCTTTTACCAAGAGAAAATGCAATACAAAAGTACCTAACTAACTATTTATTTACTCGTACCTACATTTGCTCATCCATTATGAAAAACAAGAAGGTTCTTAACCCATATTTCATTCATATATAATCCATCAATGATATTATAATAATCATTGTAATCCATAGCATTTCATTCACACGTTCGGTCTTTAAAAAAAAGTGCAAGCGTGAACTAGCTTTCAGTGGGCACTGGAACACGAGTCGAGCATGCATAAGCAAGCGCTCGCCCTCACCCTCAGCTCACGAGAACCGACCTACTTCGTAATGGAGCCTGGTAAAATAATATGGGGCAAGTGGTACCGACCGACGACGCGACGGCCTCATGAATAGGGTTACCATATGCAAAAATTAAAAGACCGGTCAATTAGAACCGATTAACACAATTTTTTTTTAAAGTCTGCTTTAAGGGTTTTCGTTTTTGAGATAGAAAAATTAGAGTTTTATGTAAGAAGGAAGTTTTGATAGAGTCTCCGGAGCTTACGTTCGTTGCGTCGTCGCTATGAAGCATCGGTAGGCAAGCACGAACAAATGTTTATTAATATTTTATTTCTTTATGTAATAAATGAGGTAGCGGTCTTTATTTCACTTGGTGATTCGTGATGATAAGCTGAAGATGGAATCGCACTTTATCAGAAAGAGATCTTCGTAAGCATCTCTGCGATTTTGTGTAATGATTTGTCATTTGGCTTAAAAATAAAAGTTAAAAGGGAACCTAGGACCTAGGACCTATAAGAGGTAATAGTGACAAAATTATTTTATGACTGACATTGACTATTGGCGTAGCTAATATTTTTTATTTTTTTTTATTTTTACTTTTAATATTTTGAATTAGTATTTGTCATATTCAATATAAACAAAGTTTTTTGTTTTAGTTAGCTCGGCAAATGACTCCATTCCAACTAATGTTAAGTGGAAATGGAGTCCAGACGCGAAGACAACTGGTGCAGCGAGGAAACAAACGTAGCAGCAGTTAACTTCACTCTGCCGGCCCACAAGGTGCTTCTTCACGCCTCTCTTGAAGGACCCCATATCATAGGAAGGAGGGAAAACGTGTGCTGATAGACTATTCCATCTTTTGGAGGTGCGACAAAGAAACAAGTCACCAAATTTCTTTGTGCGCGATAGGATATTTGAGACAGTGAAGCGGTGACTCCGAAGAGCAGCACGTGTACTCCTATGAAGAAAGGGAGAAGGTGGGATGAGGTCAAAGAGCTCTTCAGAGCACTCGCCATGGTATAAGCGATAAAACACGCTGAGTGAGGCAAGTTAAATAAAAAGATTGACTTTGTCGGTAGCCAACGATCACTTTGATAATAAAACAGTTTGAAATAGTGTTTCATAGCCTGTGTAACCTTTTTTAAGTATTGCTTTGACTAGACGTGATTGTCTCTTACTGATGTGATTTTTTTAACTGTAAAACGCAGAAACAACTGGCGTACATAAGTATGATGACGAAAATGTCTATTATAACATGGTAACCCTAGTGTTAAATAACGACCGTCCAGTCCATCCATCCGTCACATCGTCGGCCGCCAGACGAAGACTATGCCACTCGTCGGGGCCCAATTAACGACTCTGTTGCACGGTATATTATCGCATGTAATTGTTCTACGAGTAATTAATGTGTGTTTTGTTATAACGCTTCCGTTCATTAAGCTCTTTTTAAACTTATTTATAGCGAGCATATTTTTTATTATGATAAATTGAACTGCTTTTAATCTTTCGGTCGCTTAGTTTGCAATATCTTTTCTTCCATACCAACTCATATTTACTCACTTTTTGGATTAGGTACAGTGATTACAAAATTTAGAGATTGTGTTTATTTTATGATGTTTTTGAGCTCCCAACCAAATTTACATAAACAAGCATTAAATAATTACCTAAGCCAGTACCTAGGTATCTAGTTCAATGAAACCAAGGACTTAACGAACACATTCAGCTATTGTAAAGAATCCAAAAGCTTTCGATCGATCCCTTGCTTTATGTGGGGTACTGGACAAAAAATAATAACAAAACAAAAACGGCGGCCGGCGGCGGCGCAGAGAGCGACAGATGGTGCGCCCGCGCACCAACGTGATTGGCCGAGCCCTCGACAGATGTTCAAGGCAATCGGCGACTCATGGAAGACTACGATTTATCACGCACGCTACTTTGCAACGTCTGGTGCAACGAAGGAAAAGTAAGACAGACAGGAATCAGAAGCACCATGCTTTTTTATTGTGGTAACACTGTATATATTTTAATGTTCATAAGTATAAGATGAACATTAAAGTAACGTAACGATAAGTATGCATAAATATACTTAACCCCATGAACCTATAAAAAAAGCCTATAAATTTTTTATAGGTTCATGCTTAACCCTTAATCTAAATTTTTGTCAACAAGCCACATAATTACTAATATTTAGAAAAGTACCTATCTAAACTTTATTAAATTAGTTGCCTTTTTTCTGTTTGAATGACAGCGGCGTCAGCGTTTCGTAAGCATGAAGCTGTAATGGCTGTAAGATTAATAATAATTTTGAGAATGAATTGAATTGAATTGAATTGATTGAAATGAATTTTGAGAACTTTGAGAATTAAAAAATATTTATAATAATAATTATTATAAATAAATAATAATTATTATTAATAAATAATTTAAATATTTTTTAATTCTCAAAGTTAAGCGTTATAGAAAAGTTACAGTATTTTTTATAGCTAACCAAAAAATAAACTATTGTACAATTGTCGAGCTATACCAAGACTACTGATATCTCTGTCAAGTTAAATAGGTTTGCTTTAGAGTTGTCGTTCGACAACCCCGAAAAAGATTGCCGCTAAACCACAGAATAAGCCCCGCGGTTTCAGCCGCGTTCTATTAGTCATAGCGTGATGTAATATAGCCTGTAACCTTCCTCAATAAATGGACTCTTTAACACAAAAATATTTTTTTAATTCGAACCAGTAGTTCCTGAGATTAGCGCGTTCAACCAAACAAACAAACTCTTCAGCTTTATAATATTTAGAACTAGCTGTGCCCCGCGGTTACACCCGCATTAATTAGCTCTCCAAACATTTTTTTCCCCGTTTTTGCAACACTTTTCATTGCTGCTCCACTCCTATTAGTCATAGCGTTATGTAATATAGCCAATAGCCTTCCTCAATAAATGAACTATTCAATACAAAAAGAATTTTTCAATTCGAACCAGTAGTTCCTGAGATTGGCGCGTTCAACCAAACAAACAAACAAACTCTTCAGCTTTATAATAATATTAGCTGTGCTCGCGACTTCGTCCGCGTGGAATAGTGACTTTCGGCAGCATTTTTAATTTTTTAGGCTCTTGTTCTCGTTTTTGCAACATTTTTCACTGATGCTTCGCTCCTATTGGTCGCAGTGTGATGTTATATAACCTAAAGCCTTCCTCGATAAATGGACTATCCAACACAAAAAGAATTTTTCAATTCGAACCAGTAGTTCCTGAGATTAGCACGTTCAAACAAACAAACTCTTCAGTTTTATAATATTAATAATAATATAGATTAGATATAAAAATAAAAATGTGACAAAGAGGAAAAAATATGTCTGTCATAGCCAGCGTAATTAATTATTATTTCTCATAATGTTATTTACACAAAGTCTACACATTAAAATAAAAACTTGAAACGGATTAAACTCGCCTTTATTTATATATCATTTTAACTTATTTGTCTATAGTTTAAGGAAATAAAAAAAACATACATGTTTAACAAAAACGTTTAATCACCAGGCCTTGTTATCTATAGCTACAGGTTGGAATTTTCACCTTATCAGGCATCGTTTGACGGCTGATTCTAAGTTATTGTTTGTTAATGCACTTACCACACATCAATTTGAACATTTTTAACACTTTGTTTAGTAGGTACAAGTTTTTTAACAATTCGATTCAGCTTAAAGTTAAACACAAGTAGTGTGGTTTATAGCAGCGCTATCCAGTAACTAAATTGTAAAACCAATTCGTCACTATTCAATTCAAATCAATTCAACTCAACCTCACTAGGTAGTCCACCAATTGACCTTATCATTACTGTCTTAACATCAGGTGAGATCAAGGCACTGTGCTAACCCGAAAATATAAAAAAAACATTTTATTGCACTCCTTATCTATACATATGACTTCTTGGCGGGAAAGTGAAGAGTCATGTCTGCGGTTTTGTTTTATTTTCTAAAATTTGTGATATAATATGTCGAATATTAATGTGAAATAATGGTGGATTATTAACCGTTAAGTGTTCAAAGTGCGCATGAGTGTTGGTAAATGAAACAAAACAGTGCAACTTCACTTTTCAAATTCTCTCAAGAAGTCCGCCCGAGGACTTGGTAAAGCCCCACATCTTTACTGAGATACTCTAGGGGTTGGGAGGTATATCATTTCTCACTTCTCATTTCTATTATCATTCATCATCATCATACAGGAAGGAAATATTGTTTATTTATGTATTACTTGTAAGAAAAATTACTTTGACACTGGTTAAATGTGCTAATCGCACGAAGCCATAAACTAAAAAAAACATATGTAGGCTATGCTTCGATTTCAAAATTTAAAATCATTTATTCAGTTTAGGCTACAAATAACTCTTATGAACTTCATTATGCCATCGGTTCGTAAGTTTACTCTGGGCCGGCCGGGGAGACCTTTTACTGAGAAGAACCGGCCTATCATAAAAGGACATTTCGATTCGATTTGCATAAAGAAGACGTGCAAATTATTGCAATGTCCAACCGCTGATAGTATTAGAGTGTTTTGCCCTTGCCCCTTTTATAAATGATATCAATCATTCCGTAGTCATGCTCATTAGAAATATAAACCTACTACATGTCGCTTACATTAAAAATTAGAATTGTGTTTTGCCAATTTACTACATTAAAAATAATTATCGTATTTTGCCAATATTATTGCCTTTATCAAACCCAGTGAGTGGTGATAAAGCCAAAAGTGGAAGCGCACTACATCCGGAGTCCACTACTACTGAGGAATTGACTTTCTTATCAGTCTTATCACTAGCTGTCGAAACATAATAATGTTACTAACATTCGTAGATAAGGTATTGGTGAGGATTTGCAAGTCAGGTTGACTTAGACCAGTTCTACTGTCAACCACACAGATTACAATATTTAACTGACTAACTGCAGTACTCAGAGACGTCAATTAAGTTTTAATGACAATTAAGTCTCTTGCTGTCACTTTCAAATGTATAGTGCTAAATAGAGAAGGTAAGACATTTGATTGTCATTAAAACTTAATTGAAGTCTATGAGTGCGGCAGTAATCATTGACCATTTATCTCTAGGTCTGAGATTCATGGTCTAACAAGTCTAACCAATAGACTAACGCTAACTGACAAAAACGGAATTGAATGTGTATCAATCGACAAACATTTATTTATGAAAAAAAATATATAAAAAGGTGCTTGTTCACTTAAGGGTGCACCGTCCGTAAGTGACAAGTGTCATATGTTTTATTTGAAATGTCGTCGTCCATATTTATTTGATGCCGGGCGGCCATACTAATTTTGTATGGGGAATTTAAGGTGCTTATTAAAAAATTATTATTTAAATAACCACTTGATGAATCAAAAATGTTGTCTAGCAATTTGTAGTTTATCCATTGATGATTGTTTAGACAAAATCAGAGGTACAATAATTTAGATAAACTATAAGAAATCTACTAAACGCCGCCACTCGTTTTCATGATCTTTGCCCAACTTTAAATGATATTGTAGAAAAAACTATAGCGTGTTATGAATTTATGGTTCTGACAAATTGTAAACACGTTCCCTATAATACTAAATATATATTTTGTTCATTTAATACGATAGTATTTTCAATTATATTTACTTAACCGTAACTGCATTTTTGGCATTTTTTTGTCGGCCCACCCTTAATATTCAACCTGCATGCTTGCGTTCAGAAAAATATTACAAACAAGTAAATGATAAAGAAAAAACGAAGAAACTCTTCAAGTTCCAAGTGCCTGTTTTTTTATTATTTAAACCGTTATACCCATAACAGGGTATCTTTACATACTGTACGATCTTAGATCTTAGATCTTTTAATGTTATGGCGACATATTTAGATAAGATGGTGGTGGGCTAGCCTGGCGGACAAACAAATCCTACCACCAACCAAACCGAGGACACAAACATTTACCCCCCGCTGGGAATCTAACCCGGGACCTCTGGGTCTAAACCGACGGTATTTTAACCACAAGACCACAGAGACGGTGAAAATGAGCCAAAATGCGGATGCAGACGTATTCCTAGACCGGCATGAGTGCGTGCGGCATGAAGTGTGATTTGCACTTTGCTCTGATGTGAATCAATCTACGCATACACATAATTTTGTATTGGGATATCTAGAAGTCAATGACCATGATGAAACTTTGCTTAATAACAAGTACCGTCGTCAAATTAAAATACAACTTTTCTTTTTTGATTTCAATAGGAGGTCCTAGCATTTTTAAATTCTAAAAACTAGGTAAATGCATGCATGCATAATGAATTGCCGCCCGGTATTCTCGACCGACTGAGTTGTCACCGCGTAAAACCGCAAGTTGTAGTGTCCTCTCGTAAATACCCCACCGCTCCCAAATACCAACCTTCGTGGAGTTCCTAGTCAGCTTAACTAAGCTTACTCGGTATAGAACCCGGTTTTTATATGTTGCTCTCGAAAAATAATTATGAAACACGCAACGCAACCTAAACATTTATGTCTGTCAATTTGTGCAACCTATTAAACCATACTGGGTCATTCTATGGAGGGTAATATGTAATTAAATAATATGTCTGATTACATTATTTCATACTAAGCTTATTGAATTTAATTAAATAAATAATAATTAAATTTTATTAATATACATACCTGTTTATTAAATAATGTAATTTAATATCATAAAGGCAAGGCCTAACCGCAAGATGTTTAACGCTGAAGACGGTGATAGCGTAATATGTTTATTGTTGTAACTTGTGCTACAGTTATAAATAGTAGAATTTTATCGCAGCGGAAACGCAACGCATTCTGTGTTTGAAAAGATTTTATTTGTTTTTAATAACCGTCCATAAATACAACCCCCATGCAAAGAAACTCGTCTATTTTTAACCCGAAGTCCTTACAAGCCATACAAAATTCTTCAGAAAAGCTCTTACAATAGTCTTTATTCGTAATTCTACGGCGAAATCCCTTGTACTGAGAAGAACCGCTGGAGTTATTTTTAGCGTCGGAATATTACAAATATACAAATTATTTATAATAACTTATCTTTTTTATTATAGGGGCAGTTCATATTAATATATTGAGTTTATCAGTGAGAAAACTGATAATGTTACGGCTACTGTGAGATAAATACCTAATTGATATTGACTTGCTTAACGTGAATCAGAGAAAGTATTAACCCGTGATAAATATGTTATGCGCAAACCCACATCACTTATTCTTAAATACATGAATCTTCCTTCATAATATTACCTTTATAATTAACTATCTGACCCGACAGACGTTGTCCTGCCTTAATTTTATTAAATATAAATATGCATATTATAATACACATTCCTCTTGAATCACTCTATCTATTGCTGAAACTAAAACACCGCATTAAAATCTGTTGCGTAGTTTTAAAAGGTTGCGAAGTTTACAGCATTGTTGAGTTCTGGCAGCTAGAGATAAGATAGCCAGTGCCTCAAGTAGTTGAGGATCCCGGGTGTACTGTGCTTCCATCATTGGCCTTTATCATCACTTAACATCAGGATAGGTAGATGAAGGCACTTTGCTTACTCGTAAGGTATTTAAAAAAAATGGCTATAATAGCAAGAGTCCACTGCGCGTGCTGAGCACATATGGGTGCTGTGTTTTTACATGAGGCTGTGTTTCAATGTGGTTTTCATGGAAACTGCCTGTAGCCATCAGTAGCACGATGTGTGGGTCGTTTGAATGGAGTGTTGGAGACAGCCGTGCAAGTATTCGCGGCAGTGGATTCGATTCGCGTCTTAAAGGCCTGTAGGCTTAGCCAAAGTAACATTAAGAAAACGATAGCGAAGTTCGAAAGAATAAAATGTTACTTTGGCTACCGCCACTGGCTTTTCGCTGTTAACAAAACGGACATGTATACAAGTTATAGCTAGGAGAATATTACAGAAAATATAAGGAAAAATACCATTTTGCTTTGAGAAAATATAAAAATATAAAATATTTAACAATCTGTTCCTCACAAAAATAATGGTGATATCATTTGGCATGCTACGTTACGTCAATGATTACTAAGGGTCTCATTAATTATTGCGACACAATGGCACTGCATTAATGGATTAATTAAACACTAACCTTCATAGTACAGTCTCAATACAACTCAGTTGTCATTACTTATTAAGAAGTAGGTACCTAGGTTTTAATCTAAAATAGTTGATTTCAATGACCTTATAGTATCCGTGGTCAATATCAAACCAAAATTGGCAATGTGGACTTTTGAGATTTTAGGGTTTTGGCCATTTTAAATTTTGGTATAAAATACTGCTTTACTCTGCTCTGTTATGAGTTTACAAGCTACAAAAAGCTATTACACTAGAACAAGAACATTGTCAAAATTTCTTTTTTCACCTATGTAAACTTGTAAATACTTTTTATACTCTTGGGTTCAATGGTTTTCTGTAGTATTTGCGTACTTCCTCTATCTCCGTCTTGGGTTCTAAAAATCAAAGGTTGTCTGGAAGAGATTGCTTGTAGCGATAAGACCGCTTTTGCACATACTAGCTTCAAGATTATGTGTTTTTGTTTTTGTTTTCATTTGTGTGAACAATAAAGTATATATCTATCTATCAATCTTTTTTTGCTCATATAGCAGTCATATTCGTTTGACAACAACGACTACACTTAAAGCCAAAGAGGGTCGAAAGTCTGTAAGTACATGGAAGATATTCGAAAAAAGTTGGCTGGGGATACTTAGAATCGAAAACGTTCCAACTTCCAACAGTTTTTAGAATTTTTGTCTGTCTGTTTATCTGTGTGTCTGTTTATTTGACCACGCATCACGTGAAAATGGCTGAACGGATTTGGATGAAACTTTGCACATAGACAAACCATAACCCAGCCTAGGATATAGGATACTTTTATCCCGGTAATAGGTTCCTGTGGGAAAGTGTAATCTTCGCGAACGAAGTCGCGGGCAACAATTACTAGTATGTAATACAATTTTAATGGCTACCGTTACCATCCCCTGGGGAAGTCTATTGACGAAGTTATTATCGAAAAAGTTTTTTATGTTTCCGTACGAGCCTTCATAGTGAACCTTATATGTTGTTCTATGCTATAATTGAATTATTCATTTAAGGGCCCTATTACATTTTGACTGTGATTTTTGCGTAAAATGGCCATTTTTGGCGTTCTCGATCTCAGAAACGAAAATACATTAACCATTTTGACTTATTGAATAGTGTAGAATAGCTATTGGCATAGTTCGTAGCGGCCTCGCTTTTTGTAAATTTTGCTTAACTTTTTAATGAAACCCAAAATAGCAGAGAAAGATTTTCATAAAATGCGCGAAGGCACTTTTTTGAGCTCCTAGATTGAACTACTGTTCTAAACAAATGAAATAAAAAAAATAGAGTGTTAACTGTTATATAGTCGAATAGTTCGTAGCGGCCTCTGAATTTTTAGATATCATTGATTTTACATAGAAAAAAAATCTTATTCTAAACCAAAAAACTTCGAAAATCGCTATAAGATCGCTGTGAATTTCTCCTATCTACGATAATATTTTTGAGCAAAATTTATACCAGAATAATTGTTACTTCGTGAGGAATAAAATTTTTATACTTAATTTATTATCCTATTTCGATAAAAACTGCAAAATTACTACAAAATGCGATGCGCCGGCCGTCCGAACTCAGCTTTTTCTCGCAGAGTGGAAATTTGAAATACTAAGCATGAATTTATTATCCTATGTCGATAAAAACGATAAATACAACTGGAAAATTACTACAAAATGCGAAAATGGGCATTTTACGCAAAAATCACAGTTGAGATGTAATAGGCCTCTTAAGCATAACATAAACATTCTGTGATCGATCATACATTACATTTACGTATTTTGTATTTTTTTCACCACACTTAAAGTTGGTTTGTTTTTAAGACCTTTTTACACGTCGACTGACCTGACAAGATACGAAAAATTGTTTGTTGGTGACGGGCACAGTGTGGTTACGGGTGACCGACCGAGGCGCTTAAATACTTTAAAAAAACTTTATTTGACAACACAATACGAATACTAAGGCGATATCACAGATTGATTTTAAACAACAAAGTGTGAATCATATTCTTCAGTCGAGTGGACACAGTGTTTAGTTAGGTAAACTACCTATATTAAACAGCGAAAAAGCTAATTCTTCAGTTAGCGCTTAATATTATGATGCCCGCGCGTAATCATTATACTACATAATGTGTTTCAAAAGGATTTAAGCTTATTTATTATTTCAGCTTTACAGAAAATATAAAGCTGACCGATTGAAAATGGCATCTTACACGTGTAAAGAAGAAGGGCGTGTATACCCTTCAAGCAGGTTTGCGTTTTAATGAATAAGTTTGACAGTGAACTTGAATAACTATTATAATATTATAATGAATCATCCGAATAGTAAAGTGCACGTTTGTTATAAATCAAGAAGACATGACTTTATGCTCGACAGCTAGCCGTAGGCCGCTGGAAAAGGAAGTCAAAATACCATTTGCAAATAATAGTAATTTATTTGTGGCACGAAACATATTCGTAACCTCTACTTATATATACGAACAAAACGTTAAGTAAAAAAAAATGACAAATAAGTAGTATTTTAGGTCTACGGTTGTTTGATTTATTTGTACCTACCTATCCGGTTTTTCATAGTGTCGACTCCTATATACAAAAACAAATAAAAGAAAAAAATATTATTTTATGTGGAAAGAAGTTTTAATTATGAATTATATCTACTTATGATTAACAGTTATTTTTAGTAACACTAAATACTTTGAAAGCATTGTTATAAGTAATTAGATCATGTATTAATAAACCTCATCGTTAACCTCAACCTCTCGATACCTACCATTTTGAAATTATTTCCCACGCCGATTTTAAACCATATCAAAGTGATAAAAACGGATTAATCATTGTATCTAACACATACTAGTTTGTGTAGTTTAATGATATACTTAACAAGTTAAAAAATACACGTTGTTTGTCATCATGATCATTTTAAGCTGGTTTTATTTTTGTCAAACAAAACTAACCTTAGTAGGTAGGTAGGTATATTAATTAAGCCAAAGCTGATTATGACAAAAAAATTACGCGATAAAATTTTCTATTAAAAATCTTTACGCAACACATTTGACAGCCTTTTAATTTTTTAGTCGGCACGCAGGGTGTGGCGGGAATATAAAACGTTCGCGTGAATACACCGCGCGGTCGTTGACCCGTCGAATTCCTATAGTATAGCATGGTGACCGCATAATCTCCAGCTCCCTATCCTTATCTTTATTTCCTAACATTTGGTGGAACTGGCTACTATAAAAGAAAGCAAACCCCGAAAGCTAACCCGCCCGCCTTCAAAATTTCAAAAGACTTTCTTCGAAAAAATTTGGTTAGGTTAAGTTAGGTTGTCAATATGCTTTGTCATATTGTCATAAGTATAATACGATGTGTTAGTCATGCATGATTGATTTTGTACGTGTGTGTACCTATAGATACGCATAATGGGAAATGGTTTTTCAATAGAAACGAACATGATCATGTTTATACAATTAGGTTCTTTGTTGATGTAATGAAAAATTGCAAGCTCTTTATTGAATCGAAAAAAATCGAAAATGTTTGATTGTTGCAGTGTTTCAATTATCTAGGTATATGTAAATAATGAAATCAAGTACATACTGGTACCTGGTTAATAGAAAAGTTTGGAAAAACAAAGGGTTAATATATTTAACCCTATAAATAAGTAGGTAGGTAGGTTCGTACGAGTATTATGCAGTGAAAACTTTAAAACGTTCCTCTATAGTTTAGCTCAAAGTGAAAACAGGAGACCATTTGCGTTCTATATGAAGCTGCATTCTGTAACTCGTCCCCGTTTTATCTTTGATCCAATTTAGAACAAAGGCTGCGTAGCCTTTATACATTCAGCAACAAACATCGTCGAAAAGCTTAGAATTTAGAACTGAAGTGACAATCAACTTTCTTTTTATATTTGTTTTTTAAGGTTTTGTTGTACTTAAACAAGAAACTCATCCGTCATTGTCAGTCTTTCTAGCTGTTGTCTAAAAATAACTGTAGCCCACAAAGCATTTAGGGTTTTTAATTTTTTTTACCCCTAATTAGGTATATAATAATTTTTAATAGCTCTTATAAACCTACCTATTATAAATGAATTAGTTTAAAGAAGTACTAAAGAAAAATAAGTTTTAATTAAACGTTTACAAGGATATATTCTTATAGCTGTATTAGAATACCTGTACCTATTCATAATCATATATACAAGGTGTAACAGAAAGGTGTGGTCAAAATGAAAAGATCCAAGGTGTATCCAATCTAGATCTTATATGCAGAGTTACTAAGGCGTAATTATTAATTTTAACTTGTTATGCAATTTTCAATTAAATGAAAATAAACAAGTTACAGCCCTAGTGGTCTAGTAACCTCTGTGTTCTTATATTTATGATCACTGCTGTATGCTTAAGCGCGCCTGACGCGCATGACTTCACTAATATAAATATTTTATTTAAAATTGCATGACAAATTAGAGTTAATAATTGTCTCAGTAACAGCACATACAAGATCTAGATCGGATACACTTTGGATCTTTTCATTTTGATCACACCTTTCTGTTACACGTTGTATACATATAAACTTACAAATTGAAAAATTATAAAGTTATAAGAATTAATAGCATAAAGTACAACCGAATTAGCCAGTTTGACAAAGGAGTAAGTAGAAACAAATATTAATTAAATAATCTTGTCACCGTTTTAAAAGTTCTAAAGCAATTTGATTATGCTAGAATAGTTTCATAGGACTCCAACTCGTATCGGTCGTAAATAAGTCATGTAATTAAGAAAGAGGATAAGTTTTGAAGAAATTTGAACTATGTTTCACCTAAAACAGTGTAAGTAGACCTTCCACCCACGGTATGATAATAATTTGAAGACGGTCTCCATTGTCAGTTTGTTTGTAAAGATGTTGCGCAAGCGCATGCATGGATACCGGAGGAATTTTGTCGCTAGAAGGAGGCCAGGTGCACACTAAAGCATTCCTTCAAGACACGCTGCGCTGTTGTGAAATGACAACCACTTATGTTACAGTGGTTACGTGTGCTAATTCTGTCAAATCATTCATCAGCATAGGGTATGAATTAGTAAATCTCTTTTGTTTTGTTTTATTTCTTAAGTGAGAATGACTAAGACATCGCGATTTCGGACCTAATTCATGTAGCCTTGGTTCAATTAACAATGTTCAGACGCGTGTATTTTATATGAATATGTTGCAGGATTCTTTTGTTTCTAGGCTTTATCATAAATCTTAAGCTTTAGCTTTAGTTTTGGTATAAACACGGTTCGCGGTGCAGGAAATGTTTAGTTTACACTTGCACGTGGAGCTTTAGCATAAAGTCACGCAAAAACGTTTTTACTATAAAATACACTTACTTAGCTGAATTCCTTAAGCTAGAAGAACGCTATAATAAAATGTATACTTCGGAATGTTGTAAAGTATATTCTTTTTTTGCGGAAAACTCTATTCACATAAAAATATCGATGCGATTTTTAATAAAGATTTTCATATTAAAATGAGCTTGCAATTAGCTGACAAAAATATGCCTCGTGATTATGCTAAACCACGTTCTAAGCAGAACTTGACCATCTCTAAGTACTTCATATTTAAAATATTTTATCATTATCAAAATATCGCGCAAAGATATTTGGTCAAATGAAAGTTTTGCTAGAGAAGCGTTCTTCTGATATGTATATTAAGTTAATTAAGTTATATAAAGTTAAGATAAGGGCTATCCCTTAATATTCATTCTATTAATGTTTTAAATTATATTCTTATTACATTGACAGTTACCGTGAATTGTATATGTAGTACCTATGATGTCATTGTACGTGTTTTAGTAAGACGCGCTTCAAAGTAGACTAATCAAAACAAAACAAGGTTTTGCTAGACATTAATACATTGTACAAAAGAGTTATGTCTATTTGTGATACCTATGCAATACAGACACTAAATGAATAGTTGTTATGATGATTGTCTAGGTAGGTGACAACAACTTATGTTAAATCAGTACCTACTAGGTATCTACAGAGTTTGTTGTATTTAAATGCTCCAGGCCGAATGTCTAGTCAAGTGGGTGTTATGAATTTGAAGGCGAGGTCGGTGTAATTACCTACTAAGTAAGAACTTTAATACGATACCAACAGCAATTGCACCTTGTCTACTAACAAACTAAATTAAATTGCGTTTTATCCACAAAAATTGTTATATATGAATTGCAGACAAACATACACATAATTATATTAAATATAACATATTATAGCAAATGCATTGAATTGAGAAGCATCTGTTTCGGAATACCAGAGAGAGCGGGCTTAAGCACGGATTACTTAATGCTTAAGCCCCGCTCTTGAAAATTATTTTAATACTGTTTCCCCATTCAAAATATGTAATTTGAATTAGAAGGATCTAAATTGTAATCAAAGAATCTTGTGATGACGAATTTAGGTACACATGTGTAAAAAAGTAAACGTCAAGTTTTTGTTGTGTAACCTTATGTCTTGAACATTGTGTGTTTACATTGTCATTAGCTGATCGTCTGCCGATGTTTCAGGTTTGAACCCGTGGTAAGTTCGACGGTCGCGACCTTGAGGTGCGCGCCGCGGTTGCGAAAGGCCAATGGCCACCAGTCTGGCTGTTTATTGACAGAAGCTGGGTTAAGCCGCCGGCCTCGCACGCTGTCTACAAAATCGGATGGCCGAATACAAAGCTTTAAGTATACAATTTAATTGAAAGACGTTTAGCATGAGTGTAGAGTGTGTGCTCTCTACCACAAAATAATCTTCTTACTTTTTGGCTCTACTTAGTGTGCAAACAATAACCAACATAACTATTAACAGCCTCTGAGGTCTAGTGGGTAAACTACCGGTCCTAGAGCCAGCGGTGCCGGGTTTGATTGCCAGCGGGGGTTACATTTTATTGTAGTATCTATTTCGATATGTAGGTTGGTAACTAATTCTGTCGCCATGTTGCAACTATCCTGTAAGTACCTAAATGGTAGCAATATTGTGTATTGTAGTGATCGGAACTCCTTGCTTCGGGCAGTTCTGTGGCACACGACGCGACCTGAGTTTAAAAGTAGAACCTTAGAAAAACGGAAGAAAGAAAAAGAAGAAAAACAAGAGAAGGTTTTTTTCAGTCCTTGGGACAGCGAGATAAGGCATCATTGTAAATTGTCTAAAATACACAATTCCAGTTATTTTGTGTTATAAAAGCTCTACATTTGGTGGAGGCGCACGGGTACAGAAGAGGTACCTTGTAAAGAAAAAAAGGAACTTCCGCATAGCGTAGGGCCAGTCACGAAAAGTTTCGCGCAGCATATAGGTTTATTAAGACGATTCAAGATTCTACAAGTCCGGCGGTATCCTGCATTGAAATATACACACCACGACAGATACGTGTGTAATTCTAAGAAAAGGAAGCGAAGCGAAGCTGCTCCTTGGATTACAGGCGATATAATTTTATTTACTTGTTTAATAATCCTCTCCCTCGGGCGACTGTGCTTCATATCGCCCACAATCTACTGTAGTTTATAGAGAAGGCGACCATGCTTCAAACCGTCCACAATCCCCTGTGGCATATAGACAACCATTCTCACTAAGAGAGAATATTCCAATACAATCGCAAGGGGTGGGAACCGGGGAGTTTTCCACCCAGCACTATTATCTAAGGCCGCGCTTTAACCATGATAATAATGTACCCCCTTAGTACTACACCACAACGAAAAAGCTACAGCCATTCTGTCAAATGACAACAAAGAGGCGCATCGAATTTTCGCCGCGGGACCGGTGAATGACGGTGCCAGATAATCAAGAAACGCGGAGATACGCACCGAGTCCCAAACGCAGTCTCCACTACGCACGCATTCTTGTGAAGGAATAATCATAAAAGAAAACCCCAAGATTAACGTTCAGTTTGTAGAATAGGATAATTGTCGCAGATATAGCCGATAGAAACATAAACTTTGGTTGGTCTACTGAGACTCACATTTGGACATAGTCTGTGAGGTGGTCGAATCGATCACACTCAGGATACTGCTAAGCGTTTGTAATTATTTGCGGCTATGTTTACGATTATAAGTAGAGAACGGGGTCTCATGATTATTACATTGCAACCCCAATTAAATAATCCTGTTGGACATACCTAGGTGATAGGTAGGTAAAAACATAACCCTCCTCTGACGCAGTCGGGTAAAAAGGGAAATCGGGAACAATGAACACTGTTTGCATGAGTTACCTAATTAATTGATATAATTTTAGTTTTCATTTCAGTAGAAGGATGGAAGGATATTTTTGTGGAGGTTTATACTTACGGGCACATACCATGAAACCATGTCAGGCTTCCCCTGATATGATCTCTTAAATATGCTTCAATATATTTTAAATATACTTCAACAACGTGGTGTTGGCCGGCAGACAAGAGCTGCTCCACTAAAGGCAGGCGTAAGTACCTATAGAACTCTGTGTTGTTTTTCTTTGTTACATACAGGTCACGCCCGCCGTCTGCCGAAAGGACGTAGCTCATGTAGTGATTGGAACTCATTGCTTCGGGCAGCTCTGTGGCGCACGACGAAGAAAAAGAAAAGGAACAAAAGCTAGGGTTTTTTTCAGTCCTTGGGACACCGAGTTAGGGCATCATTGTAAATTATCTAAAATACACAATTCAAGTTATTTTGCGTTTCATTATAAAAGCTCTACAGTACCGACAATTGGACATAAGATAGCCAATTCCGCAGTGGTTGACGTTCTGGGTTTGGAGTGCTTCCATCTTTGGCCTTATCGTCACTTATCATCGGCTTGACTATGATGTAGGACAAGCGCTACCCCTTTGTTGTAACAGAAATAAAATGTTTGTCATGGTACCTATATGTATCATTTTAGTCCTCTCTATGTTTGGTGACCACATAAACCAGCTTCGTAGTGACTTACTTAGTCATCACGATATAATTCTTGCTGAGGCACTGGCACTTTAGACACAAATTAAGATAAAAAAATTGAACCGCGATTGCTCGCATTTAACCCGAGCCCGATTATTAGCATCTATCCGCTTGGCTAAATGTTTGCAAAGGTACCTATATGAAAAAAGATAATATTCACCGATGTTTTGATTTAAGGTATAGACCACTAGACAGACACTCAAAGGTTATCTAAATATTTGTTAGTTAGTTCACTAATTACATGTCGCCATATCGCCACATATTATTGATATGTGGAAACGTGTGGCTTTATTAAAAAATCGGACAGGGTCCTTAAAACGTTAGTAACAATAATCTTATAAGCTATGTGAGTACAAAAATTGGTTGAAAGTTTTTTCACTGTCTGACGAGCTGGACGCGAGTCCAGTGCTGCATAATAGCACTGTCTACGTCCAGTCTCGCCGTGACGACCGTCAGGCGTTCAGGTTATTGTCATCGCTACAATTCATAGGTCGATATTGGCTTTCAACACGCTTTCTAAATTTTGTTTTTAGGATAAGTAAAAATTCAAAACAAACTTTGACTGATCTGGAAATTGTACCCAGTACCTACCACCTCTCAGTCTCCTAAGTCACTACTGGGCTCAGCCCTTCTCTCAAGGATATATCATGTGGTCATTGAAATCAAGTCATCGCTACAATTGATGGGTAACTTGCCAATGCGGGTTGGTGATCAGATCACAAACCCGGGCTATGCATCGAAAAATCAGAAACACACATTGCTCGACCTAGGAACCGAACACGGGACTTCGGGTATCGGGCCGAGCGCTTTACCACTAGGCTACCGGGGCGTTAAAAAGTAGAAAAAAAAATTTGTTTCACTTACCTAGAGCGATCAGTGCCACGAGGGCAAGCAAAGTACGTTGAGCCATGTTTTCACTAACCACTCCACTAATCACTTTTGTCACTTGTATAACCACAAACAAAAATGTACACCAGCAGATGAAGAAAAAACAAAAATCCAATAGGCCGCTATGCGGCTGGGTTAGCCCGAATCTGTAACAAAGGAAACAATTTGATTTAGCAAAATGTAATTTCTTCTTTAAAAAAAATTATAATAAACATTTATTTACAGTATCCGGAAATCATTTAAAATTCTTTGAAACTTGGTGGTCTTGGTTTCTCTGAAGCCGGGTAAAGGTGATATATTTGTAAAACATTAATGGTTCTACACCGGGGGCTTAACCCACGAACCCAAAATTACATGTCAGATGATAGAAGGAAAATAAAAATAACGTCATCGAGTATTATAGCCTGCGTACAAAAATTACAATGATTTATAATAATGATGTCTTAATTATTAACAACAACTTTCCAAAACATTATGTCACGCACACTATGCTTTCTTTATTATTTACTTTTTAAAATTAATCTTAAGTCACACGCACGTACTTGGTTCCGAGACAAAGAAGAGATTTGTTTGCCAAGAGTTTGTATTGTGTTCTTTCGTTTCGTTCTTTGGGTCAACGCAACCTATTTTCGTAAAGTGTGTATCTCGCTCCCTATTTTCTAATTCGTCGCCCTCTCTTTCATTCTTTTAATAACAGGGGGACCCTTTTGACCAACGACACTAAATCACCAATATTGGCTAAGAGATTAAAATGCCACGTTACGTTAACCGTAGGCATATTGCCTACGGTTAACGTGAAAATTATATTAAGGCTGAGTGAGTTAGTGCTTCTAGTTTCTTTGTTTATCAAACTATCGTGTCAAATGGCGGCGCTGCTTCAATATCATAAAAAACTCGTGTTGTTAACTTGATTCAAAGGTGAATAAAAATCGCACTCATCACTCGTGTCTTAAGTATAATACGTAGTATTGACAAGCGCTCTACATTTTATTTGGCCGTTATTGCGGCTCCATCGTCGTTACTCGGCCGGCGCGGGCGCATGAGTGACGGTGGTTTATTTCTGGCACCATTATCCAGGAATGGCCACGCGTTCATGTTTGGGTTTCACAAGAGTTTATGTTAGCCGAAAGTAGAATGTGAGCCGTGAAAATGTACTGTACAAAGTAAGCAACGTGTCGGTAACGCCGGTGATACGAGATCTTTTATTGCTTTAACAGAGTCTACCGTTGGATTTTTAAATTTACGACTTAAAATGTGTACGTTAAAGTTTTTATTACAAATTACTAAGGAACGTTGTTTATTAATGATTTAGGAATTTATTTTTTTAGTGTAAAGTCAACAGAATTTATCAAAACAAAAAAAACTCTAATATTAAAAATTACCCGTGTCCCTTTGTTTATATTATATGGTTTGGTTGTAGTGTTGTAGTATAGTATGTGTGTTGAGTTCTAATCGTAAACGATACACACACTCATCATAAAAGCCAGATGTTACATATTAAGTCCGATAGAAATCGTTACGGCAGCAGATGTTTCACAAGAAGTGCAAAATACGAATCCCGACCACATTAAAGTGGCAACATTGATAGCCAATCACTATAGAAGATCGGCCGTTTTATATGAGTACCTACTCCAACATAAGTAGGTAGGTACTCGGTATGGGTAGGAGGTGGGTAACTCACATGTACCTAATTGTATAAAAGTCAATTAAGTATGTGCTTAGGTGCTTTGTTTGAAGGGCTGTATAGGTAACAGAGCAAAGTATACTCATAAAAATGGGTTAAAATTAATGTTTAATTTATCGGTGAAGGAATATAATTGGCTTATAAAATTAAACAATTAACCGGGATAGTAAGGAATCTAACAAGTTTGTACATAAGTAAAATAACTAAATGTATTCAATTGGGGAGGACACTGGTGTCGTCGAGACATAGGTATAGACGACAGCACGTCAACCTACTACAAAATGTCAAATTTCGTCAATGAATTTTGAACTGTATTACTTGGGTTTTAAGGATCAATATGGATTAGAGAAATTTGACAGTTTTGCGTAGGTTGACCTGCTGGCGTGTGTACCTAATATTCCGTTATTTTCTAAGATACAAAATATTTTAACACATTTTAGAAATCTCATGACTTAATGCACATTTTTATTCTCAACTTCTTCCACCTAAATAATGACCGAATACTCTCTAAATACCACCTAACTTTGACGCATCATTGATACTTGCACCTACTAGGTACCTACCGTGCACGTTACGCTTCAACCATTCAAGTCGTTTTGATATACTTTAATGCACAAAAAACCACACTAACAGAAAACAATGAAAATGTTTTATGGGGTTAAAGGTATCCTAGCCTAGTGCGCGTTTTATTTAGGTAAGTAGGTACAGTCAACAGCAAAGGTAACTGATGATTGGTCAAGTTTCAAAATATGAATTCAGTATGAAAATCAAACTTTTTAAACGCATATCGGAAAACCTTCGAGTGTTTACTAGTACCTGCAGACTTTGACTGTAGTTATATAGAAAATATCGACTTACACTATCGAAACTTAATTTTGAAATCTAGCAAACATCATCTACTTTTGCTGTTGACTGTACTATTCGAATCTCGTTTCGATCACGATAACGAAAAGGAAATTTTGTATGGCAACATTTTAACTCTTCACGTTTGCATCTAGGAGGCGTGTAGGTACTAGCTATACTAAATTCTCGTTATTGTTAACGTATTCAGATAGCAAATACCAACTCGCACTAGGCACCCTGTAGACATCACAAAGCACCTATTACATTAACGTGATCAAATTGTAAATAAACCGCACAAAGCAACGTATACAAGACAAAGTAGTAGTACTATTTTATTCTGTGGTAATACCGCAGGTAATAGGTAGATACGCACAGCTCTGCCTAAAGCAGTATTTCCCAATTATCAATGGAAGTCTCGGTGAGGGCCTGTAAAGATATCGACGAGTTGCCGAGCCGTCGCCCTGCGCCCCCCCTCCCCCCAGTCCTCCCACGGAGACGTAGAATCCCGTTCATGCGAGCCCCACCCTCCTTACACCCTGTTCCACGCAGGAAACCGTCTTGGCAGGAGTTTAATAGATTTTGTGCGACCGCTTCGGTTTGTTATTTTAACAGCTATTTTATTGATTTTCATTTTAGTTACACGCGAAAAACTCTTACAAAAGCAATGATTTTAATCCGACCAATGATTTTTTGCTGGACAAATATAATCAAATAGGTAGGTATAGTGCCTTACAAATAAACAAGAGTAGGTAGGTACTGTAGGGTGGGTTACCACATAGCATTACCACAATTTACGATATATAAAAAGGTGTTTATTACTTTCAAATCTGTATAACAAAAGGGAATAGTACCTACTGTAAGTTTTGTGTAAATCACGACGAACTGCTAAAAGGTCCATAATTTTGCGTATGCTACCTGTCTACGGACTGGTGTACAAAAAAAAACACCGAAACGCTTTTCAACGTACCTACTGCACCTGCCAGCTGACGCTCGACGGGTCTGCGACTCTGGGCCTGGATGTTCAATTATGACCTTTTTTGCTTTCGCCTTTATTATTATGGTTTTGCCCATCTCTCTCATGGAATGTTTACAACCACGACTCTACATGTATTCCTCTATGAATGCAATTAAAAAAAGAGCATATAGGTTAATTAACTATAAAGCTATTGCTGTGCTTCAAAGCTTTTTAGATTATTTTAATTCTAATAGTTCTTAGACAGGCACAGACAGGTTTGGCTGGAAGAGAACTCTACTAGATTTAAGCTCACCTTTGGTTTATGTCTAGTGTAACGTGTGTAATAATGTTAGGTATTTCTTTGCGCTATTAAATTTTTTTTTAAGTGTAGTTTGTTCCCTGGGGAACCGGCTAAGGTCATAAACCATGCTGCCATGTCATTAGTTTCTTAAATTCATTAGTAAGACTATATATATAATAAACTATATAGGATGTGCATGAATGATAATAGAAATGAGAAGTGAGAATGAACGGTTAATAATAAACCATTATTTCACAATTATATTCCACATAACACAAATTTTAGAAAATAAACCAAAACCAGCAGACATGACTCTTCACTTTCCCGCCAAGAACCCCACTTCAAAGTACTTCAAACAAAACCTCTGTGCAATTAAAGATTTGTCATAAAAGTCTTGAAATGAAAAGACTATCTTTTCATAAAGGTAAAAGCGGGTAACGAAAACAAAACAATGCACAGAGTACTTCCATAGGTATATGAAAGGTGTCACTGACAAGATTGGACATATCTTAAAGCGAGCTTCAATCAACACTTACTTCAAGCCGCCGAAGAAGATCAACCAATTTTTACGACCTGTCAAGTGCATACCCCTTTCAGATGCAGGCGTGTACAAACTGGACTGCGACTGTGGGCTCTCTTACATCGGGCAAACAAAGAGAAGCGTATGAACCCTCGTTAAAGAACATATAGCCGACGTCAAGCATAGGCGCGAAAATAAGTCCGCAGTATGCGAACATTCCCTAGAGGACCCAACCATTACATCAGATTTGATAAACCACAAATACTCGCTAGAGAACAACGATTCATCCCTAGGATGATACGCGAGGCTATTGAAATTAAAAAACATCCTAATTTTAATAGAGAAGATGGTTGGAATCTACCATTAGCCTGGGATCCCATCATACAAAATATTAAATCCCAGCCCCAACACCATACTACCAGACCAAAAAATACTGTAAGTTCTTTCTGAGTAAAACGGAACACACCTGATTAAATTTAAAGGAGGGTATACAAGCTACCAACTAATTATGTCCAACACCTCAGTCTCCCTACTGTGACCACGGACCCTGCAAAGGGTTCGAAACGTCAGTATAAACATTTAAAGTATTGTGTAAAATAAACGCGAGTAGATCCGTAAAAGTTGTTTCATTTCAATGCACAGAGTTTCTGCAAACCAGACCCAATCATATGTAAGCATGAGTATGTATGATGTTGATGAATCTATTACTTGGCCAGTGGCCTTGTCTAAAGCTACTTGTTTTTTTAAAATGTTAATGTAATGTTAGGTACTTAATTATAATTAAAACACACCGTTCCAGAAATTTCGGCTTAAAAACTAGTAACTTTGAGTAAGATTAAGAAGGCGCAATCGTAACTAATAACAAGGTGTAAGAACTAGTCACCGGTTTAAAAATTACGCCCTGATCAGCAATCACCGTAGTCTACAGCAGCTTGACGCTTATAAAACCATGGATATAACTTGCCCACTTTGAGCCTTTTTTCACCTATTAGGGAAAATTCATTACCGAGATTCTAAGTTACCGAATACAACGGACCGCGTCCGGGGAGACGCGGTGTTTATGTAAGGTTCTCCCTACAACTCCCGCCTCCCCGTTGAGGCTACGGCCTGGAGAAGGGGGGTAACGGGAGAATGGGCATATAAGTACCCACTAAAAACCTGGTACATCATCTCACTTGCCGCCAGGGTGATCCTGGTCGTTTGTTAAACAGTCTTCACTTCGAGGCTTAAACTTTAACCCAGTACCTACCTATCTAATAATAATAAAATTAAGTTAGTAAGTAGGTACATACGTTACGATTTTTTTGTGGTTTTTTAACAGAAATGTAGGTAGGTACTTCCCTTTAACAAAAAATATAGGGCAGTTATACTCAGTTGAATCGTCACCCCTCTGACGTGCAATAGGTAAATGGGGAAGGCCATGAGTTAGGCAGGGGTCGGGGACGGACGGTCGTTGGCCTCTTTTCCGCCTAAAATTAATGGCCCATCCAGTGCCCTTCACTGCAGTGTTGCTTTTACGTGAATAACGCTACAAAAAAACCAAATAATACGACAAACTCATTGATTGAACTCAAAACATTGAAATGAAACACGAACGGATCTAAGAGTACCTAGTTACATTTAATATGCATTAAATGTTAAGTTGACGATCCCTGCCTGTGACTAACCCTGTAGATTCGTAAAAAGTAGGTAACTAATTTCATTATTTAAGTAGCTGTTCGCGTAAGCTCACGCTTCCGTCTTCGGTTTTTAACGTCATTTATTGTCAGGTGAGTTCACAGACCACAGGCACACAGGAGCGATATGAAGGTCAAGCGTTTCCTCATTGTAAAATAAAATAAAACAAAAAGTATCCGCCCATTCTCCGTCTTTTAATTCAGTCTATCACGAAAGACTTTTAAGCTTTCGGTAAATTATACCCCAAGAACATAATTAACTAACATCTAGTATTTAACCGAAACCTATTGTGTCACTCTCAGACTCTAATATGGTCTGTGGACTCTACCTATCTCTCTGTAAAAACCGCGTCAATTCTTTCCTCCGTTTTAACTTGATTTATACAAAATAACACTGACGCATTCGTATATTTTTAGAGAGGATGTGTAAACGAAAACGCATAGCTATTTTACCCTACCCAGTTTATTTTTCTTAGCAATGAATTTTATCTCTATTTGCTTTCTGAATACTGAAAATGCTAAATACAGCATTCCCATTAGTTTACTTTACTAAAATTGTTCTGTAATTAAGAAAAACATTAGCCGTAACGTAAGTACCTGCCTGCTCAGAAATCAGCGATCCGTTCTGTGTCCATTTCCGGTTACGAAACCAAGAAGTATTTAACGCGGTTCATCCATAAAAATAAAAGCTATGGTTGAGTTAATGCAAAACAAGGACAAAACCTGACAAAACCTATTCTAGGTATCCTAAATTACGTACTTAGGTACACAAAGATGCAAAAGTTCTAAACTAGGCTAAAATACCACCTGCATTAGTGTAAAGAGTTTGTCTTTTCACAAAATAAACCACAACAGAAGTTTTCTAAAAATAGCAAACTATCTGCAGATAAACGGAACCGATATAGAAATACCAGTTTTCGTCGCGTGCACAGATATAAACCTAGACATCCTAACTCCATACCTATGGTAGCGAAAGCTGCGTAGGTAGCGACGACCTACCGGGGTATGTGTGTACAATCGGAGAGAAAAGTTTACCCCTTTTAGAAAAAAATCTTAATACGTAAAATCTTTCGATTATTATTTTTAATTATTGTTACTTAGTATTAATAGTACTTTATTTTACATCATTAGTACTTTAATTAGCATTAGTAGGTAGGTAATAGTTATTGGTAGTATTTTGTTTTATTTAATATGTTATAGTATTCGTGAGGTATTTAGTTCAACTTCAATTCTTAAGTAAAATTAAACAGAACGAACTACATTTTTATGCGGGTGTAATTGTACTTCTCGGGCTGTAGTAAATTACTTGAAGTACTCTACACGAAGCACAATTATCATCTTTTTTCCTTTAAAATGACACATTAATGTGTGCATCGTCTGTGGCGTGAGTCCAAGCGAGATCGAGACATATTTATGGTCATGTTTGATGTTCTAACGTGGAATAAAAGTTTTTGTGTTTAGTCACACTCTGTGTCAGTTTATGGTGGTGTAATATTTGAGGTGATTAATGTGTGCCTACTTATTCACGTTTATGCATATTCAATAGCGGTATTATTAAGTACTTATCTAACAAACTGAGTAAGTAAGTACATAACTACAACAGTGCATACAACTTATTTTTGACAATATCACTTAACTTTAACATCCGGTAGTGGTTAGCAGAAATTTAAATTTAAGACAGATCGATAAGTTGCTAAATGTGATCGGCCGCAGTTTCCCAATATCCGCCACCCACCAGTGTTATGCTTGTGCCCACTTTAACGCAAGTCCAAACATATGACTTAAAAATAATTATCTATTAAAAAGCCATAACTTATTCAACCGTTTCATTTATTTTATCAATACAAAAATTGTTTAATAAACCAGATTATGCGAAGTATATCGGCAATGTAGCGCACTTTACATTAAATGAGAAACGTGTTGCGATTATATCGACTATTCAGCGTCACCGTGTTAATCAATGAAAACAAATCGTAAACCGGTTCTGTTATTATCATACAAATTCTGATAACAAGGTCTAGGATCGCTATTAGAAAGGATGCATTCGATTTGAAGCTGTTACAAGCAGCCTCAGATCCGTATGAGACAACATCGTTATCGATCGCGGTCGCGCATTCGCCGACCCGGTGTGGCTTGCGAAAAGGGATTTTTGACAAAAAACTACAGTTGCACAGGTACACAATGTTTTCTATAGAGTTTACCTGGGGAGAGAGAAGCGGTGGACCACCGTAGCGCCCACTACCACATACACCAAAACACACGCGAAATGACGAGCGGCGACAACCGACTCGCCCGATACGCAGACGCGAAGTGAGTAGAGTAATACTATAGAGCCGTGATATGGCCGACGCGCCCCGAGGTGGTTCGGCTTTTACCGAGCAAAGGACCTGCGATATGCGCGCGCAGGATGCTCGCCACTCGCGCCGTGCGTGCGGTGCGTGCGTTCTGACACTTCTGACTGAGCAATACATTCTATTCAGCTACAAATTATTTAATTCACGCCAGCATTGCTCTATGAGCTGCAGAGTGCAGACACATCCATTAACAGTGCTTAGAGCAAAAACTGAACTGACGACTCTCTATTGAGACTGGAATCATGTCACAATCAATGTCGGCAATCTTGGAACGCACTTATGAATGTATAGAAAATACAGCTACATATACTGTACCTAACTACTATAAGTACCTACTAAGAAAATCATATGTATCATCTTTCACCTGTATCATATTTTTGGCATTAAGTTATACGAGTAGTCACTTCTAAGTAACTAAAGTACAGTCAGTGCCAAAACGATTAAAAATTCAGTATTCAGAATGTTGCTAAGTGTGAGTTTTGTTTACTATCCGTATTTATTCGATTACGTTTACGAAAACGAAAATTAGTATGGCATTGAAGCAGCGCCTCCTGGCGGCATACGAGAAGAGTTAACATTTTGCCATACAAATTCTTGTTTTCGTTAACGTGATCGAATAGAGAATGAAACTTGCACTTGGCACCCTGATCCAGCGATGAATACAATAAAAACAACATTACTACATAAGTTACAACTCAACCTTAAGCAAAAAAGCACAAAGCAGTATAATTTTGCACTTAATGTACGTTAAAAAAAAAAAAAAAAACACAAATGTTGAAAAAATTTCTACGAGCAGGGTTTGAACCTGCACCCTTCTGACATACCGGGTCAGGTGCTCTTCCAATTGAGCTATCGTGGTTCTAACCAGCCCGCCGAAATTATTCAACACTATTTACTTTTTACTTTGAAAGCCAAAGGCACCCATTCAATGTCAACAACTACCGTCATTAACACCCGATCATAATATTTTTACAAGTACTAAAGATCAGTTAAGAAGAAGGCAAGCTATTTATAAAATGTTTATATAATTTTAACGCAAATTTTGTTGCGAACAAATTACAAAAACTCAAATGTTGAAAAAAGTAGGTTAATGTTAAGTAAGTTAATGTACGTTGTCAATTTTTTTTGTCAAAAGTTGAGAACCTACACAGGCCCAACACTATACAGTATGTACTTTTAAATAAGTTTTCCTTTAAGTAGGTAAGCCCACTATCTGTAGCATTTTTGGTACCATACGGAACCTTCTTTTTTCAAGAGTCCGAAAAATAAAAATATTAGTTGCAATTGCAACATAAATTTTTCTTAAATTTAAATAAGTAGGTACCTATTTGTTACTTAGGGTGGGTGGATTGCACCAAAACTCCGGTTTATCTACACTAATGTTGTAACATTCTACTTATGTTTCCAATACTTAACTTATAATTACTACTGTTATAGCGCAGACAACAAAACACTCAATTTAAGCAATTTCACATGATGGTATAATATCCACATCGATATCGTAAAATCTCATTATAACATCAATAAAACGCGACCAATTAACCTGGCGAGCCTTATGTCAAAATCCTCATACAAGTTGTATAAAATTTTGACATTAGGCTGGCTTTTGAAAACAGTTGGGTTATACGTGAAAACTTCGTCGAAACTACTAAACTTACATACACAAAACTCTTTGGTAAGATCTTGTGCCAATTAAATAAAAAAAGAACAGCGCGCGCTCGCTCCTGATTGGCCCTGCGCGCGCAGCTGCGCTCTCATTGGTTAGATTTTAATGGCGGAAATTTGAACAATTATTATAAATAAACTATTGTCAGCTTTTACTCTTGTTGTTTGACTAATTGCATTAGTGAAGATAAAGTAGTGTATGCAACTGCATATAACACGGGTATTAAAACACTCGTTACTATTATGAAACTCACTGCGCTCGTTTCATAAACTCACACTCGTGTTTTAATACCCTTCATTATATGAGTTGCATAAACTACTATAATGTAACTGTTAAAATTAATTTTGTCTTTGACGATCCTCACTAACAGAGGCATCTAGTACACACGGCGGTAGATCAACCTACCCAAAACTGTCAAATTTCTACAATCAATTTTCAACTTTATTGTTTGGTTATAAGGATCAATACTCATTGGAGAAATTTGACAGATTTGGGTAGGTTGATCTGCTGCCGACTGTACAATGCACTAAACAATACGAACGTTAAAGTTAAAAGGGTTGCTATTCAAATGAGATACAATTTGTCCCCAAAGCAAGGAAGGGAAATGTTGTTTCTTGTGGCCATTGTGCGTTAGATATATATATATTTTTTAATAGCTACCCAATAATTATAAATTTGGTTATAAAAAAATACTGACATTTGACATTAGCTTTACCACCAGCCAAAATTGAGCGGATATGGTTAATCTTAAAATATATTCTCTATCATCGTGATTTCTAACAATTATTGCTACAAGGTGCAACAAGTTTTTCGTAAAACATAAGTTTATAATACGATTATTTCTCTGCTTCCTGGGGATAGTCCAACAATAATAGTCCTTCCTGTTTTTATTTAGTGGTGAGGTGTATTTATATTAAAGGGTACCTAGTAAAACATTATTTATTGTGTGATTACATTATTTATTTTTTATTATTAAAAAGAACAAAATAAAATTCAAGTATATGTAGTATATTATGGCAGTATTTAAAACAGATAAGTAGAAAAATATTCAAGAGAACCTATCAAAATATATTTATCGCTCTTATAATAGAGCTCAATAGGGTTTTAAAGTACTACTAGAAGTGTATAGTCGAGTTCAATAACATCACAATAGTTTAGTACCATGTCACAGTAAATTATTCGTGGTTGTCATAGAATAAGAATACAGACATTACTTTATATCATAAAGGTAAGGGAGCTTATTGTGACAAGGTATTAACCTCGTCATATGTTATCGAACTCACCCGTATGTCTTCAATTGACTGTGATGTATTTCGATTATTAATATAAAACATACTATCCATAGTTTTAGTAAGTTTAAACATATATAAAGGCGTTTCATTTTGGTATTAGGAAGGGTTACAAAAATATGGCACAAATATAAAATCCATTTTACTTATCTTACAGCTTAGGTGTTCAGTTTATCATAAAACAAAGGTCTAGATTGTTTAATTAATAAAAACAGTTTATGATAAAAAAAAAGCTGGATAATACATGGTATTTTCAAAAAGTATATTTTTACTAACTACATTTTTATTATAATCTACAAGGTCTTTTTATACAGGCTGTAACAAAAGTTATGTGCGATCTAAATCCACGATATTCATTATAAAGTTCTATAGCTTTATTCTCCTTAGCTTAACCATTTTGAAGTAGGTAGTTTAGTTATTTATGATGTTGTCAATTTATCTTTCGATCTGTCAATAGGAAAAATATTAAGTTAAGGAGCACGGAGTCAATCCCATACATTTTATCATTTTCGAAATTCGCTATCGATTTCTTAATGTTACTTTGACTACCGCCACTGGTTCGGTATCGGCAACCACTTTTGATGCACCATGTTAAAGTACGCCTCAATACTTTATAATTTAACATACATAGAATTATCATTGGGACAATATTCGACCTATACCTACTCATAGAGATAACGAAGTGATATAACAGTATATAGTATGTAAGCTACATCTATTTAAGCTGCTTATAGCTACGCGCGACGTGAGAAAATTTTAAGCGTCAAATGCGTTATTTAATGGCAAGATATAACTTTACTTTCTTTATTATAAAGACTTGAAATAGCTTTTACAGACAACAACTAACATTAATTGACAATATATTGTAGATCTTTCATTATACACAGAGAGAGTTAACATGCAATATCTTTAAGCACCTATTTCTTTACTAGTATGAGTGGTCTACTAATCTTAAAAAGTATTATTATTGAAATACACTTATAACTTAAATACTTAATTACATAAAAGTACGACCAGCATCAAAATAATCTAAGCCACCTTATTTTCAACCTTTTACAGTTTTGATAATTTTGATGCTGGCTGTTCATGCTCATCATATAAATATCCATTATCGTACTACATACATAGGTATTATGGCATGCTACTCAGGCCATTGGACATAACGTCGTTTGTATGAAAATATCGCTGAAGTTGAATATAGGAACACAAACCTTATTATGGCAAAGTTTTATTATTCGTCATACAGATCAAAACGGACACATTTAAAAACAACAGTTTATTATTGCAAGCAAATATAGAGCTTACCACTTGATAATTATTGTTTATTGGCCTTAAAACAGTTACAATGATAATAAATGTTTACTTTTGCAGTTTGGTAGAAAGCTTGTAAACATGAAAAACTATTATACTCGACCTCAAAACATTGTTTTCGAAGTAATAAAAATATAATTTATCAAAAACAGTTAGGCCTTTTCAGTGCATTTTTATAGCAAACTCAAACCAAAGTCCATTTTAATTTATAATTACTTTTAAATTCATATGACCATAATTGTTTTCTAAAGTTTACGCGAACACTACACATTGAAATGAAACAAATTTTACGTTAAAGAACATATAGAACGTCAAGCATAGGCGCGAAAATAAGTCTGCAGTAAGCGAACATTCCCTAGAGGGGCCCAACCATTACGTCAGATTTGATAAACCACAAATACTCGCTATAGAACAACGATTCATCCCTAGGATGATACGCGAGGCTATTGAAATTAAAAAACATCCTAATTTCAATAGAAACTATGGTTGGAATCTACCACCACCTGGGATCCTATCATGCAAAATATTAAATCCCAGCCCCAACACCATACTGCCAGACCAAAAGATACTGTAAGCTCTTTCTGCGTTAAACGGAACGCATCTGATTAAATTTAAATGAGGGTATACAAGCTACTAACTAATTATGAGACGGCCAACACCTTAGTCTCCCTGTGACAACGGACCCTAGAAAGGGTTCGAAACGTCAGGATAAACATTAATTAAAAGTAATGTGTAAAATAAACTCGAGATCCGTAAAAGTTGTTCAATTTCAATCATATGACCATGCTAAATATCCAACAAAGCAAAATCTCAAAGACAAGTAAAGGTCACTTGTACAATAATACAATTATCGCTTCGATCTTAACAGACAACATGTTTACAATACGATTGAACTAATCAACATTTATCTAGATAAGCCCACAACTTGGGCAAAATATTACTTGTTGCGTGCACTAAATCACTTAAGTGCAAACACGAATGAAACTATCTTAAGTAGCATTTGATGACAATGCAATGTTAATGAATTACAAGTCAAGATCATTAACAATAAGTTGAATATAATTATTATATTATTATTCCTCAACTAACGAGACACTGCAATGCTGTGTAAAATATTGTTGATGTTAAGTTGGGTTTAGGACTTAAGCTTGATGAATTAGCAAATATATTTAGCGATAATATTTCGCGAGTAGATTTTAAAACCAACGAATAGAAGTTAGAAAGTATATTATTATATCACGTTTTACGTGTATTAATAAGTTCCAAGATTACTTTCATAGAAAGCGTTTGATAATAAGTGGGAAATTGGTGTTATTTGTGCTAGTTCTTATCGGTCCTCCGAGCCTGATACGCAAATGGAAGCACCAATCATCGATAGCTGCCGTCGTCGCAGTCTCATTCATTTCATAAATAAATAAATATATTTAACAATCAAATCCATCACACAATGCACTACGACATGATTTTAAGTTTTCTATTTTGGAACCACGTTTTTCAATGTAACCGAATTTAATTTAAGTTTGTGACTGTATTAAGGGAAAAAGCAATAATAAAGTATTCAAAACAGTGCAAACTTGTTATTTCATATTTATATTGAAATGTGGTAAAACACGTGAAAAAAGCTAGCTCAGATGGAACTGAAATCCAGAACTTTTGGCAATCCAGGCAACGACTCTTTTTATATGTTAGAGAGTCGGCAAACGGGCTGGATATCCACTTGATGGCAAGTGGTCTGAAGGTCATGAGCAAGAGTTGCTTATGCATTAGCAAATTTATAATGCACAATCATGAAAACTGCAAATGTTGGTAAACCAATATATCTACTGTTAGATCAAGAGTTTTACAATTTTTGACAGCTACCGATGATCGATAAATAGATGTTCGTAGTGAGGCAGCCAGTTTAGGCAGTCTCATGGGGGGCGGGCAGTTTCTCCCAGGAGGGCTCCACGCCCCAGATCTGGCGCGCGTACTCCGCAATGGTGCGATCCGACGAGAATTTGCCGGAGGACGCGATGTTCTCGATCACCATCTCGGCCCACTTCGCCTGGTCCTGCAGCGAGAAATAATTAGCTATAAGACATCCGTAACGTTGGTAATGCACAACGTTTAGTGTTCAGTTATTTTTAAACATCCAAGTTTTTTATGTTCCTCGTTTCAGGGAATGGCGCCACGCAAACGCCGCCCCTTACACTCTAGAAGGATCTGGGAGAACTCTGAAGATGTTCGATCACCACGGCTTGAGGAACCTTTCGTTTCTTTAGTTTCTCGCCACCCACAGTAGTATGGTACGCTGTAAAGGTCATAGGCGAGCAACAGCGTTTTTTCAAAAAACGACATAGACTAATACTTACTTTGCCGGACACTGGTCACGTGTATTTGACAAGTACAGAATTTTCTGTTTATTTCGAAGAAAGTTGTCAAAATAACAAACCTCTTTTCCAAGCATGTTTCAGAAAAAACAATTAACCTGGTACACATCGGAGACCCGCTGCTGCACATACATGTAGGCGTCTCGTTGTTGGCCACTAGTTTCCGCCACGTCGCTTAATAACGCTTAACATTCCAATCAAACGTAATTTGAATCTGTATCGTTCTTGGCGAAAAAAAACGATTTACCTGGTACACGTCGGAGACTCGCTACGGGCGGCGCCTCCAGGTAGGCGTCGTGGTCGTCGGTCACTAGTTTCCGACATAACGCTTAACAAAGCATTAGCATTCCAATTAAACGTATGTAAAATCTGTATCCGAGTTCTTGGCGAAAAAAAACGATTTACCTGGTACACATCGGAAACTCGCTGTTGCACGTCCAGGTAGACGTCGCGTCGGTCACTGGTTTCCGACATGGCGCTTAAACGTTAATTGGAATAGAATGAAAGTTCTTGGCGAAAAAAAAAACAATTTACCTGGTACACATCGGAGACACGTTGTCACGCCTCCAGATAGGCGTCTCGTCGTTGGTCACTAGTTTCCGACATGACGCTTAAACTTTAATTAGAATCTGTATGAAAGTTCTGGCGAAAAAAAAACAATTTACCTGGTACACATCGGAGACTCGCTGTTGCGCCTCCAGGTAGGCATCGAAGTCAGCCAGGTGCAGGAACCGGTCGTGGTTGAGCAACACCTCGGCCAGGTGCGCGAACCGACCCGGCTCGCCCGGCGAGAAGAACCCGCTGCGGATCTGCTCCACGCACTGGCGCAGCTCCGGGTTGCGCTCGTAGTACTCGTACGCGTTGTAACTGTCCGCGAAATAACGATTTTGTATAAATATCAGACTTTATTTGTGACTTTCTTTTAAAGAGCCCTTTTACATTACTGTATCCCTTACAAACTTATTAAACTCTCAATTCAATAGTTCAATTGACGGAACAAAATAGTGATGTCATAGTTTCCATTCCCATCATTTTCTACTAGTGGACCCGGCGGACTTCGTACCGCTTTGACAGTTTCCATCAAGTGATTAAATTCTCTTTGGATTCCATGACAACAAACAAAAAAATAATTTTGTATTGGAAAATTAAATTGTCGTGTTTAGTATATTTATAGTGTGATTCCCGAGGGAATATCGTGGGATCAAAATCCTATGTGTTAATCCAGGTTATAAACTATCTGTATGCCGAATTTCATCAAAATCCATCCATCCGTTGCAGCGTGAAGAAGGAACAAATATAAAGACATACACACAAACTTTCGCATTTATAATATTAGTGTGATTGAATAAAATCGTTTTGACAGTTGCAATATTTTCGACGCTGTAAGGGAGAAAAGAGCTGGACACTTCTTGCCGGTTCTTCTCAGTACAAGATCTCCCGCCCAGAGTAGACTTACGAACCGATGGCATAGTGACATTCACAAGAGCTACTTGTAGCCTAAACTGAATAAATTATTTTGAATTGAATTTTGCTAAAAAGTTTATCTATAGCCTACCCAATTTACCTACGCATCGATCAAAAAACTCACCCACGACGCTGCAGCGCCTCCACATCATCGACCCTCATGCCGAATATGAACATGTTCTGCTCGCCGGCCTCTTCAGCCATCTCGACGTTGGCTCCGTCCATGGTGCCGATGGTCAGCGCGCCGTTCAACATGAACTTCATGTTGCCGGTGCCGGAGGCCTCCGTGCCGGCGGTCGAGATCTATAAAGGTCGTAAAAAATATTACCTAGCTTTTGGTAGTGACGTCGTTCGTGAGAGCTTTAGATCTGAATGAAATAGGTGCTTACTACGGTGTACTATAAACAATGCAAACTCTTTATTTTTTACGAGACAAAACTTCTTAGACGTAGGCAAATTTAAAAGCAATGTTTTTTTTATTAATGTATAAACGTCGTAATACTAAGTATTTATTTTATACACATTAATGTCTGATTTCACCATTGACCCCTAAGTTTTAGGTGACAGTTGTTGGAGCAAAACCGTCACCTAAAATGGCTTAGGGGTCACCTAAAACTTAGGGGACAATAGTGAAAATGATAAGTATATTAATTAAATATAAGTTGACAGGTACGATGCGCAAATTAAAACTTACTTGTTCACTGAGGTCAGCTGCTGGCATTATTCTCTCAGCCAAGGTCACACGGTAGTTCTCCAAGAAGATCAGCTTCAGTTTATCACCGACATCCGGATCATTGTTAACCTAAAAAGTTAGACAAAAGCAAAATTTTATCAGCTAGTTACAAAAACAATAAGAAATCTTAATATTTGTCATTGGACTTACGGTATTGCCAACTGCACAAGCCAAAGCGATCATTTGCTTAGCGATGTAGTATCCTGGAGCGGCCTTTCCACCGATCATGACTGTGCGCGGAGTGATCGGCGCCGTAGGATCGCGCTTAATCCTATTGTACAGAACGATTACATGCAGGATATTCAGCAGCTGACGTTTGTACTCGTGGATACGCTTCACCTGCACATCGAACATCGACGCCGGGTTGATCTTAACCCCAGTATCGCGCTCAATCAGGGAAGCCAATCGCAACTTGTTCTCCTGTTTGACCTTCATCACAGCGCGCTGGAAGGCAGGGTCTTTAGCCCAACGCTTCAACCCTTGCAACTGGTCCAAATGGGAAGTCCATTCGTCACCAATTTTATCGCTGATGAGATCAGACAACCCTGGGTTGCACAGCAGCAGCCAACGACGGGGAGTGATGCCGTTAGTCTTATTCTGGAACTTCTCTGGCCACATCTCGAAGAAGTCACGGAAGATGGTAGCTTTAAGGATGTCTGAGTGAATAGCTGCTACACCGTTGACGGCGTGGGCGCCGACCACGCAAAGATTGGCCATGTTTACACGCTTCTCGCCCTCCTCTTCAATCAAAGACATACGACGCATGCGATCCGCGTCGCCTGGCCAACGCTTCTCAACCTCCTGGAGATGCAAGAAGTTGATATGGTAAATCAACTGCATATGCCTTGGCAGACAATTCTCTAACATGGAGCAAGGCCACCTTTCTAGAGCTTCGGGTAAGACGGTATGGTTGGTGTAGGCGCAACATTTCACGACCAGCTTCCAGGCTTCTTCGTATGGCACTTTCTCAGTGTCAACGAGAATGCGCAACAGTTCAGGTATAGCAAGGGCAGGGTGAGTGTCGTTCAGCTGAATAGCGACTTTTTCAGGAAGGCTTTCGAAGGTGGTCCTGACAGCCTCGCGGCTTCCGAACTTGGACGCCTTGTATCTCCTGATGATGTCTTGCAGAGTGGCTGCGCACATGAAGTACTCCTGGCGGAGACGCAACTCTTTGCCCTCGAAGAAGTTGTCGTTGGGGTAAAGTACTCGAGAAATGTTTTCGGCAACATTACGATCTAGCACAGCCTGGATGTAGTCACCAGAGTTGACTGTGAAATAAGAACAAAATTGTGATTTCATTTCTTCTGATGAGGACGTGTCGAAACCTATCGAAGATATACTTACAGAATCGAAGGTTGAAATCGATCGGACTCTTCGCAGACCAGAGTCTCAAGGTGTTCACAACGTTGTTGTTGTACCCAGGAATAGGGTTGTCGTACGGCATGGCAAACACCAACTAATTACAAACAAACAACATTTTTTTTAATCCTATATTTTTAATAATAAAGATCTATAAGACAAATTATAATCAATAAAATGCATACTATTTTGTTTAAAATAGATGTTACAAAGTATTGTGGATGAAATGAAACAAAAAAGAACCTTACAGTTTTTATAAATGTTATTCATCTATGTATTCTACATTCAAGCGAAATACCACACTGGCATTTTACAAAATCAGAAATTATAAAGACTATCAACTTGAAATTTGACACGGATAATTATAATCATCCGCTAAAAAAGGATATATGAAAATTTCCACGAAATCACGGGACACGAGTACCTAGTGTGTACCTACGCTAATTATCGGTAATACATAGGCCGTGACCCAGACCGTGGGTTGCACGTGGCCCAGACTAGCGCAGGATCGAGGCGAATGGCATAAGCAAAGAGAGACCTATACGATGAGTGAGTGATATAAGATAGTCATGACAAAGATAGGTCAAAAAGAAGACACAATAATTATATGTATAGAGCAGTTAATTCGAAATTATTGCTCAAAATCAGTTGATATACCATGACTAGCTACGTACTTATTCACTTTCACGCAAAAGAAATTACAAATGGTGTTATCAGTACCTACTTAAGTTTAGTGCAGCATGAATAACATAACATGTGGACATGATGAGACACGTGACTACCAAATGTAACTATGTAGGTCCTTAGCGCGTCCTTATCTACGCAGGTCACATTATCTAAAACAGTTTATATGCTATTAAGGGCAAGACATAATTTATGTTATTTTTAGCAAATCCGATGTGCGACTTCTACTATCTACTAATTATGCTATTACTATGCCATAATAAAGTCAACACGGAAACAGTTAATGTTGTAAATAACGTAATTGATAAATAATCATTAATTAACACTTACAATAATCTCGTGTGTCACTAAGTTACATAAAATAATAAATTTCATAATAACAAACTATCACTCATTTACATTTATAATAATAGTATGGACATAATATAGTATGTAATTTTTATTATAAAAAAATTAGCTTGCTCTTGGCCTCATTTGAATCCCTAGGGCTAAGAAGAGGCCGCCGATGGAACGAGCTTAATCAAAAACAGCTTATTCAATCGGGCTTTAAAAACCTTGGGGTTATATGCACTCGGGAACACAGACGCCGGCAGGGAATTCCACTCCTTAACATTATAAAAGTTGAAGCAAGACGCTTGGTACGCAAAGTTGGAATACCAACCAGGCAAGGATGGTAACCAGCCGTGCGTCTGGATTCCCGATGGTAAAATGGGGAAGGTGGAATGAGCTCATACAGCTCAACAGCACACTCTCCAAAGTATAATCTGTAAAAGAACGACAAGCAGGCAACTGTGCGGCGGTGAGCGAGACTGTGAAGCTTGGTTTTCGCTAGCTTATCGCGGCTATCAGTTCCACCGAATCGAGTGCGGCGAGCTGGTATTTTGCTGAGCCGTCCCAAAGGTGGCAGCAATACTCCATAGACGATCGGACTTGCGCCGCTTAATATCGCTTAACCTTATTTAGGACACCCAGTTTTTTGGCCGCTGTTTGAGCCTTAAATTCGATGCAGTCGCCAAAGTTTAGATTGGAAGTCAACTTTACGCCGCGGAGATTATGGTTGTCGGAAAACGGTACAGTCACATCTCGGAAAGTAAGTACAGGTTAATGAATGTTAGTTTGTCCTTTCTTCATGGCAAAGCGGAGCCACTAATCGCTTTCTATTGTACAGGGTGCCTAGTGTGAGTTTCATTCGCCATTCGATCACGTTAACGAAAACGAGAATTTGTATGGATTTAAATTAACTCTTCTCGTATGTCGCCAGGAGGCGCTGCTTCGATGCCATACTAATTTTCGTTTTCGTAAACGTAATCGAATGAATTCGGATAGTTAACAAAACTCACACTAGGCACCCTAATATAGCTGGATAACTCTATAGTAGCAAAGGACACTTTTCTTTACAAACATCTTGAAAAATATATAATTTTAATTTAATATGAAAATGGCTATCTCTATCTATATAGTTTAATTATAATAAAGAAGTTTTATCAGAGGTCAATGACTTTTCACAGATGAGAACAAGATTGCTGAAGTTAATTGACTGGTATATCCGAGTACATTGCTCTTAAATGAGATGGATGTCGCTAGACAGATAATTACTCATCAGTTAAGTTTTGTTACTAATAAACAGGTTTTTATTTGAGTAATTTAAATTGTTATTTTACATTCACAACGCTACATTCATATTGAAACTGAAAAAAGTACTTGAAATTAACACTTTTTTATTTCGTAGCTCTTTCTCAGAAGACCTGAGCTGAGCCCAACGAGCTTGCGAATGTTCGTTGATTCGAGTCCCATCGGACGCAAAGTCTCAGTTTCTCTAACATTTTCCTAGTTATATTTTAATTAAGTTCTACATTCTTATTATAATTAATTTAAAAAACACTTAGAAATCTTAAAACTTACACATAACAGAACTGTCAACTTATTTTTTAAACATAAATATGGCCTATTCTTTTGGATTAATTTTTGTAGGAAAATGGCGTAACCGTTTCGCTACAAACATAATATGTGCATTTGCATGCATGTACGCAATAAATTAGATTAAATATCATACCTGGTTATGGTTAGGAACCATTTATCTGATATCAGAGCTAAGTGATAAACAACTGACCACAGAGGTTGAATAATCAGGGTACCTAGTGCAAGTTTTATTACCCATTGGATTACATTTATTAAAACGAGAATTTTATAGTACTCGTAATGAAGCAGCGTCTGCTGGTGACAAACGAGGGTGAGTCACAATTTTGCCATACAAAGGGGTTTGAGTAACTTTTTTTTTTAATTAATTCATTACCGCCATAAAATATACTTCAACATAAAAATAAACGCAAAGTCGGAAACCTCATAGTTTGTGAAAATGTGCTCATATAAAATACGAAAATGTATGAAAAACATTTTTTGCTTGTCGCGCCTCAATTTTTATTTTATTTGAAAGAACTTGTCAAGACAAACAAAATACTACCTCAACATTTCCCAGTATTGGGCAGTTTTTGAGATATCGACTCTTGTTTGCTTTCCGTAAACCTGTTTATGTGTGAAATGTGGAATTGGAATTTCAGTATATTTTCATTAAGGTTTTTTAGGGAATCAAGATAGTTAGAAAAGAATAAAGGGGCATATTATGTTACAAGAGCAACATACATACTGAATAAAATATTTTTTTTTATTAAGAAATAGCTCAAAATCTGCCCATGATAGACTTACTCTGTTTAAATTTTTTGCTTATTGGGATAAGATCTTCAACATGAAATATTTTTTTTGAAGCGACATCGCCAAAAAACATGACCCCTAAATTACTCATACCCCTTTTCGTTTTCATTTATATGAATGATGAATAGAAATCGCATAAGGCGCTCAGATTCAATTTCAATCTTGGTGAGGAGTGTAGATCAATTTAGTAATTGTCTACAGGGTGTGGGGCCGTAGCGTCACACTCCACGGACCAATTTTGTTGTCACCCAGCAATCAATTGCAAGTAGGCTGGCAGACAGCCAGCCAGCCAGGCAAACAAGGTATACCGAGTTAAGATCCCCTTCACACTAGCATCTCTCCAGCGTAGGCGTTTGATAAACGTATGCGCAGTGCAGACACCCCGGCCGAAGCAACCACGCAACGCATACGCAGCGTAAATGCTGTTCGTGACACACAGAGGACGGATGCGGTCACACTGCATAGCTAGGCGTAACGTACAGGCGTTCAAGCGACGTTTATGAAAAGTTTACGCTGGGGAAACGCTAGTGTGAAGGGGCTAGCTCCGCACGAGCATTAGCGCCTTGCGACGCGGCGAGCTATCAATTGACGAAAATCGAAATTGACCCCTAACTATATTTACTTAAGTCACATTTTTCTTCGATATGTTTTTATTACAAGAACAAATGTTGAAAAAATTTCCACGAGCAGGATTTGAACCCGCACCCTTCTGACATACCGGGTCAGGTGCTCTTCCAATTGAGCTATCGTGGTTCTAACCAGCCCGCCGAAATTATTCAGTAAGTAGGTAATTAAGTTTTCATTGACCTAATGGTAATTGTTAATACAAAATGCCAAGACGTCATACAGAAATTTGGAGTCATTTTGAAAAGTGTAGTGGAGAGGACAAAAATGCATGTTTATTGAATTGTTTTAAAGTAACACTTTAAAAGAATTATTCAATTTAACGTACATGTGTTTAAAACTATGTACTACTTAAGCGGTATTCAACAGTAAGCAACCCTGGCAACGCGCCTGGACGACAGAGGGGCGGGCATAAAGACGTGAAGGGGGATGTAGGTAGGTATATAAATGGCGGCGTTTGGGACTCGGTCAAAGAAAATTGCGTTCTATTGTGTTATTGTTTATTCTTATTCTGAGGCCTAAGATTTTGACAACGCAGTCACAAAATAAGGAGGACCAGAAGGTAAGCTTATTACATACCGCGCTCGAGTAACTCACACATAGATAGACCTCTTGCACGGACACGGATCTCGCAACAGTCCGAGCGCAGCTGCAGCGCTATTCTCTAAGCAAAACAGCGTCGAACTCGACGTTGAACTCGCTCATAACTTGCAAACGAATTTCAACCTACTTTAAATAGTAATAAAGTCTACATTCGTTTGCAAGTTATGAGCGAGTTCAATGTCGAGGTCGAAGCTGTTTTGCTTAGAGAATAGCACTGCTGGTTCCAGCAGCGAGATTCCGTGACCGTGAGATGTAGTCTATGAGTGTATTGCGCGTGCGCGTTTGTATGAAGCTTAACTTCTGCAGTCTCCTTATTTTATGACGCAGTTTCTGTAATGATAGAACCAGTATTTGATGAATAGATATATAAATAGAAAGTGTTTCGTACTTGCGTGTCGATCCACTTCTTGCCCTGCGGCGTGTCGACGACGCGGCCGTAGAAGTTGACGGGCAGCATGAATTCGGGGCGCGCCTTCTCCCACGGGTTGCCGTAGCGCAGCCAGTCGTCGGGCTCCTCTTGCTGCTCGCCGTTCTCGATCTTCTGGGCGAAGATACCGTACTCGTACCTAATGCCTGCATTCGAACATATTTTTATTATTATTCCATATGGGTAAGAACTTGGTCTTCATCACGTGATGTGGAGTAATGGTAAGGCCGAAAGTAGACGCGCACTTCACCCGGCATCCTCAATTACTGAGGAACTGTCTATCTTATCTCTAACAGTCGGAACACAACAATGCTACACATCGATGTTACAGGCGACATATTTAGATAGCCAGGCTTGAGGTACCGATCCGATTCGAACCCTTTGGAGAATCTAGTAGGGCACGGGTTTCTCGCCGCCTCCAAACAAGTTCGGTGAAGCTGAAAATACCGTTAGAGGCAATCAGAAAACTCACTCAAAAAAAAAGGTTTGAGGTAATTTATATTATAAAAAAGATAATGCACTACTACACGCAAAAACGCTGACAAACGCTGCACATAGGGTATCCAAAGCAATGGCTTAACATAACATACTTTGATACCTTTATAAAGTTTGAAAATGACTTGAATAGGCAAATTTTCAACCATAAAGAGAAAATATGGGATTACTTGGACTTGACTAAGTGTAGCCCAAAAATGTAGTCTGAGAGGGATAAATAAAGGTCATTGCACTTATGTTGTGTTTGTGTAGTATAGCAGTTTAAATATAAACGAAAAGTTCATCTGAAGGAGACAGCATCGCTAGTCGTCGTAAAAGATTTGGCACGGGAAATTCAATAAAACTTTAACTATTTACATAATTTCCATTTTCTGTAATTACATAGCAATTAATTTTTTTTTTACATAATTAGCAAAGACGCTATTTGCATTCGTCCATTTGCGGTCGTTATAAATACAATGTTGCGAGATATCCCATATAGTAAATACATTTATAAATTGGCGAGTGGCCAACCGAGGCGCGGCATGTCAACTGCTTCAATTGCTCTAAGCCTATGTGGAGTTAATGTCAACTATTTCGGTTGTCTTAGCGTTTGAGTTTTGTTGTTTTCTCTTGTATGTTAACACCAATATATTGGTCTTAATCCTCATACACATATTACACATTTGTCTATACAATATGAATGTTTTGGCGCATGCTTTAAAATATTTTGGTTGGGTCAAACATTAACTCTTATACTGTCTTAAATATATAACTTTTAAGAGATAGTTACTGTCTGTGGAGTAGGATATTTGAACTGGTAACATAGTAACTTGTGAATTTATGACAGTAAAATTTTACAAATGGTTAACATGTTTGAATATTTCATTGGTTTTCAATCTTATTTCAATGACATACAGTTCAAAATTTGGTGGGAATACACATCCCTCTGACTGTGAAAGGTTAACAAAAAAGAAAGAATAAATTTCATATTGTGTTCTACAACATTTTTATATTTAGATTGATTGATTAATAGAATATGTATTTGAATAAATAAATATTATATTTTAACTATTTATTTTACAACTTATCAATTAATTGAAGATAATATATGAAACATAAGGCATTTTTAAATATTTAAAAAAAAGCTATTTCCAAAGTTATACACAATAATTGTACATACCATAGCCATATGCAGCCAGGCCTAGAGTAGCCATAGAGTCGAGGAAGCAAGCGGCCAGCCTACCAAGACCACCATTGCCAAGACCTGCATCTTCTTCTAGCTCCTCCAACTCCTCAATGTCCAAACCCAGTTGGTACAGAGCTTCGTCAACAGTGCCTTGAATACCCAGATTTATCATGGTATTTTGAAGGGAGCGACCCATGTAGTATTCAAGGGACAGATAATACACTCTCTGTGGAAAGAAACATGTAGTAAACAAAACTATTTGTAAAGACCAAATTATTCTAATTTAACTATTTCAATGACAAGAAACAGATGAACATTTTCTGCCTGGTACCTAGCAACTTATCTATTTTCAATTTACATTTTGTATTAAAACATGGTTTTGAATTTTTTTTTGCAAAGAAACAACTTTAATTCAGTTTAATCTGGAACAATTAAAATGAATTATGTAACTAAACAGTTTGAGACATGAATGTAAAATGTAAAAATATCTATGAGATAAAATAAAAGCCAAGTTGAAAATTTATAATGATTTCTATTTCAATTAAAATTCATTAACTGCTAGACAAGCTTGGCTTAATTAAAAATTAGGTAGGTTTACTTCTTCTACTTAAATAAAATTATTTGTGTAGATAAGGTAGATTGTTTTAAACTAACATGGAGTGTAAGAAAGTACATTTTTGACATAGAAAATAAACTTGATAAGTGTGTAAATTTTACCTTGGGATCTTTTTCATAGTAGTATTGCTGCGTGCGGATCCAACGAGACACCAGGTGATCCCGGACCGTGTGCGCCAGGGCGAAGTAGTAGTCCCTGGGGGTCGCGACATTTCTGTCCTTCACCAAAGTGTAGTGGACGTGCCGGTTGAATGCCTTCTTCACCTCGGACACATTCTCTACCGCAACTATCCCTCGCACGGAGATCTGCTTCCGTTTATCGGAATCCGACTGAACACTCATCTTGAATTAATAGCGCGACCCGATTCGTGCGACTCGCGAAAGGCAACAACCCTGACTGACTGAAGGAAGAAACCAACAGCGTATCGGTCACCTTGAGAAGGTCAAAGCTGTATACCAATAATTTCGGCAATTATATTATGGCGGTTTACACCGGTATTTGAAATTTTACAGCCACCAACCGACACGGATAATTGAAATGAGTATTGATTGGTTTTTACAAGGATTATTTAATTCAAATCCAAGGTAAAACGAATAAAATATTTTGTTGACATGACAGACTTTGACAAGTTTGACATAATTATTATACCAGCCAAATACCAGCTGATTAGAGTGGTCACTATAAAAAATATTAAACAGATTTAGTAGTATTTTATCTTGAGACAGCGACAGGTGTTTGTGTAATTCAAAATTCTTTAAACACTATTTTGAACTGCTTGCTCTGCACCAAAATTAAATAGTTTTAGTAATTAGTAATAATAAGAACAGGATATATTTTCGAGTTTATTGCACTTTCTTGTAGAGTTGTACCACGTTGTACTGTTAGTACTCGATCAGCTTTTCTCTCTTTCTTCACCTCACCAATCTTACAGTGAGAGTTTAATGTTTTGTTAAAATAGAGTTGGTACCTAATTGAGTCTTGATATTAGTTTCAGATGGTTCGCGTTATTTGTAATTATTATCCTATGTCTGACTACACTTACCTACTCCAACAGGCAGCACCAACCTGCATGCCGGCAGGTAATCCAGCAGCCTTCTTTCCAGCTGAGCTGCTGTATCTACCTACTTACTTACTTATACAACCTGTCAACGTCTTACAGATTTATCTGTCTACTCTTTAGTTAGAGTATCGTAGCAGTACCATTTTTAACTTTAAGTCCAGTGCTCGACATCAGTTTTCGTCGCCAAAAGTAATATAGAATGTTACTGGCTGACAGCTAGGAAGCAGACAGGTAGTTTGTATCCAGTTTTTGCAAAAGTGAAAAAAAACGACCGAGGCTTAGTCACATTATGATGTGTTTGTGTAACATTTAACATCTCACTATAGTAATAAGCAATTTTAACATTATATTCTGAAAAAATGGGTCAGGTATTATTTGAAATGATTTTTCATAACAAAGAATAATTATTTTTAATGAAAATTGTATTTTATTTTATTGACACTAAGAGTAATGCAATACCGCGCGTTCATTCGTCAAATCAAATGGCGCGCGCTTGCGCGCTTCCCCGACTTCCTGTTACACACTTCCGTCCCATTTCACGAAATCACTCCCACAAATTGCAAGAAAGCGAGAGGAAAGATGTTACACATCAAAAACCAGTTTTTACGGCCTCTATTTTATGATTAAAGGAAAAAAGGGTCGGATACTAGTTTCTGTCAAACACAGGTGCCACTACCTTACCTTACGTTAATAATAATTATGTTTAAATAAGTATTTTAAAAGCCAAAGTGATGATTTGAAGCCAGTATGATGTCTGGGGTTCGATTCCCAGTTGGGCGGTACAGATTGTGCTGTTTCATTGGTTCCAGGGCTTGTTGTTAGCCCGTTGGCTAACAACCGTAACAGTCCTGGCACGCCTAACGTGGCTAAGTACCACAATCTTATCTAAGTATTTCGCCTCAGCAACGATTTTTTGTCACTTTGAGATAAGTCACTTTACAATAACAGAAAACGGGAACAGAATCAGTAATAGTAAGTAGTAAAAAAAACAAATTACAAAACATTTATTTTTATTGTAAGTTTTACCATAAATGGCACAATAATATATATATTACAAAAAGCTATGCAACATTGGTAACATAAGAGCAATAGAAAAAAGAGTGCTTATTATATTGTCTCACTTTAAATAAGAGTCCCATTAAAATCATTATAAACAGAATACATTGAAACGATTTACTTCAAAAAAAGTCAAAAAGGTGAGACAAGCAACTTAATGAATAAAATAACAATTTTATTATTCATACACTATCTAAAATTTATAGATTATAATTGCTCGATTATAATATTTATTTTTCCATATTATCAATAATTCAACGGCTATCACTTGAGTAACAATATATTTGAGAACTAACGACAATTAAAAGGAAATACTTCATACAAACAAATGCATTTGAAATAATGAGTTGTACAGTTGACACAAAATAATACGTCACATTCTGCACCTATTATAATAAATAATAAGTTCACACTTGGTGCAAATATGATTTCATGATACACTTAACTTTATTATAATCAACTGGACTTGGCAGTTAATCGTAGTAAGTCACTTATGGGAGTCAAAATATATTTAATTAAAGTGAAATCTATACAACTTTATCAACTTACCTACTTATAAAAAAATCAACATAAAATAATTGCTCAACTTTTGAAATAATATAATAGTGTCAGTTGGCGCCAAGAAAATATTTCAAAGATTTTCGATTTGCACTTGTTTTAAATATTCCTATTCTAATTCCTACTTCTCATAACTTCAAGCACCTTTCAATAACAATTTGTTGAAATTTGTAACAGTTTTATTATAATGTCATGGTTAACAATACAAATTTCAAAGTGGTGCTTTAAATAATTTCCAAATTTTCTTAGGACCTACCTAGCAGATCTACAGTCTAGCATGAATATCTAATTCACTAAGCTTTTTTTTAGGTTACAGATCAAAAACATTCAACATTATTCGAAAAGGACGTTATGATCATTTAAGTTTAGTGGCTCTTTACCTCGATCTCGTATTATAGTATCTTCATATTAAATGAGGTTCTAAAATGTTATATAGACAAAAATATTACGAAATAATAATCATACGATTTTACATAAATGTAGAATGCTTTAAATACTTTCGAGTTTGTACTTATAGTTAACTAACACAGATGTAAAATAATTGAATTTCTGAAATTAAAAATGTACATCATAAATAGGCACCCTTAGAAAACAGCCCGTTTTTGATATGATCATACACTTTCACAACCGGGTTAAAAAAACTAAAATTAAAAATGACATTTTATAACCTCCTATGAAAACGCATCAAGAAAGTTTATTTATTACTTAATCTACAAATATCTTTATTTTATGATTGTAACATTTATCAAGACATCTTATTGTCACTCTGTAATTCTAGCATATATATGTAAAACAACGATAATATCGTTCGATTATAGGCATGAATTATAGGCCTATCTATTTGCAACTGTGAAATTCAAATGTAGATCTACGTATAAGGCTTAAGCACTATGGCATAAGGTGTATATTCGTTCAGCGCGTGATGTCTTCTCGAATGGGTGAGGCAGTGGTGGGACAGAGATAGACATCATCAGGGTAAAAGTCGCCTCTGATGCGCAGTGCCTTGACGCCTGCGGGCGCCGCTCGGTATTCTAACTCTCCTATAAGCAAGTCATCTGCGTATACGCACCACTCGCCACTGCCGCGGACTATTCTAAACGTGGCCTGTAACAAAGAATGCTTTATTTAAATCAATGATCATGATTTTAAGAAATTAAAATAAGTTTAAAAACAATTTATAAAATGTTGCCATAATATTGGAATATTCATCGTAGGTAGATTTTGTTATCTGCTTTTGGGCCTTGGTCATAAGCAGAGGTCGGAATTAGGTAGAGTTATTTATGTACTTACACTGATTTCATATAGCAAAAGAATAAAGTGGATATGCCTCAAATCCCGAGATTAATTTTAAAGAGCAGAAAAATCCAGTTTTTTATTAACTAAAAAAGTTATTTACTTTTACACAATTTAAACCACTGCACGCGCGATTTTGCCATATTTACATCAACGACATCAGATGTCCGAAGTTGCAAAATTCCAATGCACACACGCGCGATGTTGCCACATTTGTAGTTCGCTTGTGAGAACAAAATAAAACAATAGCGGAAATGCAATTAGAAATCCCGGGAAGATCCATATTATTTATTTTTTATTTTTATAGTGACTACATCCTGCCTGATGGTAAGCAGCCGATGCAGTCCAAAATAATGAGAGCGCTCCCCACCGTGGAACAAGCACGGTAACAAGCAATAAACAAATAAATAATAAAATAATAATAAATAATAATAATAATTAATATCAACATTTCGATGCAAGTACATAAATAACCTACCTAAATTCCGACCTCTGGTCATAAGTTCATTTACCAGTATATTTATAGAATGCATTTGCTAGTGGGTTGGTGCAAAACATTTAGGTTCGTGTGACCAATCTTAAAGTCGGTGGTGTTACCTTATTCCCCGTCACGAGGTTTTCTTTAGTGGCGTTCCGTCTTCTGGGCTTTTACCTACCAGGGGCATGATTTCGCAGTTTCAAAACGTCTACAATCGTTTTAGTGGTCTGATTTTGACATTTGGACTATGAGGAAAATATCAGAATTGTTTTTAAATAGTTTATAAAATGAAATGAGATATATACAGGATCTAACAAAATCAATAAGCGAACGTTTAAGGGCGGTATCTTTACATCATTCTGAATACAATGACAAAAAATGGGCTCCAGTGTTATAGTGATTTTTCAATATATTTTGTAACAAACTAAATCATCTAAAATAATGCACATCATGAAACATGCTGTATCTTTACTAACAGGCACGCAAGCGTCAATAAAAAGATAGTGTACAGATACACGCACACAATTGAATACCATTGTATGACATTCATACACACACGCCTATCTTTGTGTGCGTGTAGTACAGCGGTACGGGTTTGGAAAGGGTGTATTTTGTGGTGAATTATGATAATGTTTTGTTGGTTATCTCGGTAACGAGCCTATAGTTTTGGACCAAATTTGGTAAGCATGCTCTATCTTGCTGTATAGATGCTCCCCTTAAACGTTTGCTTATTGATATTGTTAGACCCTATATAAGTAAACCTATGTAGAACAGAATAAAATAAATAATTGAAAAATGTGTCCTAAAAGGACTCCGCTGCTTGTTGCAGTGATTAAGATACTAGACTAGCTAGTTGCTGCGTAACTCTTAACTTCATATGATATTTTTTTAATAAAAACGGTGCTATTACCTTAGTCCCGGGTACGAGCCTGGCCGTCCTTTGCCGGCGCTCCGGCCCCCATCCGCCGAGCCAGGCATTGAAAACCACTAACTGGTGGTCCTTCTGCGAGTCCACGTGCGCGCGCACGTTCGCGTGCACGTGCACGTTGGGGTAGGGCCACTCGCGCGCGGCGTCTGTCAGCTCTAGTGCGAACGAGTGCAGCATCGGACGGAGTCTGGGCCAATACATATTGATAAATCAATTAATTTAAAAGTAATAGTAAAGTAAATAGCCTATATAATATCCCACAGCTGGGCAAAGTTAAGTTATCGCTACAATTATTTATTTAGAATGTTCAAGGTGATAAACATTGATGAAAAAAAGCTGGCCGCAAGCTTTGTTTGCCGGTTCAGTTAAATAATAATAAACATAGAACAGTGTATATATAACTATTTCAACTTATCATGGCCACTTACATTAAAGTAATAACGGGATTCTTACCATGTTTATTATTTGTGAGTATTCAATATTTCGGCACAGTTGTATGCGTCATGATCACGGAACTACTCATTAATCAGTAATTTCGTGATCATGGCGCATACAAATGTGCCGAAATATTGAATACTCACAAATAATAAACATGGTAAGAATCCCGTTAATAATATAACAATGTTAGGGTACATTATGTAGCTCCTCATACTGCCTAAATTTAAAAAGAACTAAATGTATTGTGAGTAATAACATTGCTGTATGTAGTTATGAAAGCACTGCGCGTATAAAGTATAAGGCTGGCAATGCGTACGGGTCCGTACGGACCGTCCGCCTACGGGACGGTTTGTGGAGTGTGTTCAGTATGTCCTCTCTGTAAATCGATATTCACCGATCGTACGCACGCGCTTTGTCTAGTCTAGCCTAATATGTATTTGGCGAACTTCACTATTTCATGTTATGTAAGATCGAAGGACTTAATGTGTATAATGTGAAAACCTACCTTCCATGAATAACGATTTGGTGCCCTTCAGGGATTCCATTGGAAAGTGATGCGATGGCATTAGGACGCCAACAGGTTGCCTCCATCGCATCTGGGATAGCGTCTACAGATGGCCTTAGTGGTACCTGCACAAAAATATATGTAATAACTTTGTTAGACAGGATTGTTTGCGATTTCAGATTTGTGGAATGAACACATCACACTAATATTATAAATGCGAAAGTTTGTGTGTATGTATGTCTGTATATTTGTTCCTTCTTCACGCTGCAACGGATGTATGAATTTGGATGAAATTCGGCATACAGATAATTTATAACCTGGATTAACACATAGGATAGTTTTTATCCCGATATTCCCGTGGGAATCACCCTATAAATATACTAAAAACGACAATTTATTTTTCCAATACAAAATCATTTGTTTGTTTTGTTGTCATGGAAACCAAAGAGAATTTAATCACTTGATGGAAACTGTCAAAGCGGTACGAAGTCCGCCGGGTCCACTAGTATTTTATATATTTAATATTTAACGTCGCGTCGTCAGCTTCGAACTGATAAAAAAATCACCACGCTTGTCAATTGGGTGTTGATGGTCACAAACTTTAACCCCTTAGGCCCCGCCGTGACTCCAGAGGTACGGACGCGCTGCATACCGTCAAGCCCCGCCGTGACTCAGGAGGGACGGGAGCTATCAAGCGAAACTTTGTCTTATAGTGAAAGAACTACGGCTTGGATTTGGATGAAATGTTCTGTGACTTTGGACGTTATGAAATTCCCTTTCTAATGACGTATAAACTGTTCGAATAGATTGAGTGAACAAGATACTATTGCCAACCAAATTCGGACGGCTTTTGTCACTTTTATAATGTCATTTACTTTGTTCGAATGTGGTTTTTTCAGTTTTTTTGTATGAATGGAGAGTAAAATAACATCAAAAACGGAAATTATAACTAATCAACTTATTATTCATCATAATATCAATGTTTATGTATATGTTTCAAGTTTTTACATTACATTTCACTTTTTACATACTTTTTTCGGACCCTTGTAGAACATTTTCAAGTTATTACCGACTAATATACAATATTTATGTATTTCTTTTGCAATATTTTAGAACCAAGAAAGCTTTTGCATCATATTATCACATTTCTAGCTAAAAACATTCACCTGAAATAAAGAAATTGGATTTCAAAGACCGTAGATTCGCGCGAAAGTTTACGTTCGGCCAATGCACTTTCAATTGAGCTAAATTATTATATTTTCTATGGAAAGTGCACTAAAAAGTATACACGATCGTTTGTTATTGATCTTAACTTCATAGAATTATATTTTCATAGACTGTAAAGCAATATTTATTTATAATGGAATATTTCTAGCAAATGTCCCACTGCCGGGCAGCCTTACATTTATATAAATTTATAGTTTATGGCATCTTCCAATATTCTTATTTCTTTGTATTGGAAATTTATTCCAGATTCTGAAACAAAAAACAGAATGAGGATTGGTAGACGAATAAATTAACAGGGACGTTTTGTCTGAACTAACTCAGTAGAGCCGGGTCGCAGGAGGTACGCGCGGGGCTTGACAGTTATCCGCGCGGTGAAACGGCGGGGTATCAGGGGTTAAACGTTCTTTACCCGTCATGTAAATTAAACGCAGGAACTTCGAAAAGCGCTTTCCCATTGCCACAGAGGTATTAAAAATCAGAACTCTCTACTCTACTCTACTCTCTCTCTCTGGGGCACGAGCCCTTCCTATGGATGGCAACATATGGATGGTATCACCACAGGGAGAATGGGCTATAAATTAGCACGCGGGCTCAGTGCGGATAGTTGGTTGTTAACGGCTTCTAATGCAGCCGGGACCAACGGCTTTACGTGCCTACAAAACACATACCATATAGGCTGCTATGGTCTGTACTTCAGAAGCACGGCGGAGCTGGAAATGATAAATTTTTGGTTAGCTTAACTTTAGCAATTGCAGACCGAGCGCTTTAACTACTGCCGGCCATCGGATGGGTGACCAAAAATGTATCATCTTGAGCTCCTCTTTTCTTCGGAAGGCACGTAGTCCGCAGCCGTTATTCCCGGCTGCATTAGCAGTCGTTAACAAACACTAATCCGCTATGGGCTCGCGTGGTGGTTTATGGCCCGTTCTCCCGTCCATCCACAGGGAAGGCTCGTGCCCCAGCAGTGGGGACATGAAATGAACTGATGATGGTGATGAAGAAATCTCTGACCTCGACAGGCGGTGCCGCCAGTGCTGGGTAAACATCCGTGTTGTCGACTCGTAGCGTCGCGTTCCTAACCCCGGCCACTTGAACCCAGGCCGCGGCCAACGGGCTCAGGCTTCGGTGGCTGTAACTGCAGTAATGCTCCCCATCCACCGCCCATAGGGTTTCCTTCTCTTCGACTAAAACCTCTATCGTGAAAGGCCGGTCCATTTTAAATGGAAATAATCTGGGGAAGAAACGCCTTGTTACTCATAGATTGTTTCAAGTGATAATTATTGAACGTCTTTTTTGGATATTAAACTGGTTATAGTCAGATGTCATAGAAGACCTTTTCTAGTATTTTATTTTATTTTATTTTAGGAAGACCAACAGCTATTATATATAAATAAACATTTAAATAGCTAGGTACGAAAAGCCATTATTAACAGGTCCTCACAAGTAAAAATCAATACAAATTATAGTGATACACAAACAAAATACACTTTAAACTGCTCTGATAGTAAGTGACAATAAATCCTAAGATACTTCAAGCAGAATCTAAATAACTGAGAAACAGGCAATCTATCTCTAAGTATTTATGAGTTTAATTTTAAGTTTACATTACTTTTACCTTGACAACTGTAAAATATACATGTAATTTATGGCAAAAAATTTACAAATAAATAAAGTATTTTAATTTACTATAATACTCACTTTCTTTGTTTGTACACATATGGTGTTAAATATATAATAAACGATGTACGTTTAACTGCAATATATAGACAGGAAATATAAAAAAAATTGCGTTTCGAACGATTAATAAGTCGACAATTCTTGCAAGTTGTTTTTGATGTTTGTAATTTATCAAACGGACAGCTCCAGCCTGGGAGCTCGTACAATGGCTAATTAAATTCTAAGTGAATTATTAAACCAAGAACGTAATTAACCAAAAAAAAAAAATTCTTTACCTCAATTATGTCGTTTTGGAACGTGTTACGCACTATGCAACCTTACAACAACGAGGTAGAACCACGTTGTTAGTGTTTATGGAAATACAAACTTTGGATAGTCGTCTATGGCCGTTATTGCATTCATCATAATATGTTGAATACATAGTTCTTATTATTTATCGTATTGTTTTAGGTATCACTAACTGTTATTAATCAAATCTTTTGACATTTCAAGTCTGTACGGAAACATCGTATAACTTAATGGTCCTTCGAGTCGGATATTGGAGCTGTTTTCTAAAGTCTACACAAAACTACAAACTGAAAATAATAAACCATTTGTACGGATCTACTCGCGTTTTACGCTTCTCTCTCTATGATCCGAGTGTTTTTTATTTTATTTTAATGAACAAACTTGTGGTATCCTTACACACTCACCTAAAGGAGGTGGTTTCCTCCAATCCCCACTTATCATGGCGGCGTGTATTCCGCACCACGTAGTGTTGCGGCAGGCGTACGTTGAAGTGCACGGCTATCTCGCAACGCCCCTCCGGATCCCCCGTGCCTATGTTGACCGCGAACCTGGAGTTGCAATGAGGACATAGGTATATACGTAGGTCACATAGTTTCAATAATATAGGCAGTTGTTGATAACCTTTTTTTAACTGGGTACAATGCTTTGTGACCAGGGTGATCCCAGGTTATATGGGACTCTTCCTCTCCTCTTCCTTCGTTCAGTAACTAAAAGCTCGACGAGAGGAGGGGAGGTCTTCTAGAAACCTAGTACCATTATTTCTCTGCCGCCCGGGGATTGCATCACGAACTCGGAATCACGAACGACAAGCACCGAGTTCCCCACTCGCAACGGCCCGCTAGAGGAGAGACGGCCGGGATAGTTTAGATTAGAGCTTTAACTAGTCATCTAGTTCGTCGCACCACCACCGATCCTTTACGAATTGTAGGTTATTTTATTAGTTAAGTTTACTATACTGGGTTAGCATAGTGAAAAATAACGCAATATGCACCCAGTATGAATTTGACAATTTACCGCGTTACCTAACTGAAAAACATACAAAATCAACAATCGGTAGACCAAGGTTTCGAACGTGTAAACAAATGCTTTTTTAAATTACCATGGTAAATCTTCACTGGGGGTGCCGGTGCAAACAATATGCGCCCCTATTGACAGAGGTTCGCTCAGTGCCTGGGTGAATTTCACATCACGCGCCTCCGATAGTTGAGTCTGAAACCAAAGATAACACAAATATTAGCACACGGATAAACTTCACAAGCCAGGTGAATATGCTTGTAAGAAATGTTAAGGCGACGCATTGGAAACTTACGTGGCGGGATCTTGATTTTTCCCAACAATTACAAAACATACGAAAGTGATATTTGATGACATGATTTTTCATTTAATTGACTTCATTTTGCTAGTTGCAGAAACACGATTTGTTAACTTTTATAACAAGAAAAAAATATCAAAGTAACCTCTTTGAAAACATAGATTTGCATTTTACAGGCAAACCAGACCGATTAAAGCATCTAAATTTTTGTAGTAGATTAGTCTTAACACACATTTCAATATGCTGTTCAGTTTTTAAAACTTATTTGTAGTTTTGATTAGAAATAAAAAAAAACAGTTTTGCTTATGTTACGGGGCGCAAACGCTCCGTATTAGATTAATTGTTTAGCGATGCGTCGCCTTAATAACTATTTACGTTTATCATTGAGTACGGCAATAACATAATATATAGGCAATCTGCGAGTGTGGTTAGATTTTATGTGTTCGATAACAATTGAATAAGTATTACTGTTACCATTGTTTTTCTTGAGAGGTAAGATTGAAATATTTATTTTTATTTGTGCTTATGCTTATGCATAAATATAAAAAATATTTGCTGCATTCTTGTTTAATCCAAAACATGTTTATTCCGAGAGTTAATAAGATAACTAGTTCCTTTGTAGGATTCCAGGTGAAGTGCGCTTCCAACTTCGGATTTATGGTTACTGTCGGATGGAATAAAGGAAAGGAGCATTGACTTATATTTGAATAGACAAGAACGTTCTTGTAAACTATTTGTTCAAATACTGGGAATTAGAACTAAAGTTCGCTGCAGCGCTAAAACATTTTATTATGCCGTTTCACCAAACTAAAAACATACAGCGCTAGATCGCTAATAGACTATAGTTTTCTCGCGACCAAAACGTTGTAAGCGCCGTGAATTTCAAAGCCCTTACGCGTTTCGTTCAACGTAAAGTAACAAGAGTCGGTCCTATAGATTTTACACCACAGAAGTGACACGGCTATTGTACCTACAATACTTCATTAGAATTCATACTCTATTTCAAAATGCATTAATGAATATATAAAGAGAGCAGATGATGATATAATAAAAAAAATATAAAGTTGAAAAGAAAATAAATTTATTATAATTTGAGCTCAAATTTTTATGTTAGCAATAGTTTAAAATCAATCAATCAAATGTATTTTTACAGTGTCGAAATACGCACGTCGTCATATTTTTTGAACTTTACTATACTAAAAAGAAAGACCATAAAAAAATATATATAAAAATGTCAAACTGGTTAAAAAACAATTAAACAAATCAAAACACAAGTCAAGTCTGCGTTCAAATTTCAGTTACATTTTACCTACATCGATTTGGACATCTGCATGTTTTAGTCTATGATTGTAGAATGCGTCAGTGGCGTCGCATTTAAATGAATAAATACTATTTTTATTGTGGAATTACGATATTATTACCTATTTATTCACTTGAATAATAAGTAGTTTTACTTACTTGACTAAAATTATTATTTTCTCTTCATAATTCACTTTGATTTATCGACTTTTCGATTTATTAGCGTCGCTCCGTTCGCACCCATGCACCATGAATGTCAAAGTCACACTAAACTAAGGTGTACGGACTGCAGTACACCTAAGTCGAACACAGTGAGTGTTCGGAACGCCCTATCTAGTGTAACATATATATCGATGGAAAGGAGTTTAACCTTTTGTGAAATAAATAAAAAACAGTTATACTATTTGTTTCATTTTTATATTGTCCGATTGATGTTATATTTTATTTATTTATTCGTAATCACAACATTACATAGGTAGCAAATAAATCTCTTTGATAGGTAGTATCTACAAAGAGGTACAGCATAAACTTGTTTAAGTTTTTCCGTGTAACTGACAGAAGGTAATATTTCTAGAAGGCACGCGAGCGACGCAGATAGCAGTAAGTATAACTTCAACAAACTAATATGCAAAGAACATCTACCTTCACAAATATTTTCATCACATCGCGATCTTTCAATTTGATACAAACGAAGTAAACATGTTAAAGGCATCGACTCCATAGCCTCATAGATAACAAATTAGGTGTACATTCTACTACTATGAAGTTAGTACTTACCTACGATTAATTATCATATGCTTTGCACGAAATTCTTAACCATGTTCGTAAAACATTGAGTCACACTTGTTTATCGACGGTGAGGTCATCGGGCATTCGACCCATAGGTAAGGTGCCTTTAATTGGTGCCAGGGTTTATTTAATAAGCGGACATACTCAACCCGTTGGCTACTTACTAAGAATACTAATGACATTTTGAATTTAGTGCTCTTCGGACGTAATATTGGCTCCAAAGACTGTGATCGGCCTAGACAACGATCCAAAGTTTATGGTTGTTTGACGTCATTTATTGAACACTAAATTCACGGTTGCTTTATTTCGGGCCCACGTAATTGATACCCAAACAAACAAAGACACTGCTGGTGGAGAACTTGTGATGATCATTTCCAATCCAAAAAAATAATATTTGTATATTTATAAGCAAACAAAAAAAGTTGCGCATTAGTTAATTGTTTAATAGATACGAATAACATATCCGGTGATCCGGTAACCTTTACATAGGTATCCAAATTACAACGGAAATCTTGTCAAGCTTGAGTCCAGCAATGGGAAGTTTCTAAGCTGCTGATGCTGATGATGATCATGATATAAATGCAGAAATATTAAAACTTGGTTGTTTTTTATCGACTTAGATAAAGCTCTTAACTGATGAAACCCTAATTGCTATAGCTATATTTAGTTTAGAATTGCTTCTGTTGTTCGCGTGTTTGCACACAATAAATAAATTACCGCCCAGTAGCCCCACTAGTATCGTGACCTCAATATCCCACGGGTGCCGTGTTTAATCGATCAATACCCGGTACCGAGTTATGATTTCAAATGCCTATCAAGAAGAAAGTAAACAGTAAAATTGATAATTAAATCTTTTTTTAAGATTTTTTTAAGACTGCTTTTAGTTATTTCAAATTGTTATTTTGCCTTTACAGAACTCGGTAAAAAGTTGTTTCTTTGTCAGATAAAAAATACAATAAAACTTAATATTACCTATATTTTAAATACGGGATACAACATAGGGATGAAAGGATTAATGGTTAAGTTAGCATCAATATTATAGCATGGATATATGTAACTTGCACTGCGGGAACAACTTCGAAGTATTTCATTATCAAGTAGATATTAAATTTTACACCGTAATATCTTTTTTGCGATTTCAAAGCAGACTACTTGTTAGAAGTAATTGATGCGTCGTTTTACCTTTAGAATGTTGTACCTTTTTTCTGAACCTGTAGGTAGGTTTCTGTTTTTGTTTTAATTTAAAATTCATAACATAATGTGCTATTTTACGTTGCCAGTCTGTAAATTACATTACTTGTCAAACAAAAACTATCCTTGTTCAATATATGTAATTGGTATTTTTACAACAAGATTATTGTAAAATTAAGTCAGGTTACAATACAGTCAGTGGGACAAAATTGATTGTTGTACCTACCTTAAGTGGTCACTAATATCTTGAAACTCAAGAAAAACCAACCACATTCATTTGATACTAGTGTAAGTAGAGCAGGTCTGTTGTTGGAGTATGTTTTTGTTTAAAATAGTCAAAAAAAACCATTTCGAACTAAGTGCTGCTGCTAACCTACCTGCATTTACGTGAGCAAGTGGAAAAATCGCGATGTCTATAAACGTGATTTAAGTCTGACATGTAGGTAAACACAATGTAGGTATTTTGGATTCGGGAAAATGGTGTTTGCTATCCGACCACATACGCTTTGGTCAATACCTCGAAATTTGTAGTGACATCATACTCGAACGAAGGCCAGAATGAAGATTCTGAAAATAAAACTAAACGTTTGGAGACGCTGACGCTTCGAATAAACAGATTATTTAGATTTCAGTTTCATTAGCACGTTATTTGCACTGCAACTTTTTACTTACTTTTTTCTGGTGACGGTGAAGAGCTTTGTCTCCATCTATGTAAGAATAGGCTAAATGTCGCACTTCAGCCGGACGGAACCCTCAAGTACCTGCAGACACGGTGAAACTAGCTATCTTTATTTCTCTATTGTATTACTTTTATAAGTAAGTATAGTTAATGATAAGTACTAAGCTCATTCAGGAATAGCAAATATCTGCGGACGGGCCTGGTGACTTGTAGAACAGGTTTCAATTTCCGAAACCTACTTCAGGCACCAGTTTCTAGCAAATATGAAACTATCCTTTATTATATCACTAATGGTAATGACTGCCTGTAAACATATTTGTGTGGAAGAAATGGCGATATATAATTATATTTCTTTTTGATCGGTTCAGTAGTTATGGCGTGAAAGCGTAACAAACAAACAAACTCACATTCGCATCTATAACATTATCTATTAGGATTAAGATAGGATAGGATTAGGAATGGCTAGAAAAAGATTTAGGAGTACCGATAAATTGCACTTCACTCAACTGGCCGACGTTCGAGTGGCATATAATACAAACGTACTTCCCATGCAAAATTTCTGCTGATCGCCACAATTTCTATGGGAAGCAAACTATAACGCAAAGATTCGTTAAAACTGATATTTTTCTGGCTTTATGCGATTTCGAACAATATGCGTGTTTGGCATTTTGCGTATCTGACATCATCATCATCATCTCTTCTGGAGACACTGCGGTATATCGGACGTGAAGATATTTCGTAGCTTACCGAACGCTGCCCAGCCTAATGGGATTCGACGATTGACCTCTTTGCTGAAGTTGGACCTACCTAGCTGGACCGTTTGTCCCAGGTAAACATAATCGTCCACAACTTCAAGGGCAGACTCCCCACACTTCAGAGTGGGTACGACACGTGAGTTCGACATAACTTTCGTCTTCTCCATGTTCATTTTAAGACCCACTTGTTGAGAGACTGTTGAGGTCACCGAGCATTGCGCCGAGGTCTTCCAGGGTCTCAGCCATGACCACTATATCGTCAGCAAATCGAAGGCGAGTGATGTATACGCCGTTGACGTTGATGCTGAGTCCTTTCCAGTCCAGAAGCTTGAAACATATCTATATATCTGACATAGGGCGTATAAATCAGAAAACCGAGCATCATTATATTATGTCGTACGCCTCCTGTTAGGAATCGAACACGGGACTATTAAAATCAAAATATATCAAGTGTAAGCAATAATTTAGAAAACAATAATAATACGAGTATGAGCTCTGTGTTACCCCGTGTGGTGCCTAGAGATGGGCAGAGGGTTTAAACCCAGTTGGACAAAAACGGCATAAACTGGACAAATAGGGCAAAAACTAATTGGCGTCCTTTTAAATGCCCAAAAACAGGGTGGAAACTATAGTTGATTAAATTCCAAGGTTATTAAGACTTTTTCGTTAAGTAATGGTAAGATTTACCTAATTATACAAGAATTATATTAGAAACAATGGTAATTACCACAAAGGAGGATCATAAAAGGCCCACGGACAGTCGAAATCCCATAAAAACGTAGTTGCGTTTTCATTTTTAAACGGTACATCCAAACTTAACCAAACTTTGTACACATAATCTAATGCACCACATCTATGCTTATAATTAGATTTTGTTACAAAATATTACGTATTTTTAAGTGGCTGCAAATAATACGTATTTAGCAAAAAAATACTGAAATTAAAAATTCGCTCTTATTTTGTTCTTGGTTAATATTTTCTAACAAAGTCTAATTATGTGCTTAGATTTGGTGCATTGGATTATGTGTACAAAGTTTTGTGAAGTTTCAAAGTCAATGTCAAATATTTTTATTCAAATAAACTTTAGAAAAATGCTTTTGAATCGCCAAAAATTGTTTTACCTACTACCCATTCAGGACGTCTATTTTTTAGCTGTGGAGAATAATGGGCGCAAGAAACTCCACAGCTTTAATATAATATGTAACGACATTTACAGAATTATATGCCGTTACCAAGTTATACAATTTAAAAAACCTTAACAATATTTTAGATTAGAAGTACCTGTTGGAGTGATTGGAGCATTTTAAACCCATGCTGTTTTGTCTTCAATGTAATCAGACACTTTATAATAAGCTTTTTTATAAAGCTTTTCTTTAATGGCGATTTTAAATTTATTAATATCAAGTTTTTGAATATTACTTGGAACTTTATTGTAAAAACGCACACACAGGCCTCTAAATGAATTATTTACTTTGTGGAGCCTAGTATAAGGTACTGCTAGTTTGTTTTTATTTCTGGTGTTTACATTGTGAATATCACTGTTTTAGAAAAAGTTTCAATATTTTTATAAACATACATTAGGTTCTCGTAAATATATTGTGATGCAACTGTCATTATCATTGATCGGAATAGGTAGAGTTTTTTGTAGTACTTGCATCATAACGTTATCAAAGTATGGATAAGCTTCCGGAATCTGGAATGTAAGATTAAATTTTCGTGTCTTAAATTTTAGGTCTCTTATCTTTGTCCAGCGGCGACCAAAGGATAACAATTGATTTGCTAAAGCAAGTACAATACAGCAGGTACTGTACTTGCTTTTGCGCTTACTATGAATAAATTAGATAGTGAAGCGCAGGTATATAATGCAAACTTGAAATGAACGTTTCTATTAGAGAATTTCTTTTTATTTAATTTTTACTATTTGCATGCTTATCTTGCACTGGTCTTAGTACAAGAATGTAAATTGTCGTTACAGTATTGGATTCGAAAAAAATCTTTGTACACATTTATTTAAATCACTCACACACACACACATGTAGATAGTTTTAATTTGAAATATATTTAATGGAGGAGCTCGTTTGTTGGTCCCGGCTGCATTAGCAGTCGTTAATACCCACCAATCCACATTGAGCCCGCATGGTGGGTTATGGCCTAGTCTCCCTAAACCTATATATTCTGTGTGCATCCATAGGGAAGGCCTGTACCCCAGCAGTGGGGGCATTAATAGGTTGTTAAAGCGAAGAAGGGAAAATATTAAATAAATGTATTAAGTTTACCGGATACCATTGCAAAAGTACATGAAAAAACTCTACCTATTCCGATCAATGGTCATTATATTAATATCTTTAAATCTCTCCCTGAGAGAATTACCAGCTTTTAGGTTATAAATTGCTCGAATAGCCCGCTTCTGCAGCACAAAGATAGGTTGAATATCGGCAGCATTGCCCCACAGTAAAATGCCGTACGACTTACGCTATGGAAATAACTAAAGTATACAAGTCTAGCTGTTTCAATGTCAGTGATATGATGATTTTTCATTACTGCATAAGCCGCAGAGCTCATCTACTCGACAATTTATCTATATGTGGGCCCCACTGTAGCTTTGCATCCAACGTAATGCCTAGAAACACTGTGGTGCCCACAAGGTCCACATTCTTATCTTTAATTTTTACACTGGTTTTTACCTCCTTAACGTTGGATAATACAAATCTTATACATTTAGTTTTTCTTTCATTCAATAGCAAATTGTTAACACTAAACCAATAAACTATCTTTGAGACAGCATTGTTTACATCGTCATCAATCAGCTGTCGTCGTTTCACTTTGAATAAAAGTGAGGTATCATCTGCAAACAATACTATCTCATGGTTGTCTTTTACAAAGTAAGGCAAGTCGGTAATATAAATTAAAAATAAGAAAGGACCAAGAATTGAACCCTGTGGAACTCGCATTGTAACCACCGATCCCGGAGATCTTTTACCGTTAACATCAACCCTCTGAATCCTATCACTCAAATATGAGATAAGAAGATTCAGTGATGCATCTCTAATTCCATAGTGGTAGAGCTTCCTGACCAGGGTTTCATGTAAAACACAATCAAAGGCCTTGGATAAATCACAAAAAACCCCTAGTGCATCGTGTGAATCCTCCCAGGCATTAAATATTTGAAGTAAAAGCTCAACACCAGCGTCAATAGTCGAGCGACCCCTAGTGAAACCATGTTGTCTAGAATGTAAAAGTTTATTTCTAGAAAAATTAACTTGAATTTGGTCAAAAATTATCTTTTCAAATATTTTACTAAATGTGGGTAACACAGAAATTGGTCTAAAGTTAGTGGGGTCACATGTGCTACCTGATTTAAATATTGGAATTACTTTACTGTGCTTCATTAGGTCAGGAAAAACACCACAGTCAATGCATTATTAAATATGCAAGCTAACCAATTTGGTTGTACAGTTTAAAAATGAAAACTAAACTAGTTTGTATGGGACTTCAACCGTCTGTGGGACCCTAACTAATTTCATAAAAATCACAGATTTATTGTTTATCGATGAAAACTAAACAACAATAAAAAAAACTAAAACTATTTAGCTGATTCCCATGTTACAGTTATCAATTAAAATCACAGTCGGTATTATTTAAATCAACATTTTACCGTACATGCTAATAGTAATAGATTCGTGCCTGCTAATCAATATCACTATCATAATAAAGAGGATCAATTGGGACAAATTCAAATGTTCTGGATGTAGAAGTTGATACTTGCAGTTCGTTTGAAGCTGTTTCATTAGTCGTGTCTACGTCAGTTTCGTCATCTGATGCATTCTCTACATAAACATCTTTATCGTCCAAAGTTAAACGATCATCCAAGAAACTGTCTCTGTACAATAGAGACTCTGGTATATACCAGCCCCGCGAACACGGATCTTTTATCGACTGATAAAGTGACATTAGACGATAAAATTTGACAGTTCAAGTCGACAAAAATGAAACTTTGGCGGCTCTTTCTGTAGTAAGACGGATCCTCTTCGCACTACACGCTGATGTACAGGGTGCAATAAGTATACGAACAGCTATTTTACTCAGAGCAGTAGACCCACAAATGCCTCTCCACCACAAGATCTCACTACAGGATCAACAGTTTGTGCAGCTTTCCATGTAAACTGCTTACTCCACAAACCACCTAGTCCTCTATATTGAGCCAAGTCAGCTAAACTATCGATATTTAAACTATTCCCAAGATCATTAATGAACTCCATCGCGTCAACCTCCTGATTCTGATCAAGTTCATGTCCTAAAAAATAATGAAAATATAATGATAAATAAAAAGCTACGTAAAGTACGTACGTACGCTAAGTGATCATCTAAACTTTTGTTTTTTTCACTAGACATGTCCATGTGTATGTGTGTTTCGGTACTATGTAAACTTATTTACGTATTTACCTGATCTTAAGCTGGTGGTGCCCAAAATATGTTTTAATTTATTAATCTGTGGTTTAAATTGGAACACAAAACAGGTTTCCGCATATCGCCAAGCATAAAAATAGGTATGTGTTTACAAAACAACGTATTTGTAGTTCGAATTATAGTTTTACTTTACAAAAAAACACTTTAAAGTAATTTGAACATAGTATGATGTAAAAAATTGTGAGATTTCCCAATTAAAATAAATGCCCTGTTTTGGGACGTTTATTGGGCGTAAATGGACGTTTATTCGGCATTTACTCAATACGTCCTTAAATGCCCTGGCAAAAACCCATCTCTAGTGGTGCCGGGGATAAAGAATTGCACCACCCCATCTCTTCCCGTGGGTGTCGTAAAAGCCGACTAAGGGACCATTCCAGAGAATGGGCAGCAGCATCTCTCTGAGGTTACCCTCAACCTACTGCGATCGCCAACTCGCCTGCCAAGCGTGGCGATTACGGCAAATACCCCTCATATTCTTGGGGGAGGCCTTTATCCAGCAGTGGACGTCTTTTGGCTGAGATGATCATGAGCTCTGTGTTAGATGGCATGATGACAATACGGGAGATGTTTAAAGTTTACTTTAACTCTGATATGGGTGGGTCTTATAGACCGGTGCCGGTAGTCTAGCCACTAGACCACAGAAGGTATTTTATTTAAAAATACTTAGGTGAATTTATATTCGTAAAAAGATAGGCGTTTCTACCTAGCCTTTTCATTACTTACCATAGGAGAAAACATAAAGAACCAGCGTTTCCCCCTTGTGGTTTAAAAAACAAAGACCTACATAATAATCAAAAAGTCGAATGTAAAGTTGATAGGACGGTGTTAAAAAAGCAACACTACGGAAAGAAACATAGCTGGCGTTCCAGTTTTTTTTGTTAACGTTTTTTAATAATTGCGGTCAGAGGGTGGCGTATCTAGTGGGAGATCGGGGAATAGCAACTAGCAAAGGGCGCGTAAAGGTTACCACTGAGTAGCGGGTAGCTATATTTCCATATTTCTCAACATTTACTTGGATGACTATCAGAAATATTCTGTACTAGCGGCCGCTCGCAGTTTCACCCGCGTGGTTCCCGTTCCTGTGGGAATATCGGGATAAAAACTATCCTATGTGTTAATCCAGGTTATAAACTATCTGTATGCCGAATTTCATCCAAATCCATTCAGTAGTTTATACGGGAAAGAGTAACAAACATGTATCCATACTTACAAATTTTCGCGTTTATAATATTAGTAGGATAAATGAAACTTCGCTTATGCCAGCTAGCGATTGCTTAGCGCATTGTTTTCTCCCTTCTGCAGATTCTTTCAATGCTTTTCCACTTAGACAGAATTAGACCGGTCATTTTCCTTAAATTAGGTCAAAGACAACAACGTACAAGTCGCTGATGGCTACCATAACGCAGAAGAATGAGGATACCAAGAATTTCATAAAATCCGATACCTACCACGAAATCACGGAAGATGTCAAATATTGTAATCTCTAAGCTACGTCTTCTTATTGAAATCTTTTACTGTTATGATGACAAAATAATGCCCCATTTTTAATAATACGTCGTTTCAGTAGAATCTAATAAAATTTAGGGCTTTCACGAAATGCCGGGTATCCTTATTTCTCGGCGACATACCTACACAGAAAACCCGGTTCACTCGCTTATCTGATACAAGAAACAACTTCTCACAGAAAAGGAGGGTGTTTTCCCTTCGCCTACGACTAGGTCAACCAGAGCCAATGGTCAGGACCTTTAGAGACGCCTTCAAGCACCCCAGAAAATCTAGTAAGGTACCTAGGTCTTGGGACACGCTCGCGTAATACTAACTTTGAGGGATCTATGGCATAAAGAACCACTGTTTTTCTCGTTGTCTCGCCGCCTGGCGATCAACTCTTCATTAAAAATTATTCTGATTAACTGTCAAGTGAAAGCGATAAAGACAGTGAGAAGTTACCTAATTAGTATCCAATTAGTTTAGGTAAGTGTGTGTGTATATAAAAATGTTATGTGTGCCCCGTGGGTAGGTATTATATTTTATTTAAAATTAAACACGAAAGTAATAATATAGTTCTCTGAATATATCGAGGTAATTGTAGCTCCATTGCAACCGTGTTGCAAGGAGGATAACTGTAGGTAGGTACCTACCTACAATGTGATATCGTATTATGTTTCCCCCTTTCCAAACTATTTAGTATAACGAAAAATTTATGAAGTACTTACTGAAGTCATAATAACTCATAACTTCTTTAATATTGTTTTTGACTACCTTCTTAGTGCACCAACAAAGTTTTGTGCCAGGGATGGTACCTAGACCCCGTTAATAAACTATTGTCTATTTATGTTCTTCCTCTTTCCTAAGCAGGGAAAAAAAATATTAATAATAATAATAATATAATATAAATATTTTTTCAATGTTAAGGATATTACACGTTGTGTTGGTACTAAAGTGGCAGTGCAGTTGTATCATTAACGAGTCATGATGACAAATAGTAGCTACATATATGTTGTGATATGTATTCCCTCCACATATGGCTATGAATATTGCATATTCCGCTAACATAGTCTAACTTTAAAAGTTTAATGTTTCCTTAAAAACCAAAGTAATGAGATGAATTTAAGAACATTTTTTTCACATTTTACCAAAGTAACAGGTACAGTAACATCATGAACGTCTTCTTCAGGAGGTCTTGGGCGGCAAAATAGATGTCGGCAAAAAGCGCCACAACCACATCTCTCACCACAGACCATTACTTCAGACTATGCACTGGTTTATTCTAAGAACACTCATAATACGAGTAGCACTACGCTACTTGTATTTGTGGCACACAGAACCGCATTCTCACGAAAATATCCGCTCGGGTCGCGCGCAAGCGAGCGTCTGCCACTCGCTTCGCTAGGAAACTGTGTTTGGGTTGTGTTTTCTTATAACGACTGACTGACGATTGCATTGTAAACGAGGACGTAATCAGCGCTATCTTTTTTTCGACGTGACTCTTTGTGATTCACACTTCGCTGAAGGTTTATTACCTGGATCAGAATATCACAAAGGCGTGGGACTTTTTCTAAATAACTCCATGTATTATTTATTATAATAAGTAATGCGGTGTTACTGCATGTCAATGAAGGCCAACTAACTTGTAGTTACTACCTTCTATTGCTAGAGAGAAAAGTTTCTAGACGGCAAACAGCATGATAACGATAGTATTTAGTGGCGACGCTAGAGGGCGTAAAATTTGTTTACATTTCCACATAGAAGTGTTGCCAGATATATAAAGGCAAACTTGAGTACTTACCTACTGATTTTAAATTATACGTTTTAAATAATAAAATAACTAATTAGTAAATAAGGAAACTAAAGAAATTATAAGCATTTTTTCAAAAGAAACGAACACAGAATAAACATAGATCCAGTGCTAACAAATTTAAAAAACCGATCTATGAGGCATCGCATCTGAATGTATTTTCGTTGAACGATTGAGCTGAATGAACGAAGTTAAATAAATAGTACATAACAGCTGACAGGTAGGTACCAACTTAATTTATTTTGGTTAAAATTAAAAGATAAGCCATTATGATGTAGGTAATATTAGGTATCCATGAAGATAACAATAAACCCACAAACATCGTTTATGTGTGTGTGCTTTAAATTGGTTATAGCTATCGTCACTTCAATCACCCTTAAATACCACTAAGGAAACGCTATAGGTAAACAAATTCCATTTCACCATAACAGGTTCCTATGTTAGAAATTGTGGCTATTGGCATTCTACTTACGAAAACTTAAGTATTATTATAAAATAATGTAGTTCAATATCCACTAACCTCAAAATCCAAGGCATCTTCAGCAAAATCGTACTCAATAAAATCTCTGGGTATAGTACCTTCTTGGACATCGTAGTCCATTTTAACACAATTGACACAACTTAACACTCCAATGGGCATGTCCTTTCACCGATAGGGCTAATTTAATTAGCCGAAACGTCTCACTTCAGTGGGAGTGAAGTGTAACACTAAAACAAAAGTGAATCAAAATACTCCACACAATTCATTTAGTAGTTAAGTACACAAACAAACAAAGCTTATCGAAGGAAAATTATTAAAAGGACCAAGATAACGAAGCAACCACAACATTACGGATAAAATACCCACTAGGGAAAATCGATCCATTTTAGAAATAATTATGTTATTTTTAACTTTCTATTTGTATATCGGATAAAATAATGATAATTTGTACTTTTCATTTTTGATAGCTAAACTATAGCACTAACGTATTATAGGTAGGTACCTAACTAGATACAAGATAAACAGCGATCGCTATCCGCGACATATGCAAATGCTGGGTTACCACATTAGATAAAAAATCTCCAGTAGGTAGTTTAATTAAAATATCTAAGAGGAGGATATGTATTTTGATTCTTTTTGAAGATAAACGTGATAATTCCATAGAGACTGGAAGTATTTGCTAATTAAAGGCAGTTGACTAGAAAAAGGTAGCAATATTAATATTATGCCTTTTAAAAATTGTTGCAGATTGGGACAAATTGCCGAATTTTATCCCAAAATTCCATTCTAAACAATACAGATCTTTGAATTTAATATACTATTTAAAGTAAAAAGTTAAAAAACGCTTTCTAAAGATACAAAAAAGATATTATTTTGCAATCGTATTCATTAGAAAAACTCCAAAATAATAATTTTCTAACTAAAGGAAAATGATTCAGTATATTCGTGAAAACAACCTACAGATATAGTACGAGTAGAACGAATTTATTATCCCTTGTAGGTAATTAAAAATAAAAATATCATGATTAAAATAATCATGATATATATATAATTTTACGCAAATATTGTTGCGAACAAATTACAATTTGTTGTTTGTTGATGTAGATGACGTAGTTGTCGACATTTAATGTGGCTCCTTTGGCTTATTATAAAGTAAAAGTAGATGGTGTTGATTAATTTCGGCGAGTTGGATTGAGCCACGATAGTATAGTTGGCAGTGCACCTGACCCGGCATGTCATGGGGTGCGGGTTCGAATCCTGCTCATGGAATTTTTTCAACACTGTCTTTTTCAAATAAATCAGATTAAAATTTAAAAAACATCAACGTTTTTACCAAATGAGAACTTTAACCGGTTTTAAACTGGGAATGTCGCATTTTTGTTCATTGTTATCATTATCAGTTGTGAACCTTTTCTTTTAGTCCACGCATTGAAAAAGCAACGCAAAAGATGAATGTTGACAGTAGCTATACAGGGTGTAATCGTTAAGTGTGTCCAGGCGATTATTCCGTAACTATTACAGATATCAAAAAACTTTAAACTGATATCGAAAGTACGTTACATAATGAGTAAAATGACATCAATAACTTTTTTTAAATCAAACGAGAAGTACCTATGCAAAATTTTGACATTAAAAACCCCCATACATTTAGTATGACATTAGTAGAAAGGTTTTAGTTTCCTTATTTTAAAAGGTTATTTTAGCTTAGTACTAGTTGGTGGTCGGCTGGGGGACAGTTTTGTTTCATTTAAACTTTCATAGTTGTTCCATTATTTCCACTTTTTTATTGTAAAAGCCCCACCCGACTTCAGTAGACCTTTTTTAAAACTGTCGGTCGGTCGGTTAAAAAGCCGAACTTAATATAGGTTAGTATCGGTAGGGATAATCCTGAAACAATTCATAATTTTTATTGAAAAATCCATAAGTGGATTGATTAAATTATTAATTGATTAGTTATTACTTTAAAAATAACGATTTCCCTAGAAAAACCTTCTTCCCTTTTTTAACAGACTTCAAAAAAGGAGGAGGTTACTCAATTTGACTCGTATATATATATTTTTTTTTATGTGTATTCGCGGATAACGTCATCGTTTATGAACCGATTTTGATGATTCTTTTTTTGTTGGAAAGGAGATATCCCAAGGGTGGTACCATGATAAGGAAACCAGGATCTGATGATGGCACCCCTAAGAAATCGTAGGGAACTTTCGAAAATTGTAGGGGCGACTAGTGCGTTTGTTAATGTTTTCATTAAGTATTTTAAAGCACTATACTACTTAATGAAGGCCTGGAGTCGATCTGATGATGGAGCCGAAAGACAGTCGAGGGAAGTCCTCAACGATTTACAGCAATTACATGGTGTTTGGGCGTGATTAATTTGTATTGATGAGAACTTTACACCTAGATGGGTTGTGACTGCCATTAGGGGTCTGATGATGAAGACGAAGGACAGTCAAGGGAACTCCTCAACGTTTTACAGTAGCTACCTTGTGTTTGGTCTTAATTCATTTCCATTGATAATAACTATGGACCCATATGGGTTATAAGTGCCATTACAGGTCTGATGATGAAGACCATAGACAGTCGAGGGAATTCCTCAACGATTTACAGCAGTTACCTTTTGTTGGGCTTACTTCATACGGTTCAATATGGCAAAATGTTTAGTTCGTACAAAAATCCTAATTAAGATTGAAGTTTTACATAGGAATACCACTACCTACTAGGCCATCGCTTCCTCATCCGAGAAGCATCTTTGTTAGGTCTACGACTGGCATCACTAAAAATCTTAAAATAAAATAATTTTTAACAATAAAAAACCGACTTCAAAAAACAGGAAACTTAAAAAGTAAAAACAGCTCTAAAAACCAATAAATAATATTAAAATCATATTATTAATTACCTAGATACGCATGTCAGTTTAAAAAAATGTCTACTGAAGTCGGGTGGGGCCTTTACAATAAAAAAGTGGAGATAATGGAACAACTATAAAAATGTTTATATAATTTTTAACGCAAATTTTGTTGCGAACAAATTACAAAAACACAAATGTTGAAAAAATTTTTTGAAAAAATTTCCACGAGCAGGGTTTGAACCTGCACCCTTCTGACATACCGGGTCAGGTGCTCTTCCAATTGAGCTATCGTGGTTCTAACCAGCCCGCCGAAATTATTCAACACTATTTACTTTTTTACTTTGAAAGCCAAAGGCGCCCATTCAATGTTAACAACTACCGTCATTAACATCCGATCATAATATTTTTACAAATACTAAAGATCAGTTAAGAAGTAGGCAAGCTATTTATAAATGTTTATATAATTTTTAACGCAAATTTTGTTGCGAACAAATTACAAAAACACAAATGTTGAAAAAATTTCCACGAGCAGGGTTTGAACCTGCACCCTTCTGACATACCGGGTCAGGTGCTCTTCCAATTGAGCTATCGTGGTTCTAACCAGCCCGCCGAAATTATTCAACACTATTTACTTTTTTACTTTGAAAGCCAAAGGCGCCCATTCAATGTTAACAACTACCGTCATTAACATCCGATCATAATATTTTTACAAATACTAAAGATCAGTTAAGAAGTAGGCAAGCTATTTATAAATGTTTATATAATTTTTAACGCAAATTTTGTTGCGAACAAATTACAAAAAAAACACAAATGTTGAAAAAATTTCCACGAGCAGGGTTTGAACCTGCACCCTTCTGACATACCGGGTCAGGTGCTCTTCCAATTGAGCTATCGTGGTTCTAACCAGCCCGCCGAAATTATTCAACACTATTTACTTTTTTACTTTGAAAGCCAAAGGCGCCCATTCAATGTTAACAACTACCGTCATTAACATCCGATCATAATATTTTTACAAATACTAAAGATCAGTTAAGAAGTAGGCAAGCTATTTATAAATGTTTATATAATTTTTAACGCAAATTTTGTTGCGAACAAATTACAAAAACACAAATGTTGAAAAAATTTCCACGAGCAGGGTTTGAACCTGCACCCTTCTGACATACCGGGTCAGGTGCTCTTCCAATTGAGCTATCGTGGTTCTAACCAGCCCGCCGAAATTATTCAACACTATTTACTTTTTTACTTTGAAAGCCAAAGGCGCCCATTCAATGTTAACAACTACCGTCATTAACATCCGATCATAATATTTTTACAAATACTAAAGATCAGTTAAGAAGTAGGCAAGCTATTTATAAATGTTTATATAATTTTTAACGCAAATTTTGTTGCGAACAAATTACAAAAACACAAATGTTGAAAAAATTTCCACGAGCAGGGTTTGAACCTGCACCCTTCTGACATACCGGGTCAGGTGCTCTTCCAATTGAGCTATCGTGGTTCTAACCAGCCCGCCGAAATTATTCAACACTATTTACTTTTTTACTTTGAAAGCCAAAGGCGCCCATTCAATGTTAACAACTACCGTCATTAACATCCGATCATAATATTTTTACAAATACTAAAGATCAGTTAAGAAGTAGGCAAGCTATTTATAAATGTTTATATAATTTTTAACGCAAATTTTGTTGCGAACAAATTACAAAAACACAAATGTTGAAAAAATTTCCACGAGCAGGGTTTGAACCTGCACCCTTCTGACATACCGGGTCAGGTGCTCTTCCAATTGAGCTATCGTGGTTCTAACCAGCCCGCCGAAATTATTCAACACTATTTACTTTTTTACTTTGAAAGCCAAAGGCGCCCATTCAATGTTAACAACTACCGTCATTAACATCCGATCATAATATTTTTACAAATACTAAAGATCAGTTAAGAAGTAGGCAAGCTATTTATAAATGTTTATATAATTTTTAACGCAAATTTTGTTGCTAACAAATTACAAAAACACAAATGTTGAAAAAATTTCCACGAGCAGGGTTTGAACCTGCACCCTTCTGACATACCGGGTCAGGTGCTCTTCCAATTGAGCTATCGTGGTTCTAACCAGCCCGCCGAAATTATTCAACACTATTTACTTTTTTACTTTGAAAGCCAAAGGCGCCCATTCAATGTTAACAACTACCGTCATTAACATCCGATCATAATATTTTTACAAATACTAAAGATCAGTTAAGAAGTAGGCAAGCTATTTATAAATGTTTATATAATTTTTAACGCAAATTTTGTTGCGAACAAATTACAAAAACACAAATGTTGAAAAAATTTCCACGAGCAGGGTTTGAACCTGCACCCTTCTAACATACCGGGTCAGGTGCTCTTCCAATTGAGCTATCGTGGTTCTAACCAGCCCGCCGAAATTATTCAACACTATTTACTTTTTTACTTTGAAAGCCAAAGGCGCCCATTCAATGTTAACAACTACCGTCATTAACATCCGATCATAATATTTTTACAAATAGCACTAGCATGGCTGGTTAGAACCACGATAGCTCAATTGGAAGAGCACCTGACCCGGTATGTCAGAAGGGTGCAGGTTCAAACCCTGCTCGTGGAAATTTTTTCAACATTTGTGTTTTTGTAATTTGTTCGCAACAAAATTTGCGTTAAAAATTATATAAACATTTATAAATAGCTTGCCTACTTCTTAACTGATCTTTAGTATTTGTAAAAATATTATGATCGGATGTTAATGACGGTAGTTGTTAACATTGAATGGGCGCCTTTGGCTTTCAAAGTAAAAAAGTAAATAGTGTTGAATAATTTCGGCGGGCTGGTTAGAACCACGATAGCTCAATTGGAAGAGCACCTGACCCGGTATGTCAGAAGGGTGCAGGTTCAAACCCTGCTCGTGGAAATTTTTTCAACATTTGTGTTTTTGTAATTTGTTCGCAACAAAATTTGCGTTAAAAATTATATAAACATTTATAAATAGCTTGCCTACTTCTTAACTGATCTTTAGTATTTGTAAAAATATTATGATCGGATGTTAATGACGGTAGTTGTTAACATTGAATGGGCGCCTTTGGCTTTCAAAGTAAAAAAGTAAATAGTGTTGAATAATTTCGGCGGGCTGGTTAGAACCACGATAGCTCAATTGGAAGAGCACCTGACCCGGTATGTCAGAAGGGTGCAGGTTCAAACCCTGCTCGTGGAATTTTTTCAACATTTGTGTTTTTGTAATTTGTTCGCAACAAAATTTGCGTTAAAAATTATATAAACATTTATAAATAGCTTGCCTACTTCTTAACTGATCTTTAGTATTTGTAAAAATATTATGATCGGATGTTAATGACGGTAGTTGTTAACATTGAATGGGCGCCTTTGGCTTTCAAAGTAAAAAAGTAAATAGTGTTGAATAATTTCGGCGGGCTGGTTAGAACCACGATAGCTCAATTGGAAGAGCACCTGACCCGGTATGTCAGAAGGGTGCAGGTTCAAACCCTGCTCGTGGAAATTTTTTCAACATTTGTGTTTTTGTAATTTGTTCGCAACAAAATTTGCGTTAAAAATTATATAAACATTTATAAATAGCTTGCCTACTTCTTAACTGATCTTTAGTATTTGTAAAAATATTATGATCGGATGTTAATGACGGTAGTTGTTAACATTGAATGGGCGCCTTTGGCTTTCAAAGTAAAAAAGTAAATAGTGTTGAATAATTTCGGCGGGCTGGTTAGAACCACGATAGCCCAATTGGAAGAGCACCTGACCCGGTATGTCAGAAGGGTGCAGGTTCAAACCCTGCTCGTGGAAATTTTTTCAACATTTGTGTTTTTGTAATTTGTTCGCAACAAAATTTGCGTTAAAAATTATATAAACATTTATAAATAGCTTGCCTACTTCTTAACTGATCTTTAGTATTTGTAAAAATATTATGATCGGATGTTAATGACGGTAGTTGTTAACATTGAATGGGCGCCTTTGGCTTTCAAAGTAAAAAAGTAAATAGTGTTGAATAATTTCGGCGGGCTGGTTAGAACCACGATAGCTCAATTGGAAGAGCACCTGACCCGGTATGTCAGAAGGGTGCAGGTTCAAACCCTGCTCGTGGAAATTTTTTCAACATTTGTGTTTTTGTAATTTGTTCGCAACAAAATTTGCGTTAAAAATTATATAAACATTTATAAATAGCTTGCCTACTTCTTAACTGATCTTTAGTATTTGTAAAAATATTATGATCGGATGTTAATGACGGTAGTTGTTAACATTGAATGGGCGCCTTTGGCTTTCAAAGTAAAAAAGTAAATAGTGTTGAATAATTTCGGCGGGCTGGTTAGAACCACGATAGCTCAATTGGAAGAGCACCTGACCCGGTATGTCAGAAGGGTGCAGGTTCAAACCCTGCTCGTGGAAATTTTTTCAACATTTGTGTTTTTGTAATTTGTTCGCAACAAAATTTGCGTTAAAAATTATATAAACATTTATAAATAGCTTGCCTACTTCTTAACTGATCTTTAGTATTTGTAAAAATATTATGATCGGATGTTAATGACGGTAGTTGTTAACATTGAATGGGCGCCTTTGGCTTTCAAAGTAAAAAAGTAAATAGTGTTGAATAATTTCGGCGGGCTGGTTAGAACCACGATAGCTCAATTGGAAGAGCACCTGACCCGGTATGTCAGAAGGGTGCAGGTTCAAACCCTGCTCGTGGAAATTTTTTCAACATTTGTGTTTTTGTAATTTGTTCGCAACAAAATTTGCGTTAAAAATTATATAAACATTTATAAATAGCTTGCCTACTTCTTAACTGATCTTTAGTATTTGTAAAAATATTATGATCGGATGTTAATGACGGTAGTTGTTAACATTGAATGGGCGCCTTTGGCTTTCAAAGTAAAAAAGTAAATAGTGTTGAATAATTTCGGCGGGCTGGTTAGAACCACGATAGCTCAATTGGAAGAGCACCTGACCCGGTATGTCAGAAGGGTGCAGGTTCAAACCCTGCTCGTGGAAATTTTTTCAACATTTGTGTTTTTTTTACAACTATAAAAGTTTAAATGAAACAAAATTGTTTCCCAGCCGACCACCAACCACTCGACTTTAATAGACATTTTTTTAAACTGACATGCGTATCTAGGTAATTAATAATATGATTTCAATATTATTTATTGCTTTTTAAAGCTGTTTTGCCCACGTGTTGCCCACGTGACAAGTCGTGTTGCCCACGTGAGTAAAGCCGCGACCAAAAGCTAGTAATTTATAAACTTATCGCAACGGTCTCGTTCGTGTAATAAAGGTAGAATAGTTTATACAGGGTGAGTTATCCAAATGGGTCAGTATGGTAACATACGAAAATCTGAGATAAGAAAATTTGATAATAATATAAGGAATTATGTGGTAGATATCAGCGTATTTAAAAAGGATCATCGACCATTACGTCATTGGGCCAGCCTTTATGGCTTTTGTACTAATTGTCCTCTTTCGTTGAAGTGGCTCGTTTATTAAAGGCTAAGGAAGTAACGAAAAGAAAATAAAATTAAAGACGATTTTTAAATGTTTTATTGTATTTATTAAAAAGTATAAAAGTATCATTTCCTTATCTTACCTTACAGCTAAAATTTATGAATGCTTTGGCGAATCAATACAACTGTTGTTTCCGTCCCGCAATCTGTAAAAAAAAAAGAAATTTGAAGACAGTGTAGATTTTTGTAGATCATGGAAGCAATTTTGCTTCCCCGTATTGGCGTAGTTACAACAAAAACCCAACAAACCTGCAATGATTATTCATGAAGATTTATAGGATATTTTCTTAGGAGGCGCCTGAAACAAAAAAAACATTAATAAAAAGAACAATAGTCAATATTCTTATCATCATCATTATTTCAGCCAAAAGACATACACTGCTGGACAAAGGCCTCCCCCAAAGATTTAACCGCCTCTGTGGTCCATGGCTAAGACCACCGGTTTAGACCCAGAGGTCCCTGGTTCGTTTTCCAGCGGGGGTTTGTGTACTCGGTATGGTTGGTGGTAGGGCTTGTTTGTCCGCCTGACTAGCTACCACCATCTTATCTAATTATGTCGCCATAACATCAATGTTTCTAGCATTGTTGTGTTCCGGCAGCTAGAGATAAGATAGCCAGTGCCTCACTAGTTGAGGATCCCGTTGGAATAAAATGATGGAAGCGCTAAGTGCGCTTCCATCATTTTATTCCAACGTAGAACTTGTGGAGATGGTGCGATTATACGCAATAAGTGGGAACAGTCTACGTCGAGCCGTGGTCATGTTCGTGCAAATGTTTCCAAACAGACCAACTCCATCGCGCGAGGTAATGCTTGCTGCTACGCAACGACTGAGGGATCATGGCCAGTTCATCGTTCCTTGACATGCGCAGGGTCGCGGCAGTGTGGGCCTCTCAGTCGGTTTGCAAGAGCAAATCCTCGAATACTTCGAGAGGGAACCACGTGCCAGTACTCGTGATGCTGGCCGCCGCTTCAATGTCCACCACACGTCAACAAGTCTGGCGGCTTCTCAATTCGGAGCAACAATACCCGTTCCACTTCAGAAGAGTTCAAGTATTGAACGAGCAAGACCATGCCGCCCGGGTCACTTTTTGTCACTGGGTACTAGAACACCGAGAAGCCAGCATTTTATGGACGGACGAGTATATGTTTACGCGGATCGGCGTTTACAACGTCCACAATGAACATTGGTGTGCTCACCGCGAACACAACCCTTATAAGACCAAAAAAGATTCGTTCCAGCATAGGTTTAGCATCAATGTGTGGGCTGGCATTGTTGGTAGACATTTACTCGGGCCCTTTTTTATCGAGGGTTGTCTCAATAGCCACTTTACGTAAGGTCGTCGACTTAACGTCCGCCCGCTGCGCTCTAATCTACCTACTACGGTCCGCGCTCTTATTCTCGTCAGGCGACGGTCGCTATTCTGATTTACACCGACATCGTTTTATTAATCAATCGGTTCCTTATTACTTGATCGATGTCGAAAGTATTTTTTAGTAATTACGATCAGCTGTAAATTTATGGCGGGAATGCAAATCTGAAGTTGTATAAAAAAACATCTCTGCAACGACCGGTTTATGAAACCAGCGGCTTCCCGCGACCTTTACCAGATCGTCGGTCCACCTTGTTGGAGGCCTGCCCACACTGCGCTTTCCGATACGCGGTCGCCGCTCGAGGACTTTTCCGCCCCAGCGGCCATCAGTCCTGCGAGCGATGTGCCCTGCCCACTGCCACTTGAGTTTAGCAACTCTTCGGGCTATGTCGGTAACCTTTGTTCTTCTGTGGATCGCAACATTTCTTATTCAATCGCGCAGAGAAACCCCGAGCTTAGCCCTCTTCATTGCTCTTTGAGTGACCTTAAGCCTTCTTATGAGGCCCATTTAGTGAGTGACCTTGTTTTTTGTTTCCGAGACTTGAGTTTAAGTTATTTTCAATGAAAAAGTTCTCTTCTATACAGGGTGTTGGTACAACCCGTATAATCCCGTGCCATAGTGCTCCTGAAAATTGTAAACATGCCTGAAAAGCATTGTTCTTGGTGTTCAACCTCATGGTCCAGAAAAAAAAACAGAAGCAAAGCATGTCAGGGTTGTACAAAAATTAAGTTTCGGTATTCCATACAAATTTCAAACTTCTAATTCTTCCTGGTTTGAAAGTTAGAGCATTGAAGTAGGGCCGCGTCCCGCCGTCTATAGAGCTGCCTTTCACTAGCTTAACACCCGCTGCAATATTTGGACTGCATCGGATTATGTATAAGAGTCCTTACCAGGTCGGGGTGCACCGCTTGCAAATGCTGCAGCACCTTAGCGCAGGGGCTCGCAGGACCGCGTCCCGCCGTCTATAGAGCTACCTTTCCCTAGCTCCATACCAGCCACAACATTTGACCGCATACCATTCCCCAGCTGTGAATGAGAGTTCTCACCAGGTCGGGGTGCGCCGCTCGCATGTGCTGAAGCATCTTAGCGCGGGTGACGTACTGGCGAGGGCAAGCGGGGCACGCCGAGGGCTCGCAGGACCGCGTCCCGCCGTCTATCGAGCCGCCCTTCACTAGCTCCACACCTGCCAAAGGAATAAGCGATAATAACAAAACATATAATCGCAGTCACAGGCACACAGTCATCAAATAAGTAGGAACAATACTTTGTCCATATGGAGAACATTAATAAAAAGGTCACAATCACTTTAAATATAAAACGACCACAATCAATCTGCTACATAGCACTTGCAAGTCCAGACTACAAATTACGCATGCGTGCGGATTGCGGAGCGTATGAGAAAATCCTTAAGCGCACGCTCGCACTCCGAATAAGTTCGAACTTTTCGATCTAGTTTTTCGTCCTGCATGTGCGCTACGGACTCCGCTGGCGAGATGCTCCTGCTGGAGAGTGTATTGAAGTGGCGAAGAGTAATCATTACCGATTGCTGGCGGCGCGGTACAGCTTGGGGCACGCCACGCACGGTTAGTGGCGGACGGCCGCTGCATGAATGAGTGTTGTGAATGAACGGAATGAACGTACCGGGGTGGTGGCGGCGCACGTGGCGGTCGCGCTTGCTGGCGGCGCGGTACAGCTTGGGGCACACCACGCACGGGTAGTGGCGGACGGCCGCTGCATGAATGAGTGTAGTGAATGAACGGAATGAACGTACCGGGGTGGTGGCGGCGCACGTGGCGGTCGCGCTTGCTGGCGGCGCGGTACAACTTGGGGCACGCCACGCACGGGTAGTGGCGGACGCGCCGTTCCATAGGAAGGGGCACGCGAGCGCTCTTGTGCACCCGCCACATGTGGTTCACGAGCATGCCGCGACGCTGCACACACATTACAACGGTATAGCTAAATAAATTGACAGTTGGTAGAATTGTGCAGTGGCAGGATTCAGCCTTTTTTTATCAGGCGGCTATAAGGCGGGCGCTGCAATACGCACATTTTTATTAACATAACATAACATTGTTAAAAAAATGAACACAAAAAATTTTGTTTAAAGACATTGGAAAAATCGTGATTTGTTCATGAACAAATCGTTTCTAGAGGACCACGCACCAACAATATTGTGGATTTAGCTGTTTTTCAAGGTTTTTTTGTTGTACTTGTAGTTCAATGGAAAATAGTAAATGAACTCTTTCGAAACTTGTGTAAATAAAAACAGAAACATAAAAGGTAAAAGGTTTAAAACGAAAACGATAAACGTACCATATATGATTGTTCACATTTCTCGCATTGATAAAGCTGGAGATCTTCTTTAGGCTGCAATTAAAGATATTTTTGAATTTTATCAAAATTATTGAGTACTAGAGAGTGGCGAGACTACGCAAGTCAATATGTAGCCTTTATTACACATTTCTTCCTTGCCCAAACATTTCGGTAAGGAATGTCCGGTTTTACTCCGGCTACCGTCTGCACAAGAGCTGTATAGCATGCTATACAGCCCTTGTACCACCCATTTGGGCACAAATTTGTCAGCTTTGAGTGTACAAAAGGTACACGGTAGCAGTATAGTAGATCTTTAATGGTAGTTTAAAGAGAGAACTGTGGTTTTAAAGCTGATGAAAGGCACTATATTAGATTCCGTGTGGTTATTCATACAGACAAGTGAGTTATAATAAGTATCAAGTGAACAATTATACAGCCGATTATCCAAAACCCAAACCACAAGGTACCCTAAAACCAACTATTAGGCCGTTTTTTCTTCAAATAATCACTTTGGTACCACATTTTTTAATAAATATTTATTTGTGATAGCTTACGGCCATGGCCATAGTCGAATCGTGTCTAACAGCCATTTTGATGTCATTTATTGTTACTGGTAAACTGTGTTTATATATGATATTGTGTTAATATTACGGGGTAATGTAAATTTATTGTAAAGTACATACATATTTATAGTTAAAGTTTTCACGCGCCTCGGCCATATGCCTTTTTATCAAATAAATATATCGAAATAAGCAGATACAAACAAAGCAATATTTCATATTTTTGTTTTATTGGCATTTAAATCGTTGTATGGTTTTGTATTTAAACATCAACCATAAAATCAATAACGAAAACTCCGTGTTAAGTGACAAAATCATAAATTAATATAGACATATTATAGGTTATTAAAAGTGAAAATGGTGGTCATTATCTCCATAATCTACAATCTACATTGAACCATTATAACTCAAATTTAGTGTTGTGACCTCTTTAAAGTTTCACGCGTGTACCATTATAATGACGTCAGCTCTAGAAAGATTCACATGTGTACTATCACAATGCCAATTTCTGTACAACATAATCTGAGCTGGGCACATATTCAGCCCTGGGCTGGTATGCATTGCCTCAGAGTTCACGTGAATTTAATCAAATTCAATTCGCTTCATAAAAGGTTATATATAACAGCTTTGGGCTGCAATAATGTTCACATGTGTTATATTATAATGCCAGCAATCTAACACCGTATATGTGAACCTCTGAATAGCCTATGCCGTATTTTACTTCTCTTAAAACGCTCTTGTTCAGCTTTGAAAATGAAAGCTGACTAGAAGAGTAATGTTGTCCTGACAAAACGCCAATAGTTACATAATAGGCTACATTTACACCCCTATACAGGTATAGGTGGACATGTTCACTTTATTGCAGCCGATGAACCAAGTGTGACCACTATAAATGCTAAGAGACCACCAGTGAAATAAATGTGGCCTTTTAAAGAGAATAAAATGCTACTTGGGAGGTTACCTAAAGCTAAGGGGTTGCCGCCGGTGAAAACAGGCATAATTTAGTAGAAAGTGGTAATGCATTTTTTTATTTTATGGACCGACGATCTGGTGAAGGTCGCGGGAAGCCGCTGGATGCTGTATCAAATAACGTAAAATGTACGTATATATGTATGTAATTATGTTACCTAATTTTGATAGAAACACAAATATAAGTCAATTTATGCACGTGTAATACCTTGTCGGTAAGAAGACATGTGGGGTGGCAGGTGTGTATGTGCTCTGCTAACTTTTCTCTGCTCTTGCATACGAGACCACACTCGCATTTCAAACGTCTCTCAAAGCATTCCCTACAATAAATTCCAACGTTTAACATAATATATATTATATACAAAGCATGATATTAAATAGCATAACTTTCTACGTTTTATTTCGTGCAGTGCATATACTTTAGAAAACTATAGACAGGAGGCTAATTAAAAGCATTTAGAGATAATTTCAACCTTAAATGCTGGACTTTTTTATCTCTAGCTATAGTTTGGTTGCAATCTTGACACGTGATTAAAAACAATTGATTCGACAGCTTTTTGTCCTGAAACAAACAAATATTTTTGTTTACTGCCCATAATTAAAATAGGACATACCTCTTTTTTTGTTATTTCATTTAAATGCGCAGTGTTTGCGAAAACGTTTCTATGATGAACATGCAATATTTTCTTAAATTTTATTGAAAGTAGCCTTACATAATTTACAAATTCACTTTATAATTACTAATATTGTCATAAGTCAAACCTCTTCAACACCTCGCATATTTTTGTCCAACTCGTTAGTAGCGGATCCTATATCGGACGTCAAACTATTTTCGTCCCTATACGGAATAGCGTAAGGATTAAAATCGGCTTCCGATCTCGAACTTCCCGAAATATCGAGGTTCGGTATTCTATCTGTATCGAAGAGGCTGGTAGAAAAGTCTAGGCCATTTGTATAGTTTTGCAGGCTCTCATCCGATGGCAATCTGTTGTCTTCCGTTTTCAACGTTGAGTCAGGCCCATCTTCTATATGAGAATCGGATTTATTTAGGTCTCTGAAAGTAATTTTCACATAATAAAGTATTTTCTCTCTACGGACAGGGCAAATAATTGATACAGCCAGAAAGTACTTTGTCAACTCAACTGAAGATATGACAGGCGCATGTTAACTTGTAACAAAGTTTCTATGACATAGTACCAAATTGTTCAATGACTTTCGTTTCTATATGAATAAAATATATTTTTTTAAATTATAAAGTCTACTTCAAAAAAATCAGTGTTGAAAAAATATCCACGAGCGGAATTCGAGCCTGCATTTTATAAAGTCTATATTACCAGCTTTATTAATTAAAAATACTTACGTTTTTTCCGACTTTTTGCAACAATAAAGGGCCATGTGACGTTTCAAACTGTAACCAAAACACGACGTTGTCACATTGAGATTACTAAATAAAATTTATTCATGCCACAGTGGCAGATTCCCTAAAAATACTTAAGGATATTGATTATGTATTTAATACACACACATATATACCTATATTAAACACTTACGTAAACAGTCTGCTGAAAGTGTGACTGCAATACCGACAACGGTATCGTTTCCGACGATATTTCTGCGTTCTTGTCTCCTATAGGTAAATAGAATAATTAGTTTGGTCAAAAAAAGGCAAAAAGTTATATTGAAACATCTCATTTGTTTTGTGCGACGCTTATGGCTATTGGCGATCGTTATTAGAATAAAAAAAATTGTTTTATAACTCAAGTACAATCCAGTTTTATCACTTCCTCAATATATGTATCAAATAACTTTATAATAAATATTCATAAGTTTTGTCTTATAATTTATATACATGTAGGGGGTAATCTATGTACTACTGAACCGATTTTAACAACACATCCACTAATAGAAAGTTGCATCAATCCTGATGTACGAGCTGTACATTGTTTTGACATAATTTAACCTAATTAAATTGCTAACCGGGCGGCTTATGCGTGTAATAGTAACATATGATTTTAGTGCAATAAACCTATTCGACGGTTTCGGTTGTCTCTTTTTGCTCCGTTCCTTCAATAAACAAACATTCTTCTGCACTCGTATAGAACAACATTAACATTATAAACGTTACATGAACTTTACACAACTGCATGGGCACTAGCTCGTACACCTGAGTAATACAGACCGTACATACCGACATACCCAAAGCGATTCTATCCGCCTCTGTGGTCTAGTGGCTAAGACCACTGGTTTAGACCCAGAGGGCCCGGGTTGGATTCCCAGCGGGGGGTACATGTTTGTGCACTCGGTTTGGTTGGTGGTTGGGCTTGTTTGTCCGCCTGGCTAGCTACCACCATCTTATCTAAATATGTCGCCATAACATCAATATTTGTAGCATTGTTGTGTTCCAGCAGCTAGAGATAAGATAGCTAGTGCTTCAGTAGTTGAGGATTCCGGATGAAGTGCGCTTCCACCATTGGCCTTATCATCACTTAACATCCGGTGATATGAAGGCTATGTGCTCACCCGTAAGATATTAAATAAAAATTTGAAAAACCAAACATATGTAAAGGTTATCTTACACATATAACAAGTTCTGAAACTTTTAATATACGAAATCTATATTAATATTATCAAGCTGAAGAGTTTGTTTGTTTGAACGCGCTAATCTCAGGAACCACTGGTTCGAATTGAAAAATTATTTTTGTATTGGATAGTCCATTTATCGAGGAAGGCTTTAGGCTATATAACATCACGCTGCGACCAATAGGAGCGAAGCATCAGTGAAAAATGTTGCAAAAACGGGAACAAGAGCCTAAAAATTTTAAAATGCTGCCGAAAGTCACTATTCGACGCGGACGAAGTCGCGAGTACAGCTAGTATGCATATAAAAGTCAAGTAGAACGTAATACCTTTGATTTATCTTCACTAATACTTTGTTGCAGAACATAACTTGAAGGAACACGCTCATCATTATCCTGTGATCGAAGATCTTCTAAGTCTGCAAAGACAAATAAATAAAATTTGTGAAACATGATTTTATTCATTTACATATCCAATTTCGATAAATAGAAATATTTTACCTTCAGATATGTCAAGAATAGGCTGCCCTGATGGTATGCAGCACATATCCGCATACTGCTTGCTATATCCCAGACGTAAGGGAGTGCGCGATGCTACAGATAACACTGTAAATCCATAGAGCTCCTCTCCTTCCTGATATAGCCATACATTAGCAGTATTTTGGTCTCCTAGCGGCAAGAGACTAAACCAATTGGATTTATCTAAAAGCATTATTAGAATTTTAGTGGGACGCTCTCCTCCTCCACGGCCCGGTCTACCCGAGCCGAGGCCCGTGCCTTTAGAGGCGCCCTCGGGTGGTTCCGCTCCCCGATCCGATCCGAACCTTTCGAAGACTCTAGTAGGGCACGGGGACACGCACTTTTAAGTGTGAGATGCTGTTCCCTCTAGAAATCCTCCGAAGGTGATAAAAGCATAATATTATGCAAATAATAACATCAGAATGGTGAAAATATCGCTGCCTATCAAAAATAACAAAAAAATCATGTTTTTTTAAATACAGCCATTAAAAAATCGAAAAATGCTTTGTACCAAAAAAAAATTCGACAGTCTTACTAAAATATATTAATTTTAATAAAAGCGTCGAATTTTTTTTTTCGTTGCCGGCATTTAGTTTTTAGCGTCACCGGACTTTTCAGTAGTTAAGCATTCATGCTTTCATATTCGGCCGTATCGACATTTACCATCAGGTAAAATAATATCAATAAAAAATTCAAGAATTCAAAAAGTTCAAAATATTTACCTAAATCTGTAACATCAATGTAAGTAAAACATTCACTGCTTTTCTTCAGATATATTGGTTGTTTAAATTTGGCTGCTTTTACGACCATTTCATACAAATTTGTTTTTGGTTGATCGACACCTGAAAGGTTATAATTGAACTATATTAGGGTATAAAATAATATCGGCATTTAGGTTTTAATACATCCTTACTGCAGCAACGCTTTAAGGTGTAGTTAGAGAAATAATTCCATAAAAGAATTAGTAGTATGTTACAATTGAAATAAGTAAGTAACCCTGTTTGTCGTAGTAAGAAATGTAGCTTTTTTCCAGATTTGTTATTAATGTAAAGGATTTATAAAACGGTTTCTGTGTAATCAATTACATTAAAACAAAATCTGGAAAGATGATATTAATTTTCAAATATATTGCAATAAAAACCAACATTTCATAACAGCATCTTGGGAGGTAGTGTTACTTCAATAACGATATGTTTGTTTGCCGATGCAGTCAAATATAAGAAATAAATAAGATAAATCAGGGTTCCTTTTTCGTACGATTGTTAGCTATTGTGAGTTAGTCAGACTAGGGATGCTAGGAACAACGTTAATAGAAACTACTTAAGAATCTCGAGCTGATATCAAAGTTACCCAACTAAAGTAAATAATAAAGATATTTTATTTTTTATATTTTAGATTTTATAAGTTACCCCATTTTACATACCTTTTACAGGTCCAAATTTTACTCTCATAGGTAGTTTGCGTCGAGGAACAACAGAACCTTGTCGTAGATATAGTGCTGGTGGAAGCATAGCTACAGCTCGCGGCGGCACCTCACTATCCGTTAGGTACACTGTGGAAATATGAAACAAATGTTATAATATGGGTGCGCCATCCGTAAGTGGCAAGTGTCATATATTTTATTTGAAATGTCTTCGTCCATATTTATTTGATGCCGCGCGGCCTTACTATTTTTGCATGGGGAATATAACGTGTTAATTAAAAAAAAATATATTAAAAAACCACTGTATTTAATTTAAATCGAAAATATGAGACGGACGATTTGTAGTTAAGACATTGGTGATTGTTTAGACATAATTAGAGGTATAATAATTTAGATAAACTATAAGATATCAACTAAACGCCGCCACTAGTTTTCATGATTTTTGCCCAACTTTAAATGATATTGTAGAACAACAAAAACTATAGTGTGTTATAAATTTATGGGTCGGACTAATTGTAAACACGTTCCCTTTGATACTAAATATATATTTTGTTTATGTAATACGATAGTTTTTTCTTCATATACTTATCAACTTAACCGTGACCACACTATTGGCTTTTTTTTGGCGCACCCTTAAGAAAAAACATCTAAAAAAAGCACCAGTGCCTTAGGCGCTGCGCAAACGTAGACACTTTTTGTTACCGACACAGCACACAATCGAGTTGCTGTATCCGGTGGCGGCAATCGGACACTCTGTTACCGACACGGCACACCATCACAGGAAACCGAGTTGCTGTGTCTGGTGGCGGCGATCGGACACAGTTGCCGGTTGCGGTAACAATTCGTGTTTCATCTCATGAATTAGTTTCACGATGGACGTTGATGAAGAAACACTATCTTTGCTGGTTGTGTTGATTATACGTCGACGTAGACGCCGTCGCCGTAAATATTTACAGACAAATCAACCACGTCAATTCCAACGGTTTCGTCAGTTCTGGATACATCCTTTTCTTAGAAATCAAACTCAAACTTAGAAAATATGAAGCAAAATTTAAACGCCAATTTAGATTATCTATGAAATGTTTTGATGAGTTACTGCTTCTATTACAAGATGATTTTAAAAAAACATAACACGGTGATGAGAGATAGCATTCCACCATCAGAGCAACTTTATATCACCCTACGGTAGTAATTTTTAATTTTTCTAGTATATATTTTAGTTAAAACGGACTTAATGTCACATTACGTTATTTAACTCTTGTATTGTTTAATAATTTGATCCCCCGTGTGGTGCCGGGGATAAAGAATTGCATCACCCCATCTCAACCCGTGGGTGTCGTAAAAGGCGACTAAGGGACCATTCCAGAGGATGGGCAGCAGCATCTCTCTGAGGTTACCTTCAACCTACTGCGATCGCCAACCCGCCTGCCAAGCGTGGCGATTATGGCAAATACCCCCCATGACATGCACACCAGCAAAAACCGGCCCCTAGTCCCCGGCGGCCCCGCTCGCCCTAGCTACGGTAGCGGCCAAGGCAGCGACAGGGCAGGGGGTGCTAAGAATCTCCGGCAGAGACCTGGCTACCGCCAACAACGAACTCTGGCCCTGGCAACATTTAACACGCGCACATTACGGACTGACGAGAAGATTTACGAACTGGAGGAAGAATTGAGCAAGATACGGTGGGACATAGTTGGATTATCTGAAGTCCGAAGAGAGGGGGAGGACTCGATAATCCTCAAGTCCGGTAACTTGCTCTATTTCCGGGAGGGCGAACAACTGTCCCAAGGTGGTGTCGGGTTCATCGTCCACAAGTCCCTCGTGAACAACGTTGTCGAGACCGGGAGTGTGTCGCCTAGGGTAGCGTACCTTATACTCAGAATAACCAAACGGTATTCGTTGAAGGTCATACAGGTTTATGCTCCTACTACGACACACCCTGACGATGAGGTGGAAGCTACGTATGAGGACATCTCTAGAGCCATACAAGCCTCCAAAACTCATTACACCGTTGTCATGGGAGACTTTAACGCAAAACTGGGCAAACGAAGCGGCGATGAGATGAGAGTGGGACGATTTGGGGTTGGTAATCGGAACTCCCGGGGCCAACTGCTGGCGGACTTTCTTGAGAGGGAGGGCCTCTTTATGATGAACTCCTTTTTCAGGAAAGCTGAACACCGCAAGTGGACCTGGATGAGTTCCGATGGTGCAACAAAAAACGAGATTGACTTTATCATGTCGACGAGGAAGCAAATATTCAATGATGTCACTGTGATCAATGCGTTTAAAACTGGCAGCGATCACCGGTTGGTAAGAGGCACATTGAATATCAACGTTAAGCTGGAAAGACGTCGATTGATAAGGTCTACGCTCCGTCCTGCACCCATCCAAATCCAAAACCCCCAAAGCTTTCAGCTCGAATTGCAGAATCGCTTCGAGCGCCTAAATAATTGTGAAAATGTGGACGAATACAGCAACAGGTTTGTGGAAACTGTCCAAACGGTTGGGTCCAAGTTCTTTAAAACCCACCGTGCAAAAGGAACCAAAAAGTTCTCAGACCATACCCTAAAACTAATGGAAGAGCGGCGCGCAATGGTTCTGCTTTCCTCAGGTGATGCGTCTCAGTTTCGGCGGCTAAATAGGCAGATCTCGAAGTCTATGACTCGCGACACGCGCCAATTTAATACTAACCGTATTAAAGAGGCCATTGAGCGGAACAAAGGCTCAAAAGTGTTCGCAAGAGATCTGGGTATTGGGCAGTGCCAACTGACGACGCTGAAAACCGATGACGGCAGAACTGTCACGACCAGGTCCGATGTTATGGGAGAGGTCGAGAAGTTCTATGGACAGCTTTACACATCCACACGGCCACCTGTACAAAGCTTAGCTAAAGACCCTAGAGCTAAGTTAACCCGGCACTATACCGAAGACATCCCGGACATCAGCCTCTACGAGATTAGTATGGCTCTGAAACAGCTCAAAAATGGCAGGGCACCAGGTGCTGACGGAATTACGGCCGAGCTTCTGAAAGCAGGCGGAAGACCGGTACTCGTAGCTCTTCAGAAGCTATTTAATTCCGTGGTACTGGGGGGCAGAACGCCAGAGACGTGGCACGAAGGTATGGTGGTACTGTTCTTCAAAAAGGGCGACAAAACCCTGCTGAAGAACTACAGGCCCATCTCACTTCTAAGCCACGTCTACAAGCTGTTTTCGAGAGTCATAACGAATCGTCTCGCACGCAGGTTTGATGACTTCCAGCCTATCGAACAAGCCGGTTTCCGAAAAGGCTTCAGCACCATAGACCACATACATACGCTGCGGCAGGTTATACAGAAGACCGAAGAGTATAACCAGCCTCTTTGCTTAGCGTTTGTGGACTATGAAAAAGCCTTCGATTCGATTGAGACATGGGCCGTGCTACAGTCTCTCCAGCGGTGCCAAATTGACTATCGGTACATCGAAGTGTTGAGGTGTTTGTATGAAAGCGCCACTATGTCAGTCCGTCTTCAGGACCAGAGCTCGAAACCTATCCAGTTGCAGCGAGGAGTGAGACAGGGAGATGTGATTTCTCCGAAACTGTTCACTGCTGCACTGGAAGATGTTTTCAAGCTTCTGGACTGGAAAGGACTCGGCATCAACGTCAACGGCGTATACATCACTCACCTTCGGTTTGCTGACGATATAGTGGTCATGGCTGAGACCCTGGAAGACCTCGGCGCAATGCTCGGTGACCTCAACAGAGTCTCTCAACAAGTGGGCCTTAAAATGAACATGGAGAAGACGAAAGTTATGTCGAACTCACGTGTCGTACCCACTCCTCTGAAGGTTGGGGACTCTGCCCTTGAAGTTGTGGACAATTATGTTTACCTGGGACAAACGGTCCAGCTAGGTAGGTCCAACTTCAGCAAAGAGGTCAATCGTCGAATCCAATTAGGCTGGGCAGCGTTCGGTAAGCTTCGAAATATCTTCTCGTCCAATATACCGCAGTGTCTCAAGACGAAAGTCTTTGACCAGTGTGTGTTGCCAGTGATGACATACGGGACTGAGACGTGGTCGCTCACTATGGGCCTCGTAAAAAGGCTCAAGGTCACTCAAAGAGCAATGGAGAGGGCTATGCTCGGGGTTTCTCTGCGTGATCGAATCAGAAATGAGGAGATCCGCAGAAGAACAAAGGTAACCGACATCGCCCGAAGAGTTGCTAAGCTCAAGTGGCAGTGGGCAGGTCACATTGCTCGCAGGACTGATGGCCGCTGGGGCGGGATAGTCCTGGAGTGGCGACCACGTACCGGAAAGCGCAGTGTGGGCAGGCCTCCAACAAGGTGGACCGACGATCTGGTGAAGGTCGCGGGAAGCCGCTGGATGCGAGCAGCACAAAACCGGTCGTTGTGGAGATCCTTGGGGGAGGCCTTTGTCCAGCAGTGGACGTCTTTTGGCTGAGATGATGATGATGATGATGATTGTTTGATAAACAAAATTCACTTCAACATTGTTACAAATGTTAATTTTACTATACCTAGAAATTACATTTTTTCTAAAATCGATTCAAAGAGAAAAATTATGCATCTCTAATTTCGGGCTTTCGGCTCGCCCCGGGCCCCGCCCACGCCACCCGCTCGGTGTGCGTGGCGTGTGTCGCACACAGGATACGGACACCGATTGCATCGTCCGTTTGCGCAGATCAGTACAATTGTAAGGAAGTTTGTTAAGAAGACTAACAAACTAATGGTGTAGTGTGACATTAATAAGGGCTCAATATGCTGTAGCTTCAACTCAATAAAACATTTTGTATTTTTTCCTCCTTGTATAGACTAACAAAATTTTTACTTAAAATAACTAATTAATATCCTTACCAAACCTCAGAATCTTCTTTTTATTCTGAATTTTCTCTTTGTTTGCTGTACTAGCGGATCTTGTTTGGTTTTGATGTTTAGAAGTTGTGGGTTTCAAGCTTTCTATGGAATTTACTGACACTGGGACATTTTCCTGTAGATTGCTTGAAAGCTTATCATTTTTGTTCTCATTACAATTGTAATATTTGTGGCAGTTGTCGATATATGTAAAGAGATTGTGATCTTCCGTACATTGGTCTGAAAATGTGGTTATTGTGTTAAGCAACAATACAATGTTCATGTTTGGTATTGAGCTGATTGTAGAATCACGGCGGCGCAGGCTTTGGGTTGTTCGTCAACCTGCATTATGTATGTAGGCATCAATCTCCCCTTACAAATACCACTTCTCTACGTACGAGGAGACACATTAGATTTTTATGTGACGGAATATTAATTTTAATTACACTTTCAAATTTTTTAAAATTCAAATTCAAATTCATAATCATTTATTCAGTTTAGGCTACAAATAGCTCTTATGAACGTCATTATGCCACTGAGAAGTATTTTTAGGCTTTGGGGATTGACAAATGTTGCATTATGTAAAGCTTGTTTTACTTTTTATATGACACCTTTTCAGCCATAGGTTTGTATTTTATTTAATTTTTTAAAGAGAACTTTGAAGGATTTGGTGAACTAGGTCACATAATTTAATGATTATTTTTTTGGAACAGACAACAAAAGTACTATAAGTAATGTAGGGCTAAACTGTTTAGCCTACTTTTTTCATAGATTTTACATTTTATAAAATATTATAATTAAATGTTGGTTTACTATTTATCTCCACTGTGAGGGAGTTTTACCAGTGTTAGCCCTACCCCACCCCACACCTTCCAAAACCTACAATTTGATTTTAGTACCTATATATTTCCCAAAAGTTTGATGCATACCAATGTAAACTTGTCTATCCTCGTTTGAGACTGGAACAAAAATATGATCCCTTTGATCCTGAAAATCACAGAAAAATAAAAAAAAAAGTATTAAATAAATATACCTATGGTAGTGGGCACCAGTGTTTGACACTTTAAAACCAGAGTTTGACATTTTTTATCGCCAAAAAATAACATTAGTTGTCATTGAAATTTTACCGGATAACAGTTACGAACCTATATAATCATAACAATTATTTAAGCACTACTTAAATATTGTTTTGTCAACGTCACACAAACATATTGAATTTGAGAAAAAGAGACAAAACAATGATTAACTAAATAATGCCTAAATAGTTTTTATGAATGAGGGGGTAAATGTTTATTTACACAAACTTAACTATTTTTATAACTCTTACAGCTAATAGAAAAAGTAAGCAATTTAGTAGTCACCGAAACCCGAAACTAAAAGAGATTGTAAGGATCCGTGTATGTACCTAGTCAATCTATAATCAATTTTTATTATTTTATTTTCATCTTGTAAAACGGTATTCGGTCAGTGTCGTAGAAATACACTCAATAAAATATATTAATACTTACATTTAAAAGCAAGCCTAGTGGGAGAGCTTGAGATTCTAGAGACATCTCCGCAAAGCTAGGATCTACTTGTAAGAAATGCATTTGAGATGATGCTTCCATTTCAACGGGGTTTATAATTGTATGATGAGACCGACAATCCTCAACTTTTAATTCACGAATTAAGTTTTTAAATTAAAAAACTGTAAACTTTAAGCCGGCACGACTGACAGACTACCTGTATTTTGTGACATAAAGTATACTACGGAAATTTTGTGATTACAATGATGACACAGAATTATATATAGTCTATGGACACAGACGTCAGTGCGTCAGACACAGAACCCCCGTATCAGTGTTGCCGTATTAGCCACTTTGTGGCTAGATCTAGCGGATTTTCAACGGGTTTAGCCAAAAAATAATCAATTTTAGCCACCAAAATTAATCTAGCTACTTCTAGCTACTTTTGGTAATTTTTTAGATTATTACTGTTGGAAGTCGATCGAGTAAGTAATTTTAAAGAAGTCTGTGGTTATCGTCTTTTACTGAGTAGGCAACACCACCACGGTCCGCCCTCCGCGCCGCAGTTGTAATCTATGATCGAGGACTTCTTGGCGGGAAAGTGAAGCGTCATGTCTGCGGTTTGGTTTTGTTTACTAAAAAATGTAGTATGTCGAATATTAATGTGAAATAGTGGTGGATTATTAACCGTTAAGTGTTCGTAAGTGCGCATGAGTGTTGGCAAATGAAACAAAACAGTGCAACTTCACTTTTAAAATTCTCTCAAGAAGTCTGCCCGAGGACTTAGTAGAGCCCCACATCTTTACTGTGATACTCGAGGGGTTGGGGGGTATATCATTTCTCACTTCTCATTTCTATGATCATTCATCATCATTATGTACTGGAAGGAATTGTATATTTATGTTTTACTTGTAAGAAAAATTACTTTGACACTGGCTAAAGGTGCTAATCGCACGAAGCCATCAACTAAAGAGGGAAAAAAAAGATTATGACTTCTTGGCGGGAAAGTGAAGCGTCATGTCTGCAGTTTTGTTTTATTTTCTAAAATTTGTGTTATGTCGAATATTAATGTGAAATAATGGTGGATTATTAACCATTAAGTGTGCCCCATATCTTTACTGAGATACTCGAGGGGTTGGGTGGGGGGTATATCATTTCTCACTTCTTATTTCTTTTATCATTCATCATCATCATACAGGGAGGAAATATTGTTTATTTATGTATTACTTGTAAGAAAATTACTTTGACACTGGCTAAATGTGCTAATCGCACAAAGCCATCTACAAAAAGAAAAAAAAGAAAAAGTGAAGAGTCGTCAGTCGTGTCTGCGGTTTTGTTTAATTTTCTAAAACTTGTGTTATGTCGAATAATAATGTAAAATAATGGTGGATTATTAACCGATAAGTGTTTGTGAGTGTGCATGAGTGTTGGCAAATAAAACACAACAGTGCAACGCCACTTTTCAAATACTCTCAAGAAGTCCGCGTGAGGACTTAGTAAAGAAAGCCCCCACATCTTTACTGAAATACTCGAGGGGTTGGGGGTATATCATTTCTCACTTCTCATTCCTATTATCATTCATCATTATCATTATCATCATACAAGAAGGAAATATTGTTTATTTATATATTACTAGTAAGAAAAATTACTTTGACACTGGCTAAATGTGCTAATTGCACGAAGCTATCAACTAAAAGAAGAAAAAAAAATTTTTTGACGTTTGCATATTGGCGGTAAAAGCCTGAGGTAAAAGAAGCGCATTGTTGCTATATTTTAGGTAGGTAGGTAGGTAGGTTTCTAAAATGGATCTCAAGTTAATGGTTATAAGAAGCATAAAAGCGAAAGAAATTATGTTTGGGAGCTTTTCAGACGTTTTGACATAACAAGACAAGCGGAAAAAATGGGAAAGAAGTCACAAATCTGTGTCGTTCTCTTGGGATGATTTCTGCCGCTAAGGATTAAAAATACGACGACGGCTGAGTTAGTATCAGTTGGCCTAAAACGCGATTGGTCTAAGTAGCAACTGGTCTAAAACGCAACTAGTCTAATGGTCTAAATATCAACTGGTCTAAGCAGCAATTGGTCTAATTAGCAACTGGTCTAAAACGCAACTGGTCTAATTAGTGACTGGTCTAAAACGCAACTGGTCTAATTGGCAACTGGTCTAAAAAGCAACTGGTCTAAAACGCAACTGGTCTAGTGGTCTGTAAAATAAAATAATTATAAACTGCTAAAAATATTTTATATTAATTAAATTTAAAAAAATATGTGTGCTGAACTTAAAAAACATAATATCTTCATAACCCAAATACCTAACGTTTTCATACTTAAACTTGATTAATGTTTTATGTTATATTAAAAAAGGGTGCTGATCTTATAACAGGTATTTCATCTTTAAACCAAAAATATTCCTTTAAACGAAATTAATGTTTTTTTTAAATCGACTTCGAAAAAAGGAGGAGGTTCTCAATTCGTCGGAATCTTTTTATTAATTTTTTTATGTATGTTTCCTATGTAATGAATATTTCTTTAACTTTCTTTTAGTTTCAATAATTTTTACCAAGCAGTCAAATGGTAAAATGTTTCCTTTTTCCAACATTCGTAACAGCTCTTTGTGCTTTTTATTAAATTTTATATCGCCTTGTTTTTTGTTGTTGACATTAAATATATTTTTCGTCAATTTTATGTCTTGGACTCTTGATTCTTTTAACAACTTATCAAGAAAAAATATAAATGTCGGCTTTGGGGGCACTCGAGCATTAAGTCTGCGATGCCACGCTTCCACGCTGTTTGTGGTACGGTGGATTTCAGTCGCACAGCTTATTGGCAAATCCAGCCATTGCTTATTCACGTAGGTATGAAACTTGCTTTTGCCGGTAATGGAACCGGTGAAATGTGAAAAATAAAAATCCTGTATTTTATGATACCAACTAAAAGATTCATTCATAAGGATCAATTCCTTTTAAACAACATAGTATCTTAAATTAAAGAAAGACCAAGAAAAATATTTTTTTTATTGTAAAGCTTACTCACTATCTAAAGAAAATAGTTCACTTATCTTATGAATTTTCAAAAATCTTTAAATGCAGTTTTAATTACTTTTGAAAATAAAGGAATGTTTGTTTCCTTTCAGTAAAATTTGCCATCATCAATATTAAGGGTACCTTTCCTCCAACTATGGTCTTTTTTTTCACCCTGTATATAAAGAAATATCATATATTATAATTTACTATATTTTAATCTGATGAAAGCGTAATCTGATGAGTGTGTTTTCCGTACCCAAGAAAAACAAAAACTAAATATTATTTAAAGGACAATATTTGCTTTTGGAAGTTATTTTAGACCAGTTGCTTTTTAGACCAGTTCCTAATTAGACCAGTTGCTTTTTAGACCAGTTCCTAATTAGACCAGTTGCTTTTTAGACCAGTTGCTAATTAGACCAGTTGCTACTTAGACCAGTAGCTACTTAGACCAGTTGCTCCTTAGACCTGTTGCGTTTTAGACTATTTGCTACTTAGACCAATTGCGTTTTAGACCAACTGATACTAACTCGAAGAATGAGTGAGTTATTACCTATTAAACCTTCTTCACCGTCGGAAACGTCCGAATCGGTCCACATTTTATAAATTCGTTTGGTAAAATACACTAATAGTTTCGACTAATATTTTTTACAAACCTTCCGAGACTAAGTAATTTAGCTATATTAGTGTATTTTAGTACCTACCTAGTGTAATTTTTTTCAATTTATTCATGAGACCAAAACCCAATTGACTATTAATATTCGCTAATATTTATTAGTTGGTAACTGATAACTAATATTTTATTATTGTAGCTTCCAGAAACGTACACTAGTCAACTTGTAAAGAATATTAGTTCATGGACTTATATTACTAGTTAGTCTTAATATAATAAGTTTCGAGAAATACGGTCCTGAATGGGTAGGTAGTAGGTAAAAAATGTATAGACGATTCAAAAGCACCTTTCGTAAGTTTGTTTGAATAAAAAAATTTGACTTGGACAATTTTTTTTAATAATTCGATAGGCTTGCATTTGACTACTATCTCACCTGATGGTAAGTGATGATGTAGCCTACGATGTAACGTGCTTGCCTAGAAGGTACCGATTCACTCGTGATTTGAAGACCCCAATGTTATATTTGATAGGAAACACAGACTGAGGCAAGGAGTTCCACAGCTTTGCGGTACGTAAGAAAAACGTGGACGCAAAACACTTAGTACCTACGCATGGGTGGAATCTCTACTGAGTAACTATGGCGTCGCGCACGCGCAGTTAGTCTGGTTGTCCTGTGATAGAAAGGTGATGGAGGAACTGAACAATTCCAATCACTCTCCGAAGTGAATCCGATAAAAAACCGAAAGGCTTGCGACCTGGCGCCGATGTTCTTCGCCGCCTCTGCAGCTTGGCGTCAAACAGATCGTCCATCGTCAATGAGCCTTCTGGCTCTCCTGTCAATCGATTCCAGTGCTTCAAGTTGGTATTTGGCGAAACCATCCCAAAGGTGAGAACAATACTCCATACACGACCGGACTTGTGCTTGATATAAAGTCAGCAGCTGTCAGCTTTTTAGCGGCAAGTTGTGACTTCGATTCCAGGTAGGAGTTAAAATTAAGGGTCGATGACAGTTACCAAGAAGCTCGAGATGGTCGCAAATGGGAACAGAGACACCTCGGAAAGTAGGAGTCAGGGTGAAAGGACTCCTTTTTGCGGAGAATAGACACGCCTGTGTTTTGGTGGCGTTGAACTTGACCAGGTTCGCATCACCCCAATCGGATACTTTCCTCAAGAATGAGTTCATACGCTCAACCATGGTCTCTCTCAAAGACTGGATCTGAGCTCCACTAGTTCGTGCGTTAGATGTATAACTCTCTAAGACAGTGCTGTCATCTGCGTACCCAAGTATACCGGGTTGTGACAGGTCGTTGATGTGCAGCAAAAAAAAGTGTCGCAGAGAGCACTGACCCCTGTGGGACCCCAGCGTTATCGCAAATTGATTGGATGAGCAGCCATCAATGACTACACGAATCGATTGATCTCGCAGGAAGTCCGATATCCAGGCACACAGACTAGCAGGTAGGCCAAATGATGGAAGTTTATTGATAAGGCCATCGTGCCAAACTCTATCGAAAGCCTTAGAGATATCCAGGGAAACGGCAAGCGTTTCTCCGTAATTCTCGATGGTTTCGCTACAGATGTGTGTTTCGTATGCTTGAAGGTCTCCCATGGATCGATTTCGGCGAAAACCGTATTGACGGTCACTAAGGAGATCCTTCGCTTCTAGATAAGTCAAGAGCCTGTAATTCAGAACACGTTCCATCCCAACAAGCAAAATCAGTTTATAAAGTGTTCTTCAAGACTACTTTTTTTGTACTTATTAGATACTTGCAGTTTGCTACAAAGCTGGATTTGGGCGCAGTTATAGGAGCATTATTTTCTAATAACGATCATATAATCAACTCGCAGAATGTCACTAAGCCCTATAAGACACTTACAGAAGCGCAATTTATTGCTCCTATAATGCTCTGAGACTACACATTTTTAAACACAAATACTCTTATTTGTATCTGACATTAGTAGCTTAATAATTCCAAACATCTATTTGTTCCTTTGGCCAGTTGGTGCGCAGCGGTTGTTTTGTATTATAGAAATACTTATTTCCTATAAATTAAACTATTATAATTTTTATTATTGTAGAACAAAGCATTGTATTTATAGTATGTGAACTCGCCGGGGAACTCATTTTTATTCTAAATATCTATCAAAATTTGGTAAATTTCACAACGCCCTTTGAAAAATACGACATAGCATATTTATTGTTAAAATAATATTTCGACAATTGTTACGAACATTCGCCATATTTTGAAAATGATCTGCATTGAGTATGTTATGGAACAATTATAGGTAAATTTGTACTTATAGCAGTCTGAATCCAGATAACTCGCCTCCATTTTAAAACACATTAGGGTTCCTCGTGAAATCTGCCTAAGTACTAATCTAAAATTTAAACAATCTTATCTATAAATCTGGCATCACTAATTCTTTATATCACCGTGAATCCTTTTGAATCGGTTTCATTCTCTTAAATCCATATTAAACATTTTTCTCAAAGCAAATATGAACAATTGAATCAGAACGAAATAGCTGACGTTTACTAGTAAAGTAATTGATCTAGTAGCTTATACGGTTATTTTATCTAATATCGCTCTAATTAAGTACAATTATATTTAAAAGAATCTCGAACAAGACTAATAGCGATGCAAACTTATAATAACCTCAGCTCAGTGTATTATAATATCTTGTTCTCCTACAAAATACTACTATAGGATCAATTATCAGTCAGAATTATTTGATCTTTCTGCAAACAATTATAGGATACTTACACCTATAAGTGTCTAACAAGATATTCTTGTAGCTAACTAGAAGACTGTGAATCAGAAACATATGCTCTTGAGAATATCTACGCTTGTGGAATGTTACTATAAGTAAAGTATCCTGTAACCGTTCTGTGCGTTAGTCTTGTAGCAAACTATAAGACTAAGATACAAAAATGAATGCTCTTGAGTATGTTAAAGCTTGTCGAATGCTATTATAAGTAAAAGAGTCTACAACAATGCCTTCATAAGAACATTATTAGTAGATAATTACTTATAATCTTTCCTTATAGGATTACTTTGCTTGTTGGGATAGTCTTACAGAGAATGGAAGTGATTGATATTGACCTGTAGTTGGCGGGTTCGGCACGACTACATTTTTTGGGCACCGGTTGAACGTTAGCCGACTTCCATGTTTTCGGCACTATACCAGTCTTCAAGGAAAGACGAAAGAGGCGTGTCAGAATTGGGCCAGCTCCGGCGCACATGTCCTCAGAACTATAGCTGGAATCCCATCCGGTCCGCTTGCTTTGTTCACGTCAAGATTGCGTAGTGTTTTACGTACCTCCTTCTGGCGTATGCAGATTTCCGACATAGTCGTTTCGCAAACCGCTGCGCTTGGGGATACGCCACCACCAGCATCAAGACGCGAAGATTCCGCAAAAACAGTGGCAAATAAATTGGCCTTCTCAGTAGCGGTGTGAGCCAGCAGCCCATCTGGTTTCAGCAGTGGAGGAAGTGAGGGCCGACAGAAGTTTGCTTTTTTTATATTTTTCTAAATCCGACTGGTAGTTCTAGAGATTAGCGCGTTCAAACGAAAAAACAAACAAACTCTTCAGCTTTTTTTATATTAGTATAGATAAATAATGTTAAAAGATGTTGAAAAACAAATTTTACTTTACTTACTAAATGCCAAAATAAAGTGTTGGCAAAGATGCGTGATACAGTCTATCCGATATGAATATTACTAAAAGCTTACGTAGAACTTTAAAAGGTCGTTAAACTCTTTTGTGTAATTTGCTAACACGCAGGCATCTTTACGAACACTTATTATATTAATCAACTAACATACCTACATTTTAGAAAATAAAACCACACTATGCAATATCATATCATAATTTATCAAATTGTATTTTATTACTTAGCTTTGTTTGAGAACTTAGGTACTTTACTCTTACATAGGTAGTAGGTACTCGAATAAGCCAACAAATAAAAAAAATTACCGACGATCTAAGTAGGTACTTATTTTTAAATTTAATTTATCTTAAATAACAATTCTCATTTTTATTTTACTACACATTGTCCGCTATCCATCTGGAGTAGGAAGACACGCGCGTGTTCACACCAGGGAAGTCGGGGTGGGCGCATTGGTAGCCCCAGGAAGTGATACCAACAAGTATATCCATAACGTGAACCAGCGGGCCTCCAGAGTCACCCTGACAAGCGTCTTTGCCGCCTACATCCAAGATACCAGCGCACAACATGCCCTGGGTTACGTCAGGCCAATTTTGAAAGCCTGGCTGCGTCTTCAAGTAAGCGTAGCGCTCTGTGCATATTCTATGGTTGATAATATACACGTCTACGTGTTGCAAAACGTCTGGAGAAGGTCCGCCAGACTGCAAAAAAAATCGAACATTAATTTGTTTATTTCGATCACACACAGTACCTTTAAGTTATTTTAGTAACTTCGTAATACATGGCATGTCAATAGATGGGTAATAAATGACATGGCATGCACGATCATCATAAAAGGGTAAATTTCAAATTCTAAAGAATAAATATTTTTATAATACAGTGAAAAAAAGAAATTCCTACCTGACCTAACTTTAAATAGGTATTAAATTTTTAAATATTTAATTCAGCTTCAGTGCAGCAATTAGCACTTAAAAATAAAAAGTAAAATTCATAAAGAATACCTAACAGTTACTTATTAAGTTCTAGGCAAACCTAGTGACACAAACCGCACACTGTGCAATGTGGGAGAAAATTGGAGAGGCATAGGTATACGTCTAGCTGTGGACAGCCAGCACAATGTCCAAGTAAGAAATATGCTTCAAGGAAGAAAGTCTGCTGACGCCGTCAGGGCGCTAGGGGCTTTATTGGCAAACAAAACTAGGTAGTGAGCTTCGAGGACTGACAATAATACATTACCGAAAGGGTACCCCAGCCAATGGCGGTGACGATAGTTCCATCTGTGAGGAATAAGTCGTAACCGGATCCAGCGAGGCTTGCGGTGCCTACGGAGTTGGAGAAAACTGCTGAAGTGGTGAGCCGCACGATCGCCACGTCAGGGTCGAGCGCTCACTAGCTGCGACACGCTGTGCAAGGATCCGCCCGACTCCGGGAGTGATGTGCCGAGCCGCACGCGCCATTTAGACGGATGGTCGCCACTGTAAATGCAGACGTGTTTAATCCATGACTTCAATGTAGAATGTTCGTAGAATGTTTTTGTGAGGATGAAGAGTGGTAGCCGCTTTTAATAAGGCTAGCTTGTTAGCTCAGCAACATACAGCAATGGTGACCGTTATCCGTTTTCTTATTTTCTCCTTAGACCAATCCCATTTTGATCGGTGACCTTTAACTGTGCCTTTAACCATCCAGAATTGCAAATTTTGTTGCGAACAAATTACAAAAACACAAATGTTAAAACACAAAAGTTTGCGCATCTAACGCCTTCACTCAACAAGAAAGTAGAAAATCTTACCAACAGCGGCTCCTAAATTAATTACTCTTCTCTCGTCCATTAACAAGATTGAGGAGAAATTTTTCAGTGAGCAAATTCATACATTTTATCAAAATCATAACATCATAAGTAAAAACCAATTTGGCTTTCAACCTCGTAAAAGCACAACTTCTCTCTTGTCTCAATTCACAGATCATATAAACTCATGCTTAAACTCTAGAAAACATGTCTTAGCCCTTTTCATTGACTTTTCGCGCGCATTTGACACGCTAAATCATCTGAGGCTTGTAAAGAAACTAGAAAACTCTGGTGTGCGCGGCCCACTGTTAAAATGGTGCGAGAACTACCTGCAAGACAGGTCATACTGTGTCAATGTTGATAATAACTACAGCAATATGATTACGGTAAATGAGGGAACAGCCCAAGGGTCAGTGATCGGTCCCCTTCATTTCATTGCATATGTCAATGATATGAATAATGTTCTGTCACTGCGCTTCCTACCAGTATGCGGATGATACCTGTCTACTAATTGCAGATCGAGATGCTAGGTCAGCGCTATCGAAAATGCAAAAAGATCTTGATAACATTAACAAGTGGTGCCATGACAATGGATTGGTCCTCAACGCTGACAAAACCAAACTTGTCCACATTTGCTCTCCATCTTCCAGAACCCGTGACACTGGTGGAAGGCTTGTGGCTCACGATCATCTATGTATGCACAACAATAATAGCACTTGCAATTGTCCAGAAATTGAATTCGTTGATAGACATACTTTTTGGGTTTTTGGGTCTGATTATTGACAAAAAATTTAACTGGTTACCTCATGTTACCCATGTATGTGAAAAACTTAAGGCTTTTCTCGCTAACCTTTATATTATAAAAAAAGGAATACCTTTCAAGGTTAGGCTTATGCTATATAATGCTCTCGTTGACTCAATCATTGCATATGGACTAACGAGTTTTGGCAGAACTTTTAAATCTTATCTAGACTGTGTTCTTAAATAACAAATCAGAATATTAAAAAAAATTGTCTCACTCAGTATTAGAGAAAAAGTTAAGGAAAACGAAGTAGAACTATTTAGATACTGTAAGGTACTTCCGATACATACTAAAGTTATATATAGCCTTTTAAAAGAACAGTTCTTTAATATCCAAAATGAAATATCCCACAATATACAAACGCGTAAAAAAACAAACAAAAGATTACTTACAACTAGGGCAACTAATGCTTACGGTGAGAGAACCACCCTGTATCTCATTCCTCGTCTACTGAATAAGGTGGATCCATCTTTTGTGCAAAACATTACGGAAAGTAATATCAAAAGTAAACTAAAAACACATTTCCTCAACAACCTGTAGATGTCTCAACAAACACTAACACACGGATGTTTTTTGCACACAGGCTGGAGCAGATGCGATCGCTCGTTGCAAGGCATTTGCTTGTTGCAGCCTATTCATTTATTTAATGTTGTACTGTCGTCATAGGAATATAATTTTTAATTTAATGTTAAGTTTGAGCATTCCGGACAAACCTTAGTGGTTTTTGGTCTGCTATGATACAAAATTATTGTATGTTTTAATGTAAATAAATAAAAAAAAAATAAAATAAAAAAAAGCGCTAACACTATAAGGACACGCATTTTTTTACTACTTTTTTTACTGCTTAACTAATGTGGGCACACGTAAAATTTGCCTTTTATACAAATAATGATAATTATATCGTTAATATATATATATCAATATCTTTCGGTATCTAGTTAAGCCTCTTTATTGATGATAACGCGCTGACGTCACCCAGCCGCTGTCTCAGATCAACCTACTCAAAATTGACAAATTTCTCCAATGAATATTGATCCTTATAACCAAAGCATAAAGTTCAAAATTGATTGTAGAAAGTTGACAGTTTTGAGTAGGTTGATCTGCCGTCGCCGCCGCCGTCTACCGATGCTTAGCAAAACCCAGTGACATACTGTAGCCGGTTCTCTCGGAGCGAATTCGGATGTTCTGGGAAACGTTTTTTTTGGTACAAAGATGTATTGGGAAACAGTTATTTTGGCATACGGATACTGCGAGAAACGGCTCTAATAGAACGGATGTTTTGGGAACGGGTGTTTTGGGAAACGGATAGCATGTGCCGAAAGGAATTATCCTTTCGGATTCGTTATTATCTGACTGAGTGATATTTTGCAGCGCACGCTCGCCGCGAGGGGCCCTCTGTTGATAGCTACACACGTAAACCGTAATTCAATAATAAGTCTAATGCATTGCACTTAGAAGCTTGAATTGCTTGTGCGCGTTAAAAACCCTTTTGATAGGGTTACCGTCAATATAGGGTGTTTGGATGCGGTTAGTGCTTACCTTAATTAACTGTATCAATTTGGTTAGCCTTTCGATGCAGTAAGTCGACGAAATGCTTACCGTATTGATAGGGTTAGTGAAAACAAGTCTATGGAATTACCCAATCAAAACCCCTCATTTGGTAAGCGGTTCCGGTCTTTGCTCCTTAACCTAAATAGGTTAGGCTCGGACTACATGCATCCGGAATCACACGGACCCGAAAAAACACGGCCCCGGATACAATCCGTAGCTCAAACAAATATATGAATTTTTACTGCATCGACTACATGTGATCAGAGGTCTTCCGATCCCGATTTTCACCCGGAAGCAACCGGAACATGCTCCGGACGTCTCCGAGTACCTGATCCGTTATTTTTCGGCACGGGGGGCGGGGCCTATCAATATCGTATGAAGTTGTATGGAGCTGACTGCTAAATGAAAGACGTTGTGTATCGCGTATGGTTTATTGTGACTGGCTAGGCGTGCGTCGCTCGCAGCTCACATAGCTTTACGTATACAAACATAACACCTCCACCCTTATTAACTAATAGTCTTAAATATAGTCTTACTTTAACATCACTTACACTACATCAAGTTAAACTTGTAAACAATCAATGACTGGTTACAGTCTAATGCAACTTACTACTAAAAACTTACAATATGGAACAACAATACTATCTTAACTGACGTCATATACTTAGGTAGATATATTAATCAAATTCTTCAAACCCATAACGTACTGCCGGTTTACGTATTCGTATGGGGCGGTCCCTTACTGCATTACTATTATTGGCCTGTTCAGTTGACACGAGGCCGCTTTCCCTTTCCTCCGACACATTGGACTCACACCCGGAGGAGGCAGCCATACACCTGGTAGCCTGTCGTCCCGCTGCTGTCGGCGTGCTATCGAGGGAGTCCCGACCTGGGCTATTCATGCTGTTAGACGGTCGGTCTGACCCACAGCTCGTCATGTTTGATGCCTCACCCCTGGTCGTAGACATTGCCAGAGACTTACGAGACTGTTTATTTAATTCTAGTTTTTGTTTGACTACTTCCAAAGGGATTTGATTCGCAGTTTGATTTTTTGTAACTCTTAATTTAAGTTGATCAATGTGTCTGTGGATTTTGATCTTATACAGTAATCGCTGCTCCCTATCGCTTTAATTATAGTCCCAGACACCCATTTGTCCGAGCCCCTATACTCGCGGTACCACACGAGCGCGCCGGGCTCGAGCCGGCGCTGCGCTCCGCCCGCGGCTCGCTCGCTGCGCGCCTGTTGCAACGCAACCCGGGAAGCTCTTTCAGGTTTTAAATTGTCTAGTCTCAAACGGAGACTACGGCCTTGTAAGATATGTGCTGGACTGTCCCCTGTAGTACTGTGTTCCGTATTTCTATATGCTAAAAGGAATCTATTGAGCGCCGTAGATACATCTAAGTTTTGTTTATAAGCCTTTTTAATTACCCTTTTACAGATTTTTACCGCATTTTCAGCAGCCCCGTTAGAAGCCGGATGGTACGGAGCTGAAAAAATGTGTTCGATACCATTATAACTTTAAAAATTTTGAAATTCGGTACTTGTAAAAGGGGGTCCATTATCGCTAACCGTTTGTCTAGGTAACCAGCACCTGCTGTCGTCGTTTTCATCTTTTTTTTCATTCTGCCTCTATCCATTTGGAACACGAATCAACTACGACTAGGTAAGTTGAACCACCTATGGGCCCCAAAAAATCTAAATGGAGCCTTGACCACGGGCGCGAAGGCCAGGGCCACGAGCACGGCGCTTGCGCTGGCGGCGCGTCGGCCGCGGCCGCGCACACGCCACACTCGCGGCATGCCGCCTCCACGGCCTCATCGATTCCTGGCCACCAAACGTAGCTCCGGGCCAACGATTTTGTTTTTACCATACCCATATGAGGATCGTGAAGCTCCGCGATGACTTTACTTCTACAAATAGACGGTATGACCACCCGATGGCCCCACATAATGCAGCCCAGTTCGGCATACAATAATAATTCTTGTCGTCTGTTAAAATATGGTTTTAATTCTTTAATTTCTACATCTGTCGGCCACCCGTCTAATATAAAACTTAAAACTCGAGATAAAATTGGATCTCGGCCTGTTTCTTTTTTTAGTATATTGTAATCTAGTAATAAAGCTTCAGAAGAAAAATGTAAATATGTCTGCTCCGGTAGGGGAACTTCTAAAGATTCTACTTCATTTTTTTGTGATTTAATTAAGCGCGAAAGTACATCAGCCGTATTTTTGTCGGTTCTGACATACTCAATCGTAAAATCATAAGCCGACAATTTAATCGCCCAGCGTTGCAGTCTACTAGTCACTGCGTTTGGTATACCAACGTTAGCACCGAAAATGCTCACAAGTGGTTTATGATCGGTTCGTAATATGAACTTCCTACCGTACAGATAATTATGAAATTTCTCCATCGCATAAACGATCGCTAAAGCCTCCTTATGAATTTGGCTATAGTTCAACTCGTGAGCGGTAAGCGCGCGCGACGCGTAAGCTACAACTCGCTCCGCCGCCTCGCCCGAGCCGGGCGCACGCTGCGCCAGCACCGCGCCGAGACCCCGCGCGCTTGCGTCCACCGTCAACACGGACTCGCTTCCTATATCGAAATGGGTCAATGCCTTTGTACTACACAAATTTTTTTTAACCCTACTAAAAGCCAGGTTTTGTTCTCTTCCCCATTTCCAATGTATACCTTTCTTTAATAGACTATAAAGTGGTGCAAGGTGCACGCTCAAATTCTTAATAAATTTTCCATAGAAATTTACCATTCCAATAAATGATTTCAATTCGCTAACGTTATTAGGATGAGGCATCGACGTGATCGCCTTAACTTTTTCTGGATCCACTCGGACCCCATTTTTATCGATAATAAATCCTAAGTATTTTACTTCTTTTGCCAGAAAACTGCATTTACTTTTTTTAATTTTTAACCCTTTTTGTTCTAATATGTCCAGTACTACTTTAATTGTTTCTAAATGACTATTCAAATCAGAACTTTTAATTAAAATATCGTCGTAAAACACCACTACGCCATTAACGTGGTTAAACAAATCTACCATGATTTTCTGAAAAATACCTGTACTAGACGACAATCCGTACACAAGGCGATTATATTTAAATAATCCCCGGTGTGTATTAATAACCGTGTATTTCCTTGAATTTTCTGATAAAATTACTTGATTATACGCTTGTGACAGGTCCAGCTTGGTGAAAAAGATATTCCCGCTGAGATTACTAAATAAATCCTCCATTTTTGGAACCGGAAATCGATCAACCTCTAGCACTTTATTAAGAGTTACCTTAAAGTCTGCACAAAGTCTCAAACCACCGTCTGACTTGCGCACTACCACCAGTGGCGTGGCCCAGTCCGAGTGCTCCACCGGCTCGATGACGCCGGCGCGCAGCATTGCGTTCAGTAGGCCGATTCTATTAAATAACTGCAACTACACTGCAGCGTCGCGTGTGTCAAAATGAGCAAATTTTGACGTTTCGGTATTCTGTTATGCAGCGCTACTGCCGTAGTGTTGCAGGGGCGGAGAAGTAACGCAAATAGGTATTCCACTAACAAAACTGCACTACACCTGCACGTTTACTGCAAAATAATCGTATTCCATTAAAATATTTTGACATTTGTGTAGTAATGACAGCAGTGTTGGTGCAGTTTTTGTGCAGGTTTATTGAAGTAGATCGTGAGCAACTTTTGCACAGCGTATTATAAGCATTTTACGTTTTTAGCGTATTGTAACATTAGTTCTTTTAGTTTTATTGCAGGATTCGTGCAGCTGTAGTGTAGTAGTCGCGCAGTTGTAGTGTAGTTGTAGTGCAGAGAATTTTAATAGAATACGTCTATTTCCACGGCACTGCTCCTACACGCGACAAATGACAGGCGTAAACGTGCAGTTGCAGTTTTTTAATAGAATTGACCTACAGTTCGGCGTCGACGCGCTCGCGCAGCGCGTACGGGAGCGGCCGCGCGCGACAAAAGATGGGCTCAGCCCCTTCGCGCACCCTTAGCTCCGCTGTCCCTCCCGTGTATTTGCCCAATGTACCGTCGAACAGGGTTTTATGCCTAGAAATAATTTGTTTTATCACAATTTTGTCTCTTGGCTCGTCCCCTGCCATGTAATTGTTCTGTAATGAGTCCTTGCGAACACACACAGATATATTCAGTTCTGCTAACCATTGTCGACCTATCAAATTTGTTGTTCCCTTATCAATAACGTACAGATCTAATTTTTTTGCGACTCCCTTATACTCAACAATAGTTTCTATGTACCCCACAGGTTTAATTGTAGATCCATCATAGAACTTAATATTTAATGAACAAGGAATTAATTTTAAGTTACAAAAAAAATCATCATAGATGTTTTTGCTAATGCAAGATAACGCTGAACCCGTATCTACTTCCATTTCAAGTAAACAATTCTGAACTGTTATTGTTATACGCACCGGTTTGTAATTACTCAACGACATTTGATACATGTTTTGTTCGCTGGAACTCGAGTCCTCCTCGTGATCGTTATCGCAGAGTGCGTCCCGCTCGCTCTGCATGTTGTGTATAGGAGCTCGCTGCTGACTCCGCAGCGCCGCGCCCGCCCGGCGCTGCCCGCTATACCCGAGCGCCGCCCGCCCGTGCCGTCCTCGGGTGCGACCACGGCCGCTCATGCGCCCGCCGCGTGCTCTTGAATTATAATGACTTCCGCCCAATTCCGCCGACTCTGCACGTGAATGCTTCTTAGGACATCTCCTCCTCAAGTGGCCGATCTCTTGACACCAACTGCACACGTAATCCTTATAGACACAATCTATGGCTTTGTGTCTTTGATCTCCGCAATTTGGACACTCATTTAAAGATAACTTGTGTAAATTTTCTGGGAGCGCGTTGCGTTCTACCACGTTCGCATCGCGCTCGGCGGCCTCCAATGATAGTGACAAAGCTATCGCTCGATTATATGAGATGTTTTCTTCTGAAAACAACCTTTGCCGAATTACTTCACTTTTCAGTCCACACACTAATTGGTCCCGCAGATTTTCATCCAATGTGGTTTTAAATTCGCAATATTTGGCCAATTTCTTTAACTCCGACACATAGTCCGCGATTGATTCATCACCAAGTTGCCGCCGTTGCCGAAATTTGTACCTTTCAGCCAGCACGGACGGTTTTGGCTGCAGATGCGCTGACAATAACTCCACTGCTCGATTAAACGTACATTCGGATGGCTTCTGAGGACTAGCCAAAGTTGCTAACAAGTCGTAAGCTTCTTCTCCCATGACCGAAATTAATGTTGGTAGTTTAAAATTGTTTTCCACCTTGTTGACCAAAAAGTACATCTCGATTCTCTCCACATAACTTGACCAGTTACCGGATTTAACGTCGAATTCCCGAACTTGTCCCACCGACATTGTCACAAGATATTAACACTGCCAACTTTAATTGTCCAATACCGAGATTAAATTTTTTTCCGCGTTCGCCACTGCTAAATGAAAGACGTTGTGTATCGCGTATGGTTTATTGTGACTGGCTAGGCGTGCGTCGCTCGCAGCTCACATAGCTTTACGTATACAAACATAACACTGACCACACGAGAACGCGAGAAACGTCCGTTCCGGTCCGGTCCGGAGGAATCATGCGCCAGTCGATGACAGACGCTCAAAGCGGTCGGTCGCGTCGCGTGCGCAAGCAAAACTGCAAAATGGTTGATTCTGAGCGCCTCATTATGGTGATTCAGAATTAGTGTTGTGTAGTACGCGTACTAAGTACTAATAGGTAACGATACTCGGCACTGTACGAAAAGAAACGTTACCGAACGCAAGCTCTTAATCGGACAGTCGGACTATAGTACACCGTCTCCCGCTAGTCGCTACACTCGACTCGAGTACTTAATGTTGCTTGTCCGAATTACTCCGAATGTCCGAGAGCGAAGGAACAAACGTACTGTATGTATGTACGAGAAAGCGAGATATATGTTGCAATCGCTATCGAATACACACACATTATGCGAGATAGCAAATCAATCGCTTACGCCGACCGTGCGTTTTATTAATAGAAAATCTTGCTCAGCTGTATTTAGCACTAAGATTACTGAAATTGTCCAAAAACCAGCTAGTGTGTAGTGTGAGCTTAGAATAATAATTATTATTAATCTAAGAGTGTGAGCGAGGGATCGCGCTTTGTTAAAGCGCCCTGACGTAATTGAGTATTTGAGTCTGTGCGTAATAACGTCTAATATTTATTGAATACCTTTACCCAGTTCAAACATACACTTAAATAATTTTAAAATGATTTGAAAAAAGTGGCTACTTTTGGCAAAAAAAGTTTTAAAGCTATTTAGTTGGCTGATAAGATAACAGTGCCAAAATAGATTAAAACAGCAGTGAGTCTATAGAGGATAGCGCACTGACCTCTATCATATTATACATTACAGTATACATACTTATAATAGAGGTCAGCGATATAGATAGGTAACGACTTTATTTCCGTGTACTGTTAGGTACTATTAGTACTAAGAAGGTGTACTAGTACCTTACTCGGACTGTACTAGTACAGTACTAAACCGAAAAGTGTCCGATTAAGCACAAGCCTATTCAGAATTATCAATGTATCTGGAATACTTCAATACAAGACTACCACAATAAAAACTCGAAGGACACGTCGTGAAACAGCGTTTGTGATGATTTAATAGAGAACTGGGTTCCTTTTTCTTTCGCACTAAAGTTAATTTTCGTGTGACTTGTCAATCAGTTCACGTTAAGACATGTCGCCGCGCTGCGCGCGGTGCATGCAGATATAGTCTATCCGGCGGCGTAAGGGCCAGGAGCCATAAAACTTATTACAATGACATTTTTATTTCGAAAGGTGATAAGTCTTAATACGACGAAATGAGATTCAACCCAAAAACCCTTCTATTAAAGCTTAAAATGCTTTAATTTTTCTTAAACAAAAGACATCCTCACTTCTGCATAGGGTTGTCAAAAATGTAACAAGAGTAAAAATAATACAACATAAATAGAAAGAAAGAAAGAAAAGAGAAAGAATACCGCAGTGTGAACGTCAACTTCATTACTGAACTACTTTTTTGTGGCATATATACTGTAATATACCTACTTCATTGTTGTTGTCAATTAATAATAATATGATTGTATTAATAATAATATATCCACCTAATACCTACTGTAATTCTGTGAGAATTGTTGAAATTATTTTGTTTTATATGTATAACTGAATTGGTTGTTTGCGCAGTGGCACGCGTCTTTTTTCATAAAAGGTATCTGCAGAATACCAGTGCCGTGTCAACACGCGTTGTCACGGCTCAAACTGAGCAGAGGCCTATTTGGTGTACCTACATTTGATGTTTATTATTTTAGTTTTATTTTTTAGTTTAATTTCATTGTTTTTAATTTAATTTTTTGTTTTTTTTTCTGTTTGTACTGGAACCCAATAAACGTTTATTCTATTCTATTATATTCTAAATATTACTACATTGTACACATTCTTGACTATTGGCTTACTTTCACTATTTAAATAAGTCCGAACACTTGTACTGCCGATTTTCTTTTTATCTTCCCACGGACGAAACATTTTTAGCAAAACAGTTAAATAGCGTATACACGTAATCACTAAATTAGTTCCAACGTAATACTAGTTAGAAATTTCCCGATTGTTGCAACCCTACCCTCCAATATTTGTTATTATATTTGCAATTTTAGTCGTGTCGTTCGATATTGAACCTTAACACCAACATTTGACGTTAGCTTTAAGGATACTTAAGTAATCACTTATGCTGTTTTACAATAGATGACTAATTAGCTTATCTTTATGGCTCTTAGCCCTTACGCCGCCGGATAGACTATAACAGCTTGTTTGTTTTTGTTTGTTGTCGAATTCAAAGGAGTTTGGGTAAAAGTGGCTTGATTTTCAAAGTCCGCGGCCACTTATGAAACTTGCACCAGTCGTTAGTATATAATAAAGTAAAACATTTTTGTCATATAACATTTTTGGCTAAAGTGTATCGGAACTGAGATATAAGATAAAAAAGAAAATAAAAAAAATAGTCCCGTATTAATTGTTTGTATAATATACATTTCAGTATATTGACCAATATTCATAATGACCAATGAAAATAGCATCATGAATACGCAAAATGACCAATCGCGAAATGACCAACACGCCAAATGAGCTACCAAATCGGACGCAAAGATTTAACAGAAATAGTTAGGAACGGGGGCGATCCCTTCCATTGGTTTTTCAATGAAGGCGATGTCCTTATATTAGATAGAAGATTACGTGACTCTATTGAAGAAGTAGATTCTCGGATCGACGGTAGGCTGAGAAATCAGTTTCGCCAATTACGTTCCCAATACTTTAATATAGCTACACCGCATTTATTTGAAAAAATTAAAATTGTCGGAGCACTCTTAAATGCATTTGGTGTTCCGTTGACTGACCATTACCTCCTTAATGTTATTATAAACCAAAGGAGATTAATAGAAGGTCAGCACAACCGTGTTAGTGATTACGTCATTTCAAAAATATAAATCGAAGACGGGCTTATTTTGAACTAATAGATGCCGCAGTTCCTGGTGTGGATGAGTTTCCAGTGTTGAGTGCTGACGACCTAATTGTATATGCGATGGGAACATACCAGGTAAAGCAGGCTTGCAGTTATTATGGTGAGCATATAAAAAACGGCTCTTATTTGATTAAGGTATATAAGGAACCTAACATTGAAGGTTCCTACCTACCTATCTAACCTAATATAGAAAGGTACATACTGTGGGTTAGAATAAATGTATCTATCAACTTTGCATTACGAAGCTATATGATGCAACAATAGTTACCCACCACGGTTAACTATTGTTGCATCATATAGCTTAGGTTGTTGTTCCCATGTTATGTCCATAATATGGTATTTGGGATACGGAAGAAGATACCAAACCAATCTGTCTCCTCCAGCACAGTTTCTAGACTTAATAATCCGGCACGACTAGAAAATTAAGCTAATGAAGTCGACGATCCTCACTAGGCTGGTTCAATATTATTATGTAATGCAAGCAAATAATTATTTTCCAATAAATCTATATTCTATTATTATATAATAAATTATTTCATTTATCCTCAAATTCATATTTATAGAAAGGTACATACTGTGGGTGACAATAATATGTATCTATCAACTTCTGCATTACCAAGTTATATGATGCAACAATAGTTAAACACTACATCTAGAATCGGAAATATGTATAAACGCCAGAGACGTGGCACAAAGGTATGGTGGTACTGTTCTTCAAAATGGGCGACAAAACCCTGCTGAAGAACTACAGGCCCATCTCGCTTCTAAGCCACGTCTACAAGCTGTTTTCGAGTCATAACGAATCGTCTCGCAAGCAGGTTGATGACTTCCAGCCTATCGAACAAGCCGGTTTCCGAAAAGGCTTCAGCACCATAGACCACATACATACGCTGCGGCAGGTTATACAGAAGACCGAAGAGTATAACCAGCCTCTTTGCTTAGCGTTTGTAGACTATGAAAAAGCCTTCGATTCGATTGAAACATGGGCCGTGCTACAGTCTCTCCAGCGGTGCCAAATTGACTATCGGTACATCGAAGTGTTGAGGTGTTTGTATGAAAGCGCCACTATGTGAGTCCGTCTTCAGGACCAGAGCTCGGAACCTATCAAGTTGCAGCGAGGAGTGAGACAGGGAGATGTGATTTCTCCGAAACTGTTCACTGCTGCACTGGAAGATGTTTTCAAGCTTCTGGACTAGAAAAGACTCGGCATCAACGTCAACGGCGTATACATCACTCACCTTTGGTTTGCTGACGATATAGTGGTCATGGCTGAGACCCTGGAAGACCTCGGTGCAATCCTCGGTGACCTCAACTGAGTCTCTCAACAAGTGTGTCTTAAAATGAACATGGAGAAGACGAAAGTTATGTCGAACTTACGTGTCGTACCCACTCCTCTGAAGGTTGGGGAGTCGGCCCTTGAAGTTGTGGACGATTATGTTTACCTGTGACAAACGGTCCAGCTAGGTAGGTCCAACATCAGCAAAAAGGTCAATCGTCGAATCCAATTAGGCTGGGCAGCGTTCGGTAAGCTACGAAATTTCTTCTCGTCCGATATACCGCAGTGTCTCAAGACGAAAGTTTTTGACCAGTGTGTGTTGCCAGTGATGACATACGGGACTGAGACGTGGTCGCTTCCTATGGGCCTCATAAAAAGGCTCAAGGTCACTCAAAGAGCAATGGAGAGGGCTATGCTCGGGGTTTCTGTGCGTGATCAAATCAGAAATGAGGAGATCCGCAGAAGAACAAAGGTAACCGACATAGCCCGCAGAGTTGCTAAGCTCAAGTGGCAGTGGGCAGGGCACATTGCTCGCAGGACTGATGGCCGCTGGGGCGGAATAGTCCTGGAGTGGCGACCGCGTACCGGAAAGCGCAGTGTGGGCAGGCCTCCAACAAGGTGGACCGACGATCTGGTGAAGGTCGCGGGAAGCCGCTGGATGCGAGCAGCACAAAACCGGTCGTTGTGGAGATCCTTGGGGGAGGCCTTTGTCCAGCAGTGGACGTCTTTTGGCTGAGATGATGATGATGATGATGATGATGAACAAAATCATATGAAAGTAAATAATTACTGCAGATATGTATAAAAATATGAAAAACATAATAAATTTAACTTTTTTTCTTCGGGGGTAGTTGCTAAAGAAACATCTGCTTAAAGAGCTCTTTATATTTTTATTAATAAAACATATTTGTATTTGTTTACGGAATCCAATTTTAAATGGAAAATAATAATTAGCACATAGTACCTGCTGGTGAGTGTTATCAAGCCTATACCACAACTACAACACATTTTGCACTATTTCACTTCTTCACTGCACTTCATAACAAGCTTTCGAGAGGATGGAGGCCCTACAGGACTCGTTGGCTCAACTCCAGGATATGTTCACTCGTCGTATGGATACCTACCAGGGAGAGCTTCAAAACGCAGCCCCATCCGTGAATGTCTCTAACTTGACGGCTGATTTCACAGCGTTTAGGGCGTTCATTATGACTGCTCTGCACACTTTACAAGAACAAATGAGCCTCCTTGCACGTCAGGTGGACGGTATAGAGATGAGGAGCCGGCGCAAGATGTTGCTGATTCATGGCCTGCCAGAGAAGACAGACGAGGATGCGGCTGCGGTTGCTGTCCGCGCTGTCGTCGGCCGCATGAAACTGTCTATCTCGGCTAAGGATATAGGCCGGTGTCATCGAATGGGCCGCACAACTGCTAGCGACCGGCCGCGACCGATGTTATTGAAGCTGCACGATCTTGACGTCCGGAACAAGATATGGCATGCCAAGACCACACTAAAGGGTTCGGGTATTACGATCTCAGAGTTCCTGACGAAACCCCGGCATGATACATTTATGGCGGCGCGTCAGAAATTTGGTGTCACCAAATGCTTTACGCGCCAGGGATTCGTTTTCGTGGTGAGTCCTGACGGGAAGCGCAGCCGCATAAGCTCACTTGCTGAGCTGCAGAAAAATGTGTTAAGGACTGTTTATAGTTAAACCTCTTTAATTTATGAAAACCTTTTATCTTATGTCACTCCTTGTTCTTAGCAACAGTTTTTGTTGATTCATTAAAAATGTTTATAATGTCACTAATTCACGAGTCTCTTTTTCTAATTGATAAATTAGTTTTATCATGGTAGCAGAGCGTAAGAAATCGAGTGAGAGTTATAAATAATCGAGTGTGGGATATACCAAGTTTCAAAAACCATCCGGGAAGACGAAGATTCAAAATGCAATCGAGTTGCAAAATTGACATCGGTCACCTGGAAGGTGTAAAAAACTGGTTTACTTGGAAATTTAAGGCAACATTACTACTACGAGGTATGCCCGGTGGATTGGATGCGGTAAACGGTGCTCTCCAGAAACCTGTGACCCCAACCAACAAAAATGCCGAAGAAATTTCACAATATACTAAAGCTCTCGATAATTACAACAAAATTGATAGTTCCGCATTACTACTGCTCACTGCAAACATGTCAGATGAAACTCTTCAAAAAATCATGCGTTTCAACTCATCAAAAGAAGTTTGGGACGAACTACATTGTTTATTCGATGGAAAGTCTGAAGACAAGAGTTACGCTCTTTGTATGGAGTTCTTCGATTATAGCAAAGATCCGTCACATGACATCACTACTCATGTATCCAAAATAAAAACAATTTGGTCAGATTTAAAAGGTGAACTAATGAAGATAGAGAAATCAGAGTTACCGGATATCTTATTAATTTGCAAAATTATAGATACACTACCTGAATCCTATTGTGCCTTCAAATCAAGCTGGTTGCTGATGTCAAAGACAGACAAAACTATAGAAAACCTGACAACGCAGCTGTGTGCGTATGAGCGTTCAGTTTCATCCAAAACTGGAGGTCCCGCCGAAGCTCTAGCACTACAGAATATCAATAGAGCAAAGAAAAAATGTGGGTACTGCGGAAAAGTCGGTCATAAGGTCAAACAGTGTTATAAATGGAAAGCTGACGGGAAACCAGCCAAGCCAGAGAATAAACAGACATCAAGCAATTTGAATTTAATGCTCCTGCCAGTCACTACGCATGTGAACTCCATGCATACTAACTATGATACAGCAAGTTGGTTCGTAGACAATGGAGCAACGTCGCACGTCACGTGCCGAAACGATTTTTTCTCTAGTTTCGAGCATTTTAAAGAAACACGTACAGTGACGACTGCTAATGGAGCTACTGTCAAAGCTGTTGGCAAAGGTACTGTTGACTTGAAAACTATTCTTAATGGCAAGGAATCCAGATTAAGACTCTGTGATGTATGGTACGTACCTGATATTATGCGAAACCTATTCTCTGTACTGGCCACTCAAGACAGACTAAACAATAGTGTTTTCATGTCTGAAAGGGAACACTGCTCGCTGAAAGTTGATGGACTCATGATACTGACTGGCAAAAGAGCCAAGAACGGAGGACTATACAAGCTTAATGTAGAGACTATTACAAAGTCAACTCCTGATCTGAACGCCTTGTCAGCAGATAACCTTCTACAACTTTACCACGAACGGTTAGCCCACCAGAATAAGAAACATGTCAAAGGAGTTATTGAACGGGAACTAGGAATTAAAGTTCGCCTAGATTCTGAATTGTGTACCGGATGTATTTACGGAAAAACACACCGGCAAACATTTGGAACGAGAGAACGAGCTAAGGAACCTGCAGAAATTATACACGCTGATGTGTGCGGACCTTTTCCACCTTCCTTCAATAAATTCCGTTACTTCGTTCTGTTCAAAGACGACTTCAGCAAGTATCGTCACGTTTATTTCATGCGACAGAAATCGGAAGTCCACCTGAAGCTCCGACATATGTTACAAGAATGTAAAGTGGCTGGACACTGTGTTAAAGAATTTCTGAGTGATAACGGAGGTGAATTTGATAATGAGAATGTAAAGTGCATTCTACGAGAAGCTGGAATAAGACAAAGGCTCACGATGCCCTATACACCGCAACAAAATGGTCTCAGCGAACGTGAAAATAGAACCTTAGTCGAAGCCGCACGCACAATGATGCATGCTCATGAAGAATTACCTCTCGCTACATGGGCAGAATTGATTAACACTGCTGCGTACGTTCTAAATAGAACTGGCCCAACTCCAGAAAATGGTAAATCGCCATTTGAATTGTGGTTTAAGAAAAAACCAGCAATTAGCCACCTAAAAATAATTGGATGTGAATGTTACGCTCATATTCCTCAACAAAAAAGAGTCAAAATGTCTAAAAAGGCTGAAAAATGCGTCCTGATTGGTTATGACGGTGATGAAGGCTACCGCTTATTGAGTCAACGTGGAAAACTAACAAGGTCAAGAGACGTTATATTTAATGAGTCAGTACTTACACCGTGTGGCCTAGGTGATTCAGAAGAACAGCACTCAGCAGAAATCTATTTTCCACTTTCAAAACCGATGTGTGATGCAAGGGGGGATGATCGCAACGAAAACAGCTCGGATCGCACTGCAAGTAGCTCTGATGAGCCTAGTTCGATTGTGCCTGCCACATCGCCAGATCAAGTTGAGAGTCAGGAAGTAGGAAACCAAGATAGATGTATGGAATCACTTCAACCGTCTTCAGAAGAATCATTGCCAGGATCACCTTTTTTTGAAGATGCTCTAGGTGATGAGGATGACGATGATGAGGATGATACTGAGGCACCAAGGAATGTAGATGACATAGCTGACATAGCTACAAGAATAACTTTACGGGACAGAAGTCAGATTCGAGCACCGAATCGATTTGGAGACTATGTTATGATGTCAGCAGATGTTGTTAATGAGATCAATGAACCAAAAACCTACAAGGAAGCAATCTCTAGCCCGCATAAAGATCAGTGGGTCAAAGCAATGGAAAATGAGGTGAAATCTTTAAAGGAGAACAAAACCTGGATAATGGTTGATCTTCCAAAAGACAGAAAACCTATATCTTGTAAATGGGTATACAAGATCAAGACCAATGCAGATGGCTCGCTAGATAAATTCAAGGCCAGACTAGTTGCTAGAGGGTATACACAGAAAAAGGGCATAGACTATGAAGAGACTTTCAGCCCAGTTGCTAAGATGACGACAATTAGATCGGTCTTAAGCGTTGCTGCAAATGAAGGTTTGAAACTCACCCAATTTGATGTATCAACCGCCTTCTTGTATGGTTCCCTGAACGAAGAAATCTATATGAGTCAACCTGATGGTTACTCCGATGGATCAAAGAAGGTGTGTAGACTCAAGAGGAGTCTATATGGTCTCAAGCAAGCACCTCGGTGCTGGAATAAATGCATGGTGGATCATTTGAAGACTATTGGATTTAAACAAAGTAATACTGACCCCTGCCTATTTATACAAAACCGTGAGTGTAGAAAAATCATTCTTGCTCTCTATGTAGATGACGGTTTGGTTGCGGCAACTAATCAGGAAGATTCCGAAAAATTTATGAGAGAATTGAAAAGAAGATTCAAAATCACTATAAAAGATGCATCGTATTTTCTAGGATTAGAAATAAAGCACCAGCATGATGGCATAAAAGTGTCACAGAAGCACTACGCTCTGAAAGTGTTAGATCGCTTCGGTATGAGCAACTGCAAACCTGTCACAACTCCTATACAGAAAGATGGAGTGCCAGATATAAATGAAGAGGTGGTAGAGCCTACTTCATTTCCGTATAGAGAAGCTGTCGGAGCACTTGCATACTTAACTGTTGGAACCAGACCTGATTTAGCATATGCGGTAAGCGTAGTATCTCGATCGCTAGAAAATCCTTCTAAAGAGGACATCCAGAAGCTGAAACGAATCCTAAGATACATTAAGGGCACTGCAGATTATGGAATAATTTTTAAAATGAGATGCAATGCTGGAATCCTGGATTGTTACAGTGATTCCGATCATGGAGGTGATCGAAACACCGGACGCTCGACGTCTGGTATTTTATGCTTATACTCTGGAGGAGCCATATCTTGGGCGAGTCGACGACAAACATGTGTTGCCATATCCAGTACCGAAGCCGAACTGGTAGCTGCAAGTGAAGCAGCCAGAGAGATTATCTGGATCAAAAGACTCTTCGGTGAAATATCTGAGTTGAAAGAGATACCTAAACTAAAGGTCGATAATGATGCAGCTATAAAGATCTCACATAACCCAGAACTCCACAGAAGAACCAAGCATATTGCTATTAGACATTTTTATGTAAGAGAACTCGTCGCTGATGGTGAAATATGCGTAGAATACGTTCCCAGCGAGTTCCAACTGGCGGATTTTCTGACCAAGGCATTGCATAAGCCACGGATTGAATCCATAGCAAAGACAATTGGTATGGTCCGTTAAGGGTTGCCATAAAGGGAGGATGTTAAGGACTGTTTATAGTTAAACCTCTTTAATTTATGAAAACCTTTTATCTTATGTCACTCCTTGTTCTTAGCAACAGTTTTTGTTGATTCATTAAAAATGTTTATAATGTCACTAATTCACGAGTCTCTTTTTCTAATTGATAAATTAGTTTTATCAAAATGTGGTGGTTGTTGCACCTAAGCCTGTGGTTGCTGCGGCCAGGGTGCCAGAACCTGCTGTGCCGAAAACGAGGCGAGCGGGCGGCGGAGGCATCAGCAAAAAATAGTGAACACATGTCAATGAGTAAACACTATTGTGTTATTAACAACCTTGTTGTGTTGTGTTGTTTTCGTTTGGCGGACATCTTCTGTGGACCCGATTTCGTCATTACAAGGTACATACATAAATTTACCCTCCACTTGCTATTTTTATTTCTATTTCTTGTGTTTTCAATTTGAGTTTTTTGAGTTTTGTTAATACTAATGACAGTGACAAACGACTGACAGACAGATGAATGACTTTTTTTTTTTTGTACGTTTCGTTTTATGTTGTTAGTACTCTTTTTTTTTTTTTATATAACATTGTAATGGGTCCACAGTCGATTGTCAATATTTTATACGTTATAATGTTTTTTCTTTTATTTTAATTATTATTTTGTTCTTTTATAAATTTAATGATGACACGAACCAGCAGATGGACATAGCTTAAACTTTTAATAGGAATTTATTATATTTATTATCTTAAATTTATTTATTATGTCATCCTCAGGTGAAGATTCACATTATCTTTCTTTATCTTCTAGTAGTAGTGGTGAGGACAGTTTTGTCAGCATTCCTTCCCTTTCTGACACGCTTGAGTGTCAGTTTTCTGATGTACCAAAAAACTTTAACGTCATTCACTTTAATGCGCAAAGTATTCCGGCTCATTATTCAGACATGCTGGCGTCACTTGATCATAAAAATATTCATGCTGTATTAATCTCCGAGTCTTGGCTTAAACCATGTTTACCTTCTACTTCTTATGCTCTGCCTGGCTTTCATCTTATACGCAATGATCGAACTGGCTCACGGGGTGGCGGGGTTGCTATATACTTACGTGCTCATATTCCTTTCTCTGTAATTAGCACCTCGGCACAACCACCGCCTTCCAACGCAGGCGAGCATTTGTTGGTTGAAGTTCTTCTTTCTCACAACAAAATCCTACTTGGAGTTTACTACAGCCCTTCTTTACATGTAAATTTTTTCACATCATTTGAAAAACTACTTGATGAAATAATTCCTGCCTACAGCCATTCAATTATCATGGGTGACTTCAATACTTGCCTTCTTAAGAATGATTCTCGCGCTATTTCGCTTCAATCAGTTATCACTTCTAATAACTTATGTATTTTACCACTTACCGCCACCCATCATTCTCCGAACTCCACTCCATCGCTTCTTGACTTATCAATAGTGTCATCTCCCCAGCATGTTGCGAAGCACGGTCAATGCTCGGCCGATGCTTTCTCGTATCATGATCTCATATTCTTGTCCTATAAAGTTCATCTTCCTAAAGCTAAACCCCAAGTCATTCTTCAGCGCAATTTTAGTGGTATGGATCAACAAGTGTTCCGTGACGACGCTTGTAATATCGATTGGTCTCCTGTTGTACACGCTCAGTCTGTTGATGAACAAGTTAATATTTTTAACTCACTTGTAACCCAACTGTATGACAAGCATGCACCATTTCGAGCAGTTAAGATCAAACACCTTCCTGGACCATGGCTAACTAACGATATTAAGGTGTTGATGCATAAAAAGGCTCCTGCGAAAAGCAGATTTAAGCTTCGTCCAAATGACCACAATAGAGAAAACTATTCTAAGTTTCGAAATCACTGCAATAGGGCGTGTAGGGATGCATTACGCCGCCACATACATAACTCAGTAGAAAATACGAACGACTTCAAAAGTTTGGAAATTTCTAAGGTCGCTTGGAATTGGTAAGTCAAGACATAATGCTGCTATAAATAACATAAATATTGATTCACTAAATCTTCATTTCTCCTCTTCATCGTTTATCAATGATGCCGACAAAGCCACTACGTTGCACAAGTTATCTATCTACCTTACCAGTTCTTAATTTTACTCCCTTTGCATTTGACCAACTATCGGATTGTGACGTTAAGAAGAGCTTGTTATCAATAACTTCCAATGCGGTGGGTAGTGACGGTATTAGCCGCAACATGTTAGTACCGATCCTTGACATCATCCTTCCAGTCCTAACAGTCCTTTTTAACAGCTCCATCTCTAATGCAGTATTTCCATCCTCTTGGAAAGACGCTCAAATAATTCCTCTGCCCAAAAAAAGTAACCCTAAATCATTTACTGAATACCGACCCATTTCCATTCTTCCTTTCCTATCCAAAGTCCTCGAGCGTCTTGTCCACAACCAAATCAGTAAGTTCCTTTCTCGTCATAATCTCCTTAACCCACTCCAATCCGGCTTCCATCCAGGTCACAGCACCGTCACTACTTTGGTTAAGATCACCGACGACATCCGCCTTGGAATGGAAAACGGCCACTTAACTGTGCTAACTCTGCTGGACTTCAGCAATGCCTTCAACACCGTTAACTTTGAAATTCTTTTAGCTTTACTTCGTTTACTTAATATATCTCCAACGGCAACTAATTGGTTTCAAAGTTATCTGAACGGGCGAAGGCAGCGAGTTCGTCTTGAGGAGAAATTCTCTTCATGGTGTGACTCGACGGCTGGTGTCCCACAAGGTGTCGTATTATCTCCTCTACTGTTTGCAACCTTCATAAACTCAATTTCAGAAAAGCTTTCTACTTCTTACCACCTGTATGCAGACGATCTACAAATATATTGTCAGGCACCACTCGGCAATCTTTCCGAAGCTATATTGACCACCAATGCAAATCTGGGACTTATCGTTGATTGGAGTCGAGCCTTCGGACTTAGAGTCAATCCAGGAAAAACGCAGACTATAGTAGTTGGCAGTTCCAGATTGCTCTCTAGGGTCAACTGGGAAACCCTCCCCAAAGTTACCTTTGATGGCGTGGACATTCCTTTCAGTCAATCTGTAACAAATTTAGGTGTGGTTATTGATAGTTGCTTAAGTTGGGGGCCGCAACTGCAAGCTGTTAGCCGCAAGTTTTACGCATCGTCAGCATCCTTGAGGAGGCTGCGCAACTTTTTACCCACTGCCACTAAAGTTGCGCTAGCACAATCTTTGCTGCTTCCAGTTCTGGATTATGCTGACGTCTGTTATCTTGATCTCACAGAGGACCAGCTATATAAACTTGAGCGTCTTCAAAATTTTTGTATTCGGTTCATATTCGGCTTGCGCAAATATGACCATGTTTCTGAGTACCGCTTAAAACTCAAGTGGCTTCCTATTCGTCTTCGCCGGAATACTCATATACTCTCCCTTCTTTATAACATATTGTTTAATCCCACCTATCCTTCTTATCTTAAGGAACGTTTCAGTTTTCTTTATTGTTCAGATTCGCGCTCGTTACGGTCATCAGAAAACTTAAGCCTTAAAACCCCCCCACACAGCACCACCTTTTATGATTGTTCTTTTACCGTCCAAGCTGTTCGTCTCTGGAATTCGCTTCCAGTTGCAATCAGGCGTGCAAAATCCATTCACACATTTAAAGAGCTTGTGAAAAAATTCTACCTTTCCGATTAACCCTGTCCTGCTGCAATACTGACATATCCGCTACTTTCCTACCTGAGACTACTATTATGTATAAGTAGGTTTATTTTTATATTTATTATGGTATTTATATACATATTTATTATTATCATCAGTATGATTATAGATTTATCATCATTATTATTATTATTATTTTGCTTCATTTATAAAATACACATTATTCTAGTATGTTTTAATAGTTTCACCTCTGATCTTACAGTTTATTAGCTCTCTCCATCCGACTGGTTGTCTGGAAGAAATCGCTTAAAAGCGATAAGACCGCCAAATTGTAACTTTAAAATTTTTTTTTTTTCTGTTCATGATTATGTTTTATAGTGTTGCAATAAAAGTATTATCTATCTATCTATCTATCTATCTAAATAAGGTTTCAAACAACACAGATATTATGTATTCATAGCATCACTTTGACCTTGCATATCTCGGCTTCGATATTACTTAGGTCAAAAACCTTTTTGCAGCCATATATCTTAGTCGATGTAATATTAAACTAGAAAAATTATTTTAGTGGCCGCTGAAAAAAAAAATCAAGCCAACCTCCATACAAATTTACCCAAACCCCTTTCGAGTGTAACATAACTTTGTGTAACTTCTGTGATTTGCAAGCAGTGACTTTTCACCGTTTGACCCTATTTTATCTTAAATATTAGGCACCAACAAAAAAGGACGCCGTCCATCGGTACTTTACTTACGACAACAATCCAATACGAGTATATGTGAAATATGCAAGAATAAACTAAAGGTAAGTTATCCAAGTATAATTATAATTTGTTGCTTACTTTTTTTTATAAATATCTTACCTATTCAGTCATAATAATTACCGTAGTGAAATCGTTTATGTACCTACTTACCAATTACTTTGTAAGTAGTAAATAAGGAGTGGGAAACTATGGGAGTGAAATCTAGCTCTTTTTATGTGATAAAAATAAATTACAATGAACTGCGGTTTTATATTTTTTAACTGAGCCGACAAATGACAATACATACCCGTCTAGTAGGCCCTAGGCGTCTTTACCTTCATGATCGCATGCAAAATAACCTCTTTATCACGCAGCTGAAAGCTGACTGAGCTTTAGTTCATAGGTACCTTTGCCTCTTTACTTTTTAATTTTTTTGCACAACTGGCCACGCGCGGGAAAGAGCCGTTCATGACTTTCTTTCACCGTTGATTTACCTATACAGATATAGCGGTAGGTAGATCAACGGAGTAAAATGAGATGGCTTTTATTATAATAAACTCGGTGGTTCTTATTTTGCGATCTATTCCCATCGAATACCAGTGGAAAGGCCCACAAGGCAAAAGAAGCAGAGGGAGACTTACACGATGGGATGACGACATCAAAAAAACAGCCGGCCCAAACTGGGGCCAAATAGCACAAGATAGAGACAATTGGGTATCTTTGGAGGAGGCCTTCACCCAACCTTGGGTTCTTGCATAAATAATATAACCTAATCTAACATAAACTAACAACTAATATAAGATAATTAACCAAACTAGCCTAATAGAAATAGAAAAATCCTGTAAATAAGTTGCAAGAAATAAAAAGCTTTTTTATATTTTTATTTTATTTTATTTTTTATTAATGCTGGCAACGCTTTAGGTTTCCATGCTCATGATTTTACATAATAAAAGTAACTTTCTAATAATAAAATACATACAATACAGCTTGTTATTATTTGCCTTTAACCTATTTATCAAGTATTGATTCAAAACCATAATAGATCACAAGACCTACGAATTTTAAACAAAGTTGTATTTTATATGTAAACAATTATTTGAGAACTTATTTTATTTCAACTTATGTATCTGCGCTTATTGACACACACAAATTAAAAATAAGATACCTATTCAGTTTTAATTTATAATCTACGGTTTAAATAGTAACTTAACGCAGATAATTAACAATTCTTCGTCCTATTTTACTACGCATTGTCCACGATCCAGCTACTAAAGGCCGACACGCGTGCGTTTACTCCAGGGTAGACTGCGTCGGCGCATTCGAAAGCCCAGGATGTGACACCAACAATAACATCCCGATTATGAGCCAGCGGACCTCCAGAGTCACCCTGACACGCGTCCTTGCCGCCTACGTCCAAAATGCCAGCGCACAACATGCCCTCGGTTACGTCAGGCCAATTTTGAAAGCCAGGCTGTGTCTTCAAGTAGGTGTAGCGCTCTGTGCAAATCCTATGGTTGATAATGTTCACGTCTACGTGTTGCAAGATGTCTGCAGAAGGCCCGCCCGTCTGCAAAATATTTGAAACGTTATTAAAACTAACACGAGTGATTCTTTCATGATTTCATTTAGTTAAATGTCGACATTTTAGGTAGTTAAGAGGTATTCATGAGCGTTAAAATCTTATCTTATGGCATTTGAATAGTTGGGTAATGCATTAATTGCATGAACGATCATCTCTAAGCTTTCACAAAAGGGCATATAGGTATATTATATCCTAAAAAAATAAGTTATGAATTTCTAAGCAAGCAAACAAAACTGCGTTTTGAGGATTAACAATAGTATACATTACCGAAAGGGTGCCCCATCCAATGGCAGTGACGACTGTTCCGTCTGCAAGGTTGTAATTGGGCCCAGCGATGCGCGCGGGGCCTACGGTGCTGGAGTAAACAGCTGGAGTGGCAAGCCGTACGATCACCAAGTCAGGGTCATTCGTCGCGACGGTGAAGTTGGGATGGATCACCAGCTGCAAGATGCTGTGCAACGATCCACCCGACTCTGGATATGACGAGCCTAGTCGCACGCGCCATTGAGAGTGATGGTCGCCGCTGCAAAAAAATGTGTGATGGTAACCTATCGTTATCCATTGTTTCACAAAATTTTCAAGCAATGCAATGCAATTCTATAGTTTATGAGCAAGAAGATTAATATCCTAATGAAATGATTGGATTCTGCCGTGAATGCCACCACTGGATGCCGCGACCACCCTTATTTTTGTATTGCAGAGTTTCGATACCTATGTAGAGCTAGTGCAATTACAGATAATAGAAACATAAGAATATAGTTCTTAAGTGCTTAAGGGTCCGCTTTTCAGGGGAGGGTTCGTTTGTCACCACAGATGCCTCAGCTACCTATATTAAAAAGAAAGGCGACGAATGACTATTATTATTTTCTCATAAGACCAATTCCTTAGTTTGATTGTATCCATTGACAGAACAAAGATCGTGGGTATCGAACCCACTCCACTCGAGTTTCCAGAGAGTGGTTGATTTTTTCTAGTAAAATTTTATCTATTGACGAAATTGTACAATTATAAAATTCCAACAGAACCTACTAGCAACAATGTGCAGCCGATAGAACGACGGTGGAGCTGAGCAAAGACCCTCCGCAAGCCTGGTACCAGATGACACCGGCGAATCCGTACTGCATGTTCGCAATGTAGCTGTATTGCTCCACCGTTGTAGGGGACCCGCCTACTATACGAGTCGGATTTCGTGGGACCGCTGAAATAAAACAAATTAATGGCCTAGTAGCAGGTATATTTGTTGTATTTGTTTTTTCCTTGGGACCTGAGAACCTGAAATATTAGACCCTTAGATTTTTTATTGTAAACGAGCGCACCCGTGCCCACACTCGATATACTACATTATAAAAAATTGTTTAAATACACAAAGAAAGAAGAAGAACTTACCTACAGTGGCGGCGGCGCATAAAAGCGCTAACACTTGGAAACGCATTTTAAAAATAATGCTTGACTAATGTGCACATAAATAAAAGTTGCCATTTATATATAGAACATAAGTTATAATTTTGATAGATAATATCGAAAAAAACCCGAATCACCGAATCACACACTTCAATATCTTTCGGCAAACCCATTTTATTTTAATACACAGGATGTTCAAATAATAACATTGAGCTCATGTCATGATGTCATGATACAAGTTTTGATTAAGCTAAGGTCATGTAAGAATCTGCAACTTCATTGATGTATAGTAGTTACCCACCAACCCACATTGGGCCAGCATGTTGTTGGTTTATGTCTTATTGCTTCACTTACTGTTCATGTGGGAAGGCATGAGCCCAGTAGTGGAACGTTTATATTAGGCTGATGATGATACAACGAAATGGAAAACTTGGTAGGTAGGAATCTAATGAACTGTGACAATACAGCTGCGTTTTAACACTCTATGATTAACTAGCGCTATCTGATTGTGAATTACTTGTTATTAGTGATTATTTACATATAATATTACCTACGCAAATATTGTTGCGAACAAATTACAATTTGAAAAAAGACAAAGTATACTTATTAGTGTTATATTGTTTAATCCTCGATTAAATATATTGAGGCGTTAGGGCACACACAGCTTATATCTGGATATCGGTGGGGGATTGGTGGTATAGACAATGTAAGTAAACACGAGTGTTTATATGTTTGTATATGCGTAAAGTAAAAGTTCTACGGTATATATATATATTTCAATAATTTAGTATTTAGGCGTTGTTGGTCGTCATAATGTAATATATTCCCCCTGCACTATATTTGGAAGACATCATTATTGACGATGAATTTGTATAAATAAATAAATAAAAAATGTTTTATTTAGTTGGTATCACCCTAAGGTTAATTACCTTTAATTACCCAAGTGATAAGCTGACTAAAATACAGTATAGAATAAACTAGTAGATTGGATGAAAAAGTAGGCGCAGAAAATACAACTTTTTATGTCCCCGACTGTAGAGTTGCCCTTAGTTGGTTGTGCTGCTCGGTGGTTTTCACTGAGTGGTTACTCCAACATCTCTGGCACTAGTCTGTAGAACTAGTAGAGGTGCCCGCTAGATGCAAAGGCCTCCGGTTTAATCAGCCGCGTAGGAATTTGGAATTGATCAGGTGCCTGGATGGGTACCGAGAAGTGAGTGTGCTTATAACTCCGCCACCAAAAAGGACATTTGGTAGTCGACTTTAGAGTTGACGGCCCGACCGAGCAGTGGTACACTGCGAGTTGTGCTCTTAGTGCAACGAGAAGTGAGCGAGCTTATAGCTCCGGTGACCTATTTGGATATTAGGTAGTGGACTATACGTGTCCACGGGGCAACTAGCTTGAGACACTAGTCTTAAAAGTACCGGATGCGGAACCGGCGTGTTCTGATCTGGCGTTATGACCTGACATATATGGTCCCTTGTGCTTGCATAAGGATGTCTGACACCTAACTTTATAACCGTGAGGTTGGTGGGGGGTGTCAGTATTAACTTTAAACTAGTGTATAGCGGGGTGTACAATATGTACATTTCCGGTCCATTCATAACGTAAACTGTCTCGTTTTAGTAACTGTATGTTATAAGCAATAAGCTAACATACATTAGAACTTTATTGGCTATGCCGGTCAGGGTCCATACAAGTGTCCATCATTCTTTGCCGCGACAAAAGTAGTTTCGATTGGCGCTGTACTAGCTTCCTTTTAATTTTTCCCCATCTTCTCCCTCTCCATACATACCGCACTGACTTGCGGTTGCAGCCGCAGTGCTAGTTGGCGTGCTGCAAGTCAGTGCATTGACAACTTGTACAGACGCGTGCAAATCAACCAACCCTGTCCAATTTCTTTAACATTTGCACCGGTTTTCATGGTGTCGCCATCTCTGAGGTCCCGGGTTCGATCCCAAATCGGATCAATTTTAGAAATTATTGTTTTTCTAAATTGTCTCGGTTCTGGGTGTTTTCTATGTATAATAAGTATGTATTTAAGTATTTTAAGTACCTACCTAACATACCTATGTTTATCCGTTGTCTAGTAACCATTTAACGAGTTTCATAACGAAGCTTCTCTTGGGCTAGATAATTGGTGTGAGTGTAGGAAAGTTTATTTATTCTTAACATTTTTAACCATATGACTTAGTTATAAAGTTCAAAGTCTATTGAGGAAAGACAGTTTGTGGTAGGTTGATGTGCAGGCGTGTGCCTATCCAGGTCGTCCGGCGCCATCTTCGTCTCGGTTTACGTGTTCGACTCGCCCACAATTCTGGCATTTGACAGATGTTTGACAGACATATCCAGCCCTGTCCTACTTCAGCAATTTACGTGCAAGAGCTTCTTATATTAAAACTCTTGTAATGTAAATATTGCAATGAGACACCTTTCTGAAAATAATAAAGATATATATAGAAATCTTCATTTAGTTTTAGAAAGTAGGTGATACCTACAAGGAAAATATGAGAATTATCCAAAGTGGCCTTTTTAGATATGCCCTACCTACCTGTCTGTATAATTCAAGATGTAAGTATTTGTTATCTAAAATACTTATATAACTAATATCTAAAATAATGGTTTAAATCAAAGACAATAATTTGGTAAATACTTTAATTGGAATGTCACTATAATAATGTACAAATCATGTAAGGGAAACTGACGAATTGTAGCGAGTATCTAAAGTAATTTCAAATCCAAATATATGGCGGTTAATATTATAACTTTGGTTACTAAACATAAAATAAACTTATTAATACGTAATGGCTACCTCAGACTTCAACCATAAACAAGAAATACCAAATAACATAGAAAAATAAAATCATTAAAACAATCTACTGCTCAAAAATACTAAAAAAATAAACTAAAAATCTGTATGTATATTATATATTGTGTTGCAAGTCGGTTTCTATTTAATTATTATCATGAAAATTGCCCCGACAGCAACAATTAGTCCGTTAAGGAACTCAATAGAAGTTATTTGCTAGAACCGTGTAAACCAATGGTACTAAAAGCAAAAACTTAAACAAGTCTGAAGTAACCCAAGCGTTAAAGAGATCTCCCTCCGTATTAGATCAATTGTGGGAAAGGCAACGCCTCTCAGGAATAATCAAAGTCTACTTCTCGTTAAGGTTAAGGTGATCATTATTAGTTTGGTCAACAACCGATTGCACTTCAGTTTTACTTTATAATATTATAGTGCAATCGGCAGTCGTTGTTACGAACAAACATATCAATTACTGGTGGTAGGTCTCTTCAATACAATTTTAGTTACCTATACTACAACATAAATGGTGGGAGATTTTAACATAGTGGTTATTGTGAAATTATATAAAATTGTACACACCACATCAAATAGAAAATTAAAATAGTATTTTATAGAAAAAAATCACTGGCTTTTCAACGCTCTGACAGTCTGTTTATTCCTTTTGGTAAAACAATCGTGTAAAAGTTATATTTACTATAGACAACACATAGGTACTTAGTTATTACAATAATTAATTATCCTAAGTCTGTCTTCCTTAAGACAGTGTCTCCTAATTAGCTCCACGTAATTTCAGTCGATTCATTTACTGGATTAATTATGTGCTATTGCTTAAGTAAGACCTGGCATTAATTTTGCTTTGAAGTATCTATGTATAAACAACATTTTTCTAAAAATAACACTAGTGTGTTCAAAGTCAAGGCACACTTACACCATTCAACGAGCAATTGTTTCAAGTTACTGTATTGCTTCTAAAATGCGTAACATCAAGTACGGTTTATTGGAAAAGTTATAAATTTACTAAATTGAATTGAATATATAAAAAAAAAATATTACATGAGTTTAAGGTAAATTAAGGCTTATTTGTTAGAGAATGGTGGTTATAGACCACTGGATTGTTGCTTTAGATTAGATGTATTTTTCTAACTTATGTTTAGCTAATTTTGTGACAAAAAACCTATGTGCAGTATAAAATAATATAAAAATAAAATTGACAGTCGTCCTTCGTCGATAGTGGTTAATAAAAATAAAACAAAACTCAAGCACAACAGAGGCAAGCTAGCACTACAACTCACTAAAAACGATTACCGCCAATCATTATAAAAACTTTAAAATACCATTCCACTTCTGTCAAATATTTGAAGCTGAAAGAGACAAAATAACATTTTAATTATGTTTAACGCTAACTATATGAGTGAGTTTTAGTACAAGTCGCCCTTAGAGTACGGGGTGTTCGTGGATTCCCTTACATTAAAGAAAATATTATCTAAACAATCCTAAACTAATAAAGCTTTCATTTTACGATGATTATTCTAACATGAGACTCGTATTCATAGAAAAATAAACGAACGTATATGTCCAAACGGTGTCGTAAAGTGAGTGCGTACAAGCCGATATGAAACGACGCATTGAGGCATCCGAAACGTTTCTATTGATTGATCTAAATGCCACTATGTTTAATGAAACTGCTAATAATGATATAGTTTACTGGAAACAGGCTATACGAGTACAATTTGTGCTAGAATCTGCGTTACCTTACTGTATTAATATTTGGCAGGTTTCAATTCTGAATACATCTAAGTTTTATAATTAATTAAACTAACATAAATTTCACAATCCTCAGAGTGTGTCAAAGTCAAACGTGTTGCCAGTCCGTGAAACATAATAATGTAATAAATAAAGCAAAAATAATACATAACAAACAATGAAACGACAGACGACACATTTGACTGTGATATAATAGCTTATACCTACTTGGTGTTCACCTTACACATTTCATTTTTAAATTTATTCTTACGTATCTAATATTATTACGAACAGTTTTACATACCAAGGAATAATTTAACATGATCGAATGTAATTTATAGTACGTATTTTATACGACAATAATATGCATTACAAAAAGTAAAAAAAAATCTTAAATGCCACACTACTATGACTACATAAATACGTAAAAAAGATAAACTTATAAAATTATTGTATTGTTTATAATCTTAATTAGATGAAATGATTCATAAAACAGTTACAAATAAGTGATGATTGTGAATAACGTATAATAATTTATCCTAATAATGTTTATTATGTAAAGTTGTTAGGAATGCTTCACACAACGTAATCTAACTTTTGGCTAGGCATTGTATTGCGTGCAACACACCTGGCAAACGTGTTGCATGGCTTAATAAGTAAAACTTTACACGAAACGTATCTACCAACTTGTCAGTATTACCCTATTTACTATTAATTATTGTGTTTAAATAAATTGATATACAAATTCAACAATCTTTTTCACAAAATTCTACACATTAATAGTCAACTAGCGTGTTGTGAGAATTTAATGAAAAAACTAACGAGTAATATAATTATAACCATATAAGCATGTATAAAACATTTGCCAATAACAAACATTCTCAAATTACATGGTTGGCACAATACCCAACACAGGTAAACAACCAGCCAAAATAAAGGCTTTGCATAAAGCGCTGAAAAGGCACGAATTCATAAGATACAGCACATAAGTCATAACATTATTACTTTTACTGTAAGTATTCACTTAAACACGATGCGTACCTAGTCTATTCTTACTCTATGTCAAATATTGAAATGAATGTAAGATTGGGTAAAAGTTATGCCACCGATTAATAGTTCTTGGTGCTCTACTATTTGATGACGTTAACGGAAACGAGAATATGTAGCAAAATTGCAACTCGCTTCGTTCGGTAAAAGAAAGCGTCCTAAAATGCCATCAACATCAAATATTAAATAAAATTCTAAATCAAGAGTCTAGCTGTTTTAAAGTCACATAAAACTGAGGGTTGGACAAGATTTTAATTAAGCCGTTGTAATAAGTAACGTTATTAATCAACACAAATTTCGTTTAGTCCTAAGTTCCAACAGTTTCCGTTTAGTTTATAGTAAATACCAATAGTCTTATGAAAATATACTTAAGCTATTGTTTACTTCTTAATATCTATCTATACATAATAATGTTACGACATAATAAGGTAGCATTTCGAAAAGACCTACTTATTCTAAGTAGGTGGCGTCATTTGCAAATCAGGTATCTGTCAAAATTCTACATAAAAAAACATACACACAATTAAAAAAAAAACATAACTGCCGTGCATATTATATGCACTTTTACGTTACATCATAATATTCATATTTTTATCTATATCATTCATAACTAATATAATAACCTATTATTTCCCCTTCACAATCATGCATGACAATTCACGTCACTGACATTGCCATATCTATTGTTTAATGGTGTTTGTCATTTAATATGGATATAAAGATATATCTTCTTAAATATTGTAGAACGTTTTCGTTGATGCGATAAGGCGAAGATAATAAATATCAACAAAAAGAATCACATGAAAATGCGTAGGATAAAGAGTAGATAGTAACAATCAACTGTGTATAAAACACGTGTAAATCTCTATTATCTATGTATACAAGTTTTTTTTACTTCATAAACTGTAATTATATAAGGTTTTTCCTATTATTTTATATGATAAGAAGTCATATTACGTCCTTTCCATTTAAGGTTTAAGATTCATAATAGCAAAATATAATAGTCGATGTTTTGTAGTTTTTTTGTAGCATAGGCCGCAGTTTCTTTAAAATATTTGTTCAAACATTGATTCAAGTAAATTTTACACACTAAATTGTAACTAGCGACTGCCTGAGACTTTGTCCGCGTGATAATTGGTATCCCTTCATTAACGGACACTAGAAGGAACCTACCCTGTACTGTACAGGACGAGGTGTCCAAATGTCCCCCCTCAAACCAACATATTTGAAATGTATCGAAACATTTTAATAGGACGATAAATTTAAACTATGGCGACAAGTCTCAAAAGCGCGACTTGCGAGGCTGCTGAATAGTATAATGATGTACGAATATAAATATATCAACAAATACAGTTAAACAAACAAATAAAGTTTTTGTAGCAAAATTCTACAATGGATGTTTGAAAAATCTTTTTTTTAGACTTTATCCTTAATCCCGTAGATTTTGAAGTTAAGAAGATACAACTGTCATGTATTAAATAGACGTTGCACGGGGGGACGGATCTCATACAAATTTAGGCATCGTCCTTTCAATTTTAGGCTTGATAGTTCCTATGTCTTTGTAACTAGTACGACTACCAATTTGTGATATTTCCGCTACGCGACGCGACTCATGCGACGCTCATCACAAGTTTTTAATAATTTTATGAGTGTCTTTACTTATTAACACTTTGGTAAAACTAGATAATTATAACATAATTAATATGGTATGATAAAAAGGCCTCCATTGATTATTTATACTATTGAATTAGGTTCTGCTGGGAGTAAGGATGGTATAAGTGTCTTGCGGAAAACTAATATGGAATTGTCTAATTAATCTTCTTTCGTTTTAAAGTATCCGACTGATATAATGTCTAAACATTAAACTCAATGTTATTACAAAAAGTCTAAAGTGCAAAAAAACGTTAAAATTTCTCTAAAGCATTTAAAATTGCTTCTTATCCGCATTAAAACAGGATCGATTTTTGTAATTATGTTCAGGTACTTTGGAGACTTGCTGTGGTATGACTGTACAATATAAATAAGAAACTGCTGCTAAAACTTGCGCCTTTCATTACAAACTGAATATTTGTCTTATATAATATTGATAATTAGGTGAGACTAATTAGACGTAAATACATCCCTAAAGGATGATAGCGTCTACAAGTACATATAAAAAATATGAATAATGAATGTCACTAGAACAGAGGGATAGGCTTGCAGTCATATATATTGTTGTTATAAATTATAACTTGCATAAAGATGCTGCATAATGTTGGGCGCTAAAGAGCGCCCAACATTATGCAGCAGCGGTTAGCTTGTGTCTCACTTCATGCCCGAGCTGGCGAGCTGTGATTGCTGTGGGGTTAGTGCCCCCGCTCACGTCCGATATTCGGTGACCGATTTTTTAGTCGTTGAAAATGAAACGTATGGAATTATATGTTGGTGACAAAATCGTTACTAAAACCTCGGGAGAAAAAATCGGTCCGATTATCGGTCCTACAAAGAGTCGGTCGTGAGCGAGAGCCGTTATTGTCTGTCCACGGTCCGCTTCAGCCATTGCGTGAACTGCCTGAGTTGCCAAACAGCGCGGGCGGACTCTTCGCGGAGGCGGGCGTTGTGGCGGCGCAGTCGGCGAACCTGTTGACATTAAAAAGATAATTTGTAATGTCTAGAAAATAAATTGTACAGTTTTTTTTATGTGTAACATCTTTCCTCTCGCTTTCTAGCAATTTGTGGGAGTGATTTCGTGAAATGGGACGGAAGTGTCCAACAGTGTAACCGGAAGTCGGGTAAGCGCACGCCATTGTAAATTCAGTAATCGATAATAAGAACATGACATATTATTATTATATGTGACATATTGTGTCATTTGACTATCAAATGTCATTTTGATATGTCAGAAGACATTTGTCTTCTAATGAGTATTTACTGCATTCTCTTTATGATTTGAAAAAAAATATACGTCATTGTTAACTCTATATTTTATTTTGTATTGTACTTAATATTGTTTTCAACCCTTTCGTGTGTAATAGACTTTAGCATTAGTTATTTTAGTTATAAAATATGTAATACCCATAAAGTTATTATACCAACGGATTAGAGCAACAAACACGTGCTGTCAAACGAAACCGAAATAGGATGACATTCGTGTGTGTAAAATTGTTAATGAATTGTCAGTGATTTAGGTCATGTCGCTCTTTACATTAATATCGATATCGATAATATTAATAAGTAACTATTAATAGAACTAAAATAGGATGGGATAGGATTTCGCATGACTGAAACTACGATTCTTTAAGAAAAACTCAAAAGATATTTCAAATAATTTATTTAACATTTCTCATTGCCTTCAGAAAAGTATTATTTTGTTTAAGTAATTTCTCAAAGCTAGCTTTGATACATTTTTCAATTTCGTTTCATAGCTCAATCTTACAGGCAAATAGACATGATAGTATCTATTCTAACAGTCAAAAACTGATACTTATAGATCGGCTAAGTATCTTAAAAGGGATTACATTCCCAGGTGGGTGATTCATATCTAAACGTCATATAGGTACTTTAACAACAGTAATACATATTTGTTTACCGCGTGATAGACAGTGGACACGAAATATCGATAGCTTGATGCAGCCCTATTATTTCTTTACACAAAATATTCGTAAACCCTGTATTATAGTGTATTCGATCTTTGCTTCTTACATAAATAAATGTTTAGAGATGCTTAAAATTCGAAGCGCATTGGCAAAAATAAACCCTAGATCAGGAGGTGTCGATTTGGAATAATTTACCTGTGAAATGAATATTTTTCGGGGTTATTTAGCTGTGTTGTACAACAATCAATCACTAAACAAGTCGCCATCTTTCTAAAGCAATATTTCTCAAAAATATCCACGATTTCACGTAAAATCAGAAAAATTCACAGAGCTCAAATTCTCAGCGTGCGGATGAGTGCTGACGAACTGTGAAACAGTTGCCAAAAACAGTTCTGTTATGTCGCATCATGCACGCATCTCTTTTTATCACACAGTGTTGCTGCTGGTGACATCTCGCTCGTTCAGCCCTTTGTTGCTCTATTCCGTTGGTATGTTAACTTTATGGTAATACCTGACCCATTTTTTTCAGAATATAATGTTAAAATTGCTTATTTATTACTAAGATGAGATGTCAAATGTTCACACACATCCTAAGCGACTACTGTAAGGCTCGCACGTTTTTTTTTTACTTTGACTCTTAATATATCTAGAGTTTTTAGTGCTTATATAACTGTGCTCGTCATTGTATGTACCACCGATCCCTAACGATATAGGATGTGGATATAGGCATGACAACATAAAAGGATTAAACAATATAACATTCTAATAATAAATTTACAACCTGATAGCGATAGTAATATTCATATAGTGTTAAAAAACTATAAGCGCGTTTTTCATTAGAATTGTCACAATTAATTAAGTACCTACAAAGTTTTCCATTTCGTTTATATTATCATCATCCTATGAACGTCCCACTACTGGGCTCAACATGTAAAATATTTGGAGCGTTAAACCATATTTAATCATAAATTGAAACTTAATGTTATGCCTCGTGAGTCGCGTCGCGACGCATATAAACTACGGCGCCGGCCGACTTGCGTCGTACGTGATACCTTTGTTGATATCGTAAGTTGGTTAGCTTACAACAGTATCCAAAACAACGCGTGAGCCGAGCGAGCGAAGCGACCGGTGCCGGCAAAGCGCTGTTAAGGCTTGCCTGCATTATGTACTAACACATAATTATTAACTTTAATTTGTGATGCAATTTTTAATAAAATATTTATATTGTGAGTTTGTGACGTCACATCAAAATAAGTAAACAAGTCACATACAGCCCTAGTGGTTTAGTAACCTCTGTGTACAGTCGGCGGCAGATCAACCTACCCAAATCTGTCAAATTTCTCCAATGAATATTAATCCTTATAACCAAACGTTAAAGTTCAAAATTGATTGTAGATTTTTGACAGTTTTGGGTAGGTTGATCTGCCGCCGTGTGTACTTACATTTATGATCACTGCTGCTTGCTTATGCGCGCCTAATGCGCATGACTTCACTAATATAAATATTTAATTTACAATTGTTTGACAAATTAAAGTAAATAATTATGTCTCAGTGACAACACATACAAGATCTAGATCGGATACACTTTGGATCTTTTTATTTTACCACACCTTTCTGTTACACGTTGTATATTATTAGTATTATGAACATTATACTATGTTTAAAATTTGGAGTTAAAACCATTATGAAAAAGATTTTATCTACACTAATGTTGTAACATTCTACTTATGTTTCCAATACTTGACTTATAATTACTACTGTTATAGCGCAGACAACAAAACACTCAATTTAAGCAATTTCACATGATGGTATAATATCCACATCGATATCGTAAAATCTCATTATAACATCAATAAAACGCGACCAATTAACCTGGCGAGCCTTATGTCAAAATCCTCATACAAGTTGTATAAAATTTTGATATTAGGCTGGCTTTTGAAAACAGTTGGGTTATACGTGAAAACTTCGTCGAAACTACTAAACTTCCATACACAAAACTCTTTGGTAAGATCTTGTGCCAATTAAATAAAAAAAAAACAGCGCGCGCTCGCTCCTGATTGGCCCTGCGCGCGCAGCTGCGCTCTCATTGGTTAGATTTTAATGGCGGCAAGTTCACTGTGACAATACACGTACGCGTGAATTTAATGTTTCGAAATGTGTTTTGTTTTTAAAATACAAATTAAAAGTTAAAAATGGACAGCGACGATGATATTTGTACGCCTCCGGATATTCTAGAATTGGCAACAAAAGTAACTCACAATCTTTTGCCAGAAAATCTAGAAAATTATATGAAAAAGAATATAATAACTTTTTGGCATGGAAGATCGAAAAGAAAACTACATCATTTTCTGAAAATGTCATTCTTGTGTATCTCAAAGACCTCTCCGACAAATTCAAGCCATCTTCTATGTGGGCTAAATATTCTATGCTCAAGTCCACACTGAGTATCTACAACAATATTGATATCACGAAGTATTCAAAAGTCATAGCGTTCCTGAAACGCAGTTCAGAAGGACACAAGGAAAAAAAGTCCTTGACGTTTACATCAGGTCAAATAAAGATGTTCCTGAAAGATTCACCAGATATTTTGTATCTTTTTGAAAAGGTAAGTGTATTTTAGTTCTGTTATTTAATCTACCTAGTACTTACGTACTACACACGCAAGTTATCTAGACACTCCGTTTAAGCGCTTTGTGTATAAATTAGGTAGTAGGTACCTACACTTTACTACTTCATAAATCATAGTTTTTGCCTTGGCTATGTACCTCAAGCTTATTATATCGTTATTGTTACAGGTTGCACTAATCTTCGGCATAATGGGGGCATGCCGAAGGCAAGAACTATACAACATCCAGTTCGATGAAGTCTCTAACATAGACGACAGTACAATCATGGTGAAAGTTTCGAAAACAAAAACGAAAATAGATCGTTCTTTCGTTGTGACGGGCAACTGCTATGCCGTATGTAAAAAATACATGGAACTTCGACCAACCCCCTGTCGAAACCCTGCCTTTTTCTTGAGCTATAGATCGGGGAAGTGCGTCGATCAAAGAACTGGTATTAATAAATTTGGTGCTCTGGGAAAAACTAGCGTTGTACACGGGGCATTGCTTCCGGCGCACCTCGGCGACCCTTCTCATAGATAGCGGTGGTGATTTGACCGCACTGAAACGACACGGGGGGTGGAAGTCTTCTACTGTGGCTGAAAGCTACATTGATGAGTCTTTAATGAATAAAATTCAAGTCTCAAATACGATCTTGAACAGTATAGAAAACAAGACGAATGAAGTAATTATAAATATTCCAACTCCGTCTACGAGCTCTACTGCTTGCCCCGCGACCGCTACAGCTGCTGGATCAATAATTAACTTTAACTTTCAAAATTGTACCATCCAAAATTTGAACAATTATTATAAATAAACTATTGTCAGCTTTTACTCTTGTTGTTTGACTAATTGCATTAGTGAAGATAAAGTAGTGTATGCAACTGCATATAACACGGATATTAAAACACTCGTTACTATTATGAAACTCGCTGCGCTCGTTTCATAAACTCACACTCGTGTTTTAATACCCTTCATTATATGACAGTTGCATAAACTACTAATAACAAACAATCTTAGGGCATTATTAAAATTAGGGATTCTAATTTTAGACGTGATATTATGTAACATTAAGTTAGGGCTCATTATAATAATATAAACTATGACACTTTAGATTATTATATCTATTTTATAGCGACTTAGTTGTTCTTAAACCAGACACAATAGAAATTCAATTATTCTATGGCACTGTGGTTACATTGGGCGTTCAAGTATACTATAAGACAAAATACAGAACCGTTAGATATAAAACGTGCTTATCTATTAAACCTATAGCCATATTGCCATAAAGATGATAAGATTTTGTTTGACTACAGCATAAAACGATTTAGCATTAATTTCGGCTCTAGCAAAAAGTGTTATCATTAACATTCTAGCATTGGTCCCTAGTAGGACAGACTGCCTGCGGTTAACCTACGAACATGGTGTAAGTATAACCAAGCAATATAATTTAATTCATAAATGACAATGCCAAATTGTGCCCCAACATTTATACTAACATCATATCCCAACTAGCAAAGTACCCTTACAAACAAAAGCTTGTAAGAGCTATGGTTTCATATAAGGATTAGATGTGTTATAATTAAGAGAGAAACCCTTATAAAAGCATGTAGTATTTCCTGTTTTCCTGTTCTTTACTTAATTACTGGCCCTAGACTCTTGGTTTTTGGCTATCGTGTTAACGTGCGGAGCGTTTTTTAATTACAACTGTACATTATTAATTGTAACTGTTCAGAAATATTATTACTATTACTTACTATTTGAAAATGAGTTATTTACTATTTTACATACGTTTGCGAATAAAAAAAATAAGCATCTATAATATTCTGTAGGCATGTTGAATATAATTATTTTGACAATTCGTGTAACGAAACGCAAATGTCATTGGCAAAGAAACACCTTGTGATAATTATATAGGTACTTAGCCACAAATATGATTGATAGCGCTTCTTAAGGTGAAAGGCATTGGCATAGTTCAAGTTGGATGGTCACGAACTTGTGCATCTTGTATTTACTATTTTACGAGTAAACTATAACTATCAAACTAAGAACATCCTATATTGTTGTCGTTTTATAAAACTAAATCTAAGACACTTGTCAATTGTAACACTGTAAATACACGTAAAGCACTATTTCTGTTTAATTTATTAGAAAGCGCATGTTCTATAGATTATTAAACATAATTATTTGTCAATGTACAACACTTGCAGCAAAATTATGAAAACATTATTATTGTAAACGGCGTTTATCGGGTGGGGCAAAGTTGTATAGAAATTTTGGCATTGTCCTTTGTATTGTGTCGCGTCGAGTTAGTTAATTCATGGTTAAGGTAGTTAGTTAGTAGTTTTTGGGTGACATGGGCTTCTAACTTCATGGGCTTTAACTTTCACAAGGTCATCGGATGGGTGACCGAAAATTTATCATTTCGAGCTCCTCCGTGCTTCGGAAGGCACGTAAAGCCGTTGGTCCCGGCTGCATTAGCAGTCGTTAACAACCACCAATCCGCACCGGGCCCGCGTGGTGGTTTATGACCCTTTCTCCCTTTCCATCCATAGGGAAGCCTCGTGCCCCAGCAGTGGGGACATAAAATGAGCTGATGATGATAGGCTTCTAAATTCGACCTTATTGTCACTAAACATGATTTGAGAAGAAGGTCAAACGATTAAATATGAATCTGTAAACCCAGTACTTCAAAAGTTGCTGAACTTGTGAGATCGCAACTCACGCGCTAGTTGCTGCGCTATCGATCTCCTTACCAATTAATAAACTATAAGATACAATAATAATAATTATCTTAATCGATTTTTTTTTCTTTAACAGTACTGCGTGCCTGTCTCCGACCATAGGAACAGCCCCTCCGACATTTGCTGCAGCCATACAGTTCTTTGCTGCTTCCCAATGCCTCATAAGTGACAGCCTACAGACGGATGACGTAGTGATAGGTAGGTTATTTAAAAAGTACCAAACATATTCAGAGATGCAATATTTGGTAGGGCTTGTGTCATATATAGCACAGATATTGCTAGAATTATTATTGACATGATTGTGGGTACTTATTTGCCTTCTTGATAAAAAGGCGAATGAAGTAGAGGTAGCACAATAATAATATGTGTCAGTTGTCATTTACGTTTTTCATGCTACATAGCATCAATACACATGTTGTTAATTAAGTAATAAATAATTACGAAGCAAACTTCGTTTTATATACATATTAGCTTGTTTGTCCGCCTGGCTAGCTACCACCATTTTATCTAAATATGTCGCAATAACCGCAATGCGGCATGGGATAAATTTCACAACCAGCATTTTTTTCGGTGACTTCAACCTGAGTTGCATTGAGTGGACTACTTCGGGCTTTTACATATCGCACCTTAGTTCTACTGCGATACAGAATTCCGCTACAGATTTCTTAAACGATCTTGCTTTGTCGGGGCTTAAACAGTATAATCACATACATAATTCTAACAACAGAATTTTGGATCTGTGTTTTTGTGACCTTCCATTAGCAATCAGTAACACGCTCCCATTGATTAAGGAGGACCGGCATCATCCCGCTATTTCATTTGAGGTTATGGATTTGTTTCTAAAGCCTTTCCATGAAGCGCGCCCAAGTCATTTTAACTTTTCTAAATGTGATTACGAAAAGGTTAATAATTTCTTACTCAAAGTCGACTGGGCTCAGTTATTTAGCACAGAGGCTACAGTGGATAGTGCCTTGGGCGTTTTTTATGCTGAATGTTTCACAATGTATATGCCTCGTATTAAGAGTAAGATTAATAAAGCTAGATATCCAGTATGGTACAGCCCTGCTTTAATCAAAATTATACGTGAAAAAATAAAGGTACACAAAAGATGGAAAAAATATGGTAACGAACGTGACTATGATGTATTTTCTATTCTACGGATAAGGCAAAAGCGCGTACAGGATAGTTGTTTCAAAAAATTTAAAGACAATGCAGAATACATTAAAACTAATCCTCGGTACTTATGGAAATATGTAAAGGCTAAGAAAGGTTCCTCATCGTACCCTAATTATTTTGACTTCAACGGCGAAACCTTCGATACGGGCTTAGATATATGTGATGCTTTTAACAAATATTTCGAAAGTGTTTTTCTACAAACCCCTTCCACATATGATAAACCTAACATTGCACAGAATACGATACCTAGCAGATCCATATCCAGCATCGACGTCACTGAGGATATAGTCTTGAAGTTACTTAGGGCACTTGACAGATCTAAAGGGCCTGGTTGTGACGGAGTTCCTCCCTACTTTTTATCCTCTTGTGCCAAGAGTCTTGCCAATCCGATCACTTTACTCTTTCAACGCTCAATTAGTGAATGTAACTTTCCCTCTATCTGGAAAAAGGCTCAGATCATTCCTGTACATAAAAAGGGATCTAAGAATGATATAAAGAATTATCGTCCTATCTCAATCTTAAACACACTAGGTAAGCTACTTGAAAAAGTGGTTTACCACCAGATATATCCGGTTATTGCTTCCGGAATACCTGGGGAACAGCATGGTTTTCTCAAAGGTCGCTCCACCACTTCAAACTTGGCTTATTTTACCGATTATGTGTTTAAAAACATGGAGGGTGGGGGGCAGGTGGACGCCATCTACACATACTTTGAGAAAGCATTTGATCGGGTGGATCACGCCATTCTTATTTGTAAGCTGGAGCAGCTTGGTATTCACGGCGATTTGTTAAGATGGGTGGTATCTTATCTGTCTAATAGATCATAAATGGTTGTATTGGGGGGTTTTTGCTCTCAATTTATTGATATCCCATCCGGCGTTCCACAGGGCTCGCACCTTGGCCCTCTTTTTTACAGCGCCTATATTTTTGACATATCCAGTTGCTTTTTTAACGCCAAACATCTTCTTTACGCAGATGACAAAAAAGTTTTCATGCGGGTAAATACACTTGAAGATTGTCTTCTCTTACAAAACGATCTAAATAACCTTTCCGATTATTATAAAAACAATAATATTAATTCAAGTTTAAATAAATGTAACAGCATCACTTTCACAAGAAAAGAGAAACCTATTTTATTCCAGTATAAATTTAACAGCGCTGTGATTGAGAGGGTTGATGTGGTGCGTGACCTTGGTGTCCTCCTGGATGACAAATTGATAATGTCCCGGCATATTGACATGATAGTCAATAAAGCGTTTCGCAATCTGGGTTTTGTCATCCGCACATGTCGTCCATTTAATTCATTAACTACTCTTAAGGCAGTATATTATGCTTACGTACGAAGTATACTTGAATACGCCAGTCCTATCTGGTGCCCACGATACGACGTCTACATAACAAGAATAGAGCGCATCCAAAAAAAGTTTATACGTCACCTAAACTATAAATTTAATAAATCAGACTCTTATCTGGATAGCTGTCGCGAGTATTTATTACTTAGTCTTGAGGAGCGGCGCCAAGTGTTGGACATGGGATTGCTATGGGACTTGGTGCGTGGCCGTTTGGACTGCCCTGAGCTGCTAGCGGACCTGTTCCTCTGTGTACCCTCTTTTCGTACACGACATACCCCACTTTTTCACATACAATCACACCAGACCAATTACGTTATTAATTCTACTCTTACGCGTCTTCCACGCCTTTACAATAAGAAATTCTCTAGCTTCGATATTTTTCTCGAGACAAAAAAACACTTTAAGGATAAGTTAAAATTAAGCCTTTTCCTAAACTATTTACACATTCCATGACAGTATTTGTTTACGTAATTTTGATATTTATTGAAGTAAAAACAAAAATAAAACATTATTATTTATTATTAATTTTTAATATTATCTACCTACTTATACAGTAAATATTTTTTACATTTATTTACATTTTTTATATTATTTTATTATATATTTTTTTTAAGTATTTATATATATACATACAGGGTGTTTGGTGCATCGTGTGCCAAATCGAATGGGGTGATTGGAGGGGTCTTTGGCTACCTCTTCAGCCCCCCTAAAAAATCTTGGTCCAACTTAATTTTTTACACTGATTTTAATTTTTTTTTGGGTGAATATTTATAAAAGTCTACATTAAAATTTTAATACAAAAGAAATTGTTAGGTCTAGCTCAATTTTTTGTTTTATCTTTATTTTGTAACATTGTACGCTTCTACCGATACCAAAATGACTCGCCAGCAACATCTAGTTTTTTTTTACAGCCCCGCAAAGTTTTCTAAGTAAAAAAAATAAACTTGAACGTCAACTTTCGATATCAATTAAAAAAAAACTAAAAGTGATCTAGTTCTTCCAATTTTTTTAAAACATCTCTGGACTGTCACCTTTCTAATGGTGTGCAATATGCCATGAAAATTAATTAGTAACATCTCATATTTGCAAATTTTCTGTACTTAGTCTTAATAAAAACATGGTTTTGCGTTAATAACACTCAGGCAGATTACATTTTCTGTCTCTTTCATAAGGTGAATAGTAAACCGCCCGTTGTTTGTTTGAAACAGGTGAAATTTGTTTTTTCACTCTAGCGAAGTGAAAATTATCTTCTATCCCTTTCTTGCATAGCACAAACCTGTTTGAACTAATCGCGAACGGCCCCCGCAAGCCCGCGTCGACCCGGCTACGCCATTTTTTTAGTTGAGACATCACTGCCTCTGCTGCCTCACGTGTGTGCTAGTTCACTGTACTCCACGATTCTTTCATTTAGTTGTTTTGCTATCGTTAAGTTTTGTTTGTTTTTGTTACGTTTTATTAACTTTCGGTGTTGTTGTTAAACTTTGTTGACTTTTTTGTTATTGCAATGGCGACATTCTCTAACGAAGAATATGCGGACATCATAATGGCTTATGGAGAAGCCCGTGGTGTCGCTCGTGCAGCGCAACGACTTTACCAGGAACGCTTTTCTGGTCGACGATTACCTGGCCGCAGAGTCTTCCAAGACACGTACCGGCGTATACGCGAAACTGGCAGTGTCACTTTTCATGAACCGAGGGGGCCATGTTGTGCGACATAATGTTGAAGTGGACGAGAGAATACTGGCACTTTTTGAGGAAGACCCTACAAGAAGCATTAGAAATGTGGCGGCACATCTTGATATTTCAATATGGAAAGTGTGGAAAGTCCTTCGACAAAACGAATAACATCCATTCCACTATACTCCGGTGCAAGGTACGTAATTTTAAACTTTTGTTTGACGTTGCCTTTGTTAAGCAGGTAATAAGTTTTATGACGTCACTGTTAGCAAGTGAATGGTTATTATTATGTGCTCACAGCTTGCTTACTTGAAAATCTTTTAGTGCTAATTACTTACTGCTCAAGAGGAATTTAAAGGATTTTTGTTTGTTGCAGGTTTAGAGGGTGGTGACTTTGACAGACGAGTGCATTTTTGTCAGTTTTTGTTACACACGGATGTGGATGATCCTGATTTTTTAAAACGAATACTGTGGACGGACGAATCCAAATTTACCAAAGAAGGGATTCTTAACTTACACAATTTGCACCACTGGGCACCGAAAACGGAAAATCCACGTGTCAGAAGACAGAAATCTTTTCAAAGACGGTTTAGTGTGAACGTTTGGGCAGGAGTGATTGGGAATCAGGTAATTGGACCGCATTACCTGCCCGATAACCTCAATGGCGATAATTATTTAGAGTTCCTGCAAAATGATCTGTCCGAATTATTGGACGAGGTGCCCGTATTTAATGAAGATGTTCCCATAGTCTTTCAGAATGACGGCTGTCCCGCGCATTGGCGTTTGACTGTGAGGGAATATCTCGATAGAATGTTCCCCAATGCGTGGATTGGGCGCGATGGGCCTATTGCATGGCCGCCACGTTCCCCTGACCTAACTCCGTTAGACTTTTATGTCTGGGGACGCACAGTGGTCTGCCCCTATAGAAGCGGCCGGTCATAGCATGTTTGAAAGAACGAATACCGTATTTTAGAAAACAAAAAATGACACTGTGTTCTATTATTCGAGACAAAAAATAAACTCTGTTGCAATGTTTTCATTGGAGTCATAGTTTCTTAGTTATTAAATAAAAATAGTTTATTTTGTATGGAAAGCAACAATAAAAAAATTGTAACTCTCGATTCCCTCCTTGTTTCTGTTAGCGGTTTTTAAATTTGGTATTTACATATTATTTGTAAATTTTCATTCATTTACACATGGTGCCCCTCACGCGCCCCTTCGGAGTTATGATGAAAAACTATAAAAAGATAATAATAGTAACACAAATTGGTACAACATTATGGAAAGTAGTACAAATAGTATTATGGGCTACTCCTAATTAACCGACATACATACCGACATAAGTAGGTACTTAATAAATTAACAATTTTTAGAATTCACCTCACGTGATTAAGAAATAATCACAATTGTAGTAACTTACTAAGTCGTTAGTTAATTACTCTTTTTGTTAAAAAAATAACCACTGTCAATGCACATTAAGTGTGCAAGATGAATAGTGGTTCCTTGATATATCGAATCATTGAGAGTAGTTAATAACTGTTTTCTAAATCAATTAGCGGCAAGATGTTTTGTATTTAAGGAGCTTTTCTATTTTAAATAAATCAGTTCTAATTTCAATCTCGTCTCAGACTTGTCATTATGGCTTTCCGTGGTTTTGTTGCATACCTCGATCTTTATGTTGCTCTACGTAACAACGATAATCTTCGTGACTACAACTACCTTTTAAATACTTTAAAGTTAAATAGTAATCTTCAGTTAAGTGAATCTTCGGAGAATGAGCTAAAGAACTGGTGTCGTCGACTTTGTTACCGTATTTGTACCAAATGGAGCCAATCTCGCAGGTGTGTTGATAAATTCATGCAAAAGAATTCGGACTGGTTAAATTCCCAAATTGAATAGCCAGATGGTTTTAAAGAAAATGTAGTTCCCATACAAGAAGAAATACCTAAGGAAATACCAGTGGAATTACAAGACGAAGTGATTGTCCCGTCCACATCTGATGCTTCAACTTCAACGTCCATTGTTGGGAGGAAGTCTTTCGAAGACTTATCGAACAGACAGAAGAGAAGACGTACTACAGAATTACGGTCCAGTTGCAGTGATGAAGAACTTTTGTTCTCCACAGAATGTACGTTGAAATCTGCGGGAAGGTCTGATTTGGCCAGTGTTATGAGATACCTATTGGAGAATCCTGAGGAGGTTTCCAAGGTTAGGAAATCAATTAGCGGACAAAGCTCGTCATACCGTGAAGTTTCTCCAAAGAAAGCACTCGCTCTTTACGTCACTATGCGGTTATCAAAGTGGCGTTACTTAACTTTAAAAAACTTTAGTCTACAAGAAGGGCTCAAATACCCTAGTTATGGTATTTTACTAAAAGAGAAAAGTGAATGTTATCCAAAAAAAGTAGACTTATCAATATCAGGAAATTCCGCGAAGATCCGATTGCAAGCACTGCTTGACCTTACAGTGCAACGATTAATTCTCTCACTAGATTTGAAGTTGGACCCAGAATCTCATTTAGTGCTGCATAGTAAGTGGGGCTTTGACGGTGCATCAAGCCAAAGTGTATACCATCACAGGACTTCTACAAGTGAAAGTGATCTTTCATCTGTATTTATGGCTAGCCTGGTGACTTTAAAACTTATAACCGCGAGTGGTGATACAGTGTGGCAGAATGACCGGCCATCTTCAACTGCGAGCTGCCGACCTTGGTCTTTCAAGTTTATGAAAGAGACGGAGTCTAACGTGAAGGACGAGATGGCTGCATTTGAAGCTGAGATTGCTGCGTTAACTCCGACACAATGTCAAGATACTTTGGTTAGCCACAACCTTATGTTGACCATGATAAACGGCAAAATATATTTAATCAAATCGGAAACAAGTGCTGCTGTTTGTGATCTCTGTAAGGCTCGTCCGGTAGAAATGAACAAGTTGCAAGAAATAAGGTGAAAACCTGTCAATGAAGACATGTACAAGCATGGTTTGAGCTCGTTACATGCGTGGATTCGATCCATGGAGTGTTTATTACACATTGCCTATAAAGTGGATATAAAATCTTGGCAAGCCAAGGGGGATGACATGAAAAATATAGTAAAACTCAGGAAATAATCAATCCAAGAAGCTTTCAGAAGAGAGACGGGTTTACTTTTAGATGTGGTTAAACAAGGCAGCGGAAACACAAACACTGGTAACTCTGCCAGACGTTTTTTTGCTGATCCTGAGTTGACTGGACGCCTTACTGGACTCGACCAAAATTTAATAAAAAGAATTGCGGTCATATTAAATTGTGTTTCGTCTGGAAAAAATATTAATTTACAAAAGTTTAAGTCGTATTGTGATGCAACAGCAGACTTATACGTAGAACTTTATTCCTGGTATCATATGCCATCGAGTCTGCACAAATGACTTATACATGGTCCGCAAATAGTGGAACATTTATCTGTAGTTCCCATAGGCTTTTTGTCAGAAGAAGCATCAGAAGCCAGGAATAAAGACTTTTGCAAGTATCGAGAAAATAACACCCGAAAGCATAATCCGATAGCAACCAACGAAGACATCCTTCATAGTCTACTACTATCATCAGATCCCCTTTTAAATAGCTTGCAACCAGCAATGAAGAGTCGCGTCAAGAAAACGTCAATAAAAGAAGTTGATGATTTATTGGAAACAGTCAACGAGACTGAATTTGTTGACGTTTCTTTATTACTTGACGAAGACCCTAGTGAGGATGATGATGACTATGACGACGTTTTTGAAGACAACGATGAAAATTAATAAAATTAATTTGTTTACGATTTTAATTTTTTGTTTTGATCGTAATTTGGGCAAGAAACATAATTGCTATTTAATTGTATGTATCTTATTATTTTTCAGTTGATTAATTTTTATTTTATTTTTTGTTTCATATTTTTACATTATTTTTAGAGAAGACATCTACTATGTTCTGTATTATAAACTGATTATATTTTTTGTTCCTTTTATTACGTGAGTCATGATGTGTTTTTTTATTTTAAATTAATTTTGTAATCTTATACCTACCTTAATTGACGACAATGCTTTGTATTATAAACGTGTAATTATATTTTTTATGTTCGACTTATTACATGCTTATTAATGTGTTTGTTTATTTTTGAAATAATAATGTATGTATAATAATAATAATAATGTTATATAAATGTTTCTTGGAATTAATATTGTATATAAGAATTTTTAGCATATTTAATGTTTAACTTTTCCCTTGGACATTATTCGATTTATTCTTAGGCATACAATCGGGAAATATCACGCAGCACTATCTTGTTTATACCTATTACCTAGCTGCCGACTATACACCATAAAAACCGTTTTGGAATAAAGAAATAGGTAAGTAGGTACAATATCATCAAACTTAACAAGTAAAATCACTCTCTAATTTTCAATTCGATGTTAGATTTATTTAAAATAGAATAGCTCTTTAAATACAAAAACATCTTGCCGCTAATTGATTTAGAAAACAGTTATTTACTACCCTCAATTATTATCGGATAATTGAGGGTCAAGGAACCACTAATCATCTTGCACAGTTAATGTGCATTGCCAATGGTTATTTTTTAAACAAAAAGAGTTATTAACTAACGACTTAAAAAGTTACTACAATTGTGATTATTTCTTAATCAGGTGAGGTGAATTCTAAAAATTGTTAATTTATTAAGTACCTACTTATGTCGGTATGTATGTCGGTTAATTAGGAGTAGCCCATAATACTATTTGTACTACTTTCCATAATGTTATACCAATTTATGTTACGATTATTATCTTTTTATAATTTTTCATCATAACTCCGAAGGGGCGCGTGAGGGGCACCATGTGTGAATGAATGAAAATTTACAAATAATATGTAAATACCAAATTTAAAAACCGCTAACTGAAACAAGGAGGGAATCGAGAGTTACAATTTTTTTAGTGTTGCTTTCCATACAAAATTAACTATTTTTATTTAATTACTAAGAAACTATGACTCCAATAAAACATTGCAATAGAGTTTATTTTTTGTCTGGAATAATAGAACATAGTGTCATTTTTTGTTTTCTAAAATACGGTATTCGTTCTTTCAAACATGCTATGACCGGCCGCTTCTATAGGGGCAGACCACTGTGGGACGTGCCAAAGAGCTGGTATACGCCACAGAGGTTCCAACGAGGGAGGTACTAGTCCAACGTCCTTCCAGCGGCCTTCAGTACTATTAAGGACGAAATACGGCTTCGCACAACAACTGTGGAAATACGAAAAAGATGTCGGGCCTGCATTCGCAACAGAGGTCAACAATTTGAGCAGGATTTACTAAACTAAACTGTAAAAATTGTGAAATAAATGTTAAAATGCAATTTTCTTTTATATTTCAAATTAGACCTACGAAATTTTAAATAATTACCTGCCTTATGAGTGTTATTAACGCAAAAACTTGTTTTTATTACACCTATTGAATATTCAAAAATTGCGACTAAGTACAGAAAATTTGCAAATATGAGATGTTACTAATTAATTTTCATGGCATATTGCACACCATTAGAAAGGTGACAGTCCAGAGATGTTTTAAAAAAATTGGAAGAACTAGATCACTTTTAGTTTTTTTTTAATTGATATCGAAAGTTGACGTTCAAGTTTATTTTTTTTACTTAGAAAACTTTGCGGGGCTGTAAAAAAAAACTAGATGTTGCTGGCGAGTCATTTTGGTATCGGTAGAAGCGTACAACGTTACAAAATAAAGATAAAACAAAAAATTGAGCTAGACCTAACAATTTTTTTTGTATTAAAATTTTAATGTAGACTTTTATAAAATATTCACCCAAAAAAAATTAAAATCAGTGTAAAAAATTAAGTTGGACCAAGATTTTTTTATGGGGGCTGAAGAGGTAGCCAAAGACCCCTCCAATCACCCCATTCGATTTGGCACACGATGCACCAAACACCCTGTATAATAGTATTTTTGTCGACTGTTCTGTGGTTCACAGATTTCAGATTTCACCTCAGTCCCCTCTTTTATGAATAATGAGATTATTGTTAGTTTTAGTGTTTATGCACCATTTTGTCATTACTTTTATTTATCTTTTGTTATCAACTTATGCTAGCTGTGTACATTTATTTGACCTTGGCTGTTTATGTACCGATTAAAATAAAAAAAATAAAAAATAAAAATCCAATATAACTTTCCGCATAAGTAGAATTTCATCGAAATCGTCCAATTACTTTAAAAAAATTAATAACTCCGGTTACGAAAATGATATCGAAACAAATAATATACCATTAAAAAGCCTACACATTTGAGATGTTTAAAAAAAATCCGAAGCCTTCCATCACCTTTACTTTTTTTTTAAATGCGTTGAGCGTTAAATTTTATTTCAGCTTTTTTTTTTAGGTTTGGGGGACTACAACTTTGTTTTTAGCAATAACCTGTAACAAATATCATTATTTTTAGGACCTACGATCCCCTAAGATTCCAATAAAGAAAAAAAATTAGGCCTAGCTATAAAAAAGAAAAAGTTATAGGTTTAGTGGTACGACAGTAGTGAAATTTCAAAAAATCAAATAAAACTCTTATAAAATAAAATTATGACCAGGATTTTTTTTAATGCCTGAATGGTTAGGAGATGACCCCACCTACCCCCTATTTTCGTATGTTCAACGATCTGCCGAACAACCTGTATATAATTTGAAACTCAATTATTATTTGCAGTATTATGACTTTTGAAACGGTGTTTACTTTGTATTGCGTTTTTTTTACAACTTGTGGGAGTGGTTTCGTAGAAAAGGGACGGAAGTAGGGTCGTAACAGTGTGATCCGTAACAGTGAGATCGGCTCGCCTTCTATATATACAATAATTGGTGGGAGTGATTTCGTAGAAATGTGATCGTAACAGTGTGATACTGCCGCACAATTTATGAACGCAGTAAGTACAACTTACTGTGTTTGTGATTGTGATATTTGAGGTGCTGACATTACGATCTATTTTTTCGAAACTTGTGCGGCAGGATGGGATAACAGTGTGACATGTCTTCTAATAAGTATTTACTGCATTCTCTGTATGATTTTTAATGATTTATCTGATTTGATCTTTATGATTTGTAAAAAAATATACGGAGTCGGAAGCGCGCGCAAATTTAAAATCGATAATAAGAACAAGACATATTATTATTTTAAGTGACATATTTTGTTATCATTTTGATACGGCAAATGTCTCCTAATGAGTATTTACTGCATTCTCTTTGAGATGTGTAAAAAATATACGTCATTGTTAATTCTATATTTTATTTCATATTGTAATATATATTTCAACAATTTCGTGTGTAATAGACTTTTATCTACACTAATGTTGTAACATTCTACTTATGTTTCCAATACTTGACTTATAATTACTACTGTTATAGCGCAGACAACAAAACACTCAATTTAAGCAATTTCACATGATGGTATAATATCCACATCGATATCGTAAAATCTCATTATAACATCAATAAAACGCGACCAATTAACCTGGCGAGCCTTATCTCAAAATCCTCATACAAGTTGTATAAAATTATGATATTAGGCTGGCTTTTGAAAACAGTTGGGTTATACGTGAAAACTTCGTCGAAACTACTAAACTTACATACACAAAACTCTTTGGTAAGATCTTGTGCCAATTAAATAAAAAAAGAACAGCGCGCGCTCGCTCCTGATTGGCCCTGCGCGCGCAGCTGCGCTCTCATTGGTTAGATTTTAATGGCGGCAAGTTCACTGTGACAATACACGTACGCGTGAATTTAATGTTTCGCAATGTGTTTTGTTTTTAAAATACAAATTAAAAGTTAAAAATGGACAGCGACGATGATATTTGTACGCCTCCGAATATTCTAGAATTGGCAACAAAAGTAACTCACAATCTTTTGCCAGAAAAATCTAGAAAATTATATGAAAATCTTGTTGTTTGACTAATTGCATTAGTGAAGATAAAGTAGTGTATGCAACTGCATATAACACGGGTATTTAAACACTCGTTACTATTATGAAACTCGCTGCGCTCGTTTCATAAACTCACACTCGTGTTTTAATACCCTTCTTTATATGGCAGTTGCATAAACTACTATTTAAGTATATTTGAAACGGTGTGTACTTTGTATTGCATTTTTTTATTCTACTTAGATTACAACTTGTACATTTACAGATAATTCAAAGTATGACTTCATTATCATCGGAGGTGGTTCGGCCGGATGTGTCTTGGCAAATCGTTTAAGCGAAGTGAAAGGATGGAGGGTACTGCTAGTGGAAGCTGGATCCTCTCCGCCCATTGAAAGCAATGTAAGTAAAAATTAGTTAAACCTAAAAATACCTTGCCATTTACATGGTAAGTTAGTCGATAACATTCAGTAACAGTCATGGCCATTTCTCATTTTGTTTTTAGATTCCCAGGATGGCTGGTGGTTTGTATCACAGTCGGTACGATTGGGATTATTTTACAGAAAACGATGGTGTAGTTGGTCAAGCCTTAGTAAATAGCACCGTATATTGGCCGAGAGGGAAAATGTTAGGAGGCTCAAGCAGCATCAACGCAATGATCTACGTAAGAGGCAATGATCACGACTTTCAGGATTGGTACGATGCTGGGAACAGCGACTGGCACCCAAACAAAGTAAAAGAATACTTTAGGAAAGCTGAGTCTCTACAGAACCAAAATCTTTTAACAAATTCTACCATAAGCAACTTTTATGGACATGATGGACCACTAGTTATAAATCAGTTTAATAGCTCCTCTGCAGATATTGATAGAAACGTCCTGGATGCTTACAATGAAATTGGAATTAAAACAGTTAAAGATTTAAATTCAGCAAATGTAATGGGATCAGGCATCCTTACAGCTACAGCTGCAAATGGCCGACGAACTAGTACTGATTACGCGTATTTAAATCCAGTGCGAAGTCGCGATAACTTAGATGTTATAACTGATACTCTGGTGACGAAAATAATTATTAATACGATCACAAAGTCCGCCGAAGGCATTGAAGTTAGCAGAAACGGAACCGATATGAAATTTTATGCAAAGAAAGAAGTAATTGTTAGTGCGGGAGCTATTAACACCCCACAACTTCTTATGTTGTCCGGTATCGGACCTAAAGACCATTTAGAATCTAAAAATATTTATTGTATTCAAGATTTACCTGCTGTGGGACAATATCTTCAAGATCATATAAAAATTCCTGTAACGATTTTCGCTAATGCATCGTATAAATTAGATGAAGCTGAGAGAAATTTTGAAGCCATTAAGTATATGTACAATAGATCTGGTTTCTTTGCGCAAAGTGCAAATGCAAACATCTTGGCATTTTATTCACAAAACAAACTTGCTAAATATCCCGACTTTCAGGTTCATCTAATTATAGATCAAAAAAATAGTTCTCTCGCCAAACCTCTATACCAGACGGTATTAGGTTACAAACCCAATGTAGCAGAGTCAGTAATCAAACAAAATAAAGACTACATGCTTTTCACATTTCTTTTGACGTTACTGCATCCGTATTCTACTGGCAACATAACTTTGCAATCATCAAATCCAAGAGAATATCCTCGTATATTTGCTAATTATCTGAAGGATCCGCGAGACTTAAAATCATCGGTAGAAGGAATGAAAACATTGGCACAGATTGTCAAAACTAAATATTTTAGATCAGTCCAAGGACGCATTGGAAGAATGAGTTGGCCTGCTTGTGATGATTTCGAAGTCGGCAGCGACGATTACTGGCGATGCATAGCAATAAATATGCCAACGACCATATACCACCCCGTGGGAACCGCGCGAATGGGAGTTGATAGAGCTACTTCCGTGGTTAGCAGTAACCTCAAAGTGCACGGTGTAGGTAATTTAAGGGTTGTCGATGCAAGTGTCATGCCGTCTATAACAAGTGGTAATACCAACAGCCCGGTTATTATGATCGCTGAGAGGGCAGCGGATTTTATAAAAACATTTCATGGTGAAAACTAAACGAAAATGTTTGAATACAAATTAATTTTAGCAACATATCACAATTAAGCTATCCGCTTTAATCGTTAGTGTTTGTTTAATGTGTTTGTATGTAAAAATATATTTCGTTTGACATTTTTATAGTATTTTATTTTATGATTGTTTTGATCTTTATTCCATCGAGGACCTACAAAGATTGTACTAGCTTACAGCCACACTTTCCCATAGTACTGACATCAAAATAACAATACACACGTATAAAAAGTTGGTTGTTTGCAAAATCTTTTCACAAAAAAACTTAATGGTTCATAAGACACATTCTCTGTATCACTAAATGGTTTCGGACTTCCTCATATTGTCCAGGTTAAAAAACACTGTATATTTTTTGCTAAAATTTTATTGTTTTTGTACTTTATCATGTTCTATTCTACAAAACAAAAAATATTTATTAAACTCAGTTATATATTCGATGTTGTTTTAAATAATACGAGAATATCATAACATATTTTAAAATAAATTGTAATAACCGAGCTGTTTCTGAAGATTCCGTAGTTGTAAAAGACTACTAAATATGTTTTAAAGTTTTGTTTGATATTCAATTAGTTATCATCACAAGCACCTGAATAAATACATAATAGAATAAATTAATAGTTCAATTGCGTCGAAACCAGTTTTTTTAAATAAATGTTACAGATCTCTATAAATAAAAGATATATAAAGAAATGTCTTAACTTTTATGACAACATTGCTAATTGCAACTTTTTTCTAGCGTATCCGAATATTTAGACTCCAAGGATCTGAAAATGATTATTAAATCCGGATATCTCCAACAAATGGAGGTATTATAGGGAGTGTTAAAACCTTTCCAATCCAGTCGTGTATCTGTCCTATGGAGCCCTTGCTAGGAATTTAGGTCAATAACTACTAGGATTTGATTGGTGCGGTAGTCAACCACTAGACAATAGAGGCGCCTTACAATCTTGCAAGATTGAAAGAAAGTAGAGCAATCTTCTTGTGCAGGGCTACATCTAAGTGCAATTTTATTCAAATAAATGTTCAATTTAGCCATGTAGAGCCAACAAACAATCTTGACTTACCGCATTAACAGGGAAATAGATTTCCATTCATTTCTACTACATTATCAGACTCATACATACCGCTGTGTGTGAGCAGAATTAATAGTAAATAAGTTTTTAATTTTTTTAATACTACAATTAGTAACTACTCGGTTTCTCTTGTAGTTTTCAAGTTATGAAAGGAATTCATTTTTTGTTTGTTTAAAAATATATATTACTTATAATAAATATTTATTTATAAAGACTTTTGTTTGTGTTATTACGATTATTACTACATTGACATTATAAAGTATTAGAGTAGTAGAAATGAAATCTATTTCCCCTGGGGGAAATACTTTGATTGAAAAGTGGAATAACCGTTAAAAATCTATTTTTAACACCCTAAAGAACAATGTGCCATATTTATTATTTAGTTTTCCTATATTAATATATGAGTCGCCTCAATATAATAACAATATTGACTAAAAATGCCACAGATTAATATTTCGGCATGTTACAGTTTCCTAATGTGGTTTTCGACCAATAATTTAATCGTCATTTTGACTGTTTCATGTTAAGAAAACTATTTAAAATGAATGGTAGCACCTAGAGACTTGATTCTTTTTCCTTAGACTTCTTATTTCGTCAAGATCATTATATATATAACTCTTACTCTATAACCCAAAAGTGGTACCTTTTCCGATTTACAGTTACAAATATTCTTTAAACACAAATGTTTCTGAGTACTGTTTTAGTGTATAAACAAACCGTGTATAAACTATTTTTTCGCATGCCAATGATCGCTGGTCGCTATTGCATGCCATTGGATTGCAGGCCATGACCTAAAGACATAAAAGGTCCCTATTACTTAGTCATATTGTAAAAAAGTTGAAAACATTGAATAGTTCGACTACAGCACTACAATCTTATTTAGCATAAACTCCGGTGTTAATGGCACCGGAGTTGAGAACACCAAATTTTATCATCGTTTCTGCTCGTTTGCCACCTTTTAACAAAAAAAAAAATTAACACTTTAACGTTGGTTCTTTGGAGTGCAGGCTGTCTGCAAAACATGGTGTGAGTATCATTAAGCAATACATTTTAATGCATCTTTTTGTACTGTGTTGCGTCGATTTAGTTAGTGGTAAAGAGTCATTTCGTTCCCCATATAATCTCTAATTCTATAAGTTCTAATTATTTTAAGCTAATAAGACAATTTTAATGTTTTTTTTTATTGTTGCTCAATAACATGATTACGCCTTAAAATTAGTACAGCATTTAAAACCACTGAGGTTTGTGTTAATGCCGTTTTATCTACATCGATAATACAATAATTGACATACATTACATTGTAAAATATATATAAGTATATAAAATCACAATATAAGTGATTTTATATAATTTTATATACCTACCTAGTTATATACACTTTTAAACTTTCGCATTTCATTATAAATAAATAAACACCTAGACGGGGATCAACGCCAGTCACCCATTAAAGGCCATCCTATTATATTAATAAGTAATTTGCTATATTTTAAAGTAACTGGTAATTGGTTGCTATAGGTTAATGTAACCGGTAATTCATCTCTAGGCTTCAACAACATTCACGTTACTTATGAAATGATTTTTAGGTTTCGATATCGAACTGTCATGATCTCTATTTTTTTTGAAAATAGAGATCATGACAGTTAATAGGGAAACATTACCCAAGCAGCAATTTTTAGAAGTCTTAAATCTATTAGTTCTAGAAACGATCTAATTGTAGTTTATTTTTAGATATCAGCTGTCTATAAATGGTTTTAGAAAAAACTAAATGTTCTAATAGGGTAAATAACCTCAAGTCAACATTTTATAATCTCCTTAATACCAATGATTTCGATTAATTGTAAACTATCTAAAGACTGTCTTTAAGTCCTGATTTTAAGTCCGTTTTTAGATCGACAGACTATTTTAAGTCAAATGGTTCTAAACATATTCCAAAAGATTTAGGTACTATATCTCTAGAAAAATAGTTCACAAGTCTATTCTAGAAATAATGTTAACTAGATAGAGTTAACTAACTAGATGTTTTTTTGTGTATTATCTATTCATAGACACAAGATGTGTGTAGTAGTTTTTCCTTAAAAAATAAACATATAGGATTTATATAGAAAACTCTCAACGATGTTTTTGACATAGCTATTAAACCATATAGCCATTTTTATGTTTACAGGATGGCTAAGATTAGGCCGTGAAATATTTCCTATCTTTAAAAAATAATTTTCGGTGATCATAATCGCAATAGGAAATTGCTATTGATTTAATGAGTTCACTTGTTTGAATTTGAACCTTATCACACTTATTTACGATTCAAACCAACACGTGAAAAGTTACTTTATATAGGTATTATAATAGGCTAATATTAAAATATTACCGTGTAAAAAATCGATATTTGAAAAATAAGACTACAAATATATGCGATTGATAAAAGAATCTACTGGTAAAATAAGCGAAAAAATTAAACGAGAACATTATAATGTGAAAATGCGCTACTATGAAAAAATGCTTGTGTGAAACTTGTCGAACAAATCCACTTGTTACTCCAAACTTTTTACAAAGAAAATATAATGTTACTCAATTTATATTTCTTACGTATTTACTTACATTTAAATACTTAAAATAGAGCAAGCGCATTTGTTTAAAGGCTAGTTTTTCATTACCTTTCACGAAGTATTCAAAACCGCACATCCATTCACGCTTTACAAGCCATAAAACTTGATATAAACTGATGAATATTATAATCTAATATCGCCATGATGCAATAAATGATGATAATATAAATTATAAGCCATCTAACTAAAAACTTTTGTACGACTCATAGTACATAAGAATAGGTTTGTCATATCTGTAACCAAATTCAGCGTGTGCAGTGTTTGCGTCACAATCACAGGCGATATGTTCACTAGGTACCCAAGTAGCACGCCTATATCTACAAAATGGCTAAAGAATATCTAATAGAATTAAATTCAATTGACTATATTAACAGTTAAACTATTACTAACTAAAGACCATATTAATCTTCTAGTGAAATCACAAGGCTGACTTTATACGCCTTAAATAATTATAAAATACAGTGAAAAAATTAAATGCCCCCCGACCCAGCCAGGAATCGAACCTGGGTATTCCGCACGGAAATGCAGCAATTAGCATTTTAAAAAAAATTATAGGCTATGTTATAAATGTAAATACAATATGTTGATTTGCATTCGCGACATATTCATAGCAGCAGTCATATTGCTTACTTATTTATTACAAATAAATTATAAAAAAAAAACATATTTTAAAAATCTGTAAATAAGCAACAAAAGTAGGTACGTATGCGACATATTCATAGCAGCAGTCATATTGCTTACTTATTACAAATACATTATAAAAAAAACCATATTTTAAAAATCTGTAAATAAGCAACAAAAGTAGGTACGTATTGCTTAAGCGTAAGATCAGACCACTTTTCGTACCCCTATTCGAGTCGTCGTCAGACGACTCGTCTGACGACGACGACGACGGACCGCGTAGGTAGATTAGAGCGCAGCGGACGGGTCGACGACCTTAAGTAAAGTGGCCTAAGCTTACGCTTACGCATACGTACCTACTACTACCTACCTACTTTTGTTGCTTATTTACAGATTTTTATAATATGTTTTTTTTAAAATGTTTATATAAGTTTTAACGCAAATTTTGTTGCGAACAAATTACAAAAACACAAATGTTGAAAATTTCCACGAGCAGGATTTGAACCAGCACCCTTCTGACATACCGGGTCAGGTGCTCTCCCAATTCAGCTATCGTGGTTATAACCAGCCAACCGAAATTATTCAACACTATTTACTTTTTACTTTGAAAGCCAAAGGCGCCCATTCAATTTCAACAAATACCGTCATTTTCGTTGTCGTTTTTTTTATTTTTTTATATGTTTTTTAAAATAATTTATTTGTAATAAGTATAAGCAATATGACTGCTGCTATGTATATGGCGTGAATGCAAATCAGCATATTGTATATAGTACTTTATCGTAGAGATGTATAACTTTATGTGTGAAAAAAATTTTACAACTTAATTTATGTTATTTCGCTAAATCGCAAAAATTTAGCTATACAACTGTTTGTTGTTGTTTGTTTGTACCAAAAACTGTTTTTTGGTACAAATACGCTATCAATTACGATCTTATCACCACTGACCAGCAGCTGAGAAGATGGTTAAACGATTACATCTAGATTGGGTGACCCAGCATTGTCAAAGTTGCTATACTTGCAAGATTGCTACTCGAATGCACAAGCCGTTGCGCCATTGAGCTAAGCACTAACCAACTTAAGATAATATAATAATAATCTTAATCGAAATATTTTTAGCGTAAATAGTACTTCGTGTCTGTCGCCGACCACAGGAACCGCCCCCCAGACGTTTGCTGCAGCTATTCAGTTCTTTGCTGCTTCCCAATGCCTCATAAGTGATAGTGCACAGGCGGATGACGAAGTGAAAGGTATGTTATTAAAAATAAACTATTATATTAAATCTACTATATTAAAACAGTAGTGCAGCAGCTGGCGTCTAATATGAAACTGCACGGAAGCGGCAACGGTCCGACACGAAACGTCTAAATTGAAAGAGTCCTTACGGTACATTTTTCTTTTCTTTTTCTTACAGATAACTATGATCTTAACAAAATATTGAAAAAAAAAACAATTAAGTATAAATATTTTACTTACTTATAATTTTATTTTATTGTATTTTTTTATTATATTTTTACATCTTTATCGATTTGGATGAAATTTTCTATGTGTGTTCAAGTGGAATCGAGAATGGTTTAAATTTACAATTGGACCCGGTAGGTGGCGCTGCTATAGGGGTCCATAATGGGATACGGGTGTTCTTAAGCGGATTTGTTTGTTTTGTTGTCATGGCAACTGTCAAAGCGGTACGAAGTTCGCCGGTTAGGTAGTATCTTATAAATGTCTTGACTCATTAAAGAACAAAACTACCCTGCTGATCCAATTCAGACTTGTGTTATCGTCTGTGCTCTTTTATTGCAACAACTGAGTAACCAGCAAGCTGCATTTGAAGACCGACCCGAGAACCGGCCAAAGTCTTAATTACTTGTCATTGGAATGGTTTCTTCAAACGCAGTATGTTTCGCAATTAGTTTAGCCCGCCATGCAGTCAATTAAATAGTAATTGTTTTTTAACAAAATAATTAAATATTTTTAGAAATGTAAATATTTTAAGATTAATTAAATGTGTACAGTAAATATTTGAAACTAAAATATTATTTGCCGAATTTTAGGCATTTTAAAACGGTCGGTGTTTGTATTGTTTTCGTTTTTAACTAAGATTACAACTTGTACATTTACAGATAATGGAAAGTATGACTTTATTATCATCGGAGGTGGTTCGGCCGGATGTGTCTTGGCAAATCGTTTAAGCGAAGTGAAAGGATGGAGGGTACTGCTAGTGGAAGCTGGATCCTCTCCGCCCATTGAAAGCAATGTAAGACTAATTTAGTTAAACCTAAAAATACCTTGCCATTTACATGGTAAATTGGTCGATAACATTCAGTAACAGTCATGGCCATTTCTCATTTTGTTTTTAGATTCCCGGCATGGCTGGTGGTTTGTATCACAGTCGGTACGATTGGGATTATTTTACAGAAAACGATGGTGTAGTTGGCCAAGCCCTAGTAAATAGCACCGTATATTGGCCGAGAGGGAAAATGTTAGGAGGCTCAAGCAGCATCAACGCAATGGTCTACGTAAGAGGCAATGACCACGACTTTCAGGAATGGTACGATGCTGGGAACAGCGACTGGCACCCAAACAAAGTAAAAGAATACTTTAGGAAAGCTGAGTCTCTACAGAACCAAAATCTTTTGACAGATTCTACCATAAGCAACTTTTATGGACATGATGGACCACTAGTTATAAATCAGTTTAATAGCTCCTCTGCAGATATTGATAGAAACGTCCTGGATGCTTACAATGAAATTGGATTTAAAACAGTTAAAGATTTAAATTCAGCAAATGTAATGGGATCAGGCATCCATACAGCTACAGCTGCAAATGGCCGACGAACTAGTACTGATTACGCGTATTTAAATCCAGTGCGAAGTCGCGGTAACTTAGATGTTATAACTGATACTCTGGTGACGAAAATAATTATTAATACGATCACAAAGTCCGCCGAAGGCATTGAAGTTAGCAGAAACGGAACCGATATGAAATTTTATGCAAAGAAAGAAGTAATTGTTAGTGCGGGAGCTATTAACACCCCACAACTTCTTATGTTGTCCGGTATCGGACCTAAAGACCATTTAGAATCTAAAAATATTTATTGTATTCAAGATTTACCTGCTGTGGGACAATATCTTCAAGATCATATAAAAATTCCTGTAACGATTTTCGCTAACGCATCGTATAAATTAGATGAAGCTGAGAGAAATTTCGAAGCCATTAAGTATATTTACAATAAATCTGGTTACTTTGCGCAAGGTTCAATTGCAAACATCTTGGCATTTTATTCACAGAAAAAACGTGCTAAATATCCCGACTTTCAGATTCATCTAATGATAGATCAAAAAAATAGTTTTCGAATCAAAGCTACATACGAGTCGGCATTCGGTTACAAACCCTGCGTAGCAGAGTCAATAATCAAACAAAACACAGACTACACGCTTTTCACGTTTCTTTTGACGTTACTGCATCCGTATTCTACTGGCAACATAACTTTGCAATCATCAAATCCAAGAGAATATCCTCGTATATTTGCTAATTATCTGAAGGATACACGAGACTTAAAATCATCGGTAGAAGGAATGAAAACATTGGCACAGATTGTCAAAACTAAATATTTTAGATCAGTACAAGGGCGCATCGGAAGAATGAGTTGGCCTGCTTGTGATGATTTCGATGTCGGCAGCGACGATTACTGGCGATGCATAGCAATAAATATGGCAACGACCATATACCACCCCGTGGGAACCGCGCGAATGGGAGTTGATAGAGCTACTTCCGTGGTTAGCAGTAGCCTCAAAGTGCACGGTGTAGGCAATTTAAGGGTTGTCGATGCAAGTGTCATGCCGTCTATAACAAGTGGTAATACCAACGGCCCGGTTATTATGATAGCTGAGAGGGCAGCGGATTTTATAAAAAAATGCCACGGTGAAAAGTAAACGGAACATATTTGGATATTAATTAATATATGCAACAACATTTCATAATTAGGCGTTTTAATTGTGAAAGTGTTAGTAAAAATATATGTTTATTCAAATGTTATTGTATTTTGTATTGTTTTGACCGTTATTTTAACAAGGAACTATACAAACATTGCACTAGCTTACAGCCACACACCTAGGTAAGGTATTTTTGTGTGTTTGTTGCGATGGTAATCCATCGTAACAAACACACAAAAATGTTCCGAAGAAATATTTTTCATTCCATTTAATTTTATTATTCAATTTGCCAAGTGTTTTTATACTATTGGTTAGTAAACAATTTTTATTTTTATTACTATTAGTCATCACATCAACGTGCCACTACGGGGCTCAGGCCTCCTCACACGAACAATTCTTAATGCGTGGGTGGGTGGGTTTAAATGAAAACAACTGGGACCAAACGGCTAAACGGACCTTTTCAAGCAGGGAGGAACTGGAGAAATGTTTAATTTAGTCACTCATCCGGTGATCCACCATTGAAAAAGTTACTAAACTCGCTATACTCGCTTTTATTACTCGTTATCGCTCGTTAATATTATTATTATTACTCGTTATTTAGTATCTCAAACGCGCAAAAAGAGAATGAAAGTGATCGACATAACCCATCGTAATAGCAAGCTGAAGTAGCATTGGGCCGGCTATACAGGGTATGAAAAAAACCTTACCGAAGCTATAATATACGCATAGTGTACATCAAACTAAGACTCATTAAGTAAAAATAATTGCTGGGAAACGACTTTTATTTTTGGTTATCAAAAACAGGTGTTATTTATGACACGCAATGGAACGCGTGCAACGTGTGTGCATGGGAGTGAGTGCGTGTAGCGTAGATACGAGGCGGCCGGTCGCGAGCCGCATCATTGTGTGCCTTCGATACTCATTGCGGTTTGGGACTTAAACGTCTCTTTTGAATTGAAAATTAAAAAATGCTAATGTTCCTTTACAAGAAAATTTACTAATAACCTTTTTAAACAGATTCCGCAAAACAGTAAAAAAAAAGTTATGACTTTGTTCCTCAATAACTCCTTAACTATTTGGCTCCATACAAGAAAATAATAGTAATGATGGGAACAATCCGTTTTTTTCGTTTTCGTTAAGCTTCTTATCATACCCAGTATTAGCCGCAGAACCGCAACCGATGACTGATGCGGGAAAGCGAGTTCTTGAGTGAAGACCGCGCATCGGTAAACGTAGTGTAGGACGCCATTAGACTATGTGGAGCGACATACTTCTCAAGGTGGCTGGCAAGAACTGGATGAGAGTAGCCGCGGATCGTGCTCAGAGGCGTGCACTTCTCCAAGTAGGCCTCCGCCTATGTCCCCACGATTGCCACTCTCGAAGTTGCGGGCAATGCCTTGTATGAGAGCAGTTCCATACACAGTCGACCCTTACGTGCCGCAGCGTCTCAAAACGAATTAACCAGTGTGTGCTGCCAGTGTTGACATACGGTACTGACACGTGGTCACTAACTATGGGACTCATAAGGCTCAAGGTCAATGGAGAGGCTATGCTTGGGGTTTCTCTACGGGATCATTTCCGAAATGCGGAGATCCGTAAAAGAACAAAGGTTACCGACATACCCCGAGGAGTTGCTAAGCTCAAGTGGCCGTGGGCAGGGCACATTTCTCGCAGGACTGATGGTCGCTGGCAGGCCTCCGACAAGGTGGACCGACGATCTGGTGAAGGTCGCGGGTAGACGCTGGATGCGAGCAGCACAAAACCAGTCATTGTGGAGATCCTTGGCGGAGCCATTGTCGAGCAATTGAAGTTTATGGCTGAAATGATGATGCCGATGACAAGCCTTACCTCGTCCTCCAGCTGGTGTTGGTGCCGTTGCGAGGCTGCCGCGTCCGCTTCGAGGTCGGCGACGCGCGCCCCCAGCCCGCACGCGCAGTCGCCCGTTGGGACTGATCCCCCGCCCCCGCTGCTGGGGGCAACGGACCCCGCCCCCACGATTGGCACGCTTTCCACGCGCTGCGGGGTTTCTGGCATCTCCTTAGATAGCAGAAAATTTATATTTATTTATTGTGTAAGTACAGAATGCACATCAACCCATCCAAACTGTCAAATTTCTTGAATAAATGTTAATTGAATATAAGTCCAGATTCCACGGTTTCCTTTCATTTAATTTATCAAGTTGTTAAAGAGATTTCATCCTTATAATTGACCCTAACGATCGATGCAAGTACAGGGTGTAATTTTTACCGATTTTAGTTGGTTCGATTCCCGGGTGTGGCAAGCGAATTTTCAAAAATCTTTGAATGCAGTTTTCTTTTTTTTTTTCAAAAATAAAGGAATGTTTTTTTCGAGCAAAAATTGGACAAAAGCAGTACAAGTAAAGCATTAGTTCGCTCAAGGACAATGACCGAGTTAGCGTGCCAGCAGTGGCCGCCTGTGATGATGACGATGATGATTCTATAATGTATATCGATAGGGGCTATATAGCATTTTGTATCAACTAGTAACTCACAGGTATTTCAGACCAGGAATCGTGGACCGGATCGCTGCTGAGAGTCTCCAGGGAAGGTTCTGTGTTGTCCATTGACTGATAGTTGTGTTCTTCACAAATCTGAAATAACGTTTTATTAATTAAAGCTCCATTTCACAAATAACTAATATGTAAAGTAGTTTATTGTTGGGCCAATTTTGTCATTAGGCTATGGTATCGATATCGTGTGTGTATGGAACTTTTGTAAATCTATTACAATTAAAACCCCATAACTTTTTTATTTCTCATTATAACTTCAATTATTTTTTTTCACTTGCATTCTGTAATGTATGCGTTTTCATAAAAAACAACACTTTTTGTCCCAATATACACCGAATATTAGGAAAAATTATCTTTTTTTAAAAAAACAATGGTGAATGTATGTATAAAATTCAACTTCAAAATTCATTTAAAAAAAAAGTAACAGGTATTGAGAATTTTCTTTTCTTTTAAAACATTCTGTAGTTTATGACCTTTCTAACGGTATATGACACTTTACTAAAAAAATAAACCAATTGCCTCAAAAACTACGATTTTGTTAGAGAGCAATTTCTCTTAGTTTTTTTTATTTAATAGCATTATTTTTTACATACATAAGCGTCTTAAAAAAAAATAACAAGATTTGTTCTCATTGGACAAAATATGACCTTTACAAAAATTTATAAAATGCAGTTTTCAATTTCTTTAAAAAAAGTAAGCGTTATTGAGAGCCTTTGGAAACTGTTTTCTCGAATTGCTGGCCGAGGTTCCAATATTTGAAGAAGACGTGCCCATTGTATTTCAACACTACGGTTGTCCAGCGCATTTTCAGAGAGAAGTTCAAGAATTCCTCAATAACTCATTTCCAAATTCCTGGATAGGCAGAGGCAGCTCAATACCTTGTCCCGCACGATCACCAATCTAACCCCGTTGGATTTTCACGTCTGGTGACGGGCCAAAGAATTAGTTTATTTCACGGAAGTGCCCTCATGAGACGTATTGATACAAAGAATTAACTCCGCATTCGAAACTATGAACGAAGAACTGAACTGGAAACAACAACAGCAGAAATAAGAAAAAGGTGTCGAGCTTGTATTTGCAACAGAGGTTCACATTTTGAACAAGATTTATAATTAAAGAAGGAAAAGATTGTAAAAATAAATGATTATAAGAATAAATGATAACAATAAAGTGATTTTTTTATTGACAGTCTAACCCAACGACACACGGAAAAAAAGATATATTTTGCACATTCAGGCAGGGGCAGGCTATCATTATATCTTTTGAATAAATATTATTAACGGGATTATTACCATGTTTATTGTCGTGTTTGAGTATCCGATATTTCGGCACAGTTGCATGCGCCATGATCACGGATGTACTGAAGTTATTGCGGGTGGGGTGATTATGAGCAGACAAAACGATCTACCCTCTTCCTTAGTCGTTTTTTGCGCTCAATACTCGTACCACTGGCTCCTAAGTCACTATTCACTCGAACTTGTTCTCGACACACTACACTGACCGTATCAGATCGCGAAACGGCACTTTTGTTCTTTTTGCGGTCTTTACGTAGGCTTATCACTGGATTCCAGATACGCGACAGTTTAAACCCATCTTCGCGATTGAAATTTTTGTATTTTGTAATTTCAATCGCTTCTCTTACCAATCTTGGTATGTAGTGACGTTCTCTTGAAATTATCTAGGGGTTATAAAACTCAATTCAGTGATTAGGACCCGATTGGATCAAATGTTCAGCAATGGCCGATTTTTGCGTATCGTTATTCTTTACCGCTTTTATATGCTCCTTAATTCGGCAGGCTACTGTACGTTTTGTTTGGCCAATGTAGGAGCTACCGCAGCTGCAATCGATCTTATACACTCCGGGCTTTTCTAGGGGAAAGCTGTCTTTTGGTGAACGTAGACATTGAGCTACTTTTTTAAAAGGAGTGAAGATGGTGTTAATTGAGTATTTATTGAATATATTTGCGACCTTATCTGTCACTCCTTTCATATACGGCATAAAAAGCGGTTGCCTTTCTACCCTGAACCTATCGTGTTTGGCTAGATGTTAACACCTTCCCCTTGTATCCGTTCTTCTGCAGAACATGCCGGACATGGGATAACTCCTCGTGCAGTGTTTCATTATCGCACAAGTCGTAAGCCCGGTTGGTTAGCGATGACACTACAGAGTTCAGATGTTTTGGGTGGTGATGAGAGGTTGCATTGAGATAGCGATCTGTGTGTGTAGCCTTCCTATATACAGAGTGACCAAGTGAACCGTCATCTCGTACTCGCATCTTGATATCAAGGAAAGCCAAACTCTTATCTTCCTCCATTTCGTAGGTGAATTTTATTTTAGGATGGATACCATTTAGAATCGCCAAATAGACCTCAACATCGTGCCGACCACCAACTAGTATACAAAAAATGTCATCGACATACCTTATCCACAACCTAATGGATACGGGTGCAGCGGCGATGGCCCGTTCTTCGAAATGCTCCATCCAAATATTTGCATCCACTGGAGCCACGGGACTACCCATAGCCACCCCATCAATCTGAAGGTAGTACTGACCTTGATACACAAAATAGTTAGTCGACAAACAGTGCTGTAATAATTTGACATAGTCCATCGGGATATTGCTATTGTGCAACTTCAGTTTGACGACCTCCAGACAGTCCGCTACCGGCACGTTGGTAAAGAGTGATTCAACGTCAAAACTGACCATCAGCTCATTGTTCTCCACCCGGTGTTTATGCAGAAGGTCTACGAAGTGGCGGGAGTCCTTTACATAAGACGACGCTTGTCCGACTAATGGTTGCAATACGCTAGCTACGTGCTTCGCCAGTTCATATGTAGGTGAGCCTATCTGGCTCACAATCGGTCTCAAGGGGACGATTTGTTTATGAACTTTGGGCAGACCATATAGTTTGGGAGATTGAACATTTCTAGGACGTAGCAAATATTTAAACGTGTCGTCATCAAGAGCATCACAGCATTCCTTTATCAATGTTTGAGTGCCCCGATTCGTCCTGGCCGTGGGATCATAATTCACCTTCTTATAAGTGTTTACATCACTAAGCAGATTTAAGATTTTATTATCATACTCAGAAACGTTCATAATAACAGTTGCATTACCTTTGTCAGCTTTTAACACTATTATGTTATTGTTGTTGCGAAGGTCATTTAATGCAGCTAATTCGGAAGAGGTGATGTTGGGTTTCGGCAATTTTGCATATCGTAACGCTACGGCTATATCTTGCCTTAAAATATCTGCCTCCTCAGATGGTATTTTGTTACGACGGATACTTTCTTCAACCGACCCAATCACCTCCTCATAAGGAATGCGACTTGGTGTAATGGCGAAATTCATCCCTCTCTCAAGGACTGTACGTGCAGAGTCGGTCAAGTCGACATTTGACATGGTAATAATCCCGTTAATAATATTTATTCTAATGTAAGTGACCATGATAGTTTAAAAAGTTATATTATATCTTTTGTTTCTGATTCTATTAACAAATTGACTTTTCTTACCTTATGTGTTATCTATCTATATGTATAATAAGTATGTATTTAAGTATTTTTATTCGTTATCTAACAACTATTTTAAAACACAAATACACTCTAGAATTGGGTCCAATCCACTTCCCCCTTAAATGGCAGACATTTTGTTTTTTTGTTGAAATATTCTCTGTGTGCACAATTGGTCTTACAGAGATAAAAATAGGCTTATTCGGAGGGCAACAATATTATCTACTACTATTTGCATTGTAATATAAGGTGTTCACATTTTCATAACATTTAAAAAAATGTGTAAGTAAAAAAATACATAAATAATTATGCAAATTCGTAAATTATTGGGAAGTGGGTTGGACCCAATCTAGAGTGTATTTGTGTTTTAAAATAGTTGTTATAATTTAAAATATCGCTAGTTCATGTCCGGACAGACTGTATATAGATTAAAACTATTTTGGACATTACCTGAAGCATAGCTCTCGTTGCGGTGTGCACCAGAGTTGCCCAATCGAGGGCAGAGGCGTCGGGCAGCGGCAGCGGTGGCGTGGGTGCCGAGTTTACCGAATTCATCGGGTTCACCGGGTTTAGCGGGTTTACAGGGTTTATTGGGTTCACCGGGTTCATTGTCGGGACACCGCCACCATTGTCCGTGGGACGGGTTCCACCAAGCTCAGCGTCCATTAGGCGCATAAGCTCTTCCTGTTAGGAAGAGAATGCATTTTTGTTTAAATTGGTTTGCAAAACTGAATTGTGATAACAAGCGTAAAATTATTCTTTACTCAACTGAAAACCAACTTCTTTACATTTACAATAATAACTAAATTTAAACAAAAAAAACTAAAAAAACTAGTTTTTTTTTATTTATTTATTTATTTATAACAGATTTATTATAAAGGTACTTTGCGCCTTAGCGCAAAGTACCTTTATAATAAAAGTCAAGTCAAGTTTAAGTAAAAGTCTTAACTTTACTTGCGATGCGCGGGAAAATTATTATTATCATTTATAGCACACATATCTTGTTGCAAATAAACAGGCATTTATTTTTGTTAGAAATAAAACTTTTATTTGTATTATGGACGAATCGATTATCGAGATTCAATTTTGTTTGGTGGCATAATGGCCCCATCACTAGTTGTTCTTTTTTTATACTCTTGTCTCTGGAAAGCAAATATGGCTGGATCATAGGTTATCGTGTGTGAATAATTAAATAGTTTTATGTAGTAATAAGGGCATTTGGAGCCGTATTATTATAATTAAGTATATTGTGCAACCTGTGGGTGTGTGTGTCGTAAGCGAACCGCATCGGGAGTACAATTCGCGTCAATTTCGACGTCACCACTGCTGGAGTAAAAACAGGTATTTCCTCGGGGGAAAAAGTGCACTTGGGGTAGTTTGGGTGTGTTTAGGGACCCTAGAAGACCCGGAGCCGGATTCGGGCCCCATCGGATCATATGGATCCCGTTCAGGACGGCGGGAGCAGCGTGGAACTGTGAGTGGACTTTGTTAATTTTAAGGTTAATTTTGATGTGTAATTTTAGTGTCTGTTGTGGGTTTCCGCAACATTTTGGTAGCAGAGCGTGGTTTATACCGGACCTCTAGGTTAATCGGTGTAATTTTGTGTATTTTTTGTTAGTTCGTAATAGGTTAAGCTCATTTCGTGTAAAATCGCACTTCCGGGACAGGTGCGGTTAAATTGTAAGGTTGGTAGTACCGTTGTTTTGTTCGTTCATTCATTTGGGCTGGGACATTTCTCAGAACGTTAATTTAATTTAATTTCGTTCAATTGAAAGCATCGAGTCGATTCGGATAATCGATTCCGTGTTTTCATTGACTCGTTTTAATTTTGTGTTTAGGTTTATTTAGTTTAAATTATTTATAATGACAGCGTCACGGCAGGAGTTGGCTCAGCAGCTCCGGTGGTTCACCGGGCTGCTTGCATTAGTAGATCGGCCTAACCGGGAGGACGCCTTGGAGACGCGTTCGAGGGAAATGCAGGCTCGTTTTTTGTTGGCCGAGCGGTCGGTAACCGCTCTATTGTCAACCGACCCGGTCGGGGAGAAGGAGCTGGCCCTCCACGCCCAATATGTCAAGGATCTGGAGCACATCCAAGACATTTACGACGAGGTCCTTCAGCGGGTGAAGGACATCGAGCGACTGCGGGAGGGGAAGCCTGTTGCGCGCCCCGCTTCGCTCCACACCTCTGGACCCAGCGCCATGGGAAGATTGGGTGCCCTGGAGGTCCCGCATTTCACCGGATGTATGCGGGACTGGGCTGGATTCCGGAACATGTTTTTGGCCTTGGTGGATACTCGGAAGGATTTCACCAAGGCCGAAAAGCTGGCATATCTCCGTTCCTTCCTAGACGGAGAACCCAGACAGCTCGTACAGCATCTGGAGCTGCAGGATGCGAGCTACGACACCGCCATGCAGCTGCTGGAGAAGCGGTACGAAAAGCCGCGTCTTCAGGCGGACGCGCACGTGACCCATCTGCTGGGATTGCCGAGGGTCAACCATAGGGCTCAGCTGAGGGCGCAGCTGATCACCCCGCTCACCGTGTCCTTAAACGGGTTAAGGACGCTCGGACTGCCCGTCGACCAGTGGTCCTTCCTTCTTCTGCACATAGTTCTGGCCAAGTTGTCGCAGGAGATGAGGGACAAGTTCGAGCGGAATCGACTGGTCCACAAGGATCTCGGCAGCGTTCTGCCCACCATAGGGGAACTTCTGGAGTTCCTGGAAGAGGAGGCTGGCCTGCTGGAAAACCAGCTAGCCTCCCAGGAGGCTCCGACAAGTGCGCCGGCCCGCACTTCCGGAGTCTACGGCGCCCAGCCGCCACGCAACCCAGGGAAGGGTCGCGGCAGGCTGGTGGCTGCGGCCGCCATCAACCCCGGCTCTGGATGCCGGATTTGCGGACAGCAGCACTTGGAGCAGCTATGTCCAGCAATTCTCGGGCTGCCCACAAAAGAGCGCCGAAACCTCGTTCGGACACGAGGATTGTGTTATGCCTGTCTGGGAGGACATAGGTATAATGAGTGTCCCCAGGCGAGGCCTTGCGATGTGTGCGGCGGACCGCACCATCGCTTACTGTGCACCCGTAGTGCTGAGGGCTCAGCACCGGTTCGGGAGAGGGGATCTCCCACGGGTGGCGGTTTGGGGCCGGGGTCAACTCCGCCTCCGGAAAGACGGAGTCCGCCACGGCCGCCACACTACAACCCCTCGTACACCCCGGCTCAGGTGAGTTGGGGACCGCCGGAGCGGAGCCGGGTTCTGGCTACAACCCGGCACCCGGCGCGACCAACACCAGGAGTTGGTGCCTCTAAGGGCCACTGGGTACAGGGAGCCCCACCTCCGGACCCAACACCCGGATACTCGTACGCGTATCCTCCGCCGCCGTTACCGGAACAACAACGACGTGAGAACCGTCAACAGTTCTCACCGGTACTGCACGAGTACCCGAGGTTGGAATACCACCCACCCTATCACCGGTATGGTAGGGCACCTGGATACGCACCACCCCGGATGGTGGCCTGCACGCGTCCGACTTACTGGCCGAGTCATCACGGTTCGACAGGGTCGGCCGCTGGCTCTGACGCGTGACTAGCCTGTGGTCGGGCTACGTCGGAACCGAGGACGGTTCTTTTGCCCATCGCGCAGGTACGCGTTTGGGGACCTAGGGGGGACTTCGTCCGGATACGAGCCCTCCTAGACACTGGGGCACAAGGCTGCTTAATTACTACGAGGGTAGCGAGGCGCCTACGTCTGGAGTGCGCGCCTCCCTCAGTTCCGATTCGGGGAGTCGGAGATACAGAAGTGGGGGGTCTGTCCGGTCAGACCCACATTTCCTTCTCTCCTGTGCATTCCGCTTCGATACGGATTGCGGCGGCCGCGATCGTACTCGACAATCTGCTGGGTTGGCATCCACCGACAGACATTCCGCGGGACGCAATGCCTGACACATCAGGTCTCATGCTGGCAGACCCTCATTTCGAGGAGCCGGCTCCGGTGGACCTCATATTGGGAGCGGATGTACTGGGCGGAGTCTGGGCCGCTCTTCGTTGGTAGCTATACCTACCATCTTTGGACACGTTTTAATGGGACCGGTTTTCGACCAGGAGACGCGGGATGTCTCACCTGTCGTCGCTACTACCTCCATCGCTAGGACGATGCAAAAATTCTGGGAACTGGAAGAGCCTCCCATGGTCTCCCGTCTGGATCCGGAGCATGTGGAGTGCGAAACCTTTTATAAGGATCACACACGCCGGATGGCGTCGGGTAGGATCGAAACTCGACTGCCCTTTATCGACTGTCCCCTCTCTTGGGAAAATCGAGGGCGTTGGCAGAGAAACGACTCTTGTCCATGGAGCGTCGTATGTCTCGCGATCCGGTACTTCGGGAAAAGTATATCGAGTTCATGCGAGAATACGAGGCCTTGGGGCATATGTCGCGGGCGACTGTCGACTGGACAACGACAGATCATTTTTTCTTGCCTCACCACGCGGTGTTGAAGGCATCATCTGGAAAACTACGGACTGTTTTTGACGGATCGGCACCGTCGTCGACTGGAGTTTCACTGAACCAATGTCTCCATTCTGGTCCGAAGTTACATCGGGACATTGTCGACATCATTTTAAATTTCCGAAGACACCAGGTGGTGTTCGGTGCGGACATCCGGATGATGTTCCGCCAAACAGTAATACATCCTGCGGACAGGAGGTTTCAGTTAATACTCTGGAGGGAGCATTCGGAGGATCCCATCACCGTCTACGAGCTCAACACCAACACGTACGGCCTGAAGTCGAGTCCCTTCATTGCCATCCGGTCACTGCTGGAACTGGCGGAGCAGGAACGGGCTCGCTTTCCCCGGGCAGCCGCTGTACTGACACGTGACGTGTTCGTAGATGATATCTGCACAGGGGCAGCCTCTCTGGAGGAGGCGCTCATCATCAGGAATGAGCTGATCGGACTCCTCGCGGCTGGTGGTTATGAGTTGAGAAAATGGTTATCCAACGAGCCACAGCTTCTGGTTGGGATTCCGGAAGATCACCAACAGAATCCTCAGCTATTCGAGGACGCAGGAGACCCGAACTCTATCGCCGTTTTGGGAATTAAATATCAGCCGGTTCACGATATTTTCACATTCCGGGTAGAACTGGAAACTACAAGAGTTTGGTCGAAAAGGACGGTCCTTTCCACCATCGCTCGGATGTTTGATCCAAATGGATGGATCAGCCCGTGCATTTTTATGGCGAAGTGTTTATTGCAAACACTGTGGACACTCGGAGTCTCGTGGGATGAGCCACTGGTAGGGCTCTCACTCGACACTTGGCTCGCTCTGATCTCTACGATCGAGGCGATCAATCAGGTGGCGTTGCCGCGGCGGATCTTGCCGCGGGGCAAATACAGGGCAAGCCTACATGGCTTCTGCGATGCGTCAGAACGAGGGTATGCCGCAGTGGTGTATCTGCGAACGGTGGACTCGAAGGGTCGAGTCGCCGTCTCCTTGCTTCTGGCTAAAAGCAAGGTGGCTCCCCTCAAAACTAGGCTGACAATCCCGAAGCTGGAGCTTTGCGGGGCGCATCTATTGGCCAAACTGTTGTGCCACGTGCACAAGGAACTGACGTCTACGGTGGACATCCGGAATGTCTACGCCTGGTCTGACAGTCAGGTAGCTCTGGCATGGCTACGCGGGGCACCCTACGTATTGGAAACGTTTGTGGCCAATCGGGTATCTCAGGTACAGAACTCGGGCATCGAAATTTGTTGGAGGCACGTTCCCGGCCCCTGGAATCCTGCCGATTGTGCCTCTCGGGGCTGCACCGCGCCGGAATTGGTGCAGCATGCCCTCTGGTGGGGTCCAGAGTGGTTAAAGGAGGGTGAGTCATCATGGCCGGTCACCATGATCGATGGCTCTCTAGGGATGCTCCCTGGAATAAAGGTTTTGGTGACAACAAACGAGTCAAGGCCAGATCCCAACTGGTTGACGGCTCGATATAGCAAACTGGACAAATTGCTAGGAGTAACTTGCTGGATCCGGAGATTTCTACATAACTGCCGCCATCCAGACAAGAGGCAGTTATCACCCGTGGCGGGTGCTGAGGAACGCAGGAGTTCACTGTTGGCCCTGATACGGCTGGTTCAAGCTGACCGGTTCGAGGACGAACTGAAGATTTTGCGCGTCGGTCGCGCAAAGCTCAAGGGAGCGATCTCTCGGCTCAACCCATTTCTGGATGCGGATGGACTGTTACGCGTTGGAGGTCGCCTCAAAAATGCCGACCTGCCCTTCGGTAGCCGTCATCCTCTGCTACTCCCCAAAGGAGGACCTTTGGTAGAACTGGTGGTCTCGGATAGACACCTGAAAAACGCTCACGCGGGGTGTAATGCGTTACTGGCGATATTACAGAGGGAGTTCTGGATTTTGTCCTCTCGGAGAGTGGTTCGCAGCGTGTTATTTAAGTGTGTGGCTTGTTATCGGGTGAAGGCCTCCACTATGCAGCCACAGATGGGGAATCTCCCTTCTGACCGGGTTTGTCAGACTACTAGGCCGTTCGACGGGGTCGGTACGGATTTTGCTGGACCGTTTCTGGTGAAAACCACAGCCTATCGTAACACTAGGGTCACGAAAGCATACCTGTGCGTTTTTGTCTGCCTGGCCACTAAGGCCGTCCACCTGGAAGTGGTTTCGGCTCTGTCTACGGAAGCCTTTGTCGCCACGCTGGATCGTTTTGTTTCGCGACGGGGTTTACCTTCTCTCATTCGGTCCGACAACGGTACCAACTACAGAGGCACTGCCAACTACTTAAAAGATGTGAACGATTTTCTGGATAAAAATTGTAATAGCATAAGTCAAGCTCTCGCACAGCGGGGAATCACATGGCGATTTAGTGTGCCAGCCTGTCCCCACTGGGGCGGGATATTTGAAGCCGCGGTAAAATCGGCAAAAACCCACTTGCGCCGGGTAGTCGGGGAAACTACCCTCACGTATGAGGAACTTACAACTGTGTTTTGTAAGGTTGAGGCGGTTCTCAACTCGCGTCCGCTTTGTCCACTCTCCTCTGACGCAAATGACATGGAAGTCCTGACCCCTGGTCATTTTTTGGTCGGTCAGCCACTCACTGCCCTGCCTGAGTATCCCTGGAAGGATGAACGCAGACACCGGATGTCTCGTTTTCAAATGATACAACAAATGAGTCAGGACTTGTGGCGTCGTTGGTCACTGGAGTATCTGCATTTATTGCAGCAGCGTGTAAAGTGGACAGACCGGACGTCGCCCCCTTCGGAGGGGGATCTGGTTTTATTAAAAGAGGCTAATTTGCCTTCGTTATTTTGGAGACGAGGTCGCATTTTAAAGTTAATCTGGGGCGCGGACGGGACTCCGCGTGTGGCGCAAGTGTTGGTTGATGGATCGGTGCTAAATCGCGCGGTCGCGACCTTAGCTCGATTACCGGTTGACTAGTTTAAGATTTCAGGCTAGAAAGCGGTACGTCCGCTTTGGGTGGCGGGATGTTGCAAATAAACAGGCATTTATTTTTGTTAGAAATAAAACTTTTATTTGTATTATGGACGAATCGATTATCGAGATTCAATTTTGTTTGGTGGCATAATGGCCCCATCACTAGTTGTTCTTTTTTTATACTCTTGTCTCTGGAAAGCAAATATGGCTGGATCATAGGTTATCGTGTGTGAATAATTAAATAGTTTTATGTAGTAATAAGGGCATTTGGAGCCGTATTATTATAATTAAGTATATTGTGCAACCTGTGGGTGTGTGTGTCGTAAGCGAACCGCATCGGGAGTACAATTCGCGTCAATTTCGACGTCACCACTGCTGGAGTAAAAACAGGTATTTCCTCGGGGGAAAAAGTGCACTTGGGGTAGTTTGGGTGTGTTTAGGGACCCTAGAAGACCCGGAGCCGGATTCGGGCCCCATCGGATCATATGGATCCCGTTCAGGACGGCGGGAGCAGCGTGGAACTGTGAGTGGACTTTGTTAATTTTAAGGTTAATTTTGATGTGTAATTTTAGTGTCTGTTGTGGGTTTCCGCAACATATCTCTTATCAATACATCATTTTATCAGTAATAATTACTATTATCTAAAATTGTATGGACAATAGATTGTTTAAAATTAAAAAATAAAATAGATTAGATTTAAGTGCGTCGTCGATAACAGATGCATTGTTTACACTAGGAAGATAACAAAGTGATTTTCTCTGTTATACTATCCGTGAGCGAATTAAAGATGGATGTTGGAATGTTTGGAAATCCAACGGTCGGAGCGATGCCACGCAATCCACGTAGTTATAAGAGCTCCATTCACGGGTACTCCTAAGCGCTACTTTATCAATCAAAATTAATGGATTATGGATAGTTTGGAAAATTATAACGTTTGAAGCGATGCAACATAATCCAAGTAGTTATAAATGATTAAATTTGGAGCGATGCATGGAGTGAAGCAATGGAGCGGAGAGCCCGTGAATAGGGGCCAATATGATTAAATTTGGGGTGATGGAGTGGAGTGTAGGAAGCCCTTAGAATAGGTGGAGCGACGATCTTCGCAAGGTGGCAGGCAAGAGCTGGATGAGAGTAGCCGCGGATCGTGCTCAGTGGCGTGCACTTAGAGCGGCATATGCCCCTCTCTATCATAATTGCTCATGATGGATGTAATGGCAACAATTACATGAGCTGCAGCCACTGACCGTGAGCGAGCTGGTGTTGGGCGAGGAGCGTCGTGCGCGTGCGTGCCTCGGCGAGTCGTCGTGCGAGCGCCGCCGCAGCGCCGCCTCCGACACCGGCGACGTCTGCGGCGAGCGGCGTGCGCTGCGACCCGACCCACCTGAATTGGTGATAACAGTCAAACCTTTTATTTTTTTTATTAATCTATTTCGTCCCACTGCTGACCAAAGGTGTCCCCAAATGTCTATAGATAATATCATAACAATGAAGCTTTTTATACAGTACGGTAGCCCTATGACCTGACCTCTCCATTCCAGGCACTCTTCAAGATTTTGCGCCAACATTTACTGATTACACAATTGTAACGTATTTACACAATAGCGATGTACGGGATTCGTACTTGAACTGATAGAAATGATAGGATAAAGTTTGTTGAACACAGATTTATTAATATATAAAATTGATAAAACTTATATGATGCTAAGTTAATGATCAATGAGTACACGACGCGATTGACAACGATAATTAATTCCAGAACATTAAACATCCATCCATAGGGAAGGCTTGTGCCCCCCCAGTGGGGACATAAAATGAGCTGATGATGAAACATATAAAAATAATCGCGAAACAGTTATTAAAAACATTAACCAATTTTTTATTTGCAACAGAGCATGAATTTCTGTAACCTAAAACGTTAAACACTTATTTGAAAGAACAAAATAGTGACGACATAGTTTCCATTCCGATTAAAATTCTATTCAAACCAAATTGTTTCGATATTTGCCAAAAACTTTCGCTGTTGACTCACCAGCAACCATTGTACGAATTATTATTATATACTAACCAGTGCCATAGCCCGAGCTGTCGGAGCGCGGCGGGGAGTGCGCGGGCGCAGGCGGGCGGCGACGCGCCGGCTGCTGCGCATCCGCACGGCAAACTCGCTCTTCTATCTCGGTGCCTATAGCTTCGCAACCGCAACGGGAACTAGCCGCGAAAGTTACTGCCACCTGATAGAAGTGAGAACAATTATTGGAGTTTTTTTTCTTCAAGTATTTAATTCATCATAATATAAAAAAAATATAGTATATTTTAGTGATGATAACGGAAATCTAATTAGTAAAACCATATTTTAGGTATAATAATGATGCTCTTTATAACATTTAATCTAATCCCGAATGTTTATCTGCTGGACTTATGCCCATTTTCACCATTGACCCCTAAGCCATTTTAGGTGACGGTTTTGCTCCAACAACTGTCACCTAACATGGCTTAGAGGTCACCTAAAACTTAAGGGTCAATGGTGAAATCAGGCATTAGGCCTTTTTGTAACAGACACCTGCACATCAAACTGTCAAATTTGTCCAATACATTTTCAACCCTATATTTATCACAGAAAATTCAGTCTATTGAGGAAATTTGATAGTTTGTACATGAATAAAAGCCAAAGAGAGATCAGTTTACAAGTCACCATGGGCCAGCATGCGGGTTTGTGGTATAACAACTGCCGTTTTACGACAACTGGAACCAAAGGATTAACGTGTCCTCCGAAGCACGGAGGAGCTCGAGATCTTTTAATATAGTCATCTTTTCGGTGATCTGGCACTGCAAAAGTTGTTTCACAGCAGCACTACCGAGCTATGTTTAAATTTAACTTATAACAATACTATTAATTTATAATAAAAAGAGAGTGTGACTTTCATCAGAGTTGTATTGTATCTAAAAATGAATAAAGAAACATTGAATCATAAACTCACAGTAACCGGGTCCGAAGTCTTGAGCAGATCGACGAGTTGATCATGGTGCAATGCGACAACAGCCGCGCGGCAAACTTCCAAAAGACGCGCGCCGCGACGAATACCGGCGCGAGCGGCGCACCCACCGCCTTCTACCGCGGTTACTAGCCCATCTGGTTGCACGTGGAAGCCTGTTGGGAGGTTTATTTATTTATATGGTCTGCCAATATTTTTACATCAAATAAATGAATCCTTTATAGTACATTAAAATTACAGTTTAAATTATTAATATATTCATTATTATTATTAATACTTATTCTCTAAAATAAATAATATAATCAATTCAACATTGTATTATTTACTTGCTTTTCCCCGACCCATAGCGTCGCATCGCGTCGCCCAAATTCGCTATAGCAAGACCGGTTAACTGAGTCCTCGCCTACGGTAGGTACGCGGGGCGGGAAGGTAGAGCCACGAACACGAGCGACATGCGACGCGGCGAACGGATTTCTAGTTCATTGCGCGCTATACAAACGGCAGTCATAGTCAACGGTTATAGAAATAACGCAATGAACTACAACTCATCGCAAGACGTCAGTGGTTTTGGCCGGGCGGTAAAGTGGTACACACGTGATAATTTTACCAAGATTCATCTGAAGATAACCAATTATAAATATAGGTGTAGGTACTTTTAAACCGTCCGAAAATTTTTTACCTACTAGCTACTACCCATTCAGAGCGTCTATATTTTAGCTAAGGAGAAAAATGGGCGCAAGAAACTGCACAGCTTTTATATAAGAAACGACATTTCCAAAAAAATTGACCTATGTCGTTACCAAATTATGCAATATTATAATACATTTGATTACATACATTTCATTTCCTCACTCTCGCCCTTCGATTCGATCGATTCGATTATCAAAGTCACCGAGTCCTCACCTGCGGGGTACAAGGGCGCGGAAGTAGGTATTATATTACCAAGATGAGTCGAAATATCTTCGGACATAAAATTAATAGTCAGTGCAAGCAAATGGCTTTTAACGTATATGAATATTTTAGAAAAAAGAAATTGGTTCCAAATTCTGCTGAATATCAACAAGATATTCCTTTAAACAAAACCGTAGCAAAAGTTACAGGACTATCGGAAAAGTCTGTATCTAATAATTTAATAATTGTACAACTAGGAAAATTATTTAAAGACAACGAAAAATTTCAATCACCGAGTAGACCAAAACAGATTCGCAAAAAAAGAATGGGAATAGACGATTTCACAAAAGGCGTGGTGAGAAGATAAGTCACTCAGTTTTACACTATTGATAATTAATACAGGATATTGTTGATTTTTTGCAAATACCCCTCATATCCATGGGGGAGGCCTTTGTCCAGCAGTGGACGTCTTTTGGCTGAGATGATGATGATGATGATTGTTGATTTTATTATTAACGTGCAGGACGATTCAGATTCTGATGATGGCTGCTTCGAAAGTAAAGAATCAAGTTCCAGTGATATTGATATAGATACAAGTGATTGCTTTATTGTTTTGATATTGCTTAATAAATGGTATACAAGTTCATTACCATTGTATTTATCAAATCTTCTATAATAAATAACGGCTGCAAAGTAAAACACAGATATTTTTTTTTACTTTTCTCAAAACAGTTGACTAACGAGGTAGGCAGGCACCTCTATTTATAATTGCTTATCTTTAGATGAATCTTGTTAAAATTATCACGTGTGTACCACCTTACCGCTCGACCACGACTACTGACGTATTGCGAAGCGGCAAACGGATTTCTAGGTCATTGCGTTTTTTCTATCACTGCTGACTATGTCTGCCGTAGTATAACGCGCAATGAACTAGAAATCCGTTCGCCTCGTCGCAAAACGCTCGTACTCGTGGCAGAGCTCTACATACCTCCCGCCCCGCGTACCTACCGTAGGCGAGGACTCAGTTAAGCGGTCTAGCTATAGTATTTCGTATTGATTAAGCGTTTTTTTTAAATCTTTTTTTAAGGTTAACAGCGTGTTGTTAAATAGCTTATAGCCTTCCACAAAAATTGAGCTATCAAATGCAAAAAAACTTTTTTAATCCGACTGGTAGTTCTAGAGAACAGCGCGTTTAAACAAAAAAACAAACTCTTCAGTTTTATTTTATTACTAGCTGTGCCCCGCGGTTTTATTAGTTCCATTAGTCATAGCGTGATGTAATATAGCCTATAATAGCCTTCCTCAATAAATGAAATATTCAACACAAAAATAATTGTTCATTTCGAACCAGTATTCGTCCCCATCTCGTCTCATTCTCCCATCTTGTATGCAGCGAGCAGTACTCAGTAGCGGTCTAGGTGGGGCCTGAAGCTAATGGTTCTGCAGGGCACCTGAGTTTCCCTTGTTGTGTGGCTCTTACTGATCATTCTTCCGATATCTCCGGTACTAGTTTGGGTAACTAGTAGAGAACACCCGCTAGATGCTTGTGTCCGGTCTAGCCAGCCGTTTATGTTTATGACGCCTGCACTTACAAAACTTCCAAAACTAACAAATTTCTTCAATCAATGTTCAACCATATGGTTGACATACAACTATACAACAACAGCTATACAACGTGTTAATGAAATTGCGCAAAATCAGAAAGTGGTTTGTTCAGAATCAAGAGTAGAATCGATTCCATTAATAAAAAATATAGGTCCGATTTTATAAAATGATATGGTTCTACGCCGCTTTTTGAATCGCCTGAGGAACTTTTTACCATTTAAGACAATGGTTATGCTTGCGCAAACTTTAATATTTCCTATGATCGACTATAGTGACGTGTTATTTCGATCTTAATGCTGACTTGTTAGATAAACTCGACAGATTGCTCAACAATACTATACGGTTCATCTATACCTCAAAAAATATGACCATATCTCGCAATATAGATCCGAGCTAAAATGGCTGCCCATTCGCCAGCGGAGGCGTGTACGAGCTCTGACGACACTATTTTCACTGCTTAATTCTCCAAATGCTCCCTCTTATCTCACTCCTCATTTTTAATACCTTTGCTCCTCTCATAGTAGGAATCTCCGATCTACTAATAATCTTCTCCTTCTGTCCTTCCCATACATCTGGCGTTGTACACTCGTCCTTCCATATTCAGTCCATTCTCCTATGGAATGCGCTTCCTCTTGAAATCAGGATGGCTAGGAGTCGTGACGCTTTTAAAAAGAAAGTCCGTATGCTCTTTTTTGATAAAACCTTGGCAGAATCATCTTAGTAATGTCAATCCTATTTTTAAATTATGTATTATATGTGTTCAAACAAACTTTGAACATTTGGTCAGCGACGGACGCTGGCCTACTTCAACCGACTGCAAGAAAGCGCTACGTTGCTAGATACACGGACAAAACACTAGTCAAATATTTATTTGTGTGTGTACAGTAATCTTAGTATATAATGTAATAGAAATTGTAAATAAATCTCTTTTTTGACTCAACCACGGACTACTTCATTTCGACGCTCGCTAGTTTGGTAACTATAATCCTCTCACTGTGGCAAAGACACCTAGCGCTGTCAGCTTCTATGATCGGTCTTGTGAGCCTGCTTGACTGACAGTGAGATAACCACCTTCTAAACCTTATTCCTCACCACCTTCCGTCTGTTACCTTAGGTCTCATGGTGCAGACATCCCGTACTTATCTATATATTTATTTATCACACATTTATACTGTAGGTTAGGGCTGTAAGGACTTAGGCTCCGTAGGAACTTAGGGACTTAGGTTCTGTAGGGATTAGGGAATTAAATAGGGTAGCTCTAGTCCTCTTCCTGTAGTATAAAAGTTTCATATGTAGCTAGCCGGTGCCTTGACAAAAGACGACACATACATACACTCGGACATATAACACAATTACAATTACACTAGTCGGCAGCTGCACAATGTTTATTTTTGTTCTATATTTGTAAAAGTAGTCTATGTAGGTATACATTATATTTGTTAATATAAGTATATTTATTTAAATTGTATATAATATATACAACTGTGCGTTTTATAATATATTATTTTTATTTCTAAATTGTTGTCTTAACCCAATTGCACCTACCTTGTTATTTCTGCACCACCCTATGGTTGACTGGTAGAGAATGCCTCAGGCATTAAGTCTGCCATGTAATATATGTTGCAAAAGTTTTAAAATAAAATAAATTTACTTAATTCTACGCACGACCCTGCGGCGGCGCGACCATGCGGTCAGCATGTGAAAGAGCATACATTACGTTTCCAGTAAAGCGAAAAAAAGAAATAGCAAGGGGGCGGGGCGAGGGACGGTATTGTAACGTGCGATGCGGCTCGGCGACCTTGACCTAGTTCGGCCAGCGCTTGCGTCACGGGTGCAGGTGTTTGTCTATTTACAATTTCGCGACATCCGCATGCGCGAGCGCGTCATAATAATGGCTTATGAGTACACGAATGTACAGTATTGTGAAATGGTTTGGATGTTAGCTCGGTGCAATGACAATGTAAATGCAGCAGTGAGACGTTTATAAGGTCGGCGTTTATGGCTGTGAAAAATGACACTGAAGTGCTAAGTTTCACTCACAAATCATCTAAGAAGGCGGGCTATGCTATGTGTTCGACGTGGTGACAGACATTTCGAATCATTGCTAGAATGCTAATTGTAATATCTGTGTAAATAAGTTGATTATGTGATAATCTGTAGATAGTGTGATTCAAAACTCTTTAATCACGCCAGCTACAAGTTGCCAGTCCAAAGCCTGGAAAAAGTGCGATGGAAACATTTGAATCTCATTTTTTAAGGTATCTAAAATACAATAATTGTTTGTTCAGTTCCTTGAAAATTTTATTTAATAATTTACATAATTCTTTGATAGTAAAAATAAGTTGGGGTGTCTATTATGGAAATTTGTTTGTGGTAGTCTGATGTGTAGGACTGTGTACGTGGCCAGGTATCTCGTCCGCTGCGGTACATTGCACCGACGCTACTCCTGGCAGTGAGCTCACCCAGCTGCGTGGCGGCGCCGCGCTCCAGCGTGATCTCGTGCAGCGCGTGCGCATGGTGCGGCGCGACGGCCGCCAGCCGCCGCAGCAGCGAGTCGTGGCCGCTGCGGGCGCGCGCGCGCACGCTCTCGCCGCGGTGGTAGTACACGCGCGTCCATCCGCCGCTCACCACCCAACCTGATAGAAAATTTAATTGTTTTTTCACTATCGACTTATTTTAGGACGACCAACACCTCAGTCTTCCTGTAAACAGGAAACATCAGGATAATATAATATGTAACATTAAACGCAAGTAAATTCGTAAAAAATGTTTCATTTCAATGTTTGTTCAACATAAAATGTGTAAATGTGACCCACAGGCACACACCTGGGGGTCACATTTGATCCATCTTTGACTTTTAACGAACACGTATCCGCTCTCACTCGTAGCTGTTTGGGGTTTGTTTTACGTAACTCGCGAGACTTTCATAATCCTGACGTCATCAAAATCCTTTTTACCAGCCTTGTGCGAAGCTCATTGGAATCGAGAGCACGTATTTGGAATCCGCACGAGGCCATATAATAAACTTATGTTAAAGAAGGTCAGAAAGCTTTTCTTCGCTGCTATTATAAGCGGGTATATGGTTATTATCCCTTCATGTACCTAACGAAGTTTTTGCTGGGAATGTTGGGAATGAACTCTCTAGAGGGTAGGAGAGCTCGAACGGAGTTGTCAACTGCTGTGGCGATTTTGCGTGGGGGTGTGGACTCGCCCGAATGTGTTGAGCAGTTGTCTCGCCTGTTTGTGCCTGATAACTATCTGCGTATTCGATCCGGGGGTAGGCATCGACTGTTTGCGTTTCCGCCGTGTCGCACAGTGGCGCGTGCACGAACACCGCTGTGTCGCATGCATCAGGCACTTAACGCACTCCTTGTGGCTTACCCGGATTTTGACGTGTTTGTGGACAACCTTAAGATTTTTTTAAACAAAATCGATGTTTGTTTGTGAACTAGTGCTTAACTTAACTATTCATAATTATGTAATTGGGTTACGCCCGTTTAAAAATTCAAATTCAAATTCAAATTATTTATTCGTGATTCACAGGTAAGTCATTAGGTCTAATTGTATTGATTAAAAGGTTTCACTGCGATCTGCCTTATCGGCATACGAAAAATATAAAATAATTATAAGAGCATTATAAATCATTATACATTAAAAAGGTAAATAAAATAATAATAAATATAATTACATTAATTAATTAGGTCATGGTACATTTGATAGAAAAAAAAACATTCAAATTAAAATCATAAAAACTAGATATTACGAAATTAAATTAATACCTACATGTCATTTATAGCAACATCTAACTGGTACAGAGACGGCTGAATGCATTAATACGCGGACATTTTTTTTTTTTTTGACACTTAAATCCGCGTTTAAAATTAAAATTTACGCGTAACCTAGGACACTCAAGCAGACATTAGGTGAGCTTTGCTGAGCTTAAAACCTATTTTAATTCTAAGAACACATTAACTGAGTAAAAGGCATTATTAATTAAATATTCACAAAGTTTTTGCTTGAAAGTGACATAATGATCACATTCTCTAATAAAATTTGGAATTTTATTATATATTTTTGGCGCCATTACGAACACACTTTTTTCATATAGTGTCGTTTTATATGGAATGTGATTCACAGAGCACAACAAAGTACGATTTCGTTTTCTAGGAACAATTTTAATTAATTATGTTATAAATAAATATTGTTGTCAAAAACTAAAAGGATTTTGGGAAAACCTTTGACTGGGAAAAGCTGGCAAAAAACACATTGATTCAATATTTCGAGGTGTCTTCCCCTTTCCCCTACCATAATACTCAACTAAAGAATTGCGATATCGTTTCGCTTGCAACTGCTTACTGCTTATATTACCAAGTAAATCGTACTACTCCTCAAATATACAACGTCATATTATTATAAAGGGTTATTTGAAAAAACATCAACAACCTCGCACGACTAGATAGCTAACATCATAGACAACCACATTTGTTCTACGAGTTTTATCATAACTCAATACAAAATGTTTATATAATTTTTAACGCAAATTTTGTTGCGAACAAATTACAAAAACACAAATGTTGAAAAATTTCCACCAGCAATGGATGGATGGATGGTTTTTCTTCTCATTTGGAAGAGCACCTGACCCGGTATGTCAGAAGGGTGCAGGTTCAAATCCTGCTCGTGGAAATTTTTCAACATTTGTGTTTTTATAACTCAATACATTAATTAAAAATGATTTTCCAAGCTTTTATTGTGACATTTGTAAGTTTGTTTCCATTTACATACGAAAAGGCGACGCGCGCGACGCCCGCGATGCGATGCGAACAGATAAGAACATTCAGACGTAAAATTAAATTGATATTTATTTTCGTATGAAAGTAAAATGTGTCAAATTATCAAAAGTCGTAGAACAAATGTTGTTGTTTATGATGTTAGCTACTTATCCCCTTATTCATAAAAACTATTTAAGCATTATTTAGTTAATCATTGTATAGTCTCTTTTTCACAAATTCAAAATGACGTTTGTGTGACGTTGACAAAACAATATTTAAATAAATAATGCTCAAATAGTTTTTATGAATAAGGGGGCTAGTCTTGCGAGGTTGTTGATGCTTTACAAATAACCTTGTATAAAATATAGTAGTATATAAAACACCTTACCTAATAAAGAGTTTGTCGGCAACACCAAGATTATTTGTCGAGTACTGTCTTCCACGAACACCACGCTGTCTGCCGATATGCCCATGATGCAGTCAAGCAGCATACCACCGGCACCTTCGTCTTGCACTTGGACCTAATAATTTAATAATATTTAAATAAAATGTCACTTGTAAGTCGTCGTCATAATGTTGAAATAAAATTTTTAATTAACTTCCGGCGGATAAGTATAATCATTTACAGTCTGTAAATGCTTATATCAAATACACGATTTGACTTTGACTTAAAATAAAACAAAACTTTACTTTACATAATCACTATTAATTGACATAATTATTTGGCAACACACATATATGTAAATTAATAGTGAATTATCTGTACATTTAAGGGATCCCATACATAATTCTAATGATTGTTTTATGCTTATGGAAAGTATTATAGAGGTCTACCTATAGTTTATCGATTTAAACATTGAACTTTGCTTAGGGGAAAAGTCATTTAGCATCTTCAACAATATAATGAAAATTTAACTCTACAGTTTAGGTATATCTTTATAACCTTAGATAAAAGAGGAGAGAAGAAAACATTATGAAAAATATGAAAAAATTAAGTTCAAAATGGTGTAAGATTAGTAAGTTCCTGTATTATCCACCTCCTACAACTGATTCTTAGAAACGTTCTAACTTACTTGAAAACATAAAGCGCCACCAACCAAAACGTCGTTAGTGCAGTTGTCGATGCGAGGTAGCACCGTATTGTTGTTTGAATTGCTGCCACTCTTCATCAGCAGTGACGAAAATATAGCTGAAAATAGTTTATAATACCATTTTTATTGTTATAAATAATGTTTTGTATTGTTTGAGATGCGAGCAGCACAAAACCGGTCGTTGTGGAGATCCTTGGGGGAGGCCTTTGTCCAGCAGTGGACGACTTTTGGCTGAGATGATGATGATTGTTTGAGATTGGATGTATAAGGTTCAGTATGGCATAAAAATAGTGTTAACTACATTTGCACGGTTTGGATATAACTACGACAATGGCCTTATGATGAGACCTGCACTGGAATGTCAAGTGAGGGTTCAAATTCCAATTGAAGTTTTATTACATTAAAATATGTAATTATACAAAGATCTTACTTATTATCTATGTGCTGAACACATGCACTCTGATAGGACATAGCGGACCAGTTCGAACCCTGCTTGTGCACTTTTCCAGACACATTTCAGTATTAAAGTTTTTCGTTATGTGTATCGGATTATAGTTAGCTAGTTTAGATAAAGAAACAACTTACAGAACTTTTGGCCCGATTCCACTGTTGTGGCAGTCACATAATTTTTAGCTAAGTCTTTCAAATACTCTTGACGAGTTCGGGTTGCCATTGTACTAAATTTAGGCGACTGTATAGCGGCATTCTCGCCATTTATCACCTGAGAAAAGTATAAGAAGGATTAAATTATTACCTATGTATTATCTTAAAAATCAATGAAAAATGCCAATTGACTATCACACTTACTTTACTTAATAGTAAATCAGTGAAAGTTTCACCCTTCGGGTAAATAGCTGCATCCTTGATAGGAGGTCCGAATAAAGGCACTTCTTTAGCACGACTCACAGCTATACTGTAGTGAGTATTCTCTGTACACGGATCTATTGCTCTTACCACAACAAAAACGTGTTGGAATTGAGAGCGAATATTCCGTGGGGTGAACGGCGCCGCGCCTGGTTCTTGGAAGACTATTGTCACTATGTCGTTGCCAATATGCCTCTTTCTCAACAGCTGTTGCCTGTTGTGAGGAGTGTAAGGCAGCATCGTCGACACATGGAACATAATTTCACAACCTTGGTACGTCGTGTATACTGAGTAGAGACCGGTCGAGTCTGTCCTATTGTCAAGCCCCGCTTTGTACTTGTCGAACTCCTTTAACCTGACAGTCTGGCCCAACGTTTGTAGGAACTCAACAAATGCTGGACCTGCTTCTTGATTGTTATACATCTCCTCTTCAGTGGATTGACCGCTCTTGCAGTACATGACGCCAACTTTGTAATGTCTTGTCACGCATTGTTCGTCGAGTCGCAATAGTTGTTCTTCTGCGCCGCTACTTGTGATTCCGAGTCTGAAAGCATTCAATGCGTATTAACAGAAGTTTCAAGGCAGAGGCTAAACCACTAGGTCCAGCAACAAGAAATTTAGAACAGGGGGTTTGTTTATGTAATGTAATGTAATAATGAAAAGATTGCCTATGTGTGTGAAGAAAGAAGGGAGAATCTGGAGAATTAATCCCCTAAGGAGAAATGCAGTACGTATGTGTCATTTTTGACATTAGAAGCTTGCAAATTGGAATTTTGACTTCTGCTCTGGCTAAATATAAAAATGTTTAGAAAACAAATCATCATGCTGATTAATAAAAAAGTTGAATGGCCAAGTGCAAGTTGTTGTATAATTGTTTTCGTAGTAATACGTTATTATATAATATACTACATGATATCGTAGTTGTATAAAAAAAAGGAAATAAGTTTTGGAAGAATAGCATTTTATAAAAAAATAAGTAGTCGGCTTGAATGAATGAATGATTTTTTAAAAACATGGTACAGCTTGCATAACAATAGAACTCAAAACATACCTTAAGCAATTCAGTTGCATTTCCGGAGCAACATAGTCCAGCACCTCCTTAGTGCAGTATGTAGCGGTATTATTGCTCGGTTTGACGGTGGGTAGTGCATCCTCTAGTACCGAACCGCGCAGCGTCAGCAGTTCCGACGTACGCACAATGAGTCGGTACTGCCACGCGAGTTGCGACGCTGGAGCGGACACGTCACCGCCACCCCTGCGTAGCTCCACACGCTCCTTCTTGATCGAAATAGCTATAGGACCTAAGTTCTCGTCCATGCCAAACCAATTTTGATGGGCTGAAAATATTATAAAAATGTTATTGAAAATAAACAAACCGTATATTTAGAATCGTTATGATATGAGCCATAAGTTTAGCACGTAAACGAGATTTAATTTATGGCGGCTATTGCATATTGCTATTTACAAATAGATTTGGCTCTGGGTTATTCAACTTTTGGGTATGCAACTTTACTTTCCTCAACAGCTAAGGACCGCAATGGGTGGAAGAAATGGAGAGAGACCAACTCCCAGCAGTGGGAGAGTGAGGGCTAATAATAATAGTAATAATAATAACTTTCCTCCTGCTGAAATAATTTGAAATGAAATAGAATGTTATGTATAAATTTGTAAGCTTACGTTGATTATAGAAGTAATTCCTATAGTAAAGTGCTCCCAAATCTTGGCTTTCGACAGGCAAAGGTGCTAGAGTCCTTGCGAATGGGCAGCCGTTTCGCCAATGCGTGTGGCCTGGTGGGAACTCAAGCACCGAGATTCCGTAGGCGGCGCGAGGTCGGTGCCAACCTCCAGCCTGGCCGGGGATAGCACCACGTGCCGTCCGCCAACATAGAGACACGCATCTCTCTTCTTCACCTAAAATTTTATATAACAATATTAATTTATAGCCTTCATTAACATACAGTTTTTAGCAACAACTTATTCTATTCTATTAATGCATGCAACGGATAGATGGGTGGGTAGGTAAAAATTTATCATAAACACAAATGTTGAAAAATTTCCACAAGCAGGATTTGAACTCGCACCCTTCTGACATATCGGGTGACATACCATTCAACATTATTTGTTCGCAACAAAATTTGCGTTAAAAATTATATAAACATTTATAAAATTTATCATCTCAACCTCCTCTGTGCTTCATCATCTCAGCCAAAAGACGTCCACTGCTGGATAAAAGCCCCCCCAAGGATCTTCACAACAACCAGTTTTGTGCTGCTCTCACCCAGCAGCTTCCCGCGAGCTTCTGAAGAGCTACGAGTACCGGTCTTCCGCCTGCTTTCAGAAGCTCGGCCGTAATTCCGTCAGCACCTGGTGCCCTGCCGTTGTGTGTGCCTCTTACCAACCGGCGATCACTGCCAGTTTTAAGCGCATTGATCACAGTGACATCATTGAATATTTGCTTAACATAATAATAATAAAGTCAATCTTGTTTTTTGTTACACCATCGGCACTCATCCAGGTCCACTTGCGGTGTTCAGCCTTCTTAAAAAGGAATTCATCATAAAGAGTCTCTCCTTTTCCAGAAAGTCCGCCAGCAGTTGGCCCCGGGAGTTCCAATTACCAACCCCAAATCGTCCCACTCTCATCTCATCGCCCGCTTCGTTAGCCTAGTTTTGCGCTAAAATCTCCCATGACAACGGTGTAATGATTTTTGGAGGCTTGTTTCTGTGCTTCGGGAGGCACGTAAAGCCGTTGGTCCCGTATGCATTAGCAGTCATTAACAACCACCAATCCGCACTGGGCCCGCGTGGTGGTTAATGGCCCGTTCTTCTTATCCATCCAATGGTAAGTCTCGTGCCCCAGCAGTGGAGACGTAAATATGACCTGGTGATGATTATGATTCCTTGCATTACCTAAGTAAATATAGATAGAAAAAATCCATTTCAAACAATAAGACAGTCTCTTTTCTATTTGATTTTGATCTATGTTAAATTTTGTTGTGTAAGAGGAAATGAAATGAAATGAAATGTTTATTTGTATAAATTTGTTATTTGTATAAAGGAATAAGAGTATCATTTGTCTTATCTTGTAAGATAGACAGGAATTGAATATGTTGGAGAAGGATATATTGTAAAATACAAGAATCTAAAACAATAGTTAGATCCAATAAAAGAGGTTAAATAAACAAATAATTGGGAACTTTAAATACAGCCAATAAACCTTGGTAACCTTGGTAAAAAAAACAGGTTTTATAAAATTATGGTTCAAAAGAGTTTAATAACTCTCCAGTCAATTATTTACCAAAATCACAATTGATTTGAATTCTACTGTTGTATTGTGGTAGGTAAAACAAATGAATTTATTGATGGAATTATTTAAAAACAACAACATGACAAACTAGTTAAAAATAATCAATAAAAGGTCATGTTTTCAAAAATTTTATGAACCACTAAAATAGGTACATCATAAATCATGCTTTGCACAAAAAAATACAATTCCAAATAAAACTGTACAAAATTTAAACATTTTATGAGTATAATGCATGCGGAAAGCGTATTACACTGGCTCTCATAAATCTGATCTCAACGTTGGTAGAAATGAAAGTGTAATTATTTTGTTATCATTACTCTACAATCTTGAAAACGCCAATAAGGCACTGTGCACATTTATCAAGTGCCACATCAAATTTATCAACTGGAGAGATCATGATTATTTGAAATGTAGTGTGCTTTATATATCTAAAAAAATTATCAACATGAAATTTGTTGGCCTTTTATTCAATATTTTATCCAATAGTGATTGTAAGTACTTTCAAACAAAAAAGCAAGGTAAAAAACGAGCAGGCTGATTTATTTTTAATTATTAAATCAGGCAACTGCTTTTCAATTGGGCTACATCCAGTTTGATAAACATCATTTTTTACTGTTGCATTTAGAATACTATTGTTTACTGAACAACTTCATCCAACTTCATCAACCAGAATAGGTTTACCATGGGATGGTTACCAAACAAGATGTTGCCCTCAATTGAGATACATACCATCAAAGGTAAAATGATTAAGTTCATTGACTGCAAATACACTTTATTAAATAAAGTGAAATGTTCTTAGTTAGAAAAACATTATGGTAATAACTGTACTGTGGTACTACCACACAAGCAAGTGCAGCATGAATAAACATCAATCTGATACACCTAATTGTTCCATTAATTAAACAGCTAATGTGCAATCTAAGAATGTGAATGTAATAAAGTCCATAATCAGAACAGATTTATGTTGTGTCACAAGTATAGCAATCATTAGGTGCATGCAATAATAAAATTAGAATTTAATTGGTTTCAAACAAAAAGTAATGACAATAAACACTTTATTCCTTAATTGTACAGTCTTTAGGAAAAATAAACCTGTTTTAAAGTCAACATTGAGTATTAGTCATAAATAGTCATTCATGTTCTGAGAGCGAAACAAATGTGAGAACTGATTTTGTATGTCACCTGATTCACAGATGACACAATGGTCATTCCATGGTAGGTACTAAATATCTATTTACAGCTCCATATATTTTGTCACCATTTTTTTTGGTGATAAACAGTAATAAAGATTCGAAAAAATAAAACTTATTCTTTGTAGTGAAAGAAAAAGTTCACTAAAACCATTGTGCTACAGTGATTGACAATAATGAGAAAATTTGTATGTATTTGTATAATTTGTATTTGTATAATTTGTATTTGTATTTGTAAAATTTGATAATTCTCTACTTTCACCACTAATTTGCCGATGTTTTGTTTTCTGTTGTGTTCACTATGTTTTATCCTGCTCATACAAATATTATGATGAAAACAGTTCATTCCTAGATAGAAAAAACTGTCCAGATTTCCATTTGGAAGTGATAAATTCAGCTTATCTTATTGTTTAAAAGCAAAAATAAGGGAAAAAGCTACTCACCTCCAATTTCGTTCCTAAAGAATGGACAGCTATCAAGCAAATCATTAGATCTACCATCTCCTATATCAGGCACTGCATCTTCACCAGGTGGTAACCCTCGGGATGCTAACAAAGATGCTGCTGATGCTCCCGTTGTGGTGTTGCGACGTCTGCTCAACAGTGCTCCTCGGATTTCAGCAGCATAACTCAAGTTAGCCATAAGTGACTGGCAGTCATAATGTGCAAATTGTTTTCGTTTGATGCTATCTGCGGAGACAACTGAGATGGCGCCATCGTCTAGTGGTTGACGGGACAAAGCAGGAGCTGCGCCACCCCACAGTTTATTCAGTTTAAGACGCGGCTTAGGACTTGCACTAGCTCGTGGAGGAGGGCCATCAGCATGGTCACTGCTTAGAACTTCTGTGAGTCGATCAGAAGCACGGGCTAATCCGGGAGGCTTATCCGATGACGAAACATTATAGTTATGAACCATTGCAGGCAATCTTTCGCAGCCACCACCTATTACGTCGATAGAACCATGGCTCCCATATTCACGACGCAAGCCGTTCCCGGATGGCTGTTCAGTGTATATCAAGTCGAGGCTAGAATTACTACGATACATAACATCTCTTGCTTCTTTCCTTCGGTGATCTGGAGCGTACATTGCATTATTTTGTTACAGTCCTCTTGATAATTTCATTTTAATTTATAGTTATTAGTTATTATTTACAGACCATTAACTTTTGGAACTCATATTATTACCACGAAGCTAAAAATTGTGATGATACTTGACAAGATCAAAACACGGACTTTCAGGTCCGTAGATTAAATTGGTGCACTTATTTTCCACATGCCTACTTCAAATCTAGTTTTTTTTAACATATTTAATATTATTATAGTTATAATATGGCAAGAAAACTAGTAAAATAAATTCACTTACATACACTAAAATGAGTTATTTTATTTTAATAATTTGCATGAATGAGAATGAATGAAAGAAACAGAATTTGTGTGTGTGAGTAAAGTCAGAATCAGAACTTCTATTTTGTTTATGGTAAGTGTCAGGTCTACCAACTAACAAAACAAAAACCAACAACTACAAATCTTAGACTGTAAACCGTAATCGATTTCAGAATCGATTTAATTTCGAAAAGAAAATAGTCTTGGACTATTGACTTTCAATTCAATCTTGTTTTGCTATATTATTTGTCGAATGCTTAGAGCATTAAACAAACGTCGAATGTGAACTAATAAGCAAATAAAAATACAAATAAAATTGGTAAAACCATTTTGTAGCAAAAACCAGCCGTTAGCCGTAATTCAATTTTTATAGCAGATTTAGCAATAATTCAGAAATTGCATAGGGTTATCCTTATCATGTATAGTGAGTGACGTAAACAATGTGCATACTTTTCTAAATCGATATAAAAAGGCATTTAATCACATTTGTTCTAACATTTTACAATGGATTTATTTGTATGTACGGGAAATATGAAATGGAGGCGACTTAGAGAAAATGCGGTTCCTACATTATTTATTAAGGATGGATCTGATGAATCGCACCTTCGGTGGAACAAGGGCACAATTATTGTCAAAAATTGTTAAAATGACTTTAGTACTTATGCCAAAATGCTTTAAAAGTACCCTTTCAACTGGAGGAACAAAGTAGTGTTGGAATAATTAGCATTAGCAATCATATTTAATTGCTAATAGTCCATTAGCAGCAATCAATTTATTCGTAGTTGCTAAAATAATTTGCTATTTAACATCCATCGCATAAAATTATCTGCGTTCGCGTCGTGCTGCTATCGTGAACACCTAACGTGCCCGCGCCCGCACTGCACGCCCGCCACGGCACTAATCTTTGGCGCTAATACCAGCTAATGCTAAAAATCTGCAAATCTCTGCCCGATAATATCACGACGCGCGGGCGACGCACGGCCATCGAATTAATAAAAGTGAATGAGAAAGGAACACGCTTCCTTCTTGCATTGCTCCATGCAGTTTTTTATTACGATACATGTGAAATGCTTGCTTTTAGAGCATAGACTATGTATAATATTGGGTGTAGATGTGCCTTTCATAGAAAAAAAGATAGGAAACTAGGTTCCCTGTACAATAGACGGCGGTAGTAGACGTTTGCGTGCGCGTTTACGCTTCTTCTCGATAGATGGCGCTAAAAAGATATATAATAATTATAAAAAATAGTTAATTATTTTTGTGTATAATATTAATTGTAAGATTGATAAAAACATACTAAAAACTTATCAACATAAAAATCAAAAAGTTATTAATTTGTTCTCGAAGGATCGAACCTAGAATATCTCTAGAGCAATGCGCCGTCGCAGCCGCTCGGCCATTGAGCTCTTAAAAACTTGAGGTTCCTCTTACGGAAGATGGCGCTGCCATATGTGAATTTTTTGTAAAAATTACAAAAATTTCATAATTTTAATGTATGGAAGATTCACCCCTCTGGTTTAGAGTCCATTATGGTTGTTTCTTTACAAAAATGATGCTCTTGCCGTAGCTTGTAGGTCGATGTCGATAGGTTAGGTCTTAGGTGAAGACAATCGCAAAATTGTCGAAATTAAAAAAAAAACAAGCATTTCTTTAAACACAGCTATTCACAATAATTCACATTGTGAATAGCCTTTTACAGTCATGACTATTACAAACAAAATTTCATCAATAGTGGTATGGATACTTTCGTTATCTCAAAGTTATTTAAATTAACCTGTGGTTATTTATACTACAATTAGACGAGACATGGATAGATAATAATTTCACAAATCAGAAAAATGAACAGAAGCAAAAATTCGAACGGGCCGTATTGGAAATAAAAAAAATAGATGATATCACATGATACTAACTGTACACTGAAAATTTACCAACCCCTCACCGAAAAGCAGAAGATATTCGTCAATTGATTTCCTCAAATATCTCTTCTTCTTCTTCTCAGCCTCTCTCAATCCTGTGGATGTAGGCCTCCTTAAATTTTTGCCATTCTTCCCTGTTTTGTGCTCTCTCTGTCCACTCGAAGCTGGCCACCTTCTTCAGGTCATCATACCAGTGCATCTGAGGTCTGCCTGGAGGGCGTTTATCTCCCCAGAGTCTCCAAACAACGAACCTCTTGCACCATGAACCATGTTTGCAGGCGACATGACCAGCCCATTCCCACTTAAGTTTGGCCATTAGCTTGGTTATATCCGTAACATTGCTTTGCTGGCGTAGCCACTCGTTCGTCTTTCTGTCCCTCAGTCGTATCCCTACCAGGCGTTTCCGCATCGCTCTCTGGGCCACACTTAGTTTTTGCAAAATGTCCTTTGTAAAAACCCATGTTTCTGCTCCGTTTGTGAGAACCGGTAGGACACACTGGTCATATATGCGGGCTTTGTGGGATGCCTTTAGGTTCATTTTAAAGGCGAAGTCCAGTTTGGAATATGCCGCCCATCCAAGCCGTATACGCCTGCCTATTTCATTTGCTTGATTATCTTTGCCCATTACAATTTCTTGCCCCAGGTACACGTACTTATTCACCTTCTCAAAAATGGTTTGGTTTACCCTGATCATTGTGGTCGAGTCTCCTGAGCTGGTCATGACTTTTGTCTTCTAGGTTCATTTTTAGGCCACACCGTATAGATGCGTCGTTTAATTCCTCTATCATAGCTTGAAGATCGTCTGGGTTATCTGACAGAAGAACTATGTCATCGGCAAACCTTAAATTGTTCAGGCGAATTCCTGTAGTGTTTAGTCTGCGATTTTCCCATTTCAAGATTTTAAATACATCCTCCAGCATTGAAGTAAACAGCTTGGGGGAAAGTGTATTACCCTGTCTTACGCCTTTTTCAATGGACATAGGTCTGGTCTGTGGTGGTAGATTTACCTTCAGTGTAGCGTTGTCGTAGATCTTCCTAATGAGATTAGTGTAGCGATGGTGGATTCGAGCATTTTGCAGTGATTTCATAACTGCCCATGATTCTACGCTATCGTAGGCTTTGTACTATACCTATCCATTGTACTATACCCACTTCTAAAACCTGCTTGCTCTTTATCAACCTATAGGTTGATAAAAGTCTAACTTCGAGGTAAGGCGGATTGCTATTATTTTTGTCAGTAACTTATACAGTTGTGATAGTAGACTAATTGGAAGGTAATTGTTTAAATCAGCTTTATTACCTTTTTAAAATAGTAATATAACTATTGCTCATTCCCAATCTTTTGGGAATCCTCCTCTATTTATTAGTCTTTTAATTAAAAGATTGTTTGAAAAAGTGATTTAAATGATTGATTGATAAGTAAAAAATATTAAAAAGGAGAAAATTATTTTCGTTATGTTATGTTATCTTTAATTTTCAATTATTTTTAAGTTTTATTCTAAAGAATTTTGCTAGTGAATAGTATTATATTTTTGCAAACAGTTCCTAAACATGACTTAATTAATAAGAATAAAAAAGATTAGTGTAAAAAATCTAATTGTTTTTATTCCAAAATCATCTTAAATGTAAGTTCAAATAGGGTTCAATAACTACGAAATAATTTACATTATGGCACGACAAAAAAAACTAAACATTTAAATTTTTTGTTAACAACATGTTTAAAATAGTTATTGTGTAAAGTTTATTTCATAGTACATTCTTGTAGACACTTATTGAAAATGGTAGCCAACAGTTTAGTCTAGAGCATGGATACCGGTTTTCGGTAATATCGAAAAACCGGAATATCGGAGCAAATCTCCGATATTGAAAAACCGACATTTAAATTACATAATACCGATTTTTCGATAAGTTTTACAATTAGAGTTAATAAATTTATTGAAACAATATTTTAATATTTTAATACCGATGACGGCAGAACTGTCACGACCAGTCCCCCGACCGCCTAACCGATCGCTTTGACTACGCGTATAGTTTATGACGTCATCTTGCCACCTCGCACCGCCTCTGAAAGCAATATCAAAAGCTAAAGGCAATAGCTTTCGATATTGCTTTCATAGGCGGCACGAAACGACAAGATGACGTCACAAACCACACACGAAGTCAAAGCGATCGGTTAGGCGGTCGGGCCCCTGGTCCGATGTTATGGGAGAGGTCGAGAATCTATGAACAGCTTTACACATCCTCACAGCCACCTGTACAAAGCTTAGCTAAAGACCCTAGAGCCAAGTTAACCCGGCACTACACCGAAGACATCCCGGACATCAGCCTGTACGAGATTAGTATGGCTCTCAAACAGCTCAAGAAAGGCAGGGCACCAGGTGCTGACGGAATTACGGCCTAGCTTCTGAAAGCAGGCGGAAGACCGGTACTCGTAGTTCTTCAGAAGCTATTTAATTCCGTCAAACTAGGAGGCAGAACGCCAGAGACGTGGCACGAAGGTATGGTGGTACTGTTCTTTAAAAAGGGCGACAAACCCTGCTGAAGAACTACAGGCCCATCTCACTTCTAAGCCACGTCTACAAGCTGTTTTCGAGAGTCATAACGAATCGTCTCGCACGCAGGTTTGATGACTTCCAGCCTATCGAACAAGCCGGTTTCCGAAAGGCTTCAGCACCATAGACAACATAAATACAGGCAGGTTATACAGAGAAGACCGAAGAGTATAACCAGCCTCTTTGCTTAGCGTTTGTGGACTATGAAAAAGCCTTCGATTCGATTGAAACATGGGCTGTGCTACAGTCTCTCCAGCGGTGCCAAATTGACTACCGGTACATCGAAGTGTTGAAGTGTTTGTATGAAAGCGCCACTATGTCAGTCCGTCTTCAGGACCGGAGTTCGAAACCTATCCAGTTGCAGCGAGTAGTGAGACAGGGAGATATGATATCTCCGAAAATGTTCACTCTGCACTGGAAGATGTTTTCAAGCTTCTGGATTGGAAAGGACTCGGCATCAACGTCAACGGCGTATACAACACTCACTTTCAATTTACTGACGATATAGTGGTCATGGCTGAGACCCTGGAAAATCTCGGTACAGTGCTCAATGTGACCATGAGTCCCTCAACAAGTGGGTCTTAAAATGAACATGGAGTAGACGAAAGTTATGTCGAACTCATGTGTCGAACCCTGAAGGTTAGGGACTCTGCCCTTGAAGTTGCGGACGATTATGTTTACCTGGGACAAACGGTCATCGAATTAGATTGATAATAAAGTCGATAAAGTCACCACATTACCTCAAATATAACGTCACAAATCTTGTGACACCTTCGAAATAACGAAAGAAAGGGGACAATCGATCTCTTTCCAATACATCACCTAGGTTCATTAACTAATGTTGATAGATTGATCCTTTTCATTTTTATTCACTGGCCGTTTGATTAGGTATTTCAAAATATTTCGTTTTCTTTGTCTTTTCTCAATTGACATATTTTGGAATTTACTAAATTATAACTTATTGTTATTGTGTTGATAGCTAAAACGTTATATTGGCGCCTGAACATATATCGAGCTTAATATCAACTCACTAAATTTAAAATGAATTGTCATACATAGGCTAAAAGTAATATTTTGAAATAATCAAAAGCAGTGAAAAAAACCAGTGAAAAATGAAAAGGATTTCCTCCTTACGCGGAAATAAAAAGATTGAATGTGGCGAACGGTACAGTAGGTACTATATAGAGTTTATGATAGTTTGTCGTAGGCTTCGAGCATAAATACTAGATTTATGATGCAAGGACGTAGGCAATGCTTAAGCAACGGACGTAACAATAAAACCAAGGTTTGCACGTGAAACTTTATTTAAACTTTAATAATAATTAAGTATTTTATTAAAGTGAAGTGCTAATTAAAATTGCTCGGAATAAATCTTCTATTCTATTTATCAGCATTGTCATCATCAGAGTGATGCGATGTACGACCCGTTGCAATAGATGCCTGAAAATAAAATATGAGATTATTAAGAAAAGGTACAAGTATTATACAGGGTGACTGGGACATGAACCGCCATAGTAAATTACTATATGGAAAAGGTAATTTGCTAACTATTGAATCTTACTTTGTTTAACTAAAGTTTTATAGTTTTGGAGATGGTCCATTCTTGTACTTTTTTTTAAGTTTCTCTGATCTTAAAGCTGTCGTACCTTTTTTTTACAACGTCCTGTTTTTTTTTTGGTAACACTTACACATTGGTGATCAAGTTACGTCGCAACTTTGCTCAATCAAGGATCAAAAAAAGATATTACGCTACAAACAAGACAAATCCTATCTCCTTAACTATAAAACTTTAGTTAGGAAAACTAAGCTACATTAGTTAGCAAATGACCTCCTTTAGTGATTTTGTTGTGGCGGGTCATTTACCAGTCACCCTGTATAGCTACATGGAGCATTGCCAATATTTTGTTTACCAAAATTGTATCTTCGTGTAAAATATAAGACGTTGGAAAATATTTAAGTTTGAAAATAACTTCATTGCTGGCTGAAACATTCTCGAAAAATGAAAGATAGTAACTAGTTTCGCCTTCTTTGAAACATCAAACTCCTATTCTAATAAAGGGTCGCAGCTTACGCTAGGTAGGTACGTAGGCTAAATTAAAGTAGTTTTGTATCATAACCTAACCCAAATCTTCTACAGCAATTACGAAGTATACTCAATAACAAAGTCTTTTACTTCTATAAATTATACCAACTTAAAGAAGTAGATCCGTAAAAGTTGTTTCATTTCAACCTAAAAAAAGTTTAATTTTAATCCATGTAAATAATGTCACATACTATCTCAACGGACATAGCTTGCTGGACTTCCGCTTCCAATAGCTTCGCCTCTTCGAGACCCACCAGCTGCACGCGCAGACATTCTATAGCCAGCTTAACGATGTGCTCCAACTCTTCAGCAGGCGCTCGAACACCGCAATCTGTGTAACGTAAAATAATATACTAATTAAAATTACACCAAACAGCCCAATCTTCAATACATCATTAAACTACCACCACTGAATAAAAAAAATGAGCCCAAAATTAAGTATAATCTTAACTTTAACTTTAATGGCCCGACTTGGAAAATAAACCCAGGACCCCCCCCAATATCGGACCAAGCGCATTGTCACTGCCACCGAGGTGTCATAGTTTCGTTCATAGATCATTAACTGTCGCACTCATAGACGTCAAATCATTAATGATTATTACTTAGCACCTACAATTATTGGTCCTGAGCCGTTCGTGGCACTTGCACCAAGTACCATTAACAAGGCCATAGAAGATTACATCGAACACAGGCATCGAATGAAAAGAGCAGCCGGGTATGAAACACTCTAAATCCTTCCAGGGCGAAAACGCCTTAGGACAGAGTAAATTCATATGCGGCAGTAGAAGGTAGGTCCGATTAACCATCGGTGCCTTGACAGGGCCCTATGCCACAAAACAAATGCTTCACAGAATGCGCCTTTCAACAAATAGTTTGTGTAGGGCATGTGGAGAAGAAACGGAGTCAATGCAGTACCTGCTGTGTGACTGCGACTCTCTGGCTAAGAAAAGAATGGGACTCCTGGGGTCGGCCTATTGGAAACCGAAGGACTTCAGGCTCTTCGCTCTTAGAGAGGTTGCCAGACTTATCTTTACAGAGGAGGAAGAGTTACTGGGAGAGGGAAACCTAAGAGAGTAATCATTTATGATAATTGACGTCTATGAGTGCGGCAGTATGAATAGTAAACCTTGAATATCGTTTATAACAGTCATCACGTCGATGCAGTCGATAGATTCAGCATTGATAGGATGCTCTTCGTCGATAAGAGAGTTTACAAGCGAAGTCATAGTTTCTTCGGTTTCTGAAAAAATTGAAAAATTAAAGAAGTATCCTTCAACACCATCACAAATACACCCTAAGTATTGACTGAACAAACTGTTGTAATATACCAAGTTATGGTTAAAACATGATTGATACGAAAAACATAATATAAAAAATAAAGATAAAAAAAAAATTAAAAGAAAAAAAACAAAAAAAGAACTAAAAAGTTAAAAATAATTTAAACCTGATAGGTAATAAGACTTTTTTATAAATAAAAGCGTGTAACATTGTGATTGCAAAAGAAAAAATTGTATGAGTAATGTAACACGCTTATATTTATAAAATATAATATTTCTTATTACCTACCTAATCAGGTTTAAATAATTTTTAACTTTTTAGTTCTTTATATGTTTTTTTTATCTTTTATTGTTTTTTAATCTTTTAATTTTATTAAATCTTTATTTTCAATAAAGCCGTTTAACTTAAAAAAATACTAACTATTTATTTTTATTTTCAAGTTTTTAGTTTTTAATTTTTAATTTTATTTTCTTTAAGAACTATTCTACTAATTAAGCCCTTTCATTTGATACCCATATTGAGGAAGTAGTGATATGTGACATGTTTACACAACCTCATACCATTCAGCCCTCGGCACGTGCTCACCTTGGCATTGGGTCATCCATCTAATCCATCTAATCAAAGACAGAATCCACATTCATAACAAACAGAACGAACGAACGAACGAACTTATTTTCCGGATCGAGTTTATATGGCCATCTTTCAGCTCCATCGTCAGACCCTAGTTACTATCTAGCACCAAAGTACTCGTCAAGATGGATCAAACGAGCTCAAACTCGATGGGGCTGTCGTTTAATTACCGAGTTCCTATGGCCATCTTGCAGCTCCATCATCAGACCCTGGTTACCATCTAGCACCAAAGTACTCGTCAAGACGGTTAAAACGAGTCCAGTCCAAACTCGATGGGGTTGTGTCGTTTAACTACCGAGTTTCTATGGCCACATTCCGGTTCCATAATCAGATCAGCTCCATGTCATAATAATTTTACATTGTTATCCGATTTACATATGCATGCAAAATTTCAGCTCAATCAGTCAACAGGAAAGGGGTCAAATTTCAATTACTAGATTTGACCCAAATATATAAATAAACGGTTGGAGGTTGAAACAAAGTTGGAGGACATCTTTTATTTGTTGGTCGTTAGTTTTTAATTTTCTAAATATTTTTCTGTTTTTTTTTCAAGTTACACTAAGTACACTATTGAAAATCAATAACAAACAAATAAATAAATAAACAGGGCAAGCTAAATAAAACCGTTTAAAAAAGCGATTATTTAAAAAATAAACTTTTTTTTTGATGATATGAAATTAGTTAAATAAACGAAATGTGGCTAAATGATTTGATGTCAATAATTTAGCTATCCACGACATTACTTCTCAGTCCATTCAGCAACGGGCACACGGGGCAATAAGCGAGATTTATTACAATTTGATCTTATAAAATTTGTATGACAGAATTTAAAACTTTCTTCGTTTGTCACCAGGAGGTATTGCTTTCATGCCATATCAATTCTCGTTTTCGTTAACAGTGATCGAATGCAAACACTGTTATTCGAACGCAAACAAAACTCGCAAAGGCACCAGGGTGCCTAGTGCGGGTTTCTTTCGCCATTTGATAACGTTAACGAAGACGAGAATTTTGTATAGCAAAAGGACACGTTTCAGGGCTGGCCTGCACCTTGTACACCTAATGCAAAATTGAAGAAAAATGTAGAGATTAATAGAAAAATACCAAAATTGCAATCTGTGTAGTATTTTTTTTGTACAAAAGCATTATTTAATTACATAAAGGGCAATACGGCAATTTTACTCCATTACGTCTTCGTTCCGAAACTTAATAGAATGTAACATTAATCTTAAATAATGTACCTATCCTTAGATTCACTTACCGCATTATTAATTTTAAAAAAAGCTTACATACCTTTCGTCCTATGTTAGTTTACTTTTTAAAGTTACAAAAGCATTATTTTATTGCGAAATCACGTGTCGTCTTAGTCTTCTGATTTCCGAACGCATTTCAAACGTCAATTAGACAGATGGATGACTGACAGAAAAAACGGACACTTCTTGGCGGGAAAGTGAAGCGTCATGTTTGCGGTTTTGCTTTATTTTCCAAAATTTGTGTTATGTCGAATATTAATGTGAAATAATGGTGGATTATTAACCGTTAAGTGTTCGTGAGTGTGCATAAGTGTTGGCAAATGAAACAAAACAGTGCAACGTCACTTTTCAAATTCTCTCAAGAAGCTCGCGTGAGGACTTAGTAAAGCTTTACTGTGATACTCGAGGGGTTGGGGGGTATATCATTTCTCACTTCCCAATTCTAATATCATTCATCATCATCATCCATCATATATGAAAATAGTTTATTTATGTATTACTTAAACTAATGACATGGCAGCATGGTCTATGACCTTAGCCGGTTCCTCAAGGAACAAACTACATTAAAAAAAAAAAACAGAAAAAACGGAGCTTAACGTTTTGTTTTGTCGTTGATTTTTTTCTTTCATTCCGTTCCGTGTTTGTTTTACCCTCAGGTTTTACCGTAAATGACGACCAATTGTTATTAGCGATGGCACATATATTTATTTGCAAAAGTCCTCATACTATATGTTTCAAAAAAAGTCTTATAGCTTGCACAAGTACCGGAATCTTGTTAAGCCTTTTTTAATTGTTGCTACAGATGGACATATTATTGATGTCTTTGGCCCCTATCCGGGAACTGTGTCTGATGCGGACATCATGAAAGCCTTATTCCAAAATGATAATGAAGATTTTATAATGTTTTGAGACATGAGACGGTACTTGTGACCGTATTTGTACCTTGTACCTTGGGGCCGTATCAAGTCTTGCCATCAATCTGGTAGAACTTATTATACTATATATTGTTGGCGAGACATGGCACAACCTGGAATGAGAAAATAGCCGGATACTATTGCAATTGCTTATGTGGTCTCCGCACTGTTGGTTGCTGTGCTCATGTGATGACCATTGTATGGTATTTAGGTTAGGCTCGGTACCAAGAAAGCATAGAAGCACCGGCATCATTTCTGAATGGAATTTTAATAAGAGAGGATGTTGAAAATTAATAAAAATCATTAAATAGTATGAGTTGTTTTATTTATTTAATTGCACAGTTCAAAATGAATACCTGTCCTTTTTTAAGTTTGTTGAAGGACAAACTTCGCTATTTACTAATTACATACCTATTGCAGTGAGAGGACAGATAGGTTCACATCACATTATTTTCATCAGCCAGCAATAATCACAATTGCCCTAATTCTTTGTATTGCATTGCACACTGCAGTGGGCATAGATAGGTGCCAACATATTCTCATCAGTGGTGATCACATTTTTGCCCTTGTTGCTAGATTCTTTGTACTGCATACCGAATGTAGTGAGGATAGGTAGGATCCAACACATTATTTTCATTTGTGATCATCGCAATTACCTTAGTAGATTCTTTGTTTGTACTACATACCACAGTGAGTAGGTTTCAACACATTTCATCTGCAATGATTACAATTGTTTTGCTAGATTCTTTTTTCACACAGCAGCGAGGATATGTATTAGGTAAGTAGTTTTAACAGGAACTTGTTTTATTCAACATTATATATTATATTTTCATCAGCTGATGATCACAAATTGTCTTTTTGCTGGGTTCTTCATATACCGCACATCGCAGTGAGGATAAGTAAGGCAAGTGGTTTACAAATAAGAACTGTTTCTAATTAGTTTCATCTAATGATAACAATGGTTGCTAGATTATTTGCCAAGTACACCGCACAGTGAGGTTACACAGAGAGGAGGCACAGTGTGGGATCGGAAAGAACCCTAGAAGGAACATATTATTCCTTGATATTTCTAATAATTCCAGTGCATTAGAGTGGAAGGGTGTATTGGTACAAAATTGCAATTGCTCTTTGATGGAAGTAACGTTGAAATTAATGATTGAAACGTCAAGACAAGAGATGTTATCTCTGAATAAGGAATCCTATGGAAATGCCATACCTACGAAAAAAACGTGTATACCTATTAGGTATTACCGCAGCTAAACATGGCGGCTTAGTGTTGTACACTTATCGATTTCGTCATTTATCTGTCGATAAAACTATCGATGAAACTTAGAATAGAATAGAATAGAAATCATTTAGTTCAGGCAACAAATTATGTACAGATGGTAAATTACATAGAGGCCCATATTATAAATACCTTACAGACTAACATACATACAATTTATATATAAAACTAAAACTATGCTATACGTGAGGACGGCGACGTGCGACGCAGCGTGGTGTCTGGTAGCCGGCCTCGGAACCGCCGGAACATGACACCCTTTGGCCAAAACTCTTCTTTTATGAACGTCGACAGATGTTCGGTCGGTACTCTCACCACAAATGTTCGACCCTCAGAGTGAATTTGGTTTTGATCCGCACATACTCTACGATTTCCTCTGCCTTCGTAGAGTAGTGGAGCCGGGACACGTACAGCAGCGTCGTAGGTGTAGCTGGACGCCGCAGGTGGTTCGGTCCGGTCGGTGCGACACCGCACAGGTTGCGACAGACGGGCTTCCTCTTCTTCCTTTCCACTGTGATGAAACCCTCCTCATCGCGGTGATGGACCTGTGGAGCCACAGGCGCGCTTATCTTCCTCTGTTGAATCAGTCACCGCTCAGGTTGCGGAGTGGCGCCGACAGGTTGGCTTGCGGCAGCAGCAGCGTAGGCACGTTGAGGAGTAGACGTGCATGCGCGTGGCGTTACCACCGGAGCGGCGGCAGCGGGGCGGGCGGGGGGGCGCGGTGCATCGCACGCGGTGGCGGCCGGTGACGGTGACGCATCCATATGCGCCGACTCGAAACTGCCGATAGATGCATTTTGCGCTCCGCGACGAGTGTTCACATTAGCGGCCTCGGGCGACCTACTTACTGAGGCAGTGTTGCTTAATAACAATACATGGGCACGCAACTCACCAATGGTGTTATTCGAGGCCTCTAATTTCTCCACTACTTCTGCCAGGCTCGTTTTCAGGAAGTTGATGTCCTTCAACAGCCTGGTGACATCGACGTGGTCGAATGTGACGGGAGGCAGCTTGTGTAGCTTATTGACTGAAGGCTATTTTGACATTACCTTAGTCATAGTGGGTTTTAAATATTTTATCAAAGTATTAGTGGATGGTGGATATACATGGTGGAAAGAAATGATGGGCCCTGGAGGAAAACTACCTTAAATCCTTTAGTAAGCTCAATTTACATAAAGGAAACATTTCTTTATTTTTAACAAGATACAAAACTGCTTTTAAAGATTTTTTTATTTTTCTTGATTTATTTCGCTCGGGAATCAAACCGGCTAAAAATAAAAATAAAAATAACTCTCTATTTATTGTACTAATTGATAGCATTAAGTTTTAGGATAATATTTCTCTAATAAATTTTTAGTCTTTGAAATAGAAGAAACGTGAAAGCTAACATTTCCTATATCTTCAATTCCATACGAAGTACAGTAGAGTCCGTTTATAGTGACATCGAAAGGAATTGACAAACACGTCATAATAAGCGTTCGTCATATAAAGCGTTATGTGAAATGAAAAACTTTTTTTATGTAAATATGTATGTATTTAAGTATGTATTTTAATACAGAAACATAGTACATATGTAATTACATATGTATGTATACATACATATTAAATCAAAATCAAAATTGCACGTAATCAGCACATTATTATAATAACACATACAAATGTATTTTTTACTGTAAGTAATCTGTAATTTTTGTCTGCTTTTGTTTTTTCATTTTATTGTAAAAACAGTCTCTAATACTATTGTGTATAGAAGTCATAGCTATGGTCAAATTATCATTTTCAATATTGCTGTGAACGAGCCACGTGCCGAACGTCGTCGGGAACCAACGAACAATACCGAAAGTGTAAAGAATCATGTCGGTCATTATAACCGGACATAATTTATTAAAAATGGGTCATAATAAGCGACATGTCACTGTAAGGGAAGTCATTATATCCGACTTTTTTATAAAGAATTTTGTATGAAAACCAAACTTCGTAGTGCAATTACGTCATAATAACCGGCTGGTCAATATAGGCGGAGTCATAATAAACGGATTCTACTGTACATGTAAACATAAAAGAAAATTTTAGAAAATCTTTGATTGCAGTTCTGTATCTTTTTAAAATAAAAGAATGTTTCCGTTGAGTAATATGATCTAGCTGTTCTAGCTAAAAGATTTTAAGGTAGTTTTCCTCCAGGGCCCATCATTTTCTGCCATCCTGTATATAATTATATAGTATGGTACACCGGTACCCGTGCAATGGAGATATTGAGAAGGATATTGTTTGGAATAGGTACTGCAAAAATAAAAAGGAAAATCGTATTTATTTATTTATATTAATTCGCTATAATAAATAAATAATTATATCATATATAAATCACAATATTGTGACGTTACGAGCAACTTATGAAATCTAGTCACTATGAATGTACATAAGCTCCATAGCAACTGGGCAATGTAATTAAAACTGCATAACTAGTCACTTTTCCCCGTCCGTATGAATAATAACCACCCTATCTTAGGCAAAGTAATGAAACTGTGCGTTAAGCAATAAATTATGTCATAGAAAACTATTAATTAAATTGATAATTGAGGTAGGTATGTACATGTAATTTTGGTTAATTGTAAAATACAAGCCTTCGGCTTTGACTAATTTGTCTTAACATTAAGTCTTTTGGCCGAGCGCACTGTTCTAGAAGTATGCAGTTTTCGTGAGTCATCAGATTTTTTCTTTTAGCTCCTTAATAACTTCTTAAAACATTGCCATTTTAATTTTTTGCCGACGGATAGTTTCATTCAAGCATTTTATTTGTTTTCTTCTGATTATAAACTTTCTCTTGTAATCGATTCAATTCCTTAAGCGCTTGATCCTGTAAAGAAAATATGTATTGACTGTTATTGTAATAGGCAGAACTAATGAGTACATTTCAATTGCTAAATTGAACATTTAAATATATAATACAGGGAGCTTATGCTTTTTGCAGAAAACTTGTAAGGTAGGTTGGAGTGAATTCAAACACGAGGTATGCTAACAAAATTTCTAAACGGAACTTTAAAAAGAAAGCCTAAAAAATTTCTCTTATGACTTCTTGCTTATAATTCGGAAAGTATTAACTTTATGTAAATAACCTTTTAGAAAAATTTAATTTCGTAAAATTATCTATAACTTTACTTTAATTTTTCAAATTTCTAATTGTTTCTCGTTCTATGAGAATTTATAATACAAGTAACAAAAATCAATCTACCTACTCCAATCACTGATAATCACTGAAATATTAACAGAATTGTATATAATATTCTGCCTGTTTAGGGGTTAAACAAAAATAAAAATCATGTAATTCTCACCTGTAAAATAGAGATAGTACTGCATCATCTTATAGTTTATAATAACATCCAGTGTTCTGTTAAATGAGCTTTCTTGAAAATGTAAAGAACATTATGTCAATGTTTTTTTAAATCAGATCTTATATTTTCCTTGCCAATGACCTCTAACCAAATTCCTTTTTAAGTTTGCTTTGTGGCAGTCTGAAAACAAAAAAAGTACTTATAATAAATAATCAATTAAATCAGCTTTTATTTTCTGAAATTCCTTAAGTTTAGAAGGGGCTGTATACAAAAAAGTCTTTCAAACTTCCAATATCGAACCGACTCTCGCACTCTCGTTATTGTTTGTTTTGAAGAGTATCTGAATTTAATGTGGATAAACCAAACAGAAGTTCGCGCATTTCCGATATTGAATTAATAGATTTGAAATCAATGATCTAATGATATACTGAAGTCTGCAACAAATCGATAAATTGTGCGATACAACAAGAACATCACTACTAGTCCAAACAAATAGAATGTAAACAAACCAAAATGCCAAATTCTTTGCTAATTTCTTATACTTTCCTATAAGTTAGACAGAATACTTTACTGGTCTTTACTTAGAATAATTTTAACTGTTTTTTTACCACTATCTACAGAATTAACAAGGTTTATCAACAGTTAAATAGCTTACCGGTGAAATGTTAGATTTGGCCGATTTCGGCTTATTATTGCACCACCATTTATTATGCTGCACTTATTAGGCATTACGCAGTATTGTTTTTTCACTTTATTTCACTACAATCACAGCACAATCTTAGAAATATCTTTAAAACATAATTTTGTCAACAACGAAGTCGTAAGTACAACGCGTCAAAATATGGCGGACACGGCACAGGCCTGACGTCACGACAAAGGTTGCCATTATAGCGAAATTGTTGTGTATAGAGTTGGCTTGTTTTTATTGCATACATTAGACAAAGACGCCATCATGTATATTATTTCGTCTTCTAAACTATAGCATAGCTAAGTATCTATATGTTGTTGTAGCACTTCCATATGATTCCTTATTCAGAGGATGTTATTGAAGTGATTGACAGTCAATGACACACGCCATCTTTATTTTAGGTTAGGTATTGCCATAACGATGAGTATTTAATATTTTTGTACAAAAAAACTAGGTCAAAAACGACAAAAATGATAGTTAGAACACTCTCAGTAATTAATGACGGTTCTAAAATAACAAGTGTACAAAGTCCAGGCCATTGCTCCATACATTCCTGAAACGTGTCCTTTCAACTCTTCTCGTATGTCGCCAGGAGGCGCTGCTTCAATGCCAAACTAATTTTCGTTTTCGTAAGTGTTGGTATTCGAATGAATACGGATAGTAAACAAAACTCACACTAGGCACCTAGTTCTATAATTTGTATTCCTACCGAGGTCAATTATATCTGCCGAGTGGAAGAGGGCAGCAACTGCTGGCCCTAGGCGCTCATGCAGAGGTTCTTTTGGATCAGCCACATCCTTCAGGGCTTCTTCTAGGGATTCCATCACATGTTTCGCCTCGTTAGTTGGACCTTCCATTGCTTCTACCTAGATAACATACGTGTTAAATTTGATTAAGTATACAGTAAGGGCGGCTTACTTAACGTTTTTAAATATAACTTAAATCCATTTAGGCCTTTAAACAAGACAGGCGTCTTGCACAACCAAAACTGAACAACTACTTAGTGTTATATGTCAAGAAGTTTTGTAAGTATAGAGAATTTACTCACATGCTGCCGTATGAGGCGGTCGGCGAGAGCCGCCAGCGCGTCAAACGCACGCGTCTGCTTCTTATACTGGCTGGGGTCACCTCCGTACCGCAGCAACCACTTTCGAACTAAAGTATCCACCACTTCAAAACGGGATTTGGATCTAGACAACCACGAGTTTGTCAATCATAATAATCTGTAACTAATTAACTTGGTACAGCTTAGCATCATCATCATCAGTATTTTAAGTCCTGGGTTACGCCGCGCCGTTTCACGTGTATAATAAATAGAATATGGAAAGATCTGGTCATAACTCGCAGGTCCAATCTAATGCAGGTTGTTAGGTTTTGACGATTGCTATCTTACAACAACAACCGGGACAAATGGCATTAACAGAGGAGCTCGAAAAATTTTGATTTGGTCACATGACAAAAATGATTTATTTGCAAGATAGCAACTGCCCTGTCAAGCTCCTCAACATAATCGTACTGTAGGTACTGAAAATATGTCTAACCCTGAGATGACATCTGGCAGTTGCATATTCAGATCACGCAGAAGTTCGTCGGCGTCGTCGCGCGACACACGCATCGAGTCCAGGCAATCGTACAGCAGCTTCCGTATGTTCACATCGTATACCATCTTGACCTGCGATCCCAGAGGCGTTCTATAAAAATAAAAATCATCTAATGTTGACAGCATTCTTATATTTAGTAAATTAGAGGGATCTTCCTCCTAATTAGGCAGTGAATCGATGGCTTGCAGTGCCCTTGAATATGGGCCAATTTGATTAAACTTGGAGTGATGGAGTGGAGTGCCCGTGAATATGACTTACATCGGGAAGTACTTCCTCCTGACGCTGGCGGCGCGCGGCACCATGAACAGGTAGATGTATGACTGGTCACTCTCCGGCAGCGAGGCGCTCGACAGCGGGGACCTCTGTGACAGCGGCTTCAGCCGGAGCTCTTGTATCTCCTCGCGGAGTTGCTTGTGAGGACAAATGAAAACATCACATAAGATTATATGGCAAGTGCTTGCTTCCCTGTAAAGTACTTTAATAACGCTTTCTGGAAAAGTCTATGTACGTTTCACTGGTGAGCTCATAGGGTCGTTGTTATTGCCCAACAACAATGAATAGCAAGTGGGTAGATATAAATGTGGTGAGACAAGAATTTCACAATTTTTTTGTTGTGGTTGGCTCGCACAAAATTAAGGCTAAAGGGCCCAGGTATGCGATTTTTGAACCGGTGACTTATTCTCACGATATGATTACGATTGCTCTTTCTCCTTTTTATTCAAAGTCACTGGTAACTAACTGTATATTAACACCTGGAAAAGGTCACAAGTTTAAAAGCTACCAAAATTAGCTTTGTGTACTTAAACCACCCTCGAAGGACGCTCTATGTATTAAGAAAAACCGCATTAAAATCCGTCCAATGGTTCATGAGATTAGTCCTAACAAACAGACGCTACCTTGATACCTGATTGGTATGAAGTACCTTTAAGTGGATTATAGGGATCAGCCACGGTGGTAGAAAAGATCTCAACTAGAAAAGAAGTTCTATATAACTTCCTCCTCCTTGCTTACTTGCTCACTATGAAAACCGAATAATGACACGAAGCTACAATTACCTTAATCTGTTGTAACTGTTGCGCACGAACGATTCGCAAGCGGACCACATCCCGCTGGTACTGTTCAGGATCATAACCGCCTGTCATGACTGAAGGGTCTTTTTGAGGCTAAAAACATTAAACAATACATTATTATGGTTCAATATTTTTTAGCACGGAACTAATGGACTACATTGTTAAAGTGGGTATGTAATATGTTTGTGAATCTCTCGCGCTCCTACATAAAAACCGACACATAAAAACCGGCGTGGATCGCACGCCGCGCCGCAGATCGTGCAACTTTTACCTCGACTTTGCACGCTCCATGCTTGCGAACATACCCATAACCATGAGCAGCTGTAGAGTGCGAAAAGACCGCGAACATAATGGATAGGTACTTACGTTTACTTAAGGTATAAGTTTTACATAAGATCAGAAATTCAACGTAAGATGGTACATATGGAAAATACTAGATAAGTAATTACCTTTTGTGGAAAAACATCAGCCTGTAGTGCTGCGGCAAGACGTAGTCGATCAGAATAGTGAGAAAGGCTTTTTAAATATTTCTTCTCCAATTCGCTATGACGTTCCTGCAAGAGTGATTATTCAAATGGGTGACGGTTGACCGTAAATCCGTAATGCAATTGTTTCCAGTTCTATAGTTAATGTATTCTGCTGTAAACAACCACAAACTTTAGTTCAAACAAACATAGGTAGTTATTGCTGACGTTAACGTAAATTTTTAATAAGAAATTAATTTTATCTGCATAATATTATGGTCCTTACAGCATAATCGTAGTAGTAAGTCGTCGGTACTCAGTACCGAACTACCCTCGGAGTTTTCTAGGAGCCTAGATTCTCCAGGGCGTTCGAGTCAGATCTTACTGAGTTTATTGCCAGTGTAGGGACACATCGTAACATTTGCGCTGAATTGCGAAAGGCGCACAGTCCATTCCCCGTCGAGCCAACAAACACTCGCAAGGTAGTCGTTCTGTGGCAAGCATAACGTACAGCGTCCCGAAGCGCGCATTAGAGACAGTCGTTCCGTGTCGAGATAAGAAATAGTCACGTCCCATTTAGCCGATAAGCTCGCGCCTAGTTATACATACTTACCTGTATATACAAAGTGTAATACGAAATAAAAGACATTCATTTAGTGACCAGTAAGACTTTAATTTCTACAAAGCAACACTCTGATAGTCAAAGTGAGTTACTGTAGTACCTATGACACAGTGACATAGCAAAGTAACTTCACACCAGTTTTTCTATGTACAAGGTCACCTGCCCAGAGACTTACGAACCAATGGGCGTAGTGACATTCATAAGAGCAAATTTTTTGTAGCTTAAACATTTTGAATTGCAAAACCTATAAGGCTTACCCTCCACTGCCGCAGCTGCATCAGTATCTGCGGCTGCGTGCCCATGGTCGCTGAGAACTTGTGCCGGCGCGCCATCTGCCGTAGCAAGTCGTCGAGGGTACGGTCCACACGCCGCGGCTTGCCGAGCTTGCGCGTCAGCACGTCGCGCATCTTAGCACGCAGTTCTTGAGCTTCTGCTTCCATGGCGCGAAGGTCGATGTTCATGCGGAAGAGGTGAGTGCGGTTCACTCTGTCATTAGGAGAACGTGAACTTTATTCTCTTAGTGCAACGAGAAGTGAGCGAGCTTACAGCTCCAGTAACCTATCTGGATATTAGGTAGTGGATTATACGCGTCCACGGGGCAACTAGCTCGAGACACTGGTCTTAAAAGTACCGGATGAAGGATGCGTACCGGCGTGTTCTGATTTGACGTCTTTTGTTTGCGCAAAGATGTCTGACACATAACTTTATAACCGTAAGGTTGGTATAAAGTGTAAAACTATAAAGTGTGTAGCGGGGTGTCATTAGAAGAAATAATCTATTGAAAAAAAAAGGTACTATTTGACCACTGTTCTTCCATATCTAGCGAAAACTTAGTATAAAATTTTTAAGCTTAGTAAAAAGATAGTAGAGGATGTTTCGTAGTGAAAGAAACGATGTTGAACTTCAGAACATGTTTATCTGGCATGAATTATTAAAAAAATGTAACTGTACAACAGTGGAAGTCATTGATACCTTCAGGAACAACTAACAAAAAGGCGGACCGGCGAACGAGCATACGGCTTGCCTGATGGAAAGCGGCATAACTTGCGACACCAAGAATAGCACACGCTTAAGCTATGCCCTATAAATTACACTTCAAACCGGGATACAAGTAATGCAAAACAATGTTGCTTGACGCCTAAAAATGATCGTCAGACGTGGTATTACTAGTGTGGTTGCCACACATTTTAGCTTACTTTTGCCTCTGTTTTTGCTGTTTTATCTCGTCTTGCAACTCCAGAACACGGCGCCGCAGCCGAGCCAACATCTGCTCGGGGAACACCACGGTGCGGGACAGTCCATCGGGGCCGGTGCACCCTCGTAGCGCTGATGCTCGGATTTGGTCATAGCGCAGAATTACTACTTGCGTGACATCGTTCAAGCAGCTTTGTTTCTCCAACTGATGACGGTCAAAAAGTATTAAGTATGATGATCGGTGATGGTGGTTTCGGCAATCTAAGGAAAGTACTATTTTACAACAGGAAAAGAGTTTAGCCTTTATCCAATTTGATGATAAGTAATGATAAGGTTTCAAAGTTGGAAGTGCGCTTCACTTGGAATGATCAATACTTGCAGTTAGAATTTGCTTATAACAAACACACTACACAGTAACAGAAAGTTAGGAAGGTTTTTTTTTGTAAAACTTGTTACCATGAACTCCCTCAATTCATTCTTCCTCTTCTCTAGTTGTACGGAGAGTTTGCGCTTTATTTTGTTATGAGCATCGATGTCTCTTCGTAGGAGTTCTATAAGACGATCTTGTTCCAGAGTTTCTTGTTCATGTTTGTGTCTTTAAAACAAAACAAAAACAAAATTGGCCATAAGTTAGTAAACTTACTTTGATTCAGAATAATAATGCCCGGATCCCTTCCAAGGAAGAGGTGCGGAGAGGAGAGATGTGTTTGTGTGACTTGTCGTAAGTGACCAATAGGAATTAGTTTTTACATATCCTATGCTCTTATTGGTAGATTACGACACATTTCCTTTGCTCTCCGCACGTCTTTACTTTGGTGAAGTCTGTCCGGGTCTATTGGATGATGTCTTTCAAGTAGTACAAACCTCGTGTTCCTAAGGTCATAGGTTTTGTTGTAGATATCTGGGTCGCATCCTTCGGGGCACACGTTTGGGTCCAAACGGATGGGACCGATGTCACGGCTGTCCATGCTGCCTTCATCTTCCTCCTCACTCGAGGATGACTCCGACTCAGACTCTGACGAATCTGTTCGATTTTAATAAATATTTAGTCCCGTTGAAGTTTCTTATTAGCTTTGTGAGATAAGACTAAACTTCTGTGTTCTCATAAGTCTTAAACTCAAAATTGATCATAGCAATCGTAAATTAATTAGTTAAAAAAATATATAATTCGTCAATGGAAAGGCAACTTTACTTAAACGCCTAAACGCTGTTTCGACAAAAACGCATTTAAAGTTAAAAAAAAAACATGTTTTTTTACTTTATTATCGGAATTTGATCAAATAACTTGATATGCAAATCTATTTTTTTAATTATTTTAATTAATGTGCTGTATATCTATTTGAAGCCTATTTTAGAAAATAAGTGGCGGTTAAGTAATACGGTCTCATTTCAGAGTAGGCCAGAGTTACTGTAACGCTGTCAAGTAAAATTTTCTTTCCAATTAAAAAGTACTGAGAGCACAATTTTTAGAGAAACAGAAGTACGATAAAGTTTCTTTAAGTTTATCTATACCGCTATGCTGGTGAGCTAGAGTTACTTCCGGGACGTATATTCCATTTTCATCTGTATAGCAAAAGTACTTAAGAATTGATCAGATAATTTAGTAAGTTCACCAAATTAAGTTTGCCGTAAATAAATATCGGGAAAAACGACGTAAGAGATTAATGATACTTTGGATAACCACTGGTTTATTTTAAAAGATGTTTATCCATAATACTGAAGTGTATCGTTAGATACATGGAAAGTTACGTAACAGCTAATACTTAAGTATTTATAATTAGTGAAGGGATTTTTTCTTAAGCTTGAATATTCCACTAATAACAGGCTAATTATGAATCATCATGACACCTCGCTACATGCATCCAGTCAAGTTATTTGTTACATAGATCCTAATCATGTCAGTAGTAAATAACTTGTAAAATGACAAATAATATTTCAATAAAATACATACATTATTAAAGTTATCTTTAATTTGTATTTTTTTATTTTTTATTATTTGTATTAATAAAGGAAAGATTCATTTATTACACTTATAATCACAAAAATGAATCTTAATTATTTCACAAATTAGTGTTTTATAGAACCGCTCTACTCGATTATATGGTGGAATCAAATTAGTGAACATTATTCAATTATTCTAACCATCATGACTGTATTGTTGATCGAAGCCATCAATACAAGCTTCATGGTACAATGAGATCAACATCGAAATCTAAATCAAGGAATGGACTTGCTTATACATAATAAATAATTATTAAAAATAGATAATTTCAGATAGACACTTTTTTTAGATAGATTTTAGATAGACAATTTCAGGTGGAAGGTCGATATTTTTGAGAAGTTGAAGTTGTTAGTTAAAAAGAATATAGAATAGAAATTTACTTTAGAATTTTTTTAGAATTAGATTTTATTTTAGGCAAATAAAAAATATATTATGTATTTTCATTATCTTAAAAAGTAAACTTTGACAATTAATTATTATTTTAATAAAAAAAAGAATTATCTAATAGCTTAACTATTGTATGGTGTGATTGAGTGTAAACAAGTACATAGTTTTGTTTGGCGTGTTAAACGATAAAATATAAAATCGAAGTAAGAATATAATGTAGTGTTTTTCAGTCTAATAGTTTTTGTAAAATAAAAAGTACCAAAAAACAAAGATCAATAAAATAGGCAAAATCTAGACACGCGGCAGCGTGTCAAGCCAAGTTCAAGCTTACAGAACTGGCGAGCAGCACCGTGTGTAATATTACACGAACCATTTGGAGCCACTTTTGACCCCCTCACAACTCAAAAACTATTTCACATAAACATGTCAAATTTGGCTCATATATTGAGACTTGCGAGATACATATGTGCTCCAAATTTCATAAACACACCTCAAACGGTTATTTAAATATTAACGTCCAAAAATCGTCATTTTTATCATCGACTGACTCACTGATCTATAAAGATAGATCAAAAGGGCATCGAGATAGGTAGTTGGGTGAATACAAAGGAATAAATCAGAAACTAGTAAATTTTAATTTTAATATATTTTTAATTAATTGATTTTATTAGGAACACTTAGATGCCTGATAGGTTAGAATCAGCAATCAAAATCGATGACAGCCGGTCTTTATGTGAATTTTAAGGTCTTCACGTGAATATATAACGAGTGGAATACTACCCTAATTTTTTTAATCCGAACTAGTTGTCGCTCGCGACTTTGTTCGCGAAGAATACACTATCCCACAGGAACCTGATACCGGGACAAAAAGTATCATATATCGTAGTCCGGGTCATGGTCTGTCTGTGTGCAAAGTTTCATCCAAATCCGTTCAGCCATTTTCACGTGTTGCGCGGTCAAATAAACAGACAAACAGATAAACAGACATTCAGACAAAAACTCTAAAAACTGTTAGAACGTGTTCTGTTATCGATTCTAAGTATTCCCAAGCCAACCTTTTTTCGAATATCTTCCATGTACAGACTTTCGACCCTCTTTAGCTTTATTATATGTATAGATTATTAACTGGGATTTAGTATTAGCGCACATCAATAGTGTACGATCATTATTACTTATAAATAATTCGCAAGTTCTAAAGCTGTAAAGTAAGTCTTCCGGAAATTTGGCTGGCTGGTAGAAACTAGCCATCGAACATTAGGCTCTTCCATGACTGTTTTAGTAGGTCCTTAATAATATTTTCACACCACCTGCTCGACAATGCCTCATTATATCATGCAAACCTTACTCAAAGTAAATCATTATAGCCCTTGTCTTTTGCCGGGGTGTAATGTTGTACTGAATTTCATTATAACCCGCCGGGCAGTAATGTGATTCTCACTTCTCTTAGTTCTTATTGTTATGCATTTAAAGTCTAATTTCGTCAAAATCGCGCGGCGCGCGGCTGCTGCAGCTGCTGGTGGCCGACGACGAGGAGGTGGACGGCGGCGCGCGCCGCGCCTCATTTATTTGAAAATCGAACTTATTCGAAAATCGAGCTGGCCACGCCACGGCAAGCCGAACGAAAAAAAATCAATACTTAAAACAAAAGCCGCGAGTATTTCAATACGGTGCAATCAGTATCAGACAAAACTGCAAAAGAAGATAGAATAAAACATTAAGAAAATGTCGAGTGACGAAAGTGATTTAACTCCGGAGTCCATTAAATTAGACGCCTTAGGTATTGTTAATAACCTACTACCAGAGAAGTCGAAGGAAAAATACTTGAAAGCTTACGACGATTTCCACAAATGGAAAACTGCAAAAGGCGCAAAGTCTGTGTCGGAGTCAGTGCTTCTTGTTTTTATCGTGTACAAAGAAGTCCAGCAGCCTGTGGTGTATCTATTCGATGCTCAGGTTAACAATAAGCATCAAACACGACATTAAGATAAATACATATAGCAAGTTATTGGCATTTTTATAGAGGAAATCAGATGGTCATCGAGCAAAGAAGTCAAAAGTATTGACAGCGCAAGATGTGGAAACTTTTCTGAATGAGGCTCCTGATCACAGCTTTCTGGCCATGAAAGTAAGTATGAGTACTGCCTACTTTTTAGTTACGTTTCTAGTACCTACCTATAATAGCTCTATAAAATAGTTAATGAATAAAAGGGTATTTAAATGGCACACATTTAAAAAATACACATTCTAAGGTTTTGTCGCAAGCTTTTTTTATAATATAAAGGTCAAAAAATGTAGTAGTGTATCTATCTATTTACTCACAATCCTATTTTTTGTTACAGGTAGCCTTGATTTTTGGAGTGAATGGCACATGTCGTGGAAATGAACTCGTAAACATAAAAGTCAATGATATCAAAAAACATGCAGATTTATTGCTGATTAACTTACCAGATACCAAAACAAATAGAGAACGTTCGTTCATAGTTCGTGAAGATTATGCAAGAATTGTTCAAAAGTACCAAGCTCTGCGCCCCTCTAATATAAACACCAACAGATTTTTTATCGGTTACAGTAATGGCAAATGCACCAGGCAAGTCATTGGCAAGAATAAAATCAGCGCCATGCCAAAAGAAATTGCAAAATACCTCAAATTGCAAAATCCCGAGCTCTATACGGGTCATTGTTTGAGGAGAACATCGGCAAGTCTGTTGGCAGATTCAGGAGCAGATATGGCCCAGATAAAACGTCATGGTGGCTGGAAATCCGATGCAGTAGCGGAGGGCTACATAGAGAATTCCATACAAAACAAAAACAAGATAAGCTGTCGTATTGGTGACAACATTCATCTGAAAACTACGTCCATTATTGATGATCCTTGGAAACCTATGCCACCACAGCCATCTAGCTCAAAATATATCCCGTCAAGCCCACTGCCTCAAGCACCACCTTCCCCAACCTTTACTGTGCCAAACGACCCTCACACGCAAGGTTCTGATGTATTGGGTGCTGCTACTCAAATAAATTCCACCTCAACTAACATAAGCGTACCAAAAAATATAACCATATATTTACATAACTGGACTAATGTATCAAACATCAATTTTAATTTTTAATTTACTTTTTATTGTTATTTACTGTGCCAATTATATATAATTAGTAATGAAAATAGTATTTTAATAAATAAAATACTTTTTCTAGTAGCCTTGGTTTTTATTGTCTCGCAAAAGGTGAGAAAAGTAGAGTATACTCCTCAGGGATAAAACTGATTTTGCCTTGGGCGCGCTTAAATCCTTCACTGCTCTCAGGACTCCGTTTTAATTCCCTCGCTTCGCTCGGGAATCAACTCAAAACCCCCTCGCTACGCTTGGGAGTTAAATCTGGAGTCCTTCGTTACGCTCAGGATTCAAATATCGCGCCCGTGACATAATACAGTGCTTTATCCCCTTGGTGTACAATCTATGAGAACTAGCCAAGTTAGACCTTAGGCTTCGATATATTATCCTAAGTTATAAGAAGAACCCACCAACCACCCATCCATTTAGATCTCACCTTTGATTATGTATATATAGTCTCTCACTTATTTTGTCGTTGAAGTCACCAAGGGGGTTTTGAGGGTTACTTTAACGTCATCGACTTGATATAAATAATAAGCCAAATTGCCTTACATCCTTGCCACATTGAATATGATATAGGTACCGAAATAGAAGAGCAAAAATTCTAATGCGACAATGTTTTTATTACAGCAGAAGGTAAATTGTACTTCATATTTTTTTTTGGTATTTCTACCGCCGGTAAACATGACATATGCGACACTTGTAAAAAAAAAAGAAAAAAAAGAAAAAAAAGAAAAAAAAAATATTGCTTTTTTACGGGTTACTGAAACGCCAAAGAAGTGCCCCGATTGCAATGTTTCCTAGAAAGATCGACGCATGCGACACTTGTAAAAAAGGACGAAAAGCGTGTCATTTGAGTATAAATAAAAAAAAATTATCGCCTTTACGGGTTACTGAAACGCCAAAGAAGTGCTCCGATTGCAATGTTTCCTAGAAAGATCGACGCATGCGACACTTGTAAAAAAGGACGAAAAGCGTGTCATTTGAGTATAAATAAAAAAATTTATCGCCTTTACGGGTTACTGAAACGCCAAAGAAGTGCTCCGATTGCAATGTTTCCTAGAAAGATCGACGCATGCGACACTTGTAAAAAAGGACGAAAAGCGTGTCATTTAAGTATAATTTTTTTTATCGCCTTTACGGGTTACTGAAACGCCAAAGAAGTTCTCCGATTGCAATGTTTCCTAGAAAGATCGACGCATGTGACACTTGTAAAAAAAGGACGAAAAGCGTGTCATTTAAGTATAAAAAAAAAATATCGCCTTCACGGGTTACTGAAACGCCAAAGAAGTGCTCCGATTGCAATGTTTTCTAGAAAGATCGACGCAGAAAAATATTTGGCGTTTAAGTAATATTGCGTTTCCAGTGACGTATAAAAAAATTTAATGGATCGTTTAGGGTGACTACAGATAGGATCCTTGGACCTAATTTTACCATACTCAGTTACCTAGTAACTACATAATAAACATTCTGTTAATATCTGAAATTCAAATAATTGTGCCAATATCTGTTTAACATAATGTTTACTAAGTTTGGTAAAATTGGGCATAAGTCTACCAAAGTTGGTATTTTCTACAAATCATTTTAACTCAATTCTAGAAAGGAGGGTCCTTTTCTAACTAAACATAATTTTTGCAACAAGTACAGTAAACAGTAGGACATAATTGCCACAAACTGTCATAACTATAGTTTCTCACCATCTTCATCGCGGTCTCGTGGCGGGCGATACTTCTTCTTGAATATGCGTCGCAGGAAATCGGCGAACTTGTTGTCCTGCACGAGCTTCTTGAACTGCCGCTGCAACTCCTGGCATTGCAGGTCGAGGCTCTCCTTCTCAACGTGGTGCTCATCTATGCGGTGCTCGCAATCAATTATTTGCTCTTGAACGCCACGTACCTTTTAAAAGTTCAGGTGACTCTAAATACGACTATTATTGAGAAATTTACGGCTGGCAAAGAAATGCAAATGAGTAATATGTATTTGGTTTTGGTATTATTAATCATTTCAAAGGACAAAAATAAAAAAGGGAGCTGGCTTATTTAAATAAATAAACTAAAATAGGTTGTATTTATTTTATCTACTATTAGTAGCATGAAAGATGCTAGTATACAAGCATCATTTTTGAAGTCAGTAGTACCTTATCTATTTTTATATATGTATATAGATAGATAATGAATCACTCACTACACATAATTATGTGATTACGACCTTCATTATCTACCTGCATTAGCTTTCCGTATACTCGTTCAGCAAGTCTATCTTCGTGAGCTTCAAAACGGTTCAAAACATTCATTTCTCTATGTAGTTGGTATATTTGCAGCTCCAATAATTGGTTCTTCTCCTGAAAATTAAAGACATTGCTTAATCATTTATATTTTTTCTTACTCAACTCTGAATTCGATCACGGAAATATGAATAAAAGTAAGGGACAATATCCCGAAAATGAGTTATATACACCGTTGAATTTGGAATTTTACGCGCCATCGAATGGTATACTTGAAATGTTGATATCTTGAAAAATAAACTATTTTTTGTCCCTTACATTACACATTTTAGGAGGTCCTGAGCAAATCTTTATCACAAATTTTGATGTATCATGCACTTGTACAAAATGTTATTTTACTTTTAAGGTACATATGTTTCATAATAAATTATATATTACCTGCCTTTACCCTTTACCCTTTGCCTTTACCCTTATAAAACTTTGTGAAAAAGGTATTATACTGTGCCTACTTGTACTAGATATTATTATTGCATCATCCTTTATTGCATTAGGCTCAAGTTTTATGTGTATCAAATATTTAGGTCAATATTACAAAACATATCACAAGGATTACTTAAGTATTCCCTATAAAATTAAAGACACTTTAAATGAGACTGATGAGGAAGACTCTAGTAGGGAATAAATTCCTCCATTTACATTTTTATGATTTTCATTCTTATTAGTAATTGCAAAGCGACCTGTTTCAGCTTTGATTAAATTGTTGATAACGTTGTTATGTTGTTTATAATGTTTCGTTGGATTGTTGATATTGCAAACTGCTGCAGTTAACAATTAGGTTGTAGTATTTTCGCTTTAGGCAGGTTTTTCCTAAGTCAGATAAAATTTAGTCATTGAGAAATCCGTAATCATCGATTAAATGCCTTGATATTTGACGTGGCATTTAACAATCGTTCGTATTACATCAAATTTACTCTACGATTAAATTTTACCTGACTTTGGAACAATCGGCCCTTATGAAAAATATGTATGAAAAGTAGACAAAATCAACGTTTCGTAGTCCCCTAATTCCTCCTTCAAAACTGAACCGATTTAATTACTTTTTTCATTAAATATTAAAGAAAGGCTTTGGCTGTGTCCGTATGTTTTGCTTTTTTATATACTTAATCTCATAAAATTTCGAAAAAACAGCGGAAAATCTGGCCAATTTTTAAGGTTTTTAAAGGTTCATGTCTTTTTTAATAATTCATTTATTAATGATTTTTTAATAAATTTCGTTCACTCTGCCAATACTTTTAATGATTCATCATCATCATCAGCTCATTTTATGTCCCCACTGCTGGGGCACGAGCCTTCCCTATGGATGGATAGGGAGAACGGGCCATAAACCACCACGCGGGCCCAGTGCGGATTGGTGGTTGTTAACGACTGCTAGTGCAGCCGGGACCAACGGCTTTACGTGCCTTCCGAAGCACGGAGGAGCTCGAGATGATAAAGTTTTGGTAACCCATCCGATGACCGGCCTTTGCGAAAGTTGCTTAACCTCAGCACTCGCAGACCGGGCGCGTTAACCACTGCGCCATCGAGCTCCTCCCGCGCCATCGAGCTCCTCATATTCACAAGGATAGCAATATTTTTTTAATCTAAATTAAATCAAGTTAACCTATTTGCTTTTGAAAGTAGAATTTTATTATAGTATTTGGTTAAGATACAGAAATAGCAAAACCAAAAATGGTACTTTACTTCAAAAATTACTAATAGTATTTTTGGTCATATGACTGTTACAATTATGCAGAGTATTTTTGTGTTAAATGCAATTAAGGTATAGATCGCATTTACATTTATTTTTAATGTAAGAGACATGCTATTTCGTAATTCATAAAGATAATCTTAGTTTTGCTTGCATAGCTTTATAGAGCTCTCAAACTTAAGCAACTTTGCCATAGTAAGTAAAAAAGTAAGTATATCAGTATATATAATATATCAGATACTATGTATCTTTCTAAGAAATGTAGGACTCAGATAGCTAATTTGTTAGCTTTTAATATACATGATACAGTTATAGGTGGTATAACTAAGTCTTTTCATGATAATAACTTAATCATTAGTAGTTCTACTAATGCAACTTTTACATATAGTAATAAGGTTACAACCTCAGGTTTAAACTGAGGTCTAAGACAAAAGCCAAGCCCACATCCATTACTATTATACATCAAAATATTCAGGGTTTGGCTGGCAAGGACTTAGAATTAGAATTATTAGCAAAAAGTCAGGTAATTCATGTATTTTGTATAACTGAGCATTGGCTAAAAAGTCATGACACATCGTTCCATGTAAATAACTTCCAACTAGCAAGCGCGTACGTGCGAAGCTCAGCTATTCACGGCGGTTCTCTAATATTAGTAAGAAGCAATATTAAATACAAAAATCGCAACGATATTGTAGACCTATCAGTGGAGCGTAACATTGAACTATCGTGTGTGGAGTTCAATAGTTTTGTAATAGTGTGTGTATACCGACCCCCCTCGGGCAATTTCAATATTTTTGAAACAGTAATGGAAGACGTACTTAGAAAATTAAAACTAAAAAAGAAATTTGTTTTAGTATGTGGAGATTTTAATATAAATATTTTAGAAAACACTCCAACGAGTGTTCGTCTTCTTGCCTTATTTAAATGTTTTAATCTTTTGAATCTATTTCTCGAACCCACTAGAATAACTTCACATTCGGCCACTTGTCTCGATAATATTTTTACAGACTATGACCCTGTTTCTAAGTCACTCATTAATAATCTTACGTCTGACCATTGCGGTTTGAAGGTGACCTATGATTTTGATATTAGGGATGAACCAATAATAGTGAACTGTAAACCAGTTACAAAAGAGCGAGTGGAGTGTTTCAAAAATAGTATAGCTTGTAAAATAGATGCATTGCCTTTTGTACAAGATGATCCAGATGTGCTTTATAGTAATCTTTTTAACTTAATCAAGACCGAATACAACCAGGTGTTTACACCAAAAACAATAAAAATTACTCATAAACTTAAGTTCTGTGACTGGGCCACGACTGGTATATATAAAAGTAGAAATAAATTGTATGATTTATATAGTTTAAAACAATATAACCAAAATGTTAATTTTACGGAATATGTAAAGAATTATTCGAAAATGTTTAAGAAAGTGTGCATAGTAGCAAAATCTAATTACATTAAAGAAAAAATTAAAAAGTCTAACAATAAAATCAAAGCCACTTGGGACATCATAAACCGTGAAACAGGTAAATTTAAACCACGGGATAATACTTTCACTTTAAAAGTAAACGACAACTTGGTCAATTCAGATTCACAAATTGCTAATATTTTTGATGATTTTTTTGTAAATATACCTGTAATAACAACATCAAATTTAAATTCATCACCGGAAGCTGCACAAACTTTACTCCAAAAATATGTACCAAAATGTAATCTTTCCTTTCATTTTAAATACATTGATTCAATGAATATTATTAAAACATTCAAATCACTTAAAATGAAAAACACGAGTGATTTGTGGGGTATATCTATTAAAGTAATTAAGAATATTATTTATTCTATTGCACCGTATCTTGCTGAAATTTTTAATAACTGTGTCGATAAGGGAATCTTTCCTGATCTTATGAAGTTTAGTAAAGTTATACCTTTATTCAAATCAGGAAACAAAGAAGACCCCAGTAACTATCGGCCCATTTCAATATTACCAGCGCTAAGTAAAATTTATGAAAAAATTATACTCGAACAGTTGATGTCATATTTTAACACAAACAACCTTTTACATAGTAAGCAATATGGTTTTACTAAGGGTCGTTCTACTACTGATGCAGGCGTTGCTCTAATAAAACATATATTTGATGCCTGGGAGAAGTCTCAAAATGCTCTTGGAGTTTTTTGCGACTTGTCCAAGGCTTTTGATTGCGTTGAGCACCGGACTCTGGTGTTGAAGCTACATTATTACGGTCTCGAAGATTTTGCACTAAATTTAATACAGTCATATCTCAGCTCTAGAACTCAAACTATCGATATAAATGGTACTAAATCATCTGGTTCTCATGTAAAAATGGGAGTTCCACAAGGGTCGATTCTTGGTCCTTTTCTGTTCTTGATTTATATTAATGACTTACCATTCTTTGTAGAGAATTTCTGTGAAATTGTATTATTTGCAGATGATACTTCACTCATTTTTAATGTGACTAGGTGTAGGACTAATTATGAAAATGTAAATAAAGCTCTTTCAGAGGTACTCCATTGGTTTACTATTAATAATTTACAGCTTAACGCTAAGAAAACAAAATGTATTAAATTTATATTACCAAATGTCAGAAATGAACCAACCAATATTAGAATAAACGGTGATCAATTAGATTTGGTAGATTCTACAGTCTTTTTAGGCATTACCCTTGACTCAAAACTTCAATGGAATCCTCATATATCGAAATTGGCCGGTAAACTCAGTTCTGCTGCTTATGCCATTAGAAAAATTAGGCAGTTAACAGACGTTGAAACGGCAAGAACAGTTTATTTTAGTTATTTTCATAGTGTTATGTCGTATGGCGTCCTACTGTGGGGAACAGCGGCTGATATTGAAACTATATTCATTTTACAGAAACGAGCAATAAGAGCAATCTATAAACTAGGATCACGAACTTCCCTAAGAAATCTTTTTAAGGAGATTGATGTCCTGACAGTTGCATCTCAATATATTTATAATTGTATAGTTTTTGTACGTTGCAACATCAACTCCTTTACTAAACACGGTGACGTACACAATTTCAATACTAGAAATAAGACAAAACTTGTAATGCCACTGTTCAGGTTACAGAAGGTACTTGGTTCTTTCTTGGGGCAAGGTATACACTATTACAATAAAATACCAAATTCTGTACTAGATTTACCTTTAGATAAGTTTAAAAAACATGTGAAGTCTTTATTACTTATAAAAGGTTATTATACAGTCAAAGAATATTTAGATGATAAAACAGCCTGGTTATAATAAAAATCACATATTATATTTGAATCAATTTATTAAAATTATTTTTTATACTTTTTATACTGATATGACAGCCTTTATCAGCATTGTCCTACAGATAACAAACAGCGTTGCGTTAAATAGATCATTAAGTTTTTATTTAGAGTATCTTGAGTGTGTCATGCTCTCTTTACTGTCTCTGCGGTGGCGGCGTGTGCGTCGGGTCGTTACGTTCCCTAAAATATGGTTGAGCGAAGCGATGGCTGATTCATACGTCATGCTCGTGAACGGGTGCCGCCTGTGGAGGCTGGTCTGCTCTTGCATACTTATCTTATTTTTAGTATTATTAATTATAGTTTGACTTTGTTTTACCTAAACAATTTTTGACTTTTACTAGAGTACTGTAGTGGTGCTGTATGACATTGTGGAAATTGAAACTTTTACATAATTATCTGATGTAAATTTGTTAACTTACATTTTTTATTTTAACAGCATTGTCCTACAGATAACAAACAGCGTTGCGTTAAATACATCATTAAGTTTTTATTTAGAGTATCTTGAGTGTGTCATGCTCTCTTTCAGTAAAGACACAGTTCAGAGACAGTTCTCTGCGGTGGTGGCATGTGCGTCGGGTCGTTACGTTCCCTAAAATATGGTTGAGCGAAGCGATGGCTGATTCATATGTCATGCTCGTGAACGGGTGCCGCCTGTGGAGGCTGGTCTGCTCTTGCATACTTATCTTATTTTTAGTATTATTAATTATAGTTTGACTTTGTTGTTAATAATAATAACTAAATTTGTTAACTTACATTTTTTATTTTGTTTTTTTTACATGTTGTAATTGTCTTATATATATTTTTTGTGTTTATTTGTAATGGAAAGTGTTCTGCTATGATAGGGCATTTTCCAATATTTTTGACGCTGTAAGGGAGAAAAGAGCTGGACACTTGCTGAGTTTCTTGCCGGTTCTTCTCAGTACAAGATCTCCCGCCCAGAGTAGATTTACGAACCGATGGCATAATGACATTCACAAGAGCTACTTGTAGCCTAAACTGAATAAATGATTTTGAATTTTGAATTTTTTTTTTGAATTTTACATAAATGCAAATGTTAAAAATAAAATTTGGTTTTGATTCTCCTGAAAAGTAGACCTTTGTACCTTACATTAATTCATATTTCCATAATCAAATTCATGTACCTACTCACTTGGACTCGAATACGTTCTCGTTGCAATTGCCTAAGCCGCGAATCGAATTGTTGAACGGATACCTCAGCATCACCAAGAAGCATGTCCTGTTCATATAAGTGCCTAGAAAGTAAAGTTTTTTACAATTATGTAAAAAAAATAGTTATAGGTGTATTGTGTTATGATGATGAGTCATTAAACCCTACATCTGCTTAGTGCCAGATCCGTCCTACAAACAATTAAAATTCTATTGTGTCTGTATTCACAGCAAACGACAGATTAAAATAAAAAGGGTGACACTTTAAAACGCATACTGTTTATTGTCATAATTTCGATTGCCATACATCATATGGTATAAAAATCAAAAAGCATAATATTTTTTGGCATAATACTTTATTATACATAATACATACATAATAACGCAGAATTGTTGAAAGGCATAATGTAAAAAATCGTAATCGTTAAAATCTATATTTATGTTTGACATAATTTTATTAGGCATACTTTAAAACGCATAATTTTACTATGCATAACTGTTAACATTCATAATTTTGTGTTGACATAATCTTAAGTTGTTTTATAGGGTGTGTTTCATTTCATACAATTACAAATGAATTAATTTCAAAGGATATAACGTTCATTGGATATAAGTTTTCCTTGGTCTAAATACACTTCTTATAACAACATTACGTATATTATTCACTTGCTATAATTTTACTAAGTTAAATTATGTTATTTTTTATATGAATAGCATTTTAACTTTCATTTGATTTAAAATATAGTCTTAAAAAGTTAATACGTCGTGTTTTAAGTAATGTTGTGCTACAAAAGTCAGTGACAGAAACAAATCGCTGCAAATCCGACTCCACGTAGTCTTGTCTGTCCTACCCCTGCCTGCGGTGGAGAGCGAAAATTGCATTGCGACGATAAGTTCGCGTGGGACCGCCGGAGCCCCGCAGCGCCAGAGCCGTGACAGAAACCATGCCTGCTGCATGTTGCATGCTTGCTTGCATGGTTCATGCTTGCTTGCATGGTTCATGCTTACTTGCATGCTGCTAGCTTGCTTGCCTGCTGCTTGCTTGCTTGCATGCTTCATGCTTGCTTGCAAGCTGCTAGCTTGCAAGCTGCTAGCTTGCTTGCCTGCTGCTTGCTTGCTTGCATGCTGACTGCATGCTTGTTTGCTGCATACTTGCTGCAGGCTTGCTGCATGCTTGCTGCATGCATACATGATAAGGTGTATGATAAAATGTATGCCTTTTAAATGTTATGGCAAATTTAAATTATGCCCTTTGTTAATTATGATTATTGCAATTATGCCTTACCATGATTATGCCTTACAGATTTCCGCCATATGATGATATGCGTTACGAAGTTATGCTATAAAGTCTTATGGCAAGTGACAATTATGGCCATGAACATTATGCAATTTCAGTTTATGTCTAAAAACGTTATGCGTTTCAATAGGTAACCTAAAAAAGCGTTGATAAAGGTTACGTATCATTATAACTAAAGTTGTATCGACTATGGTTGAAATAACTACGGTCGAAATACCTATTGTTTAAAATATCTAAAGATCGTTTCACGTAAGTGTATCATCTCAGCCCAAATACGTCCACTGCTGGACAAAGGCCTCCCCCAAGGGTATCATGGGGGGTATTTGCCGTAATCGCCACGCTTGGCAGGCGGGTTGGCGATCGCAGTAGGTTGAGGGTAACCTCAGGGAGATACTGCTGCCCATCCTCTGGAATAGTCCCTTAGTCGCCTTTTACGACACCCACCACGGGTTGAGATGGGGTGGTGCAATTCTTTATCCCCGGCACCACACAGGGACGTAAGTGTATAATAAATAACTAATGAACGAAATTCCTAATTGACGATCCACCTACAGTTAATATACCTACAGTTGATTTATCTAAGGTCGATTGAAGCGCTCAGGACGACTTCGTCATTTTCTTAAACTTGACACTTTCCTAACTTGTCTCTTTTTTAACTAGGCTCTTTCTTAGTTGGTCTCTTTCTTAAACTTGACACTTTCCCAACTCGTCTCCCCTCCGGACGACTTCGTCATTTTATTAAACTTGACACTTTCCTAACTGGTCTCATTTTTAACTAACTTTTTTTTTAAATATACTATCAATATACAATCACATAAGGGGAAAGAAGAAAAACAAGTTCTTTAGTATTAAGTATTATATTTATTAATTTTTTCGAATTTTTATAATGCGTAACCGGCGATCTTGTTAGTTGAACCTTAACAGTTGAACCTAGGTGAACCACGAGAAAAAAAATTGCCCGTAGTTTACCTAGGTGAACTGATCCGGTGGACCACGGCTAAGGAGAGAGGAAAAACAGCGACTGAGAAAGAGCCGAGTTAAAAATGAGACGAGTTATGAAAGTGTCAACATTGCAAAAGAGACCAACTAAGAAAGAGCCGAGTTAAGAATGAGACGAGTTGGGAAAGTGTCAAGTTTAAGAAAGAGACCAACTAAGAAAGAGCCGAGTTAAAAAAGAGACAAGTTAGGAAAGTGTCAAGTTTAAGAAAATGACGAAGTCGTCCTGAGCGGATTGAAGTAATGGGTACGTATTATAATGCCGAAATTTCATAATACCTACAACTAAAATACCGAAAACTAGAATTAACTATCACAATATATACCTATATATTTATTTTACCTATCAATTTCTAGCAATATTAGCTGCCCTACTCCTGTAGGATCCTGTAGGTTTCTTATATGTTAGAAAAAGACAATCGCGAAGCGCAGCGTAGCAATTATCTTGAATTTCGAGGTTATTTTTTTTAATAGACAACAGAAAGAGTTTCTTTTTGGCAATTTTTGCTTACTGTCTAATAAAAAAAAATAACCTCGAAATTCAAGGGCAGCTAGTATCCTCAATCATTTTCTCAACTTACGTATTAATTCATACGAACTGTCTTACGAACATAGTTCAAACAACCATTAGCACAATAAAATGTTAGATTAATCGTTCATTAGTGCAATTAACTTTAGTTTAATCGAATTTAGGTGAGCTATGCAGTAGTTCATTCGTCCAATATGCGTAATGAACGTATGCCAATCAACCGTAGTTATTTCGACCATAGACAGTCGATACATCTTTAGTTATAATGATACGTACGTAGGTAACCTTGATAAAATACGAAACATATTTTATATTACAAAAACTTAAAATGATACCTCTCAATGCGTCTTTCGCGTACTTCGATCTCCATTGGTGTAGATTCTTGGTCCTGTCTTGGTTTTAAAATATCCCACGATGCGGCAAGTGGTCGAGTTTCTATTTAAATTTAGTTAAAACAATTTTTCAACTTGTAAATATTGGTGTTACACATACATAGATAGAAAAGAGAGATATTGAAACAAATATACCTGTGATTGGAACAAATCTCGGGACTAATGGCTGTCGCAACCTGGCTTGTGGATATAGACCGGTCTTTTTACGATCTGGCAACATTTGGGACTTTTTCGATGATGCTCGTTGTGGCAACACTATTGGCTCCGGTTTAATCTGTGATTTCAGACCATGTCCAAATATGTTAAATGGAACAAGGTATAAAAAATAAAACATTCTACTATTATTTGACGGTAATATTGAAATACGCGTCGTATGTACGCTTAACACAAAAGAATAAAAATAATACAGATGTAAAGAGCATAGAATATTTGAAAAAAGAATACTAAATCAACAAAACAAACAACTCGCTAATGACATTCAAAGCATTTTATAAACTTCCCACTGTTGGGCTCAGGCTTTTGAAATGAACAATATAACATGGATAGATCGGGCACTAATCCACCATTTTGGTCATATGCAGGCGGGTTTATAAGGATACAAATAATTGGATAGGTACTCATATCTACTTAAATATTCTTGTGAGCATAAGGAAATTAGGATAGCACAGAAAGCGTAAGTTCTGTAGCATAGCGCAGTCGATTAAGTTATAACTCCCATCCGTATACCTGTTTAAAGTAGAATTACTAAGATTTGAGAAAGTTGGAAATGCCAAAATGTAATCCACCTCAAGATGTCTCTCCGGGAACTCGAGTTCCTCATCGATTTGCGGGATAAGTGGTGGCTGCATCGCCTTCTTCGGTGGTATTTCGCAGCGGATCTCGCTCAACCGCTCCCCAATATGCTTCATCTGCGCCACCAAACTCACTTTGTGTTCGCGCAGCGCAACAACTTTGGCGTTGAATTCTCTTTTGGTGTCGTAAATCTGCAATTGACAAACACATTTACTTTAACACAAATTTTATCTATAAATTAGTATTGAAATGAAACAACTTTTACGGATCTACTCGCGTTTATTTTACACATACTAATCATGAGACGAACAACACCTCAGTCTCCCTGTGACTACGGAACTTGTAAAAGGTTCGAAACGTCAGGATAAACATTAAATAAGTAATGTGTAAAATAAACGCGAGTAGATCCGTAAAAGTTGTTTCATTTCAATGTGTAGTGTTCGCGTAAACTTTGGAAAACAATATATAAATTAGTAGATAAATAGTTGCCTGATTTCCACTAGGATCCTGCCCAGAATTCGTTTAAATGGCAAGATTAAAATTCATCCAGTATAATGATGTATTGTATCAATTAAAGATTTTTTCTATTTCTATTTAAAATTACGGGTCATAGTTGCATATAAGAAACCAAAGCTTCATGGTCAACAACGCGCACCGTTGGGGTTACAAGCGTCCATGGATTGAAGTAGCTGCTTTCCATCCAAATTTCATAACCGAATTTACGAATTTATTTTCTTGGTTTCATCGATTTTAATTTATTCTAAGTAATCGGGTTTAGTATGCCAGTAGGCTCCGGTAAAAATGAAGACATTGCTAACAAACCTCTTTCCGAGTCAAACAGACACGCAACTGGGTGTTGTGCCCTGGCGGTGCGACATAGTCGGGCTGCGACTTGAGCAGTCGGTTGCCTATGGTTGCCTCCGCTTCCTTCAATGCTTCTGCGGCGCCAGGAGGCATTGCGTTAGGGTCAGGCTTTCGGGATAGGTGTTGTTGCCACTAGAATTCATAAGTTTTTTTTGTGCTCAATATTATGATTTTATTATTCACGTGCGTTGATATAATCATCATCATCATCATCTCAGCCATAAAGACGTCCACTGCTGGACAAAGGCCTCCCTCAAGGATAAATCACTTTGAGGGGAATTTGCCATAATCGCCACGCTTGGCAGGCGGGTTGGCGATCGCAGTAGGGTGAGAATAATCACAGAGACGCTGCTGCCCATCCTTTGGAATGATCCCATAGTCGCCTTCTACGACACCCGCGGGAAGAGATGGGGTGGTGCTATTCTTTATCCCCGGCACCACTCGGGGAATAATGTAGGAGGATAGTAGATAGGATAGTAGTCGTTAATATAATGTAGGCTTTCAAATATGGCTTCGTATGGTTTCGTATGTTATTCAAACGACACCACCAACCGGTAGTCTGATTTGAATATTAGGACTATGGGGGTAAATGCCAGGATTAGGCCGTTGATACACGTTTGTGGACGTTATCAAGAATCGAGGCCCAGGTTGATTCTTTGAATACTTTAGAGATGGCTTAAGTTATTTGTTCGGTATACAAAAAATATCCAATAAGTATATATCACTGAAAAGTACCTCTATGAACTGTATATGATGTCTGTTCAAGCGTTGACGATAGTTGCGCAAAGCCTTCTTGAGAGGGTGAGGTGGCTTAGGCGGCATACCCAGAAGGAAGGAGGCTACACGGGGCAAACCAAACGACATCTTCCGCGCAGCTGTCCGTCGGGTGGTAGATTCCGCTCGTCTGCATATAGATAATCAATAAAGTCCGGTGACGCCAAAAATGCCGGCTTACGCAAACAGCAAAACTTCTCCAAAAATATATATAGGTAAGCCGTTGATCGACAATATAAGAAAGGTCGCAAGCAACTCCTTGCTTACAGCAGCAAGGGATCAGCTTATGTACCGGGTACAAAGGGAGACCTATACCCAGCAATGGGAGGTTTTATTTTACCAAGTTAGTGAACTGGCCGTCTTGATGGTGAGCGCATATCGTAGCCGTTTGATGGCATGGTTATATTTGCGCAATAAACATTCAAAATGGACTAAGAACATTGCTTATTTGAATCATGGGTTCTGAGAGACCTACCTACATCTTCCTGTGTGTTTGGGTTGACCTTAAACTATGTGTCCATTTGAATTAAAACGGAAAACTGGGCAAGTCTAATCGAAATCAGAAAAAAAGCTATAATTTTTTGATGTTTTGTGCCATAAGCTTTTCACTGGTGCTTACTCACTCATAATGTGACTGTACTTACGATAGTTCCTTTTCAGATAATTCCAGTAAATTCATATTTCTAGCCAGCATGAAACCAGACATTTAAAATTTAATAAATAGAGATAGCCAACTTTGCTAAATCGTCGTAAAGTTTTTCCTCTCTTTAGCTTTAGTAGGTTTATATGAAAAAATATGAGCTCACCGTCCTCGTAAAGCTGCTTCTGCCATTTTCTGATACACTTCTTCAAGTTGGTCGAAGAAAGCTTGAGAGAGGTTTTTCTGTCGTAGTGGTCTTATCATCACTTCTGGATCTCTGTCAAAACCTTACATGGTTAAATAACACAACTTCGAAAATACATTACAAACATTTATCTAGAGATCGTATAGAAAAAATATTAGCATTTTCAAATAAATATCAAATTCGTTTTGTGCGTACCTGATAGCTTTCAACGTAAACGGAAACACATCCAACTGTATAATATTCCTCGAGTACATCTTGTGCAGCCCCAAGTCGGAGGCTTCCAGTTGGTGCGCCAGCTTCCTTTTCGTTAGGGCTTTGGCCTCGTCCAGTTCAGATTCCTGGACAGCCAACGGCCGCGGGTCGAGGGTCACGTCGATCTGCTGGGACACTGGCAACGCACGATTCCTGTCGACAACGGCTCGTTTTGCATTTCAATTCAAAGCAGTGGTGGACAAGAAACAAAGCAAGAACTGTTTTTTTTTCGTTAAAAGTTTTTATAATACATAATATTTTATTATTATTTCACGTCACTAACAATTATATTGGCAACGTTAGTGCTCACAACAATTATTAAAATTTAACACACAACATATTGTACATGGTTAACTAGTATTACCTTGATCATTTAAAAGGAATGATTTTACAAATATTTTAACAATCGATTAAGATGGTGTGATGAGTTTATGTTTTATTAGATAGACAGAAATAATAAAATAATTATGCTCTAACCTCTATAACGATATAGAAAGTACGTTGTTTATTATGGGCTATCTGCCTATAATAGAAAACGATAAAATTCCTGATGAACATACGCTTTTATAAGTTTATTGTATTCAGTCGTGAGTTCTGCGAGCTGGTCGCGCACGCGCTTCTTGTGGGCGTTAGCGATGGCCATCATCTTGTCGTACTCCTCCTTTTGCTTCAGTTGTTCGTGTGACATCAGCTCCCCTTCCAGTGTGCTCACCTCTTTCACCTTTTCCACTTTCTATAAATGTAAATTCATGAAACTTAGAATTTGTTACGTGCACCTGGATAAAGACGAATTCATATTTTGCATTTCGAGTTTCCAAAGGACAATGATAAGAAACGTCCCCACCATCCAACAGATTTAAAACACATGTCATTTGAAACATCTGTTAGAATAGAGAACTTTGTACTATGGCGAAATATTTCAAATACGTTGGTTTAATTAAATACCTAAAATTAAAAAAAAAACATACATATAATAGTATATAAAATATAATGAAAATTTTAAAAAGGCTTAAAGTTACCGTTTCGTTTTTCATACGCTATGCATTTAAGGGTTAAGGTAACTTTTATTTTACAGTAGGTATATACCTAACAATAAAAAAATGATTTTTATTATAAATAAACCCAATAGTTTTTGCAATTAACACAGGTAGGTACTTTGGACTTTTTTGGGTCCCAATGAACAAGTTGACACGTATCCCATGACTATTGTAGGGTGGGGTTCATACAAAACCCTTCATAGTCCTTTGAAGGAAGAAAAAATAAAGAAAGAAATATACATTTATTGAAGACAGACGAAATATTAGATTCATAGAAAAAAATAAGAATATATTCATATTAAATAGGTCCCGGTTGGGAAGATTTAGAACGAAATTCTGAACTTCGAAGTGAACTCAAAAAAATGAATATGAATATAAATAATTTAACAATAAATATTATTTCTACGGTTGTATATTGCAAAAACTGCATCTGGAGTCGTCGCCACAACACACCATAGCACTTCAAAATAATGTAAAAGCGGCTTTAACTAAATATAATTTATGGACAAATAAAAATAACCGCTTACTGGTATTTCAGGTGGCGATGGTACAGGTGGTGTAGACAATAGAGGTTCTTCAAAATTGATCGTGAAAGAGAAGATGTTACCGTCAGTCCCACAAGTGTAAAAGTACCTGTGAAAAAAAAACCCGCTTTTATCTTATAACAGCGAAGCGATAACCCTTCATTTCTAAAGTAAGTGACGATAAGACCGAAGGTGGAAATGCATTTCACTAACAATTCTCAATCACTGGGGAACAGATATCATACTTTAAGGGCTCTTTTAATTTAGCCGTTCGGTGTCGGACTGCTGCTGATACCGTGCGTTTCGAAGCTTATTAGTCAGCTATTATAAAGCCCCTAGTGCTATTTGGAACCTACGACAACCGTACGACAGCCGCACGCCTGTGTTTTAATATGGAAAGCTGTAGTGCGGCAATCGTCAGACACCAAACATCTAAATTAAAAGAGCCGTAACTGTCAAAATATATTGATATCCCTTTAGAATATAGATGACCCGGTGAACTTCGTATCACCTACATGTATTGGTGAAAGATATGTTCAAAACTTAAATATTATTGGCTGGGGTTGGAAATTACTCTAAACATTTCTTGACCAACATCCAAAAATATAACAATTGCTTTCAAATGACGTCGTTTGGCGCAACGTATATTGTACAGTAGGCCGATTCTACTAGATAACTGCAACTACACTGCAGCGTCGCGTGTGTCAAAATGAGCAAATTTTGACGTTTCGGTATTCTGTTATGCAGCGCTGCTGCCGTAGTGTTGCATGGACGGAGAAGTAACGCAAATAGGTATTCCACTAACAAAACTGCACTACACCTGCACGTTTACTGCAAAATAATCGTATTCCATTAAAATATTTTGACATTTGTGTAGTAATGACAGCAGTATTGGTGCAGTTTTTGTGCAGGTTTATTGAAGTAGATCGTGAGCAACTTTCGCACAGCGTATTATAATCATTTTACGTATTTAGCGTATCGTAACTTTAGTTTTATTGCAGGATTCGTGCAGCTGTAGTGTAGTAGTCGCGCAGTTGTAGTGTAGTTGCGGTGCAGAAAATTTTAATAGAATACGTCTATTTTCAGGGCACTTCTCCTACACGCGACAAATGACAGGCGTAAACGTGCAGTTGCAGTTTTTTAATAGAATTGACCTACAGGACAATTTCATGCCCACTTTCAAGGTAATATACCATAATTATTGTTTTTGATAAATTATTAATTGTGGCAATTTTATTTTACCACCAACACAACATAATCTAGTAGATTCACCGCTGTATTTTAACGCTTTACAATATTGACAAATGGTTTTCATTTCCCCAATTGTTACGGCACAATAATCTTTTTCCGGGTCGTAGTGGAATGCTACTCGTTCCAGGTTTACAGGAACACTGCGTCTACGCAATCGCTCTATTTCATTGTGTCGTGCACTCATGCTCGCTGTTGTTGTATTTGGTGTGCCCGAACTCGTTCCATTCTAAGCCTATCTACTTCATTATTATTCACTGTGGAACGCTATTCTGCCATACAAACGAATGTTATCATTATCTGTCTCTCGCTGGTCGTCAGTGCGGTTTGCACGAGAGTTAGCTCGTTACACATTTGATTGACATCGCAACATAAGTCAGGTCCTTTTTCTCCTTGGCATTTTAAAACAATAACAGTAATAAGCAGTAAATAAAGTTTTCGCGCACTGACAAACTGATGATAGATTTAAATAATCGTCTTCAAATTTATTTAATTATTTTCTTTTTTCGGCTGCATTAGTAGTTGTTAACAACCACCAATCCGCACTGGGCCCGCTCGCTCGGTGGTTTATGGCCCGTTCTCCCTATCCTTCCATAGGGAAGGCTCGTGCCCCAGCAGGGGGGACTTTATGAGCTGATGATGATGATGATGATGATGATGATGATGATGATGATGATGATGATGATGATGATGATGATGATTTTCTTTTTACGACAACCAACTGACACTTTTACACATTATTATTTCTGAAACAGAAATGTTTTGTATTCCAACAAAACAGACCAAAGAGATCGGACCTCATACTACAGCTATGAAACATACACAATACACACCTATAAATATTTGACAACCAACCAAGTGGCAAAAGACATCCAATGTTTCACAGTTTTGTTTTACGTACCGCTTTGACAATTTCCATGACAACGAAATAAACAAATAATTTTGTATTGAAAAATGAAATTGTCGTTTTTAGTATTTTCCGTTACTTATTATTTATGTTTCTCGCCGCTTAAACCTTCCCTGAACCTCCACAAATAATTCAAAATCAAAGTTAGCCAAATCGGTCCAGCCATTCTCGAATTTTAGCTCGACTAACGGACAGCAATTGATTTTTATATATATAGATATAAGTTGAATAGATAATGCCGGTTTTTACCCCTCTATTGTTTTACGATACTATTAATACACCCGTCTCTATTGATCAGAGATAATGACATGACATGACCTGTCACTTGTCACCATTTATTATTTATTATTGATAACTCGTAAAAACAACATTACAAACTAGACAACGCATAAACCTACTTAATATACTTAAATACATACTTATTACACATAGGAAACACCCAGACCCGAAATAATTTAGAAAAACAGGTATTTCTTATTTGATCCGACCGGGGATCGAACCCGGGACCTCAGAGATGGCGACACCATGAAAACCGGTATGCAAGTCACTCGACTAAGAAGGTCGTAAATGATAGAGGAATGTAGAAAAGTGTATTTACTTTCCGTCAGAGCTGAATTCTAAGCAGGTAATGGCGCCTGTGTAGCAATCGTGCATCGGTAGATAATAGTTGTCCAAGAAATCCAAACGAGGTGTTGGTTGAGGCTGTAAACAGATCCATTCGTTAGTAAAAATATAATACGAAAAAGATCAAAGAGCGAAAAGAGCAGCTTCACCACGTTTGTTACCAGGAGGTGCAACTTTAATGTTCAAATCAATGCTTTTCAAATGGAGAACATAACTTGCACTGGGCACTCAAATACCTAGCCAATATATTTACTCCTAACACTAGACAGCGCAATAACCTATCAATAGGTTGATCACATTTCTAGCGGGATATTCACCTCTTCTTTGGCCAACCGCCGTCCCTTAAGTTTTTTGAGCAGTTTTTGCTGCGCCATCATCCAGGTGCAGTAATGGTACTCTTCAGAGTCTTCGTTTTCCGTCGGCATTCGAACTACACGAATGTAACCCGTATTAGTGGCCAGAATCAGGTAACGATCCTCACATCTGTAAAACAGGATTTACATTGATAATTTGTTCCTTTTCTCGTAAAACTTGGATATGTACGGTCGCGGTCAGGAAATGTTTACCAGTTTTGAAATTAGATTCTATATCAAACTTTTTTCACTAAAGTCTAAAATGCCATATCAAGTTACTTATTACCTTTTAAAAGTTATTATTCAATATGACGGATCGACTTTAACAAAGAGAATAATTATCACTTTTTGATGATGAAACTATTATTTCTTTATTTGTTGAAATTACATTTATCAAATATTATTGTTGAACGTCGTTTGGACAAGAGCAAAATTTCACGGAGGATATTTTTATCTATATCAATATTAATATTATAAAGCTAAAGAGTTTATTTGTTTGAACGCGCTAATCTCAAGAACTACTGGTTCGAATTGAAAAATTATTTTTGTGTTGGATAGTTCATTAATCGAGGAAGGCTTTAGGCTATATAACATCACGCTGCGACCAATAGGAGCGAAGCATCAGTGAAAAATGTTGCAAAAATGGGAACTAGAGCCTAAAAAATTAAAAATGCTGCCGAAAGTCACTATTCCACGCGAACGAAGTCGCGAGCACAGCTAGTAACGAAATAAAATGGCAAGTTTAACCCTGAAGCAAAGGGCTGAAATAATATTTCTCTTCGAAGATGGGCATAGTATTAGTGCTATATCACGAGAACTCAATATATCGCGATTCACACAGTGGGTCGGATGGCAGATTCTACTAATAACTGCAACTACACTGCAGCGTCGCTTGTGTCAAAATGAGCAAATTTTGACGTTTCGGTATTCTGTTATGCAGCGCTGCTGCCGTAGTGTTGCAGGGACGGAGACTGAAGTAACGCAAATAGGTATTCCACTAACAAAACTGCGCTACACCTGCACGTTTACTGCAAAATAATCGTATTCCATTAAAATATTTTGACATTTGTGTAGACATGACAGCAGTATTGGTGCAGTTTTTGTGCAGGTTTATTGAAGTAGATCGTAAGCAATTTTTACACAGAAGCACAAAACAAAAGCTATAAATTTTTGTACAAAATCTATAAAAAATAATATTTACACATTTACGTAGGTTACGTACGCCCAACGATTATTTTTGGATCGGTAGACTAATGTCATAAATTAAAAATGTCCAATACGAATAATGTCCAAAAATAATTATGTCCAATACGAATAATGTCCAAAAACAAATATGTCCAATACGAATAATGTCCAAAAATAAATATGTCCAAAACGAATAATGTCCAGAAATAAATATGTCAAATACCAATAATGTCCAAAAGGATCACACACATGTCGTCGGATACGCAGGTGGTCATATATGCATTTCGTCAGACTACAAAACAGAAACTCAACTGGTCAAATACGCAGTTCATAATGACAAATCCGTACAAAGATAAGTACGCGAAACGACACACCTGTAAATGTTTGTGGTTTGATTGTGGTATTGTTAATGTAGGTATTCGTTTCCCCGTCTCTGTGATGGTCTTGCCTCATTTATGACGAGTTAAATACAAATTACTGACCACTTGAAGTTTATCACACATCACAGTTCGATAGACAAGCAACTTGACAGACACTCAGTTCGTCAGACACGCAACGCAACTGATACGCATCTCGTCAGATATTTGTGATACTAGACTGATGTGAACAAGAAGATCAGTAAAATAAAACAGTAAAAAAAAAATATATTTATTTGTTTATTTATATTATATTTTTTTTATTTATGACCATTTAATATGACAAGCCTTGTAACTGGGCCCTAGGCAATGAAATAAATATTTAACATTTAATAGTTACAAATAAACAAAGAATAAGGTCTGAATAGTTATTCCGTGTTTTGTTCCTAAAAACAAAAAAAAAGAAACAAAAGACGAAATAACTATTCCGACCTTATTCTTTGTTTTTTTGTAAGACCCTTTGACTATTATTTTTGGAAGAAATTTTTGACATTATTATTTTTGGTCATTATTATTTTTGGTCATTATTATTGTTGGTCATTATTATTTTTGGTCATTATTATTTTTTGGACATTATTATTTTAAAGACATTATTATACCGACCCATATTTTTTACCTGTACCTAGGACATACCGTATTATTTTTTAGCTTCTAATACAATTTTCAATAAAACCGTTTAACAAAAAATTTTTTACTCATTTTTGTTATTGTAAGGTAACATTAGTCCTTTTAGTTTTATTGCAGGGTTATTGCAGGATTCGTGCAGCTGTAGTGTAGTACCTAGTCGCACAGTTGTAGTGTAGTTGTGGTGCAGAGAATTTTAATAGAATACGTCTATTTCCAAGGCACTGTGGCACTGCTCCTACACGCGACAAATGACAGGCGTAAACGTGCAGTTGCAGTTTTTTAATAGAATTGACCTGGCGTCGTTAGAGAAAAGGGCTACTGCCATTAATTATGTGTCGCTTTTGGAAGAAGTGATGCTGCCTACTTTGCGCGTAGTGTATCCTGTAACAGAGTTCCCACACATTACTTACGTCCAAGATAATGCACGGATATACACACGGCCCGTGCTACCAAGGCGTGGTTTAACCTGCACCGTGACATTCGTCCCATTCAATGGCCGGTCGGTCTGCTGATTTAAACCCCATTGAAAATTTATGAAGGGCTTATGGTTCAACGCTGGGACTGTCAAAATGACAGAAACCCTCATGCTCTTAGATCACACTGTGCTCGAGTATGGGATGATATCAGAGGGACTGATCTATGCGCGCGCCTTGATGCATCTATGCGAGATAAACTACGTGCCGTTATAGCTGCTGAGGGAGGTTATACTAAATATTAAATAAAGATTTTTGAACTTTTTATTTAATTATTTCTTCATATTCTTAGTTAAAAAAGTAAAATATTAGATTTTTTCAAAGAAGGTTTTCTATATATCTAAACTTGATAGTAGTCAGTCCATCTCCTAGAGCGATTGATTCTCATATCATTAGAAAAAAAAATATAATCTATGGTCAATCAAATTAATATGGAATAGACATTAGAACTTTTGACCTAAATGTGTGCATGCAATTGTTATACTTGTGATAAGGTGGTAAACATTTTCTGACCGCGAGACCGTACCTACATAGTATACAGACAAAACCCCTTTCTGTCAGAGCTACGAGTATTATTGACTAGTCATACCTTTCATAGGTCACGTTCAGTTGTAGTGCTTCGCCAGCAGTCGTTAAAACCCTCTAACCCTCGAAAAAAAACGTACAACGCACCAAAAATCCAATGTCCCTTACGCCAATTGAATTTACGACCGTAGATAGTTATGCATTCCAGAAACAAGATTCCTACAAAATGCTTACACAAACTGCAGGGCTGTTAAGTCGTCACACCATGCCCCCGATATGGGGCCATACTTGAGAATTTTGTTGTTCCCAGGCTTGACCAGCAGCAGCGCCCCTGTCCCCCGCTGCACCACCCAAATGCCTTCTTCGCAGTAGTGGGCCCACGTTATCGTTGTCCCCAGCATACTCTCGCTTTCCACTGCAAGAACAAGTTTTTTAACTATTCCTATTCGGCTATTCCGAACGAAGAGAACAAGTAGTTTTGTTGGCAACACCAGCAAAACTATTTGCTTTTAGTTAAATATATTTATGCGTTGACAATTTTTTTATTGAGGAAACGCTAGACAGGGTCTATGTTTGTTTTCTTATCGCGTAATAAAAGTTTGCACTATACAAATCTTGTATTACTAATTTTAATAATCAAAAATAAAAAAGTAAAAGTCAAAAACATTATTTTATGCCTTTTGCAGTATACTAAAAGCTTGCAAAAGGAAAGTGAGAAAATATTAATCATTCCTACCACATTTTATGCTTATTGTCACTATCCGAAAGGTGGTAGGACAATAATGTTTCAAGAATATTTCTTATTCCACAAAAACTCTCCTAAGAGTTACATTTCTAATAAATTAAAAAAAAGACATATATTTTTTATCCACAACACGGAAATGTTATTTGGTCTCCATCTAGTATCGGTGAATTCTAACTACTTAGGAACAGCTTATTATATCTAAATACTTCGATGAGATGGTTGTAGCTAGCCTGGTAGATTTCGAATTATCTATCCTCATCTGATGATGATTCTCATCTACCAAGCAAACCGAGCACGAAAGACAAAACTCACTCTAGAGACAATGCATGTTCACATTGCCCATTAACCTCATTGCTAAAAAAATATATTACTTAGTTGAATTTCTCCCAAATATTCTTCTTCTTCGTCATCGTCTTTCTTTTCTTTTTCCGCTTCCTCCTTAGCTTTTAAAGCTTCTTCATCAATGCTGGCAAGATCCTCCTCGTTTGGGAAAGGTCGATGTCGCATACTGTGAATTTTATTTTGATAGACAGTTTACGTATTTGATACTCATAGTAACGGATTTTAAGTTAACTAGTAGCGATACTTACAAGTTTTTTTTGACCAGAGTTTCTTTGTATGATACAAAATTTAATTTAAACGTTGTTATTTCAGTGTACTTTCGAACTTGCGCCTCAGGCAATACAACTTCCATTAGCAGTCCAACTTGGCCGCACAGCAGAAGCACACGTTCCTGTACAGTATTTCATTAAAATGTTACATAATTATTATATCCCTTTACCTTATTAATAGGTCCTCACCTATGAAATTGACGTTTTTTTCTTACTTATTAATAGGTGTATTACTTCTAAAAGTCAATACCTGTTGATAATATTATTATACACCTTTAATTAGGACTATGTTACTTAGGATTTAGTATTAACAATGATTATCCATTTTGTGTCTTTATATCCCAATATTTTTTTTAAATTGACTTCTTTTTTTGTTCGCAGAATTGACCTTTTGTTTCATTGTAGCTTTGAAGGGTCTTGATTTTTTCACTTTTAAATGTCTGCTATATTAAGCTAGTGAAACAAACAAAGTACTATACAATTTTTATAGTGTTAACATAAATAGATGCTAAGAAAATTAAAAGAAAACGTTAGTATGAAAAATATAATTTTATTAAAAAATTTCATACAAAACCTCAATATCATGGGTAAGGACCTAATACTAGCGACCGCCAGCAACTGCGTCCGCGTGTACACTTGAATCTCTTCCCACCTGATCCTCGATACACTAAACATGCACACTCGCTTAGGCCCATGACAGCGTACTCTATACTAAGACATTGGGCGCTTCTCCCCAGCCCCACGACCCATTCAACCCGAGCTGAGGTCCTCTCCTTTAGAGGCGCCTTCGAGTTGTTCCGCTCCCGATCTGACCTGAACCCCTCCGAGAATTCATTGCCATTCCCCCAAAAAAGATCTCTGGCGTTTCACACGGCTTGAAAAACCGTTTAAGTTTTCGCCGCCCCCCAATAAAGTCCGGTGACGCTGAAAATGCCACCTGAGGCAATCATCAAATTTTCCAAAAACACTTGAAACCCATGATTCTGGTCCAGCCGTATGGGACGGTCTGCGCGATGTTGATCGTTCTTTCCGCCAGTCAAGACTTTACCTATTGTAATTTTTTTTTGTTTTGGACACTCATTGTGAAACTAGTTAGATTTTTTTATTAGCCGACTAATAGCTTATAAAAGGAGAACTCGATAGTGAGTAGCACATTAGGATAATAATAAAACAATAAATTCGAACCTCTTCCGGTTTCCATGTCATGAAAGCGATGTTGTTGGGTGTTTCGATGAAACCGAGTCGGTGAAGCACGAAGGGCATACCCTTCTCCAATCGATACATGAAAATCGTACTGTCTTGACCACAAGTTACCAATAGTGTACGATGTTCGTTTATAGTAATTTGAATTAAAGCACTAGAGTGCGGTTTTAGAAGCTGAAAAAAATGTATATAAATACAATTAATTACAAAATTTACTCTGATTCTGATGGCTCTATCTTATTAGCTACAGCTTAACAAGCAAATGGTTTAAATTTAAGCACTGCATAACACTGCTCTTGGATATATGAAGTTTCAAATAATTTATCAAAACCCCTTATGGTAAAACAATTTAAGAAAGATGTCTTAGTTTGAATATCCTCAAGTACGTATTGGAATCTTCGTTTACCGATATCAAGTCTATGACGTCAGCGTTTATAGAATCCTCGCTGTGTATAGTAAGAGCTGAATGTACTCGCACATCGATCATTTCGTGTTGTGCCTGCAGACGTTCAGGGTGCAGCATGAGCGTGCGCATAATACCGTCAGCAAAACCCAACATGAGAATGCGGCTCGTTTCGTCAACCTGTCAAAGAAAAACAAGAAGTAGTTATGTTACCCCCTCGCCCCTCTGTATTAGATTAAGAGGGCTTACATAGTCATTTCTACTTTAGTTCTAAGAAATATAATTGTTTAGGCTAGCTCAACGGAGCAGCATCCTGCGTATTTTGTCACAGATATTATTCATTATTAAATAGGTCTCCAAATCGGCAACACTCTCTAGTTTTATTTAATTTTAGTTTTTAAAAAATCATTTAGACTCTCCCAAAACTTCGACTGGCGCAGCCGGTAGGATTTGCTCAAGGCTGTGTCGTTATCGCTGTAATTAAAACGGGTGTCCAAATTCGCCTGTTAGTGATCGCGACGCGAATAGCATTTAGAGTAAATCCTCGAACAAATAAATTAGTCAAGAAAAGTGGTTGCTGAATACTGAACATGAGGCTGATCGGGTTGTGAGTACAACTTTTCGCCAATCCTTTCACATTTCCCTGTGTTTTTCATTATTTGTGTGTGTAAAACGTTATTGGTTACTTTGCATTAAAATCTGTAAGTGCCTATTAAGTTAAAAATAGTAATAAAAATAAAAGGTTTAAAAATATACATTTTTAAATACATTAATTTAAAGTAATAAAAATTAATTAAAATGGAGCAAGAAATTATAGCCATTCCAAATGAAGTTTTGCGTCTCATCCCATTGTATGGAGGTGATAAAAGACAATTAAACTTATTTTTAAGAAAAAGTGAATATGTTATAAGTAGATATAGAGGTTCTGAAGAACAAAATTTATATGTGTATCACGCCGTGACTAGCCGGCTTACAGATAACGCCGCCGCGCTCTTATCAGAACGCGAAGATATATTGTCTTGGTCCGAGTTACGAATTGTATTGGAACAACACTTTGGAGATCCGCGTAGCGAACAATGCATTAGTTTAGAATTAGAATCTTTAAAAATTAAAAACAATGAAACTTACCTAGATTTCTGTAACCGAATACAGAGTGTAAGATCGCTTTTAATATCAAAGGTGAACTTATCACCAGATGAAAATATGAAATCCGCAAAAATTACCATTTATAACGATATGTCTTCAAAAGTATTTTTATATAATTTACCTGAGGAAATGGTGCGTATAGTGCGACTACGGTCACCAAGAACTTTAGAAGATGCATTAAAAATAGTACTTGAAGAAGTAAATTTCCACGAACAGTACAAAATACGGAATCGAATTCCTAGTAATACGCAAAAACCATTAACATCTGAAAATCAAGGATTTAAATTTAATAGTTTTCAACAGAATCGTAACTTAAATCCTGGATTCACACCAAAATTCAATTTCGGTATTTCACAGCAAAATAAAGGTCCACAATTTAGTCAGCCTAATATGGGTTTCCGCCCACAATTTAACAAACCTAATTTTAACTATGCGAGTCCACAACAGTTTGGGTACCGACCGAACTTGATGCCACAACAGTTTGGGTACCGACCGAACTTGATGCCACAACAGTTTGGGTACCGACCGACTTTAGCACCACAACAATTTGGTTATAAGCCTAATTTTATTAGGACCCCACAACAATTCGGGTACCGTCCATTTGCCGCTAATAACCAACCACAACAATTCGGATATAGACCTCAAATACAGCCACCTCACCATCAGAATACGGATGTGTCAATGAGGACACTTCCTCCTAGACCACAAGAAGGTTTTAGAATCAACGAATTAGACATTAATAACGAATACAATAACCTTGATTACGAACAGAATTACGACAAAACCTACTGCGAGGACAACGTTGACTATGACAATTACCTTACCGACCAACACGAATATGAATTAGTGACAGAACAAGATAATTCTCAACTAACTGAAAATTTTCCTATAAAAGCCTCGAAGAAAGAAACAAAATCATAGAATTAAATTGTGATCCTAATTTAAAATTACCGTATATATACATTCCTGAAATCGACGCTAAAATGATGATCGATACGGGAAGTTCTAGATCATTTTTAAGTCCGCGAATAGCTTATAAAAACTTTTACGATTTTATTCAATATGAACCATTTACCGTAATGAGCAGTGGTCGGAGTAGGTATATTGATTTTAGATACTTGCGTCATGATATCATAACATGGACATGCATTTCTTCCGGAATGTACCGGAGTTTCCAAAAATTTGGTAAATAGAGTAATAAAATAAAAAACCATATGTAAGCAAACAAAATTGTTTATTGTTAATACAAATAATCATTATTACAGTTTTATTAAAAATAATTATTTTTAATCCTCATCGGTTACAAGTTCTACATTTTGATTTTCTGTCTCTATACAATTAAAATAAATAACTATAATTTTTTCAATATTTTCTAATTTTAAGCTATTTCTTTTAACATCTAAGATCCATTTGTAAGTGGAAAATGATCGTTCAACATCTGTAGATGTCAATGGAGCGAATTTGAAATAAAGTTTCTGATTATTTGCTACGCTTTTTTCAATACTCTCGCTGTATTCTCTAATTGTATCTAAATCTGGATTTCGTTCCATAACTGATTCTATTTTATTTTTTATATTCTCATTATTGCACTCGTTAAGCGTAGCCCTTACTTGATCAAATACTAAAAGTGAATCAGCTAGAGATAAATTTTGTTTTTGTAACTCTTTTAGGGCTAGTAGTATAATAGAGTAATTTTCTTCAATATATTTTAAATCATTTTCTAAATTTTGTTTTTCCAAAATGTTTTTTGCGTTTCGTATGGCTATAGCATCAGAACTGCTCAAGCAGGATAAAACTTCTTTTATTTTATCTAAATGTTGAGCGTAGTAAGATGCTGCCTGTAACCAAGTACCCCATCTGGTAATGACTGGTTGCGGAGGCAACGGTAAGTCAGGATATTTTTCTTTTAAAATGTTTACCCTACTAGGAGCCTTTAAAAATACTTTTTTAACATTTGATATAAGAATATCAACATCGTTGTATTCTGACCTTATCTGCTCACTTACACGATGAAGAGCGTGCGCCAAACATGTCACATGCTTCATTTCAGGTAAGTAATGTTTTAAATTTCGCCCTGCAGATAGCATGTACGCTACACTGTCAGTGCAAAGCATTAAAATATTGTCAACTTTCGCTTCAAAAGTGTTTTGCCATAAATTTTCTAGACATTGCAGTACAAATTGTGTTATTGTTTGTCCATTTACTGCTGTTAGCATTTTACAAGCAATCAAATAAGGCCGGCCTGCACTATTACTAGGATGCAATGGTTTTATTAGGAAATTGACTATGTATCGACCAAAAATGTCTGTTGTCTCATCCAGCGATATCCATAGTTTCTCATTTTTATTAGTTTCATAAATCGAATTGATTTTATTCCTATAAAACTTCTCCAAATAAACTTTTCGTAACTGTGATTCGTCAACCACTTTACGATTGGTACAAACGCAACAACAAGTACTGCACATATATTTCTGAAAAAACTCTTTGAACGCTGGATTTTTCATTTGCGACCAAGGAATATTGCATAGAATCAGGAACTTAATGAGGTCGAAGTAAAATTCCTCTTGCGGTCTCTTAAATTTTCCTTGATGTACAGCGCCTTCAATGTGTTTGGTAATGTTGCCTCTATTCACAGCTTTCAAATGACTTTCACACTTTGTACAGTATATAGTGCCACTAGCGTTATCGTAAAGTAGCTCAGGATAGTGCAATAACCACTTTTGCACTGTTTCAGCCTTGACCTTTGCCATATTTATTTATATCTCACCTAAAACAATGATTTAAATTTACAATATATACATACACAACTGTAAAGTCGATAATGAAATTCTGTTTCATATAAAGTGTTTTTTTTAACTGAAGCGGTGATAGCCCTGCGGTGTGTGTACCGGACTCTCATGCGCTGTGATGATTGCTATAAAGTGATTTTTTTAACTGTTTCCAAGTTCTAAAACCTTCTTAAATAGTGAAAATAATTAAAACTTACCCGTACAAAAACAACTTCAAATGGGCCCAATCCAAGAGTAATAAATCGATGTCCGTAGTTATAAGCCAAATTCGTCGTTTTAAGTAGATTTCAGAAGACAGTAAACAAGCCAGGGTCAAGTCAAGATATTCACAACACATAAAATAAGCGCACTCCACGAACCGAAATAAGTGAGTGAGCCACTTGGTCTGGATGTCGGTGCGAGCGCATTGTTTTCGAACAAACAGTCAATGAGTCATCCTGGATACTTGATTCTAATTGGTCAGATGCGTTGAGCATAGAGATAAGAGGACAAAAGACCCTGTTTGCCGGATGTCGTGTGTTGAAATGAATATTATTATTATATCATTTTATACATGCTTAGGCTTTTACTCCAACACTTTTACTACAACAAGGTTTTTACACACCAGTCATTTTTTACTATTAAATTCTGGTCATCTACGCCACTAGCAGCATAGCGTTGAGAGTATTGATACATTTTTAACTAGTTTCATGTAATAATTTCGATGTTTCGGTATTTTTATCATAATAATCCGGAAACTCGGAGGAGTATCCATATTAACATATACGTTTGATGTCAGTGACCTTAATTCAATATACCTACTCCGACCACTGGTAATGAGTACGCACGCCTCTAGTAATCACACCGAAGTTATTAATATTCCACTTTTGCCCACATTTAAAAGCAGTGATTCTCATAAATTTTATTTATATGACGTTGACGCAAGATACGATGGCCTTATAGGTAATGACCTATTACAAAGTATAGACGCAGTCATCGATTTAAAAAATCTCACGTTAAAAACTAAAACTACTAGTATACCTATAGTAAATGACTTAAATTACACAATTTACTTACCTTCCCGTTGCGAAAAACGTGTTAAGTTACCGACAGATCAATATTCTGGCGAATGTATTTTAAATTTTACTCAATTTAATTCCGATGTTAGAATGCCAAGTGCATTAGTAAACTGCGAAAAAGGATACGCATGCACAATTATTCAAAATACATCTGATAAAACCTTACAACTTACCATAACACAACCTTTGACAGTTATAAAATATGAAAATACGAATTGCAGTCTAAATTTTACTGAAAACATTACAGACATAGAGACTGACGCATTACTTGAAAATAATTTACAAAAACTGCGACTTGATCACGTTAACGACGAAGAAAAAAACAAAATATATAATCTTTGTCGAGAATATAAAGACATTTTCCATTGCGATCAATTACCATTATCTTTTACAAATCAGGTAAAACATAAAATTCGTACAAAAAACGAAGACCCAATATATGTCAAACCATATAGACAATCACCCGCGCAGACAGACGAAATAAACAATCAAGTAAAAAAATTATTGTCGGACAACATTATTAAAGAATCACATTCTCCCTGGAATGCTCCCGTACATCTAGTCCCTAAAAAGATGGATGCTTCCGGAGAAATAAAATATCGCATGGTAATCGACTACAGAAGACTCAATGACATAACTATTGACGACAAGTACCCTTTACCCAACATTAACGATTTATTGGACAAGTTAGGTAAAAGCGTTTACTTTAGTACCATAGATTTAGCTAGTGGGTACCACCAGATCGAAGTGGAAGAGGACGACAGACAAAAAACCGCTTTTACTGCGAATGGTCATTTTGAATTTATCAGAATGCCGTTCGGATTAAAAACAGCGCCTGCAACGTTCCAACGTACAATGGACAATGTATTGAGAGGTCTTCAAGGATTACACTGTATGGTTTACCTCGATGACGTAATAATATTTTCCACAAGCTTAGAAGAACACATTTATAAATTAAGACTTATATTCGACAGACTGAGAACCACCAATCTTAAAATTCAACTCGATAAAACAGAATTCTTAAGGAAAGAAGTACTTTACCTAGGACATGTCATAACAGAACATGGACTACAACCTAACAGCGATAAAATTGACTCAGTACTAAAATTCCCTTTACCTAAAAGCACTACTGAAATTAAAAGTTTTCTTGGTCTTGTAGGATATTATAGAAGGTTTATTCCCGATTTTGCGAAAATCACAAAACCACTTACTTCATGTTTAAAAAAAAGAAATAAAATTATAATCGATCAAGAATATATCAATGCCTTTAATAAGTGTAAGGAACTTTTGACACATGCTCCTTTACTACAGTACCCTGATTATGATAAGCCGTTTATACTTACTACTGACGCCTCCAATGTAGCTCTAGGTGCGGTATTGTCACAAGGGACAATAGGCAATGACAAACCTGTTGCGTATGCTAGCCGTACCCTGAGTGACACTGAAGCTCGTTACAGTACTATCGAACGCGAACTACTCGCTATAATTTGGTCAATAAAACATTTCCGTCCATATTTATATGGAAAAAAATTCCTTATATATACCGACCACAGGCCATTAGCCTGGTTAAACTCTTTAAAAGACCCGAACAGCAAGCTCACGCGATGGAGATTGCGTTTACAAGATTATAATTTCGAGATCATATATAAATCCGGTAAACAAAACACAAATGCCGATGCCTTATCCAGAATTAGAGTAAATGCATTAGATTCAGATGACGAAGGACATTCCATGCAAGTGAATGTTGATGAAGATGACGGAAACTTACAAGAACATATTGAAGATGTTATTAAAAATATAAAACAATTATCAAAAAAACAAAAACGCCATTCATCTTCAACAATGTCAATTTCAGATATAAGTAAGACTACTTCAGCAAGTCCGATAACCATTTCAGACGACGTAGAACAATATCCTATTAGATCTTTATCAACAGAATCTAATAAGTCACAAACCATACATTCTGCTATAGATTTAGAATCAACAGGTATACCCATCTTACACGAGGCAATTGACACTAAACCAAATCAAATTTTAATATTTTCCTGGTTTAAAAACGAGCTTCATGTAAAAGATATCTCTAGAAAAAGACAAAAGATTTTAGAAGTTTTTATGCCTACTGATAAACCGGAACTTATTAAACAATTTTTAAAAGAGTATATACGACCAAAAATTAAATATTTCATTTACTTCGAAGAGGAAAAACATCGTACACAGTTTAGTAAAATAATAATAGAGTTATTCAAGAAAGATATGGTACAGTTATATGAATGTACAGAAAGAATAGTATACATTGAAGATGAGGGTGAACAGAAGACAATAATATTAAAACACCACGAAGGCAAAACGTGTCATCGCGGAATTAGGGAAACATTAGTACGAATCCGTAGAAATTATTATTGGGAAAATATGCCAGAAACCGTTGCTGCTATCATTAACGCCTGTGAAGCTTGCCGTAAAATGAAGTATGATAGAAAACCACTTAAACCTTTACTTCAATTAACGCAAACTCAAAATGCCCCGTTTCAGGAACTGTTTATTGATACATTTTCCATCGAAGGAAAATACTATTTGACAATAATTGACGCTTTTAGCAAATTAGGCCAAGCGATAGAAATTTCAAATAAATCTACACCTGAAATTGTAAGAGCACTGATGAAATATTTTTCTTTTTACGGCATTCCCAAGAAAATTAGTTCAGACCCCGGTACAGAGTTCAACAATGAACTTTTAAAAGAATTTTTAAGTTTACATAAAATTTCACTTCACATTGGTACACCTAACAACCCCAATTCTATGGGTTTAATTGAAAGACTACATTCCACAATCATCGAAATTTATCGAATCGCCAAATATGAAAGGAAATGTACTGATGCCGCATCCGTCATGACATATACTATAATGGCTTATAATCACACAATACACTCTGTAACTGGGTTAACACCGTTTGAAGTTGTCTTTGGACACACTGATACAGATAATCCATTCAATAATAATTTAGAAAGGTCATATGTACAGCAATTAGTTAAAGATCACTCCAAACGTACAAAATTCTTATACCAATATTTAACCGATAAAATAATAGGAACTAAAGAAAAGATTAGAGAAAAACAAGGTGGAGAAACAGGATTCGAGTTTCCCGAAGGTCAACTAGTTTACGTAAAAGATGTTAATAAGAGAAAAAGTAAAGATAAGGCAATATATTGTAAGGCTAAGGTTACAGGGAAAACTTGTAAAAATGTAGTTCCACTTAAGGTAGGTGATAGAGATACAAAAGCACCGATTAAAAATATAAAACGCCCTCCACAGGTGGTGTATTCTGACCGTAGCGATGCCGATGCTGGCCCTTCGTCTGCAAAACCTTGAAGGAAATCCGGGGATCCTGCCTGTAAAGGAAGGTCAAGCTCAATTACAAATAGACAACTGGACAATTATAAAAAATGTAAATCTAGAAAACATTTATAATGATTTAATCTATACCATATCAAAATTTAACGAACTTAAAAATTTAGTTACATTAAATGAATCATTTCCTCATGATTTTATTAGTATTCTAAAACATGCGGAATATCTTCGCGATATAACAATAGATAAATATCACCAACTGATGCCACAGCAACGAGTTAAAAGAGGTCTTATAAATCCACTAGGCTCAATCATTAAGATTATCTCAGGAAATCTTGATCACGAAGATGCAATTAGATACGAAAAACTAATCTCCGAATTAGATAATAATCAAGTTGTTGTTTCCAAAAAGGTTACTTTTATTTCATCTATGCTATGTAGTATTGTAAATACAACTGAAATTATTAACAATAACACAATTAACTTAGACACACGTTTAAAACAAGTAGAAACCAGTTTAAATGGTATAATTAATAAGGAAAATGATTGGCTACTATCCTTATATCTAATGGGACTATATAATTTATTTGTTAGTAATTTCAGAACAATCTTTATTAGACTAAGTGAAATTGAAACTGCATTAGCACTAAGTAAAGGCTCTATATTACATCAGTCTATTATAAACTCAACAGAACTTTTGGCACATTTAAAGTTAATTTCAAATGTTGGAAACTTGGTGTATATCCCTAATGAAGATAATTTAGTTAAATTAGAAGAAACCTTTATTATAAAATCGTATTTAAAGAAAAACCAGATAACGTTCGTAATGGAAATTCCCTTAATAGATAACATTACCTATAATTATTTTAAACTGTATTCCTTACCTGTATTCCAAAAAAATGTTACCTTCACTATATTCCCTAAATATCCTTACCTATTGGCGAAAGGTGTAAAATACTTACCGATTATGAAAGCGTGTCGCAGTCTTGCTACTAGAGACCACTTCCTCTGCACGAATGATGACCGGACCCTGTACCAAGATGTCACCTGTATGGAGCAGCTTATGAAGTTTGAAAGTAATCTAAGTAGTTGTATTCAGCATCCGATTCGCATCGAAAACGTAAAAATACAAAGAATCAAACCTGGAAATTGGATTTTATACACAAAACTGAAAGAAACATTAACACAAAAATGCAATGGCGAAATAAACAGATATCCAGTAACCGGGACTTATATACTTACCCTGGAAGATCCATGTGAATTGGAGATATCCGGTATTCAAATTCATCACCACCAAATTTATACAGAAAGGGACTACGTACCTGCAATTCCCGTTATCAACCTACCACAGCTACAAGTGAAAACGACGCTATCCAGTACACGTGCACTTAACATGAAGGAAGTTAACCTAGATGAAATTAAATACATGTCGGAAGTGCTGAAACATAGTGAAGTAATAGACAATGTTTCCAATAGTAAAACAGATTCTAACTTTAGTATTTTTATTAATGTAATATTATGTCTTTTAACTTTAATTTTACTTATTATAATTCTTTATGTCTTAAAATTTAAAAATAAGAAAATTATGTCTTTTATGAAAAATTGTCGGAAAAATGTTAAAAATGATTCCGATAATTTTCATTCTGGGGATGGAGGAGTTATGTTACCCCCTCGCCCCTCTGTATTAGATTAAGAGGGCTTACATAGTCATTTCTACTTTAGTTCTAAGAAATATAATTGTTTAGGCTAGCTCAACGGAGCAGCATCCTGCGTATTTTGTCACAGATATTATTCATTATTAAATAGGTCTCCAAATCGGCAACACTCTCTAGTTTTATTTAATTTTAGTTTTTAAAAAATCATTTAGACTCTCCCAAAACTTGACTAAGTACGTTTTTATTGATAAGCTTTGAATGAAATGGGGTTGACGTTTAATAAAAGTGTCGTTCAAGAGGTTCGTGATGGTCAGTCTCAAATGTCATTTATAGAAATTTGTTACATTTTCAAAATCTACCCTCAGAATGGTAGCAAACTAACGTAGTGTAGGTAGTGTATTTTCACTTCAGTAAGTATTCACTCTTCAAGAAAAAGGATACTCAAAGCGTATATAGCGTTTGATCCATCAACGCCTTTTGTATGTTTTTAAATTTTTCCACATGTTACGAGCCCTGTGCAAATTTAATATAATATCACAAAAAATATAGTAAATTTGAAAATCATTAGGAATGAGCAGACTTACATCCACTGGTGGGTACAAGAGGCATGTCACTGCGCTAGGGAATTGATAGCGAGCTAGCAGCACGTGGTTCTCCGTGCTGTAGGCTAGTAAAGCACCGTCTTCGCCAGCCGTCACTAAAATGGGATGGGTGCGCAGAGCTGCCATAGCCACAACACCACCGGCATGACTGGTGAATATCTTCTTATGATTACATTCTATTTTGTCGATCTCTATATCTGCAGTCCATATACCGCCATTACCATCCTTCAAAATAATACATTATTGGAGTTTAATAATTTTGGAAAAAAGGTTTCAATCAGGTTGTAGGTACTCTCGACTTGGTGAAATTACCTGAGCATACCAGTACATATCCTTTTGGTGTTTCAAACACATTATTTTGCAATTGGGTACCTGTAAGTAGCAGACTGATGAATTAGTCATAACCAGTAATTAAACTAAGGACTTTAAGGCCCGATTTTTCAATACTCAGATAAGCTTTATCCAACGAATAACATTCTCATTGTGACATATTTTCTTAGGAGAATCTGTCATTATGTCAAAACTATTAAATGAATAAATTTTAACTGACGATTGAAAAATCAGCCTTAAGTTCCCGAACGGACTCCAATTTCTTTTTATTGTTAGGTACTAAACCGGAGCATACGGCCAAACTGATGAAAAGCCGCCTCCGCAGCCCATAGAGGTTTGCGACACCACTCTTGATAGGTCACGCATAGGTGGCTGACTCTGAAACTTCACTTCAGGCTGCTGACAACAACGCTGTTTAGCAACTTAATTAGATAGGGTAATCATCATCCAGTAGGGTTACGGCCAGAATCCTAGCACTGTTTTGCTCAAAGGATGTGCAGGCTGATGATTGATATAATAATAAGTTCATAATTTAAAGAAAGTGAAGTTTGACATACACAAGTTTCTGCAACGGGGTTGAGCTCCACATAAGGATCGTCTTCTGGCGGGTCTGCTTGTTCAACAGTGTCCCAGTACCACGCGCGAACGCAGCCATCCTGCCCTATAGTCGTCACCTCATCACCCGCGGGGCTAAGCATAAACTGTATCTGCGAAACAACAATTGCAAAAATTAGCAGCCGTACTACAGAGGTTTTATTTAGGCACGAACAATGTATTTTAGCCCGCTTTAAAGCAATGTCCCAATAAAAATAGAACTGTATCTTCAGTTCTCAATTTTCAGCTTAAAAGATGAGTGGATGAGTGCTAGGTAGAAGTCTGCTGACAGAGCGAAACGTCTGCCCACACCCCATTAATCATATTTATTGTGACATGGCAATGCTTCGAATGTATGTTAGCCTTTAATACCCATAATCGTAACGAGAAGATATTTAGGAGATGCCGAAGTAATTGAAAATACTGATTTGCTACACTAAGTAGGTCAAAATTGGTTGGTCTAGAAAAATTTACTTACAACGGGCGCTTTATGACAAGTCTTTCTCCCACGTTGTGTCACTTCTACTTTGACTAGTCCAGCTTCCCAGACTAACACGTTACCCCATTCACATCCAGAAAGTACCTAAAATTTAATATAAAATTGGTATCATCATCATCTCAGCCAAAAGACGTCCACTGCTGGACAAACAGGTTTTGTGCTGCTCGCATCCAGCGGCTTCCCGCGACCTTCACCAGATTTTTTTTTATGTGTGTTCGCGGATAACTTCGTCGTATAAAAACCGATTTTGATGATTCTTTTTTTATAGGAAAGGAGATATCTCAAGAGTGGTACCATGATAAGGAAACTAGGATCTGATGAATCTTCGAAAATCGTAGTGGTGACTAGTGGTTTATTAATGTTTTCATTAAGTATTTTAAAGCACTACTATTTAATGAAGGTCTAGAGTCGATCTGATGATGGAGCCGAAAGACAGTCGAGGGAACTCCTCAACGATTTACAGTAATTACATGGTGTTTGGGCTTGATTAATTTGTATTGATGAAAATTTAGACCTAGATGGATTGTGACTGTCATTAGGGGTCTGATGATGAAAACGAAGGACAGTCAAGGGAACTCCTCAACGTTTTACAGTAGCTACCTTGTGTTTGGTCTTAATTGATTTCTATTGATAAGAACTTTGCACCCATATAGGTTATAAGTGCCATTACAAGTCTGATGATGGAGACCAATTGACAGTCGAGGGAATTCCTCAACGATTTACAGCAGTTACCTTTTGTTGGGCTTACTTCATACGGTTCAATATGCCAAAATGTTTAGTTCGTTCAAACATAATACCTAATTAAGATTGAAGTTTTACATAGGAATACCACTACCTACTAGGCCGTCGTTTCCTCATCCGAGAAGCATCCTTGTTAGGTCTACGTCTACCCATCACTAAAAATCGTAAAATAAAATATTTTTTAACAAAAAAACCAACTTCAAAAAACAGGAAACTTATAAAATAAAAACAGCTCTAAAAAGCAAGAAAAAATATTGAAATCATATTATTAATTACCTAGATACGCATGTCAGTTTAAAAAAAATTCTACTGAAGTCGGGTGGGGCTTTTACAATAAAAAAATGGAGATAATGGAACAACTATAAAAGTTTAAATGATACAAAATTGTCTTCAAGCCTGACATGCTTATCTAGGTAAGTAATAATATAATTTCAATATTATTTCTTGCTTTTTAGAGCTGTTTTTACTTTTTTAAGTTTCCTGTTTTTTAAAGTGGGTTTTTATTGTTAAAAAATATTTTTTTGATCCCATTGTAAACATGTAAGTTCTTACTTTTTCATCAGGCATTGGGTAAACACCAAGCACATCACAAATTTCTGTTTTGCCGAATCTTCCAAGTTCTCCTTTTAATTTGAGGCCGGTGAATGTCTCTGCCATTTTCCAAAATTTTATGTGAGCAGCACCTATAGAAGAAGAAAGTATTATAACAGATGTAGTTTTCCTCAGAAGGAGAAGCAGCAGCGGATCGGATCTGAATAAGTTTTGGTAAATGGGATTGTATAAAGAACGACACAGACATCAAAGTACGATAGATTGGAAAATTTATATATTTTAGATGTGAAGAAAAAAATAAATAATAAAATATCTTCAAAACCCGAGTGTGAACTTTCTTCTTTACTAAGTGGCTGGTAGTACTATACTCTATATATCTATTATCTATATATATCTATTATCTTTTCAAGTACGCAGTACGCTTCAAAACGTAAAGGTAATCTTTGGATACCGTTGTTGGTTACACAATTAATAATAACTTAGTATAAAAAACCCTTTGTAATAATAACCGTTTGTTATCCGAAAAAAAATAAAATGAAAATAAAATAAAAATAAAATAAAATAAAAACGATTTGCTTATGATGTAACCGACTTGACTACTAGACTTCCGAAAGCGTAGCAAGCGACTGAGTAAAACGTAAAACTAAATTAAATGAGCAAAGGGCAATGAAAGAAACGTCCCCACCGTCCAACAGATTTCAAACAAGTGTCATTTGAAACAACTGTTAGAATAGAGAATTTTTTACTATGGTGACATATTTCAAATACGTTGGGTTTGGTAGTTGGGAGGTTAGGTAAGGTTAGGTAAGGTTAGGTTAGGTTAGGTTTTTCACTGGGATTTTAGTGGGTCGGCCGCACAATATCTTAGGTCAACCCCACATGCCCCCGCGGGTAGCCCCGACCTGCGGAATGATTCAGTAGGGAATATTGCCCAGGAAAAAGTTAGGTTAGGTTATCTTTTTTATATATTTATTTTTTCTTTTTCACTCACTCATTTATTTAGTGTGCAATAAAAAGGATTAGAATATGGCGATCTTAATAATGTTTTCATTTAAGGTAATTTTTATTTTACAGTATCTAACAATTAAAAAAAAATGTTTTTATTGTAAATTAACCCAATAGTTTTTGCAACTAACACAGGTACTTAAGACTTTTTTGGGTCCCAATGAACAAGTTTACACGTATCCCATGACTGTTGTAGGGTGGGGACGGGGCTCATACAAAACCCGTCATGGTCCTTTGGAAAGGGGTTTAGGCAATATTAACAATTTTATTTTGATTTATTTTTTGTAAGTACCTACTAGTATAATGTATGTATGTTCCTTAAGTTAATATTAACTTATTAGTTACATACCTGTTAACTGGTTATTAATTGAATCGAGTAAAGTTACGTACTATCTACTTAATAAAATTAAACTTAATATGTAACTGTGCAAGGCGCCTTTCTCGGATTGTTAGACATAGGCCTCACCCACGGACCTCCATGACAAACGGCCCAGGGCCAACAGGTCGGTGGTTCATTAAATTACATTTAGTAAATTCATTTAATTCAGGAAAGGGTAAGATGTTGGAATGATAAAATAATTTTAATTTAAAAATGCTCATCAAGATACCTACATTTCATTAATAATTATTCCATAATGAAATACCACTATCTACGTTACAAATTACGTAATAATAACTTATTTGTTATAAGTTAATAATACACTTTTATCTACACTAATGTTGTAACATTCTACTTATGTTTCCAATACTTGACTTATAATTACTACTGTTATAGCGCAGACAACAAAACACTCAATTTAAGCAATTTCACATGATGGTATAATATCCACATCGATATCGTAAAATCTCATTATAACATCAATAAAACGCGACCAATTAACCTGGCGAGCCTTATGTCAAAATCCTCATACAAGTTGTATAAAATTTTAATATTAGGCTGGCTTTTGAAAACAGTTGGGTTATACGTGAAAACTTCGTCGAAACTACTAAACTTACATACACAAAACTCTTTGGTAAGATCTTGTGCCAATTAAATAAAAAAAGAACAGCGCGCGCTCGCTCCTGATTGGCCCTGCGCGCGCAGCTGCGCTCTCATTGGTTAGATTTTAATGGCGGCAAGTTCACTGTGACAATACACGTACGCGTGAATTTAATGTTTCACAATGTGTTTTGTTTTTAAAATACAAATTAAAAGTTAAAAAGGGACAGCGACGATGATATTTGTACGCCTCCGGATATTCTAGAATTGGCAACAAAAGTAACTCACAATCTTTTGCCAGAAAAATCTAGAAAATTATATGAAAAAGAATATAATAACTTTTTGGCATGGAAGATCGAAAAGAAAACTACATCATTTTCTGAAAATGTCATTCTTGTGTATCTCAAAGACCTCTCCGACAAATTCAAGCCATCTTCTATGTGGGCTAAATATTCTATGCTAAGTCCACACTGAGTATCTACAACAATATTGATATCACGAAGTATTCAAAAGTCATAGCGTTCCTGAAACGCAGTTCAGAAGGACACAAGGAAAAAAAGTCCTTGACGTTTACATCAGGTCAAATAAAGATGTTCCTGAAAGATTCACCAGATATTTTGTATCTTTTTGAAAAGGTAAGTGTATTTTAGTTCTGTTATTTAATCTACCTAGTACTTACGTACTACACACGCAAGTTAACTACACACGCAAGTTATCTAGACACTCCGTTTCAGCGCTTTGTGTATAAATTAGGTAGTAGGTACCTACACTTTACTACTTCATAAATCATAGATTTTGCCTTGGCTATGTACCTCAAGCTTATTATATCGTTTATTGTTACAGGTTGCACTAATCTTCGGCATAATGGGGGCATGCCGAAGGCAAGAGCTATACAACATCCAGTTCGATGAAGTCTCTAACATAGACGACAGTACAATCATGGTGAAAGTTTCGAAAACAAAAACGAAAATAGATCGTTCTTTCGTTGTGATGGGCAACTGCTATGCCGTATGTAAAAAATACATGGAACTTCGACCCACCCCCTGTCGAAACCCTGCCTTTTTCTTGAGCTATAGATCGGGGAAGTGCGTCGATCAAAGAACTGGTATTAATAAATTTGGTGCTCTGGGAAAAACTATCGCAAGTTTTTTGAATCTGCCTAACCCAGCGTTGTACACGGGGCATTGCTTCCGGCGCACCTCGGCGACCCTTCTCATAGATAGCGGTGGTGATTTGACCGCACTGAAACGACACGGGGGGTGGAAGTCTTCTACTGTGGCTGAAAGCTACATTGATGAGTCTTTAATGAATAAAATTCAAGTCTCAAATACGATCTTGAACAGTATAGAAAACAAGACGAATGAAGTAATTATAAATATTCCAACTCCGTCTACGAGCTCTACTGCTTGCCCCGCGACCGCTACAGCTGCTGGATCAATAATTAACATTAACTTTCAAAATTGTACCATCCAAAATTTGAACAATTATTATAAATAAACTATTGTCAGCTTTTACTCTTGTTGTTTGACTAATTGCATTAGTGAAGATAAAGTAGGTTTTAATACCCTTCATTATATGACAGTTGCATAAACTACTATTAAACTTTCGCGTTCCATTATGCACACATTAAATTGCATCGTCGGTCGTAGTCGTGGGCAGGACCAGCGACGACGACCGATGCAACTCGGTCGAAACGTTGGGTTTAAAAGGTATGCTTAGAATGCCTATATTATGTACTTTTGCGTTAAATCCCGTTGAATGTGTGCAAAAGTTAAGAAATTATGTGAATTATTATCATTTAAATTATCAATTCAAAAATGAATTAATAGTGCAGTTTGTGACGAACATCCCCAAGAGCCCGCCCACTTCAATCTGATTGGCGCGCTTAGTTCTTTTGACCACATTTTGGTACCTACGCAGGCCGTACTGCGGCAGGCAGATTAAATAGCGAAGATGCGACATTTAGCAAGATAGCAAGACCTATCTATCAGGCTGCACAAGTTGATGAACTTGGTAATTATTTTTTGAAACTTACGACTTTTACCGCCTCTTTAGTCTAGTGGTTAAATCATGGTAAGCCCTGTCTGAGAATCCAGAGGTCCCGGTTTCGATTCCCACAGAGGGTACCTACGTTGTAATTGGTTTGGTTGGTGGAAGGGCTCGTTATAAGTCCGCCTAGCAAGCTACAACCATCTTAACTAAGGCTCTCGTCATACAATGTTGAATCCAAGGTTGGTGGGTCAACGAGACGCCGACGGACGTAGAGAAAGACGTAATGAAATTAACCAATGAATAATAATAATGAAATTAACCCTAGTTATTATGCACCTATGTATGACACACCATCAAATCGGGTCTCTCGGAGGACGGAGATTCGTAGGTAAAAAACTGTTCTCAGAAATGTTTACAAATTACTCTCTACAGTTGATAAGCACGGCCATTTTGTTAACACCGGCAATGAACTCAAATCTGTCTCTCTCTCAAAAAAGCTGACTGCCAGGGCTACCACAGCGTAATTTCTTTTGAAATCTTAAAAAAGCTGTTAATCTAAAATGATCTATTTTTAAGGAAAAGTTCTTAGACAAAAGTTATTCACTATCATGTATACTTTACCCTCCTTTTGGCTTAGTACACCGTTCCGACTAACGTTGTATAAGAGATACCTATGTACATTTTCCCAATCCAAATGCTGCCATTAAAAATAATAAAATATAAGAACCTGCTGTAGTCAGCTGCCCAGGACAATAAGGTGAGAACATGACACCGTTGACGTCAAACGTGAAGGCGCTGGTGCGCAACAAGATTCTGTGACGTTTCCAGTTCCATATGGTCAGGTTGTAGTCAGGTTCCTTGCCAACGGATGCGAGAAGTTCGCCGTCAGGACTGAAAAGATTGTCATTGTTATGGATGAGGAGTAGGTACAGTGGCAATGATGTAGTGGCTAAAGGTGGAATAGAGTGACCGATTGGAGGTTTATGGAACTATCGAAAATGTAAAGCAAATTCTAAATTTCGATACCCAGATATTATTATGAGCAGTTGCACGCAGTTTGGGTTGCAATGTTGCAAATTGAGCAACTTTTATCGCATTTTGCCACCTTAGTTGGTTGCGGCCCGATCTCTCATTGCCTGCGCATCAACCTATCCAAAACTGTCAAATTTCTTTAATAAATGTTCAACCAATAACCATAGCCTTAGACATATTATACTTAGTTCAAAGTGTACACACGGCAGATCAACCTACCCAAACCTGTCAAATTTCTCCAATGAATATTATAATCCTTATTACCAAAGAATAAAGTTCAAAATTGATTGTAGAAATTTTACAGTTATGGATAGGTTGATCTGCCGCCGTGTGCATTAAGGAAAATTGACAGTTTGTGGTAGTCAGATGTGCAGGCTTTTTTTTTTTGAGAGATTGCTGATTGGTTTTTTAAAAAGTGCCGCAGTGTGTTAAAGCTGCCGCATGAAATATGCGGTACTTTGTCAAATTTTAATAATAAAAATAAACTTAAGGCCTATACTTTCTTGGTAACTTAAAAAATAATTAGTATATTTTGTTACCTTATTTCCTTAGTAGTAACTTTAAATTATATAAGTACTTCTTAAACGTTTTTTGTTAAGAGTGTTGTGAATGTAGTCGCATTATGACAAACCTTAGTGGTTTAACAATGCGACTACAAATATAATTGTTATTATGTATTTCTTATCTAATAAAAAAAAAGTATTTTGAAGCCATACCTAAAGTCCATAATGGAGTAGGCATTGGTGGTACCATCGCGCAATACAGCATCGATGTCCATTTGTGGCCATGTGTAGAGTATGATCAAGGGATCGCGTTCGCCTTCTCTCCCTTCCGCAATTGCTATGCGATAGTTCGGGTCCTTCCTATAAGACTGGAATCAACAGGAATTTATTTTTATATTGTAAATTGAATTAAGAGTTTAAAATCAATATTGAAGACAAATATTTTTTTTAAAACGCTCCCTTGGTTCTACGATTATGTTTGCTAAAGGAAATAAAATTAATGGTTTTAAAAGAATAAAAAAGTAGAGAAATGACACTCTTTTTTAGTAGATAAGCACCTGGTCCTCCTATAATATAAGAAGCTTTTCCATAGCAAAATGTAGTTATCTAAATCTCTTGTAGTTACCAATTTATTTAATTATGCTTTACTAGCGGCCACTCGCGGTTTCACCCGCGTGGTTCCCGTTCCCATGGGAATATCGGGATAATAAGTATCCTATGTGTTAATCGAGGTTATAAACTATCTGTAGGTATGCCGAATTTCATCCAAATCCATTCAGTAGTTTTTACGTGAAAGAGTAACAAGCATCCATCCATACTTACAAACTTTCGCGTTTATAATATTAGTAGGATTAAAAATTTTAACAGATTCGGTGCTTGCAGTTTTATTAAGCTTTATAAAAAAACTGGTGCTTAGTGCTTATTTACATTGAAACAGTTCTTGTCTCCTGGTAAAAAACTAGGAATTTTACAAATTCCCGTTTGCATTAGTGATCAATAGGCAAATAAAACTTGCATTAGGCGAGCGCCTAGTGCGCTTGTGAAGGAGCCCACATTTTATTAGCTACCGAAGATCAATCTAAAGATGGAAGAATATAGTTTTGGCCGACCGTACAGTGACAGACCCCACAGAGCCACCAGTAGTGGATCTCCTGAACCAGGTCTGCTTGGTGTTGACATCCATAAAGGTGATGATACTACCCGCCGTCCAGCATACCACAGACTCGTCGCATGCGCACAGGTTGAAATATTTGTGGCAGTTGTACCCGTATGAGTATCTTTGCTTAAAATAAGGAATAAAATTTCTTACAGTGGCGATGGTTTAAGTTAGTGTTAATTACGTTAGTTGCTCTTAGATAATAAATGAGCAACTTACACAAAGCTGGTCATTGGATGAGTTACCAAAAAAATATCATATCGAGCTCGTCGTATTCGTTAACAACCACCAATCAGTACTGGACTGCGTGTAAAGCCCGTTCTCCCTATAGGTACCCAAAGGGAAGGCTTGTACTTGTACCCCAGCAGTGGGGTCATAAAATGAGCTGTTGATTAATTGCCATAAAAACCCGATAATACATTTTATTATTATTGTATCAAATAATTAGCTTGGCCCCTTCATATCTTATCTGATACTAGTGACGATAAGGCCGAAAGGTGATACTGGTACCTACTGGTGGTACTTCACCCAAAATCCTTAAACACCGAGGCACTGGCTTACCTTATCTCTTATTACCAGAATCTAACAATGCTTCTAACAGATGTTATGTCGACAGACTTAGTTAAAATAAGATGCAAAAACACAAATGTTGAAAAAATTTCCACGAGCAGGGTTTGAACCTGCACCCTTCTGACATACCGGGTCAGGTGCTCTTCCAATTGAGCTATCGTGGTTCTAACCAGCCCGCCGAAATTATTCAACACTATTTACTTTTTACTTTGAAAGCCAAAGGCGCCCATTCAATGTTAACAACTACCGTCATTAACATCCGATCATAATATTTTTACAAATACTAAAGATCAGTTAAGAAGTAGGCAAGCTATTTATAAATGTTTATATAATTTTTAACGCAAATTTTGTTGCGAACAAATTACAAAAACACAAATGTTGAAAAAATTTCCACGAGCAGGGTTTGAACCTGCACCCTTCTGACATACCGGCTCAGGTGCTCTTCCAATTGAGCTATCGTGGTTCTAACCAGCCCGCCGAAATTATTCAACACTATTTACTTTTTATTTATTTTGTTCGCAACAAAATTTGCGTTAAAAATTATATAAACATTTAAAATAAGATTGTTGTAAAAACCAGGTGCACTTAAAATGCCACCGACAAAAGTCGCTGAGACTCGAACCCAGGACCCTTCAAGGTCTGCGACCAGTTGTTTAACGACGGGACCACTTGAAAGAGGCGGCATTTTAGCCGACTTCGGCGTCGAATTTCAAAAATTTCCAGAATTCGCCATAATATTTATTATTTTACTCAACATCATCATCATCATTATCAGCTCATTTTATGTCCCTATTGCTGGGGCACGAGCCTTCCCTACGGATGGATATAGAAAACGGGCCTTAAACCACCACGCGGGCCTAGTGCGGATTGGTGGTTGTTAACGCCTGCTAATGCAGCCGGGACCAACGGCTTTACATGCCTTCCGAAGCACGGAGGAGCTCGAGATGATAAATGTTTGGTGACCCAATGACCGGCCTTTGCGAAAGTTGCTTAACCTCAGTACTCGCAGACCCGGCGTGTTAATCACTGCGCCATCGAGTTCCTGAACTTTTACTTAACTCAACCTGATTAAAAGGATACTCAAATTCAAATAAGTTCAAGGGAATAGTGGAGTCTAAAGTGTTGACGGCACCAGACAAGAAGTCGTCTGGATCGTATTCAGTGAGAATGGACTCTTCTTCTACTTCTTCCTCTTCAAGCTCTTCAACTACTGGTTCTGGAATGGGTAATTCCTCTTCTTCGCCTTCACCTAAAGAATCACAACGTTAGTGGAGTGGCTACAAACAGTCGGGTTATGTGTTCAATGAGACTCTGGGACTGAACTGTCGAACCACTGTCGAAACAGAGCTCGCGGTCGTGGGCTCGAATCTCCAAGGAGACATTTATGTGGTTGACATTACTTGAGACAAGTACTATCATAAAATTATGATTATTAATTATCAGATAGATGATAGATCTCGCTGCGTTCATTCATCTAAGTTAATTATATTAGCGCAGGCTCCGACCTCCAATATTGTCTATTATAAGAAATAACATTTGAAAATATATCAAGAATATTTAAGAATAATTAATAGATAGCTTATCAGTTGGAACTTAAAATACTTTCTGCAGATTTTTAAAATTGTTTTTCGTTTTTCCGCTTCTGTAAGTCGAAGTTAATAATACTTACCCAGAGGTGGAGCAGGTTCTTCATTCGCCATTATTTTTCAACAGTTAAATAAAAATCTAATTAAAATCTTAATATTAATTACTTTTCGATTCAAATTCTAAATTAGCTTTCAATCTTATCCTTTTTTCTTACAATCGTTAAATTTCCTAATGTAATAAACAAAGTTTGTTGCTAAGTAACCATAAGAAACCATTAATAATAAAAATCTATAAATTCAAAAAAGGTTTAAAATAAGCCGTTCGTCAGATTAGCTTCATTGTTCTGAGAATTATAATTTTGCATTATGTACTATTTAAAAATAGCTTACGTTTGGAATCGGTTAATCTGTGTTTGTTCCGGTCATGTAAAGTTTATTTTAAATAAACAAACAAAACAAGGGCATGAAAATGAAGGAACATGAGCTCGATAGCACCATAGTGGTTAACGCGCCCGGTTTGCGATTGCTGAGATTAAGCAACTTTCGCTAAGGCCGGTCATCGGATGGGTGACCAAAAATATTTCATCTCAAGGTCCTTCGTGCTTCGGAAGGCACGGAAAGTCGATGTCCCGGCTGCATCGCGAGGTGGTTTATAGCCCTTTCTCTCATCCATCCATGGGGAAGGCTCGTGCCCCAGCAGTGAATTTTCAAAGAGATAGGGGACAAAATTTCAGACTCAGTATAACTTTCAATGTTTATCATCAATACAAAAATATCCAATAGTTTGACTTTATGGGCTTGATTCATTTGCCTTAGAGAAGTTGGAGATAGAATAAAAACCTACTGTCACTCACCTTGACATTTTTCTTTTGACATTTTTCGACAGCTTTGTTTTGTTTGTTCGGTTTGTTCGACATCGACTTGAAGTCACTCACTCACACTCACACAAAACTTTGCAAAGTTTTGGACTATGAACTTTTGACTTTTCCTCTTTATTTAATTTTGTTGTAATTATTTTAACGTTTTTTATACCTTGATAATGGAGCAGCCATATCGAAGAGCTGTGCTAAACCTGTACAAAACGGTATATTAATCTGACGTACTGCTACATACAGTAAATGTTCAAACAAAACATAACAAATTATCAGTACCTATTTACGTAGGCATATAATTTTGTAAAATTAATATTATTAAGTATTATCTCCTCTTTTCAGTTACTGTTCCTGGGCAGAGATTGGCCTCAAGGTTACGACTTGTTTAGGAAGAGGTTGCACAAAGTATTTACTAAAAACAGTGAAGAGACGGACCTGGAGAAGATTAAAACCATGATCAAACACGGAGACTTCGTTGCAAAAGAAATAGAAGCTCTATATAAACTGAAAAAATATAGGACAATGAAAAGACGTTATTATGATGATAGTGCCTGAGGTCAGTGTTTATTTTTATTTAAGACAAATAATTAATCGGGTTATCAGATCACTTCACCATATTTATTTATTTAAATAGTGTGATCAGTATTTATTTCTTATTAAACAAATGATTGTTTATAACCAATTCAACAAAAGACTTTACCTTGTTTATTTAAAATAGGGTGGTCAGTGTTTATTTTTATTTAACAAATAATTAATCAGTTTATCAGATCACTTCACCCTATTTATTTATTTAAATAGTGTGATCACTATTTATTTCTTATTAAACAAATGATTGTTAATAACCAATTCAACAAAAGACTTTACCTTGTTTATTTAAAATAGGGTGGTCAGTGTTTATTTTTTCAACAGATTATCCTATCAAGTTATTTATATCAATATATCTATTCTGAAGGGGATTTTTGTAAACTTAAGTTTATTTTTAATTTTAATTGCAGCTCGGAACCTAGAGTAACTAAACTTTAAGGACAAAGAGTGGGGACCACAAAGTATGATTTGGTAATTAAATCTTTTTTAACAATACCTTTTGGATGAAATTATTTGTATGAAATATTAGAATACAATACCTATTTACCTATTTATTTATGATTGAAAAAGAAAAATTCTGTAACAACAAGATATACTTAGGTCTTATTAAATTTATGTGGGGCTTAAATCTTCTATCTAGGTATATTTAACTCAACTATATGAATAGAGTTAAATATCATGTGCTACTGCTTGTAATATACTTATAACATCATTGAGAGTGGGTATGTGAATATTAAATAATTAAATAAAAATTGTTCTTTTATGATACCTACCTATTTAGTCTTTTAGAAACAAACTTTAAAATTTTGTCAATTCCATGATTGTGTTTTAGGATTTAAGATATAAATCTGTTGTATAAATTTAATATACTTATTTATAATTAAGCGTAAATAAACTTGTTCAAAATTATTCTTATGTTTTTAATAAAAATATAATTAAATAAAACATCATCATCTATGTAATTATGTATTATAGACATTCTTCATAGTTTACATAATTCATTACTAATATAAACTTTAGGTAATAATACAAACAAAAAATTTACTAAATTATTTGACATAAACATAACATTAAACGAACAATGATTTTTATTCAAGTGGCAAGTGATATGACAATTGTTTAGTTATATATTATTTTAATATATATTTTAAGAATATATACATGACAAATCTACAATAACAGCATTTAAAACAAAAACAAATCTATACTATCATTAGGGTATGTGCAAAATATGGGCAATGAAGATAAGATAAACCCTGCATTCTTGTATGTAAATACTTAAATAAAGTAAAGAATTAGTTATATTTTCTGCACTCACAAAATTAAGCGAACTGCAACGTTAAACAAATAGCATTCAATACAACAGCTCAACACGTCAATACAAACTTTTATGTACATTAAATATGCATAGGATTATGTTTGTTGGTCATTGTGGCTACCTCGTAACTTTATTTGTTTCAACATTACAAAAATTATTAATAGGTAATTTTAGATTGTCAATTAATGTATAGAATGATTAATTATTCAGGAATCTTTATTGATGCTCATCAAGAATCTTAAATGTATTGTTACGAGGTAGACCACTAGTCCTGTTAATGTTTTCTAAACTTTCAAATGTTTCAACTGGCATTAAATAAGTCTTAGCTAGACTGTGTTTTTTTTTAATTTATTTTTTTGTTATAGTACAAAAATACTTAGTAACGAATAGTTGTTACTCAGTATTTTTTTAAAACATAGCATCAACTTCATATGCCAGTTGAAATACTAAGATATGGTCACAAAACTACTTAGCTATTTGATTGTATGTCAGAGATCAAATTGTAAATTATTTTCTATTAATATTTTCTTTCAGTATTCTAGCGATATTTCACATACTTCGTTAGTTCTTACGATTATACAAAATTTATTAAAAAGCATGTGGAATGTCTATTGTCATGCTAACGAGGCCCACCTCTAGATGTTGCGGCCTGAGAGTATAAAGTTTGAGACGTGTTCCAACAGATTCATAGACTTGTAGGACAAACCATACTAAAAATTAAAAATAAAAAATTAAATTAAAAATTATATAATAAACAATGTTTGTACCTTTTTAAGTTATTAATATTATAATAGGTATAATTTAAATCTAGTTCTACATTTGGAAGAAGTGAGTCATATTGGGTTACCAATCCAATTCGCTTTAGGGTTGCCTTTTACCAAAATCAACTTTGGTTGATGGCATCAGACTGGAAAAGTTACAGTATTGTGTCATACCTCAATACAACATTCGAGATATACCGATATATGAGAAGTAAATATATAATATACATGTTTTCTTTATTTTTAAACCTACTCCAAAACATTTTGCACATAATACAAGATCTATCTATGTTAGTGTTAGTGTAGTAAATAAAAATGTGATAGAAAATTAGTTAGCGAAATAGAAGTTCAGTAGTTACATATTCCATGCCGAAACGTAACTAACTTAACAATGTCACAATTAGCTATGAATCTGTTGCAATTTACTAATAAATACATTCTATATTACATTTTAACGTAATTATATTTATTGTTAAATACAGTACTTGAACCACAAGTCTATACCCTACTTGTTCGTGATGGTGCACTTCTAATGTACTTAAAGCCCTCCGATACTCCTATACGTAGATATATCAAGTGATCGTGAAATTTAACATGTGATTACATTATATACACAATAACACATAGTTTTGAGATCAACAACAGTCAAGCTTTAGCTAAGATGTATGTATATATGTATTTTTTACTTATATAGATTTCACATTGAAATTAGAAGAATCCTTAATTTTATATTTAAGTATCTAAACATAGTTTTAAATTAACGAATGTTTAACCAAACTGACTTATAATGTATGTTGCAGTCAAATCGCGAGACGATTAAAACTTTGGAACTATTTAACAATACTTCATTATGTTTATTTTTTATTTGACTAGTTTCGATGATACCACTTTGTTGTTATAGGGTCCATTACATTCTTTATTAGGAATTTAAACAAAATTAAGGTTTAAGTACCTTAGATCTTTAAAGAAAATGATATACATATAGAGAATACACGTTTGGGGTAAACATTATAATGTACGTTTTTGTGGGTAATTAATATATTTTTAATCAAAAGGTGTAAAATAAATGTCATGTCTTAAAATAATAAATATTAGATACCTATATGATAGGCCTATTGTTCCTCAAAGGAAGAGAAATTGATAATTTTTCCAAAACTAAGTATTCGGTCGCAGATTAATTAAATTAGTTTTCTCTAAATATACGTTTATAGACAATTTCTCTTCTATAAAGGAACACTTTTTTTTACAATAAAAGGGTATCAATACTATAACACTTACTTTTTAGTAAAATAGAATGTAATAATTTTAACAGGATTCAACTTATTTACATAGCGTTAGATATATGGGTAAGGTATTTTAAATTATATCCCCGTACATAGCTTATGTTATGCAGCAAACGCTTTCTAGATATAATATGTAGGTATTTAATAATCAATAACACATTTTCAATTTTTTAACAAAGCCGAAGTAACCATGTGTTTAGCGATTTTGTTAAATTACATTATTTTAAAAATAAATTTTTACGACTGACTGATTATGCCTGAAAGTAGCAAAGGAAAACTAGCAGCGTTACATCCTATGCCCCTTCACAACACTATCTAACATATTGCCAAACGAACCTCACAACTATTTATATATAGCAAGATACGAGTATTGATCATCGAGGTCATTGAGGTGAAGTAGACAATGTTGTACATGGTACAAACATTAAAGAACTGTTGTAAACTAAAATAAATGCTTATGCAAAATACAGCAAATTATTCTACATTACTTTTAATTTAAAATGACGTCAAGTGAAGGTATTTCAATTTCGCTTAATACCTATTGACGGAGAGGATCGTCACAATTTTTAACATATTATTATCACAATGTTCAAATAGGATGAACACAAATTAATTAATAATTTAATAAAACGAATATACAAGCGACATAACCAATTTTTAAACCAGCTAATTAATGATAAAGTAAAGAGGGCCGTAAATTCTTCACGCTCGAACTCCCTGGAACTGATTTTGTTCTGAAATAAAAATAAACATGAATAAACATACTAGGTACTGAGTTATTGACTGCGCCGCCGCCGCTTCGAAACAGTTTGGCGCCCACCGTGGTGTGTAAGGTCTCATTATTTTGCTTTCAAAAATGTTCTACTTTTAGAATAGTATATTCTATGAAATAATACAGTATAATATTGTGTAAAATATGTACAATAAAATATAAATTGAACTATTAGTAACTATATTAATGTTTAAGAAGCTCATAATTAGCTGTACCAAAGAAAATTTTAACTAAGATATCGGATCACAACAACGTAATAATATGAAGTAGAGATAAGAATCCGACTTAGTGCAAAATAAAGGATCGACAAAAGTTTAGTTTAAACGAAATAGGTTGATGCTCACCTCAGCATTCTCCTTAATCTTTCTTCTCTCCATCATCGGGGTCCTTAAGAGTGTGCCACTGCGCGATTGGTCGCCGCGGGCTGGCCAGCATATCAGACCAATGGCGTAGCTCCGTACCCGACGCGTTGTAGCCCAGCACCACCTTGCCGATCGGCTCCGATGTCCCGATACGATCGTAGTCCACCACCGTTACCACTAAATTCACTTTCTGGAGTGCAAATCAAGATATTAAGCGGATGATGTTTTGTGTAGCTTTGGTCGGTATTGCATGATGATTGTGGTTGCCCTAATGATCAGGCTAAATGTAATTCGAGGATTTTTGTAGTCAAAGCAACTAGCGATCTGTATTTGGTGATCTATCTGAGAAATGGGCAATACAGCGTGATAATTTAAGGCAGTTCAAGAAGATTAGTTGTTTTAACCGTTTTGGCTACAGAAAATCGGTCTTGGCAGACTGTCTGTGATAATAATGAAGATGACTGTCGAAGCATTCATTGCCAAATGACATTAGACATAAGACAGTAGGCATTTTTACAAAGCTTTGTTTTTTTGTCCTTTGATCCAGTTTCATAAAGTGATCCATAGTCCCAATAGGACCTGCTGAAGACCCACCCTACATATAAAATGAATCTGGTCACTAGTGCTATCATTATCGTTATCGTTATTTTATATTTATTTAATTCAGCTTTAGTGCAGCAACTAGAACTTACAAAAAAAAAAAAAATCTTTTTATACTTATATCGAACTTTTAGATTTTCTTAAAGCCGTTTTTGGTGAATATATTTAAATAAATGTAGATTTATTGATATGTATGATTAAAATTTTATTTCAAATAAATAGTTTCCCCAATCGACATAAAATGCAAACACATCAAAGATGAGAAGTGAAGTGTTTTCTTTTTAATTTTCGAATTTAAAAAAATAAAAGCTTGTTTAATGTTTCTAATAACATATCCGTAATTATATTGTTACTGACTTGTCTGCGTAAACACTCGTACCTACCCATAAATATAAATAGGTACTTGAAATATTATAGAAACCTTACCTATCTAGCAAACTTCAAGTTTATATTATTTATTTCCTGATTAGTCGGTCAGTCAGTTTAAAGATAAATACATAATGGGGTAAAACAAAGTAGTTACCTGTTAGAACCTTGAATAACTTTAAAAAAAAAATCTAACTACACTTTTGTGACGTAAGTTGAAATTTATTGTGAGTAAATATTATATTCAAATATCAAATCTTTGATTTAATAAAGAGTAAAACGAAACTAAATAAATTTAAAGAGTTTAGCGATTAAATGAGTAGGTCATATAACTAGAAAATTTGCCTGTTTAGTTATAATAGGATATATAATATAATAGTAATTCAAATTGTGATAAATGTGAGATTTAAATTGAAAGTAAAACACTGCGTTAAATTCTGAGTTATAGGTACTATGTTGATAAAATTAATTAAATAATTATTTCGTCACCATTGTACCTAATAGTCAATAATAACACATGCGGGTTACAGTGAATATTAAAAAAAAACATTTGTCAGTATGTACGTAAAATTAAGTTGGGTTAGCAGGGAACATGCCATTCACTTCGAACTAACAAGCGCATTATATACTTACATCGCATTGGGAGACAAAGCATAGGTTGAAGTAGGAATTACGTGAAAATATGAATAAAAGATTTGATGCAGAAGAAGAACGAGGGACTGGATTCCTTAAACCATAAGTAATTACAATTTGAAGTCACCAAATTGTAATGCAGTTACGAGGGGAGATTATAAAACACCACTTAAACAGTTGCTCTTTAAATTTATTAGAGCCAATCTTAATATAACCCCAGAAGCCTGAAAACCTCTAGCTGAAACAACTTGTTGCAGATAAAGGTCAACACCTCGCCGATATTATGAAAAGTTTGGCTTTAAAAATATAAAGAAGGATATAGGATTGCAGACGGGCATTTATAGTGGGATCAGAGACAGACGAAAGATTTTAGGAACAGCAGACATGGCCAACACAATACTAAATATACTAACCACAAGCTAGCTAATGACAACATTAAAACACAATGACATACAAAAGAACAGAAAAAATAAACAAATAATTATAACTGAGTAGCTTGAACTTTTTTGTGTTTCAAAGGCTAGCGTTTTTTAAGCACCGGAACCATTGATAAAGGCACTTTGCTATGTAGTTATTTATCACATTGAGTTTCAACAAACAACAAAACAAAAAAACAATGGAACAAAATGTAATGATTAACATTAAACCATTCACATAAATAACAACACACATCTGTCAAATAAGGAATAGGATTGGTATGGATGCAAGTGGTGTACGTTCCCAAATTCACAACATTAAATACACAACATCAAATTGCACATAGAATAGACAATTCCGAATGAACTGATGCACTCCAATAGTTGAATCGGTCGACGAAGTTTTTTTTATTTTGTTTTGTCATTTCATTCGGAATGTTGTCCGGTCTGCGTGCGGCGACATCGAATTTTGCAATCTCGGCTCGCACCTGTATTTGTTCGAATGGTACTTCAAAAGTAAATGACTCGTTGTAATAGGGATTCAGTGTACATTTCTTGATACTCGTCTTCTTCTTCTTGAGACGTTTGCCGTTTTGCATGAGTGCTATCTTTACGTACGGATCTGTTGTGCAGGAACGGCGGGGCCGGATATGAAAAAGAAAATATATGTATTAGATTAATGTAACCCATATGCAAAAATAGATAATAATGGTTATGGATAACGTAGGGACTTATTTTCGTAGCTCCCCTCATTACTCTGTGCGCTTATGTCGTTTGTGTGAGTTTCTAAAGATTTGTATGGTGATTTTGATTATCTGTCTGCGAGCTTTCGGGAACACAGTGAAATTTTGAATAAATATAATAATACTGCAACTATAAATACAAAAATAGTCTAAATTCATTAAAATTAGGCAGCTATTAGATAAGCGTGTAATATTCTCTATTTTAACTTCAAAATGAGTCAGATTATTTAAATAAGCACAGTATTACTAATAAATGTAAAGGTGATAGCAGTTTTATACTTTTGTATATTGTATGTGATGAAATTAAAGGCAGTGTTCTATATAAGTAGTAAATGATAAATAACAACATAATATTGAGCCCTGTGACCTACTGCTTCAAATGTGTATCTAGACATATCTCCATAATACGAATGACAATAAACAAATATTGACTACATGCGTTAAATAAAATAATGAGTGACTCTTCTATCCTAAAGTAAATTAAATGAAAATACACACCGTCATGTGACAATAATATTCAAAGTAAACATTACCCTAAAATCCCTGTGGAATTAGATATTAGTGTTATCAGTGTATTGTAAATTAGCCGAGCACGAAACTGCAACGGTTAGCGATAGCAAGACAGCGAGGTCACCTGATAGGCCACCGACGTCCATTTTCTTCAGGTTCTTGGCTTCCAGAATTACAACTGTGAGTTTGCCGGCAGTTGGTACATATCGCAATGAGAAACAAATGTCTCCCAGCTTGTTGTCCTGTAACATATACATAAACTAGTTAATTGCTGTTTTAATAATAATTCTATAAGAAACATTGATATCTTCAACACGAAAATAAGTTAGCTAGGAATATCTATTTAAAACAAACAGTTTAGATTTTTTAAATTAAACTTTTGTTGTTAAAGTAGAAACTTACACCTCTTATGTATTTAGGTTTCAATAAATCCTAGATTTATTTGAACCCCGATAGTGCTTTGGACATTCTCTAGAGTGGAACTCATTGGGTGTGAAAGTACGTGGATAATAAAAGGGGAAAAGTAGTGTAAGGAATACTAATAGCGTTCAGAGTTCGAGTTTGAAAGCTATTTGTAAAACATAGAATAGAAATAATATATGGGCCATAAAACGCGGCTTAGGGTGGATCAGGGCACTCAAATCTTGTTACACGAAACAAAAATAAATGAACATAACAATAGCTCCGCGTAGTCACCTAAAAGCGTATTTATGGTCATTGGATTGGCGGCGCAGTATTTCGGTTATGCCAAACACAATTTTTAATAAGTTAATTGAGATATGTTTTGTTTGCAAAACTGAAACACTGCTCCGACACACGTGCTTAGGACGCATAGCCCAAAACAGTTGAGATAGCCTCAAACGGAATGGAGTTTGCATCTAATCATACGCACATATGACGAACACGTTCATTGCGTTACATATAACGTTTTAGCACATAGATAATTTTATCTAAGAACATGAAATTAAACACGATACATACACTTCTTAAAAAACATTTCTATAAGACAAACAAAAATAAAAATGGGTACATCAACGTTCATATCAAACCTAAATTTAAGCAATCATATTCCGCTGAGAATATATAGGTATTATATTGATAATAGATTATTTTATTGTTGTCATTACGATCTGTTGCCGAAATGAAGCCAATTATAAAATTTTGTAACACCCAGCTCAGATCATCATTAAATATACGTGCTCACCTTTAAAGTCCTTAAGTCCTCCCGGACTAAGCCTACGTGTGTATTATAAAATAAATGATGTTACCTTACAAGACGTTCCCTACTCTGCAAAAAAGACTAACCATTTTAGGAACAGATCGCAATATAGCTAATCTAATGATCCACATATACACACACATATACAATTAAATAAAAATAGAGAAATTATTCCATTGACTTTGTCAATTTTATAGTAGATAATGTTGAAATATGCGTTTTAGGTTCGATAATTTCTTTATTTTTGGTTATAGAAAGTTGGCACATAAATGGAAGTAGACACTGAAACACATCAATCTAAACATAGACACATTGCAAAACACAGAGACGATGAAGTGTATAGAGCTCTAAGCGTTTCGTTAGGTGCTTGAATTGTGTTCTTTGAGGAGTAAGAAATAGTAAAGACGACATGACGTACCTATTGACATATTTGAGAACACTATTCAATGTTACTTTGAATCTATTAAACATGTTATTAAGCTTCGTCATAGTTGAATTTCGTTACGCAACTGAGTTATTTCTATAAACATCATGATTAAAAATATGTAATTAATTTAATAATACACAACTTTAAAATAGATTTTAATGCAAAGTACCAACAACAAAGTAGGCAGCATGTTTTTTCAAATCTACTGTGCGCTCTATTAAATAAGAATTGGTAAGTAGGTGAAAGCGATGTCCGTTAAAAATTACATTAAAAACTGTTTTAAAAATTGACATAGAGCAGTAAAAGCGTACTTACTGACAGTAGGCTAAGTTTTTGTACGGTAGGAATTGTTGTTAGTTCACTTACAGTTGCGTAACAAAAAAGTTTATTGAATTAATGACTCGTATATGAATTTATATTACAATCTGTCTATGTATATCATAATTAGTTTGTTAGTAATACCATGCAAATGCTTCGGTTACGTGTTACAGGTGATTATTAAGTTGGCACTTTGTCTCGTCACTGCAATCTCTAACTGCAACAGATTTGTCATTATTTTATCATCATGATTAAGTACCATATATATTTTTAAAATATCAATAATTTTATAAAGAAGGTACCTACTGAAAGAGTACCCAAACAATCAAGTTTTGGATGAAATAATTGTAAATGTAAATATGTAAATTGTTTGTTATAACTATGTTATTGTGGTGCCAAAGTATAGCTTTGTTTTTTTATGAGTTGAACACGGACTGCTGTCCTCTAAATATAACACAGGAGCTTCTATTTATTAATTTAAATCTTCTAGTTTATATTAGAGAACAGCATTTTATGAATAAAGCACTATAGCTTAACAGTGAGATCCACAAAAAACATATAGCCAATTGTTACGAAGTACAAAAATATCCCTGAGTTGACATTAAATTTTGGAAAGTACTTTTGAATTTTTAGTTCATTGCTTGAATTGTCAATTCAGAGAAGGAACGAATATAACACATAAACGTTCATGCATCATTCCCCAGCCGCAATATAAAAATAAAAACAAAATGTTGGATGGATATTAAAAAAAAAACAAAAGAAAATATAATATGGTATGATAGGTGATAAGGTTAAGGTGAATACTTGTTGAAGTGGATTGTTTTTTTAAATGATGCCTCCTATGTCCTAAGAACCTATCCATATAGGTGTATTTCGGTATTTTTTTGCAACAATATTACAATCTTTGATTCAAGTTTGTTCTCGTTTACAAGTGGTGAATTTTTAATATATCAATTAAATCTTGATGTGTCTCAAAATAATACTTACGTGAATGATCATTTCGTTTTTGAAGCGGCATGCAAGATTGTTCAGGACACAATCAAACACAGCCAAGCAGAGCAGAGAAAATATGGAGAAAAAGAGAAAAACCAAGTAAATACATTTTTGCTGTCAAAAATAATTTTATCAGAAAATAAATGACGAATCAATCCACAATGAGGCGCCTTGACTTCAATGCACTGTAGTATTTAAATGCTATGATTGTAATGAGGCCACTGTTTAGAAATGTTAATGAAGATAGTAAGCCATAACCAGAGTTAAGTTATTCGGTTGAAACAAAAATATTACATGGTCAAGGTTCCTCTGTTAAAAAAGTGCAATAAAATTTTAAAATGTTTATATCATCCTTTCAAAAAGCGAAAGGGCAAGTTTATTACAAATTCCGAATTAGATAATGGTGAGAGCTGAACGTTCGTTGAGCGTTAGATATGAACCTTAGTGAGAAGGTAAGGATATACCTTAGCGAGATGAAAGGGATATTTTAAAAGGATGATATTTTTTTATAAAATAATGCTGTTCTGCCAAAACACAAATTAGAATGAGAGAAAGTTAACGCTAAGGTCAGTATGTAGGTAAGTAAATGTTGGAAACGTATGTGTCAGTAGTTGTGTGTTTTGCCAGTCTAGCCTAAGCTAATAAAAAAGATAAAGTAGTATTTTTAATTGATACTTTAAAACGTATCTGTTTCTGTTGCAATCTTATTGCTAGATCTGTGCAATCATGGCATTAATGTAGATACCTAGTATATTGTTTCGTGTGAGTCTGAAAAGGCTGTTGATGTGACCTGGGTGTAACTGTTAACACTTATAGTTAACTTTATCAATTGCATTTTTTTGCAACGAGCCATCGTTGTTGTGACCATGTAGCATTAATGATAAAAAAAAATGTTACAGATACCGCCTTAAAAATAAACAAAGAATAAGGTCCGAATAGTTATTCCGTGTTTTGTTCCTGTCATCTAAACCTCATTTCAAATTAGAGTTAAAGAGACAAAACACGGAATAACTATTCGGACCTTATTCTTTGTTTATTTGTAAGGGGGATAGTGTTTACATTAAAACGATCATGACCGTTTACGATATAAAACATTTCAATATTCTTTGCTTAAAAAGCCATAATATTAAGAATAGAAGATATTTTATATACGTATGGATCTGTATTTTAACTATATTGTAGGTTAAGCTGTTACCACAAAGTGTAGAGGTGTTGGATGCTGAAAAGTAAAGCCGTAAAAATTATGATACAAAGCACTATAATACTGAAAAGTTAGTTTAATTACGTTACTATCAACTTGAAAGTAAGGAAGTAAGTTTTGTTAACGTTTGTAAAGTATAAGCAAAATGCGGTCCCTTAGCTTCTGTGCTCAGTATGAACCGACTTGTTACTGTTTGCACACAATCTCTTGTGTGATTAAAGCTGGCATCTGTTTGGAGGTTGTGTGTGATTATCCGCACCTGCCCCCCTTCTCCTTCAACGCTCTGTAGCTCGCGCCACTCCTCGATGGTCTGTGCCAGGTCTACTTGGCATAGGGGCACCTTCACCTCACCAATCTGGTCATGTTTCGAAAACCGATCGAAGTCGAAGATCGCGAACACCAGCGTTTTGTTCATTGCGTCGGCGTACGGCACATTCTGGGGATTTCCAAAGATTAATATTGTGAGTAGTAACAGATTTTGTTGAAACTAACGATTTTTTTGGTGTTATTCATTTACCTTGAAGACGAACGTTTCATTGAATACCGGACTCAGCGTTTTCCGATGGACTTTGGTCTCGAACTTCTTCTTTTTGTCGGGCAGCAGGTACACCTTGACGTAGGGATCAGACGTACCGCCCATGTCCAGCGCTGGCAGTTCCTCCGCTTGAATGACGGTTACTGATAGACTGTTGCTATTAAAGTCATATTCCAGCTGCGAATCAATAAATAATCAATCAGAGTGTGCCTAAACTGTCACTGATTAATGAAAATGGAATGGACTATTGAAAGTTAAAGGATTAATGATAAAAAATGTAGTATCTATAGGTTTTGACTATTTAGGTTCAAATGTTCTATAAAAATATGGATATTAAAAATATTATTCACAAACAAAGGAGTATGAAAGTAACTGTCATCTGAGAACATAAAATAAATCGGTTCGATAAGACATGTGACAAAAATGGTTCTCTTCGGATACACTGGAACGATGATAAGATTCGATTCTAATTAATGAAGTCAATTGAACTGTATATGTGGTTAATAAATAAGTAGACAGTTGCGTTCAAACCGTTGCTGGTAAGTTGGGCGCTTCAGTTCTAGATATCCGAGCTCTTGGCGAAATACCTGAGACCCACCTTATACTGGAGCTTGCCTAGCTTCTGCTCCTCTTTCTTGGAATCTCCGTCGTCAGGCTCCTCCGCGTTCTCCGTCAGCTCCTCCATGTCCGGCTGAACCTAAATGCACGTCCCGCGGCAAATTTCACATGAATATCGTATCTCTTAATAGTAAACATGTTTTATATATCATATTCCTGGATCTTGCGATCCTGAAAAAGGTTTGGTACAAATCCTTTTTTGACAGTAAATCTAAAAAAATATAAGCCAAAATTAATGTTTGTGGGTTTTATACTAGTTCCTGAGATTTCTTTGTCATTTAGTCAGATCTGTCATTTTTATATAAGGACGAGTTTCTCAGCTCTTTCCAACTGTCTGAATTATATGGAGTTGTTAAAATGATTCTCGTTGTTTTGTACTATTTTGGGTATTTTGGTGAGTTCGAATTCAAATAAAAGCTCTAGCAATAATTTAAGATTAAGTTTCTAGACTTTTTCGAATGGCTTTAAAACGTTGTAGATAATTTCTTATAATAATCATATGATAAATAATTGGCAAAATACCACATACTGTTACTTCATGAATGTGGTATACATGATCAAACTTATGCCCGTCAAAATAGTTCATGTTTTGTGTGCATCTCCCAAATGATATAAAAAGTGTGTATTAAACTCCTTTGTAACTAAGTAACACTCGCAAAGACAAAACTGGGTCATTAGTCTTCTTCAATTTACGGAGTTGTTTGGCTTTTGAGTTGTGTAGGCATATTTAAGTATGAAAGTTTGCAATAAACTTTGGTGGATGAACCAACTTTAAATTACTGGGATTTGCTCATTAAAATAATCTTGTGAAGTTTGTTCGTAGACTAGGAACCCTTTCGTTTCCTTCATTAGCGACACCTCAACATAAAACTAAAAGACATTATTATCATAAACATGTTGCGATTAATTTAAGTTTCAAGCACATCTGTTTTGTTTACATAAAGAAGACGTGTCGTGTTAACTTTTATATTCAGACAAGAAACATAATAAAAGCATCAGAGTGGGACTTAAATGGATCGCAACAACAATAACAGTAATCACGATTTCTTAACATAAATCATAAATAGCAACACGTTACCTTTTCCTTGTATGCTGACCCTAGGAGTTGGACGGACTTGAGGTCGACCCCTTTCATACCCTTCTTGCCATCCTTGGACCGCCTCTTGCGGAAACATCTCCTGATGCAGCAGAAGCATACTCCCAGCACAACGACACCCACACCTTTACAATGAACATTTTGACTTTGATTATACTTATCGGGCTCAATAGCGCGCCTTGGGAAAGGCATAAATCCAGCAACGGATAGCGATAGGCTGATGATGATGATACTACTTTTACGCAAAATATTTTATGAGAACATCATCACCGTTAGCCTAGAAACGTCCCACTGCTGGGTTCAAGCTCCTATATAAACGATAGCACAGGGATGCCGCTGGTTCAATATGCATTGAACCATGGCCCAATATGCTGGCACAACGTGGGCTGGTGGGTTTTAATGACTATCTTAAAACAACTAAGAAGACCAAACAACTGCTTAACGTGCTTTACGAAGCGGAGCACGAATACCGACCGGTGCCTTTACAAAATAATTTATGTTTAGAGCAGGTTGCTGTTAAGGATCATGGTTCGATTCGAATCTTGAAATTTGCTTAGGTACTTTCGTTCGAAAATTTTCTGTGTCAAAAAGTCACCGGTGATTTCGAATGGAAGAAGCGTTCGTAATTGATATCGTTATTGATGTCACGGGTGCAAAAGTCGCAGTCCTCGTTTAATTTGAGTAGTTAGCATGAAGCACGTTCAGTTAACGATAGCTAAAGAACTTATGTTCGTGGTTTTTATCATTTTGATTTTGGAAGGCGTTCAAATGGTTTTTATCACGATATAACTTTGATGATGGAAAATTGTGCTTTTCGGTATTTCTTGGCTCACTTGCGTTCGTTGGCAAGTATCAAGCAGTCGCCCCAATGACTAACGCGGTGTAAGAATTATCATAATTGGTTTGGAAATCACTAGCCTTATTTCAGTAGCCGCGGCAATTGCATCTAGATCAATAAAGTATCAAATTTTTTTTATTGGTGGATTTATACAATTTATAAATAGCTTTCTTAAAGTTTTTAAATTACAATTTAATAATAAAATTAGTTTAGTACCTAATAATCGCTTATACCATACAATGAGTAACTTTTAACAGAAATGCTTTGAAGGTATATTAAGGGTGCGCCGACCAAAAAATGCCAAAAATGCAGTTACGGTTAAGTAAATATAATTGAAAATACTATCGTATTAAATGAACAAAGTATATATTTAGTATCATAGGGAACGTGTTTACAATTTGTCAGAACCATAAATTCATAACACGCTATAGTTTTTTCTACAATATCATTTAAAGTTGGGCAAAAATCATGAAAACGAGTGGCGGCGTTTAGTAGATTTCTTATAGTTTATCTAAATTTTTGTACCTCTGATTTTGTCTAAACAATCATCAATGGCTAAACTACAAATTGCTAGACTACATTTTCGATTAATCAAGTGGTTAATTAAATAATTGTTTTTTATTAAGCACCTTAAATTCCCCATACAAAATTAGTATGGCCGCGCGGCATCAAATAAATATGGACGACGACATTTCAAATAAAACATATGACACTTGTCACTTACGGATGGCGCACCCTTAAGATCAAGAGGAATCTAAGGCTTTGTAATCGATCTTCTCATTATAAAGTTATTTAAGATAGGTAATATGAGATTTATAAAAAAAAATTGGTGCACTCAAACTAAATCAATTAGTATGAATACCTTTGTTAAAAGGACGTTATTTAAAAGGAATTTAGTAATTTAGTAATTGGACCTGAAGGTCTAGTCACAAAAAGCTTATATAAAAGTTCGGGTTAGTAGCATTGTCCTCCAATTGCAATTTCACCCGAATAATAAATATTAAATGTAGTTGCGATTTTACCCGAAACATATGTATTAAATATTAGTACTTACGTCTGTAAGTACTAATATTTAATACATATAAACAATATTAGTACTTATGTCTGTAAGTACTAATATTTAATATTTAACTTTTAATACTGCATTCAAAACTCTTACGAAATATTTTATTATTTATAATCAGTCTGACAACATTTTTATTATATTTTATACAGTTTTCAATCAGAACCGGTTAAAAAGTACAATGATTATTTTGTAGAGCAGTAGCTTGAACCTTCTGAAATAATAGAACTTTGGTGTTGCTTTAAAGAGCACCATAAAGTACCAGCCTAGTTTAATCGTGGAATGAAATATTCAAGCAATATGCAGGAATCAACCCAAGTTTATTGCTGTTCCTACAAACTCTGGCTAAGGATAATTGTGCTCACGATATTGTCCGAGAAGTATAATAATTTAATATTAATTATTGAATTATATGTATATCGTCTAGTTACTGGTAAAACATTAACTTGGTATTTATCAAAATAGGTACATATTTTATTAAAAATGGGTTATGAATGCAGATATATGTAATTTTCGACGCTCTATATGCTGGTAAAATGGAATAAACGCTAAGACCGTTCAACGCAAAGATACTTAAAAATATGGTAATGGCAAGAAATACCAATAATCATTCTGTTTAACAGAAGTAAATCGACTTACCGCTGAATTCGAGCAATGCAGACACAAGTGAGAGATGTTAAGTCACTTTAAGTTTTTCTTTGTAGGTTTGGTATTTTCTTAACTATGAAGTTTATGGTAAGGTAAAATAATTTAAATGATTATTCACCTTTATCATAAGCTTGTCATTTTTATTCAAACTACTAACACCCTGTGGCAAATATAAGTTTATATATCTCTTTTTTTTCAATTACAGCTAAAACCAGATAAGTGTATGTTCTCGGTCAATAATATTAATTTATTGATAAATTCTCCGCAAGTGATGTTGCATAAAATTAACACAGATAAGGTAGAATATTTAATCTATTAATAGGCATGTAAAATATCGCAACAATTCAATTTAGCGACGCAGTCAAAGATCGACTTGAACTTTCAAACTTAAGGTGCAGCGCAGACGACAGACTATCCGTGACGCACTTTTAGTCTGTGAAAACAGAACCTATGCAATTACATGCAGTAACGCATACGACTTGCAAATAGTCCGGCGCACAAAAAATCCGTTCTGGCAGACCGCGCCGCGCCATGCCGCACAAAAAGTGCGCGAAAAAAATAGAACCTTTGCTTCAACGCGCGCTAACGGAGACGGCGCGCACACTTTAGTCTGCAATCTGCACTCGTTGGTGTGTTGGTGTTACGCTCACACAGTGGTGGGCGTAACGTACTCGGTATAATACCATAGCGCTAGAGATCGATGTATCGATGTTAATACAAGAAATAGAAAACAGAACAGCTATTTATGATACTTCTAAGCCAGAATATCATGATAGACATTTTTATGTTTTTTTTTTTTTTTTATTGTTGTCTTGCAATCTGTTCCCTAGGAACATTCAGCTAAAGGTTAAGAAATTGTAAATAGTCTTGCTGGGCAGTCAGTCCAGTGACGTGATCCCTTCTTGTATGATATTCCCTATAGGTCTCTAGGGGACTTTCTTTTTAGCCTCTTGAAAGTCGCGTTGCCTTTCATTAAGTGCGTAACTAGTATGTTTGGGTGATTGTCTAGTCTGTTCCTATATGATTTCAATGAGTTTTTAATCTCTTCCTGAACTGTTTTGACGTCAAGGTCGTGGTGTAGCTGTTTGTTAGTTATGAACCAAGGAGCATTAGTAATTATCCTCAGCATTTTGGACTGGAACCTTTGTAGTATTTCCAGGTTTGAATTGGAGGCTGTGCCCCAGAGTTGAACTCCGTACGTCCAGATTGGTTTCAGAATACATTTGTATAATAGCAGTTTGTTTCCCAGGGACAACTGTGATTTATGGCCGAGCAGCCAGTACATTTTCCTTAGTTGGATTCCCAATGCTTTCCGTTTTGTGAATATATGTTTTTTCCAGGTAAGACGTCGATCCAAATAAAGTCCAAGGTATCTGGCTTCATTTGCTTGGGGTATCTGTGTTCTGTTAAGCGTTACAGGGGGACATGTTTCGTGTCGCGTTGTAAAGGTCACCTGTACCGACTTTGTCTCGTTTGCTTTTATTCTCCAGGTGGTTAGCCATTCTGAGATGTTGTCCAGGGAGCGTTGAAGCATGTTACTTGCTTGTGCCGGTTCAGCATGGGCAGCTAATGCAGCAGTATCGTCAGCAAACGTGCCGATCACGACGCCGTCTGTCATGGGCAAATCTGAGGTAAAAATCAGATAGAGAATCGGCCCCAGCACACTTCCTTGTGGCACTCCTGCGTGAGCTCTGTGGAGTTCGGTTGTATCTTCTCCCTGCTTAACATAGAAAAACCTGTCCGCAAGATATGATTTTAGGAATATGTAATAATTTGTCGGGAGTTTGTTTTTTATTTTGTATAGTAAGCCTTCGTGCCAAACTCTGTCGAATGCCTGAGAAATATCCAGAAATGCCGCGCAACAATATTTCTTGTTTTCGAAAGCTTTATGTATCTCTTCCACCAATCTGTGTACCTGTTCTATCGTGCCGTGATTTTTTCTAAAGCCGAATTGGTGGTCAGGTATGATTTTATTTTCAGTTATTACTGAGTTTATTCGTTTTAAAAAAAGTATTTCCATTACTTTTGAAAGAATGGGTAGTAAACTGATCGGTCTATAGGAAGACACATCTTCAGGAGCTTTGCCAGGTTTGAGGATCATTTTGATTTGTGCTACCTTCCATTGTGGTGGGAAGATGCCTCTGATTAGTATGCAGTTAAACAGGTGTGTCAAAAATTTTATTGCAATTTCAGGTATTTCGCGGAGTAATTTTGCAGTGACTAAATCGTATCCTGGAGCTTTATGTTGCTTTAGATTTCTAATTGTTTCCATAACCTCTTGCATTCTAATTCTTTTTATTGGCAGGTCGAGTTGATAAGTTTCCTTAAGGGAGTTAATGAGATCTTCACTGTTGGTTTTCGATGTATTCTGGGCAGTGTTCGGTACGAAAACATTTGCTAGATGAGAAGCAAAGGCTTCACCTTTCTCTGCGTCACTTTTTGCCCAGGAACCATCCTTCCTGCGTATCGGCGGATTAGGGGCAACGGGTCTTTTGAGTTTCTGGGTTGCTTTCCAGAGTGAGTAGTCACTAGCAGCCGTAGCATCCATATTACGTAGGTAGTTCTGTACATTTTCATTCTTTTCAGTGCGCAGTAGCTGTTTAAGTTTAGCCGTTAAGTAGTTCAGCCGTGTTTTGTCTCTGGGGAATCTAGTAGTTTGCCATAATTTACGAGCCTGTCTTTTTTCAGCTACTAGTTTTCGAATGGGCTTTGAGCAGTCTGGTTTCGTGTATTTCATGGCAGCAGGAGTACTATCCCAAGCAGCATTTTGGACACACTCGTTGAAGTGTTCAACCGCTGTCATAATGTCCTTTTCGGATTTAAGAGGCAGATTGATTTTAATAGTGGACTCTACTATGGAGCGGAATTTATCCCAGTTGGTCTTACGTCCGTGTAACCTTGCTGCAGGTTTAACATATGCGAATTCCTGGGAAACTTCTAGTAGAACTACACTATGGTCAGATGAAAGGTCTTGAAGGGAAGTGCATTTGAAGCAGTCTGTAGGGATCCCCTTTATGACACTGAAGTCTACCAGATCCGGGATTTTTTTTGGGTCAGTCGGCCAGTAAGTTGTTTCTCCATTAGATATTGTATCTAGGTGTAAATCATTTATGGCTGCTAGTAATTGACGCCCTTTGGGCGTTGTTAATCGGGAACCCCATTGAGTGTTTTTGGAGTTGTAATCTCCACCTGCTATAAACCTTGGACCTAGCGTTTTGAAGAAATTGACATAGTCTTCTTTTTTGATCGCATGTTTTGGAAGAGAATACAGTGCAGTAACAGTCAAGTGTCCTCGCCAATCTTCGACGACAACACTTGTGGCTTGTATCTCTGGAGATTTAAATGGTTCCACTTCATGATGCCTGATGTTATTCTTAATGAGAATGGCGGATCCCCCGTGTGCCGTACCATCCGGATGCATTGTTTGGTAGAATTTGTAGTTAAAGATTTTGAGGTAATTTTTTTTCGTAAAATGTGTTTCAGATACCAGCAGTATATCAATTTTATTTGTTTTTAAGAATGTCTCTACTTCTAGGACATGGTGTGACAACCCATTGGCGTTCCAAAGGGCTATTTTTAACGAATTGAATGTGTTAGTTTGGTCATGATTTTCATTAGAAAATTTGTTACTGAAGTTAATTGTTGCATTAGTTGTGTCATAGTATTTATAATTTCTTTCATTTCATTGTTGTTTGGTTGGTCGTTTGGTGATTCCTTTGGACTTTGCTTGCTAGACATTGATAGATGATAGACATTTAAAAAGAAAAATGTGGGAAGAAGTGTGCTGTAATATTTATACTGCCAGACACTTCCCTGAGAAGTGGTGATGTAATTAGTAAAATACTTTCTCGTTTCTATTCCATTATCTGTCCCTCTTACACCAATATTAGATATATCTTCGAAAGAGCAGCCATACAATGTATCTTTAAAACAAATACCGTCTCTTTTTCTTACAACAATCAAAGTCTCTTAACAAGTGGGTCTTAAAATGAACATGTAAAAGACGAAAGTTATGTCGAACTCACGTGTCGTACCCACTCCTCTGAAGGTTGAGGACTCTGCTCTTGAAGTTGTGGACGATTATGTTTACCTGGGACAAACGGTCCAGCTTCAGCAAAGAGATCAATCGTCGAATCCAATTAGGCTGGGCAGCGTTCGGTAAGCTACGAAATATCTTTTCCTGCGATATACCGCAGAGTCTCAAGACGAAAGTCTTTGACCAGTGTTTGTTGCCAGTGATGATATACGGGATTGAAACGTGGTCGCTCACTATGGGCCTCATAAAAAGGCTCAAGGTCATCAAAGAGCAATGGAGAGAGCTATGCTTGGGGTTTCTCTGCGTGATCGAATCAGAAATGAGGAGATCCGCAGAAAAACAAAGGTAACCAACATAGCCCGAAAAGTTGCTAAGCTCAAATGGCAGTGGGCAGGGCACATTGCTCGCAGGACTGATGGCCGCTGGGGTGGAATAGTCCTTGAGTGGCGACCGCGTACCGGAAAGCGGAATGTGGGCAGGGCTCTAACAAGGTGGACCGACGATCTGGTGAAGGTCTCGGGAAGCCGCTGGATGCGAGCAGCACAAAACCGGTCGTTGTGGAGATCCTTGGGGAAGGCCTTTGTCCAGCAGTGGACGTCTTTTGGCTGAGACGATGATGATGATGATGTATTAATAGACATTTTATAAAATTTGTTTTTTTTTTCCGGATATTGTTTCACAATTGAATGTTTAATATGGAACTGTTCTTTTAGTAATTTCCTCGAAAGTAAAGGATGTACCCAAAATTCTCTATTTCTTCTTTTTTTCTGTACTTCAAATATAAAATAATACATTGCGATCTCTGGATATCCATATAGCGTGTATGTCCCTACAGTTCTACCGACAGATTGCTCGAAGATGTGCGTCGTGTGCTTTAAGTCTGTGAAAAATCCGCGACGGACTTTATGCGCGTTAAGTGAGCCGCAGACTCGATCGCACAAAAAGGGTGTCGTCTGCGCTGCACCTTATTATCTCAATTCAACAAAATGTACACTTATTGTACTTTACTAGTAAATATTTCTTACAAAAAGTTAAGAACGTCATTAGAATTCATTTTTAAAATTTTCCAGATTATGCAATTATATTTATGTTTTAATTTTGTTTAATTTTATTTTGTGTGTGTAGGTAATGACTTGTCTTTTCAGATTATATAATTGCCAATTTTTTATTAGTACGCATTGTACACATAATAATATTAAAAACATGTGATTGTTGTTTTGTATCTAATTGTATAAGTATTTGTGATTTTTAAGACCTAATGTGAATAGTATATTACGTTATATTTTGTATATATCGACCCCGTCATAACAAAATTAAATAACTAACAAAACCAAAGTTTAGAGATATTCACGTTTTTCTGTTTTCTTTTCATTAAAAATGGCGATAACTTTTTAAGTTGAAGGTAATTTACTGTCGGTCTTTTATATGTTATACAGCAGACTTACCTTTAATAATATAATATTTTGCGATGATGTTACTTTGTATTATTTTAAATAAAAAAAATAAAAAAAATATTTTTAGTTTTGCTACAACCGTATTTTACAACCAAGAAATAACAAATACGAATATTTTCAGTGAATAAGCATAAATGTTTGATTTTGCTACGCTTTTACTGACCTAAATTTTTATGTATTCATTTTATTTTATTCGTTTTCTTAATGCAATTTTAGTCAAAAAGATCTGGAAAACGGTAAAATAATACTAGAATGTACTTGTTTAATAAATGTTTATTCAACGCAAATCAAATTTAGGGTAAGTATGGTTTCCACATAATTAAAATAAAATAATTTAAATCAACATCGAATTCCTATAAAATTGAAATTAAAACCAGCATTAAAATGAATATCAAAATTAAAAAAATCAAAAACAATAAAATTGTAATAAGTAACCAGGTTATTGACGTCTGGTTGACCTAATGATGCAGGTAAACTTTTATACCATGCGTGTAGTTCATGGGGAATTATATTTTTCTGGCAAAGCATAAGCATTCTAAGCCAAGGGTGGGAGATCGCCCACATCAACGCTCGGTATACTGGTGGACGGCGGAAATCGTGTCCCTCCGTGACAACAGTATATAAGCGCGTAGGCTATACCAGAGGTGTCGCTGTCGGAGGCACACGCCTGAGGAAGAAGAGGCCCTTCACGATAGCCTAAATGATGTTAGAAAGCAACTCAAAATAGAGATTATGCAGGCCAAGGCTGCGGCATGGGGGGAGTTTCTGGCCGACTTGGATCGGGACCCGTGGGATCGACCGTAACGTGCCACAAGAAATCGCCTACGTAACTCGGCGCCTCCTACGGAGTCGTTCCAGTCGGAACTCTTAAACCGGGTAGTGGAGGGTCTTTTTCCGAATAGGGTGTTCGAGGCAGTGCCCTTTTTCGCCCCGGAGCACGATGTTGACGAGGGTGTTTCTAACATCCCGCACATAACGGATGATAAAATGGAGGTGGCTGTAGATCGTCTCCGTATCAGGAAGAAATCTCCCGGCCCACATGGCGTTCCAGGAAAGGTCCTGGCAATTGCCCTAGAGCATATCGGATGGAGGCTAGTTGCGGTCTTGAATTCCTGTCTCCAGCAGGGGAAACCTCCCCTGCTGGAGATAGAAATCCTCGAGCGAACTAGTCGGCCCTGTTTTCAGATCTTGGGAAACCTCCCAACTAGCAACTAGCTAGAGACACTAGTCTTAAAAGTACCGGATGAAGGATGCGTAACCGGCGTGTTCTGATATGGCGTTACGACCTGACGTAGATGATCCCTTGTGCTTGCATAAGGATGTCTGACACCTAACTTTATAACCGTGAGGTTGGTAGGGGGTGTCAGTATAAACTTTAAAGTAGTGTGTAGCAGGGTGTCCCCTTCTGCCTATCGCCCAATCGTCCTGCTCGATGAGGCGACAAGCTGTTTGAGCGTGTGCTCGCTGCCCGCATCATCGGGCATTTGGACGGAGAGGGCCCTAACATCGAAGACATCCACTATGGCTTCAGAAGGTGTCCACAGTGGACGCAATACTTACCCTAAAACACATGACCGAAGACGCGATCGAGAAGGGGGAGAGAGTGTTGGCGGTCTCATTGGACAATGCTTTTAACACCCTCTCCTTCAATGTGATTATGCAGGCCCTGCAATATCATAGGGTTCCTCAATACCTCCGAAGAGTCCTGCGAGACTACTTCGTAGACCACCCCGCTACACACGACTTTAAAATTTAAAGCCAGTGTGCGGGTGTTCCACAAGGGTCAGTCCTCGGCCCACTCTTGTAGAACCTAGGTTACAACTGGATCCTGAGAGGTCCCAGGAGCTTCCCAGGTCGGGTCTCATCTGTTATGCAGATGACATTTATTCAATTTTGCCACAACCAAAATTTGTAGCAATGTTTCGCAGTGAGTTGTAGCAGAATTAAATAAAGTTACTTATTGACTCTGTTTTGTATTGACGACGCACTTAGCTGTAGTTATTTAATTAATTTATAAGTTATTCAGTTTTTCCACGTAAATTTTACAACAAACAGTGTTGTAATATATGGTCAATAGTTTCACTAAACTGAAGATATCTTTGCAAATATCATACATATGGCAACGAGATAAAGACCAAAATATAGGTAACACTTTCTTCTTTACAAAAAACGGAAAAAGTGAATTTTGCCAAAAGTGTTAGTTATTTAATTTTGACACGACGGGTACGATATTTTCATTGTGTTTGTTTCTCGTTACATAAGTAGTCTTTTTATTTTTTGATTGTTTACGTACCTATACTAATAATACATATCCTACTAATTATTACTATATGTGTTACTTAATAACGTGTGATTTTGAATCTTTGAAACAAAATGTGATTCATTGGCTCAATTCTGTGATTTAGTGTATTAAAAAATCCTCAATAAAGACTGATTTAAATCTGAAATACTTGTCTCATTACCTGTAGCTTTTTTTTCTTTTGGGTGACATCGCAACTACGTTTAGTTTTTATAATGCTGCTAACCCAAAAGTTAATTTCCAACATATGAACCCATTTCTTCCAAAAACATCAAATTATTAATCAAATAAGCATCATCGTTATGTGAATTTCGAGTTGTAAATTATTCTTAATTTAAAAAGATCTTATTATACGTAGCTAGGGTAGTAATTCATTGTCTTCATTGATTCCTTGTCGTTTTGATTATTTGTTTATTATTTTAAATAAGGACGATTATTATTTAACTTCGTAGATACAATGGAGTTGACAAGCCGTTAAGAGCCTTTACGTTTCGGTATCCGAAACTAATGTCAATGTTGATAATTTTACATACCAACAAAATAGTCAAAGCCAATACGGAAATTATATTGAAACTTGAGCTCCGCTTCGAAAGGCACGTTAAGCAGTTTTTGGTCTTGTTTGTTGTTTTAAGATCGTTTTATCGTCGTAGGTTTTAAGGTCGTTAAAACCCACCAACCCACATTGTGCCAACATAATGGGCCATGATTCAATATGTCTATGAGTTATAGGCTCTTTAAACCAAATTCCAAAATAATGTAAAATCCTATCGCGAGTGTTTCATATAAACAATTTTTTAAATGTGTAACTTATATAAAGTGTCAATTTCATTACATTCTTGTCATATTATATTATGTAAGTAATATTTAAGAATACAATCCTTCTCATCATCACAAATTTTATTCGTTTTAGGATTTTCATCTGTGACAAGCTGGCCCGGCGGACTTCGTACCGCTTTAACAGTTGATAACAAAACAAACAACATCAAATGTTTTGTTGTGACAACAAAACAAACAGCATCAAATGTTTCATAGCTAAATTAAATTGTCTTTTTTAGTATTTTCCGTTACTTATTATTTTATGTTTCTCACCGTTTAAACCTTCCCTGAACGTCCACAAATACTTCAAAATCAAAATTAGCCAAATTCGTATAATTAACCGACTTCTTTTTATTAACCAAAATGTTCTAGTCCTTACCATTTCAAATTTCGAACTTTACGTCCCTATGAGGCCGTGTCCTAAAAGTGCATAAACTCTTTAAGCTTAGAAACCTTCGAGACATTCCAATTTTAAAGAGTATTAATTGCTTATGTTTTAAGTGAGTTCAACCTTTTTTGAATAAAATCGGATTGAGTTTTCAAACGTGTCAAAATCCGTTGGTATATCAATCATTTATATCATTTATGGTCAAAATAAAATGTACATTAATCCTTTATTGTACATTAAAAATTACAGTCTAAGTTACATTATAAAAAACATATACAATATATTATATATATATTACATATATGTAATTTATATCAAAAGCACTAAGGAGTATTGATATCAACTTCGAAGCAATTCACCGCCAAAATAACTTTGTACCCCTTTTTAACCTCGTTAGAAAAGGTTTATGCAAAATTTGAAGTAGGTAGATTAGACCAAGGAATCGCGTTGTCCCATACAAATTTTGCCCCCTTTTTTCACCCCCTTAGGGGTAGAATTTCGGAAAATCCCTTCTTATCGGATGCCTACGTCATACAAAGAACAAACCCTCCAAGTTTCAGGTCTCTACGATCAGCGGTTTAGGCTGTGCGTTGATCCGTCAGTCAGGTCATTCAGTAATATATAAATAAATAATAATATATAGAAAAAAGAAGATAGATAGATAGATAGAATAGATAGATTAAGGTGTTCAAGTAGCGAGGTATATTACCTACCACAATCATATCTATGTTCAAGCGCGCTATGCACTTGAATAGCACGCGTTGCTTACCTACGAGGATGGCGACGAGCTGCCATGTCTCTATGTTCATCTTCTTCGCCAGGTCCGCTGTGACTTCACCCAACGACTCTGTCGTCGGTTCGGGTGTCGTGGACCCCGATCCATTGCTGGTACTTTCTGATGACAACGAAGTTGAGTTAAAAATAAATAAAATAAATAAATAAACTTTCCTACACTTACACCAATTATCTAGCCCAAGAGAAGCTTCGTTATGAAACTCGTTAAATGGTTACTAGACAACGGATAAACATACTTAAAATACTTAAATACATACTTATTATACATAGAAAACACCCAGACCCGAGACAATTTAGACAAACAATAATTTCTAAATTGACCCGACCGGGGGGATCACGGGATCGAACCTCAAAGATGGCGACACCATGAAAACCTGTGTACAAATCACTCGACCAAGGAGGTCGTCAAAAAGCAATCAAATCTAATACTCTTTATGCACAATAACAGTTCTTGACATAACCTTAGTGGGTTCAAATTAAAGTTTTTTCAGCTCTACAAATCTTTGAGACCTTTTTATAAATTCTCAAGGTGCTCGAGATCTCTTTTTGCGGTTAGCTTTTATTTCAACTGTGATATAAACGAACAAGGTATATAAACGACGATATATGGTAGAAAACACTTCACTCAGAATTAAGCCGGGGAGCGTACAGTTGGATCTAAATGACCCGCGACATTTTTGAGCGTGGGTATTTAGAAATATTGGGTGACGTTGCCGTACTTCTCAGTAACTGGAGCTAACTACCCCTCATCCTCGTTTCATACGCTATACGCTATACAGTCGGGTTGCGCTTGCATCGGTAGATATATTTTGGCCAAACGGCAGAAAGGCTAAATATGACCCAATCATACACTCAATGCCGTAGTTTTGTGCCATATTTTTAAAATATTTGTCTTTTATTTAGGCTTCATTTTCTTGTTTTTTTGCGATATTTACGAAATAAACCGGAAAGAACTCGAAAGGCAGCGGATTTTAGCCGTTTTACAGGAGTCGGACTCCGAAATCGAAAACATTTCGTCTGAAAATGAAGAGGAACAAGATCATCTGAGTTATGGTAGTAATGACAGTGGCACTAATCAAGACGCATCTAACGACGATAGCGATAATGAACCTTTGAGGGTATTACAGCGAAAAAAGATATTAAAACCTATCACACTTGTTTATAAAAAATCTCTATAATTATAGTCAATTAATCAAGTAGTAACACTTCACTTTCATATGTTGTGTAATTGTTGGGAAAAATCAAGATCCCCGCCACGTAAATTTCCAATGCGTTGCCTTAAATTTATCCTCACCGTACTTACTCCTTCTAACGACAACTTCTTCTTCTAACTTCTAACGACGACAACTAAGTTATACTAATCGGTAACAGTAACTGATAGTGTGGAAAGTGTTAAAAGAAGATGGCCAACAACAACTGAGCTCGTGAATTATGACGGTTACTATGGTAACCTGTTAGTTAGCGCCCGCGTCGCCCGCGCCGCTTGTATTGCCATGTAAGTGTCCTCATTTAATAAAATTTTGTTAAATTTTCATCGGAGTAAAGTGATCGGGGTAGGGTGTTCGCTTATAATTTTAAAAAGATTGCGTCAATAGAACCTAATCTCGATAGCTAATATCACCTTTACGGATCAGATAGAATTAGTTGTTGCATAGAACTTGTCGCGACCCGATCCGAACCCCTCGGAGAAACTAGCATGGTACGAGGACACGCACTAGTGCGTGATGCTGTCCCCTCTAGAAAACCTCTGACGGTTCTTCGTTTCATACGGCTTGAGGAACCCTTTAAGGCGACGCACCGCTAAACAATTAATCTAATACGGAGCGTTTGCGCCCAAAAACTGTTTTCTTTTCCTTCAAATTAAAACTACAAATTATTAAAAAAAAATGAACTAGTATATTAAAATGTGTGTTATGACTAATCTACTTAGAAAATTCAGATGCTTCGGTCTGGTTTGCCTGTAAAATGCAAATCTATGTTTTAAAAAAGGTTACTATGATATTTTTTTCTCTGTTATAAAAGTTGCCAAATCGTGTTTCTGTAACTAGCAAAAGGAAGTCAATTAAATGAAAAATCATGTCATCAAATATCACTTTCATATGTTTTGTAATTGTTAGGAAAAATCAAGATCCCCGCCACGTAAATTTCCAATGCGTCGCCTTAAGTTTCTCACCGTACCCAAGAAAGTCCAGTGACGCTGAAAATGCCGACTAAGACCATCAGCAAACTCTCTTTAAAAAGAAACAGAACTTGTAGTTTGCTTGTTTGCTTGCATTAATTGCTTTTTCTGCATAATATTGCGGGCGGGAGGCTTACATCGCTTGCGTGCTACAGACTGCTACACAAGCTTGTTAAACGAAAAAGTTAGCGAAATTAACACTACATGTTATATAATTGCTTTTTTGTGAATGTTAAGTAGGTACCTGGTTCACGCGAAGATTCAGTTGTGGAGACGGTGGCCGACTCCAGGGCCTCCTCCACCACTTCGCGGCGCCATCTCAGCAGCGCTCCTAGTAGCGGCGACATTCCTGCGACAAAGAAAACAGACTTCGTAAACACCAACTCTTGTGTTGAGTGCGAGTTTAAGTTACTTTTAGTATTCGAACGAGTAGAACTAATTATAAAACGAAGCATTAAGGCGACGCACCGCTAAACAATTAATCTAATACGGAGCGTTTGCCCCGTACCATAAGAAAAACTGTTTTTTCCCTTCAAATTAAAACTACAAATTATTTAAAAACAATGAACTAGCATATTGAAGTGTGTGTTAAGACAAATCCACTAAGAAAATTTAGATGCTTAAATCGGTCTGGTTTGCCTGTAAAATGCAAATCTTTTTTTTAAAAGAGGTTACTTTGATATTTTTTTATCTGTTATAAAAGTTAACAAATCGTGTTTCTGCAACTAGCAAAATGAAGTCAATTAAATGAAAAATCATGTCATCAAATATCACTTTCATATGTTTTGTATTTGTTGGGAAAAATCAAGATCCCCGCCACGTAAATTTTCAAAGCGTTGCCTTAAATTAATTTACCCAGTCACGAACTACTGTAACTTGTACTGCTATAACCCTTAACACTACGATGTCATACCAATTTTCGTTAATGCTAACTTAAGTTTTAATCTAAGGCTGTATTTTACTGACTTTTCAAAAGTGACATAGCAACGGTTTCAAACCAGGTTTAACTTGAGTTTATTTATTTACACATTTTCAAAAAGAGGGCAATTATTTATATTATTATATGCACGCACGCACGCACGCATGCGCACACGTACGCACACACGCACGATCGCACGCACGCATGCATGCATGCAAGCACGCACGCACGCACGCACTCACGCACATACACTCACAAATACACGAAAAAACGTACGCCCACGCGCACACACAAACGTATTTGCACACATGTAGTCGACATTAGTATTTTAAAACTATTTCAAAAATACTCTTCTACAACCATAGGTACCAATGATATAGCCATTATATAAAAGGCAATATTATGTGAATAAAGTAAGTACCTACCTAACCTTATCAATAATATAAAGAATATAATTAAACAAAAGCTCGAAAAAAATCTGATAGAGATAAGATATTTAGTGATATGCTTCTAAATAATAAGCTACGTTTATCATATGGTTCTAATACGTACTAAAGAGACAATATACTTAAATCAATTTAGGTACATTGTCGATCGAAATGCAAACCAGAACACAATTGTCTGTAAAACCCTTGACCTGAAAATTTTAGATAGGGATCAGCGTTAGATGCGGGAGGGGTTTCTTCTTGAGATCAACGAACCATAAAAGCTGAATACAGTGTTAAGAATATAATATGTAAATGTATATTGATGAGTAATTGTTCTTTTTTTCATAGAAATACTTACATTTACGCTTAAACACGTACCTATTATGTAAATTTTTCGCTCAGTTTCAAGCACGTTGACCAAAATGGGACGTAGGTACGTAACCTACTTCAAAATGCAACAAGATTTACATTTTTATTGTTTGTGATTCAGCCTCATAATGTTACTCACAGGGTGAAATAGATTAAGAAGCCCTAGGAAATACTACGATATATACTATAGAGCTCTTGACACCTTGTCAATAGTAAGGCGGAATTTATTAAGGTTGGCCATTCTATTTTTTATTCTATTTTTTTAAATACATTCTTCAGTCGCTAAGAAAAAAGTTTTATTTAATAGCTAATGTATGATTTAATGGCTGAAGTTATAATTTGATTTATTATAAACAACAGTTTGAATTTGTCAGATCATTGGTTTCGATATAGTCGGTAATATATACGAGTAAGTAGCTATAACTATAGAAGTACACCGAATAATTTTATGAAACGAAAGTATACTCCTTAAAGAGAGAATACGATTTTGTATGAGTTTAATCTCTAGTTCGAAGGCAGTACCGATGCCACGGGTGTTGTAAGATGTAGGACGATTGGGAAAAATGTTGTTCGTAATGGTGATGGCGGATGTTTCCACCAGACGTTCACTATGATCATCTACTGACCTTCTGCTTGATGCCCAGGCGGAGGGCTTGTCGCGGTATTCCAATTCCAGCTGTGTCAGTCACTTATCACGGGTTTGGGACATTTCTGTCTAATATTGTAATCGGACGAGGGTCCGTACTGTACTAGAGCTAGGATGGCGGAGGTGCGCGCGCAGCCGATCGATTGCCGCTGCGCGATGCGATGCCTCCGTCGCGGTGCCAGCCAAGAAACAGCGTTTACGTCACCCGTTGCGTACATTGAAGGGTCGCTTATGATGCCAGCCTTTGAATGGGCGTTGAACAAGTTGAAACGTCAAATGTATAGCGATAAATTTTGGAGTATCGCTTGCGACGATGCGATGTGGCGAACGCTAAAGATTTTGTTGCAAACCGTCCGCTTTTCGTCCGAGGAGCGTGTTATGTTCACATTAAGTAGGAATGTAATTAATTTTTCTTTCAACTTGTATTTTCTCATTTAAGATGCTTTTATATTACGTACTCGTCATCTTACGGGTTAACATATTAATATGGTTCCTTTCATACTAATCCTGAATTTTCTATCTTATATTAATTAGGTAAGAACACCAGCAGAACCCAGAGATTTGCATCAATTTGATGTTCTATCTAATCTTCAAACTATACAATGCGTTTATCTGTTTTTTTTTATTTAACACAGGAATCCCATCTTTTACATATTGACATTTTTGATCGCTGATCACACGTTGGCTATTTTAATTATATGTTTTAAATGTAAACTGTATTGTTAAATTGATACTATTATTACGCAATTATTATGTTACCAAAATATGAAATACTTATTATAAAGAAAATCTAAACAACTGAAAATCATAAGGATACAGTCCGGCCACAATCAACGAAATTCTAAATAGGTTACATAACTATGTTTCGAAGCTGACACCTCCGAAATTGACGTTGTTAAGTACAAAGTCGTAAACTCGTAAAAAGAAAGTATCGTTGCAACTGGCCATCAACACGATCAAACATTTTGAAATCGACGCAACATTCCATGTAGGTAATTAAAAAGCGAAAGCAAATTAGAATTGGTGCACCCTCGACTTACCTATACCTCATTTGAGACATGTCAAGGTAACCAAGAAAGCTGAATACAATGAAATCTTTTTTATACGTACCGAAGGTCTTACTGACTGAAGATTGCATGAATATTCATGATGTAGGTAGAAGGTAAAATGGGAATTTTCAAAACTACCTCGGGAGCACGGGATACAGATGCTTACGCAGACGAAGTCGCAAGTAGTTGCTAGTATTATATATTGCTTACGACTATTAGTTCCATGGGCTTGAATGACACGCAAACTAGCAAAGCAAATCATATAATAAATCAAAAATGTTGAAAAATTGTCTCATAAACGATTGAAAATATTAAAACTAACGCTGTCATTATTTTCAGTAGTGACAGTATCAGATTTAAACAATGTTTACCTTAAGCCCACGTTTTGAAATAACAGGCTGTGTTTGCACAACTTTAAGTGAATTAAAATTGCTGTTTTTCTGTCTTCAAGGGCTATTTTATGGCTAGACACTGCCCTTTGGGAAATCTCTAGATTTTATTATAGACTCTTGAAATCCTGTCCTACAAATACCATACGAAGTATAGATAGATTAAAAGTACAAAAAGGGATTAAGTAAGTAATAATCACGGAAGTGTGTGGCCATGATATTTTAAAAAGTTTTATTAATCAAATCATGTGTTCACACGAAACGTGGTAAACAGATGGTCAGGTTTCTAAGCAGTACATACATGCTTCGCCAAAATTGGTATGCGAATGTAATTACAATGTATTGAATTTAAATGTGATGCGACATAATAAGATAAATTAAATATTTATAAAATGTATAAAATACAGTGAAAAAAATTATTGTTTTCAATAAACGAACGTAGTAAGCTTAATCTCGATCTTGCCATTGCTTCCCAGTGCTATTGTTCATATGGATAGGCCTCTGTGCCTACTATTTCCAGACATCCGGACCGGAGGTCCAGATTTAATCGAATTAAATCAAACTATAAATATTTATAAAATATATAAAATGCAATGAAAAAATTAAACGCCCACCCGACCCAGCCAGGAATTGAACCTGGGTCTTCCGCAATCCGGGCGGCTGCACTGACCGCTAGCCTTCCCGGTAGCATAGCGGTCAGTGCAGCCGCCCGGATTGCGGAAGACCTAGGTTCGATTCCTGGTTGGGTCGGATAGGCGTTTAATTTTTTCACTGTATTTTATTTTATAAATATTTAATTTAGCTTCAGTGCAGCAATTAGCACTTGAAAATAAAAAGTAAAAATTTAATATAAATGAAATAAAAAATGTCACAATAACCTAACCATTACAAAATTATAATTAGAACAAGCATTAAATCAATTAAATATGAAATGAATCTCATCTAAATTTATTGATATTTGTCTGTTTGTTAGTTGTAGAACTAATGTCGTAGTATGTATGTCGAAGGTCAGATCTTCTAAGGCTGCAACGGCTGAAGGGATTTAGGCGACATTAAAACAAAGATCATTTTTTGGATTTAACAATCCAAGATAAGATAGGTTAATTTGCTTGCCGAAAAAAACATACTACTCTTTTAGGATTTCCCCTTGTAATAGACTGAATTAATGCGCGTAGTTGCCTTGAGCGGAAGCTTGTTTCATCTAAATCAGTGGTTCTTAACCATTTAGCCGTGAGGGACCATTTCACCAAATATCTGTCTTGCCAGGGACCACCCAGTTGTTTTACATCACGCACGTCAAGGTCGTCAAGTCGCTTGTTTATTGTTTATCACGATTACGATGGCTTCGTGGACCACTTGGACTGCCTCCAGGGACCACCAGTGGTCCGCGGACCACCGGTTAAGAACTACTGATCTAAATGATATCATTATCTTGTCAAAATCTTTGCTGGCAGAGTGTAAGGGTATGCCAGCATCAATTACCTTAAGAGTTTTTCATATTTTTAAATAATTTTTACCTCATTATCAGTGTCTATTATAAAAATGTGTATCCGACTTTCGTAGCAAAACAAAACGTGAACTAAATTCGAAGTTTGAAGTATCATGAAGTTTCTTCGAATGCTGTAGGGCCCTTGGTCCTTTCCATGTTATTGCACTGAAGTAGTGCATTGCATTGCAGAAATTGTGAATTTGATTGTGTTGAATTGTGATTCATGTCATGATACATACTCAGATCATCATCATCACCATCAGCCTATATAAGTCCAGAGCTGGACGTAGGCCTTACACAGAAAATAACTTTGTCTGATTGGGGAGTCACTATATAAGGTCACATTTTATCAACTGCAAATATTTTGACAAAACATCTAATTATATCAAAGATTAAGGCCCTAGCATTTAAAAAAAATCAGGCAGTTTTGTTTTAACTTTTTCTGACACAATTTTTTTTAATTTTTTTAGGAGCGGCCTCTCTGTCGGCTTCTTTGAATGAAACTACGGGCACGTGTAAGCGGTGAAAGCATTGCGGCCTCTCTGTTTCAGCTTCTTTGAATTGAAACTACCGAAAGTGCTTTATTATACTTTTTAATCGAAATGTCTTTTGGCGTTTTTCTTGAAAACGAGCGTATAAAAATTTAAGGTTTTCTTCATTAAAATAGTTTATATTATAATAAGTTGTTGAATTTATCCTCAAAATATTTGCAGTTCATAAAATGTGACCTTATTTAGGAAATAAAAATCTATAAGTAAGTATAGTATCTGTAAGTAAGTATAAGTACCGTAGCTGTAGATATGACATACCTACCTAAAATATGACCAGCTTGTCAGAGTAGATACAGAAATAGACTGATTAGAAGAGCTAGCATTTCACGCTTTCCCATAGGATTTCTTTATGGGATCGTTGACTTCCCACGATCTCGGCATTAGGCATTTGGAGCGAATTTTATGCAAAGTCTAGTTGACCAACAAAGTAACCGTTTATACATTTCCGAAATAACTTGATGTGAAGTCCACCTAATGTTGGAATATTTGGAATATCTGTATTTAGGCTCAATCAGACTGGTTCAAAAGCCTATACCTCCTATGAACGGATACCTATGCGTCCCAATGATCTGCTGATTGATCAAATTTATACCAAGGTGCACAATTTTAAGATTTTATTTTATATTTAATTAGTAAATAATACAGGTTCGAACAAATGTATCCGCAATTTTTTTTTAATTGTTTATAATACCAAAGTAGGTCAATCTTCCATTAAAGTTAAAAAATCAACTTTGCTGTCGACAGGGTTTACTTGTATTCCATAAGATTGACAACGTGAAAACTGAAGAAGTCTTGGACCGATTCCAAATGATGTTGGTGGGTGGCGCGTGACCTTAAATGATGGAGGGGTGCTCGAAGCCAGCCGGCGCGCAGGGCTACCAACTGTCACAAAATACTATTACAAACTGTAATTTTTTTATGTCTCTCACTAAATACTATGATGTTCTTACAAATAAACAATTAATGCTCCGTATAGTTATTCCCTGTTTTGTCTCTGTCGGCGCGCGAGTGGCGTTTGGCCGCTCTCAGCGACACGACGGCGTAGCGGCGGGCGGTGGAACAGGTTCGGACCCCTGGCCCGCCGCACACCGCCGCACTTAGCTTCGCGACAGCTTAGGCACCGGCCGATTCTACTTTTGTACGGACACACGAATTGCTTGTACCTAGTAATATTATATCTATAGAAATACAGTCCGCTTTTTACTCTAAGATCCCCTTGAGATCAACATAATGGTCCTTCGAGCCGGAGGCCTTTTAATCTTATTTGAAATGACGTTTACCTACATGACAGGACCAAAACACGGAATAACTATTCGGACCTTTATTTGTAAGGCACTAAGTGTATTATAGAGTGGCTGCTAACAATCAAAGTTAGTGTTTCATAGTATGTAATAAATAGTTTTATACTGTCCCACTGATGGGCAAAAGCCTCCACCATTATAAGGTGATCGAAGCCAACCGGACGGCTGGGCTACCAACAGTAAATACTATAACAGACTGTGAATAATTTACGAACTTGCTTCTAACAATAATAGTTAGTTTCATAGTATAGTAGAGCATAGTATACCTACGTACCTAAATAAATAAATTAATTAATTGCTTTACCACCTTAGAAGTGAATTTTGTTTGCATATAATAAAACAACAAGTTCTATTTTTGTTTAAAAGACCAAGTGACAGCTACGTTGTTATTATTGACAATGAACCTTAACGACATTTTATTGTAAAGGAAGTTTTTGTCAAAAGTGACAAAGTGATTTCATTGTCGACTATAGGTACCTATGTCAATTATTGTATTATCGATGTAGATAAAACGGCATTAACACAAACCTCAGTGGTTTCAAATGCTGTACTAATTTTAAGGTTTAATCATACTATTGAGCAATAATAAAAAAAAAAAAAAATGTTTCATATAATTAATAAAAAAATGTTGCTTACTGATAATACTGATCAATTTTATAATATACCTTTTTGTGTTGATGCAAGAGATACATTACGTATACCACTGCGCTTGAGAAGACGAAGACAATTGGGGATTTCTCCATGTGCTAAAACTAATCTACTACTTATGCTGGCTCAATACGGCAGGTTAATAAGTTTTGACGCTGTCGATAACAGCTGGAACCAACGGCTTCACGTGTATGCATTATGCGTTATGCATATTCCGAAGTATGCAAGAGTTTCGTACAATCAAATTTGCTCACCGATCTTGTGGACCCTGCATTGCAAACGTTTCTTAATTTGGAAGATTACGTCCTGAACCCGCTGCGCCATCAAGCTTCTCTATTTAGTAGAAAGTACAGTAATGCTATTACTTATTCTGTGTTATTATTATGATTTAAGTAAAACTTAGTTGATAACCCTAAGTCATCTAACAAAAGTAATATGAAGGGCACTTATATTTGGGGACGTGGTTAACATATTTATTATAGTGTGTTAGTTATAGGCTTCAATTGGAGTTTAATATGGCTCGATGGTTCTACACGTGTCTACCCGATGTTGGTTTGTTTATAAGCTGCATACATGCAATTTTAATAAATAAAAAAAATTTGTCAACAAAACGTAGACATTTAAAAAGAGTTTATTATTAATTAGCGGCCGCTCGCGGTTTCACCCGCGTGGTTCCCGTTCCCGTGGGAATATCGGGATAAAAAAATAAAAACAACTTTTAAAACTATGTTACGGAATATCAATCAATGCATGAAATCAACAAAGTGATTTAATTTGATGAATAAACATTTTTACTTAAATAATCTATAAAGTGCTTACCATTTGTTTTATTCACAAATAACATTTAAGTTGTAATTATGTCCGCGAGCTTACTTATATAAATGCATAGTCATCAAACAAGTATGTGGTATAGAAACTCATAAGAATATCTTCTTATTTACTACTAGCGGCCGCTCGCAGTTTCACCCGCGTGGTTCCCGTTCCCGTGGGAATATCGGGATAAAAAGTACCCTATGTTTAATCCAGGTTATAAACTATCTGCACGCCGAATTTCATCCAAATCCATCCATCCGTTGCAGCGTGAAGAAGCAACAAATATACGAACATACATACACACAAACTTTCGCATTTATAATATTAGTATAATGTACTGTTAACACTGGAGTGCCTAGTGTAAGTTTTGATAACTATCCGTATTCATTCGATTACGTTTACGAAAACGAAAATATGTATGGCAAAATTGTTACTCTTCTTGGAAGTCCGTCGCCAGGAGGCGCTGCTTCAACACCATACTAATTATCGTTTTCGTTAAGGGTGCGCCGTCCGTAAGTGACAAGTGTCATATGTTTTATTTGAAATGTCGTCGTCCATATTTATTTGATGCCGCGCGGCCATACTAATTTTGTATGGGGAATTTAAGGTGCTTAATAAAAAATAATTATTTCAATAACCACTTGATGAATCGAAAATGTAGTCTAGCAATTTGTAGTTTATCCATTGATGATTGTTTAGACAAAATCAGAGGTACAATAATTTAGATAAACTATAAGAAATCTACTAAACGCCGCCACTCGTTTTCATGATTTTTACCCAACTTTAAATGATATTGTAGAAAAAACTATAGCGTGTTATGAATTTATGGTTCTGACAAATTGTAAACACGTTCCCTATGATACTAAATATATATTTTGTTCATTTAATACGATGGTATTTTCAATTATATCTACTTAACCGTAACTGCATTTTTGGCATTTTTTTGTCGGCGCACCCTTAACGTGTTTGAATGTCAAATAAAACTCACACTAGGCATATTGTTTTCTAAAGTTTACGCGAACACTACCTACACATTGAAATGAAACAACAAACAACAACCAACACCTCAGTCTCCCTGTGACCAGTGACCACGAACCCTGCAAAGGGTTCGAAACGTCAGGGTAAACATTAAATAAATAATGTCTTTTTTTTATGTTAAAAGGAGGCATACGAGCAGGCGGGTCACCTGATGGAAAGCAATCACCGCCGCCCATGGTCACCCGCAAAACCAAAGTAATCGGGGATGCGTTGCCGACCTTGAGGAAGGAGTTAGATCTTGAGGAGGGAGTAGGAATTGGGAGGGGCGAGGGGTGAGAGATGGGCCTCCGGTACTTTCACTCACCGGACGAAACACAATAGCAACGAGTATCGTTGTTTCACGCCGATATTCTGTGAGAGGGTGGTATTTCACCGGGCGAGCCGGCCCATTTCGTGCTGCAACGCAGCGTGGCTCTACCACTTAGTAAAAATAAACGCGAGTAGATCCGTAAAAGTTGTTTCATTTCACACTAGGCAGTTAGGCACCCAGTAGTCTATCATGGTCAGAGCTATCAAACTATGTTTTTTTATTTATTGCATGGCGCTTTGGCTTTATCGCAACTGATGGTTAGTGATAATTAATTGGACAATGGAAGCGCACTTTACCCAGAATCCTCAACATTGAAGAACTGGCATCTTATCTCTAAACGGTCAACACAACAACGCTACTAATATTGCGGTTTTGTATAAGATGGTGAGAGCTAGCTACCGAGTACGCCTTTAGAAATCGAAAGCGGGACCTCGTGTCAAGTTCGTGGTTTAAACCACTAGACTGCCGAGGTAACTCCTTTAACCTTTTCACCGCCCAACTATCCTGCACGCGATGTCCCGCTGTACGCCAACGTATAAATGTATTTTAATAAAGTAGGTACAAAGAAGAACTTCTATAGAAGTGCTGGCGTGGACGGCACGAAAATCTCGAACTTCTATAGAAGTTGTTGGCGGTAAAAAGGCTAATATAGTTAATTCGTCCAATTTGTTACGCATTTGCTAAACGTGGAATCACTTCAGTAGTCCGACGTAGCTATAGAGAATGAACCACTATTTATGGCAGGGCATTGGTTCAGCTTTTTCTAAACGACTACAAACGTGTGACCCGATTTTGATAATTTTCCTACTGTCAAAATCATTTACTTGCACTATTGAGTCGTTTTGGAATTAGCAGACTGAAGGCCTTGACATCATTCCCCGTTTATCCTTCATAAAGTGTTATGATCATTTGGGATTCAGTTGAACCAAACTACAATCCCTCAATCTTAGAATCAATAAGCTGTTTGTGTTGCCACTCCTTAAAACCAAAAGACGGAACTTACCGGTTCCACGCGAGTTTGCGATATTTATAATAGACAGCTCTATATTAGATATTTCCGTTTCATATTTAAAAAAAAACGCAGATTATTGTTAACCATACCATACATCAAGATATTTGATCGTTTTAAACCTTTTAAGCAATATACGTTATTTTTAAGTTCTCATTCTTAAGATTTATCGAAATGAACCAATTAAGTGCATGATGTGCTCGTCAGTCATTGGTTGTGCTATTATACTTACGTCATAAATTATTTGATAAGTAAAAATATTGTAACAGTCGTTGACGAACCAATAAAAAAAAAACTATGTACAATTGAGATATTGACAGCAACAACCATTAATATCAAAACATAAGTAAAAATGACATTACTTTACAGTCACAGTTCTTCAACGCATTAATCATTTTTTTATTTGATCTCAACACGAGTTTCTGTCACATTAAAGATGAAGAAGAGTAACGCTAAAACTTTGCAGACAACAAGGGTTGCCTCAGACATGCGAAAAATGCGAGAATGTGAAAAAAAGACAGCTTTTGGTCATATTTTAATGAAGAAATGTAAAAGAAAAATCTATCGGTATCACGGGTTACCGACGGGTGTTTACGTAGACGAAGCCGCAGGCAGTTGCTAGTAAGTAAGTATTGCCTATCCTAAACGGATCCTTAGTATTTGTAAAAATGTTCAGATCGGATGTCGATGACGTAGCGTTGTTGTCGACAGTCAATAAGGCTCACTTTGCCTCACAAAATAAATGGAAGTGTTGACTAAATTGGAGTCGGATACAACCTAACGGTAGCCTAATGGCAGGGTCTGTCCGGTTACCTGAAGGGGCAAGTTCTGTTCATTTAGTAGAAATTTTCAAATTGTATTTTGTTCTTTCTTATTAGTAATATTTCTATAAAAGCGACTATTATCCAAAAATCAAGTTTAAAACCTTAATAATAGTAGTATCTAGTAGACAATCGCAAGCTTGTTTTTATGTAAAATTGTTCGCAAGTCAAGTCACGCTTCTACGTAATTGTTATCAGAGATTTAGGTATATTTAAATAAATATTTGTGACAACTCAATAATATGCAATCTGCTTATCAATAATAAGCGACAATAAAATACAGAACATCTGCTTCCTAGCTGCATTCCAGAATTTCAAAAAAACTCTACTACGAAAACTGTCGAATATTAGTGACATTGGATATGTGAATATCGCGTTCTATAGTCTTAATTCGATATGGTATTGCAGCAGAAGCAGTTTCAACTCTATAAATCTATAAACTCACAATAAAATAAACAATCCTTCAATAGCGAAGAGATAAGCCATATCAATTATTTCTAGACTTCTCAGAATCGTCTGAAACTGAACGCGAGCGTCAATAAGCTCAATTAAGGATCGTTTATCGGCTTTGTGGTCAATCTTCTTAGATCGTCTAGTTAAGTTAGCTCGGTCTAATTGAAATAAGATACCTAGTATATTTTTTACGTCCGTTGAAAAGTTTGTAGCATTTAACAAAGTAAAAACGTTCGAAGAGAAGGTATCTGTGATACCGAAGTAGGTACCCGAAAAAGGGGGTAGTTGACACGTGACGTCTTTTTTAATGGCTTGTGAATACAGTAAGAAATGGTCCAAATAGTAAGTAAATTGCCTACGTACCTACTGTCCCAATGCTGGGCAAATGCTTTCGTAATTGAAATCAAATTTGATGGATATTGGTTTAATCACCACGCTTGCCAAATGCAGGTAGGTGATCACAAATGAGGGCTATGCATCGAAAAATCCGAAATACACCGTGGTAAAAGATAGCTTTTAATACGGAATTCGATCGGCTTTTTCAAGTAACGGATACCTAATTGTATTGACATACTTACTAAGTAAGTAAATGTAAATATTTACGATATCACTGGACTAAAGATGGGGTTGATTCAATACGTTTTTGTAAACAACCTCAGTCAATTCTATTATTAAAAGACCAAGTAAAGAATGTTATTACATAAACCCGTTGCTCAGTAGGTTTATTAACCAAAGTAACGTAAAATAAGAAAAATAATTAGCCACTAACTGGATTAACTTATTAGATACACGCCTGCACATCAGACCGGTTTGGTAGATGACGTCTAATTCCCCGAATGTATAGTCGCCATACATCCATTCTCCGGATGTCAAGTCGCCATACGTCTATTCCCTGAATGTCTAGTAGCCGCAACTACAAACTGTCAAATTTTCAATAGACATAGAACTTTAGTACCTATGGTGTATAAGGTCACATTTTATCAACTGCAAATATTTTGACAAAACATCTACTTAATTATATCAGAGAAATAAAGCCCTAGCATTAAAAAAAAATCAGGCTAGTTTTTATTTTATTTTTCCTGACACAAAAACTGTAATATTTTTAAGAGCGGCCTCTCTGTGTCGGCTCCTTTGAATGAAACTACGAGCACGTGTAAGCGGTGAAGGCATTGCGGCCCTCTCTGTTTCGGCTTCTTTGATTATTGAAATTACCGAAAGTGCTTTATTTTACTTTTTAATCGAAATGTCTTTTGGCGTTTTTCTTGGAAACTAGCGTATAAAAATTTAAGGTTTTTTCATAAAAATAGTTTATTATGTTGTTGAATTTATCCTCAAAATATTTGCAGTTGATAAAATGTGACCTTGTACATAGAGTTGAATAAGTATTCAGGATAATTTTTTTACCAGTGCGCAAATTTTTTGGAGCGACTCAGAATTGGTAAGTAAACAGCTTTCTCATAGCAACATGGGTTGAAATATGTCAAATTTTTTGACACTCTTCATACAAATCAGGCTAGATAATCAAGAGTTCGCTAAAGTATGAGAAATCCAAATTTTTTTGACATATTACAACCCATGTTACTATGAGAAAGTTGTTTACTTACCGATTCTGAGTTGCTCACAAAATTTGCTCACTAATGAAATAAGTAATTATCTTGTTTATTAAAGAAATTTGTCAGTTTTGGATAGTTTGATGCGCAGGCGTCTAAAACTTTATTTACTTACTAGCGGCCGCTCGCGGTTTCACCCACGTGGTTCCCGTTCCCGTGGGAATATCGAGATAAAAGGTATCCTATACATTAATCCAGGTTATAAACTATCTGTATGCCGAATTTCATCCAAATCCATCCATCCATTGCAGCGTGAAGAAGCAACAAATATACACACATACACACAAACTTTCGCATTTATAATAAAATTAGTGTGATTGATTATGATTAGGTATATTGATCTACAAGATTCATCATCATCATCTCAGCCAAAAGACGTCCACTGCTGGACAAAGACCTCCCCCAAGGATATGAGGGGTATTTGCCGTAATCGCCACGCTTGGCAGGCGGGTTGGCGATCGCAGTAGGTTGAGGGTAAACTCAGAGAGATGCTGCTGCCCATCCTCTGGAATGGTTCCTTAGTCGGCTTTTACGACCCCCAAGAGAAGAGATGGGGTGGTGCAATTCTTTATCCCCGGCACCAAACAGGGGATCTACAAGATTGGTTATGTTTAAATGTTTGTTCTTAAGAGGAATTATTGACGTGTTAGAAACAGTTACGTAATAAACTAGATAAGGGTGAAAACCGCGAATGTATAGGAAGCGCTGCGCTGCATAATATATATTCTCGTTTTCGTTAACGTGGTAAAATGGTAAATAAAACTCAGGCTGTGAATTTGGTTCAAGGACTAAGTAGTCCATGATTAAAAAAATCTGTTGGTGAGATTAAGTACTTAATCAGTGGAGAGATAGTCTATTCCCAATTATAAAAACTACGAAAACTCATTTGAGTAACTACATAAATCCTTTCGGCGACTTAGGACCATAAATAAAAATGACCACAATTAGTATTGACTACTTCTTTAAATTACCCTAAGAATGACCACTTGCTTAAATTACCATTTCTTGAAATGACCACTTCGTTAAATTATCACTTCTTTATAAGACCACGCTGTATGTTAAAATAATTTTGGCAATTGCCTATCAATGTTTACTATGTTAGTACCTGCTTTGGGATACATTTAGGCAATTCGCTGATTATGAATCCACTAGCTAGGTAACACATCGTTTTAATAATAATAATAATAATAATAAACTTTATTTGCACACAAAAAAAAAAAAAATACAGACAAATTAATAAAAAAGAAAAATTGTACAAAATAGGCGGCCTTATTGCTAACAAGCAATCTCTTCCAGGCAACCTTGGGCGAAAAATAATAAAATTGAAAAAAAAATAAAAATGGGTGCAAGTAAAAATAAACTAAATTATAATAATAACATCAAATAAACGTATACATATACATGTAAAAATAAATATATTAAACAGAGTTTATGCAATATAAAACATAAAAGAAATAAACATAACTAAGGTGAATTTAGAAAATGGCTCCGAACCAGACCCTTGAACGACTCCAACGTGCGAGCACTTCTGATGCGCTCAGGCAAAGAATTCCATAACCGGACAGCATGCACAGAAAAAGAGTAAGAAAGGAAATTAGTAGAATGAAGAGGAGTCACAAGAGCTAGGTTATACGTAGAACGCAAGGTAAGGCTTGAGGAAGTGGAACGGAAGGAGAAACAATTTTGCAGATATGAAGGTGAAGTGGGTAGAAAGAGGACAGTATACAGAAAGGAAAGAATGTGTAAGTCTCTACGCCGGCGAATTGGCAACCATTTAAGTTGAGCTCGAAAAATCGAGACATGATCGTACTTCCTCAAGTTATAAATAAACCGAATACAGAGATTCTGCAAACGCTCCAGTTTATTTAGAAGTTCCTCCGAAAGATCAGCGTAGCAAACATCAGCATAGTCAATGATGGACAGCAGGAGAGTTTGCGCCAGAGTAATCTTTGTGCTAATCGGCAAGAAGTTACGAAGACGATTAAGTGAACTGTACGCAGCAAATACCCTTTTCCGAACAGCATCAACTTGCGAATGCCAAGTGAGACACTGGTCAAAAACAACACCCAAGTTTCTCACTGTCTTTGAGTATGGTATATTAATGCCGGCGAAGTTAACAGAAGGTAGAAGTCCAAAATCGATCCTCGAGACAAAATAGGAACTGCCGATGATGATTGTCTGGGTCTTCCTTGGATTGACATCGAGACCAAACGATTTGCTCCAGTCAAAGATAACCTCGAGATCCCTATTAGTAACCTCAACAGCACGAGCAAGGTCTAATAGAGGTGCTTGTGTGTAAATTTGTAGATCATCAGCATACAAGTGATAGGAACATGAAAGCGGTTGTGTAATAGAGTTTATAAAGATTGAAAAAAGAAGAGGAGATAAGACGCCACCCTGAGGGACACCAGCATTAATATTACACCACGACGAGAGAGATTCTTCAATACGTATGCGCTGCCGGCGCCCTAGCAGGTAGCTTTGAAACCAACCAACCACGGCAGGAGATATGCCAAGAGAACGTAAAACACAGAGGAGAATATCAAAATCCACTGAATTAAAGGCATTACTAAAATCTAATAATGTCAAAAGGGTAAGTTGGCGTTTCTCCATACCACGATGAATATCGTCTGTAATTTTAACCAATGCTGAAGTCGTACTATGACCCGTACGGAATCCGGATTGAAATGGGTTAAGGAGACTATTTTTGTTCAAGAAAGAAGTGAGTTGACGATGGATAAGCTTTTCAATGACTTTAGAAAGGAAAGGTAGTATGGAAATAGGACGGTACTCTGAATATAAGGTAGGATTTGACTTTTTGGGAAGAGGGATAACAGAAGCCTCCTTCCAAGCAGACGGAAACACTTGAGAAGCAACTGATGTGTTAAGGATATGAACTACAATGGGAGTAAGGATATCTAATATAGGAAGGATCATATTACGACTTATTGCATCAGTACCCACAGCATTAGAGCTTATGGAGAGTATAGTTTTCTTAACATCACTGTCCGTAAATTGATCTAAAACAAAGGGAGATATAACAGGTGCTGGTAAATTAGAAAGACGCTGCAAGGTGGCAGTCTTGTAGTGGACGTCAGTAGGTGACGAGGAGGTAAAGTGAGAATTGAGAAGATTGATATCCAGATTGTTATTGATATTAGCGTTCTGAGATTTACCAACCCCGAGAGATTTGAGGAATTTCCACACTTTAGCAGGATCTTCATTTTGAACAGAATTATAAATGTGGCGTCTTTGAGCGTCCCTTATCACTGTGTTGCAACGATTTCTAGCGCGATGATATCTAGATTCATTCCGTTTTGATGGATCGAGTTTGTACTTAGTCTTCGCAGAATTCTTTTTAGCCATAAGTTGTCGTATGTCGTCTGTCAACCATGGGGCAGGTAAATGTTTGATTTTAACCGGTCGGACAGGAGCGTGCACGTCGTACAGGTCAATCATGAGCTTATTAAAAACTTCTATCTGCTCATCAACAGAGTCGCTATTGTATATAGCTGACCAGTCCAAGCTGGCAGCGTCTTCCTGTAGCTGTTTCAGATCCATCCTGGCAAAGCTACGCTGAAGCAAAACTCGCGGCTTATCCTTCGGAGGACGAACCCGATATGACAAGTATATCAAGTCATGGTAAGAGAAGGCGTCGGCAGAGAACTGACCATGCTTAACAACAAGATTGGGAGAGGATACTATCATGAGATCTAAAAGAGATGGAGAGCAGTTTGGAAAATGGTGGGTTTCTCGTAAGGGTAGAATATGTAAATTACTGGAATTGATTAAAGAAAGTAAGTTATTGGAACGTGAATCATTTTTTACCAGGCAAGTATTGAAGTCACCCATAATAATGGTATGTTTATAAACAGGAGTGAAGTTATCGAGAAGTTGTTCTAAAGACGAGAAATAGTCCACTCTTAAGGAGGGACTGTAGTAAACACCCAATAGAACTTTGGTGTGACCAAGGGAAATATCTAAAAACAGATGCTCGGCAGAATTAGGGGGAGGCGGCTGAGGAGATCGAGAAAGGATAGTATAAGATATATGTGAGCGAAGATATATGGCCACCCCACCATGAGAAGAACTAATACGGTCATTTCGAACTAATTTAAAACCAGGCAGAGAGTAAGAAGTAGAGGACAGTTGAGGATTAAGAAAAGTTTCGGAAATAAGAATAGCGTGTATGTTCTTAATATCAAAAGATGCAAGCATGTCCGAGTAGTGGGCGGGAATGCTCTGCGCATTAATATGCACCACGTTGAAGTTTTTTGACAAATCGGAGAAACAATCGTCCAAAAGTTCGTTCAGAGGTCGATCGAAACTTAAAAAGCTGGAGTCGGAAGAGGAAGAAGAACAAGATAGAAAAAGGTCATTATTACCAAACGATAAATCCATTATAACAGTTTACAATATTACATAAACAATAATAAATTATACTACAATAAATACTTTTAAAATATTAGTACATAAATACATAAACACCCACAGGTTGACGGAGAGAAACCAAAACATTAATAATACATTGTAAAATAATGGAAGCAATTGAGAAGTACACACACAAAAACTAAATAATACAAAAAAAAAACCAAAAATGAATAAATAATAAAAGCAAGGCAGAAACAGCAAAGATATAAAAATGCGAATATCACTCGATACTTTTGTATCAAGTGATTCGTAACAGTTACTAAAAAAAATATATAAAAATTAAAATTAAAATCACATTACAATAGACAAGACAACATAAAGTTATAGGTACATCTGACATGTTTATGACATGACACTGACAGACATGACACTGACAGACATGACAACTGAAAATTCTAACATTCTTTAGCTTTTTTACGCCTTGCTTCTTATTAAGTAAAACAAGGATTATATTATTAAATTAGAAGGAGCAAGTAAGCAAACAAATAAGAAAACCTTGTTACATGTAAACAAAAGCTAATTATGCATACTATAAGCAAAACAACAACATCCAACGCGCTACCGAAAGGGCAATACAAATATGTGCTGTTACACTTCAAAGTAGGTAAGTGCTGCTACTACTACTACTACTTTACAATGAAAAATAAATTTTCAGAATAGCAATTTAGAAAAACAAAAGCACAATATCCTGGAAAGACAATCAAAAAGGGTACTTAGTTTCTTATTTTCTTCTTGCAGGAGCAGCCCGTTTAGCCCTAGTGACGGCGGAAGACACTGAGACCGCTTCAGCAGGACTGGCAGCGCGAGGGACAGTCTGCCTCCCGGAATAAACAGCTGGTGTTGAACTGAGCCTCTCGACATCTGCCACGGATGTAATAACGTGCCGCTTTCCTTCACCGTCCAGACCGAGAATACGCCCTTCGCGCGTCCAGCATTTAGACACGCCAAGTTTCTCACGAGCCGCCTTGAAGACACCATGCCGAGCCCTCGTTAAGAACTCAGAAACAGTCACACCGGAACCTTTAAACCCAGTTTTTGCAAACCAAATATTGTCACGTACCGACTCAGACTGAAATTTGACCAATAAGGGCCGCGGTTTATCTTGTCTCGTGCGTCCCAGTCTCAAAGCCCGGCCCACATCCGCCACTGTCAACTGCTTCATGCCCAGGTGCTTCTCTGCCCTGCTCAAGAAAACTTCAACAGGGTCCTCATCCTTATGTTCTGGAACACCGTGGAGGAGCAGCATACCACGTCGACTCCGCATTTCGATGCTATCACACTCTGACGCTAACATAGCAACCTGACCCTCCAGGGTTTTGAATGTCGCCAGAACAAAGCAGCGAAAGCTCTCGAAGTCTGCAGTGAGTGAGACAATGGAAGCCGGCTGGAGCGAGTGCGTCTTTTTAAGCTGATCTTCAAAGGCTGCCATCCGTGTCGAAAATGACTGTGTTAGTGATGTTAAAGTTCCTTTGAGATCCTCCATTTCAAAATCTTGAGCTGAGCAGTGTTCTTTAGTAGTGCAGTTTTACAATTGTGTCGTGGAAGGAAATAGTATCTGCAGGTATTTATGTACTCTAATACATATTAAAAATGTAAAAAAGTATGCAGTTATTTACTTTTAAAATATATTTAACAAAAATTTACGAGAGCAGCTCAAACGTACGTGTTGACGATTTTACTTCCTACCCTCGAAAAAAAAAAAAAAAAAAAAAAAAAAAAAAAAAAAAAAAAAAAAAAAAAAAAAAAAAAAAAAAAAAAACTGCTTTAGGTCTAATAAAGTTGACCCAGGCAGTTCATCAGAATATCAAGTTAGGGTGCTTACACATTTCAGTTTGGATGGTTTGCTTGAACCTCTATATTTATTTACTAAGTAGTTTACCTACACACATAAAAAGTAGGTAACAAAATATTTTCTACGAGTGAATGTATGAAATAGAAATAAATTCCCGCAGGCCCGCAAAAGGAAACGTTTTAAATAAAATTAATGAGGGTATACAAGCTACCAACTAATTATGAGATGACCAACACCTCAGTCTCCTTGTAACCACGGACCCTGCAAAGGGTTCGAAACGTCAGCATAAACATTAAATAATTAATGTGTAAAATAAACGCGAGTATAGATCCGTAAAGTTGTTTCATTTCAATGTGTAGTGTTCGCGTAAACTTTAGAAAAACAATATGTAAGAGGTAATATTCAGGCACTATCATTGGTATGAATGGTATGTTATTTGTATAGAACAGCCTGTCCAGTCGTTATAGAGGTTAGTGACACCGACCCTAAAGTAAAAAAAGAGGGCCGGATTGTCCCACATGACCCGGTTATTCCTCACGGCCGGGCATTCGTAATGCATTTGTCACGAACAAAAAACGGAAAAAATGGTATTAACAGCTCGTATAATCTATTGATCGAGACCTAGCCATCACGAACGTAGTGTTTGCTAGCTCATAACTAACGACCTAAGATGTAGACTTAATTAAAAATGCGTGTTGAGTGCGCAGCTACAATGTAAGTATGGATTGTGAAATAATTATGCTAACTACTGAATACTTACCTACTTATACGGCTTAAGATCACTTTGAGAATTTTTCTTTATGTTGAATTAAAATATAATGTAAACAAAGTATATTAAAACAAATAAAAACAATAACATTAAACCAAATAAAACTAAAAATATTTCAAACCCTAGATTCTATACGAAACAAATAGAGTAAGTATAAATCTTCGAACCGATTTCGGAGGACACTGCATGTTTTTTCTATTCCTAAGCCCAATTACCATAACTAGTGGTCGCCCAGTGGTCGAAATTCGACCGTGATTTTTATAAAAAGCTGTTTACTAAACAATATTTTATTAAGGCTGTACGGATTGTATCCTAAGCAATGAAAAATTAAAAAAGATAGAATGTGAGCTTGGATTGGCATTGACAGATTTCGGCCGCGAAACAATGTTTTTTTAAAATTTAATGTTTAAATTTTTATGCATAATTTAAAAAAAATATTAGCATTCTGCGCTCTTTTTCTAAGTAAACTAAAAGTGTGCGAAATTTCATACTCCTCCGTCCGCGCAATTTTCGTAAAAAGGAGTACAAAGTTTTTGCTTCACGTATTTATATATATACATTTAAGAATCGATGAACACAAGATAAGAAATTCTTAAGGTTTGATATTTGGTTGGCATCTGTCAAGTCATTTAGAAAAGTATATGGAACTTAATATTTTAGTACTTATGTACTATCTATATTTCCATGAAGTATAGTTTTCCACGTCAAACTTATAAATATTGAATTAAGTTGATCTCAACAGTGTTAGTAGCTTATACTTATAAGCTCAACTTGTAGATCAACTTCAATATAGGATAAGAAATTATTAAGGTCTGATGTTTGGTTGGCATCTGTCTAAGTCATTTACAAAAGTATATGGAACTTAATATTTTAGTTAGTAGCTTATAAGTATAAGCTACTAACACTGTTGTAGATCAACTTCAATATAGCATCGTTAATTCAATATTTTTAAGTTAGACGTGGAAAACTATTTTTATGGAAACTTTATTTAATCTAAACAACTCAATCGGGAAAGCCCGCACCTGAAAAGAGCTAACAAGACACTAAGGAGGTTCATTGCTTTTTGCTTTCAACCAAATTAATAAGCTCTACAGACCTACCACCAACCAATCAAAGTACAAAAATATTAATTTCCCCGCTGCAAATCTAACCAGTCCTATCTGAGACTGAGATCCACTAGACCACCGAGGCGGTACAAATAGTGCGGTGGGTCCCACATCTATGTATAGATCTGCTTCACAGAAAATTCCTAAAGGGAGATCAGGTTACAGCTATAAGGGTAGCATTGAACCCCATTCGGGACCAAGGCCACGGTTATTCCTGCCCCAATGGAATGCTTAAAATACCTTTTATCTACACTAATGTTGTAACATTCTACTTATGTTTCCAATACTTGACTTATAATTACTACTGTTATAGCGCAGACAACAAAACACTCAATTTAAGCAATTTCACATGATGGTATAATATCCACATCGATATCGTAATAGTAGTTTATGCAACTGTCATATAATGAAGGGTATTAAAACACGAGTGTGAGTTTATGAAACGAGCGCAGCGAGTTTCATAATAGTAACGAGTGTTTTAATACCCGTGTTATATGCAGTTGCATACACTACTTTATCTTCACTAATGCAATTAGTCAAACAACAAGAGTAAAAGCTGACAATAGTTTATTTATAATAATTGTTCAAATTTTGGATGGTACAATTTTGAAAGTTAATGTTAATTATTGATCCAGCAGCTGTAGCGGTCGCGGGGCAAGCAGTAGAGCTCGTAGACGGAGTTGGAATATTTATAATTACTTCATTCGTCTTGTTTTCTATACTGTTCAAGATCGTATTTGAGACTTGAATTTTATTCATTGAAGACTTATCAATGTAGCTTTCAGCCACAGTAGAAGACTTCCACCCCCCGTGTCGTTTCAGTGCGGTCCAATCACCACCGCTATCTATGAGAAGGGTCGCCGAGGTGCGCCGGAAGCAATGCCCCGTGTACAACGCTGGGTTAGGCAGATTCAAAAAACTTGCGATAGTTTTTCCTAGAGCACCAAATTTATTAATACCAGTTCTTTGATCGACGCACTTCCCCGATCTATAGCTCAAGAAAAAGGCAGGGTTTCGACAGGGGGTGGGTCGAAGTTCCATGTATTTTTTACATACGGCATAGCAGTTGCCCGTCACAACGAAAGAACGATCTATTTTCGTTTTTGTTTTCGAAACTTTCACCATGATTGTACTGTCGTCTATGTTAGAGTCTTCATCGAACTGGATGTTGTATAGCTCTTGCCTTCGGCATGCCCCCATTATGCCGAAGATTAGTGCAACCTGTAACAATAAACGATATAATAAGCTTGAGGTACATAGCCAAGGCAAAAACTATGATTTATGAAGTAGTAAAGTGTAGGTACCTACTACCTAATTTATACACAAAGCGCTTAAACGGAGTGTCTAGATAACTTGCGTGTGTAGTACGTAAGTACTAGGTAGATTAAATAACAGAACTAAAATACACTTACCTTTTCAAAAAGATACAAAATATCTGGTGAATCTTTCAGGAACATCTTTATTTGACCTGATGTAAACGTCAAGGACTTTTTTTCCTTGTGTCCTTCTGAACTGCGTTTCAGGAACGCTATGACTTTTGAATACTTCGTGATATCAATATTGTTGTAGATACTCAGTGTGGACTTAGCATAGAATATTTAGCCCACATAGAAGATGGCTTGAATTTGTCGGAGAGGTCTTTGAGATACACAAGAATGACATTTTCAGAAAATGATGTAGTTTTCTTTTCGATCTTCCATGCCAAAAAGTTATTATATTCTTTTTCATATAATTTTCTAGATTTTTCTGGCAAAAGATTGTGAGTTACTTTTGTTGCCAATTCTAGAATATCCGGAGGCGTACAAATATCATCATCGCTGTCCATTTTTAACTTTTAATTTGTATTTTAAAAACAAAACACATTGCGAAACATTAAATTCACGCGTACGTGTATTGTCACAGTGAACTTGCCGCCATTAAAATCTAACCAATGAGAGCGCAGTTGCGCGCGCAGGGCCAATCAGGAGCGAGCGCGCGCTGTTCTTTTTTTATTTAATTGGCACAAGATCTTACCAAAGAGTTTTGTGTATGTAAGTTTAGTAGTTTCGACGAAGTTTTCACGTATAACCCAACCGTTTTCAAAAGCCAGCCTAATATCAAAATTTTATACAACTTGTATGAGGATTTTGACATAAGGCTCGCCAGGTTAATTGGTCGCTTTTTATTGATGTTATAATGAGATTTTACGATATCGATGTGAATATTATACCATCATGTGAAATTGCTTAAATTGAGTGTTTTGTTGTCTGCGCTATAACAGTAGTAATTATAAGTCAAGTATTGGAAACATAAGTAGAATGTTACAACATTAGTGTAGATAAAATCTCATTATAACATCAATAAAACGCGACCAATTAACCTGGCGAGCCTTATGTCAAAATCCTCATACAAGTTGTATAAAATTTTGATATTAGGCTGGCTTTTGAAAACAGTTGGGTTATACGTAAAAACTTCGTCGAAACTACTAAACTTACATACACAAAACTCTTTGGTAAGATCTTGTGCTAATTAAATAAAAAAAGAACAGCGCGCGCTCGCTCCTGATTGGCCCTGCGCGCGCAGCTGCGCTCTCATTGGTTAGATTTTAATGGCGGAAATTTGAACAATTATTATAAATAAACTATTGTCAGCTTTTACTCTTGTTGTTTGACTAATTGCATTAGTGAAGATAAAGTAGTGTATGCAACTGCATATAATACGGGTATTAAAACACTCGTTACTATTATGAAACTCGCTGCGCTCGTTTCATAAACTCACACTCGTGTTTTAATACCCTTCATTATATGACAGTTGCATAAACTACTATTAATTCAATTTAAGGTGTAAGGGTAATGGAACTCGGCCCAGGCTGATCAAATCAATTTTAACATAGCCTGTAGGTGTAATACTGGCTAGCGGCTATACTCGTACTTCCGAAATGGCAGCTAACTAAAAAGTTTTGTAGGTAGGCATTAGACCGGGTAACCACGAGCTCTTACAGCAGTATTATTGCAGTTGTGAAAACGAGACGCGTGTAGCGACGAATATATTCGCATCTCTTTTCCACAACTGCAATAATACTGCTATAAGAGCTTAGGTCCGACGTCGAGTAGGTGTTCGAGTTTTGACAACTCTTCTTGTATAGTTACTGTGGTTTTAGTCAAGTTTATTTATAGTGTTGCTTATTATGAGATACATAATATTGTGTAACCTAATGTGAAAGCCCTCATATTGGTAAATCTTAGATAGTTCTTCGTTCTACGTTAAGTACCTACATAAATGGTAATGTAGAAAGTAATGTAAGAAACTATTTATCAACATATACTTACTGTGACTGCCAGTAAAAGTATATGCATACATACATTCGAATAATTTCTTTTACTTCTCGTGTATGTTGTTGTTGTTAAATTTCTTATGTAATGCGACTATGAGCCCGTAGAACCGAACCCTATGCGCGTTTTCACCCACGTCATCTAAGGTGACAGTTTTACTCCGGCAACCCTCACCTAACATGGCTCAACTCATAAGTTATCTAAAACTTAGGGGTTAAGGCGTTGAACATTCTGAAATGCGCTTCTTTAGGCATATTTTCTATAAAAAGTATACAAAAACACTATTGTCTTATTTTTTAACTAGCGGCCGCTTGCGGTTTCACCCGCGTGGTTCCCGTTCCCGGGGGAATATCGGGATAAAAGTATCCTATGTTTTAATCCAGGTTATAAACTATCTGTATGCCGAATTTCATTAGTGTGATAAAACATCTAGGTTTTAGGTAAATAGCGTTTTTCAAGGTTTTTTTTTACTTGAATCCGGTGGATCACGCACTATTTGCATCCCTTTTGTTTCTATGCAGATCGACAGAGAACGCTGTTTTGTGGTTGTCAGTGCCTTTACGGAGGCACACAAAATAAGAGAACCCTGAAAATACCTAAGCTTCATACATACCTTTTTTTTTTGAGAGATTGCTGATTGCCACAAACGGCATTTTCAGCGTCACCGCGGGCTTCTTTGGAAGCGGCGAGGTACGTAAAGGGTACCTCAAGCCGTGTGAAACGAATCACCTTCGCAAGTTTTCTAGAGGGAACGGTATCACACACTTAAAAGTGCGTGTCCCCGTGCCCTACTAGATTCTCCGAAGGGTTCGGATCGGATCGGGTCATACATTCCACACAAGCAGCGCATTTGTATGAAGCTTACTTCTGCAGTCTCTTTTTTTGGGACAGGCACGACACGACGACAAATACGCTATTGCTATGAGACGGATACCCAGAAACCCCAAAATCGACTGAATCATACTTATGTTATCATTCGTATGTGCTCCGTCATTCACCCACCGTGCCTAGTTCGATAACATTATAAATATATACTTAGGTACGTTGGAAGTACCTTTTAAAATAACACTAAGCTTGAAGGGGTAATAAAAGCGTCATATTAAAAACGTCATGTTACTTTGTTTATTCGATTATTTATACAACACTAGCGGCCCGCGCCGGCTTCGTACGGGTGGACATTTCTTTTTAAATTTAGCCTGTTGTTACTCAGCGCTAATGTAGCATTGTAAAGGTGAAAGAATTTTTTTAATCGGTCCAGTAGTTTTTGAGTTTATTCGTTGCAAACATACAAAAATTCAAAATACAAAGCTTTTTCTTTATAATATTAGTATGATGATAGGTAGAGAATTCAAATTTTCCTAAGAAAAAAAAAAATAAAGCTTGTAGCTCAGGAGAGTTTCTTAACTTTTAAAACACAAAAATTTTAATTTATATATTTCATTAACACTGACATATTATTATTTAATCCTGTTTTATATGCTATTTGCTGCAACAACTTTACTTATTTAAAACTAAATTAAAGTAGGTAATATGGCTTTTCATGAAAATTTAACATCTGTGCCGTTAAACCTATGATACTTACCAGCATTGTGTATGAATAACTTATTTTGCGACGCTGCGAAATTACACGTAAAAGGTCAAAAGTTAGTGGTTTACGGACATTTTGAGAGACAGGAGCTGTAACATCGCATTTAGCATTACTCCATTGTGACGAGGGTATGATATTAACCAGGGTTTTTTTCTAAAGTAAGGCGTTGATACCTGTACGTCAGGTTTTACAATTTACGATAAACCAGCCTCTTTTTCAGAAGTTTTCAGTCGAATGCGTATAATATACATTATACGCATTCGATAATTTTACGTAATAAAAGATAATTTAAGATAATTTTACGTAAGTAAGTCCATACGGACTTACTTACGTAAAATTATCTTTTAATTTAATTGCAATCATGTGCAAACAAATTGTTAAATACTTTTTTGGTGCATGCAAACTTTACAAATTTTGAAGTTATCGGAGAAGTGTTAAACGTACAAATAAAAAAAATGCAAACTAGCTAAGTATCTTATTTGTAACTATCGAAACACAAAAATGTTTCTAAATGGCTACAGACTTAAAAAAAAAGTGGTGGTAGCTAGCCAGGTTAACTTAAAATAGGCCCAAACCAAACTGATCTCAACAATATGTAGGTAGGTACTCTTACAGGGAATCGAACTTGAGACTTGGGACCTCTGGGTCAGAGACCGTCGGTGTAACCACTAGACCATAGAGACAGTGTTATTAATAGTAAGGGTAAGTTAAAGTCACTGTGTATATTATCGAGGGTGAAGGCAGACTTTCATAATTATTATTTAAACGGGCATTTGAGTTAGCCGATCATTAAGATAATAATGAAGTTTGTGACCTTAGTAATTCATAACTAAGGTCACAAACTTCTTTATTTTCTTTAACTAAGTGCAACGACCGTTCGCTCGCCTGATGTTTAGCGATAACCGCAGCCGTTTAAAATAGAAAAATGAAAATAAAAATGGTTTGTATTAAGTATTCATACATAACTACATAATAATGGACTAGATTTAGTTTATAGTTTCATCATCATACCAGCTCATTTTTTGTCCCCACTGCTGGGGCACGAGCCTTCCCTATGGATGGATAGGGACGGGAGAACGGGCTATAAACCACCACGCGGGCCCAGCGCGAATTGATGGTTGTTAACGACTGCTAATGCAGCCGGGACCAACGGCTTTACGTGCCTTCCGAAGCACGGAGGAGCCCGAGATGATACATTTTTAGTCACCCATCCGAGCGAAAGTTGTTTACTCTCAGCAATCGCAGAACGGGCGCGTTAACCACTGCGCCATCGAGCTCCTCAATACGAGTAGTTATAGTTTAAAGGATATTAAATAAGAAATACCCTAAATAATAGTTTGAAATGCCAAATAATGTTACTAAATCTCGTACCTATCGCTCTTCACAGGAACACAGGTAGAATATTTTTGGAAGCATAAGATTGAGGATGTAAGCGATCATTACGAGACTCTTTAATTAAATTGATCACTGATCACTGTAAAAAAGAAGGTTTATGTTTTTATTTTGCTATTGTTCTATAAGCTATTAAAGTTAAAAAGCCTGATAAAAAGAAAGCATATAAAATAGGTATTAAGTAGGTACACGAAGTTTTTGATGAGGTCGACCGAAGTTCGCTTAATGGATACTACGTGCAGTTAATAGTTCCATTAAATTTACGCAAAAAGGAGCCTTAGGGCTTTACCAAGCAGTATTATTGCAGCTGTGAAAACGAGACGCGTGTAGCGTCGTAATACACATCTTCACATAAACATTTCCACAACTGCAATAAAACACATAACATAATTGATCGCAGAATCATTGTAATAGAGCTTTTATTTTTGACTTTAAGTACTTTTATTAGCAACAATTCGCGTTCTTGCATAGACAATGCATTTACTAATAAACCGGAAGATAATGTACACTGTAAAATAGATCAACGGTGTGTCAGATGGACATGCACATGCATATACAAGGTGTTCCAGAGATCAACGACAAGCCGATACGGGGTGACTCCCGTGATACAAACGAACAACTCTTACTATTGGACCAACTCCCTAACTCGAAAAAAAAATTCAGCTGTTCCATACAAAACATCAATATTCGACCAAAATGTATCTTAGAACAGCTTGATTTTTTTTCGAGTTAGGGAGTTGGTCCAATTGTAAGAGTTGTTCGTTTGTATCACGGGAGTCACCCCGTATCGGCTTGACGTTGATCTCTGGGACACCCTGTATACAGTATGGATGTGCCTTACAATACCTACTGATGATAATGGTTAGGTATTTATATATAATTTAGTAGCTGCCCGTCCCGCGGCTTCGCACGGTTGGACATTTTTTTAAATCGGTCCAGTAGTTTTTATACATACATGCATACAAAGTACAAAGGTTTTATCTTTATAATATTAGTAAGTATAGATATATAATTTTACGCAAATTTTGTTGCGAACAAATTACAATTCGAAAAAATACCACCACGATAGCATAGTCGGCAGTGCACCTGCCCGTCATGTCATGGGGTGCGGGTTCAAATCCCGCTCCTGGATTTTTTTTCAACGCTTTGTCTTTTTTCAAATTGTAATACCTACTGCTCTAAGAGCTTATGATAGAGTTAGGGCCTCGTTTCTGCTAATAAAAAACGTCCACAGTTGTATGTCAGTTGCCTGATTTTCTTAATTTTCCCATATTCCTAATGTCAAAAACAGGCTACCAACACACTATTGAGACGTCATTGAATTAGCAGACTTAGGGCCCAGCCCCTTGCCTAATCATTGCGAACTAAATATCAAGTTTAACTTTACTTATACCCAAATAACAGGTTATATAAAAGATTTTGAGCTTTGTTAAAAAACAAAAGTTTATTTAAAAAAAATCATACGAAAACGACATTTTAAAACTGTGTAGAACTAACACAATGCCCTATATTATTTGCAATTCATTTCACTATATAAAATTTTACTAGAAAAAATTATCCAGCCCCAGGAAGCTCGAGTGTGAATCGAACCCACGATACTGATTCATATCACTGATAGAAAGTATCAAACAAATGTTAATTATTCATTCACGTTCCGTTCCTCACTCCCTGCGGTCCTACACCATAGGTTCATTATTACCATATACACACAAAACCTTTCCTGCGTAAAATAAATAATAAATTATTAATGTACCTACCTACTCTGTTGGTGACCCAGTTTCGAACGGTTCAAAATACAGGAAATCGTGATCATACAACTCATATTAGAGTAGGGATAAAACTTCACTCCATCTAGGTGCCTAGATGAGTTTGGTTTACTATCCGTATGCGTTCGATTACGATTACGACAACGACAATTAGTATGGCATTGAAGCAGCGCCTCCTGGCGACATACGAGGAAAGAATTTGAAAGAAGAATTTTGAATATTATATTGAATATTATTATTGAAGAATTTTGCCATACAAATTCTCGTTTTCGTTATCGAATGGCGAATAAGACTCGTACTAGATTTTTTTTTTTACTTGTGGATGTCTTCTATATTTTTTGTGGTTATTTGTAATGGAAAGTATCCTGCTATGATAGGGCATTTTCCAATATTGTTGACGCTGTAAGGGAGAAAAGAGCGTGACACTTGCCGAGTTTATTGCCAGTTCTTCTCAGTACAAGATCTCCCGCCCAGAGTAGACTTACAAATCGACGGCATAGTGACATTCACAGGAGCTACATGTAGCCATAAATGATTTTGATTTTTTTTGAATTTTATATTTATACTGTGATTCTACCTTTTGTTAGAGCGACAAAATAAAATTATATTGTGAGAAACTTTTCGTTTGCAAATTTGAGAATGCGTTCGTGTGATTTTACTAATCGTCTACCAACCTCTTGCGCAGATGCAGCCACCGCTGAGCCCATAATTGTTGGCTTGTTAGCTTGTAAGCTAGCTAAGAAAAAAGGGTCAAAACAAGCGTAAGTAACGACTAAACGCAAGTATTTTATAAACAAATGTATGTTTTCGCAAGGTCGATAAGGAGAATCCCTACTACGAGTATTATTATCAGCTACTGTGCAAATAACGATATATTATTATGTACATATTGTTGTTAATAATAACGTAAATACTCACGTTTGCTATTGATATTACTAAGTCTGTTTAGTTTTTTGTCGTAACATTTACTTAAACTAACAATTTTTTTATTACGCAAATAGAGACTTAAAATTATGTAAAACGATAAGGATAACGTTTACTGTATTCACAGATTTATTTCACCGTGTACGTTGGATGTAGGGAGGTACTCGTCTCACAAAGGATCGGACATTAATAAATATTTATAGGTTTGCCAGGAACCTTTATGGATTTAGAATACTAACAGATTCGATGTTTAACGCCCACTCGATGTCTTCACCGTCTTTATAAATAACGCTCTTTGACATTTTCCTAACGAATACAAATTGAGTTTAAGATCAAAATTACTGCTACAGAGAAATAATGGAACCTTTACCACAAATTGGGTTTCGGCAGCGGGAATTGACGTTCGTATCTTTCATAAATTTTGTGTAAAATTTCGTACATGTATTAAGGCATAATAATACTTCCGATGTAGGTAGGTAGGTATGTAAAAAAGGTAGACTTACCGATGTTTTCCCAAAAGCACTATGTGAAGTGAGCACTATATTGTAATTCCATCACGCGAGGGCTATGGCGGTTCAGCGCATGTGTGCAGCGTCTCGACGGTCGCCGTATACTGAAACAGCGTGTTTTCAGGGCGCTGTAGTCGCGTGTTCGACGCAAGCCTTCAGCGGTTTCAGCGGGCTACTGTACAGCCTTCTAGCTATTTTGCGCTGAATGATATAAGTAATTGTTAGTATCAACAGCGAATCACAGTGTTAATACTTTATAACTGTATTTCTCGAAAAACTAATAAACATTCAGCTTTCACACTGACTTTCGCAAACACGACAATACTAACCCATTTAACTTCCTATACTTGGCAAGAGCCCGTAGAGATAAATACCTCTTTCTTAAACAGAAAGAGAGAAGAAAATCTACCAATATAATAATAATAATAATAAACTTTATTTGCACGCAAAAAATACAGATACAGACAAATTGATGAAAAGATATAGTACAAAATAGGCGGCCTTATTGCAAACAAGCAATCTCTTCCAGGCAACCTTGGGCGAAAAATAATAAAATTAAGAAAATAAAAATGGATGCAAGTAAAAATATAATAAAAATATCAAATAAACTACATACAAAAGAAAAAGAAATAAATTAAACAGAATTGTGCAATATAAATCATAACATAAAAAACATAGCTAAGGTGAATTTAGAAAATGACTCCGAACCTGACCCTTGAACGACTCCAACGTGTGAGCACTTCTGATGCTCTCAGACAAAGAATTCCATAACCGGACAGCATGCACAGAAAAAGAGTAGGAAAGGAAATTAGCTGAATGAAGAGGAGTCACAAGAGCTAGGTTATGCGCAGAACGCAAGGTATGGCTTGAGAAAGTGGAACGGAAGGAGAAACAATTTTGAAGATATGAAGGTGAAGTGGGTAGAAAGAGGACAGTATACAGAAAGAAAAGAACGTGTAAGTCTCTACGCCGGCGAATTGGCAGCCATTTAAGCTGAGCTCGGAAAATCGAGACCTGGTCATACTTCCTCAAGTTATAAATAAACCGAATACAGAGATTCTGCAAACGCTCCGGTTTATTTAGAAGTTTCTCCGAAAGATCAGCGCGTAGCAAACATCAGCATAGTCAATGATGGACAGCAGGAGAGTTTGCGCCAGAATGATCTTTGTGCTAATCGGAAAGAAGCATTAACTTGCCAAGTGAGATATTGGTAAAAACAACCCCCAAGTTTCTCACTGTCTTTGAGTATGGTATATAAATGCCGGCGAAGTTAACAGAAGGTAGAAGTCCAAAATCGATCGTCGAAACAAAATAGGAACTGCCGATGATGATTGTCTGGGTCTTACTTGGATTGACATCGAGACCAAACGATTTGCTCCAGTCAAAAATAACCTCGAGATCCCTGTTAGTAACCTCAACAGCACGAGAAAGATCTAATAGTGGTGCTTGTGTGTAAATTTGGAGATCATCAGCATTCAAGTGATAGTAACATGAAAAACATAGTTACGGTTGCTACTTTTTTAGTAAAATTTAGATGCTGGTTTGGACATTTCGGTTCTAGGGTTTTGTTTTACGCATACATAAGTATATTAATTAGAACGAAATTAAACAGTCTTCTTCTTCAGCCTGTCGCCACCCAATACTGGGTGTAGGCCTCTCCCTTTCCACGCCATCTTTCTCTGTTGGTAGCCATTCAACCAGTTCTTTCCAGCGACTCTATCTATATCGTCTCTCCATCTAAACAGTGCATTATTTAAAATGTATTTTTTTAAAGCTAATTGGCAATAAAATAACTGGCCAATTTGTTAAAGCGGATAGTAATCTTGACTGCGCATCCTCTCTCGGTACAGTACACTCACGTCACGGGAACTAATCCTGCAAACGTTTGTATCGTAAAAAATAATTGGTAACCATGTCATGATAGTTTATACACATATTTGTGTATTTCTTATGTAATAGCCATAGTACTTATGAGGCCTATTGATTTAATAAAATAAAAGTAATGTTTCAGGATCTGCAACTTGTAAGACAAACGACTTTTAGGTCAGTTACTATTTCAAGAGTATATAAAAAAATGTAAGTATAATATAAAAATTTAACTAAATACTTATGTAAATTTTATCAGAAAACCTTTCTATCTATAAATTGATAGGTAGGTACTTATATAAGTATTTATATTGTATTGTTTAAAAATGTCAAGTACGAATAGCCATACCTACAGATTTTTTTACGATAAACTATCAAAAATTGAAGCTCTGATTAAAATGAACGTCAACACCAGTTCGCGGTCTGTTAATCATGGTGCCGTTATGAGAAACAACACTGGAATTCATTAATCATACTTGCCTTTGTATTAATTAACTATGTAACAGGTCTCAAAACATAATGATGCTATTTACATAGTGACCTTAACATTTTCTTTGGCTGCAAAACGACGCGTAAACCGTTAAACGGACCAAATTGTGGTTTTTTTTCTACATTTACACAAAAGCATTGTCTGCGGTGAAATCTACTTAATCGGATCTACAAAGTAAAAAAACGCAAAAAAAATGGCAAAAATAAGGAGTTTCAAGCAGGTAGGTACTCTTCTTTCTCTTAGTATTGTAATAAAATAGATAAATATTAACAAATATTATTAAATAAGAACATCGAAATATTGTTGTCCTTATTTCATAATATTGAACATAATAATTAATGCATTATTTATGACATACATCAATATATTTACGTCTTAAATTTTGGCGGTCAGACAATCTTATTTTCTCATTACCTAAAGTATACTTAACTTAATTACTAAACAATAATAGCTGTAGCAACTTCAATCGGTGAATAAGTTAGCGCTGAAACCGCTGAACAATCGACCACCACCCTCGTGTTGCCAAACATCATTGATTTTTGAATGGCTTTTATCTTGAAATCTTATTGGAGACCTCTAAAAAGTTTCGATGCTGGTTGCTGTAACACTTAATACGAGGACATTTGGATATGTGATAACCAAACATAGTCAAAAGGAAATAGAATTGTCGCAAATAGTATCGATTCCGTCTCAAACACCATCGTGGTTATGTTTTGTGTCCCAATGTCGAAACTGTATTATTTGCCCGGCGAATATAGCACGTAACTCTCAGAAATAGAGTGCAAGCAATATCGGATGTGGCTAAGTGTTATCATATGATGGGAAAGATATAGTCGCATTGTTTTTTGTTTTCTTTAGCATACGGACGACTGTTTATGTTCCGAAATGATTGGATAAGTTTGATTCCATTTCCCTTACGGGAATTTTTTCATCATCTTTTTCTCATCAGAGAACGTTTTCTTAATATGTTACTTTTGAACAAAATAAACAGTTTTATAATTTGTGGAAATACAATTTTCACCAATTACTAAATTGATAGTTCACCAAAATGTTATCAGAATCCTTTCTTGTGCAATGTTTTATTACGACTAACATTATTAATAAGTAATAAAAACTAACCTAAACTAGTCTAATTATTAATTCACTGGAGTAAACTGACAGATGCTAATGTCACATTGCAAAATTATGTTGCCATATTTATTGTACTAGTGATGCGTTTCGTTCATTGTCATTCAGATCACTCATACAAAGTCAGTAGGAACGTTTATTAAAAAAATATAAATGTCTTTTTGTACCGAGAAATTTCACCTGACAGTTTAGTTGTCAGTGTTTGTTTTGCTTTGAGAGCTGTTATTATTCGAAAATTTTAGAAGTATTTTAATTATTGCAGTTTTTACATCATCCATCTTTTTGAAAGAAAAATACAGATTTAACCACTGTGTACTATAAATTAATAACGTTGAAATGGAGATAACCTCAACAATATAGTACCGTTTTACGTCAACAACTCGATCCCATTCCAAAATGAAAAATCACTCTGACCCGTTCTAAAACAATTTTTTATCACTTTCTCACATAGCACTTTCACATGAGTTACTTTTACGACAACTAAAAAAACAACTATTTACAATTACTTTTAAAAGCATCGTCAAACAGTACAATTATTAAAACTAAATAATGTTATGGTCGCATGCAGCACGGATCGCACTCATACCTATTTTGACGCAGACTAGAATAATAGACAACAAAATCAAATTTCAAAACGTAAACAAATTACGCCGACTAATAATAATCAAATAAAAATAAGCCTAATGTTTCATAGAGTAAAACGTCAAATTGAGTGGCAGACCCCGACTCCGACCGGTGCAACTGTCTCGTTTCCGCACGCGCTGTTCGTAATCTATCTGTTCGCGTTACTCTCCTTCAGTGAAGTGTGAACTAAATGAAGTACTGAAGTAATTGGGAGCCAAATTAACGAGTGAAGGAGATATACTTGCTAAGTGGACTAGTCCAATTGAAGGATTCATTCATGAACGACTCATCTCTATGTCTGACGACGACGAATGAAAATATATCCATTGCACTGTTGTTTAATTCTATATAATTCGAGTAATTCGCCTTTTCAAAGTTATCATTTACTGGCCTTTAAAGGTACCAATGCTAATATTTTTATATCGATTAAACAAAACTGGCCTAGGAGATTTCTTAATAAAGTAAATAAAATGTGTAATGTGATTTGATTCAGGACGTAATGAGAATGAATGAGCGAGTAATTGATGTCAATCTTCTTGTCACAACACTATTTTCTGTTCATCAGAAATTGGTAACACCGTAAACGTCAGATCACTCCAGTGAATAAATAATTAGACTTACGTCACAACTGTTCTTGTGACGTTTTGACAAAGAGATTGTTTATTAAGCTATTGGATATTTTAGACATAAAAACTGTTCCAAACGCTCCAATTAACTTTATAAAAAGAAAATATATTGTTTTTTTTCTACTTTTCCCGTTGTTTTATTTGACCTCAATCAAACTAGGTGAAGGCTGGATTCCATTATCAGTTCAGAGTCACGCAGGAATTTTATTACTATCTGTACTATGACATTGGCATCCTGAGTATTATCTTCTTAATTAATTTTAATCATACAAAGCAAAACCGGTGTCAACTTTAACATTGAATTAGCAAATCATAGAAAGAATACAAACTCTATGCTTTAGGGACTGCTATACATTGAACTTCATAGTTTTAGGTATTCAAATCTAACTTTTAAAGTCATACCTTAGAAAATTATAAAAACTGCACCAAAGTCCTTGTACAAAAATACTGATTTATGTGAAAGAAACGGTACGAACGAACAGTTATTTTCATACTCAGATGGTTTAAGCAAATTGATCCCAGCAAGTAAACATGTAAAATAAAAGCATTTTAATAAAAGGGACAGTAGGTGCTTCCGTTTTACTGAAATGTTAAAGTTTAAATGAAAGTAAAATCTTTGTTGCATGTCACATTACAAATATTAGATTTGACTGATGATAAGGTAAGTATACATGCGACGAAGCCCTGCAGAGTCACAGAGCTACCATTTCATAATAATTTAAAATTTTCTATATTGTACAGAAGAGCTCGAGATTGCACCGTCGTCGTCGGGTTGCCATCTTGAAAGATTAGCAACATCCCTAATCTCAACTTATCGTATGGGTGCCCACTCAGCTCTCCATGCTTCGAAAGGCGTTAACCCATTGGTCTCAGTTGCTATCGTAAGATGGCGACTCTATCGATAACAACAGGGTGTACGATGTCGTTAATACAACAATTGGACCCGCGTTCCTCCTTAAGTGATATTGTTCTATGGTAAGGTGGTAAGGCCCAGCAGTGGGTTAGTTAAACGAATGTTATTGAAGATGACGTTAAATACTTCGTCAAGTATTTGGAGACACAAGCTGTGATTTAAGCATGTGTTTTCTAGTACAATAAACTAAATAAGTACGTATATTTATTGTAACTGGTTAATGATATGGATTGTTGGTTTTTTAGCCCAAATAAATAAATAAAAAAATGTCACAATTAAAGTAGCAGATAGTTTGCACTCCGAAGTTTGCATAAAAAGGGCATTCTGTTGGAAATTCATGGAACCACGTTCTGCTGCAGCTATCGCTATCAAGCCTGAAACACTTGACAATCGTAGGGGAGGCAGTGCAAGCGTTCTCCCGTATAACGTTTCAAGCGTTTATCACTAGATGTCGCTATAGGACGGGCGGGAAAACTACAGTTGTGTAAAGTTTACACAAAAGTATGTAAATGTTTAGTTTAGTTTTAAGCAGTTTCTTTTTATACAGATTAAACTCATTCAACATAATATTATGGCCTTAGAAGGCGAGAACTTTGTATTTGCTAGGTTAAAAATGTTCTGTAGGCTGCAAAGAGAAAAATATGTTTGAGACTAAAATTTTTTTAGTTTTTACGTATCGTGGTTACAGCAAGCACATCATAAGTAGCTTATCGTAACTATTATTTAATCAGTACTAGTAGTGCCTTTAAATTTTACTACATAGGATTATTTGCATCTGCTACATACAATACTTCGATATTATACAACGTCTAACAAAAAGGTGTGGTCAAAATGAAAAGATCTAAAGTGTATCTCATCTAGAACTTCATCATCATCATCATCTCAGCCAAAAGACGTCCACTGCTGGACAAAGGCCTCCCCCAAGGATATGAGGGGTATTTGCCGTAATCGCCACGCTTGGCAGGCGGGTTGGCGATCGCAGTAGGTTGGGGGTAACCTCAGGGAGATGCTGCTGCCCATCCTCTGGAATGGTCCCTTAGTCGGGTTTTACGACACCCACGGGAAGAGATGAGCACCCCCCCCGGCACCACACAGGGTACACACACACATCTATAACTTGATGTGTTGTTACTAAGACATAATTAATAACTTTAATTTGTCATGCAATAGTAAATGAAATATTTATGTTAGTAAAGTTATGCGCGTCAGGCGGGCATAAGCAAGCAACAATGATCATAAATGTTAGTACACAGAGGTTACTAAGCCACTAGGTCTGAGACTTGTTTATTTTAATGTGACGTCACGATAGAAATATTTAATTGAAAATTGCATAACAAATTAAAGTTAATAAGCATGTTTTAGTAACTCTGCATTCAAGATCTAGATCGGATACACTTTGGATCTTTTCATTTTGACCACACCTTTCTGTTACACGTTGTATAGTACATAAATTCATAGTTGGAAAATACCTACAATCTAAGAATCAAAATGACTTCTTGGCGGGAAAGTGAAGCGTCATGTCTGCGGTTTTGTTTTATTTACTAAAATTTGTGTTATGTCGAATATTTATGTGAAATAATGGTGGATTATTAACCGTTAAGTGTTCGTGAGTGTGCATAAGTGTTGGCAAATGAAACAAAACAGTGCAACGTTACTTTTCAAATTCTCTCAAGAAGCTCGCGTGAGGACTTAGTAAAGCCCCACATCTTTACTGAGATACTCGAGGGGTTGGGGGGTATATCACTTCCCATTTCTAATATCATTAATCATCATCATATAAGGAAATTTTGTTTATTTATGTATTACTTGTAAGAAAATTACTTTGACACTGGCTAAATGTGCTAATCGCACGAAGCCATCAACTAAAATAAAAAGTATCAAAATTCTAAAAATATTTTAATTGCATTCGCATCATAGAACACAATTACTAAAGATTCGCATTCTGAAGACATGAAATATAGACAATAACTTTTTACCACAACGATCCACAACGAAAAGAACCACAACTGCATAAAGTGAAACATACCTACGATAAACAAGGATCATGTGCTTACCAATAATCCAAAATTTCTAAAAAACATCCTAAAAATATAAAAATATGTATATATTTATATTATATATTATTTTAATGAGTACGGAAACTCCGCCTGCTCTATCAGTGTGATGCCCATCTCGTTCCACTCATCGCTGGTAAATACCTCTACTAATCTCTGAAAATTCAGACTTTTTATTTATTTGTATAGCATTAAAGAAGCGCCCCCTGGGTGACAAACGAGGTGAGTTGTAATTTTTACCCGACTGCGTCAGAAGGAGGGCTATGTTTTTCGAGTGTATGTATGTATATAACTATGTATGTATGTAAGTATGTATGTTTATGTATGTATGTATGTTTATGTATGTATGTCTATTTCTTTGGCACGCCCTACAGCCCTAACGGCATGGTGGATTTTAACATAATAAGGTGTCGTTAGATTTGTTTTGACTGTGGGAGTGTCATAGGCTATAAAAATCCGAAATATACTTAATAAATAAAAGTAAAGTTTTAAATAAACCAAATTATTAAAATAAAACAAAAAACCCGACCGCTAAAAAAACTATATAAAAAACAATAATATACTCGTAAAAACCGAACTAACATAAAAAATAACTGCAAAGCAGAAAAAACTGAAAAGAAAAAAACAAGCTCTACGATCCCAGAATTCCATTTGAGCAATGTTGAATGCAACGTGAAATATTTCCTTGTCCGATACCTATACTTAAATAATAAAATCTATAATAAATGAGTACCTATTTATAAATACATTGATTATTGATAGTTGTCGCAGACGGGGACAATCATCAACCAAGCGGCCGCCGTGGCTAGCTCAACTCTCTTTGGTTGGTTGGTGATTGTCCCCGCCTGCGACAACTATCAATATTCAATGAATTTAAAATACTAAAATAAAATAAAATAAAAAAACTATAATAAATACTCACTTATTATAGATTTTATTATAATCGTCATCATGATCAACTCATTACTAAGACACGAGCCTTTCCTTATTGAATGGATAGCGAGAATGGGCATAAACCAACACGCGGGCCCAGTGCAGATTGGTAGTTGTTAAGGGTGCGCCGACCAAAAAATGCCAAAAATGCAGTTACGGTTAAGTAAATATAATTGAAAATACTATCGTATTAAATGAACAAAATATATATTTAGTATCATAGGGAACGTGTTTACAATTTTTCAGAACCATAAATTCATAACACGCTATAGTTTTTTCTACAATATCATTTAAAGTTGGGCAAAAATCATGAAAACGAGTGGCGGTGTTTAGTAGATTTCTTATAGTTTATCTAAATTATTGTACAGACGGCAGCAGATCAACCTACCACAAAATGTCAAATTTCTTCAATAAATTTTGAACCTTAGTGTTTGGGTATAAAGATCAAAATCGATTAGAGAAATTTGACGGTTTTGGATAGGTTGATGTGCAGGCGTGTGTACCTCTGATTTTGTCTAAACAATCATCAATGGATAAACTACAAATTGCTAGACTACATTTTCGATTCATCAAGTGGTTATTTTAATAATTATTTTTTATTCAGCACCTTAAATTCCCCATACAAAATTAGTATGGCCGCGCGGCATCAAATAAATATGGACGACGACATTTCAAATAAAACATATGAAACTTGTCACTTACGGACGGCCCACCCTTAAGGACTGCTAATGCAGTCGGGACACACGGCTTTACGTGCCTTCCAAAGCACGGAAATTTTCGAGATAATACGTTTTTGGTCACCCATCCGATAACACTCCCTTAAGTATCTCATAATTTGTATTAACAATAAGCTTTATATTTTCCCAAATAAGCTAATCTAATTCGTTTCGAGAAATGATGATCGTTAATCCTCATTACAAACCCCACAAAAGGGTATAGATTAGATAATCTGTTGTCGATATGCGCACGTAAATCGGTGCAATCAATAAGATCGTGCATTGTATTGTGCCCCGATGGACGCAAAATTGGAGAGTAACTTACCCACATTTGTTAGAGGAATGGCGCCGATTTGTATTTCCACTACAATTTCTTGGGAAGGTCTGTTTGTACAGTCGCCGAGATTAGTAGGGACGTAGGGCACTTATTTACGGAACACGTTGCCGAATGGACGTAGAGAAATGCAGATACAGATTCCTACAAAAGAAATGCTGTAAGAGTGTTTAAATTTTTAACGAAGAAGGGTTTCTTTTATCTTAGTTGCACCATTGTTCGACACGGCAACCAAATGTTCGACACCCAGTTGTCGTCGCGAAAAAATAATAAAGAATTTTATTGAAATTTTACTCGAAAACTCTTAAATAACAGACAGACCACCTGGTCTGTCTGTTATTTAAGCAAAAATAAAAAAAAAACTCCACTATTTACAATTATTAAAGGAAAAGTGGACTTTTTGGCGGGAAAGTGAAGCGTCATGTCTGCGGTTTTGTTTTATTTTCTAAAATTTGTGTTATGTCGAATATTAATTTGAAATAATGGTGGATTATTAACCGTTAAGTGTTCGTGAGTGTGCATAAGTGTTGGCAAATGAAACAAAACAGTGCAACGTTACTTTTCAAATTCTCTCAAGAAGCTCGCGTGAGGACTTAGTAAAGGCCCACATCTTTACTGAGATACTCGAGGGGTTGGGGGGTATATCATTTCTCACTTCCCATTTCTAATATCACTCATCATCATCATATAAGGAAATATTGTTTATTTATGTATTACTTGTAAGAAAAATTACTTTGACACTGGCTAAATGTGCTAATCGCACGAAGCCATCAACAAAAAAAAAGAAAAAAAAAGGAAAAGTATCGACCACTGGGTCCTGCCAATCACTGGTACCACTACTCTACTACAAGAAGGCCCCAACAACTTTTTGAAAGAAGTCTACATAAATAAATAGTTTTTTATTTTTCTTTATCATGTGTGAAGTCAGTGCTTCTATGTAAGCATAACTTAATCTTGAATTCAGCTAAAACCTTATTAGAGATACCCTGTCGGGCGCCGAATCAGGCGAATTCGAAATGAAATTATAGTTTCGAACATAGCCCACGGATTATGTAAATTTCGCCCTACTAATCTCAACTGATTTTGTGTAGTTCCTAAATTTGCTGGTAACGGGTATTTTGACTTTATGAATGAGATCCGTTTATTTTTGTTCTGTTCAGTAATCAGATGCCAACTTTAATTGAACCTATTTTATATTTTTATATAGGTAGGTAGTTAAATTTGAATTGAGATATAAAGTCTATCGCCATGCATAACTTCTTTAGCGTCATCAAGCCAAATGCTATCCCGTATTCAAATTATTAAAAAAAACTTATGGAGACTAGTGAGCTACTGAGATAGATAGGTATTATATAGTTTATATTATACTAGCGACCCGCCCCGGCTTCGCACAGGTGCAATGCTGATACACGCAACCGCTATGTCTCTACATTTTAAATCTGCAATATCTTCGAAAATATTCATTTAAATTACATGCTGTAAATAGCCATATTGATCAATATTAAATGCACAATGTATTTAAGGTACTTAATTGATAAGGATTAGTGCTGTATTGTATCAGTGTTTCTCTACTATATTATGCATGTATTTATACATTTAAACCTTCCTCTTGGATCACTCTATCTATTAAAAAAAACTGCATCAAAATCCGTTGTGTAATTTTAAAGATATAAGCATACATACATACATAAGGACAGCGGGAAGCGACTTTGTTTTATACTATGTAGTGATAGTGATACCTATTATTGAGGCTTGTCTTGACGTAAATATCTCTCCAACGCCATTGATGGAGCTTATTTTAAAATCTTAAAAGGTCTGTGTGTGCTAATTGGACTTAAGTAAAATAAGTGTATGTATCTATTGGAACATGGTAATCTAGAAGGATATTAAACCTATTCTATTCCATATTAATTTGAAAGGCCACAGAGTTTCGAAACTGTCGTTATTGTAAGTCATCAAGTCGTAATCGCAGTTATAAATCTGTACAAAAGTTGTGTTCAAATAAACAAATTTAAATACAAAACCATCCCCCCGCTAAGCGACAGATTAAGTGTGATCCGGCTCCACAAGCAAATGAAAGGACGAAAACTTAATTTTGTTTCTTAAACTTGCTACCAGTTAAGCGTCGAATTAAATCTCTTAAACACTTAAGGAGATCAAATTAGAAGGGAGCCGGTGAAGTTTTATTAATCTCGGAAAAAAAAAAGCTTTTGCATGCAGCGGCGTCAGACATAGCCTCGGACAAAGTAGCCGCAGAGTGAACGAAGTCGTGTTGTACGAATGTTAAATCGAAATAAAAGACGAGCGATTCATTCGATTGCAAGTTTATTGTAAAGCGTTTTAATGGAACTACTTAGATCTCAATACGGAAAACATTTGAAACTTTTAAAGCTTTCGTGGTCACTAACAGTAGATTAATTGTGTAATATAATATGGTAATAGTTATAGAAACTTTATAATATCTGTTACAAGTTTATGACCAAGTTTTTTTGTTTTTGAGTTTCCGATATTTCAGCATAAACCTTCGATCATTACAGTACTAAATTAAGGATCCGGAAAAAAAAACTGCATCACAAAAATTGCACTGTTTGCTTAAACTGATACAACTAAATTTCTAATAACATTTTGAAAAATAAACAAAATTGTAAAAAACAAAATTTGCGTGAAATTATTTATAACATCTTATTATATCATTTAATTAAAGGGCGGGTACTGTTTTAAATACTTGTTTCAACTATATTGAAAGTTTTTAATTGGAAACTTTTCATTTCCCTGCGATGATGATGACGTATGTACTACTTGCTTACTTATTTAATACTTCGTATATTATTATGGCGATAAATTTTTCCATTAAGTATATTTACTGGTATTTACCAAAAAATCAAGATTGTCCATAGAATAATTTTGTAGCTGCTTTATTGTAGTTCCAGGGTGAAAGTTGTTGTTTGGATTTTATAAATATTTAAAACTAACGTTTTCCTAACAAAGGTTAATACGATAAGTCTAAAAAATAATACTTAACTGCTTATAGTGTTATTATGAAAGACCATTATCTGTAGCTTTAAAAATCCTAGTTTACTTCACTATCCTAGATCTAAATCTCTCCCTAGCCCTTGGCACGGAAAGTCCGTCTAGCAACCAGTTATCAATTTATTTTTAGTCTGGCGCGTTCATAAACGTTAATCCGAAGTTAAAATGTATTCAAATTAGCTTATTCCAGCTTTAATAAAATTACACAAAATTCTATTTGCTTTTATTAACTTTTAACTGGTCTAGCACAATCTAGCAAAAGGAAATTAACAACACTAGGACATGATTTAATAAGACAAGATCATAGCTAATACCTAATACCTATATACCTACTTAGTTAATAACTGTATAAAATACGTAATATGGTATTTTTTTAACAAATTTCAACTTCCGGCAATGGAGCGTTGAGCGAAGTTCAACAACCAAACTCTTATTCTGATAGTACATAAATACGTTAAAACACATCTGTGGTCTAGTTGTTGAGCCACCGCTCTCAGACCCGGATCCCAGGTTTGGTTTCCCAGTGTCATTCCACGTGAGAAGGCTTAAGTCCATTAGGGGGACGATAACAGGCTGGTAATAACTATTAGGCACAACTTATTTTAATTCTGTAGTTATTAATAATTATTTAAAATAACAATGATAAAAAACCAGTTAATTTAAATACCAATTTATTTATTTATTAATGTATACACCAACAGCATAAGATGTACTTACACTTTCTAATATTAAAATACTAACTAAATGCACAGTTCTTACATGAATGCCTATAATAGGTATACACAACATTTGTTAATATTATACATATGGATATGTTTATAAGAAAAAATAAAAAATATGGAAACTATGTAAAAACACAAAAAAGAAATCAAATTATTTGAACATGCACATTTACATCTCTGCATATACAATAAGTTTCAGCAGTTTTCTCCGACTCTCTCACCAATGATAGAAAACCAATTTTGCGTAAAAACTAAACGCTTTTAAAGGACATATTAGCTTTAATTAAATCTTGTTTGACAGTGCCACAACAATTTTGTGCTTAGAAACTATGTTTTCAAAGTGAACGGCACGGTCCGAAAACAAAATGACCAATTTCACCCGTTGCACTGCGATTCAACGAAATTAAATCAAACCGCTCTAGCACGTTACAGATTTTGCTAAACCAAAACGCAGTTAAGTGAAATCCTTTTAAAAGCAATCCTTTTAAAAGCAATTAGTAACTTTTAATGAAACGCACTTAACTTTTTTAAACATTTACATTCGAATAATAGATAACGGGATTTCTGCCATGATTTTTGTTGTCTATGAGTATTAATAATAATAAAAATAATAATATAATAATAATAAACTTTATTTTCTCATCACAAACACAAGTATACTGTTTTATGATTAAAAGTAAAAGTTGTGCATTATAGTAGTTTGTGTGAGACTGACGCCTGTGATTGATATTAATATACCAGTTGTACAGGTCATCAGGCTCCCACCACCTCGGTAAGAACAAGAAGTAAAGATAGAGTTAAAAACGAAAATTAAGAATACTGGCCTGTATTGAGTGACAAAATAAAGTAAACAACAAAAACAATAATTGTAAGAGAATAGCTGGAAGAGCTAATAAAAGTACTCCGTACATAGAGACAGATCATTTGTGTTACAAAAAAGTGCGTCCGAGCCATATTTGGTTTAAAACAAACGGACTCTTGTCGGCCCTTTTTTAGAGACTATAATTTACTTACTCTACCCTGTCTCTACATTTTCGATATTTGCTTATTTGTATATAAACAACGAATTTTTGTTTTGAGAAAATTGTCACGTTACAACAAGAAATCTTCGCTCTATGTATAGAAACCAGCTACACAAGCCTTCTGCTAATCTTACACTTGTATCTAATAATACTTATATGATGTGTATCAAAATTTACAATAAATTACTACAGCTCTTTAAAACTCACAAGTTGGCAAAATTTAGATCTTTAATTAAAGATTGGCTAAAAGAAAAATGTTTTTATAGTATCCCAGAATACCTAGATTATAAGTACCTAGATGCTAAATAGATTTTAAATATATATATTTTGTTATTTGTTATAAAATCAAGAGTCAAGACTGTCTTGGCTGAAATAACCAGATATTTGTGAATACGCTTGAAGGATTAAGAGATACTTTTTGTTAGCAATAAGACCTGCATACTGTTACCTTTTTCTTAAACAATAAAGTACTTACTTACTTACTTAAAGTTTTTCTTATATAAATTACTCATAAATACTAGTGTTACGTGTAAGCGCGCTCGCGTGTGTATGTGAAGGTGTGTTAGTATGTATTAGCCTATATATTTTTGCACAGTTACATGTGGACTTAATATGACTAAATAAAATAAACCATTGTGTCATTGTATTTGGTCCCGTTGTGGTCAAGAGATGGCCATTGTTAAAAACCACCAATCAGCAATAAACGAACGTAGTAAGCTTAATCTCGATGTTGCCATTGCTTCCCAGTGCTATTGTTCATATGGATAGGCCTGTGCCTACTATTACCAGACATCCGGAGGTCCAGATTTAATCGAATTAAATCAAACTGTGTTTTGTTTATTTCAATGCATAGTCCGGGTGTATGATCAACTACCCGCATTTGGCAAGTGTGGTGATTAAGTCAATCTATCTATACTAATATTATAAAACTGAAGAGTTTGTTTGTTTGTTTGGTTGAACGCGTTAATCTCAGGAACTAAGTACTGGTTCTAATTGAACAATTATTAATTAATGGAATCAGGCGTTATTTTGCGGAAATCAATAGTACAAAAAAATGTAATTTAAATAATATTATATATATTAGTTAGCGGAATTAACACTACATATTATTTAAATTACATTTTTTTGAAAAATTATTTTTGTGTTGAATAGTCCATTTATTGAGGAAGGCTATAGGCTATATTACATCACGCTATGACTAATAGAATACGGGGCACAGATAGTGCTCAATAGTAGTGACGACTTGATTTCAATGATAAAGACATTTGCATAACAATGGGACAGTTTAAAGGCTTTTGATAAAAAACACATAAACGCTTCAATGTATTAGAAAATTAGTTTAATTGCTAATCCGCGCATTTTCCTTGCCTATACAATCACAAACAGTAGTGGTTTCAGGAACAACCAGAGACGGTACACAAATATTTGCCTAACCTACAAACGGCCTGCCCCGGGGCGGGAATCGAAGTCCGCACTTTTGTTTATTTTGATGTTGTGACACAAATTGTCTCATCCCAAAAGCCCAAAAATGGCTTAGTTTCCCTGCGGAGTCAGTCAATTTCGCTAGCAAACTTTTAATGAATATTTCTCACATTTAAATTGATAGGTAGTTTTTAAATAGAAAATTTGCAATCATAATGCTTTATTTATAACAAAACAGACAATAATACTTGAAACTAGTGATTTTTTTAAAGGGCTGCTTTCAGTTTTGATACTAATTCGTATAATTTGTATTATAATGTCTAATTGATAATAGAAACTTAAAAATTTCGATCTTTCTATCGATCTTTTCTTTTTACAAAATTGACAAGAAATTATATTTAGACATTGCAATACTTTTTTAACTATCATGGTTCATAAACGTTTGATTTTTATTCTATTATTGTATTTCCAAATATGTCCTTTTACAATTTATTAAATCTAAAAAAACAATCAATTTTACATTTCATCATCATCATCATCATATCAGCCAAAAGACGTCCACTGCTAGACAAAGGGCTCCCCCAAGTATATGAGGGGTATTTGCCGTAATCGCCACGCTTGGCAGGCGGGTTGGCGATCGCAGTAGGTTGAGGGTAACCTCAGAGAGATGCTGCTGCCCATCTCTGGAATGGTCCCTTAGTCGGCTTTTACGACACCTATTTTATTATTTAAGTGTAGGTATCGGACAAAGAAATATTTCACGTTGCATTCAACATTGCTCAATTGGAATTCTGAGATCGTAGAGCTTGTTTTTTTTCTTTTCAGTTTTGTTCTCTTTGCAGTTATTTTTTATGTTAGTTCGGTTTTTACGAGTATATTTTTGTTTTTTATATAGTTGTTTTATCAGTTAGGTTTTTTGTTTTATTTTAATAATTTGGTTTATTTCAAATTTTTTTTTGTTTTTATTAGGTATATTCCGGATTTTTTTATAGCCTATGTCACTCCCACAGTCAAAACAAATCTAACGACACCTCATATGTAAAATCCACCATGCCGTTTGGGCTGTTAGGCGTGCCAAAGAAATAGACATACATACATACATACATACATACATACAAACATACATACATACATACATACATACCTACATACATACATACATACATACATACATACATACATACATACATACATACATACATACATACATACATACATACATACATACATACATACATACATACATACATACATACATACTCTCGAAAAACATAACCCTCCTTCTGACGCAGTTGGGTAAAAAGCTTCCGATAATCAGTGTAGCAGACAACGTAGAGATCCACACAGACTTGTACTAAAGAGCATTCCAAGATCAGATAAATATGCTAGGAGTTGCCTTGATAAGTGAGTTAGAATTTATAATAAAATACCTAACGAATGCAAAGCTATGATATTGGATTGTTTAAGAGAAAGCTTTAAGGATGGCTAACACTTCACAATTTTTATAGTTTAAAGGATTTTTTGACAATAATAGCTATACCAATTCTTTGAAATTCAGGCATTAGGACATGGCAATTTTATTATTTTTAATTTATTCTCTCCTTAATTTTTATTAGTTTTGGACATTTGTTATTGTAATCTCTACTTTTATCTTTATTGATGACATTTTTATTATTAGCTATTATTTATTTATGAATTTCAAATTGAAATTAGATTGATAATTTAATTATTAATATAACTTAATTTTATTTTATAGAGAATTATTGTGTGTGTTTGCGTGTGTGTGTCTGTGTTTTTTATTTATGTAACGCATGTAAAGATGAAGGAGCCAGTTAAACTACTTATACTCGTATTAGCTTTAAGATCATTTGCTTGCAATAAAATGTGCCTGTGTTGCTTGCACAATAAATAAATAAATAAATAAAATAAATAAATAAATTATCATTATGCCACTTGTCTAGGGGGGCAGTACATCCATGATCTTGGCGCATGCAACTCTGTCGGAATGTCGGATAACTACTAACATCCAATAAAAACCTGACAATAATCCCGTTACCAATATATATTATATTGCAAACGTTATGTTGTTATATTAAAAATATTAACAAATACAAAATTATATCTTTATTTCTTTATTTATTAGGAACACAAAACAGATAGAAATTAAAAAATAACAATAATGCATGATAAATAAAATTGTATAAGAGCTAAATTCCTATCTAAAACATGTGTACACAACACGATTAAGGCTGGCCGCATATATATGCGGAATATATATTCCGTATGTACGTTTCGAGTGCCAGCCCGTGCGTTCGGAAACACCATTAGGAAAAAACCTAACGACGTCATGCGGAACGCAGCACTTCCATACATTTGCTATGAACCGCCGCACACGTTCGGAAATTTCCATTCAGAACCGCGCCACGCGCTGTGCGTATTGGATGTGTTGTGTGTTTTTCATGTCTCATCACACGAGTGCATCAGACAATGTGTAAAACAGAAGCATTAATATTGGCTGTTGAAAAACATCCTTGCTTGTGAAATATTGACAAGCTTTATTTATTTTCCTTCTTAAAACTAGATTTTTACAATAGGTATTTTAATATAAAAACAATAAACCTAATCCTAGAGTACCGCCAGCAGCGGGGCAGGGCCCAAGCTACCGGTGGTCAGGGCTGCAGAGTGAGGAACCTCCTGACAATTCGTGCCGTGTCAATGAGTACTGCCTTTGGCATCATTATTATTATTATTATATTAACGGATGAAACCAAAATACCGACGTTTCTTTGTCTTCTTTGATAATGATAACAGAAATGCAATCGCAATTAAATCGTCGTTCTCCATCGTCGTGTGTTCACAAAGCCACCACAGAACGTACTGGCAGTATAATATTCCTAATGAAAAAACTTGAACGTCTGCGCTAGGCCCACGGAATTCCGAACGCGGAAAACGAATTCGGAAATCGAATACGGATTCCGAACATATGCGGCCAGCCTAACAATAAGCGTCCATGTTAAAGTTTACCTAATCTACAACTATATCCATTTAAAAACTAAATAAATACAATACATAGTAATGGTGAAAAAAATATATAAAAAAATAAAAATATAACAAATTGAAAATTTATTCTAGGTTAATGTTGACTTTACAATTTTACGAAAATAAACTTTATGAAGTTTTTTTTTTTATTAAGTGGGAGATGCCGAGCCGAGAATTTCCCGGACATTTTTTTTAAAATTATGTAATTTCATGGAAAATATTGTTAAATATCATAATAAGTAAGCATTATACTAAAGATCTTTATAGTGTTGTCACATCCTTTTAGTAAATTCTCATCGCTTTTTACGGAATATTTAAAGCTGTGAGGAATTCAAAAGATTAGAAGCAAGTTACAATCTATCTCCTACTTAATTTTAAAGTATATTGCGGCATGCATGTAGTAATACCTAATAAAAGTATTAAGCTAGAAGAACCTACAATATCATCACTGATGGTATCTATTCCACTTCGGTACGGTAAGGAGTTTATATGCAGCTTATAGCAAAAGTAAGTTTATTTTATTTGTATGTAAACCTTTTTAATTACTTATTGATGACTCAAATAATCATTTAGACTAAAAAAGGTTTACATACAAATAAATTAAACTTACTTTTGCTATGAGCTGCATATATACTCCTTACAGTACCTAACTTCGTTTTTTGCTAAATATCACGTCGTCGGGTCACTAATGGCGAGTATGCTCAAAATTTATGATTTCGATACCCTGTTCCGTCTCACATCCCTCGTCTCTGTCTCAAGTCCTTCTTTCTTCTTCACGTCCTTCTTTACTGTTTTTTTTTACTTTACTTTACTTCTTTACAGGTATCCCCTTTTTGGAAGAAGGACATGAGAGCATGTATGTATGTATGAGTACATTAATAAACTTTCAACAGTAAGTACCATTTATCTAACATCCGTTTAAAACAATTATCTACGGGCGTGCAGCTGCATGTCAGTCACAAGAGCCTTTCAGTTAACATCTGAAATTAGAGGTTTTGTTGCAATTTGTAATGACTGCGCGGATCGGTGTGTGCGGCGATCGGATTTAACGACCCAATCTGAATAGGCTGATGATGAAGCTGGAATCATTTTATCAGCAATCTCGTTATCGTGGTACGAATTTGATTTGGATTTAGCATTTAGTAGTCAGTCAGTACCGATCGCTATGCAAAACGAGTTCGATAGGCATTCTAACACACAGTGACTGCATAATTGTAAATGTTGAAATTTTACGACGTTTATTAACCTAACAACACTAATTAGTATAGATAGTGATCTATTGTGAAACTTTGGAAGTCTTAACAAACACAGAAAGATAAAAAATATTGGTAAGTAATATAAATAAAAACAACAATTCTAGACGGATCCCAAAAGGGTTTTCAAGTGACAATAATGTTTAATGTATTGCTTTTCCCACATTTAAGCTGAATACAAAAACTGTTGATGCCACTGATGAATATTATCAGGGCAGAACAAAGCGATAGACTACTTAATTAGAACTTTATGAAAAATAATAAAAGATCTCATGAAAACTACATAAGGTATAGTTTTAGATTTCCACATGTCAATATCGCGAACAAGATACAGTAGGTATTACTTACCATCAATACCAAATACAACATTTTGTAAAGCACATTTCTAAACAAAAACAAAACTGAGAGATCCGACCATCGGGTGATTCGATTTCAAAACACCAACAGATAATAAATAGCTTTTGGATACAGACACTACGTCAGCGCGGATGATATTAATCGTTTAGATATTGAGGACCCATGTTATTGTCGGCCAGAGGCTGGACGGCAATCGCCATGAAAAATACCCCTCTCTCCGGAATGAGGGTCACAACATTCACAAGAATGGACAAGATAAGGAATGAGTGAAGTGCGTGAGACTAAGCTTAAGTGCCTTGCCAGTGTTTAGGGATGTTCTGAAGATTAGGATCGAGATACGAGAACGTCACGATCACGACTTAGGAAAGTGGCTTTGTCCCTATTTTCAATAAAAACGGTTAATGTTCACACGGAGTTGGGAGAAGTGTGTTAGAGTTTAGTGAATATTGTTCTGAAACAGTTTTTTACAAATCTACTAGCTTTTGGTTTTACACACTATTTTATACTTACGCTTTGTAAGCGGACCCTATAAAGGTTGTAAGTTGTGTGCAGCGTCCGTGTAAGCTTTAGAAAGTATGTTTTATATACGAATGGAACTAAAAAAATATTGTTTATCGTTGAGTCGACTGAACGTTGCAGAACTTTATGACTATAGTAACCGCAGACGTATTTACTAACATTCTTATTGTAACTTTACGTTATCATTTTTGATATATACCTACTAACGAATGAAACCCACCGGTTTCATGATGTACTAATATTAATAAAATAGCGTCAGAATTTGCATTTATGAAACAATGGTGCGAATGAAGATGCGGAACATAAAAATATAAAGTGGCAATATGGTTTGCGAATAGACTCATAAACGGTTCTCGATCTGAACCAAAAGCGCAAACGCTATCACCATATTATTTACCCATTGCGTGCCCATAGTGAACAATTTCCCTAGTGACATTATAGTATCACGGCTTGGGCAATATCACTGCGACTTAGATAATAAATGGGTAACATCTAACATACATACTTTAAACAAATGTTACACCGATGAAATGAAACCTTTCTATTCTTAGTCGTTGACTCACTGCTGAGTTTCGTGTCTCCTGTCCTGGCTCTGCCAACTAGTTGCCTCCATCGGTTGCTCTCCTACGCTTGGTGAATGCGTCGCTGATAAGTATTTCTAGTTCAATAGATATCTGGTCAGACCAGCGATTGGGAATTCGGCCTCTAGGTCTAAATTACTTTTATCTTCAAGGTTTTCTTAAATGGCATGGTTTGCGCTATTAAAATCCCCACTTATTTAGACAATAATTGGCCTTAGAATAAATATTATTAACGGGATTATTACCATGTTTATTGTAGTGTTTGAGTATATATAAGTATTGAGCGCAAAGAACGACTAAGGAAGAGGGTAGATCGTTTTGTCTGCTCATAATCACCCACCCACAATATTTTCAGTACATCCGTGATCATGGCGCATGCAACTGTGCCGAAATATCGGATACTCAAACACTACAATAACCATGGTAATAATCCCGTTAATAATATTTATTCTAATGTAAGGGACCATGATAGTTTAAAAAGCTATAATAATTGGCCTTTTGTAGAAATGACGGAATCACGCCACCAAGACGTTTCAAAATAGCACAATCGAGTTTCCTGTGCGCATATGAATTTTGACTGAGATTGGACTTCTGCAGCGGTGGACAGAAAAAAGGAAAAGAAGGAAGGGAGGTCTTTATCCTGCAGTGGGGTGCTTAATAATAGTAATGTAATAATAAAGTGAAGTAGACGTAGCAAACCACACGCGGCACCTGTTGAGGGCATAACAAATGCATAAACCACCCATTAACGCTTCGCTCAACCATATTTTAGGGAACATACAGAGCTGACGCATACACCATATTCTCATGTAATATTTTGTTTCCCTATTTGTTATGGAAGGATATAAATTGATAGACGACATTGCTTGATTCCGCGTTATAAATCGCGGCGCCTGTATCGCGTCGCTGTCGCTTGTCGATTAGTGCGCGGGAACCGATCCTGGTGACGGCGCTTCTGAGTCATGAGAGATAGCGGAGCGATTTCCTTTATTATTACGAACTGGGAAACTTGAACCTATCCGTAAGTTATGTTGACATCAAACTAGTGACATCTTTTTATTACACCTAACCTTTTTCTCTTAACAACATCATACAAGCACATATAAAAATGCGTCTTCAGGAAGGTTCCTCTACCTTTGTTCTTATCATAATCGTTAGGTAAATAAGAGTAACTCGATTTTAAATGTTTTGATTATGATATTTCCAAATAATTGGTGGTGAGAACAAAGTACCGTGATACTTAAAACAACGCAACTTAATAAAGTTTTATTAATAAAAATAATAAGTTAATTTTTTTTTTTTTAAATAAATGCTCAAATTATTGTCAATAAATAGGTCTAGGTACTTGTGACTGACGTATGTAGATCTCTCCATATTATATTAATTGTGAAGGTATTATATTTATTATGTGTAAACATGTGATTTGGCCGTTGTTTCGATTTTACCATTGTTACGTAAAGAAATTTTTTATTGCCTGCCACATTAAGCCTATATTTCTCAGTAATCAGAACTAAACAAGCAAATAGTAAAAAAATATATCATCATTATTATGCAGCCCTTTCTTGTGATCCATTCTAGAATAAAGACCTCTTCTGATATCATCCACCCAGCCAGCGCTGCGGCGGGCGTCCGGCCTCTTCTTCTGGTAACGGCCTTCGGTCTCCATCTACATATAAAGAAACAAATAATCCAATCTTAATAACATTACAATGATTACAAAAAAAACTCGCACATCATTTGTATATTGGGCCGAACCCGGCACGCGCTCAGAATACATCCCCAAGGTAATCGGATAGCGGCTTTCAGCGAAAATTCTTGTCCCTCTTTATAAATTGATCTTGAGTTTGTGAATCTTTCCAAGTGTGACTCGATTTAGTTCCCTTTTTGTTTGTACGGTCTACATCAATCATTTTCGGGGTTGTAGGCGAGGAAAGGTGAAATAGGTGTGGGACATGCGCCCTCGCTGCTCACTCGGTTCGTGTTTCGCAACCTTTTAACTTCGAGGTCAGCGTAAGACAAACGATCTTGCAAGTAGGTGTAGTTGATAAAGGATTTTTTTAATGGCAGTTGTCGTGGGCCGCGTGCTTGATTAAAGTTTGTATGAACACATTATCTTATAGCACAATGATTTTTTTTAATAAGACACTTTTATTCGATTTTGACTCAGTATTGTAAAAGTTGCTTGACTTGCAAGATCGCAACCCAAATATGCATGCTGCACCATCTAGCTGGCACCAACTGCGTCTACATCGACCTTACGAACTCAACAGGCGGCGGGCCTACAACCGCCGCCACCAGCTCCGCGGATTGAAACTCGCATTATGTCGGCCACACGCCGCCGACACTGACTCCACACTTCCTATCATCTGCCGCCCGCCTTACCGGACCCGTAGGCCGCGGCCTGCTCGCTGGCGCTCACCAGGTCTCGGCCTATGCCGTCTCACCCGGGGGGCTGACCGCGCCGAGGGCTTCGCAGGGCGAGGGACAGGCGTGCGGCGCATCCAAGGAGCCACTCTAAGAATCGCGGCACGGCAGAGAGGGGAAAAAAAACAAAAAAAAGAACGGTACCCCTGCCGTGCCCCCACGGAGACCCGGTACGACTGATGTCGACCGTGAAGAGAACCCGGGTAAAGAGAAACATCTCGTGACCCGAACCGGCCCCAAAACAAGGGCCGAAGAAAACAACAACAACAACAACCATCTAGCTTCTATGCTATTTACCTTTAGGTATTCATACAAAATTGTGTATAAGAAGCTTTTAGAAAAATAATCAATTTCTTTCTTTCCAACAATTAAAGGTAAGTACAAATTGTTTTCCACTACAAGAAAACTTTCATTAATACAATTCGAAAGTGTAATTTAAGTTTCAACCTATTTTAAATATAGAAACAAGCCTGAACAAAGTTTCTTGCCAGCACTACAAGGTTTTAAACTGAAAATCCGAACGAAATCCGAAATTTATATTGAATTAATTAATTGAACTCGTCGCGCCCGCCGGCAGCCGATCGGGGAGATGCTCGGATCTGATGCGAGTAAACGTGGTTCAATAACCTTGGTCACTTTAGACTACCGGGGTGTAGGTCCTACCACCAGTCCATTAGCAGGGTTTATGGCTCATGTGGTAAAAGCTCAACATGTAAAATTCACGCTGAATTTTTCCCCGTGCTGCGCTGCGAGTGACTAGGGCAACCGTTGTCTCTTAAAGACACTGTACTTGAGGCTCAATGTACAGATGCCTACCCGTAGAAAACAATATGAAAACTCATTGAACTATAATGTGCAACGTGTAGTACATTATAACTCAATGTCAGAGTTGCAACATCTAAAGATGGATAGCGTGAATTTTTCTCCGCGCTGCACCGCCAGTGACTAGGGCATTAATTCTTGTCTCCTAAAGTCACTAAGCAACTCTATTTGAGGCTTATTATACAGACGCTTTTGACAAATTCACTTAGATTTTGTTCATGGAGCTAGCTTCCACCAACTTTATAATTCTGTTAGTACACTCTCGCAGGGACGTAATATGGTGGAGAGGATACGACATTTTTGATGAATGAATAGCAATTCCATTTCGTCTGCATTCGGTTGATGTCATTCTTATCTTGGGTACCTTAAGTTGCATTTCAAGTCAGCTTGAGAGCGAGAAAGATGCACGGGTTCACTTATATTTGGCATGTTTTACGTTTAATAATAAATCAAAGTATAAATTAAAAATAACTTAATATTATTCTAAATTGTAGGTATTGTTTATTGAGACGTACCAGTAATTTTACAAAAATATTTTTTTAGATTCTGTTATAGCGCCTGCGACAATTAATTGAGACCGCAAAGACCGCAGAATCTAAAAATAAATATTTTTATAAAATTACTGGTTTTAGTTATCTAAATATGTAGCAACTAATTTACGAATATTGATGTTATCAATATATTTGAGTGATTTCAAAACATATAGATTAAGTAATTTCATTGTAATTATATAGCATTAATGATGTTTTAGAGGTGTTTTCGTAAAGAATTACGATCGAGCCAAAATTGCACATACGTGTTTTTGAGCAAGGGTTTTAAAAACAAAGGCATGAAGTTATTCATATCAAAATTTCAGATTCGTTGGTCTTGTCGTACTCCTACAACTTTCGATGAAAGTTGATGTATTTTTTTCAAGTGGCGCCTTAAGATAATAATTTCATTTGATTACCCGTCCTGGGACAATGCAATGCGATATTTGCTTAACTTGAATGACCATGCTCACTACTACATACATTAAGTAAAGGTAGTAAAGTGCTTCCAAAACTCTATTACTTCTCGTGTAATGCCAATCACTGGTGCCTATTCTTTGACGACCTCCTTGGTCGAGTGGTTGTTGCGATGTGTGTTGTTCGAGCGCTGTATGTATGAGCTTACCTTTCTGCAGTCTCCTTACTTTGTGGTAATAATTAGACCGGCAGTTTTGGCTCGCCATACAGGGGCGTACTTATTTCCATCCAAAGTTGGTCCAACTTTTTGGCAGTCTACGTAGTAACTGTCAAAGTTGGGCCAAATTTGGATCGAAATAACAACCTCATAATAACTCTCTGACGGCTTTTTGATCGTCTCTCAATCAAGTATATTGTGTCTTCGTACCGGCGTGCTTGATTGACACTATGTACTGTAAAAAGTAGATATTAAGTTTTTTTTATATTTAAAAACGTAATAAAAATTTGAAAAACAATTGTAGTTAAATAAAGTAATGTGGATCCCAAACTATAGCTCCAAATTCCAATCTACTACGCACATAAGTGGTATACAATATTACAGCAACGCGAACATCTTGGAACTGGTATGACGTTCTCATTACAAAACCAAGCATTCTATGAGCTTTGCTACAAAGTGACGTTACATGTTTTCGAAAGTCAAGTTTACTATCTAGATTCAGTCCAAGGTCTCTCATTTCAGCAACTCGCTCTAATGGGCTGTTCAGTAATGTATAAACCACTGTAGCAGGGTATCTTGATCTTGAGAAGTTGATAGTTTTACATTTGTCTATGTTAAAATGTAGACGGTTACGTGCACCCCATTCCGCCACCGCGTCAATGTCACGTTGCAATGCAGCTGTTTCTGTAATGTCATTTATTGCTAGGTATAATTTCAGGTCGTCTGCAAACATCAAACACTTAGCAGTGTTCACGATTTTAGGAAGATCGTTTGCTACTAACTTTGATGTTATGGCGACATATTTAAATAAGATAGTAGCTAGCCAGTCCGAACTGAATATTAGTAACAACCCCAGCACCAACCAAACCGAGTACAAACATGTACTCTCTGCTGGGAATCAAATCCGGGACCTCACGGTTGGTCTAATTACTAGACAGAAGAGGTGGTTGACAGTTTGTATGGTACAACTACATTTTACTAATCTTATTTGAAATTATACTCGCGTGAAACTAATTATGTCACCTGAGCTTTGGCACGGCAGGGCTTCGCGGCGAGCGGCGGAAATATCAGTAAAATGTACATACTTAGATGTATTTATTATTTAAAATTTGGCAACCTCCTTGGTCGAGTGGTTTGTACACCGGTTTTCATAGTGTCGCCATCTCTGAGGTCCCGGGTTCGATCCCCGGTGGGGCAATTTAGAAATTATTGTTTTTCTAAATAGGCTCGGGTCTGGGTGTTTTCTATGTTTATTAAGTATGTATTTAAGTATTTTAAGTATGTTTATCCGATGTCTAGGAACCATTTAACGAGTTTCATAAAATGATTGGTGTGAGTGTAGGAAAGTTTATTTATTTATGTATGTATTAATTTTCATAAAAAAATTTGTTAATAGACTTTTAGTATGATATTTTTTTTTTAAATAAAGTAATTTATCAGAGGAGTTTGATGACGCATTGGCTAACGCGCCCTTTCTGCGAGTGCTGAGATTAAGCAAGTTACGCAAAGGCATCGGGTGTCATCGTCATCAGATTGGTGACCAAAAATGTATCATCTCGAGCTCCTCCGTGCTTCAGAAGACACGTAAAGCCGTTGGTCCCGGCTGCATTAGCAGTCGTTATAACAACCACCAATCTACACTGGGTCCGCGTGGTGGTTTATGGCCCGTTCTCCCTATCCATACATAGGGAAGGCTCGTGCCCCAATAGTGGGACGTATAAATGAGCTAATGATGATGAAGATGATGAATAATTATCCATAATTACATTGTATAACTCATAAAATGCCAAAACTGAGTTTAGGAATTTTTTTATTGACTACAGACCCTGCACAGGTAAGGACGGATCATCACAACTGAATAAAGTTCAACCACCTCTGGGTTCTAGTGGTTGGACCAGTCTTAGACTCAGAGGTCCCGAGTTCGATTCCCAGCAGGGCGTAAATGTTTGTACTCGGTTAGGTTGGTTATAAGGCTGGTTTTCTGAGTTTCTGAGTCGATAAACAAGTCTTTTGCATAACAACATTTTGACAGATACAAATAACACATTAAGTAAGATAGTCATTACCCCAGTACATAGGTTAGGGTACCGAGCAAAGTTCGTTTCCACATTCGATCTTATCAATACCAGGTGAGATTCAGATAAAGGCTAAAATGCAAGTAGATCCTTACTAAAGCGTTTAATCTATACTAATATTATAAAGCTGAAGAGTTTGTTTGTTTGTTTGTTTGTTTGTTTGTTTGTTTGAACGCGCTAATCTCAGGAACTACTGGTTCGAATTGAATAATTCTTTTTGTGTTGGATAGTCCATTTATCGAAGAAGGCTTTAGGCTATATAACATCACGCTGCGACCAATAGGAGCGAAGCATCAGTGAAAAATGTTGCAAAAACGGGAAAAGAGCCTAAAAAATTAAAAATGCTGCCGAAAGTCACTATTCCACGCGGACGAAGTCGCGAGCACAGCTTTTAGATATAAGATTGGAAATTGACGTTTTTTTCTCACCCATTAATAAGTGTATAACTTCTAAAACTCAATACCGGATGTTAATATTATTATACACATTTAATTAGGACTATGTTACTTAGGCTTCAGTAATAACAATGATTTTTTATTGTGTGTCTTTAAGGCCCAAATATTTTTTTAAATTGACTTCTTTTTTGTTTGCGAAATGTACCTTTTGTATCATTGTAGCTTTGAAGGGACTTGTTTTTCTTTCTTTTTAAGAGCCGTTATATTTAGCTAGAAAAACAAACACACTCACCCTACAATTTTTATAGTGTTAACGTAAATTGATGTTAAAATTTTTTAAAAGAAGTATGAAAAATTGTATGTTATAAAAAATCTTCATACAAAACGTCATTTTCATAGGTAAGGACCTAATATTTATTCCATTTAAATTGTTGTGTACCGTGGTGACATAATGATACAAAGAATCAGACGCTTTGACGATTCCCAGCAGTTAATGTTAAGATGCACATTTAAGCCTCGTATACTGGCAACTAACCAGCCACACTCAGCCACAGCGAGAGAATTAAAAGACGTACGATAAAATTCTCGGCAACTGAAATTACTTTGTGCAATTTCGAAGTTCGCTTTTAAGTTGGAAATGGTAAATTCTAACTAGTAATTGCTTTACTAACAAGTTTCTTATATCATTATTCTACATCGGCATACATAATTGACTGTATAATTTTATAGAATTTATGGTCGTATGACAAGTGGACCGACGATCTGGTGAAGGTCGCAGAAAGCCGCTGGATGCGAACAGCACAAAACCGGTCGTTGTGGAGATCCTTGGGGGAGACTGATGTATAATGATTATTTGTAGTCTGTGGTTTTGATTCTATGTTAAAATGTAAAGAAGATTGTCTGTGGTCTAATTATTAAAAAGATGGCTTCTAGCTCATAAAATATCTAAGTGTTTCATTTCAAATATTTAATTAAGTATTCAATAATATTGCATGGCGCAGTCGGGTTAGCACTAAATTTAAAGTGTGTTTAAAGTTAAATATGGAAAACGCGGTGAAGTTGCCTCCGAATATCGACATAAGAAATCAGTCGGCAGCCAGCGAGTGGACATTTTGGAAATGCCTTTTCGAGGATTACTTGATTGCAATAGGGCAAGATGGAGCGGCGGATAAAATAAAACTGTCGTTACTAAGAAATATGATGGGTCCAGAGTCTACAAAAGTAATTATGAGTTTAAAAATGTCCAAAGAAAATTCACAAGTTTATCAAAAAGTTATCAACGCCATTGACGCGTATGTGAACCCCAAGCTCAACGAAGTGTTTGAGAGATACAAATTTAACGAAAGGAAGCAGAAAAATGGGGAAAGTTTTGAAAATTTTTACACTGATTTACGTCAGTTAATTTCTACGTGTAACTTTGTTTCATCAACGGAACCTTTAGAAGACCAGTTACTTAGAGACAGGTTAGTTCAGGGTTTAAGTGACAAGTCACTGCAAGAAAGTTTACTGCGTATGGAAGGTCTAACATTAGACAAAGTTGCAAATATATGCAGAGCAGGTGAAATAAGCAGAGCGCAAGTAAGAGAAATGAACCCTACAATAGAGATAGATGCAGTTAAATATAAAAAGAATTTTGATAAGTATAAAGAGGACAGGAGACAAAATTTTAATAAGTATAACAATAAATATAATAATAAAGAAAAGTATACAAAAGGTGAAAATTCTAAGTTTATGTGCCGGCGGTGCCAACAACTACATGGTCCGAGAGAGTGTCCTGCATATGGGAAGAAGTGCACAAAGTGTGGATTACTTAATCATTTTGCAGTCAGTTGTAAAGTCAAGAAAGTTGGTGAAGTTAATTGTTTGGAAGAATATAATAAAACAAGAAGTAATTCTGAAGAAAGTTTTTATTGTGGTTCAGTAAAAATGTCAAGTATAAATATGTGTGATTGGACTGAAAATATTTTAATTGAGAACCAAAATTTTAAATGTAAATTAGATACAGGCGCTGATGTGAGTATTATGCCTAAAACGATTTTTGAAAAAATTAACAAAAATATAAATTGTAAATTACATGACACTAATTTAAAGATTGAGTCTTTTGTTGGGGAAAAAGTTCAACCAATTGGAATGGTAAATTTAAAGTGTAAATATAAAGATAATGAGTGTTATGAGAATTTTATTGTGGTCAATTGTAGTACCATGTTATTGGGATTACCTGCTTGTGTCTCATTAAATTTAGTTAAGCGTGTGCATTCAGTTGAATTTAATAATGTCAAAGAAAAGTTTATACAGCAACATATTAAAGTTTTCGAAGGTATAGGTAGAATGCCAGGGAGTGTGGACATTCCTACTAAGTTTATAGAGGAACAAATTTGTCACCCTTCACCTAGATTGCCATCTTGTTTATTAGAACCGTTAAAGTTTGAGCTAAAAGGTTAGAAAGTAGAAAAGCTATTTTTAAAGTTGATAATATAAATGAAAATGCATGTGTGAATAGAATAGTTTTAGTTGAAAAGCCAAATGAAAGTGTTAGATTATGCCTTGATCCCTCAGATTTAAATAAAATAATTGTAAAAAAGCTTAAAGTTTTGCCCACACTTGAAGATTTAAGTTTTAAATTAAAAGGTAAAATAATTTTTTCTGTGTTAGATTTATCTGAAGGTTTTCATCATTTGGTGTTATCTGAGTCAGCTTCGTGGAAATGCTGTTTTGCTACTCCTTTTGGTGTTTATAGATATTGTGTTTTACCGTATGGTCTTATGAATGCTCCAGAATTATTCCAAGATATACTTGAAAGTCACTTTGGTGACATACCTAATGTAATAATATGGGCTGATGATATTTTGTGTATGGGTAGTACTGAGGAAGAACATGATTTAGCATTGTTAAGTGTAATAAAGAAGGCTGAAATGTTAGGAATTATATTTAATAAGAATAAGTTTCAATATAAGCAATCAGAAGTTCGTTATGTAGGTCAAGTATTTAATGAGCAAGGAATGTCTCTAGATAAAGATAGAGTTGAGTCTCTCTTAGGTTTAAAAGAGCCTAGCAACAAAGATGAACTGAGACAAATTTTAGGTTCATTTAATTATGTCCGTAGATATGTTCCGGATATGGCCAATTTAATGTCACCTCTTTTTAAATTATTAAAGAAGGATTCTGAATTTATTTGGTTACCTGCTCATAGGTTAGCATTTGCTGAGCTAAAGAGAAAAGTATGTACAGCTCCAGCTCTAGTTCCATTTGATTCAAAGAAAAAGATTATTTTACAATGTGATGCATCCAAGAGTGGTATAGGATGTTGTTTATTTCAGCAAGATGAGCAAAAAGTTTTTAAATTGGTTGCTTGTACGTCAAGAACAATGAATGACGCAGAACTGAATTACAGTCAAACTGAAAAAGAATTATTGTCTATTTGTTATGCTGTAAAAAAATTTCATAGATTTATATATGGATCTCATGTTGATGTGCAAACTGATCACAAACCTATTGTGTCCATAATGTTAAAACCTATTTGTAAAATTGGATCTCCTAGATTAAAACGTCTAAGACTAAAATTGTTAATGTATAATTTAAATGTTTATTATGTTCCGGGTAAATTGTTACATTTTGCAGATATGTTGTCTAGGAACAGTCTTAAGTATACTGAAGTTGATAAGGGAATGTCGTGTATTGTTCATTCGGTTACTGCACACTTACCAATGTCACCTGAAAGAAAACTTAAATTTATAAATGAAACTAAGTTTGATTCTGTTTTAAGTTTATTATATAAATACTATAAGAATGGTTGGCCTGATGAAAGTTTAGTTTCCAAGGAGTGTAAAGATTACTGTAGAATTAAAGAGGATATATATTTTGAAGGTGGATTAGCATTTTTTCAAAACAAAATAATTGTACCAAAGTCCCTAAGGTCTTATTTGTTAAATTTAGTTCATGAAGGTCATCCGGGAATTTGTAAATGTATAGCTAAAGCTAGGCAATTATTTTATTGGCCTGGAATGTCAAAAGACATACAAAATTTTGTTCTTCAGTGCCGTACATGTGAAAAATTTAGACCAGCTAATTCCTATGATCAATTACTACCACATAAAATACCTAATCATAGATATGCAAAGGTTGGTACAGATATTTTAGATTTTAATGGTAAATATTTTTTGGTAATTATTGACTATTTTTCTCACTGGTTAGAGATTTTGCCATTAAATGATAAAACTTCTAAATCTGTTATCAATGCTTTTCAAGAAAGTTTTACTCGTTTTGGGTATCCAGAAAAAATTGTATCTGATAATAACCCTTTTAATTCTTTTGAATGTCATCAATTTACAAGTCAAAGGACATTTTAGCAATTTTTAGTAGTCCCCATTATCCTAGAAGTAATGGAATGGCAGAAAAAGCTGTACACATATGTAAGAATATTTTGAAAAAGGCTTGTGAGGATAGAGTGGATTACAGAGATTATTTATTAAATTATAATAATACTCCATTAACGGGGTTAGAAGTTTCTCCTTCACAAATTTTGAATAGCAGACGGGTTAGAACCCTTATTCCTACTAAAAGTATTTTGTTAGAACCTAAAATTGAAAGAAACATTCATAATTTGTTAACCTTGAAACAGTCAGTGAAAAAAGATATTAATTGTAAAAATAAAATTAGAAAGAGGGAAATTAAGTTTAATGTTGGAGATGAGGTAATTCACAAGACAGACAAGGAAAAAACTTGGAGGAAAGGGAAAATAGTAGGGATATGTAATGAGCCTAGATCTTATTTGATAGAGGGAAAAGAAGGTCAAAGCAAGTTTAGAAGGAATAGTAAGCATATTAAGAAGTCATTTACTGGGAATAGATATGTTACAAATTTTGACTATAATTTTTATGATAGTAGTAATTCTGTATCACAGCCAGTTAAGGCACCTATTGAACCTAATGCTTTAGTAAGAGAAGCTCCTATTGAGAATGTTGTAAGAACTAGAAGTGGAAGAATTGTTAAACCTAGGAATATATTAAACTTGTAAGATTTTTATAATTGTCTAGGGGGGAAGATGATGTATAATGATTATTTGTAGTCTGTGGTTTTGATTCTATGTTAAAATGTAAAGAAGATTGTCTGTGGTCTAATTATTAAAAAGATGGCTTCTAGCTCATAAAATATCTAAGTGTTTCATTTCAAATATTTAATTAAGTATTCAATAATATTACAGAGACCTTTGTCCAGCAGTGGACGTCTTTTGGCTGAGATGATGATGATGATGATGATGATGATGATCGTATCGTGTAACGCCTCGGTGGCCGAGTGGCAAAACGCAAAGGTTCAATTCACAGGTCGGGCAAAATGTGTTTCGGATATTTCGATGCATAGCCCGGGTTTATGATCACCAACCCGCATTTGTCAAGCAAGCGTGGTGATTAAGCCAATATCCATCAATTGTAGCGATGACTTGATTTCAATGAGGCCTTTGCCTAGTGGTACAGTGTGTAGGCTATTTGCTTACTTTTACATTTTATGATCGTAAGCATCTTTAAGAGGCCTATTACATCTCAACCCTGATTTTTGCGTAAAATGCCCATTTTCGCATTTTGTAGTAATTTTCCAGTTGTATTTATCGTTTTTATCGATATAGGATAATAAATTCATGCTTAGTATTTCAAATTTCCACTCTGCAAGAAAAAGCTGAGTTCGGACGGCCGGCGCATCGCATTTTGTAGTAATTTTGCAGTTGTATTTATCGTTTTTATCGAAATAGGATAATTAATTAATTATAAAATATTTGTTCCTCATGAAGTAACAATTATTCTGGTATAAATTTTGCTCAATAGCGAAATAAAGCGATTTTTTAAGTTTTTTGGTTTAGAATAAGATTTTTTTTCTATGTAAAATCAATGATATCCAAAAATTCCGAGGCCGCTACGAACTATTCGACTATATAAGAGATAACATTCTATTTTTTTTATTTCATTTGTTTAGAACAGTAGTTCAATCTAGGAGCTCAAAAAAGTGCCTTCGCGCATTTTATGAAAATCTTTCTCTGCTATTTTGGGTTTCATTAAATAGTTAAGCAAAATTTAGAAAAAGCGAGGCCGCTACGAACTATGCCAATAGCTATTCTACACTATTCAATAAGTCAAAATTGTTAATGTATTTTCGTTTCTGAGATCGAGAACGCCAAAAATGGCCATTATTCGCAAAAATCATAGTCAAAATGTAATAGGGGCCTTAAGTCAACGTAACCATGTCGATAAAAGTTCTCGCTAGAGCCACTGTAACATAGTTACGACGCGTAAATGTACTAAGCTGTAAATAAGAAAAGGAAACGACATGTAAAATTTGCTTCGCAACATACTACAGTTAAGTAAATTAAATTAATTACTACATATTATCATATTTATCTAGTTATTACTATTTACAACAAGTTTCTTATATCTTTATCCTATACTAGTGGCCGCTCGCGGTTTCACCCGCGTGGTTCCCGTTCCCGTGGGAATAAAAAGTATCCGTTGTGTTATTCCCGGTTATAAACTATCTGTATGCCGAACTTCATCCAAATCCATTCAGTTGTTTTTACGTGAAAGAGTAACAAACATTCATATTTTCAAACTTTCGCGTTTATAATATTAGTAGGATACTTGTAGTACACTTTTAAACTCTCGCGTTCCATTATAAATAAACAATTATTTTAATAATTGGGTCAGGCTGATACGTTTAGCCCGCGATCACACATATTTGTTTATGGGACTGTAAATATACTTTTTGGATATTTAAACTTTCTCACTTTAACTTGTTTCCATTACAGTAATACTTACGTAGTTGAGTGTTCGGGCGGTGTTTGGAAAGAAGGCGGTATACAAAGACAACCGACTCAATACTCTCTGTTATTTGATGTTAAATAAGTATTTGAAAAATAATTCATGCCACACTTGTTTTGCACATCATCAGCATCGTACGAAGTATTTTCTTTCTAACATTATGCATAGGTACTAGTATGTAGGCCTCTGTACACATACCGCTTACTTATATCAGTTCTGTACTGCACTGTGTCTATGCCATGAGGTGCCGCAAATTATATATATACTTATGATATGAGACGTATATATATGGATATGTGTGTGTATATATGAATATGTATTGTGTGTTTATATATTTATGTATATATAATTTAATATGTATATAATTATAAAGTATATAATATCTGTATTTATATCTAAGAGTATGTATATTCATAGTAGGTACCTAAGCAATTTACATTGTAAATTAATTTTATAAGTTAGTTTTATTCAAATAAGTGTGTTCTTTTTATCCGTGGATAACTACAATTGGCTTACGAACATGTAACATTATCTTTACACAATCACTATTGTAAAATGCTGTTGTTATCCCTAATAAAGAAAAATAAAAAAATAAATTAAATTAGTATTTAAGATTATATTGTATAGGCCATAGTTGTCTGAAATAAAAGTATTCTATTTTATTTTATTAATTCGTCAACTCACCCACGCCATAGGCCGACCATGAGTTCTCACACCCTATCCTCGGTCACCAGTTAAAGCGATCTGCATCTATTTAACTGAACAGCATTTCAAACGCATCTCGCCCTCGCTCCGTATGAAGTTTAGTGTACTTTAACAATTTGAAATTAGAACATCAAGACACAGCTACGCCCCGCAGTCTTGCACACAGCTTTGCCTGACAGAGAGCCTTAAACACCGCTGTAACACGGCCAATTGGTAATTCTTGCCGCGCACCCGAGTATAACTTCCATTGATAAGGCGTATTCCGGAAATTCAAAGCTAGAATGCTAAAGGTAATGCTAGTTTTAACTACGTGGCTTTTTACGACGCGCAGCTGTGAGGGTACGAGTTTATCGCGTTTTTATTGTTCACCGACTATGTTTGTGAAATTGCTTGTGCAGTTGATTGTGGGAATGGACAGACACTGGTTTCAGTAAAGAGGGAGCGTAGGGTCTTTAAATGATGATTTTGAAGCAGTAGGATGATTTCTCCGTCAGCGGAACTCTAGCCAAATGGTCAGAATACAACGCTTTGCACCTTACTTGTTTTGGTCACTACGACGTTTTTCCTGGACATAATGTTTGTTTGTAATGTATGTAATTATATGTTTAATGTAGGTATGTAATTATGCTGTGTAAGTTTGTGATGAGAAATAAATGCATCATTATTATTACAACTTTGTTTGAAAAAAAAATGTATTGAGGTTTTGAGAAAAACACTTTGGGGCTGCTAATAATGACAACTGAGACCAATCCAATTTCATATGTAGGCCATTAACTCCGACACCCAGAGACGTCATTTAATTTACCTCAGTATTAAAGAATCAGTGCAGAAAATACTTAATTTTGACAATTATCTACACAAAAAGAACGGAATCGATATAGCCACATCAATAGCGATGCACACAGCTCGAATAAATCACTAATATCTACAGTGTCATTGCGAAAACTCATTTTAGTTAGACCAAATCTTAATTACATATCAATACAAAGCAGAGCTTCATCATATTAAGTCGTCTCGCACAAATAATGCCTGGCTTATAACAACATTTTCCCCAGAAATCGAGAATACGAACGAAAATACGCTTTCAAAGCTAATTGCGTGTTTTGTGTACGAGAAATGACATTAATTTCGGCTTCACTTATCCTCCAGACGTGACACAATGACCCAACCGGGCTTTTTGTTTCGTGCGGAGCGTTGAAAAATTCTTCATTACCGCTTGCATAGGGTTCTATAGCGCGCAAGGTGGAAACGGCAGTTGCGCCTTGCTCACATTTATAATTTTCATCTTTACGAAAAAAGGACGAACCTGTTTAGGTAAGGAAATATACTAACGCGTAATAGTAATAGTTATTAAAGAATTACTGCGAGGTGTTTGGTGCGGTTATCACAGAAGGAAACAACTCAAAGTAAACACGTTGCACACAAAGTTGATAGAGTTATCACCACATCGTCACCAGCTCATTTCATATCCCTACTGCTGAGGCACAAGCCTTGTCTATGGATGCAAACTTTACAGGCAGAACGGGCCATAAACCACGTAGGCCCAGTGCAAATTGGTATCTGTTGGATATAATCGTCTTTTTCCAATATGTGGAAAACCCTTGGCTTAAAACAGATCCTGTCTCTTTTTTGCACATAAAAACCTTTTTACACCCTTTTTGAACAACGTCGTTCGACAAACTGTACTTCATTCAAACGTAAATGCCAACTCATTGATCACATAAAGGGTTTTCTACTCGTAATAACTATACGTAGCATAACAAAAAGCTGCAGAACCCTCGCCCAAACGGACGAAACTTAACTTCATTTTAATGCTGCCATTTAGAGGACGAGTAAGGTCCACTTTTTGCAGGATTTGTCCTGCAAATAATATGACATTAATAAGTGTTCCCTCCCCTTTCGGATGTCACGTATTCAGGTCGGGGACTCGGGCCACCGGCGTTCATACACTCGCATTCAGATTCGGAATTATTGCGGTGGCCAACAAAATTCTAACTTTAACCTATTTAGCGAGGTACCTACGTACTAAAGAGTATTTAACTAACGGGGTTGTTGACGGATTAGTCAATAGAGACCTTTTAGCACTTGTCATAAGGAACTTTTATTCGTGTGGGAATAGAGCTCGAATAGAGATATGTGACGCCATTTAAAGTTACGGAAATGCGTGTGTGTGTTTGACTGAATCAAATTAAAAAGATGTTAATGTTCGGATAATTGTTAGGACACTGTAATTTGTACAACGAGTGTAAATGTTTTGGCAATAATTGGTGTTTTTACAAGCTTTTATTTAGTTTCACCTGTTCCGGTGTTTGTAATCAAATCTTGCAAGTTAAAGATCCACTTCCCGGTCACCGATTGAGCTGACATTTTGTATGCATGTGTAAATCGGATGACAATGCAAAATTATTATGACATGGAGCTGATCTGATAATGGAACCGAAAGGTGGCCATAGGAACTCTGTAGTTAAAACGACACAACCCCATTGAATTTGAACTCGTTTGATCCGTCTTGACGAGTACTTTGGTGCTAGATGGTAACCAGGGTCAGATGATGGAGCTGGAAGATGGCCATAGGAACTCGGAAAAATAAGAATGAAATAGATAGTATAAGAAATGTTACAAACAACTAACCTTGATTTGATTGATGATGATTGATTGATATGTATAATACATACAAATTTAAGTGCTCAAAACAACACATTGTAAGCGTACTACGGGCTACATAATGGAAAAATTTAGCATCAAAAATACTAAAAAGTTAAAAATAAAATATAAAAAAAACTTTTAAAATAAGCTTTTTTACTTGTTAATAAAAAAAAGAACTAAAATGTTAAAATAATTTAATCCTGATAAAAAGAAAATCTTTGCGTTTTTATCACAGACCCAATTTTTTTTATAAATAAAAGCGTGTTACATTTTGATGAAACATTAAAGAACGTTTAGCATAATATTACACCTTCATTATTTTTTTTTCAATCAAAATGTAACACGCTTTTATTTATAAAAAAAAATTGGGTCTGTGATAAAAAACGCAAAGATTTTCTTATTATCAGGTTTAAATTATTTTCAACTTTTTAGTTCTTTTGTTTATTAACAAGTAATAAAAGCTTGTTTTTAAAATGTTGTTTTTGTCAATTAAATTGTTTTGTTTTGGATAATTGTATTGGTTCTCGTTAAGTTTTTTAAGTGCACAAATGTTAGCGGTATTAAATGAAAAAAAAATATTATACTTTTAAGTGTAATTTGTAATGGTCGAATTAGTTGAAGTTTTGTTTCTTATTTATTTCAAAATATATTTTTGTTATTTTTGACCGTTTTTGTTATTGTTTATTAGCCATGCAACGTGCAAGGTGCAAAGGTGCTCGGTGCAAATAACTCCAGCAACAGTCACCTAACATGGCCCCTAAGCCGTGGCAACCTTAGTGTCCTCTAGGATACCTAAAAGGTAGGGGTCGTCGTTGAAAACGGGCATTAGACAGGTATCATATAGGTATTATACATTGTTATTTTTAGTTTATACGAAACCTGAAAACAGTTTGTTCAGAATCAGTAATAGAATCGATTTCAATATTTTTTATACCATGTTACATTTTAACCAAATATCTAATATTTACAAAATCTCAAATAAAGTATACCCTACTAAAAAACACAACGGGACAGCACAAATAGCTTGTAACTTCGTGGGTTTTCAAGATATTATTTTAATTTTTTTTGTGATTTTTTAAATGAAAATACCCGACCCGTGTTTCGATTTTCGTATAAACTAAAAATAAGGTTGTACATATGTGCATACGCACAGGTACCGTCTGTACCGAAAAATGGATTCGTAGCAAAACTAGTATTGTCAAATTTTGCATATCGGGGCCGTCTCTCCTAAGTCTGTGTTAACACGCTGCATATATCACGGACCTCAGGCAGTGGAGCCAGAAAATAGTAGAAAATTTGCAGCACTACGGACGAATGGTGGCCGTCATAAATGTCTATGATATTTATAGATACGCTCCTAAAAATGAATAGTGGACATTCTGCTTTGCAGAATTTAGCAGAAGTTTAAATTATATAGAAGACTGAACAAAACTGAGATTTGCAGATGCAAATTGGTTTGAGTGTTGTCTAGAATTTTGCTAGCAATGCGATTTTGTATAATTTAGGCAGTCATTATTTTAAAACTATTTCAAATTTCAAATCTACAGAATAAGTTGTAACTCCAATTATTGATAATCTTTAATAGAAAACAATAAAGTAAAGTTGTGGCGTTTGCGTCGGGTCATTACGTTCCCTAAAATATGGTTGAGCGAAGCGATGGCTGATTCATATGTCATACTCGCGAACGGGTGCCGCCTGTGGAGGCTGGTCTGCTCTTGCATACTTATCTTATTTTTAGTATTATTCGCTATAGTTTAACTTTGTTTTTTCTTAAACAATTTTTGACCTTTATTAGCACTCTATGACATTGTGAAAATTTAAATGGTAACTGATTTAAATTTGCAAACTTAGATATTTTTTTTTCGCTTTTGTATTTTTTTACATGTTGTGATTGTCCTCTAAATTTTGTGTTTTTATTTGTGATGGAAAGTGTCCATTTATGATACTGCATTTACCAATGAACGAAAAGACATAGTGAGCCTCTCGGTTGAGCGAACAATAGAAATAGCTTGTGTGGAGCTGGAGCGACTTGTTGTAAGTGTATACAGGCCTCCGTCAGCATTGTATGATTATTTTGAAAAAGTAATGGATGAAGCATTATATAAAATCCGCAATGTAGGTAAAAAGATAGTTATTTGCGGTGATTTTAATATTAATTTGTTAGAAAAGTCTACAGGTTCTATCAATATTAAAAATTTATTTCAATCGTATAATTTAAATAATTTATTTATGGAGCCAACTAGAATAACTGCCACTTCGGCCACTTGTATTGATAACATATATACCGATCTAGTACCACTGTCTAAACTCATTATTAATAAACTGGACTCTGATCATTGTGGCCAAATGGTCAGCCTTCCACATCAGTGTAAGCAAGTGAAGAAACAGAATATCACTGTTGTACCAAAAACTGCAGGCCGTCTGGAACGGTTTAAAAACAATTTTTATGATAATATATGTTTTTTAAAGTATAATGATAACCCAAATGAATTTTATAATAATTTCTTTCATAAATATTGTACAGAATTTAATAAAACTTTTATTCCAAAAAGGATCTCGGTTAGTGGTACTGTTACTTTTAGTGAATGGGCTACAATTGGTATCCACAAAAGTAGAAAGCGACTTTATGAGCTTTATGATGAACGCAACTATAACACCAGTGAAGATTTTAAATTGTATGTCAAAAATTATTCTAAGTTATTTAAAATAGTATGTCGATTAGCAAAGGCAAAGTTCCTGAGTTCAAAGATTAAGCTAAGTGATAACAAAATAAAAATGACATGGAATATTATAAATAGTGAAACTGGAAATGTCAAAAGTCGTAACAATGAGTACAAATTGAGCTACGAAAATCAAACCTTAACTTCCGATGCTGATGTTGCTGCGGCATTTGAGAAGTTTTTTACTGATATTCCAGTTTCAACTACAAAGGTTTTAGACTCCTCCCCCACTGTAGCTGAAGCGGTTCTAAAGGAAAATGTCAAACCTAGTAAAAACTATTTTAGTTTTCAAAAAATTGATTTTAGAGATATAATTAAAACTTTTAATACTCTTAATAAAAAGAAGACTGCTGATCTGTGGGGTAATTCCGTCGACGTCACTAAATCCGTTATTGAGACAATAGCTCCAGTTTTAGCTTGCATATTTAATGAATGCATTGACTGTGGTGTTTTTCCTGACCTAATGAAGCACAGTAAAGTAATCCCATTATTCAAATCAGGTAGCACATGTGACCCCTCTAACTTTAGACCAATTTCTGTGTTACCCACATTTAGTAAAATATTTGAAAAGATAATTCTAGACCAAATTCAAGTTCATTTTTATAGAAATAAACTTTTACATTCTAGACAATATGGTTTCACTAGGGGGCGCTCGACTACTGACGCTGGTGTTGAGCTTATTCTTCAAATATTTAATGCCTGGGAGGATTCTCACGATGCCGTAGGGGTTTTTTGTGATTTATCCAAGGCCTTTGATTGTGTTTTACATGAAACCCTGGTCAGGAAGCTCTACCACTATGGAATTATATTATAGGGTTCAGAGGGTTGATGTTAACGGTAAAAGATCTCCGGGATCGGTGGTTACAATGGGTGTTCCACAGGGTTCAATTCTTGGTCCTTTCTTATTTTTAATTTATATTAACGACTTGCCTTACTTTGTAAAAGACAAACATGAGATAGTATTGTTTGCAGATGATACCTCACTTTTATTCAAAGTGAAACGACGACAGCCGATTGATGACGATGTGAACAATGCTGTCACAAAGATAGTTCATTGGTTTAGTGTTAACAATTTGCTATTAAATGAACAAAAAACCAAATGTATAAGATTTGTATTACCCAACGTTAAGGAGGTAAAAACCAGTGTAAAAATTAAAGATAAGAATGTGGACCTTGTGGACACCACAGTGTTTCTAGGCATTACGTTGGATGCAAAGCTACAGTGGGGCCCACATATAGATAAATTGTCGAGTAGACTGAGCTCTGCGGCTTATGCAGTAATGAAAATTCGTCAGATCACTGACATTGAAACAGCTAGACTTGTTTACTTTAGTTATTTCCATAGCGTAATGTCGTACGGCATTTTACTGTGGGGCAATGCTGCCGATATTCAAACTATCTTTGTGCTGCAGAAGCGGGCTATTCGAGCAATTTATAATCTAAAAGCTGGTAATTCTCTTAGGGAGAGATTTAAAGATATTAATATAATGACAGTTGCATCACAATATATTTACGAGAACCTAATGTATGTATATAAAAATATTGAAACTTTTTCTAAAAACAGTGATATTCACAATGTAAACACTAGAAATAAAAACAAACTAGCAGTACCTAATACTAGGCTCCACAAAGTAAATAATTCATTTAGAGGCCTGTGTGTACGTTTTTACAATAAAGTTCCAAGTAATATCCAAAAACTAGATATTAATAAATTTAAAATCGCTATTAAAGAAAAGCTTTATAAAAAAGCTTATTCTAAAGTGTCTGATTACATTGAAGACAAAACAGCATGGGTTTAAATGCTCCAATCTATTTCTAATCCAATATATTGTTAAGGTTTTTTAAACTTGTTACAACTTGGTAACGTAACGGCATATAATTTTGTAAATGTCGTTACATAATGAATTAAAGCTGTGGAGTTTCTTGCGCCCATTCTTCTCCACAGCTAAAAAATAGACGTCCTGAATGGGTAGTAGGTAAAAAAATTATGGACGATTCAAAAGCACTTTTCTAAAGTTTATTTGAATAAAGAATATTTGACTTTGACTTTGACTTTGACAATATTTTTGACGCTGTAAGGGAGAAAAGAGCTTGACACTTGCTGAGTTACCAGTTCTTCTCAGTACAAGGTTCCCGCCCAGAGTAGACTTACGGACCGATGGCATAATGACGTTCATAAGAGCTATTGGTAGCCTAAACTGAATAAATGATTTTGAATTTTGAAAAAACCTTTGTATTACATTTTTAACCATTACAATATTTAAAATGGAATTCAGTTTTGTGCTGTTTGTGGTAGTGACCATTTGATTATAAGTTACTCAAAAACTGTCTCTTAACAAAAAATCACGTCGACACATTAAGAGCGTTTACGCCGCACACTAGCGCCACTAATGAAAAAACAAACATATCTAGTAATTAGAGATAGAAAATCAAATTATGCTCAACAAACTATTTGAATGAAGTAATTTAGCATTTTTACAGCACCTAATGAACACCTCACATGTTATGGTTTAGTTAAATAAGACGTTACGGCCACTTTTAACTATAACGCCAAATTTAACTAAACCATAACATGTCAGGTGTTCATTAGGTGACGTAAAAATGCTAAATTACTTCATTCAAATAGTTTGTTGAGTATAATTTGATTTTCTATCTCTAATTACTAGATATGTTTTTTTTTTCATTGGCGGCGCTAGTGAGCGGCGTAAACGCTCTTAAACAAGCAAAGGAACTGATTTTGGCATTAATAATATTACCTGGCTAGTGTTCATCACAATAAACATCGTTTTAGGTATATTTAGATAAGCCTAACAAGTGTACCGTAATAAATCATACTTTTCTTTACGAAAATACAATATTTTTTATCAAGGTAAACGTAAAATCGAAATGTTCAAGTGTTCAAGAGTTTTCCGGGAGGCTTTATTTGCGTTGAAGCGAAAATATTTAATCAGGCGTATTATACGTTCCCTAAGCTTTGTGGCACCGTGGCACGTATGTGTACCCGCCGTGTGCTGATGACGTATATGCTATTATATCTTTTATGTACACACACAAACGATTTGCTAAATGTTCGATCCAATTATAAGGTTATTTGAAATCTTATTACAAGCCCGCAGCGAGCTACCAAAGAAGAGAGCTTCACATCTTCTGCGACGCTAGCAAGAGCGCGTATGCCACAGTGGCATACTGGGAGGTTTGTAAGAAAAGATGGCACATCGTCTACAGCACTAGTCGGCGGAAAAGCGAAGGTGTCACCATTAAAGACGCAGAGCATCCCAAGGTTGGAGCTGCAAACAGCAGTTATAGGTACCCGGCTAGCAGACACCATAAGAGAAGAGCACCGATGTAAGATCGACGAGGTCATCTACTGGACAGACTCATCAACTGTGCTGACATGGATAAGAAACAATTTACGTCGATATGTAGCACATAGGTTGGGTGAAATCGTTAAGAGAACAGAACCCAGCCAGTGGCGCTGGATTCCCACGGAGCTGAACGTGGCTGATGACGCCACCAGAACCACCATCACCATCAAAAAAGAAAATTCCTGACTCATTAACGCCCAGCCCAAACCCTTGAAGCCTAGCAAAAATTATGCACAGAGGTACCCTATCCTTTAATTGAGGTGTGAAGAAGCAATTTGCGGGTCAGCAAGATGAGGTCTGCTAGCGAGGCACAATCCTGCTTCATTTGCTATCCTCGCATCTGGAATCTGCTTCGGCTTCCTTCATCAGACAGAACAGAGTCATTTGCCAAACCTATAAAAATAACTCTTCTCTCTTTATTCTTTTATGACGTAGACAAGTAAGTTGGTAAGACGGGATTTGCCGCATCTCTAGAGACCACGGGACACGGGTGTGTTTACGAAGACGAAAATGTTGTGAGCGGTCGCTATCGACAAATAGAAGTATTATCATCATCATTGTAAGAATATAAACGTCAAATAGGTATATTAGTATTTACAAAGAAATAATAATAAATGAGTAATTAATATTATGATTCGACTTTATTACAGTTGCATGTTTGTCGGACAAAAATCGTGGAAAGTCGGCATGCATTTATCATTCAGACTTTATCACTTAATCTCATGGACCGATTTTATATTAAAATTTTAGGAATATTCAATATTATCTGGAACTGTAAACGACATTTTATAATTGCAGGGTATTTTATATGGAAGTCTTTGTTCCCCGTAATCAGTCAGGCACCGTAAAACCAGACACAATAGAAAACCAATTGTTATAAGTTCACATGTGAACCTGCGGGGCGTCAGACGTAAAGAGCGTTTACGCCGCACACTAGCGCCGTCAATTAAAAAAAACATATCACCATAACATCTGACATGTTATGGTTTAGTTAAATAAGATGTTACAGCTAAAAACGGCCGTATTTAACTAAACCATAACATGTCAGATGTTCAATAAGTGACGTAAAAATGCTAAATTACTTCATTCAAATAGTTTGTTGAGCATAATTTGATTTTCTATCTCTAATTACCAGATATGTTTTTTTTTTCATTGGCGGCGCTAGCGTGCGGCGTATACGCTCTTAACATAAATACATTCGTTAAGAGCGTTTAATTAATTTTAATATTTGTGTATAACATTTTTGGTTTGAAATGAAAGCCTTTACTTAGGATAGTTTTATTTAGTAGGTATTTTATTTTGCATCCTTTGCAGGATTTTTGGTCACAGGGATAATGAGGTGTTGGTTCTCTTACATTAAATTTATGTCAGCTGCTGTAATTTGTTTAAATATTGTTTTATAATTGTATTCCTTTTTTTTGTAAAATTTGTCAAGTTATTTTGTAATCTTGTATTTTGGTAATAAGAAGAACTGAGATTTTAGAACCTCTTGTGTGTACTGTTCTGGAATCCATCCCGGATGTGACAATGACGTGAGTGGAAATTGTTATCCGCTTCGGTGGTCTATTGGTCAAGACGCCCAGTTTCAGACGCAGAGGTCTCTGGTTCGATTACCAGCGGGGGTACATGTTTGTGTAATCGGTTTAGTTCGTGGTAGGGCTTGTTTGTCCGTATGGGTAGCTACCACGATCTTATCTAAACTTGTCGCCATAACATCAATGTTTGTAGCATTGTTGTGGTCCGGCAGCTAGAGATAAAATTGCTACTGCCTAAGTAGTTGAAGATTCTGGGTGAAGTGCGCTTCCTCCTATGGCCTTATCATCACTCTGACGACCTCCTTGGTCGAGTGGTTTGTACACCGGTTTTCATGGTGTCGCCATCTATGAGGCCGGGTTCGATCCCCGGTCGGGTCAATTTAGAAATTATTGTTTGTCTAAATTGTCTCGGGTCTGGGTGTTTTCTATGTATAATAAGTATGTATTTAAGTATTTTAAGTACCTATGTTTATCCGTTGTCTAGTAACAATTTAACGAGTTTCATAATGTAGCTTCTTTTGGGCTAGATAATTGGTGTGAGTGTAGGAAAGTTTATTTATTATTATTTATTTACTTAACATCAGGCGAGATGACAGCAACAAATGGTAAATAAAATTCGCTCTCAGGTGAGGGCGGACTGTAGGTATTTGTTACCGATTCAATCAAACAAAACATATGTCGTAGTATTACAGTTACCCAACTACACATGAATGTCATAAACACTAAGCCGTAATAATGACGTGTTACCATATGACTCGCGCACGATAGGAAACGAGCACTCATCCTTAGGGAGACGTCATTGTTTCGGGGACGCTTTGTCGCAAGAAATCGATGTGCTAGTATTTATGTAACCTACATGTTTCGATATATATCTTTATGATTTGAAATACGACCTACTCTATGTAAATAATATTGTTTCTTTTAATCTGTTACTTCGCCATCATTATGTAGTTACGTCCTTATTAATTGATGGTTGCTACAAGACTTTGCTTTGAAGAAGTTATTATACAAAATAATTAATATATAATTTAAATGTTATAACCTAATAATATACTCATTACATGAAAGGAGCTAATGCTCCTAACAAAGTCTAATGAGTAAAAGATAATTATAGACTATAAATATGTAATGAAATTATATAATTTTCAACGATATATCAATAATATTTATAGCCTCTGTGGTCTAGTAGTTAAGACTACCGGTTTAGACCCAGAGGTCCCGGGTTCGATTCCCAGCGGGGGGTAAATGTTTGTGTATACTCGGTTTTGTTGGTGGTAAGGCTTGTTTGTTCGCCTAGCTAGCTACCACCATCTTATCTAAATATGTCGCCATAACATCAATGTTTGCAGCATTGTTACGTTCCGGCAACTATTAGAGATAAGATAGCCAGTGCCTCAGTAAAATGAGGATTCTGGGTGAAGTGCTTCTACCATCGAGAGAACACACGCACGCACGCACTCACGCACCCACGCACGCACGCACGCTCGCACCCACACACAGAAATAGCTTTTAAGATCACAAGTCAAGTCCAAAGTGGGGGGCCAGAACTATGTACCCCAGGGTATCCTAGCGCAGGTTCTGCTCTCTCACAATGTCTTTAAACTACCACGCTAAAAATTGTAAACTTACTGTGTTATGTGTGACTATTGTGACAGAGAAATAAATTGCTTTTTATTATTATATTATTATTATTATTGGCCTTATCATCACTAAACAACAGGGAGATGAAAGCACTGTGCTTACGCGTAAATTATAAAAAAAATTAAGTCAACATTACACACTCGGGTATTTTATATTAATTATGGTATCGCACCCTGTCACTACGTAGCCGGCAAAGGCGAGTAGATAAGTCTAAAATGTGTAATTTCAACCTTTACAATTTTTACAGTCAAAACACTTATTGTGGTGAGTACCTAATCTTCTCTTTAAAAAGAAACCGTTTTATTTTTCGCAAAGGACAGTCAAAAAACAACTAGGGTTGGACATTTTAATTCAAACGTTTCAACAATCGTTTTTAGGGTTTCGGCTCAGGAAAACATTAAACGATTCATAATCCGGCGACGCAGGCACAGTGTCGCCGGTCTGTTTCTATATCAACCATTTCAAAACAAATCTATGCGTTCACTTGTTTTTAATAAACCTACATCGTCCCACTGTTTGGCAAAGGTCTCTTCCAAATTCTTCCAGGTCTCGGTCAGGCGACCGACACCGACATCATACAAGAGAAAGGTGGGAACCTATATCTTATGTAATGTCAAGATTTATGTCGGATAAAAAACGGATTATGTTCACAAGAATTGTGATGTTACTTGTATTTTAAGTGCCTTAGAAACAAACAAAGAATAAGCTCCGAATAGGTAGTTGTTCCGTGTTTTGGTTCCTGTCATGTAAACGTCATTTCAAATTAGAGTAAAAGAGACAAAATACGGAATAACTATTCGGACCTTATTCTTTGTTTATTTGTAAGACCCTAAATGTTTGGGAACTAATTGCTGTTTTCGATAATAATTTGGTGATGCTGAACACTGCGCGTGAGTCGCGCTTCCCCTTAACCGGTCGTTTTTCCATTCCCATTGTCCGTAACTCAACATTTTCTAGACACATTTGCCGCAGCACCAACATAAGCTTGGCCAGGAAGGTATTTGTCGCGCCGTTATCGCTCGCGCCTTTCAGCCCTATGATTAATGACATGTTATTTTTCATTGAAACAGCTGCCGCGTATTTTTTTCACTTTCGAGTGTTCTGTTCCATGACGTCGTCCTGTTAGTCACGCGTCACGGTCCGTGTGCCTCCCGATGCGGATTTTAATATTGTTTTGGTTTCTTTTTTTAGCTCCACTTTTAATGGTGACGTTCCCCGTGCGTACGCGTGCATCTCGCCAAACCTGCTATCTTTAGTTTTGGTTTTGAAATAAACATATGTTTTTTTAAATATTTGACGTGTAAAGGTTGTGACTGGTTTTAATGGAAAATATGTCTAAATTCATATTTGAATACAGCAGATAAGAAATACAAGTATCAGTGTAAGTAAACCGGAATAAAACAGAGCAGCAAGTTTTTAACTGATATGATTTTTAATTTAGGTAATTATTTAGGTATTTCCTTCTTTATATAATATTTGACATGCTATATTTTAATTGTATTATCGTTAACTATGATTTTATTATAATTTGTTAGTAATTTAAGTAATGTAATTGATTGAATTGCCTCTAATGTAATTTTGAATATTTGCACATCGTATACGATAGAATATGCTGGTTAACATTATTTTATGAACATTTTATGTACCATATTTAAGCAAATAAATTTTTGATTGATTGATTGATTTAGCAAATCCAAAAAAGATAAATAAAATTTTTATTTCTTAACATTATAATAGTAGTTTTTTTAGTTTTTGACATACCTAACCAACGATCAAAATCGAAGCTTTCATTTAGCATAGCATTAGCATATAGGTAGTTGTATTTGTGGATAAATAATAGGTAATCAAATAAACTACATCAATGGTTCAAGTAGTTTGTACATTATAATGATAACTTACATAATTGTCGTCCATAAACCTTAACAGAACTTAGGTACATATCAATATACATATAGTTACTGTATGTATATTGATACGAAGCTAAGTTCCTAAATCAAAATAACTTATGTATTTACTAAGCACTTAATAGTAAGCTTTCAAAATAAACGACTAGAATTAATTAATGTTTGTGTGCTGCTTAATACATAAATGCTTGTGCGATACTCAAAGAAGCTCTAGGCGAAATGGGTAAGATAATTTATGCGTTACCAGCAACCGCCCACGCCTTCACCTACGTGAGAATTAAACCGAAAAAGCAGTTATTATGTACGAATCTACGCTAAAGAATTATAAAAATTTACATCTTTAAACTTTCTGCTTAAAATATTTAATAATTTGTAAACATATTCATACATTTTTGCTTTAACTTTGGCGTTTTTTGCGGGCAGAAACTCGGAGATTGCCGTTCGTGGTTCTGAGCCATAACGTTGCAGAAAAAAAACATAATCCACTTGTAACCATTTAATATTTAGAATAATTTGATGATCTAATCTGACTCTTTTTGATAATAGGTACTTCAAAAATGACAATGAGAGGTCCTCACACATTTTTTAGGGTTCCGTACACAAGGGTAAAACGGGACCCTATTACTAAGACTCCGCTGTCCGTCCGCCTGTCCAGTGTCACCAGGCTGTATCTCATGAACCTTGATAGTAAGACAAATGAAATTTTTACAGATGATGAATTTCTGTTGCCGCTATAATAACAAATACTAAAAAAACAGAATAAAATAAATATTTAAGGGGGCTCCCATACAATAAACGTGATTTTTTAGCTCGATATTCATAACGGTAGATCACATAATATTAAGTTATGTATGTATTCACTTTAAAAATAAATAATTTAATTAAAATAAATCAAATATTTAAGGGGGATTCCCATACAACAAACGTGATTTTTTTTGCTCGTTTTTGCTCGATATTGATAACGGCAACAGGTAGACGCTTAAAATATTCACAGAATATTGAGTTACATTAATTACTTTAAAAATAAATAATTAAATTATAATAAAATTAATATTTAAGGGCGCTCCCATACAACAAACGTGACTTTTTTTCCAATTTTTTTCTCGGTCATAAACGTTAACAGGTAAAAACTTGAAATATTTTTATAGATGGTATAATGGTACGGTACCCTTCGTGCGCGAGTCCGACTCGCACTTGGCTGGTTTTTCAAATTTATTTTATTAATTTATTTATAACTCTTAAAATGGGATTTTATTATCGAACTGACAACTGGCTCAATTGCCTATCTCCTTCTTCAAGAGAAATTGAGACCAAAAGGACACAGTTGTCTTGTTTTGTTTGGTTGAACTTTGGGTCGCTAGTAACGTTTTTACCTTTTTTACTTAGGTATGTAATATACTTAATTGTATAAATCACAAAAACTCTAACTTTTGAATAGCCTCTTAAGCTATCGGAAGGTGTCCTACACATTCACGGACTTAAAGACACAAATCTCGAACCAGCACGGAACGAGTTTACCACGGGATATCGAAATTAATTTCGCCGTTTGACATAAGGTCGACAAAACATTAGGCCTTTCTGTTACTGATCGAACAAACAACTGACTAAAATATTTTGTCGATATTCTTAACCATGGGCATTATAATTGATCGAATGAATGTTTGGTCGAATAAACGTTTGGTCGAATGGACGTTTGGTAACGATTGGACTGTAAGCTTTTTATCGCTTGTCAAATAGATCTACGGCCTCTCGATCTTGATGGGATTGAAAATATTGTGCTTACTTATTAATTTTGTCACAGTACGTACTTGCTTAATAGAGTTTATCTACACTAATGTTGTAACATTCTACTTATGTTTCCAATACTTGACTTATAATTACTACTGTTATAGCGCAGACAACAAAACACTCAATTTAAGCAATTTCACATGATGGTATAATATCCACATCGATATCGTAAAATCTCATTATAACATCAATAAAACGCGACCAATTAACCTGGCGAGCCTTATGTCAAAATCCTCATACAAGTTGTATAAAATTTTGACATTAGGCTGGCTTTTGAAAACAGTTGGGTTATACGTGAAAACTTCGTCGAAACTACTAAACTTACATACACAAAACTTTTTGGTAAGATCTTGTGCCAGTTAAATAAAAAAAGAACAGCGCGCGCTCGCTCCTGATTGGCCCTGCGCGCGCAGCTGCGCTCTCATTGGTTAGATTTTAATGGCGGAAATTTGAACAATTATTATAAATAAACTATTGTCAGCTTTTACTCTTGTTGTTTGACTAATTGCATTAGTGAAGATAAAGTAGTGTATGCAACTGCATATAACACGGGTATTAAAACACTCGTTACTATTATGAAACTCGCTGCGCTCGTTTCATAAACTCACACTCGTGTTTTAATACCCTTCATTATATGACAGTTGCATAAACTACTATTATGAAATTGTGGGTAGTTGTTAATAGGGTGTATTTAGCATTATTGCTTAAATATACTTACATTGTAATAATACAACTAGATATTTACGATGCACCTTAGCATTTTCTTAGCTTTCTCTCAAAGAGGAGTTTACAATTCTTCTTACCAAACGTTAATTCGACCAAACGTTTATTCGACCAAACGTTAATTCGACCAAACGTTTATTCAACCAAACGTTAATTCGATCAATTATAGAAATGTAAATGGTTATATCGACAAAATATATTTTAGCCACAGTTGTTTGTTCGATCAGTAACAGAAAGGCCAAATGTTTTGTCGACCTTATGTCAAACGGCGAAATGAACGGCGGAACAGTCTGAGCGCAGCTATTGCGAGATTCAGTGTCCGTGTGAGGTTGTTAATGTGTGCGTTGCTCAACCGCCTCTGTGGTCTAGTGGCTAAGACTACCGGTTTAGACCCAGAGGTCCCGGGTACACAAACATGTACCCCCCGCTGGGAATCGATCCCAGCGGGGGTTACATGTTTGTGTACTCGGTTTGGTTGGTGGTAAGGCTCATTAGTCCACCTGGCTAGCTACCACCATCTTATTTAAATATGTCGTCATAACATCAATGTTTGTAGCATTGTTGTGTTCCGGCAGCTAGAGATAAGATAGCCATTGTCTCACTAGTTGAGGTTCCCGGGTGAAGTGCGCTTCCATCATTAGCCTTATCATCACTTTACATCAAGTGAGATCAAGGCACTATGCTTATCCGTAAAAAAAACCGCGTTTCTATGAAGCTTACCTTCTGTGAGCCTAATTATTTTGTGGTCGCGGTCTCTCTTCCTCTTTATTATTTATTTTTTGTGATAAAACGACATACATCAATAACATTTATCACACAAATACAAGTTGAAATTGGATTAATTATTATACAATGACTTAGGAATATAATTAAACAAATAGAAAAAAATATTTTTAATTTTATGATAGAAGATAATCAACAAACGCAATCTTATCTGCTACAAAACAGAAACACATCACTTTTAACAAAACACTGACGCAATCAGTGAAACGTCAAAAGAGATTTTAACGTTCCACGCGAACACTCGATAAGTTCGCGCGCATCGCGTGTGCTAGATAAAAAATATATCGCGACTCTCATAAATATGAATTGGAACATTTCGATTCGTAGTCGATTTGATCAAACGAGTGTTTATTATTGAAAGAGTGTACAATATTGTTGAGGCAATGATAGGTTGATCGTGTAACGAAACGTGAGAGCGACGTCTTTCATTTCCGCTCTCTGAGCAGTCCACTCTTCCTGGCCGTAATGGAATGTACCTGATATATTTATGTATACACCTTTTGATAGTACTGCAAGTCTGATATACTAATAGCCCTACTGTCTGTTGTACTACTACACGTTAAAGCAATAAAACTTGATCTTAGAAAAGCGAGGAGCTCGTTTTGGATTGCGATTGCGCATGTTAAGCAGCCATTGCAAAGACGGGTAAGTAAGGCTGTGGCACCCACGTGGAATCAATGTATTACGAGGGATCGAGGGAGGGATGTATTCGGAGACCTGGAGTTCTAAAAATACAGGAAGGCCACTGCCTAGTTTAGACTCCAGTCTCCCACAAATATTAAATTTAATGTTATAGGTTAAGACCATAATATGTGAGGTGTTCATTAGGTGACGTAAAAATGCTAAATTACTTCATTCAAATAGTTTGTTGAGCATAATTTGATTTTCTATCTCTAATTACTAGATATGTTTATTTTTTCATTAGTGGCGCCGCCAATGAAAAAAATAACATATCTAGTAATAAGACGTTACAGCTAAAAACGGCCACTTTTAACTATAACGCCGTATTGAAATAAACCATAACATGTCAGATATATTAATTAGGTGACGTAAAAATGCTAAATTACTTCATTCAAATAGTTTGTTGAGTATAATTTTATTTTCTATCTCTAATTAGGTACTAGATATGTTTGTTTTTTCAATGGCGGCGCTAGTGTGCGGCGTAAGAGAAAATAGTAGATTGTACAACAAGAGCATAAAACGAGCCATTTTACCCGAGTCGTGCATATAGCCACCCGAGCCGGTACGGCGAGGGTGGATAGTCACGTCGAGGGTAAAATAGGTTTTATACTCTAGTTTTACACTCTGCTTTTCACTTCGATTGCAAGGAAATAAAACAAACCGCAACATAACAAAAGCTAGTTTTGTTTGACGATAATAAAATTAGCTTCCCGTTTCACAATTTTTCTTAATTCTTTTTTAAATTTTTAACTATGTGACGTTCGACTATGGTCTGAGCCGTAATGCCAAGTTATTATAAATATTTGCGTTATATTTTTTTTACGTAAATGCACGGCCGCATTAATAGTAAATTTGTATTTAGATAGTAATACATCATTATGTCGCAATTAAATTAAGATATATCCTAAATCTCATAAAAATATATCAATTAAATGAAGGTGTATTTAATTGTGTATGTGGCAGTAAGGCCTAATTGCCTTAGTCTTAAAAGAAGAAATTACTTTATGCACAAGAGCATAAAACACATTTTATGCCGCCTTCTCTCGACATAAAGAACAACTTTACGAGCATGAGAAGTGAAAAAAATATTATTATTATTACCAGTGTTCGACAGGATCAACAACTTATTAGTGTCTTTAGCCATAATTTAATACAGGCTACTCTCTTCTAAGCTGTTATCTAGTAAAATTTCAATTTCATTTCAATGATTCCATATTAACTTGAACGAATTTATATTTAACTAGCGGCCGCTCGCGGTTTCCACCGCGCGGGGTCCGTTCCCGTGGGAATATCTAGATAAAAAGTATTCTATGTGTTATTCTAGGTTATAAACTATCTGTATGCCGAATTTCATCCAAATCCATCCATCCGTTGCAGCTTGAAGAAGCAACAAATATACGAACATACATACACACAAACTTTCGCATTTATAACATTAGTGTGATAATTTTATAACCGCAGACTTCTAATTTTATAACACGTAAAAACAAATATGAGCTACCTATATTATTAAAATGATTTTAATAAAATAGTAATAATGTAAAGTATTAGTAGTAAATAGTAGGTACATTATCAAAGCTTAGAGAGCCTTGAGCTTGCAAGAGCTGATTTACATAAAGTAGTTTATAGCAAAGCCAATTAGTCTCCTGAAGGAAGCTATTAAATTCAAGTATATCTCCTAATTGAGTTCGGGCAGCAAACAACACTTCATACTGAAGTAATTTAAAGTGGCAAAATGTAACTAGAAATAAACCGGACAAGTGCGAGTCGGACTCGCCCATCACCGAGGGTTCCGTACAAATTTATGGGTATCAAAAACTATACATCATAAAAATAATTAAAAATCTGTTTAAGCTTGTGCAAATAAAGCCCTTTCACACGATACCCCACATGACACGGTTAACTTACTTCAAAATTTGGACCCCGTTCCTTGCATAAAAACCCCCTTTTTGTGTGATTTAATTAAATATGTATAGTTTTCAGACTTTTTCCTGTACTTGTAGTATAAGACGATATTACTTGCCAAACTTCATAGTTCTAGATCAACGAAATTATGAAATATGAATTTTAATTCCCATGAGAGTGTCGAAATATACGTTTTGCGACATAAACGGTTGTATCTTTTTTTTCGTTAAATTAGAAGTTTTATTTTTTCACAGCTCAAGGGACCGCAGACCTGAGTATATGGTATGGTTGACAGACACACAGACAGACAGATAGACAGGCAGACAGACAGACAGACGGACAACAAAGTGATCCTATAAGGGTTCCTTTTTTCCTTTTGAGGTACGGAACCCTAAAAATGAACTAGTCTCAGGAAGCTCGAGTGGAAATCGAACTCGCGACCCTTGGAATACCGGTCCAATGCTCTGCAAGGGTCGTGGGTTCAATTACTTATTATTATTGTTTATATTATTAGTTTATTTTTTTTCTAGTAAAATTTCATCTTGTTGTTTCAACTACAAGCTTAGTTAAAATAGCATAATTATCAAAAATAAAAATGATTAAGATGGATAAGATCTTTAATATTTTTTTGCTTTGAATTTAACACAATAATACCTACCTACAACTAAGCAAACCGCAATTCAGTAGTTTCGTTAAAATTTTAGTGCGCCCACGAAGAGAATAGGTACAATTAAAGCTAAAATTCTCTAGACGACAATTCGTGTGGCCGGATATACAAAATGTCATTTGACTTTATGGGCGAGGTCAAAATACACGCAAAGGACTCAATAAAATATCCGTAAACTTCTTAAACGTGTTTACCAAAATGTGGCCCTAATTACCGGCGTTTTACGGGCATGCCTTCACATTTTTATGGTTTCGCTCGTATAGATAAGAATACATTTTTCGATAACGAGCAATGGGCCAATTAATATTTCTTTGATGTGTCAACGATCGGGAAGAAAGCATTATTAACGTCAAAAGTGCCGTTTCGACCACTTTCCACAAGAAAAGTGACGTGAGCTGTCAAATTGATTGACAATATGACTAAATGAGTATATAGGTAATTGAGGACTTTTGTAATTGCATTAGAATTTTTAGCATTTTGTGCAGACACTATTAGTGCAGTTGCTATTTCATAATTCCTATTGATAAATCGGTAGGTAACATATAAATTATTTGCTAAGTAAATACTGAAAGAAATGGCTACCAAATTCCTTAACTTTCACACTTTAGCCCACTCCAGATTATGTTCTAAATAATCTATAAATTGTCGATTATCGGCAATAATATTTTAAAAAACATTTTTCCTAAACTTTTTAATCAACGAGAATACGAAGTCCTCGCTTCTTCAATTCAGAATTTATCTAGAGAATGGTCCAAGGGTACAAAGGGTTGTTCACCACTATAACAAACGCGCACAACAGATTGTTATCTGTTGTTATTTAATGTATTTTCTAGGTAAGATTGATGATCGCAGCCACACATAAAATTACAAGTTTCAATTCAAGCGAATAACATGCAGCGGTAACTACTCAGAGATTTGTATCTTCCTTCATATTGCAAATGCAAAAATGATTTTATTTATTTATTTATTTATGTAAATAATAATACAACATTACAGTATGACACCAATACGCTATGTTATACAAAAATCAAGAAATGTTGTTATTACATGTAAGTTGTAACTACTACAATAATAAAAACAGTAAAAATAAAAAGTAAAAAAAAAGATTTAGAAGTTAAAGTTAAAAAAAAACAAAATAATAACAAAAATAATAATAATAATGTAATAAGGTGCGCGCCTTCAACGGTTGGGTCATGCCAGTCCTGATGTACTCCTTCGGCATACTCAAGTGGACTCAGACAGAACTGGATGCCCCGGATAGGCGAGTCCGTACATTGCTGACCGCAAATCGGATGCATCACCCACGATCGTCGGTAATGAGGCTGTACATCCCGCGGAAGTGCGGGGGTCGAGGTTTTTTAAATGCTAAGACCCTCCACAACCGTGAGGTGTGCAGTCTCAGGGAATATTTCCTAAAAGCCGATGTGGGTATGCACCGAGATGTGGTATCAGTGGACAAGGGACTCACCCCGCTGTCCTTGGCTAAAGAGAACTGGCACAAACCCGTAGTACTTAGTGCCAATGACCGCAGGGAGGTATGGCAAGGCAAGGAGCTCCACGGGCGCTTTTATCGGGCCCTCCACGGACCCAATGTAGACTTTTTAGCGTCCGTATCCTGGCTGCGTTTCGGTGACCTCTTCGGGGAAACTGAAGGTTTTGTCTGTGCAATTATGGACGAAGTTATGCTAACGAATAACTACCGGAAATTTATTATGAAGGACGGGACGGTTGACATATGTCGGGCATGTCACCGTCCGGGTGAGTCTATCAGACATATTATTTCTGGCTGTTTTCGTCTGGCTAACGGCGAGTACTTGCACAGGCATAATCAAGTGGCCAGGATTATCCACCAGCAACTTGCTTTGAAATACAAACTTGTGGATTCTGAGGTACCGTACTACAAGTATGTGCCCGACCCAGTTCTCGAAAATGATCATATCACGTTGTACTGGGATCGATCTATCATCACCGACAGGACTATTGCAGCTAATAAGCCAGACATTGTGGTGATAGATCGATTAGCGCACTGCACGATGATTGTCGATATCACCATTCCCCATGACGAGAACCTCGTGAAAGCTGAGAAAGAGAAACAAATCAAATATCTCGACTTAGCACATGAGGTTGTCGACATGTGGAATGTGGACTCGGCTGTCATCGTGCCGATTGTTGTTACGGCCAACGGCCTGATGGCCAAGAGCCTCGATCAACATCTCATGAGGCTCTCGTTAGGCGGCTGGATCAAGGGCTTGATTCAGAAGGCAGTTCTCCTCGATACGGCACGCATTGTGAGGAGGTTCCTGTCTCTGGAGCCCTAATCACCGGTAGTTTGGACCCTGGTCCCGATGCCGGTGGACCCCTATTTTTTATATTTTTAAATGTTTGTTTTGTTTTTTAGAAAATATTTAAAAATGTAAATTAATATGTAAAAAAATAATAATAATGTAATAACTAACATATATTACTATTTCTTACACTATCAATCATCTCACAATACCTCAGACATTCATGATTAACTATGAAAAGTCTTATCATTATTTTTTTTGTTTTTAACGTTATCCTTATTTTTAAGCACTTACTACTCCGGTGATGTAAGTGGGCAATCTATCGCGGACACTCCGGGCTTTTTAGCCAAGAGTCCCCTTTCATAAAGCTGAGGTGTCGAGACTCGCATTAAAATGCCTTAAAGAAACGCAATATAACGTAAAGTAAAATGGAGCCTTATTATAATTAATTATTGAAGAATTTGTAGCCATGTAGAGCTAATGCAAAAAGTGGTAGTTCTTTTATGTTCTTCATGAGATCGGAGGAAACTCCCTCGTCTAGCTATTAAAATAACGATAAGAAATGGTTCAATGAACTCTGTACTTTCAAATAAATCTGTCAACGACGACGATATAGTTCAGGCTAATATGCAAATATGTAGTTAGTATATCTACGCTAGTACTTCTACGTTAATATGTAAGGTATGCAAAATTCTGACTTGCATTCTCTAAAACGTTCGTTGAAGTGATAAAATGTAAATTTCTTTTGAAGTGATTTTACCATAAGGCCCAACAAACGGCTATTAAGGAAGTCAATCTAAAAAATATGCAAATCCAGCCTTTCAAAACATCTCATTTAAAAAGCCAGGCAACAAAGCAAAGCATAGCAAGGCCAATCCTGTGGCCTTCAGCATTCTAGAGGGATTGAAGTAAGGTGAGCGCCGCCAGTCGCCTCAGTTTATCATAATTTCTCCGTCAAAGATACAACGTGAATAAGTGTTAAATTTTAAACACCTGGCTGGAATACTGGTGTAACTTAATTTAGCTTTCAGTGTTCATCAACTTTAACTTGAACTTTAAGAAGACAAAGTTTTCTTACTAAGGCGCCTCGAGTTAAGAACTCGGCAATCGACGAAATATTCATGCTTACAAAACCATGCTTTGTCCTTTTCAGTTTGAAATAGTCCATTATAGGTTCGTTAGCAAAGTTAGTTGCTGGTGCATGCATAGGTAGACAATTATCTTTAATTTTTTATAATATTTATTGCACCACAGATAACCACGAAACCTTTATTTCACGTGATGATATGAACGATAAAGCCTATAAGATAAGGGAGAAGCGTACTTTACCCAAAACTACTGAAGAGCTATCTTCTCTACAACTATCGGAACAGAACAACACTGCTGGTCAAAAATATTGTTGGTTAACAAGGTCTTTACACTTTTTATAATCCCCTTCCATATTTCGAGAAAAACTGAAAAATCCTCATTATACCGTGTGTTTTGTAGGATTCATTAGGCTAGACTTTAGCAAGGCTGTATGCAGCTGGTGTGCTTAGCATGACCCGTCGCCGTCGTCGTCGGGCCGAATAGTCTGACATAATCTGGTTACTTTCCGGACGTCGCGTCGGGTTCATAATGCATTTCCCTAATAGGCATTTCAAGTACCCAAAATGGTTTTGTCAAATGCTTCGTTATAGATACTTAGTTAAATGATTGTATGTAAAGAATTCCTGAAAAGGTCTTTATTTTTTTCAATATAGACAAGGAAGTATTTAAATAGCTGTTGCTCATTCAAAGGCTTATTTCCTGTTTCACAGTCACGTCAGAAAAAATTTCAATTAAGGTTTTTTCACAAAAAGAATAACGATATTATAAAGATCCTTAGTTCAATTTTTGTTTTAAAGTTATTTTTATTTTATAGGCCTAAGGCTATATTTAATGTTTTTATAATATAAATAAAAAAAATAGATTACGAGTTATTATTATTAGTTATTTATAATAATTTTGTCAATGTAATTAATTTTCTTATTGTAATCTGTATTATTTTATGTTTATGTAATTTCCAAAACAATGTAATTGTTTTATGGAATAAATAACTATGAACTATGAACTATGAGTATATACATTATAATATTACACAAACACTTTAAATTCCTCCTCCTTTTTTGAAGTCGGGTGAGTAAAATATTACATCCAACACGTCACACAATTTCAGAACTGTACAAAGTTAATTCCGAAGTACATTAAGTTCTCAAAACTTTAAGCTTTTGCAGCATTTGTTGTTTACTTCATAATTTACAAGCAGACACTTTATTAAATACAGAAAGGAATATTCGTTATGCTCAAGAAAATCCACTTACTCACAAAGTAAGTGCAAAAAACTTGAAACTACCCAAAGGGTTTTCTGACACCAGTAAAAATATTGTATTTTTGTACTACTTATTAGTGGCAGTCAGATGTAGTAATAGATACATTTTCTACTGCTAGCAATTAAAATAAAGAAAGGTTCATGTGCATTTTATAAAACACATAAATAATATAATGCAAACTCCTTCTTAGAAGCAAGATAGATGTGGGTTCACTTCGGCAATTTGACGTGGTAATAGCAAATTCCTGTATTCTTAATAAGTCCGCTCTGCTTAATATTAAGCAGAAGTGGAGTCCAGGTACGAAAACCGTTAGTGAAACTGAAATTCTCTCACCGACGAAACACAAAAATGATGTAAGCTTATATTTCGACAGACTAAATAATAAGGTGACGGTAGATAAGAGCTCATATTTCTCCACGCGGCTTCCAATTCTTGCAAAGCATTATAAAACGAAAATATATTTAGTTAACAAAAAATTAAATAACCAAATGATCCAACTGAAACTTTTCACGGACTCACCTCTTTTAATTATTCCGTTCAAAAGCGCATCCGGCTTGTGTGATAAAGGTTTTGTGGATTTTATATTCTTATTTTTCTCACGTACACTTTGCTTTTCCTTATTTGTAATTTTGGTTGCCAACAAAATTTATGGTGTATTTTAATAAAACCGTAATGAAGTAATTTTGTGCGGATCTACGAGGACCTACTTTATAGTATTTATTAAGCAGTACGTGGTCATAGAGCGGTCGTTATATATTATATGTGTTTAACTTTAATGTGTAGGTTAGCGTGATTCTTAGAAAAATATATATTATGTTTAAAAAGATAATTAGGGGCCTAAACCAATCATCATTATATTATTTGATATTTAATATAAGTTCCAATTCCAGTTTAGAGAATATTATATGTATAAGTCAAATGACTAGACATATAATATTCTCTAAACTGGAATTGGAACTATTGCATAAAATTTTGCATAACACAACTCACATAACTACTAACAAGGGGATCTCAAGAATATCTCAAACTTGAAATTAGGTGGGATTTGTTAAGGGTGCAGACATCCACTAAGCAAGTAAGACTTAAAATGAATAGCTCTTTGTATTTTGACCTCAGAAGAGTCTCAGGAGGGTCGACTTCATCAATCTAAGGGCTTGTTCTTTACTGACTTTAAGTAATTCTTATTATTCTCTTTTTGTATTTTTTCAGTATATAGGATTTATGTATTTTTTTAACTTATCACATGTCGAAAGTTAAATCCTGCACCTCTATTCTGCTTCTACGAGTAGATCAATCTACCATATAAAATGGTATTATCTGTTGAAAGAAGGGTTCTTGCTACCATCAAAATATGAACTCTTTTAAATTAGTAAGCTTAAGAATATTATTATTAATAAATGTATACTAACAACTTTTCGAAAGTCGAATATAAAACTTGACATATTATCAGCTTACCTAGCGTTAATAAAACTATTTAAGCATTATTTAGTTAAATATTGTTTTGTCAACGTCACACAAACGTCATTTTGAATTTGAGAAAAAGAGACAAAACAATGATTAACTAAATAATGCTTAAATAGTTTTTATGAATAAGGGGGTTAACGTTCACGTACTTACGAGTAGGTACAACTAAGTTATTTTTACATTCAACTATTTTATTTTATTGTATTTTAATTATTAGGAATAACAAACATGCTACACAATACAATAATGGTTAGAATAACAGGCTAAATCAATTGGTGATTGTGAAGCCAACGACGTTATCCACAGCGGATGCATTACTTTATAGGAAACCTTCCGTCTTCCTTCTAATGGAGATGCCAATAGTAGTTTATGCAACTGTCATATAATGAAGGGTATTAAAACACGAGCGTGAGTTTATGAAACGAGCGCAGCGAGTTTCATAATAGTAACGAGTGTTTTAATACCCGTGTTATATGCAGTTGCATACACTACTTTATCTTCACTAATGCAATTAGTCAAACAACAAGAGTAAAAGCTGACAATAGTTTATTTATAATAATTGTTCAAATTTTGGATGGTACAATTTTGAAAGTTAATGTTAATTATTGATGCAGCAGCTGTAGCGGTCGCGGGGCAAGCAGTAGAGCTCGTAGACGGAGTTGGAATATTTATAATTACTTCATTCGTCTTGTTTTCTATACTGTTCAAGATCGTATTTGAGACTTGAGTTTTATTCATTGAAGACTCATCAATGTAGCTTTCAGCCACAGTAGAAGACTTCCACCCCCCGTGTCGTTTCAGTGCGGTCAAATCACCACCGCTATCTATGAGAAGGGTCGCCGAGGTGCGCCGGAAGCAATGCCCCGTGTACAACGCTGGGTTAGGCAGATTCAAAAAACTTGCGATAGTTTTTCCCAGAGCACCAAATTTATTAATACCAGTTCTTTGATCGACGCACTTCCCCGATCTATAGCTCAAGAAAAAGGCAGGGTTTCGACAGGGGGTGGGTCGAAGTTCCATGTATTTTTTACATACGGCATAGCAGTTGCCCGTCACAACGAAAGAACGATCTATTTTCGTTTTTGTTTTCGAAACTTTCACCATGATTGTACTGTCGTCTATGTTAGAGACTTCATCGAACTGGATGTTGTATAGCTCTTGCCTTCGGCATGCCCCCATTATGCCGAAGATTAGTGCAACCTGTAACAATAAACGATATAATAAGCTTGAGGTACATAGCCAAGGCAAAAACTATGATTTATGAAGTAGTAAAGTGTAGGTACCTACTACCTAATTTATACACAAAGCGTTTAAACGGAGTGTCTAGATAACTTGCGTGTGTAGTACGTAAGTACTAGGTAGATTAAATAACAGAACTAAAATACACTTACCTTTTCAAAAAGATACAAAATATCTGGTGAATCTTTCAGGAACATCTTTATTTGACCTGATGTAAACGTCAAGGACTTTTTTTCCTTGTGTCCTTCTGAACTGCGTTTCAGGAACGCTATGACTTTTGAATACTTCGTGATATCAATATTGTTGTAGATACTCAGTGTGGACTTGAGCATAGAATATTTAGCCCACATAGAAGATGGCTTGAATTTGTCGGAGAGGTCTTTGAGATACACAAGAATGACATTTTCAGAAAATGATGTAGTTTTCTTTTCGATCTTCCATGCCAAAAAGTTATTATATTCTTTTTCATATAATTTTCTGGCAAAAGATTGTGAGATACTTTTGTTGCCAATTCTAGAATATCCGGAGGCGTACAAATATCATCGTCGCTGTCCATTTTTAACTTTTAATTTTTATTTTAAAAACAAAACACATTGCGAAACATTAAATTCACGCGTACGTGTATTGTCACAGTGAACTTGCCGCCATTAAAATCTAACCAATGAGAGCGCAGCTGCGCGCGCAGGGCCAATCAGGAGCGAGCGCGCGCTGTTCTTTTTTTATTTAATTGGCACAAGATCTTACCAAAGAGTTTAGTGTATGTAAGTTTAGTAGTTTCGACGAAGTCTTCACGTATAACCCAACTGTTTTCAAAAGCCAGCCTAATATCAAAATTTTATACAACTTGTATGAGGATTTTGACATAAGGCTCGCCAGGTTAATTGGTCGCGTTTTATTGATGTTATAATGAGATTTTACGATATCGATGTGGATATTATACCATCATGTGAAATTGCTTAAATTGAGTGTTTTGTTGTCTGCGCTATAACAGTAGTAATTATAAGTCAAGTATTGGAAACATAAGTAGAATGTTACAACATTAGTGTAGATAAAGAAATTTACTTTTTAATTTTACTAACTATTATTATTATTAATTAGACTAACTGAATGGCTCAGAGTCGTCAATTACGTTTAAGATACGTATGCACTGTTCTCTTGTAAAAAAAGTCTCTCATATTTGGAAAAGTGTTAATTTCTACGTGAGGGATTCGAACCCGCACCGCCTGAAGTACTTGACGAAAGCACTTTATTGGACCATCCGATCCCCTTGGAGAATCTGTAGGGCACGGGGACACGCACTAGTGCGCCGTGCGTTCCCTATAGAAAACTACTGAAGGTGCTTCGTTTCACACGGCTTGAGGAACCCTTTAAGTTTCTCGCCGCCCCCAAAAAAGCCCGGTGAAGCTGAAAATGCCGTTTGAGGCAATCAGCAAAATCTACCAAAAAAAAAACTTTGTTGGAATGAAAGTTTTATGTGTAAATCTGGTGTAGTAAAATAGATAAGTAAGAAGTCGATGGTGTTAAGTGATAATTAATTCAGTTTGAACTTAGAAGAGTTTCTTATAGGAGATCATTCGGGCTTCATACATTTTTAGGCCTTTTCTTAAAGTGCCGGCCAACAAAAAAAATTGTACGTATTGTTAGAACTAGCCATTTGGAGTAATATGCCACAAAAGTTGTAGGATTGCTCTGAGCCAAGTTATACAAGTTCGATGATTCATCATTTTCTTATACTTATTGATTCCTGAAAGTGCTGGCTGCTTTTTTTTATTCGTATCTACTTCAAAGCGGTCGCTTGACGCTTCACAATGACAATTGCTTCGGATCATTAGTTCTAACAATATCTATCATTATTTTATGTTTTCCAGCACTTTCAGGAATCAGTAAGTATAAGAAAATGATGAATCTTCGAACTTGTATAACTTGGCTCAGAGCAATCCTACAACTTTTAAGCCATATTAACTATTACTCCAAATGGCTAGTTCTAACAATACGCACCATTTTTTTTTGTTGACCGGAACTTTCAGAAAAGACCTTAAAAAATGACGTCCTTTAGGTTTTAGTATCTGATTATCAAAAGGAAACCCGTTAGCGCTTGTAGGATACTCATAATGTTTTCACAGAACGTTGAACTAATTAACAGAGTATGGCAAAGTTGGGTTTAAGAATTGAATTGGACAACCGATTATCAAAATTGTTGGCTACCCCGAAATAATTATGTAAATCCAGTTCGCCCTGTGCACAACAAATTAAAAAAAAAGCAACAAAACAATTGATAAGGATTGGTAAATATTTATTTATTTATTTAGGGAATACAATCAGTGTATTGTACAAAGTTTTCTTACTGTCAATTATTTTTGGTTATATTTTTAGTGCAAAACACAAAAACATGTGTCCACAACACTTGCCAAACAGAATATGTTCTAACATGCTAAACTACATAGCTTTAGGAGCTCGTTAAAAACAAAATAGTTAAGTACTTAAAGTAGATAGCCTATAACTGCACATGATACTAAAAATTTAAATTAAAATATATTTAAAATTAAATAATCCTATAATAACTATAACACATTATAAAATCAAAGTCAAAGTCAAACTTTTTTATTCAAATAAACTTATGAAAAGTGAATTTTACTATTTAATTTTAAAGTGCTAATTGCTACATTGAAGCTAAATTAAATATTTATTAAATTTATAATAATAGATACCGCACTGTGCCGTTATTAGCACGCAAAAACTAAAAAGCAGTGACAAAATTCAGCGCTTACGTCAGCCTTCCCGGTAGCATAGCGGTCAGTGCAACCGCCCGGATTGCGGAAAACCCAGGTTCGATTCCTGGCTGGGTCGGGTGGGCGTTTAATTTTTTCACTGTATTTTATAAATTTTATAAATATTTATGAAAAGTGCTTTTGAATCGTCCATACATTTTTACCTACTACCCATTCAGGACGTCTATTTTTAGCAGTGGAGAAGAATGGGCGCAAGAAACTCCACAGCTTTAATAGAAGTAACGACATTTACAAAGAAAAAAGGATGTCGTTCGTTACCAAATCATACAATATTAATTTAATACATTTACAATTAAAAACTTTGAAAGCCCGGAATCACAATGAATTGGGCTGGTGTTGTACAAAATATATCTAAATATGAGCCACCCAAAATAAGAAAGCTACACAGAATACGTAATAGGGGCGCGTGATCCGGCGTTTATGTATGTATGCAGGTATGTATGATTTGGCATGTATTCGATCAGCCCCAATCACGTAAATGGCTTAGTAGGAAAGTGTCTGCCGTTTTTGCTTCAACAAAAACCTCGTTAAAAGCTAATAAAGTTGCCCCCAATGAAAATTGCCTACCTACGTCGACATATCTGCGATCGCTGTGAAAGTTTCAGAGTGACGCCTACGCCTGGCTATGACTTTGCCGGTACACTTTGCAGTGTCTCGTTTATTGAAAAACGGTTCTTTTCTTTTTTATATGAAATTACATTTTACAAGACTAAGTATCTACCTGAAAACTGTAATATTGCGTTAAGTTTTGTGATGGTTGAGGAGCTTGATGGCGCTTGAGCGTTTCGGTTGCGATTATGCATGTTAAGCAATTTTCGCAACGCCGCGCCACGTCGCCGCCGCCCGCCGGGCCTCAGATTGGGTGACAAAATAAAATTGTCTTAATGGTTATCAAGTTGTTATTGAAAGACACTAAACGTCAAAACTAACCACCCCAATGGGTTAATTGTGACTCGATCTCCCCTGTGAAAAACAAGGAATGCCTAAAGAGCAAGGAATTTTAAAAGGAGGTTGATCAAACGCATCTAAGATATCTTGAATAACGTAGGTATAAATTAAAATGTCAGGTAAGTGTCACGTTGGCGACTTTGAAGTTAAACAAATAGTTTTAAGTTTCGATAACCGGTAAAAAGCTTGATTGACTGCATTCACATTAAATCAGTTTTATTGTTTGATGTTTTTCCATTGCAACTAAAGAAACAATATCCAGTTCTAAAATATATTCAAAACAGCACCCAAAAAGTAATACAATATTGAAAGGCGGGGGCAATTAGCATTTTTACCGCAACACTCGGACAACATTCAATTTGGCAGATTACAAAATTACAACGCGACGCGACTGGATTACAATGTAATTGGCCGTGTTTTCCCGCAATGCGTTAAATTAAGTTTGAATTATTGGCCAAACGTTTATTAATTTAGATCTGACACATTATTTATGGTAATTGCCCGGCACAATTGTCCATTTCGGACTGTCGGAATAGAGTTCAATCAGATCGTTCCGATCATGTTTAAGCTCGAACGCTTATGAGTGTTATGTAGCTTTATATTTAGTAATCACGAGTAGGTATAATGAGGTACAGATTGTTTCGATCATGTTTAAGCTCGAATGCTTTTGAATGTTTTTTTTGTATCCTCCATAGCTAAAAATTAGATGCCCTGAATGGGTAGTAGTGAAAAATGTGTGGACGATACAAAAACACCTTTTTCTAATCTTATTTGAATAAAAAAAATTGACTTTGACTTTATTTAGGTATTACAACAAAACAACTATTTATTATTTGAAAGGTCTCTCTATCTATATTTTTCTAATCTTAAATAATTGTTATTTTTTGAGGTCATTGATTCCAGTGCGTTATATTTTGAGAAAAGGTCGATGATATACCTACGCCGAAGAAAAGAAAATAGCATAAGAATACGTAATTATGCTTTATACGCTCTAATTTTCAAGAAATTAAAGCGTTAACTGTAAAAATTTGTTACTGAAATACAGAAAGCATCATACAGTACTATCTAAATATACTACTGCTGTTTGTTTGTCTCTTTCATTTATTTGCTCGACTTTCTCAATATTTTCTGGTATAAAGTCATCAAAGTACAGCATGAATCTACTGAATATTGTCGAAACAAATATTTAATACATTTAAATCAGTTCTCTCCATGAACAGCCACATGAGTCATCACCATCATCTCAGCCAAAAAGACGTCCACTGCTGGACAAAGGCCTCCCTCAGGGATAAATCATTTTGAGAGGAATTTGCCATAATCGCCACGCTTGGCAGGCGGGTTGGCGATCGCAGTAAGGTGAGAATATCACAGAGAGACGCTGCTGCCCATCCTCTGGAATGGTCCCATAGTCGCCTTCTACGACATCCACGGGAAGAGATGGGGTGGTGCAATTTTTTATCCCCTGCACCACACGGGGGAGTAAATGAGTACTCAGTCTTATTAGGCCGAACAGCTCCTATTCCAATACCGACAAAAGTCAAGACGGCTGATCCTCCCATTTGTTATTGTAAGTATATGTAGGAGGGCCGGAGGGTATCAGCCCAACAGTGGTACGTCTATAGACTGTTTTTTATATAAATACTATTTTATAAACTCTTTGTAGATCCACATCCCGCATAATTTGAATAAGAATAGTTCTTGATAGTTTTGCTAGATAGCTATGCATTTTAGTTCTAAAAGTTCTTGCAATGAAAAAAAATGTATTTTAATTTATTTAATATGTAACTAAGTGTTGATACTTTACTGTTTTAAACCAGTGCCTACATTTTACTTTACTGAGCTTTCTACCGGATTCAAATATCAGGGTCTATATATTGTGCTTGCTTTGGTTGGTGAAATGATTTACAACCATATCCAACAAAACAAAAAAAAAAAGTAACACAACAAAATTAGAATTTTGTTGTGTTACTTTTTAACACAGTTAGTATCAAATTCAGTAGTATCAGACTCTGATATTATCATAATCTGGCTTATTCCTGATCTGATAGTAAGATATAGACGACGATGAAAAGTGTACATCGCCAATCATCAGTGGTGCCCACTGAAGATAGGAGGCCCGACCGGCCAACCGTTAGAATTTCGAGATGGCTATATCTTGAGAGTGGAAAAGGTCAGATTGTATATACTGACGTAAGAACATCCGGAACAAGCTGCATTAACAAGCTGCAGTACAAGTGTTTTATTTTATTTTATAAAATATAAACAAGCGGGGAATAATTATTTATTTTTTATTGTTTAGTACCTACATATAACATATTTTATTATATATAACATACATATAGAACCGCTAACAAAATTCATCTCTTATGAACCATGATTTTTAAATCTAGTGTTAAAATTATAAATAATTAGTTAAAAAATGCGTTTCAACTAGATGAAAATACAAATGCGTCCCGCACCCACTTGATACAGGAAACATGATAACTCAAGAGTAACGTTTTATGTGACCTGACCGCAAAATTAGCCGGTTATTCTGAGTCTGGGGGTCTCATTGAATTAAATCAGTAGCCAGTAAGCATGTCAGGGGGTAACAACCCATAACTCAGAAGTAGAGAGCGTCTCGCGGCCCATAACATTCAATCGTCCGCACGAGGGGAGAATTTTGATGACCTCAAGGAAAAGTTTGCTTCGGAACACTCTGTATAAATCCGAGGAGTCATGTCCGGATTTCCTAAATCGCCTTTTTTATTTATTGCTCGGCTACTACAGTAGGCAGCCGTTTAGGAGTGACGTCGTGTTACTGGTACGTGATACTTTTCCGCAGACGCAAGAAATATGAGCCGAGCTGGAGTTGTCAAGAGGCAAAAGGTAATAAGTGTAATTAGACACTGTTGCTTAGCGTTGCATGACGTTTTATATGAAATAAATGAACGATTATAATTTTGAATTTGAATTTGAAATTTATGAAATTGTGTATTGCGTATTTTCACGCTGTACCAGTTGTCATCGCGTCTGGACTCCATTTCCACTTAACATCAGGTGGTATGGAGTCATTTGCCGTGCTAAGTATAAAAAAATCATAACATTCCAGTGGTAACGACTGTTTACCTGTTTTCGGTTCTTCTCAAAGTCTATTGCCATAGCAACAACATTGTGTTGCGACCAGACATGGTTCAATCGATCTCTCATACCCATACATCCCAGGTGCAGGTGCTCAGGTGGTTCTTATACATACCTAGCAGATCTTACTTGTTACTTAATACTTATATAAGTATGTTTTGGTTAAAAATGATAACATAAAAGAGCCATAACTTATCTTAGTACCTAAACGAAAGAAAAAAAAAGCAAAAGAAAGATAACTTTAAGACATACATAAGTACCTGTATTAGCAAAATTGCAAAATGTTTAGTATTTAATATTTCTTTTGAAAATATTTCAAAGCCATCACCAAAATCACCAATAAAATTTATAATGTCATGAATTATCCTCAATCTACGTTACGTTAATAACTTTTCCAGTGAAAAATATATTAAAATATATCAACTCTAATAATTATAAAGAGGAAATCAATACATTCACGAATTATAAAAACTTATCGATGTGAGCAGGTACGGTAAGTTTGCATTTTAAAAGCGCCATCAAACGTGCTCAGTGAAATCGAAAGCTTTAAACTGTGATCGAAAAGATTATTCAACTTTAATAAAAGGCAACTGCTCTTAATAATTTAGTTATAAGTTTTTTTTTATCTGTGGTACGAGTAAATGCAGTCATTATGCTACAAAACCAATGCTTTATGACTCAAATGAATTCTTTATGGAGCTCAATACCGCAGCGTCTCGCACGTTAAAAAGCTATTTTTTCAATGCCGGATGGATTTTTTAACAGGTTTGCTGTCGTAAAATAGAAGTTGTAGAGTTATAATATAACCCCTAATACATATTTAGCCACACTAAGGTGGGGTACATGTAATACAAAGCAAGGTTACGATTTGAAGTTATGAAAACTTTACATGATTTTTTTTCTCTTTATTTAATTTAGGAACTTTTGTTTATGACAACATGTCAGTTCCATCTAACCTTATTAACTAGAATAACATGAACCTTATTAGAATAATAACAATATTAAACTTAATCCTATTTATATTTAGAGGCAAGATCATAGAGCACCATAGCGGAACTCGAAGATGGTTTCGCTAGGATGACTTTACATGATAAATAAAAATGTTGTCGATACAACTGCACCAGAAGAACTATTTATTTATTTATTTATTTTAAAACTTTTGCAACATATATTACATGGCGGACTTAATGCCTGAGGCATTCTCTACCAGTCAACCATAGGGTGGTGCAGAAATAACAAGGTAGGTGCAATTGGGTGAAGACAACAATTTAGAAATAAAAATAATATATTATAAAACGCACAGTATATACCTACATATATACAATTTATATAAATATACTTATATACACTATTATTACATAAACTACTTTTACAAATATAAAACAAAAATAAACATAAACATATAATACATAATTTATAAATACTATCTACTATCCTGTAAAAATAATTGTAAATGTAAATAAAAAAAACAACAACATTTATTTTAATGTTAACATATTTCTATCATTTTATTTTTTTATCTCAGCGGTCCAGAGCATTGGACCGGTAATCCAAGGGGTTCGATTCTCACACGAGCTTCCTGATACTGGTAGATTTTTTTCTAATAAAATGTTAACTCGTAAATATTAACATTCTATAAAATAATCACTACGCTCATTTGCTCGCCAAAACTAAATAGCTATACGAAAGCTCTTAGCATAATTACTAAGTGCTGCACGCGTTAAAATAACTCGTCGACTATAGCGGATGCGAGGACTGGGCTCCTTCCGGCGGCGGCTCTCCGGCGGCCTCACGGAATTATGCGGAGGCAAATTCACGACTGTTATCCAGCCTAGTAGCTATAGCTCAGTGTACTATGCCGCAGCCTTCCCGCAAATTGCTCATGCAGAGATGAAACGTCCCGTGCCACTTTGGTGGCGTAATACCGAGTTTTGGGTGTCGCTAAAGTTGTATTTAATATAATTTAGTTATTATAAGATAATAATGTTTTTAAATACTCATTACGTAAAGCATTATTGGAACAAATACTTTTATGAGTAGTATATATAGTAACCTGTGGTTATTTGCAGACGTGCACATTTAGCATGTAAAACCTACAATTTGTAGGACTAATTAACTTCAAATTATATTAACCTCCGCTCTTTTTGTATTTAGTTTTTAGGTGTACACATATTTTTGAATTACGATCTAGATTACAACCTCTATTTTAATTGTATAACTTTGTAACAATTGTAGTTTGTCTTGTGTATGTAAATAAATAAATAAAACAATAAAAGTATGAATACATCGAAAATCTTATATATTTTATAAGTAATATTGATAGTTACTGAACTAGCTTCCTTAATCCGCCTAGTATATCATAATCGGAAAACACATAAATTAAATACGATTCGTAAGTGACCTGAAATTTTCATAACACTATAAGTAAAACAAGCTTTACCGCTCCCCAACAAGAGCTCCGAACATAAAACAAAATTGATTACATCCAAAATTTATCAACTCCCGAAAGTAATTTTGAAAACTACGATCATTCCCACAACAAAAGCGTTCAAAAATCAATCGTAGGACCAATTTGGGAAGCGCCCCCTCCCAACAGGAATACAATAAACGGGCCATTCAAAAGTTTCCAGCCGGAAGATAAGTGTGACACCCGATCGAAGTTAAAAGAGCGTATAAGATTGTTCGATCTTCGGAATCTCGTAATGGACGAAAACGACATCGCGAGTACAAACCGCCGTTTGTCAAAACACTAATGGGGTGGAAAATCGGGAGGCGGCATGCGCAGGCCGAGCCAGCACTCGGGGCCAGGGCTTGATAACGTTACCAAATTCACACCATAAAAATCGTTAAGTAACGTTTTTTCTATATTGCCTTACAAATAAACAAACAATAAGCTCCGAATAGTAATTCCGTGTTTTGTTCCTGTCATGAAAACAACATTTTAAATTAGAGTAAAAGAGACAAAACACGGGATCACTATTCGAAGATTATTCTTTGTTTATTTGAAAGACCCTTAAAGGTTGGATTCGTAAGTAAGTTATGTTACAATTTTTCATTGTAAGTGGCAAGATGCCTGAGCGGGTACCGTTTATGGTATTGCAGATATTGTCTAGTTGAAGTATCGTTACTTTTTTCTTTACTTAATGCGCTTTAGCTAAGCCGCGTAGCGAAGCGGTTTATTAATTTACCGGTAAAAATGGCACCCAGGTAACGATACCGCATAACGGTACTTTTACTATTAGCATTAACTTCGTATGATAAAATTAACGTTACTCAATTTTTAACGTTATTGAAAGCCTTGCTCGGGGCACGAATGTGTGCGGCTTGAATTTGCAAAGTGCGCGCTGTGTTTGACGACTACCACTTTAAAAGAAAAAGATTTGTCAATAGATGCCCGTTTAAAGTTTAGGATGCTTAAAAACTTTTTTATCTGCGACGACAATGAGTAAGATTCCATTGGAAAATCAATGGTTATGTGCAAAAGGTTCTGTATTCGAGTTCCAATTTTTCAAGTGGATTATTATTTTCGACATAAATAAAGTATAGGTACCTATAGTGAATGTAAAAAAAACAATTGCAGTTATGGAATCAATCCTCGCCTCGGTGGCCGAGTAGCAGAGCGCTCGACCCGATACCCGAAGGTCTCGGGTTCAATTCCCAGGTCGGGCAAAATGTATTTCGGATTTTTCGACGTATAGCCCGGGTTTGTGATCTCTAACCCGCATTTGGCAAGCGTGGTGATTAAGCCATTAATTACCCATCAATTGTAGCGATGACTTGTTTTCAATGATGCTCCATCATTGATACAAGTCATCGCCTTCGCCCAGCAGTGGAACAATTATAGGATAGTGGAATAATTATATATCTCTTACTGGTTTCCACTGAAAACCAGCGTCATGGCTCGCCATGACACATGCTGAGTGGCGACCATTTTGGCTGCATTACTTGTTAGTTTTTAAATATTTAACTATAATACCTATTCTAGATGTAAGGAATTTGATATTATTGTTCTCAATGTGTTGTTTGTGCACCAAATAAAAAATTTCTTATTCTTATTTTTAAATGACTATCTATATATGTGCTATGTACTGAATATACATGCTAAAATTCTAAAAGCTATCTAACATTCGATTAACCAGGTAATGTTCAAAGAATCCTTGGATCCCTTTATTTACTGAGTAATAGTACCGATAAAAGGTATAAAAGACCAAGATGAGAAAGAAAGAAAGTAGATACTTTGCAATTAAAAGTTGAAACTTGGAAAAAATTGAACTTTGCTTTTAACACAGTCAAAAGAAAGAAGTTGCCAAGTTAACCCATTTATATTCGGATATGGAGTGACAGTTGCTGTAAAATCTATTTTCAGTTACTTATAGCTTTAATAATTGAGCCCTTTTTTATTAGACTACCTAAGCCGGTCAACTATCTAACGGTTGATGAGAAGCGATAACTAACCTCAGTATTGACGCTTAATAAAAACAGTACTTAGTTTTTCATTTCCTAGATTCATTTAACTAGATTCAAGACGCTGTTATGGCATTCACACTTCTGGGTGCGTTTCGTGTGAGTTTTATTTGTCGTTAGGTCACGTTAAATACAACGAGAATGTGTATGGCAAAATTTTAACTCTCCTCATATGACAGCAGGAGACACTGCTACAATGCCCTACACAGTTACAAATCTACAAATAAAACTCGTACGTAACCTATGGCGCGATGGAGAGGTTCGCCAATGTCAGCGTTGATCGTTTTCACGTCTTGCGTAAGAGCATCGTAACACAGCGTCGATGAAGCAGAGGAAGGACGCGAGCCAGCGGCAGCAGGAATAAACATAGTTGCAGACTTCTAAAGCAGTATAGTGCTGTCGCAAATAACTATTTCAGTTCCACGAACAATTCTGGTACTGGAAATTGATTTCAAAAAGTCCGGAAGTCGGGCTGTGCGCATTGCCACTCTGCCACGAGCGCAGTAATAATTGTAATTTTTATTGCAAAATTTTGAATTTTGAATTTTTTGAATTTTTGATCGTTTTCACGTCTTGCGTAAGAGCATCGTAACACAGCGTCGATGAAGCAGAGGAAGGACGCGAGCCAGCGGCAGCAGGAATAAACATAGTTGCAGACCGCATGGACCAGTTGGTTCATTTAAAGAGCTTTACTGGCTAACTATTCAAGATTATTTTAAATTAAATATTTTACTAAAAAGTTTTAGAGATTTTATCAAATATTTAGGATTTTTTGTCCGTATAAAATGAATATTATCATACCTTCAATTCTGGACACAGTAACGGACACTGCTGCTTGGGACCGGAAATGTGTATGAGGGTAGATGGCCACCAAGAGGGCTAGATAAAAACATTTCCACTGATCATAAATCAAATCCTAATGCTTGTTGCTGAATAGGAAAACATTGCTAGTTACATAGTTAAAGAGACTACAGTGAAATACGTAGTGAAATACGGGGGTACGATTTTTGAACCAGAAATGACACACAAAATACACTATGTTATGTAATTTATGTTATGTTTTTTCACACGGCTCGAGGGACCCCTTAAGTTTCTCGCCACCTCCAAAAAAGCCCGGTGAAGCTAAAACTGCCGTCTTAACTCTCTCCGTAAAAAAACTAGTAGGTAACTTAATTATATCATAGTGTGAGAATGATTGCCACCGGTTCCAAATAACACCCCTGCGCTCTCGAGCTTTATTCCAAGTGACTGAATACGAAAACGCGATAAAACAGCGATGAACAGTTTATCGATAGTTTCATCGAGGTTTATAATAAATAAAATTCAATTGAGTTCGACAAACAAACGAAAATCCATTTTCGGCAACAAATAGTACATCTACCTACATAAATATTACAGTATCATCCACCATTTCACTACCAGCACAATACTAGATCAGAAGATGTTTTGTGTTGTTGAGCATATAATAACTTTAATATAAAAATAATAACGTCAGAATAAAGTACTTAGTATACAAAATAAGCTACAAGCTGTTTTATCTCAATGTAAAGTGATCTCGTAAATTTTTTCCTTGTAACTTCGTCATATATACTTACAACTACCGTGAATTTTTTCACGTATCCAAAAACAACCATTTGGCTGGCAGGGGACTTGACTCTAACAAAATTTTGCACTTTCAAGCTTAATAGTTCACAAACGGATGCCTCAAAAAACTGTTTCCACAAACCCGCAATATTTTTAAAATTGCTATCCAACGACAGCCCAAACTATGGGGTAAACAAAAAAAAAGTTACATCCCCACTTCACATTAGGTTACCTATAAAAAATATTTTTCTAAATTTTACTTCACCACTTTGTCGGCGTGATTAGTATATATATCCATGCCAAATTACAGCTTTCTAGTACTAAGAGTCTATGAGCTCGGGTCGGACAGACAGACAGACGGACATGGCGAAACTATAAGGGTTTCTTGTTGATTACGAAACCCTAAAAAGGTATCAAAACTATTCTGATTTTCAGTTAATAAAATATTAGAAATTTAATATTTTCAAATGCATCTGAAAATATCTTTCATCTTCTAAAATGTTAAGTTGCCCCCAAAATGACATCAAAACAAATGACCCACTAATGCAAAACAATTTATATGTATAAAACATATTTATTTTTCCTTCAACCATTTGAATAGGTTTAACTTTGCTCTAAATAATGTACCTATAAGCCTTCACAAAACATGAAATGACTGAAAGTGACAACCCTCATTATTTTAATGACATCACTGCTAAAACAAAAGAAAGTGAGAACAAAAAGGGACAAGTGGCACTTTTTATATTTTTTTGTTTTAATTATTCTGCTCACTTATTAATTTTATGAAGCTGAATCTGTTGTGCTATATTTTATAGCTGATTTCATGTCGTCACAATTACAAGCCGGGCTACACCATATCTATGCGTAGGAGTGTAATGATGACCAAGATCATAATAATTATGTATGTATTATGCCTCCTAACCTGCAAAGGTGTGTAGTTCCCCACAAGTTCAGTCAACTACATCTTGTACTTGTTGTCTGTCACCTACATAACCTAAATAAAGAAGAATGTTTAGTAGAAATGCCTGATTTCAGAGGTATAGGTTACTAGGGTAAAACTCAGGAAAAAAACTGGATTCATGAGAAGTTCTGCGGCAACTCTCTGAGCAGGACTCACATAGAGCTTATACAATCTGTTTAACCACCAAAATATCCCAAGCATTATTCTGTTGTTAAAAAAAATAAAAAATCCACTTCTCAATCCTTTAGTTCTGCGTCTGCATAGGAAATTAAATTACCTATACGGCTATTGAAATAAAAAGGGGTTTCGGTGTCCAAGGCATGACGAGCTTCGTGAGATGCTCAATCTCCAAAGCAAACGGCCGAGTATTGCAAAGGGCAATAGAAAATGTTAAAGTCGGTGATTTTTGGTGAGTTTTAAACAAAATGGAGAAAGCCCTCCTATATCTTTGATTTCTAAAGTCATCGTCATATAGCTCCAATGAACTGTTAAACTTAAGTGGTAGTTAGTGGTCGGGGCACATTGCTCGTTTGACTGACAGCTGGTGGGTTAAGTTGTCAAGCGGCAACTGAACAAGCAATTGCTAACCCAGTGTTAACAACTTCTAAAGCAGTATAGTGCTGTCGCAAATAACTATTTCAGTTCCACGAACAATTCTGGTACTGGAAATTGATTTCAAAAAGTCCGGAAGTCGGGCTGTGCGCATTGCCACTCTGCCACGAGCGCAGTAATAATTGTAATTTTTATTGCAAAATCAATAAAATACAATTCTTAGTACAAAGCTATACATTTATGTAAGCGGTGAACCTTATATAGCGCTATGAGATCAGGCGACACACAGGTCGGAACTGGATAAAGCGGGCACAAGACCGCTGGGAATGGAGAAAGAAAGAAGAAGAGGTTCCAGATCCAGGAATGGAGCTACAGACATCCATGATGATGATGATGATGATCTGTAAAATTTGTCTGTTAGAACGACTAATCGCGTAGTGGCAATTGGAGAGGGAGAGTAGATTGCTCACTACTACATTTTAGATAATATATTTTAAAGATAATACATTTTGAATTTTTTAAACTAAACATTGAACAATTATTATTAACGGGAGTATCTGAAACTTGTGGCCATAACAGTGTAAAAATCTATAAAACATTGGACGTAAACGTTTCCAATTGCACATTCAAAGATAAATATCTACCTTCATTGTTTAATAGTTGCAGAACTAACGGACACTTGGTGCAAAGCGCCTTGGTAGTTCCAAGTTTGTGCAACGCACACAATGAGCTTTCCTTCGCGCTGCTTCGCTTGTTCTTTAATTGCATTTTCATGCTAATTGATGGCGAACTGAAAACAGAACTGGCGTGCAAGTGCACCAAGATTGATGAATACTGAAATAAAGCTGGTTAGGGGAGGAAGCGACTGCATGGATTCATGATATATTTTAAATTGAAATTATTCAGCAATTACAATATTCGCAATATATATTATTTTTAATATGTTGAAAAATGGCTTGACTTAGATTTAGCCAAAGTCTTGTTTTTAGGCAGGCGATGTTATGTTTGTCTGTGACTTTGCTTGAAACGTAATGGCTTTTGCTCGTGATATAAACTGATATTTTGATATCTATACAAACTGTTTTCAACTGGGACCTAATTTTAAAGAAATACAAACTTACCAATGTTACTGTTATAGATAACTAAGTATGACAAATATTCAATTTCGCGGAGGTCCATTAAATATAAAAGTTTTATTAACGCAATGGTAATTTTTTTGGAATAATCGATGATAAACCTATGTAATTTAATAAAAAGTGTTAAAAGCAGTGGGAGAAGATTTTTTTTTTTATTTTTTTTATTTATTATCGTAATCAAGACATACATTGCTTTTATAATATGGGGTACTACTTAAGCCTCTAAAAAAAGCCTCTTAAGCCTCTTAATTGTTAAAACGATCGTTTTTTTCCCACTGTATTTTATAAATATTTAATTCAGATTCAGTGCAGCAATTAGCACTTTAAAAAAGTTAAATTTGTTAAAACGATAACAATTTTATATTAACGTACGAACCTGGCACTTACAGTTTAAAGAAAATTCAATTTATGTACTGGCACATTCAAGGAGTGAATATAAGTCAGTAACACGACGACGACGTCAACTCGAGCCTCGCTCAACCGATTTGGTGCAAAGCTCTTTTTACGATTTTCGTGAAGCAGATTACAGATTCGTTGACTGAATCGACGATTTGTGATTACAAAGTTACTTTGACTCTGACAATCAAACGGAATTGGTATTTTAGACATCCGTTGTACACAAATCGAGGTTTGTCAGTGAAGCATAAAATCCTTTCTTCAGTCGAACCAAAAAGGTCTTTGTTATTCAGATATAAAGTACTGATGAAGCATAACACTATTACTACCTACATTAATATAAGTACCTGGATGACCAAGCTTTGCTCGGTATTTTTGTTTTGGTAATTCTAAAAATTAAACCTAGCTAGATCGATTTATCGCCCCCGAAACCCCCTGCATACTAAATTTCATAAAAATCGTTGGGGCCGTTTCCGATTTTCAGATTTTATATATACACATATGCAAGAATTTCTCGTTTAAAGGTATTAGATTATGTACAATAATGTATGAGTATAATAATATTTAGAAAAAATATATAATTTCTAATATAAGCATTTAAGCAATTATTGTTACTAACTCAATATGGACTACGGTCTGAAATAAATTATTTGAATTGAATTGAATCATTGAAAAACACAGAAAAAAGTTGAAGTTGAAAAAAAATTATTTCACAACAAAATCCAAAATGAATATTAATTCTTGATAAGGTTTTTGAGTCTCATTGTATGTCAAGATTTTAAGCCACATAGCTGTTTTGTTTTGCATTCTCGTAAAGTTAAGGGGTGCCTATATATTTAGTTCTTTTGTTTACTCTATTATAAAACGTAAGGACTAAAGAAGTGGTAGTGACGTCTTGCCAATTCAATTCTACAGGGCACCTTCTTGCAAACCTTATAAGATGTAGGTTTCGCTAAGATAAGATTTTTAGCAAAAACAATTGTCTAACAGTTAAGTTGTTACACAAAGAGTAGAGTTCACTTGTAGGAAAACGCAAATAACATGACTTTTTAAACTGCTCTCTCTCAAAGCGAAGAAACAAAGTTTTAGTAGTGCCTCCCCATATGCAATATGTTAATATGGATTGTGCAAGTGCGCTGTGTAAACCATTCGAAGGGTTGTCAGATCTGCAGATGATCTTAGCTTTCTAAAAATATATATCAACTTTCTGACTCGTAGGATTAGACTATCTAATCCTACGAGTCAGAAAGTTGATATATATTAAATGAGGATTCCAAGATAAAGTTGCATCTAACATAACTCCAAGATTTTGATACTATGAGTTCATGAAACTTGGACACAATCGCAGCTAAGATTTTGTGACACCTGTTCGAGCAAAGAGTGTGATCTCAGGTGGGGGAAGTAACGACATTGACGGTGAGAAAGTTACGTATTTCGTTTTATTCAGGGTGCCTAGTTGAGTTCCATTCGCTATTCGATCACGTTAACGAAAACGAGAATTTGTATGGCAAAATGTTAACTTACCTGGTATTCCATTAGAGGTGCTGCTTCAATGCCTTACTAATTTTCGTTTTCGTAAACGTAATCGAATTAATACGGATAGTAAACAAAACTCACACTAGGCACCCAGATTCAGGGTGAGACGGTTTTCAGAGAGCCAATGCACAACATTGCTCAAAGAATAATGCGCAGCATTTCGAATATCCTGCCAATTTTTGCCTTGAAGAAGCAAAACTGTATCTTCAGGGTAGGTTACAATTTTACAATTTGTGAGAGACAGGTTACAGACACAACCCTGTGGGACACCGTAAAAAATACATCTGTTCTGGCTCACGACATCATCATTCTTGACAAATTGTGTTTGATTGTGTTTTATTATTATTTAGATAACTTCTAAATAGTAATAAGAACATGACTCCTGATACGTATTTTCGACCTTATGACGGCGCTAGTAAGGATCAGCCTTCTTGTACGTTCACAAATCGAGGTGTCGTCTTAAGTCGTTTATGTTCCACTTACATAGATATATACCTAGTTATAACTGTATCCACCTTACTTCAGAAAGGTTGTTGAATTGTTGGTATTGTTGGTATACCTGCTATAAAAAAAATCACTCACTCACAAAAAAGCAATCAAAAGTCTGAATAAGCTAGAAAACTCTTTGATCAATTCCGCCACTAGTTTGACCTTAAGTAATCCACCACTTGATATGTTAGTACAAATGTATAGGTTTTATAAATGCAGCTTTTTATTTTTTAACTTTACCTTAGTCAATTAAGGGTGCGCCGTCCATAAGTGACAAGTGTCATATGTTTTATTTGAAATGTCGTCGTCCATATTTATTTGATGCCGCGCGGCCATACTAATTTTGTATGGGGAATTTAAGGTGCTTAATAAAAAATAATTATTTAAATAACCACTTGATGAATCGAAAATGTAGTCTAGCAATTTGTAGTTTATCCATTGATGATTGTTTAGACAAAATCAGAGGTACAATAATTTAGATAAACTATAAGAAATCTACTAAACGCCGCCACTCGTTTTCATGATTTTTGCCCACTTTAAATGATATTGTAGAAAAAACTATAGCGTGTCATGAATTTATGGTTCTGACAAATTGTAAACACGTTCCCTATGATACTAAATATATATTTTGTTAATACGATAGTATTTTCAATTATATCTACTTAACCGTAACTGCATTTTTGGCATTTTTTTGTCGGCGCACCCTTAAATAGACACAAACGGTACTTTTCGGATATCATGGCATACAAAAATGTAATTCAAAATAATGTGGTGTTCATTCAGTTTACTGATTCGTTATAATAAAAATAGAAAAAAAACTTTATTTGGTACAAAACATAAGACATGTATATAAAAAAATAAAAAAACAATAAACGATTATCAAACTTTGATAAAAGAATTAACAGAATCAACACCACTTTATTTTAATTACATTTTTGTGTTCACATAAGTCGTTAACAATGGAACAAACAAAACTGTTTCACTAAAAAGAAAACTGTTCGAACAATAAACTCGAGTAGGATCGCTATTACGAGTATACACCTATCTAAAAACGTCTTGCTTCTTAAAAGGGAATTTCAGATAAATAACTTCATCAACTGATTTGATGTTTATTCTCCAGCGAAAAAACAAAGACCTTTGTTCAAATAAAAAGTCTCGCAGTGTAGGAATTTTCTTTATTTCTCAAGAGGGCAGAGAGTATACAGTTAATTATTCCGGCTGCAGACGCCACAAGCCGGCCATTAGGTTTTTTCTATTACATTACCGCTATTAGATTTATCCTATAACTATTTTTGCCTCACTGTCTGTTTACTTAGTTGCTGCTATATAGCATCTTGACACGTTCAGAGAAGGCGTGCAAGCAACTTATCTATATGTTATATTAATTCATTAAGAATAAACTTTTTAACCCTTTTTAAGCAACACAAGCAACATTGCGCGCACTGATGAGTGTGTGATTTAGCATAGTTAAAGTATTTATAGTGACAACACACCATAACACATTAAATTAAATTAATAAAGGCCCTGAAAACAAAAGCACTCTTATAACGTTCAAACTTTAAAATTTATTTTAATTACGGTCGAATTTCGATCACTCGGCGACCACTAGTTATAATGAAAACATAAATTAATAGACTAGTTGGTAGGTGCTCTAGCAAACGACCTACTGACACACTGGGTTTCTCAGCCGAATATTCAAGTGCTACTTAGTTTCTGATGATGTATGCATGCCAGTTTTGTGTCATCCATCAACTCATCAGTTAAAACATTTAGAATAAAACAGAAATCTATTCGGAATTATTTTTTTGTGTAGAATTATAATTTGATGTACAACCCTATTTCTTAATTAGTATAAAAACTTTAAGGATAGTCTCTGTCCTATACGAGTAAAAGTTTTGCAAAATATATACAGGTTGTAGATTTGCATTCCCGCCATAAATTTACAGCTGATCGTAATTGGTACACTTAATGACTAAAAAATACTTTTAACACGGAGAAAGTAATAAGGAACCGATTGATTAATAAAATGATCTCAGTGTAAATTAGAATAGCGACCGTCGACTGACGAGAATAGGGGTGCAGACCGTAGTAGGTACATAAGAGCGCAGCGGGCGGACATTAAGTCGATGAACTTACGTAAACTTGTAGGTACTATTATGTATTCTGTGGTAAAGTGGCTTACTCTTACGCATAAGTATACTTTGTTGCAATAAACTATTATTAGGTACTTACTGATCATGTTTAAGATACTCGCAGGTACTGCTCAAAGTGGGCACCTTCACGTTCTATGCACAAATGAGCACGGCGCCTTAAGTTTCTAGGTAACTTTTGCAGCACACTACGATTTGACCTTACACTCTCAAAAGCCATTAAAATATTTTGTTTTGCACAACACTCGTGATTTCGTCTTTATAAACCATTCTTTTTATGTCTCCCCACAAATAAAAGTCACAAGGAGTCAAGTCTGGCGACCTCGGAGGCCAGGGCACTGGCCCACCTCGACCAATCCACTCGGTTCCGAACACTTCGTCCAAATAATCGCGCACTTGGCGTCCATAATGCGGAGGCGCCCCGTCCTGGTGGTAAAAGAGATTCCGGTGAAGAGCTAGTGGCACGTCGTCAAGCATTACGTCAACTACGTGCTGCAAAAGTTGCAAATACGAGTTGCTGTTGAGATAACCCTCGATGAAATAGGGCCCGAGTAAATGTCCACCAACAATGCCAGCCCACACATTGATGCTAAACCTATGCTGGAACGAATCTTTTTTGGTCTTATGCGGGTTCTGTTCGCGGTGAGCCCACCAATGTTCATTGTGGACGTTGTAAACACCGATGCGCGTAAACATACACTCGTCCGTCCATAGAATGCTGGCTTCTCGGTGTTCTAGTACCCAGTGACAAAAAGTGACCCGGGCGGCATGATCTTGCTCGTTCAATTCTTGAACTCTTCTGAAGTGGAACGGGTGCTGTTGCTCCGACTTAAGAAGCCGCCAGACTGTTGTGTGGTGGACATTGAAGTGGCGGCCAGCATCACGAGTACTGGCACGTGGTTCCCTCTCGAAGTATTCGAGTATTTGCTCTTGCAAATCGACTGAGAGGTCCACACTGCCGCGACCCTGCGCATGTCGAGGAACGTTGAACTGGCCATGATCCCTCAGTCGTTGCGTGGCAGCAAGCATTACCTCGCGCGATGGAGTTGGTCTGTTTGGAAACATTTCCACAAACATGACCACGGCTCGACGTAGACTGTTCCCACTAATTGCGTATAATCGCACCATCTCCACAAGTTCTACGTTAGAATAATTTTCCGTCATTTTACTTTTTTTACACACACAAACAACACACCTAAGAACACGTTTCGGTCCAAATTTGCTAGGGCTAAGAAATGTGTCACTCGTTCGGGGTTGCGCGGCACACTGGCTTTGATGCGTGCGGCGTGCGCCCGCCGCCCGCCGGCCGCCGGCGCTCGCCGGCCGCCGGCGCTCGCCGCGCCGACAAAGCTGCGGGCGCGCCGCGAAGCTCGAGCTTGTTGCTACCTACTCGTGGTCGGGTGAGCGGGCGTACGCGAACGAGCGTTTATTTTTTAGTGCTACGCAGACGTGCGATTCGTATTTACAGATTTTGAAAATATGATTATTATTTTTTCATATTCTTTTTATAATTTATTTGTAATAAGTATAAGCAATACGACTGCTGCTATGAATATGGCGTGAATGCAAATCAACAAGTTGTATATTATTGCAAAATATAATTGTTAAAATGTTTATAAATGTAGCTTGAGTATTCCTAAATGTTACTTGACATTTGTGAAAATGTTAAGATCCGATGTTGATAATGTCGAGAACTACAAGTTTGGTTCGGTATATGCTCCGTTGGTGTGTAGGTTAGGGTTAAAAGCTTTTATCCAATCGCATGTAGATGGAAAAGTAAAAAAGGTTTTTTGCAAATTTTGGGAGTTTTTTTGTCTTTGTAAGCTAAAGTGAGCTTTGTACAATGGAACAATGCTCACTTTGGCTTACAAAGTAAAAAACTAACTTTTTCATCCACATGCGATTGGATAAAAGCTTTTAACCCCAACCTACACACCAACGGAGCACATACCGAACCAAACTTGTACAGTTGCAATCCGTACGAGGCAATAGGGCTTATCCAACAACACGTACTAATTGGCGATGCACACAGTGAAACATCGCTGTCCCAACTTGGGCCATAATTTCCACTCCAGCCCCGACTGAGATGTGTACTGACATTGCTTCCTGCATGCGAAACTTACCAGCGACTGGATTTAACGCATAAAGCCTGATAAAGTTAAGTGGTACATCAGAGGGTTGAGAGATTACTGTGGGCTATATTTTTCCACGCGCCATTTTTAAATGTGTTTTTGTTTTTTTATTTGTTATTTAATTAGTGTTCGGTGAAAGGAACACACGATTCAACAGTTTTTTAATGGGAAACCAAACGTTAATTATTAAAAGGACGACAATTACAGTCCGTAATTAGCTTAGCTAAGCTCTTGATGGGTAAAGAAATTAAAATTGCCTTGAGTTCGAGGCAGGCAGCTATTAATTACGATTATTATTGTAAGATGGCAGTCATTAACACCTATTAAACCTTATCCACGTGAAAATGCCCAGAAGTGGGCAGTTTAGAGGCTTACAATGATGAATTAAATACGTCCTTGCTACCGCCATCGTCATAAAAGTATTGGGCTACGACGCTAAAGTAAGGAGGCCTCAGAAGGTATGCTTAAAATTATTGTTTTTTATAAATTGAAATTTTGATTGATGAAAAATTGAAATTGAATAGAAAACACCCAGACCCGAGAGTCTGGGTGTTTTCTATGTATAATAAGTATGTATGTACGACCAGTCTGGAGCCGTTACAGCTACGTAGGGACATTGCTTCGCTTAGCGCTTTCTACCGCCTTTACCAGGGTGAATGCTCTGAGAAGCTCTTTAACCTCATTCCTCCCTCTCCATTCCTTTCCAGATCGACGCGTGCAGGTCTGAGAAGCCACTCTCATACCGTGCTGACCATCAAGACGAGTACCAAAAAGTTTGGACAATCGTTCCTTTGCCGAACTGCCCGTATGGGGAATGCGCTTCCCGCACACGTGTTTCCCTCCTCTTTCTCTCCCGGGTTATTTAAGCGGGGCGTGAAAAAGCATTTATGCAGGCCGCCATAGTGTGAGCGTTCGGCATAGCGTGGTAGCACAGAGTAGATAAAACGTATTACTCATGTGGTGGTAGCGCTGTGATGAACGCTTTCACTTCTTGGGCTTCACTGGCTGCTTTTCATCAGGCAGGGTGAGGTCATTTTGGCGTGCCAAAATAAAAAAAAAATGTATTTAAGTATTTTAAGTATGTTTATCCGTTGTCTAGTAACCATTTAACGAGTTTCATAATTAATTCTCTTGGGCTAGATAATTGGTGTGAGTGTAGGAAAGTTTTTTTTTTTTTTTTTTAAACATAATCGAGCAACGCACACGTAGACACTCTTACGGACACGGAATCTCGGACCATCTCAAACCAGTCCAAGCGTAGCTGATGCGAGATTACGTATCAGTGAGAGTGAAACGGAGAAAATAGCAATGGAAAAGATGAATCCTATAATAATGAAAAATGCTCTTATAAAACGGAATGTGGGTTTATTATCATAACTTACAATATAAATTCTACCACCTCAAAAAACAAGCAAAACAATAATTCATATAAAACATCAAAGTCAAATGTGACAAACTAAAAAGAATAATATTTAAAACTATACAAAATATCATAAAAATGGCGGCTCAAAATGAGTCTGCAACAGAGAGGTTATCCAGTAGTTCGTTGTTCGAGCGCGTTTCTTTGAAGCTTTTATTCTGCCGTCTCCTTATTATGTTATGGCAACGTCTAGCAATAGCTAAAATCACAGATATTGAGCTTTATGGGTAGATAAAAATGCTAATCGGACGGTTTTCAGCGGCTTTGGGCGGGGTGACGCGCTTTGTGGCTGCCGATCTATAGGAAATCCCGCAATAAATGCGTCCTGTTGATAATAATGTCATTTTGTATTATACTTTAATACTCGGCGTGCTGAGTTTAATGGCCGATAACACTTAAAGGCATAGGATTAGGTTTTTGTAATGTTTTATTGTTTTTATATTGAAATATTGTAAAAATCTAGTTTTAAGAAAGAAAATAAATTAAGAGTATAATAATAATAATAAACATTTATTTGGCTTTTCAACACAGGACAGACATGAACAAAAAATAACACATAAAAGTTAAAAATAAACTTAAAATTAACAAAAATGAAGATTTAAAGTTTCACTATATAACAACAACAAAAATAAACAGAAACAAACAAAAATAAATAAATGCACTATAAGCCGAACGGGCTGATCACCTCAGCTTAATGTTGTGGCTAATGCCTCAACGCTGGTATTCTGCTGGACCCATGACAATGGAGGAGCTCAACATACCAAAGGTGAAGATAGTGTGTTGTGTAGAAATACATCGTGTAGTATATTTAAATATATATACGAGTATAGTGCAGATACAATTAGTGAAGTGGATATAAAAAATATAATATATATATCATCATCATCATCATCATCATCATCATCATCTCACCCAAAAGACGTCTACTGCTGGACAAAGGCCTCCCCCAAGGATATGAGGGGTATTTGTAATATACAGGGTCTAACAAAATCAATAAGCGAACGTTTAAGGGCGGTATCTACACATCATTCTGAATACAATGACAAAAAATGAGCTCCAGTTTTATAGTGATTTTTCAAAGTTATGTTTTCTAACAAATTAAATCAATTAAAATAATGCACATCATGAAACATGCTGTATCTTTACTAACACGCACGCAAGCGTCTATAAAAAGATAGTGTACAGATACACGCACACAATTGGCATGTTCGGCTATCTTTGTGTGCGTGTAGTGCAGCTGTAAGGGTTTGGAAAGGGTATCTTTTTGGTGAATTATGATAATGTATTGTTGATTATCTTGGTGACGAGCCTGTAGTTTTGGACCAAATTTGGTGAGCATGCTCAGTGTGATGTATAGATGCTCCCCTTAAACGTTCGCTTATTGATATTGTTAGACCCTATATATGTAAATGCAGTTAAATGTCAATGTAAATATATGCACATACAAAAATACTCATAAAAAATAATAATAACGACAGCCTCAGATGCAACCAAGGATCTACAACGTCGTACGTTTTTGTTAATTTTTTTTATTTCACCACGTTGAAGTTTATCACATCTAATGATAAGTGAAGTCATAGTACCTATGTTAAAAAAATATTTAATAACGCATATAACCAGCTAACAGTAGGTAGGTACGTAAACGTTTTAATGAAATATTTTAAAATATATCGAACATTACATGGTTCACAATAAGACAAATAAAACTCAACCTTAACCCACCGTAATAAGTGCTCAATATGCACTTATCGTTTCAACATTTTCCGAGTTTATTTTCCATTTATAACGGGCAACTAGGTAATCTCTTTGCTGTAAGTTAGCCAACGCTCTTTAGTATCCAACTTAAATTTAATATTATAAAATGAGACCAAGTTAAAATTTCTAATATAATTTTACACTTTTAAACTATCGTGTTCTATTACAGATAAAATGTTAAATGTGGCATGACGTAAATTGCTCAGTTTTGGTATCTTAAAGTTATACTTTCCGTACCGTTAAGTTCTCAAAAAGTTATATTATAAGCTAAGCTTTTTCGGTTACATATTTGAATTTAATAATAATGTTGAAAAGTAAGGGTTATAGTTATACATAAATGTTAAGGTATGGTAGTCTTTTGTTAAACCATAATTGCTCACTGCTGTGGTCTAAAGACGATTTCCAGCCTTTTGCACGTGAAGTTTCGGGTTATGGTGCTCAGAGGCCAAATCTTTTGACAGGGATCTGAGCGAACGTCTGACGGATAAAGGTTGCGTTCCCCGCTCCAATTCACATCTGGTTCAAAGAATTACAGTAGCCACCCAACGCGGAAACAGTGCCAGCGTGATAAGCACATTTGGACAAGACATGTAGCGGATTACGCTCTTAGATTTAATTTAATGTTTGTAATTTATTTTGAGGAGCTCGATGGCGTAGTGATTAATGCACTCGTCTGCGATTGCGTAAATTAAGCAACTTTTGCAACGCCGGTTAACGGATGGGTGACCAAAAATTATCATCTTGAGCTCATCTGTGCTTCGGAAGGCACGTAAAGCCGTTGGTTTCGGCTGCATAAGCCGTCGTTAATAACCACCAATCCGCACTGGGCCCACGTGGTGGTTTATGGCCGGTTCTGCCTATAGGAGAGGCTCGTGCCCTAGCAGTAGGGACAAAATAATGAGCTTCTGATGATGATGTGATTTACTACTTGGAAAAAGCCTTCCTACATGTCAAATGCAATTTAGGCAATCGGTTTATAACCCACCTCGCTGGACCTATTCAGGTTGGTGGCTTTTAACGGCTGCAGACTTAAGACAACCGCCTGGATCAACTGTGTTCTTACCTGATTACGACCCTGTGCCTTCTGTACCTTGTATATGTCTTCTGCTTTACGCACCTATAATTTAAATTACAAAAATATTAGTTTGCTAATGGCTAACTTTTGTTACCTACTTGTTAAACAGTTTAACGAATTATTCGACGGTCATGCCAATATCGTTTCTTCCTATTCGTAATTATGCACAATCTGAATTCCACACAATATAAATTCACCACATTCACGCATAGGGCTTTTAAGCAACAGGGGTCGGTAAACAGATATAATAGAATAGAATAGAAACACTTTATTTGTACCTAATACATCACACAGATAACAAAAATAAAATAAAAAATCTGTTATAAATAATAATAATAATAACAAATATATTTTTTATAGATGTGTGCTGCAGAAGCACAAAAGAGCAATAAAGGGCACAAAAGCTCAGAGGCTGATTTTGCTTATACACAAAAATAGATAGATAAACATTCAATTCTGATATAAAAATCCTATAAGGACTGTTTGGTATGCATACCTAATGGATAATAATATAATTATGTATGTATCAAACTTATTTTTATGAATTAACAATACTTTTTTTGAATATAATAATATTATAATAAAATTCATTGAACATTTTTAGTAAGAAATAAAAACATATTGAAATACAGCGCCATATACATTTACTAAACTAGTTCTGAAACCGAAATTTGCGTAATTCAAAGCTATAGCATGTTGTAATGATGAGCTAGTTAGGTCTTGGCTCTAGGGACTTAAAGATTTAATATGGCCCATAGACTAAAAAGTTTGGAAGCCCCAAGGAGGCCCATTTCTAGACATGAAGAAAACAATTTTAGCAAACAAAAAAGTTGGTTCAAAAATTTCTTCGTAAATATATTTAGTTTCTCATTCGAAACCTGATCTTGTTGACGACGACCGAGACGCCGCGAGACGCAACTTTTATTTTTCAATTCGAACTCTTTATTTTACTACGCTTACCTACGTATAGGAATATTAAATCTGTCGGTACGATGCTGTAGGTGCGATGGAGCGCAGCATTCTGGGGGCACGGCTGATTGATCGAGTTCGCAATACAGAGCTGCGTTCACTTACCCAGGGCTTTGATTCTCCTATTTTAATATGCCCACAATCGTGTGTCACAGGTATTTTTTGACAATTTTGCTTAATCATAATGCCAGAACCAGGCTTTGAAACACTATTCAGATGTTATTGAATTGTAAGTTAGTCTAGTGGTTAAGACCACCGGCTTAGACCCAGAGGTCCCAGGTTCGATTCCTAGCGGGGGAACATGTTTATATTACGGTACATGTTTGTGTGATCGATTTGGTTGGTGGTAGGGCTTATTTGCCCCCCTGGCTAGCTACCACCATCTTATCTAAATATGTCATCATAACATTAATGTAGCATCGTTGTGTTCCGGCAGCTAGAGATAAGATTACCAGTGTCTCAGTAATTGAGGATTCCAGGTGAAGTGCGCTTTTACCTTCGGTTTTATCATCACTTAGCTCAGATGACAAGAAGGCTAAGTGCTTACCCATACTCTAAAGATATAAAAAAAAACAAATGAAAACTATGACACAGAAGCAGGACCTACCGCATGCACGACAACCTGTAGGCGAAATTAAGAACAGAGTAAAGACTTCACCGATCAAGAACGAGATCAATTCGTCAAGTTCATCGCCAATGGACTATAACCATGGACCAGATAAGTATTCAATAATAATAATCATAATTAAATGTATACGTACATTTAGTGAGAACAGAATTGCTAGTTACATTTTACAATAAATTAACGTTGCTAACCGCTAATAATATTTGTCAACACGATTGCAGCTAAAATAGAATTATAATAATTCATAGATAGCTTGTAATTCTAGCATCAAATATATTTGAAAACATTAATGGTAACAACATACTCGTGATTCATCATCATCATCATCTCAGCCAAAAGACGTCCACTGCTGGACAAAGGCCTCCCCCAAGATGGGAGGTATTTGCCATAATCGCCACACTTGGCAGGCGGGTTGGCGATCGCAGTAAGTTGAAAGTAACCTCAGAGAGATGCTGCTGCCCATCCTCTGGAATGGTCCCTTAGTCGCCTTTTACGACACCCACGGGTTGAGATGGGGTGGTGCAATTCTTTATCCCCGGCACCACACAGGGATACTCGTGATTATCCAGAATAAAAAAATAAGGGAGGTTTATGTCCAGCAGTAGGAATAAAATAATATAAAAAGGCACCTAACTATTTACTTGTATTTCCACTAATTATTCTGCGTAGTAAGACAGAGGCTTCGTGAATTAAATATTGTTTTCTAAAGTTTAAGCAAACACTACACAATTAAATGAAACAACTTTTACGGATCTACTCGCGTTTATTTTAAACATTATTTTTAATTAATGTTAATCCTGACGTTTCAAACCCTTTGCAGGGTCCGCGGTCACAAGGAGACTGAGGTGTTGGTCGTCTCATAATTAGTTAGTAGCTTGTATACCCTCATTTGAATTCAACGTCAAAAAGTCAGGATAAACATTAATTAAAAGTAATGTGTAAAATAAACGCGAGTAGATCCGTTAAAGTTGTTTCATTTCAACGTGAATTAAAGTTAAATCTGTTTTTAAAACGAACAGTTTCAAAAAGTGCCTATATATAATTAGACAAGGAAAAGGTTCCAGTTCTTTGTTTATCCCACAACGTAAATAATATATAAAAAAAAACTAAAAGAATTTATCGCTCGTAAACAAAAAAGATGTAGACGTGTTCCTTACTCAATATTCTGTTTGCATATTAAATTTTCCTTTGTTTCGTATCCGTTTTAAATGACGCCGGGAACTTAATATGAAGAAGAATTTATCATAATCCACGAGACTGGAATGTATTCGACCTTATAAATATCTCGCATGAGCGTACAAGATGCGAAATATCTCACTCAGCCGATGTTTAACATATAAATTGGTATCAATTTTTTTCTAAATTCATATTTGAGGGGCTGCTCGTGTGAGATAAGGCGGGCGGGCCACAGCCACGGCGCAACCTCATCTCCGTCGGAATTATAAAAAACCGATTATGACAGTTCTTTTAATACGAATGATAATACTCGTATAGTGGCGTTCTTAAGGTTCTTAGGTATAGTGGCTTTTCGTGAAAGCGTATTTAAATTTTTGAATTTTTGTGTTGGTATATAGGTAGCTCTACTTTATATTTAATATTGTTTGTCATGTTGTCATATTTTGATCTGTTTAAAGGCTTAATTTAATGTAAAATTTTGTTTAACTATTTTGTTCTCCTTTCGGGAAGCCGCTGGATGCAAGCAGCACAAAACCGGTCTTTGTGGAGATCATTAGTGGGAGGCCTTTATCCAGCAGCGGACGTCTTTTGGCTAAGATGATGATGATAATTAAGATGATAATGATGATGATAATGATGATGTTCTCTTCTTCTTCTTTCTCTCTTCTTCTCAAACAAAATCATGATTTTTCAACACGAGATTTTATAAAAATTGACAATGCGAAATATGAACATAAAAATAAACATGATATTTACCATAAATTAATAATCATGAACTTTTGCATAGAGTTTTGTAAACAGTTTTTGGCAGCAGTTTTTACGCGCATTTTTCACCATTGAACAAGAGTTCTCTGACGGGAATAATAGCCATATGATTTCATTATTCGCTGGCTGAATAGCCCCGTTTGACGATACGGAATAAAACTCATATATGGTTTTTTTTTTTATATTTTATTTTAACTCACTTATAAATTATCTTACTTACTTGGAGAGGCTTATGTCCAGCTGTGGACTATAATTAGCTGATGATGATGATGACTTATCTTACCTTATCTTTTGACGACCTCCTTGGTCGAGTGGTTTGTACACCGGTTTTCATGGTATCGCCATCTCTGAGGTCAATTTAGAAATTATTGTTTTTCTATATTGTCTCGGGCCTGGGTGTTTTCTATGTATAATAAGTATGTATTTTAAGTATGTTTATCCGTTGTCTAGTAACCATATAACGAGTTTCATAACGAAGCTTCTCTTGGGCTAGATAATATTGGTGTGAGTGTAGGAAATTTTTTAATTTATTTATTTATTTACCTGATGGTAGCATCGGTAAGGTTGAAAACGGAAACGCATTACCTCCGACCTCAACCGTTGAAGAACTGGCTACTTTTAAATAGTCACCTACATCATGACCAGCTCATTTTGTTCCCTAATGCTGGGCACGAGGCTTCTCTACGGATAGAAACACCACAGGGCGAACGGGCCTAATTTAATACCTACTGCCAGTCTCTGTACGCGTGCGCCCTGTAGGTTAGATGGGTATACAACGCTCTCCGTGTCATCATCATCATTTAGTGCCATCTTCATACTGAAGTTTGGAGATCAGTATACAAAATTTACTGCGATCCCATACAGCTTGTTTTAATTGGCGATAACTAAGTCCAGTCCACTTTTTGATATCGTCCAGCCATTTGCGTCGCGGACGTCCCGGAGCTCTCTTTCCCGGATTTTTGCCTTCGAGGCTGTGGATGTGGAGGCTCTCCGTGTGCAGTATAATAATGCATTTAATGGACGACTTCCACACAATAATGCGCAGAAGAATCGCGTCACTGATGCGCAGGGTTCGTGGGAGCGCCAACAGCATTCTGAATGTGATTGGTCATAAACCTGAGTGTGCCATACAGAGGCATTGGGTGTATGTGCGTGCATGCACATATACCTAGTGCTTCGGAAGGGTGATTCAGGTATATGAATTCATCATCATCATCGTCATCATCTCAGCCAAAAGACGTCCACTGACAAAGGCCTCCCCCAAGTATCTCCACAACGACCGGTTAATAAAATAAAACAAAAACATAATAACTTCATGATTTTATTTAACACTAACATAGTTTTTTAAGTTTTCATTGTTACTAACATACATAATATGAATCAATGGTCTGAAATAAAATATATTTGTATTTTTTTTATAAACCGCCTAGGCCCTGTGCGGATTGGTGGTTGATAACGACTGCTAATGCAGACGGGACCAACGGCTTTACGTGCCTTCCGAAGCACGGAAGAACTCAAAATGATAAATTTTTGGTCACCCATCCGACGAACGGTCTTTGCGAAAGTTGGTTACTAACCATCAAGCCTAACCTTACTAATCCTCAATTTTTTAATAATGGAATTCGAAATCTACAGATTAAGATAGGTTAGTAGCTAGCCAGATGTTCCACACCTGAACATAACCAAGCCGATAATTGAACACCGGTTGAAAAGAGGTGGTAATAATATTTTTTACGTCCAGCGGTACGTAAGTTTTATTTATAATATCGCGCCATTATCTCCCCAGAGAGCTTTATACAGAAGTGTTTAAAGTGTAATGTTTTGCGGGCGTTTATCACGCTTCCGTTACGAGAGCCTTTTTCAACGACTATCTTTCTTGAGTTACTAATGTTTGAGAACATTACCGTATTGTGGGACTCCACAACTGTGTTTCGCGACAATTGTTGTATCTTTAAAGTTGTAACCTACTCACGAATAGTGTTTTATTTTGTTGTATGTTCGATTATATACGCATAACTATAATTTTAGTATCATTATTATTATTCATTATATATCAATGTTTTATTATTTTTAATTTGTTAATATTATTATTTTTTAATTTTTTAATATTGGCTTTTTTTGGAAACAACAATAAAAATATAACTTGACTTGTAATACAGGTAACAGGTTTTTCATTAATCAAAACCTTTGTAGTCGAATTTTTGTGATGCTCGTTTCTTACGTTGCATTGTTTCATCAATATTTACTTATTACACCTTAAACCCAACACACAAACTTAAAGTCCTGCTTGAGAGAGGGTGTAAATAATGTAATAAGATTTTTTAAACCCTTTAATGGACATAACATGTTGAAATTTTTCATTGGTTTTCGACCTTATGTTAAGGTAATAAAGTTAAAATTATGGTGTCCAATATATGGACAGAGCCCTATAACCCTTTAACAGGCAGAATATTTTTGAATATTTCGTTGGTTTTCAATCTTATCACAATGAAATAAAGTTCAAAATTTGGTGGGAATATACATCCCTCTGACTGTGAAAGTGATAAAGGGTTAAAGTCTGTCTGGCTAGCTACCAATATCTATTCTAAGTCACAGTCGCACTGAATGAAGAACGCGTAATCGTGTTCAATTCTGGCGTTAAGAACTGACAGTTGGCCTGCTTAGGTGGTCTCGCACTCTCTTCTGGCAAGCCGCTGCCAGGGTTATTCTCTTGTGTGATCCCAGATCACCAAGATCACCAGATCCCGCCCTGCCAAGCTCTTGGGAACTGGGTAGGGCGTTAGGGCTCGGAAGGAGATACCTAAAATCACTAGCATCTCCACGGACACAATGGTACGCTCGAAGAGTTTTCTCCAGTTCAAAAAGAAAGAGTTTCGTTCTTGTCGTATTACTCATTCGTTTGGTTATGAGTACCAGGGCAATAATAAAGCTAGTGACAATAAAACTATTGAGGAAGGTTTATGCATATACAGGAGGTTTAAGCTTATCATACGAGCTGCTGCTAGCAGTAGTTTTTTGAAAGACATGAAAAGAATTATATAGCTGTAGATAGGTATAACTAGTGGCTCTGTGAGCTATAGACCTCGCTTTGTTTCGAAATGGCGAAAAAGTATTTGACTTTACAAGAGTTCAAGATACAGTGGATTAGACCGCTTGCTAATTAGACCATATGACTTTTAGACCACTTGCTAATTAGACCAGCTGCTTTTTAGACCAGTTGCTAATTAGACCAGCTGCTTTTTAGACCAGTTGCTACTTAGACCATTTGCTTTTAGACCAGTTGCTACTTAGACCAGCTGCTTTTTTAGACGAGATGATATTAACCCAACAACACACCTAAGTAATTCTTTAAGCACGAGATAAGGTGGTATAGCTAACAGACGTTTGTTCATTACTCCCTGATCGCTTGACGGATGGGACGTGTCAGCGGAAGGCGTCGCGTGTAAACTCTTTGGAGCCCTTAAAATGGCGCCGGCGTTACGGTGACATGGATTCATTAAGTTAAACGCGAATGATCGACAGCCGGCGGAATTGTAACGCTATGTGTGTAGGTCATTTCATTTAGTGTTTGTGAAGTTTTCATTTATGATGATTTATTTTTTATTTTAAGTCTATAGACGTTGTACAGAAGCCAGCACAAAAACTTATCCAAAGCTGTCAAATTTCTTCAATAAATATTCAACCTTAGGTACTTATGCCATATTGCTACTACATATTTAAATATGTACACAACAAAAAGAAATATTACTTACTTAACTTAACTTAAAAAAACAGAGAAAAATAATTAGAAAATTAAAAACTGAAGACCTACAGATAAAAGATGTCCTCCAACTGTGGGCTCATGGGAACGGTCGGTCTTTGTTTATTTATTTATAAATAGGTCCATTTATAGTTTATGTATTACATTTCATCTTATAAAACTATAATTAATTATATATAATCTAAATACACCAACTACTTCTACTACTCCTATTTTCAAGTCGGGAGTTAGAACAAATCCTGGAAACTACCGACTAATATCACTCCTCCCAGTTCTATTTAAAATTGAGAGAATAATGTACAAAAGAATTGAAAAATATTTAGATTCAGTTGATTTCTTCTTCAACAAGCAGTATGGCTTCAGTCCAAAATCGAACACGCTGTCAGCAACAGTAGATCTTATAACTAAACTAAAGTCTAAACTAGATAAAAAAATATAGCATTATGTATATTCATAGATCTGAAAAAAGCCTTCGATACGGTTAGTCACGTCATGTTGTTGGACAAATTAAATAAAACTGGCATAACGGGAGCAGCTCATAACATACTTAAATCATATTTATCTAACCGTATGCAGGTCCTAGAAATAGATAATAATCAAAGTCAACCTAAACCTATAAGCTACGGCATTCCCCAAGGGTCTGTTTTAGGACCTTTATTATTTTTATGATACATAAATAATATCCATGAAATTGGTGTTAAAGATGAAATTAGGTACTCTTTATGCTGATGATACATGTCTGTTTTATTTTGGACGTACGATAGAAACTATAATTACTGAAGCGCAAAGTGACTTTAACTTATTAAATGAGTGGTTTCAGTATAATTTATTAACAAATACGTTCGTTTAAATGTAATTTCTTTGTACAATAAAGGATTAATTCTAAAACTAATTACATAATTTTCAAAACCAAAAATAAAAAACTATCTGATCACGAGTACCTAATGTTAAATAACTCAAAATAAGCCGTATCCGTAGTGAAAAATTCTTAGGGCTTATTGTAGACAGTAAACTGACGTGGAAACCTCATATTATAAAAATTAAAGCTAAATTATCATCTTTAACTGGTGCTATAAGAGGCATCTCTCGATGTCTTCCACGTGGAGTGCGATACTTCATTTACAATTCTCTTATTAAACCTCACATTGACTACCTGATCAAGATCTGGGGCTCAGCTGCAAAATCAAACATTAACTTAATACAAAGAGCGCAAAACAAACTAATAAAGGTCCTATTTCAATATAATTACTTTACACCTACCAAAAGAAACAAAAATACCTATAAAGATACAAAAATTCTGAACGTTACGCAAACATACATATATTATACTTGTTCATTAATACGTAAAATTTAAACTAAAAATATACATACACAAATAAGCTTTATAAAAATTAAACAAATACAAAAAATTCAACTAAGAAATGCAATTGATTTAGTATTGCGGCCACCAAGAACTAACCATGGCAAAAGAAATAGTTTACTTGAAGGCGCACAAATTTATAATAGGCTGCCTAAAGATTTTAAAGTAACTCAATCAATAATCACATTTAAAAGATTTTGAAAGCAAAAAAACCTTTAATAGTTATAATAATAATAATAAGTCGATAGATAGTCCGAAGGTTCCTGTCTCTGCAGCCCTAACCACCGGCAGCTTGAGCCCTGCCCCGTTGCCGGCGGCACCCTAGGCTAGGTTTTTATAATATTTTTATGTTTTGTATGTGCTTTTGTATTTTACTTTTATATTAATATTATAACAAACCTAGGCTAAGAAAATAGAGAAATAAAATAATAATAATAATAGTACTAATTCATTTTTTATGAAAACAAAAACATAAATTTAGTTTAAATAATATTGTAAAATAATAATAATTCCAAAATATTATCTTCAAATTATAGGCCGCATCCACGCAGTGAGCGTAGTTAGTTTGTACATCTGTGACATCGCTAATCACTGCACCTGAGAACGTGTTTGACATCTCAGTAAAATTGTGTAGCGGTGATTTGTAACAGAACCATAGAGTACATAATATATGTCAGAACTACCGTCTTTATGTACGTATTTCTCTAAAAATGTAATAATTGTGTTTTTCTCATGTAAGTGAAATTATTTGTAATTCTTAATGAAAATAAATGTCTTAAACCATAAACCATACTTACAAGTAGACACATCTTGTTTTTATTGTCTTATATGGTAACTATGTATTTGTTAAGAAAAATAATAAAAGTAATAAGGTATGATATTTAAAACTTCTGTAGAATTATATGACGTATAATTTAGCAACTGAGTCATGAAAATGTCAATCCGGTCGCTATAATGATTGAGGATACGGGGTAGGCGAGGAATGGCAGAGTTGGCTCCCAGAACCGTGCGCCGGAAAGGAGGACAGAGAGGTGTTATGAGCTAGTGTGGTAAAACAATTGATACGTAGGTGCAGTAAAGTAAGTGTACCAAGATAATAATTATGTACTGTTTGCGTATAGTTTACAAGGCAATACTCTTAGATAAATATAATTATTTACTAATTGCTCAGTTGTTGACTGTCTTACGGGCCTAGACAAATAGCATAATGCTAGATTAGCTTAGTGAGATTGACAAAAGTCAATCAAACGTCATTAATACGTATCGTTGGCTTATGTCATTCCATACTAAAATTATTCTATTCCATTTCGGTTTTTTACCCGAGTTCTTCCCGTAATAACACGTGTTATGAGACTCCATTTTAATTTCTATCTATCGTACAATAAAATTGTACCCTTACTACCCACTAATATTAAAAAATACTTGAAACTGGCTAAATGCTAAACGCGAAGCCATTAATTAAGATAATTAAGTAATTAATTACTTTATTCCATTTCTATTCTATTAGCATTATGCCATTTGTCTAGGCCCTCTACGCAGACAAAGTCACGGGCACAAGACAGAATTAAGATAACGAATGAACTATTCACACACTATCGCACCTCATTTATCTATGACCAAATTGCACTGAGATCCACCTCAGTAATATATTAAGCTGTTAAGATAACAAGCATTCAAATTAAGTATATTGTACATTACCTATTAGGGATAGGGAGGCAATTCTATTAACTATTAAAGTGTTTCTAAGTCAAAATTAACACACAGCTACTTGGCAAGGTCAACCTGGTTTTATAGTTCTTTTGAAACTTCACCTCTGTGGTCCACGGTGTCAGATCCAGAGGTCTCTTATTCGATTCCCAGCATGGGTTCTATGTTAGTGTTTCGGTTACTTGGTGGTAGGACTTGTTATCCGCCTGGCTAGCTATCACCATTTCATCTAAGTCTGTCTCCATAACAACAATCTTAGCAGCATTAACAATAACAAAAATCATAGAGTATTGCTGTGATAGTTATTGTTGGCGCGGGCGATGCTATAATTTATAGTGGATTGTATTTTTTAATTGGCGTTATACTATGTGGGCGATGTTTCGAACTGCGAGGGATGGCGACAAGGGAAATAGGTAAACAGTTCGAGGGAGAAAGGGAGGAAATACATTGATCAGCATGCGGCAGTAGGCACCACAGGTCCGGCAGACGAGCGAGCAGTCTGAACCGGCACCAGGTTGGTGGCCGATGGATGAACTTGGCTGGAACACGGACCTGGACCACCAGCGCGTCTCACAGTTTTAACACTCGTAACGTGGTCATAACTATCAAACGACCAAAATGGAGATCTCTTCTAAGCGCGAGCGGCAATCTTTTCAAACTCTGTCGTTGCATTATTTCACGATTGCAGCCGCAGCGAGCTCGTTGGCGTGCGGCGTTCTAGGTATGTATTGGAGGGAGATAGGATGGGATTAAAGGAAGCTAGTACAGCGCTAATCAACTACTTTTATCACGTATGAAAATATTACGATTCAGAAAAACGCATGTGCGACTAACTATTTTACTATTTTGCGCGGTAAACTTAAAAGTCACCTACTGGCGCAACCAGTTATAGATAAGATAGTGGCAGTTCCTCAGTCTTAGCTGAAGGTAAATATGTAGTATAAAGGTAGAGTGAAGATAAAAGGCACGAACATGTAATCGAATATTCCGCGGGTAAATAATAACTTTCCAATGTTGTAGGTATATGGCTTTAAAGCTTCCATTAAAGATTTTCCTGCATGCACATTATATTCTTATGAAGGTTGCGAAAATTAGGTTCCAAACTTGTTATTGTAAAGTTTCGGTCTAGCACACTGCGCGTAACCCGATCGCTGCGAGAAAACAACATCACCGTGCCGCGATAGATACAAAGTTACTACAAATCAACAACTGACAGCTCCACTCACTAAGATATTCATTAACGACTCCTTGCGTTCAAAATAGTAATTAATAATATGATTTCAATATTATTACTTGCTTTTTAGAGCTGTTTTAACTTTTTTAAGTTTCCTGTTTTTTGAAGTCAGTTTTTTTTGTTAAAAAATATTTTATTTTACGATTTTTAGTGATGGGTAGATGTCTTAGAGCATTAAATTAATGCTCTAAGGTAGACGTAGACCTAACAAGGATGCTTCTCGGATGAGGAAACGACGGCCTAGAAGGTAGTGGTATTCCTATGTAAAACTTCAATCTAAAACATTTTGGCATATTTATTTATTTATTTCATTTTACATGCTAGTTTACAGATTATGCGTCCAAAACACCGACATGTCATACATCAAATAAAAATGTAAAATCTTAAGAACTACAGTCACAGATATAAAATAAAATAATATATAATAATAATATATATATATTGACGACCTCCTTGGTCGAGTGGCTTGCACACCGGTTTTCATGGTGTTGCCATCTCTGAGGTCCTGGGTTCGATCCCCGGTCGGATCAATTTAGAAATACCTGTTTTTCTAAATTGTTTTGGGTCTGGGTGTTTTTTAAGTTATGTATGTATTTAAGTATATTAAGTATTTTTATCCGTTGCCTAGTTAACCATTTCTCGAGTTTCTTAAGGAAGCTTTTATTGGGGCTAGATAATTGGTGTGAGTGTGGGAAACATTTATTTATTCCTATATACAATAATATATTGAACCGTATGAAGTAAGCCCAACAAAAGGTAACTGCTGTAAATCGTTGAGGAATTTCCTTGACTGTCTATGGTCTTCATCATCAGACCTGTAATGGCACTTATAACCCATATGGGTGCAAAGTTCTTATCAATAGAAAGGTATTAAGACCAAACACTTGGTAGCTACTGTAAAACGTTGAGGAGTTCCCTTGACTGTCCTTCGTCTTTATCATCAGAACCCTAATGACAGTCACAACCCATCTAGGTGTAAAGTTCTCATCAATACAAATTAATCAAGCCCAAACGCCATGTAATTGCTGTAAATCGTTGAGGAGTTCCCTCGACTGTCTTTCGGCTCCATCACCAGATTTACTCCAGACCTTCATTAAATAGTAGTTAGTGGTTTTAAATACTTTAATGAAAACATTAACATCATCAAGTTGGTGCAACCTGGATGCTGGCGTTCCTCAAGGCGGTATTCTTTCTCCATTATTATTTTAAATATTTATTAACTTAATTACACATCACCTTCAGTGTTCGTATCATCTGTATGCCGATGACCTTCAGCTTTATACACAATCACGTGTGGATGACTTATCTGACGCCATTCGAAGATTGAATAGGGACTTGGAGGCGATATACCTACGACTGGTCTCGTAGGTTTGGTGTGGCCGTAAATCCCACAAAATGTCAATCAGTTCTCATTGGCAGCTTGCGATTGATGGGTAAAGTGGCGATTTAATCTCATAATAATGTTTGATGGAACAGTCATACCGTTTAGTCAGAGTGTAAAAAATCTTGGTCTGCAACTGGATTCTACACTCAGCTGGCATTCACAGGTTGCTCACGTCAGTAAAAAGGTTATATGGATTTTGCGCTCATTATTTCGCCTGAGGATTATTTTGCCGTTCAAGACGAAGGTGCTTGCGCAAACTTTAATATTTCCCTTGATCAATTATGGTGACGTGTTCTATTGTGATCTCAACGCTGTCCTGCTTGATAAGCTTGACAGATTGCTTAACAATAGTATCAGATTCATTTACAATTTGAAAAAATATGACCACATCTCACAGTATAGGTTTGAGCTGAAATGGTTACCCATTCGTCAGCGAAGAAGTTCACGAGCCCTAAGTACACTGTTTTCAATTCTTAATTCTCCAAATTCTCCTTCCTATCTTACCCCTCATTTTCAATTACTTTGCTCTTCCCACAGTAAGAATCTCCGGTCTTTTAATAATCTTCTTCGTCTCTGTCCTTCCCATACTTCCGGATTTGTACATTCTTCCTTTTATATCCAGTCCATTCTTTTGTGGAACGCGCTGCCTTTCAAAATCAGGATGGCTACAAGTCACTATGTCTTTAAAAAGAAAGTCCGCATGCTTTTTCTTAATGAAGCCTTGGTAGAATCATTATTTTAGTATTTATTTATGTAGGTATATTTATATATATATATATATATATTTTTTTTTTTAAAGTATTTAATGTAATTGTAATTTATAGAATATTTATTTATGTATTATATTATAAGTTTGAATCTTTTTGTTACACTGTTTTCTACTTTTGTTGTCTCTCAAAATTTGCACCTTCCATGTCATTTCTGCACCACCCTATGGTTGACTGGTAGAAAATGCCACAGGCATTAAGTCCGCCATGTAGTATTTTGTTACAAAAGTTTAAAATAAATAAATAAATAACAAATGCACTAGTCGTCACTACGATTTTCGAAGGTTCCCCTCGATTTCTCTGGGAAATTACCAAATTGCTTACGATGTAGGTAAGTTGAAGAAAAATATTCAAATAAAATTTGTAGGCACTGTTTCAATCTAGCCTTAAGGGACCGTAGTCTTGCCTTAGAGAGTTAAGTCTGAGGTTCCAAACTGTGTTTGTTTTTTGTACGTTTACGTTCGTATGTTTTTGTTATGTATACGTTGTGAATCTACCTTAAGCCCTAATATAATTTCTTGGACATTGCAAACCTTTTTTTGTGTAGTGATACTATTACTATTTTGCTCGTATTGTTTCTAACCTAGTTTAAAGTTATTTATGTGTATGTTAGCATGTATTTAATTAAGAATAAAAGTATTTAGTACAGTTACTAATCTATATATTAATACGTGAAGCAATTGAAATTTCGCACACTTATAGTTTATATACAGAAGGAGTACAGAATGACAATATTTTTTTAATATTATGCATAATTATGTTAAAGTTACCTTGGCTGGCACCGACTCCAAAAGTAACAATAATTGTACCTATATTTTTTCTTAATAAAGTTATTGTCTGTATAAGTCTAACGCTTATTTTTTACTTTTTAGTGCAATTTTATCAGTCAAATTTTTTGGAGTCGGTTTTTTTTTTTGTTAAAATTTTTGTTTATTTTTTGCTTTTTAGTGATTCGTTTCGATCTATTTATTAAAAGCGAATATGGGTAGACCTACTAAACACGCTGCTCGTATGAGACAGCGCCGTTTAAATGAGACAAGCGAAGAAAACGAGAAACGCCTATCTCAAAGTAGGAAATCAAAAACTGAGTTCCGGTGCCTGTCTTCTTTTGCTTCGTCATAGTCGCTTAACTATCTTAATCGAGATATTTTATCGCCACCCGTGAAATACTTATCATTGAGGAGTTCCGATGGCAATCTGTGGTCTTTTTCATCAGTTACACTTCATCAAATGATACTTTCTGAATGCAAATGCTTGACTTATTTCTGAAAATACCAAAATCGCGATAGGTATGCCTACAATATTCGAGGAGTTCCCTCAATTCCTCAAGGACCCCATCATCAGAACTGGACCAAATTAAAATGGGACCACACGGGAAGCACCAGCTTTCAAATAAAGAAAGAATCATCAAAATCGGTTCACTCAGTCGAAAGTTCTGAGGTAACAAACATAAAAAAAAAAAAAAAATACAGTCGAATTGATAACCTCCTCCTTTTTTTGAAGTCGGTTAAAAAATAAATTAAATCAATAAAACAAACATTACTCTATGAAAAAAAGCGTTGGTATTGAAAGATATTGGGTCATTTGTATAAACAAAGAATAAGGTCCGAATAGTAATATTTAAAAAAAAAATAACTTTACTGAAAATATGAAACGACGTCGACGTCAAACATGGATGCGAGTAATCCTATCCAAGCAAAGTTTAAACGAAGGTCTTAGCTCTATCGGTCAAACAATCATAGCAGGCGATCAGTTGAACCATTCCAAGTATTAGTTAGCTTAACGGCGAGCGCAGTTAGGTACTACGTAAGAGTAAATACGAGATCGTAACCATTAAACAGGATTTTTTTTTTACTAGTGCGCAAATTTTCTGAAGCTTCTCAGAATCGGTAAGTAAACAACTTTCTCATAGTATCATGGGTTGAAATATGTCAAAAATTTTGAGACTCCGACTCTGAGAGTTCGCTAAAGTATGGGAAGCCCAAAAATTTATGACATATTTCAACCCATGTTACTATGAGAAAGTGGTTTACTTACCGATTCTGAGTCGCTCCACAAAATTTGCGCACTGATAAAAAAAATATCCTGTATATTTAAATTGCATAAGATTGTTTTAAGAAAAAATATCTCTTTAACCGTTATGATTAAAATGCGATCCAAAATGGGTCTCCTAGTGATCACGGACCCTGTAAACCTTTTGAAACGTTATGATAACATCTACTATTAGTATTTAAAGAAAAGTAGATTCTTTTAAAATTTGATATATAATAATTACCTACCTACTATTAAAAAGAATAAACATCTTAAAATAACGGAACACAACAGTGCTGCCAACATTGTTATCATGGTGACAGACGTTCCCGAGATGGTGACAGTTCGTATAGAACAAGACCCACCATCATCCACCAAGCAATATCTTATCAAATTTCCGTAACAGATAACACAATATAATGCAGTCTGCGTGATTAATAGGCGAGGCGACACTAAGGTAAGCTATTGTGTGCACAGCAACCGGCGCGCTACAAATCCATTTTAGTGATGAAATTTAATATCCTGATTCGCTCAGCTTCGGTTTCAGCCTTAAATAGGACGGGGCCAGACGTGCGCGAGGAATGAGACAGTGGCGACGTTATCACATAAAAACGTGACTGTACCAGTGTTTTGTTTTTCATTTGTTTTCATTTTAGACATTTTTTTTCATTTTAGACATTTTTTTTCCAAAGTTGTATCGATTGGAATTGTTGAAAGATTGTATAGTATTTGAACCTGGCGAGCTTGATGGCGCAGTGGTTAACGCGCCCGGTGTGCGTGCGAGTGCTTAGGTTAAGCAACTTTCGCAAAGGCCGGTCATCGGATGGGTGACCAAAAATTTTTCATCTAGAGCTTCTCCGTGCTTCAGAAGGCACAAAAACCGTTGTTTCCGGCTGCATTAGCAGTCGTTGCGAACCGGCACCGAACCGCACTGGGCCCACGTGGTGGATTATGACCCGTTCTCCCTATCTATCCATAGGGATGGCTCGTACCCTTAGCAGTGGGGACATACAAATGAGTTGATGATGATGATGATGTTGATGACGATGATAGGATAAATGATACGATAACATCATGGTATAATAAACATGTAACAATATAAACGCACATCCGGAAAAGATTTTGTAAAGAACTGCCCACATGTTAATTTAGAAAATAGCCTTGTTTAACGTTCTCATTTCGCAAGTCCTGCGTTCGATCCCATGGGGGAAACATGTATTCGATTTGGTTGATATAAATGTACGCAGTTTGGCTTGCTTTAAGCCCGCCTGGCTAGCTATCACTAATATTATTACTTTATATAGCATTTTATTATCATATATTTATTAATAAACCAGCTGCGCAGCGCCGCCGATAGGCAGCACTGGCAGGGTCGCCATGCAATGTGGGGACCGGGAGACGCTTTAAATGAAACGAGTGTAGTCTTTGATGTGTGATTTACTACTAATTCAATAATGCCTAGCGGTACAACAAGAGGCTAGTGACTTATGAGTGTAGTGTAGTGTATGTAGTGTATGCACTACAGCAGCACTGTTGTGTTCTGTCTGTCAGAGATAAGACAGTAAATTTCCCTATAGTTTCTATTGTCACAGACCATTAGGTGAGATCAAGGCCCTGCTCATCCCTTACCCAAATTAATACCTACTAAAAATTAAGTTGTAAAAAGAGTTTCATTTTCTTTTATGATTAATAATTATTTATCGTATCTGCCATTAAAAGTTACATTCAACTCAATAGAACAAGAGCGAACGTGCGCAGAAAATGCCAGTTGGACGCCGGTCCTACAAGGCGTTGGAGCACGTTTTAATTTTCCGGCTTTCAATACAATATACAGTGTCCTACTCACCAACAAAAAAGGCTCTGACAATACGATATTATGCCTACCGACAACACAGCAACCTACTTGAATGAACGCAGGTGGTCTATTTTTCAAAAATAGTTTTATATTTTTTTTTACACTGGAAAACTTTGATTTCAGTTCATCTCAACTGATGATAGGTAACGATAAAGCAGAAGGTCCTGGAAATTTCATTGACTGTCGAAACACAACAAGGATTGCCTTGTTGTGTTTCGACTAACTTTGACGTAATTGCGACCAACTTAGATAAGACTACCCGCTGACACTCGAAGCCAGGCTTGACACTGAGAAGAGGTGCAACCACTAAACCTATGAAGCTATAACCTGAATAAAAAATAAACAAGTTATTTTATTATGTTTCTTAAAATATAGAGACAGCAAAAGCCGAAGTTCTGCCTTCACAGGCGCCCTTGGACATGACTGAAGAACCTGGGATAGCATGGGGACACCCTCTCGTGATCTCAACTCGTAGAAATCATCCAGGTTTGATCGATTACAATGCCTGACTCTGTTTCTTGCCGTCCATAAAGCCTGTAAAGAGCAAAGCGGAATACAGTCCACAAAAATAAACTATCTTCTAATGTCCAAGTCATTTTCATCAATTATATGTAGGAAAACATTTAAGTTCAGTTCAACATGTATAGTTTGTGTGTGTGTTGAGCCGAGCACTAGTCTGTAAAGCACAATAAACTTTACAAACTTTCGAGTTTAACTGATGGTTTTTGATTACTAATAATTAAGTTGAACTTAGTACATACCGTTTTTATTAAATTATTTATTTAGGACCACAAAACATAACAAAAACCTTTCCAGCTATAATACAAATAAAGTTCGAATCACAGAAATAGATATTTTCTGTGGTACGAATATAACTAAGTTAAGCATGGACGAAATCTAGGTTTAATTTTTTGTCACCGTCCGGTTACCGATAGAACATAGAGTAGCTTAACATTTACGATTATGGCAAAAACTTCAGACCGTTATGCCACAAGACGAAAATAGAAGCGTTTGAAAATAATTTAACTACTAATGAGGAATTTACTGAGACTGCCAGCATGTAATCATTCAATTTGTTTTCTTAAAAATAACTTAAATAAAATACTTATAAAGAGCTGAACTCTTTTAAAAACTTCATACCATGTCTTTTACAGATTCGACCTTCCCTAATAGGGCAGCGAGCGGCCAGCATTTAAAAAGCGAACTCTTTCGTTCGGCGGTCGGTCGCTCGGGCCGAAAAGAACAAAGTTTTTCTTTTTTTTTGGATGTCAATAAAAATAAATAGGTACCTGGTGGAGTGCGGCCGCTGTTAGGCGTTAAATTGAACGGCGCCGCGGCTATAAAACCTAATTGAGTGTATGCCCATTAGGGGAGAGGGACTCGTCGTGGCCCACCACGATTGACAACCAACTTTTTCAGAATACACACACTGAGCTATTTGCTTTTGTGCCAGTTGCTTTTTGGATTGGTATCTTGAATTTCTCTGAACCTTTCACTTATTAATGCTAACTTTTAAGACCTAGTTATGCTAGTTCTCCATGAACTCAAGTTTTAGGTATCTCTTATGCTATATTAGGTGACAGTTTTATTCTGGCGACTGGCACTTTACTGATAAATAAAACTTTAGAAGTTGTGGGTGGACATTGACTTTAGACTTTTTTAACAATTCTAATACATCATAATTAAAGACTACTGAAGGATTATTATTGATGACCTCCTTGGTAGAGTGGTTTCTACACCGATTTTCATGGTGTCGCCATCTCTGAGGTCCCGGGTTCGATCCCCGGTCGGGTCAATTTAGAAATTATTGTTTTTTAAATTGTCTCGGGTCTGGGTGTTTTCTATGTATAATAACTATGTATTTAAGTATTTTAAGTATGTTTATCCGTTATCTAGTAACCATTTAAGGAGTTTCATAACGAAGCTTCTCTTGGGCTAAATAATTGGTGTGAGTGTAGTAAAAGAAAGTTTAAGATTATGTTAAGTTCTTAATGTTATACTCATTTTTATACTTATAAAACCTAAGAACTAGCTTTGCCTATATGTATATTATTATGATTGTTAAACAGACATGCATTTAAGCGAACTCGTCCATACTGTATCTTGTTTTCTCCTCTTAGCATAATTAAACGGAAAAGTGATGCCTTCTCGTTTCAGCTATCTACAGTATTCACTTAAACGGGAACACTGTAACAATGTGCGAAAAGGATAAGCAAAACTAAGTGATCAACAGCTTACCCAGGATAAAACAGCAATTAATCTGTGGCGATCTGAACGAGACCTTAGCATCAAGGGATTACACGCCGATTAGCGATGGTCGCGAGGATGCGGTCAATCCTCCGGATTGCAGATTGCCCCAGTCCTCGATTAAACGTGGCTCTCGGAGCGTTGGCTCCCACTATCAGATAACTGTTACTTTCGCGAGGAGGCACAAATTGTTTTTTTTTCTCATGTTCACTTAACGGCCAGCACTGAAATCAAATAGTTGGATATAGAAAAAGATATATGAAATAAGGTTAGTATAGTCAACCGATGCCGGATTCCAGTCTGCTAGTTTGAAACTATGATGGTAGTTGTTTGTTTTAATTACTGTATGTACCACTTTGTAAACCTAACAATAAAAAAAATGTAGGATAGTGGCACCATTCGACAGCAACCAGTGACGTTTATGATTATGATTATTTACATATAATTTCACGCAAATATTGTTGCAAACAAATTACAATGTGAAAAAAGACAAAGTGTTGAAAAAATTCTACGATCGGGATGTGAACCCGCCCCCTATGACATGCCGGGTCAGGTGCACTGCCAAATATGCTATCGTGGCTCAATCCAAGTCACCGAAATTAATCAACACTATCTACTTTTACTTTATAAGCCAAAGGACATACAATGTCGACAACTACGTCATCAACATCCGATCTTAATATTTTTACAAATATTGAAAGATCAGTTAAGAATTAGGCAACCTATATTTATGATTATTTACATATAATTTTACGCAATCAATAGTGTTGCGAACAAATTACAATTTGAAAAAAGACAAACACTTAGTCTTTTTTCAAACAGTGACACTTGTTTCTTTTAATCGACATTTGTTTCTTTTAATTATAAAAAAAGGGTTCAGCAACTGATTTTAGTCTTTAACAACCATTGAATATGGTCTATATTAAATATGGTCTTAAGTTTTACGGGACGACAGCTAGAAAGCAGGTTATATATAACCTGCTTTCTAGCTGTCGTCCCGTAAAACTTCAATGAAAATCTATGTTATTTTTTGGCGAAGTAAACTGTGTCGAACACTACCCACTACCCTACGTATTATTCTTTAGGTAAGCAGATTTTAAAAAATCTTGTCATCTGGCTGCCGTCAAGTCGTATGTAAGTTGAAAATGAAAATGAAAAATGATTTATTTTCTTTCCAATGTGGGTTACAAGTATATGCTAATTCATGGGTGTAACAAAAATTGGTGCTGGTACCTAGTGTGTGAGAGACTGGAGTCTCAAATAGGTACCCTAAGATACCCGTAATATCAATCTCCAGGGCTCCACCCCCAAGTCAGTTTCATACTATAAGCTTGGTCATACTATAAAGTTATAACATAAGGTCATATACAGGATAAACCGATGTTGAGTAAAACAACATAACATAAAAAACTAAACAATGAGACTTTAGAAGCGAGGAATGTGTGCTTGGAATTAATGAACTACGAGCCAGTATAGTGTACTTAACTGAACATGCTTTTATTTTACTTTATTTTAAATTTTATTATTATGTGTCATAATATACATATCTCAATTACAAATAAGTATTATATTTATTTTATTTATTTTACTAAGGTAATGTAGCATTATGTATTTTGTATAGTTAGGTTTAGGTTGATGGTTAGTAAGATTAGATAAAAGTAAGTTTAAGTTAAGTAGCTCCATATAACCACACATTTAACAGGCATTTGCCAGTCAAAGTCCTACGCAGTAATCCAGTCTACGGAGATATGCGAAACCGGCTTCTTAAAAATATCACTTATTCTCGCAGGAAAACATTTCATGAATTTCCCTAGCTATTCGTACAAGAAGTTTGGAATGAAGTAAGAAAAGCAGAAACTTTTCCTCCTCTTTGGGTGCAAATAATGAAGGATTTGAGAATATGAATGTTGGTGGCGTTGTTTGCTTTATTAACGCAGAATGTGGAAAGCAGAATGGTTCCAAAACAATGCAATTGTTTTCTCAAGTATACGTTTGGATAGAATACAGTGTTTCATTTGAATGCAACTGTATTGTATTATAATCATCATCATGCAACCACCCACTGCTGGGTATGGTCCTATTTTAGCTCGCATTATAGTCTGATGTTCTTTTTTATTCAGAAGTTAATGCATTAGGCATAGGTACAACTGCTTTGAGGGAGACGCAAGGAATCTCTTCTCTACCTCACGTTCTATTAGAACTCCTGTGCCTCTCACGTACCGCCAGTGTGATTCACCATTAGCTGGGGTATTATTTGGTGCTCACCCCAGCAGATTCTTCGTGGTCCTTTGCCAGCTTTCTTTTGGTTCTACCCATGACGTATACGAGTATATACAGAGAAAAAAACTTGACAAATAAATAAACTACTAATCGTATATTAGAAGGAGGCAAACGAGCAGGCGGGTCACCTGATGGGAAGCAATCACTGCCGCCCATTGACACCCGCAAAACCAAAGGAATCGCAGATGTGTTGCCGGCCTTCAAGGAAGGAATAGGCTCGTTTCTTGAAGATCCCTAAGTCGTAATGGTCCAGAAATATCGCCGCTGAGAGCTGGTTCCACAGCACTGTAGTTCGTGGTAAAAAATTACGTGAGAAACGCACAGTAGTAGATCGCCATCCATCAAGATGGTGTGGATGGAAAGAAAGTCGAAGTAAAAAAAGGAAATCAAAGTAAAAAAGCAATAGCTATATATACTGTCCCACAGCTGGGCAAAGGTACCCATCATTCATATGAATTCATTGCTACAATTGATGGGTATTAGCGTAATCACCCACCACGCTTGCCAAATGCGAGTAGGAGATTACTAACCCAAAAAAGATTTTCCCTGATCTGGGAATGAACCGAGGACCTCCAGATATCGGGAAGAGTGCGTTGCCACTCTAACATCGAGGCATTAGGTATTAACATACTTCTTCTTCTTCTTTAACTTAAGAGCCACGCTCTTGTAAGTGTAGCATTTGTTTTCCATTAATCTCTATCTATTATTATCTATCTTAGTTGGCCTTAAATGTATATCTTAAAATAGCTCTGTTTTAATAACTTTAATTTATAGGTAAGTAACAAATAATATATAATTTATCCTAAAATATCAATAGTAAACTGCGTTGAAGCGTCCCATTTTATGAAATTCTGTTAAAGGTCAAGTGTTCAGTCGGTGGCCATGTTTTTGCATATACGTACATTGAGTGAGTTATTTAAAGCCAGAGTAGCGAGTACTAAGACTGACATAATATGTTTAATTATAAATGGGATTTGAAAACGACAAAAGTGTGGTGTGGTGGTGTTATTAAGTGAGCTCAAGATACGAAAACGATGCACTTTTGCATGCATGTTCGGACTTATGCGAATTCGCAAAATGAAATATTTTAGAGTAATAAGTTGTTTATTTGTTTTGGCACTTTAAATTTATATTGCTCAGAATTGTTGCATGGAGGAGGAGCATGCATTAATTGGCTCCTGAACAAGACTGTCTAATGTGTGTGTGTGTGTCTGTCTTGTGTTGAAATTATTTAATACGTACCTACATCACAATAACTTTTTAAATAAAGCCCTTTCTTTAATAGGGTAAGATTTGTGCCAATGCGAAGTATCAAAGCGATGCGCGAGAATAATATACTATAATACGATCGATCATTCAATTTTACATCGCAAGGAAAAGGGAGCAATCCTATTGGTAGACTTTTTACTCGCGCACCGCTTAGCTGATTCGCACAGCTCTGGTGGAAAAACACTCTTAATTTGTCCGTGTCTAGCATTAAAAAAACTGAAATTATAAAATAAAACATTATTTTTGCTGAGTTGTTCTCTGGAGCCCTAGTGCAAGTTTTTTTAAACAACTTATGTGATAATTGTAACGCTTCGTAGTTCATCGAAATTGAGTAATAGTTCTAAATAGCGAGTCTGCCTATTTATTATTAAAAACAACAAAAACAAAACAAAATGGAAAACAAAAACTTCAGGACTTTTTACCTGCCCACTGATATTTGCTAGAAAATTACTGAATCAATCCTTTAGCGGCCGCAGCGCTGCGTGCGCTATCGTATCCTGCCCGCGGCGCGGCGTGGCTGGAGAGGCCGAGTGCCGCGCCGAGTGTCCTCAGCCCGCGACACGTCTGAGGCCCGCCATCGGGGAAACGAGACACATAAACCGACCGGGTTTCAATATTCGAGAAGCGAGTCTCTTTTGTTATGAACAGTCACTTTTACTACGATGTGTGAGTTGAAATACTCTGTGCGTGAAACGCTAGCTACGGTTAAAAGCTCGTAGCAAGACTACGAATAGTAACTCTCATATCATAACGCGTCGTAGTTCATTGTTCATTGTTCGCGTGAGTATTTAGGCAGCGAGTTTATTTACACGAATACACGTCGAAATATTTATCATATTATTTTTATATTCCGTTGTCTGCCGTGAATACAAACATAATAGAATTGTAATTGTTTGGCGGCGCTGATCAGCGCTCACGCATTTCAAAGGTTAAAACCACCTAAAGTTTTGACTTATAAATCCATCCTTTTTGACCATAATTCATTGAAAATTCGATCAGATTGTAGTTTTTTAAACTACAAGCCAATCAGCACTCTAGTATTAAAAGGAATAAAAACAAAATAAGTTTAATTCTCAGTCGGACAGTCCAACCTATCTGTGTTTTTTGTTCCGCACAAATGCTTAGCATGTTAAGAGTGTTTGAGCCTCAGTTAACATTCCCCTACAGTGCCAAATATTCCTAAAATATGTGTTGGAGCTGGTTTTCCAGAGTTCTCTTTTTGTTAAACTTGAAACAAAATAAATGTCGTAGATAAACTGCATTTTCTATTTTTTTGTCGCAGGTAGCTAAATTATGTAATATACCAATCTTTTACGATGGTACGCCTCGGTGGCCGAGTGGAAAAGCGCTCGGCCCGATACCCGAAGGTCCCGGGTTCAATTCCCAGGTCGGGCAAAATGTGTTTCGAATTTTTTTGATGCATAGCCCGGGTTTGTGATCACCAACCCGCATTTGGCAAGCGTGGTGATTAAGCCATTACCCATCAATTGTAGTGATGACTTGATTTCAATGATGGAGGCCTTTGCCCAGCAGTGGGACAGTTATAGGCTGTATTCTTTTACGATGGTAGACATGGTATGCTGCTCAATATAGAAGTAAGCAAACAAGTCAGAAAAGAAGACAAGGCCAAACCGTCTAATAATTCCATATTCAAAAAATGAAATTATAAGATTTGTATTCGCAATACGCAGAGTTAGATGAAAACTATTATATTTATATTTGTGTAACAAATATATAAATTGAAACGAAACAACTTTTACGGATCTACTCGCGTTTATTTTACACATTACTATTTAATGTTTATCCTCCCTGTGACCACAGACCCTGCAAAGGGTTCGAAACGTCAGGATAAACATTTCAATGTGTAGTGTTCGGGTAAACTTTAGAAAATAATAAATATATAAATATTAAAAACTAAATATTTTTTTTGAAATGAAACAACTTTTACGGATCTACTCGCGTTTATTTTACACATTACTTATTTTATGTTTAATATTTTTTATAATAAATTCTGACCTTATGTTGCACCGCAGTCTGATGGAGGGCCTCCTACTTCTTGATGATGACTACCACCGTATTACACGTTATTCACGTACATTTATTAATTTACGGTTTTTTATAACAGAATTCGCAACAGTCCAAGCGCAGTTGTTGCGAGATTGCGTGTCCGCGAAAGGTTGTCTGTGTGTGGGTTGCTCGAGCGGTCATGTTTGATGCTTACTATGTGCAATCTCTTTATCTTGTAACATAAGTACCTATATTATATGCATCTCGCACATCGATGAAAGCGATTAAATAAGCCTTCGTACCGCGCACCGACCAACATGTAATCTACACCGATTTTAGCAAGGCATTTGATAGGGTAGACCACACTATTCTCTTACAAAAGCTTCCATACTGTGGCGTCGCTGGGAGTCTCCTGTCTTGGTGCAAGTCTTATCTCACTGGTCGGATGTTTAGGGTAGTACTGAGCGGTTTCTGTTCAAATGTGATCCTGGCAAAATTTGGCGTACCTCAGGGGTCTTATCTGGGTACAATATTTTTTAATATTTTTATAAATGACATTGCATTATCTTTTTGGCGCTCCTAATAATTCATGTTTGCAGATGACTTAAAGGTGATGAAATCAATAGTAACCGCCCATGATACTATCCTACTACAGGAAGATTTAAATTCTAGACATATTTAATAAGTGGTGTGTCGACAATCGTATGACTTTTCGTTTGAACGAAGATTCACTCGCAACAAAACCTCTCCTCCAGTGGCATATACAATTAATGATAAGGTTCTCGAAGAAGTGAGGACTACCTATAAAAACTTTGGAGTACATCTGGATGTTAAATTATAATTTCACATTCACATAGACAAAATAGTTACTCATGGTTTTAAGATGTTGGGTTTTGTTCTAAGAAGTACAAAGGACTTCAAAAGTCCCACTGCTATTTTAGCTATATATAATAGTCTCGTGAGGTCCGGACTAGAATACTGTAAGTAGTACTGTTTGGTCACCGCAATACGATATTCATATAAAACGCCTCAAAAGTGTTCAGAGAAGGTTTATGTGGCACCTGTCGTTTCGATTCTTCCTCGTTAAAAGTCTCACTTCCTACTTGAGTCGCCTTAAAAATTTTAACCCTAAACTTGGCAGAGTTTTCTTTTTGTGGAATTATAAATATTTTTTGTATAAAATGTGTTCTTTTTTCACCACTCGTATTTTTTGTAAGTTAAGTATCTCAAATAATCCACTATGCTAAGAATAGGGTTAAACTTAAGCCGCTAAGAGAAAGAAGACTCCTCCTAGATGACATTTTTCTTTATAGGTTGATGCGTCCTCAATTGTTTGAATCTCCTAGGACAAATCAATATTAACGCACCAAGAAAATTGCCACGCATCAGTATATTTAATCTATTTTCGGAGCAGCTCTCTAAGAGCAACTTGGGTCACCATTCAACACTTAGCCCCTTCTCACATTACGATACGCACAGGCGACCAGTATCATACTCGAGTATCGGAGACTAGTTGCTACGGAGTATCTCACATACATTTGAATGGGGACTCGCACAACTTTGATACCGGTATCCTACGCGTCCACGACTAGTCTCGCGATACCCGCCGTGCCGGTCGCCCGCGAGTCGCGTCTTCTTCGAGTATTGACAAAATGGCGGCGGAGCAAGACACTAATATTAAATTTGTGCAGGAAATTGAAAACTATCCTTGTCTATACAACTAAAAATTACCAGAATACAATTATCAAGATTCTTTCTTCGGCACTAACACACTCTCTAAATATTGTACTTTTTAAGAAGTGTTGTAGTAACAAGATGCATAAAAGACCCTATAGTATAATATAATAATGTCTTTTATAAGTCCTATATTATAATAATGTCTAACATTCGGTAAATCGCTAAGAATTTTTTATCGTCTTGTTGTAGTTCTTTTGTTGCCACAAAAGCTATACAATTTATGTTTCTTTCAAGGTAGGGATGAATCCAATATCGTATATCACAATCACAATCACAAGCGTAGGCAATAAACGATAAAGTTAATTCATTTTCAGTAGCGTAATGTACGATACACGGATCGCCAACTAGTATCCAACTAGTTTTCGACTCGAGTATCGTATCTTTTGGGTCTTGTAATGAGAGAAGGGGCTTAATAGGCTATAGCGACATTATAATGTTTTGTCACGATCCAACGCTGACATTGACATATTTCATCTAAGTGTCCACAAATTTAGAAAACTGATGTCCGACAGCTACTACGTGAACCCTACGTAATTCTTACTAGCATTTGAAACGAGTTGTATATTTTTTGCTCTTATTTATATTGTTAAGTTTGTTATTAATAATTACTTAGAAAATTGATGTAGTTTTTCCTTCTTTAAAATTCACACAAACTCTCCGAATTTGCATGCCGTGGCGGTCAATTATAGAAGGCTGTGCTTAGCATTTAAAATATTATTGTATGTTACATAGTTTCTATTTAATACAAGTTTTCGCTGACTGTCCTTAATAAATAAATGAGCACTGAAGCAAAGAACTCCAAATATTTCCAACTCCGAAACTTCCAAAAATTAAATCGATCTAACTCATCGAACAATAACAATAGTCTACGATTCATAATTTTAAATGAATAAGGAACGCACAAGGAAGAGTTACTTAACAGTAAAAACAATCACATACATCGTGGATCGTCAACACATACAAAACATACCAACATTGAATAAATATTATTTCCACTAGCAACCCTGTGCAGGGTAGTTCTTTATTACACCAAATATGATTGTGTCTGAGACGAATGCGTGGGGAGTGGAGTGTTCCCTTAACTACAGCCATTCCTGGGTACACTCCGCCAGCGCCGCGGGATATCATAACGCATATTTTACATTCACCCGCCTCACTTACATTTACACACAATGTTTAGTGACGTTTTCGAACGTTTCACTTGTTTTTTTTATTACGAAGGATGAACATATGGCTCTTATTACTATCGTGGTTTATGATTTGAGTTTCATTGAGTTATTTAATGGATTAATTAGCATGGTTAAAACACTAATTAGATTGAATAATCTATATAAATTACAAATTTGAATGATAAATATTATATTATAAAATATATACAATTCCTATAAAAATAAGATAATTATTATCTTTTAGATTGTCTTTTATCACATACTTTACATTATTATGACCACTATCCGATGGCTCTTAATGCTGTAGGAATGCACTTCGCAGTTCATGGCATAGATATTTGTAAAGGGATCTTTCTGGTTTTTAATGCATTGAAATTTAGTTACCGAATGTGAAGAAAATCATAATAATATCTTTATGGTATATATAAAACGCAGGCCTGCAGTAACAATAAGGTTACTTAGCTAAATATAATACATGAAATCTCTATATTCAATACAAACTTAAAACAAAGCAATTTTATCAAAGTCTACACGTAATTTTTACGATGGAGTCCTTGTACCGAAATAAAACAGCAAAAATAGTTCTAAATACTGTAAAACCGGTTTCTTTCAAAATTGGTCGTTGTTGTAGGCTATTAAGCCATAAGATTAAGCCATTACGGTATTCAAAATGTACTTACACCTTATTTGTTTTCATTTTTCGTCCATCGAAATATAGAAAACACATTTTCTATTTCCATAGCCATTTAGCACACCCAAAAATCCTAACAAGAAATTCCTATCTCTATTAAGCGCAGCCATTGGTCAGAGTATATCTTTTAATTTAAACACAGAAAATTTAGCTTCCAGTTTATTCTGCTGTGGTGGAGGCAGGTGCGGGCGGGCCGCGCTTGTAATTAACAAAACAAAAGCTTTTCACTACGTTAACAGTACTTGATGTTACTGCCTACGTAATTTTAAGAATCCGGAGATCTTTGCGGCGCACCAACTTCGAGCGCTTTGCATTTTTTTTATACGGCGACGAGATTAAACTGTGTTTTCTGGAGTGCGCCCGTAAATCACTTTAGTTACACAGTTTTCGTTGTTATTTCATTTGTTAATGTTGCGGTATGTCCTGATGTCTTTGTTATGAACGTTGTAAGTAGGGTTTTCCTTCTTTATTATTAAGTAAAGATATATTATAAGCGCCCTATTGCCGATCTCCAGCCTTTTTCATAAAGTACACCCCGATATTGGGTCATTTATCAAACAGGATAGATAAGGAAAGCTTATTGACATAATATTACAATCCAGCATTATAGATTCCAATTTGGAGAGCGATGTAGAGTTACCAGTTCTTATTTAAATTGAATTGCATAATTCAAAGCTCCGTTCAGTAGGTACAGCTTTAATCAAAGACAAGGCAAATTCAATAGTTATTATTGCACAGGAGTGTTCGCGTGGCATTATCCCATTAATCTTGTCAAACGAGAATGAAGTGGTCAGACACAACCCTCATTTCTCAACGCAACGTGGACTATTAATTACAATGAAATTTCCTATCTATGCAAATGAAACTCTACCACAAAAATATAGCTTGAATGAAAATTTATTCAAGATCATTCGAGATTTCGCAACTCATTTTTTCCCTAAGGACACCAACCCATCTAGAAAATGTGCCGAAAAAGGGCGGCAGACAAGTGGACTGCGGCACGGGCCTTAGATATATAGCAATGGAAAATTGAACAGTGCCATTTCAACAACTGACTTTTTTTTAGAGATTGTTAAATGTCGTTGTACATCATTTTTGTTTTTTTTTTTATAATTAGAGTTGACTAGGATTATTGTGTAATTGGTTTGGAGATAATTTCCACTAAAACTGTTGAAAGCCAAATGGGCTTGTCTGTCATTGAGAGAGAGAGAGAGAGAGAAACATTTATTGACCGCACACAGTAATATACATAAAACATAAGATTAAAAACAAACAAAAGGTCTGAACTACACAATATTATATTGTTTCACATTGGTATTTTTTTTGTCATTCTACTTGCATTCAACCGCTCTTTATGTCCAAACTGCATGCATGCTTCTTTCAATTCTTGTCTTTACATCTTATTTCAGACTTATAAAAGTTAAGTTACATACACTCAATATTTATTAGAAACATCTAATATTCCTAGGAAACTACACCATGCTAGTACCAAAAGATCTTAACCTACATTATGTAGCATTTACTATACATTGATAATGGAAAGGTTCCAGAGCGGAAACTCCAATTGTCAAATGGTATCTACGTAAAACAATGTGTCCGAAGTTACTTAATTCATTTTAATTCAATCTCGTATATGGGTCATATCAGGTTACTTATAAGTCACAAAGTCCGATGAACATCAAAGAACTGGCCGGCCAAAAGACTTACTCACGTAATATGATCTGACGCGTCCTTCCAAAATATACACACTCGTATTTATGTAATCCAGTGAGATAGAAAAAAATGCACGCCGGCTTCTATTTGACAAGGGGCGACCTTCCCGGCAGAAACTGACAAGTCAAATTTGATACTTTTGCTCCTTCAGATATAAAGATGGAATTATGATTTTATATATTAGGTATATTTTTTTTTTACCTTTCTATTAAATTTACGAAGTTAAGTGTTTGTTTTGGAAATTGCTCGTTTTCACGTTAATCGCGAGGAGTGGAGATGAATGACTGAAAATATTTTCAGTGTGTTGGTTTTAGAAATTTCCTGGTCCGTAATTTAGCGTTGTGTGTGTAGTTTAGTTTTGCTTTGAAAAGTAAATATATGAAAGAGCTGAAGCTGTGTTGGGGAAGGGTATTAGGTATGGGATCAAGCAGTTAAACAACGACTACCTAGTAGAATCGGACCTTTTGCAATCCAGGTGATTACTCTTCGAATATTGTACACCTACCGAGATATTGGTTCTTCCATTGTTGGTAAACTATTCTTATATTATTATAGTAAGTAAGTCATAATTTAACAATGTTCATCATGTTCATTTTTATAACCTAGACATATTTATTTTGCAAAGGGTTCGAAACGTCAGGATAAACATTATGTTATGTTATTTATTTATTTTTTATAAAAGAAGGAGGCAAACGAGCAGGCAGGTCACCTGATAGAGAGTGATTACCGCCGCTCATGGACACCCGCAAAACCAGAGGAATCGCAGACGCGTTGCCGGCCTTTAAGAAAGGAATAGGCTCGTTTCTTGAAGATCCCCAGGTCGTAACGGTCCGGAAATACCGCCGCTGAGAGCTAGTTCCACAAAACTGCAAAAACTGTTCACTGTTATATTTAAAATTAATGTATAAAATAAACGCGAGTAGATCCGTAAAAGTTGTTTCATTTCATATTTATTTTGTTACAATATTCCTAAGTAAAAATAAAACCAGTTTTAACCCTGCAAAGGGTTCAAAACGTCAGGATAAACATTATATAAGTAATGTGTAAAGTAAACGCGAGTAGATCCGTAAAAGTTGTTTCATTTCAAAACCAGTTTTATTAAACATTAGACTAAGAAATTTTTCGAAAATTTATTAAGAACGAAATAAAAGAAAAGTAGTTATTTTACGAATATTACAACTTTGGTATAGGCTTAGATAAGGTTGTGGCAGCTAGCCAAATGGATTCAGAACAATACCTACCACTCTTCAAACGAACCACGTTATGTACCTACCTAACTCCGTGAAATCTTACCCGGAACTAGGGGCTAACGCCGTCCGTAGCAAACAGAAGTAGTGGGTTATTTACAATAATATTTGAACAGACAAAGGTATCATTTGAAATAAAATTCTTACTTTAAAATAAATTTCTAAGTCTATGATGAATTTATAGTTAAGTATATCAGTCAAACCTCTGCGTGCCTACATTGCATACTATTTTGTATCATATACTTATCACAAAACACAATATGCGCAAATAAAATATGTCAATTATAAAAGATATATTTTTCATTTTTTCATCGTGTGTAATAAACATACAGATTGCCAATTTATCAATCTCTTGAAATGTAAATTTTCGTACGTTTTGTTAAATTACGTAGGTATGACATGGTGATCTAAAAACGATAAATGGCATTCCACTCACGTTTTTATTTATAAAGGATTTCTCTGTTGTTTTGAATGTTGCGATTGAAAAAGCGGTTTAACAAATTGTGCGGGTGGTGGCGGGTGTGTAACAGCCATTATTAATCGAAGGTTACAGCGATTTTTATAAAATAATTAAGAAAAAAACAACTTTTTTTAAAAGTGAGTAAAAGAAACTTATTTCAAATATTTTTGTGTGTTAATATATATATAGTGGTGGCTGGCAAGAGCTGGATGAGAGTAGCCGCGGATCGTGCTCAGTGGCGTGCACTTGGAGAGGCCTATGTCCAGCTGTGGACGTGTGTAGGCTGATGATGATGATGATGATGATGATATATATAAATTATGTTTTTTATGGACACGGACTCATTTTACCTCTGAAAAGGGGTGGTAATGTCTGCGACTCAATTTTAAAACTGTTGCAGAAAATATCGATCACTGATTTATTTAAATCTTATTTTATTTAAAAAAGGTGCTGATTTAAAAATTAACGCGAGGGCATTAATTAGAAATTTCTGAAATAATTATTTCAATGAATTATTTTCAATAATTAAAGGATCTTGCTTTAACTTAACTGTCAGTTATTCTATGTGATGAAATAACTGTTGCAAGCCAGCATTGATGAGTACTAAAATGAACATCGGCTTTACGACTGCCTTGCATCAAGCGAAGTAAATTCACAAAAGACGAGCATTTATCTCTGGATTTTGTTTAGAGTTTTATATCTACTTGTTTCGTGTATGGGGTGTACTACTTTAGCTCATGGAATGGCTCTGTCAAGCTTCAGACTTCGGATTTCATATAAATCGCCGGTAGAAAAATATCTACAATGTAATTTTGAAGCCTACGCCATTTTAATAAGCAAATGTAGACAAAAGTGAAACAAAAAATATAACGCGATTCCATTATATGACAGTGTCCTATCTGGTAGCGATAACTCACTCAACTTTTAGACATATAGATCTGGCAACACTGCGCCAGTGACAGTTTAATTTCATAAGGTAATGGGACTAATAGACGCGCTGATATCGAAAATTAATTAGGTTTCCCCACTCAGCGTTCATCAGTGACTCCCATTAAATGTAAACAAGCGCGCTCTATTACATTAAATTACAAATTAAAACAGTTGCAACGTGACCTCTCTCGACTCCGTGACATGCGTTATTCATTTTCGCATGCTGATTCCACAACTTATTCTCAGGTTGAAAGGTTTATTACGTTTATCAAGGAATTTAAACCCAATCAAATTAGTCATCATCATCATCATCATCTCAGCCAATAGACGTCCACTGCTGGACAAAGGCCTCCCCCAAGGATCTCAACAACGACCGGTTTTGTGCTTCTCGCATCCAGCGGCTTCCCGCGACCTTCACCAGATCGTCAGTCCACCTTGTTGGAGGCCTGCCCACTGCGCTTTCCGGTACGCGGTCGCCACTTAGGACTATTCCGCCCCAGCGGCCATCAGTCCTGCGAGCAATGTGCCCTGCCCATTGCCACTTGAGCTTAGCAACTCTTCGGGCTATGTCGGTTACCTTTGTTCTTCTGTGGATCTCCTCATTTCTGATTCATAAAACTAATTAGTAAAAGGTATTATGTCATAGATACCTTCTTTATACCGGACGTTTCGAGCGAGTTACACCGTGGTCACGGCCTGACTCCTTTTTTTATTTTTTTGATGAGAGTTTGCTGATTGCCTCAAACGGCATTTTCAACTTCACGGGGTTTTTGGGGGCGGCGAGAAACTTAAAGGGTTCCTCAAGCCGTATGAAACGAATCACCTTCGGAAGTTTTCTAGAGGGAACGGCATCACGCACTAGTGCGTGTCCCTCGGCCCTATTAGATCTCCGAGGGGTTTGGATCAGATCGGGGGCTGACTCCATTATTATATTTGTCAATAGCTCGAAGGATTAGCAAGCTGAAGGGGAAGTGGGCTTGTTATATTAGCCGCAGAACTAATAACAGCTGTGGTAGACGTGTACTAAAGTACCGCAACTCGGTGTATGTAGTTAGTAACCGGCCTACGTTGTCCCACAGCTGGGCGAAGGCCACCGTCATTGACTGTCATCATCATCGCTGCAATTAAGAAATGTTTCAAAAAAGCGACGCTCTATGAAATGAAATGAAAAATGAAAACAAATGCAGTGCGACTTCGCTTGAGTAGGTGGCATGAGTTATTCATATTCACATGCTGATTCCATTACTTATTCTCAGCTTGTGCAAGCTTTATATAGCTATGATAATGTTTTGTTGATTATCTCGGTAACGAGCCTGTAGTTTTGGACCAAATTTGGTGAGCATGCTCAGTGTGATGTATAGATGCTCCCCTTAAACGCGAAATATGCGAAGCTCGAAAAAATTCACACATATTTTGACTGACATGAGAATTGAATGAGCCCATAAAGTCTATATTATTTATTTGGTTTTTTGGACTACCACACTAAAAACAATAAGATAATTATAACATTTTTATTTAAATTATTTATTACCTACTCGCTTATAATTTGTTACATTTATGTATGATATAAAAGATGATTAGGAAAAGTCCAAGTTTGAAACGAAATAAATTATCTCAAACATTATAAAAAAAAAGTTTAATGGTTTCCCCCCATAAATTGTACCTTTAGATGACTTTCACGAACACAGCCACAACTGACACAACAATCACTTTGGACGAGGCTCGATCCGTAACGATTTTCAATTCTATCTAACTTTCGAAGTTTATAATGCGAACATTTGTCAGCGCAAAGGTACTACGGTGACAGGTGCGGAGCGAGCTACAATGTAATTACACGAACAAAGGCAAACACCCTCTATGGCCGCCTGTAAACAAGGAAACAAACTCCCCACCACCGTGCCGCCATAACAGGAAAAACGCGAAACAAGACAAACGCGCTCCTCTGGAATAACTAGACTTGTTCAAAGTCAATTCAGTTCTTTGCGTCAAATGAGTTCTTATACTAGATGGCGCTGTATTTGCATATACAGTTTCAGAATCGCCGCGGTGTTTGGAACAACTATGTTAATCTGAATTACAATTTAAGATTTCGTCTTCCCGACTCTACAAATACCATTACACACTCAGAGTTCAGACACACTTCATGCACACTAGCATAGGCACGAGATACAGTACTTGTAAAACATTACTACGAAGACCCCTATAGCACTAAGATACTCCTAAGACAGCACACGCGCACTATAGTTAGAAATCTATCTATAGGTAGTTATTTTAAAATCTTTAAAAGTACGTCATGTTTACATTTACCCTGTTACTTGACTTAAGCTGAGAAATATAATAAAACACTAAACATGACGTGACTCTAAGCTGATGTTAATAAAGTTATATTATTTACATCTGCTTATCGATAAAGAGATAAAATCACAAACATTTTCTTTTTTTTTTGATTTTCTTATACAAAAATAAGCGCTAGCGTTAGCTATGTGGTGGACCAAGGCTACTTTTTATATAAGCGACGTCCTTATCCGGTTTTCCTTTAGTAACGAGCAGACAGATAAAAAGAGTTACAAAGTACGGACACGTTGGTAATTTAACAAGCAGAAACGCGGCGAAATCAAAGGAAGAATTTCCCTCAAACGTCCCGCTCGTTCCCTTAATCATTTTGTCACTTTCCGAATGTCGAAGGGATCGCTTTACGACGGTTAAGTACGTAAGGAAATTCGATTAGCCATCGATTAGCCTCTGCTTACTCGTAATTGCCAAAACAAGACGTCAACAGTGATTAAGAGGGACCTGTATTATGTACCCTAATTGACGTGGTTACAATAGCCCATTTGCCGCCTTTAGTAAACCACGATCGAGTTTCGTCAAGTTTTTGCACTCTCATCGATCCTAAATACGGCAGTTTTGGTGAACCATAATAGTTGGAAACATGTTTGGGTGGAGGAATGACATACTAAGAATTAGTAAATGCATATTATACTTTACTGAGACTGAGGAGCTCAATGGCGCAATGGGTTAGCGCGCCAGGTCTGCGATTGCTTAGGTTCATCAGCTTACCCAAAGGCCGATCATCGGATGGATGCCCAAAAATGTATCATCTCGAGCTCCTCTGTGCTTCAGAAGGCACGTAAAGCCGTTGGTCCCATTAGCAGTCGTTAAGACCACTGGGCCCGCGTGGTGGTTTATGGCCCGTTCTCCCTATCCATCCATAGGGAAGCCTCGTGCTCCAGCAGTGAGGTCATAAAATGAGCTGGTAAAGATGATAAAAGATGCCCTATTCAAATCGTTTAATTGCAATACTACCATTACGCTACTATTTTGTAGGTTTAATAGCTCGCTACAAAACAATAAAGACAAATGTTAACGAGTTCTCGAGATCGCAAACTTGAGAGTTTCAGACCCAACTTTGCTTTTATATTACATTGAAAGTTTCCTAATTTACTTTTCTTGTGTACAAACTGCAACATCTACAGATGTCTTTAAGAATGACCAGCTTTATTTACTCTAAGATTGTTGTCCTTAAACTGTCAATGGTAGTGTTTTCAAATATAATAATAATGATAAAGACGTACTACTTAATATTTAAGAATACGAAGAATTCGGCTATTCAAAATCATTAAAAGTAAGGGCGTTGTAATTTTATGATTGTATAGTGCCTTATTAAAGACTTTATCTATCTATCTAGCTATCAGTCCAAGCTTCACAGCTCCCCATAAAATTTGCTGTTGTTATTATGTGGCTATAACACAATATTGTGAACGCCCCGATGGCGCGCGGCACCGCAACAGATCGCTCTAATGAGAAAAGTTACTCTGTGTGTCTCAAACAATGGCAGCTCCCAACAATTCCATGACACTGGACAATCAATTCAAAAGCTTTTTACCCTACTTCCAACTTTCTTGTTTTCACACCCGGGCTTTTTTAAATTTGGACGAGAATAAATTATCGCCTGTCTTAGACTGTAGCGCGTTAGACGCGCGCTCATTTGAACACAGACATTAAATAAATAATGGCACGAGAGTCCAGCCTCCACTATAATTTAATGTAAACTGTATTCAATACATAAGACCAAGTTTTGTTAAAGATAACAATGACATATTGATAGAAAATATTATTGAAATTTGACTAAAATACGTTTTAATTTATGAAGAAAACCGCTATCTCTATTACTCATAGCATATGAGATAGCAAAATAAGAAGTTCTTATTTGTAACTCTAGCACTATCTAAGATGAAAACTTTTGATAATAGGTTGTAAAAGGAATTATCTTTTACCAGTCGAAAGAGGAAATGTTTCGAACAAATTAAAAACAACACATTCAACTACAAACCTCTGCTCGAATTGTTGTTCCCGTGACTAAAATACAAATAATAAATTATAAATGTGTTATGGACGCTACGAAGAATGTGCAGAGCTGGCATTGGCCGGGCAATGTCTACTTTGCACAGATCTCCAGGGCAAAGTTAGCTAGTATCGATTAGCGAATCGTGCCTGGTTTACTGTCAACATTCTTGAATCAGGCAGCCAGCGCTGCAGCGGTGGGCCATGTCCGATTGTTTCATTTGCGAACCTTATCCAAATTACGCTACCAATTCAATTCAAGGATGCTGAAAGATATTTTTTTTATTTTTGGCGTGGACTTTTCAACTTGTTCTTATTGAAGTTTTTAGAATTCAGGAACAAAATGTTAAGTAAGTTATTTATATATCATCATCATCATCATCATCGGCCTATATTAGTCCACTGCTGGACATAGGCCTCCCCTAATGAGCGCCATAGCGCCCTGTCCTTGGCTTGACGCATCCAGCATCTGCCTGTTTATATATAGTTAACTAATAATTCGTTGAATTAATTTATAGACATATAGTATAGTAATAATTTAAATAATGGGATCATCACTTCTAACGATACCCAATAGTTATAATAACATACAGACACTCGTAACTTTAAAAGTGTTTGATAGTAAGTAAATAATGTATAACAACCACTTAACGATAAAATTCTCGGTCCTCAAATAATCTTCTCCTTCTCTGTCCCTCCCATACATCTGGTTTTGTTAATTCTTTTTTTCACATTCAATCCATTCTCCTGTGGAACGCGCTGCCTCTCGAAATCAGGATGGCTACGAGTCGTGACGCTTTTAAAAACAAAGTCCGCGAGCTCTTGTTTGATAGAATCATGGCTGAATCATCTCAATAACGTCCTACTAAAATTGTGTATTTTATGTATGTTTATTTATTGTAGTTTACGTATTTACAATACACATACATGTTTATGTGGATATAATATTTATGCATGTATTATATACTTACATTTAAATTATTTATAATATATCTTGATTGCACCTACCAATGTTATCTCAGCACTACCCTACGGTTGACTGGTAGAGAATGTCTCAGGCATTAAGTCCGCCATGTAATATTTATGTTGCAAAAGTTTAAATAAATAAATAAAAGTAATACTTAACTATAGCAAAAACACGCATCTATAACCCCAAAAGAAACCTCTTTTAGCCGTCCGTCGTTTGTAGAAATAAAAAAAAACGAAATGAAGAACCAAAAGCCAGGTGAGAATCATTCGCCAGAGCTCGCCAGACCAGAAGGGCGGCGAAATTCTAAAACATACTCACGTACCTCATTTCCTTAGTAATGGGGTTATATTCCGCAGCACAATTTTCAATTTCCTAACCTCTTTCTGCATTATATCCGTTTTTTCAGAGCGGACAAAACTTTTGAGACATCTTCTGTGTTACGTTTCGTTTTCTAGTTGTTACTTGGAGTGTGTTTTTGCTAGTATTGTCTTGTGAAAACGAGACGATATAATTTTATGAAAGTAGTTGTTATTATATTCTAAAAAGGTTTGCGTTTTTTTTAGAACTTTGCTACACACATACAATTTGTTACGCTTACTATTACAAAATATTCATAAACTAGAATCTACAAATGTAAAGATAATTATTGTTATTCGAAATCTCTCTATGAAATTTTTACATTATGTGAAACCACTTGTGACATGTTTGTTTTAGTTATATATTTGCATATATTTTTTTTTTAATCGTTAATAAACATATTTTTCTAAGAAGTGTTAGGTACATCCTCATTGTTACAATTTTTTTAAATAAATAATTATAGCAATTATTAATCTCTGTATGTGATTTTTCTATAGTGCGGTAGTAGAAAATATAATGTATGTCCATGCCATAAATAAATACTGAGAACAAATGAAATCGTAAGTTGAATCAATGGGGAAATGAACACAAAATGCAGAGTAAAATTAATGCTACATTTGCATGAATCGTAACATTATTTACCATTTTTTGTTGTTCACATCAATCTTACTGAGTAAATACCGTAAGTTGTTTGTTGTAGGAAATTAGATTCTTCATCAGTTAAACAAAGAACTAATAAAGAGGTGCATCTTTAAAAGTTAAGAATCTGATCTGGTTTACTCTTGTTTCCTCATTAATAAAGAAGTTTTGTCTTTGCTTAATTTTAGTTGTATAAAAGTATGTGATAGATATCGATTTGCTGTACTTGATCGCTGAACAGCAAAGAATCAACACAAAAAAGTCCCAAAAGTAAATATAAGTAATGTTTTCTATGCAATTTTGTGGATTATTAAGTGTTAAGTGTTTATTAATTTATATTCTCTTATAGAGTTCAATGATTTGAGGGGAATATAATTTAACAATCAACATCTATAATCACTAATTATAATTCATCATCATCATCATCATCTCAGACGTTTTCTTCGTCTTAATTATAATTATCAACGATTATCAACCAATCAAAATTTTTTTCTACAATAAACGCAAATGTGTAAATCAAACCAAACCATTTAGGTACGAATAAAAAAAACTATCAAACAAAGACCAGCCGCCGAAGAAGCTTGTTAAGATATAAGTAACGAATCTCTCCCAAGTTTCTCCTCCAGATCCTTGGGTGGAAATGTCTGAGATCTTCATATAAATGGGAAACGTAACGTCGTCGGATCTCGGAGTCAATCAATCGCGGCATCCGCGTGTGTAGCGGCAAATCGAAAAAATCTCCAAAATGTCTCTGATTTACTCGACGGGGATAAAGAAAGTGTCGTAAACACAAGCCGAGATACGGCAGTGTAAAATTATTGCTCGGGATTTTACCCAGCGTACAGTCGGCTCGAATCAACGGGATCTTTGTTTGCAATACTCGTGATACCCTGTAGACGACTCTCCCAGTGAATGGCGTCGTAAACTGAATAGCGTTCGGAGTTGTTTTTTCTGTTATTAATAAAAACACATTACTTTCTTTGTAAGGATTTTAAGTTTTTATGTATGTATGCTTTTTTACTCAAATGGACCCAACCATTTGTTTAATAACGTATATAAATGAAAATATAGTAACATTTTTTATGTTAAAATCTAGCTATCCCTTCTAGAGATAAGTTCACCTATGTTTATGTCCCGTGTAACGTTTTAATGTAATTATTTTTGCAATAAAAGATTAATGTAAGCATCCACAATTAGTTTCATAAATGACGGTATTTTTATTACCATAGGAGTCATTTTTAGAGTACACGAAGGCAGGTGGATTTTAAACATAACATATCAAGAGCTATTGCTCAGCTGTGAGACATTTCATAACTATAAAAACATCGTCTAGTATACCTGGATGGTATATTTTTTAAATCATTAGTGACAAGATTTCAAAATTTACATGCCCACCTTAAACACGATATAATTTTAGCACAGATGTTGACGGCTGCATTATTCCAGTTAGGAGAATGCGTCAACCCGTGTCAAGCAACCTTTCAATTTAATATCTTGTTGTCATTAAGAAGCGACTGCCCAATAACTAAAATAGATATAGATTTACTGTTCATTCATACCCATTACACAATGAACAGACTTTATATTCAAACTGCTTTGTGTACTTTAAATGATACAATTGTGAGTGATGAAGTTGATTAGGAAAAATAATAATAAATTTTGTTCGTCCACAACTTTGATTGTTGAAATACCAGTGTATAGATTAAACAAGAAAATAAATAAATTTTTACGTTTATGATGACGGACGTAACTCCGAATAAACTGAAATTTTCAATGCATACGATTAAAAATAATAATCTGTAAGTTCATACTAACACTATACTAAGAAAATTTTTATTATTCAAATTCAAATTCAAATTCAAAAATCATTTATTCAGTTTAGGCTACAAGTAGCTCTTATGAATGTCGCTATGCCATCGGTTCGTAAGTCTACTCTGGGCGGGAGATCTTGCACTGAGAAGAACCGGCAAGAAACTCAGCAAGTGTCCAGCTCTTTTCTCCCTTACAGCGTCAAAAAAAATAAAAATTGAAAAATGCCCTATCCTAGCAGGACACTTTCTGTTACAAATAAACACAAAAAAATATAAAAGACAACCACAACATGTAAAAAAAAGAAAAAAAAAAAAAAAAAAAAAAAAAAAAATTATATATCAAATTTACATCTGGTATAAGTTTCAATTTCCACAATGTCATACAGTACCACTACAGTACTCTAATAAAAGTCAAAAATTGTTTAAGAAAAACAAAGTCAAACTATAGTAATTAATACTAACAATAAGATAAGTATGCAAGAGCAGACCAGCCTCCACAGCGGCACCCGTTCACGAGTATGACATATGAATCAGCCATCGCTTCGCTCAACCATATTTTAGGGAACGTAACGACCCGACGCACACGCCACCACCGCAGAGACAATAAAGAGAGCATGACACACTCAAGATACTTTAAATAAAAACTTAATGATCTATTTAACGCAACGCTGTTTGTTATCTGTAGGACACTGTTCAAAACTATCATATCAGTATAAAAATTATATAAATTAATTTATTGATAACAAATTATTGACTGAAATCAAATTTATTATCTATTATTATTATTTCAGTTTTGGCAAAATACCTCTCGCCTATGGCGGTTAAGTCCGGCAATAGCACAGTCGGCCGGCTATTATTATTATTATTATACTGTTAGGTTTTCTTCTCAGGTATATTATCTTCCTCTACGGGCTTTTGCCAAGTATAGGAAGTTAATTGTGTTAGTATCGTCATGTGTAAAAGCTGAATGTTTATTAGAGAGTGTGAACTTAATTTATCTACTGGGATTCAGAAGACCAAAACTTTCGGACAACCCTGCATGTATTAAGAATTGCCGCCTTCTGCATGATAATGTATGTTCGTGGATGAATGTTTAGTGTTTTTAAACAATTATGTAAGGTAAGATGTATGACTCCAGTTGTTGTTGTTGTTGTTGTTGAGACTATTATAGGTACTATAATGACCGACTCGCCGACCGTATCGGGTTGTTGTACATTCGCCACAAAGTTAGTTTGCCACGTTTTTGTAACTCCATACATTGAAAGTAAATTCGCCACAGGTAGGTAAGGGTTATTGTAAATTCGCCACAAGTCTTCATAGTACATAATTTTTGCATAAAGTACCGGTAGCAAGGAAGGCTCGTTTTGAGCGCTCGAAATGAAAGGTAGTTATTTTATTCTAAAATTATTGATGTATATAGATATCCTACGAAAAAAATTTAAAACAAAGTAACCATAAATCACTTTTTAAAAAATTTATAAATAACGTTTTTACTTTACTTAGTTATGAAAACTGCGCTTTTATTCCTGTAAGATACACATTCGGCTTGGACACTTAAATAGAAATGTGTTTTAGATGAAAACGAAAAATAAATAAAGCGTAATTAACCAAAATTAAAGCTTTTATTCTCCAGAGATACACTTTCGGCTTGAACACCTACATAGAAATGATTTATAAATGAAAAAAAAATATATATTATTAGTGCACTAGATTCAATATTTTCAACATAAAGTACCAGGCTACCATAACTATGCAGGAGATTGCTTATTAATATAAAAGAATAATATAGTCTTGTAAATACATATACATATAGCAAAGATTATAATAAAATTCTTTTATATTAATAAGCAATCTCCTGCATAGTTATGGTAGCCTGGTACTTAATGTTAGAAATATTAAATGCAACATGTAGGTATATAAAAGATTGTTTGTGCCTGTGGTTCATACATACAAATTATTTATCTCCAGCAATTATTTTATACACAACAGTACCTAAAAGTGTATCTAAGAGGACAAATTGGTAGTCTGAATTATTTTAATTGCTGTGATTATGAAAAATTAATAAATAACGTTTTTACTTCACTTATTGTTTGATTTTTCTGCTGTCTGTATCGAAAATAAAAGTGTGGCGAATTTATTTTATAAAAATAGAACTGTGGCGAACTTACACATACTTTTTTCTGTGGCAAACTAACTTTGTGGCGAAGGTACAACAACCCACCGTATCGACTCGCCACTGCGTTTTTAGTTTTGTCGCTAAATCAGTGTATTTAGTTATTTTTTTCTGTGTGTGTTGTGTGTAGGTTGTGAGTGTTTGGGACGGCAATGTCTATTAAGTAGGTACACTGCTTTGTTAATTTTGTCATGTAAAGTGATGTCTGGTCTATTTTAGTGAATGGTGCGATCTGTTATTATGGTTCTATCCCAGTATATTTTGTATTCTTTAGAGTCTAAAATTGTCTGTGGAGTGTATTTATAATAAGAAGTTTTCTGTTCAATAAATTTTAATTGACACGATCAGGTTGCCGCAATTATACATCTCGTGTCTGTGTTTATAGTCTGTGTTAACAATTGCCTACAAGCTCCGGTTATGCGCTATTACAGTGTCTACAGAGATCGTTTGTTCGTTCTAGGTCTTTTGTGATATGCTTGCGATAATTGCGAGTTGAGATAACTTGATCCTGGGTAGCGAGCATGAATGTCTCAGTCTCAGGAAAGAGCTCACCTTGTCTGTCAACTGGTGAAACTTCAAAATTGTAATAATATAAATTAATGTTATCTACATCTATATTTAACACAAAACGTTAAAACATGATCAAATAAAAAGTAGACAACTTTCAATTATGCTTCGTTCGTTCTATTATTATTATTATTATTATTATTATTAAAAGGTTTACAATAATTTCCATCGGCATTTAAATTTTTTTTTTGTAATATAGGCTATTTATATTATTTTCTTTAAAATAGTAAATGAAAATCAAAGATCTGTGTGAAATACGTTTTTGTTCAGATATCGATAAAAATAAATCACGCGTAAATGATTACTATTCATAATTTTATCGACAATGAAAAAGTTGTCTCACATCATCACGAACGATTGGTTACATAGTTTATTCGAAATCATTATTTCCTAGTAGAGTATATGCGCGTATCATTTTTTCATGATCGATAAATTTCTGTAACGCTCTTAATGATGAAGGGATATTCAAAGTAGCATATTTCCTCGATCGATTTTTTTAACAACTGCATATTTTATCGGTAGTTTATTTTATCGCTCACAAAATATTCTAGGCATGTTTTTTCCTCGAAACTGAATTTCTACTCGTATTCTTAGTTATGTATACCTAATCTTTTCTCGATATTTTTTTTCATTCTTATCGACTTACCTAGGTGTACCTACATTTATATTTATGTTCCTGAAATTTGGTAATATTTTGTCTCCAAGTAATTAAAATATACGATATAGTATTTAGGTTGTTAAAATTTGCTAAAACAACAATTAATCTAATTCATCATAACACGTGTAACTAGATCAGACCGCCTGCAATTACATCTGTGTAAATATCCCAGTATGTCTGCTTTACTTGAATGACTATTGTTAGTACTTCTCCCTTTTCCTATGTGATACATAAAGGTGGGTATCCACTTTTTTCGCGCACCTACTGCAAATGCTCCTGGAAATGGGCACGTTCGCAAACATGGAAAGTGCAACGTTGCACCACAAATGAAGAGACTGCAGAGGGTATAAGATTCATACATACCGCGCTCGACCAACAGTCCGAGCCCCGCCCGATCCTCTAAATGCCACTACATATTTACAGAATACACTAAACATGCACACTAGTTTAGGCCCAAGACACCGTACTCGTAGAACAAGGGTACGAACAACCGGTTCACACGCGCTCTGTACCAGGTACAGACATGTACACAGTCAACAGCAAATGTAGATGATGTTTACTAGATTTCAAAATTAAGTTTCGATAGTGTAAGTTGGTAATTCTGTTGGTAAGTCTGCAGGTACTAGTAGAAACTCGAAGGTTTTTCGATATGCGTTTAAAAAGTTTTTGATTTTCATATTGATTTCATATTTTGAAACTTAACCAATCATCAGTTACCTTTGCTGTTGTCTGTACCTGGGCGCTCAACCAGAGCCGAGGTCCGAGCCTTTAGAGGCGCCCTCGGGTTGTTCCGCTCCCCGATCCGATAAGAACCCTTCGGAGAATCTAGTAGGGCACGGGGACACGCACTTATAAGTGTGTGATGCCGTTCCCTCTAGAAAACCTCCGAAGGTGATTCGTTTCACACGGCTTGAGGTATCCTTTACGTACCTCGCTGCCCCCAAAAAAGCCCGGTGACGCTGAAAATGCCGTATGAGGCATCAGCAATCTCTCTCAAAAAAAAACAGTCCGAGCCGTTCGTTGCTTTATTCCGTGTCCGTAAGGGGAGGGGGGAGGGGGGGTGTCTATGTGTACGTAGATCGAACGCGTTTGTATGAAGCTTCTTCTGCAGTCTTTTTAATTTGTGGTAGCCCGAAAAAGTTATGCGATCTGCGCACGAAAGGTTCGCGAACTGGGATACCCACCTTATGACATTGTAACAGGTTGACTGCCGCAAAACCAGACACAATAAAAAAATTATTGTTCGTAGGTCACCGGTGACCTACGCAGCAGCTAACGTGGTAAACAAAATAAGCCATTACTTTATAACTTTATAAACATTATAAAAATTTACATTTTACACTTGTATAACATTTGTTACTAGATGTAGCTTGATTAGGGCTGCCATAAATGCTGAAATGCCGACCGGGATATTTGGAACAGAAATAGGGTAAACAATGGATAATTAAAAAAAAAAATACAATAAAGACACTTTACTTTAATCGTTTTTTTTTAATCAGACTCTTTTACAATGTTAGGAACTTTTACGGTTTCATTGTTGGTAGATCATCATCATCATCATCATCAGCCTACACACGTTTGCTGTTGTTGGAAGATATTTATTAAAAATATTAAAACTAAATAAAATGTGAAAAACCAACAAAAAATGTCTATAGAAAAACGATAACTTGATTTTCTTAGGCCAAACCGGGATCACTGACTTACTGGCTGGGACAACGCTTCAAACCGGGACATATCCCGGTGTACCGGGACGTATGACAGCCCTAAGCTTGTTTGTTGATTGATATTATTATATTTTTGAACAACGAATCAACTAAAGATAGGTACATTAAAACGGTGAACAACCAGCCTCTATAGCACAAATTGATAAGCAAATGAGTGACTATTCCATTCCGAGATAAGATAATCACCAAGTGGGAATAATATTTAGAACAGCGGAATGTTAACGTTGTTGGCACTAATACAAACGTTCAGCAAGTAGGAATACCTAGGTATTATTTAACGATGATTGCGCTGGCGCGACGCCAATGTCTCTATTTCTAGCTAACTATATAGGTGATACAACAACTCTAGAGATTTTCGCGAAACACCCCGTACGTGGAGGTAGCGTTGCCAAAAGTTGAAATTGAAAATAACCTTCGTTTGTTTTTGAGATAGCCACCATTGATTTTGAATCGATCGGTATTTTGCCGTTTATTTAGTGATGATGTTGCCTTAAAACGTCACTGGATGAATTACATAAATGCGAAAAGATTTATTTGTAAATAAAAAAGTAATATGAAAAGTCCAGAAATTTATGTAAGGTATTAAATCAGGGTAAAAGTTATTAAAGGCCACTTTATATTTCTTTCTCATATTTTTATCAAAACACCAACCAATTAAAAGTAATTAATGTCTCGTTCGGCTCGTGGACCACGGCTGCGTGGCCGTAACTTAAGGATTGAACCAGTGATGTACTCAGGGTTATTGTGGCTCAGACATACTCACATTACACAGGCAATATTTTGTTGTTGTAATTATCATCTAGTGAATTGGTTCTGTTCACCCTTAAGGTCCGGGTTTCATTCCCAGTAGCGGCACGTGTGTCGAGTTGAGAATTTTTCGGCAGCAGGAGGGACTTCTTAAGAGAAGAGACTAGACTGTTAAAGTAAATAATTAATATTGATTGTAAAAAATACCATCAATCGATGCATAACGTATTGCTGCTGTATGATACGAGTATAGAAGACGTTCTTAAGCTCTTTCAGTATTTCTAAGATAAAATTTTACTAGAAAATCAACCAGTGTCAGCCTCAGGCCCATCGAGGGGCCTCGGTAGCTCAGCGGTCAGAGCATTGGACCGGTTATCCAAAGATCGTGGGTTTGATTCCCACTTGAGCAACCCGAGGCTGGTTGATTTTTTCTAGTAAAATTTTATCTTGTAACTATATACATTGTGAATGCAAAATTCAAAATAATATAATTACTCTTTCAATATGTAAAGGCCCCAGTACACAATGGCCTGTGATGGGCCATGCTTTGTAATGCACGACTGTAGGCCACGATCACTTGGTGTTCACACAATGGCGCATGGCTCATTGCTGCCTGGCGAAACACTTGCGATGGACGTGGAAGTAATTACGGCCGCGGGATTTATTTATATACTACTAACTATACTAATATTATAAAGAGGAAAGACTTGATTTGTTTGTTTGTTTGCATTGAATAGGCTCTGAAACTAATGGACCGATTTGAAAAATTCTTTTAGCATTAGAATCTTACATTATCCCCGATGAACCTATGCGATAGAAGAGCCTCGTCTGAATATAATATGCAGTAATGTTGGTACGATGTTTTCAGGTCAATGATGCATGGAATCGCATTGCAGACTCCCTGCAAATTCCTGTTTCGGTACTAAAAAAAAAGACATTTATAAATTAATAAACTGGAAAGTCTTTTCATTGCTCCATGATACTGACATTTTGGGCAATCAAAAGTTCAAGTACGAGCACGCAACAAAAAAGTGCACTATCCCAGTCAACGGTCGGTGACGAATTAAACAATGGGCGATTGTGTGAACACCACAGCTATGCCACAATTCCTTTGAAGTGTGCCCAAAAAACCGACAAAATCCTGATTGCGCGCCACGATCTTAGAGCATTAAACCAACTAATGCTCTAAGGCCACGATTGATAATTATTGTCCACCACTATATACCATTACCCCCTGTACACAATGGCGATCGCCTGAATTGGGCCAGCATACGCCATTGTGTACTGGGGCCTTAATCATATGGCAAACTTCCTTTTTTGAATATAATATGACCAAAAACAAATGCATCCACATTTATTTACATAATTAGAATGTACCTCCGTTTTGAACTACATTCAGTTACAAGTTACAAGCTATAAGTTTTGAAAATTCAGTTAGCGCGAGTCCTTACCAGGCCTTGATTACGGCGCTGGAGACAGGCCTATCTACCGACGGCGGCGGCATAATTGCGTTTTGATATTGCATTATCCGTTAACTGTTACATCTGGCAGTGGAGCATGCTTTCAACTCTCCGACAAAATGGAATGAAACGTTACTTCGCATTTTTCGGTATCGGGTGGTTACCTTTTATCGAGTTTGTTAATTAAATTATGAAAATTGTACCGTATAACACATTTATTTGTATATAAAATGGTTTTTTATTTTCTGAATGAGTTGGACTAATTTTTAAAGGATTCGTCCCAGAAAGCTATAGACCGAGAAGGCACTGTGCTTACCCGTAAAATATTAAAAAGAAAAGAAAGACCGAGAATCTTGAAAATAGGGAAGGGAGGCTTTTGCCCTGTAGTGGGACGAAATAAGCTGAAAAAAAAACGACGGGTTGCACTGCGGGAGTGCCGGCAGAAGTAAAAACTTGAATATTAACGTTATGCATTTTTGATATTTTGGAATGGTTAGGGAATAATTTTGCACGAATTACTTCAATTATCAGTATAAAAGTACTATCATTTATGTGGTAGAATACAATATTTATTTATTGCGCTATCGTACACAAACATGACAATTTATTCGCGCAAGCGCCCTGCGCCGCCTAAACGAAACAGCAGGCATACATTTTCGCCGCGCCGTAGAAAGAGAGGGGGATACTTCCTCTCCTACGCCGCGCCGGCCGGCTGTCTACTTTCCATCCGTCTTACGAATTTTCGATCAGGTCACGTGTCCTGACGCGAATTTAACATTTTTTACCCATTACAAAAAAAGTGTACAACGCCGCTAAAGAAGTTTTCACTTCAAAAATGCAGTTTTACTTAACCTTAAAGATGACCTCAGACAGAAATCATTCAGTTTCTTAAAGAATTCCGAGAATTCCGTTATACATTTGTTGTAGACTCGTTTATCCAGCGATTCCCTTAACTCTCCTGTCAGTCCTTTTATACATATTCAGAGTACTTTCTACTTGACTTTCTCTAGTACATCGCCGCGTTGTCGGTAAATTACATGCCCTAGTGTAATTTTGTGCTAAAGTATTGAATTTAAGCACACAAAAATATTTCACCTTTCAGAATATTTTGTGAAAAATTTAAAATCCGATCAAATCCGATTCCGAAAGGCTAACCTTTTAAAACTAAAGTAAAAGCCAGTGGCTCCATTGGCGGGCAAAAGGGCTCTTTCATTGAAGCTCAGCCGACCTAGAAATGGAACGCAGCAGTAGGCAATAAATATTGAAATTTTAACTTGGATTCCAAACAAATTTCAGAGTTCGGTAGTGAAAAGGTAGACATTTACTAATAGCTGCGTTATGATGAAAACGACCAGTAAAAGTACCCAGCCTGAATTGTTTATTTTTGCTTTTGAAAGCTTATCTGTTATACATGTAATATCCAGTGAAATCGGTAACGTTGTCTTTCATGTTGGTTCTACAAAATATGATACTAATAATGCAAGCCACCTACATAATAATATATTAAAGTTATTAAATATAGCTTTGGATGATTTATGGTTTGTGTGTTTATACTAAGTACCTACTTTTTCAATAAAAACAATTAGTATTAAAGTTATTAGTGGTAGTATTTATCAATATAAACAATTAGTAAAAATAACCTTCAGAAATTAACAACTGGCCAGACAAGCAGGCAAACAAAGTAGAGTAAAAGTAAGTACTGTGGTGTGGATATAAATGATAACACCACTTTCACTTTAACTTTGTGTATTCATAATTAAACTATTACATTTTATATTACTGATCTCCAAGCACCTTTGCTCTTAGGCGGGCTGTCCAGCTCTTGACTACTCCTGTCTGCGACTGTGTCAAACTGTTGTAAACCTTTTTAATGGCATATTCGATGATTCAAATAGTCATCCAGACTAAAGAGGTTTACATACAAATAAATTAAACTAGCTTTTACTATGGGCTGCATATAAACTCCTTATAACACCTTATATTTACTTTTAGCCTATATACAGACCCCAATGCTGGACAAAAGCTTCCATCATCGAAATCAAGTCATCGCTACAATTTATAAGTATTGGCTTATAAATCACCACGCCTGCCAAATGCGGGTTAGTGATCACAAACCCGTGTTATGCATCGAAAACTCCGTCATCACACTTCATCATCACACTTTGCGCGATAAACAACGGCAAACCAAGTTAAACAAATGCATAGGTAACATTTATGCCTTTACATATTTAGCCTAAAGCGATTATTCTCGATCGTAAATATCATCATATTAACTGTGCAGACTGATTCAATTTTATCATACTAAAGATACAACGAAATTTAGAATTTTCTAGAAAGGTACAAAGTGGCTCACTTGAACTATTCCCAAAGGTACTATTTATATCAATCGGAAGCAACGCAGTGTCTTATTTCTCTTACACTTTATAGTCTACTTTCTTGGGGCCAATTTTTGTAACACCGTCCACTAAATAATTGAATACTTTAGTAGATATAAATAAATAGGATAATATAAAGTTACAAAAAAGTGTGAGAAAATGAGTTATCAACAATAACGAGAAACTAAATTCACTTTCATTTTGGTATATTATAAAGATAAATGGATCCGTTAAATGTCTAGTCAGAAAAGATCATAACAGTGAAGTAAAGTAGCTTCATTATATTAGAGCCGTTAACAATATTAACCCTCATTATTCTATTACATCTGGATCTCTCTGTGCTTACATATTAAGTTACGGTTAAAGTCATTAAGCTGTTTAATCTGACACTTATTTTGTGAGCCCAAATAAAGTAATCACTACATAGTATAAAACAAAGTCGCTTCCCGCTGTACCTATGTATGTATGTATGCTTAGATCTTTAAAACTACGCTACGGATTTTGATGCGGTTTTTTTTAATAGATAGAGTGATTCAAGACGAAGGTTTATATGTATAAATACATGCATAATATACTAGAAAAACACACATAATTTTAGAGGTTTCACATTTTTTTGCGCTTACATTGCAAACGCTGGCTGAACCCTACGCGATAGATGAAAATAATGTACTACAGTATTGTACACCTTAATAAGGTCTACAAAAAAGTCCGCGATGGTATATGTCTATCTCTTAGTGATAACCCACAATAATAATTTTTTATCATTTACTTTTTACGAGAAATAATGCTTTATTTACGAAGCGATTTTAAGCAATACAGCATTAATCCTTATCCAATTAAGTACCTTAAATACATTGTGCATTTAATATAGATCAATGTGGCCCTTTACAGCATGTAATTTAAATACATATTTTTGAAGATATTACAGATTTAAAATGCAGGGACATAGCAGTTGCGTGTATCAGCATTACACCCGCGCGAAGCCGGGGCGGGTCGCTAGTAAGAGTATAAAGTAAAGTAAAGTTTTGTTAGCCTTATATTGTGTTACTGCAGGACAAAGGTTTCCAACATAATAGCCATAATCACCACCATCATTATCATCAAAATAATAGATATAATAAAAGAAGTGCAAGTCGATAGAGTCAAACCAGGGATATGCATAAAAGCAATACTTACAAAACACACTGCGCGATCAGGGAATTGAACCTATATTGTCCTATGGACACCAGTATTGAGTGGGCCGAGCACGTTTCCAGTTGACCATCGAGGCGTATAAAGCGTGTAATTGTTTGTTTCCCAAATAAAGAGAAATAAATAAATTCAAAGTTGAACAAACAATAGAAAAATTGAATCCGCCAAGTGCACCACTACTGCCGCAACAGACGCGACAAACTCCTGTAATGCGGTATGAACAGCAGTCAGTATGTAAATAAACATTAACTTTAAAACTTCCTCTTGACGCGAGTGGTACCTAAAAAGAAGCTAAACTTTTCACATTATTTCTGTGCAAACGCAAGAAGTGTGAAACTTCGCTGCGGACGCTTAAATTGTCGCTTCGCACGAGGGCTGTGCTGTGCAACATCTGCGCTGCAACTGCCGAATCCGTGTTTTGCCGAAAGGCCCAGATTTGTTTACCGAAAGGCAAATTCGCAAAGTCGCGGTATTCGGCTTTATTCTGTATTCTAAAACTCTGTTTTCGAAGTTGCCTTTTTTGCGATTGGGAACGGGATATTGGACAATGAGGTTTTTCGACGGCATTCAATTGACGTATTTGGGATGAGATGACAAGAGATCCGAAATCTACTCAGCTTTTGAAAACCTTCGAGTGATCACTCGTCTTCGCTTCGGTAGACGTGTTAGTCGTTAGTCCCGGTTTGTTGTTGTTAGCTGTAGTCGTTAAAGCCTACCTACCAGTATTGGGTCAGCGTTATGGGTTATGGTTCGATCTTTTCATATCCTTTGTGCTGTTTATGAGGAAGGACGTGAGTTTGTAAAGCAGTTTGACGAGTATTCGCCTTGTGTTGATTTAACAACCGCACAAACAAATCTTATAATTTAAGTTTATGTTATCCAATCAAATCCTTGACGCAGGAAGCAACGTTGTGTAAAGCGTTTTAGATTTGTAAACAGTGTTTTTCCTACAGTTTACGCGTAGACTACACATTCAATTATAACATACCGGCTATAAACTATCTGTATGCCGAATTTCATCCAAATCTATTCAGTAGTTTTTACGTGAATGATTAAAACAATACAATACCCATTTGCGTTTTTTCACATAATTAGGTATTATAAACTGACGGTTAACTGTTTGCTGGATCCGGACACATTGGGATACTGACTACGTCGGTGGTCTTATTACAATGTTTTTACTTGCTGCCGAGAACAATTTTAACCCTGCAAAGGGTTCAAAACGTCAGAGCAAAATAATAAATATATTTACGCAAGTAGACCGTATAATGTGTTTCATTTGTTTAATCAACCTTTATTTAGACCAACAGTTGCTAGAGTATAGATTAAACAATATTGCATCAACTTTGGATCCTTATACACAAATACTGAGATATACGTTAAGCCCCCTCGTTGCATTACTTGGGTGGCTCAGTAGCTCGCTCGCAAAACTTTTCCAACAAAACAGGATCGGTTTGAGTGTTGCTGTTTGCCCGTAAAACTGGAGTTATATTTGTTGGATCGAGACTTCGACAGGCATTCTCATCATCGCTATTTGCGGTATCCATATTGGGTTTTCGGCCAATTGGAAATGCACAACAATAACGTGGCACTAAATGTTAATGCACTTTTACAAATAATTGTCATAAAATAGGAATTGTAATAAGCAGAGAAATTTCTGTCGCGTCAGTTCGGAATCGAGCCAGTGAGAAACGAAAGGGACCACACAAACCAATATTCACCACAGTTAGATATATTGTCAACTGTCATCTGAGTCTCAAGTGCGAGTTTTATACGCCATTCGATTACGTTTACAAAAACGACAATTAGTATGGCATTGAAGCAGCGCCACTTGGCGACATACGAGAGGAGTTACACTTTATATTAATAAATTTAAAATTGCCATTAAAGAAAAGCTTTATAAAAAAACTTATTATAAAGTGTCTGAAAAAAAAAACACAAATGTTGAAAAAATTTCCACGAGCAGGGTTTGAACCTGCACCCTTCTGACACACCGGGTCAGGTGCTCTTCCAATTGAGCTATAGTGGTTCTAACCAGCCCGCCGAAATTATTCAACACTATTTACTTTTTACTTTGAAAGCCAAAGGCGCCCATTCAATGTTAACAACTACCGTCATTAAGTAAAAAGTTCGCAACAAAATTTGCGTTAAAAATTATATAAACATTTATAAATAGCTTGCCTACTTCTTAACTGATCTTTAGTATTTGTAAAAATATTATGATCGGATGTTAATGACGGTAGTTGTTAACATTGAATGGGCGCCTTTGGCTTTCAAAGTAAAAAGTAAATAGTGTTGAATAATTTCGGCGGGCTGGTTAGAACCACGATAGCTCAATTGGAAGAGCACCTGACCCGGTATGTCAGATGGGTGCAGGTTCAAACCCTGCTCGTGGAAAAAAAAATTTTTTCAACATTTGTGTTTTTGTAATTTGTTCGCAACAAAATTTGCGTTAAAAATTATATAAACATTTATAAATAACTTGCCTACTTCTTAACTGATCTTTAGTATTTGTAAAAATATTATGATCGGATGTTAATGACGGTAGTTGTTAACATTGAATGGGCGCCTTTGGCTTTCAAAGTAAAAAGTAAATAGTGTTGAATAATTTCGGCGGGCTGGTTAGAACCACGATAGCTCAATTGGAAGAGCACCTGACCCGGTGTGTCAGAAGGGTGCAGGTTCAAACCCTGCTCGTGGAAATTTTTTCAACATTTGTGGTTTTGTAATTTGTTCGCAACAAAATTTGCGTTAAAAATTATATAAACATTTATAAATAGCTTGCCTACTTCTTAACTGATCTTTAGTATTTGTAAAAATATTATGATCGGATGTTAATGACGGTAGTTGTTAACATTGAATGGGCGCCTTTGGCTTTCAAAGTAAAAAGTAAATAGTGTTGAATAATTTCGGCGGGCTGGTTAGAACCACGATAGCTCAATTGGAAGAGCACCTGACCCGGTGTGTCAGAAGGGTGCAGGTTCAAACCCTGCTCGTGGAAATTTTTTCAACATTTGTGTTTTTGTAATTTGTTCGCAACAAAATTTGCGTTAAAAATTATATAAACATTTATAAATAGCTTGCCTACTTCTTAACTGATCTTTAGTATTTGTAAAAATATTATGATCGGATGTTAATGACGGTAGTTGTTAACATTGAATGGGCGCCTTTGGCTTTCAAAGTAAAAAGTAAATAGTGTTGAATAATTTCGGTGGGCTGGTTAGAACCACGATAGCTCAATTGGAAGAGCACCTGACCCGGTGTGTCAGAAGGGTGCAGGTTCAAACCCTGCTCGTGGAAATTTTTTCAACATTTGTGTTTTTGTAATTTGTTCGCAACAAAATTTGCGTTAAAAATTATATAAACATTTATAAAGTGTCTGATTACATTGAAGACAAAACAGCATGGGTTTAAAATGCTCCAATCACTCCAATAGGTATTTCTAATTTAAAACATTGATAAGGTTTTTTAAACTGTATAACTTGGTAACAGCACATAATTTTGTAAATATCGTTACATATTATATTAAAGGTGGAGAGTTTCTTGCGCCCATTCTTCTCCACAGCTAAAAAATAGACGTTCTGAATGGATAGTAGGTACAAAAATTTTTGAACGATTCAAAAGCACTTTTCTAAAGTTTATTTGAATAAAAATATTTGACTTTGACTTTGACTTAGAGTTAAAATTTTGCCATACAATTCTCGTTTTCGTTTACGTGATCGAATGGCAAATGAAACTATCACTAGGCACCCAGTTAACTTATGAAGATCGCGATCATATAATGTGGTGCGGTGAGTCAAACCGAAAATGTTCTTTTTTGTGGTGCAATCGTAATCGAGAAAGTTAGCGGTAAAGAACAACAGAAAACAGTTCCTATTTATTATTCAAAAGGTTAGCTGGCAAGATCTTGATGAAAGTAGCCGCAGATAGTGTTAAATGGCGTACTGAGAAAGGCCTAAGTCCAGCAGTGGACTATTATACGCTGATAATGATGACATGATTCAATGGGTACTATACAGCGTTATCGTGCCTCACCACACCACAGATCTGTGAATGTTAAATTGGAGAGATACTATACTACCTATATTTTAAGAACTGTTAACATTTTTTTTACTGTCAAAATGCAAGTCGACGATATTATTTGTTGCTTCAAATCATTATAAATTTTAAAGTACTTAACTATAGTGAGATACTACTTTTTTCTATAATGCAAAAATTATATACCGTTTTATTATTATGACCGTTGAAGTTTGTTAATATAAAGTGGGTAGAACTAGCTCCGCTTAAGACACTAGACTCCGCAGAATAGTTGGGACTTTAGAAAACGTTCCCCGCACTCAACTTAATACAGGGATGCATGCAAGTGCCGTTCGTGGAATATAGAGCCAGCAAAATCACAGCCTGAATTACAACGGAACGAAATGTTTTAATATAAAATTTAATAAGAAGAGACTGCAATAAATAAACTATACAAAAACGACGGGTTGCACTCCGGGAGTGCCGGCAGAAGTGAAAACTTGAATATTAACGTTGTGCATTTTTGATATTTTGGAATGGTTAGGGAATAACTTTGCACGAATTGCTTCAATTATCAGTATAAAAGTACTATCATTTATGTGGTAGAATACAATATTTATTTATTGCGCTATCGTACACAAACATGACAATTTATATTACAATAAAAAGCACTCGAACATTCGCGCAAGCGCCCTGCGCCGCTTATACGAAACAGCAGGCATACATTTTCGCCACGCCGTAGAAAGAGAGGGGGATACTTCCTCTCCTACGCCGCGCCGGCTGTCATCCGTCTTACGAATTTTCGATCAGGCCACGTGTCCTGACGGTCACGTGTCCTGACGCGAATTTAACATTTTTTACCCATTACAAAAAAAGTGTACAAAGCCGCCAAAGAAGTTTTCACTTCAAAAAAATAAATGTTTCACCTATACGAGTATACTGCCCAACAGCTGGGCAAAGGCTACCATCATCTATGTCGAGTTATTGCTACATCACCAAAATTTCCAAATACAGTTAGTTTCTAACAAACCTGGGTTAAGAATCGGAAAATCCAAGATTTAAACCAAGGACCTCTGGATATTGGACTAAGGTTTTTGTCACTCAGGCACCGAGGATTACGGATAAGTATTATAATTAACATATTCTTTTTAGGGTATCGTAGTCAACAAGAAACCCTTATACAACGTGTAACAGAATGGTGACGTCAAAATGAAAGGATGCAAAGTGTATCCGATCTAGATCTTGTATGTGTTGTTACTGAGACATCATTATTAATTTCATGTAAGGATCTGCTGTTATAGTGTACCGAACCCTCCTCAGTCTTAGAGGTGGGCGTTGGCAACTGTGACACAGTCATCCGATGAATGCGGTTGTTATCGTTCACATTAAGTTTATAAATTGAAATGGTGCCAAATAAAGATTTTTATTATTATTATTATACTTTATATTTATTTTCTTTCTTAAAACTAGATTTTTACAATATTTTAATATAAAAACAATAAAACATTATAAAAACCTAATCCTAGAGTACCGCCAGCAGCGAGGCAGGACTCAAGCTACCGGTGGTCAGGGCTGCAAAGTGAGGAACCTCCTGACAATACGTGCCGAAAGAAATTAAAAAAATAAAATAAAAACATAGTAAATTAAATACTTATATGAGTGAGTTATGCGCGTCAGGCGAGCATAAGTAAGCAGCAGTGATAATAAATGTAAGTACACAGAGGTGTACAAAGCACTAGGGCTGTGACTTGTTTATTTTGATTGCACGTCACAGTTGAAATATTTAATTAAAAATTGCATAACCAAAAACACAAATGTTGAAAAAATTTCCACGAGCAGGATTTGAACCTGCACCCTTTTGACACACCGGGTTAGGTGCTCTCCCAATTGAGCTGTCGTGATTCTATCAAGCCCGCCGAAATTATTCAACATTAAGTATTTACTTTTATTACTTTGAAAGCCAAAGGCGCCCCCATTCAATGTCAACAACTACCGTCATTAACATCCGATCATAATATTTTTACAAATACTAAAGATCAGTTAAGAATTAAGCAAGTTATTTATAAATATGGAATGGGCTTAATGGAACCACGACAGCTCAATTGGGAGAGCACCTGACCCGGTGTGTCAGAAGGGTGCAGGTTCAAATCCTGCTAGTGGAAATTTTTTCAACATTTGTGTTTTTGTAATTTGTTCGCAACAAAATTTGCGTTAAAAATTATATAAACAAAACAAAAACATTTTATTGCATAACCAATTAAAGTTAATAATTATGTCTTAGTAACTCTGCATACAAGATTTAGATCGGATACGCTTTGGATCTTTTCATTTTTACCACACCTTTCTGTTACACGTTATAGTTTCGCCATGTCCGTCTGTCTGTCTGTCCGAACCTAGCCTAGCTCATAGACTCTTAGTACTAGAAAGCTGTAATTTGGCATAGATATACATATTACCCTCAACCTACTGCGATCGCCAACCCGCCTGCCAAGCGTGGCGATTACGGCAAATACCCCTCATACCCTTGGGGGAGGCCTTTGTCCAGCAGTGGACGTTTTTTGGCTGAGATGATGATGATGATGATGATACATATTAATGACGCCAACAAAGTGGTGAAGTAAAATTTTGAAAAGTATTTTTTTTTAGGTTACTTCCCCTAGACGTGAAGTGGGGATGTAATTTTTTTTTCTTTTTCGAATTGTAGTTTGTTCGCAACAAAATTTGCGTAAAATTATACATAAGTATAACCATAAATATGGTTTGCCTAATTCTTAACTGATCTTTAATATCTGTAAAAATATTAAGATCGGATGTTAATGACGTAGTGTCGACATTGAATAGGGCTCCTTTGGCTTACAGAGTAAGAGTAGATAGCGTTGACTAATTTCGGCAGTTGGATTGTGCGACGATATCATAGTTGGTAGTGCACCTGACCCGGCATGTCATGGGGTTTGGGTTAGAATCCCGCTCGTGGAATTTGTCTTTGCATTTTTTAAATATTACAATGAATTGATCCTAAGCTACCAGTTAAGTCCAGCAATGGTAATTTATGATTGATGATTAGGGTAATAAATTGGGATTTGCCAGCATGAACAATTGAACATATCCAATATCTATTATACAATATATAATATACTATCTAATAATTCTATATCCAACATATCCAAAGATACCAAGTTTTAAATTTATAAGTAAATAATATCCACGCAGCAGCACTACCACAGTGTTAAAAATACCCTAAATTGAACGGTCAAAAATCGAACTGTGCCCAAATTGGAGTCAGTTGTTGTGGAAATAACAATATTTCCCTGCGTCCTCGTTATTGAATGAACCGACGGCTCTCCCGTTCACACTGCAATATCGTAGCAATAAACAAATTTAAATTCATCACTACCCTCTATTGAAAACGAATCCAAAACATTTGATTCAAACTATACTCTTCTAAGGTTAGGCCTCTTCTAGGCTGATCCTTGATATTTGTAAACTAATCTACATGTCGATGATGTAGTTCTTGACGCTATCTATATAAGAATATCTACTCTAAAGCTATTCTAATCAATGACTATCTAATTTCATTATCATCATCATCATCATCTCAGCCAAAAGACGTCCACTGCTGGACAAAGGCCTCCCCCAAGGATATGAGGGGTATTTGCCGTAATCGCCACGCTTGGCAGGCGGGTTGGCGATCGCAATAGGTTGAGGGTAACCTCAGAGAGATGCTGCTGCCCATCCTCTGGAATAGTTCCTTAGTCGGCTTTTACGACACCCACGGGAAGAGAGGGGGTGGTGCAATTCTTTATCCCCGGCACCACACAGGGGATCAGTTAAGAATTAAGCAAGTTATAGACTATCTAATTTAAAGCTACTTAATATAAATCACACTTTGGATAGTTGAACTACGTACAGACGCCTGCGCATCAACCTCGATCCGATCCGAACCCTTCGGAGAATCTAGTAGGGCACGGGGACGCGCACTTTTAAGTGTGCGATGTCGTTCCTTCTCGAAAAGCTCCGAAGGTGATTCGTTTCAACACGGCTTGAGGTACCCTTTACGTACCTCGCCACCCCCAAAAAAGCCCGGTGACGATGAAAATGCCGCTTGAGGCAATTGCCTTTTTTTTTTGAGAGAGATTGCTAATTAGCAATCTCTCTCAAAAAAAAAATCCCAAACTATCTAATTTCTTCAAAATCATTTATTCAGTTTAGGCTACAATAGCTCTCAAGAATGTCACTATGTATAGTTCGTAAGTCTACTCTGGGGGGGAGTCCTTGTACTGAGAAGAACCGACAAGAAGTTTCTTGTCGGTTCAGCAAGCTGTTCAGTCCTTGCTGAGTTCAGCAAGGGCATTAAATAACCAACCGTATGCCATATTAATAAAGTTCGAAATCTATTGAGGAAATTTAACAGTTTGTGGTATTCTGATGTGCAGACGTGATAGTGTGCCTGCTGAATGTTGGGAAATGGCGGATTGTCTTTAGATTACAATTATTACAGGTTTCCTTTATAATTACTGTAACAGCCCGTTCACACCATGGTCTCCGTTTTATCGGATACGTTTTTTTTCATTGATGGCGTATGGAGTTGTATGGATGACTTCATACATGACACAGTATTCTGTATACAGGTTCGATAAAATATTATGACATTCAAGTTTTCTCATCAAATACTGGATGACGAAACATTAAAAATATTATGTATCCGTACAACTTTACCGGATACATACTGTCACACACCACGACACAACACGACAACGTTCATCCTTGTAGAGAAGCGGTGTTATACTGCGAATTTGCTTTGTGGACATCGCATCCAGTATCGACAGATACATTGAACGTAATACGGTGCCTATGTGTGAACAGATCATAATTTTTTGTCGTATCCGTTAAAAGGCTACGTAAATACGGAGACCATTTGTGAACGGGCATTATTCATATCTAATGAAATTATGTATACTGCCCTCGTGTGTTATTAATATAGTTAATTACTTAAGTTAAGAAAGTAATATTTAAAATGTATAAAATTTTTATATATCAAAAAAGATACACCCAATATGTACCTCAGCTTGAATAATTATTTAATTTTGAAACTAGTAGACCACGGAGAATTATACAATTGATGACAAAAAAACGGATATTACAAAAAGTTGATAGCAATTCGCTGTAATGCAAATCATTAATAATTAGGAAAAATTTGAAGTAGAAAATTTTGTTATTAAATAACTTAGCTGTTTTCATTGCAATCCAAACAATGGAACTACTAGTACCTCCTCAAAACATGGGGTCCTTTGAAGAGACGTTAAACTCTAACCAAGGTTAGTATGTACCTACTAATATAATAATTATGTTGCGTTGTAGGTTACAATGGGACATATTTATTATATTAACTCAATCGTTGTTAATTCAATTGCTGTACACATAATGTTCATAAATGCATTCGCGACAATAATTAATTAATTTCAGACAATATTATCAATTAATTAGTTTCTGCAATTCAAATGAATATTTAATTATAGATCACAATTAAGATAACTCCCCAGTAATTATAGTCAACATGGTACAGTGTGGGTTATCATCAGCATCAGCTCAACTGAGCTACGAGCTACGATCATCATCATCAGCCATATGATGCCCACTGCTAGGTATAGGCCTCCCCCAAGGATCGCCATCGGTCCTCATGTGGGGGGGGGGGGGGTTTGCCATATTCGCCACGCATGGCAGGCGGGTTGGCGATCGCAGTACTGCCTACTGTTTGAGGGAGGCGTTGCTGCCCGTCACCTGCAGACGGTTTTCCCTTGGTCGCCTTCTACGACTCCCACGGGAAGATAGGGGGTAATGCTATTCTAAGCCGGCATCACACGGCAAAGATAGGGGGTAATGCTACTACCTACGATCAGCCTTCCCATAATTTAAATACAAGATGAGAATGTCCTAGAATTTTGATTCATCATCATCATCATCATCGTCATCTCAGCCAAAAGAAGTCTACTGCTGGACAAAGGCCTCTTCCAAGGATCTCACAACGACCGGTTTTGTGCTGGTTGCATCCAGCGGCAACCCGCGACCTTCTGGTTAGTAAATAGTAAAAAAAATATAAAATATACTCTTGGCAATTTAATTAAAAGTTATTAAAAAACAGAATTGGTAACACAAACTTAGCAATAGATTTTTATTAATTTAACAGAAAATAAATGAATAATGAATACCATGGATATCCGCAAAATAACGCCTGATTCCATTAACTTAATTAAATGTATTTGTAACGAAAAATAGGACAGCTCTAAAATGTCGGGTGATAGGGCGATGTTGCTTCGACAGTGTCACACGCAGCAAAGAGGGCGGGCCGCTAAGCGCGCTCGCTTATATAGCTTCCATAGGCGTATAATGTTCTAATCTCCAACAATACATATACTTATTGTCTCGTTTCTGAATGCTAAAAAGTTACAAACCGTCTCACTACTGGGCAAAGATCTCCCTTAATGGAAACAAATTATTGCTACAGTTGATGGTCAGATTGGCTTAATCACCATGCTTGCCAAATGCGGGTTGGTGATAGAAAACTCGAGCACACTTTGGCCGACCTGGGAATTGAACACAGGACTTCCAGATGTCGGGCCGAGCGCTACACCGCTCGGCTACCAGTGCGTATTTTATGTCAAACCATGTCAAACTAATAATAATAATAAACTAATAAACTTTCCTACACTCACACCAATTATCTAGCCCAAGAGAAGCTTCGTTATGAAACTCATTAAAGTGGTTACCAGACAACGGATAAACATACTTAAAATACTTCAATACATACTTATTATACATAGAAAACACCCAGACCCGAGACAAACAAAAAATATTAAAAAAAAACAATAATTTCGAAATTGACCCGACCGGGGATCGAACCCGGTACCTCAGAGATGGCGACACCATGAACACCGGTGTACAAATCACTTGACCAAGGAGGTCGTCAAACTAATATAACGAATGATGAACTAGGTTTGTTTCCCGATCCGATCCGAACCCCGATCCGATCCGAACCCTTCGGACACTCTGGTAGGGCACGGCGACGCGCACTTTTCAGTGTGCGATGCCGTTCCCTCTAGAAATCCTCCGAAGGTGATTCGTTTCAACACGGCTTGAGGTATCCTTTACGTACCTCGCCGCCCCAAAAAACCCCGGTGAAGCTGAAAATGCACCCTGCGGCAATCAGCAGTCTCTCTCTCAAAAAAAAAGGTTTATTTTTTTAATTACGCTGAAACAACTCTAAGCGTGTGGGTAAAATTTACACAAGTATAGGTATAACATACATATAACTAGTGGCCCGCTCGCGGCTATGTCCGCTTAAGAACACCCGTATCCCACGATGGACCCCTATTTGCAGCGCCACCTACCGGGTCCAATTGTAAATCTAAACCATTCTCGAACCCACTTAAACACATACAAAAAATTTTATTGAAATCGATCCAGCCGTTTAGAAGGAGTTCAATTACAAACACACGCACAGAAGATTTATATATAGTATAAAGATATTCCGAATATGATACTTTTCACTCTGGGAAAATATCGCATTCCTATGGGAAGATACGACAGCAAGTTACTTACAAATAAATAAACACAGATCAAACACGATCTTCCATTATCTCATTTCCCGGTGGGCTAGAGTTTACGGGACACGATTTGGCAGTGTATCGATTTATTCAGCTGTTATCGTTCAGGCCAACGGTTCTGATGGATTCTTAGGCTGGCTTGCACAGCAACTAATGATATTTCATTTTGAAAATGTTATTGCTTCGCTGTCATTTGTTCGGAGATGAAAGAGACAGAATGATGTTTTAAATATGGTTAATGCCTAACTTTTTTACGTTTTAAAATAGCGGCAAAGAAACTAAGAAGAAAGAAGAAGAGTATCTGTTAGATCCTTACTAAAATACATGTCCAAGTTACACGTATCATTTATCGCGATCAATAAACGATTTTTTTCATCTATAATAGAGAAATCAGTTAGTGTATTTTACAAACGCATAAGATCTGGTTACTTAAAGCCAATTCCCTGAACGACTACTTTGTAAATTCCTACATCGGCCATTTCCTTGTTAGGGCTTTTCCTACGATAACTATGTAGTATATTGTGTAGTTGTTACTTAATAGGTATCACACAAGTTTTGTAGGAATATTAAAACATGCGAGTCTTGAAATCAATTTGAAGCTCCTTAATTTCAATAGTATCGACATGTTATTTGTGAATTAAAGATGAGAATTATATATTTTTTTCAATAGGGACTCTGATCTTGTGCTAAATATAGAAATTTTGTGAGATTCTTGTGTTACTAAATAAATACACTTTTAAATATGAATCAGATATTGTATAAGTATGTACTGTTTAAAAGTATGATGACATTTTTTATTCTTTAACTGCAGCACATTACATACCTTATCCTCTTAACGATTCGATTTCAAACGAAAACAATGGCGATTGTTAAGTATCCGAGCCTGTGTTACAACGAATATCGGTACAAAAGCGACGGTGCGATCCATTTATCGTGCCCCCATAGGGTTATCGTCCACGGATTAATGACCGGGGACAATAAGAAACATACGTACGTCGACGAAAATCTACTATCGAGAATAATTAAGTCGTTCAGAAAAGTTTTGTTAATGATGGGGAAGTCAGTAGGAAAATATTTGAAAGTAGAGACTTTACATAGTATTTTATCATCCTGTGTCCCATTGACCACGAGGTCTGCAAAGGATTCGAAACGTCGCCGGGATGAAAAAATATGTAAAATAAACATGAGTACAGTAACGAGCATTAACATGTAAGTATACACTTTTGCCTAGTTTTGACTCTTATTCCATTGGATTGAGAGTTCCATTGTTCCAAAAATTGTTCCAAAAATAGTCTCGAAGAACCCGTACTGATGTCAAGAATATTATGTCAATTGTCACGGGACGTTGTACGTAGATGTAATTAAAATACGTCAGTAGAGGTCGAATGTCTATAATACACTGTTAAACACCGTGAACAAATGCATTTACATAAAAGTAGGTTATTATTGAGCAATAACGCAGTGCATTAACGCAGAGTGCAAGTTAGTAGAAATATTTAAATGGCTTGTACAAAGGAAGAGCAGGAAGGCGTTTGTCCTGCAGTGGGCAATGTTAACTCATAGTATACTCGTAGTATACTATACGAAATAACTTATCAAAAGAAAGTAAGTAGGCAAATGACTCCGTGCAGTTGCAAACTCAGCTAATAGAGCAAGATTGTGCCATACTGGCTGTCCTTAGCTTGCCCACCCGCAAATTGCTTCGTGAGAATCTCCAGTCATTATCATCATCTCAGTCAATAGTTGTTCACTGCTCGGCAAAGGGCGGCGCCTCCAAGGATCTCCACAACGACCGGTTCTGTGCTGCTCCCATCTAGTGGCCAATCGCGACCTTCACCAGATCGTCTGTCCACCTTGTTGGAGGCCTGCCTCTTCGTCATACGTCTTCCAGTACAAAAAAAATTGGTGGCGTCAATTGACAACCCTACCCCGCAGTCTGCTACAGTTCAAGACGAAGTGTGATGCTGCAACTGCAATTTATCGCGGGGCCATTGTTGTTGCGTCGTGCGTGCTTCCGCGATTGCGAATACAACAATAATAAATACAGTATGCACCGTCCCAGCAATATGCGCTATTTCATCTACCTAGAGGTGCCGCTGATTGAATATGCGAAGTATGATTTTCGAAGTTTTAAGGTTAGATTTATGGAATGTTAAAATGAGTGCGTTCTTGTAAAGGTGCATCACACTAACATCACACTAGGTGCATTAGACTAACAATAATTAGTTTTTTTAGAATAAGGACTTTTAATTGATATTATGTTAGTTCCTTTATAAGTGCATTGGTAGACTAATATGTATTTTAGACCTCGAGAAGGCTTTCGACCGTGTACCACGCCACGCTCTCTGGCTAGTATTAGAAAAGTCTGGATTTCGTAAACCTGATACAGCAGTTTCATGAAAATATGGTGGCCAAATTTCTACATGAAAACGAATTTTCAGAATGTTTCAGTGTAACAAGTGGCGTAAAGCAGGGTTGCGTCATGGCGCCTACTTTATTCGCCTTATACTTTTTCGCAGTTCTGACGGACGCTCTTGGACACTGCAGTGACCAAATCAAGCTGAACGTTAGGACATACCAAAGTGTGTTTGACCTATTCCGCTTCAAAGCGAAGAAAAAGACCCAAAAGCTCCCTTTACTGGAGATTCTCTATGCCGACGACGTATGCCTAATGGCCGACAGCGTAAATGCTCTTCAAGGCTACGTGGTTACCCGAAATAGGTCGTGTTGTCTATTTGGCTTAGTCATAAGCGTCTCCAAGACCTAAGTCCTCAAACAAACTACTCGAGGCGGTGTCGTTGACGAGATCAACGTGACGCTGGATAACACTCCACTAGTGGAAGTTACAAAGTTCAAATACTTTGGAAGTCTAATTAGGAGTGACAACCGCCTTGCATCAGAAATTCCAACTCGCATAGCCAATGCTGCGGCCGCTTTCGGCAAACTTAGCCATCGTGTTTGGAAATTTCACGACCTGAAGCTGCAGACAAATCTTGCAGTATACAAAGCCCTAGTGCTCCCGATGCTGACGTATGCCGCGGAGACTTGGTGTGTATACAAGGGCGACATACGTAAACTTGACACGCTTCACATATGGTGTCTGCGTTCCATCCTGCGCATCAAGTAGCAAGACCGGGTTCCAAACACTGAAGTTTTACGTCGAACCAATATGAAACACCAACTGAGATGGTGTGGGCATGTCCAGCGCATGGAAGACTGCAGATTCCCTAAGGCCGTCTTCTATTCGGAGTTAGCGATTGGGAAGCGCAAGCAAGGGGGGCAGTACCTGCGCTACAAGGACGTGCTCAAGCGGCACTTGACTGCTTGCGACATCTCCACCGAGCGTTGGGAAGAGCTGGCTAAGATGAGGCCGGAATGGCGATCGAAAGTCCGAAAAGGTGTAGAAAGCTTCGAAGAAGCTCGACTTGTAACCCTTGATGAGAAGCGCCATATACGGAAGACTCGTCCCAAGCCCTCCTACACATACCTACACAAACAACAGTGACGGACGGCTCTACTGTGCTTAATGCAATCGTTTGTTTAAGACAAGGTTCGATTTTGCTAGCCACATAAGAGCTCATAATAGGAATGATTAGGGTCGCCGTTATCGGATACGATAAGGAGGTCTATATATATGTATTTTAAGAATGAGGGCCTTCCATTGGCTTTATGATGTTAATAATATTAAAGTTTTAAAATTGTATCATTGTCATTGGTCTTCCTATATATAAATAAAGATTTTTGGTTGCTATGAAGTATTGATCAGTGGACAAGCCGATGCGTTCGAAACACGATCGTGTAACAAAAGCAACCTTTGCGATGCAGAGTCCGTTATTGAGTTATCAAATATTTACCTAGTATACTAACTGAGGTTGTCCCAGTAGTCGTAAGATGGCAGTCAACACTCAGCAAACCGCATTAGGGGAACGTAATATATTTATAAGTTACTCGATCCCCTTTGTGTATACCTTGTTCATGTGGGAAAGTCTGAAGGGCTGATGATGAGTCATGAGTAACTGCAAGGTTTTTATAGTAATAGAGTCTAATCACTATACAAGATAATTTTTTTATCAGTGCATAAATTTTTTAGAGTGACTCAGAATCGATAAGTAAACAAATTTCTCATAGTATCATGGGTTGAAATATGTCAAAAATTTTTGGACTTCACATACTTTAGCGAACACTTGATTAGCCTGTTTTGTATGAACTCTCAAAATTTTTTACACATATCAGTTACTATGCGAAAGTTGTTTACTTACCGATTCTGAGTCACTCCAGAAAATTTGCGCACTGGTAAAAAAATTATCCTGTATAGTACACACGCCTCACATCAGATTAGCACAAACTGTCAAATTTCCTCAATAGACTTTGAACTTTATGTCTTAGTCATATGGTTCAAAATGAATTGAAGAAATTTATAAAATGTCTTTGTTTTGTTTATATATTTTTTTTTTTCAAGTAACAAAAACAAATATTAATTTTTTTTTTAGAGGTATTTCTAGGTAGGAGATGTATGTCAGAAGGGTGCAGGTTCAAATCCTGCTTGTGGAAATTTTTACCACGATAGATCAATTGGGCGAGCACCTGACCCGGTATGTCAGAAGGGTGCAGGTTCAAATCCTGCACGTAAAAATTTTTTCAACATTTGTGTTTTTGAAGAAATTTGACAGATTTCGTAGGTTGAAGTGCAGGCGTCAGTACATTACTGCAGCGGCCGGCAAAACGTAAGAATGCGAGCCGAGGCGTAGCCGATGCACACATACGTGAGTCCATCAATGCGTAGTTACATCCAAGGCTTGTATATAGTGTTGCCAGGTCCTGTGTGTCAAATTTGGGGACGGAAGGCAAATATAATTGGGATTTCTAATTTCAAATCGGGACAGCTACAATTGCAAAAAAACAGATTTTTGTGAATCTTCATTTTTTTACTAAACGAAAACAATGAAACTAAAGCTAGATAAACTTCTACATATTTTAACAACATGAATTCTTTCTCCCGCCGTAGGAGAGAGAATTCATTTTTGCTGTTTTATTATCGATCTAAGTACACACTATGGAGGTTAGTGATAAATCGTAACGTCCCGCGGATATCGGGACACCTGGCAACACTACTTGTTTATTACTTTCCTTAATGCGCGGAAAATAAAACTTTATAAAAGACACCAACAGTTCTACAAGTAGAACATCTATGAACTACCTTTAACAGTCAATGGAGTAGCAGCCCTGATACGCATAAATGACGTTTATGTCAACCCCAATCATTCGATTTAATTTCTATTCTATTAGCGTTTTGCCACTTGTCTTGGGGGGCTGAACATCTTGCACGGTGCACCAATCAATATTATTTTCATTAATTTGTTTCTTTTTTTACTAAGAACAGCTTTCAATTTGCAGCCAGTTCAAAATTCAAATAAATTATTTGATCAATTACCTTTTTGTTTGTCATATGTTTTTGAGGAAAATGTTGGTTCCATATTTAAATAACACGCCAGATATGGAATTAACTTACATTACTGGACTTCTTGGCGGGAAAGTGAAGAGTCATGTCTGCGGTTTTGTTTTATTTTCTAAAATTTGTGTTATGTCGAATATTAATGTGAAATAATGGTGGATTATTAATCGTTAAGTGTTCGTGAATGTGCATGAGTGTTGGCAAATGAAACAAAACAGTGCAACGTCACTTTCAAATTCTCTCAAGAAGTCCGCGCGAGGACTTAGTAAAACCCCACATCTTTACTGAGATACTCGAGGGGTTGGGGGGTATATCATTTCTCACTTTCCATGTTATCATTCATCATCATCCATCACACAGGAAGGAAATATTGTTCATTTATTTATTTATTACTTGTAAGAAAAAAATCTTTGACACTGGCTAAATGTGCCAATGGCACGAAGCCATCAACTAAATGAAAAAAAAAGTGACAGTTATGAATTTTCATACAAACATTGCTGGCCGCTGTTCGCGTGTATTTGGCCAGTACAGTAACATCGATTTATCTCGAAGAAGGTTGTCAATATTATGCAATATAACACTTTTAATGGAATTGTTTTGGAAACACCAAATTGAACATTATAATTAAAATCTATGAATTGTTTGTAAGCTATTTGTTAAAATATCAACAAAAACATTTAAAACGTTGTCCACGAAATTTCCTATTTCTTTTATTTTTCATTTCATTGGAATTAGTTTATTGATTTGCAAAACATTAAACTTCGAAGTTTGTATGGGGTAGAGAAACGTACAAATACTCTTAATACAAGTAAAATAAACAGAGAGCGAGAGAGCGTTACCCATAATATAGCTTTTCTTGGCTTACATCGATCGGTCCGCGTCCCATCTAAGAGTTCTTGAAGCTTACAACTCAATTTCCTCCACCAAAGCTAGGATCAAGAAAGGTAAACGCTCTTTAGCTATTTTATGAATATATCACGACATGGTATTGCTTAAAATATTTACACAGAGAGGAATCGTGGATTATTAATCCCCCGCCCCCCGTACCTATTCAATAATGAGAACCGCAGTAATCGATTCGCAAGTTTCAAGTGGGCATTGGATGTGAAAACTGTTCCGTACGGATTGCTTCTAGGAATTTATCGATATGTGAGGATGTAAATAACGACGAGGCGGATGTTTAGAGTAGACATTTCATTTAAATTGTATTTATTTAGTAGTCGCTTTTCATCAGGCGGATATGCTTGTTTGCCGGTTCAGTAACTTGACGAAATAAAAATATTTTTATTGTAAAAGGTTTTATCCTGTTGCATAGTGTGTATCATCTGTGAGGTGCAGTTATTAAACCATCCGTTTTAGACCTAGCAGTTCGGTTCCTAACGGTTTGTATCTACAGTTTTTGTTTTGCGGATTCGTTAACAGTATATACGCTACGGCCTGTTCTAAGCGCACCTGCTACCATCGTCCTATCTAAGACTGTCGTCTGTAATTTATTTAAAAAAAGAAAAGAATTACTATCAAGTTAAAAATCAATAAGCAAACTTATTAAATGTTAAGTAAATGTTAATGTGCTTATTTAAAGCAAATTTTTAAACAGAGTTTTTTAAATATACTTAGTATTTTTTTTAATAAAATAAGTAACAAAAAGCGGTGCAATAGCACTGACATAGAGTAATAACTCGCTTATTAATATTCTTAAACGAATACTCTGATTTGTTTCCTTAACAAATTTTATAATATTCTCATGAAAAATATTACGGCATACATGACAAGCCTACAAGCCCCTTGTGTATAAAACACTACTCGTTTCGGCCCCAAAACTTTTGAGACTGCAGCATATATCTGGGTGGTAATTACAACAATGTTGTCTGTGGAGCATAGACACATAACTAAAGGGCCACGCAGACGATGTACAGACGCTTGCATTTCAACCTATCCAAAACTGTCAAATATCTCCAATACATTTTCAACCATATCATTAAGGCACAATGTTCAAAGTCTATTAAAGAAATTTGACAGTTTGAGGTAGATTGATGTGCTGGCGTGTACTGTACTTTTGTCCCGCGAGAACTTTTGTCCGCGCGGGACAATATGTAGCGCGAGAAAAGAGATCTACGAGAAGACTTGTTACTCGTATTCGCCCTACTTACCATACTTTTATTTGATTAGCGAAATTACTGGTAACTATTATTATTATCATCATAGTCGTCAGCCTGTAAAAGTCCCACTGCTGGGCTCAGAACTTCTCTATTGGGGAGCGATCTCCCGATGGCTTCAAACTCTACGTTAGCCATTTTGATATCCCATACAAAATTGGAAGTTCCAATTTTTAAAACCAGTAAGTTTAGTTTTTTTTCAAATCACTGATTTTAATATTACTAAAACAGACCTTAGCATTAAGTACAATATATTTGAAAAAGAGTTTATTTAACTTAATTTATGCGAATTACACGCCATTATGGAAAGTTTGAAATTTCATTAAATTCAGTTGACTAAACGATTATTTTTTAAATTTTGCTTTGAATGGCCTCAAATTACTGTGCCTGACAGGGCCCATAATGAACCTGTACCTATATTATAACAACTTTGTTACATTATGGTATGGTCATTAGTATGGTATACTCGCCAAGCATTGAAACAGTAGGTACTCATTTGTCAAGTGTTTCATTGTTTGTTGTGTCGACTCGAAACCTTAATTTTTTCAACATGTCTAACTTACCAATAAGTTTTTATGTAAGTTCTGATTCGTCAAATGTATGTTATCATTTAAATATAAATAATAATACTCGTTTTAATTTCGATTTTAGATTACAGCTAGGTTGCTTAAAGATTTATTTTGAAATAAAAAAAAAAACAGCTTTATCTCTCTAGTAATCATGAGCAAAAAACGCCTTGGCAATAGTTACGAGTCATCTGGGGCCTCGGTAGTTCAGCGATCAGAGCACTGGACCGGTTATCCAAAGATCGTGGGTTCGATTCCCACTCGAGTTTCCTGAAGCTGGTTGATTTTTTCTAGTAAAATTTTGTCTTGTAACTATAATTAGGTATATAGCATTGTAAATGCAAAATTCTTTGGGGGTTAAAGTTACTTGCGTCCGTAGGTTTACCCTTGAGACCCTACACGTGACCCCTGGGTGGTGCTAAATGAGTAACACTGTCTGAGTGGTAGAGCCATGCTGCTTGCAGCACCAAATAGGCCGGCTCGCCCGGCGAAATACCACCCTCTCACAGAATATCGGCGTGAAACAACGGCACTCGTTGCTGTTGTGTTTCGTCCGGTGAGTGAATGTACCGGAGGCCCATCTCTCACCCCTCCCCCCTCCCAATTCCTACTCCCTCCTCAAGATCCGATGCAGCAGATGCGATAACTTTGGTTTTGCGGGTGTCCATGGGCGGCGGTGATTACTTTCTATCAGGTGACCCGTCTGCTCGTTTGCCTCCTTTTAACATTAAAAAAAAAATCAAAATAATCAAAAATATGACAATAGTTATCAAACCACTGTTATCTGCCAAAGACAACAGATCCAACCATTTAACATAGAACATCCGAAGCACGGGACTCCTTGCAACGAAATTAACCGAGACGAAATAACAGTAGAAACATAAGTGCCCTACCTCTCTCGATCAAAGCAAGAGACAGTCAAGTTATACGAGTAATGCTGTGAAAGCTAAGCTGGGCAGCGCCACTGATATTATTATTTAAGGGGAGCCAGCGTTTGAGCTGTTAGCTACCTACTTGATGCCAGTAATATTGATGACAGAGTCGCCGGAAAGCTCGGAAGCTCCCTCCGGCCGCAACAGAGTCCATATAATACACAGCTGACATTGAGAGCTTTGGAATAAAACTTAACATTAAATTGTGTTCCAGATATGTCGCCTTCAGAAATTGTGCATCACTGTAAGGCTAGAGCTTGAGCATAATTATTAAGAAGGACCACGCTTTTCTGGATGGTAGATTGTTTTTTTTTCTAAGATATAATAAGGTTAGACAGATTATTTTTTATTGCACACTAGCGACCGCCGTGTCTTGGTCCTCGTAAAAGAGATGCGGCGGTAGTCGAATGGACGGATGCTCGGGTTGAATGCGATAAATCTTGGTTCAACCCCTCAATAGCTCATAAATACTACTAACGTGAACCCATATCTTTTAACAAGCGTTTTGGCTTTTTTGTGTGGGCTAACAGGATATTTAAGCAAACGATATAATCAGAATTTCGGAGATTCAAAAGGAGATTGCAAAATTTCATCTTTCTAGATCCAAAGGTTAAGGGGCGTTAATGAATCGGTCAGTGAGTGAGACAGGGATTATTAATTTATATTTAGAAATAATCAAAGTATTGAGGTATAGATAGCTTGCTACAAGAACGTTGAATTGAATTCTATCCACAAACCTGCATCAGGTTATCATTTTGATCAGTTGAGTATTTTCGCTGGGGCTTTCATATCTCGCGACCCGGGCTTATGGCGGTTCTGTCGGGATTTATAGCAATACTCTTAGTAATGCCTCTTATTACTTGCCTAGATTTTCACTCTCTATCTGTTATCTATTGGATGTTTTTATTTATTGAAAAGAACCATAATGCTTACCTTTTTTAGATTGATTTTCGGAATATTTGGGTTGGAACAATTTGCTTTCAAAATCTTAATGACTTATAGACAATTTCAGAATTTAGATGCTATTTATTCAATCTAAATTAGAGATCGAATCAGTCACAAACACAAGATATTATCGCGTAAATGTTTATTTCTCCTCACAACTTTTTATATTTAGTACCCGTATTATTAATGCAAAATCAATGAATATATATTAATATTACAAACCTATATTTAGTTTTGCTGTACATAAAAAAAATCTGCTTATTAAACTCTTTTCCTTTAACAATATCTTATTAATACACATCCGAAGCAGTTTTTCGCGATGCAATTCCAAACATCAGAGCAGACGGACGAATGTGTCGAGTGTCGTTACCAAAATGGCGGTGGTTGTCATTAAGTCGGAGTGCCCTCATTTAGGTCCGTGGCGCGTAAACAGCAACGGAAGGAAGGGGGCTAAAAGCCTCTGGGTAGTGATGCACCCTGCATATTAGCCACGCCGAGATCACGTGAGGTTGCGACGCGATGCCGGACTAAGAGATTAGTCCCCTCTCTGTATTTGCATACATTTTAAAGGCAGCCTTTTTTGCTGTCTCAGCTCTCAGCTTGTATCACGTTTTCGAATGGTGTGCGCGGACCGAAGTTAGATTGTCGACGACCCAGTTTTTACTAATTATGTCACACCGCCTTTTTGACGATTAATTACGGCACAGGAAGTTTCTTTTTTAAACATGTTCTACTTAAAATTTTATTAGTGACATTTTTATAAAAGACACCCTTAGCCGTAGGTATGAGTTTATTAAATACGTAAAAATAAATATCTAGTTCTGATATTAGGTATGTTGAATTACTCAATTTGCAGAACGTAAAATAATATATTTAAATGTCGTTCAATAACAAAAAATCCACATACATTTCCACAACATAAAGATATTATAGCTAGCTATTAAGCTATAATATATAATTTGATAGGTAGGGACGCATAAATAGCAAAAAACTAAGTAGCTGAAAATTACATTATCTTGTCAACAAATAGAATACGTAACATATTGGCAAGTTATTAATAATATTTCCAGTCCAAATACTTACTCGTATATAACAGGCGACAGGCGGCTCATTGTTTCCTCATAAACCTTTCAGTAATAAGATTTATTCCAATACACTCACCCATATAACATCCAAATACGAAACACCATGGTCAATCTTACCCGTGCCATTAAAATTATATTACCAAGAGATCACAGAATTTAAGTCGGGTTACTGTAAAATAGGATTATTCCCGAGAGTGCAGCCATCTCTATGCTAAAACAAGACCTCGGGGCCCAATGTGCGAGATTTACCGCGGTCAACTTAGACTTGTATCTCTTGGGATACCGCGGTGCTTACGTATATCGGTTGTTCGAACAAGAAAATTAAATGCCCGCTGTAGATCTTGATTCATTTCTTATTTATACTCGTACTAGCACTTTACTCGCGATTTCGTAAGCGTGGATTTGAGATTTTTAAAAAATCTTTTAATCTAAAATGTTGCCAATCTTATCCACAAGGAATGTAGCATTCTATCAATTAAAGAATGGAAGAATTTTTGAAATTGGACCAGTCATTCCAGAGATTAGCCCCGGCATACAAACATACAAATTCATGACGTTACCTCTTTATTAATAGTATAGAATATAGTGTAACACATTCGCCGATTCAATCTAAATTCTTCTAAATGAACGGCGTAAATTTTGTAAAATCCTTTATACTTACTGATTGTCATACCCTTTAATCACAGCTTTTAATAAATAACTAAACAACATAAATATATATAGACAAATACATTAAAAACAAGGCAAAACTAGTGTGATAAATGCACTGACAGCTACTAAACAACCTCAACGTTTTTGTAAATTTATATTTGTTATGAGGGAGGGTACTGTAATTATTTTTGAATATATGGATTCACGAATATTAATTATCACAGTTTTTTTCTACATTAGATAATGTAAATGGATGTTATGATTTGAGTGAAGCCCATAGACTATTTTGTTCATCCTTTTACCGATTTATATCGTAAGTTACAACACTCATTCAATTAATGGTTAGTGTTTAACTGTTTAGGCTTAAGACCTAACATTGTTTGAGAACGATTCGGATATAATAAGGTTAACGGGCGTGGTGCACGCGTTCTGTTTTATTCATCACCGCTCCTGTCAATCAGTCTCATCTGAAGAGATTGCACGTCATCGTGTATCTGCTTTTATCTGCTATACTATCCTCGTATAACCTCAAACTTGGGTAAGTGTCTTGATTTTTGCCAAAGCTTTGATCGGCCGGGTTCCAGGGTCCTTACCTGGCAGCGACGTCTACCTGCACAAACCCTACCTGTCTACATTCCGGAGGCAGTTTCTTGCGGCGGATCCACCTCCACCCGCATCAAGATCTCATTTCTCTCTCATTTTCGCAGTCAACGGCACGTGACTAGACGCCGGACTGCGCGCGCGTTCCCGTCCCCGCTTTAAGCTAAGTCCTCCCTAAAAATCGCGCGACATCACTGAGCATTAAAGCGACCGACGAACACCTTCCCTGAGCGTATTTTTGGTTTAACCAGATTTCATCTTTTATTTCTCATCTCTTTCGGGAACCGGTGGTGCCTAATACTCCAGCGTTTTAATAGATTATACATGCTGGATATATTTTGTTTATGCATTCAATATGTGATTTTCAATACTAATTGAGCTAAAAGTCTTGTCATTATCATCATCATCACCATTATCAGCGCTTAATGTCCCACAGCTGGGCTTAGGCCTTCCCACATGAATGGATCGGGCTTTAATCGACCACGCTGGCCCAACGCGGGCTGGTGGCTTTTATTGCTGTCATTGCACTAATTTGTGATTGCAGCCGCAGCGAGTTCGTTGGCGTGCGGCGCGAGAAAGGTATGTATTGGAGGAAGATGGGTAAAGGAAGCAAGTACAGCGCCAATCAAACTACTTTTATCAAATATGAAAATATTACGATAGCGAAGAATGCATTTGCGCGGCAAATTTAAAAGTCATAAACTGGCGCAACCATTTATAAAGACTTTGCTTTCTTACGACAACAACACTTTAAAGTGCCCTCCGAAGCACAAAGGAACTCATATATTTTAATTTGGTCACCCATCTTCTGACCCGATTTTGTGAAAGGTGCCTGACATTTAAGATCGCTACCTGAACGTGCTAACCATGGTATCAGTCTCAGCTGTGCTATGTGGGTATATTTACTTTGCTTGAAAGAGGTTGTCTACATTACATTGTTTTCCATAAAAAAAACAAAAGATATTATTATGCAATAGCCTATTTCTTTTACTATTACATTTTGGAAAAAAATTCAGAAGAGTGTTAAAAATGTTTGATACTTTTTCTATATTTCCATCTAGAGACTGGAAAGATATAAGAATTTTTATGAACACTATACCTTTTTAAAAACTAACCTTATCCGCTACATAATTCTCTGGAGGTTTATTTTAGTTTTTTTACCTGCACTTTAATAACTACGCGATTCCAACACAGCCAAAGTGTTGGATGCTTCAAAATTCAGAGCTGCATTTATAAGTTCTACTACCAAGAACAGTTTCAAAATAAAAATAAAATTAAGTCGACTTTACCTTCATCTCTGTAAAGTTAATTAAACAAAGTAAAATGCTATTTTCGTTCTTATATTTTGTGAGTAAATCAAAATGGTTGAGATAACTGCAATCCGGCGAGGGTAAGCTGGATCTAAGGATAAAACAATATGTAAAACGTACTACAAACTTTAGAAAACAATTAAAAAGTACTACTAACAAGTAGCTGTAATTAAATTTAGGACGGTTCAGAAATACCTGTATAAATTATCTTGGCTTCGTCTTCCGATATTTATTATAACCATGTAGTAGCCCCGCTACGTTTGAACTTACCCGCACATAGTGTTTTAGAGTTGCTGTAGGTAACTAAAAAAAAAAAAAAAAAACTTTTCCATAGATAACCACAGCAACCCCATACTTCCATTTCCCGCCAATGAAACGTCATTATTGTCCGTGCGCGCGCGACATTCGCACGTAGTGAAAAAATATTTCGATTCTTCAGTAAAATTTTGTTCATTATGCCGAAACGAAATGCTGAAGAGTCTAAAGAAGATAAGTGGGTGCGTAAAATGCGCAAATATGAGAAAAAGTTAGCACGAAAAAATAGTTTTCGAGTGATTTACTCAAGTGACGAGGATGTTGATGTCGAACCTCAAGGTTAGTACAAAAAAAACCTACCCTCGTCGTGTACTTTACTACTGTAAAGTACACGACGAGTGACTTATTAGTATTCACTAATACTAATAGGTCATTGCCCCTCAGAGTCAATACGTGATATTGACCAGCAGCACTTTTATGAGTGTTAATACGAGATATTAACCACATTTTTACTTTCTCTCGCAGATATCCAAGAGAGTTGCACGCCGGTTTTACCGGACGATGACAAAGTTTCTGCCCAGCCAGAGCTAATACAACCCGAATCCCAAGTGGAATCGATGACTCAAGACCGCCCGGGGGAGGTCGTTGACACTGCCCCCGATGATGAAGCCGTTCAATCGACTGAGGTGGTCGATCCTGACCTTCTGCAAGCTTTAGGAGACTTTGAAGAAGACGCTGCAGAGTGGGGTGAAAATATTAACGAGAACTTGGCTAAACGATGGGAACCTATTCTAAAGGAAGGCTTAAAACAAGAGATTAAGAATGACCTGAAAAAAAAAAACAGATACCTAAAAACTGTGCTTTAATCAAGTCTCCGGCACTAAATCCCGAGATAGCGGCTATACTCAACGACTCAGCAAAAAACAGAGATTCTAGAATACATAAGAAACAAGAGCAGTTAGGATGTGCAATGACTATTTTAGGCAAGACTATGTCAGGTATTCTTACCAAATCAATTGATACAACGGAGACACTTCGGTTACTGAGCGATGCTGCCAAACTTTTTGCTGATTCTCACTACAGTGAAACAGAAACAAGACGATCGCTCGTAGTACCAATGATGGATAAAAATTTTATTGAACCGTTCAAAGACCGGAAAAGAGACAAATACTTGTTTGGTGATAAATTGGGTGATTTTGTTAAATCATCAAGAGGAATTAGGAAGACAGGACAGCTGCTTCAATCAACATCGACTCCTGTTAATAATAATTTAAACTGGAGGACCCCACCGTCTCGCCCACAACCACGCGGGCCGCGATCGCAGGCGAAACGAGCTGCAGCCGGTGGGGCAAGACATCAGTTGCTACCACCTCCAGCTGCGTACCGACACCGAGCTCCAGCGCCGCAGCTGCCGCCGCCACCTCCGACACCACCAATGCGGCGCGCACAGCCAACAGCATTCTCGCGCCGAGCGGCGACGGGGCCGCCTCCGCCGCAAGCCAGACGTTGACAGACGAGGTACATGCAGGCCGCTTAAAATATTTCCTTAATTCTTGGAGGTCGATTACAGATGATAACAGTGTTCTAGACATAATCAGAGGCTATAAAATACCTTTTTTTGAAATACCAAAACAATTACCTGGTACCCATCCTAAATTATCTTTGCCTAATGAGGATATTAGTTATTTAGAAACTGAAATCAAAAGATTACTTAAAATATGTGCAATTCGTAGATGTGAACCAGTCACTGATCAGTTTGTCTCCAGTATTTTCTTAGTACCAAAGAGTAATGGCGAAAAAAGATTCATATTAAACCTTAAAAAACTCAATACTTATGTTAACACTAATCATTTCAAGATGGAGGATATTAGGACTGCAATCAGATTAATTACTCCTGATTGTTACATGGTTAATTTAGACCTTAAAGAAGCATACTTTTTAGTGCCTATACAAGAGCATACCAAGTATTTGAGGTTCTATTTTAAAGACATTTTATATGAATTTACGGCTTTACCGTTTGGTCTTTGTTCAGCTCCTTTCGTATTTACGAAATTAATGAAACCGGTCGCTGCATACCTACGGTCACGTGGCTTTAAATCTGTTCACTATTTAGATGACAGCCTCCATCTTGAAAATGACTATGAAAGCTGTATAACAAACCTTAATGAGACTATAACGTGCCTAACCAATCTAGGATTTGTCATTAATTATGAAAAAAGTTGTTTAATTCCTAGTAAGGTCTGTAAATTTTAGGGTTTATTTTAAATTCACACAATATGTCATTAGAATTGCCAGATAAAAAGAGAAAAGATATTTTAGCACAAACAGAACACATTTTAAACACTCATAGATTGACTATTCGGAGCTTTGCGCGTTTTTTAGGTATTCTTTCTGCAGCCTGCCCGGCTGTTGCGTATGGCTGGTTGCATACGAAAACTCTCGAAAGAGCTAAATATTTGGCTTTGTTGTTGCATAAAAACGATTATGACAAGTTAATGACAGTTCCATGTAATATACGTGATGACTTGATATGGTGGAAGAATAATATTCTAACTACAAGTAATAAAATTAAAAATAACAATTTTGTACTAGAATTATTTACAGATGCTTCTAACGTTGGCTGGGGCGCTGCTTGTAACCATGAAAGAATTGGGGGCTCTTGGAGCGATAGTGAACGAGAACGTCACATAAATTATTTGGAACTGTTAGCTGTCTATTTCGGCCTAAAATCGTTTGCTAGTAAATACGCTAACTGCGAAATTCTTCTACGTGTAGACAACACTACTGCTGTAGCATATGTTAATAGAATGGGTGGAGTGCAATATCCGCACCTTAATAATATTGCACGTAAGATATGGCTATGGTGTTCACAAAGAAATATTTTCATTTTTGCCTCCTACATTAAGTCGATCGAAAACACAGAGGCTGATTTTGGTTCCCGAAATATAGACACCGAATGGGAGCTGAACGCTTCCGCATTTAATAAAATAACGTCAAAGCTCGGGGAGCCCGACATCGATCTTTTTGCATCAAGGGTTAATGCGAAATGCAAGAAATACATTTCTTGGAAAAGAGATCCATATGCATACAATATTGATGCCTTCACGATTAAGTGGGATTCCTTATTTTTTTATGCGTTTCCGCCTTTTGCGCTGATTATTAAGGTTGTGCAAAAATAATAAATGATGGTGCTACCGGGATTCTGGTGGTCCCTTACTGGCCATCACAGCCCTGGTTCCCAGTTTTCAAATCCTTATCTGTAGGTGAAATGATCATATTTCCACCGGATAAGACGTTACTTTCTTCCAATTTCAGAGAGGCCCACCCGCTGCACCGTCAACTTTCCCTGGCAGCGAGCGTATTATCCGGGAAGCGTTCAGCAGGCGACAAGTCCCTCAATCAGCACTGAACGTGATGCTTTCGTCCTTATCTAAAAACACAAAGTCCCAATACACGTCGAGCTTTAAACTGTGGTGGGAGTATTGCGTAACAAGGGGTACTGACCCTTTAACTATTCAGGTTTATGACGTCCTAGACTTTTTATCTAATTGTTTAGAAAATGGTTCATCATATGGTACTTTAAATAACCATCGTTCGGCTTTATCCCTTGTTTCCGGAAATAGTGTAGGTCAAGATGAACGGATCAAAAGATTTTTCAAAGGAGTGTTTAGGATCAAACCATGTTTCCCCAAGTACAACACGACATGGAATCCTAGTATTGTACTTAATTATTTATCTAATTTGTACCCAAATAGTTCATTATCTTTAGAAGTTTTAACGAAAAAACTAGTTTTGCTTTTGGCATTAGCTACCGGTCAAAGATCACAGACCTTGTCCATGATAAAATTTCCTAATATAAGTATTAGAGATGACAGAATTATAATTACAATCACAGATTTGATTAAAACTTCTGGAATAGGCCGATCGCAGCCTATACTTGATTTACCTTTTTTTAGACAACGCTCTTGTGTCTGTCCTGCTGAGACTTTAAAAGTCTATATGGATCTTTCTTCGTCAGTAAGACCCCCTAATGAGAATGGTTTGATTTTGACCACTAAACGACCTCATCGCGTAGCTTCATCTCAATCCATAGGGCGTTGGATAAAACAGACGCTCGCAGACAGCGGCATCGATACTAACGTATTCAGTGCTCATAGCACCAGGCACGCATCTACCTCAGCTGCTCAACTGGCTGGAATTAGTATCGACAGTATTCGAAAAACCGCTGGTTGGACAGGTCAATCAGCAGTATTTGCAAATTTTTATAAGAGGCCAATTACTGATCCAAATTCCAATTTTGTTAACGCTTTATTTAATCAATAAATGTTAAGCTATAAGTAAGAAGTTACGATAGACTAAGTGTTGATCATTTAATAAACTATTTCATGGTTATTAAATTTGTCTTATTGATATATTAATTAAAAACAACATTGATATCCTCTAAACATCTACATGGTTATAATAAATATCGGAAGACGAAGCCAAGATAATTCAATGATCAAACGAACTTACCTGAAGTGAAGTTCGATCTTAATTATCTTGGCTTCGTCGAAGATATTTAAGTCCCGCCCACCCACGTTGTTAAATACCCTTAGTATCAATGTTGTTTACTCTAAACTAAATGACGTTTCATTGGCGGGAAATGGAAGTATGGGGTTGCTGTGGTTATCTATGGAAAAGTTTTTTTTTTTTTTTTTTAGTTACCTACAGCAACTCTAAAACACTATGTGCGGGTAAGTTCAAACGTAGCGGGGCTACTACATGGTTATAATAAATATCTTCGACGAAGCCAAGATAATTAAGATCGAACTTCACTTCAGGTAAGTTCGTTTGATCATTGAATAATTCGCAATAATGATATTGAATCGTGTTCAATGAAGGTAGATAATTTGTTACTTTTTGTAAGGTAGATTTTTATTCGGACTTCAGTTTTCATGTGTTTTAATGGCCGTCGGTCGGTTCGCGGTACAACGCTTGTTTAATCGGTTATTTTCGGCACAAATTGCGTCGGTTTGCGGAATATTATATATAATTATATTACTTAAGATATTAACTTTAAAACGGTTGAACAAAAAAGACGTGAATAACGAGTGCTACGGTTTGCGTGTCTCGTCAACAAGGAGCAGGGGTCCCCCATCGGACTACGGTGCTACATAAGGTCAGGGTTATTATTTTGTACATTATCTATCTATCTAATACCTATAAACGAGCAATTCTTGTATTTATGTATCATACTAATATTATAAATGCGAAAGTTTGTGTGTATGTATTGTGTGTATATTTGTTGCTTCTTCACGCTGCAACGGATGGATGGATTTGGATGAAATTCGGCATACAGAGAGTTTATAACCTGGATTAAAACATAGGATACTTTTATCCCGATATTCCCACGGGAACAGGAACCATGCGGGTGAAACCGCGAGCAGTTCATGTCCCAGTGATTATGGGACGTTAGCTGCACATATATGTCGGTTGGTCTCAATTTGAAGAGTTCCAGCCCTAGATGTGCAGAAAAATAATGAAACCTGTCATAGGTTTCGAAATTCCAAAAAAATCTGTTGAATAAACACGAAGTTTTGCGGGCGACCCACTAGTATATATATTAATAGCGTAAGCCGATTTTTGTCCCAGTGATTATGGGACGATAGCTGCACATAAAAAATCGGTTAAGGCCTCATTTTGAAGAGCTCCAGCCGTAGATGTGCAGAAAAAATAAAGAAACCTGTCATAGGTTTCGACCTAAAAATCTGTTGAATAAACGCGAAGTTTTGCGGGCGACCCACTAGTATTTTATTAAGGCTGCAGGGATTGTATGTATCCTAATCAATGAAACATTTAAAAAGATAGAATGTGAGTTTGAATTGGCATTGACAGATTTCGGCCGCTCCCCTTCTATTATTGAAATTTTTGAAAAATGTAAGAAACAATGTTTATTTAATTGAGTTAGCGTACCACTGGTCAATTTCCTTCATCATCATCATCATCATCGGCCTATATTAGTCCACTGCTGGACATAGGCCTCCCTTAATGAGCGCCATAGCGCCCTGTCCTCGGCTTGACGCATCCAGCATCTGCCTGTAGTCTTTCGCAAATTTAAATTAAAATTTCCTTACTCGTAAATTATATTAATTCGCCAGTTTACTCATTAGTGAGTTTAGGTAGGTTGACAATTTTCTTATTAGCCAGTTTCCCTATTAAGTAGGTTTCCTAGTTCGCAAGTTTCCTAGTTCGCAAGTTTTCTTGTTCGTCAGTTAGTTTAGATTGTCATTTTTGCTATTTCGTCATGTTCCTAACCCGTTACTTTCTTTTTTCTCAAGTTTCCTTGTTCGCCAGTTATGTCAGTTAATAACATTAATGTTAAGACATATTATATACATATATTTTAACGTTTGTGAGATCTACTCCATACATACTTTAACTATACCAAATCTCACACTCCTCCATGCGCGCAATTTGCTTAAAAAGGGATCCAAAGAATTTGCTTCACGTATTAATATAAAGATGTTGGTCGTAAAGCTTGCCCTGAGTTCGCGTGGCTATAGCTTCCACCATCTTATCTAAGTCTGTCACCATAACCACAATATTAGTAGCATAGTTTCAAAAGTTAGAGATAAGTTTGCCAGCTCCTCAGTTATTCAATCACTGAGGTTTATTTTATTTATTTATTTCCTTAACTAATTTAATGACATTAACAGTATGCATGAATGGAGTTTGATAAATAAAATGCAATTTAATAATAAGAAATGTAATGTAATGACTTTTGATCGTAAAAAAAACCCAATTAATTATAATTATAATATGAATGCCGTATATCTCAATAGAGTCAATTGTATAAAAGATTTAGGTATAATGTTCGATCGTAGCTTGACTTTCCACGATCACATATCTTCTCTCGCCAAAGAGTGTTATCGTCGTCTAGGCTTCGTTTTGCGAAATGCCAAAGATTTAAAAATCCACAAGTTCTTAGAACCTTATATAACTCTTTGGTTAGGAGCAAACTCGAATCAAGCGCGTGTGTCTGGAATCCGCACCAGGTAACCTACGCACGTATGCTTGAAAAGGTTCAAAAGGCTTTCCTAAGAGCTCTTTACAAAAAAGCCTATGGTTATTACCCGTTTCGATACCCGACCAAGTTTTTACTCGGGCACCTAGGCTTCAACTCTTTAGAGGTGAGAAGAATTTTTGACCAGCTTAGCATCTGCCTTAAAACATTAAGAGGATCAATTGATTGTATCCTCTTGCACAACCTATTGTGCGTCCTGTTCGTTCCTGACTGTCCTGAGCCTCCTCCGGCACGCCGGCGCGGTCCTCCTCGGCAATATAATCTTTTTCAAGTCAGTCAAGGCCGTACCGTATCGCGTGCGAACTCTCCTTTGGTTCGATCTCTGTGCCATCTCAATGCACTCCGTGATGCCAATGCTGATTTTGATTTCTCATTTGACTATTGGTCAACTATTAAACAGGCATTACTGAGTTATTCTGAAAGTTTGTGGGACCAATGGAGTAATGTTTGTAACTCTGACGATGAAGATGGAGAATGATGTACTTATTGTTATGTATAATTGTATGTATAATTTAATTAATGTTCCTATAATAAATTATTTTTATTAATGTATAATTATATTCTGATATCATTTTATAATAATTAATTTAATTTCGAATTGTATAATTGTGTGATAAATGTAATTGATTTATGTCGTTTTTGTCACAATAAATAAATAAATAAATAAATAAATTGAAATGAAACAACTTTTACGGATCTACTCGCGTTTATTTTACACATTACTTATTTAATGTTTATCCTGACGTTTCGAACCCTTTGCAGGGTTCGTGGTCACAGGGAGACTGAGGTGTGCAGTATGCGAACATTCCCTAGAGGGGCCCAACCATTACATCAGATTTGATAAACCACAAATACTCGTTAAAGAACAACGATTCATCCCTAGGATGATACGCGAGGCTATTGAAATTAAAAAACATCCTAATTTTAATAGAGAAGATGGTTGGAATCTACCACCAGCCTGGGATCCCATCATACAAAATATTAAATCCCAGCCCCGACACCATACTGCCAGAACAAAAGATACTGTAAGCTCTTTCTGCGTAAAACGGAACGCACCTGATTAAATTTAAATGAGGGTATACAAGCTATCAACTAATTATGAGATGACTAACACCTCAGTCTCCCTGTGAGTGTATAAACGCGAGTAGATCCGTAAAAGTTGTTTCATTTCAATGTGTAGTGTTCGCGTAAACTTTAGAAAACAATAAATAAATAAATAAATAAATTAACATTGCATTTTATTTTTTCTGCCAAACCGCTATGGCGCTCATTAGGGGAGGCCTATGTCCAGCAGTGGACTAATATAGGCCGATGATGATGATGATGATGATGTGTAACAGTTTGTCGGCAGTGGCTCTCGTGGACATTTAACATAAAATAGATTGTAATAATCTTAAACTTAGTTTAAATTACATAATATTACAATAATAATTCAAAGCACCGTTAGGCTACATTTTAAATAGAAATAGAAATAGAAAAAATCTTTATTTGGTATAACTACACATGCACATTCAAAACATTCACATTCATTTTGCTTTGTTTACATATTTATTGGCATTTGGTATTGGGGTAAACGTGACAAAAACATTCTACAGCCAAACAACAACGCCTACAGATAAGGGATTATGTATAATACTTTAATATCAATAATTAATATTTTACAAACTCAGAACCCATGCGGGCTGAGCCGCGGGCACAAGATACATTATTAGGTATTTAGGACTTAACAGAGAGATATACTATTTTTATGGCTGTCTTACCTCGCTGTCTTGTCTCCTAACGGGTAAAGTGCGTCCTGGATGGAGATGAAGGTCAAGCACTTCCCATTAGCAATACATATTTTTTTACGGAAGCATTTCTCAACTTTTTCAACATTTCTTTATTAACATTTGAACTTAAGTGCGAGAATCCACTAACAACACTATCTGTGTATCCCATCATTGTTTCAGTCAATCATTCGGGGAATAGCTTGCCTTTCGTGTCGCACTCAAACTGCTTCAACGTGCCCCTTTATCCTTGCAAGACAATGCTAAATTCGAAATGTTCCAATTTGTTGCAACAAAGTATCTTCACTTATTTTGTTCGCAGGGTCCGTGTGGACCGGGGTTTGCATAGTCAAAACACACGGGACACTTTTGTTACGGCGACATCATAAACTCGGCGCCAACGCAGTAAAGCTAGTGTTGTTATACGACTTTAGTGCGGTAGGCTAATGAGGGCCTATGCCCTTTCATCATCATCATCATCATCATCAGCTCATTTTATACCCACTGCTGGGGCACGAGCCTTCCCTATGGATGGATAGGGAGAACGGGTCATAAACCACCACGCGGGCCCAGTGAGGGTTGGTGGTTGTTTACGACTGCTAATGCAGCCGGGACCAACAGCTTTACGTGCCTTCCGAAACACGGAGGAGCTGGAGATGATACACTTTTGGTTACCCATCTGATGACCGGCCTTTGCGAAAATTGCTTAACCTCAGCAGTCGCAGACCGGGCGCGTTAACCACTGCGCCATCGAGCTCCTAACTATGCCCTTTAAAACAGATTAAATACACTTTAGTCATCATTCATTTTACCAGCTTTGTTAACTAAGCGAACACTACGAACCACTTTACACGAATCTACTCGTCTCCCTTTGTTTATAGATTTTATTAAACAGTTTCTATTCAACATCATTAAACCAGCACCTACCGAGAGACTGAGTACTATGATTGCTCATCTAGTACTCTAAAACATATCTTTTACGATGCTATCTAAAACACTAGCCATTTCACTTTCTCTCTGCCTTCTTCTTGGTCTTCTGCATTGGCGGCATCATTCCTTAAACATACTGATCCTGGTGGTGCACCTTGCCTTCATAAGCCCATTGGCTGGGCTTAGGGATTGAACCTATGCTTGACTTTCGGACATTGAGCCAACCACTTTGCTACTCGACCATCGAGTCGTCGTCTGTGGCCGAGTGTCAAAGTCATCATCATCATCATCATCAGCTCATTTTAAGTCCCCACTGCTGGGGCACGAGCCTTAACTTCGGATGGATAGGGAGAACGGGCCATAAACCACCACGCGGGCCCCGTGCGGATTGGTGGTGTCAACGTATTAGTAAAAAATAAAATCCCGTGTGTTTTATTTCTAACGCTCGTTGTTTTGGCTGCCCTCCAACTGCTTGTTAAGGAAACTGGGGACTTTCGTGGAGTTACTATTGTTTCTTGTTGTGCACACTATGTCATGCGCACAGTCTCCATCTATAATGTATTGGATTTCAATTCCAATTTAGAGGGAGTGCTGTCGCTTACGTATATGGCAGTTTAATTAGTTTTACTTATACACACGTTGGTAGGTAAATGTTTGTTTTGTGTCTTAATGCTGTAAGTGAATTTAACGTTCTGTTAATTGAGTTAGCACCACTTATCCCCGCCACAAGTGGTGATTATTTAAACTCTACTTTAATTAGAACTTTGACAGGGCTGTTTGTAGAACATTATAATTATATATTTTTAAATACTTTTATTGGAGTAAGCTCTTTATCGTTATTTTTATTAATTTTGACTTCAATATGAATTGAGACTATTATTATATGATAAACTAGGGAGCAACAGTAAAAACAATCTACAAAAAAACAATATTTTAAAAAAATATTTAAATTTTTTATTTTTATTTATAAACTAAACATTACATAATATGTTTTACAAAAAGATAAGTATAGCTTAAACTAATTTAAGATTGAAATAAATATGAATAAATCGATCAGATTTGTCTTTGATCTAGTGGTTTAATCGCCGGTCTCAAACTCATGGATCCTGGTTTCTTTTTCCAGCGGGATTTATTTATTTATTATTTATCCGATATTAGTACTATCTAATAAAAAACAAAAAAATATATTTTTTGAATAACATTCTCGCCTTACTTAACAAACCCAAACATATTTACATATTTTGTTATAATTTTATGTATACTGTACGCTGAAACAACACTGTAGGTATGCTATGCAAATTCTACGACTGCATTCAGTATTAAAAAAAAGTATTGCAACAAATTTAATTAGCCCAGAGATCTTTCGGTAATTAAGAAAGCTCGTTTCCCCTCGCAACGTCATCTCCGAAATGGAATTCCGCTATCGTTCGGACAATTTTAAACTCGGCTTCATAAACTCTTAAAATTATTAAATTGTTATCTAAATTTTAATCATTTTCGTCTCTATAATTTGTGTTATTAAATGTAGCGTGAGCCCGCAAATCCGGTACCATTATGTGGCAGCATAATCTCGGCACAGGTAAAGACACGTCGAGCTGAACATTATAATTGCACATTAGTGCGGCTGACGATTTCCACGGCGACATCAACTTGTTTTTTACAGCCGCGTTGTGAGAAAAGATTACTATGGTTGCTTTGTACTACAAAATAAGATTACACCATTATATCTTTGCTGGTTTCAAGAAAGCGGCAAACGGAGGCTATATAATAAGAGTTGTGTAAACGATCAAGCTCATAAACAAGTGACATTTTGAGTTTCACCTCCTCTGTGTTCTCGTCTAGACTATTAAAGAGATAGAACAGTACTTCGTCTATTAGTAGTAAGAATACTCATGATTTGCCAGTGATATAGTTTTTAGAGACAAGAGCAGAAATATTTTCAACATCATTATTAAATACCACAGCCTAATGACTTTTTTTCTTCTAATACATACGATTTCTAATGAAATTTATATTTATTATTTGATGTGTTCTTTTTTTATATATTGACACGTTATAGTGACTACATCCTGCCTGATGGTAAGCAGCCGATGCAGTCCAAGATAATGAGAGCACTCCTCACTGTGGAACAAGCACGGTAACAAGCGCACACATTCATGACGGCCTGCATAAATGCCGTTTCACGCCCCGCTTAAAAGACCCGGGACTGGGAAACACATGCACCGGCAAAGAATTCCAAAGCCGAATGGTCTTACGCAGATGATATGGTGTTGCTGACCCCATCGATCAGTGTCATGCGCACTGACTGCCAGTCAGTGACTGCTTCACATTTGTGACAACTCAGGGACTCAGGTACAATGCGAGAAAGAGTGAAATAATGATCTTTAAGGCCGGAAGAAAATCCTATTCCAGTGTACCACCATTGTATCTGTGCGGCACCCCTCTGAATAAAGTGGATCGGTTTAAGTATCTGGGTCACTGGGTTTCTGATGACCTGTCTGACAATCTGGACATACAACAACGCGTTTAGGGTGCTATTTGGGCTGCCACACTATTGTAGCGCTTCAGCAATGTTTGCTGAGTGGCAGATTAATGGTTTTCACGCCATCATTAGGAAGCGTTGCGCCTCTCTCATGGGGCGACTGCGAAGCAGCCCGAACCATATCCTGAACGCGTTGTCTGACCGCTAGGACTCACCGATGCTACAACATTGGGTGCGATTACACACGGTCCTCTAACGGTGGGTAGTCGTATCCAGTGCGCCAAGCTCTTTTTTTTTTTCTTGGCAGTGAATGAGCTGATAATTAATTTTATATTAGCTTGCAAACCTGTTTAAAAAAATGTCTAATAAGTCAAAATTTCATTTCATTTAACGTATTAATTGAAAGGTATTTGAAGATTATAGTTAGCGCTGGGACTCCGTGAAGCTAAGCAGCCTTCAAAGTTAAGCAGAATATAACCAACACGATCCCACCTTCTTTAATAATAAAACAAACTATTATTTTTGAGTTTCACTGTATGAATAATTGGGTATTGTTTGAATTTATTGTGTTTAAAATTTATGTAATGTCTAGTGTACCAGCCCCTACCAATGTCAATGTTATTATAAAAAAGAATTAAAACGTAGCACGTTATAATACCTACTAATAAAAGTTTAAATGTATTAGTTAAAATACTTATCATTATTATTACTATTATTGTTAGTAGTTACATTGAGCACTTGATGAGCATTTTATTGATTGTTGTTTTTTTTATAAATCTGATTTTGACTTAGCCCTTTTTATAAAAAAGATAGAACCAATTATAATAAATAGCCTCGCATTATACTGACGTTTTATTTAGCAATCGCATAGTATTACTTATTTCACATAAATCTTAAGTAAAGTGTAAGAACATAATTAGTTAAGAATTAGTGATAAATTGTGTAAACATTAAAAAATAACTCTTGATTCAACCATCTGAGAGCCTATTGGCCATTAAGTTGCGTTAGTACCTAGTGTCCGACCTCTAAGTTTCTATTAAGGTGGCCGGGGACTAGGCATAAAGTGGCCAGATACTAGATAAAACATAGTTTTACAAAAATATATTTTTTATATAAAAACTGGCAACCTATATTTTTTAAAAGAGTGTTAAATATATTTTTAAATATTTTCACTAGTTAGTCAAAAATACTCCAACACCGATTCCTCTGTGAAGCTTAGTTATGGACGAACTAAGTCAGCAAGTGCACTAAGAGGCCGGGCACTGGACATGGTACCCTACTTATTTTAAAAATATTTTTGGTTAATGTAGATAATTCTTATTTTAAATATCATTTTTATTTATTAATCATTATTTTCTTATTCAATGTTTGTTCAAGCTGCTGGCAGCACGTTTTGTTGGATTTGCAATCCGTTTTCAGTTTTATTATTTTGTAACTCTATTCTGTATCGCAAACAGTTGACAGTAAGAGATAAAATAGCCAGCTACTCGGTAGTTAAAGATTCCAGGTAAAGTGCCTTCAACCTTCGAGCCTTACCCGTAAGGGATAAAAAAGCTTTAAAAAAATAGAAATATTATAAGCCAAGCTGAAGCAACGTTTATGACGTAATTATGTCATGAATGTTAGGAAATATTAATCGCAAAAGTGGTTTTTATATCGGTTATCACAATATTCCAAATGCAGATTTTGTGACTGGTAATTGGTATCAGCGAGTAGGTCGTATATCTATAATAAAGCAGCAATGGCCAGGATTCGAAATTTGTCGGCTGCTAATCAGGCTTTAATTAAACACGCTTTCCTCACGGTAGGTATGGCAGATTAACTATTTCAATAAACATGAGATCATTTAGGCATGCAGATGAAACGGCATTTGCTTTGTTCTGTTCTGTGCAATCCATGTAAAGCAATGTTTATTTTTCGTAGTTCTACATTCAACCGGTTTACAAATTCCTGGAAATAGTTGCTAATTTTTTAGTGGCCAAATTTGGTTTCGATACGGCTATAATTTGTACTTATAGGTCTCCTTCAATTCGATGTATTGATGGTTTTTTGAATTCATTGGGAAGCGTTTTCACAGGCCTATCGAACTACAAAAATATAGCTCTAATTGGGGATATTAATGTTGATATTCGACCTGATGGCTTCGATCGGAATAGCGAAATTTATCTTAACTTTACTGCTGAATTGGGACTTTTGGCTGGACATAGCTTTCCAACACATATTAATTCTTGCTTAGACCATATTATGCTGAAATTGTACAATCCCGGCACCGTTATAGTTCTCAATTCTACCGTAACTGACCACCATGCTGTAATTTTTATTCTTCTAAATAATCCAAAGCGACAAAATCATCTGAGTTACAAAACCGTCACTGATTTTGATAAGGCACTTGAATTGTTAAGAAACACTGACTTTAGTTATTTAAACTCTAAGGATTGTAATGCTAACAATGCTGCTAAATTATTTGTTGAGTCTGTTACTGAGGCTATTAAAGTGAACTCAAAGACAACTCTGGTACGTCGAAAAGACAAAATACTTAAGCCGTGGATCACACCTGGTTTATTGCGATGTATCCGGCATAGGGATAAATTGCACAAACATTTTCGTAAAAATCCTAATAATTATACTATTGAAATCACATATAAGCGTTATCGAAATTTCTGCAACTCATTGTTGAAAAAGATTAAACAAGCCTATGAACGAGCGCAGTTAGAGAATGCAAATAATAATAGGAAGACTTGGGATGCTATTAAGCTAATTTCAAATATTACAAAAAAAAAAGACACCTCCTAATGTACTTTTAGAAGTTAAATCGGACCCAATAGACTCTGTGGATTATATTAATAACTTTTTTGCTAACGTTGGTAAGAGACTTGCAGATGACATTTCATCCAGTATGTCCTCTTCCTCGCATTCTTATAACATACCTTATGTAAATAACTCGATGGTTCTTTTGCCACCGGACTAAACCGAAGTTGAAACCCTTATTGATAATCTAAAACAAAACACCGCAACTGGTTGTGATTCGATTTCTTCAGCATTTGTGAAAATGGGCAAGGATTTGCTGGTTGCTCCACTTACTAAGCTGTTTACACTATGTTGTGAACAGGGTGTTTTTCCAGATGTCTTTAAGGTTTCACTCATTACTCCCGTTCATAAGGGGGGAGATCGACACAATGTCACGAATTATCGTCCTATATCAGTACTACCAACTTTTTCTAAGCTACTAGAAAGGATACTGAATAGGCGGTTGATGGACTTTCTTACTTATAACAATTCATTGTCATCATGTCAATATGGTTTCAGATCAGGAATAGGCACTAACAATGCTGTATCTGATTTGGTCAATTTCATTACTCAGCAAGTAGACAAAAAAAAAAAAAAATGCCTTGGCATTTTTCTTGATCTTGCCAAGGCCTTCGACACAGTTTCGATCCCCATCCTGAATGACAAAATTGAGAGGTATGGTTTACGTGGTTCGGCTTTGGAAATATATAGAGATATCCTTAAAGGTAGATCACAAAAAGTCAAAATAAATAATTTTATTAGTAGTGAGTCTCCCGTAACTTTTGGAGTACCCCAGGGTAGCATTCTCGGGCCAAGTCTCTTCCTGTTATATATTAACGATCTGTGTCAACTGTCTCTGGGAAATGGCAAAATCTTCACGTACGCCGATGACACAGTGTTGATTTTCAGTGGAGATACTTGGAATGAGACCTATCATACAGCTGAAATTGGGCTCCATAAGGTTATGTGTTGGCTTAGAGCAAACCTTCTCACATTGAACGTGTCAAAAACATCGTTCATGACCTTTTCTTTTGCAAATTCTACTAGGATTGATACCGACTATACACTAAAAGCTCATACATGTATCACTTTTCCTCAAAGTTGTGGATCTTGTAACTGTCCAGTGGTTAGTAGATCAAACACTACTAAATATTTAGGCATAACGTTGGATGAGAAACTGAACTGGTTCGCCCATATTAAACTTTTAACCGCTCGTACTAGAAAGTTTATATATATTTTTAAAAAACTAAGACATGTCGCAAATAAGGAACTTCTTCGAACTGTTTACATTGCGCTGGTGCAATCGGTTTTGAGTTATTGTCAATACAATGTAAGTCTTACATGCACCCCCCCAAGACCCAATGGTCTTGGGGGGGTGCATGTAAGACTTACATGATTCACTTAGAAAGGGCTCAAAGATCCCTCTTAAAGGTTATGGCTTTTCGTAGTTTTAGGTATCCTACTTTTAAATTGGTCTCGGAATCCTCGGTACTGTCAATAAGACAATTATATATATTAAGATTACTTATTAGTAAACATGCAGTAACACTATTTAACAAATGTATTTATAAATCTAAACGTAGATATGATATTGTATGCACCGCTGTACGATGCAATTCGGCCTCTGCTAGACGTCAACAAGATTTCTTGTCGGCGCATTTATACAATAAAATTAATAAACTACTTAACATTTACCCATTAAACGCAAAAGACTGTATTACAAATCTTACAAATTTTCTATCAACGCTAGATTACGCAAAGACTGAAGAACTGTTCATTGTTCAGAATTAATTTTAATGTTACTATTTCTAGTTTATTTTTATTCCTTTATTTATAAGATAACTAATTTTTTTTTGTGTAGAACTTAGTTCACTAAATGCAGATAAAATTTGTTACATCGGAAGGTTTAATTGTCTACAATTCAGGTCTCCTAGTGTAGGCAATTATAGAATTTAAGTTTTCTGTATTTGCACTTTGAACAATAAAGAATTTATTTATTATAATTTATTTATTTATTTAGTTAATCAGTCGTTTTAATTATAAGTTGTCAAATATAATTTAAGTACCTATTTAGTTATATAGGTGACAAGCATGAATCTACACCACTTACATAATCATACCAGATTATTTACTCTTTTGTTAAAATTTGTGTGTTTGAGTTTTCAATAATTTACTTAATTTTAGACTTTTCTGGATGTGATTTCGCAGAGAGGTTTTGCAAGGAGAAAAATGAGATTTGAAACCTTTTTCTTTACGAATATGCATGAAGTAGGTAGAGGATAGTGGAGGAACAAAATAGGATGAAGGAATAGAAGACAAGCATAAAGAGAAAATAACCTGGATCATTTTACTCACTCATTAAATTCAGTTCTAATAATATAAAACTGTATATATAATAGGTAGATAGGTAGTATTGATTCTCTCTATCTGCTCAGTAAATTCTCGTTGAAATGCCCGTGAACTATTCCGCGATCTAGTGACAGGCATCTTGCACTCCGTCATACCTACCGCGATAAGCACCTACAACGCGCGACAACTTGAAGTTGTAATCAGTCAGGGCCCCAGCGCGCTTTCGCAATTTCGATTTGTTTAAAAATAACTACCTCTTTGATATCAGTAAATCTACAAGCTCCGTAAAAATGGTGAAACGCAACAGTAATAATAGTTGTGTGGAAGGCTGTCGAAATAAACAGAAAGATTCGAAGTTATTTATTCTGTGCTTATAGGTAGGTATGTATTTGGGGGTCCGTGTATTCCGTTTAGGCGCGATTGGTCCAATTCGCGATTGGTCCAATCGTCAAAAAATTACAAATTCGCGATTAGTCCAATTCGCGATTGGTCCAATTCGCGATTGGTCCAATTCGCGATTGGTCCAATTCGCTATTGGTCCAATTCGCGATTGGTCCAATTCGCAATTGGTCCAACAAAATAAAACAAAGGAGATCATTTATTTGTATGGTTTTTAATTATTGTACATTAATAAACATTCATACAACAAAATCAACTAAGTAACTATATAAAAAAAAATCAACTTTTACTACTGTAGAAAATAACAAAGTCATATTTTCAGAAAATATAAATTAAATTTTTAATAAAATATTTAATATTTAATATTTTTCTTTTTTAATTTTTTTTTTTTTTTTTTTTTTTTTTTCAAAATTATAGGAACAAATGTTTGAATGTTTTTTATATTTTAAAACTGAAAAATATGACTTTGTTATTTTCTACAGTAGTAAAAGTTGATTTTTTTTTATATAGTTACTTAGTTGATTTTGTTGTATGAATGTTTATTAATGTACAATGTATGTAATGTATGTAATGTGATTATTATTGAAATAAGTAAAACTGAAAATATGACTTTGTTATTTTCTACAGTAGTAAAAGTTGATTTTTTTTTATATAGTTACTTAGTTGATTTTGTTGTATGAATGTTTATTAATGTACAATAATTAAAAACCATACAAATAAATGATCTCCTTTGTTTTATTTTGTTGGACCAATTGCGAATTGGACCAATCGCGAATTGGACCAATAGCGAATTGGACCAATCGCGAATTGGACCAATCGCGAATTGGACCAATCGCGAATTGGACTAATCGCGAATTTGTAATTTTTTGACGATTGGACCAATCGCGAATTGGACCAATCGCGCCTAAACGGTACCTACTTACTTACCTACTTACGAGACTGTTTAATAAATTACTAAATAGGACAAGTAGGTACCTAAAGATAAACAACTAAGTAGGTACCTACCAATCTAGTATCTTTACTTTAGGATAGGTACCTTCCTGCTAGTTCCTACGTAACTACCAAAACTAAAAGTTGACTTTTGTTATCTTTACGCCTCCCGCATATTTACGTACCTAGGTACCTAGTTAGATAATTAAATATTATAGTACTTATAGCTAGTTTGATATGTAGGTACCTACTTACTTACAAGTTCTGTTTACAAGATCAAGTTTAGCTTTGATAAGTACTTATAGGCAGGTTGGTTGGTGTACCTATTTTTGTTTTTGGTAGTTGTACAATCGACGGCACATGATATGTATTTATACTATATATATATGTATGTTGACCTTGACAACAACAGTTGAACTACTTTAAAATATCTTTTTTAACGGCAACACAACGGTAAGGCGGCATAAAGACAGCCTCAAAGTCAACATATAGGTAGTCTGATGTGGCGTTGACTGTACTTATATAGGTACCTAGCCTTGGTTTATTTGAAACGTAATTTGTTCACATTTAAGTATAGTACACATTATAAACACAATAACTTGTAATAAATTAAGTATTCAGATTAATTATTATTTAAAAGAAGACAACCCTGAAGTCGTTAGTAAAGATAAGAGCTACGTGATAGAAAGAGAGGCAACTTCTAGGTGAATATAACTGTAGGTAAGGGAGCAGTGTGTGAACTGAATTGCACTTTATTGTGTCTTAGCAAGAGTCGCTATTTATTTAAATGACTTTGCGGAGTGCACCTTCTGGTACTATTATTTATTCTGTGCTAGTGATACCTTTTGCATTCCTACGAACTGGATAATATAAGCAAGTAATCGTTTTATAGTCAATACAAAAGTGTATCATTCTTTCTCTATACAAGAATTATACACTTTCGTTAATTTAAATTAATTAAATATAACTACTTAGATAAATTATTAAAAAATTTAATATTGATTGCCCTGCAGTGAGAAAGTAATGCTAGATAATAATAATATTTTCGTACCTTTATCAAATAAAAGTTGAAGCAAAGGTTCAAATCTTCAGAACAACATTAATATTTGACGACCTTTGACGACCTCCTTGGTCGAGTGGCTTGCACACCGGTTTTCATGGTGTCGCCATCTCTGAGGTCCCGGGTTCGATCCCCGGTCGGATCAATTTAGAAATTCATGTTTTTCTAAATTGTTTCGGGTCTGGGTGTTTCCTATGTATAATAAGTATGTATTTAAGTATATTAAGTATGTTTATCCGTTGTCTAGTTAACCATTTCTCGAGTTTCTTAAGAAAGCTTTTCTTGGGGCTAGATAATTGGTGTGAGTGTGGAAAACACACAAAACAAACAATATATACCACAAAACAATGGACTATAACCAAAAAGAAATCATTACTTTTTTGGTTTTGCTTTTTAAGAACTCTTACTAAAATCGGTTATTTCCACAACCTACTTATTAAGTTTTTTACTTATAAAATGTCAAACGTGTACATAAAAATTAAGTTGCAATAAATCAATAACAACTTTTTTTACCCGACAGCGTCAGAAGGAGGGTTATGTTTTTCGAGTGTATGTATGTATGTATGTATGTATGTATGCATGTATGTATATATGTATGTATGTATGTATGTATGTATGTATGTATGTATGTATGTATGTATGTATGTATGTATGTATGTATGTATGCATGTATGTATGTATATATGTGTTGCGGAAACCCACAACACACACTATGCTACTGTTTAAAATTAGGTTACACCTTAAAATCTACAAAATCCACTCACAGTTCCATGCCGCTCCCGCCGTCCAGAACGGGATCCATATGGTCTGATGGGGCCGGAATCCGAGTCCGGGTCTTCTCGGGTTCCCTAATCACACCCAAACTACCCCAAGTGCACTTTTCCCCCGAGGAAATACCTGTTCTCCAGCAGCAAAGACGCCGACATCCAATCCTGGGATGGCGAATTGTACTCCCGATGCGATTCGCTCACGACGTACACACCCACAAAACACAGGTTGCACAATACACTTAATTAGAGTAATACGGCTCCAAATGCCCTTATTACTCCATAAAATCTATTTAATTATCAACACACGATAACCTATCAACCAGCCATATTGCTTTCCCGAAACAAGTGTACCAACAAAAAAAAACAATTAGTGATGGGGCCATTATGCCACTAAATAAATTGAATCTCGATAATCGATTCCCAAATCGATCCGTCCATAATACAAATCAAAGTTTTATTTCCAACAAAAATAAATGCCTGTTTATTTGCAACATCCCGCCGACCAAAGCGGACGTACCGCTTTCTAGCCTGAAATCTTAAACTAGTCAACCGGTAATCGAGCTAAGGTCGCGACTGCGCGATTTAGCACCGATCCATCAACCAACACTTGCGCCACACGCAGAGTCCCGTCCGCGCCCCAGATTAACTTTAAAATGCGACCTCGTCTCCAAAATAACGATGGCAAATTAGCCTCTTTTAATAAAACCAGATCCCCCTCCGAAGGGGGCGACGTCCGGTCTGTCCACTTTACACGCTGCTGCAATAAATGCAGATACTCCAGTGACCAATTCCGACGGAAGTGCGGTCCGCCGCACACATCGCAAGGCCTCGCCTGGGGACACTCATTATACCTATGTCCTCCCAGGCAGGCATAACACAATCCTCGTGTCCGAACGAGGTTTCGGCGCTCTTTTGTGGGCAGCCCGAGAATTGCTGGACATAGCTGTTCCAAGTGCTGCTGTCCGCAAACCCGGCATCCAGAACCGGGGTTGATGGCGGCCGCAGCCACCAGCCTGCCGCGACCCTTCCCTGGGTTGCGTGGCGGCTGGGCGCCGTAGACTCCGGAAGTGCGGGCCAGCGCACTTGTCGGAGCCTCCTGGGAGGCTAGCTGGTTTTCCAGCAGGCCAGCCTCCTCTTCCAGGAACTCCAGAAGTTCCCCTATCGAGGGCAGAACGCTGCCGAGATCCTTGTGGACCAGTCGATTCCGCTCGAACTTGTCCCTCATCTCCTGCGACAACTTGGCCAGAACGATGTGCAGAAGAAGGAAGGACCACTGGTCGACGGGCAGTCCGAGCGTCCTTAACCCGTTTAAGGACACGGTGAGCGGGGTGATCAGCTGCGCCCTCAGCTGAGCCCTATGGTTGACCCTCGGCAATCCCAGCAGATGGGTCACGTGCGCGTCCGCCTGAAGACGCGGCTTCTCGTACCGCTTCTCCAGCAGCTGCATGGCGGTGTCGTAGCTCGCATCCTGCAGCTCCAGATGCTGTACGAGCTGTCTGGGTTCTCCGTCTAGGAAGGAACGGAGATATGCCAGCTTTTCGGCCTTGGTGAAATCCTTCCGAGTATCCACCAAGGCCAAAAACATGTTCCGGAATCCAGCCCAGTCCCGCATACATCCGGTGAAATGCGGGACCTCCAGGGCACCCAATCTTCCCATGGCGCTGGGTCCAGGGGTGTGGAGCGAAGCGGGGCGCGCAACAGGCTTCCCCTCCCGCAGTCGCTCGATGTCCTTCACCCGCTGAAGGACCTCATCGTAGATGTCTTGGATGTGCTCCAGATCCTTGACATATTGGGCGTGGAGGGCCAGCTCCTTCTCCCCGACCGGGTCGGTTGACAAAAGAGCGGTTACCGACCGCTCGGCCAACAAGAAACGACCCTGCATTTCTTTCGAACGCGTCTCCAAGGCGTCCTCCCGGTTAGGCCGATCTATTAATGCAAGCAGCCCGGTGAACCACCGGAGCTGCTGAGCCAACTCCTGCCGTGACGCTGTCATTATAAATAATTTAAACTAAATAAACCTAAACACAAAATTAAAACGAGTCAACGAAAACACGGAATCGATTATCCCGAATCGACTCGATGCTTTCAATTGAAAGAAATTAAATAAAAATTAACGTTCCGAGAAATGTCCCAGCCCAAATACAACGGTACTACCAACCTTACAATTCAACTGCACCTGTCCCGGAAGTGCGATTTTACACGAAATGAGCTTAACCTATTACGAACTAACAAAATACACAAAATTACACCGATTAACCTAGAGGTCCGGTAGTAACCACGCTCTGCTACCAAAATGTTGCGGAAACCCACAACAAACACTATGCTACTGTTTAAAATTAGGTTACACCTTAAAATCTACAAAATCCACTCACAGTTCCATGCCGCTCCCGCCGTCCAGAACGGGATCCATATGGTCTGATGGGGCCGGAATCCGAGTCCGGGTCTTCTCGGGTTCCCTAATCACACCCAAACTACCCCAAGTGCACTTTTCCCCCGAGGAAATACCTGTTCTCCAGCAGCAAAGACGCCGACATCCAATCCTGGGATGGCGAATTGTACTCCCGATGCGATTCGCTCACGACGTACACACCCACAAAACACAGGTTGCACAATACACTTAATTAGAGTAATACGGCTCCAAATGCCCTTATTACTACATAAAATCTATTTAATTATCAACACACGATAACCTATCAACCAGCCATATTGCTTTCCCGAAACAAGTGTACCAACAAAAAAAAACAATTAGTGATGGGGCCATTATGCCACTAAATAAATTGAATCTCGATAATCGATTCCCAAATCGATCCGTCCATAATACAAATCAAAGTTTTATTTCCAACAAAAATAAATGCCTGTTTATTTGCAACAATATGTATGTATGTATGTATGTATGTATGTATGTATGTATGTATGTATGTATGTATGTATGTATGTATGTATGTATGTATGTATGTATGTATGTATGTATGTATGTATGTATGTATGTATGTATGTATGTATGTATGTATGTATGTATGTATGTATGTATGTATGTATGTATGTATGTATGTATGTATGTATGTATGTATGTATGTATGTATGTATGTATGTATGTCTGTTTCTTTGGCACGCCCTACAGCCCAAACGGCCTGGTGGATTTTAACATATGAGGTGTCGTTAGATTTGTTTTAACTGTGGGAGTGACATAGGCTATAAAAAAATTAAAAAAATAAAATAAATAAAAACTAAAAACATTGGCCGGGTTATCTTATTAACAGATTTTATTCCCATGTTTAAAAAACTCGAAGAACTTGTCAGTCAAAAGTACTAGACGTCAAGAGTTTCGTTTTTACGCCAATTGGTGTATGCGCTATGACTTTGCTATTTAAAAGAGTAAGGCGTTTTAATATAATTATTTTATGTAGGTTTTGAAATGCTTGGTTATTTACTTTACAAAACTAAAAAGTTTGAAATAATCCAAATTATTAAAATAAAACAAAAAACCCGACTGCTAAAACTACACTTATCAAAAATAACTGCAAAGAGAAAAACCGGAAAAGAAAAAAACAAGCTCTAAAATCCCAGAATTCAATTTAAGCAATGTGGCCATGGCTAGCTCAATTAAATCTGCACTCTCTTTGGTTGGTGATTGTCCCCGCCTGCGACAACTATCAATATTCTATGTATTTAGAATTATTTCACGTTGCATTCAACATTGCTCAAATTGATTTATGGGATCTTAGAGCTTGTTTTTTTCTTTTCAGTTTTTTCTCTTTGCAGTTATTTTTGATAAGTATAGTTGTTTTAGCAGTCGGGATTTTTGTTTTATTTTAATAATTTGATTCTTTTATGTTTGGCATCAAACAACCATGATTTTACATAAAAGTTGTTAGTCTAATATGAAAACAAATATAAAAAAACTTTACAGCGCCAAATATCTTAGAGAGTTAAAAAGTACGAGTAGTAACTGAATTTACGTCGTGACAAAATAAAATGTTATATAACAAATTGTAGTTTACACAATCCAATACGTTGTTAAACTCCTAAAAAGTACTACGTTAGTATAAATGTTTACTTATAAGCCGCATAATTGAACAGCAAATACAAAATGTATTATAACTTTTTAATTACATTAGAATAAACATGCTCATAATCCCCCACCCGCAAAAACTTCAGTACATCCGTGATCATGGCGCATGCAACTGTGCGGAAATATCGGATACTCAAACACAAAAAAAAACATGGTAATAATCCCGCTAAAATATTTACAAAATGTATTGTCAATTAAAATCCGCTTTCTTTAAAACATGGCCGCTCATAGCTGACTGCGACGTTTCAAAGGTTGTGTTCGTTCATTTAAATGAAACAGCGAGTACAATCGAAACCGCCCTCGATTGGATCTCCTTTACAAGGCGGGTAGGTTACCACGCGCATTTGAATTTTATTCACATTTGCTACTTGGTATTCTGATACAGAATAATAATATGTGCGGCTGTTTGTTCGATGTCAGTACTATTCGAAGATTTGATTTAAGTGCGTATAGAGAAGCTAAATAAGTTTTATAATTTATTAATTCTTTATTGCACAAATAATTACATTTAAACACTCGTTAAATAGGACATATCAAAGGTGAGCTTATCTCTAGAAGAGATCTCTTCCAGCCATCCCTAGCTAGCCATCCCTATGCGGGACTAATAAATTGTAAAATAATACTATGTTAGCATAAACATATTTTAACTTATTACCTTACCTAACCATTTACTTACGTAGTTATCATACGCGTACCATTTGAATGGATTGTACGAGGCAATGATTTTAAGAAAAAAAAAACATCGTTAAAGCTCCTACATCTAATATCTGCACGTTATAGTTCGAAGTGGAATAATTCGTGTGACAAATGAAGTTAATGATATATTTTATAATACGTTTACGTCTGTTAAAAGTATATGATTGCTTATGTAAGACATTAATTTGGTGATTTATATTTACACGGGAAATGCGCTATGTAAAAAAGTTTATTTTATTTCTGATTAAATAAATTAATCTTCTACAAAGAAAAATCTGTCTTTATAACAAATGTTTATTTGGACTCACAATTTATATATACTGTATGACATGTAAAACAGTGTTGAAATTGAGAAAGACTTTTATAAAAATCATAAATATTTCGGTTTTATAAGTTATTAAGTCTTGATTTATAATTACAAAAATCTAAATTCAACAAAAATTTTTATGTCACCGAGAAGTAAATCACGAAGACCAGGGTTTATTGAAATAAACAACCCTTTATTCAATTAAACAACAACCAGACTAGACAAAGAACCCTGCAATCAAAGTAGCAGGAACAGAAATGGGGAGGGGAAAGTGACGGACATACATAAATAAATAAATTAATTAAATAACTAAATAAATAAATAAACCAGTAACATTATACAATTTCATTGAAATCGGCTCAGTTCAGACGAACTGGAATATAAACGCAAATAGCCTATAGTGAGCCCGGAGTATTCAATTTGTAATCAGGATTAATTATTTTATTTATGATGTCTATTATTATGTGTATTATTTTATGACTCTAAAGAGTGTCAAAATCAAAATGTTGGTAATATGTAATCTCCTAAAGGACAGGTATATTTTCAGCCTTTAGAGAATACGTTATTTATTTTTTGTACTTTCTTGCATTGTTCGGTAATAATGTTTTTTAAATTCAATTTGTGGTGTAATAAATGGAAATGAGTTTTATTTAACTCTAGTGATGTAATACGATTGTTGTTTAAATTGTTATTTTTCATTTACAACTTTCAAGTGCCAGTATCGTAGTCGTTGTTTTATTTTTCTATTTCTTTGTTATATTTGTATGTTTGCCAGAATGCGATGTAATATTTTCCTTTAATATAGAAGAACAATAATAAGCTGTCAAAAGCAACACTTTCCTACACAAAATGTCAAAAACTATCAAATACTACGTGTTAATGGCCGTCTATCGGTGTGGTGTCAAGGGGCATTACAGAGGTTGTCTCGCGATTTTTGAAGTGAAAACTTCTTTAGCGGCGTTGTACACTTTTTTGTATATGTACATATTTTATCCATATATGTTAAATTCGCGTCAGGACACGTGACCGTCAGGACACGTAGCCTTTTTGAAAATTCGTAAGACGGATGACAGCCGGCGCGGCGTAGGAGAGGAAGTATCCCCCTCTCTTTCTACGGCGCGGCGAAAATGTATGCCTGCTGTTTTGTTTAGGCGGCGCAGGGCGCTTGCGCGAATTTTCGAGTGCTTTTTAATGTAATATAAATTGTCATGTTTGTGTACGATAGCGCAATAAATAAATATTGTATTCTACCACATAAATGATAGTAGTTTTATACTGATAATTGAAGCAATTCGTGTAAAATTATTCCTTAACCATTCCAAAATATCAAAAATGAACAACGTTAATATTCAAGTTTTCACTTCTGCCGACACTCTCGGAGTGCAACCCGTCGTTTTTTTTTAAGGCCCAACTATAGTTCAAGCTGGCTTAACTCGCAATTATCAGGTCTTGCTATGCAAAAAAAATGTTGCTATTTAGAGGCTATACTTCGTTAGTACTATACTATACGTATGATATTTTGGGAATATTTTTTATTGCCAGTATTTTGCTGTTTTTTGGCATAGTAACTAACTACCTAGTACAAAAATAATTAATTAATGTAGTCAATAAAATAATAAATATCATCATCATCATCATCATCATTTAGTGACATCTTCATAAATATACAATTTGTAAAAAAACCCTGTCCGATCGAAAAGAGGTACATAGGTAATGCAAATAACTATAACAAAAAAAAATAATTAAAAAATATTATTAACGCAAATAAGAGTTATCGTAATTTAAAACGCAAGTTTTTTGTACTGAAATTGCTCAAATTACCCCAAAATAATGCTAATTTTATAAAAATGTGACCACACTTTCCATAAACAAAATTTTCATCGGGGTAATTTTTTTTTTTACTTATTATTTTAAAATAATTATACGTAAATAGAACTGAATCTTGATACCTCATAACACCTTTACGGATCGGACAGGTTTTTTTACATATTTTAGAGTTCAACAATTTAAAAATAAATAATATTATTTGTATACAGTACGAATATTTTTTTTTATTTTTTAGAAGGTTAAATAAGAACACCACCCTTGGTTGTATGTAACATTGACTAAGTAAATTTTTACAAGACTGTAGAAAAATAATCGCGCATGTCTCGATTTTATTGAATCACATCACTACACTTCACCACTAGTCTCACCTCCTATAATTGCGATTGATTATATGACCACTAGCCACAGAGACGGTAATAAAGCGGTTAACAAGTGATTCTAATGATTGATTTGATGTACAATGACGACTGCAATTTTCAGGTAGCGGCCAGGACCAGCAGCAATTACTACTATCCAAGGTCCTTTGTTAAATCGAGAACAAATTTTTGGTTCATCCGAGTACTAACAAGCGAAGGTAGCTTAACTATTACGATCGTTACAAAGAACGCATCGCCCGCCGCGGCGTCAACGACCTCCTCATTCCACAACACTTTGTCTAATCTATATAAAAATATAGTATTTTCATCTCAATGCAGACTTTGGCAAGCGTAGCAGATATTTCTTGCCGCGTCCCGCCCACCCCACTCGACTCTCTGCTTTTGTCGTCAACCACCACTAAATCTTGGTAGATTCACTTTAAATTTACCCGCTTTCTTTTGCAAACGTCCCGCTAAGTAAAGCGTAGCTTGAATTTTAATGAATTAGAGTGCATTCAGCATGCGGATGGAATTAGGTGCACGAATTATTTTCGCAAACAGTCACTTAAGAGGGTTTTTTTATTTAGATCTCTTCTGATTAAAGAGTTTACAAACGGAAAGAAAATTAATATATTATGGCATGTAGCTTGTAAGATAATGTATTGCAATCTTTCAGGGTTTCCGTGTATTTATGATTACACATAATTATAATAACTTAAGTATCTAAGTGTAAACGTGTCCAAATGAAATGTATGCTCTATATTGATGTGCTATCAGTTAAGTTAGCTGGCATGAGTCTATACAGCTAAGTGAAAGTTATGTGAGTTAAGAGAAAAAAAACTTATTTGAAATAGTGGAACGTTTTGTACAGGTGTCTTTTTTATTAATTTAGGCAATATTTATAGCGTTAGCGTTAAACACCATTTAAAAATAATTTTAAATGGAACACAAAGTATAAATAGTTTGTGCAATATTAAAAGTGTACATTGATTGAATATGTACTACATTTATAACACAGTATACGACTACTTCAATACTAACAAGTAACTAACCAAATAGTCAAAGCATGTATACAGGGTGTCTCAAAATTGGCACGTCACACTGACACCGGAGGTAGGTGGGCCTCAGATGCCTCGAACAAGTCTAACTTGTCCATAGAAAAGTTTGAAGTAAATTTTTATCACGGTTGCTGCTCAAAGTCAAAGCCATTGTTTTTGTGTAATAATAGAGTTAAGAGAACTAAACCATCACTTTGTCGTTTTTGCGCATGACTTTTCTACTAAATAATGTTGTTTCATAGTTATGTTACTATTCTCAAAGACGTAGACGTAAAATTAAATTAAATAAAGGGCTCTCTAAAAAACTCTAATACAAAAATGATCTAAAATTGGTGATTTTTAAATAATACCAGAAATTGGTCATATCTCTAAACATACTTTTCTATGGACAAGTTAGGCTTGTTCGACGCATCTGAGGCCCACATTTATCTCCGGTATCAGTGTCACGTGCTAATTTTGGGACACCCTGTATAATAAAGTCTAAGTGAGCCACGCGTAATGCCTAGTTTAATAAAAAAGTTACGAAAGAAATCGCCGCAAAGGACATAGCGACCATAAGCTTGATATAAGCTTTGGCTAAGAACCAACTGACAAATGAAAACTAAGAAATAAGTGGTCCTTCTATGTTACATCTGGCTGATACACTTCCCAAAGAAACTCGTGGGCCTAGACACTTGGCAATGTAGTTTTATGTACTGATATTAGAGGTGAGCTGTGTCACGAATAGAGAAATTTACTTTGGTGCTTGAGTTTATTCCAAGAAAGCGAGAAATAAAATGACCTCCAGCAAAAAGCACCTTTTTCGCTTAGCGAAAAATAAATTGACGTTGACGGCCTGCCTTATATAAGTAAAATAAAGTAACTAGCCTATAACTGTCCCACTGCTGGGCAAAGGTCTCCATCATTGAAATCCAGTCATCACTACAATTGATGGGTAATGGCTTAATCACAACGCTTGCCAAATGCGGGTTGGTGATCAGAAACCTGCCTTTACTACATAAAATCGGCCTTGAGCTCCTCGTATTTTTGACGGTGAGAGGCACAGTAAAAAGAAAAGTACACATAAAGTAATTGATGAGATAAAGATACTAAATCCTGAGGGTTGTCTTAACCCATAAGCTCAATATATAATTACTGGGTTTACATTATTAAGTTGCATTTACTTGCTTGTGATTCGAATATCAAACAAAATTGATAAAAAGTTAAATTGATTTGATTGATTTGCTGAACGCCTAAGCCGTGTGGCAGAGCGTGGTGATTAAGCCATTAACCGTCAATTGTAGCGATGACTTGATTTCAATGATGGAGGCCTTTGCCCAGCAGTGGGACAATTATAGGCTGTTTACTAAATTGATTTCACTGTAGTGTCTGCAGTACGTACCTTAAACGACATTAAACTACTACGAGTATAATCGATTCAATATTTTTAAATTCTGATATGAAAACACAAGCTTAAACTACCAGAAGCAAATAAATATCTTTTACGAAAATAAAAGTTCAACGCATAGGTAAAGTATAAATATATAGAGGAACAAACAATAACAATATTTGCAAAAGTTTACCGTTTCGGCGTCGAAAGCTTTTATTTAGTATATACGTTACAGCTCATGACATAGTTATTGTTACATTACAATACCAAGGACAAGTAACTTTCCGTAATTCATTTGTGTCTCGCGACATACAAGTATTATTCTTGAGAATTAACTCAATAGGTATTTGACCTGAGCATTTACGGCGGTTTTTTGGGAAACAAAAGCAGATTCAGGTGCGCACATTACCAAAATACATGAGGCTATTAGCGTTAATGCGAGAAAAGGGTAATTTCTTTATATTTAATATGTTTTTCGCTAATGTCCGTTGCAAGCCGGGAAGAGCTCGATTCTGTCGTTGCGGGCCGAGTAGCGATAATTCAGCTCGAATGGCGGACTTGTCGACGGCAGAGCCTCTGCCGCGAGCCAGGGTGAAATAATAACTACATTATGATTTCAGACAGGTCACCGCTTAAAGTGGTTTAAGGTGACGCAAAGTGAGAGCACTCCTTTGTGTTAACTTGAAAAATGTAATCAGGGAATCTCTATCTTTTGTCTTTTGTTTGTATTTTTGTACTCTGTTTAAGTTTGAACTTAACTTGGGAAATGTTGATGTAATAAGTAGCCTACTTTAGTAAGGTATGGGTTTTGTGAAACATGAAAATTAACGTTCGTTCTGTTTATTAGTGACTAAGTATTTGAGGGCATTTTTGAGGAGCTCGATGGCGTAGTGCATAGCGCGCCCGGTCTGCGATTGCTAATGTTAAGCTACTTTCGCAACGGTCGGTCATCGGATAGGTGACCAAAAATTTATCATCTTGAGCTCTTCCGTGTTTCGGATGGCACGTAAATCGGTTGGTCCCAGCTGCATTAGCAGTACTCGTTAATAACCACTTATCCGCACTGGGCCCGCGTGGTGGTTAATGGCCGGTTCATCCATCCATAGGGAAGGCTCGTGCCCCAGCAGTGGGGATATAAAATGAGCTGATGATGATGATGAAGTATAATTTTATTATTCTTCATGTTAAGACCGTTGCTTCCGTTTGGATACAGTCATAGGATAGTCCTTAACACTCACTAACCTACCCGCACTGCCTTGCCCTATCCACCAGGCCCGCATGGTGGGTCATGTCCCGATCTCCATGTAGAAGGCGTGAGCTTAGCAATAAGATTGGTGAGATGTTTATCACAGATGAAAATGATGATATTCTTTGAAGAAGGTAATCTTAAATATTTCGATGGTAAACACATTCTGACCTTAGATTCTATTTGGGAGAATATTATTACGTCGTTCTCTACAAAGATACCTATAATATACACTGACAGTATAATCTACTACAGCATGATAAAATATTCTCTTTAGAAACATCGTTTACTAAGAACGAGATTTTAGTTAGATTTGTACAGGTTTAACTTGTATTAAAATATTTATTTTTATGTAAAATGTGTTGCGCAATGTTTTTTTTATTTTATTAAAGCGGAATTATTAACATCCGTCAGAATATTGTTCACGATATTAAGCATTATCCCGTCAATTTTATATCATCAGGTTCTCGTAACTTGAGCTTTGCCAAAGAAATTAATTTTCCCGTCTCGGCTTTCAGGAGTAATTATTCGAAAGCAGATTGTGCCTGTCACTGGGCCTCTATAGATGTACACGCAGTGAACAATTTAACGTTTTAATCAAAACGATTTGGTGGTACTGTAAACTGCAGATTAAGCTTTACACCGGAGCTACGATATTCTGTTTTATTGCGGCGCAATAAGGGACATATGTTAGTTTACAAGTACGCATTTTCGTTCTTTGTTTACTATGTTCATATAATGTTAAATTACATTCCTCTTTGTCTTATAGATAAACAAGTTTTGTGCAGATTACCGGTTTCGTACGCCCTTTTGGATATTTAATTTTGAAATATCCAGCTTCGGGGATTTTAGTGTGATTATTTTCGTGACGGGTGTTTGGTTTAGCGGATGTCGGCCTTAACCGCAGGTATTGTTTGAAAACATGCCTAACATGAATGATAATTAGATTATAATAGGTATTGCTACCCGCTAATATTTTAGTAATTAGCCCTTTTTTTAGAGAGATCTTTTTAATGGCTTTTAAAATGTTACCGGTCTTGATTTAATTAATAAATGATGATTAATAAAATGAATTATTTAATTAATAAAATGAACTTTGGTCACCGATGTGACCATGTCAGTCCCACCACTGCAACGGTGACATCCTACTAATATTATAAATGCGAAAGTTAGTGTGTATGTATGTTCGTATATTTGTTGCTTCTTCACGCTGCAACGGATGGATGGATTTGGATGAAATTCGGCATACAGATAGTTTATAACCTGGAATAACACAAAGGATACTTTTTATCCAGATATTCTCACGGGAACGGGGACCACGCGGGTGAAATCGCGAGCGGCCGCTAGTTTAAAATATAAGTTTAATTAAATATCAAACATACTTATATAGCACAGCATCTTCTAAATTTTAGTGCTTTTAGTTATAGTTTGTTACATTTTTTTTTAAATCATTTAAAAATTTCTTCTGTGTTGTTTTATTTTGAATGTTTTAATTATGTTATTTTATTTCGATACCTTTCTACACCGCTTTAATATTGCTACAAAATCCTTACTTCTCCTGGCACTTAGTAGGAGCGTGAAAGCGTATATTTCACAATATTAGTTCTAAATTTGTCATGCTAAAGGCCTCAGAGATGATAACGTTATAATCCCTCTTCTAAAATACCTCCAGGTACGCGCTTTTGAACACGTGTAGGAAAATGACGGGCGTACTACTCAAGTGGTTCAAAATTGTAGTTCGACGAGCACATACGCAGAAAATAAGTCTTGAGGGCTGGAAACACAGTGAGTAAAACCGTAAAAATAGTTTCATTGCAATGTGTAGGGAGAGGGACACATTGAAATGAAACTACTTTTACGGATCTACTTGCGTTTATTTTACAATTTTGGTTTGGTAGTGTTTATTATACAAAATGAGGATACTTATGCAAGTTACTAATTCAGTATGAGACGACCAACACCTCAGTCTGCCTGTGACCACGGAACCTGTCCTCCTAGACAAGTGGCAAAACGCTAATAGAATAGAAATTATATAGAATTAAATTAATTAATTATCTTAATTAATGGCCTCGCGTTTAGCATTTAGCCAATTTCAAGTATTTTTTTTATTATTAGTAGTAAGGGTACAATTAATTGTATGGTAGATAGAAATTAAAATGGAGTCTCACAACACGTGTTATTACGGGAAGAACTCGGGTGAAACTCATGTTAAAGAATGATTATTGTACGAGTTAAGTAGACATAAGTCAACGATACGTTTAAATGACGTTTATGTCAATCTCATACAATAATCATTCTATGTATAATCATAAATTATCATAAATATATGTAATATCAAACTATGATTTTATTATTTATCATATTTATTAAAATATCTTTTCTCTATTTTAAACAACTTAAAACCATTATTAATATTATTTTATGGAATGAATGTCACAGAAGACAGGTTCCGTTCGTTCCATTAGCGAACTTTGATTGTCAATATGAAGTTACTGAACGATAAACAATATAGAGTGGAGGCAATTGACTTTATGGTCTAGCAAGTAACTAAAATCAATAGAAGGATTTATACTTGTAAATTAAAGTGTGCCAAGGCTCATTGGTTTCGAACAAGAAATTTTCGCATCACCGGCCAAGGAGATGGATCGATTAAGACGTTGTCTGGAAAAGACAATCATCTCGCTAGATGCTGCCCGTATTCTTAAGAGATTGAAGGAAAAGTAAAAGAGTTTTTCCTTATGTTAATTACCGAAGCAGGGTCTTATTTTTTAAGAAAGAAATTGTGGGTTAACTTACTGAGCTTTAAAATAGTGATAAAGAAAGTTCAAAATAGCGATAGTGCACAGTGTGTTCTTAAAAACAATCGCAAAAGTTAAATTAACTTGGTCGCGGTTGGTAACCCTGATCAAAATTGATATTCTTTACTCAACATGTTACCAAAATGTATTACTAAAATAAAAAGAATACAAGGGCCTATTTGTACATAACACAAAAAACACGAATAAAGACAGGAGATAATAATTGTGCCAATCATAAGTGTCCGTTAGCCGGAGTAACCGGAGCTTCCGTAAATTTTTCCTCGTGTCTGGCTTATTTACGGGTCTTTTATAAAAAATATTTGCATACATTTTTATAAAAGACCCGTAAAAATCACTACGTACGCGTATTTGAATTAAAAGGTAAGAACCATTCAAATGTTTGTAGGCAATTGTATAAACAAACATTAAAGTTTTTAGCTTGCATGCGTGTGTTCGTACGTGCGTGCGTGCTTGCTTGCGTGCGTGCGTGTTTGCTTGCGTGCGTGCTTGCGCGCTTACGTGCATGCTTGTTGGTGCATGTGTGCTTACGTGATTAAGTTAGTCTATGTGTTTGTGTAAAAACAAAACACAAACAAACTACCAAGACTAAACTTAAGCTAGAACGAGTACGGTCCGTTAATGCTGTAGCTTGTATAACTTTTTTCATCAAACTATGGTAAACTAATGACCATTCTACATAAACGGTTTGTGTAATGATGGCATTATACTTTGGCTGCATTGTGCGATAAATACTTTGACGGTCCGCCTGATGGTAACCGGCCCCACAGCCTATTGCCGCTTGTAACACCATGAATAATAATAGATTCATTTTCGCATCACTGACACGGAACCTGATTTTTATGCTTCTATGCCTAGAAGTATTACACACTTCGATCAAATATACTACATAGCAATACAGGACAACTTTGCTTGGCGAACACACAAAAACATGTTATTTACAAATTAAATACTTTTTTGTAAATTAATACTTTTTGTATTTTTCAATCAACTGTCAACGCTCTATTGTTTTGTTTTCTTTTCGTTCTCGAGCTGCTATTTGAACTGGTAAACATGTTCCTAATTTCTATGCTAGCTGTTGCCCGTGACTTCGTTTGCAAGGACTATACTATCCCACAAGAACCTGTTACCGGAATACAAAGTATCCTATGTTCCCTGTCTATTGGTCTGTCTATATATGTGCAAAATTTCATCCAAATCCGTTTGGCCGTTTGCAAGTGATGCGTTATCAATCAATAGCGTTTTTCTATTATTTTTGTATTTTGTTGTAAATATTCTTTTTATTTAAAAGACAAGTTAGTAAGGTAGTAATGCCTCCGTTACAGTAGTTGTTGCCGTATCGACAGGGCATGTTCATTGTGTTGTACCCGTGTATCGGCTACAAACAAGCCATTAAGACTAGGCCTAAGCTTATACACGCCGCAGTCTGTTATCGTTCTGGATTGTAGCCAGGTCTTCGTATTTAAAGGTAGGTTTATTTAAAACTAGTGTAGATTAACCGTTCTTGTGGTTAGACCATTGGTCTCAGATCGGGGTTTATTTCCCAATGAAACATTGGTACATATTTGTGCTCGGTTTGGTTAGGGTATAGCGTTTGTTTTAACCTACCGCAACACCTGAAAAGCAGAGTCTTCGAGCAGTGTGTTTCGCCCGTTTTCACCTATGGAATGGAAACTACAACACTAACTAAGAGGTCAGCTGAAAAACTTAAGAGTTGCGCAGAGAGCAATGGAAAGAGCGATGCTGGGTATAACTCTGCTAGATCGAAGACGAAACGAGTGGATCAGAGGAAAGACAAAGTTGAGAGACGTTGTAGACCTGAAAGAGTCCCGAAAGTGGAGATGGGCGGGACATATTGCGAGAATGGATTACCACCGATGGCCCAGAAGAACACTGGAATGGAGACCGTGGCAAAACACACGAGGCCGGGGCCGCCCACTACTTAGATGGGTGGACGATATTAAACATCTAGCCGGCCACAACTGGATGAGGGTGGCTGGCGACAGAAGGAAGTGGAAGCGTTTGGAGGAGGCCTATGTCCGAAGACGGACTGAATGATGGCTGAGGATGATAGCGTTTATTTTAAGGACGCCTGGCTATCAACTGGTACCACCATCTTATCTGAATCTGGTGCCGTATCAGGAACGTTAGTAGCTTTGTTGTGTTTCGGCAAAGAAATAGTAAGATTGCCAGTGGCCACACTACTTGAGGATTCCAGTTGAAAATCGATCTGGTGAGACAAGGCCATGTGAATTTCGGGTCCAAAAAGTATGAGGCCGTAGGTTTTGATCGTAATCCCACCAACGCAACGGCTTGACGTGCTCACTGAAGTTTCGAAGACACGTTAAGCCGACGACGGTCCCGTTTAAGTAAAATAAAGCCATCAAAAGCCACCCCAAAGCCACAATCGGGGGATTGCAATCCTATCCATTCCTTGTTATTATCAAGCTTATTATGAGACGACCAACACCTCAGTCTCCCTGTGACCACGGACCCTGCAAAGGGTTCGAAACGTCAGGATAAACATTAAATAAGTAATGTGTAAAATAAACGCGAGTAGATCCGTAATAGTTGCTTCATTTCAATATCAAGCTATTCCTTTCTTTTCTTACCAACTCTCCTTTTTTTTCGAGACCTTCCTCATAAACACTAACTGTGGCACACTGTATATCTTTTCTGCGACAAAATGTATCTTACATGGGTTTTCCATTTATTTATAATGTGAAGAAGCTCTCTTTTGTTGACTACACGTAGTACAAGGTTATATTGTATCCTAAATAAAACATACGGAATTTATTATGAAAGTTACAAAACATCTGCATCGCTCAGACTTATATACCTACCATCATCCACCTCCACAGTTTTTTTATTAACTTCTAAAATATAAAAGTATTGTGATTCATACCCTGTTGAATATGCAGGAATATTCATGGCTGGCTCGTTAGCAGACGGGTCGCCAGTATTTATGTAAAGTATCGTATTAAATAAATAGCTTCGTTTTTACATTGGATACACGTTTCTTAGTAGGTACGGCACGATGATTATTTATTAGTTTAATTTTATGCTGTGTTGAATCTGGATTAAAACAAATGCTGTCCCATTTATGTTGAGTGAACCAGTTTCAACTTTTTCTTTGTTTTGGAATAATAGCGTTGAAGTATTAAATTCAATTCTGATGATGCTGATGTATGTAGCCTTAATTGTTTTTATTTGGGACTATTTTGCTGAATTTAAATAATTCGCGTTCTTAACAATTCAGTATAATAGAGATTTATTTATTTATTTATTTAAGTAAACCAACATCGTAATCTTAAAATAGTTCCTATTGTAATAACTATTATTGTAAGGCTAATAATAGGTTTACCTTAAACTAATCGTTAGTATTAATTATTGTGATCGTAGACAGTGACAAAATAAATTAAAGTAAAATTAAATAATCAGCATTGATCGGAATAGGTAGAGTTTTTTGTAGTACTTGCATCATAACGTTATCAAAGTATGGATAAGCTTCCGGAATCTGGAATGTAAGATTAAATTTTCGTGTCTTAAATTTTAGGTCTCTTATCTTTGTCCAGCGGCGACCAAAGGATAACAATTGATTTGCTAAAGCAAGTACAATACAGCAGGTACTGTACTTGCTTTTGCGCTTACTATGAAGAAATTAGATAGTGAAGCGCAGGTATATAATGCAAACTTGAAATGAACGTTTCTATTAGAGAATTTCTTTTTATTTAATTTTCACTATATGCATGCCTATTTTGCACTGGTCTTAGTACAGGAATGTAAATTGTTGTTACAGTATTGGATTCGAAAAAAATCTTTGTACACATTTATTTAAATCACTCACACACACACAGGTAGATAGTTTTCATTTGAAATATATTTTATAGAGGAGCTCGTTGGCGCAGATGGTTAGCGCCTGCGGGCGCGATTGTGGTGGTTAAGCAACTTCCGCAATGGTTGGTCATTGGATGGGTGAAAAATTTATTAACTCGAGTTCCTACGTGCTTCGGAAGGCACGTTAAGCTGTTGGTCCCGGCTGCGTGGGTTATGGCCTAGTCTCCCTATACCTATATATTCTGTGTCCATCCATAGGGAAGGCCTGTACCCAAGCAGTGGGGGCATTAATAGGCTGTTAACTGTTAAAAAAAACCTTAGCTACGTTATATAAATTTTGTAAGTTACGGCACAATTAAACAACCAAATAGTTCCAATACATTAAACTTAGTATTATACGTCCGTGTGATACGTGTAAGAACGTTATTGCTAGCATAACCAGTGGAGTGTCGAGGAGTGTGCAGCAAGGGAGTGTGGCGAGTACGTCGCGCCATACCCGTCACCAGTCCCGCACAGCCAGGTAGGTACTCCTTAAGGCTTAACAGACCATGACGACGACAGGCATCGAGGTTGAATTATGAGAAATACGCAGTCGGTAGTTTAACTGGTTAACGAATTTTTTTGAACTCGTTCCAGGCGGTTCCTGTATTGTGATTTGGCGACTAAATTGGACTCGCGTTTTCCAGAACACTGCGAACGTACGCAAAGTAAACAGATTTTATTGCAGATATATCTTTGAAAGGTTTACACGAACGCATAACTAAACCCAAATTTTTAAAAGCCTTATTAACAGCAGTCTGTTTGGTGAGATAATACCAGCTTGCTGTCATGCCATACTGCTGGAAATGTGCCTTCCGATAAAGAGCGGTTAAAGATGAGTGATAAAGGAGCTGCCATTGTTTTAGCACTATGTTTCCAAAATAAGGGAGGAATGTTGTCGCTACCAGCTTCTTTGGAGCCGTCAAGGCCAGCTAAAGAATTGAATACCGTCTCCATAGGAATACTATATGTAGAAATGGAATCAGCGCTATCAATTCTTGGTGTAAGGGGCGAGGCAAGAGAGGTAGGTTCACCAAAGACACTTTTGAAGAATTCGCTAAACGCTTCGCATATAGCAATTCCTTCTGTGTGTGTGAGTACTACCCAAAGTAACGGTCTTAGGGTAAGTGGACCCTCCGCGCTATGATTTTATATAAGACCAAAACACCTTGGGACAAGTTTACACTGAATTCTCGACATTATTGATGTATTTTATATACATCAATAATGTCGAGAAACCACCTAAAATAAGAAAACTAAGGCATTTCTCAAAAATGTAAGCAAGTAAGATTATTGTAGAGGTTTTAAAAACAAATGTTATCTGAATACATTTCGTATTTTTGCCATATTTTTTACGTGACGTGTGCATGAATTAGATCTTCAACGCGCAGAATGTAAACACGGATATGTTTAAAGCCTAACAAAGTGATTAAAAGTAACATCAAAGTAAATAAACTAATATGTTTAGGAAACTCGAAACCCCACACTGTAAAGTGATGTAAAATAAATTTCATTTGTAGCTTTTTTAATAACTAAAAAAAGATCTTAGTTTCTAATAATACTGCAAGAACACTGATTCGTACAAGACTGGAGCCTTAAAGGGGCATGATGTTCAATGGCGTCGTAAACAACCATAAAGAATGTATCTGTTGCGTCATCAACCGAACCAGATCCCAGCAGCGCATCCCAGTCAACTACACCGAAAGGTTTATTCAAAATATCGTAGTCACCTTTTCTATAATTACGCCTTAAATTATATGCTTCTTTTAGTGGTTTTACTGCCAGATCCAATATGTCAAAAGTAAATGAAGAATGAGCGCTATTTTCACCCACTATGGACTTTTTTCAAATAATAATGGTAAGTTAGAAAACGTCAGATCCAAAGTGTTCCCTGCATAATTTAAGTTATTGTATTAAGTCGCTTATTAATTGAGCACCAGCTTACACTAAGTCCCAGTAAATATTACAATAAGTCCACGTTTTACAAAAACTGGATCATTCATGTTCCATTCAATATTTGGTAGATTGAAATCTTCTAATATCAAATAATTACCTTGGGGGTTGCAATTAAAGCAATAGTTTGTCGAGTAAATAAAAGTGTCTATGTCCTGTGGAATACGACTACCATCAGGTGGAATATAAACAGCGCTTTTATGGAGAGCTGCCTGCGAGTTAAGCACGTGAGCTGGCACTGAGACCGTCAGCATTTCGACGGGCGAGCGCGTTACGCGCTCGCTGCATCGTCGTGCCCCGAAACCACTTTTAACTAAAATCATTACACCGCCACCCGTTGATTTACCACACCAACTGAGATCGCGATCCCTCCGGAAGACGTCATATACCCACCATGACAAAGTTCTCCATCTAAGAAACTATCTTGCAACCATGACTCAATTATAAAAACAATGTTGAAATAATAGCAAGTGCATCTTAAAATTGTTTGTAGTAAGGCCATTTGTTGAATAACAGTATTTATGACAGTACTGCAAAATGTAGTCCTTTTAGATGTAAAATAGAGATAGAGATGTAAAATATAAATCTGTTTTGCCTTTGTGCTTCATAGATTAAGATCATATTACTTTTAGACTAACATAGATCAGTCAAATTAGTTAATAAGCAGAACATTACAAGTAGGTATAGATTCCTTTCAAACCACAGCCTTGAATGGCCATAACGCAAATGTACACTGAATAAACAAAATTTGTAACAACCAATTATACTCAGAAGTTACCTGATTGCCTTAGTCGTAAAACCCAGAAAAGATAAATAAGTAAGTAAATCAAACAGGATATTTTGTAAGAAATATAAGAAATTGCTTTGTCGGTTGCGTGGATACAAGAGCTATAAATTAGAACGCACACCTAGTAGGTACCTGTATTACAGCAAATTGTTCCGTTAACAAACTACGTTTGAAAGTTCCACCAAGGTTTGGTTCTGCTATTTTTAAAACGCACCAATTTCCTATTGAGCAAATGTCTAAATTAGGTCACTGTGACACGGTTGTGGATTTTAGAATCGAGGCACAGGATATTTGACAATTATTATGTTCCCTCCTTTTATACGAAAAATGCCGAACACGCCAAATGCCAATACGCATATTTACAAACTAGCTGACCCGGCGGACTTCGTACCGCTTTGACAGTTTCCATGACAACAAAGAAACATTTTTTATTGGAAATTTTTTTTTTTTTCACTAATTTCCGTTACTTATTATTTATATTTCTCACCGTTTAAACCTTCCCTAAACTTCCACAAATATTTCAAAATCAAAATTAACCAAATCGGTCCAGCCATTCTCGAGTTTTAGCCACTCAAACGAACAGCAATTGATTTTGATATATATAGATGATACTAACACTTATTCTAAATAGCTGTTGCCCGCGACTTCGTCCGCGTGAGCTAAAGGCTGTAGTCTGTACAGTTTAATTTTTATGTAGGTATCTATTTAAGCTTATTAGGGTATAATAAAATTATATGCATCGGAAATTTAGAAAATTGACATTGTATTTACCGACATACGTACATCTACTCACTCTTAATATCCTTTCAGCTGGGAATGCTGAGATAGACAAAGACAATCGATCTCCATTTAGTTTGGTTCTGGCATACTTCCTGTGCCTCCTTTACGTTCATCACTATTTTCATACATTATCTCTTATTTTTTCGACTATCATCTCTGTTATGTACATACATATATTCAGTTTGAAGCACAGAATATATGTACATACATATATTCAGTTTGAGGCACAGAATCGTCTCGTTCATACAGATTCTCACTCAGTTTCCCGTTTCAATTATCCCTCCACATACATTCAGTATACAACACCGTTTCTCGGTGGGTTGCGCGTATTTGCTACGTCATACAAACCTGAAATGGGTTTACTGACGCTCAATTATATGTAATAAAATTGGTATTTTACAGCTCAGGTACTCGTCCGGAGTCGTCCTAGGCACTGGTGTATCTTAGCTAAAATGTGTCTACTGTTATACTGTCCAACCACGGACTACAAAATATTTTTTGCCTTGTCCACCGAAGCTGGATATCGAGTAGCAGGTAGCGGTCCAGGATTATTGGTTGTCGGCCAGAAGGCACAAAAAACTATTTACCAACTATGTTCTTATTCGTAGATACAAAATATCAATAAATTAAGAACTGTAATAAATTATATTATTGTCTATTAGATAATACATTATAGTATTTTATGTTACATACATACTTGCGATAAATTTGAACTTCTTCGTGGCATCTTGTTAGGTAGGTAGCTTTTTAGAGGTAGATCACAGGACATAGAAAGAATATATATATATTTTTTTTTTATAGAAAGAAGTTACCTCTAATAAAAAAAAAATCTGAAGTCCGTGCCTCTAATACAGTTGTACCCTGCAAACTTAAACATTTTTGCAACTCTGATACCAGAGGTAGCCATCGTCTTATGCGATAGAAGAATGGAAAAACCATTTTTCTGTAATCTAGAAGTATGTACAAAATTCATTATTTAAAGGTTTTATGATATTAAAATTGTTATGATACTTACTTGCTTATATTGTATCATTGAACACCGATTTATCCTATAAACATGTAAGAAACCAAAGTAAGAAACCGCTTACATGTAAAATAAGTACTGAAATATGTGTTTAACTTACCTGCATCAAATGTTTCATAAAACTTTTACACAATGAATAAATTTTATTTGAAAATTAATAAGATCTGAATAAGTACTGAAATATTTAACGTACCTGCATAAAATGTTTTAAAAAACTTTTACACAATGAATAATTAATATAATTTGAAAATTATTAACAAAATAAAAATAGGTACTTATTGCATTGCAAAACATCAATATTTCCTTCTGTTCGTTTCAAAATTTGAGCGCCAATTTTTTTTTAAATTTTCCTGTTCTCGCGTTTTTTCACCAAATAGATTTAAAAAAATAACATTAAGTATTTTGGGCAACGACCCAAAGGTTTATACAGCCATGCTATGTAATTCAAGATATCTTCTATGTGCAATATTTTAAAAAATAGAGACATGATTTTGGGCAATGATACAAAGTTTTATACAGCCAAATTTAATGAGTAGGTAACATTTTTATGCATAACTAAAAAAAGAGACATTATGTTGGGCAACGACACAGAGGTTTATACCGCCAAATATAGGTAATGTTTTAACTTTTAACATTTCTGTGTATTAGAAAACTGCAATAAGCGCCGCGCGCAGGCGCGACTAAATAGCCATATTATTATTGGTTATTTTGGAAAAATGAAACAAAAGGTGTACCTATGTACAGCCAAGTTTAATGATGTGCGTGATTTCGAGCTTGTTTTTATTTTCCGTTGCTTTACTACTGCGGTGCTAATGTTCGCTTAGGTGCCTCAGAGATTTATAAAGGGTAGGTTTTACCTTAGAAAGTAACAAAACTTTTCTAAAATAATAACTCAACGAACGTTAATCTAACAGTTGGTCGCGTAAATACGTATATCAAAATTTGTTTAACATTTTTCGATTTGTATGTTATTCTCCGAAATTTTCTAAGCATTTTGGTGATAACCGCATCAAAATCGGTATTCTCATGACAACAACTATCAATGACAGGCTCAAAAGGGCAAAGAACCCAGAGCCGTAAAACACGATAGCAATAGAGAGCCAGAGCCTCAAATGCCAGAGCCGTAAAACTCATTAAAAAAAAATCCCCTATGTTACATAATAAACAACAGTTGCCAAGCAACCAAGGAATAAATCCCGGTTTAGACCAAATCAAAATTTAACAATTTTCGAGTATTTATGTAGCCTATGTTATTCTCCGGAATTTTCTTAGCATTTCGGTAAAACCGGATCAAAATCCGTTTAGTAGTTCTCGAGTTTATCGTATTCAAACAAACAAATAAACAAACAAACAAACAAACAATTTCTTTTTAAACTATTCTATCGTGTTCCGTAAGTGATTTTAAAGTATTTTTTTTATATCTTGCAATTACAGATTTTTTATCCTTACGTTCTTATTATACAGGGTTTCTCATTTAAATCGGTCAGTATGGGAAAGTCTGAAACTATAAGACATACGAAGATCTGTTCTTAGGAACCATGTCATCGATTTTAATAAGAAGAAAAACTGCATTCATACATTTAAAAAAAACCTGTACTCAGCTCGGAAATCGAACCCGGTTGTTTTGAAAAAATAAACATATACTATTTCTATTTAGATATCGATTGTGTAGGTCAATACAATATTCAACACGTTTAGGTAACGATCTTACAATTACAAAACCAGCAAAGAGGTACAAACAACCATAGAGACAATTTTACATGCCTGAACTTGTTGAATGTAACGGTGGTCACTTCGAACACCTACTAAAATAAATTAAAGTACGTGAAAACAATGCATTTTATTCATTTTAGACATCATGTTTTAAAGAGCCATTTACTGCTTAAGACCTACACAATCGATATCTAAATAGAAATAGTATAAGTTTATTTTTTTCAAAACAACCGGGTTCGATTTCCGAGCTGAGTACAGGTTTTTTTTAAATGTATAAATGCAGTTTTTCTTCTTATTAAAATCGATGACATGGTTCCTAAGGATAGATCTTCGTATGTCTTATAGTTTCAGACTTTCCCATACTGACAGATTTAAATGAGACACCCTGTATTTTTCGAGTATTTATGTAGCCTATATTATTCTCCGGATTTTTTTTAGCATTTTGTTAAAAACCGGATCAAAATCCGTTCAGTAGTTCTTGAGTTTATCCACTTCAAACAAACAAACAAACAAACAAACAAACAATTTTTTTAAAACTATTCTATCGTGTTCCGTAAGTGATTTTAAGGCAACCTGTGTAATTTTTTTTTTTATATCTTGCAATTACAGATTTTTTTATCCCTACGTTCTTATTATATGTATAGATATTGTTATATTTTTAATTGGAAAACAAAGTTTTAACACTGTTACAAGAAATAATTAAATAAATATTTTGTGGGGAAAACGTAGAAAATTTGAGTGAAAAAAATATTTTTTTTCTCTCTTTATGTTTTGTTTGCAACTCTATTAAAGTAAAAAATGGTTATTTCTCTCTGTAAATGAGTTGCTGTAATTCTTTATGAGAATTAAAATTCTTCACTAGAAAAATATACACAAATATGTATAGTCTGTACAAACAAATATATAATATATAATAAACAGAATAATTTACAAACTTTTTCTTCAAATTTGTTTTTGTTTTTTCTGTAGTAAATCGCAATACGCTAGCGTTTATCTGAGGACCTCGAAATTTTCATTCGCGTATTATTGAGACAAGATTGGGAACTGATCGTATTTTCAAAGAACCTTGTACAGGAAGATCTGATCTAATGAAAATAGCTAACGCATTTCTTCTTTGATATTTCGATGATTAGACTCACGACGACTCATTTATAAGGCTCAAGAGTCTTCAGTGAAGGTAAACATTTTGCGAGTTGGGTGTTTTCCAATTATGGTAAATTGGTGAATAATAATTAACTTTTGCGCATAATTCCAGAAACGCTATGTTGGCGTTTTGCGTATTTGGCAATATGCGTCTGAATGGACGCTAATATACTCAAAAGGTGTGTGAGTGTGTATTTGAATATAATCATCATCATCAGCAACCACAATCATAATGTACATGTTTGTTCTCGGTTTGGTTGGAAGTAGGGCTTGTTTTAAGTCCGCTTGGCTAGCTTTCACCTTTTAATTAAAATATGTCGGCATAACATCAATATCAGTAGCATTTTTGTGTTCCAACAGTTAGAGATAAGATAGCCAGTTCCTCACTCCGTTGAGGTTGAGCATTTCGAGTGGTGTGCTCTTCCACCTTCAGTCTATCATCACTTAATATTAAAAGAGATGAAGGAAATTATAATTCTTTTTTCAATATACCTAACAAGATTTCAGCAAACTTGTCAGTAATTCAGTAAATAATTATTTGCTAAACAAAATAGGTCTTCGCTTCCAATTGCAATACAATTCAGGTCTTTTATTTACATTCTTATTTTATAACACCTTCGCAGAACATTATGGTTGGCTTTAAATATTGAGTAGGTACTGACTTATAGATAGCACTAAAATCTTATAAGCAGCTACTAACAACATAACACCTCACACGTACACTCTATAATATTGTGTGTACAAACGGCAAACTATAAAGGAATCTAGTCTGAAACATTGACAAACTCGCTGAACGTATATTTTCACATTAATTTAAACTTGAATAAACTGCATCGTTCGTTTCGTTTCACAAAAATATAAGCACTTTACAGAGTTGACACAGATCGATGCTTGGAAACGCAATAAAACGTTTCCAACACCAAGAATATCTGCTGTGAGAATTTGTTTTGAACACTATTTCCAGACTACTCCGACGCTGCGGAGTTTATTTCATTTGACATAGGTATTCTCATCTCTTGATCTTGAGTGAAATTCTTGGTTTTTAGATAATTGAAACTTCATCATCATCATCATCTCAGCCAAAAGACGTCCACTGCTGTACAAAGGTTTTCCCCAAGGACACACTATATTATTGCACTATCCGATAGTGCCACTAATAAGGATCATGTTCTGGAAAGTAACAACACATGACGATTTAAAGTCTAGTGTAACTAATAAAACTAGTAATACTTGAAGTATTCATAAATAAAAATATAAATAAAAAGAATTGCGAGTATACAGAAAATACGTTTAATATGAAAATATGTTAAATTTACACTGTACAGGGTGTAATCTATTTGGGTAAGGTTAAATGATGTCCGTAACTACAAGAGATAGGGTTGGATCAATTTTGTTGTAAGGAGCATTGACGTCTTTTATAAACTTAACTGAAATTTCAATTCATGGTTGGACTAGTTGGATAGCTAAATGCTCGAGGGCGCTTTGTTAGACTTGCCCGTCATTAGCCGATACCTCATTTTCTCCGCCCTTGGCGTAAGCTATAGTTTGCAGTACTATAGTACTATAAGAGATAGAAAAGGATTTGATAACCAAGGACGGAAATACGTCTTGGCACAAGGAAAGTGAGGAAGGTCGCACTTTCGTACAATGGCGTGCGATTTCTAGTCCCAAATGGGCGGGAAACTTACTTCGTGTAAATGAGGTAGGGCTGCGGCTCTCAAGTAAGCGATATAGGGTCATTTCTAAACATTTTGTCATTTATGACGGAATTTTAGACGTTTAACTAGTGTAACTGTAATTATCGATTTTCCGAAGAGTATAGACTTTTTCTGAGATTACAGTGCCTTTGTTCGAGTAGAGTATATCATGGACAGTAATGAGTTTATTATTATCTATACTTCAGAATTTGGCTCCTTTTTACTTACCGAAGTAGTTTTAGTATCGTAGAGACACAATACTTTTTTTTTAGAAAAGGATAAAGATAATCTTATATTAATCTAATTATCATAATATTATAGCACGCCTCGGTGGCAGAGTAGCAAAGCGCTCGGCCCGATATCCGAAGGTCCCGGGTTCAATTCCCAGGTCGGGCAATGTGTTTCAGATTTTTCGATGCATAGCCCGGGTTTGTGATCACCAAATCGCATTTAGCAAGCGTAGTGATTAAGCCAATATGGCTTAAAATGACGTTCATAAGAGCTATTTGTAGCCTAAACTGAATAAATGATTTTGAATTTGAATTTTGAATTTGAATTTGAATACCTATCAATTGTAGCGATGACTTGATTTCAATGATGAGGGCCTTTGCCTAGCAGTGGGACAGTATATAGGAAATAACCTCTTTTTAGAGTATGATAAATGGGCATGTGCTCAGACGAAAGTAAAAACTGTTATTAGAGGCATTCGTTGCGAATTTTTAAATTGGCTACATATCTTTAGAGTGTCATGTTCCTCAACCGTTTCCAGAAATCACAAGTGTCAAAACGTGTAACGTACATGAAATATAATAGCAGACACAAACTTGCAGTTCCGCGCGAAGCTTGTTCGCGATGTGTTTACGCTGATTAGGGTATGGTTCAAAGAGAAATAGTTAACTTTTATTTTTATCTCAATATTTTCATTTTTATTTTATTTAATAGATTTTTAGGATTATTTCCCTACATTTTTACTAGAACTAGTCATATAACTTTCTTTTTTTTTTAAAAAACATACGATGATTTATTTATCGATAATACTTTAAGACTTTCGTGATTGATTAGGAATTTGATTAGGCTTAAATGCATTACGTAGTATATGTATATCTTACGGATAGGTATGTTTTTAGACCCGACGTTTCGTCCGACTTTGACACAGTTTGACTGAGGGCCGGTGCAACTCGGTCGAAACGTCGGGTATTAAAAACTATACAAAGTTAACACTAATTTAATTATTCCAAAGCGGGACTAAAGCAATATTCGGATGCTAGAAGGGATCTGACTTTGTCTTTTTATTACTTTAATAATTTTATTGAACTATTTACTATTTTGGAAACAAACAGACAATTTATTATGTAATGCAGTGCTTATAACTATTTTACTTATAATATAGACCTATAGTGCCGATATGTTAAAATACGTAGAGGTATCATGTTAAAATCTTGAAGGCATTGAACTCACTGCAATTCTTTAATAGGGTAGGAGGGAGAGTTCCACATTACCATCGCTCGCAAAGCGTCTCGCTCCGGGCGCATTTTTTTATTAGGAAATTCTACAGCTTTCTTACAAACGAATTTTTACTTATTTATTTTAAGATACATAAGCCAAATTAGGGAATTCCACAACTTAGACAAATTCATTAACTAGGTACATTTAAGAAAAACAAAAGGCAATTGACAACATTTGTAACATTGACAACTTTGGTAGAGGTAATCCACTTTGAGCACCCGCCTAAATAGCACCTGCACGAATAGCACCTGGCCTAGTCCACATTCAGCACCTATTGATATTTTTGGTAGGTGCTATTAGTGGATTCAAATGTATGTTTACATTTTTGTCCACGAACAACATCTACAATACAGCAGCATAGTGCTGCCTGCTAGTGTTTGGGAAGACGTTATTAAATGAAAGATATCGATAAAAATCACTTGAACTGTAACGTGGAACTTCTCTACTCTTCTTGTGGGGAGGCTACAACATAATAAAAACACTCCACAATTTACAAAACAAGGTATTTTATGGTACGGCTAATGCATTTTCCCTATAAAAAATAAATTGCAACTTATCCAGAATGCCAGAAGCCTGCTTTAGGGAATGTTAAACCATTATTGTCAACAATCATGATTATTAAAAAATATTGATGATAAAAATAATACCGTTAAAATATGAAAGGCAAAAATATGCAAAAGTTACGAGTGCTAAGGAACACGAGTTATGCCAATATTTATGTACGAAAAATATCACAGAAAATTAGATAACTCATACCACGCTGGTCTGATTTGTGAGACGATATAAGCACCCATATATTTTTTCATCAAAATAATTTATACGACCGAGTTACTTTTATAGCATTCTTAGGAGCACAAAGTACGAGAAATGTCTTACAAGACTTTGAAAAAATGCTACCATATTTTATTCTCGTTTCTTTTGAAGATTACCTTATGTAACATTTCAGTTAGGGTTACTAAGAGGAAGGTAGTATTACCTACTTTTTTATGTATTCCACAATGGGAGCACTTGGCCTTAATCTCTAATAGTTTTTTTTTATTATTTACGGGTAAGCCACCACCATCTTATCTAAATATGTCGCAATAACATCAATGTTTGTAGCTTTGTTGTGTTCCGGCAGCTAGAGATAAATACACGGGCGACCATGTAACCACAGTTACCATAACAATTGAATTTCTATTGTGTCTGTCCATGGGCGTCTAAGTAGATAAGATAGCCAGTGCCTCACTAGTTGAGGATCCCGGGTGAAGTGCGCTTCCATCATTGACCCTATCATCACTGGTTATTTTATCTCTAACTGTCGGTACACAAAAAAATGCTACAAACGTTGATGTTATGGTGACATATTTAGATAAAATTTGTTAATGACGATAAGGCTGAAGCACGCTTTACGCAGAACCCCCAACTACCGAGGAACTATCTATCATATCTCGTAGCTGTTGTACTCAAATATTGTAGTTATGGTGATAGACTTTTTAAGATGGCGATACTTAGCAAGAAGGCCATGAAACAATCTTTACCACCAACCATACCTTATCTTTCGTTTTAATGTTTTAAGGGGTTTTTATCCTGATGAATCAATTTACCCTAATTACAACGTTTCTCCAGTAAGGTGCATTGTTAGTTTAACAACAGCTGTACATTATAAATATAATTCATATATGACCCTATATTTTTATTTTTTTGAAATTTGGCATATTAGTAAGAAGATGAAACTCGAGTGGGAATCGAACTCGTCGTGAGTTCGATTCCCATTCGAGTTTCTTATGTCTGGTTGATTTTTACTAGTAAAATTTCATCTTCTTACTACTATGCCAAATTTCAAAAAAATAACTGGAACTTTGGATAACTGGTTATCTATGACCCTATAATATAGGGTCATAGATAATAATATTATTAAAATAATATTTAAAAAAATATAATTTTATTTTTTTTTTAAATTTTTCATTAATAATGCTTTTAATAGTAACAAGATAAATAACCGGTTCAAAATTAACCCTATATTATAGGGCCATAGATGAATTTATTATATTTAAAATGTACAGCTATTGTTGAACTAACGATGCACCTTAATGGAGAAACGTTGTAATTAAGGTAAATTGACATGTTCATCAGGATAAAAACCCCTTAAACATTAAAACAAAAGATAAGGTATCGTTGATGGTAAAGATTGTTTTATGTCCTCCTTGCTAAGTATCGCCATCTTACCTTATATAAAAATCTGTCGCCATAACTACTTACTTACTTACTTACTTTATATAATAATAATCTATTTATTTCTGGCAGTACCCATAAAACTCTTAGTAACAATAATCTTACACTAAGTACGCTGTGTTCAAAGCCCCGTTAAGTCAGCAACATATAATCACAAGTCAGGTCAGGTCAGGTCTGAGATCTGATTTTCCAGACTTACATGTATATATAAAGAAGTCGTTCCAAATCCAACATTCAGTCATGAAAATGTGGTCTCACTGTTTCACTTCATATCACTTAAGTCAAAGCGCGCAGCAGCAAAATGTCTCCAATTTGTACAACAAAGAAATGAAATGGCTAGCACAAAACATTTTTCATAAAAAATTCAATACCTAACCTATCTGTCTGCACTACACACCATTAGACACGTAAAACGAAAATAAAATAAAAGATACAAAAAGTATTCAGCTCGATAGACCAAATATCTGATTGAGAATGTCACGTTTCATCGACTAGAACAGTAACAGCCAAGAGTACTGTAGTCGTAACGACTTACGGTACATAATATAAAAATCGTTTGTTAAATATTCGTTTTGTGTCAGCAGAATTTGTGCGTCGACTACTCGGCGACGGTTTTAGTTATATAATATAGGCCTAAAAGCCAAGGTTCAATCAAGAATCGTTGAGTGCCCAAGCACCTTGTCATTGTGATCGATATGGCTGAACAACTAAATTAAACGTGAGTAATTATTTGTATCCATTGTTCTGTTTCTTCGAATAACTTGAAAATATCATCATCATCAATCATCATCGTTTGCTAACTTAACAATCGGAAATAACATTTAATAAAATTTTAAATACTTACGAAATCATATTTATAGTTATCAAAGTATTTTTGATGTGTAGTATTTATTTATTTAAGAAAAACCAACATAACAAACGATGTTCACATTTACAATAGATAGGTACACATTGCTTACATTTTAAAACGCTGTCATACTTAAAGGTTGTCACTACATGCAAAAATTTAGACTATTAGAAAGCAAACTAAGAACCAATTCCTGTTAACTTATGTTAACTTAACAAAACAATAAACAACAATTGACTTGAAATACTAAATAATTTAATATGTTTTTATTTATTAACATAGCACAAGAGTTAAAAACGATTGTGTAAATTTATTAAATTATTAAAAACACACTATTCAAGAAAAATCTGAAGCGAACACTATATTTTCTTCAACCAATGGCCTCGATAAAACTATACAAGTGGCTGTGTATCATAAAACACGAACTAACTCAGTTTAAATGCTGGATTAAAAATTGCTATACCAAATTTTATATGATAACGGCAAGCATAAATTTAATGCCTGCAGGACTGTGTAGTTTCGCCCGCCTTTATTTCCGAACCAACGCCGTCGGCATCAGGGTTCCACAGTATTTGAAAATTAAGTTGTTAGAAGGGTCACGTTCCTTTATGCGGTAAACGCTGCGTTTGACGCGCCAGGATTCTCCATATCTTTTGTTTTTTATTCCGTTACGGGTTAGCACTTAGTTTAGTTTTTGTTGTGCGCTAATAAAATGTATTTCTTTCTTTCTTCTTTCTTCTTTCACTTGGTTTCCATATCACCTGATCTAAAGTGATACTAATTCCAAAGGTGAAAGCGCAATTCACTCAAAATCCTCAGCCTCTGAGGCACTGGCTATCTTATGTTTTTATTTAGAGTAGCTTGAGTGTGGCATGCTCTCTTTAATTGTCTCTGCGGTGGTGGCATGTGCGTCGGGTCGTTACATTCCCTAAGATATGGTGGTTCAGTGAAGCGATGGCTGATTCATATGTCATACTCGTGAACGGGTGCCACCTGTGGAGGCTGGTCTGGTCTTGCATACTATTATTTTTATTATTATTAACTATAGTTTAACTTTGTTTTTTTTTTCTTAGACAATTTTTCACCTTTATTAGTACTGTAGAGTTTCGTGCCAGTTCTCAGTACAAGATCTCCCGCCCAGAGTAGACTTACGAACCGATGGCATAATGACGTTCATAAGAGCTATTTGTAGCCTACTGAATAAATGATTTTTAATTTTGAATTTTTTAACTCTAATTGTCTGAACACAACAATATTACTGTAACTGTATTAACTGCAAGACATTGATGTAATGGCGGCATCATTCAAAAGTTATGCGTCACACAAATTGGTTCAACGCAACACAAATGCGTCGTCGTCATAACTTTGTATATTATCACAATCATGCGTGTCAAACGGGTTAAGGCAGCAATTGCCGCATAAAGAAACCATGCGTTACCATTTTTCGTGTTACCTTTTTCAGTTAAAGATAGGGATGTAGGATGGCAACATTACAGTGAAGAAAAGGCTACATTGTAAACAAAATTAACTCGGAAACTTTAACTGATGAAATAAGGTATCTCAGATCTAAATGCTGGAACAATGCTTATCTCATTGAAGCAGGCGAATATTATAATTTGTTTATTTATTTATTTTTGTACTTCACTCGTATAGTTTTAATAGAAACGTTTAAAAACACAATTTGGGAAAAACACATTTACCAATATATTGTCATATGGGTAAATACTATCATGTAGGTATACGTTATGGAACAAGAAACTCCGTGAACATGTAATGTTCATTACAAGAGTAATGAATATTCAAAATCCGCCTAATCATTAGCTAGTTCGTAAAATCAACGATACCGATTATGTAACAAAATGTTAATGAATACGTGAAGAGCCAAATACCTTATTAAATTATATGTGCACAAGGTTTCGCCCGCGTCTTCGGTTTGTCACAATTTTTTGTTATCGCATCCCCTAGGAACGTTGTGTTTGACCAGGATAAAGAAAAGCTTAAGATACTCTCAGGCCTTCCAACTATATCTGCCTCGTCCGTCCTAAACTCTGCTGTGACATAAAAGAAGGACAAACAAACAAAAACACTTTTGTAATATTAGTTAGAATTTATTAAAGAAATTTTCCAGAAATTTGACACGAGGTAACAAGAAGTACCTGCTGCTAATTAATTGAAAACTTATTTGAGTATTACTTCAAATAAACAGATCAGACAGACAGAGAATTTGCTGAGACACGTGGCTTAACGTGGTTATGTCTACTAAATAATTCGATGGAATTCTTTAGTATTTAGTTTTTTATTTAAGGTTCTACTGGCTTCAACTTTGTCAACGTTTAGTATGAAAGTAAATTTAACCTAGCCTCTTGATAGCCTCTTAATTTCGCATTCAATCTTCCCGTTCGGTTCTTCTTTTTATGGTGGGATCTCCTATCGGAAGTCATCCAGTGATGTTATGAAGGTGGGTAGGTATGTTATATGCATAAAAAAACTTGCAGTAGTTTTTTATGCATATAACAGTGGTTAAAAAAATCGTTTGAATTTCGAATGAAGCACAAACACATTTTTTTAACTTTAACTAATATTTATTACAATATAATAAAATATTTTCAAATTATGTTAAAATGATAGTGTAAAGAAAGCAATTTCAACGAAAAATACAGCTATTGGTATTTTTCTAACGAAAATAAAATACAAAAATGGGTTTTGTAACCAGTACTGTCAACTGACACAGTTGTCTGTCTCCTTCTTCGAGAGCGACTAACCAAAATCCAAAAGGATACGGCTGTCTTGTTTTGTTCAGAACGGTAGTATCGTATTTTTTATATAGTTTGCACGGCAAATTACTCCTACTTCACCTGATGTTAAGTAAAAATGGAGTCCTAACTTTTTTACTATAAAATATTATTAAGGATCGTCTATCATTATGGTATCTTTGGCCCGTGATGTTGCTGCTCGGAAGACGATCTACGTGGATCATGTTCAACTAATTGGCGAAAAGTTGGAGCTACCAAGCTACCAACACCTAAATTATTAGGGCTACGGAACCTTCACTATGTGTTTAGTTCTCAATTGGCCGGTCTCGTTTCGTTCCCAGGAAAGGTGCAATCTCTCTGCGGCTACAGGCCGGCTCTGTCAGACGCTCTGAAAATGTTTTATAGCACTACAAAATCTTGGTCTATCGGGAAATACCTCTTTTAGGTACGTGCGGGTGTCATTTGCATTCCTCATACGAGAGCTCTACTTTACACGGTAGGTTAGCTGAGAGTTTAAATTTGTTAGAACGTGAATTCATATTTTTGATGCCGTATATTTATGATTTCTTCCATTTACGTAATTTCAGTTACGACACGTCATCTTAAAAATATCGTACTTTATTAATACACTTAGTTTTAGTTTGAGAAAGAAATAAAACTTTTTCTGTTACGTTTTGTGAGCAGTGATAGTTTTATAGTTTTGTAATAAATTTTCCGAAGATTTTCCGAAAACGTGTTTTAAACTATGTAAAAGTGAATCAGACACTTTTTACAAACAAAAGAAAGTACTTTTATTCTGATGTATAATATACATCACTAATATACTAATATAACTAATATAAGTCCGAAAACATACAGATCAACGAGTTAACTCAAGAAAATAAATGAAATAAATGCAAACAACACATTTTCACGGCTCAGTAAAAAATGATGCACGGCACGTATTCAGCCATTTTACGTGCCATTTCTCTCATGGGCCGCCAACATAGACTTGGATTGAAGCTGCTTAATTCTCCTAGCGGTAGAGAAAAAAAAAGAAATACAAAAGGCAGCAACCGACAAAAATACATGCGGTTGCATATCAGTGGATATAAGACCTTGGGCTGTAAGAAATAGGGTTTGAACGCTACCGAATAAATCCTCAGTAGATATATAGGTACGTGAGGTTCATTTGGGCAAAGGGAGGTCAAACACTTAAAACTCCGGAGATACAAGATTGCAGACGAGTAGAAGCAAACGAAGCAAGCCTTATGAATCGCTTTCGTGCATGCGAGGGGGAAATTTGAGAGTGCTCTATACCATAATGGTTTCGGTATGTTTGACGTCTATTCATTGCCGTTTTATACTTACGCTGACATGGGAAATGATAAATAATTTGGCAATGCAAAGAATGAACCGTAATCTTAATTTTGTGGGTGTATGATTGCATACAATCAATTAAGTTTCATATTCAGAAAACCATTAAATTGCTTAAATTAATATACCTACATTTCAGTTGTCTCTATCTAAAACGATTTTCAAATAAACTATAGAAGTAAAGACAAAGACAAAGACAAAGACAAAGACAAAGACTTTTTATTCGCATAAAACATGGTACATAAGTGGTGTTATAGTAAATACATTGAAGTCCACACATTTCACCAGAAACTGGTACGCAAAAAATAAAATAAAAATAAAAAATTAAAACATTTTCAAACTGGTACTTATGAAATTTAAGTTATTTATATGTTATTTATTTATTGAATATTTCAATTCAATTCAATATATAATTCAATAATATTCAATTCAAAATAGCAAATTCAATTTCAACAGTTGAAGTATTCGTTTAGAGAATAAAAACATTCTTCAATGAGTCGTTTTTTAAGTTTGGCTTTGAACATGGTTACTGGTAGCATCTTAAGCTCTTCTTAAGTAGTGTAACTTATATGCGAAAGTGGCTAATATTGCTTATGACTGTTATCAACCGACATTAGAATCGATCTCACGTAAAACTAGACGACATTTCTAATCTCGTTCAACATAAATCGTACCCAATAATACAATTTCAAATTAGGTAGATACGGTACATCTTACGAATTTATGATTAAAGAAACCTATTATGAATTTCTCAAAGGTTACCACTCAAAGGTACTAGTTCAAATTAAATAATTTAACAACTGAATAATGGTTCTTGCGAATTCTTTTGTTTCTTGTTCCGTGGCGTGGTGCCATGCGCCATCGAAAAGCTTTCATTTGACTCGCCTTAATTGGAAATCTCTTATTAACAGAGAATCAATCTTTGTATAATTTGAATGTGAACCAGACAACCGTGACTGTTTTTTCGCCGAATCACTTTAGTCGCTATTAGAAAGTTTTCTCACAATTAATTTTGTAGTTGAAAGAATATTTAATGATTTTTAGGAAGAAGATAAAAAATCCCCTATGAGTATTTGGTTTTCGCCTCTTCTTACAATATCGCCTTAAATATTATCAACCAATAACAAACAAATTGTACTAGGTCAAACAACAAAAATGAGACTTGTTTTTTATTAGAGTTCACCTTTAAAATGTATAATATGATAATTTTATGCTTCTATTATTTATTTACTTTTAATAACTCCGATAAGCACTGTACATTATATGTGTATTTATATTAGTTTTAATTAAAATTTTGTTTAATTAGTAATTTTTTTTATTTCAACATTGTAAATACTGTATTTAAGTGTAATAATTAGTCTGCTGGCGTCTTGGCCGAAACTGTAAGCCAGCAGACAAGCATGCTTATAAATAAATAAATAAAAATAAATAAATATACCTTACCTTAAAATATACTGTATTCATAAAACTGTTTGGATTCTGGCCTTTTAAAAGTGGCTACTAACAAAATTTTGGTTTTTTGTTTGTTACATTACACTACCCACACAGACAGTACAGCAGCCCGCCAAAATTTTCACCGAGTTGAGGAAGTTTATTCCCGGTTTTTTTTTTAATATTAGAAGGAGGCGGGTCACCTGATGGGAAGCTATCATCGCCGCCTATGGACACCTGCAAAACCAAAGGAATCGCAGATACGTTGCCGGCCTTTAAGGAATGAATAGGCTCGTTTCTTGAAGATCCCTAAGTCGTAATGCTTACGTTATTTTTTAATTGTTTATATTTTACTGAAAAACACTTGGCCTTCATTGAGATGAGGGCCAGTCAGATGAGTCTGATGTTAGGTGATGATAAGGCCGACTGTGGAAGCGTACTTCACCCGGAATCCTCAACTACAGAGGCCTCCCCAGGTTGATCCTCAACTACAATACCTAAAATAAAGACAGTTTCTGTGTCCACTCGTGAATCTCTATTTAATCGACGCTGTAAGGGAGAAAAGAGCTGGACACTTGCTGAGTTTCTTGCCGGTTCTTCTCAGTACAAAATCTCCCGCCCAGAGTAGACTTAGGAACCGATGGCATAATGACGTTCATAATAGCTGTTTGTAGCCTAAACTGAATAAATGATTAATCTCTTACAGACAAAATTGAGCTGGATGAAAGTAGCCGCGGATCATGCTCAGTGGCGTGTACTTGGAGAGCCCTATGTCCAGCAGTGGAAGTGTGTAGGCTTATGATGATGATGAGACAAAATTTGTTTTAAATTAATTAAAGAATAAAATATAGATTTTTAAAGTTAGTAAAACATATATTTTAACCCCATGAAAGTATAATGTGGTGCGTAGATAATAGGTGAATGAAAAGTGTGGTGCTGTCATCAGACTAGATATTCGGGGTCTCGGTAGCTCAGCGGTCAGAGCATTGGCCGGTAATCCAAGGGTCGTGGGTTCGTTTCCCATACGAGCTTCCTAGGACCGGTTGATTTCGGTGATCTTGCAACTACGAGTACATATAGCAATGTAAATGCAAAAATATAAATAATAAAACCAGATATTCCTTAACGTGATTATTATTGGTATATATAATTACTTCACATAAACATACCTATATCCATAGTATTAATACACAGTAATGAAACATAACATAACTAACTACATTAAAGAAAAAATAAAGAAAAACAAAATTAAGATAACTAAGTATAGACAAAATAAAACCTATAAATAAAAAATGTCCTCCAGCAGCTTCATGGGAACGGTTCCAAGAATGCTGGCAACATTACCTCTTTAGATTGCCAAGCTAATACGTTGGCAGAGGTAGCTGCCAGCCTTCGTGTCACCGGAGGCTTCAATAAGGCGAGCACTCAACTCTTTAACAAGCTGCTTGGCCTCCGGCCCCCAAGGACCCAAAGTCTCCACCGCAAACGGAACAAATAAATAATTTGGAACCAGGTTTGCGTATTTGTGCTGTTTGCGATTTTCAGCACTTACCGCAGCAGCACCCACATGAAGTGAGGTGGCGCGTACATGTGAGGGAGCCACGGTGTCTGCACAAGTTGCATCCCACACCAACGGCCTGCCGAGCTTCCAGGGCCCAATGGTAATCCCGTCAGGTCTTTTGCCATCACTGCGAGACATAGGTACCAGCTGGCTCTAAAACAGCCGCTTTACCAACGGTGGCAAAAGCACTGCGGATGATACTGTTTAAAGTGGAGTGACGCAGCATACGCCCAGCACTGCGAGCACATGATAGGCCGTGGTGGCCAAGCTCGTCAACAGTTTCTCCACATACGCAGCGGTGAGGGTAGACTACCCTGGCGCCTAGACGAAGACAGACCGCTAGAGTGAGAGACGGTCCGTCCAACAAGGTACCGACAGTGGCAGATGGTAATGCCTGGAGCCAGTGGCCTGACTCTTTCTGGGAGACGGCAGTAAGACGAGTTAATTCTGACATATCACTCGAAGTGGATAAAAGCCCCTCCAGAACTTGCTTGCACAGGGGCTCGTCCTATTGCCTCTGAGATTGTGGTAATAATGGTAAGGTAGAATTTTGACAGGCGGATAACCAGGCGTTACTCGCATCAGCTTTGCACGACAACTCTACGGAACCCAAAGATGGGTTGATAATTTTCCTGTAGAGATTGTACGTGCTATGAGCAGAAGACAAAAACGCTGGCAGGGCCACACTGGGTAAATTTCTTATTCCTAGGCCTCCGAAGCGTACAGGAAGCGAAGCCTGTAACCAAAAGCTGTCGTTTATTGAACAATTTAAAATTTTAATAAGAGTTTCTATTAACAAATTATCTGAATTGGATAACATGGCTGGAAAAAGCCAAAGTTGGGAGCAACGTAGAACATAATGTAAATTTAGGCACAAAAAAACAAAAATGAAAGATAAATAAGGCCATGTGTGGACTAATTTGGAATAACCGGTCTGCAGTTGAATTGAATTTAGTGATCGCATCGTTTACAAAAGCGGGAATGGCAGGGTCAAGAAGCGGTGCGCCTAATAAAATTAAAGAGTCATCGTTGAGAATTTTGATGTTGGGGGCCAGGCGACTGAAGTCAGTAACTGTTTGAGCTCTACGGTCCGAGGCCACGGAATTCGAAATGTATAATTCTTATTTGGAAAAATTTAGCTCCAAACCTATAGTGCCAAACTGGTTTATCAAAGTTCTAGTCCTCGAGAACTAAACCAGAGTTTCCCCCTAAGGTGCCGTCATAGAGATACCAGACATTGAATTTAGAATTTAGATTCGAAAAATAAATATATTATATATATACCAGATATTCTGATTCAAACACTTTGAAAAAAAGCGGTAGCAATAACATCTAGGACGGACAACGAAACGAGCGACTTAGTAACTGAAATCGACTGAGGTAAAGTTTTCGAGCAAACATTTCTTTGTCGCGTTTCTTATTTTTGTATGTGGCGACAATCGATGTAACTGAAAGAATATAAAAATAAACCTGGCCTCTTTTACGAAATCAGAAACATGAAGATAAATATTTGGTAATACAAAGACACAGACGATGAATTTGTGTATTTTTTATTTATTTATTTATTGTCTGTTAATGTTTTACGTGCAGTAAAAGTTCCTATTTTTGTTAATGAAAGTAAAATATTTGAACAAGACGTGTACATCACAAAGCCTAATGATAACGCACCTCGCCCGAAAAGCCAGAAGATTCGAATCCTGTCGTGGCAAAAAGTCAATACTATATGACTGTGTTGGTAAGAATAATATATATTGATAAGATGTGAGATCCTATTGTGAGATTAAATTAATACGTACAGTTAATGTTAAATGAATTGATTTTTTTAAGTTGTCGGTATATTATATTATAACAACAATACAAAAAACCCGACTGCTAAAACAACTATATAAAAACAATAATATACTCGTAAAAACCGGACTAACATAAAAAATCAGAAAAAACTGAAAAGAAAAAAACAAGCTCTACGATCCCAGAATTCCATTTGAGCAATGTTGAATGCAACGTGAAATATTTCCTTGTCCGATACCTATACTTAAATAATAAAATCTATAATAAATGAGTATTTATAAATTCATTGAATATTGATAGTTGTCGCAGGCGGGGACAATCACCAACCAATCAAAAAGTACGGATTTAATTGAGCTAGCCCCGGCGGCTGCTTGGTTGATGATTGTCCCCGTCTGCGACAACTATCCATATTCAATGTATTTAGTTAAATGTAAATAAACTATATTAAAAATGTTTTGAATTTTCTTTAAAAATGCGAAGAAACTTTTTCCCCAACCTATTACATACATACATATATACTTACATAAATACATACATAACCTCGAAAAACATTAACCCTCCTTCTGACGCAGTCGGGTAAAAAACATCAAACAGTGACCCGTTTCTGAAAAACCCAAAATGTTTACGATTTAAGTCTTCATTGACGAGATTACTGTATGCATTGCGAAACGAATTTAACAACATAATGTATAAATAGCCATTTACAAACAAATTTTCAATAAATCATACATTTATCCCTCGAAAAGGAGTTTAACCTTTGCCAATGAAAGTCAAACATAATCAAACACAGTACAGCCAGTCCGTTTGAACGCTTCATAATATTATAATAAACAACGCAATCAAGCTATGTTTACATAAGAAACATGCTAGATATATATTTGCAAAACTCCCGGGAGGATGCTGGCATATCGGCTAATTTCGAAACGGTGTGCCTGAATAAGCATTTGGCTGCAGATTTGGTAAACATTCAATCAAATATCGGCTAAGGAGCATTGTTTGGTTGTTATGAAACTCAATTCCCATACGAAAACAGCAGACGTGGTGGGTGTACATTAACAACACTGATGTATTTCATTATTTTTATAACTAAAACAAATATTTTACATCTGCACCTGATTTACATTTTTGTAAACCTAGTATGCACGGCAAATAACTCCAATTCATCTGATGTTAAGGGGCCTATCACATTTTGACCGTGATTTTTGCATAAAATGCCCAACTTCGGCGTTCTTGTTCAGAGAAACTGACACCCTTAGACAATTTTGACTTATTGTTTGGTGGAGAATAGTTATGAGTATAATTCGTAGCGGCCTCGCTTTCTGCAATTTCCCCTTATCTATTTATATAAAGCCAAAATTCCGAAGCTAGTTTTCAATTTAATACGCTGACGGCAATTTTCAAGCTCATGGATTGAACTACTGTACTAAGCAAACGAAATGAAAAATATATATTAATATCTCTTGAATAGTGGTTAAATACGTAGCGGCCTCGGAATTTCGAAATATGAATGGGATTTCTACAAAAAATATCCCATTCAAAACCATAAAACGTTCAGAATTAGCTGTAAATATCTCCTTACTCCATTAACATTAATAAGTAAAATGTACAGCAGAATTAACGTTACTTTATAAGTTTTCAAATTATATACTTCTTTTGAACGATAAAAGATTATTAAACTTCAAATAAATATAATTACAACTGCACAAAATGCCACTTTTGCGATGCGTCGGCCGCTCGTAGTACTGAGAAAGCGCGAGCGCGCGCATTTTGTGATAGGCCTCTTAAGTGGAAATGGAGTCCAAACGCGAAAACAACTGGTGCAGTCAGTGTGAAAACCACGCAGCATCAGTCACCCTCGCCCTGCAGGCTCACAAGGTGCCTCTTCACGCCTCGTTTGAAGGGACCCATGTCATAGGACGGAGGGAAAACGTGTGCTGATCTTTTAGATGAGACCAAATTTAAATTTAATCACATTATACTAATTTACCATTATTGATACTTTTATTTTATTTCACAAGTTAAAGCTACGGTAATCACATACCAACCAATCAACTGTGCTGTATGCCAGGGCCTCTATTCAAATAATATAATAATTATTATAATTAAACTATCTTAAAACATTCACAATCGTATCTCAGTAACGTATAACATTTGGACTTTGGAGAAAAAATTTATGTTTTTCAGAATCAGGTCACTGAGGAGAGTTTGTGGTCGTTCGTTTTAAAATAAGAGAATCAAGGCGCTGTTAGCCAGCTCTTAAAAAATATAACGTTATAATTCGCTAATAAAGTATAGCATTGAAACAAATGATTATGGGGCAGCTCGCTCCACCGTAGACGTAGACCTCATCTACGCTCACCATCAGGCGAGATCGAGGTCAAGAGCTGTCATATAAGGCATAAAAAAATAAACATTGTTCGTTGTTTTACTGACACATAGACGCATACTAATTAATACTCTTGAAAATTGTTATTAAAAAGATCAGATTTAAAACAATATAATATGTGTTTGAGAATAACGTTATAATAAGCGTTAGAAATAGAAATGTTATACGTACCTAAGGGTGAGTTAAACTATTTTAATTTAACAATAACTTGTTGCTTTGTCAAACCAATTGAAACTTAGTTAAGTTATTGTGAAAGTTATGGTGGACGGTCAAGGAAATAGAATGCCGGCCGTTCAATTCAAATGGCAGCGTTGACCATGTCACAATTGATATTTCAGGTTTGGAGTAAGATAAATAAAAATATCCGTATTATAATGACGAGGAGCTAGATGGCGCAGTGGTTCTGGTCTGCGATTGCTGAGATAAGCAACTTTTGCAAAGGCCGGTCATCGGATTAGCGACCAAAAATGTATCATCTCGACGTGCTTCGGAAGGCACGTAATGATATTTTTTTTATTAAACATATTTTTAGTGAACGCATCCAATTCTCTAGTTGATAATTCAACTACTCTTCTTTAATTGACTCTTTTCTTGATAATTTATTTTTCTAATGACATTCACCATATTTAGAGAAGACAGTCGTGAGTCTTTGCTACATTCATTTACAAATCTGTTATCAGAAATCGTTAGCTAACAGTTAACTGATATGATAACGTTAATTAGAAACAAATACAAAGAAGACGAAAGTGATTTCAACTAACGTGACTTTGCTAATCCTAAATTTCGAAGAAATCGCGCATTTTTTTCGAAATTGATAAAAGCTTTTGAAAAAAGACGTCGCTCAAGTGGGACATGGGACACGTCCCCACGGTATTTTATTATATTTTTTCTCCTTTTCAAATTTAGACTTGGGAATGCAAAATAACATTTTTAAATAAATCGGTCTCTCTCCGTCTACAGAGTAATATGACGTCGTTTATTGCGCGTGATAGGAAATACACATTGTACTGATTAATTTAATGATGTGTAATTTATTCACTATTAAGTTTAGAAGTGTTTAATTTTAAGAAAATCAGTTACAAATTGTTTTCTTTGCATTATTAGATATTTAAAACATTTTTGTAATAAATTTGGCGTTATTTGTATGGTTAATTTACGTTAAAAATACTCCGATACAAATCAGGTGATTTGACGTGCTGAGTCACACTTGTTTGTCACTGCCTATAAAAGCGCCGCCCCCTCCTTGCCCAGTTCAGTTGTTCGTCGGCATTCAAACGAAGCAGATCTCCCAAATAAGTTAAGTGTGAACAGTTACACTATTTTATTATTTATTATGTGCTTAGAAATTATAAAACGTTATGTATTATGCTTTACTATGTTGCAATATCATAGCTACTGATTTTATAAAAGAATCCACTGTGTTTAAAAAGCTTAGCTAAAATGAATTGATGGAATTAATGTCTGTAGTATTATTTATAAAATAACAAGAAATACAATCATAGCAATAATATTGACTTTTATTCTTAGAATCTAAATAGCTCACCTTACATTAAAGTAATCACATGAAGATTATCAGACTTGTTAGTTTGACACATTTTAATTAGTTTTTTTAAGTAATCTAGTAAAGTAGAAAGATCCTATTCGATTAAAATATGTGAAATACTCAGTAGTAACCTATAGGTAACAAATAGCATAATAAAATCTCACACGCGCGTATGAGCGATTAAAGCGCGAATGCGCCAGTTCTTGCATCCGTCGTGGAGCGCACATTCGGCGGAGTTACCAGGTAAATAAATTCTAGTTGCAATTTAAAAACCGAATCGAAAACCGCTAGGGTATTACAGATATTTTAAATATTTTGAAGTTTTCCCTTTTTTTACTAAATTAATTTAAGTAAAGTAAATAGCCTATATATGTCTCACAGCTGGGCTAAGACGACATAAAATTAATTATTATATGCTAAATTATAGCATTTTTGTACTTCTGTGATAGTAGGTAATATACGCTGACGTATTTTTTATTTAATTGAAGTTAATATATTTGATTTGTATTCGTTAGAAACATAAAATCAATAAAAAGGTATAAGTTTGTTCTGCCGACTGGCAATACTTTGTCTGTCAATGTCAGTTTGTAAAAGTGGAATGGGAAAAAGAATGGCGGCACTTGGCCGATGGCAGCGGCGGAGCGGCCACTTTGGTTGGAGAGTTGACGCCGAGCGGTCGTGCGATAGCTAGTGAACAGTCTCTCTGCTAAAAATAAGTTTTGAGCAATAAGTTTTGATTAAGATAATAAGTTTTGGTTGGTGCAATAAATTTGGAATATTCAAATAAGTTTTAGTTAAATAAATAAGTTTTGAAAGTGAACCTGGTTATTTCTGAGTTATCCTATATCTCAGAAGTGGGATAGCAACTAAAAACTGAGACTCGAGACACCTGTCTGCAGGAGATCTCTTGCAGCCTCTCGAAGTCCCAGTCGCCAAGGGCGGTCTCAGAGTCGGCATCGGAACCGGACCCGAAGCCCCCGCCACATCCAAGGAGAACAGGAGCTGGATCGTGAGAGGGTCAACATGTTGGAGAGCGAGCTGCAGCGGTAACGCGAGCGGGTTCGCGCGGCGGAACGACGACACTGCACATCGAAGTGGCTACCCAGCGTGCGGAGCGAGGACAACGGTGGTCATCGTGGCTCATCGCTGAACGAGCAGCGGAGCAATGCAGAGCGTCATGCTGAGCAACCTGACCACGCGTGACAGTCAGAAAGGTCACGTAACCCTTTAGTTCCTTTTCTAAGAGAGATTTAATGAATATGTTAGTGTTTTTAGAGATACTTTTGCGTCTCACCCTTCCACTTCAGGTGCACAGTCGTATCAAAAGCTAGATCATAATATAATACTAAAATATAATATAATAATATTGGTTAAAGAAGGTTAGTCATTGGTTGGGATGACAGGACTACACTCATTTTTCTATGCAGAAACTCCAAAGCCTTTAAGACGTGCCACGAAGGGTTAAATTCAATCCTTTTTACTTGGCAAGAATGGCAGGACAAATTAGTAAACTCATTTTCCTTATGAACAGAATTATGGTCAGGCATTAGAGGATATGCTTAAAAGGAAAAGTAAAGGATATGGCCAATTTTTCTATGAACGTAGATGTAGTTAATAATTTTCATTTACAGCAATGTTTTATGGTTCTGTTTTCGGGAATATTAGCAGATGTTATTCCCAATGGTTAAAAAAAAAAGCTCAAGGAACTTGTCAGTCAAAGTACTAGACGTAAATAGTTTCATTTTTACGCCTTCAGATTATTGACAATTAGTGTTTGCGCTACGACTTTGCTATCTAAAAGAGTAAGGCGTTTTGATATAGTTAAATAGCCAGGAATTGCCGACTTTTGTAGAAAAATGATATTATAATGGTATTTTTCAAGCACATTATGCAGACTGACATGGTTTTAACTAATATTAATATTTTTATTAACGGTTATTAATCTGTGTAGTACTTTCAATACTTACATTAAAGAACTAAGTATTTAAAACTATTTCTGGCCTTTACATTGTTTTGAGTACCGAATTAACAAAAGATAAAAGGGAAACAAACGCCAAATAAAACAAAATAATAAAATCAGTTATTTATTTATTGGAAGATTAACCAACAGCCATAGACTTAGATATGTCGACGGACAAGTCTGTCTTCTGCGATACGCCTAATTATACACAATAGGATTTCAGTACATAGGATGCCCTTGCAACCTTTGCAAGGCTATTCCGCAGCTGACGCACCTCATCGTGATGCACAAAACAAATCCAAAACGTAATGAAAAACAGGATCCAGTGTCAGTAGCAAGGTAATAGTGGTAGACGGTATCAGTCCGCAGAGATAAGCAGGGGTCGGTTAGTAAATATCAGAAAATAATCGCACAGAATTACAACGAACGCAACAACTTGATTCAATTTCTTTTAAGATGGCTCAACTCAATGAGGGAATCACAAAGTAACTTGTACCTATATACGGAAAGCAATGAAATGACATTGACAATATTAGTTGTCACGTAAACGCGTTCTAAATAAATCCTTGATCTGTAGAGCAGAAAGAATAGATTTTGTGAATAAGGTAATTGACACACGCTTTCCACGGCCGTAGAATGTACTGAAATGCAGTGTGGGAGTATGGTGAAAGTCAGCAGTCGGCGTTCAAAACTTTAAAGTGTGAGGTGGTGGTTGTGCGGTATGAACCATGGTGATATTGGCCACTTTGGGTCGAGAAGACCCTAGACCAAATTGAGAACAACTATTGGTTTGTTAAAATGTCACGATTCGTAAAAAGTACGTGAACGCGTGTATTGAGTGCGCCTACGCGAAAAATAACTCCAATGGTCGCGTTTCCAGTGGCCGATAGTCAAAAGTAACACGAGGCTGTTCAAAAAGTAACATTTTCACGAGAAAAGTAACATTAAGTATTTTTTTATTTATTATATTTCTATATACCACTTAAGGCGCTTGATTACACAAAAAACTTTCTATTCCATTCTTAAAGCTTCGAAAGAAAAGAAAAACAATGGATCCAATGTTGTCTAATTCAATAAGTACCTATACCTATTATTTTTATTATCATTTATTGTCACATAAAAACAGGTTACAATAACGAAAGTGACTTCCCTGACCTCCAATCCTAGGTATACCACCGGTATGACCGAGGTCAGTGCCTTCCTTCAGAAATCAGTAGTATTAAAACTTATTGATCGAAGTAATAAAAGTAATAAATTATCGAACTTTGTTTTCAAAGTTCGTTAGCTACCTTCGCTACCTCGTAAGAAAGAAAAGAAAATTGACAAAAAGTAAATAAACAAAAGAAGATGAAACTATCTTGCGTTCCGTTTCACGATTATCTTTGTATGCTGGAAAATATTTAATTATAGGTACCTACCTATATTTTTATCAAGCTCTCAAAGTAACGTAAAAGTAACATTTTGAGTCGTGTAACATGGAAGTAACATGAGATGTAAGATCAAAAGTAACTTAAAATGCAACGCTAGTCAGGAGGGTCTACTCCACCTCCACCCCATTGCGAAAGTAGAAGTATCAATTCATGCCGTACACATTGACCATATTGGTACCATTGCCTTCATAAAGTCAAATGGAGGTTTTACTTGGTGCCTGCATGAGTGTCGAAGTAAACCCCATCCTTAACGAGATTTCTGAAAAATACGGCAAGATTGTGATAGCAGGAAAATGGTTAAAATGAGATGAGAATGTTACTGTGATAATAATAAAGGTTTATTTATGTATTATGTATAGATTATTCTTAGGTACACTGATTAGACTTGAGAATAAGATTGGTTTATGTGATCTAACTATGTAATAGAAGGAAAATTGATAAAATGAGATGAGGATGTTACTGTGATAATAATAAAGGTTTATTTATGTATTATGTATAGATTATTCTAAGGTACACTGATTAGACGTGAGAATAAGATTGGTTCATGTGATCCAACTATGTAATAGAAGGAAAATGAATAAAATGAGATGAGTTACTTACTGTTACTGTAATAATAATAATAAAGGCGTATTTATGTATTATGTATAGATTTCATCTATATAAAATCAGACGGTACTGTAATGATGTTCTAGAATTAATTATTTACTGTATTTACATTATTTGTGTATTTTTTTTTGTAATGTATATGTAATGATGTATGAGTACCACGGCCGAGTGTAGGGTTGCCACCAGGCTTGTGTATGAGGACATCCACATTGTCAGGACGGTCGAATGTAGGGTTTTTATTTAATTGAAGTTAATATATTTGATTTGTATTCGTTAGAAACATAAAATCAATAAAAAGGTATAAGTTTGTTCTGCCGACTGGCAATACTTTGTCTGTCAATGTCAGTTTGTAAAAGTGGAATGGGAAAAAGAATGGCGGCACTTGGCCGATGGCAGTGGCGGAGCGGCCACTTTGGTTGGAGAGTTGACGCCGAGTGTCGTGCAATAGCTAGTGAACAGTCTCTCTGCTAAAAAAAAGTTTTGAGCAATAAGTTTTGATTAAGATAATAAGTTTTGGTTGGTGCAATAAATTTGGAATATTCAAATAAGTTTTAGTTAAATAAATAAGTTTTGAAAGTGAACCTGGTTATTTCTGAGGTATCCTATAAATGTTAATGCTCGTGACTTTAAGACCAGACGACGATCAGACCAACCACCCTCATTTCTCAACCGGGCATGGGACCGTCTACAGGAGATTTTAACCGCTCAGCTCTCAGGCTCATCAGGCTACAGGGTTTATTTTATTACCATACAATTATTCTCATTGATTCACAGCTACGACCGGTCGCTCTCCTACGTAGTTCCAATACCGAATGTGTGACACCTGCACCCGCTTCTGTTTTATTCAAGTTGCGAATGCTCCAGCCTAATGAGCCCTTTGAAGGGCTCTAATTCCAGCTCTTACGTAACGTTGCAAGACTTAAAACGGAAATGTAGTGTGACTTAATAATAGTTCAGCGCGTGTCGATGTTTTTTGTTATTGTTTGTGGTACAACAGCTCCTTTCTCCTTTGTTACTGGGAGTTTAGACTTTAAAGGAACTTTTTTATTTTTATTTTTTAGTATTTAGTAGGACGTTACAGCTGGAGGGGCATTTTGTGCGAAAGCCAGTCAAATAAAGCATCCTGAAGAGCATCTTGAACGCTGTTGCTGAGAGACTGGACTACCCTATGCAGAAACGCTGGATTGACATAGTCATAGGTCATCATATAAAATATAATGTATACTAACAATATTATCAAAATTTTAAGGAAAATTGATACCTACTAACTACTTTACTAACAAAATATGGATTTATATGTGAACACGGACCCTCCGTTTTCACAGGGAGACCTGTGACCACGGACCCTGCAAAGGGTTCGAAACGTCAGAATAAACATTAAATAAGTAGGTACTGTGTAAAATAAACGCGAGTAGATTCGTAAAAGTTGTTTCATTTCAATGTGTAGGTAGTGTTCGCGTAAACTTTAGAAAACAAAATATGGATTGTAATTGATTTTAATTAAATTAAATACCTAAATAATTAAATAATTATCATTTTTAAAGCGTAGATAGCAAGCCTAGAGCTTTTTAGCGGTGCGGTCCCACATCGTTACAACATACGAGTATCTGGGACAGCCGACAGAACTACTATTAATGTGTCAATAGCCTATTAATTAGCCTAAATTATAATAATAAAAAATATAAACATGAGTAGCGTAATGGCGCCAGTGTTTGACACTTTAAGCCCAGTTTTCAACAGAGTTATCGTCGCCAAAAAATAACATAGATTTTCATATAACGGGGTTGACAGCAAGGAAGCAGTGGTCGGTATTCAATTGTTACTAAATACTGTTGCTGCCCCTATTTTTAATGGTTATTGGACAAAAATGTTGATCAATGGTTCCTGGCAGGAACCAGTAGTACCAAGAACCAGGAACCAGGTAGTGGCATCAGCCACTACCCTAGATTCATATAAAGTGTTTGATATAAATGTGTAGTGTTTGCGCCCAAAATTTGAACCCAATAGAGAATATTGTACTCCATTTTGAAATGTATGGTTATTGTAAAAGGAAATGAAAATGAAGAAAAAGAAACAAACAAAACACAAATGAAGCACGATGTTAGCTTTTTATCAGCAGAATTAAATATATAGTTCTTTACTACTTTACTTAACTGTGTGCACTGTACTCCAGACATTTATTGACAAAGCTATGTACGTGGAGGAATGCTCATAAAGAAACGGTCATGGGAGCATGGAAGTTCAATTTCATATATTGCAGGTGATTTGAAGATTTTCCTTTTGAAGTGTTATGGTATAGAATGATAGGAAAAGGTTTGATAAATGGTAACTATATGTAAGCAGGTAGAGCAAAACTCGTGCTCGATGTTGCGATATTGCAAGTTGAACAACTTTATGAATGCTCGGATATCGGATGGGTCACCGATTTAAAATATCTAGACCTCCTCCGTGATGAAGGCGCCTTAAGTCGTAAGTTTCTGGTTGTTGACAGATGGCAGTCATTTAAAACCCTAAAACCCGCAGTTCACGCAGAACGTATATACTGGTACAAGTTGATGCTTTACTATTTGTTCTCTCTCTCTCTACCCTCTTTTGGGTTTTAGCAGAATACCAGTGGTTTGCTTATACACTTAAGTTTTTTGTGTATAAAGTAAAAGCAGCCATTGAGCTATCGCCGTTTTGTGCTTCTGCAGCACACATGTACCTTTTATCTTTCGTTTATTTTTTTATATTTTAATTTTATTTTTCTTATGTGTGTGACCGTATTAGAGATCCAAATTAAGACAATTTCTATTCTAATCTATTCTGTTCTTATGATGGCAGCTGTCATTACGGAAGATTTTAAATTAAAAGAAAAATGAAATCAAAATGGAAAAGGAAGACGGAAAATAATTTAAAGTGTATAGAAAATAAATGGGTTTTGGTTAAACTGTGTTTTTACTGTCTTTTGATCCTACAACTTTTATGTGCACCCATAATATATTTCTATAATGACATTTTACTTAGGCGGCGTAGGTATATAACTATTTAAATTGTTGTTTAAACAATAAAGTATTTGAAGATGACGTCTTATAGCTATTAAGGTAGTAAACTGTGTCTCCTCCCTAAGAATCGGCTTTACTCACGTCCTTATAAATATGTAATGAAGAGCAGACCCACGCATGCAATAAAAACCAAGGGCCAAAGGGTATTATAAAGCTGTGTCCGTCAATAAGACAGCTCTGTATAGGCGACCAAGGAGGCTTTGAACCACGGCTGAATATGAAATGGGCATTCTTATGGATAAAGCACTAACTTCTGAATTATTAAAAAGGTCATTTTTCATATGGTTTGCTACTGAAAATAGTTTTAAGATAGATATGTTTTAAGAACTGAAATAGTTAAACACAAAAATATGTGAGGGTAAATTGTAATTTAACGTCACATATTTACAGATACATTTATCCGATGTTCTAGAAGTAGCAATAAGAAAAATAAAACTAAATGTAACATGTTATATATTCTCATTGTAAGTCCCTAAACTGTATGTTTTTATGGGAAAATAAAAAATTCTTTGAACCTAATATAACGCTTGAAGCATAAAAAAACATTGCTCATAGGTGATTTTTGGAACGTTAACTAATTCTCACCCTATGATATCAATTACGATTGGTCCTTTTTTTTTATTCAAGGTAACTTATTTTTTTTACCAAAAACTTATGAAAGATAGTAAAAAAAAAATTAACGAGCTTTACTGTAGTCGCATATGATGTGTAACATTTGACATCTCTACTTACTAAGCAATTTTAACATTATATTCTGAAAATTAACAATGATCTGCACTTTATTGAGACATATCATCAGTAAATATTTATTAATATAGTTTAAAAGTCTATTACACACGAAATTGTTGAAATCTATATTACAACTAGCTGAACTAGTGGACTTCGTATCGCTTTGACAGTGTTCATGTCAACAATACAAACAAATCATTTTGTATTGGAAAAATTTCCAAAAACAAAAAAAAAATTTGGGGTGGACCACCCTTATTACTTAGGAATATAAAAAATAGATTACGACCGATTGTCAGACCTACCGAATATACATATAAACTTAAATAAAAATCGATCGAGCCGTTTCGGAGGAGTATGGCAACCCACATGTGACACGAGAATTATATATATAGAAAGATAGATAGATAGATATAAAAGAGATTAAAGAATTAACAATGACGTATATTATTTTACAAATCTTAAAGAGAATGCAGTAAATACTCATTATAAGACATTTTTGCCATATCAAAATAATGACACAATATGTCACTTAAAATTATAATATGTCTTGTTCTTTGTAATTTTTTATTGAAATAAAATCGTTTTAATTTTTATTTTCGTTTTGAGTACCTACTTACTTAAAATCGAAACATTACAATAAAATTATACATTTTAGTTAGCGCATTTTTTACAAACAATAATAATTTAATACAAAAATAAATAATTAAAACCATTACAAAAAACAAAACAAATACTTAAAGCCAATAATTTATTTATTGTACTAAATACATTTTATCTACTCTGTGCTAATATTATCGATTTCTAATTTGCGCGCGTTTCCGACTCCGTATATTTTTTACAAATCATAAAGAGAATGCAGTAAATACTCATTAGAACACAGTCATGTCACACTGTTATTCTATCCTGCCGCGCAAGTTTCCAGAAAATAGACCGTAATGTCAGCACCTCAAATATCACAATCACAAACACAGTAAGTTGTACTTACTGCGTTCATAAATTGTGCGGCAGTATCACACTGTTACGATCACATATCTACGAAATCACTCCCACAAATTATTGTATCTAGAGAAGGCGAGCCGATCTCACTGTTACGGATCACACTGTTACGACCCTTTTCTACGAAATCACTCCCACAAATTGTATATATAGAAGGCGAGCAGAAAGATGTTACACATTAAAAAAATATATCATTTTAAATTAATTACTTATTTTTATTATTATATTTTATTATTAATATCTTAATTTTTGACTATTTGCGTGATCGTAAACAGAGTGTTAGAGTAGGAGACTATGTTAGCGGACTCGCGGATACAACATATGGTGTGCCCCAGGGGAGTGTGTTGGGACCAACGCTCTTCCTAATTTACATTAATAACCTTTGTAACTTAGATATTCCTAATGGGAAACTTTTTTCATATGCAGACGACACCGCTGTAGTTTTCTCTGGTTCAACATGGGATGAAGTCCATAGTTTTGCTCAACAAGGTCTTGCCCAAATAGCTCGTTGGCTAGATAACAATTTACTGACTCTAAATGCCTCTAACACGAACTATATATGTTTTACAAATTATAATAGTTCGCAGCCAAATTCAGACTATGAAATAAAAATTTACTCATGTAATAATTTCACCAACCATAATTGCTCATGCTACAGTATAGACAAAATATCTAAAACTAAGTATCTTGGAGTAATAGTAGATCAGCGCCTATCGTGGCACGCCCATATTGACCTATTGAGTAGCAGGATTCGTAAACTCTCTTGGGTTTTTAAGACTCTGAGACATGTTGCCGACGCAGTTTTAATAAAACAAATATATATATCGCTAGCCCAATCTATCATCAACTATTGTATCACAATCTGGGGCGGAGCCTCCAAAACCAAATTCTTAGAACTAGAACGAGCACAGAGATCTTTGCTTAAAGTGATTTATTTTAAACCTTATAGGTTTCCAACCGATAGTTTATATTCCCAATGTGGCCTTTTATCTGTAAGGAAACTTTTCATTTTACACGCGATCTTAAAACTTCATAGAAAACTCCCTTTTAACCTCACTAGTCAAAATAGAAGAAGAATATTAAATGTTGCACCTGTAGCCCACGTTAAAACTGCCTATGCCAGGAGACAATTTACAGGACAAGCAGCACATATTTACAACAAAATAAATAAAATTCTTAATTTTCACCCCACAACGATACGTACATGCAAGAACACTCTACAGAACTGGCTTCGAGGTAAAAACTATAATGAAACAGAAAACCTTATTTTAAAGTAACAAATATATGTATAAATTAAATTTGTTTTCACAAAATTCAACCCAAACACACACACACACGCACGCACACACACACACATACACCCTCACACACACACACACACGCACACACACGCACGCACACACACACACACACACACACACACACACACACACACACACATATACACACACACACGCATGCACACACGCACACACACACGCACACACACACACACACATACACTAGCTACGAAGCGCGTGAGTGCGTATACGTACACCGAACACTATAAAATAAAGAAATAAAATTAATTTAAAAATATACTAATTATTTATATTTGCATTAGTTGTTTATTAGCTTCATTTGTTTTAATTTAACAGTAACATTTAATTATTAATTCTATAATATTTAAATTGTTGCCGTCTACTCAAAGCGTTTTTGTTATAATACAATGTATCTTTTGTAACTTTAGGAAAGAGCGGGGTCTCCTAACACGGGTATTTATACATAAAAGGAGATTCCAGCCATTTGTTATGTAACTATGTAAAAGATACCGAATAAAGATTTTCATTTTTTTTTTCATTTTTTTTTTTAATAATAAAATTGTAAGGAATGTACAAAATACACTGGGCCGCAAAAATTCCGGGTCGCTTATAAAAAGTGTGATAGTTTCTTAACTACACAACACAAACTAGTGAAACTGTAGTATGTTATAGATGAAGGACTTATTCATAAAATAAAATACATAACACGTTTGTAAACTGTATAATTTTATTTAAGTACTAAAAAATACAAAAAAAAACACTTCTAACTTTTGACAACAAAAATATACAACACAGTTAATCTGCAAAATGAAAGCTTTTCTGTAAATTTAATATCTTGTATTTCCTCCACGAGCCCGTATCGCTTCATTAAGATGTGGCATGCTGTAAATTAAATTTCTAATACGGTTTCGGTCTATGTTTGACCATTCTTCTACTAGCGCACTTCTTAACTCACGTAAGTTGAACACTGCAGCTGGAGAGCGTTGTTTAACGCATCTCCCGAGCTCGTCCCATAAATGCTCTATGGGTTTTAAGTCTGGGCTGCGAGCTGGCCACTCCATGCGGGTGATACCGACGTCTTGAATATACGCGTTGACCAAATGTGCTGTATGTGGTCGCGCATTATCGTCTATAAAAATGGAATTTGCGCCCATATTCACCAAGAAAGGACCAGCATACTCATTTAAAATCGCCTCTACATATCTGGGAGCTGTTAGAGAACCGTTTTCTATAATTACTAACTCCGTACGATCCTCTGAAGATATCCCAGCCCAAACCATTATTGATCTTCCACCGAATGGCACCTTTTCCTCAAAACACGCTTGACGATAACGTTCATTTGGTCGCCTATATACTCTTCGTCTCCCACCGTGTGCGAATAAACAAAATCTTGACTCATCGGAAAACATAACCCTGGACCAATCTTCATCTGTCCATCGGACGTGTTCTCGAGCAAACCGCAACTTGGCAACTCGATCTTCTCTGAGCAATTTAGGGCCATTTGCTGGTCTATAAGGCTTTATATCAGCTTCCCGAAGTCGCCGCCGGATCGTGTCAAAGCTTGAATTGTTGTGGTGAATTTCTTAAAGGCTATTTCGGACCTGAACAGCCGTGAGATGTCGATTTCTTAACATAGGGCTCACGATGAATCGGTCTTCTCGTGTAGTTGTACACCTTGGCCTGCCATTCCCTGGTCTCCTGATGTTCATGCCGGTCTCTTGAAATCGCTGGAGTACTCTTTGGACCGTGGATAAAGATACACCTACTGTTCTAGCAGTACGCCGCTGACTCCTTCCTTCTTGTACCATGGTGATAATTCGTGTACATTCTTCAGTAGATAACGACATGTTAGTGCATGGTTGATGCACAAAATACTGTGATCAGCCAAAAAAACTGTTTATGATGACAGCTCGGTTTGAAACAAAAGCGAGAAAATTTTCTATTTCAAAAATTTTAGTTTTGATATTTTTCAAAAATCGGAATTTCTTTTTTTGAAGCTGTAACTTGTTCAAATGCAAGCTCTTTTGATATGTATAATAAGCGTCACAAATCTGCCTATAACGTATTATTTATACGAGGGATCTATGTAAATAACTTTGGGAGATATCGCGGTTTTTCTAAATGACCCGTTATTTTTGCTGTCCAGTGTATTATATTTTGTATTTGAAGTCATTTTTAGTTTCGAGATTACCGGTGAGATTCCAAAATCGAAAACTAACAACATTGGTTTTTTCAGTACCACCTACAAATTATATAATTATACTTAATGCCAAATAACTATTTGAAAGTAACAGTATTTTTTTGCACAAGCTGACACAAGCTGTAGGTTTATTTGTTTTCACAGCTTCATAACAATACTGCATTTCAAGATAAAGTTTATTTCGATCAACAACTTCGTCATTCTAAGATTTCGTCGCCTCCAAAGTTAAAGGTTGTCATTACACAAGTACAGCAATTGGAGAGACAAAACCTTACGGTCAAAGGCGAAGAAACAATTAGAGAAACTAGTTTGTTCCAGACGATTAATGTTACTACACCGGCGCGGCGGCGGCGCCAGTCGGATTTGCACAGTTCCTAGGAAGTTTGCTCTTTCGCCTGTGATTTATTCGCATAACTTGATTTCTTTTGAACGTTCGAACAAACGGATCTCACTCCTTATTTATGTATATTGCATTAGTTCGCTTCCCACGGGATTATCTTGGCTCTTCAAATAATGGATAACATTTTAAGAGCTTCATTACAGCGGCTTATCAAGTATAAACTAACTAATATACCGTTAGATTGATAAATAATGTGACGGTGGATGAAGACTACCGCGCAAACTAAGACGTAATATCGCGACAGCAGATTTTTAAAATCATTAACTAAGTACTTACTTTACTTTCTGGAATAATTTTGAATGCAATAACTGCTTTGTCTTTCTTTAAGTGTAGTTGTAAAATACAAAAATCTTTTCAACGATTGCAAGCTAATTAGACAAGACAAGGTCTCTTAACGACTTAAACGACTTACAAGACTTTAAACGTCAAAAAAAAACCATCATCATCATCAGCTCATTTTATGTTCCCACTGCTGGGGCACGAGCCTTCCCTGTGGATGGGTAGAGAGAACGGGCCATAAACCAACACGCGGGCCCAGTGCGGATTGGTGGTTGTTAACGACTGCTAATGCAGCCGGGACCAACGGCTTTACGTGCCTTCCGAAGCACGCAGGAGCTCGAGATGATAAATTTTTTGGTCACCCATCCGATAACCGGCCTTTGCGAAAGTTGCTTAACCTCAGCACTCGCAGACCGGGCGCGATAACCACTGCGCCATCGAGCTTCTCAATAATAATAATAATAATATATTTATTTTTAAATAAGACTGATGTAAGTATACAGAATACTGCTTTGAAAACATTAGGTAAGGATATAAATAAAGCGTTGACGTGAAAGACTTTTTAATATATTTGCCACCCATTACGTGGGGTGCCCTAATTATGATTTTACATCTGCGTGAATATATCGTGTACAGTGATAAAGTAATTTAGTTATATATATTTTCACGTAATTATACTAATTGTCCTTATTAAGCCTTAATTATAGGCATACAATGGCATGTAACGTAAACGCTATAAGATCCGTATCAAATGTTTCATATAAATTATACTACCGGTTGCACAGAACAAAAGAAAAGCATTCAAAAAGTAACCCTAAAGTGGCTTAATCACGAATAAATATTGTATCTACTTCCCGTTTAAAAAAGAAAAACAGTCTCTTTGCTAGAGCAGCGACACTGCAAACCCTTTGATGGCGTTGCAAAGACAACCATCTGACTTGTGGTAATTAGAAACGTTCTGTGAATATAGCTAAGGTTTATGAGGTGTTATTCTGGAGTTTCGTTGCGACTTTACATTTTAATAGACATTTTTATTCTTTTCTTGTAATTTGACATGTGATAAAACTAATAGAATCTTGAAAACTATGTATACTTTAATTAAACTACTCACTAATTTACTTACTGATATATTTTGAAATATAGGTATGCCATAAAACATTCCAGAAATTTTCTTGACAACCTTTATTCACTTTTTGTTGCTTTAATGTCCTATTAAGAACAGTTATACAACCTTTAATCGCTTACCCGGCTTATAACGGTTTACTTACGGAGCATGAAAACGAGTGCCGAATAACCTACTTACATTTTGTGGAAACGTTTTCGTACGACTCCTGTAAAAGAAACTCTACAGAGAAGTGGACTGCGGTACAAAAACTATGAAGCGGACCGTCTGGCAGTGTAGTTAAATTATACCACAAAGATTTCCTTACTACGTTTACGTCGGGAACATAAAAGGGTCCATATTATTTTTTATTGTATTACAATGGAATAGTGTATTGGATTCTACATATCAAAATAGGGTAATCATAATAGGGAAATCCATAAGTACTCTTTAGTGGCTTACTAAAGAGTACTTATGGATTTGGCAGACCCTGACATTCATGGAATTAACGAGTACTGCTTAGGTATAACCACAGACCAAATATCTAGATAGACGACGCACGTGTCACGATTTGTATGAAAACAAAGCGTGCCACATTTTCTGACATACTATGATTTGACAAGCGCTATTTAGTGATGGAAACCACCTCACGCGCCAAATCGACTTAAAAATGCCGCATTGCGAACGATTATAATACATAAATTCGTTCATCGATTTATAACGAAAGCACAGCAAGTATAAATTATCTTATGAAAAAGTTTTATATTATTATTTAAATTGTATTAAGAAATAATCAATAGCACAATTTATGTGTGGTGAACGAATTGTTGAATGGAAACGCTACCTAGATTTTTGCAGCGCATATGCCGTCAGGTCATTCAATAAAGAGAAAGACCAGCGGTTGGTTTTTGAAACGGTTTGAAAGTTTCACGCTATGATATCAATTATGTGTGCTCCTTTTTCCCTTATTCAGGCCACTGGTAACTTACCTTTGATACCGAAAATTCTTGAACGGAATTGTATATAATGGAAAATCTATGATATTTCATAATGTATTTCATTTTACTTATAATTCGAGGTCACCAGTGAGATTAAAAATTGCCCCCCAGCAATTACTGACATTTCAATGTAAACAACGTGTTCAAGGAAAATATATACGACATACGGCATTAGGAAATAATCATCAAACCGCCATAAGGCCAACGACCGACAAATTATAAAGTCGAATTGTCAATGCCAAAATAACTTCCCGATTTTAACTGTATATTTCTTACGGAAATAAAACAGTTTTGATACGTAACGTACTTTTAATTTACCTTATTTATATTTCGATTATATTCGATAAATAATTAAACTTCATTGGTGTGTAAAAAAAAGTCGCTAGATTTTTGGATATCATTTTGTGGAGGTAATAGGTTTAAAAAAGCCCTCTCTTAGAGATTTTAAATTACTTTCAAAATATAATTTCTTTCCAATCATCATAATTTCGTAAGCGATTAGAATCGAATAGACGTTTTATAGAGTGAACGACACTAATTAGGCAATTTAACAGAAAAATGACAAAAGCGACTGTGCCTCGAAACTGACGCGAAATACGTATGAAACGATAGTTTGATATTCATTGCCCGTTTACACAATACCTAATTAAAGCCGCAATGTATGACAAACCATGCGACATACTCTAGATTTTCTCAAAACTGTCATAAAATCAAAATAAATCATTTTAAATTTAATTACGAATATTTGTATCATAAAATTACTTTCCGGTGGAAGACATCGTGTTCTACTTATTGGCTACTTACAGATGAAGTGTTTTTACAATGATAACAGAACAATGAGTAATTTTTCGTGTTTTTGACAGATGTCTCCCTGGGTAAATGTTGATTGCGGACTGAATATAAGCAGCATTCAGTTGAGCACAGATGGGCTCATTCGAAACACTTGAAGTAGGTGTACTTGCGTGATCTATGTTAATGTAGGTCTGTGGGTATAACCTTATTAATTTTTATATATAATTATATTTTAATATTTAACTTTTTAAACTATCGTGGTCAATAAATTACAGTAAAATATTATTCAACGGGATTATTATCATAATTTATTTAAATAACAATAATTATTAATTTTATGCACAGATTGAGTCACAAACGAATGTAAGGCAAGTATTTTAGCCGATATAATATTATCGAGTAGTAACTCAGCGTAATCTTTGGTAGTGAGTGCTCTTTGGCGGCTTTACCCTATAAGTTATAGTAGGCATATAAGTATAAGTAGATATAAGTAGGTATTAAATCGTGCTTCTTTGTCGGGCTATCGACAAATCGTAATATAGGTACGGATGAATATTTTTTTCTTTGCTATGATTTACACCGTTATAAACGGTTACACCACCTGAGGAAATGTTTACGTATAAATCTTATACAACAACTTTTAAAAAAAACTTCTTAGCAAATATAAACTTTGTCAATTATTTTTTTTATCTCGCGTACAAAATTAATTTTCCCGCATTTTATTCAAAGAAATAAATGACGATAACAAAAGACAAGACAAAAACAACCTATCATAGTAACTCCTTGTAGTTTGCAATATAAACCAAAAAAACAAAAAAAAAATACGCAGTAATATCGCAACACTCGGTCAGAATCAGCCCATCGACGACCATAGCCTGTTTGCAGAGGAGGGGTCGGTATGTGTCGATTCAGACGCACTCTTCAAGGTGCGTGTATTTACGCTCCTTTAGAAATAGGTGATGCGTTGCGTTCACGCCTTGTCGACTAGAAAAAGGCCCATTTCTTTTTCACGCGTTATCTCTGTCAAAGTGTAACACCACCTTTATAGCTGTGACCGAGCATTGAGTATCCCTCTGCCTTGGTGTATGCCGACGAGATGCCGACGCTGTCAATTGCGAGATAAAGATTTCTTTAATCTATCCTCGATTTAACTGGGTATTGTTTTCTATACCAAAGGCTTATACCACATTTCCTTTTTTTCTACCACCTTGTACACAACATGAATGCAATAAATGATTTGATTTGATTTTGATTTTCTTTTCATTTTCATTTGCATTTTCTTTTAACTACGTCTAATGCATGCTTAGAGCATGCATGAGACCTACTAACATTTACTTACCTACCGCAAGCCTCGAACCATCGCGTGGACAGTAGCTCAAGAATTTATTTATTTATATTATTTGTTTATTTTATTTTTATAATCTTAGGAAAACCAAGGTTTACAAAGTTTAAATAGGTTACAAAATATGATAAGTACATAAAAGCCACTTATAGGTTCTCACCGATAGAAAATCGTACTTAATAAAACCTACCGCGATGACGTAAATACCATCGAGCTAAAGTCATCATCATCAACATCATCATCATCATCTCAGCCAAAAGACGTCCACTGCTGGACAAAGGCCTCCCCCAAGGATCTCCACAAAGTATGATAAGTAGACAAGTAGCTAGGCCTTATCCCTTTAAAATTGTAGTTAACACATTTCATATTTCGCCAGTCTCTTTTATGCCAAGAGAATTTTAATACTTACATAAAATGTCGTCCTTCCAACAAAGTAAGACGGAATTTGATTTAAGCCCTAACATATAAAACAACACCGTATAAATATTCAGAACGTACATCTAGCCGACTTGGGGGCAGTATATCTTAAAGTTTACCCCAAAAGCAGTTAGCAATATTAATGTTTACTACGTGGTAATCTTACTGATGCGAAAGCGAACTAAACAACGGATGCTATATCAATTGCTATGCTTACACACTTATTTCGATAATGTCATATTTACTCGTAGTTATAGAACTGTGATAAACCGCTACGAAATTTGTTTATTAGTAGAATAATGTTAGTAAATCAATACAAAAATATTTTAAAACATTTCCTTTAATTTAAAACTGGACTATTTCCCTTCCCCGCCTATCTAAAAAAACTAAACATGGGGAGGGAAGACCTACCCCCTAAATAACCTAGTACAGTCACGAGCAATGAAATGTATACATGGACAGATTTGAAACCCAGATCGAAGATTATATAATTTTGAATCGTTAGTAGAACTATTTGTTTTTAAAATGTTTCGAGTAAAAATTTGTCCATGTATACATTTCATTGCTCGTGTCTGTACCATCGCTTCTCTGTTATGGGGAATGGGGCTGACTCGGAACTACGAACGGCAGCTACCGAGTTATTGTAGCTGTTTCCTAAGTTAAATAATACTTTACTGTTATTGCTGTCATCATCTTCATCCGCCTTCATCAGCTTTCTTTCCTCGCAAACATAATTAACAATATCACTAAGGTGATCGGGTCATTCATGAAGTCGGACTAATGTGGGTAATGTTTGTACAACCCCTATCTTTCAGCAGTAACCGGGCATAACAGGTGAATATGCCTATTGAATCATGGAGAAGCACGATATATTTTATCATATGGTAACCTATCCGATAACCCGGCATTCCAAAAGTTGGATAGCTCTGCAAGATCTAAAATGCAAGCTCCTTCAATGCTCCATTAAATGCCTACCTCATTCAAATTTGTAATTTTCAAATTATCAAAGCCTAAATCAACTAATTGCTGTACCAAATAATACGCCTATGATAAAACTGTCTAACAAACAATTAATATTTTTTAAATTCAAATTTTCAAAAACACCACTTAAAATTTTAGAAAATTACCGTCTGTTTGACTTTCATTAAACAAACTTCCATCTGATACTCAGACGAAATTGCAACGTCGTCGTCAGTTAAAATAATTGCAGCACAGCTGCTCACTGGATAATCCAAACCATTACGCAGCCAGTTATATTAATTCTCCTGAAACCAAACAGCTACAAATAGAAGGAGGTTTTATTCCCTCCAATTAACCAGTAGCGACTCCTATTGGGCTCCGCATTGAGATTGGGAAAGCGTACCACTAGAAAAGTGAGCTTGGAGTCCGGCTAGAAAAGTTTCCACTTTAAGCGCATCTATCGCTCGATAGGTAAACCATAGACCGCATGCCGGCGAGTTGTTGACTGAGTCTGAAATTTGTACAAAGTTAGTTGGTTGCGGGTTCTGAACACGGCTAGCCACTCGATTGGCGAACCGCCGCGCGCCGTGCCGCCCGTCACTAACAATTACAGAAGGGCAGCTTATGAAAGAGCTTATTACGCAGTGCCGGCACGTTCAGGACGCTAAAGTGAAAGCTAAGCAACTTCCATAGTGCCAGAGCAGTGGACAGGTGACCGAATTTAATTTGCGGAGCCCGTTTGCGATGTCATGGCGAAGTTTTGACGTTCATTATATAAAAATATTTTTTATATAGTGATCGCACTAATACCTATTATAAATGCGAGAGTTTGTGTGTATGTCTGTATATTTGTTCCTTCTTCACGCTGCAACGGATGGATGGATTTGTATGAAATTCGGCATACAGATAGTTTATAACCTGGATTAACACATAGGATAGTTTTTATCCTGATATTTCTACGGGAATCACACTATAAATATACTAAAAACGACAATTTAATTTTCCAATACAAAATGATTTGTTTGTTTTTGTTGTCATGGAAACCAAAGAAAATTTAATCACTTGATGGAAACTGTCAAAGCAGTACAAAGTCCGCCGGGTCCACTAGTGTTTTTATAAATCCCTGAGCACTTATCAGTTCTTCATAAGTTGAATTATTATCAAAGCAGTAATTTTTTCTACATCATGAACAAATCTAAATTTATGTTTTTTTTATCCATTCGTGGAGAAATAAACTTGACCATGTTATAACTATATTAATGAACTGAAAAGTTTAGATATTAAAAAAAAGTTTATTTTGACTAGCGCAGCAAAGTATCGCTTTCCATACTTAACACGAGCGTAGTAAAGCTCTAGATGGGTAAATAGGACTGTGAGTACAGGAAAAAGTTCTTCCTTAATAATCAAATGGTTCCGTAGTCTAAACTAATATTTATTATAATTGTACCAGTTCATAATTACAGGAAACGATTCAAACATTTTTGATTTATTATTTTAAAACTTAAAGCTAATTTTAAGTTTCCTATAAAATATAACTAGGTTGTGTGGTATAACTTAATTTTATATCGTGGACTTGTAAAAAGGGTTATATTTTCTAAGTTTAAAAGAAGCTTATCTTTAAAATATACAAAATATTTTGGCCCCTCGCCCTTAACCCAGGGTGAAAGAAAGTCAAGAGGGACTTAATGAAACCTCCAGACATTTTGACTGCCAGGGCGTATGGGGTCATGCTAGCAATCCAGACAAAGTACCGACTCCACAACGAACCCGATCAGGGGCATCTTCAACCTTAATGTTGGGCTTTACTTCCTTAAAAACTGTATCAACAATGCATCGTGACCTCAAGCTAGCGTTAAAATTTCGAAAAATCTCCTGGGAACATATGAAAAAGCAAGAAAGCGGGTTGATGCTACGGTCAAGAGTCACAAATAGTATAGAGATGACGTTCTGTCCCTACTGTTGTGACTCTGTGGCGCTCCCCATTTTGTTTGTTCAAAGGAGCGTTTGTCATTGCGTAAACACGCGCGTGATTTGGTTGAAACATTAATTTCCAACCCTTTTGATGTTCGATCGACGAAATATTTCTCTGGGCCTACCTAGTCTAACGTCGGTGCTAAATATAATGTAAGAGTACTAAGATCAAAAACGTTACTTTTACTTTCTTACTCGCTCTGACCCGCTTTGTGTATTCATGCACAAATGTATAAGTATACCTCTGTCAATAAAGATAGAATGATAGACGGATGCACGGACAGACAAAATTTAAAAATGTATGTTTGGATGTATAGATTCTACATACATATAATATCGTTTCAATATGATAAATTCCAGCTAAAATTATAATATCACTTTTATTAACCAAAAAAATAGTATAAACTTCAATGTTACACTATTATAATAAATTTTCTTCTTCTTGTATTCTGCGAAGCAAGCTTCACAACGCAATTTAAAGTTTTTTCTTGATAATAATGGAATAATGGAGAGAATGCGCCTGGAGGGGAAATGGTTTACTTAACATCTGACAATGTTTTAAAAGTAAAATACAGAAGCTGTAACGTAACAAAGGATTACCCATATTTTTAAGGCTGTCATAAAAGGGTCTGAAGCATACAGAAGATGATTTAATTATTAGGTATGAATTTAATTTAAACGCATTACTTATGTGATAGTAAAACGTTTATCAGCGGCAACTTGTACTGATATAAAAAAACAACAAGAATCTCTGCACGAACATACTTAATTTCTCTTACAGAAAGGAACTAACTAACTAGTTAGGTATGGGGACAGGCTCGTAGCAGTAAATAAAAAAACATTGTTTTCATGAGGCGTCCTAGACTGATAAGTAATGGACCAATTAAAAAGTAAAGTAAAATAAAAAGCCTATAACTATCCTAGTGTTGGGCAAAGGCCTACATCATTGAATTCTAGTCGTCACTACAATTGATGAGTAATGGCTTCACCACCACGCTTGCTGATTGCGGGTTGGTGATCACAAACCCGGGCTATGCATCGAAAAATACGAAACAAACTTTAAATGAACCGACCCAACCTGAGAATTGAACATATGCACAAATTTCACAAATTTATAACATTTCTATAAAAGTTTTGATTGGTTTTTACTTTGATTCAAAACTTTTCATGGATTGAGTTATTTACAAAAGCCAAATGTTATTGCAAAAAAATAGGTATTGCTGTAGTAGTAAGAAAACAAGAAGTTCTCAAAAAAAACAGTAAAAGGCAATAGAATAAGCATCTGAGAAACTGAACGTGGTTTTGCCGGTATTTTAAATCCAACTTCTAAGTAAATTACCGTTTGGTGGGGCGTCAGTAATGTAGTCACATTTAGAAATTACTTACTTTCTTTTGATTTATTTTGTTTAGCTTCGATATCAACTTGTTTCGAATTAAGGTTTAAGTTAACAATTTTATAAGTCTTGATTTATTTAGATCCGTATTAGGGAAGAATACTTTTTATTTGAAAAAGGGAAAGCGTTTGGTCTTTTCAGCTAAAGATAAGTGGTGATAGGCCGAAGATGAAAGCGCAATTGACCTGCAATTCTTAACTACTGTAGAACTTGTTATCTTATATCTAACAGGGAAGAGTTTCGGTAGGAAACACAGCAATACGGCAACACAAAAGCAATATCTCTGATGTTGCTGATGTTCCATGGGCGGCGGTGACCGTTCACCATCAGGCGGCCCACCTGCTCGTTTGCAGACGAAAACAATGCTATCAAAATCGTTGTTATAGCGACAGATTATGGTAGCTTTTACATTACACACCGAGCACAGTAATATTTCGTTGAGGATATCGAACCTGGGACCTCTGAGTCTACGACCTAGAAGCGAAGCATAAGACCACTGAGTAATTTTATCTTATGAAAATTGACGTTTTGTATGAAGATTTTTTCATACTAACGTTTTTTTAATTTTCTTAGCATCTATTTATGTTAACACTATAAAAACTGTAGAGTAGTGTGTTTGTTTCACAAGCTAAATATAGCAGACATTAAAAAGAAAAAAAATCAAGACCCTTCAAAGCTACAATGAAACAAAAGGTCAATTCCACTAACAAAAAAAAAGACAATTTAAAAAAAAATATTGGGTGATAAAGATACAAAATGAATAATCATTGTCATTACTGAAGCCTAAGTAACATAGTCCTAATTAAATGTGTATAATAATATTAACAACCGATATTGACTTTTAGAAGTAATAAATGAGAAAAAAACGTCAATTTCATAAGGACCCAATACACCGCATCAATCTGCTAGACCACAGAAACGGTTCAAATTTATCTTATAAAATTACATAGGTAACTTGAATCTTTACGCTACTCTAATTATTGTCATAATAAAGAAGTTGCGAAGGTAACGATGACAGTGTATTATCCAAAATCTTGTTCCAAATAAACCTTTTTCTATTCACTTGACGTTTGTTGCTTAACATTCAACCACAACAATGGTACCAGACGGACAAAGTTTAGCGAATTTCTAGCAGTTGTAATACCCGAAAATCACGAAGTTTCAAGACGGACACCTATTGACGTGAAATGCCTCTAAACGGTCGAAATTGAAATAGAGAGCTGAACAAGTATTCAACCGTTAAGGGAGGTACAGTTGCGAGCATTATCATGTATACACTTTTAACTAGTTTTGAATCTACACGCTATTGATAGTAAATCATCCATTCAAATCATAATTTAGTCATTCTGTCGGAATCTAGAAAAAATAAGGGAGGTACAGTGAAGTGCAAAATGTGTAACCACTTTATGCACTTTAAAAGTTTTATTATTATTGCAATACGTTACAAACTGTAAAACATGTGAGTGCCTCAAACGAGACATAGGCAATCAGTAGCGTAGGCAATATGCTTATTACGAGTATAAACTCGTAGAATTAAAACATTAGTTCCTAAGCAATTTTTTATTGTATTATACTTTATGTTATTATGTTTATTTATGTTTATTTATGTTTTATGTTTTATACTTAGCAAAATCCATCGCCCAAAATTTAACTCACGATAGATTTATAATGCAACTTAAAGCCAATAAATAACTTTTATTTTATGGCAATATTTATATTCTATTCGCTTATAGTCATGTTAGACCATCGGTAGGTGTCCGTATTAGTTAAAATATCTTCATAGTTAAGTATAGCTTTCCAACGGTAAAATTATGCCAGATTAGAAGAGCACTTTTACTTCCATAATCATTATGATTATGTCATTACCAAACTCAAATCCAGGGAATCAATTTCCTATCTGTCAATTAGCGTCATACTAATTTAGTCCAAATTACTTAATATATATCAGTTTTAATTAACATCTCTCTAGTATTATTTTGAAAAGTAAAAGATAATTTATAATCATAATAGACGTGGCTTTAGATAAAGTATCTTTCTTTATACGACTAAGGTACCATACGGACTTCTTGGCGGGAAAGTGAAGTGAATTTGTGCTATGTCGAATATTAATGTGAAATAATGGTGGATTATAAACCGTTATGTGTTCGTGAGTGTGCATGAGTGTTGGCAATTGAAACAAAACAGTGCTAACAGTGCAGTCACATTTGAAATTCTCTCAAGAAGTCCGCATGAGGACTTAGTAAAGCCGCGGGGCAGATGTGGATCTTAACTGAGATACTCGAGGTGTTGGAAATACCCATTTATTGTCCATTTGTCATTTCTATTAGTATTTATCATCATTATACTGGAAGGAAATATTGTTTATTTATGTATTACTTGTAAGAAAAATTACTTTGACTCTGGCTAAATGTGCTAATCGCACGAAGCCATCAACTAAAGGAAAAAAATGGTACCATACGGCCCGCCCGGCCCGTTCTAAAATGATCACTAGACTACCTATGTGCACCGGTAGTATATATTATAAGTATACCGGTTGACTTTTTCATCACCGTCATCAGCTGAATTTTATTTTCGAGTTGGGGAGTTGGTCCAATAGTAAGAGTTGTTCGTTTGTATCACGGGAGTCATCTCACAAGGTTTGGTTTGGTGATAAAAAAGTCAACCGGTATAATAGTCGCCGCCTGATGGTGTACGGTCACCGCCGCTCATAGACAACAGCAAAATCAGAGGTGTTGTGTGCTTTTGTGTTGCCGACCTGAGAAAAACCTCTTCACACCCCTTTTGAACTTCTCGAATTACTCTCTTGCAACGCTATTGGATCACTCGCGCTTTACCGATCCTAAATACCTACCCCAAGTAAAGTGCCGTGCTTACTTGACAAAGTAATGACAATTTCAGATATATAAGCACGAGTGAGTGACTGAGCCAACCTTATTTCTTGTCGACATCAGTTAAGGAAAATCTGTTTAAATGAATTGAAATTTGACAATATATTCCTCTTAGCTTTCTAGATCTGAGGGTTTGGGCTGGGTGTTAATGATTTAGTCAGTGAGTGACTCAGGACTTTCTATTACCGATACAATGAATCGATGTTTGCACTTTGCTAGACATAACGGATATCTGTATCAATTACTATTGTGCTACCCATCAATTGTAGCTATGACTTGATTTCAATGATGGAGGCCTTTGAAAAAGTTTGAAATTAAACCAAATTATTAAAATAAAACAAAAAACCCGCCTGCTAAAACAACTGTCCCAGAATTCAACTTAAACAATGTAGAATGCAAGGTGAAATATTTCCTTGTCCGATACCAATACTTCACAAGGAAATATTTCACGTTGCATTCAACATTGCTCAAATTGAATTCTGGGATCGAAGACCTTTTTTTTTTCTTTTCAGTTTTTTCTCGTTGCAGATATTTTTTATGCTAGTCCGGTTTTTACGAGTATATAATTGTTTTTTGTATGGTTGTTTTAAGCAGTCGAGTTTTTGTTTTATTTTATTGCAATACTCGTTTCGGATACTGATAAACAACAAAAACATAATAATCCCGTTCATAATCATGATTCCAGTGAAAGTGACCATGAGTCTAATAAGTTATATAGATAGGAAATGTTTTCTATGTTTTACTTTTAATGCCCACCTAATTGTGGCTAGCACACGGTTCGAGAAATGCACGGGCGCAATCACCGCTCCGGATCTTGAACCAATAACTGTGCGATTGGAAGGAAATGCTCTCGCCACCGCGCCGCGCGATCACAATTTATCAGAATTATTGATTCGCTGTGAGTGAGCTCACAACTGTCGATTTACTGGCCTAATGCAAGAATCGGCAACGCATTAGTTATATGCGTGATGTAGCAAGTGCTCTTTAGACTTTAACTTACATAAACATATTAAATAGTAGTAATAGCTTTAGTTTTTTTTAATCTAGGCTAAGATTTTAAATAGCAATTATTTTATTTATTACTCGATGTATGTACCTATGTCGCCTTTCTAAAGTGAAATTATTGTGTTCTGGTTAAGAGGTAAGTCAAAATCAAAGTCAAAATTTCTTAAAAAAGGGGCAAACACAGTGCTGGACCGACCGCGACCGACGGTCGCGGTCGACGACGCGTCGACCCCGGTTTTAGCCCTAAATACTTTTAAATCGTCCAAAAAGTTTTTGAAAGATAGCTAGTTTGTCATTAATTGACGATTCCGAATAAAATGAACTTCCACCTTTACCTTATCTTCATTTAGTTACTATCAGATCTTCACTAGCAATCACAACCAAGCGCTGCTCTGAAAATAAAACGAAATAAAAACGTCAAAATATAAAATAAAAACGGTGATCTTTTCTCTGCAAAGGCTAAAATTTTGAGCAAGAAGTATATATTTACTGATCTGTGGCTCTCCAGCAGCGAGAGAACAATTGAAACCTTTTTATTTAAAATCACAACCCACTAGATCCGCCAACATGATGTAAGTCGGGAGTGTATAAACAAGAAATATGCGGTCGCCCGTGTTTTGTTTCAGCCTTTATGAAGCGGCAGCCTTTATGGTTTATAGCTCAATAATATAGGCCGTAAAACGCCCGGCCCTCACTGTCTCACAATTGAGTCGTCTCTGAGTCCTCCCGGCTCTTTCAAGACTTGTTTAATAATTCCACTTTCGGAGGACAAAATTACAAAAGCATTTGCAGAACAATGTTTTGTTATTTCTGTGTATCATCATCATCATGATACAACGGTGGCAATCCACTGCTGGACTAACGGCTTCTCGCTGATCCAATTTAGAGAAATATGTATGTTTCTAATTAATATTAGAAAACTATATTTTTTCAAGTAGTGTCTTATTTGATTCGGTTACAGCAATGCTTTAAATATTAAATATTTATAAAATTTACAAAATACAGTGAAAAAATTAAACGTCTACCCGACCCAGCCAGGAATCGAACCTGGGTCTTCCGCAATCCGGGCGGGCGGGCTTCAGTGCAGCAACTAATTGCTAACACTTGAAAATAAAAAAGTAAAAATTTGCTTTAAATATTGTTAAGTAAAAACAGTGGTTTTTATCGTTCCCTAATAATTAAAAAATCTTTATTACCTATATTTTGGCTATTTGAGCTTATATAAATATCACTAAGCTATAGGTTCTTAAGTCTATAGCCTCCTGCCATAACTTGTACTGAGTAAAACCCGGCAAGAAATTTAGTAAGGGCATAATAATATTTTTTCTCCCGATGTTTTATAGCGTCAGAAATATTAGAATTATTCCCTGCCATAGAAGGACACTTTACATCACATAGTGTAACAGTTATCCAATTTCCTAATTAAATCACAAGATTTAGAAAAAAATTCCATCTAATAATGATGAAAACAGAGAATAACCCAAAAGCTTTTTGTTACCTACGTCGTCTTTTCAAGAGTTCTCTAAAGCAGCTCTCATTTTTCAAAAGATACGCTTTTGTTACAGCGCTCGCTATATAAGCGAAGTAAGCGAACATGAAAATAAATAATTTAGTGCTTGCGTACCGCTGATCCAAAGATTCGAAGCACTTTTTAAAAGATTATTATTATTATCTCCGAAGCCGTGCTGATAGAATCACCGATAAAATTCATCCTTGACTTGAGAAAATTGAAAATGTTAGGTTATTTCACGGAGGAGCGTCTGGAAATAAGCCGTGATGGAGCGAAAGACGTCACCAATCGTGATTGAATCGAGTATCGGCACAAAAGAGAATGTCCGTAACAACACCTCTTTAAAATATCTGTTATGGCTAGGGTTTGGAATATCGGTAAATTCAGAAACCGGTTCTCAGTACTTTTTTGGAAACGAACAAAATGCACTGGAAACATTTGAAGAGCACAAGGAAAGAACGATCAAAGTCGCCCTAAAACTGCTTTTTAGTTAATAACGCCATCTGGTTCGTAATCGTAACACGCTAAGCTTGCCTGTCGTTAAACATGAAAATAATGAAAACGTACAAAGTCCCGATAAATCACGTTATATTTTTTTACATAACAGTTATTAGTAATCATAGTCTAAATGGTAAAAGGTAAAAACGATCAGCGTTTTAAGGACTATGATCGTTCTTTTTTTTCGAACGAATAATCTAAACGTCAAGTTGACTGTCTAGTGCTCTGTGACATTTCTAAGAGTGACATTTGTTTTTCTGTGATTTTACTGTTGTTTTTTTTATAATTTTTAAATTATAATTTTTTTGTTTTATTTTTAATATTTTCACTAATACTTTGATCATTTATACGATTTATGTTTGGGTCTGAACTTGAAAAATATTAAATAATATAATTATAAACATAAAGTATTTTTATTTTTTTAGTAAATTATATAACCAAAGCATTAGCAGTGATTTTAAGTCTGAAATTATAATTATTGTGTCATTTCTTCAAGCACTTATGAGTCTTCTAAGTTAAGAAATCAATTAACTTCAAATTTATAAAAAGTGACTTCATTGTGCTCTTCATTTCGTCTTTGTACCGATACTTGAGTTGGTGTAATGCAGTTTATAATACCGATACGTTAATCAATCGACACTTAGGCAAACGTATCTTTGGCTTAATATGTCAGTCCCATATAATCATTCTATTCCATTACTATTATTTTAGCGTTATGTCACTTATCTAGGCCCTAAGCGATTTTATACTTGTGAGCATGAAAGCACAGTGAGACAGGGCCGCGGCGATCCTGCTACATGGCGAACTGGCAATGTTGCGAGAACCGTTACAGATACCGATACAAAAAGTTAAAAACCGGTTCTCGTGAAGGTAAGGACACCCAGGTATCGTAATCAAATATTTCGGTATTTACCGTTTGTAACCGGTATTTTTATACCTTTAGCAAGTCCTGGTTGTGGCTCAATCATCAATCAATTAATAAAGGTCAAAAATATTAGTGAACTCCTACATCTTTACTGAAATTCATCAATTATCCTTCTTTTACTGTCCTTTATCATTATTTCTCACTACTACAAATAAAAATATATGTTTACAAAACTAACTTGCTGCTTTGTATATGTAAATTTATTTGATCGAAAATAGGTAGTGTTGGTACCTAATTGCTGGTTGCCCCAAAAATATGTAATAGTTTTAAAAATGGTATATTGCTCAGAGTAGAACAACAATATTGATATGGTCACGTTAATTTCAAATTACTTATCCACATGATAATTTAAGTAATTTGCAATTATGTGACCTTAGATAAGTCCAAAGGAGCCGAGCGGGAGATTCAACAGTGAGACAGAAAATGCCGAGCCCTTTATAGCCTATATTATTGAGCTATAGACCATAAAGACTCCTTGTGCTGAAAGGCTGAAACAAAACACAAGCGGCCCCATATTGTTTCTCTTTATTTACTAGTTTCATTAAAGGTACAATCAAGTTGATTGAGATTTTTATGAAGGCCATTTAATCTTATGTTAGATAACATAAAAATTGATGTACCTATATAAAATTATCAAATCGATTGTTTAGGCTAAGGATTCTTGACCGTGCAGCGGCTTGCGCGTTCGGGTAGCTATCTTGAAAGTTAAGCAACTTCTACAATGTTGTTAACCAGATGGGTGACAAAATTCTGTGGTAGAATTGGAGTTATTTTTTATAAACCATAGACGACTATGACAACTACTACGGGAAATAAGTTTGAATGTGTTGTTAGTTACAAAAAAAATAAAAATGTTAACAGCAGCGTGATGGTGTGAATATTAATAAAAACGAAGTGAAGTAAATAGTATATATACTGAACCACGGCTGTGCAAAGAACTCCATTCAAGTTAAGTCATCGCCACAATGCTCGTAGATGGGTATTGGCCTAATCACACACCACTAATAAAAACTATTTATAAATAAAATTGTTACTCCATCTAAAATAATAATTCATAATTGGTTCAATGGTTTAACAGCCGAAACGATTGATGTAACCCAAATTGGTAATCTGAGTTGAGCAGTCGTTTAAGCGCTAATACAACAAAAACCCAGCATCGAATCTGACCACAATTCGGCAGCGGCGTCACAAATTACAAACTAATCATAGCCCACCAATTGGGCCTCTCGGAAGAGGTTAATTTTCGCAATCCCTGTTCCGCGTTAACGTCCCACCCGTAACTAGGGTTACCCCACCCTCTGCAACCATTACCCCGACTAAAGCTGTACAATAAACGCTGAACATTCAATCGTTTTTGATGTGAACTTGTTTCTTTACATTTTCGAACGAGTTCTATTTTCGAAAATATACTTTTATTTTTTTGTTTCATACATTTTGTTGTTAGCAGCCCTACGGATAACTGCCACCCCGCCAATTAGCCTTTACTGCCCTTGCGGTCCGATAACTACTCAACGAGACTTATCTATCGAACGAACCTTGTATTGTAGACCAGTAAACACTAGTAGAACGTTTCTATACTTGATAGGTGCTTGATCGCGCCATATCAGGTAATAATTTTGCAGACCATTTTATTGGGGCAACGTTATGGTATTTATGTTTGTCGATAGATACTATATTTGCTACGTTGTTTTGTTTATAGTGATGAGAATTATTTAGTTAAAACTAATATTATAACGTCTACTCAGAAAGGTGCTGAATTAACATAGTTGTTGTAAATTATAGATATGCACTCACGAAGGTGGTAATTAGGAATCTACCTTGCCAAATCACCGGATTTCTGTAACAAAATATAAAATATAGGGTATTTTTTTAGTTTTCTTTTCTAATAAAAAAATATAAATTTGTAAATTATTTATTTTTTGTTCATGTTTATGTTTTATTGTGTTGCAATAAAAGTATTATCTATATATCTATCTATATAATATGTATTTAATCACTAAGTTTTGCTTCTTTTATTATAAAATAAAAAGTGATGCTGTCAAGGGTCGTGGCCAAAATAAAACATACGACTTCACGTTTTATACCTCCCTTGACTGGAGAATTTATTTTCTTATTTCACAAGGTGGACTATAATTTTCTGGTACTGGTTCGTTCTTCTTTCTTGCTGTGTCTTCCTCGGAGTGAGCATGCCTTCTGCCTTTTTTTGCGCTTCACCGATGGGGCAACCCACCTGCTAAACTAGCAACCTGGCGGTAGGAGGAGGTGAATACTACATGTATGACTACCTCAAGCGGTTGAGCTAGACTATGTCAGCTGACTAAACACCCCCTGGTGTTGCCTATAACCTTGGAAGAGCTACATAGGCTGATGGAACGGTCGCCTTCCGTGGATGAGAGGCGAGCCTTCTGCCCGTCCAGGCCGTCTTTTATATAATATATACGGCCGCAATTATGATTCCTACTTAAACATAATTTACAATGATTTTAATAGTGCGCTAGCGGCTACATTAAGTTGTAATTGATGATTACTTAGATCTATTTTACGATTAAAGTATCGTTGTGCGACATTACGTAAGCATAATTATAAGTACTACGCGTCGTTACGCGTCTGATTACAGGGTGAATTTCCCGGGACCAAAAATTGCGTGGCATCGATGAAATCGATATCTACTAAAAACATAGTTATAATGTTCTAACATTTTTTTCTGGTTAGGTGAAATAGTAATCTATATGTAGCACTAAATATTTTATTAATGGGATTAATAAGTACTCCAAAAAAATAAATTAAACCTCGAAATCATTCATTGCCGTGTTTGGCCACACGTCACCCTGATGTGTTATAAACCTCATTGATAAAAATCTACTGTTTATTTATATTAAAACCTAGTTTTATTTCATATGTAAATAGTTAAAGTATTGTTACGAAATACATTTATTCAAATATTTAAACAATACAACGAATGGTTAATAAAAATACATTTGTCCCAGCACTACCTTTCATCGCCGTGTCCTAAACATCTTTAAGAATATTGTTTTATCTAACGACTTGCGTCCTCCTCCCTGTGCGCTAAACGTTGCATATCAGTGCCGCCTAAGTGCTCGACGTGGAAGGACGTACACACGTGCCAATAAATGTAGTATTCCATTTATTATGTTACTGGTATTTTTTTCTTTCATCGTCGTGGGTAGGTATAACTTCTATTGAATAAGTTTGTCCTCTTGATTAAGCATTCGATAGAACGCCATTTCTCTTATGTTTGTTTGTGAAGTGTTTATTACTTCGAATAAACAATAGATTTTTGTTATTTTATATTTTTGCCTTGATTTTCATCGCCGTGCTTTTATTGCCGTGGTTTCCGTGGCCAAAATTTGCAATGGCAATGAAAAAAAAGACACGGCAATGAAAAAAAATCATTACCATGCCTTGTAAAACAGTTTAGTTTCATTGCCGTGGCCAGGTGTTTCATTTCCGTGAGTTATGTTTTCATCGCCATTGTATTATTAGGCAAAGAAATCCACGGAAATGAAGATTTTAATGGACCTGTTGAAATTCACCCACAATACTCGCACATACAGATACTTACTAAAAGTTTACTTACTAAAAATTTTCTTGTAAGATTCTACTAAGATTTACTTACTAAACTAATGTTATGTCAATTCAAACTTATGACTTTACAACATTTAAACGCTAAGTTACGAAACAATACAATAATAATATGCTTGCATTCCTACGCTAATTAATGACTGTTGCTTAATAAAATACCTAACTATTTACTTAGGGCTAAGCGTAGTCTGTCCGTAACAGATGTGTTATCACAAAAGTTAATACCAACATTAGTACGTTAATACTTAGTACCTAAGTAATAAGTGACATAAAACAAAAACAAATGTCTTAGTCATACACGATTTTAGATCCGTCAAAAACAGCTACTTACAGCTACAGCACCCGTTTTCTGCCAAATTTCCCTAATGAAACTATATCAAATTTAGAGAACATAATATTTGTACTTAACACATTATAATAATATGTACAGTAAAGCTCGATTATGTGATTACACTCTAGAACTAGCCATACAAAAAAAACGGATCGTATCGATTGGCACAAAGCCCTGCCGAGAGCTCCGCCGTAATTTATCGCTAGTACCTATTAAAAGGGCTCAGTCATATCGCTAAATAAGGGAAGGGAATCAATAGTAAAAGGAAAGACGGGGTTTTTTGTGCTGCACGAGGGTCTCGATGCGAGCCCAACTGCTTATACGTATTGCTACGAAGCGGGCAACGAGTATTCGCTAACTATTAGGTGTTTCTCAACAAAGCATGGATATACTTTTCTTCGTACATTATTCAGTATAAGCCTTCACATCTTCGATCAGTTATGTACTAGTTAAAGGGTCCCGAATACAAATGCATCTCGAAAGTCGTTCCTGTTCATTTAAATTTCGAATAACAAAATCTGAAAAAACATGGTTTAGCATCAACAACTTTAGCTCAAACAAATTTAAACGGGGATTAACGCAAACTAATTAGTAAAAAGGTATCATACCTTCTTTATACCCGACGTTTCGACCGAGTTACAACGGCCGTGGTCACGGGCTGACTGCTGTCGCGATATTACGCCTCCGTTTGCGCGGCAGAGTCTCCATCTAGAAGTCTCCTAAAGAAGGTATGATACCTTCTTACTAATTAGTTTGCGTTAATCCCCGTTTAAATTTGTTTAACTATGGAACGCGAAAGTTTAGAAGTGTATATAACTTTAGCTTACTTAAATCTTAAAAATGAAGATTAAATTAAGGTTGCTAAACATTTGTAGGAACTTACTTAATATTTACTGTCATCGCCACATTGTGGCTCCGTGGCCCCAAAGGTGCCTACCGTTTTTTAAGCACTCATCGGGAATCTAGTACACAGTTGATCGAAGCTTCTTTCTTTCAAAGTTTCTGACTTCAAAAGCTGCATGCATGATGCACCTTTTGAAGTCAGAAACTATTCTAATATCCAAATAAAAAAGTGCCGTAGTTTTGTATATTAAACACTACTGAATTTTTTTATTTTTTCTGATACCAGTTCGGGTTTTTGAGATAGCTTTCAACCGTGAAGAGCTGGCAAAAAACTCTAGAGGATTTTTATGCCCTTCTAGTCATAAAAGGACACTTTCAAATCAACATACTTTTAACTAAATCTAAGAGTATACTCATAGAGTATTTACTGATTCAACAAAATTGTCCCCCCGCCGACCACCAACCACCCGACTTCAATAGACCTTATTTAAAACTGATATGCGTAACTAATAATATGATTTCAATATGTATCATTTATTGCTTTTAAGACCTATTTTTACTTTTTTTAGTTTCCTGTTTTTTGAAGTCGGTTTTTTTTTTGTTAAAAATATTTTAATTTACGGTTTTTAGTGATGGGTAGACCTAACAAGGATGCTTCTTGTATGAGGAAACGACGGCCTAGTAGATAGTGGTGTTCCTATGTAAAACTTCAATCTTAACCTTTTCACCGCCCAACTATCCTGCACGCGATGTCCCGCTGTACGCCAACGTATAAATGTATTTTAATAAAGTAGGTACAAAGAAGAACTTCTATAGAAGTGCTGGCGTGGGCGGCACGAAAATCTCGAACTTCTATAGAAGTTGTTGGCGGTAAAAATGTTAACTAGGTATTATTTTTGTACGTAGGTACTAAACATTTTAGCATATCAATCAAATCAAATCAAACAGTATGAAATATGCCCAACAAAAGGTAACTGCTGTAAATCGTTGAGGAATTCTCTCGAATGTCTATGGTCTCCATCATCAGACCTGTAATGGCGCTTATAACCCATAAGGGTGCAAAGTTCTCATCAATAGAAATTAATTAAGCCGAAACACCAGGTAATTGCTATAAATCGTTGAGGAGTTCTGTCGACTGTCTTTCGGTTCTATCATTAGATCGACTCCAGACCTTCATAAAATAGTAGTGCTTTAAAATACTTATGAAAAAATTAACAAACGCACTAGTCGCCACTACGATTTTCGAAGGTTCCCCTCGATTTCTCTAGGATGCCATCATCAGATCCAGGTTTCCTTATCATGGTACCACCCTTGGAATATCTCTTTTCCAACAAAAAAGAATCATCAAAATTGGTTCATAAACGACGAAGTTATCCGCGAACAGACATAAAGATATATATATACGGTCGAATTGAGAAACCTGCTTCTTTTTTGAAGTCGGTTAAAAATACGATCATGTTATAAGTAATCCTGGCAATAAAAACTATTTCTAATTATTTCAAACAAGCTAGGTAAATCAATGATATACGTAAGCGTAGAAAGCAATACATTATCACTGACAACCACAAAATTGTCAGGTTTAGAGTTAATAAAGCATTTCCTAAAAAAAGAGACAAAACTTTAACAAATATTTCTAGTTGAATGTTGTTAAAAACTATAAATATCCTCATGATTTAATAAAATAGCTTTTCCCACCTTTATTATTGTAAACCTATTATCCTTACAGGCTTAAAATAATCCTCTGCAAGAGTACAGTTAAGTTGCGCTGTAATATTTACGGAGCGCTCCGGTTGGAGGTCGCTTTCTGACAAAGGCTACGGAAGTTAGCACACTAAACGTACACTCACGTAGAAAATACAACTGAAAAGCGGTTTGAAAAAGAAAAGATGAAAAACAAAAGAAATGATGAAATAAAAACCTAATTAAATATCAACTAAGGGCGTCAATAGCGTGTCACTGCCAATATCAGTGTAGGGAACTTACCTTAGTTTAAAAACACCGTCATACAAAACTTAAAAGCTTGCCTTCAACTATTAATTAACCATTAGCATTACCTATTTTTCTTTCCTATCTATATTTTTTCATATAAGTACTGTTTCTTTTTGTAAGATGTATATTGTTGTTTCCCAAATAATAATTGACTACTGTTAGTAGCTTAAATTGACAGAAACTTATTCTCTAAATACAAACCACGGTACATTTGAGTGTTGAAAGAACACATCTTTCACTACGTCACTGGTGGCATCAATAGATAATACGTTTTTAAGTCCAACGGAACGCGTTTCGTTTCCTCTACGTACCAAAACAGACACATCTTCGTATTGTTTAACTTTTCCTCGGAGCGCCGCGCCGGGGCAACGTATAAACTCATCGCAAATCCTTGGCCCAAGTGCGTCTGAAATTTTCCAAGTCAACGGAACCAAGAAGCGACAATCTCGGCGACCTACGTCTTATTTCTCCGTAGAGCGTCCCGTTACAACGGCAGAGATTTACATTTGAAATAGGCTGAGACACACTTTTATTTCGCTCTGCTATTTTATTTTTCGGCGGCTGGAAACAGCGTCTGTATATTTCGAGTGTTGTTTCATATTCTGCTTTGCAGATGGAGTGGTAGAGATTTTGATACAACTTTTTTGTACTGGTACGGTTAAAAATACAACCCTGAGTTTTTGCAACATAATAACTGCGATAACTCATGTTTTGTAATAAAATATCTCCACGATTCACTCACTCGCATTAAATCTAGTTGTTTGATTGTCTACACCGAATTTGACAACGAACTAAAGGGATTGAACAAATAAAACTATAAAATTTCTAATATTAGCATTTCAAGAAACTAGATCTAGTTAAATAACTAATTCGAGCTCCACCCGTTGTTGATGCACTTAGCCAAATTGCCAATACCCAGCAAACAACAAAGTTCATAAAATTTTAATAACAGTTGTGACCTGCAGTTCGGGCGGGCGGTAGTTTGGCTAATGTGATCGCGTTGCTAAATGTGCTGCTATTTCTAAGTTGCTAAGGAACAAATGCTGAACAGTTGAACATAATATTGACATTATGAAATTTATGACAGTATTATAACTGTTTTTTTATTCCGTACTGGTAAGAACTTGGCCTTCATCTTGACTGATGTTAAGTCGTGATAAGGGCGACGATGGAAGCGCACTTGCCCCGGTGTCCTTATCTACTAAGGCACTGGCTATCCTATCTCTAGCTGCCGGAAGACTACAATGCTACGAACTTTGATGATAAGCTGACATATTTAGATAAGATGATGTTTGGTAGCTAAGCAGCTCTATCACCAACCAAACCGAGTACTTACATGAGCCACACCAGACCACAAAGGTTGACTTTTAGACATTTAATAAAAAGGTGCGGTTTGTTGCATACTTATTACAAATATTGTAAGGTTTCGATATAGTAACAGTTCGTTTTAACAAAGCTATCACAAGTCGATTGTCACGAAGGACACAGTATAGGAAAATTAGTAAAAAAATGTGATTATGACTTGATACAGTAATTTTTTTATAGTTTATTAAACTACCTACAATGAGCAGGGTGCTGAACTGCTGAGTGTAATTTTTATTTACCATTCAATCACGTTCATGTGACAGTAATTTTTAGGCATTTAAGCTGCGCCTCTTGATAAACGAAGTGAGTTACAATATAATTTCGTATGCTGTTTGAAGTAGGTTAGCCGTACAAATAAAGCACCCACCTAACAAACAAGGTTACCGCCACATCAAAAAACTAAACCAGCATAAATTTAACTAAGCCTTGAAGTTTCCAACGAAAGATAAACACAAATGCTAAATCGCTCCTCCCAAATTACTCAACACTTTTTAATAATCCCTTTACATCAAAGTCATTACGACCCTGGCTGGGAGCAAATTAATGAGTTATAACTGGTGAGCTCCCAAAAAATTTAACAATTTATCAAACAAGATCGTAGGGAACTCCGAGCCGTACGTGATCCATCAAAGGTTTTCTTTCAGAGGGGGGTACGCATTTTCGTGCAAAGTACGCTATATGAGGTTATTGATGGGTGGACCCTCACAAAAGCACGCCGGCAATATCAATCGATCCGTCCCATCATTACTTACTGCTATATGTACACGACCCCGTTATGTTATCCCGCACTAATATTAGAAACCTTATTATTAACATAACGTTAACGTTATTTTTTACAGAAACCTGCCTGACTGTTTGTGGCCGTTAGGGTGCGACTGGAAAGGTCGGTTTAAACACAGAACAGTTAAATATCTATTCCGTGGGTTGAAACACTACGATCGCAGACCTTGTGGCCGAGCTACCTCGAATAATTTTTTAGCTGTCAAATACATATTTTGCTTGGATTCTGTCTAGAATCCGACTAGCAACCACCCTTATAGCTTTTTATACCACATTGTTTTGCATTGATGTGTTTCAGTTAAAAACATGGCACAAAAGCATAGAAATTTTTGTTCCAGGGTCGATAATGTACGTGTGATTTTCTTGGTAACGCTAGCGTCTAGCGTCCAAAACCCGCGGTGGCCGCTTTCCGTCAGGCGGGCCGTAAACTCATTTGCCGGCTGAGTTATATAATAAGTAATATAATAATTTAACCGCCTCTGTAGTCAAGAGGTTAGGACCAGCGGTCTTAGATCAAGAGGTCCCAGGTTCGATTAGCAGCGGGAGGTTCATGTTTGTGTACAGACGGCAGCAGATCAACCTACCACAAAATGTCAAATTTCTTTAATAAATTTTGAACCTTAGCATTTGGGTATAAAGATCAATATCGATTAAAGAAATTTGACAGTTTTGGATAGGTCGATGTGCAGGCGTGTGTACACGGTTTGCTTGATGGTTGCTTGTTTGTCCACCTGGCTAACTACCACCTAAATATATCGCCTTAACATCAATGTTGATTGTCGTTTTAAGTGATTTCCAGGGTAGTTTTAACTGTATTATAAGCCCTGCATCTAAAGGATAGGACCTCTGCTCAGGTTATCGTAATGTTGATTGACTACCGTACTACCGTATTTAGAAAAGAAGCCCAGAAGGCCTATTCCTTCTAACCTATGTTTAGGTTGATGTTGTAAAGAATGAATATGTCGCCGTTTTAAGAAGTTGAATGCACATTTCATAACTCTTTTACAGTGAGTGTCGGTAGGCAGGAAAATGGTTTAGTATTATTCTTTGGTGACAGCTCACATTTTTGTCTTATGTATAAAACATAAAAGACTCAGTCATTAATATCTAGAGTGTGATACCCAAAGAGCAAATCCCTCTTGTCGTAATAGAGCCTTTCTTTTGTAGTCCTTTTTGCCTATTACTGAGTAGGATACTTTCGTTTAAAGCTTTGATGCAGTGCTTTCCATCACAAATATGTTGAAATGAAGAGTACAGTTTTTTGCTCTATTTGCCAATTGCGAATAAGACGAATGAAAGGAGGCGCTTTTCATATTTGAATTTATTTGATTAATTTCACTATTTCAATATATAAATAAATATGTATTGCATTGTGATTACAAAATAATAATTAATAAAAAAGTCATATAGCTGTTTTTTTAACCGATTGCTTTATATAATCTAGCACTTTATTTGCGACTTCTCTGCGTGGATTCGAGATTTTAAAAATAAAACCTTTTATAAATAAAACTTAGCGTTATTCGCAAGGAATTCTATTAATGCAAGTTCCCCGACCCATCGGGTCGTATTCGCTTAAGGCAACGCATTGGAAATTTACGTGTCGGGGATCTCGATTTTTCCCAACAATTACAAAACATATGCAAGTGATATTTGATGACATGATTTTTCATTTAATTGACTTTATATTGCTAGTTGCAGAAACACGATTTGTTAACTTTTATAACAGAGAAAAAAATATTAAAGTAACCTCTTTTAAAACATAGATTTGCATTTTACAGGCTAACCAGACCGATTTAAGCATCTAAATTTTCTTAGTAGATTAGTCTTAACACACACTTCAATATTGTAGTTCATTTTTTTTTAATAATTTGTAGTTTTAATTTGAAGGAAAAAAAACAGTTTTTCTTATGGTACGGGGCGCAAACGCTCCCTATGAGATATATTGTTTAGCGGTGCGCCGCCTTAATGTCTTTTCTGACTTTTTTAAAGGGTCATAGCGTGATGGTAAATAACCACAAAAATTGGGCTATCAAATGCAAACATATTTTTTTAAATCCGACTGGTAGTTCTAAAGATTAGCGCGTTCAAATAAAACAGAAACTCTTCAGCTTTATTTTATCCATATATTAATACGTTAAGCTAATACTTTGTACCCCTTTTTACGAAAATTGCGCGGACGGAGGAGTATGAAATTTCGCACACTTATAGTTTATACATATAGTACGAACAAGTACAGAATGTAATTTTTTTTTTTAATTATGCTTAAAAAATACAATAAATCAATAAAATAAACATTACACACACTACCATGTATTTGACATACACGCATAAACACTCTTTTCATAAATTTCAAAAATGGAAGAGGAGCGGCCAAAATCTGTCAATGCCAATCCATACCATATCCAAACTCACATTCTATCTTTTTTTAATTTTTCAATGCTTAGGATACAATCCGTGCAGCCTTAATAAAATTACGGTTGAATTTCGACCACTGGGCGACTAATACTTATTATTAATACAGATAATATATAATGTATTTCGATTCGGATAATCAAATCTAATAACTTCACATAGTTGAAACAAAGCTGGCTAACAGCATATTTAACAAGCGCTTGAGAAATTCGACAGAGAAACCAATGTCTCGATAGCTTAGTCGGAAGAGCAGTCAGTTGATTTAATCAATTTGCTCCTGACTACCCTAGTTCAATCCCTATAAAGTTACGTACACCCAGTCCTAGTAATAAAAAGGTAATCTGAAAACTCGGTTTATATCTCTAAGAATTTGTTTGAACAAATTCTTGTACAAAAACTTGTATCACATAGGTGTGGACATAGTTAAAAGACCCAAATTGTATCCGACCTAGATCTTGTAATTGAGTTTCTTAGACAAAATTAATAACTTTAACTTGCATGACAAATTACCGTTAAATTACACGTTGTATGACAATATCTATCAGGGTTATCCGCAAGCGAGCAGACTATACGAGTTGCATGACGATGAGAGGTCATCGCTCATCAGCAACATCAGGGATGTAAAAAGAATGAAAGAATAAAAGAAAAAAAATGTTTAGTGTCATACTAGCGAAAAAAAAAGAAAAAATGAGTAAAAAATTTTTTTTAATTGTGATTGCATTGTTGGAGCTTCCCCGCACCCTGCGCATTAAAGAAGCGACCCTCCCACGCAACACCGCGTAGAAGTCGCTAGTATGAGCCTGCGCGAACATGGTCGAGGCGCTGCAGTAACGTGGAAGCCCCAACATCACCCTGAAAGCATTGCTGTACTGTACTCGGAGAGCGTTAAAAGCCCTCTGCGTATAATTGACCCACAGACTGCACGTGTACAAGTTCTGACAATAAGCTTTAAATAGAGTTATTTTTACGTCTGTACTGCAACGCGCGAATCTGCGGGCCAACATATTACATCGGACTGCTAAAGTTCTCCTTTCATAATGTAACACGCTTTTATTTATAAAAAAAAATTTTTCTCATTATCAGGTTTAAATTATTTTTAACTTTTTAGTTCTTTTTTTAAAGTTTTTCTTTATTTTATATTTTTTTAATCTATGATTTTTTTTAAATCTTTATTTTCAATAAAACCGTTGATCTTTAAAAAAATTATACAAATTTTTTTATTTTCAAGTTTTTAGTTTTTCATTTTCCATTTTATTTTCATAAAGAACTATTCTACTAATCAAGCCATTTCATGTTTACTCACCCTCATACCAGTCAGCCCTCGGCACGTGCTCACCTTGGCATTGGGCCATCCATCTAATCCATCTAATCAAATATAATCCACATTAATAACAAACGGAACGAACGAACTTATTTTTCCGATCGAGTTCCTATGCCCATCTTTCAGCTCCATCATCAGACCCTAGTTACCATCTAGCACCAAAGTACTCGTCAAGACGAATCATATGAGCCCAAACTCGATGGGGATGTGTCGTTTAATTACCGAGTTCTTATGGCCATCTTCCAGCTCCATCATCAGACCCTGGTTACCATCTAGCACTAAAGTACTCGTCAAGACGGATCAAACGAGCTCAAACTCGATGGGGTTGTGTCGTTTAATTACCGAGTTCCTATGGCCATCTTCCAGCTCCATCATCAGGCCCTGGTTACTATCTAGCACCAAAGTACTCGTCAAGACGGATTAAACGAGTCCAAACTCGATGGGGTTATGTCGCTTAACTACTGAGTTTCTATGGCCACCTTCCGGTTCCATCATCAAACCCTGGTTACCATCTAGCACCAAAGTACTCGTCAAGACGAATCACACGAGCCCAAATTCGATAGGGTTGTGTCTTTTAACTACCGAGTTCCTATGGCTACCTTCCGGTTCCATCATCAGATCAGATCCATTTCATAATAATTTTGCATTGTCGTCCGATTTACAATGCATGCAAAATTTCAGCTCAATCCGTCAACTGGAAATGGGTCAAATTTTAATTACTAGATTTGATCCAAATATATAAATATAGTAGTTTATGCAACTGTCATATAATGAAGAGCGCAGCGAGTTTCATAATAGTAACGAGTGTTTTAATACCCGTGTTATATGCAGTTGCATACACTACTTTATCTTCACTAATGCAATTAGTCAAACAACAAGAGTAAAAGCTGACAATAGTTTATTTATAATAATTGTTCAAATTTTGGATGGTACAATTTTGAAAGTTAATGTTAATTATTGATCCAGCAGCTGTAGCGGTCGCGGGGCAAGCAGTAGAGCTCGTAGACGGAGTTGGAATATTTATATATAACTTCTTTCGTCTTGTTTTCTATACTGTTCAAGATCATATTTGAGACTTGAATTTTATTCATTAAAGACTCATCAATGTAGCTTTCAGCCACAGTAGAAGACTTCCACCCCCCGTGTCGTTTCAGTGCGGTCAAATCACCACCGCTATCTATGAGAAGGGTCGCCGAGGTGCGCCGGAAGCAATGCCCCGTGTACAACGCTGGGTTAGGCAGATTCAAAAAACTTGCGATAGTTTTTCCCAGAGCACCAAATTTATTAATACCAGTTCTTTGATCGACGCACTTCCCCGATCTATAGCTCAAGAAAAAGGCAGGGTTTCGACAGGGGGTGTGTGTCGAAGTTCCATGTATTTTTTACATACGGCATAGCAGTTGCCCGTCACAACGAAAGAACGATCTATTTTCGTTTTTGTTTTCGAAACTTTCACCATGATTGTACTGTCGTCTATGTTAGAGACTTCATCGAACTGGATGTTGTATAGCTCTTGCCTTCGGCATGCTCCCATTATGCCGAAGATTAGTGCAACCTGTAACAATAAACGATATAATAAGCTTGAGGTACATAGCCAAGGCAAAAACTATGATTTATGAAGTAGTAAAGTGTAGGTACTGTAACGAACTGAAGTTTGATAGCCTTTCTATTATTTATACTAAATTGTATGAAAACACATTATTAATTTAATTCGTATTCTCTAATAAATTATATTTACTTAATTATTAATATAGAAAAGAGTTTAATACTGCTTGGTAAAAATCTCATTATATTTTGGAATTCTATTAGTTAAACCTCTTTACATTAAAAGAGAAAATGAATTTTGAAAGTCTGTCAGAAAAATATGATTTTGACTTAGTCAGAGGAAAATGGTGAAGGAGAAAAGTTGTAAAAAATTACGTGAAAATTAGAAGGAAGTGATAGGGATTTTTAAAACAATAAGTGAATAGAAAAGGAACATGTTTGCTGGATGGAGGATTGTAGGTCTTCTTATGGCTCCTTAAGTGTCTTTTATGGTTTAATGGATCACTGAAGGGTTCCTAAAGCCTTTATATTTATGAATGATTAATTTAATAGTTAATTTTAGAACTTAATAAGTATTTCAAGTTGAGTTTAATAACCCTTGACAAAGGGTTATTAAACTCTCATCATTAATAGATTCTATTTATATAATATTTTAAGTGGAAGGAAGAAGCTTTGACATGGACAGTTAAAATAAATGAAGAAGAATCAGAATTTCATATCCCAGGAACTAGTATTATATTTAGTAGTTTTGTTGTGTGTCTTTGTTTCTGTTTGTCTCTTTAGGTTCAATTAATCAAATGAAATGATTGGAGACCAATTTAAATAAAATCTAATACCAAGGAACAATAAATAATAAAAGATTACATGGTAAGGACAATAGTATTCATTTGGTTTAATAAATACTTTCTATTCGGGTTCCCTAATGACCTTTTCCTTTATCAACTTTAATACCCGAACCTTGAACAAATCTTAATTACTTTATTTTGTACGGGACACACTCTTCGAGTCTACGTGGAACTTTATGTGTGCTACGGGTTTGCTGAGTGACAAGGTCTGCTATTCATCAACGACTCTACGAGCAGGAGACTTCGGGGTTGCTGACGTCTGGAGACTGGTGTAAACATGAGTCAGGATTTGCCGGTACAATTTTATTATTTATAATCAGGGTGTCTTTTGGAGTTACATTTATTGGGAGGATTTCTCAATATTTGTTAACTTTCAAACATTAATCTAGGTAAGTGTAATGATTATCGCTCTATTTAAAGGACGGTCATTTCTCATTTATCTCAATTATTAATAATAAAGATTACATTTTATTATAAAAATTATGACATTTCTTGAATATAAAAAAAAGGGAGATTTGAAGTTTAATGTCAACTTTCAACTATTTTAAAATAAAGTCTTAATGTTCTTATTGAATATTATTTGACATTGGAATAAAAAAATAAATAAACAAAACAAAATTGATAGGTTTTGATCACTTAAGTGGTGGTAGCTGAAGAGTAAGGAGCTCTGGAATTTTGGAATTGAACAACTGTGAGTTAAACAATTATAATTGATAATATAACTATTTCTAATAATACCTTTACAAATAATAAATAAATTATTTTAATTATGTAAATTCAAACAATACTTTAAATTCTATTCTTGTTAAACAAAAGTAATACTTTTAATTTGAAATCTTTCTTTAATATTATTCTAAGATTTATTCTTTTCTTTTAATCTTTTGAAATTCAAATAACGTAGTTTAGAAACCTAACTATTCAATCATGTTGAACCTTTTACCTTTCTTCTGATTATTCTTTTAATTTAAACTCTAACTAGATTAATATATTATATTATACTTTCCTTAAAGAAATCTTTTAATTACATAATTAGTCAGTTGAATTCATTTCATAAATCTGACGCTATCTTCTTCACATCCGCTTACCATTTAATGATGAAATAATGCTTTTGGTGAATAGGTTACAATCTACATACCCAAATCTATCTAATAAACGTAATCACCAAACAGCTCGCGTAAATCCAACAGAAATTAGAAATCTTATTAATACAAATTTAGGGATTTATCTTGTTTGAGAATATTTACAACTTAATAATTCAAAGAGTAATTATTTTCCAAAGGAAGTATGTAAACAGTATAAGTTTTCATAATCACAATTCCATTTAACAATTTATACTGACAACTTCCGAGGTTTAGAGACCTATGGGCTCAGGTATGGTTGAATCCGTGTAGGCACAAATGCACGTCAGTGGGGTCTACTGGGTAGTGCGCGGTGATAGGTGGTTCGATTCCCCTTTGGCTTGCTTCAAGCAAGGCAATAGCTTAATGGTAGAGCCCCGACACATGCTGGTAGATTACCCGCTGTTCGAACCAACCATACAGTGTTCATTTCATTCCTCAAAAGCCTCTCGCGTTCTTTCATAGGATTAGAAATAGGAAAAGTATGAAAAGATAAATGTTTGTAATGTCCCCTTTATATTATTTCATTTGTTTATCTTTTGCTTTGTTGGTTCATCTCCAGGAGAGCTCCAGAATTATATATGTGGACCTTTCATTGCATCAGCCACTATATTTCTGGATGCTGTGTTGTCGTCTTTCGGGGCAGACGGGGCGGGACTCTACAGGGTCACGCTGGCACCACTCTGTATAAATGAAGTTACTAAGTAAAAGATATTCAAAGTCTTTTGTTATCGTTCTTTCCTTTCGCGTTAAATGTCTAACTTCATGATGATGGTTTGAGAGATAGAATTAGAATAGGGCCAGGTTTGTTTGGGTCCTGTGGGCCTGGTCGGGTGTTTGACCTAGAGGCAGCAGGATAGGTGCGTCCAAGGGAGGTCAGGAGGGGGCGCTTAGTTTAAATTCATTCTAGAGTTTGTCTGCCTAATAAAGATCTTGAGTTACTTATTTATAAAAAAATTACACAACGTAGAATGGTCCTACCCTAGACTTCACATGCCAAAAACAAAGACTATCTTTGTTTTCCTAAATACAATTATCCTTTAATTGATCAAAAGATGAGTTTCGTCACAATGGTGCCGTGACCAGGATGAGTTATAATTATTATTCTTATCCTTGTGGTCCCGACTTGAGATCGTTACAGTACCTACTACCTAATTTATACACAAAGCGCTTAAACGGAGTGTCTAGATAACTTGCGTGTGTAGTACGTAAGTACTAGGTAGATTAAATAACAGAACTAAAATACACTTACTTTTTCAAAAAGATACAAAATATCTGGTGAATCTTTCAGGAACATCTTTATTTGACCTGATGTAAACGTCAAGGACTTTTTTCCTTGTGTCCTTCTGAACTGCGTTTCAGGAACGCTATGACTTTTGAATACTTCGTGATATCAATATTGTTGTAGATACTCAGTGTGGACTTGAGCATAGAATATTTAGCCCACATAGAAGATGGCTTGAATTTGTCGGAGAGGTCTTTGAGATACACAAGAATGACATTTTCAGAAAATGATGTAGTTTTCTTTTCGATCTTCCATGCCAAAAAGTTATTATATTCTTTTTCATATAATTTTCTAGATTTTTCTGGCAAAAGATTGTGGGTCTAGAATATCCGGAGGCGTACAAATATCATCGTCGCTGTCCATTTTTAACTTTTAATTTGTATTTTAAAAACAAAACACATTGCGAAACATTAAATTCACGCGTACGTGTATTGTCACAGTGAACTTGCCGCCATTAAAATCTAACCAATGAGAGCGCAGCTGCGCGCGCAGGGCCAATCAGGAGCGAGCGCGCGCTGTTCTTTTTTTATTTAATTGGCACAAGATCTTACCAAAGAGTATTGTGTATGTAAGTTTAGTAGTTTCGACGAAGTTTTCACGTATAACCCAACTGTTTTCAAAAGCCAGCCTAATATCAAAATTTTATACAACTTGTATGAGGATTTTGACATAAGGCTCGCCAGGTTAATTGGTCGCGTTTTATTGATGTTATAATGAGATTTTACGATATCGATGTAGATATTATACCATCATGTGAAATTGCTTAAATTGAGTGTTTTGTTGTCTGCGCTATAACAGTAGTAATTATAAGTCAAGTATTGGAAACATAAGTAGAATGTTACAACATTAGTGTAGATAAAACACATAACTAAACAGGCCAAGATAAATAAAACCGTTTAAAAACATTGTAACAACAACCAATATATTACTTAATTAGCATGGCATTATAAAGGCCTTAGCTTAGCCTTAGACCTTGTTGCTTTTCGTCGATTCGAAAGAAAACTCCTTCCACCCCTTCAACCAAAAAGTTATGCTAGATACTACAAAACTTCGCTGTCATTAGCAACGAGTAAACAAGTCTTCCGATTGTAATTAGCGATTCAATCTAGCGGAATATCCGAGCAAGCCGAAAGCAGAGCACATAAATTGTTTCAGCGCGCCTTGTCGCCGACCGAACCGAACCTCTGAATGGATTCCTTCACTAATCAGCGGCAACTCCGGACCGCCACGCTCAACTCTTAACACGTCTAATTGGAAACAGGATCACTGGGACGTTTCGGTTTTAATGAGCACTGCTTAAACGATCAGCGGTTCGGCGAGCACCTTTTGTGGGTATCACTTATATCTCACTTGTGAAAGTTATTATTCGGAAAATATAATTGAATTTTTTTAACTTTACATACTGATGTGATTTTTAATTACGATTTGAAGTTTATTGTATAATCTAAGACATATTTGCATGCTAATGGCCAAATATGCAGAATTTATATTTATTGTAATTAACATCTATAGTGTACCTTATTCAAGCACAATACCAGATGGGTAATGTAACTGTAATATTCAGGCATTTGTCCAAATATAGAGGCATTTGTTCAGCAGTAGGACAATTTTTATAAGCTAAACACAATTTGTGATTTAGCACAGATGTTAAGTGATATCACCTGATGATAAGGCTAATGATGGAAGCGCACTTCACCCGGAAACCTCAACCACTGAGGCACTGGCTATCTTAGCTCTAGATGCCGGAACACAAATATGCTACAATTATTGCTACAAACATTAAAACAACAACCCCACCCCGTATAAAACTAACACAAATGTTGTATTAATTATTTATTTTTTTTGTAAATTATTCACCGAAGATCCCATTAAACAGTACCATAATTTCCACATCACGGAGTTCAAACAAGCAGCCGCCCTATTTTAAACATATTTCGGAGTCTCCGTTGACAACGGGGGCTCCCGCTCTGTTCAAAACAATTTATGCATTCATTCCGTTAATTAAATTATACGGGCGACTTTCCCACGAGAATCTTTAAATGTCCCACTCATAAGATCGAGAGGCATAAATTAACTACGCCATTTATTTTGTTATGCTGGGCCACGCGTTTCTAATTATTCAGGCTTCACTGCCGAGGGCATGCGATGCAGTGTGACTTTTATTAAGAAGTTGGGTAGGTAGGTGTCAACTGTTAGCTAATTGTTTTAATAGTTGTAGGATACAATAATACAATATCGCCGGTGAGTTATCAAATAAAATTTTACTGATTTACAAGATAAAATTTTACTAGAAAAAAAATCAACCAGCCTCAGAAAGCACGAGTGGCAATCGCTTCCTGAGGCTGGTTGATTTTTATCTTGTAACTATACAGGGTGGAAAAAAAAAGACCGTGGTTTGAGGAAAGGTACTCTTAATATTGATGATAGCAAATTTTACTGAAAGGAAACATTCATTTATTTTCAAAAATAATTAAAACTGCATTTAAAGATTTTTGAAAAATCATAAGTTAAGTAAACTATTTTCTTTAGATAATGAGTATAAAGCTTTACAATAATAAAAAAATCTTGGTCTTTTTTTAATTTAAGATAGGTACTATGTTGTTTAAAAGGAATTGATCCTTACGAATGATTCTTTCAGTTGGTATCATAAAATACAGGATTTTTTTTGCCATTTCATCGGTTCGATTCCCGGCTCATGCAGGTGATTTTTTTTAAATCTTTAAATGCAGTTTTAATTATTTTTGAAAATAAAGGAATGTTTCCTTAGAGTAAAATTTGCCATTATCAATATTAAGGATACTTTTCCTCCAACCACGGTCTTTTTTTTCCACTCTGTATATAGCATTGTGAATGCATAAATTCAAAATAATATAAATAACTGATTTATTTGGTTTTAAGTATTTTACTTACCATGTCGTTTTTAAAAGTAACTAATTCTACTCCTTCTTTTTCTCCTGACCAGAAAGCTTCAGCAGTTCTCTGGTAAGCCTCGATCCAATGCAATCTAGAAATCTAGTCAACGCTACAATTGTTGAAGTTTTATTAAACAAAACAAAATAACGTGTCATAGTAATTATATTATTTTATTTTCTATAATTATAGTATTCTTATAATATACTAGTGGCCGCTCGCGGTTTCACCTGCGTAGTTCCCGTTCCCGTGGGAATATCGGGATAAAAAGTGTCCTATGTGTTATTCCCGTAATTTCATCCAAATCCATTCAATAGTTTTTACGTTAAAGAGTAACAAACATCCAAACAAACTTTCGCGTTTATAATATTAATAGGATTTATCGTACGATAGTTTTAAAGTGTCTTTATTTAAGTGTTTGCAACTACCTCTAGTTGTGGGTTATCCAGAACATAAATAAACAATAACACTTTTAACAAAGCTTCGTAATTTAATGAAGTTAGGACGGCGGTATATAAATTTGCGGTAAATAAAATAACTAAATTAGGTCATGTTTTGATCACGATAAGTATTTACAAAATGGAAATTTCTATAAACAAATATTGTAACTTATCTCAATTTACTGTAAACCTTACAAAAGTTTTGTTTCAGTAAGAACAACCTTTTGTCTGCTTCGAACTTGTAACGATCTTATTACAAAGTTGCTAAGAATAAATAACCTCTTTGTGATATTAGAACATAAAAGGTTCTCATTCCGGTCCTAGTTATTTTTCCATGAATGATTAGCCTATAAATACTGACCCACTACTGAGCAAAGGCCTCCATTATCATTGAGATCAAGTCATCGCTACAACTGACTATTCGCTCAATCACTACGCTTGCCAAATTCTGGTTGGTGATTACTAGCCCGGCCTACGGTAAACATAGAAATAGCAGGAGACGCGCGTTACCCCACCTGGGAATTGAACCCAAAACCTCTAGACATCTGTCTGAGCGGTTTGCCACTCGGCCAACAAGGTCTAAATTGTAGTATTTAACAATGTTAAATTTAAAGCACGTTCAAAGACAAGAAAATTAAACAATTCAGGTTTATTAATACACGTATATACATGTATACATTGACACAAATATTAACTTTCAAAATCAAATGCTGTTCGCTTGAGTCGCTAAAACTCAAGAATGGCTGGACCGATTTGGCTAATTTTAAACGGTAAGAAACATAAATAAAAAGTAACGGAAAGACATAATAGCGATAGTTTATTAAATTATTTTTTTCATTTCTTTTATCACAATAAACAAAAGTTTGACTTATTGATTAGCGGCCAATCACTGTAGCTACTATTGCTAAGCTAGATTTCTAAAGAAATCTGTAAATTCAGCAATGAGTGCTTTTTATTCAATGTAGTGTTGATTTGGTAAAGGTTATAAATTTTTCGGTAAATCCTACTTTTTATAGAGTAGTAACTAAGCACACACTAAACCATACTGACCACATTCTTACTGATAAATAAATTTATTATTTTACCACACGCAACAATACAAATACATTATTTATAGACTGGCCGAACGTAGTCGTCGTGCCATGTGCCTGATAATATCAAAAGCGACCTACGAACGCTACGGATCGTAGACGGTTGTGTACGCTCAAAATAAATCGTAGTCTCGTAATATCTCTCGTAGTAGAAGCATTGTGCTTCACTGTACGGTGTTCGTAGTCCATTCTTTTGATGGCTACGAAACGTTAACGAAAACGAAATGTTTATTTTATTTTATTTAGGGGAGAGGGGACTAATTGCGGACACCTAAGGAAATTTCTCAGTAAAAGATAAAGTATTAAATCAAATCAGTCTTTCTTTACTAATTATTAAACTTTGGTTCCTACCATACAAAATCAACATATATAATTATTAAAAACGATTCAACTTATATATGGTTTTATGAAAAAACAAAACCCGTGCTGTCCGTATTTACCCGACGTCTACCGGGTAAATCCGGACAGCATTTGGGGTAATTGCGAATGCCCTGGGGTAATTCATTCTTAAATTTAGCAACAAAAAAAAGAGTTAGGTAATAACAGCGATAGGTTATTATTTCAAATTTTCATAAGTGATTACTATATTAACATGTTAGTTACATGCAGATTGCATACAGATTTTACCTCAGGTAAATATCATAGCGTATACACGCTACAACAACTTAACAAAAATTATAAGAAAGCACTTGAAAATGAAGAATCGATCTTAACTTGAAACACGCGCGTGGCCTCTCACGGTGGCAGCTACTAAAGATGGTGGACTCGACCGCGCTAAGCGCTAATAGAGTTGCGGGGCGCAGGGTTCACTATAGTAGCCAGTACAGCGGTGTCCGCATTTACCCGCTGTCCGTAATTACCCTACTCTCCCTATATTTAAGTAACAAAATTTTTTTTAACACAGTTGCTTAATATAAAATTTGCACATTGTGAGCAGGAAAAATATTTTCGTTTTAGATTATTATAAATTGATTTCAAAACAAAGAAATACTGACTCTAGATGTTGCCAACATCATCTCTAATTATACTTCTACACTTACTATATAATATTTCGTGTATAATCATTACAAGCTCTATTCAAAAACGTATTTGCACACTGAATAAATTGTTATTTCCAGTGATTTTTCAATGACGCGCGGCGACACGCGGCATTTTCTCTGTAAAGTGCTCGACAGTTGTACGTTTTCTTCGACGACGCCGAAGAGGATAATTACAATAATTTAGTTACGTAAAAGGTGTTCTTTATAAGAAATAACGCGAACTATTTTTATATTTAATGTAATTTCAAAGGGATTAGGCGACAAGGTAAGTATCCTTCGCCTGTGACTCCGTTCTCGTAAACTTTTGTTTCTGTCTAGTTCAACATCATCAATTCTACAATGTCTTTTTTAATGTACCGCATGATTTATTTTACCGTCGCGCGTCGGAATGGAAATAAGATCTGATGGGTAAATGGAGTAAAGTTCTACGGCGAAGTTAACTTTTTAATTTAATTAAAAATTTATAGAGTCGGTCTATATTTACACGCACACCTGGGTTTTATGTTATTTGAATTAGCTATAAATAATTAATAAAAAGTTAAATGATAATTGATTTTATGAATTAATTCTATTTTAATTTTAAAGTTTCTGACTAAATTTTGATTTTAAGAAATATTGACTAGAAATCTGTCTTTAATCTTGCTGACTGTAGTTAATTCTTTTCAAATTCTGTTTATGCCAATTCTAATATCTTTGAAAACCATGGACAGGTTGGTGGTAGGGATTGTTTATTTGCCTGGCTAGCCAGTACCATTTTACCTAAATATGTCACCATCATCAATGTTTGTAGCATTCATGTGTTCCGGCAGCGAGAGATAAAATAGCCTGTGTCTCAGTAGTTGAGAATTCCGGGTAAAGTGCGCTTCCACATTCGGCCTTATCATCACTTACTTTCGAGCTTGCGCAGTCTCTTCTTTTGCCTATCTTGGACTACGCTGACGTCTCTGCCATTGACCTCAATGAGGATCTACTGGACAAGCTACAGCGTCTACAGAATTTTTGCATTAGGTTCATATTTGGCCTGCGTAAGTTCGATCATGTGTCTGATTTTAGGACTAAACTGGGATGGCTTTCTATCAGATTGCGACGTGAGGAGCATGTTCTTACGCTTTTGTTCAACGTGCTGTATGACCCTCGTACCCCTCCCTACCTTAAGGAGCGTTTCTGATTCCTAGGTATGGATCACAATCGCGTGCTTAGGTCCGGGGCTGATAACCTGCTGAAATATCCCTTGACTTGTTCAGAGTACTTTAGAGATTCTTTTACAGTTAAGGCTACCAGCCTTTGGAATAACCTTCCGCCTGATGTTCGTCACTCCAAGTCACTTGCTACATTTAAGATTAAACTTCATTCTTTTCCTTTAGCTAGGTCTTAGTCTGCAACAACTGTATCGTATGTATATGTAGTTTATTATAACAATATATATTAGTAGGTATTATGTATATATCTTATTACCTATTTTATTAATATTTTTTTTGTTGAATTTTTGCTAGTATCGCTTTAAGCGATAAGACCGCCTTTGCCTACTATTATTTTAAAATTTTCTGTTATTTGTTTTGTGTATATTTGTGTAAGCAATAAAGTGTTTATCTATCTATCTATCACATAACATCTGGTGATATGAAGCCATCTCAAATTTCAACTCAGTATATAACAAAAATACAGCGAAATAAACAGGACTCTTACATACTTCTTTCTAGACTTCTTTCTTTTTAAATAAAAAAGTATTTCATTCGATTCTCCTGGACTATTCATTGTCCTGGCAACGCAACAATCGTCACCTGGCGCACAAAGAAATCGCTTTTTGTGTTATGCGGCAATTAATCATCTGGTCGTTCTTGGGAAATTTTCTCGCGAAATCGGATGGGCAATTTCATTTATTCTCCAGTATCTATTCATTTGAGCTCCATAAACTAGATGTATTGTGAGAATGTTCCCTTTAATGCTTTATTTTGATTAATTTATTTTGATTTCCTCTTGTTTTCCGATTAATTCGGCAAACAAGCGGGTCCTGCCAGTGTTTAGACGCTTGGAGCACAGTAATTAGCCTTGATACTGACCCACCGCTAGACTAATGCCTCCATTATTGAAATCAAGTCGTTGTTACAATTAATGAGTATCTTGCCAAATGTGGGAAAAGTCCGACACATTCTTTGTTCGATCTGGAAATTGAACCTTAGACCTGCGTAAACCAATCCAAGCGCTTTACCACTCGCCCGCTTGCAACACTATTGGTGTAACACACATATTATTATCGTTACACTGATAGGATTTTGGACTTCATCAAAAAACATTAAAAATAATAAAATTATGTACGTTCCAAATGGTTTTTTCTAATTTATGTCGTGTCAAAATATGAGTTTACTTAGATATCATGAATAAAACAAAAAGGAATAACCTGTAGTACAATTTTCTGGCAGGTAATTAATATTGAGTGCCACATAGAGTACCAAACAATTTAGGCATACGGACGGATTAAGGTGCGTTCTGCCTAACATGCCTTAACACGGATAAAAGATTATGTTTGAAGCATCAAGTAAAATAAACAGTTTATAGTATATTTGAATTGCATTTATTTATAATATGAAAACAGTGTTTATCATAATTATTATCATCATCATCATCAGCTTATATTATTATTAGTCCACAGCAGGACTTAGGTCCTACAAGTGCACGCTACTATACTACTAAGTCTCCGCGGCTTTTCTCATCTAGCTCTTACGAGCCTCCTTGCGAAAATCTCCATCTAGTCCGTCGTCCGACTAATTGAAGATTTTAGCAAGGAGGCTCGAGTTTCTTCTTTTATTTTCTTCATTACGTTTGCCGAAATGCGAATAGTAACACTGCAAAATTACCGTATTACCTTGTGGCTGTACAGCGCCATATTTTCAAATGATTTAAACCGGCTTAAGGTAATTGCGTGATTCACACATATAAAAACGAGTTTTATACCGCGGGCAGACTGCGGTCGAACTCTCGTACGCAACATAAACCTTTAAAGACCTCAGGTGTAAGCAACAAGAAGCATTTTGGCTTGCCCATGCCGTGTAGGTACGACTTGTTGCTCAACATAATTTATAAAAGTTGGACGGGTTTACGTATTTGTCTAAAATTAACTGGGCTTCTCAAATTCATGTGATGGCGGCCTCTAAGTGGATAGAGGCTCGCTGTAAGTTATTTTGGAGCGTGTTTAACAAACGTCATGTTGTAAAAAAACGTGCCTGTTTTTACCATCTTCGGTAATTAATTACGGACCTTGCTATAAAACAACGACGAGGGATAACCCTCGTATCTCCTACATCTCGTTGTTTAAATCGTTTTTAGAAAGACCTTTTTTTCAAATACTTCTACTTTTTCAATACCTCATTTATTTTCCTTTTGTTTATAAATCATTTGGAGGAAGCGAACAACAATTCGATTAGTTTATGATTAAATAGCCAACAGGTTTTCATTATAGAAAACTTAAGTTCAAATATAAGTTTTAATGTAGTGTTATGACATGATAATTCATAGAAAATTATATATATACTGGCCTGCAAAATTAAGTATCACACTTTTAAAATTGCAATAACTTTTTAAGTACACAAGATATACTTTCGAAACAAAAAGGAAAATGTTACTAATGTATAATTTACTTTAGTTTTAAAGAAAGCTGATAAAAATTGCTGCAAAACGTTTTTTATTTAAAAATCTCTAACTTCTATAGTTTAGAAAATAAATAAATATTAAAAGTGTAGTACTTATTTTTGCAGGCCAGTGTAGTTACATGCCTCAACATGGGAGCCTTTTGTTCTTCAACTCATCTGGTAATCAGTGATGATAAGGCCAACACATGGCCACACAAGGCCACACAAGGCCAAATAAATGGAGGACTGACACATGGAGGATATTTTTAAGTGTTGAAAACAACAACGCTACTGACATTGTTGTTAAGTTGACAGACTTAAATTATATAAATTTTTAAACTTTCGCGTTCCATAACTAAACAAATTTAAACGGGGATTAACGCAAACTAATTAGTAAAAAAAGTATCATACCTCATGCCAAACAAAGCGGACTATACATGAGCGGGTCAAAGAACATATCGCAACTATAAAGAACAGGCAGTCTAATAAATCAGCGATTGCAGAACATCTACTTGAAAGAGGCACAAATCACTGGATTGAATTTTACCGTACGCAAGTCCTCTCCACAGATCGCCACTTTTATTCAAGAGTAGTGCGTGAAGCGATTGAAATAAAGAAGCAGCCTAATAATTTCAATCGGGAAGACGGCCATAAAATATCTTCTGCGTGGAATCCAGTATTTGCAAAAAGACATCCTCGTTTTTCTTCGCAGTCGGTAAACAACCAGAATAAAACTTGTATACGTAATAGGGACACCGTTAGTGTTGTGTGCGGCGGTAGGTGGCAAAATAATGTGAAGGTGGATGAAGACTTTGCCGCGCAAACGGAGGCGCAACATCGCGACAGCAGTCCACCCGTGACCACGGCCGTTGTAACTCGGTCGAAACGTCGGGTATAAAGAAGGTATGATACCTTTTTTACTAATTAGTTTGCGTTAATCCCCGTTTAAATTTGTTTAGACTTAGATTAGATGTTGTAGCTGAAACAATTCTTACCACCAACCAAACCTCAGCGTCTAGGAGCAGCCGTCTATCAGAAGGCTACAAAGGCGGTAAAATTGGTCGTCGTGAACTGAAAAAACAGTTTCCATAACACCTACCAAGTAATCTCTACATCACTTGGATATCTGTACCTATAAGAAACTTTAATCAGAATCAATATTAATGTCTTTCCCAGCAGCCTTTGTACAGACTATTCATTGTTCTTCTTGGTTTTTGTTTTTCTCTTAGCCGCCATCGACGCAGCCACATTACATGAACTCCGGACTAGACCTCGGAAACTTGAACTCAACTCGACATTTCTTTGTACTACAGGGAAAAGCTACTATGTTATTAAAAAACTTTAATTAACTCTGTTTGTCTTTCGCTTTATTGTGTCCAGCTTTGAAAATTTTGTTCTATGTTGTCTCCTAGTACCTACACCTAAATTCAATTAATGTATAAGTAAGGGTTATAAAACACGCTTTTTTCAGGAGTTGTGTTGATATAACATTTAATATTTTAACTGTTTAATTAAAACGTTTCCATAGTAAATAGCTATGCTTTAAACTAAGCATACGACACTAATGTATTTTTATTATTTTTGCTAAGAGCTAAATTACCTTTCTCAATATTTTATCGTTTTCGAATTAGTGTTTGTTAGTGTAAGAAATGTTTATGTTTATAACCGGCTTTGTACCAGGTGATACAGGAAAAAGCAGAAGCGTAATGTTAAAGAGACACAACAATATAAAAGCACTATAAAAGAGTTGCTAGTGGGCTACAAATGTTTACCCACCAAGTAATAAATATTCATCCATAGTTTTATCTACATTGTACTGTACATAGAGTTGCTAAGAAGAAGAATTATTGAATTCTTAATGCTATGCCGAAGTTTTTAAGCTTTTTAAGCCTTCAATAAGTTGGACCGGCGATTTGGTGAAGGTCGCGGGTAGCCGCTAGATGCGAGCAGCGCAAAACCGATCGTTGTGGAGATCCTTAGGGGAGGCCTTTATCCAGCAGAGAACGTCCTTTGGCTGAGATGATAATGATAAAGTTTAGTATAGTTAAACTTTTGAAATTAGTTATTAAAATGTCTTTGTTTTGTTTATATAATTTTTTAATGCAAATTTTGTTGCGAACAAATTACAAAAACACAAATGTTGAAAAAATTTCCACGAGCAGGAGCAATTTGAACCTGCACCCTTCTGACATACCGGGTCAGGTGCTCTCGCAATTGAGCTATCGTGGTATTAGTTATTAAACTACAATTTGTAATGATTCTTAAACAGGGCGAAAATCAACATGGGATTCTATCTCTTAAGACCTCCCATTCTTTTGCTCCATCCTACTGGCCAGTAAGTTTTTTTCTTTCAGTCATAACCACCACGCCATTATAAAAATCGTTTTCTTTATCTACCACAGTCATTCATCATTCATTAATTTGTTTTTTAGTTTACCCCTCTTTTATAATATAGCTTGCTAAAGCGTTCTTAGATATAATGTTTTTAAAATAGTAAAAAAAATAATAGAATAGTAGCAAAAAATATAAACAAATATAATAAAAGGACTTATTTCGACGAATTTTAATCCTATATTAGGATATAGGATACTTTTATCCCGGTAACAGGTTCCTGTGGGATTGTATATATAACTAGGAGTCTTCGCGAACGATGTCGCGGGCGACAACTAGTTATATATATAACCATAATCATAAGATTTACGACGCTATAAAGGGTTTTTCCACACAGGGTCAAACCAAACTTCAAAATGAAATAGTAAATTCGTCGAAATAAGTCCTTTTATTATATTTGTTTATATTTTTTGCTACTATTCTATTATTTTTTTTACTATTTTAAAAACATTATATAGTCCGGGTCATGGTCTGTCTATGTGCAAAGTTTCATCCAAAACCGTTCAGCCATTTTCACGTGATGCGCGGTCAAATAAACAGACAAACAGATAAACAGATAAACAGACAAACAGACAAACAGACAAACAAACAAAAATTCTAAAAACTGTTGGAACGTGTTCTGTTATCGATTTTAAATATCCCCAGCCAACTTTTTTTCGAATATCTTCCATGTACAGACTTTCGACCCTCTTTAGCTTTATTATAGCTTACATAGATTTACGAAAATTTTGTTACGGAAAAATTATAATAAGAAAAAAGTAAGTATTTAAAAATCCACGAGTGGGATTTGAACCACGATAGCGTAAAGGTAGTGCACCTAACCCGGTATTTCATGGGGTGCGGGTTCAAAACCCGCTTTTGGAAATTGTTTGAGAATTACTTTAACTATTATTTTCTTCCTAATTAGCTCACACTTTCGAAAGCTCTTATACGTGCTTTTATTTGACATTATTGAAATTACCCATTAATATCACAAAATATATATTTAAATATATCGTCATCATAATCATCAGCTATATACTCGTATATATGTATATAGCTGATGATTATAATGACGATGATGATCACAAAAAAATAACAAGCAATATTTAGAACGATAGCTGATAGCCTGGCTGAAAGGTGTTCAGAAAACTGTTTTATCCCCCTGCCCCCCTGCGTAGTCCGCGCTTGGAGGCGAGCATTTTCCCCTGCAACTTGGTTAACTCGTCCTCGACGAGACACTATCTCCGCACAACACCGATACTTACTTCCCTATTCATGCCGTAGACGGTGCTTTTAGGCTGTAAAATACACATACGACAAATTTTCCCCCGCTTTGAAAGAAAAATTTGTGACGAGCAAAACAATCGGACGCTTTATGTTTCTTAGTTTGCTTTTACATAGTTTGCAAACTTAAACGTGATATTTAACCAAATATCACATATATATCATTATATATTATTTATATTTCCTATTTGTAAGGAAGGAAATATATTGAAAATTGTTAATGTAGAACTTCAAAAGATCATCTGTCTGTCTAATAATGTTCATCCAGATACTTTAGTGGTCCTAGATACTAGTCATATTTTTATAAAAACGTACGCACGTGCAACGTAATTATTTACTATAAAATATTTTAACTGTTACAACTTAATTCATCAATCTCGTTTTTCATTATCGTACTATATTAAACAATACTAGCGGATGTAATTTGACCATATTTTTTCAAGGACTATAGAAGGAAAACTACCCCTATTTTCAAGAACGTCATTCTGCATGTAAATTCTTGAAAAATATTTTAACAGACCTTTCCTCATACTTTTACATGTTTGCATTATTTTTTACAGAGTCTGCAGAAAAAAAACACACTGGTTATTATTGCACTATAAAATGTCAAGACTATACCAAACTCAATCAAATATAATGTGATAATATAATCTACTTAATTAATTACAATATTGCAAAAAAAAACAAAAAACCTACACGTTGCTTAACTTGTCCGCCAGTGTAAAGTTTATTGTCTGCATCCCTCGCGACACTCACACATGAATTCGGAGATAGACAAAGAGTGCGCGATGAAAGAGCCCCACCCATCGCCACCGCTCGAGTTCGGTGCTGTGTGCTCAGCGATAACAGGAACTTGTCCTGTAACAAGGAATAACCGGTCTAAAGGCTGATGCGAACTACTAAGTTGTGTATGGCAGGTGACTTCCAACAAGATGGTAATTGCCTTGGCGTAGCTCAACTTACGTGTATTGTGCGGTAATTTGCTCAGGTAACGTCTGAGAGGCTCTCGTGCGAGTTTCGCTCGTGTGACATCTTAGTGATGGTAATTGTAATTGCTTTTCTGTATGAATTTTTGAGTGGTAAAGTGGTATTTTACCTCTATTGACATCTAACAAATATCATTCAGTTAATGTGTTAATATCTTAATAAATTGTAGCTATAGTTACAGCTACTTCAATCATATTTTTTTATACGTATATCAAATATGAGATAAAAAAAGGTAGGCCTTTTCTATAATTACAGGAAACTCACGCAAAGGAGATGGCTTAAATACCATATTTTTAAAAAAACCCAGTCACGGCGCAGAATACTTACAAACAAATTATAATTCGTAAAGTGTTGGTTTTTATCCAGGATCGTTACTGGAACCCTCTCTTTTTCCCAATTGTAGGTATAAGTAGTTATTTGTTCAATTACACGGAAAACCATCAGTTACATAATTATGCAGATTCACAAACTTAAACAATAGGTCCTCGCTGATAAACATCTGTATCCTTTGGCTTACAGAGTAAGAGTATGATAGTGTTGATTAATTTTGGAGAGTTGGATTCAGCCACGATAGCATAGGTGGTAGTGCACCTAACCCAGCATGTCATGGGGTGCGGGTTCCCTTTTTTCAAATCTGTATCATATTATATTATATCATCATCATCATCATATCATAATATCATAGACATCTTACATCGACTAAAAACTGCTTATGTTTTTTTATTGTATATTAAAGATACATTCTATTTGTTGATATTTATGTAGTATAGAGGTTAGACTCGTTCAGATCTCAGATTGTTGACCCCCATAAGCAAAAGTAAGTAAGGAGCCACTGTTCTCTCGAACGGTTCGCTTCCAGAAGAGCTTTATTCCTCGCACCATCAAACTGTGGAATGAGCTGCCATCCCAGGTTTTCCCATTGAGCCACGACCTGGACTCTTTTAAAAGGTGTGTAAAGAGGTTTTTCTCTGGTCGGCAACACAAAAGCAACACCTCTGACATTGCTGATGTCCATGGGCAGCGGTGACCGCTCACCATCAGGCGGCCCGCCTGCTCGTGCAGACCTTTAATATATAAAAAGTTAACTTTGTGCAAACATTTACTTTTATTACATTTACAAGTAGTGTAGTGTAGTGTTCACCAAAATATTTATTTCAATAAATAACTACTGATCTTCATGTAACTCCAAAAAATTAGAAACATGATGATTATTATAGTTATCAACTAAAGAATTACGGTTTCGCACTATAAATTAATTACATTTAGAGGAAGCAGCGTGCGCGGTCGTATTGATGTAGTGCGGTGTATTTGTAAAGGCTAGGTCTGGAAGTCATTTAACAAAATGACGGGCCCTTTTTATCTTAGTCGGGGTGCAATTTGTTGGTGGCTCTATATTCTACCACCGCAACCGACCGTTCCTATTTTGTATATCCCTTTTCTCTCAAATTAAATGGTACCGGTTATTTTGGCAACAGAAGTAGGTACGCGTTTTAAAAACTCCACGTTATACTTATAGCTTTTAGGTTGACTTTGTTCGTTAACTTAATTGCGCATTGAACTATGTTTCAACTAGATATTTGAAATAGATACCTAAATAAATGTTGAGAACTCTTGAGAAAAAAAAATCTAGAAATCAAATCTCAATAAAAGTTACAAATGCTGTATGGGCTAAATTCATTGTCGATTTGCTAAAAAGAAGCGTAGAGCGGTCGAAAACGTTTTGAAATAATTAGCTTTTTATAAAAAAATCTAGTTTATCTTGATTAATAGTAAGACTCGAGGAGAATACTTAGTATCTCCTAGATATTGTAAGATAATCAAACAGACTATAATTACCAATCAAGCTTCACATTGGTACAATGGATTATAAAACCATGTTAATTCTTACATTATATCATAGGACAATCACAGTTCCAAAAATTGGTTTACATCATGAAATTCGGATAACATCTGACACCGAAATAAATTCTCCTCTCTATAACTCAGTAAAAATACAGTTCGTTCAAAAGCTAATTTCGAAATAACTGGATGCAATACACAGCCGCTGCTTCAAACAACTTTTGCCCTTTAACTTCCGTTAATCCATGAAATTTTAACCACCTCATACAAAACTGCGAGCGGCACTGCCACCGCATCTAAAGTTTGTATGAAAATTTATTTTTGCGCACTTGCAATATCACACTGGTGGACTTTTTAGTCAGCGGTAGACAATTATGTAGTTATTCGTGTCAAAAAAAGAGAAACGAATAGATTGAATACTTTATTTTAATTTATATAAAAAAGAATTAAACGTGGTTTAACCTAAACTACTTATTACAGGTATTCAATCCAAGATCTAGTAGATCTAGTAGGTCTGTGTATTTTACGCATTCCTTATTATATCCGACGTTTCGACCGAAATGCACCGGCCCTGGTCTGACTGTGGGATACCTAATACTAAGTAGTCTTGGTACCTAACGCAAAAGCTAAGAAATGTTTCATCATTAGCATTATCATGTCTGACAGCCTGACTTTACCCACAGCTAGACGGAGGCCTCTTTTAATAGTACTTACGGTTCCAGGAATTTTAATTATTTTATCAATATTTCTTTTAGACTTTAAATCTTTAAAAAATGCTAATACTAGATTCCAGCTTATAGTCAACAAACAACTCCACCTACATCGGTGAAAGCCCGAAGTCGGGACTCGCAGTATAATTAATCAACAGAAAAATAAAAGCCGCATAAAACAAGATATACGACTTCCCCACTTTGCATATCAGGGGACTGCAAGAACTACGAGACGAGTTTTTATTAAGAAACCGGAGTAAATGCGAGCTGGATTTCAGGACGCTCTCTCTATAAATAATAGAGTCATAACAATGGTAATCTATAAATATATAATATAAAAAACCCTATGTTAGTAAAAGTATTTTAAATTTGAAAAAAAAAATTACTTAACCCTTTTTCGAATGTTAATATTTTCATATTTATGACACTAAAGCAATACTCAAATATCTCTCAAGCAGATACCTAAGACGAACCCACCATATTGATACCGTTGTACACCCACTAGGTAGGTAGGTATGTTATTATCAATTCTACCACAAGTAGTTTTAAAGTAAATTGTAAACATTAATAATTATTAAAAAATGGTAGGCGTTCAATATAATTATGATTTGCTGTAACTATTTCTGTAAAATAGTACTGATATATATTTAAAAGTGCCGATAAAATAGCTAGTTTATGACAAATTGTAAAAAGTGTTCGAGCTTAAACTCCTAAATAGGTTTAAAGCGATTCCTTGAAAAGCTCTTAAAGCCAAAGCGGCAAGCTACATGGAAAATATCATGAGATGTAAATTTAAGACTATCGATCGCGCTCACTGAGATTGATTCCGATAACATAAACACCAATGGGGGGATGAGACAGACACCGACAACGCCGTGCATCTTAATAACGACTTAACAACTTACCCATTTAATACCGAGCCAGCAAAAACAATAAAACAACTCAGTTCAACCTTTGTACGTGAATTATTCCGACATTATTATCTCTTGAACTCTTGTTGCTTTGTATTTTAAGTTTAAAAAAACAATTGCACACCTTATGACTGACCAAACAACTAGAAAGTACATTTCCGCTCGAATAATAATTGCATCAACGTTCTATTTCGATGTGTATCATTGCATAAGTCGTCTAAACATGCCGTCTTAAGGTTCAAGATGATCGTGTTTTTTGCTGGCGCAGAGATTGCTTCAATCTCGAGGATGGGCGGGTGCGCGAGTGGGGGATAGGGGTGCACTTCGTTTGTCGCGATATCGCTCATAAGCGCTTGCTATCTCGCCGCACCGCCTCCCTATTCACCCGAAATAGTACCTCAAGGAGTTCGGTAATGAGTTCCCTTGTAGACAGTTACTAGCTACCCACTAGTTTTAACGTCGCCATTTTTAAAAATTGGCTCCGCTTTATCTGATGCATGCGCCTCAGGAAAACGTTTCACGACACAGGGTAAGGTTGTCACTATTGGACCACTTAACTTTGAATTGACTGACATAACAGCTCAAATATGATGATTAGAAGAAACGTGATTTAACATTTTTATAAGATGTATTTGTTTTGTTTATATAATTTTTACCGCAAATTTGCGTTAAAAATTAAATAAACAAAACAAAAACATTTTATAAATAGCTTGCCTACTTCTTAACTGATCTTTAGTATTTGTAAAAATATTATAATCGGATGTTAATGACGGTAGTTGTTGACATTGAATAAGCGCCTTTGGCTTTAGAAGTAAAAAGTAAATAGTGTTGAATAATTTCGGCGGGCTGGTTAGAACCACGATAGCTCAATTGGGAGAGCACCTGACCCGGTATGTTAGAAGGATGCAGGTTCAAATCCTGCTCGTGGAAATTTTTTCAACATTTGTGTTTTTGTATTTTTGTAAGAATTACATACAAGAATTTACATGTATCGTTTCAGATTTTTTGACGTGACCGAAAAGAGAGAAAATAGAAAAAAGTAGCCTTGCCATGGTTTCTTTCTTTGGACCACTGTTTCTTTGATTCAACCAGTGAGTTGCTATCATTGGATTTAGGAAATTTCTTCCAGTGGTCCATTCAACGCAACTATAAGAATTCATACAAATGAAAGACTATATAATTATCAATTTTTAATTATTTATTTACTCAACGCTTAATTAAATAATGGCAACGCTAGGAATACCAATCAGTCTTCTACTTAAAGCTTTTACAATATTATCAATTGTAATACTTATTATAAATAAAATTACAAAACATAACATTAATAATAATCATAATCACAAATACGTTTTGCGAATTTTCACAGCCCCGAAAATCAACAGCAAAAAATAAAAACTTAAAATTAAAAGCTTTTGGTACACCATATATCCTGCTTGCACTATTTAAGCCGCCTTCTTGCTAACTCAAGGCTTGCTCTTCGTTCCATGCATATTTGACACGTTTTGACATTCTGAAATGAGAAACAAACAAAATAAAAATTCTACTTGAGAAGTTGCTATGATTGGACTAGTTTGATCAAAAAGACACGCACTGGTCCATTGATGGCAATTCGCTAATCAAACATAAAACTGTGAATAGAATAAAAACTGTTATTTATTGAAAAACATACGTTACAAATTTAGTTGAACAAATGTATAAGGCCTGCAATTCACAAAAAAACTTAACTGAAAACCTCAATTACACTGTACTTACATGGTAATTGTATGCCACGAGATTATTACACCGGGAGCGCGCGAAACACTGCGACGCACATCCTTTCCCAACGAAGCTCACGGCGACACTGGCGAGAGCGGAGGTGGGTGGGCCCACCTAGTAGTTCAAATAGTTAGTTTTCGGGCCAACGGTTGATTTTATTGTTATTTTGTTTTCGAAAAATCACAACGGTCCAAAGAAAGAGCCAGTCCAATGATTGCGACTTTACCCTAAGCTTTTTTTTACTTTTGTGTTTAAGACAAAAAAATTGTTACATAATTATTAAAGACTAGATGACCCGGTGAACTTCGTATCACCTACATGTATTGGTGAAAAATATGGTCAAAACTTAAACATTATCGGCTGGGGTGGGAAATTACTCTAAACATTTCTTGGCCAATATCCAAAAATATAACAATTGCTTTCAAATGACGTCGTTTGGCGCAACGCATATTGTACAGGAAAATTTCATGCCCACTTTCAAGGTAGTATACCATAATTATTGTTTTTGATAAATTATTAATTGTGGCAACTTTTCTTTACCACCAACACAACATAATCTAGTAGATTCACCGCTGTATTTTAACGCTTTACAATATTGACAAATGGTTGTCATTTCCCCAATTGTTACGGCACAATAATCTATTCCCGGGTCGTAGTGGAATGCTACTCGTTCCAGGTTTACAGGAACACTGCGTCTGCGGAATCGCTCTATTTCATTGTGTCGTGCACTCGTGCTCGCTGTTGTGTTTGGTGTGCCCGAACTCGTTCCATTCTAAGCCTATCTACTTCATTATCTGTCTCTCGCTGGTCGTCAGTGCGGTTTGCACGTGAGTTAGCTCGACACACATTTGATTGACATCGCGACCTAAGTCAGGTCCTCTTCTCCTTGGCATTTTAAAACAATAACAATAATACAGTAAATAAAGTTTTCGCGCACTGACAAACTGATGATAGATTTTAATAATCGTCTTCATTTTTTTTTTTTTTTTTTTTTTCGACAGCATTAGTTGTTGTTAACAACCACCAATCCGCACTGGGCCCGTGTGGTGGTTTATGGCCCGTTCTCCCTATCCATCCATAGGGAAGGCTCGTGCCCCAGCAGTGGGGACTTTATGAGCTGATGATGATGATGATGATGATGATGATGATTTTCTTTTTACGACAACCAACTGACACTTTTACACATTTTTATTTCTGAAACAGAAATGTTTTGTATTCCAACAAAACAGACCAAAGAGATCGGACCTCATACTACAGCTATGAAACATACACAATACACACCTATAAATATTAGACAACCAACCAAGTGACAAAAGACATCAAATGTTTCACAGCTAGAAACATTTTGTTGTACGTACCGCTTTGACAGTTTCCATGACAACGAAATAAACAAATAATTTTGTATTGGAAAATTAAATTGTCGTTTTTAGTATTTTCCGTTACTTATTATTTCTGTTTCTCACCGCTTAAACCTTCTTTGAACCTCCACAATTATTTCAAAATCAAAATTAGCCAAATCGGTCCAGCCATTCTCAAATTTTAGCCCGACTAACGGACAGCAATTAATTTTTATATATATAGATAGCTGCGCTGCAGCGAGACCTATCATTCATCTAAGGATAAGACTAATTAGACCTCCTCTATAGATTTTCAGAATTGCCGATTGAAGGTGACCTGACTCACACGAAATCCTGAAAACTTGATCATGTTGCCCTTAAAATGAGCGTCCTACGCTACATTTGCTAAAGAATGGTCTTGAATTCGCTGCACCGATATAGGTGACCAATTTGGTGTCTTTATTGCATATAACACTATCAAATCAGATAATTTTATGAAGATTTGTTTAGTTCATCAGAACTGATATCAATCAAAATCAAAAATATCAGTGCTTCGGAAAGCAGAAGTCTAAATAGAAAGCTGGCATAAATACGCTTCAACCTGCATTATACCAGCGTGCTGGTATATAGACCCATCTCCCTACGTACCATTATCTTTGTAGGGATACCTGAGCGCAGCTGGGTCGTTTATATGGTAATGATGATGACAAATCAATAACGACTTTCGTACTCTATAAAAAAGATTGCAAACCAACTTCATTTTGTGTTAGCAGCAAACACATTAGTCAGACCAACCGTACAAAATTCATTTTCGTTTTACACACAGACCATACTCGAGATAACCGTATGCAGAATAACATTTTATGTAGTCGCGAAACGAAATGAGCGCAACACAGTTTGCCCTTCGCATTTCCTACCTGCACACTATAATGTACGAGTAGCTCGGTAAAACGTGCCGAGTTTCGAGGTGCAATCAAAGAGCTTTTTTTTACCCTCATCTTTTGGGTTAAGCCAAAGAGTCACCTTTTACATCTTTATTTGATGACTGTAACTATTCTGGTAATTAACGACTTTAAAAGGACACAGCTTTGACAGTTCTGTTGAAAAGATATTTAACTAAAAAGGAGATCGCATGTTCTCAATATATGCGTTTTGAAGTTTTCCATAGTGGAATTTAAATCGCATAAATTCAGATTTAATTTGTTGTATGTTTTCTACTAACTCTGTATTTATTTATTAAGCATAAACGGTTTTATTCAAATTGGTTTTGAAAAAATATGCCCCTAATATGCCCTCACAGGGCTTTACATTGAACAGTTTTACAATCAATTTTTGAGTGGTAGAGCCACGCTGCGTTGCAGCACGAAATGGGCCGGCTCGCCCGGCGTAATACCAGCCTCTCACAGAATATCGGCGTGAAACAACGGCACTCGTTGCTGTTGTGTTTCGTCCGGTGAGTGAAAGTACCGGAGGCCCAACTCTCACCTCTCCCCCCTCCCAATTCCTACTCCCTCCTCAAGATCCAACTCCTTCCTCAGGGTTGGCAACGCATCCGCGATAACTTTGGTTTTGCGGGTGCCCATGGGCGGCGGTGATTGCTTTCCATCAGGTGACCCGCCTGCTCGTTTGCCACCTTTTACCATAAAAAAAAAAAAAACATCAAATCTTCCCAGAAATAATTATTACTAGTAATACTTTAAAACCTTCCAATTGAAACTAGACAGTTTACGACTTATTCGCACTTGTCCGGTTTTTTGATATTAATATGTAAATAACAGGACAAGTGCGAGTCGGACTCGCCCACCGAGGGTTCCGCACAAATTTATGGGTACATAATTTATATTATGTAGTTCAGGAATCGAGTCTCGAACTTTTCCCGAAATTCAGTTTCTAAAACCTACAATTACTTATATTATTTATTATTTTCTATTTTTTTTTTATGACTAATAAATAATTTGTATTTCTTTATTATTATTATAAAGAGGGAAGATTTGTTTATGTTTGCAATGATTTAACTCTAAAAATATAGATACTCAACCGAGGTTAAATATTTACGCTGCTAGTGTTTAATGAACCTACCTATGTACTAATTTATAATTTACTGTTAGGTGCTTAACATACAAAGTAATTTAAACTAAGGCTGTATTAACGTTTTTAGTCTGCTTTCTACGTGAACTGGATGTGACCTATGTTTGTTTAATTACCTATTAAAATATAATATGTATGATACTACTAGGTACGTAGGTAGATACCTATTTAGGATTGTGTTTAATTACAAAATTAAAAAAAGAACTAAGTAGGTACGCATAATAGCGCAAACTGTTAGGTACTACATACACCAAAGTTATTAGGTACCTGTACATATAAAAGAGGGAGAGGGTATTTCTTTTCATTCTTCGTCATAAATCGAAAACTATACATCATAAAAATAATTAAAAATCTGTTTAAGCTTGTGCAAATGTAGCCCTTTCATACGATACCGCACATGACACGGATAACTTACTTCAAAATTTGGACCCCCGTTCCTTGCATAAAGGCCCTGTTTTTTGTGATTTAATTAAATATGCATAGTTTTCAGATTTTTCCCTGTACTTGTAGTATAAGACAATATTACTTGCCAAACTTCATAGTTCTAGGTCAACAGCAAGTCCCCTATGAATTTTAATTTCTTTGAGAGTGTCGAAATATACGTTTTTTGCGACATAAAAGGCCGTATTTTTTTTCGTTAACTTGGAAGTTTGATTTTTTCACAGCTTCAAGGGACCGCAAACCCGAGTATATGGTTTTAATTTCAACTCGATACCTCCACGCGTTCCCAATATAAAGGGTCTTGACAGGCAGACAGACAGACAGACAGACAGACGGACTGACCGACAGACGGACAGTGATCCTAAAAGGGTCCCGATTTTTCCTTTTGTACCTACGGAACCCTAAAAACAATATTCTCTATGATCAGTGATCACGTCCTAAGTTATTATAAAAATTATTATTTTTTAATTTAAAAACCAATAAAAGTAAATTATCTTATAATCAGATTTCATAGAAACTCCATGAAACATCAAAAATAAAATATTAGCTGTCAATCGGTCTTCTGTTTCCGTAATTTTGATGAGATGTTTTATCTTGTTCCAATGAAAAGAGGCTAAATGAAAACTCGTTGAATATTTTTTATATTAAAACACAGGAAATTGAGCCCGCGTTTGATTTTAATCGAAATATCAGCGAATCGTTTAAAATCAACTTTTTCCTACGGAAAATATAATTACACTCTTCAATCGGAGGTCTTTTTTTGGTACAACTCTTATTGAAATTAGTGGAAATAGATTTTGTATTTAGTCTATAGTGTGTTATATATTAAGGGATTTAATAATATACGATGTCTAGCATAAACTATTTAAGTATTTATGTATCTCAGTTATACCTGCCTTTAAACATTAGTAGTTCGAGTTAATAAACCCCATTAAAAACTTTGTTTAAAATGAAACTTAAAAGGTTTTAAAGTGTAAAAAGTTATTAATGTCATATATCTACATTTTTGAAAGTTGTAGCTATAGCTTGATAAATAAATGAGTCATCTTAGTGACCTCCCGTACAGGTCAGCCATTCCGCTTCGCTTTGAGCGTCCACAGCTGGCACCTGACCCGCACTAACTAAGGAAAGGTAAATTTACATAACAAACGAACGAAATACGGTCTCTACGTTCATCTATCACGAAAATTGTCGTTACAACTCCGAATATTAAACTTGGATACGGCTGCCAGTGAGCCACGTATTAATAATACTTTGTAGGTGCGTGTATAAACGGAACGACAGACAGAACGGTTTTTTGAATATTATATTACATTTTTATACTTTTTATCTAAGTATATAATGCACTTGACTACTATTTTTGGAGACAAATAAAGAGGTGTTCTAATAAAGATCATACAGTAGACACTAATATTTCACTTCCTTACGGCTCCCAGCCCACGACCTACTTTTTGTAGGACCGATAATTAGACCGATTTTTTCTCCGAGGTTTTAGTACCGATTTTGTCACCGACTTTCATAGAATTCCGTACGTCTCATTTTCACCGACTACAAAATTGGTCACCGATTATCGGACGTGTGCGGAGAGGAGGGGGGGGGGCCTGAAATTGTATTGAAATGGCTTTAAAACAGATAGAGAAGGCTTTGGATTCGTACAGCTGCTAATGAAAAAACCCACGAGTTAAACCCAAATGGGTACGGATTTCTGTTTAACACGTTCTCGCAATCTAGCTTAAGTTATCATGGTTCTACCATCAGATTATCTTGGTTGTATCTGACACGTGCAATAAGGGTTCAAGGGGCAATGGAGTAACACTGTTCACTTGCTTTTTATACCATACTGAGCCTTATTAAATACAAATAGCTACGCCATCCGATCTAAAACCAATAAATTTATAGCAAGCTTTATTTAAAAAGCTCTATTTTTATACACGTATTTATTCCTTCCCTTGGTCAAATTAAATTTATGATTTATTCAGGATTTCATTCCAAAACTAATTAATACAAAGGTTCAAGATTAGAGAACCTCTAACGACCGTTAGTTACAACAGTGTTTACATAAAAAAAACCTTTCGTTCCCATTTTGTACGTAGAGCATTTTAATCTTCTGTAGTCTAATTTTAACTCTGCAATCCGTCCAATTTAAAACTTTTAATGACGTACAGTTTCTAATGTACCTACTGTCAATTTTATTGTAGACGTCGATTATATAACCTTTGTGATTATACTCGTAGAACATTTGGCTAAGCTTTGCTATAAAATATTTAATGTGAGTTTATTTTTCACGTATTGTAAGTATTTCTCATCTGACGTGGTTAATGTAATATTATTTCATTAAAAAATGTGTCAACTTGTAAAAAGAATTATGCAGTCACTATGCATATTTGTTTAAAGAGTTTTTATTAATGCAAATAACATAACTTATTTATTAGTCCCGCAGACTGGTTTACTACACTATAGATAGGGGTGGCTGGAAGAGATCTCTTCTAGGGATAAGCTTTGTATTCGTCGTGTGTAACGTGTGTTTTAATGTAATTTATTTGTGTAGTAAAGGATTTATAATTATTAACTAGATCACCTATGGATGGGGACTCATGCCCAGATGGAGCGTGTTGTTTTTAGCAAGATTTAACAGTGTAAGATAAGATAAGATAATCTTTATTGTCACTTAAAAACAAAGGGTTACAGTTACGAAGTGAGGTCCCTGACCTCTATGCTAGGTATAATTACCGATATGACAGAGGTTTAATTATTTACGGTAACAATAAGACTTATTAAGAAAAATAAATTTAAAGTTATTAAAACAACAAAGTAAGCCTGGACAAAAGATTCAAAATTCAAAATCATTTATTCAGTTTAGGCTAATTAGTGCTAATTGCTGCACTGAAGCTAAATTAAATATTTATAAAATTTATAAAGTACAGTAAAAATTAAACGGCAACAATCTCAACATTATTACACATTTTAATTACCTCTGTGGTCTAGACCACAGAATACGCTAAACCGCAGCGGTTTAGCGTTTTACCACCGCTCTTAAATCCATAGGTCCTGGGTTCGATTTCCAGATTAAGTCTATCTGGCTAGCTACCACCATCTTATCCAAATATGTCACCATAAAAGAAGTTAAGGATTATTATGGAATTAAATTATGGATGGAAGCGCTCATTACCTGGGTGATCAGCGCTTCCATCTTTGACCGCAAGGTCAAAGATGGAAGCGCTGCATCACTTTGTAAGGATTAAAAAAATGTGAATAAAATAACAAATATATAAATAAATAGAGATAAAAAATTACGACATTATTACCCATGATAAGTTTGTTACATATTTGTTTTATAGTTAGCGCGGCATACGACTCCATTCCAAGACGCGAAGACAACTGGTGAGCGTGAGCACAACGCAGCATCAGTTATCTTCACTCTGCTGGCCCACAAGGTGCCTTTTCGTGTAAAGGTTCAAAAGTTGAAATATTTAGACTCTACGTCCATTTCCGCTACCAAACTACGTCACCCATGTCGTCTGTGACTGACAGATAGACAAGAGAGTGATTTTGTAAGAATTCTGTCTTTATTGGATGTACGGCATCCCCTAAGAATCTGCTGTTACATACAAAAGTAGATTTAAACTAACGAACGAACAACGAATTTTAGGCAATCTCCGACTGCGCTCAGGCGTAGTAGTCCTTGCCTCAGGGGAGGCAGACTTGTGCTCTCAATTCGTCTGTAATAGCTATACAAGTAAATATCTATGACTATTTACTTTTATTATTTTATTATTCAGCCATTTTTTTATCTCTCTTGATGGTAAATGACGATGCGGCCTAGGAGGTAGCATACTTTCCTAGATAATGCCTGTTCACCCTTGCCTTGAAAATGTGCAGGTTAAACTTATCAGAAAACAGATCCGCAGAAAGGGAATTCCACTCCTTAGCTGTCCGCATCAAAAATGATGGTACAAGGCGCTTTGTGCGTATTATTTTTAAACGCTGTGCTTTATTTTTTATGCATTTCTTTCTGGAACACAGCAATGCATTTATACGAATGTAAGTCATTGACATCAAATTTATACTTAGCTTTTAGAAAAACAAGTATTGAAAAAATTCCACGAGCAGGGTTGGACCCGCTTCCCATGACATGTCGGGTCAGGTAAACTACCAGCTATGCTATCGTGGCTCTTAATTACTTACTTTCTTAGCTGTTTGATTCTATTTTTACCTTACTGCGTCAGAAGGACGATCACGTTTTTTGAGTGTATGTTTGTATGCATGTATGTATGTATGTATGTACGTATGTATGTATGTATGTATGTATGTATGTATGTATGTATGCATGCATGTATGTATGTATGTATGTATGTATGTATGTATGTGTGTATGTATGTATGTATGTATGTATGTATGTATGTATGTATGTATGAATGTATGTATGTATGTATGAATGTATGTATGTATATATGTATGTATGTATGTATGTACGTATGTATGTATGTATGTATGTATGTATGTATGTATGTATGTATGCATGCATGTATGTATGTATGTCTGTTTTGTTTTTGGCACGCCCTACAGCCCAAACGGCATAGTGGATTTTAACGTATGAGGTGTCGTTAGATTTGTTTTGACTGTGGGAGTGACTTATGCTATAAAAAAAACAAAAAAAAAACATTGGCCGGGTTAGCTATTAGTCTTGACACCTGTTAGAAAAAACCAAAAACTGTTAGATCGACCACACTATCAAAATTTTTAAAACGAACTACAACGTCGAAGTATTAGACGTCAAGAGTTTCGTTTTTAATTATGCCTTAATCAGATTATTGACAATTTGTGTATGCGCTATGACTTTGCTATTTAAACGAGTAACGTTTTATTATAATTATTTTATGTAGGTTTTGAAATGCTTGGTTATTTACTTTACAAAACTAAAAACTGTGAAGTGAATAATGAAACCTGTCCTACACCAAAATCTTCAAAAAAGCACGTCCCAAACATAATATTTCAACAACAATGCAATAGATATACTTTCATAGCGTCGAATCCAAATCCAAAAGTTAATTTGGTTGAGTCGAGCTCGCACGCGACTGCCGCTTGCAGCCGGCGCTTGGAGGCGGACGGTCAAATATTTCCGATCAAATCTTTTGCTTACTTGTATTACAGAAGTTAGAATAGTGAACTCCTCATTGATATAAAATCAAAAGATTTTGAACGAATAAACCGGACCAAATGGAAATAGTTCTACCTCCACAGTGTTAAGGCACGTTTTGAAGTTGATTTCGGTTGTTGTCATTGTTTCAGTTTGTCAGTCGTTTCTGTATAAGTAACCTTTATTAAATATTGTAACAATTATCGGTGAACCAATAAATAAAATATTTAAGACATATAGGACATAAAAATAGGTTTAGTAAGTGCGTACGAAGGTTTTACGTAAGTGTTTATCTGTTAAAAAGGGTTCTGAAGTAAGTTGTGTAGCAGATCTATTTAAATTGGCATACCTCAAAACATCCACCCACAATAGACACACAATTTAATTTGATTTAAATTACGTGACCAGGTTTATATATAATATGAAATAAGCTTTTAATTTCTGAATAAAAGTTTACATTACATTTCATAAAAAAGTAATAGATAAAAATAAAATAATAAGTACATTATAATTTAGTACCATTATTAAGTCCCTTAAAATGCAGCAACTATGAATTCCTTTAACAATGTTAAGTCTTTCTATATTTAGCGAAAAGCTTTAAAGATTTATCAGCAAATAATTGAACTAGTTCAGACAGTCGTATATCAAAAATATTTCTTCTTCTAAAATCCAGTCATTGAAAATGGCTGATATAAAATTTATCGCTTACAGCGTTTCGTCTTTATCGCTAAACACCAAACAGTGTTTGAGCACGTAAATATTCCAATAAAGGAACCACGGAAAGTCTTTTCTTTTGCCGGCGTATTTTTTTTATCTTCTGAAGAATAATTAAGATGGTTAGACACTGAATACCTATATAAAAATAAAGCTTAATGTTTGTTATGTAAACTTTACGCGAATACACTACATTTTGATTTGAAACGTTGAGATATATAATTCTAACTATAATTAGTTACCTTACCAAGTAAAAAGGCTGGTACATAATTGGTCTAGTAGTTGGTATGTTCTTTTGTTGCCTTCTTAAGTTCTTCAACGTAATACCGGATTGCCACCCACCCCCTATATTTCAAGCGAAATAAAAAGTCTTTGTCGTTGTCTTTGTCTTTGTGTATGCAGTAAAATTGTATAATTAATAAGTAATAATTCTATATTGCTTACACATGTGGTACATAAGAGGTGTTAAAAAAATAGGTAAAGATCAACACATGAACCCTGCAAGGGTATAACATTTTAGATATATAATAATAATTATTTGACATGAAACAAAAAAAACTTTAATATCCTTCTTTTTAACGTGTACTGTCAATCAAAATATCTTAATTTTACAAGCTTTTATTTAATTGGCAATGTATGTATGTATGTATGTATGTATGTATGTATGTATGTAGGTATGTATGTATGTATGTATGTATGTATGTATGTATATGTATGTTTGTTCGGGTGGAATCTTGCAACTCAATTTTGAAGCAGATATTTTCAACCGATTGAGCTGGAATTTTGTATACATATTCAGTTCGGATGACAATGCATAGTTAATTGTGTGACGTCATTCTAAATCCAACATGGCGGCACACCCAAGATGGCGGACTAAGTTTTTGAAACGTGTCCAGCGGTAACTAAAAAGTAAAAAATAAATTAAAAGTAAAAAACCTTTTTATAAAACCAGCTTTTATTTAAATGCGCTAAAAAGAAAAAAAACTTTTACTATCAACCTATAACGTCATTACACAATTTATTTGATATAAAAGCTTGTCGCGAGATTTACTTGTGTAGGTAGATAATTAAATAACTTGGTGTGATTGATTTAAACTATTAAAATTTTCAATCTAAGTTATTACGAGCACTTAAATCTCGTCAACCTTTTATATCATATAAATTGTGTAATGACTTTATAAGTTGACAGTAAAAGTTTTAAAGTAAGACTAATTTTTTTCCTTTTTAGCGCATTTAAATAAAAGCTTGTTTTTTAAAAAAGTTTATTAATTTTATTTTTTTCTACCTAGCCAAGTATTGTCAGCATCACATCAAAGCACAAAGGTTACGTTCTACCAATACAAAATCAAACAGCGAAATGGTCTACCGTATATTTTCATTCAAAGCCTGTTACAGACTTCTATTGGCTCGCTCTTAAGAGCCCTGTGTTAAACGAGCAACTCTCATCTAATACATCATAGTAATTGGCCACTCGCCCATAATACGATTAAATGTATGATGCTTACTGCCGAACGCTAATGAATGGCCCGGGATACTATTTGGAATTCAGCCTATTTCATGTGAGAGTTATTTACAACTAGCTATGCCCGACTCCGTCTGCGTGTACTATATTTTTGAATTAACATAATGCATTGTGTGAGTTTACATGATCAACTGTGTTTTTCGCATAGCAAAAGCTGATTTTGACAAATTTACCATACGTTACGAATACGTTTACCATACAATATACCAGCCGTAACCATTGTAAAATCAGGGCCAGATCGAAGACAATGGGTACACTTATTTCGCACAATGTCGATTGTTTTAATAACTAGCTTTGCTTAAGAGTAATTTTACAAGTAGCTGCCCACGATTCGATTTGCGTGGACTTTATTTTTGAATAAGAATTCAGAATAATGCATAATGCATAGTCTGAATGAAAATTATCAATAGTATTTCTAAAGTATAGTGGAAACTGCAACTTGTAACTCAATTGAATTATAATTAGGTTGCCAGGAAGCAGTTTCCACGTCTCTTAGCGTCAAAATATTTGAATAAAATAATATCTAATTATTTTTATTACTATTTAAACTATCGTGGTCACTTGCAATTATTAACGCCACACGCCCCACGTTTACAGCTGGGTTAGGCAATGTTTGAGATATTGCGTTTGGTCTCTTCATTACTTATCCACAGTAAGACATACGTTACAGCATTACAAAAAACTTTATTATTTACTACAAGTCGTTTTTACAAAGTGTGGGCCTTTTCTTTTCAGTTTGAAAAAAACAGCAGTGGATACTTTTTTTTTCAATTGCTGGGTCGGGTGCTCACGGGGGTTTAATTTTTTCACTCTATTTTTTAAATTTTATAAATATTTAGCAGTGGATACCTTTAGATTCGTGATTCAAAATTAACCATATTTAATAATGTACAGAAAACAAAGAAAAAGTGGTTTTCTTTTATACATTTTCCTTAAACTTTTTTGTTCACTTACTAAGGGCGCTTTCATATGTACCACAACCACACCACAACAATAGCTCTAAATGTGTAAGAGATTTGTTACTTTTTTACACGTAACCACTTCAAACTTGTAGAGTGGTGTGGTGTGGATCTAGTACATGTAAATGTGCCCATATGCTTACTACTGATACGCTCATATCGTCATTGTATAAAGATATTCGCACTTGTTCACAATACTCTACGAGTATTACAACACGTGTTGTCGACATTTACAGAACGCTTCGTTATGTTAGCGAACTGTGTTTTGTCGGATACTGGCTGGACGCAAAAACGTTCGAGTGGGCGAGAAAAAAGTTTGAATGCATACTGCCCCTAACAAAGTTTGTTAGGAGCAGTATACCCGTATACGACTGCGCGTTTGATAAACAAACGCGCAGTCGTATACGGGTGTTTTATTGGCTCCAGAGTCTAGTAGGACAGGACAATAATTTATCCTTAACTGTCTTTTTTAATGTTATTATTAGGAGTAGAACCTTGGTCAAAACGTATCTTATTCTGTGCCTTTATGCCGTTTTATCAGTGTTCAACGGCATCGAATAGCCCATGGACACGGATTTGTTATTGGATGGCTTTAAGAAGACGCTTTTCCGTTCTCTCGTCCTACTTCTGCTTTTTATATTTATTCTGTAGAAATCAATAAATTATCCTTCATTCATAAAATGCAAATCTTTTATTGTTTTAAAATAATAGTATTAGTCTCACGTTTTAAGACTTGTGGAATTTGTTTAATCATTATTATCATCACCGTGGTACCGAGCTCTCTTGGGCCAAAGAAGTGAAATATCTAGGCTGAACTTACTTGGAAACAGCATATGGACACGACCGTAGCCAAGGCTTACAGAGTCTTTGGCATGTGTCGGTCTACTTATGGCAAGATGTGGGGACTCAACCTAAAATCATTAGGTGGATCTACATGACGATGGTGAGACCGATTCTCGTAGCAGATATGGCAGCATCGTCTGGTGGCCCAGAACCAGACTAAAGATTGATAAGAATGCTCTTAGCAAACTTCAGAGAACAGCTTGTCTGGCAATCACTGGTGCCTTTAGAACCACTCAAACAGCAGCGCTGGAGGTCCTCACAGACCTTCCACCCCTGCACATTGTAATAGAAACAGAGCAAAGAAAGCGTTACATAGACTAAAAGTGGCCGGACTGCGAAATGCATCGACATTCCTGACAGGATCATGGAAATGGGGTGCGACAAAATACCCCCTATGTTCATGTTCGAAAAGAAATTTAAAGTTTATGTTCCAACCAGGGACAAATGGAAACGAGGGCCACCGTCTCCGGAGAAAGACAGCCTAATCTGGTATATCGATGTATCAAAAATGAAGTCGGGCACAAGGGCAGGCGTCTTTAATAACGACTTCAAGCATAGTCAAGGCATGGGAAAATTTGCCACTGTTTACCAAGCAGAAACTTTCGCAATTCTCATATGCGCAAAGCAGAATATAGAATTAGCTATGAAAAAGCGTAATATATTCCTTCTGAGTGACAGCTAAGCTGCGCTCAAGTCACTCATATCGCCCCGAATCGACTCTGGCCTTGTTCTAGAAACCACCAAAGCTCTAAACAAGCTAGGTGGAAATAACAAGGTGAGATTGATCTGGGTCCCAGGCCATATGAGAATTCATAGCAACGAGATGGCGAAGGGAGGGCTCGGAGACCTAGCTCATTGGTCCTGAGTCGTTCGTGGCACTTGCACCAACAACCATTAACAAGGCCTTAAAAGATTACATCGTAAACAGGCACAGCATCGAATGGAAAGAGCAGCCGGGTATGAAACACTCCAAATCCTTCCTAGGCGAAAATGCCTTAGGACGGAGTAAGTTCATATGCGGAGGTAGTAGAAGGTAGGCCTGATTAACCATCGGTGCCTTGACAGGGCACTATGCCACTAAACATATGCTTTCCAGAATGCATCTATCAACAAATAGCTTGTGTAGAGCATGTGGAGAGGAAACGGAGCCAATGTAGCACCTACTGTGTGACTGCCACTCTCTGGCTAGAAAAAAGAATGTAACTCCTGGGGTAGGTCTATCCGAAACCGGAGGACTTCAGGCTCTTCGCTCTTAAGGACGTGGCCAAGCTTATGGCATCAATCTTTACAGAGGAAGAAGAGTGAAAGGATGGGATTGCACAAAATATCCCAATGGGTCGTAGTGTTACTGCGAGAGGGAAACCTCTGCAGGCCCCACTGAGATAAGATAAGATCACCACATCACCAGCTCATTTTATGTCCCCTTGCTAGAGCACGAGCCTTCCCTATGAATGGTTAGGGAGAACGGGCCATAAGCCACCACTCGCGCCCAATGCGGAATGGTGGTTATTAACAAATGCTAATGCAGCCGGCCGACCAACGGCTTCACAAGCCTCCCGAAGCACGGAGTAGCTCGAGATGATAAATTTTTGGTCACCCATTCGATGACCGGCTTATGCGAAAGTTGCTTAACCTTAGCGTCGGAGGCCAGACGCATTAAGCACTGCGTCATCGTGTTCCTCAAGCTTCTTTGTTTAAGTTTTTTTTTCATCAATTTATTTTGCGTACTATTGTTTGTAGTCCTTTTACATACATATCCTATTTGTTGTCTATGTTAATGTTCCCTACAATATAGTGCTCCAATAAAAACCGACTATTCCTACACCTACATATGTCAATTTCACCCAGCCATGAAAAAGGATAGTCTAACTAACAAGACTATACCTCGAAGTGAGCGCTTATTCACAAACGAGCGAGGCAATTGCGTAACTCGCTTGAACATGAGCTAGGGGTTTATTTGACAGATGTACGGTCGGCAACGGAACTCTTTCGTACCATGTTGTGATGTGGCACAAAAAGTTTAACATGTCTCATAGAAATTGCTTAGTGACTTACTAAATTAGCTAACGATAGAGTGTCGTTGACTGTACTTGATACACTACGTAGTCAAGGTAGAGCATCAATTATATCAATATTGGTAGCTATGTTGACAGCCCGTAAAAGTAATCTGCAGATCTGTTAAATTAAGTTAATAATAATGTTGTTAGTTACACAATAAGCCCCTTGTTTCCAACTAGGGATTGCAATCCGGAAAGTCGGATCCCGCATCACTAAACGCTCGATAGCAATGTACCGGATCCAGTAAACGTAAACGTAAGTAAAGTTTTGTATACATTTTTTTAAATACCTATAAGTAGAATACACTCAATCAACTCATTTAAAGTTTATACTGGATCAAAAAAGGATAATCATTCTGATTTGATCAATCAATTCGAACCCGGCCGGGTTCGGCCGGATCTATGGGAATCCAGTAGGATACGGTCGGACTGAAAATGACGCCGGATTGTAATCCCTATTTCCAACTAAACTAAAAATGTGTGATGTGAAGGCCAAGGTTTGAGAAACTATCGTATTTAATGCCTTATCTTAGTTAATAATTAACTAGGTATCAACCGCCCGCGGCATCGCCCGTGTAAAATTCGAGGAACTGTCATGTTTTCCTGGGATAATGAGTATGGTATGCGTTGATCTATGTTGTTAAACGTATGTGTACTAAATTACATCCATATCAATTTAGTATTTTTGGCGTAAAATGGAAACTAACAGACATCCACTGCTTTAGTATTTATAGTATTAGTAAGATTTGCATGGAATTTCGGGTAATGACAGAAGTTTATTAAACTCCTTAGGCAGTTTACTTAAGAGTGATTTTAAATGTGTTATTAGCACATTAATAATTTTATTTATAAAATACAGATTATTATTTAGGAATTTATATGAATTTTTTAATCATTGAGAAAGAGTTTATGTGGTAGAGACCTTTGTCTCTCGACAAACTGCTTTCAGGGCGTTTATTATGTTATAAAATTTTTACTGTTCCTAAGTTGCATCTCGTGACAGAAACTAATGAATAAAACATCAGCCGCATAAAAACTGTTGAAACTGGCTCCTTGCGTTGAAGCGTAATACAAGGTTGTAATTTGATTCTATCATTCAACTGGAACTAGGCCAGAACAATTACACAAATAAAAACGTATAAAAATAACTAAACATAAAAAGGAACTAAAAACTATGTTTTTTATTACTTGTCCAGCCAGAGCATTAGCATAAAAGTGAAAAAATAAAACGGCCCTAATAATGTTTTCCAGCAAACGTTTCATAGTTAAGTCAAACAGTTCGTGTTGCCGTGAGGTAAGTCAGGACATGGCATACACGGTGACCTAATAAGCCGGCATTTCGAACGGCATTATGTTGTCATACCCTTCAGTATCCGATACAATAGAGCGAGACACGCAAAACGCGATGCTTCAGCTGTTTCTTTCAAAGTTCTGCTTCCGCGTTCTTTATTGGCGAGTCAGCGGTAGGGAATGTCTTTCCAATCTTTACGATACGTTGCAACATCGGATCCGGTATTCAATTAGACAGTTTTTTCTTTTCTATAGGTTATTGTTCGTAGCCTAGTTAGTTATTCCTTCTTTTGTGTGACTGTGCGAATAATGCTGTTCTGTTAAAAAAAATAGTTACGGATGGTAAATTTTGCAATAGGTAGGCGCATTATCACTTAAATAATACAAAAATAAATTAAATTAATTTCTTGAATTGCTTTGTGCGCTCTGCGTCACAGGCAAGCGTCATGTTTGTTGTTATATCTAGGCTATCTACAAAAATGATTTTTTTTTAGTGCGTACTCTCTATTATCAGTAAAAGATACAGGACAATGTAGGTATATTAATAATAAATAGTCCCGGCAACGGTATAATGATTTGTCATACACTGAATAATGCAAGACAAAAATGTTTTCATTTTTTCCTACACCTTAAATACAAGGGACAAAATACTTAGCAAAATATACAGACCAAAGTCCATAAGTATAGTGTTTTGTATGAAATATAAATATGAAAATTCCTTAAGGTATTCTAGGCATAAGTAGGTAACCATTACTTACATTGATTTTTTTTAGTACTATGATTTTTAGTGAAGTGAAAATGTTTCTGAAGAAATAAAAAAAATACAAATATCACCAAATATCAGGTAAAATATTAAATGAAATATATAGAAGAGTAGGTCTAGTTTTATGCTTTTTGGTTACAAAATAAATCGTCAAATAAAACAAACAACTAACTTACTAGTTTAATAGCCGTGGCAGCCCTTTTTTTGATAGAATAGGTACCATATAAACTATAATAGCCTATTCAGCTAACACGCTTCTATGTTGTATAAACTAATAGTAACAAAAATTAGTAAATTCATCAACAACTCTATCCACGCAATAGTCCTTACAATGAAGTACCCGTATAAGGACTGTTACACGAATGAGAACGATCTCATTCGATGATTATAGGTTGAAGATGACGATATCATCAACCTATAATCTTCGGCTTGAATGCGAGAAATTGGGTTTCAATCCCAATAGCTCCGTTAGAATACAGAACGTGACGTCAACCCATGCCTAATACTAGCAATTAGCTTCAGAGTGGGTTAACAGAACTACACTATTCGACATACAGGATGTCCCAAAAATGGCACGCCAGGCTGACACTAGAGATAGCTTAACTATAAACTACTATCTATCAGACAAAAATAACATGACTCTAGTAAAAGTCTCATAGTTTTGGAGTAAATGACACTTTTTATGTTCTAAAAATTCCACTTTTAGTTCGTTTTAAACCTATCAGATAAAAATAACATGCCTCTAGTAAAAGTCTCATAGTTTTGGAGAAAATGCCACTTTTTTATGTTCTAAAAACTCCAATGTAGTTTGTTTTTTTTTATTTTTGTTTATTTATAATATTTTTTTGTTTATTTTTTTATCTGATCGGCTTATATGTAAGCTATCTGCATTTATATATGCATTGCTATAGGCATTTAGCTAAAATAATGGCATACAAAAAGATATTTAATTGGGACATTCAAAGGAATAAAATGAATTTTGTATCAACCATTTACGGTAATGTCAACTTAAATCTATTGAACGGTTAAAAGTCGGGAGAGCGGAGCCGTTTGCTTACATTAATATAAAATAAAAAGGAGCATTTGGAAACTCTGGAATTTACTATAAATATATATATGTATAATATGCATCGTGTTTTTTTTTTCAAACGTACTGTTCTGATTTTCGTCCAATACCAGTTTGTCCAAAACACATGAGGGTTTCTTTAATTGCAATAATATGATCTGGTGTAGGTCGCGGGTAGCTGGATGCGAGCAGCACAAAACCGGTCCATGCGGAGATCCTTGGGGGAGTCCTTTTTCCAGCAGTGGAGCGTCTTTAGGCTGAAATTATGATGATGATGTCATTATTTTTTTAATATATCTTACGGGTAAGCTTACCTTTATCTCACCTGATGTTAAGTGAAGGTGGAAATGCACTTCACTCGGAACCTTCAACTACACAGGCAACCTTATCTCTAGCTGCCAGTACATAACAATGCTACAAACATTGATGTTAGGGCGATATATATAGATAAGATAGCCAGGCGGGCACAAACAAGCCCTACCACCAGCCAAACCTAGTACCCCTCGCTGAAATCAAACTTGAGACCCATTAGACCAAGAGACGGTTAGAAAACTGATGATGATGATTATGATGATGATGATGATGATGATGATGATGATGATGATGATGATGATAATGATGACGATGACGATGATAATGATAATGATGATTGATAGTAGTTATAGCATAATAATACCTTTATTTTGTTGGGCAAATGTGTCTCAAAATACTGGACACATACTTCCTAAAAGCATGTAACTTAGAACGCGTCGCGTTCACTCGATTTCGTGACGTCCAACTTTGCGTTCTGCAATTTCTTTGTTAAGCCAAAAGATCGGCTTTCTTTTGTTGGATAAAAATATGAAACATGACGTGAATTGAAAAGTTCGCGTTAAAGAAAGTCATAGCTTAGGGACGTATTTTATATTTGAGTCACTTACTTTTGGACATAACCACTCATTTTAGATATTTTAACTATTGTAAAAGTAAATTGGAAATTTATTATATCGATGTCGAGTTAGTTATTAGCGATTCTGATAAATTCGCAACCTGTGAATTAAAACAAAAGAGTATAATTGAACATTCATGCAAACGTTGATTTAGGCTTCGTTCGTCCCGAAGTTTTGTCCCACATTCCAAAAAAAACTTTTTTCGTCCCAAATCACTATTGAAGTTGTGCTTCGTTCCAAATTACAAGTAGATAGTTAAAAGTAAAGTCAACAAAAAAGTTACATAAAATAAAGGCCATCTTTACTAATTTTATAGTCGTTAAAAATCAGGGTACGATAACGTAGTCGCATAATCTTGATTGTCGTAAGTTCACTTTGTTATAAATTGTTTAACAATCACATTGTATAATAATATGTAGAACTACTTACTTAGAATGGTTACTCCGCATAAACTTCATATCACACAATTTAGACCTACCTATACATTACATTAATGTTAACATACTCAATTATTTTAATTACTGTTACAGGCATAATCTTATTTATAAAATGTTTATATAATTTTTAACGCAAATTCTGTTGCGAACAAATTACAAAAACACAAATGTTGAAAAAATTTCCACGAGCAGGATTTGAACCCGCACTCTTCTGACATACCGGGTCAGGTGCTCTTCCAATTGAGCTATCGTGGTTCTAACCAGCCCGCCGAAATTATTCAACACTATTTACTTTTTACTTTGAAAGCCAAAGGCGCCCATTCAATGTCAACAACTACCGTCATTAACATCTGATCATAATATTTTTACAAATACTAAAGATCAGTTAAGAAGTAGGCAAGCTATTTATAAAATGTTTATATAATCTTTAACGCAAATTTTAAAGGATGAGAAGGGTGCGGGTTCAAACTCTGCTCGTGGAAATTTTTTCAACATTTGTGTTTTTATAATCTTATTTAGTTTTCGGCTCGTGCTTGGCTTCGTAGGCGTTGTCCTAATTATCTTGTAGGACGGATCTCCTATTGCTGGTTCCGAGATTCTTTAATTGATTCATCCATTCCGATCAGGCAGACCCCTCACCAATGATCATTATATATAAAAAAGAAGATACATGCATTGTTGCAGTAAGGCGCCGTTGTGAAGACGAGACACTTATGTAACGGCGACTACACACGCGTCTTCACAACTGCAATGACATTGCAGTAATAATGATTGAAGAGCTTAAAGAAAGGCTCCTAACCTTTTTTAAAAGTATTCGCTCGTATGTAAATAAGAACATTGGCTATTAGAGTTGAATGCATTTCAGTAGAAAACTAGGTTAGCACGAGACGATTACGGTACGCCAGGTGCAGCGTATGCATAAGCAATACATTAACCTACGCTCGTTTCCCGATTTGGGTTCCAATAAAGCGTTGCAATGTGACAATGTACTTATTAGGAGAGGCCTATGTTCAGCAGTGTGCGGATTTTCTTGGATAAGATTATGATATCGACACGTGATATTTTTATTTTTTATTTTTATTTTTATTTGAATAAATACAAAAACAGCTTACAGGCTAAAAAATATAACTAAGTACAACATAAAAATAATCAAGAAATATTGAGACTGAAAGCCTTAAATTGTAAACAACATTATCCAAAACGCTCAGAACAACTTCGTCATTTTCTTAAACTTGACACTTTCCTAACTTGCCTCTTTTTTAACTCGGCTCTTTCTTAGTTGGTCTCTTTCTTAAACTTGACACTTTCCCAACTCGTCTCCCCTCCGGACGACTTAGTCATTTTATTAAACTTGACACTTTCCTAACTGGTCTCATTTTTAACTCGGCTCTTTCTCTCTTTGGGTTACGTTTATGAGACAAGTTAGGAAAGTGTCAAGTTCAAGTAGCCAGTATGTAGTACCTAGACACCCACCAACGCAACGCTACGATTGCGGACGAGCGAGTTATGTAAAGGTATGTAGCTTTCCCATATCAAATTAAACTAGGGGCACATGCTTCTGCTTCATTTTTAATATACTATCATTATACAATCACAAAAGGGGAAAGAAGAAAAACAAGTTCTTTAGTAATAAGTATGATAAATTTTTTTATTTTTTTATATACTATCATTATACAATCACATAAGGGGAAAAAAGAAAAACAAGTTCTTTAGTATTAAATATGATAATATTTTTTTTTTAAATATACTATCATTATATAATCACGTATGGGGAAAGAAGAAAAACAAATTCTTTATATTAAATATGATATTTTTTTATTTTTTTTTTTTCTAATGCGTAACCAGCGATCTTGTTAGTTGAACCTAGGTGAACCACGAGAAAAAAAATTGCCCGTAGTTCACCTAGGTGAACTGATCCGGTTGACCACGGCTAAGGAGAGAGGAAAAACAGCGACTGAGAAAGAGCCGAGTTAAAAATGAGACGAGTTGGGAAAGTGTCAAGTTTAAGAAAGAGACCAACTAAGAAAGAGCCGAGTTAAAAAAGAGACAAGTTAGGAAAGTGTCAAGTTTAAGAAAATGACGTAGTCGTCCTGAGCGTCCGTGTAACACTCTTATTTAATAAGCACTTAAAACTAAATACTCTGATGAAATATATTATATCGAATTCCAAATTGTTCCAAATATTAAAGACATGGGTAACTCATCAAAACACCATCGTTCATAAATCTCATCATCTACCTATAAACTTTCAATCCTGGAATCAGGCATATCCATATAAGCAAATTTAGACACAACAATTGGAGGTAATATAGGTATCGTTAAATTTAAGTTATTTTAATTTATTTTAATTTCAAATTAATTTAAATTATTTAATTTAAATTTATATTTAATTTAATTATTTATCATATTAGAAATTCTAAGTAGTAACGATACTGTCAAAACAACAAATGTGGGATGTGTGAAGCCAGCTTTATCTATCACCAATCATAATATAATTTGCTTATTGATAAGAACCCGAACACGCAACACGCTGCGCCATTGAACTCCTAGCGAATAGAAATTGGTAAATGTTTTTGTTTTTTTTATATATATATTTTACGGGTAAGCACAGTGCCTTGATCTCACCTGATGTTAAGTGATGATAAGGGCAATGATGGAAGCGCACTTCACCAGGGATCCTCAACTAGCGAGGCACTGGCTATCTTATCTCTAGCTGCCGGAACACAACAATGCTACAAACATTGATGTTATGGCGACATAATTAGATAAGATGGTGGTAGCTAGCCAGGCGGACCAACAAGCGCTACCATCAACCAAACCGAGTACACAAACATGTACCCCCCGCGGATTCACTACTCCATTTCGAAAAACGCTTCGTCGAATTACAATACATCGATAACACCTCGTCGATTGTTTGTTTGAACGATGTGTTATTTACCCGAAAATTGTTACGTCGATGGTTCATTTCCCCCGCTGGGAATCAAACCCTGGACCTCTGGGTCTAAACCGGTGATCTTAGCCACTAGAACACAGAGCCGGTTATACCGATACTTGTTAAAAATTAAATAAATAAATTTTCCTACACTCACACCAATTATCTAGCCCAAGAGAAGCTTCGTTATGAAACTCGTTATATGGTTACTAGACAACGGATAAATATACTTAAAATACTTAAATGCATACTTATTATACATAAAAAACACCCAGACCCAAGACAATTTAGAAAAACAATAATTTCTAAATTGACCCGACCGGGGGATCGAACCCGGGACCTCGTAGATGGCGACACCATGAAAACCGGTGTACAAACCACTCGACCATGGAGGTCGTCAAAATAAATTAAATCGGTATTACCGGCAGTAACATTTGTTTTAAATGAAACGGCAGTTTACGTGTCGGGTCAAACCAAGAATTCAATTAACTAACGAAGCAACATTAACAAAGTTGTGAGGAGGTCGAATGAAAACTGCATATTTGAATGTGTTAGTCTCTTTAAATTCCCAGCTGCCGTGAAAAATGCTGTAGTTTTACTTTTACAACTGGCCTCGTCCAGTTTGTTAAATGTCTGTAGTTGTTGCTTTTGCCAAGTTATAAGAAAAAGTGTTGAAATTATTTCCACAAGCGGGTTTTGAGTACCCGAGTATTGAATGGACATACCGGTTCAGGTGCACTACCAGTCAGACTATTGTGGCTTTGTCCGACCTGAATAAATAATTTTATCTAAGCTATTTACTCTTACTTTGAACCATAAGCCACCCATCTGAGTACAGACCACAACTGAGGTAGCTTAACTTTTGCGATCGTAGAAAATACCGCGGTGCCACTGCCTCTTTATTTGCTAATAATAGTTACTTTTTAAAGTAGACCAAAAATTAATAACGTGTTTTTTTTAGTCGATCATAATATTAATGAAAATAAAAAGCTATCAAAAATCATGTGACCACATATCATTAATACTTAACCTCTCTAGATTGCATATCGACGTCGAAGTGCCAATACCTCTTATCCAACATTATTGGAGGTTTTTTTTTTTTATATTATTGACTTACCAAATATCTACCTGTACCTACTTAACTATTGTAGTACATGTTAAACTATAGCTTTCCATATTTGTATATTAGGTATCCATATAAGTAAATTAATGTATCTATTAATTTCAAAGTTTTCATGAACCTAAATATTTTTTTCAGTTTTTGTAAAATTTTGTCTATGTTAGTTAGTAGGTATTGGCACTTCGCCGTCGATATCACAATATGTTGTCAAAATAAAGTCGACATCCCTTTACACAGTTATTAATTAAATAATTTCCGAATCATCGATATGACATTTTCAATTAAACTTTCCGATGCCTAATTACTTACTTAACCGCATGATTAAATGTTTCGTAAATCCAATTTATCTTTTAAAGCTTTTAAATGAATTAGCTTTGTTATTCATTGTTGCGAATAAAGGTGGAAATATGCTTTGATTTTCAACATTTTGATCTATAAAGGTATTTAGGGTAAGCAGGCTTAGGCGGTCCGTAGACAGGGCACTACGACGACTACGAGTTCCAGAAACTATCAACGTAGTTGAAGAAACTATCAACTTTTAAAAAGTTTTCGTTTACAACAACAGTTTACTGTTGCCAGCCAACAATCAGTGATAGCCAGTTGGGGAAACCAGCCACTTGACACAACTAGGTACAAAAACAGTTGCAAGTTTCAATAACTGAAAACTATTGTCGATCATTAAAACTCGCAACTAGAGTACGCACGAGCACGTGCTATGTCTGCGCATTTTCTATAAGCTATATCGAAACAGCAAGTATCAAGTTGCTTGTTGTCGCAACGCGGAACTCAAAGATGGTGCTCTAAGTACACGGAACCCCTTAATATAATAATTACACTTTATAAAAAAGGTGAAGGACGGTGCATTATAAGAAGTATACTGCACGTACTACCTATAAATCAGTCTTACATTACACACTAACACGCTAAGAAGTTAGTTCTAAAACCCGACGTTAAGCTTTGTTCTCGAACGAACACCTCACAAAGTTTATGACTTAATGCAATGGGAATCCAATACGTATAGAAGTTCGCTTGGACTTAGCACACTCTAACCTAATGTATTTCACCTACTCAACGTAATGCAACTGTGATGTAGCCGGGCGACAAGTCGCCGCTGCACGTCGCGCGGCGGCACGTCACGACCTAACTCATGGGGAAGATTTAATGGCGTTATCCGCCACGTCACCTGCGAAGGATTAAGCCTGACACTGTTTAAAGTGCGATAGATTTCGTAAATTCTCACTTTTTATTATTTTACATCTCCATCCCATTAGGTAGTGCCTCGAGCCTGCTAATTCAAAAATGTCTCAATAGTGTGTCGGTAGCCTGTTTTTGACATAAGAACCATGGAAATATTTTCGAAATCATACCGCTGAGCACATCGTGTAAGAGCGCGCGTTACGACCTAACTCATCGGGAAGATTTAATGGCGTTATCCGCCACGTCACTGGCGAAGGGTTAAGCCTTACACTGTTTAAAGTGCGATAGATTTCGTAAATTCTCACTTTTTGCGTCTTTATCCCACCAGCAGCGCCTCGAGTCTGCTAAGTCAGACTAATATTACGACTGAATCGGAATGATATTATGATTATACGTAAAATTGACAAAACCCGACCACGGATATACGATTGTGGACGATTTATAATAAAATGTTTTTGTTTTGTTTATATAATTTTTAACGCAAAATTTTGTTGCGAACAAATTACAAAAACACAATGTTGAAAAAATGTTGACTTTCAAAGTAAAAAGTATTGAATAATTTCGACGGGCTGGTTAGAACCATGACAACTCAATTGAGAGAGCACCTGACCCGGTATGTCAGAAGGGTGCAGGTTCAAATCCTGCTCGTGGATTTTTTTTTCAAAATTTGTGTATTTGCGATTTATAATAGTTGAATCTAGGTACTGACTGTAACGATAAGACATAAGTGACACTTTACCCGGTATGCAACTGCTGATAAAGGACTGGACTGTCTGTCTTATTTCTTAGTGTACCTTCTGCCGGGAAAAGAAACCAAAGTCCCCGATGTTATGATTAGGTATAACCACTTTTTTCCATCGCTGCAGCTCCAGTAGTAGACTGGATACGGTTGTAACAATCTTATATATTAATAGCGTAAGCCGATTTTTGTCCCAGTGATTATGCGACGATAGCTGCACATAAAAATCGGTTATGGTCTCATTTTGAAGAGCTCCAGCCGTAGATGTGCAGAAAAATAAAGAAACCTGTCATAGGTTTCGAAATTCCTAAAAAATCTGTTGATTAAACGCGAAGTTTTGCGGGCGACCCGCTAGTTTTCCTTTAATTGCCCACCGCACAGCTATATACTAGAGCTGTAAGCAATGATCAAAACCTTTGAGATGAAAGCATAGTCATTTGTCTTTATATTAATATCAAAACCAGTAGCTCAGAAAACTATTTGGCAGAAATATGTCATTTTAATGAGTGTGTGTGATTGTTACAACCGACCCCATATCAGTTGTAACACTAAAAAATAATACATAAATCACGCATCTAAAATCAGTTTTATTCATCAAAAATATTAAAATGCACATGAAACAAATTTACAATATTTATGGCACATTTGAGTAGTAAAAGTAAGTAAATGGTAGTAGTGGTAATCTTTTTAGATAATTATTAGAAGTAAACTAAAATAAATCAACAGAAATAATACTTATTCTTTAAAGTGTTTCACTCGAATACTTTTATAATCAGTCTTATCAAATGAAAATAATCTTTAACTAATAATTAAACAAACTAGCTAACAAAATCTCAGCTTAAACAAAATAGATTTTAATCAGACTTATCGCAGTTATTGCATATAATATCTACTCCGATCGATGCAGGCTATTTGAGACTTTTGTTTGCAGTCCCTTTGACACTGAATCCAACTCTCTCCAGACCGACTTGCTAAATAAAATTCTAGGCAAGTAAGACATTAATATTATTCTTTTTCTGATGATTCTGTTGATGTATTAGTCTTCTTTTTCTTTGCTTTATTTATTTATAAAAAAAATCAAATGTTCGGTCGATTGAATTGTAATTTTTCTATGTCACTTTTATTAATTTAGTGACAAAGATTCCTGTCATAGTGTCTTAAACTCATGTCATCTGATTGAACATCACATTTTTTTTGATATCGAAGTTGGTCCTATAGTAAAAATTGTTCATACATTATACATACGTAGGCAGGTACATTGATCCCCAAAATATGGCACTTAAATAATTCAACAACCTGTATATAAGAGTTTTAGTTGCATTTAGAGTTCCAAAAAATCAAATAAAATAAAATAAATATTAATGTTATTATATTAGATCCTTGGGCCCTTGGATCTTTGGTCTTTGTCCAGCAGTGGACGTCTTTTGGCTGAGATGATGATGATGATGATGATGAAATATTAAAGTTACAACCGTCCCCATGAAAATAGATACACCCGTTACCAACCAGTTAGCATAACTCTTTCATTTTTTGTACTTACGTTTTCTTATAAACCACAAAGTAAGTACCTTCTTCATTACGGGTAAACACGCCGGCGGTTCCAAAGGCAATGTAATGTATATTAATCCCTTTAATCACGTGTTTTACAATCATGCAACACATACTACTAAGGTATATTCTATGGTTTATCATACTATAAATATTTAACCATACGCGTGTTCAACCATAATGTGTAACATAAACTAAAGAGTACAACTAGATAAGCATAGAAACGAGTAGGTACGTATTTTCGAGAAATTAGGAGTGATTTTCAACGTTCACGTTATTGTCGATAAAATTTCTTGTTTGATGACTTTTGCTATGATTAAGCCAGTGTCTCGTTTTCAGGTAGATCATAGTTTACGTTTATTAAAGTGTTATATAGATTTGAATACAGTTCTTTTAGCATTTCCTGTCTTGTACCAACTTAGGCCACATCCTGCTCACCAACAGGCTGGTTGGACGCCAAATGCCAGTACGCATAAAAGACAAAAAAATATTCACATCTAGCAACATCCTTTTTTTGTAATAAAAGTATCGATAACGGGGAAAACTTATCCATCTCATTTTTTTCCCTTTTTTCTCCCGTTGTGTTTTTTGTTATATTATATTATCGTTCGGTAACTAACGAGAACTGAAAAAATCGCGTCTAACCCGTTCCGAGATGCCGGTAGTTGGTAGGTGGCGAGTATGAGCATACGAGAAGATGGCTACTCTCGTTTGTAAATATTATTGTTGGGTACACTCCAACATTTACTGTGTAACCTGCAACAGCTTTCGCTCCAGCAATCTAACCACTTAGATCCAACTCCGATTTACTAGGAACCTTTATGATATATAGCTACAATCTTCCGCCATGTGAATTTCGGTCTTTCGCAAAAGTTTTTAACTTTTCTTTCTTCCTCTTCTATATTTCTTAGGAGTAGCATAGCTTTAAGCTACTAGTGAAATATTTTTAAAGGAGTGTACTGCTGCAATAAAAAACTAACATATATATTTTTTAATTGACAAACAGTAGGTAGGTAGGTGTCGGTTAATTTCGGCGGGTTGGACAGAGCACAATAGCATAGTTGAAAGTACACCTGACCCGGCATGTTATTACTGATACCTACCTAGGTTCTAAGTAATCATTTAAGTTTATAATAATTGACGTGTCTGTCTGTGGCAGTAAAAGATCAAGCTATATCGAGGAGCCGCACTATCGTATATAGAATTGACAGCAGTATAATTTCGAAGACAGAACTCCTGATACCGACCAGAAGGGTCTCGCTCGTTTTTTCGGCGGCGTAACCGGGCGTCCTCCGGCCGCTCGTTTAGCAAAATGACGGACGGACCTTTTTTATCTCGCCAAACCGCAATTTGTTGCCGGCGATCCCACTCGCGATACATGGCCTTGGTTACCCGAATACATTTAAAATTCGTTTCCTATAAATATTTGGGCATGTTAGATTTCAATGTAGACGCAATTTGACGGCGATAATTAGCGAACTATACGCGCAGTTTCATATTTCTCAAAATTAGGACGAGCGGGCGGGCGGCGCGCGCCGAGCAAACATTTTAAAATTAAATTTGACTCGTGCTCTCGAATGGAATGTGTCATTTGTTTTTGGAAACGCTTTTCATGTGATATTTCTCGGCGTAGTGCACTTTAAATATTAAATATCTTTATTGAATGATGATCTGTATTAAATTTGCACCCATCGATCCACATTGGGCTAGTGTGGTGGGTTATGGCCCTAATCTCTCAATGTAAAGGTCCCAAGTCCTACAATGGGATGTTCACAAGCTGATGATAATGATGTTATTAAATACATTCTTGTAGACTGATTTCAAAATACACAACAAATTTGCACAAACTTAAAATAACCACATAACTCCTTAACGCAAATACTAGGAAATACTTAGAAAAAAAAAGCTTTAGACCTATTATTTAACCTAACTACATATAACAACACATGTGCTATTTTATAAGACAAAAACTATAAGCACATTAAAAATGGCAATACCGTATAGCTATATCGTCGTTGTATTAACGTTAACAACGTTACTTTAAAACCTTTACGCCGCACACGAGCGCGCTACACTTAATCTGATAACAATTGACTAACACTCTATTCTGCACTCTGACAACAGGATTTAAGCATGGCCTACTTGCCTATACATTGCAGGTGAATAGACGCTAACTTAATTACAGGTTCAGAGTACGACAGCGTCTCTATTCCGGTCATTCTGCTAAGCGCTGCGGTGATAGGCAACAAGGCTATACGAGCGATACGATCCTCACACTGTTGCCGGCTTTTGTTACGCTTTTTGTCTGTAAAAGTGTAGGGGAGCTCGATGGCGCAGTGGTTAACACGTTTAGTCTAAGGTTAAGCAACTTTCGCATAGGATTTAAGTGGCATCGGATGGGTGACCAAAAACTTATCATCTCGAGCTCCTCCGTGCTTCAGAAGGCACGTAAGGTCCCGGCTGCTAGCAGTCGTTAACAACCACCAATCCGCACTGGGCCCGCGTGGTGGTTTATGGTCTGTTCTCTTCATCCATCCATAGGGCCCCACTGCTCGGGTTCAAATGAGCTGATGATGATGATGATGAAGTGTAGGATAGTGGCACCAGTGTTCGACCCCCCGATCCGATCCGAACCCCTCGGAGAATCTAGTAGCACACACAATTTTTTTTTGAGAGAGATTGCTGATTGTCTCATACGTCATTTTCAGCGTCACCGGGCTTTTTGTGTTGAAACGAATCACTACTAAATTCTCCGAAGGGTTCGGATCGGATTGGGGAGCGGAACCACCCGAGGGCGCCTCTAAAAGCACGGACCTCAGCTCGGGTAGACCGGGCCGTGGAAGAGGAGAGAAGTGCCCAGGTAAATGTCAGTAAGTACTTGGTATAGAGCGCGTGTGAACCGGTTCTACGTACCCTTGTTCTACGAATACGGTGTCTTGGGCCTAAACTGGTGTGCATGCTTAGTGTAATCTGTAAATATGTAGTGGCATTTAGAGGATCGGGCACGGGGGGGGCACACACGTGTGATGCCGTTCCCCTAGAAACTTCCGAAGGTGATTCGTTTCACACGGTTTGAGGAACCCTTAAAATTTCTCGCCACCCCCAAAATAACTCTCTAACTCTAACTCTCTCCAAAAAAAAACAGTGTAAAATAGGAACCAGTGATACACATTTTTTTCTTGAATTCGTTAAATATAGGCCACAACTGGTTTTAGTCTTTAGCACCAATTGAATACAGACCCACCTGCATGCTAGCTGTCATTTCGTAAAATTACAATGAAATAATCTATATTATGGCGACATAATTATTTTGATAAGATGGTGGTAGCTAGCCAGGCGGACAAATAAGCCCTACCACCAACCAAACCGAGTACACAAACATGTATCCCCCGCTGGGAATCGAACCCGGGAACTCTGGGTCTAAACCAGTGGTCTTAGCCACTAGACCACAGAGGCGGTTAAAAGGCAAGGACTACATTTTACCCAAATTACAAATCGCCTTTAAGTTTTAAAACACAGAATGTGTTTTTATAAGTTCCTTTCGCTTACAGAGTAAAATGAAAAAAATTCTAAATTCAAAATCATTTATTCAGTTTAGGCTACAAACAAATATTTTAAAATTAAATTCGACTCGTGTTCTCGGATGGAATGTGTCATTTGTTTTTGCAAACGCTTTTCATGTGACATTTCTCGGCGTAGCTTCGTTCGTGCACTTTAAATATCTTTATTGAATGAAGATCTTTATTGAAGCACCCATCGATCCACATTGGGCTCGTGTGGTGGGTTATGGCCCGATCTCTCATTGTAAAGGCCCAAGTCCTACAATGGGATGTTCAAATACAGCTCTTATGAACGTCATTATGCAATCGGTTCGTAAAGTATACTCTGGGCGAGACCTTGTACTGAGAAGAACCGGCAAGAAACTCAGCAAAAGCATTTCTTTTCTCACTTACAGCGTCAAAATATTTGAAAATGCCACATCATAAAAGGACACTTTCCATCACAAATAAAAATACAAAATATAAAGGACAATCACAACATGTTAAAAAAAACATGTTTTCAGTTTTGTTTTTTTCAACATGTACCAGTTTCAGAGTAGATAGTGTTGATTAATTTCCACGAGTTGGATTGAGCCACTATAGCTTAGTTGGTAGTGCACCCGGTATGCAATGGCGTGGTTCGAATCCCTCTTGTGGATTTTTTTTAACACTTTGTCTTTTTTCAATAACAACTTATATTACTTTATGTTACTGAGCTGGCAAACGTTTAAATATATACCTTTAAATATTATATTGAGGCAATTTTAATTTTCATGCGTAATGTTACTTTGAAATATAACTTTTTACGAAGTATTCTGTGGTGTAACTGGCCATTAGCCGTCAAGAAGCTAAGTGAAAGCTTTTATGAATGTAGTTAGTTAATTTTTTGCGAGCTTGCTTCTATTTGATTCCGTTATGATGTCGCCTACACGTGCTCCCAATAGACGAGCTATTTTAAACATCATTATATGGAAGTGAGGAAGAACGCTCTGCCTAATAAAGTTGACATTTTGTTTACCTTTAACAAAATGTTTATATAATTTTTACCGCAAATTTTGTTGCGAACAAATTTTACAAAAACACAAATGTTAAAAAAATTTCCACGAGCAGGATTTGAACCTGCACCCTTCTTCATACCTATATATTCTTCATACCGGGTCAGGTGCTCTCCCAATTGAGCTATCGTGGTTCTAACCAGCCCGCCGAAATTATGTATATATATATGTCAGAAGAGTGCAGGTTCAAATCCTGCTCGTGGAATTTTTTTCAACATTTGTGTTTTTGTACCTTTAACAAATTACTTATATACAAAATGTTTGGTAATAGGTGTATATTCCGGAAATATGGCCATGCAACCAAGTATAAAGAACTCTGTGATAACATACAAAATCATATATATTTACGTAGTTTTACTTTTGTATAAAAAAACTCAAATTTGTTTTATTAAAAAAATTCTATTCATTCCTGTAATGTTTCGACTTCTATGTATGTCTGACCATGAGGTTGACGACCAAGAACAACGTATCAGCTTGACCTAGGGTTGTCACTTTACAGTTTTACTTGTAACAAAGAACCTCAATGACGACCTCCTTGGTCGAGTGGTTTGTACACCGGCAGACCTTGTTCTGCCCTATTTCTCTAAAACAAAGTTACATTGATTTTTTTTATGTTAATAGCTGCCCCAACAGATTTCGTTCTGTCAAAAGTTATTGGCCTGTCGCAGTCTAATAGAAATAAAATAACATTGAAAGACTTTATCAATACTAATGTGATGATATTTTTATTGTAATGCCTGGTACACAATATTTTTTGTTTGATTACTTGGCGCATAAATAAAAAAATCTAACCTCTAATCAACTTGAAGGCCTTAGAGCATTAGTTGAAAGCATACCAAAGATACCTTTGTTTTGTTTTGAAGAGACGCCTTTGTTTTGTTTTGATTGACGTCAAATGTTTGACAGCTAGGGACAGAGTGGTTTGTATGGGAAAAGAAAATTGTTGTTTTTACGATTTTCCTCAAACTTTTTACGTTTTTTCTCTCCATAAGAACCTTCCTCAGACTTCAGCAACACAACACAACAAAAAAGAAATCAGCCAAATCGGTTCAGCCGTTCTCGAGTTTTGCGATTAGCAACACATTTAGCGATTCATTTTTATTTATATAGATTTGAAAAAGACAGTGTTGAAAAAAATCAACGAGCGGGATTCGAACCGCATCCCTTGACATGCCGGGTCAGGTGCACTACCAACTATGCTATCGTGGCTCAATCGATCAGTAGTTGTTGACATTGAATAGGGCTTCTTTGGCTTACAGCGTAAGAGCAGATAGTGTTGATTAATTTAGGCGAGTTGGATTGTGCCACGATAGCATATTTGGTAGTGCACCTGACCCGGCATGTCATGGGGTTCGAATCCAGCTCGTGGAATATTTTCAACATTTTGTCTTTTTTCAAATTGTAATTTGTTCGCAACAATATTTGCGTAAAATTATATGTAAATAATCAAGAATTGTTTTTATTTAAAACAATTTTTGTGTTTTTCATAATCATTACATCAAAACATGTCTGAAGTATATATCGATTCAAACGTAATTTTAAATAAAAAAACACTGAAAAGATACGTTTAACCTTGTAGAAAGGTGTGGTAAAAATAAAAAGATCCATAGTGTATCTCAACTATCTAGATCTTGCATGCGGAGTTATTATGACATAATTATTAACTTTATTTTGTTGTGCAATTTTTAAGTAAATATTTCTAGTGTGACGTAACATCAAAATAAACAATTGACAGCCCTGTTGGTTTAGTAACCTCTGTGTACTTACATTTATGATCACTGACTGCTTGCTTATGCCCGCCTGACGCGCATGACTTCACTAAAATAAACATAAAATTTACAATTGCATGACAAATTAAAGGTAATAATTATGTCTCAGTAACAACACATACAAGATCTAGATCGGATACACTTCGGATTTTTTCATGTTAACCGATGTTTTTAAAATGTTGTTGTTACTGACTATTTGCATTCACAATAGTATATACTCTTATTTTTCAAAGCTATCGCAATCCGGGCAACTCTTTAAATGTTGAGTTACCGAAACGTTGTTTTTTTCTAATAACTTTAAAAGTTTATCATTTGTTTTTTATGTAGGTATACACCTTACACGTGTAAGTGAAATGTTATGTACGCAGATTTTATCGCTTTTATTTTACATATATTTTTTTGTTTCTAATTGACAAGAATGAATGCAAGTAGATTCGTAATAAAGTGATTCGTTTCAAAATAATAATGCTTGGCCCGTGCGCTATAAGCCAGGGTTGTTCCATATTATATTTATATATTAGATTAGATAGGTGAACACTAGACAGAAATATAAGTAGTAACTTTTCAAAAGCATATTCGTTACAACATAATGGTAACGTTATGCACATTTAAAAATACTAGTGGTCGCGTAGTGGTTGAAATTCGACCGAAATTTTATTAAGGCTGCACAGATTGTATCCTAAGCAAAGAAAAATTAAAAAATATAAAATGTGATTCATTTTCTTCCATTTTTGAAATTTTTAAAAAGAGTATTTAAGCGTGTGTGTCAAAGACATTATAGTGTGTTTTGTTTGTTAAATTGTATTTAATGTATTTTTAATTCATAGTTTAAAAAACATATTAACATTCTGTACTCCTTTTTATATAAACTATAAGTGTGCGAAATTTCATACTCCTCCGTCCGTACAATTTTCGTAAAAAGGGGCGCAAAATTTTTGCTTAATAATACGTGAATATTTAGATAACTATTATTTGGCGTTGCGGCAACATATCGGAACTATTTCGCCACTGCGTCGCAGGCAGGTATTTGAGTTTGCTTCAATTACCGCCAACTGCACGTGTCGGCTTCGACGACGGTAGGTAGTACCTTACGAGGTATATTATGCGGTTTTGAAATTCAAGAATGTTTAATTCCTCTGCGTTATACAATAGCTTTATACAATAAAACAACAATATCGATTGTTTCAAAAAAAGATTTGCATAGTTATCTATTTGAGTCAAACTCGGATCTTTAATCAACGATCTTTTTAAAACATTGCTTCGGAGAAGTGCTCGGATCTCGCTGCTGATATGAGTTAATAACGAAATCATTGTCTTTATCAACTTTAAGTAAATCATTTAACCCAACTTGTATTCTTGCAATACAAATTGCAAGAATACAAACTTGACTCAGAGTTTCCTCTGTGTAATTCATTGTATTGTAATTTGTTATATACAATTAAGTTTACTTTGTGAACAGAGATGGCGCTGCTGTACTCTGAATCGCGCTAAAAGTGTCTCTATCCTTCAGATTTTTTCTCCATTCACCTTTATCTTTTTAAAGATATTTTTATGAGTATTAAACCTCAACTTGTATTTATTTAGCGCACTGGACTCACGCATACAAAACATTAACAGGTTAAACGCCGTCGGGCCCAGACACAATAGAAGTTCAATTGTTTGTCGGTCAAATGGCGTTTAGGTGTTAAAACTTAAATGTAGACTTGGAAAACGATGTGACATGTTCTTACATATCCTTTCAAGCCACCTAGTCTTAGAGCATTAAATTGAATGCTCTAAGCACCTAGTATTCAAACGTCGATTGCATAAGCGTGTATCTAGACAATAGGAAATAGAGTTTCTGAAGTACCATTAAATACGTATACAAAGAACAAACAGTATACAGCAAATAAACTTGAAAATTTTTACTTTTTATTTTCAAGTGCTAATTGCTGCACTGAAGCTAAATTAAATATTTATAAAATTTGTAAAATACAGTGAAAAATTAAACGCTTACCCGACTCAGCCAGGAATCGAACCTGGGTCTTCCGCAATCCGGGCAGCTGCACTGACCGCTATGCTACCGGGAAGGCTGACGTAAGCGCTGAATTTTGTCACTGCGCTTTTGTAATTTTAGAGTGCTAATAGCGGCACAGCGCGCCATCTATCCAACAACGGCCATTGCAACCGATGGCTATGCAGATTCATCTTTGCAGATGAAATACCACAAAATTGATAACACATAAAATATAATATAATATAAATATTTAAACTTGAAAAGTTAAAAAAAAAGTATTCCAACGGGCTCGTCCGGGATTTGAACCCGGGACCTCTCGCACCCGAAGCGAGAATCATACCCCTAGACCAACGAGCCACAATGTTAGCTCACGAAAATACATAAAAGTTATATTATTTATTAACCATACTGTTTGTGTAGGTGCGAGAGTGTGTCAAATCGTGATTTACTTTGGCTATGATTTATAGCCCGTGCTTTTGTTCGAAAAATGTTTTGTTATGCTAATTAACGGTAGCGTATTGATCGTGTGTTACAATATTTGTGTGATTCATTTTAACTAAACTGCCTACAGAAACTAAATTAAATAAACAAAAATAGTTGTTGCAGATTCTTTCGAAATCCTTTTTAATACCTTTTTTGTTCTTATTTTTATATATTTTTTGAATACTGACATTTATGTTTTTGGCTTGTGTCTGTCGTGATTGTCATGGTATCGTGTGTTGTTTGTGTTGTAATATTGTGATTTGTAATATAGTTAAAACCCACTATCTTTCCTGTTTTTTAAATATCATTAGTTAGTCTCCATTAGTCCTTCCCATTAAGTTTTGTCGTTTTCAATAGTACTTGAATAGAGATGACTTACCTCATTCGGGTCTTTTTTTCTTTTTCTTTTTCTTTTACCACGACTTTTCTCAACCTGGGTGACAGACAGTTCTCCCAGCAAAACTACCGAGATATTCAGACAAAAAAAAATAACAGGGTAATCCACTAAAATGTGCTGCATTTCATTTAAACAAATGATCCGCATACATAAAGTCAATCATTATTGCTAATATACCTATTATGTCAATTACATGTGAAACATTGTTATTGTATATTTAACAATGTCCCAACGCCCTTAATGCAAATTATGTCCAACCGAATTTTTTTATACCAGTACATAAAAAAGGCGTAAAATGAGACTCGATAAATAATACGGTTCAGCTCATAACCATAAACAGTCGAAGAGTAACAAAGATTCCAAGCACTGCGATTCCAGGACTGATAAAATGGCCGACCGCTATTTAGGGAAATGGACTCGGCCAGAACGCTTATATACCCGCCCGCAAGTGCCAATGTAAACAATATGACATTTACATGCCCGTGCTGCGTCCACACTTGCGTACAGACGATTCCAATATAATATAAGCATTTTTGTACCTCATCAAAGTAACTTCGGTCAATTTATGTTATATGGTATCATAGCAACAATAGAGCGACGAGTTTAGGCTACAAATTAGCTCTTAAAAATGTCACTATGCCATCGGTTCGTAGTCGTCTATACAGGGCGGGAGAAATTGTGCTGAGAAGAACAGACGAGAAGAACAGAAGACAGGGTCTTATATTATTGTGTTGAGTATAGGATATTGTTGGTAGAGTGTTAAATTTATTAAGATCTAATTTTATATGATTTGGAACTTTTCATCATCGTTATTGTTGTGTATGCGCCATGGCAACAAAACAACAAACTACAGTTATCAACCTGTAAACACCCCACTGCTGGAACCAACACTTCCCTTTTACTTCTAAGTACTTGGAAATTCTGTGTAGACTTTGATACAGTGTGAATTTTTGGGTCTTTTAGGCCTTCTGGATCAAGAAGAGGCTGATCAACGTCAAAATGAAAGTCAATTTTTTTATTCATGGGCAAAGTAAATAAACTTAAGGTCGTTTGAATCGGCCAGACATTTTTTAAATCTGCTAACCACTGATAGAATACGAAAGTATTAAAATACTTTTAATGATTCGGATTTTCCGAACACTTTTTCTGTATCGAATTACGATACGAGTAGGCTGAAAAATTTGATCTGAGTATGAAGATATCAGCCCTTCGTTCACAAAGAATTTCAGAAAATCCAGTTCGGCTAGTGCTTCCATCGCAACGGCACTAATAAAAGAAAAACACGAGTCCGCTCTCATAAATATTCATGGTGCACATCTTTATTTCTTGTCTGTGTTGGCGTTCTTCTTCATATTTGCTTAACGATTTTGCATATTGTACTCCTTTGAAATGTTGGAGTCCATTTTTCACGTCATAAGTAGGTCAACGGCGTCGCAGGGAGACGGCAGTCTTTATTTCATTTCGAAGATGAGTTATTTTGTTTTTTGCCTTTATGACTAATGGTTCTTGAACAGTACCTACCTATTCAAATGGACAACGTGAAAATTTAAATTACTGGTACATGTTTATGTAAGATATTCCTAGAAATATTTTTTTCTTTATTTCTCACAATCAATGAACCTACATAAGGTTTACATTTGCCAAGTGCCAGATTAGCTCAAAAAGATAATAAAAAACATTGATTTATTTTGGATCGAATGTTTAAGGTATAGCACAGAACATTTGTAAATTATGTTCTTTTTCTAATATTAAACAAGCTTTTTGAACAGTTAGACTGAGAGCCCCATAACTTGGTGTATTAGTTAGTAAAGCTAAGATTGTGAAAGATAAAAGAAAGGTAGTATGCGACTTGAGGCTAGTAGTCTCTTTTTAATTGCTATTTTCAGGATCATTTTGCTTTTGCGTAAATGAGACTAAGAAGTAGGTATTACACAATCCGGTCTCTTTGGCGTATTATCCCGAAACGGTTTTCTGTCAAAGCGAACCAAGAGCGACTCATCTTTTGTTTTATAGAAACACTCCTTTCAAACTAAAACTTGTCTAAAGTTTTGACTTATTCCAATTTAAATTCCTAATTGTGTTATATGAATCATTTTATAGAGATCGGTGACGCTGAGGTCATGTGTAGTTTGCCACGATCGCAAAAGTTAAGCTGACTTGGGCGCGATCAGTACCCGAATGGGTGACCGATATTAACCGTGCTTGGCATGACAAACCTGTTGTTGCATTGCGAATATCAGACATTACTCATTGCTAGAATATTTTTGTTTCGCCCACTACCAACCGTAATGTTATAAAGGAAGTGCCAGACAACTCACTCCTGCGCAAGTAAACTATAGGACACGTATTTATAGGTAGTCCCCTATTTCCACGAAACTAAAGTTGTGACTCATGGTGCCATACGCCCCTAGAAGCTGCGCACCCATAAATCTAAGAAAGGGTTGAAAATATGAATGTGCTTTTAAATCTAGAGACCTTAAAGATATTTTATTTTTATTTTTTGTATTTAAATCAGGCAACAATGGCCTATAGATAGATAGATATGACCCACTTGCATCTCAAAAAGTATTACTTATGGCTCAGATTTTCTTTCTCTTCTATCTAGAAGGAGATTACTCTAATTAGGCTGTTAATACTCAAATAAGTAAAGTAAATATATTCCTATTGGACTTACCTTAGGCATGGACACCATTACTGGCATATGTCGGTAACGAACGACCCAACGTCAATAAAAAAATATAAATAACCTTAGAATTAGGCAGTAAAAATGTAAATAACAACTCGCTAGGCCTATTGTACAAGCCTAAATCACGTTGAAATTGAAAGGACTCACTGCAACAGATTCAAAAGACAATAAAGCTAAATCAACTTTAGTTATAGCGACCGGCGCTGGACGGGCACGCAACGCAGTCGTGTCGACGTCGGCACGACAATTTACAGTCACAATAAAAGTATCGCCTTTATTGTTGAACACACAATTCGCTGGACGGTTCTAATTGCGAGCCCCACTGTCTATTGGTTTCGTAATTGAACCGGCACTATTTTAGCACCGTGTCCGCAAGAATGGAGTGCTGCCTTTATTGAATGCAAAGTAAAGTGAAAAGTTTTTAATTAAGTAAGCTCGAGTTCAGCCTTTTTAAATAGTCAACCGATTGGTGTACCGGTCCGTGGGTTAGTCTTGTATCGAGAATACAATGCAGCAACTCGGTCATTGCTTTTAAAGCAATGTTGTCTTAATAAATATCCTATGCTTCATTTTACACATTGATTTAGATTATTTTATGACGTTTCGAACCCTTTGCAGGGTCCAGTGACCAGATCCCCGGAGTAGATCCGTAAAAGTTGTTTTATATAATAGTGTTCGCGTAAACTTTAGAAAACAATATAACTAAGGTTTAATTGTAAGCTGATAGAAAAATAATGACTTTAAAAGATGAAAGTTAATTGAGCCCTTGTTGATTTTAGACGTCTAGTCAGTTTTTAATGATAATGTAAATTACTTAGTACCTCCTTTTCGGGAATAGGTTGAATTTCCCATTTCCTCTTGGGTGTTCGACATCTTTAAAAGCTTGCACTATGTGACTCTAGCTGATCTAGAATCTAGAAATGGACTGATTTAAGTATATTTTTATAATCTGCTGGTTTTAAAATCATTCATTCATAATTTTATTGTCCAGAGATGATTCTGTAATAAATAAAAATTGATTTCAAAAAGTGTTATTTGGTACCTACATTAAGCTATCGCAAAATAGAATGATAAATGAATCTAATCATTTCATCATTAAATGAAAATGAAAATATGTACTTTTATAATAATATTTATAGTTAATTAATGATTTTATTATATTACATATTTATTATGTGTAGTGTTCGAGTAAACTTTAGAAAACCATATGCTTTTAAATATTATTATTTTGAATACTTATTGCTTCTCATAGAAAATAAAGTAAATACAAATGGTTAGGTACAACTGGAAAGCAGCGCAGTGCGTGCCATACGTGCATTAGTCGCGCTGTAGCCATGTTGCGAAGCTACGAACATTAACTACTGCCAAGAGCTTCCTTTCTATGGACCTCGTAACTAAAAGTAGGCTACTACACTAGATATTGTAATAGCCTAGTTTTCGTTATGTTCTTGGTAGTTTTCGTTTGACCTTTATAGTATAGTTGGTGGCTCCTTTATATTTATTTATTTATCTCCATCATAAGAAAATGAAAAATATTTTTATTCAATTTACATTGGTTTTCAATTTTACAAGTGGTTGGGACCAACCTGTTAAGTATACAAGATACCTGTACCAGGAGACCCCGCTCTTCCTTAGCTTACTAATATAATGTATAATTGAGTTTATTACAAAAATAAATAAATAATTCATAATATTTACTAAAATAATCTTTTAGTAAATATGCTCAATTAATTATTTGTGTGTGTGTGTGTGTGTTGTGTATGTGTGTGTGTGTGTGTGTGTTTCAGTGTGTGTGTGTGTGTGTGTGTGTGTGTGTGTGTGTGTGTGTGTGTGTTGTGTGTGTGTGTGTGTGTAAATTTCTTTTCGTAGAAAATGGCAAGAAACTCAATAATAGCCTAGTCGTAGTTGCAATTATGGTCATTAAATAATGAATTATGCATGACCAGTCTAAGCATAAGTATTGTTATTGTATTACTCGTAAAGATTTAAGTTAAAATTGTCTTTCTATTAGGAAAAGGAGCAGGCCTCAGGGGCACTACTAATTGGGCTATCGTCACATTGTCAGACTAGCAAAAACTCTGCAAATTCCTCACACTCTACTCTTACTTTGTAAACCAAACGAGCCTTATTCGGTGTCAAATGTAAAAATAAAGTAGGAACGGAGAAGACGACATAAAAAACAATAATGGGTATGATTTATTACGCTAGATATTAAAGCTACAAAAAATAATGTTAATACTAATTTCCAAGCAAATCTGTTCGAAAGATTTCAAAGGAGGAAAACACAATGTGGTTCTTTTATATTTCACATCACAAAAGCTGACTATATGTTCAATAATTTTAGCAATGCCATTAAATTCGAAGTAAAATATTATACCAGTTATTTATTAAAAATAATTCATTAATTCATTAACCACTTGGGGAAAGCGTTTGTCATATCACCATGGTAAGTGAAAAGCGCACTTAGCCCAGAATTCTCAACAAGCGGGAAACTGTCACTCGAACTTGAATTGCCGAAAAACAATAATGCTACAAATTTGAAGCGACAAGTTTCAGTGCTCGATGATCGTTAAATAGATCGATTGATACTCGATTGCTCGATGATGCTTGATTGCTCGATGATACTCGATTTAACTACCGATCATCATCAAAAAAATTAATAAAGAGAGGTCCTGACTGTCTTCACTGACTGACTCATGAACGCTCAGCAGTTGAAATATTGCATAGAGGTTTCCTAGTTTATGATGTAGACTGCGAACTTCGAAAAATTCAACACGTTTCTTTCCTATATTCCGGATTTCTCGAAATTTTCAAAGGTCCACGGGATACAGGTATTTTCTCGGACGAAGAATAATACAACTCTAGTACCATAAACATAAATCCTCAAAATGTACACAAGCTCTATCATAGAGCTCTGTCATAGAGCGTCCGGTGGGTGTCGTACGACTAACGGATTTTCGAGCTTTCATATGCTCCACTGCGTGGTAGGGCTTGGACCGGTCTGGTTAGTGACCACCGTACGTATGGTGTAAAACCCGTCAAGTGACCGCTTGTCGGTCGCGGTCGGTCTGTGGAGGCTTCCGTCAAACCAGTGCCAGGAAGACTTCGTTAACCCGCCGACTAGGGAGACCCGTAGAAACGGCTGCCCCGCTGGTCACCCGTGGCACAGTACAGGGGCCCAAGCGAGCCTAACCAGCTCGTGAGGCTGCCTCGCCATGCCACGCATAATCTCGGGTAGTCCGTCGTGCCGGTTGGTGACCGGAAGGTGGGGTCCCGGCGGCCGTTCTCGGGGGGGTTCGGGGGCCCTTCCGTTCGGCGGGTTAATGATACTCATCTGTAGGCAGATCCCTGGTGACACACTTTAACCATTTGCATCGCGGTAGCATTTTCTCGATTCACGCCTCCCTCCTTTTCTTCACCATGACAGCGCCTAACATTAAAACTCGTCTTAGAGCGGTGCACACCCCCACCACAACCTTTCCGTTTGAGGTCGAGTTCGCTAACATCCGCGGACTCCATGCAAACCTCAATGCCGTCCACCACCATCTTGAGACGGCACGGCCAGCAATGTTGTTTTTGACGGAGACGCAGAAATCTGTCCGGCCGACATCAGCTACCTGCACTATCCGGGCTATGTGCTTGAAGAATCCTTCAAAGCCAAAGCCGAAGTTTGCTTATTCGTTCGGACGGATATTTGCTGTCGTCGTCTACGCTGTCTGGAGGACCCTTCCTTTTCCCTCTTTGTGGTATACGTCGACTTAAGCTCTTATAGCCGTGTCTACGTCTGCGTCTACTGATTCCTTATTGGCAACATGGAGACTCGACTTATGGAACATCTTAGTCGGGTAGCAGATGATGCGCAGGAGCGGTTTCCATCGGCAGAATTGGTGTTTTTGGGGGACTTCAATGCTCACCACGAGTTGTGGTTAAGTTCCTCCAAAACTGACCACGCTGGTAGAACTGCCCACGCATTCTCACGCACGACCTGACTCAACTGGTGAACCAGCCCATCAGGATCCCAGATATAGTCAGTCACGCGCTCTCTTTGCTGGACCTCCTGCTGACGAGTCGTCCAGCTTGTTACCGAGTGGAAGTTTGAGCTTCTTTAGGATCTTCGGATCACTGCTTGGTATCCAGCAAAGTGCCTCTGGCCCCGCTACCGCCTTCAGCGGTATCGTAACGCCAGATTTGGCAATACTCGTCGGCAGACTGGGATGGTATGCGGGACTATTTCGCATCCGTTCCTTGGGGGCAGCGCTGTTTCAGCGGGAAGGACCCAACAGCTAGTGCGACTGCAGTTGCTGATGAGATAGTCGTAGGAATGCAAAACTATATTCCACACTCCTAACTCATCAGCAAAGGCAGGCGCAACCGATGGTTCAACCGCGAGTCTGCCAACGCTGTTGTTAACAGGCAGGCGGCATACTGTGCTTGGATCTCTGATCAGATGGATTGATTGATCAGTGGATTCAGCCCAAGGAGATCCTGATACTCGCACACTGAGAGTAGCCTATAACAATGCTACCAAGTCCTGCAAGAAGGCTTGCATTAGAGCGGATGCCCAGTGCGTTGCACGGGTTGGTCAAGAATTACTGACGCATCCTACGGGCAGCCGTAAGTACTGGCGTCTAGCCAAAGCCGTGCAATCTAACTTCTGCCAACCGTCACTGCCACCTCTGAAATGTCCTGACGGATCTTTAGCTCAAAAGTCGCAGGAGTAGGCCGACCTCCTGGCCGGACTCTTTGCGGATAACTCCTGAATCGATGACTGCAATTCAAAGCCACCAACAATTTCTCACTGTAGCCACTCAATGCCTGATATTAAAATCAGGCAGTGTGATGTACGTGCGGAGCTGCAGTCAATCGATGTGCGGACAGCTAATGGCCCTGATGGCATCCCAGCAATTGTTTTAAAAATGTGTGCAGTAGAGTTGTCCCCCGTGTTAACTCATCTTTACCGTCTTTCGCTTTCTTCAGGTTGTTTGCCGGAATCTTGGAGAGATGCTAATGTGATAAAAACAGCGTCACGTAAACTCGGTGTCCTGAACAGGTTGCGGCGATTTTTCGCGCCAGATCAGTTGTGCCTTTTGTACAAGACACAGGTGCGGTCTTGCGTGGAATATTGTTTGCACCTCTGGGACGGTTCCGCAAAGTCCCAGGCATCGAGAAGGTACTTCTCGATGCCTGGGACAGATTGCAGCGGCGCGCTATACGCATTATCGGCAATGCAGAGGTCACTAATGCTCTCGAGCCCCTGCAATTGCGTAGAGATATAGCGTCGCTCAGCGTCTTCTACCGCTTATACCACGGCGAGTGCTCTGGAGAACTCTTTGACCTTATCCCACCTTCTCCCTTCCTCCATAGGAGTACGCGTGCTGCTCTCCGGAGTCACCGCTGTACTGTCTCGAACATTCCATCGCGCACAAAGAAATTTGGTGACTCGTTTCTTTGTCGCACTTCCAAAAGATGGCATAGTCTACCAGCACACGTTTTCCCTCCTTTCTATGACATGGGGTCCTTCAAACGCTCGTTTGAAGGAAGAGGAGAGGAGTGCCTCGTGAAGAGGCACCTTGTGGGCAGGCAGGGTAAGGGTGACTGATGCTGCGTTGTTTTCACGCTGCACCAGTTGTCCTTGCGTCTGGACTCCGTTTCCACTTAACATCAGGTGGAGTGGAGTCATTTGCCGACATAAGTACAAATAAATAAATATAGAGCAGTAAAATGCTGTTTGTAAGTATTAAATTCAACAAAATTCTATTATTTCAATGTATTCGTTACTATGAACAGAATGTCGCTCATTTAAACTTCCATTGAAATGTGAAATAATAAGGAAGGAGAAGAGACGCTCCAGTTCGTAGCGACAAATGAAGAATTTCAAACAAAGGCAACGTTTAATTTAAACAAAATGTGAAGTCAAAGCTGATCATTATTTCCTGAAGACCGTTTCTTTTGTTACAAACTGTCGACGGAGATCGAAGACTCCAGCGATCATCTTAATTGGATGAATGCTAGTTTAAAAACTGAAGACTAGTGTTAGTAGCGATTGCAAATTAATGTCAAGTGACGGCCTTAATAGTGGATTTTAGATGGGTAATAAAAGAACTATTTGATTAATTCTCTACCATGAAAGATGTTGATCATGAGTATAATTTATACATTATATAATTTATCACTCACTTTCACCTTATTCGATATAATAGTATAGCTCTTAGCAAATACCCATACTTACTTACTTCCAATAACGAAATGTGTATACATTAACACCGCTAAGCACAGGTAGATATCCAACGCAGTGGAAACTGCTAGTTGTGCTCTTCATACGACGAGAAGTGAGCCTGCTTGACTGCTCCGTGTCAGAGTGAACGAGAGTGCGGCAACTTCACACAAGCGCTCCGAAACGCACGCACACAAACTCGTAGTTCACCTACATTAGCACACGGAAAAAAGCATGGGAAAGAAGTACCCGATGACGCGGCTGTCATCGCAAACGCGGATCGGGCAGCGTATGTTGCTGTAGTAACGGAGAATAACAAGTATGTCACTGAGCGCTGCCGATCTTATTTAAACCTTGTTTCTTTATTGGAAATAGAAAAATTTATTACATAAGTATTCAAAACTAGCCAAAACTATTTTTGATAATATGTCCGACCTTAAATATGTACCTCCATGTAAATGCTTTCCAATAATATATTTTAAAAAATTATACATTGGCATGCGGATATATTACGTTATTAAATAATGCAGCTTTCAAAACTGGCCGAGCGAGGCGTAAATATTTTTTTGTGTCCAATTTGTAAATTAATATTTGATTACGATTGTACTTTATAATGATATAAGTATTTTATAGTGTACACCTAAATTGTGTTTCATTTATAATATATAAGACACCCAAATTCACACAATAATAAATTAACTATGTGTGGCTCACTCAACCCTAGCCGGTAGCTACAGCTCGTACGTCAATTCAAGATCACGGCACTGTTGCCGCACTCTCGTTCACTCTGTCCGTGTCCATGGAGTGACTCTGTTGAAACACTAGTCTTATGGGTACTAGATAAGGAATGCGCTTCGGCGAGTACTTATCTAGCGTAGATGATATTCTGTGAGATTTTTTCTTGCTCATGGACACACTTTTACGTATAGCCTAAGGGTTGGTAGTGAGTGTGAGAACAAATAAAATTAGTAAGATGGAGAAGGGTTGTCATTGTTACCTAGTTTAAAGCCTGACATACTGCAGCAGCATCAAGCTCAGTGTGTCCTCGAAGTCAACGACTTTGGGCAATACGCTACGGTGCGATTCAATGGTGACTTGCGTTGTCCAGCAATCAATAATTTGTGTTATTCGTGTAATGATACTGGTAATTCAGTAAATCATATCATAACTTAAAGCATGGGTCGTAATGTTTTGCGGAATTTAAAAATAAATATCATTTTTATTGAGTTACTGAGATTTTCTACTATTATTTGAGTTAAGGACGAGTTAGTGAATGAAAATAACGTTTATTTTTTAAATTCAACACAATATCAGGTCACGTAGACCGTAAGCTTGTGCGAGTTACTGAATTGTTTGTCATTTTTCTACTGAATAAGTCTCAGTAGAAAAATGACTTATTACCATAAACTTACTAACCAGTGTTCAAAAAATTTTGATAGTAATCGTAATTATAATGCAACTGTGAAATATAATGAGGTTTATACACATAAATCACGATAAGAAAACGAGATCATTATCAACTTTCTTGGAAAGTAAGTAGTCGTTTTAGTTAATGAAAACTATGAACATTTAGTATACATATACATAGGTACAGTTAGAGTTTTTATGATTATAATTTGAAGAGAAGGCGCAAGTTGAGTAGTTACCATTATATGGCGAACCTTCTTTCTTGTAAAATCAAGACGAAGGAAGAGAACTAATACGAGTATGGTAAATTCGAAGGGACGGTTAACAAGTACATAAAAGTAATAAGCAAAATAAAGTTTTCTCTAATAATCCGGTTATCCAAGGGTCGTGGGTCCGATTTCCACTTCCTGAATCTGGTAATTTTTTTCGAGTATAAAAATGTCTTGTAACTTTATAGTTTATATACTCGCAGCACATGTGTCATGTGAATGCATAAATTAAAATATTAAAATAATGTGTCGAGAACAAGTTCGAGTGAATAGTGACTTGGGAGACAGTGGCACGAGTAAAAGTAAGTAGTAAGTAAACAGCCTATAATTGTCCCACTGCTGGGCAAAGGCCCCCATCATTGAAATCAAGTCATCGCTACAATTGATGGGTAATGGCTTAAAAATCACCACGCTTGCCAAATGCGGGTTGGTGATCACAAACCCGGGCTATGCATCGAAACAATCCGATAATACATATTTTTTGCCCGACCTGGGAATTGAACCCGGGACCTTCGGGTATCGGGCCGAGCGTTACGTTAGGCAAGAGTATTGAGCGCAAAAAAAAACGACTAAGGAAGAGGGTAGATCGTTTTGTCTGCTCATAACCACCCACCCGCAATAACTTCAGTACCTACATCCGTGATCATGGCGCATGCAACTGTGTCGAAATATCGGATACGCAAACACAACAAAAAACATGGCATTAATCCCGCTAATAATTAATTATTATGCCTTCATACAATTGTAGCAAAGTAGGAGAGAGATGCATTTCCATCCCAAAAAACGTATATTTACCATACATAAACTTCAACATAATAAATATGTTTCATGTAAGCAGAGATGGCAGTTTTGCGGAAGAATATAGTAAATAGCAAAGATAAACTTATAAAACTTATAATTTTTTTTTAAGCATGCAAAATATTAAAGAAATAAAGTCATATAACTTATTCAATACATCAGCTAGTTTGTACTATAAAACAAATCTTGACTACATAATGTTTTTGGGGGATCGGGGAACTGTTTAATAAATAGGTACTTAATACACGTATATATACATTTAATAATGCATCATGCTTACATTGCGATGGAACTCGATGGCGCTGGTAGCGATGGTTAAGCATCTTTCACAAAGGCCGGTCATCGGATGGGTGACCAAAAATGTATCATCCCGAGCTCCTCCTCGCTTCGGAAGGCACGCAAAGCCATTGGTCCCGGCTGCATAAGCAGTCGATAACAACCACCAATCCGCACTGGGACCGCGTGGTGGTTTGAAAGGCTTTTGCTCAGAATGATCTAGTGATAGATGGTGATGATGATATTGAAATTACCTAGGTACTCACATTTCCGGGTACAATCGTTACGTAAACCGATAATACCCTTAACTTTGTTATTTGAAACGATAATAATTCACTGCTATATGTTTTCCTCATAACATGAATACCGAACCATTATATTGATGTTATTGTCGAACGTTTTGCCAAATCAGGTCAGGAAATTCAATCGGGTACCATCTAAATATATCATTAGGGATATAGAAGTTTTCCAAGAAGAAGTATTTTCTTTTCCTGATCTATTATTTAGATGGGTCGAAGTGTTACTGCGAGAGGGAAACCTCAGCAGGCCCCACTAAGATTATATAGATAGTGTTGACATACATAACATATTATATTTCATATACTTAATAAATTTTACTGAGCAAGGTAAAAAATAAATTGAGAGTATATTTTATATTATATATATATAATAAATGTATATGAATAATAAATAACTAATCAGATTTGTATTATCGATAACTAAACTAACTGAAAAGTAACTCACTAGAATATAATACGTATGTAATATTGTACGTAGCAATAGCAATTTCTCTGTCGCACTAACGAGCTTAACGGCTGTTACGCCAACTTTTTAGGGTACTTCCAAAGTCATTCCGTCGATTTTGGCACGTGAAACGTGAATAAGGGCTACCCTTTGTTTTTGTCCTCATTGATAAAACAGTTTTTGTCATGCTGCCCCGCTTTATAAAATGGAATATCATCCCTAAAACATTTTTCATTCCGGTAACTTCTTTTCTCTTTCTGACTTTTCTTGCGAGGATTTTCATAAAAAGATCTTTTTCGTGTAATGTTAACAATACGTCATATTTTCGGAAAAAATAATACAGAAACGAAAATAAGGCTCAATATCTCTTTTTATGAAAATATTCGTTGTTGACCTTCCAAAATGTGCTCGTTCAAATTGAATACGAAATGATAGAGTCCTTAACATCGCTTATGTAACTTACCCTGCAGGTTATTAAACGGCATCAGCCATTTCAAGGATATTAATAAACAACATAACATTTTCCTGGATTGAATTTATTTCAACTTTAGAAGAATGCTTCCTGACATCATTTTGCTTACAAACAATTCAAATTCTTATCGCCATCGGCGTTTCTAATATTTACAATCGTTATTTTCTCCTACTACGAGTTATCAAATTTACGGAATTATATCCGTAAATACAATCGAAATGTGAATAAACGTTCCACCGCGGTACATTTACTGGATTGCTTAATTACGATATAATAAAGTAGTGAGCCACTCCGGCCGGGGTTGCTGGGGCTTATACTCAGGGGGACTGAGTGCTAATGGGGATGCAGCGTCCGCTAGTGCTACAGACGAGGATGTCTCAGTTACCGCCACACTAGGTTTTCCTTTCAAAACAGATCTTATCTCGTCATTTTCAACCGCTCTCGTACGTTGCAAATTTTCTCTAGTCTCCTTCATTCTCGAGAGCTGCTCTCTTAAACTTCTATACTCATCAAGAAACTTTTCTAATTGTGACGCTCGAAAATCAAAGTCCTCTAAAGGCTGTCCTGTCCGAGAATAATCTCTCAGCCCCGATAGATCTAGCAGAGGTGTGGCGGACGGTACGGTCGGTTGCTCTCTCGTAGGTGAAGCAGGCAGACTTGGGTTACGACGTATCCGATTACCACCGGTTGATAAATCAAGAAAACTGTTTGACCTTCGCCCCGACGGCCGTTGCCTGTTTTTTTCATAAGGCTTCTCGAAAAAATTTATTGAATTCCCGCCTGAGCTATTTCGTCTACTACTTAGCAATGGACTGCGACTGTCACCGTCTTTTCTTCGAGGTATCGTATAAAAGTAATAAGGGTCATGTTTGATTTCACTTCTCAAATAAGAAGAAGTGCCTAGAGCGCTCATTTCTATTAGATCAGGGTAGTTCTTTTCACTGTCACTGCCAGAGAGATCATTGTCGAGACGATCCCGCGTTCGCGGCCGAGGGCACGATTGGGGGTTATTGTTGTACCGATTGCTTTCTGATAGTATCTCGACGTGAGGGTTTAATACCCCCGCTGAGTTAGAACTCTGCACGGATTCGGACGTTGCATCGGATCTGAAACAAAATGGCAGAAGTTATTATAAGATTACGTAACATTCGAGTGTATTACAGTTATTAAAGTGTAATGAGGACTTTATGTGAAAAATAGGTTCGTATTTGTACAAAAAAAACCGACTTCTTAAAACAGGAAACTTAAAAAAGTAAAAACAGCTCTAAAAAGCAATAAATAATATTGAAATCATATTATTAATTACCTAGATACGCATGTCAGTTTTAAAAAATGTCTATTGAAGTCGGGTGGTTGGTGGTCGGCTAGGGGACAATTTTGTTTCAAGATAATTAATGGAATCAGGCGTTATTTACAGTCGGTGCGCAGCTCTCGACCAGTCAACAGCTCCTGAGGATGCCCCGTGGAGGGGCGAAACACGTGTCAGGTATCGGTGTTGGTGTGCATTTTTGCTTGCACGCATTGTTTCTCCTGCATGTGCATACTTTTTGCGGGCGGGAGGGCGGTGCATGCGTACTGCATCCAAGCTGTATAAACGAGTGAGTTAGCGGAATTAACACTACATATTATTTAAATTACATAATTTTGTTTCAGTTAAACTTTTATAGTTGTTCCATTATCTCCACTTTTTTATTGTAAAAGCCCCACCCGACTTCAGTTGACATTTTTTTAAACTGACATGCGTATCTAGGTAATTATTAATATGATTTCAATATTATTTATTGCTTTTTAGAGCTGTTTTGACTTTTTTAAGTTTCCTTATTTAAGAAGTCGGTTTTTTTTTTGTTAAAAAATATTTTTTATTTTATGATTTTTAGTGATGGGTAGACGTAGACCTAACAAAGATGCTTCTCGGATGAGGAAACGATGGTCTAGTAGGTAGTTAGTAGTAAAACTTCAATCTCAATTATGTATTATTTTTATACGACTCAACATTTTGGCATTTTGAACCGTATGAAGTAAGCCCAACAAAGGTAACTGCTGTAAATCGTTGAGGAATTCCCTCGACTGTCTATGGTCTCCATCATCAGACCTGTAATGGCACTTATAACCCATATGGGTGCAAAGTTCTTATCAATAGAAATGAATTAAGACCAAACACAAGGTAGCTACTGTAAAACGTTGAGGAGTTCCCTTGACTGTCCTTCGTCTTCATCATCAGACCCCTAATGGCTGTCACAACCCATCTAGGTGTAAAGTTCTCATCAATACAAATTAATCAAGCCCAAACACCATGTAATTGCTGTATATCGTTGAGGAGTTCCCTCGACTGTCTTTCGGCTCCATCATCTAATCGACTCCAGACCTTCATTAAGTAGTGGTGCTTTAAAATATTTAATGAAAACATTAACAAACGCACTAGTCGTTTCTACAATTTTCGAAAGTTCCTCTCGATTTCTCTGAGGTGCCATCATCAGATCCTGATTTCCTTATCATGGTACCACCCACGGGATATCTCCTTCCCAACAAAAAAAAATCATCAAAATCGGTTCATAAACGACGAAGTTATCCGCGAACACACATAAAAAAATATATATATACGAGTCGAATTGAGTAACCTCCTCAATGTTAGCTCAAATAGAGTTTAGCCCCAAACACAAAATATTTATATACTCTTGATACAACAATTTCTGTTATATGACAAAAAACTAAAAAATGTTGTTTTCTAAAGTTTACGCGAACACTACACATTGAAATGAAACAACTTTTACGGATCTGTCCGATCCGTAAAAGTTGTTTCATTTCAAAATAGGAAAGGGTGTTCAATAAAAAGTAATAATGGCATATTAACTCCTTGAACAACAAAAAGTAAATACTGGCAGGTAAAGCCCGCAGACATTTGATAAAATAAAAAATAAAATATAAAAAAATATTGATTTTCTTTTCTTATTTTAAAAATGTTTTTTTACAAAAAAAAACCGACTTCAAAAACAGTAAACTTAAAAAAGTAAAAACAGCTCTAAAAAGCAATAAATAATATTGAAATCATATTATTAATTACCTAGATACGCATGTCAGTTTTAAAAGATGTCTATTGAAGTCGGGTGGTTGGTGGTCGGCTGGGAGACAATTTTGTTTCATTTAAACTTTGATAGTTGTTCCATTATTTCCACTTTTTTATTCTAAAAGCCCCACCCGACTTCAGTAGACATTTTTTTAAACTGACATGCGTATCTAGGTAATTAATAATATGATTTCAATATTATTTATTGCTTTTTAGAGCTGTTTTTACTTTTTAAGTTTACTGTTTTTGAAGTCGGTTTTTTTTTTGTAAAAAAACATTTTATTTTACGATTTTTAGTGATGGGTAGACGTCAGGTATTATTTCTGTACGAACTAAACATTTTGGCATATTGAACCGTATGAAGTAAGCCCAACAAAAGGTAACTGCTGTAAATCGTTGAGGAATTCCCTCGACTGTCTATGGTATCCATCATCAGACCTGTAATGGCACTTATAACCCTTATGGGTGCAAAGTTCTTATCAATACAAATGATTTAAGACCAAACACAAGGTAGCTACTGTAAAACGTTGAGGAGTTGCCTTGACTGTCCTTCGTCTTCACCATCAGACTCCTGAATGGCAGTCACAACCTATCTAGGTGTAAAGTTCTTATCAATACAAATTGATCAAGCCCAAACACCATGTAATTGCTGTAAATCGTTAAGGAGTTCCCTCGATTGTCTTCCGGCTCCATCATCAGATCGACTCCATACCTTCATTAAGTAGTAGTGCTTTAAAATACTTATTGAAAACATTAACAAACGCACTAGTCGCCCCTACAATTTTCGAAAGTTCCCCTCGATTTCTCTGGGATGCCATCATCAGATCCTGGTTTCCTTATCATGGTACCACCCTTGGGATATCTCCTATCCAACAAAATAAGAATCATTAAAATCGGTTCATAAACGACGAAGTTATCTGCGAACACACATAAAAAAAAAAAAACATATATACGAGTCGAATTGAGTAACCTCCTCCTTTTTTGAAGTCGGTTAAAAATAGGAGTCATTTGTTTTCGTTGTGTCGGAGCGTCATACGCAAAATGGATAAAATTGAAATTCGCGCCGTAATAAAATATCTCTGCCTGAAAAAATTTACTACATAGCAAGTAAATCTAGACTTGAAAGGAAAATTAGGGGTAAATAATGCTCCTCCGTATTCTACGGTTGCGCGGTGGTGTGCCGAGTTTAAGACAGGAAGAACTTCAACTAATGACGACCCGCGCTCGGGACGCCCTACGACGGCAGTTACCGAACAAATCATAAAAAAGTTGAAAATATTGTTTTGGCAGATCGTCGTGTTACTGTTCGTTTTGTAGCTGAAGAACTAAAGATTTCGATAGGAAGTATCCATAGTATTATACATGAACATTACAATGCTTACAGACGAGCATAAACAAACAAGACTGAGGGTTTCTCAAATCAATTTGTAATTGTTACGACAAGATCCTGACTGATTTTGGCCTGTTCCCGCGGTTAAAAGAACAACTGAGAGGTCACAAATATGGCAATGATGAGGAAGTGATTGCCGCCTTATATGATTTTTTAAGCGATCAAGATGAAGATTTTTTCAAGAGGGGAATTTTAGGATTAGAAAAACGGTATACCAAGTGTATAAACCTCAAAGGTGATTATGTCCATATATAAAATAACAATAAATAATATATAACTGCTTCATACTCATTATCACTTTTTACTGAACACCCCTAGTACTATATTTCCATATGTGACTAGTTTTTTGTTCCAAAATAATACAAATATCATCTAACCTTAAATTATAGTCGCTGAATCGCGGTATATGCAGGTCCCGTTCTGCCACGCCGTTTCGGGGCGCTCTGGATTCGTAGTCACGACGCCATCTAGGGTCCAGTGGTGGGGTTAAAACTGAGTCTCTATTGATTCGAGCTTCGCTCTTTATGTATCCTTCATAGTCATCTTCTGGATCATGTAAAGGCACATTCCTATAATCACCTCTTTTACGACCACTGTCTGAAGATATCACTCGCGGCACTTCTACTGTATTTTTAATATTAGCTTCTATTTTTTCATAACTATCATCACGATGATTTGCTGTCACTATCTGTTCATTCCACCTATCTAACTGTCTTTTCTTACGAGTCTCATATGCACACAGTCCTATTAAACACGAACTTAACACTATAACTGCGGATACCGCCATTCCGGCCATGAGCGCTCGACCACCGAAACTTTTATTGGGGGGTTTCTTCTCTATTGCTAAAGTTAAGACCACTTCTGCTCTACCGGCGCGATTTTCGGCATTACATACATATGAGCCAGCGTCTTGTACTTCAGCTGACTTTATAGTTAAATTACTAGTCTGTCCTTCACTACGCAACATGAAAGCCCTTCCAGAATTGAGATGAGCAGAAGTAGTGTTGGCGAGCAAGCGACCGGCACGCACCCACCGCACCCTCGGTGCAGGCACCCCTGATACTCGACACACTAAAGTAACTTCGTCGCCTTCCGTACCTTTGAATTGATTTGAAGTCGCACTCACTTCAGGTCTACAAGCAAAGTCTTCCAAGTCGAGACGATCCCACGCTTGAGCCATTAATCGAGGAGGCAGTGCGCATTCTGGAACTACGGTAGCAGGCACGTTTCTTCTTATCATCCAGTCACGCATTGGCCTGAGAGCACAGCTGCATTCCCAAGGATTATTCGCAAGTTCCAAACCTTTCAACGACCTCATGGGTGCTAAAACTGCCACGTGCAATACTTGCAATCTGTTTTTGCTCAACTCCAAATACTCAAGGGAAGCTTCGAGACCCATGAATCCTCTGGGTTCAATTTCAGATATTTTACATGCACTTAAAGACAGCCTTACTAAATGGGGTAAAGCTAAGAACGCATCATCAGGAACTTTAGTAATAGGATTACCGTTCAGTCGTAGCTCTCTCAATTCAGGTATGGAGTCGAAAGATTGCGAAGGAATGGCATCGAGTCTGTTGCGAGACAGGTCTAGTTCAACAAGATTGACTAGGGCTCTGAAAGCGTATTGGCGAATGGTGCGGATGCTGCAAGAAGAGAGGTAGAGGCGTTGGAGGTTGAGTAAGCCGGCGGCTGCGAAGGCGTCATCACGGAGAGTGGATAGGCGGTTCTCCGAGAGGTCTAGAAGTTGCGTGGTGGGGTCGAGGCGGGGCGGCACCGCGGTGAGGCCGGCGCGGGCGCAGAGGGCGGACTCCTTGCCGCTGCGCCACTTGCACTCGCAGTGGCGCGGGCAGTCGGCGGAGGCGGCCGCCGCCAGCGCCAACATTAGCAGCACCCACATGCCCCGCGTCAGCTCACCCCGCGCCGCACCGTTCGTCTTCACCGCCGAGCGTCATCCCCTTTTCGGCGATCTACCTGTAAACAGAGCATAACAATTAAAACTATTTCAATAAAGAATTGAACACATACATTAAACGTTATAGGAGTTTCATGGCGCAAAGCCTTGCAAATACAATCCAAATATTGACACAGAGACTGATGACAATCACGTTAAGGAATAAAAGTTATAATAAACTGTAATGTTTCAAAAAAATTGATAACGTAACCTAATCCACGTCATGTTAATAATATAAACAAAAAGCAATTTCCGGGTGGTAATTAATAAAATAAAAGATCAATAACAACGAGATGCTTAAAAAACCCGCTTATTGTTACACATTTAAATGAAAGTTTTATAATAAACACAGAAGCACTATCCTGAGAGACTTGAAATAATTACGAAAAGATAATTAATTAAAGTGTTGTTCACCTAAAATTCGATTAACTATTGAATAGCCAGTACAGAACAAGTCAAGGTCTTCAGATGTTACACTATTAAAACTTTTAATTGCCCTTATATTAAATGAATTTTGACGAAAGTTTGTTCGAGTAGGCCGTAGTGACAAATTAGTTCGTACTGATAAGTGATCTGATAGGTATCCACTATGTTCGCGCACCCACTACGGTCCGGTCCTTTCAACTGCCTGGAAATGGATACGTTCAAATACATAGAGGTTGCAACGTTTGCGAACGTATCCATTACCGGAGCAGTTGCAGGAGCGCGAAGTACAGCAGGTACGTAAACATTATGGATACCTTTAGACTGAAGCTCAGCCATCTCTTCTGTGGCTTAGCACATTCAACTGATTTATTCAATATTGTTTATAATACAATAGTTTAAAAAAAGTCTAGGGTAGTTCAACCCAACATTTACATAACGCACGTTCCTCAAACCCATACGAGTAGCGTGAGTGGGCGTAACCACTGCCGTACCAGCCACTGAACAACTGCATTTGAAAGTACTTAATTCTTATTTTCTTTTAAACCATCTGAGGCATTCAGATGTTTTTTCCAAGTATACAGTTTATATTCGCCTTAAACATTAGAGAATCACCCTGAATAATGCAAAATATTTTTTTACATTAATAAAAAAATGTAGTATTCATAAATAAGTTTTGACACTGGTCGACCATGGATCTCTCTGTGATGTATGGAGTTAGTATGTAAGACTATCTATTTAAAAGGCATGTATCAATAAATTATATTCAGTATTTATCCAGCACTCATGTGTATTATTTCACTCCCGGCTCACGACGTTACATGGCGACCCTGCCAAAAGTAGAGACACGCGCGCGAGGATCCTGACACCGCCCGGCGCCCGCCGCCGCTGCGCCGCCGCCGGCGCCGGCCGTAAAAGGACTAGTTTCTGTAAATATCGGCCTCTCGGTGTGTTTCAATCATGGATGAAACAATTCATTTTAAAACTTTCAAGTGTGACAGTTGTGTATCGCAAACTTTAAAATGGGAAAGCAGCAGTCAAAAGAAGAAAATATTGTAATAGCCCAAAACGCAGCTGGGGGCCAAAATAGTGCGCCAATCGACGAGATTCGGTTCCATTTGTCCACCACAAATATTCTGATGCTGATCATCGTGCTCTGCGTGCTTCTTGGAGTACTGTTCTGGATATTCCGTATATATCGGAAGTGTCACTTGCGGTGGATTCGACAAGAGGTCGAGCAGAATGGAAACAATAGAGGGCAGCGATTATCCTTTCGACGGCGATTCAACATGTACCCGGATTTAAACGTGGAAGATAGTAAAGTTTGAAAGTGCGGTTTCTTATACGTATCTATTCATGTGTGGTGCGTAAAATTGTGCAGTGCGGTTTGTGCGGTATATTATAATATTTTTTACGTACTACGCGTAGGCGCGACATTCTACTACGAGTATAATAAAATAAATAATAATGGACACTATTTAATGGACACTATTTAGAAAATATGTTTAACCTGTCATAGAAATTAAAATTGTATTAATCTTTATACCTAATAATTAATGTTGTAAGCGAGCAAAGGTACTAATATTTTACATATTACAGCTAAATACAATGAAGTTCTACGTCTTGACAATGATAAAGGTGCGTATTTTTAATGCTATGTTATTATAATTATTGTATTTAAATTTAATTCTTAAATTCCCCTATTCGTAATATTTTTTTTGTTAATAATTATTAAATTCATATGGCCACATATATAAAGGAATTGTATGAAGAGTTATTTGTAATAAGACAGTATTTAATTAAAATTGGCCCATCTAGACGACAGGGTAATATTTTACAGAAAAAGCTTAGTGAAGCCAAGTTAATCGGTGGCCAATATAATACTTATATAGAAAATATTAATAAAGTAGGCCGGTTAGATGAAAAGGAGAATATTCTAATAAGAAAGTGTTGCGAGGATTTTAATAATTTATTTAAGGAAATTACTAAATTGTGTGAATATTCCGAGTCTTTAGATTACGTAACCAAAATGGACAAATTCGATCTGAAAGTGGCTTTGACCTTATTACCGGTTATGAATGACGAAATTTCTAATACAAAACAACTGATGGACGGTATAGAATATTACAGTTCAGTCATTAATGCTGAATCACAGTCGCAATTAATTTCTTTTATTCTTAAGAGTAGGCTGTCACAGTCTGCCAAGTTAAAGTTAGGAACAAACTATGATACTGTTCCTAATCTAATAAATGACATGAGAAAATTATTATTACCTAAAAAGTCAGCCAGCGCATTGCAAAAGCAATTTTTAAACTGCAAACAAAATAATTTGTCAATTGATGCTTTTGGAAAAATGTTGTCCGAAATGTTTGTTGAACTTACCGTTTCCCAGTCCGACGGAGATAGTGAAAAATTTAACGTTTTGAAATCAATCAATGAGAAACAGGCAATTAGACAATTTAGTGACGGATTGAGAAACCGTAGGATCGGTACTATTATAACTGCACAAAATTTTGATAATTTAAAAGATGCAATTCAGGCCGGGGTAGACGAGGATGTTTCAGGTTCAGATAATATGGCTGAAGTCATGGCATTTAGACGTAATAATAATAGAAATTTTAAAAACAATTCCAGGCAGCCTCAATACCAGAACTACCAAAGAGGTACGTACAACGCGGGTCGCGGCCGTGGTTCCAGCAATTGGCATCAACCTCGAGGGGGTGCCAGGCAGTGGTTCCAGCAGCCGCCGTCACGGGGACATACGTCCCGAGGCAGACATGCGTATCGAGGTAATAGTTCCAATAATAATTATAGAGCTCAGAGACAGTTTAGAGAACAGATAAGGTTAGTAAATGATGATTCACAGTCGCAACCCCAGGCTAGTACGTCGACACAGATTAGAGAAGCTGAAAGTGAGTTTTTTCGTGCCTAAATGTTATAGTATTCTAGCTAGTGACAGTAGTTATTGTGTCGAATTATTTTATAAAGACATTTATGCGTTTAGTTGGCTCATTGATACGGGGGCTTCAATTTCGGCAATAAAATACAAATGTGTTCTTGATTTTAATATTCCACTTTACAAAGAGAACATAATTATAAACGGTATAGGTGGCAAAGTGCCGGCAATCGGATATGTATGTTTACCGTTGTCAATACATGGCCATAGTATTAATCATAAGTTTTATGTATTTGATACTCTGCCGTGTAAGTCGCATGGTATTCTAGGACAGGACTTTTTAGGAAGGTATGGATCGGTTATCGACATGAGGCATAACACTTTAACGTTATGGCCCGATAAAAGTAAACAGATTGTTTTAAAATTAATGAGTTCATCTAACAAGTTAATGTCATTGCCCCCTAGGTCAGAATCTATACATTATATTAACACTAACTTAGTAGAAGATTGCGTAATTTGTACAAAAGAAATATGTGAAGGAGTGTTTATTGCCAGTATGTTAGTTAGCCCCACTAATGGTAAAATACCAGTGCGAATTTTGAACACAACCACAAAAGAATTAAATTTATCAGAAATAAAGCTTGATATTCAAAGTATAAGGGAATATTCTATTTGTAATTTTGAGGAAAATGAGAAAAATGCAGTCCGAGTTAAAAGTTTGTTTTCAAAGTTAGATTTAAGAAATTTAAATAAGGAAGAAAAAATAAGTATAGAAAGTTTATGTGCAAAATATTCCGACATTTTTTATTTGGAAGGGGATAAGTTGTCAACCACTGATATTTATCAACATACTATTAAATTAAAACCTGACACACAGCCAATTTATTCAAAACCGTATAGATTACCGCATGCTTTAAAACAGGAAATAAAAAATCAGATTGACCATATGCTGAAAGAAAAAATTATTGAGCCTTGCCAAAGCGAATGGTCTAGCCCTATTTTGCTAGTGCCAAAGAAAAGTGACCAAAACGGAAACAAAAAATGGCGTTTGGTTGTTGATTATAGAAAATTAAACAATAACATTCATGATGACAAGTTTCCACTTCCAAATATAACGGAAATATTAGATTCTTTGTCCGGTTGCGTGTATTTTTCTCATTTGGATTTACATCAAGGATATTATAATGTTAGTTTAGACCCAGACAGTCGCAAGTACACTGCTTTTTGTTCAGGACAGTTTCAGATGACGAGGATGCCCATGGGTCTAAAAACTAGCCCAAGTTCGTTTTCTCGCATGATGACGATGGCAATGACTGGATTAACATATGAAAAATGTCTAGTGTACCAAGACGATTTAATCTGTTTTAGTAGAGACTTATCGAGTCATATTAGTAACTTACAACATATTTTCGAGAGATTACGTAAAGTAAATTTAAAATTAAACCCTCAAAAATGTTCCTTTTTACAGAAAGAACTGCTTTATTTGGGTCATATTGTCTCAGCTGACGGCGTCATACCCGATACCGAAAAAATAAAGGTTGTTCAGAATTATCCGGTTCCTAAAAAAGTAGACAAGGTCAAACGATTTGTAGCTTTTGTAAATTACTACAGAAAGTTCATTCCAAATTTTGCTACAAAAGCGCATGCATTAAATAATTTATGTAGAAAAAATGTAGTTTTCAATTGGGATGAGAAGTGCCAAAAGTCTTTTGAGTTATTGAAAGAAAATATAATATCTCACCCTGTGTTACAATATCCTGACTTCTCAGAGCAAAATCAATTTATTTTACAAACTGATGCATCGGGGTATGGCGTTGGAGCAGTTTTATGCAATGGTGATGGAAGGCCTGTAGCATACGCTAGTCGAAGTCTTAACAGAGCAGAAAAAAGGTATCCGACTATTGAAAAAGAATTACTTGCGATTGTGTGGGCCGTAATGCATTTTCGACCATATCTGTATGGCAGGACGTTCAAAATTCAAACTGACCATAAACCACTTATTTATTTATTTGGAATGAGAGATCCATCCAGTCGGTTAATGAAATTTAGATTAAGATTAGAGGAATATAATTTTATATTAGAATATTTGAGAGGTAAAAATAATGTCGCTGCTGACGCTCTATCTCGTTTGCAAATAACGTCGGAAGAGTTAAAAGAAATGAATCATGCGTTAATTAATGTAATGACGCGAGGGCAAAGAGCTAGACAAGCACGGGATGCTATTGCTTCTAATAACGATTGGATTGATCACCCAAAAGTTATAGAAGTACATAGCAAACCGAAATATTTCACTGAGTTACGTTTCATAAGCGCTTATGAACTAAATCGATATCGTAAATTAAAAGAGATTAGTCACGAGAGTACGTGTTTGAGTTATGCGCCCTTATTGAATACAATTTTTATAGATTTAGCTTCTCGATCACAACTGACGCCAGGCGAATTTGTGAGAGAGCTGAATATATTTTGTGGGCAAATCGATATAAAAGAAGTATACTTCATTAAAAATGATAATAATAATATTTTTGTCGAAAAGTTAATCAAGGAGATAAAGAGTATAAGTGATTGGTCCGGACCACGAGTATGTATTTTAAACGACACAAAAAGAATAGTTGATAAAGACGATCAACGTGTAATCTTGAATGACTTCCACCTTTTGCCCACTAGTGGCCACGCGGGCATAAGGCGGATGGTGAATAATATTAAAAAATATTATTTTTGGCCGAAGCTTGAAATAGATGTTACTGAATTTGTGAAACGATGTGACAAGTGTCAAAAACAAAAACACTCATCACATCATACTAAGGAGCCGATGACGATTAGTTCTACAGCAAATTCGGCTTTAGAGAAAATCTATTTAGATATAGTAGGACCTTTAGATAGTGATTGCAATGGTTATAAATATATTCTAACTATACAATGTGAGTTGAGCAAATACGTCGAGGCCTATCCATTAGAATCAAAAAGTTCGAATGAGGTAGCTAGGAATTTTGTTAATAATTGGATTCTTAGGTATGGTGTTCCGAACGAAATCGCTACAGACAGAGGTACAGAGTTTCTGTCAACTACAATGAAGGAGGTTTGTAAACTTTTACATATTAACCAATTACAGTCTACCGCGTACCACCATCAAAGTATCGGTGCTTTAGAGAATTCACACAAACACATGGGAAACTATTTACGCATCCAAACAGGTAATCACCCAGAGGCATGGAGTACTTGGCTTCCCTTTTGGTGTTTTTCCTATAACACTTCTGTTCATACGGAGACTAAGTTTACTCCCTTTGAGTTAATATTTGGAAAAAAATGTACATTACCGTCTAATCTAAATTCAAGAATGATTGATCCTCTGTACAACTTTGATAACTATCCCTTAGAATTAAAGTTTAGAATTCAAACTTCACAAAAAGAAGCACGTGACAATTTAATAGCTAGTAAATTAAATAGAAAGGCTAGGTACGATCGTAATGTTAATCCTGTATCATATAAAGTAAATGATTTGATTTTATTAAAGAATGAAACTGGAAATAAGTTTCAAAGCCTATATTCTGGTCCGTATAAAGTGTTAAAAGAATGTCCACCAAATGTTGTAATTATAAAAGACAATAAAAGATATGTTGTTCATAAAAATAGGACAAAACGTTATTATTCAACAGTAGAATGATTTTATATTAAGATAAGAAATGTTGTATTGCTGTCAAATTTTTAAAGATATGTATATTATCCTATGTACCTACTAAAGACTTTATTAAAAATATATATGTTTTAGACAGTACCTAATATAAGTACTAGAATGTTTAATATTTGATGTAGTGTAGAAAAACCGTTATCATTGTATCGTTAATACGTTTAAAATAAAATAAAATGTATCCTTTTATTTTATTTTCTGTATGGGAAGGAGGTGTGATGTATGGAGTTAGTATGTAAGACTATCTATTTAAAAGGCATGTATCAATAAATTATATTCAGTATTTATCCAGCACTCATGTGTATTATTTCACTCCCGGCTCACGACGTTACACTCAAAGGATTTAAAGCGCTAGGATAAAAAAAGTAAAATAATCGTGAGTAGATTTGCACCATTCCAATGTATACGAGTAGTCCGCGTAAAGATTAGCTTACAATACAGAAATAGAAATGTAATGTAAAGACTGCTTTACATTACATTTCTAATTCTTAATTTGTTTATAATAAAATATGTGTAAAATTCAGTAATTTTTTTATTATGAACAAATTAAGAATTATAATCTACAAAATTACAAACAACAATTATTGGAAGTCCACCTGATCCGATTGATCGATTCATCATTATCATCATCAGCATCATCTCAGCCAAAAGATGTCCACTGCTACACAAAGGCCTTCCCCAAGGATCTCCACAACGGCCGGTTTTGTGCTGCTCGCATCCAGCGAATTTTTTTTACCACTATCACAGAATAAGTAATAGCATACTCTACTATTCTGTAATTATTTATAAAAAACTGGTTAAACTTATTCGGCATGGTAGACATTTTTAAAGTCCTTACACGTTCCACAATGTCTGAAAAACATATTTTTAACCATGGCGCGTGCCATGCTTGGCATCAAACTTTGAGGCCGTGTCCCTAACACCAAAATCCGCAAGCGGACAAGTTCCAGGATGCCAGGGAACGGATACTGAGGCTCAAATGAAGTTTGGTAGGACACTAGGCCAGACGAAGAGACGACAGGTGGACCAGAATGCTGACTGAGTGGTGGTGGGTTGCAGAAAAAGTAGGCGTACGATATAACCAGGATCGTGGATTGCACGTGGCCCAGACTAGCATAGTCGAGGCGAATGGCATAAGCGAAGAGGCCTGCCCAGCAGTGGGTCGAGAGGGGCTGATGATAATGATGGTTAAAATTTGTTTAAAAATATTTTGAAAAATTTGCTACATTACCTAAACATTGATAAAGTATCACTTATTCTGTAGTTATACAGTCGGCTTAACATGTGAGAATATCGACATAGGAACCAAAGTCTTGTTAACTCAATTATTCCAGAAGGCTGTCTGGGTAGTCTTGCATTTGCTTTATATGTTTAATAAATAACCCAGAATTTGCATTCGAATCTGAGTTAAATTATTTAAAACCAAAAGCTATTCCTGTAGCGTTTATTATGTTAGACTCAAGTATTGAAAAGAGACGAAATAAAATTACCTTACATTACTTTATTTTTTGTTGAACAGGAAATTTTTGGAGTGTCGTTTTAATTAAGAGTTATGACAGATTTTCCAATTTCAGTCGAAAATTAATATGCCGAAAATGTGTAAAGGATATTCACTTAATATTCTAAGCTAGCCCTTTTAAAGGACACTTTTCTTATATCTTGCGGTTGAGCACAGTGCCTTTATCTCATCTGATGTTAAGTGATGATAAGGCCAATGGTGGAAGCGCACTTCACCCGGGATCCTCAATTACTGAGGCACTGGCTATCTTATCTCTAGCTGCCAGAACACAACAATTTTACAAATATTAATGTTATGGTAATTAGCTAGACGGGCAAACAAGCATAAAACTACATGACATTATACATTACATAACGATATTTATACATTAAAATGAATAATCATCAATGTTTATTTCATAAGACAGACAGACTGATGGATATTGGATATCACAAAACTACTAAGGTTTCTGCTTTTTTCCAAAATAATAATAAAAGTTTGCTTCCCAAAATGGGCAGGGGTTGAAACTGAGTTAAACGATTTTTGAAATTCTTAATACTATGATTGCTTATTTATTTTGTTATTTTAAATAATTCTTATATTTATATGGGGAGCAATTCGCAACTGAGGCTTACGAGCATCAGTTGCATTACTTGAATGGAGAAGAGACAATACAGAGAATAGACGATTAACCGACAACTGCAAATGGAAGGAAGCAGTGTGGAATGACTATGGCAGCGGAACGCTTCACATTCGTGATTAGTATGGACAGGTGGATAGCAAGTGAAGAACACTTGCGATGCAAAATGTAAAGCTATTGACAACGCAATAAGGTCAGAAGTTGATGGCACACTGACTCAGTTAGGTTTCGTATGGTTTACCTTCCCTTGCACATAAACGACCAAGGAGGTTGTTTAACATGACGACATTGTTTACACCACCCAAGCAATGCAGCTGAGCTAAACGATTGTCATGTCTGATAATAAACTAAATCTATAAAAAGACCTCGCAAACGCACCCCGAATATATTTGACATAAACAAACAACAAACTAAAATGATCATTCAAATCAAGGTGAGGGTCACGAACCACGAAGACTTTTTTACTTAGCAAAATAAAACAACAAAGTTTTCATTCAACTTGCTCACTTTTACATTTGTTTTTTTTTAAGAATTTGCTGATACGGCATCATACGGCCTTTTCACCTGTCTTTTTTGGGGGTGGCAAAAAACTTAAAGGGTTTCTCAGCCATGTGATCAAAACACCGGCAGATTGTTTTAGAGGGAATGGCATTCTTCCCCTTCTATATTTTTCGAAGGGTTCGGATCGTATCGGAACATTGTCGTAATTCTATTACTGATCACTGGGTCTCGATTTTGATTTTTAAAAATATCTACAAGTCCATAATTATTTCTCTCTAGCCCGATTTTGACATTAACTACACCTATGGAGAATTTACAAAACAGGCCATAATGTTATACAGTACAGGATAATAGTATCGAGAAGAATCCGGAACGAAACTCCATAGTAGATCGTTTAAAAAACTTTGTAGCTAGTCTTGGCACTTTTATAAAGAAGACAATGTGTCAAACTAACGTGTAAACGCGGCAATAACAGGATGGGAGGATTGAAGGGAAAAGCTACCAGGAAAAAACCGCCTACGTAGTATTGAAACGGGGATCATGAGACCCGACGACGTATTATGTTTGTGAGTTTGTGAGTGATAATACCTATATTAAAAAAGATTTACGCAATTATAGTTTTAAAACAATAACCTGGATGCCTAGTGCGAGTTCTTTTAGTGTTTTTTTAGTGACGCCGGTAATCCGTAAGAATGGTTTCTATGTGTTGAGGATTCCCGAAAAATTTTCTCCATAATCTTAAACTTAAAATGTAATTGTAAAATAGGTGTATATAAATTTACCGCAATTTTTGTTGCAAACTGCGGTCCTCGGGAACTCGTAAGCCCTAAGAAGTTCGAGATATTTTAATTTGGTCACCCATCCAACCGAATGTCTGACCCGAGAATGTTATGGTTTTGCAAAAGTACTCGTAGCTTAACTTGTTCGATTGCAGATATCATCGAGGTTTGCAGAATTACCAAAACTTAAAATATTTACTTTTCTATACGCAAATTTAACTTTTTATACCCACAATTATTGTCAATGAAGTAGATAAAATAAAGTAAAAAACACATAAGTATAATACAATAGGTTCGCACAGTCTTCGACATTCGAACATTATGCTCAAAATATATAATGTTTATACAATGTCATGTGACACTATACTTACTTATACATACATTTCATAATTTGGAGCTCCTTTATACTAACTTTAACTACTTATACCAAATCTCACATTGCTACGTGCGCGCAATGTGTTTCAAAAGGAGCCCGAAATATCGCTTCACGTATTATTACATAATTTATAAACACAAACAGATCCCATAATACTTTATTACCACCCAAATATTTTAAATATACCCTCACCACACCACATAAGAACGAAGTTAAACATCTTGTAACAGCGTTACATACAGCTCAAGTTTCGTTCCCAATATGGGACCTCGGCGACAATGTTGCGGCTGAGTTGTGCGCTTTAACATCTCCCCTGATAATTTACACGTGTGATACACTATTGTAGGAACCAACAAATTGTATGTATTCACATTTGTTTTTACTAATATTCATTGTTATATACACTACTACTAAAGCTGTGCTGTGCCCGACAGGGTCCATAATTGATCCTTTGTAAAAACCTACCATCTTATTGTGTAAACATTATGGAATGTAATAAAGTATCGAGTATTGAGTATATACAAAGATATTTTTAAAACAGTAACCATGTTTTTAGGTGCAACTCAGAATCGGTAAGTAAACAACGTTCTCTCTATTGGTAACATGGGTCGAAATATGCCAAAATTGTTTGGACTCTTCATACAAATCAGGCTGATCACGTGTTCACATTAGTAAAAGAAGTTAAAATAATGAGTCGCGACTAAAAAGGCTACTGATCTAAAAATAACCCTGTATAAACTTTGAAAAACGTGTTCCGTAAATAAAAATGTTTAATGGAATTTAATGCAAGATCCTTTTTGAAGGTCTTCAAGGCAAACCTTCTTAGAGCCCAAATTTTGGCAGTATTTCAACCTCGTATTCCAAGTAACCTGTGACTATATTGAAGCTGAATATTCAAAATAGTCACCTTATTATAATGGTATTTTTGGCATTCATGTAGGAATAATTAAATGTACATTTCATATTTCTCAAGTACTTAAACATGAGCCCTGGGCACCGCAAACAACAATTAAATTGCAGGGCAATTCAACCTAAATAAACAATCATTTTTTAAATGACATAATTGTCGATGTTATAAGGGTAATGCGTGTTTGTTACACTAAAAAAATAACATTAAGGAAAATAGAAACTTCAAATAGGTAATTTAAATGATAAATCAGTGCCTTGGTCTAATTTTACCCCTTAATTTGTTTACAACGAACCTATTTGTTTATAACCATATACTGCCATATTAAAAAATAATGGCAACAAATTACAGACATGGCACCCTTTATTTATAAACAATAGTCTTATTTCAAATCGTTAACAAGGTCTTTTACTAGTTGGCCAATAATTTTAAAGATAATTAACGTTGAATAAAACTGAACGTGTCATGAATGAGTTTATAACAACTAGACATGACCCAAATATTCGATATAGTCGTGACACTATCTCGCCTATTCCGAAGTTGACACGCAATGTCACCAATCACCTGTCTAATAAATTTCCTAGCACAAAAACAGGTGGCATAGATATGACAAGGTACTCGTCACAAGCTGGCTTTATGATGCGACACTGATGTACGCCGTTATAATAGTGAAGGGACAAACTGCCGTGATTCAAATTATTACTTTAAAATATATATGAAATTAAATTAAATACATTTATAATATTTATATATATATATTGACACCTTTATCACAGCCGCATTTCAGACTGACATCAGTAAAAAGATTTTTTCTATAAATATTGTAATGAAACACTCTATACGGAATGACTTGCGCTTATTTTATCCTGGCAATTCGAACCTTTTACAAGGTCTATTAGGGTCGACTACGACTACAATGTTGGTCATCTCAAAATTAATTAGTATACTAATAATTAATGATTTTAATATACATATGCATTCTGATTTGCACTAAATACAATTTAATACTAATCTACAACCATCGGTTTAAAGAAAAATCCAACAACAAAATTGCTTCCCCAATTCAAATGGGTCTATAAAGGCGCAGTTAAAATGCGATCGAGTTAATTTGGGACCAACAGAAAAATAATGCCATTACACATAGAAAATAATAACATCATGTTGGCACTGCCGGACCATGCCGCATTGACATTAAGCGGCTGCCAGGACATTTGTGGTCTAAATGCAACACGCAAGCTCATCAGCCGCCGCAAAAATGTAGGCAGCTCTGACCGCGGGCGTTATTACACCAACCACAGGCATTATAATATATAGAGAAGGCTAGTCTAAATGCGGTGTGTGTTAGACCATCCTATTAATAGACCTATGTCCATATCTGTACAATTAATGACAGTTGATGCTGTTGTCTGTGGTATTAACGAGAGAGAAGTGGGTTTTCACTCTAACCACAACTATGTCATTGGATTCTCCAAATGCGGCTTGTATCGACACTAGTTCCAATAATGGATCTATGTGCCATTATTAGAAAACATTTATTGGAAATTAAAGTTTTATATTGGAAACAGGTTTAAAAAAGATTATATATAAACACCAACCGTAATAACTTTTGAATAGTTTTGTCATAGTTGAATTAAGTTTGTATTTTGGGTATCTGCGGACTTTCGCTACTGTGTGTTTTAAGGAGTACTAGTCAAGTCTGAGTGCTGAGCTGAGTAATCTTGTTAAAGACTCAATAGATACTAATCTAGTACTAATTGCTTGGAATAGTCAATGTTCCCCAGTTCCGAAGAACTCAGTAGGACGGAAGCGTAGATGTGAAGCAACCCACTTGAAACTCCAGCACGTTCCCTCACCTGTCACCAGAGTAATTCGGGACCGCCCTAGGCAAACACCGGAGTCAATTACAGGAGACTATCTATAGCAGCGATTCAGCAGAAAGAGCACGCCCGAGAAAGTTTGGTCATACCCTGGACACTTGGGCTTAACGAAGACTAAAGATTCTCCATCCTTTACACATACACAGCACCAGCTTGAAGTCTTCGGCTAGGCCGATCCCAGGAGTTCCAGTTTCCTAGCCAGAGAGTCACAGTCGCACAGTAGGTGCAGCATTGCGTAAAAATTTGCTAAGCCTTCAGGGATATCTATATCTACTGCTCACCGATTCGAAACTCGCACCCATGAAATTCAATTTAGTTACTAAATATTTATACTATAATATATATTTTTTATTTATTTATTCCCACATAAAGAAAAGTTTTTTATATCTAAATAATAAATAACATTAGAAAATCACGAAGGTTTGTAACAATGCTATTCATAGCTTAGTCAAAAACAATAATTTCAACCACGTACTATTATCTACAGCATTGGTAGAAATTTGCAATAGCCAAAATGGCAAGACTGCAACGGTTTATATATTTATATAAATATATATGGTCTTTATTTATTACAAATTCTTTACAAACTCAATTACATTTAAAGTATAATCCATTAGATAGCATAAATGTCATTGGAATTGAAACAATAGTTCAAACAAGGTAGTCGAAAGCTGTGTTACCAACCTAAAGTCCATACATTGTAGCTTTAAGTCACAACGTATTGTTATATGCTCAATGATCTTACAGAGGATCTGCCAATAATATGAAACAACACTTATGTTTAGAGTGATTCTTTTCTCATCAAACCCCGTTTTAAGGTTGTATTTATAAAAGCACTAGAAAGCTTACAAGTTTAATAAGCAGTGGTAACTATTTATTTATTTATAATTTCCTTTTTGTGTGAAACGTCACAAGAAGTTTGTAAAATTTCACAGGCTTTCATGTATTTACTTAATATTTACAAATTAAATTAAACTACTTTAAACTAAACTCTTAAAAATTATCTAATACAATTTATAAATTTTAAAATATCTCTAGATCATCCCCATCAGGCAAAGTACTTGGTAAGCTAGCAGCATTGCCTCGTTGGATAGCGAGGCTTATTTGCTGTCCCAGGTAGTTCCTAGCTCTGGAGTACCAGGTGGTGTCTGCTAATTTAATTGATATATCTTTAAAAAGTTTGTGAGCACCCGGGCCCCATGGACCTAATGTCTCTACCCCAAACAGCTCAAATATGAGATCTTAAGTGCCTTTAAATTTGGAACACTACTGATAGTCAGTGCTTTTTATAATTTTGTATAGGTACGTAGATTAAAAATATTTCGAATATTAGGTTTATTTCTTTAATATGCTAAGTGAAAATACCAATAATTACCTACATTTACTAACGAATGGACCTTTATACATCAAAGTTGTAAAAACGAGTATCGGTCCAGCGAATGCCCCAGGCGTGTCTATCTTTTTCAAAGAAATGGATGCTGGGTGGCAAGGGTCTCGAAATCAATTCTTATATATTTCAAACTATCGGATGTATTTTATTTCAATTTTAAAAACACATTTTGAAAATGGAATATTGGCCATATAAAGTTATCTTCAGGATGTATTTTGTCTAAACGTTATTTTGTTCACATCGAAACGTAAAAATACAGCGGCCATTACGCTTTACATCTCCTAGTAATAATTCCTGGATTTGTGTTTGTTCTTTAACCTTAAGTTTCTCGCCTCCCCTAAAATCAGTTTTACTGTAAAGGCCATAAATGGCCAACAGCAAATTCTTAATAAAAATAAATTAGTAGTGTGTAAGAAAGAATAGATAAAACTGGTGTTAGCTAGCAATTCAATATATTAGCTTGTCTTTTACTCTATTTAATGTTGCAGATGACAAGAAAAAGGAAAATATAAAAGAAAAACTTAAGGGAGGAAACAACAAGCTCTGCCAAGTAGATTTAGAACAGTTATACAGGGTCTAACAATATCAATAAGCGAACGTTTAAGGGTGGTATCTATACATCATTCTGAATACATGACAAAAAATGGACTCTAGTTTTATAGTGATTTTTCTAAATTATGTTTTCTAACAAACTAAATCAATTAAAATAATGCACATCATGAAACATGCTGTATCTTTACTAACACTCATGTCATTGAAAAGATAGTGTACAGAGACACGCACACAATTGAAAAATCATTGTATGACATTCATACACACACGGCTATCTTTGTGTGCGTGTAGTACAGTTGTACGGGTTTGGAAAGGGTGTTATTTTTGGTGAATTATGATAATGTTTTGTTGATTATCTCAGTAACGAGCCTGTAGTTTTGGACCAAATTTGATGAGCATGCTCAGTGTGATGTATAGATGCTTCCCATAAATGTTCGCTTATTGATATTGTTAGACCCTATAATAGGTAGTAAAAAATTTTACACTTGCAATAGTAAAAGTTACTATCAAAGAGTTACTATCGAGTATGGTGGCGATCCATTGGGAAGGCTTATGTTCATCAGTAGACCTCTGCAGGCTGACGATGATGACTATCAAAGTAGTATTAAGAGTTGACATTAAAAAAACAAAACATTCATTCAATAAAAGTACCTTCTTAGACTTAACTAAATAATCATAAACATCGAAACTTTACCGATAGCAATAAGTGCTGATTTCACAAAAAGAATCTCCTTCAAATATTTATAGGATACAGTTAACCGTTCCCACATCGAGTATATTCAGGATAAAATATCGCATTAAATGTCCATTAAGTGGTTTTCTCGGCAATAGTGGGTGATTGTATGATAGATGATCGATGTTTGTTGTACCGGCGCGGTGGCAACGTTTCTCGAGCGATTTTGTAAGCAAACATGAACTTTATGGCCTTCGCAATACGACCTTTTTATGTTACGCTTTTTATAAGCCTAGCGTATAGCACTTCATAAAAACTTCCGGCCTCAGGTGGGAGTAAAACCCACAACCTTTTGCAATCTGTACGACAGCACTTCCAAGTGAGCTACCAAGACTTTGGTTTGTCTATCGAGTTGTTTTAAACACCATTAGCTACCGTCGTTTTATACTTTCAGGTATTTTAAATATGCGGAAGAAATATTTTTACAAATATTTAACAACCGGTTAGGGTAAAACAGCATTAAATATTTCACACATTATTAAAAAATCTAGTGGTATTTTTAGTTCCGACATAGTGAATGTCAAATACCGTAAAGTACTTATACTACAAAGACTCACCTCAAACCTTCATTTTATAGAGATTCATCGTGATCCATTGAACCTGAAAACAAAAAATTATAACAATTAGTACCTAAATTAAGACAAATAATATGGATAACACAGATTTTATTAAATATTTAAAGGTATAATAATAATATATAAGTAAATGAAAATATAAAACTAAAACAGTATGTATACAAATACATTTTTATTTTTTTTATATTGACACGTCATAGTGACCACATTCTGCCTGATGGTAAGCAGCCGATGCAGTCCAAGATAATGAGAGCGCTCCTCACCGTGGAACAAGCACAGTAACAAGCGCGAATTAATGACGGATTTTTTTTCTGTATTTATAACGATTTTATCGGTTTAGCCTAGAACGTTTAGAAATAACTTGATCTGGACAATTTGACATTTATTATTTTCTAAAGTGTACAGTGTTTCAGACACAGAACGAAGTGTTCGCAGTGTCTGTGGTCACAAGGAGACTGGTCAGTCAGTTCACACAGTCAGGTCAGTCAGGTCACACACACAGTTTCCGTGTGACCCGCAAATGGTTCGAAACTTCAGGATAAAATTCATGTATAAATTAAACGCGAGTAGATCCTTAAAAGTTGTTTCAATTTTATTATCATTGTTTCACAGAAAGTGTGTTTGTTTGTCTGTCTTTCTTTCATGTCACAACAGTAACAAATTGACCTAAATTTTGCCACCAACAAATCTAAAGTGTCGGCGAGCGCGCGTGGAATTTTGTAAAATATTAAAACTTCAACAATCGCATTATCTGATCTAAGATGATCAAAACGTTAGCGCGACTAGTCTCTCCAAATCCAATCAGGTACACACGGCGGCAGATCAACCTACCCAAACCTGTCAAATTTCTCCAATGAATATTGCTCCTTATAACCAAATGATGAAGTTCAAAATCGATTGTAGAAATTTGACAGTTTTGGGTAGGTTGATCTGCCGCCGTGTGTACATCATAAAGTGAGCAATATTTTATTTTTCGTTTTTTCCATTTCGGCCGAAGGAGCTGCAACCAGTCTTTTTATTCTAATTAATCGCTGCCATTCATCAACATCAAGTACCTATTTGTTTTAATTACAACATCCGCAACAGAATCGAATCACCTTCACCGTCTTAGTGAGAGCGATTCGTAATTTTCTCCCATTTCATTATCACTGTTTCTTTTCACGAAATTCACAGTTCACATGATTTATACACAGTCAACGGGGATTTCGCGTAATTTATGAGTTTCGCCGCCGCTGGGAGGTATCATCAATGAATTAATTATATTTCTGTCTTTTATCTTCCGACATGTTGATATTGCTGGAGTATTCTCATAAGGGAATTTTGAATATTTAATAGCTGACCATGCGGACTTCGTACCACTTTGCCAGTTTCTATGACAACAAAACAAACAAATCGTGGAACATTTTGTATTGGAACATTAAATTGTCGTTTTTTAGTATTTTCCGTTACTATTATTTATGTTTCTCACCATTCAGCCTTCCCTGAACTTCCACAAATATTTCAAAATCAAAATTAGCCAAATCGGTCCAGCCATTCTCGAGTTTTAGCCACTTAAACGAACAGTAATTGATTTTTATATATATAGATTTGCGGTCAATATACGACTGCAGTATCATCTCCAATCGTTATTCTATTTTTTTATAAAACTTAATTATTCATTGTTTTGTTTATTATTTCTGGAATTTCTTAATTTGACTATCAATTTATAGACTTTCTTTAATTGCCATTGAATGTCATGTCGATAAATGACAGGCGGAATTTTTTGTAGGATATTAATTCTAGAAACCAAAGATATACAAAATAATGTTTGGTCTCTATTGTCAATAAACAAAAACCTATATAAAATAATTCCATAAATTCATTAAAAAGTAAAATAAAATAAAAAGAAGACATCACATGCACATCACATCAAATGATACAGACAGAGATCGTCAGTAACAAGTCTAAAACAGATCTCAACAAATTCTAACACGCAAGCAAATTTCAATTCTACTCCAAGGTGGTAAAACTCTTTTTTGCCCAACCGTATCCGTACCAAATTTTAATTACGCAGTCAAATGGCAGACAGACACGTTTTATTTCAGGCATTCGAGGAGCCACGTCTTCCTCGGTGCTCCGAGCTCGCGTGCGGTCTGAAGGGCCGGCCGCTCTGTAATTGCAGCCCTTTCCACGTCACGCGATCGCGTGCCGACTGCCGAGCCAACGGCGCCTCGCTCAGGGCTCAGCCTACAAATAAGGAGAAGAAAAAGCAGAAGTTAAGCTTCATACAAACGCGTTCGAGTAACGTACTATGGCGGCCACATACGCTTTACCAGTCTAAAGGCGAAAATCCTTTGCACCGCGTCGCTCGCTTTTAATATAAGCCACAGCGGCGGCGGCGTTGCGGGTGCACGCGATTTGTTCTTCAAACCGGTAAAGCTTTCAAGACCCCCATAGTACCTACACATAGACAACCTCTCACGGACACGGAATCTTTCAACAGATGTACTCGGACTGTTCTTTTTTTTTTATTGTGGCACGCCAAAATGGCCTCACCCTGCCTGATGAAAAGCAGCCAGTGAAGCCCAAGAAGTGAAAGCGTTCATCACAGCGCTACCACGCTATGCCGAACGCTCACACTATGGCGGCCTGCATAAATGCTTTTTCACGCCCCGCTTAAATAACCCGGGAGCGTGTTCTTAGCTGTTCCGTGATCCGTGGCCATGCTTGGGGTATGCGTGAGGTTCTTTTTTGAAGAGAGATTGCTGTCTGCCTCAAACGGCATTTTCAGCTTCACCGGGCTTTTTTAAGGGCGGCGAATTGCTTAAAGGGTACCTCAAGCCGTGTAAAACAAATCACCTTCGGTGGTTTTTTAGAGGGAACGGCATCACACACTTAAAAGTGCGTGTCCCCGTGCCCTACTAGATTTTTCGAAGGGTTCGGATCGGATCGGAATGTGTGAGTTGCTCGAGCGTGGCAGCTTACCTTCTGGTTTTCGTTATGTTGTGGCTCAGCTTTGCCCCACTGGGCTTCTTTGGCTGCGATTATTACCATTTTCAAAAAAAAAAGGCTGTAACTACTCGCTGCGGTTATTTTGCCTTGCTTAAGCGTCGGTCGCGGTAATTGGAGATGCTTCACGTTGTTTGCAGTAAAAAACTTAGAGACTATAAGAAATGGAGGAAAATACTCAAAGGTTTCTTACTCGTCACTGATAATGAGTAGTCTCACTGGGATAACGAACCTATAGAATACACGAAAACGTGTTGTTATGTTCTTTATTTTTTGTGAACTTAATAAGTGAGATTAATTTGTGATACCTACGTTATTGTAAAACAAAATATGAATATACATGTTTATACGATACAAAATATTTAACGGGTTAACGCAAACTCCTTATTACAGGTATCTGCTGTAAACCTTTTTAGGTTTACGGACATGTAGTTAGTATGTGAGTCATGATCATGACTCATATGTGTTAAATTTAATTAACATTGTATTTTAATAAATTTTAATAATAAAAAACTGCGAATCTGTGCAATCCACGCTTATAAATAGTAAGTAGGCTATTTACGCCTATAAGGCCTGTAACGCACTATCCGGCTAGCCGTAACACGGCGCGCCGTTGCGGCAGGCCGCATCTCTGTTTTGATATGAAAACTTATTGTTCAAACGCACTGCTCGCAGCCAGCCGGCTACTATCTACAAGGCACAAACGCGTGCCGGATTGTGGCTGGCCGGATAGTGCGTTGTAGGCCTAAGTGTCCCACTGTCATCACTACAATTGGTATACTAATATAGTATACTGTTCGGTAGGGTCGACGATGGGACGTTGGTGATGATGGAGGGTTCCATGGCGATGAGAAATAACGACTGCGTCTCTATATGTGATGTTGTATATTTACGGTGACTACATTGTGACTGACTTATTATCTAAACCTTACAAGACTATTTATACAATATAAACTGTGTAGATGTTGGAGGGAGGATGCCGTGTGTTATCTTAATCAGATCTACACGCGATTAGGAATGCGTTTACAAACTCTTTAAGATAAGAAATTATGTGGCGACCGCAGGCCGCCACATATACTAATCACCACACTTGTTTAAGCGAGTTGATCACTTTGCCATTCGGCCACCGAGGAGTTAGGCTTATAAATAAAACTTCTTAAATCATAAAAGGTCAACGATTGTGGTGAAGACGAGGCCCCTGCCGGCGACAGCATCGCGGCGATCGGCTCCGTTTCTACCGAGGAGGGGCGCGCACACACGGCGTAGACGAACGACGGCGGACCGACGGGGCACGACGGACGGCGATGGCAGCATTGGCTTTTAGCGTGCGTATACGCAAATACGTAATAACACTGTCGGGCGCGAGCTTGTACGCATTTTCATTTCTAACCAAGACATAAATATTTACAGTCCACTCATTTCGTTTCTTTTCATAAAGGACAGAAGTCCGTTTTCTCCACCGTTCGCTATAGAAAAGGGCACTGGCCCCAACAGATTGATACTGAGATACATACCACTGCTGAAGCTTTTGTATTTCCCTGCTGTTGGCTTAAAACAATTTTACGTTGAAGATTTAATCAAATATGCAAAAGTCACGTGGACGCTGCATTAATACTTTATGCGTCTTAGTAAATGTAGCCATTTGGCGCTATCGCCGCCGCCACCGCACTTTCAAAGACTGCCTCCAACAAGCAAACAAAGCGCCTTATTATTAACATTTATTAAAGAGTTTGCTGCTTCAGAGTCGCTTTGACATGTTTTGAAAAGGTTACAAATCGAGTTGTTTACATAAAAATGGTAAATAAGTAAGTTATTGTTTTCTAAAGTTCTACACATTGAAATGAAACAACTTTTACGGATCTACTCGCGTTTATTTTACACTTCAAGAGAAACGTCAGGATAAACATTAAATAAGTAATGTGTAAAATAAACATTTAAAAACAAAAAAAAAAAAACGCGACAAGATCCGTAAAAGTTGTTTCATTTCAAATTAAGTAAGTAAGTTTTTAAATTGGCAAGCAGAGTTTGCAGTCTTACGAGTGTATAATGTTTTAACCGCCTCTGTGGTCTAGTGATTAAGACCCAGAGGCCCCGGGTTCGATTCCCAGCGGGGGGTACATGTTTGTGTACTCGGTTTGGTTGGTGGCAGGGCTTGTTTGTCCGACCATCTTATCTAAATATGTCGCCATAACATCAATGTTTGTAGCATTGTTATGTTCCGGCAGCTAATAGAGATAAGATAGCCAGTGCCTCAGTAGTTGAGGTTGAAGGTTGAAGTGCGCTTCCACACTTGCCACGGGCCTTATCATCACTTATCATCAGGTGAGATAAAAGCCAGCTGCTTACCCGTCATATAAAAAAAAAATACAACATAATATAAGATTGTAAAGTCCGCTCATCACTGATACAGTGACAACCACACAAAGCTTTACCTGAAATACAGTAAGCTATATTATTGCAAATAAAAAGATATTTGTCTCTCTATAGTTAATGTACCTACTTACATAAATACCACTTTACTTTTTTTTGGTATTCTTATAAGAGTACTCCAAAAACTTGTGCATCTCAATACATCGGGTTCGTCCACCAGGATCCCCAAGCCTGATCCCCCAGGGGATCCTCGAAAAAGTACTATACATTATAAGATATTTAATACATATTTTGGATGTGGAAACGCACATTCAATCATATATATTTGCCATGTTATTCTTGTAATATCATATTATCTATTTACGAAGAAAAAACTTTTAAAACCACATTCGATCAATTTCGCAGTAGGTAGGTACCTACACAACTTTTTTTTATATTTAAAACAAAATACAATCTTGGAGAATAAGGGTGTTGCAGAAACTTTGTTGTACATAGATTGTTATGGACCCTTGTTAGAAACTTTCCACGGCGAAAAGGTAAACGCTTATCGAATAACGCAGCAAGTAATCGGATGAATAAACTTTATATTGTTAACACAGGTTCACGTGGTATATTTATTCATACATGGCAAATTCGTAGAAACCTTTTGTTCGCATCTAACAACTTTAAATTCAATTTAGCGTAACAGTGACAAGGGTGAAATTGAATCTGTTGTGTGGTATACTCCAAGTTTTTCATGGTCGCACGATAGGATTTTTGTTTATTAGTTTGTAATACCACTGATATTTTCCTTGAGGCATATTAAACTGTTTAACCTATTTTGGACGGGGCCCACTATTCCTTGAGTTACGCTATTACCGGGTAGGTGCAAAAGCCTACTTTAACACAGGAAAATCTACTGCACGAGAAAAATACCCACTAAGAACTTCTAGACGCTTCTTAGTTACGTCAACATCTTTAGTTTATGTAAAAATAGAGAAAAAATATTATGTCCAGTCTTTTACACCCGCATAATTGATACAGGTATCTTAGGTATACCATTTTAAATACTGCGAACACGTTGTTATGTCATGTCATGTGTGTTAAATCTACTGCACGAGAGAAATACACACCTCCAGATGCTTCTTAGTTAGGTATGTCAAATTCTTTAGTTTATTTGAAAAGGAAGAAACATAAATTGTGGACAGTTTTTTTTAATTATACTCAATTGCAAAAACACAAATGTTAAAAAAATGTCCACGAGCAGGATTTGAACCTGCACCCTTCTGACATACCGGGTCAGGTGCTCTCCCAGTTGAGCTATCGTGGTTCTAACCAGCCCGCCGAAATTATTTAACACTATTTATTTTTTCAACATTTGTGTTTTTGTAATTTGTTCCCAACAAAATTTGCGTTAAAAATTATATTACAAAACAAAAACATTTTATACTCAATTGGTTAAGTTAAGGCATACTTATAAAGTAAGTATATAAAATACCAGATGAATCATTCGGTAGAGAGGAGGATAACCTATAACTTCATTTATTTACACTGTTTTTAACTTAACTTACAAACGAAAAACACTAGGTACGTACAATTTTAATAAAGTTGTATGGAACAACCTGTTTACACAGAATACATCACCGTTACCATAATCCCTGCCGTGGGATTAATTTTGTCGCCAATATATTATCCGATTAATTAAATATTTTATGTAAGTAGTGTATTTCCTCTTAAGTATTTTAAAATTTAAATACAGAGAAAATGTTCGCCTCATATGAGCCTTCCATTGTGCTCGCGGTGCTTGAGAGTGCATGCCAGCCTGACATCGAACTTGAACTTGAAAAACATCCTTGGAGATTTCAATCATCATCAGCTTATTTTTATTTCGCCACTGCTGGGGCACGAGCCTTCCCTTGGGATGGATAAGTAAAACCCATAAACCACCACGCTGGCCCAGTGCGGTTTGGTGGTTGTTAGCAACTGCTATGCAGCCGGGACCAACGGCTTTACCTACGTGCCTTCCGAAGCACGGAGGAGATCGAGATGATACATTTTTGGTCACCTATCCTATAACCGGCCTTTGCGAAAGTTGCTTAAGCTCAGCACTTGCAGACCGGGCGCGTTAACCACCGTGCAATCGAGCTCCTCAAAAGCTACAAGGAGGATGATGCAAGGGGATTTCAATGCGAACTTTCAATGCTAACATGAAGATGAGAAATAGAAAATGAATCTCGTAATATCAAAAGTGGCATGTTTTATGATACGTTATAGCAGTGAGGAGCTCGATGGCGCAGTGGATTACGCGCCCGGTCTACGAATGCTGAGGTTAAGCAACTTTCGCAAAGACCGGTCATGGAATGGGTGACCAAAACTGTATCATCTCGAGCTCCGTGCTTCGGAAGGCACGTTAAGCAAGCCGTTGGTCCCGGCTGCATTAGCAGTCGTTAACAACCACCAATCCGCACTGGGCCCGCGTCGTGGTTTATAGCCCGCTCTTACTATCCATCCATAGGGAAGGCTCGTGCCCCAGCAGTGGGGACATAAAGATGAGCTGATGATGATGATGAATACTTATCAAAAAGTTTGACAGTAACCAAAAGTTACTAAAACCATGTGTTTAAGAAAGAAAATAATAGATTATTAAATAAATAGTATTTCATTATCATTAGTAACTACAAAGTTTTTTGCTAAATACAAAACTCTTTTTATTATTAAAGCTTTAGGAATTTCATCAAATCCTTGAGACTACATTGTGATTGGAAACTGTTTTTTTCTACAAAGTCGATTATAACTAATAATGACCGAAGTGTCTATGTTAGGGGTTCGAACACTGAATAAAGCTAAATTAGACAAACCAGTGGAAAATGTAAGTCAATTCGTGATGAGAATAAATTAAGGGGTTTTCCCTTCTTTCCTTTACTCGGAGAGTGTGTTTGATCAGCTTATTGCACGATTAGTTAGTATGATACCTCTCAATTCGTATTACTATCACAACCGTTATATTACTGATATTGGATAAGCATTATTCGTTTCTAAAAGGTTTCGCTACTGGAAAAAGTAGTATTTGATAAATATAGTTGGTATCTTTGTAGTCTGCAATGCAACGTCCGTAACAACTAACATTATATTAATATACCCGAATGCATAAGTACTTATAAAAGATCTACAGTTACCTAGGTAGGTTTTCCTATTGTGACTTATTACTTTGTATACCTTAATGTCAATACAGAATGAAGGAGCGGTGACATACAATATGTTACTGTAACACCTGGTTTTATCAACACGACTGTATAAAGGAAAAAGCTGGTTTTTTTGCCAAACATTGTATTAGTCGACAATGAATTTGCTTTACCACCTTAGAAGTGAATTTTGTTTGCATATAATAAAACAACAAGTTCTATTTTTGTTTAACAGACCAAGTGACAGACACGTTGTCATTATTGACAATAAGCCTTAGCGAAATTTTATTGTAATGGAAGTTTTTGTCAAAAGTGATAAAGCAATTTCATGGTCGACTATACACTACGTGTAAATAGAAACGGCATTAATAAAATATAACAAAACATTAATATAATCATACACAGTCTCACAAAAAAGGTTACAACCTGCATTGTACCATCTGCACACTTTAATTCGACCTTTTTGTTTAGTTTTGTTTGATGAGTTGTGGCGTTGCCTAACCAAGGTTAGGCTCAAGAGCTGTAGTCATTTCTAAGATTATCCGCCTCTATGGTCTAGTGGCTAAGACCACCAATTTAGACCCAGAGGTCCCGGGTTCGATATCCAGCGAGGGGTACATGTTTGTGTACTCGGTTTGGTTGGTGGTAGGGCTTGTTTGTCCGCCTGGCTAGCTACCACCATCTTATCTAAACATGTCGCCATAACATCAATGTTTGTAGCATTGTTGTGTTCCGGCAGCTAGAGATAAGATAGCCAGTACCTCAATAGTTGAGGATCCCGGGTGAAGTGCGCTTCCATCATTGGCCTTATCAGCACTTAACATCAGGTGAGATCAAGGCACTGTGCTTACCCGTTAATAAAAAAATTAAAAAAGCACTATACAGTATCGCCTAAGTTAATATTACCTTAGTATGCATTTGATAGCTAATGAGTGGTCACGAGATAAGGCGGCAATTAGCTGATATAGTTACGTCGCTTTACAAAGTATCGTTAAAAGAATTGTCACCGTTCAAATATGATATCTAAAAGCTTTTAGATCCGATTTCTAGGGACACATACTGGATAAAGTTGCCACTTCTCGACCCTCCATACTAGTTGGGTTAAAAAGCTTTTTTCCAATATGTGACGACAAAATAGAGTATTAATAAATAATTAATGACAAACATTATCCATATTTTATCTTTACTGTACCTACTTCTGTTAAAGTCACTAAATGGTTTTCGTTGAATTTTGCTCTTCAAAACATAATCCATCGCTAGCGAGTAGCGTGCTACCAAACTCATGGTAGGTAACACACGAACCAAATCGCTAACAAACTTAGTTAAGGCGACGCATCGCTAAACAATAAGAACTGTTTTTTTTCTTTGCAATTAAAACTACAAAAAAGTTAAAAAAAAAATGAACTAGCATATTGAATTGTGTGTTAAGACTAATCTACTAATATATAATATACTAAATGCTTAAATCGGTCTGGTTTGCCTGTAAAATGCAAATTTATGTTTTAAAAGAGGTTACTTTGATATTTTTTCTCTGTTATAAAAGTTAACAAATCGTGTTTCTGCAATTAGCAAAATGAAGTCAATAAATGAAAAATCATGTCATCAAATATCACTTTCATATGTTTTGTAATTGTTGGGAAAAATCAAGATCCCCGCCACGTAAATTTCCAATGCGTCGCCTTAAATGGTAGCTGGTTAGATTAGTGCCCTAGAAACTTCGAACAAATAGGTCGTCTTAACCCTCATCACGGCCGGACAGTCCGCTGACAGCATTAACGCCTTGTCACAATTCTTGTAATTAGTACGTAATCTTAAATGACGATATAATTTGCAATACCACCGCTTGCGAAACTTCCAAACTAAACTACTTTAATTAAAAAACAAAAACACAAATGTTAAAAAAAAAATCCACGAGCAGGATTTGAACAATTTGAAAAATTCTGACATACCGGGTCAGGTGCTCTCCTAATTGAGCTATCGTGGTTCTAACCAGCCCGCCGAAATTATTCAACACTATTTACTTTTCACTTTGAAAGCCAAAGGCGCCCATTCAATGTCAACAACTACCGTCATTAAAATTTTTTCAACATTCGTGTTTTTGTAATTTGTTCGCAACAAAATTTACGTTAAAAATTATATAATCTTACAGTTTATTAGCTCTCTCCATCCGACTGGTTGTCTGGAAAAAATCGCTTAAAAGATATAAACGATAAGACCGCCAAATTGTAACTTAGTAAATTATTAATTTTTTTCTGTTCATGATTATGTTTCATAGTGTTGCAATAAAATTATTATCTATCTATCTATCTATCTATAAACATTTACTTTAATTAAATTTATCAGCGGTCACTTTGCGTTGATAAAGGTATCTGTTATTAACAGTTACTTTTAAAAAGTCAATATTTTAGTGTCCAGGCTGATGGCGTCTTGTTGTGTCGGAGGAAAAGATCCACAACGAGTCACTGAGCCAGCAGAGTAAGTCAGTTGAAAGATTATTAGCACTGCGCTAATCTAATGTGATCATTAGAACTGATTGCCGCTGGGGCGGAACAGACGAAATCCTAACAAGGTGGACCGACGATCTGCTAAAAGTCCCGGGTAGCCGCTAATGCGAGCAGCACAAACTCAATCGTTGTGGAGATCCTTGGAGAAGTACTTTGTCCAGCTGTGGGCATCTTTTGGTTGAGATGATAGTAATGGTCACAATATTATGAGTCCTGTTAATCCATGCAGAAAGCTAATGCGCTTTTTAATATAAATCAAAAAAAAAATCAAAATTCAAAATCATTTATTCAGTTTAGGCTACAAATAGCTCTTATGAACGTCATTATGCCATCGGTTCGTAAGTCTACTCTGGGCGGGAGATCTTGTACTGAGAAGAACCGGCAAGAAACTCAGCAAGTGTCCAGCTCTTTTCTCCCTTACAGCGTCAAAAATATTGGAAAAACACAACATATAAAGGACAATCACACATGTTAAAAAAAAACAAAAGAGAAAATATAAAACATACAATAGTTCTGTTATGGATCACTAGTCATTGTCTAACGGAGCTATACGGATTAAACTCACCATTTTTCGCATTTAAACCGAGCATCTAGCCGTATGGCTAGCGGCGATTAAATATTCTTTAATAACGTAACTAAATGTACAACTTGCAAAAAAATGTCATTTCAAGTAACATAGGTTTATATTTATAGGTACTTTTTGTCGGTCTGTGAGAAACAACTCTCCAACGATCCGATTTATTTCAGCAAACAATTGTATCGGCGGTTTTACAAACTAGTTAAAACTTTCAACTTGTTTTCTACTGGTTGATCGTTTACAAAAAAAATGTAACGATCGGCACGGACCACTTTTAACTTGTACATAGCCAATCGCTGTAAAAGCATTATCTTTTTAAAAAGTTAGTTACTGTAAAAAGGTTATTTATGAAATTAGGTATGAATTTAAAAATTATACGTTTAATCAAAGAGTTTTAAACCAATAAAACCGTTATAAAGATAAGTGTTTATTACTTGTAGTTTGTGGGTGATACGGTCGTGTGTGTGTATCTTGGGAGTAAAGCAAGCAAGTGGATTTAAGTTTAATTAGTTAACTTTGATAGGTACTTATTGTATTGTTTGGTCTCTACATAATCACTTTAGAATTTATTAAGGCTTTACTAACAAAGTGCTGATGGAATTTCGGAACACCGCAATTTTAGATTATGAATGAAATCAGAAATTTCAAATACAAAAACAGATAACTTAATGTACGTCAAATTATAAATTATTTGTTAACTTATTGGATGAGATGAATATTTTCAAACAGAAAATTGTATGATATGAAAACATTTTATATGATTACCATAATCTATATATTAAAACGTGAAGCAAAAACTTTGTACCCCTTTTTACGAAAATTTCGCACACTTAATAGTTTAGAAGGAGTACAGAATGTTAATATTTTTTATAAATTATGCATAAAAAATACATTAAATCAATAAAACAAATATTACACAAACTATCATGTATATGATACACACGCATGTATTTGACACACATGCATTAAACTCTTTTCAAAAATTTCAAAAATGGAAGAGGAGCGGCCGAAATCTGTCAATGCCAATCCAAACTCACATTCTGTCTTTTTTAATTTTTCATCGCTTAGAATACAATCAGTGCAGCCTTAATAAAATTACAGTCGAATTTCGACCACTGGGCGACCCTAGTTATTATTAATATTAATCAGTTTGCCATTAATCTATTATGTTTCTAATTGCTAGTTATAAACCTATGACCAACAAGCCTAGCAGTTTATATTATTTTAGCAATTTTCCTCAATCTTGGATTTACTTCAGGATTAGACTACTAATTGAGTTACATGTTCCATCAGTAAGAGGTAAGATAGCCAATAACTCATTGATTGGGGATTTCGGCTGAAGAGTGCTTTTATCTTCCGCATCAACTAACTTTTTTTTATCATCAAGTGATATTTAGGTCAAGCGCTAACTGTTGTGTATCAAAAAAGTATATCTTCATCGTCAGCCCATATTATTCCACTGCTGGATATAGGCCTCTCAAAGTGCACACCTCTGGGCACGATCCGCGGCTACCCTCTCCAGCTCTTGCCAGCCACCTTGCAAAGATAGTCGCTGCACCTGCATTATGCAGTATATGTATAGTTATGTTTTAAAACCCTTATGGTTTTAAAACCAAAATGCGAATAAAGAACAACGTTAAAAAATAAATCTAAAATAGCATGGTACAATTCAGCGTCACAGTTTTACAAACATACTTGTTATCAAATAGCAATAACATAACAGTTAGGGAGTCTCTTAATGACAAACCTCGGCTAATGGACGCCCGAGGAGAACAAACAATACTTATTTATTTGGCCGCGGCCACAGAGCACCGGTCACGTCCGCTGTTCGATATTAATCTGAACACAAGCCCTACTACGAGTTCACTTACTCGATACTCACTAGCGATCATGTTTAACAGAGAAAAGTGAGGCGAGATCTTTCTTTTTTTGGAATACGATTCCTTTTGGCCGGTTATGGTGAGAAACTTAAAGGGCTATAGAGATAATGGTATTCCGCAAACGTCCCGTCCCGTCCCTTACAAGATTCTCCGAGGCTATCGTATCAGGTCGAGTCACAGAAGAGATATACGTCAATAGGCGACAACCGTGTGCGCAACTCTCAATTCAGAGCTGCAGTAACAATTAACTTATCTGTGAACTGCAGGTTTTTTTAAAGTTTAACGAACAAAGCTTAAGCGACTCACACACCTTGACGGACGTCGAGGCGACATGCGGCTTTTCGGCGCGGCTGCTGTAGTAACGTGCGTCAGCGCGACTTTCGTGTCGTGTGCGAATCGCCTAAGTAACAGTTAAATATTTAGACATACACCTTTAAAATTAACATTAATAGAATATGCCTAATGAAACAATTACTACTAATAACTAGGTACCTACTCACTTTACGCAGAGCGACGTTTAGCACGGCAACCACGATCATTCATTTCATGTAGACTTCGAAAACTCATGGTAAGGCTGCAGGACAACATATTCTGATGTCGAACACGTACTTTCTTTCAATTGCTTCCAATGTTTAGATGTCTAGCTTGAATATTTAATATGGCTGTAATACCTTCGTATAATAGGTAATACAGTTCAAATTCAAATTCAAATTCAAAAATCATTTATTCAGTTTAGGCTACAAGTAGCTCTTATGAATGTCGCTATGCCATCGGTTCGTAAGTCTACTCTGGGCGGAAGATCTTGCACTGAGAAGAACCGGCAAGAAACTCAGCAAGTGTCCAGCTCTTTTCTCCCTTACAGCGTCAAAAAAAATAAAAATTGGAAAATGCCCTATCATAGCAGGACACTTTCCATTACAAATAAACACAAAAAATATAGAAGACAACTACAACATGTAAAAAAACAAAACAAATAAACAAATCTAATATATCAAATTTACATCTGGTATAAGTTAAATTTCCACAATGTCATACAGTACCCCTACAGTACTCTAATAAAAGTCAAAAATTGTTTAAGAAAAACAAAGTCAAACTATAGTAATTAATACTAACAATGAGATAAGTATGCAAGAGCAGACCAGCCTCCACAGGCGGCACCCGTTCACGAGTATGACATATGAATCAGCCATCGCTTCGCTCAACCATATTTTAGGGAACGTAACGACCCGACGCACACGCCACCACCGCAGAGACAATAAAGAGAGCATGAGTTGCTTATGTGATTCGTTATGGATACAGTAAAATCGATCAATTACCTTAGTACGTCGTCCGTCGGATAATTTAATGGCGATAAGACGTTTATGAAAGACTTCGTACAATATTTCTTTATGAGGATAAAAATGACGGAATTTTGATACATAATTCTTGAATTTTGCATAAGTTGGTATTTTTCTAAAGTTTAAAAATAGTTTCTTGTAATTGGTCGTATATTCTCTTTTTCTTTGAAAGAGATTTGTTATATTATCTTGTTTGACCTAGCCTAAGGTTTCTTTTAAATAGGAAAGTTTGAACTGCGCTGTCATTAAAATTCAATTTTAAATAATCTGAAAATATTTTTGTTTTATGTTCTTCAACCACATCGAAATGGTTTCGATTCGGATTAAATTGGGGACAAGGGACGCATATCCTGGATGTAACAGTATTATTTACATCATAGGAAAATATCTGATTGTTCCGGAAATTCACGAGTCGTTACTGACTGAATTTCAAGTTATAGTGAAAGGCCATGTGAAAGCTAGCGTATATAAAAATAACCTAAACATTACAATATACCTAAGTGATTTCAATAAGTGAAAATTTACACGAAGATAAATTAATCCGCAATACGTGTATAATAAATTGGATACAACATTTTTACTTTTTCTATTCCGCTGTCATCAGTCTAAATTATGTTTCAATCTTTGCTAAGTTTATTCATCAAGATAGCGGGAAGTTTCCCTCCTCAGGGCTGTTTCCGCAACGGCCGCAAATAATCCCTAATAAGACTTTATTGGATTTCCAAAAGATTGCTCCGTTGCGTATAAACAACTAACGAAGTAAATCGCGAAGGGAAGGTAAAGCTATATGTGATTTAAATTATATGGTATTATATTATAGTAATGTTCGGTAGTTTTTGCTACCACCATTTTTTTTAAATTGACATTTTATGCATACCTACTTACGGGTCTAGGGAAACCCGCTAGTTATTTGGGGCTCTCCTTCTCGTATCCATTTTCTTACCACTGCCCCCGGGAAAATGCAAATAGTTATGCCCACTCACGGCAGTGTGAGAAAAAAATAGTAAAATATTGAATAAAAAAATCATGAGTACCTCTGCCGTGCCACCCAGATTAGCATTATGAATAATGCCCGAGAAAACAGCCCGGGCATTGAGGACTAAACTCGCGGCCCGAACCATCCCCAACAGAGGGATGATGACGTCAACGAACGATATGGTTATGTGGGACTCTCCCCACGACTCCCTTATAAGGAAGGCATAAGCACTTAAAATTCCTATACTACCCCTGACGTGCCTCTAGGGTGATACAGGACCACCATAAGCGCCACTTTACCCGAGCACTCTTCTCCCATCCTGCCCAGTTGGGAGGCCTTTGACGGGGCGCATACCCTCTAATAATCCCTCCGTTTTATGATATTTATAATAAAAGACTGGAAAGATTACAAAAGAGATTCTTATGGCATCTTGCCTACTCTTGTAACTTGGGTAAGTCACTTGAAAAATATGTTGAAAGACTAAATCACTTTAATATCTTACCACTCTCGGATCGAAGACGCTTACACGACTTATTGTTTCTGTACAAGCTGGCAAATGGCATCCTTGAGGCTCCCGAACTACTAGAAGCTCTTACCTTTTCAACTCCTTTGAAATTCCCTCGCACTTCGAGGTACAACCTCTTTGTGAACTGCTCAAGTAAATCCAATCTCGGACATCATGCACCGGTAAACCGTCTCATCAGAGAGTTTAACAGTTTGACCAAGTCCAAAGATTTGGATCTCTTTAGGGATAGCATTCGCAAGTTTAGAAAGTCACTTCTTTAATTATTATTTTTCTCATTTTCTTTGTACGATTGGGTTGTCAATTGTAAGTTTAATATTTTTTTAAATTGTTTTTTTTTAATACATATTGTAATTTTATTCTCTCGTTTATTATTCAATTATGTGTCTTTTTGCTTTTTTTAACGAATGTTTAATGTTATTATAATTATAGGCGACAACCACTGTCGCCTATAATTATAATAACATTAAGCGTGTTCATTATGTTGGTGATCAATAAGTAAAATAAAAATAAAATAAAAGCAGTACCATCCCAGCACTTGCAGAAGGGGCTTGGGGCCACGTACAGCAGGCACTCCGCACAGAGTACCTAACACCTTGAGGACGTTATGTCACACCTAATGGGTAACTTACAATACTCGTACTTGTTATGATTCGAATATGGCTCACTTTGGCTTACTAAGAAAGTTCCATAAACAAGTGAAGTGTAGCCTATACACTTGCCTGCTGCTGGGCAAAGGCATCCATCATTGAAATCAAGTCATCGCGCTAAAGTTGATGGGTAATGGTCTTACCACCACGCTTGCCAAGTGCAGTTGATGATTACAAACCAGTAGGCTTAGCCAAAGTAACATTAAGAAAACGATAGCGAAGTTCGAAAAGAATAAAATGTATAGGATTGACATAAGCCGCGCTAAATCACGGAGTCAATCTTATGTCAATCCCATACATTTTATTATTTTCAAACTTCGCTATCGTTTTCTTAATGTTACTTTGGCTACCGCCACTGGGCTCTATGTATCATAAAAATCCGAGTCACACTTTGAAAATAAATTAGAAATTGAACTCAGGATCTTCGGATATCGAGCTGAACGCTTTGCCACTCGTCTATCGAGTACAATGAAAGACCGGTTCATACAATTATGTAAAATTGTAAAACCTACCTACTTCATTGTTTGTTGTTTGTTTGGGTTACCGAACAAACAGATTGTTTTTGTTGTTGAACGATAATGATAATATCATGACCACACTAATCCTGGACTGAGTAGAAACCTACAAAATTTATTTTTTAAATTGATGTTTGGTATTTTTTTATTTATTTTTGTTGAGGAACAATACAATACAAAATAATACAGTTGCACAGATGAATCTTACAGTATAAGATTAACGTATAGTCGACATTGAAATTGCTTTACCACCTTAGAAGTTAATTTTGTTTGCATATAATAAAACAACAAGTTCTATTTTTGTTAAAAAGACAAAGTGACAGATACGTTGTCATTACTGACAATGAGCCTTAGCGAAATTTTTTTTTTGTAATGGAAGTTTTTGTCAAAAGTGATAAAGCAATTTCATGGTCGACTATACATTATATTAATTTAAATATAATAAAGTAACATTAAAAAAACAATGATTCCTTAGAATACAAGTAGGTGAAATTTAAAAAAAAACATGGTTTTGTATGTATAAAAACATCAGTCAATAATAACATTTGCGATAAATGTAACTATGTAAATATTACATTTACTTATCAACTAAATACATATCATAAATCAGTAAAATCATAATATTTTTATAAAGAACAATTTTCATAAGGTAAAACCATCGAAACTCATAAAAAAGATATACATAATAGGGATGTTGCTAAGAGCGTTGGTTTAATGCTCTAAGCGAAGGGATGTTGAAATCCACAACAAATAATATAAATAATAAATGAAATCATGTATTAATATTTTTTAATTTATAGTTAAAAAATCTAAATCAAAAATTTTATTGCTAACTAAGTGTATAAAAGGTGTTACATTTTGAAGGAACTTAAAACTTAGTCGCCCTTTCCGGACACGGCAATTTATAGAGAGCTAAGTATTTTTATATAAATCTATGAATAATATCTTATTTCTAAAAGTAAAAAAAATCAAAAAAACATTAACAAAATTAAATTAAATAATTAAATAATCGTCATGTCAAGACTATTTATTAAATTATAAGTTTTAAATAAATAAATATTATTATAATCTATTTATATTATTTCTAGTAGTAGATATGGTTTATAGTTTTTTGTAAGTTTAATTTTAAGTAGTTTAATTATTATTTTGTTTTTGTCTTTGATTGTAAAAAAATAATCACGTAGCAGGTCTTAAAACATTGACCTATTTTTATTTGACCTAAGCATGAATTTCTGTAACCTTAAAAGATATTAATAAACACTGAATAACACTTAAAAGTTTCCCTATTGACTTAATCAGTCAACAACCCAATTGCTTACTCTTGATACAAAAGTAATGTAATCATTCATTTATATAATAACATAGAAACTATAACATATATTTAATATTTATAAAATACAGTAAAAAAATTAAACGCCTACCCGACCTAGTCAGGAATCGAAGCTGGGTCTTCCGCAATCCGGGCGGCTGCGCTGACCGCTATGCTACCGGGAAGGTAGCATAGCGGTATATGTTTGATGTTTTATGTTGTTTAATATAAAACTTAAGTGGTTTTGGTAACGATCATGAGCTATAATAAACGGGTGGAAGCTCCCCACTAGACTAAAAACAGTAAGAGTAGACAAACTTTACAGAAGTATTGTGGCCAAAGAAAAAAGCTTAAAAGTTTAGTAATTACCTAAACAGACATGTATGCACACAAACTAATTCATAAACTTATGTATCTGCATACAAACACTACCGTCACCTGTAGGCTTAGCCAAAGTAACATTAAGAAAACGATAGCGAAGTTTGAAAAGAATAAAATGTATGGGATTGACATAAGCCGCGCTAAATCACGTGGACAATCTTAGGTCAATCACATACATTCAGAACTTCGCTATCGTTTTCTTAATGTTACTTTGGCTACTGCCACTGATTCGGTTGTTTTTTTATATATTTAGTTAGCGCGGCAAATGACTCATCTTCACCAAGTGGAAATGGGGTCCAGACGCGAAGACAACTGGTGCAGCGTGAAAACATCGCAGCATGTAACCCTCACCCTGTCGATCCACAAGGTACCTCTTCACGTTTCGTTTGAAAATATAACGAAATCCCTCCTTCCTATGATATGGGCATAATAAGGAGGGATTTTGTTACATCCTTCATTGTTGATTGAATTAATGATCATAATTAGTAAGTAACTACTCTTAGGGGCACAATAAAAACAGCAGTAAGGGCTACCGATAATAATAATAATGTATTATAATTATTACTACAATAATATTACAATTTCTTAACGTATGTTTTGTAACAAGCCCTACCATCAATCAAACCGAGTACACAAAGATGTACCCCCCGCTGGGAATCGAGCCCGGAACTGAGACCGGTGATGGTCTCAGCCACTAGACCACAGAGGCGGTTAATGCATATGAAAAGTTTATTAGGTCTTTTGATTATTGTAGGCACTTTACCTTAATTTTTCTAATTTCATATAAAGGCGTCGTTAAGGTTGCTTATAAAATTAAGCAGTAGTTTACTGTGGTAACCATATTCATTACGTCACATAGCGGCATCGGTAAAAATACGTTAAAAGGAGTGTTATTACAATAGCGTTATCATAACCATATTATTTAATGTGCGATTCATTATAATTTATAATGGGAACATGCAAGACCACTGCCGGAATTGTTAAAAGGCAGCGCCGCCGCCGCCGCCGTCAGCCGGCTTGACGCATGGAAGCGTTGGAAAACGCAATTTAATTTATTCTTAAAAGCGTCTGGGGTGCATAAAGAAGGCGGAAGTCCACGGCAGTCGGCTAATAAGCTTGTTACGGCCGGAAGGCTTCGACGTGTTCGAAACGTTCACATTTCAATAGCAGAAAGGACACTTTGAAATCTTACTAATATTGTAAACGCGACAGTTTGTATGGATGTTTGTTACTCTTTCACGTAAAAACTACTGAATGGATTTGAATGAAATTCGGCATACAGATAGTTTATAACCGGGAATAACACATAGGATACTTTTTATCCAGATATTCCTACGGGAACGGGAACCACGCGGGTGAAACCGGGAACCACGCGGGTGAAACCGCGAGCGGCCACTAGTATTATATATTTTCCTGTCATGATTCTAATTTCACGGCTCGGTGGCTGAGTGCCAAAGCACTCGGTCTGATACCCGAAGGTCCCGGGTTCAATTCCCAGAGCGGGCAAAGTGTGTTTCGGATTTTTCGATACATAGCCCGGGTTTGTGATCACCAACCCGCATTTGGCAAGCGTGGTAATTAAGCCAATGCCCATCAATTGTAGCGATGACTTGATTTCAATGATGGTGGCCTTTGCCCAGCAGTGGGACAGTATATAGGCTATTTTCTTTCTAATTGCAACAGTAGGTAAAATAGTCCATTGTCGACAATATTTTTGGTTCTCAAATGCCTACAGTTACTCTCGTATATATGTATCTTCTGCAAAGTATTCGTCTCTTTGACAAGTTTCTATGGAGATTTACCAAATGGCTATAAATTGGACTGTCATATACCAGACTCATAAAAATAACAAAAGACGTCTGAAATTTCCTCATAGTTGTTATAGTATAGTAATCAAAAAAATATCAAGCGTTGGTATTCCAACGCTGTACCCTATGAGCGGTACATATTTTGTTATTCTACTTTATATTATTTATCCTTAATACATAGTAATTAGTATTCTGTCCCCTAATATCATCTACTGAGCATAGATCTTACTGTGGAAACATGTCTCCCATGCTTCCGTTACCAGCGTGATTTTACCGTTTGTCATTTCCTCCTACAGAAATAACAAAACCGATAGCAAATTATTATTTCCCTTTTGCGTGATATACGAAATAAACTATTTTGTCACTTTTTCTTGTCTTCCACTTCTATTAACCGCCGCTTTTTTATAGAATCACAGAATTAAATACAAACTGGCTGAGAGTAGCCGCGGATTGTGATCAGTGGCGAGCACTTGGAAAAGCCTATGTCCAGCAGTGGACTAGTGTATGGTGATGATGATGATGATGATGATGATACAGATGATGATGAAGTATAAAATAAAATTATTAATTAATTTACCTACAAACTAAGTAAATAATCGTGCCATACTTCTAAAATTAAGCTGTTGTTAACTGCTGCCTATCGTATCCATTACGTCACTTAACGGCATCGGTGACAATACGTAATAATAAAAGTACTTATATTTATAATATTAAATAATAAAATGCTCCTTCCTCATGGTACACGTCGACTTGGGCACTCATAGCCGTGTCTACGTCTGCGTTTACCGATCCCATAATGGCGACATAGAGATAACTCGACTTATGGAACACCTTAGTCGGGTGGCAGATGATGCGCAGGAGCGGTTTCTTTCGGCGAAATTGGTGTTTTTGGGGGACTTCAATGCTCACCACAAGTTGTGGTTAAGTTCCTCCAAAGCTGAACATGCTGGTAGAACTGCCCACGCATTCGCTCTCACGCACGACCTGACTCAACTGGTGAACCAGCCCACCAGGATCCCAAATATAGTCTGTCACGTGCCCTCTTTGTTGGACCTTCTACTGATGAGCCGCCCAGCTGGATACCAGATCACTGCTTGGTATCCAGCAAAGTGCCTCTGGCCCCGTTACCGCCTACAGAGCGGTATCGAAACGCCAGATTTGGCATTACTCGTCGGCAGATTGGGATGGTATGCGGGACACTATTTGTATCCGTCCCTTGGAGGCAGCGCTACTTCAGTGGGAAGGACCTAACAGCTAGTGCGACTCCAGTTGCTGATCTCATCAGCATTATTAGTTTTTGGGATGGAATACTATATTCCGCACTCCTATCTCATCAGCAAAGGCAGGCGCAACCGATGGTTCAACCGCGAGTGTGCACGTCCTAACAAATAAGCAAACTCCGGCTTTGGCTTTAAATGATTCTTCAAGCACAAAGCCGGGGCAGTGCAGGTAGGTTATCTAGTGACATATGGCTGCCTTTGCAATTGACGCATAAAAAGGTTTTGACCTCACAATTTGCGTGCTCACTGCTGCATTTTGGGCAAATAAGTTTATTAGTAGGGCACTTGTAGTGTGACTAAGCTTCCAACATTTGGCGCATTGCGAGACTGGGAATACGTAGGGTTTTACTTTTATGCGTAACCCGTCCGCTGTAGTAGCTGGGAACAGATGCTCCCTTGAAACATACACGAACCGATTCTGTACCGCGAGCACGGATCTTTTATCGACCGATAAAGTGACATTAGACGATAAAATTTGACAGTTCAAGTCGACAAATTAACGCGTTAGTTTCGTTTCGGCACCTTCCCAATTATGAACTCGATAAATTTAAATCACGGAGGTACATGATATAATAGTAGTAGTAGTATAGTTAGTGACTGACCCTGCCGCGACTGGCCCTCGCTACGCTGCGCTTCACTCGGGAAAAAAAATTAACTTAACCTAAGTAACAGTAAGGATTTCTGTATTTGATGCACTCGCGTAGATGTAGGCACAAGCGGCTCACTTGAGTCTATCACTTGGGCACTACTGGGCACTGAAGAAGAGGCCGTAACAAGCGGCTCATTTGAGTCCAACTTCACTTGCACTTCACTCAATTCTTCAGGCAAAACAGCGGAATCCGAGCACTCAGACTTCGAAGACGCCATGGTAGTCACGATGTTATATTGCTTATACAGGAGTACGTAAAACGATCTCAACTGCAAGACGAATAAACAGTGACTGACGGCTGACAGAAATGGCGTCATATTTGCGTTTCGTTATACCGCAGTAAAGCCGACAAACACAATTTTAGTATATAAAAAATTGTCAAATATCGTAAATTTAATACTTTAACATATGTACGCATATTTTTTTGAATTATGAGATACTGTTTGTAAGTTTTAAGTAATTTTATAAAAAAATAAAATTAAAAATGTAATATTTGTGGCTTTATAAACTCATTACCTTTGCTTAAACACAACTAAGAAGTACAATAAAAATCAAACCTGTCAAAATTGAGTCCATGCAGGGTGAAAAAATGTCGATTCTTTTTTTTTTATTACGAATTTTACCGGTGTGAAACTTTGCGCAAATTACTTCTTTAATACAGATCTTTTCAGTAAAAAAATTACGAACATTAAATTTTTGTTACGCTAATGTACATTTTAGCTCTTATCACGCCAAAGGACTTACCAGCTCCTGGTTTGATTCCAACTTATATGCGCTTTGCTCGTCGTTTAAAGTCCACCCTGACTTTGTAGGGCGTGACAAATTTAACACTGTCGACATTATTTAACCCGAGAGGCTTAAATATTTTCGCCAAAGCAAATAATTTAGGCATTTTTTCATTAGACCTAATGTATAATTGAATATTTATGTTTTCGGGTTTCTTTTCTTTTGATTTAATTTCTATCCACTCCTGTTCGTCAACTTCTCTTCCTCTTTTTGTAGGTCTAAACGACTCCTTCATGCTTTGCTCCATCTGTAAGAGATTTCCTTTGCTTCCTATACTACTTTTCACACTTATTTCTTGTTCACTCAAACAATCATCGCTATATACTGAGTTACATTTGTTTTCTTCAAATTCATTGTATTTAATGACATCGAAGCGCATCGCTAATAGTGAGCGGCCCGCCACCGATCGCCAGGTAGCAAACGGTTTTGAAACAAAAGAGATCGGTGCGCACAACGTAAACAAATATTTGGCTATTCAAATTGCTGCCTACTAACTCACGGGTAACTCGTACGAGGGCCGATGCCGTAGCAAGACTGAATAATACTATTTAATATTTATAAAATTTACAAAATACAGTGAAAAAATTAAACGCCTACCCGACCCAGCCAGGAATCGAACCTGGGTCTTCCGCAATCCGGGCGGCTGCACTGACCGCTATGCTGCCGGGAAGGCTGACGTAGACGCTGAATTTTGTCACTGCTTTTGTAATTTTAGAGAGCTAATAGCGGCACAGCGCGCCATCTATCCAACGGTCATTGCAACCGTTGGCTATGCAGATTCACAATACAATTTGCTAGTCTTTTACGAGTACATGCCGACATTCTAGATTTCAAGCTACTGGATTCCGACCTGTGGTGTATTTCGGTACGCGGGAACGAGAAACTACTTACAAGCAATGTCAGTCACTCTGGAATCGTCTCCTTTGCCTAAGTCGTATTGCCGCCAAGCGCCATGAAAATTAGAAACGTTTTTGGCTAAGCCCAGACTTAAGTCTAACGGGGCTCCAAGTTCTGCAGTTTTCGAAGCCGTTGTTTCCGGCAAAGCCTTACGGCTCTCAGTTTAACACAGGGGCTTTTAGTTTTTCCACTTTTAGTTAAAACAAATGCACTTGCAAGTTTACTTTCAACTTTGGTTGCAGCTAACAACAATTTTCACTTTAAAAATGATATTTTTAACACTACTTTGATCGGATTGGCTTAGCTTTCATAGAATAAAGACATCTATGACACGATTTTTTCAAAAACAGGTAATTTTTATTATAACTCAGTCGATCAGTACAAAAACAAATCATAATCTACCTGCTTCATTTTATTAGTTCTTTATCTCTATATCAACCAATAAACGTCCCACTTTCCTACGTAAACAATTGAAAATATAATCTACCCCACCGCGCTACTAGTCCTGAGTTGGTGGGTTCTAACGACTATTTTTACGACAACAATTAGTAGCAACGTGCTTTTAAGCACAGAGGAGCGATATATCGATATGTTTAAATTAGTCACTCATCTGGTGACCTGATATTACGAAAGTTGCCTAACTTACAAGATCGCATCCCAAAAGTGCTACGCCATCGACGTCCATTTTATGAAACCCAATATTTAATTGAGTAATTTTTATGTAACGCTTAGATACTCAATTTAACTTCTGTGTGCCAAGAGTTCTATTTGCAATTTGATCACGTTAATGAGAACAAGAATTTGTTTGGTAATATTGCAAGTCTCCTCGTTTGAAGCGTATCTTCAATTCCATACAAATTGTGTAATCAAAGAGCAAATAGAAGCTCGATAGCCCAGTGATAAACGCGCCAGGTCTACGAGTGCCGAGGTTAAGCAACTTTCGCAAAGGCCGGTCAACGGATGGGTGACCAAAAATGTATCATCTCAAAAGCCTCTGTGCTTCGGAAGGCACATAAAGCCGTTGGTCCCGGCTGCATTAGCAGTCGTTAACAACCGTCCGCGGTCCGCGTTGTGGTTTATGGCCCATTATTTTCGGATGGATAGTGAAGGCTCATGCCCCAGCAGTGGGGACATAAAATGATATGATGATGATGAGCAAATAAAAGTCACACTAGGCACCCTACCCTGGTTTTCGTTTTTGCTAAAATACATTATACGAGTGTTTAGTTCGCTTAGTAGGTATACTCCTCCGGCTTTGTATTAAAGTAGCATTTTACGTCACATCCAGTAAGAGCGACGGTGGTTCTATTCTAATCCTGTACGGATTAGGACTAGCACATTATCTTCAACATAATTGTGTCACTATTGTCCTCAACGTTTTGTTACTACCTGAATTCGTACATTTAATGGTGCTTACCCACGAATACTTGGTACAGTTAGCACCAAATAAACTAATACGATTAGTTAGTCATACAATTAGTCTAATCGCCAGCGATTTAAAAAGAAATGCGACAGAACTTTTTTAACAAGTAGATATTGTGTGGCACATTGCTCGCAGGCCTGATGGCCGCTGGGGCGGGATAGTCCTGGAGTGGCGACCGCGTACTGGAAAGCGCAGTGTGGGCAGGCATCCAACAAGGTGGACCGACGAGATTGTCGGTCGTCACCAGATAGTAAAGGTCGCGGAAAGCCGCTGGATGCGAGCAGCACAAAACCGGTCGTTGTGGAGATCCTTGGGGGAGGCCTTTGTCTTTTGGCTGAGATGAGCCTCCCCCAAGGATATTGTGTATATATAAGATATGTATATATGATATATAATATATTGTGTTGTTGTTTTAATTTTTTACCAACAGCTTAATGTGAAGCCTGATAGAACAGATTTAAAGAAGATGATTGCAAGAAATGATTCGATCTTTTGGGTGACAATGTTAAGGCAGAGACCCCGTCAAGGGCGCACTGGGGCGTCACAAAGCCTTGACGGGCTTGACGGACAACACTTTAAGCATGGCTAGATTAGACTACGTTTTGACAAACTCTGTGAACTTTTTTGATGTGAACCAAGTAATACAAAGTTAAAGTGAAGTATCACATAAGTAGTGATACTGATACTAATGTTTCGCTGATACTCATGTGAATGATTATACTTAAATATGAAAACATTTTACACTATTACTATATGATGTGTTTATAAACTGTATACCGACTGTACAATGGAACTAATCTTTCAGCGAATTTATCACACCACACCTACACCTACACAGGTCGTACATGTGTAAGGCTCAATTGTTCCGTGCAAATACAAGGTGAGGAGATCTTCATTGGACAATGGACGCTGTCATCGTCTCCGCACCGGTATTACGTGGGTATTACAACTAATTGTTCGCAATCTATCCGATTATTGTCCAAGATCCCTCAGATTAATACGTTGTTTGTTGTTATTATCACCATCACTGGGGTCCTGACGAATGATCTAGGCTTAGTACATCCATTTGAAAGGGCTGTTAACAATGTACAGACGCTTGCACATCATCATCATCAGCTCATTTTTTTTATGTCCCCTTTGCTGGCGCACGAGCCTTCCCTATAGATAGATAGGGAGAACGGGTCATAAACCACCACGCGGGCCCAGTGCGGGTTGGTGGTTGTTAACGACTGCGAATGCAGCCGGGACCAACTTTACGTTCCTTCTGAAGCACGGAGGATCTCGAGATGATACATATTTGGTTACCCATCCGATGACCGGCCTTTGCGAAAGTTGCTTAACCTTGGCACCTGCAAACCGGGCGCGTTGACCACTACGCCATCGATCGTAGATCAACCTATCTAAAACTGTCAAGTTACTTCAATACATGTTCAACCCATAAAGTTAATATACCAATGGAATATATTAACTTTATGGTTCAACCATAGACATTTGTTCAAAGTCTATTGAGGAAATTTGACAGTTTGTGGTAAAATTATCTGCAAGCATCTGTACTCGTTGACATTGCGTTTTAAACTAATCACATAAAGTTTTTGCTCCGGCAACCGTCACCTAAGGCGCTCTGCAGAAAGAGCAACTTTGATCTCCGTGTTTCGAAAACAAGCAACTCGCAACGGTTTCGCAATATAACCTAAAAAACTGTGCATATGATAACATGGTTGGAGGGTCACCTAAATTTAAAGAGTCGTCATTGAAAATAGGCATAAATCTAGAAATATAAATCAGTTCCATAGAAAAAATCGCACAATAACGTTTTAAAATATCTTTAACGTTTCCAAGATTACATTATAAGTACCTTGTAGATGAAAATTACCATTCCGACGATTCTCATTAACATTCAAAAGAATTAACTCGTTATTGTCACTGGAGGAAACGGGGCAAAAGGCGACTGTCGTAAAATCTTTGCGAGACGGTGAGCGATTGATATTAATTTTGAGCCTTTTTAGAAATGGATTTTGTTGTTCTGTTGGACGCTGGTAGCATTGACTGTGGCTTCAAATTATTTTATTTCTAATTAAGTAGGATCAAACTTAACAATATTGGCTTTAAAACTCTACTTTACAAAGTGTACTCGCTAGTGCGGTTTAAGGCTTCAGCCACAAGCACGAGCGTCTTGCGATGCAGTAAGCGACTCTCTAGTTCATTGCTCGTTATACCACGGAGAGTCTTAGTCAATGGTGATAAAAAGAACTCATTGTACGAGAAAATCGCGCGCCGCGTCGCAAACCACCAGTGGTCGTAGCCGAGCGGTAAAACATTACCAGTAGGGTAATGGCATGAGTGTTTTAGAAAAACCAGCAATCGACACCTTCTTTCCTTTTTTTTTTCCTTTAGTTAATGGCTTCGTGCGATTTGCACTTTGAGACAGTGTCAAAGTAATTTTTCTTACAAGTAATACATAAATAAAAAATATTTCCTTCCTGTATGATGATGATCAATGATAAAAGAAATGAAAAGTGAGAAATGAAATACCCCCCAACCTCTCGAGTGTTTCAGTAAAGATGTGGGGCTGTACTAAGTCCTCGGGCGTACTTCTTGAGAGAATTTGAAAAGTGAAGTTGCAATGTTTTGTTTCATTTGCCACTCATGCACACTCACGAACACTTAACGGTTAATAATCCACCATTATTTCACATTAATATTCGACATAACATAAATTTTAGAAAATAAAACAAAACCGCAGACATGAATGACTCTTCACTTTCCCGCCAAGAAGTCTTTTCTTTTCTTTAATCATCAAAAATAGGGGTCAGTTACTTATTTTTGACATAACAACTATTGAACACAGACCACGTGTTTTCTAACTGTCATCCAGTAAAATTTCAATGAAATTCTGTTATTTTTTGGCTTCGAAAATCAAGTGTCGATCACCGGTTTCTGTGTCGAACACAGGTGCCACATGTTCCCTACTTTTGGTACGGAGTAAAAAGTCCAATTTGCACAACGTCATCGTCATGTTGTAAAAAAGGTCAGATTCGCGGTACGCCCGATTTACGGAATGTCCGTTTCGCGGAATGTCACATTCTCGACGCGTTTGCAGAAAACCCTTTGCGATTCTACGTTTTAAGAGTAAATTCACAGAAATACAAAAAAAGTTGTAATAAAAAACCAAGTGTTTTTATTTTGGTGGTCATTGAGCGGACAGCCCGTTTTTGGAGCTCCAATATTTTTTTATACTATTTTTCATTAATTTTGAGAATTTTCACTAATTCATATCAACAAAAATCAGTTAAACAAGCTTGAGCGACTTAGTCGCGTTTTATTAGATTTATATTTGTTTTACGCATACGTTCTCGAATATCGCGCTAAGCTTGCCAATATCTTTTCTTTGAGGTGTACATACTGTTTTCTTACTTTACAGTAATTCTATCATCTCTTTTATCTAAAAGACCGTTTCCAATTTACCGTTATTTTCCCATACTCGCTTCTTGAGATCATCGGAGAACTTGAATTTGCAGATTCCAGTGCATTCGGTTAGATTCTACGACAAACCGTTCACGGTTCATACTGCTCGTCAGCGGATCGCTTTGCCTGTGTCTGTGAGATGTGCAAAACGTCTGCAAGTTTTTGAAAAACTCATCAAGGATTTGACTTGCCGTTGTAATCTCTCGGTTAATGTATTTTTTGTTGTATTTTTGTATGTCTTATTGTGTATATTGTAGGCATCCATGTATTGAAAGTATGCATCACATTTATTCACATATTTTAAAGTAATGCCAAAAGGTTATGAGATGAGACAGTTATTTTCACCTTGCATTTTTTTGAATTTGTATGCTTATATCTTTAAGTGACTTCCTTATGTGGGATTTGAACCCAGCTCCTTTACGTGTAATCCAGACATATAAGGAGATGAATACATAAAAAATACACAACAGATTATAAAATACCTGTTTAGGTAAAAAATACGGAAACGATATTAAAGAAATAACCCTTGGGACGATGTCAATAGCTTTCAAATTATCGTCTTGGGAACCGGATTATATTGAATAAAGGAATAATACCGTAAATCTATCGTAGATTTGTGTATTGGAAAGGCATACATTTTATCATATGAAAGGAAATAAAAAATAAATGATGTTGGTAATTTCATTTCTATGAAAGATTTTTTTACCTACAATATTTATTTTATCGTTAGGTTTGAGAACAAGATTTCTTGTAGCGTTCGTCGGTAAAATATATCGAGTAATAGGTAACATGAGATCTAGCCTGTGGCACAGTTACTGTGTTACTTGTTTTGATGTAGTATGACGTCAATATACCTAGTCATGACGTATATATATATATACGTCATGACTAGTTCTCTTTTTACATAATTGGGAGGTCTTCTTTAATGTATTGTTTAATGTTCCAAAGTTTTATTTATGTCAATGGTATCAAAAAACTTTAGGGAAAAGGTATCTACATAAACTCGCATTGAAACAAGTGAGTATAACGCATATACCTAACTGTCTCAAAAAATCGGATACTCAAATACAATGAACTAACTAACTAGGTTGGCGCAGCTACCCAAAGTTGGTCTTGGCTTCAAATACTAAGAAAACCCTGAAAATAAACATGTCAACAATTACCAAAAATATTTTTTTTATTTTCTTTAGTTTAGCAATGCTGACTCGAATGATGGTAACTACTACCACCAACCAAACTAGACTAGAACTAGACAAAGAAAGTGGTAAAAATATGCATACAAAAGAGGTCAATGCTGAAATCTTATGTAATCCTATTAATTTGAGCGTGAAGACGCCCTGCTAAAAACAAGCGAATGTAGAGCGACTCGTGTTTGCGCAAGGAGTTTTCTGAAACCCCAAAAGTTACTTGCCTAATCCAATTTCCACTCAATCTTTATCGAGGCTGGCATCAAATTGCTCGCGCCGTATGTAGGGTACAAAGTGAAGTACATAATTGCGCAATTTCTCTCCTTTTTTGTAAAACAACCGGGAAAATGCGAGTGTACAACTATTGGACTATACAAAGGCAACCGCGTCACACGGCGCGGGCGATGCGTGCAAACGGCAGTTCAATTAATATCAAAATGAACTTTTCCGCTATATTATCTGGCAATGAAAATGTTATAAACTTGTAGGGTAAACATAATATTATTGTTTTACTTATTAAGTTTTCTCAACGTACCCTTTTCGTCGTTCAAAGTTTGGGAAAAAATATTTTAAGAATACGTAAGGAAAGTATTTTGTATTGATTTTATGAATAAAATTGTTAGATGAATAACATTATACCAATATAGCATAAACACGAGTTTTCGCACGAAATACCAAAATATCGTTAGAACCACTCACCTCTATCTATCTGTATTTACCCTCTCCTTTTAAAAACGAACATACATGTATATAATATAGGTACATACTATGTACTTTAAAGATTTTTACTACATGTTTTACACGGGTATTTTTTCTGGAATGGATCCTTTTGTGCGTAGAAACCGTCGAAATGCTTGAAGATTTGTACTTAGAGACAGTTGTAGTGCCGGATAACACGTCCAAAAAATCATAAGGGCTAAGATACGAGGTGACGTGCGCTTATCTTATCATACCATCAAGTGAGATCGTTGTGGCATACCTATAAAACAAAATAATATATAATGTTTAAACTAGAATTCACAAAAGAGTTGACGATATCCTAATCCCACCAGAACATAGTTTTTAAAAACCTAACTACTACGAAGATGAACGTTTTTATTAAGGAGGTTAAAAGTCCACAAGCACTTAACCTCTTTTTGTTTCTTTTTTATATTTTATTCCTTCCAAATATTTATAAGAGTCATAAAATAACGGTGTCCTAATAAAAACTAGGAAAGAAATACCCCGAAGTACAAAATTTATTGGGTCAAGAAGCTGTTTTACGAGTTATCGAGGGTTACCGTAACAGGCTCCCAATTTCGGTGCGTAAAGTAGAATTAACGACTGTGTTAAAAAAAATTAATAACTTTCCATACGGAATACTTGTCCCAGTTATTTATCAAAATGGCTATTATGAAACACTTAGGCTGCTACACGATACAGGTCGAATCGATCGACGAACAGGTAACATTTCATTCGTTTCACAAGAAAAAATAGGCATGACGGCTTACCATTCGGCGCACGCAGAAATAAGTACGTGCCCAGTTTTCGATATTTGAAACAATGTGAGTCTTGACAAGAAACCACAAATCAAAATGTAGTAGCCATACCGTTTCAGCTGTCAGTGTTTGTACAGAGTTTTGCTTCTCTTGATTTTGTAATCTAAATAAACGGGCGGTGTAGGGGAAATTCAAACTTCCTTTGAGTAACATATAACGAGAGATATAGAATGAGTACCTACAGTCAGCGTCAAATCGGTTGAAGCGGCACAAGTCGTCACACCTGGGCATTTAAGAAAGTCCTTTTGATAAAAATAAACTGAATTTAAGTTTTACTTGACTTATTTATTTAAATAAGTTATATTATGTAATAGTTAGGTTATTGTGACATTTTTATTTAATTTATATTATTCTATCGCATCACAGTTTATATTCAATAATAATAATAACAATGTACTTAATTACATCCGCATGCCAATTTTGGCGAAACATGTATGTACTGCATAGAATACTGACCATCTGTTTACCATGTTTCGTGTGAATAAATGATTTAATTTGATTTGATTTGATAAATATCTATGAAATATTATTGACTATAAATATTAATAAATTCTAATAAATAATAAACAAAAAAACAACATGAACACACACTGCTCAATCAAAAGTAATAATATAAGTATCTTGGTGGTTACCATTAAAATAGTTTTGCTAATAGCCTTCGATGAATATAATTTCATAAGAAATATACAAAAGATTAAAACAAAAACATTTTGATATCGAATACGGCATCGGTGTTAATGACTCAATACAATAAATAATTTCTTCCAGTCTAACATAAAAAAACTTTTCATTGATCATTACACAAGTAGACTTTACCAAATATTGATACAAATTACGATTTAAAAATATTTTACCGGTTCAATGAACTTTTACAATCCGGAAAGTAAAATCAATCTTGATTGCAGAAATAAATATAACTGAGTCAGTATCAAGACGTAATGTCACCTTCATCACAATTAGGACGAATTGGGGGAATGACCAGGGCTGCCTATTTCCATAACATCGAAAAATGTGTTTTCATAAACTTATATTTTGTTCTTAATACACACCGAACCAAAAATCTATAATATGTAGCTAGTATGACATATCAATGATACATGGAAGAAAATAACACAGATTAAGGAAACATCCTTGACATTTGTCCATAATAAATTTTAACCAGGGGTAATCTTAAAACACAATTTTTCTCTGTGTTTTACGCGAACAACTCAACGATATTATTCTTCCCTCTGTGTCACCAAAAGTGCCCTTTCTGTCATACGTAATGTGCCTGCATTAACTCTTCACAGACGGATGACAACCCTAAAGGGGGTCGACGCTACAAAGATAATTGACGTCACGAAAAACCTTTCTGCTCTCCAATCGAATCAAATCGACGCCGCCGCCGCTCCGTACCTTTCTATTTATTACAGCCTAGACTTAAAGAAATATGCGCGCGAAATCTCTGCATTTCTCATGATTATAATATTAACGCAATGGAGATAATATTTAGCTGGAATCAAATTTGTATGTGTAATAAATTGATTCGGTAGGGCATAAAGATGTAACTGTATCCAATGATTGTTAGAAGAAGAAACAAAACGCAAGTTAGTAAGTGCAAATAGTTTTCCATTTGTACTTGTGTACTAGTCTATATTAATCTTTATCTATATATATTAATATTATAAAGCTGAAGAGTTTGTTTGTTTGAACGCGCTAATCTCAGGAACTACTAGTTCGAATTGTAATTTTTTTTTTGTGTTGGATAGTCCATTTATCGGGTAAGTCTTTAGGTTATATAACATCACGCTGCAACTAATAGGAGCGAAGCATCAGTGAAAAATGTTGCAAAAACGGGAACATGAGCCTAAAAAATTAAAAATGCTGCCGAAAGTCACTATTCCACGCGGACGAAGTCGCGAGCACAGCTAGTATTCTATATAGGTCGTAACATTGTTGTGTAGAGATAAGATAGCCAGTATCTCAGTAGTATAGGATTCCAACTGCTGAGGGGTGAAATGTGCTTCTACCTTCGGGTCATCAGATGAGATGAAGGTCATGTGCTCACTTTCACGTGTAAGTAATATTAGTAATAACTATGAGTGTGCGATTAAGTCAGAAGAGTACGTTTTTTTAAACTCTTGAGCGGTAGCTATAGTATAAGCAACCGCCACTTCTACGATTAATAAAATAGTTTTAATTCCTATTAAATTTCACTGGAAGCACTTCTTGATTTTATTACTTGCCCTAAAGTATGTATAACGATAAATATTAATTGGAATAGCACCTCTTGTAATAGCGCGCGGCTCGATTCCGGCTCAGCATTTTATTACCGATTCCATAAGAGCGATTACAGCTTAATGGACGGCGACCACGGAAATAATTCACAGCCGTTTCTTTGAGGCCACAACACTTTGGCGTATCGGAAAAGCTTTCTGAAATATCAACATGGCTGACCTTAACTTGTTGTCGAGTAACAAATTCATTTGTATGATACGAGCTCGCTTAATTGATTCTTAATTGTTTCTGTATGGGCACCACATTAAGGTATAACATCGTACCCTGAAACGGATTAGGTAATTAACACATAATCAGCTTTATTGCTTTTCATTTCACTGTGTATAGTGTAGTGTTCGCGCAACCTTTATTAATGAATAAATTAATCTTTAATAATAAAAAGTCTTATACCTACTTAGATTTCGATGTTACCACAAACGAACTCGAACGCTAGAAGGAAATTGGACGAAATCCACTATACCAAATAACATCATATCGAAACACAAAACAACAACGAATTAATAAACGATAACGAAAGATTTTGTGTACGAACTACGTAGCAAGTAGCGTACGTAGCAAGAACTTTTTTGTGTCACTAACTTACGCAAAGAGCCATAATATGTTACTGTCATTTAAGTAACAGTCAACATTATTATCAGCCTGTAACAGTCTGCTGGGATAAGACCTTCTCACATAAACTTTATCGTATACATGGAATGATCGGTCTTTAGCCAACCATGTTGACATAACTATATAACGACAACCATCTTAAGACAACAGTCAAGAGCAACCTGCTTTTCAAAGCAAGAAGCTCGATATATTTTAATTTGATCACCAATTCACCTTAAAATTCAAGATCGAACTCGAACGATAAATTCGCTATGCTATCGACCTGTAGCACTGTAGTACTTTAATCTATATTCTTTGCGTTATTTTTGCATGTGGTCGTACTACAAAAATGAAAATATAGTGATATAACTTGGTACACATTAAATTTTATCACCACGCCATATGTCGTCTCCAAGCAAGAGAAAGGAAGCTGCAGGCAAACATTCAAATACAAGAAAAGAAACATGGCATCCGATTACTTTGTTTTGTGTAGACAGGCATTTCATAACTAGGTAATTTAAAGAACGTTTTGTAAATTATATTTTGTAGGTGTTTGTATAAATATAAAACATTTTTACATTTAAATTTCAAATCATTAACGCTTTGGTACCGTTTTCGTTGGCTATATTATACATTCGACAACGTACTTAAACAAATAGTGAACATAAAACACAAAAACCTATGCGCACAAGAAAATAATTCTGGCAGCTATTATAACACGAACAGGGAAGTTTCAAGGCGTATTTATTATAGCTAGTGGTGCATAAATATTGTAGGTAAGTGGAGCAGAGCGGGCGGTGTAATAGCCCACTTAGAGCTTTTGTCCTATCTAAACAGTTGTTGCTGTCAGGCGTTGCGACCGTTTCCTTGAAACGCTTGCGACGTCGTATGACACGAAATATGAGAGATAGCTGTGACTATTGTCGGTTTCACCTGGGGCTCCTTGAATTTGTTTTTCCACATAAGTGGTTGCTTACTGTTACTAATGGGGTGATGAGAATAAATTATTTGTAGAGTTATACTTAGGTTTAGGTTTGATGGCATATTCATGTGTCGTTGTATGTTGATTGATAAAGGTTATACTATTATTGTTTACTTGCCGCCACCCGCCCGATTCGCTGTGCGAATATAATGGATCAATGAATGCTAATCAAAATAATTATTAGGTTTACCAACATCATATATATAGCCTATCATTTGCACAATCGCATATTCTTACTACATACAAATTTTCATCAAGTTATAAAAGGACATACAGACAAAAATTTTAAAAATCCTAGAATTGGTCAGTGTATCATAAAACGAATATTTATCCCAAAATTTGTCAAAACAATGCATGTATAGACAGTGCCTACAGATTTATATAGGTAGTAGTATAGATAGATAGATTGTCAGAAAAATTGCATGTACAGACAGAGCCTACAGATTTATATAGTAGTATAGATATAGATTATCAGCCATTACTTTCCGACTGCAGGGCAAAGGCCTCCTCTCCCTCTACCTGTCTTTATTCTTAGCTAGTTCGGGCCAATTCTTTAGTCAGCTCATCCAGCTCATCTCGCCATCTCCGTCTACGTTTTCCACGTTGTCGTCGTCCGTTTGATGGGACCCATGATGAAGGTTGATACCTTTTTTTCAAGTGTTTGCTGCAAAAGCCTTAACAGCGTAATAGGATGTATTATGGGCCGTAGGAAACTTGAACATAGTTATTAAACAACCTCCGGAGGTTAGTAAATGTCAACGTCACGCCAGCGTGTTTCCATTAGTTACTAGATTCACCGGGGCCTTTGATTCTGACGTCGGGAGTGGAAAACAGCTAGAGCATATACAGCTGGGCGCACGGATAATAGAATAGATTTATATCGATAGTTCCCTGTGTGGTGCCGGGGATAAAGAATTGCACCACCCCATCTCAACCCGTGGGTGTCGTAAAAGGCGACTAAGGGACCATTCCAGAGGATGGGCAGCAGCATCTCTTTGAGGTTACCTTCAACATACTGCGATCGCCAACCCGCCTGTCAAGCGTGGCGATTACGGCAATTACCCCTCATGTAAATGTACCTTGGGGGAGGCCTTTGTCCCGCAGTGGACGTTTTTTGGCTGAGATGATGATGATGAGATGATATCGATAGTCGAACTTATACAGAGTGAGAAAATCAAACGACTAAGTATAAAGAACTTCAGTTAGAGATGGGATAGAATTTGATTTTCTATGGAGCCATGTCTACACTTTATCATTAAGAAAAAATATTTTTTAAGACTCATACACAACCAGAAGCTTAATCAAATATTGAAAATACAATTGTACGTTGTTTTATTAAAGTAGTTGATAATATGGGTTGTTATGAATACAATTTTCTATAAAGCTCGAGTCTGTTCATTTGAACGGATTCATATCCCGGTATTTGCTGATAGTTTTAAAATGGTTTGAATGTAGTTTTATTTGACTTTAAAATCGATGACATGGTTCAGTCGAACATATTATTTCCCTATAACATTGTAAGAACTAGGAACTTGTACCAATGGGGAATTGTACCAACTAGGAATTTGTACCAAAGGGGAATTGTACCAACTAGGAACGAAGGAACTATTTAAACTACCATGGTCACTTGCATTAGAGTACCTAATTATTAACAGGATTCTTACTATGTTTATTATTTGTGAGTATCCGATATTTCGGCTAGGTAGCTGAGGTAGGTAACGAGAAAGGTTAATTCACCTAATTGTGATCTGTGTGGTGCAGTTGAAGATGTTCAACACATTCTTACGGAATGTAAGAAATATCAAAGGGAAAAGGACTCATTGACGCAAAAGTTTAATATTAATAGATATGATATAGGGGCATTTACAAGTATTCTAGCAGAACCAACTTCGAAAGCTGCAAAATGTTTGGTGGACTGTTTGTCACATCACTGAGTCCCTTTCCTGTCTTTTGTTTAAGTAAGTAGATTAAATTAAACATTAAGGTTAGGTAACGATGAGGCTGACATGTCTATGAATAGACAAAAGCCTCCAAAAAATAAGATAATAAAATTTTAAAAAATTACTGAAGTTAATTCGGGTGAGTTTTTATGAGCAGACAAAACGATCTTCCTTTGTCGTTTTTTGCACTCACATAATAAATAATAAACATGGTAAAAATCCCGTTAATAATTACTCTAATATTTCCCTATCTCTAATAGTTTCGTACTTTCTCAAACACACCCATTTGGGTTGCTCAATCTGTACATATATAACTATAGTGTAGGTACATGTATTATCTTACCCCAGTTTCCACATAATACTCATAACACACAGTAGATCCCTTTTATTTCTAAATAGAATTGTCTATTTATTTAGGATTGTTTAAATGCTCTCCCTTTAGAATGGCACCACCCACCTTACCTCCGATGTCACCTTTTGTTCACTTTGTTTCAAACAACTTAAAATTAGCGGTTTACATTATACTGAAGATAAGATTGACTGAGGACTCGCTAAAGACATTTCCTATTTTCGTCTAACTTTTTGTATATTTAGGTATATATTTATTAGGTAAACATTAAACGTCAATACAATCTCACCAAAATGTCAAGAAGAGATATGGTTACCATGCTTAGGTACCAAGAGGTACTCAGAACAAGGGTATCATTTTATGTAGTCTTATCTTTACAGGAGACGAAATTAAGCTTAAAATTTCATTGGTGTGATTGAATTATTTTTGCAAATCACAATTAAGAATTAGCCGAGCAAATTCGTAGATAAGAAACAGCAGATTCTCCGTCATATATGAACTATAATATAAACATTCAGGTGGGCGAAGGCCCCTATTATTGAAATCAAGTTACAATTGGTGGGTATTGGCTGAATCACAACGCTTGGCAAATTTTGGTTGAATTAAACTATTTTTACGGTTCTAATCCTAACGTTTCAAACCCTTTGCAGGGTCCGTGGTCACAGGCAGACTGCAAAGGGTTCGAAATGTCAGGATAAACATTAATTTAAACTAATGTATAAAATGGATAGAAGCTGCCCAAGATCGTACTCGGTGGCATACACTGAAGAAGGCCTACCCATGAGGTCGAAAAAGGCTAAAAAGAAGCAAAATAATGTATAAAATAAACGCTAGTAGATCCGTAAGTGTAGTTCTTTTTTCAATTTTTTTTTGTGTAAACTTGTTTGCGTAAACTTTAGAAGACAATTAAATTTGGTTGGTAATAAACACCCGTTGCCCGGCATGGGAAAATATCCTAAGACCACATATTAAAAAGGCATCAATAAATATGATAGCGATAAATTAACTCCCTTAATGAGTTTTCAAATTTAACGAGAACATTTAAATTAAACATTTTATACAAATCGACTTGCGTTCATTTCCATATTTTATTCTATCCAGAACCTTTAAACTCTACCCAGGTCTGTGGTCTTCGTCTTCTTTTTCTTCTTCTTTTATTTATGGCATGTTTTGTGTCTACAACCAACACAATTAGGTCCGTGGTCACGTAAAGTTACAAAATTAGTTTGTAACTTTGAAAACTATTTTAATCGGTTGCATTCCTTTTCACGCAAAATGACTGAGAATGTTGTAGCTTAGTGTTGGTGCTGGGATTTGAAAACCTGAATAATAAAATGTTTTTGTTTTGTTTATTTTTAACGCAAATTTTGTTGCGAACAAATTACCGTCATTAACATCCGGTAACATGGCGGTAGTTGTTGACATTGAATGGGCGCCTTTGGCTTTCAAAGTAAAAAGTAAATAGTGTTGAATAATTTCGGCGGGCTGGTTAGAACCACGATAGCTCAATTGGGAGAGCACCTGACCCGGTATGTCAGAAAGGTCAAAGAAGACCCCAGTAACTATCGACCCATTTCAATACTACCAACTCTAAGCAAAATTTATGAAAAAGTTATATTGGAACAGTTGATGTCGTATTTTAACATAAACAACCTTTTACATAATAAACAATATGGATTTACAAAGGGTCGTTCTACTACTGATGCAGGTGTTGCTCTATTAAAACATATATTTGATGCCTGGGAGAAGTCTCAAAACGCCCTTGGAGTGTTTTGCGACTTGTCCAAGGCTTTCGATTGCGTTGAGCACAAAACTCTGGTGATGAAGCTAAATTACTACGGTCTCAAAGATTTCGCACTAAATTTAATTCAGTCGTATCTTAGCTCTCGAACACAAACTGTCGATATTAATGGAACTAAATCATCTGGTTCTCATGTAAAAATGGGAGTTCCACAAGGGTCCATTCTTGGTCCTTTTTTGTTTTTGATTTATATTAATGACTTGCCATTCTTTGTAGAGAACTTCTGTGAAATCGTATTATTTGCAGATGATACTTCACTCATTTTTAATGTAAGTAGGTGTAAGAATAATTACGACGATGTAAACAAAGCACTCTCTGATGTACTCAGTTGGTTTACTATTAATAATTTGCAGCTTAATGCTAAAAAAACAAAATGTATTAATTTTAAATTACCAAATGTCAAAAATGAACCAACTGATATAAGAATAAACGGTGATCGGTTAGATTTGGTAGACTCAACAGTTTTCTTAGGTATAACCCTTGACTCAAAACTTCAATGGAATCCTCACATTTCGAAATTGGCCGGCAAACTCAGTTCTGCTGCTTATGCCATTAGAAAAATAAGGCAGTTAACAGACGTTGAAACTGCTAGAACAGTTTACTTTAGTTATTTTCATAGTGTCATGTCGTATGGCCTCTTACTGTGGGGAACAGCGGCTGATATTGAAACTATATTCATTTTACAGAAACGAGCAGTAAGAGCAATCTATAGACTAGGTTCACAAACTTCTTTAAGAAATCTTTTTAAAGAAATTGATGTCTTGACAGTGGCGTCTCAATTTATTTATAATTGTATAGTTCTTGTACGTTGTAATATCAATTCATTTGCTAAACACAGTGATGTACACAATTTTAATACTAGAAATAAGTCAAAACTTGCAATGCCACTGTTCAGGTTACAGAAGGTGCTTGGTTCTTTCTTGGGGCAAGGTATACACTATTACAATAAAATACCAAATACTGTACTAGATTTACCTTTAGATAAGTTTAAAAAACATGTAAAGTCTTCTTTATTAAAAAAAGGTTATTATACAGTCAAAGAATATTTAGAAGATAAAACAGCCTGGCTATAATAAAAAACATATACATAATACTACTTATAAATAGTGTCCTGCAGATAACAAAATAGCGTTGCATTGAACATTACAATTAGTTTTATTTTTATTATTATTAACTATAGTTTTTTTTTACTTTTACTAGTACTGTATGATATTGTAAAAAATTAAACTGGTAAATTATGTTTTTGCTGACTTAAATATTTTAATTAGTTATTTTTTATTTTTTGTGTTTTTTTACATGTTGTGATTGTCCTTTACATTTTGTGTTTTTATTTGTGATGGAAAGTGTCCTTTATGATAGGGCTTTTTCCAATATTTATGACGCTGTAAGGGAGAAAAGAGCTGGACACTTGCTGAGTTTCTTACCGGTTCTTCTCAGTACAAGATCTCCCGCCCAGAGTAGATAGACTTACGAACCGATGGCTTAAAATGACGTACATAAGAGCTTTTTGTAGCCTAAACTGAATAAATGATTTTGAATTTGAATTTGAATTTGGTGCGGGTTCTAATCCTGCTCGTGGAATTTTTTTCAACATTTGTGTTTTTGTAATTTGTTCGCAACAAAATTAGCGTTAAAAATTATATAAACAAAACAAAAACATTTTATAAATAGCTTGCCTATTTCATAACTGATCTTTAGTATTTGAAAAAATATTATGATTGGATGTTAATGACGGTAGTTGTTGACATTGAATGGGCGCCTTTAGCTTTCAAAGTAAAAAGTAAATAGTGTTAAATAATTTCGGCGGGCTGGTTAGAACCACGATAGCCCAATTGGGAGAGCACCTGACCCGGTATGTCAGAAGGGTGCAGGTTCAAATCCTGCTCGTGGAAATTTTTTCAACATTTGTGTTTTTGTAACCTGAATAATGCTCCAACACATAAAATACAAGACCAAATAGAAATACAGATCCGAATTGGTAGAGTGTATCAAGTTTATCAAGCTGTAAAAAATATGCACTGCACTTGAGATTCGATAGAACTACCACGCATCCGGTGGCAGTTGACAAATGGAAATTGAAAAACCGGCCAAGTGCGTGTCGGGCCACGCGCAGTTTAGGGTTCCGTAGCCCATCTCAATAATGCGGACTCTGAGAAGAGGGCTTTTATGAACATATATTTAACGATGGCTCATATACTTAAATGTAGATACTACCAGTTTCACACACCTGACAACGTTATTTAGGTAGTTCCCGATGAGGAATTTGTGCTGCGCCAAGTACATTTTATAAGTTGGTCGACTGTTACTCGTAAACTTGTAAAGTCTACTTAGCTGTGATAGTTTTCCTTTTAACTTCGTCATATATACAACTACCGTGAATTTTTCACGTATCCAAAAACAACCATTTGGCTGGCAGGGGGGGACACTTGACTCTAACAAAAATTTTGCACTTTAAAGCTTAATAGTTCACAAACGGATGCCTCAATCAAAAATCTGTTCCCACAAACCCGCAATATTTTTGAAATTGCTATCCAACGACAACACACACTATGGGGTAGACAAGAAAAAAAAATTTCACCCCCACTTCACGTGTAGAAGAGGTAAACTAAAAAAAATATTTTTCAAAATTTTACTTCACCACTTTGTCGACGTGATTATTATTTTAAAGGTTTCTTGTTGACTACGGAACCCTAAAAATGGGATGAAAACATGAAACATACCTAGTTTGATTTAAAAAAATCTTCGGCGCCGGTTAGTCTGGCGTATGATAAAGGGATCCATATTGGCTCACCGAAAATTCATTATCCGATTGTGCACAAGAGTTCGCTAAATTGATTGATGATTATCATCATCATCATCATCAGCTCATTTTACGTCCCCACTGCTGGGGCACGAGCCTTCCCTATGGATGGATAGGGAGAACAGGCCATAAACCACCACGCGGGCCCAGTGCGGATTGGTGGTTGTTAACGACTGCTAATGCAGCCGGGACCAACGGCTTTACGGGCCTTCCGAAGCACGCAGGAGCTCGAGATGAGAAATTTTTGGTCACCCATCCGATGACCAGCTTTTGCGAAAGTGACATAACCTCAGCCACTTGCAGACCGGGCGCGTTAACCACTGCGCCATCGGCCTCCTCAAGAGCTTCTCAAGAAATAGTATGAAGACAAAATATAAGAGACATTTATGATTACTGATATTATATTATAACGAACACAGTAATAGTATAGACATATTTAATGACTCCATACGGAGCATTAAGCGTACATTTTATGTGGCCAAGAAAAAACTGTTATTAAAAGTTTAAAAAAATTAGATATAATTTCACTTTATTATTTAGTTAGTAGATAAATTACTACTCTTTTTACTTGTCATGTGGTGTCTACCTTTAATTAGTTTTTTGTATTTACCTGTTGTTACTTTTATTTTATGTATTATAGTGAATGTATTAATACAAAAACTGTTGGTAGGCCTTTTAAAATAAATAAATAAAATGAATTGTAATATTCATTTTGTAAAAACACACTGTCCATCATAAGATGTGATAATAATTACAATTTACCTATATTACAAGCTAAATAAACTAATTCTAGTAATGACTTATATTATTTCACAATAACATAACTTACTATATTAAAGAAAAAATTAAATAAGATAACTAAAGACAAAATAAAACCTATAAATAAAAAATGTCCTCCAGCTGTGGGCTCATGGGAACGGTTCCAAGAATGCTGGCAACATTACCTCTTTGGATTGCCAAGCTAATACGTTGGCAGAGGTAGCTGCCAGCCTTCTTGTCACCGGAGGCTTCAATAAGGCGAGCACTCAACTCTTTAACAAGCTGCTTGGCCTCCGGCCCCCATGGACCCAATGTCTCCACCGCAAACGGAACAAATAAATAATTTGGACCCAGATTTGCGTATTTGTGCCGTTTGCGATTTTCAGCACTTACCGCAGCAGCCCCTACATGAAGAGAGGTGGCGCGTACATGTGAGGGAGCCACGGTGTCAGCACAGGTTGCATCCCACACCAACGGCCTGCTAAGCTTCCAGGGCCCAATGGTCATCCCGTCAGGTCTCTTGCCATCGCTGCGAGATATACCAGCTGGCTCTAAGACAGCCGGTATACCAACGGTGGCAAAAGCACTGCGGATGATGCTGTTTATAGTGGAGTGACGCAGCATACGCCCAGCACTGCGAGCACATGATAGGCCGTGGTGGCCAAGCTCGTCAACAGCTTCTCCACATACGCAGCGGTGAGGGTGGACTACCCTGGCGCCTAGACGAAGACAGACCGCTAGAGTGAGAGACGGCCCGTCCAACAAGGTACCGACATTGGCAGATGGTAATGCCTGGAGCCAGTGGCCTGACTCTCTCTGGGAGACGGCAGTAAGACGAGCGAGTTCTGACATATCACTCGAAGTGGATAAAAGCCCCTCCAGAACTTGCTTGCACAGTGGCTCGTCCCATTGCCTCTGAGATTGTGGTAATAATGGTAAGTTAGAATTTGGACAGGCGGATAACCAGGCGTTACTCGCATCAGCTTTACACGACAACTCTACGGAACCCAAAGATGGGTTGATAATTTTCCTGTAGAGATTGTACGTGCTATGAGCAGAAGACAAAAACGCTGGCAGGGCCACACTGGATAAATTTCTTATTCCTAGGCCTCCGAAGCGTACAGGAAGCGAAGCCTGTAACCAAACGCGGTCGTTTAATGTACAATTTAAAATTTTAATAAGAGTTTCTCTTAACAAATTATCTAAACTGGATAACATTGCTGGAAAAAGCCAAAGTTGAGAGCAACGTAGAACATATTTAAATTTAAGCACAAAAAGACAAAAACGAATGATAAATAAGGCCATGTGAGGATTAATTTGGAATAACCGGTCTGCAGTTGAATTGAATTTAGAGATCGCATCGTTTACAAAAGCGGGAATGGCAGCGTCGAGAAGCGGTGCGCCTAATAAAAATAAAGAGTCATCGTTGAGAATTTTGACACTGGGGGCCAGGCGACTGAAGTCAGTAACTATTTGAGCTCTACGGTCCGAGGCCACGGAATTCGAAATGTATAATTCACATTTGGAAAAATTTAGCTCCAAACCTATAGTACCAAACTGGTTTATCAAAGTTTGTAGGTCCTCGAGAACTAAACCAGAGTTTCCCCCTAAAGTGCCGTCATCGAGATACCAGACATTGAATTTAGAATTTAGATTCGAAATTGTTTGGTGAATTGCCAAAGAGAAAATAGCAGGACCCAGAGGGTCACCCTGAGGGTCAACCAACGGCAGAATGGAGAAGATTGTTTCGATGAACCAATTTTGTTGGTTCACTGTAACATTGCCACAAAAATTTATAAAATTGAGGTATATTCTCTTTTACTTTTGCCAGCAGAGCACCCCTGTCTACGGAGTTAAATGCGTTCTTTACATCCACCTTTAGCAACACTTCGCCACCATCATTCAGTAAGAAAGTGCGAGCTGAATGAACTGCGGCCTCACAGCCACCCTTCGAACCAAACCCGAGCTGCACTGGCTGAAATTTTGAAGAAAGGTCAGAAAGGATGTACTTTACACAAATTTTGGAAACAATGCGCCGGATTGTACACCCTACGGCGATTGGCCTTATGCCACCATCTTTCTTTTTTAAAGCACAAAGACTAGCGCCGTAGAGTATACCGGTGATATTCTGAGGTACATTTCCGGCAAGCATAAGATTACAAAGGTTGGTAATTTTGGTGAGAAGAACTCTGCCGGCGTCTCCAGTGGTACCAGATACCAAATCTTTTAAATGTTGTGGCGACAAACCATCAAGGCCACCGGCAGAGCCATTTTTGAAAGAAAGAATAGAATTGTACACTTCGTCTTCGTTGGTCGAAGGCGAAGCATCTGTAGACTCAGGTGGATCGGGGAGGCGAAATGTTGCTGCAGGAGGTGGGTGTTTAGAGACTAGAGAGGCCACTGTCTCTTGACAGTCAGGAGCAATGATATCACTAGAAAAAATCAACTGGGTGGCACCTTTTAAATCACCTTCGTTGATTTTTTCTTCAACCTTGCCTACATTAAATGAAGTGATTGGTGTTTTTTTGGATCTAATGACTGAACTTTGTAAATGAGGTAATGGGTTGGTGCAATTATTTTTAATTTTTTGTGTTAGAGTTATACTAGAATTTTCATCTCTGCGAACATGCAGGACGCGATAAGCAAAAGTAAATAGTAGTTCCCAATTGTATGATGAGTTTTCATGAATGACCCTATCGATGGTTTGAGCTAGAGAATGTGCTACTGAGGTGCGAGCTCCTCTCGGAATGCGTTTGATAATTGGTGTACCACTCTTTAGTTTTCCAAGTAAATTCCAAAATTCGATGTTTTGAGATTGAGAGTCGATAGAACGTGAGGGTGACTGAGGTATGGGCTGTGTGGCTTGGGAGGTTTGTGTTGGTCTGTGAATTTTACCAATATGAATATTTAAACCTCTTGTTCCTCTAAAAAATTTTGGTTGAGTACAGAGTTCGCACCTCACAAATTGCCCATTGCCGGTAACTAAGGCTGAATGCGTGGAAAGCTGGGACATTTCACTAAGAAATTCATTAAAAATTATTCAAAATATAACAATAACAATTAATTAGAAAAGAAAATAGAAAAATAAACAATTATGATGACGTTGACAACTACAATCAGCGCAGGCGTGATTATGGCAGCAACACGGAAAGTCACGTCGCTAATTGGTCAGAACTAGCGAGCAAAACGCTTATTGGGCGTTGTCAAGGCGACCAACAAAGAGCAGCGTGATGTTTGTATCCGATGACACTGTCTTTTTTCGTCTTGAATTTTAAAAGGTGCTTCACTGGCCTCTGCGGAGGCGCACAAAGCCGCCAACAATAGCGCAGGCGTGGGCACAAAACGGGACCGGAAAACTCACGTCATTTAAAAAAAATATGCACCATATCTTTTATTACAAAAAATTTAAACGACAGTAAATGTCACCAATGTAAATGTCATCTCATTGCCTCTATATTTTGAATATTCGATCTTTTATAGAAACTAATTATGAATAGTGATTAATATTATATTTCAAAAAAATCGGTGAATTTTGGCGCGCTCATGATAAGGTGCGAACTTCTACTTTTAGACTAATGAAAACTTTTTTTACATGAACATACCCCTGAAAGAAATCAGTCGTTATGCGTGTAACCCATCCAATCTTCTGTCCTCCAGAGAAATTAATGGCGTAGCAGCTAGCGCGTTCGCATTTCGATCTTGCTTGTTAAGCTACTTTTGCAATGACGGGTCACTGGATGGGTAAGTGAATTAAAATATCCTAATCTCCTTTGTGCTTTTGTAGGCACGATAAGTCGTTAGCCCGGTTCTATCATAAGATGTCAAACCCCACAAATTAAACATTGGGCCTGTTTAGTGAGTTTTGGCTCAAACTCCCCCTGGTGTTTAATATGGGACGGCCTAAGCCCAGCAGTGGGACGTTAAATGCTGAATACGATGATGCTGATAATGTCCACTATCACAGATATACCCAGTTGTTAGGCCGAAATAGCCGATACATCGACGAAAGACCCATATAACAACAAACACACTTACACTTAATTAAGTAATAATCCCGTTTTAAAAAAGTGTTGAACTTAATTAAGTAATAATCCCGTTTTAAAAAAGTGTTGAAACACTCTATCAAATTCCAACCGTGGAATTTTTTTTCTACACCTTTTGAAATTGTAATTTTTTCGCAACAAAGTTTTGGTAAAATTTATATATACTTAACCATACATAATCGATATCCCGTTAATATTTTTTATTAAAATTGTAGTGACGATAAGTAAGTAAGTCTTTGTCTTTGCTTCTAAGCATGCTGTGTTAACCTGTAATTAGTTGTTCGTAAGAATCCTTAGTGGTATTGATGTAAACAACTGTTGGTAGACCTATTTAAATAAACTAGTGGTCGCCCAGTGGTTGAATATCGACCGTAATTTTATTAAGGCTGCACGGATTGTATCCTAAAATGCTCTAAGATCCTAAGCAATGAAAAATTAAAAAAGATAGATTGTGAGTTTGGATTGGCATTGACAGATTTCGGCCGCTCCTCTTCCAATTTTGAAATTTTTGAAAAGAGTATTTAAGCGTGTGTGTCAAATACATGGTAGTGTGTGTAATGTTTGTTTTATTGATTTAATGTATTTTTTATGCATAATTTTAATAGTAGTTTATGCAACTGTCATATAATGAAGGGTATTAAAACACGAGTGTGAGTTTATGAAACGAGCGCAGCGAGTTTCATAATAGTAATGAGTGTTTTAATACCCGTGTTATATGCACACTGTTACATACACTACTTTATCTTCACTAATGCAATTAGTCAAACAACAAGAGTAAAAGCTGACAATAGTTTATTTATAATAATTGTTCAAATTTTGGATGGTACAATTTTGAAAGTTAATGTTAATTATTGATCCAGCAGCTGTAGCGGTCGCGGGGCAAGCAGTAGAGCTCGTAGACGGAGTTGGAATATTTATAATTACTTCATTCGTCTTGTTTTCTATACTGTTCAAGATCGTATTTGAGACTTGAATTTTATTCATTAAAGACTCATCAATGTAGCTTTCAGCCACAGTAGAAGACTTCCAACCCCTGTGTCGTTTCAGTGCGGTCAAATCACCACCGCTATCTATGAGAAGGGTCGCCGAGGTGCGCCGGAAGCATTGCCCCGTGTACAACGCTGGGTTAGGCAGATTCAAAAAACTTGCGATAGTTTTTCCCAGAGCACCAAATTTATTAATACCAGTTCTTTGATCGACGCACTTCCCCGATCTATAGCTCAAGAAAAGGGCAGGGTTTCGACAGGGGGTGGGTCGAAATTCCATGTATTTTTTACATACGGCATAGCAGTTGCCCGTCACAACGAAAGAACGATCTATTTTCGTTTTTGTTTTCGAAACTTTCACCATGATTGTACTGTCGTCTATGTTAGAGACTTCATCGAACTGGATGTTGTATAGCTCTTGCCTTCGGCATGCCCCCATTATGCCGAAGATTAGTGCAACCTGTAACAATAAACGATATAATAAGCTTGAGGTACATAGCCAAGGCAAAAATTATGATTTATGAAGTAGTAAAGTGTAGGTACCTACTACCTAATTTATACACAAAGCGCTTAAACGGAGTGTCTAGATAACTTGCGAGTGTAGTAAGTAAGTACTAGGTAGATTAAATAACAGAACTAAAATACACTTACCTTTTCAAAAAGATACAAAATATCTGGTGAATCTTTCAGGAACATCTTTATTTGACCTGATGTAAACGTCAAGGACTTTTTTCCTTGTGTCCTTCTGAACTGCGTTTCAGGAACGCTATGACTTTTGAATACTTCGTGATATCAATATTGTTGTAGATACTCAGTGTGGACTTGAGCATAGAATATTTAGCCCACATAGAAGATGGCTTGAATTTGTCGGAGAGGTCTTTGAGATACACAAGAATGACATTTTCAGAAAATGATGTAGTTTTCTTTTCCATCTTCCATGCCAAAAAGTTATTATATTCTTTTTCATATAATTTTCTAGATTTTTCTGGCAAAAGATTGTGAGTTACTTTTGTTGCCAATTCTAGAATATCCGGAGGCGTACAAATATCATCGTCGCTGTCCCTTTTTAACTTTTAATTTGTATTTTAGAAACAAAACACATTGCGAAACATTAAATTCACGCGTACGTGTATTGTCACAGTGAACTTGCCGCCATTAAAATCTAACCAATGACAGCGCAGCTGCGCGCGCAGGGCCAATCAGGAGCGAGCGCACGCTGTTCTTTTTTTATTTAATTGGCACAAGATCTTACCAAAGAGTTTTGTGTATGTAAGTTTAGTAGTTTCGACGAAGTTTTCACGTATAACCCAACTGTTTTCAAAAGCCAGCCTAATATCAAAATTTTATACAACTTGTATGAGGATTTTGACATAAGGCTCGCCAGGTTAATTGGTCGCATTTTATTGATGTTATAATGAGATTTTACGATATCGATGTGGATATTATACCATCATGTGAAATTGCTTAAATTGAGTGTTTTGTTGTCTGCGCTATAACAGTAGTAATTATAAGTCAAGTATTGGAAACATAAGTAGAATGTTACAACATTAGTGTAGATAAAAAAATATTAACATTCTGTACTCCTTCTCTATATAAACTATAAGTGCCTTACGTGCCTTATGCGCTACAAAACTTTATTTATCTATATATTAATACGTGAAGCAAAAACTTTGTACCCCTTTTTAAGGCACTCATTGTGCGAAATTTCATACTCCTCCGTCCGCGCAATTTTCGTAAAAAGGGGTATAAAGTTTTTGCTTCACGTATTAATATATAGATAAATAAAAGGCTTGAAGCGTTAGTTTTCTATAAATATGCCTTTATTAAATATTCTTTGTTCATAATAATTTTCAACGAGAATACGTTTCGAGCCTGCCTGAGAAGTGTTTAAATAATTAATAAGGAGTGTGTACCCAATCGCTTTGTGCGAATTGATGGAATGTTAGCGAAATGTCGAAATGGGAGTCGTCCTCCGCTGGCTCGTGATGATGAGCCCAGCCAGGTGGAACTAATACGAGTGACTCCGCTCCGTTACGTTCCTTAATAAACCTATGTGATTTTTAACTTACTTACAATTGAAGCGAGCAGTATTGTTAATGACGAATTGAGCTAGCTCTGACTTTGAATATACTTTATTACTATCTAGGGCAGTAGTAGTACCTAATTTTTTGTTATTATAGTTTATTATAGGGGAGCTCGGTATCGCAGCGACTAACGCGCCTGGTCTGTGATTGCTGAAATTAAGCAACATTCGCAAAGACCAGTCGTCGAATGGGTGACCAAAATTTTATCTTCTCAAGCCACGTAAAACCGTTGGTCCCGGCTGAATTAGCGTCGTTAACAACCACCAACCAGAACTGCCTCCCCCCCGTGGCGGTTTATGGCCCGTTCTCCATACAATGAGGAGGGCTCGTGTCCCAGAAGTGAAACATACAATGAGCCGGTGATAATAAAAGCTTATATTTTGCATTCAACCATTAAAATATTTTGGTTGATACAAGCAATACGTCTTTTATTTATTACTATGTATTTGGGGTTTTCTTAAAATAAAAGAGATTTGTTGAGTGTCCCACAGCCTACTTATAGAGTTTATGACTCGCCGATATGGGACGTTCATCAATCGGTTTATGACCCACTAAACAACAATGCCACTATAAATTGATCAGAAATAACAGCGACGTAACAAATTGTGAACACAGGAATTGCATTAAAGCCGCTTTTAAGCTCACCTGCGATGCATATGGGCGTTTGAATGCAGTCACCGGCGGTGTAGTGGGGAGCATTAAGCAATATAAATCAACTAGCTTTTGCCCGCGGCTTTCCATATAACGGCATAAACGTTGTAGTTATAACAACGTAATTTAAATATATTTTATTTTCCCACAAAATAGATAAGTACATTTGGTAGTTACACTCATTCTGCCTTAGACCGTCCCTCACCAAGTCACCACGGATGTGAGACCTGTAGTCCTGAAATACAGGTATTGTAGGATAATTAGACGACCTCCTTGGTCGAGTGGTTTGTACACCGGTTTTCATGGTGTCGCTATCTCTGAGATCCCGGGTTCGGATTTAATTTAGAAATTATTGTTTTTCTAAATTGTCCCGGGTCTAGGTGTTTTCTATGTATTATAAGTATGTATTTAAGTATTTTAAGTATGTTTATCCGTTGTCTAGTAACCATTTAACAAGTTTCATAACGAAGCCTCTCTTGGGCTTAGATAATTGGTGTGAGTGTAGGAAAATTTATTTATTTATTTATTTATTTATTTATTAATCCTATAGTACAGAACTTAACCTTCAGTCCATGAAATATCGTATTTAGGGTTTATTAATTATTATTTTATTTTTTTATTATTTTTTCATTTTTTTTTTATTTTTTATTTTTTTTTTTTGTTATTTTTTTTTAAGATAATAGATTGTGCCATGTAATACATCATAGTTTGGTAGAAATAAATCTTACTTTTTATTTTTCAGGTCGGTACTGCGATGACGTGATATAGCTGGAAAAATAATGATGAAATTATACAAACCTTTTTCTGTGGCATTTTCATATTTTTATTTTTATTTATAGGTTTTATTTTGTCTTTAGTTATCTTAGTTTTTTTTTCCTTTATTTTTTCTTTAATGTAGTTACTTATGTTATGTTTCATTACTATGTATTAATACTATTCAAATACATTAAATACTCAAATATATTTTTATGTAATATAGTCAACAGCCAACCATCTATAATAATGATGTAGTAAGTTTAAAGTTTCTGTGCCAAAGTCGGCACAGAAACTTATGAATACATAGCTTATTGAATACTATGTGAGCTTTACTCAATTCAGAGTTTATCAATTCTTATGCAATAGTTTGGTCCCTCAACACATCATGTTCGCACACTGCAGATTTATTTTCGCCTTAAAAACGGTTCTCTAACACGGGGCGCCTTAAAATCGGTCGTCTACTCGTTCTTTGACACGGGTTTCTGGGTGCTATATATAGCAGGTTACATTCGCTATTCGATCACGCTAGCGATAACGACAATTTGTATGGCTAAATTTTAACTCTTGTCGTTTAACGTCAGGAGGCGCTGCTTCAATGCCATGCTAAATGCACCAATAAGCAAAAAAAAAAAATTGTTTTCACGGGGTCCTGAGGCTAAATGCACGGTCTTGGCAGAATAACAGCGTCTGCTGCTAACACAGTAGGCATTTGCTGAGTCGAGGCCCATTTGCTGCTGTAGCACACATACTTCTATATTCATTAGATTTTTATTTTATTATTAAATTATTAATGTTGTTGTCTTGTTCATTTAATTCTGTTTGTATTTATGTTTCTCTCTTTATTGTAATTGCTACGATTAAACGTCTTGTATAAATGTATATGTGTGCTTGTAGTAAATAAATGTATGTCTATGTCTATGTCTAATTTTCGTTTTCGTAAACGTGATCGAATGAATACGGATAGTAGACAAGACTCACACTAGACACCCTGCACTTCTACGAGTTTTTACTCTCTTCGGGCAAAACAACCAACGTCAAAATACGTCACTAAACTCGTTTAACACTTTGTACAGTCTCGAAATAGGGGAATTGGAGCCGAACACTGTTTTACGAAAAGGTCCAACAAAAGGGGTTATCCTATTACGAGCATATCTAATAGGAATATGAAAGTTAAATTTACATAATAATTGGGAATGTAGATGTATGTATGGTAGTCTAAATATTTTAGTAGGTAATTACATTAAGTATAACACCCGCCCGCTTCGCTGTGCGAAAACTTGTGATTTTTTTTATAGCCTATCATTTGCATAGTCTCATGTTCTTACTACATACAATTTTTCACCAAGATCGGTCAAGCCGTTCTTGAGTTATAAGTAAGAGGACATACAGAGAGACAGCCAGACCAAAATTTCAAAAATCGTAGAATTGGTGTCAGTGTGTCATAAAACGAATATTTATCCCAAAAATAGTAGTAAGTATATATATTAAGCGTCTTACAAATAAACAAAGAATAAGGTCGGAATGTTATTCCGTGTTTTGTCCCTTTTACTCTTAATTTGAAATGACAGGAACAAAGCACGGAATAACTATTCCGACCTTATTCTTTGTTTATTTGTAAGGGGGACAGAGTATAGATATAGATTAGTAACTGGTTACTTTTTAATTAATTAAATATATAATAAATAATATGAATAATAATGAGTATTAATTAACATTTTTTGGAAGGTTCAAAGGTCAATAATTTAATTAATTTGATTAAAGAAATGTTGACTTCGACTTTGCTATATAACTCAACTCCTTACCTTTACTTATATAAGCATATGTTTTGACTCAGTTGACATACAAAATGCTCCATTAGTTCTACAGCAGGAAGAAAACTCTCAACCCTAAAATTGCATTCCATTCGTCTATAAAAATCGTACAGAAGAGAGCGAGAATAAAGCAGACATCAATGTGTCAATACCTATCTGTCGTGGTAAAATCGCTGTTTGATTTTAATGTCGGAGTGAGGGCAAGTGAAGTGGTGATCGTGCCGATAAATCAATGGAGACATGCCCCAGTTGGTGAGTTTCGCAAAAACGAGGAAAATTGGGTTAACGAAGAAGGATTTAATGTGGGTAGACAAGCTTTAGGCCGTGTCACAGTGGCATTTGAATTTAATGAAACAAAAAATAGATCAGAAAATAGATCAGAGAACAGAGAATAGAATAGGTCTTTTGTTTTCTTTATGTTTTTGTCGGCTGCTATTAACCGGATATTGTGCGCAAACAGTAGGTATCAAATGAGAAAATACAAAACTCACAGAAGCCGGTAGGTCTCCTTATCTTTACAATTAGAAATAGCTTGTAGAAACTATATATTTTTCAATAAAAGCTGTTAAAATAAACGTTGAAATTAATAACGACGAGGAATACTTCGGAAAAACCGTTGAGTTAATTGTCCACAATCAGGACTCGATCCAGCACCTTCGGACATGCCGAGTCAGGTGTCGCTTAAATTTTAAGATTACAATAGCAATCATACTCGTTTACATCGGGAATTTAAAGTCGTTGTTTTGCTTTGAATAGTATTAATTTAATAGTAGGTACACATGAATAGGAACTACTTACGTTTTATACGGGACCAACTCTAAAATCTTAAAAATGAATTGTTGTTCCATACATTGCAATAAAACCTACTCAATGAAGCAGCTGAAATATTTTTTCAAAGATTTCGAAAGGGTTTCCAATACGAAAAGTGGTTTCTACTCATAAGTACTATAACTTAAACGATAACAACCACTTAACATACACGGTATAGTTATAATAGTCTACAAATCTTGCGGCGACTATCCTACCAACCAATTCCTACGATTGAATTCCAATAGATAGATAGATAGATAGATAACGTCTTTATTTGGACACTATAGACACACACAATATACAATCGTAAATAAAAAAAACAACAATTACACTAAACATAATTTCATAAGGTAAGGTATAAGGTCTATTGTAATTACTAACAATCTATGGAATTATTCTGAAATAAATACTTATTATTATTATTATTATAACACAAGTATTAAAAATACAAAAATGTGTGTGTGCCGCAGCATCTCAAAAGGGTCGTTGCTCAGCGTGGTATTCACTCGCATAGCTAGTGAATCGCTGATTTTCAGCAACAACCAGGAGTGACCACAAGGACGGTGCCCGTAACAATTATCAGTAAAGTGCCCACGAGCGTAGCCTTGACCGTGTTGTAAAAAAATATTAAAATTTGTAAATAAAGATTTTTAATGTATAAGCTGTGCAGTGTATATTATGTTTATAATTGACATTAAATTGGATAAGGGTATAATAATATATAAGTAAAATGCAAAGTAAAATAAAATATACAATAGCAATAGCTGCTCAAACAAACAGTTGGGTGCGTACAAATTTACTGTTCTGGTTTACCGCAACTCACTGTGCGGTGCAATCGCTGGATATTAATTAATATACCTACTCTTTTTTGAAACATGTAAATATTATTTACAAAATGCGCAATGATAATATAAAGCGCTACAACAATACCATCAGCTTTGCAATTTTGAATGAAAATACACATTTTAAGAGTTTTCAGTCGTCGTCGACGTCGTCGTTTGCCAAGCGGATGGTAGTACATTACAATAATACTAACTCACCGAAAATGTGAAGGACAGCTGTTTTTTTAGGGTTCCGTACCTCAAAAGGAATAAACGGAACCCTTATAGGATCACTTTGTTGTCCGAAAGTTGCTTAACCTCAGCACGCGCAGACCGGGCGCGTTAACCACTACGTCATTGTGCTCCTGATTAATTTATTATTAAACTTATTATTATTATTGCCACACAGACACATATTACTTTAAGTTCGTCTGCCCTCCTTATTTTAGAAGTTGGTTTAATTTGTTTTTACCGTCGCGCTAACGGGTTATTGTACATTTGCCTCAAAGTAAATTCGTCACAGAAAAAAGTAATGTTTTGCCACACTTCTATTTTTATGAAGTAAATTTTAATTTGAATTTGGCCCTGTGACGAACTTACACATATTTACTTTTAACGTATGAGTGTACAAAAATGTGACGAACTTACAACAACCCGCAGTGTACCAATAATACGCGCCCGCGGTTGCAATATTCCCCGTTCTCATTTTCCCCTGACAAATTAAATATTGAATCTGTCAATCATATATTTTCATTAAAGTCCTCGATTTATTAATATTGCGTTATAAGTTAGAGTTTATTTAAACTGTACTCGTACTAGTAACATTCTTTATTAATATAGTTTCGATTTCGGGAAAATTAAGAGGTTTCATTGTTTTTTTAGTTGAAGGAAAGCACTCTAGGGAAAACACTCAACAGTCATCTCCTCGTCCTTTCAAAACTTATTGTTATCAAATTCAGATCGTATTAACTATTTAGAAGTTATGCTTTGATCATTTTAATTGTGCCGTCATCGTATGTTTAAAACAAATGACTGTTAATGGCTTATATTGTTTACCAACCAATTAACAATACATGAAATTTGACTTGACTCTGACTATGACAAAGGGTATCACCTCACAATTCTCCGAACAATTAACAATTTGTTGGTTTCAGCTAAACATCAATTCGTCAACGTGGTTAATAGACACTCAATTAATGCAGCATAATAGTGACGTCATCACACCCAATCCCCATACAATTTCGATTCATAAAAATTTTTTTTTATTGATTTTTGAATTTGCTGTTGGCCGGAGGTGGCCTTTACACTTGCTATTTTGAGGGTGGCGAGAAACTTAAAAGGTTTCTCAAGCCGTGTAGTCGAAACCCCGTCAGAGGGCTTCTAGACGGAATGTCACCACGCAAGCGTGTCCTCGTGCCCTAGATACTAGATTCTCCGAGGGTTTTGAATCGAGTCGGGTCTGGAACAACCTGAGGGCGCCTCTAAAGGCTAAGACTTCGGCTCGGGTCGTAATGGGTCCTTTTCCTCCCCCTTAGGGGCGTAAGATGGTGAGTACCTCATAACCACCTGCGTCTCGTTGAGCGCAGTAGTAATATGTATATCTAATGCATACTAGTGGTCGCCCAGTCGAAATTCGACCGTAATTTTTATAAAAAGCTGTTTACTATTTCGGCAGAATGATGAAGCTGCAAGGATTGTATTATAAGCAATAAAAATTTTGAAAAGATAGAATGTGACTTTGGATTGGCATTGACAGATTTCAGCCGCTCCTCTTCCATTTTTGAAATATTTGAAAAATGTATGAAACAATGTTTGTTTAATTTAATATATTTTTTATGCATAATTTTAAAAAAAATATTAGCATTCTGCACTCCTTCTCTATATAAACTATATATGTGCGAAATATTTCATACTCCTCCGTCCGCGCAATTTTCGTAAAAAGGGGTACAAAGTTTTTGCTTCACGTATCATTATATTAGGTCCATATTAGTTCCATGTTAGGTTCATATTAGTTCCTTACCTATGAAATTTGCGTTTTGATATAAAATTTTATATTTCATACTAAATTCAATTGTAGAGTAGTGTGTTTGTTTCACTAGCTAAATATAGCAGACATTAAAAAGAAAAATATCAAGTCCCTTCAAAGCTACAATGTAACAAAAGGACAATTCCGCGAACAAAAAAGTTAGTCAATTTAAAAAAAATTGGGCGTTATAGACACAAAATTAATAATCATTGTTATTACTGAAGCCTAAGTAACATAGTCCTAATTAAAGGTGTATAATAATATTAACAACCAGTATTGACTTTTAGAAGTAATACACCTATTAATAGGTGAGAAAAAAACGTCAATTTCAAAAGGTAAGGACCCAATATATAGATTCTCCTATAAACAAAAATCCCATGCTGGTCTGGAACGTGAAAATAATGTATCAGCTGCCTAACTTCCCATGCATGGGACTAAGGACAAGTGCACAGGGACAAGGGTTCTAAGATGCTCGCACATCAGGCGACCGGCTAGCAACCTATCACTGATGTAATCTATTCCATTTGTCCCTATCTACTGACACTGATAGGTAGGGTATGGCAGTTAGAACTACAGGTGCGGTTGTCTTTTCGGTTAAGGGTACCACGGGAGTTCCGGATCCTAGGCCCCTGCCGGGTATGCCTTCGCGGGCGTGTCCGGCAGGCCCCGGACATGGGTTGGACTCGTGGTGGCATGTGGTTAGCTGTAGAAGTGAGAATCTTCGTCTGCCTAGTTGAGGTCTGGCCAAGCTTCGATTTCGTGCACAGCGAGCGGGTCTTAGTAGCGGTCCGGAGGGGGCCTGAAGCGAAAAGACCTGCGGGGCACGTGAGTTGCCCTTAGTTGGTTGTGCTGCTCGGTGGTTTTCACTGAGCAGTTACTCCAACATCTCCGGCACTAGTCTGGATAACTAGTAGAGGCGCCCGCTAGATGCAAACGCCTCCGGCTGAATCAGCCGCGTAGGACTTTGGAATTGATCAGGTGCCTGGATGGGTACCGAGAAGTGAGTGTGCTTACAACTCCGCCACCAAAGAGGACATTTGGTAGTCGACTTTAGAGTTGACGACCCGAGCAGTGGTACACTGCGAGTTGTGCTCTTAGTGCAACGAGAAGTGAGCGTGCTTACAGCTCCGGTAACCTATCTGGACTATACGTGTCCACGGGGCAACTAGCTCGAGACACTAGTCTTAAAAGTACCGGATGAAAGATGCGTAACCGGCGTGTTCTGATCTGGCGATATGACCTGACGTAGATGGTCCCTTGTGCTTGCGTAAGGATGTCTGACACCTAACTTTATAACCGTGAGGTTTGTGGGGGGTCTCAGTATAAACTTTAAAGTAGTGTGTAGCAGGGTGTATTCCACCTCGGAGCCCTACTTCGATTATGCTAAATGTGGCGTCGGTCATTAACGGTAAGTTTACTCAAAATTGGGGATTTTGATGCTCTGGTGTGAGAGTATTTAAGTAAGTATGTATGTATAAAAAGGTTGCCACAAAGTTTCTCTGTCGACTTACCTGTAACCCTCGAATAACAACAGACCCGTCCAGTTCAAGTGTTCTCTACTTATCGGATCGCAACTGTTTTATCTCAACATAAAACTCACTACTATTCGCTGAACGAGTACATAGTTCCAAGTGTTATTTGACGACCTCTTTGGTCGAGTGGTTTGTACACCGGTTTTCATGGTGTCGCCATCTCTGAGGTCCCAGGTTCGATCCCCGGTCGGGTCAATTTAGAAAATTTGTTTTTCTAAATTATCTCTGGCCTGGGTGTTTTCTATGTATAATAAGTATGTATTTAAGTATTTTAAGTATGTGTATCCGTGTGTAGTAACAATTTAACGAGTTTCATAACGAAGCTTCTCTTGGGCTAGATAAAAGGTGTGAGTGTAGGAAAGTTTTTTATTATTATTTATTCGATCACGTTATTGCAATTTGTTGTTGCAATCACCTCGTTCTTTGCCAGGAGGTGCTGCTTCAATACCATACAAATTATCGATTTCGTTAACGTGATCGTATGATAAATAAAACTTGTATTAAGCATTGAAATGAAACAACTTTTACGGATCTACTCGCGTTTATTTTACACATTACTTATTTAATGTTTATCCTGACGTTTTTATTAAGCACTTGGAGCGGTAATTAAATCAAATCTATGATAGTAGCCATAAGTCGCATTGAAGCAAGCGCGGATATTTCAAGTACAGGTCAAAAGTACGCTTATTTTACGAGAAATTGACGATTACGAATCGATTAGTAGCAGCTCCAGTGTTCGACAAGAACCAGTGTTTGGCATTCTTTTCCTTTCATCATTAAAAATAGAAGTCAAAAACTGATTTTAGCCTTAAGCAACAATTGAATACCTACAGAACACCGCTTCTTAGTTGTCATCCGTAAGATTTCAATGAAAATCTCTGTTATTGTTTGGCGACGAAAACTGTGTCAAGCACTGTGGCGTTAGCCAAAGTAACATTAAGAAAACGATAGCGAAGATCGAAAAGAATAAAATGTATGGGATTGACATAAGCTTGACCACGTGATTTAGCGCGGCCTTTGTCAATCCCATACATTTTATTATTTTCGAACTTCGCTATCGTTTTCTTAATGTTGCTTTGCCTAAGCCTCCTATACGTAGCCTGTACGTAGCTACTATACGTAGTTTTCGAAATACACAACACAAATCATCATCATACTGTGTCTTTTCTATTCATTACGACGACTTTCGCAATTAATTTGCACATTACAGTGAGCTTTCGAGGTATCTACGGAGAAGGAAGATTCAATTCATTTTTAATTTGGCCACCCATCCCCGGATCCGACATTGTAAGAGTTGCTGCACTTGCACGATCGAAATTCAAACACACAGCGTACCAACTAGCTCCAAACTCCACCGAACTGTCACCCCACAGTTTTGTATTAGCCAAAAGCAGGGGCAGTAAGCACTTAAACGCTATTTTAGCCACCAGAGAATGCTGTGGCTACTCAAACAATTACCAAACAGGGAATGTGTGGACAAGATTAACTGTTCTGGCTGAATGCCGTGCAGTAATGCGTCAAACCATTGTTTAACTAGGGCTGTGGTAACTACAATGTCTGTGGTCATAGTATTTGCCTCAAAATAATAACTAAAGCTATAGAAACCGGACTAAAATAACAGCACAAATTCATCAGTTCGCACTATTTTAACTAATGAACCTAGGTGATGTATTGGAAAGAGATCGATTGTCCCTTTTCTTTCGTTATTTCGAAGGTGTCACCAGATTTGTGAAACGAACTGTCAGCTTTTAAATCAATGTACTTCTGATTTCGGCCGAGCAAAATGACTCGAGATTTTATTTTTCTGATGACCGAATGACATATCAATACAAAAAATAAAAACTAAGTGTCAACCATTTGTCGCACTCCAACCTCCTTTTCTAGCCATAAGATAGAACGGAACTAAACATAGTTGCACGTTTTTTATTTTAACCATCCTTCTATAGCTTTAGTTATTGTTCTGAGGTATTTGCATGAGTTGTAGTGTACCACCTTCTTTTGTTAAGTGGCTGGTTTAGCTCGGTCTTGCATTTTAATAAGTTGCCAGCCAGTATTTTCTTATAAAAACTGACTAGATAAAGGAACTTTTTGCATAACCCAGCTGCTACGAACTCTTTCGTATCAAATTATATTGGTTTTTTTTTTTCTTTCTTTTTGCTGATTTTATTTATTTTTTACCATTCTCCCACTTTAATCTGCGCATAATAGATTAAATGAAATGAATTAGTCCGTAACATTTAAAGCACAACAAATCAAAAACAAAAAACGGATACTTTTAATTTTAATTGTAAAAATGGTATACGTTCATAACGTCCAAAACATGGACATTTTTCGATATCCAGGTATATTGCCAAACTACAATAAACTTAGGAATATATTTGAACTGATCATTAGAACGTTTAAAAATAAATTTGTTATTTATTTTATCTTTACCAAATACGTTAATCGTCCGGTACCAAAGTATTTAGAGGCTCATTTTTTACTGTTTCACTAAACTCAGCGTAAAAGTTTTCAGGAGCGCAATCCTCACTGCAAACCATCTGGCTCTTGACCGATATTTTACTTCGGAAGCATAAATAAAAAATATTATTAAAAATGTAATCTCACTCCCCGCCCATAAACCCAGAGGTTCGACTGCGGTACTTGTGTGGTTGTGTGTCCCTAGCCTTTAGGCAAATATTAACACTACACCTTCGCTCGGATATTTCTGACTGATACGAGAAGTATTATAACAATCGGTCTAGTATTTACACGATAAAATTTTACTAGAAAAAATCGACTAGTCTCACGAAGCTCGAGTGAGTATCGAACCCACGACCTTTGGATAACCGGTCTAATGCTGTGACCGCTGAGCTACCGAGACCCTAGAAAACACAAATCCTTGCTTTGCATCCTTTATCCGAAACACATCGCCTGACCTGGGATTTAATCCCAGGACCTTCGGATATCAATATCCGCATTCAACGCTTTGTTGTTCAGTCAACAGCAACAGTCAGAATATGATTACAATGAAACAAAAAAATTATTACATGTTTGTTATCAAAAAATCTATAATTATTATAATTATTATGTTATGGAAAATCTTACAAACCCAACACGAATATTCGCGTTAAATTACACTGCGCGGTACAATCAGAAGCATTAACATGTATACCTACATATAATTTTTACTAGAAAAAATCAACTAGCCTTAGGAAACTTCCCAGCTTATACGAGTACACATATTTGACTCTTATACCATTGTATTAGGAGTTGCATTGCTTACATATACATGTTAATGCTCATGACTGTACATACGTCTATCTGAACCACCTTTAACAGCTACGCGGTGAAACAGGTCGCAGGTTTTCGTAATTTTAGTTCGCGCGCCATATTTAAGTTTGATAACGTGACGTCAGCAGTGAAGTTAACGCGAATTTTAACAATTCAATATAATGCATCGAAAATAACTGAATATTAGCTGGTATACAATTATGAACTCCATTGCTTTGATCATCGACTATTGCTGTTGACTCACTAACCAAACAAGAACGCGTTAAATTACCCTGCGCGGTACACACACACGTACATCTGACAACAACTGACACAAAACGTGTAAATAAAATAATGCAATATCTTAAAATAGTTGGTTTAGAATCGAGAGTAGAATCGATTACACTTTTTAGGGTTCCGTAGTTAAGTGGCAAAAAACGGAACCCTTATGGATTCCTCATGTCTGTCCGTCCATATGTCACAGCCACTTTTTTCCGAAACTATAAGAACTATACTGTTGAAACTTGGTAAGTAGATGTATTCTGTGAACCGCATTAAGATTTTCACACAAAAATAGAAAAAAACAATAAATTTTGGGAGTTCCCAACTTAGAACTGAAACTCAACAATTTTTTTTCATCAAACCCATACGTGTGGGGTATCTATGGATAGGTCTTCAAAAATGATATTATTCTGAATAGTTTGCGCGAGAGACACTTCCAAAGTGGTAAGATGTCCCCCCCCCCTGTAACTTCTAAAATAAAAGAATGATAAAACTAAAAAAATATATGATGTACATTACCATGCAAACTTCCACCGAAAATTGGTTTGAATGAGATCTAGTAAGTAGTTTTTTTTAATACGTCATGAGTCGTAAACCGCAATTTACCTTTCATTCAACCAACTCAAATGTTAAAAAAAAACATTTAATTTCATAAACATAAACGAACTACAAGAACTTTTGTATTATGTTACTTGCTGCTATGGAACCCTTCATGGGCGAGTCCGACTCGCACTTTGCCATATTTTTTTAATAAAGGACTTTTCCTTTATTAAAAAAATGGCCAAGTGCGTTTCATAAAAAAAAAAAATTTTACCAGTCTGAAAGGTTCGTACTTTATGCTCGCTTTAATTTTAACATTCTAAGTATATAAGTACCTCACGTGCATATTACCACTGACAAAGTAATAATAACTACGACTTTACTCTTAATGAATATAGAGCTATTGACACAAAACGCAAATATCTTCCCTAGTCTCTACGAATTTCAATAATTATTTAATAGAACAATAATATGTTTTGCGTTTTTTTAATTAATTAATTAATAAAAAGTTAAATTACCCTGCGCGGTACACACATGTCTATCTGACTGTACCAGCTTTAACAGGTAGCAGGCTTTTGTAACTTTAGTTTGCTCGTGCCTAATTAAAGTTTGTTAACGTGACGTCAGCAGTGAAGTTAACGCAGATATTGTCCCTCATTGCGCTCAAGATAATATTGTACGTGCCTCCAATTACCTGAAAACGTCAACTTCAACTGGCAATTAATTAATTCACTGAGTTACACGTATATATGCGGTGGGTGTACGAATGTAGAATGTAATTGGGTGGTTGACTGGTCAATATATAGCGAAACCTTTTAGTAACTGTCGAAACGATTTTTTTCAATGGAAATGGTATAAGAATGGCGAACTGTGACGTCTGTGGCCTGAAGACCATTAAAAAGCTCAGGAATCCACAGTAAATATTTATTTAGGTAAAATTATTAATTAAGCAGAAAAAATCTAAAAAGAGAAAAATAATAAATCAGTATACAAAAATCTAAGCCAAAACGTTACTTACAAATATTTCCTATAGGAATCGGTCGGGGTCGGCCGCGCAAGCTTTGACGAGACAATTTCAATGCCATTTCGAAGGGATGGTGGGAAGTCGCCAGAGAAGTTGCCAGGGATCGCGAATGGTGGAAGGGTTTGGGGGAGGCCTTTGTTTAACAGGGCTAACAAAAAAAATACGCACATCAACAAAAAAAGTACCTAACTTAGTAAAAAATACAATTCATTACTGTTAAGACCAAAAACATCTAAGTAATAAAAAAAATCTTTAGAAGAACTTCGAAAGCAGTCTCTCACTGTTGGTTAGTGAATTTAAAATGCTTCTTTGAATTATCCTACTAAAATTATAAACGCGAAAGTTTGTAAGTATGGATAGATGTCTGTTACTCTTTCACGTAAAAACTACTGAATGGATTTGGATGAAATTCGGCATACATACATACAGTTTATAACCTGGATTAACACATAGAATACCTTTTATCCCGATATTCCCACGGGAACGGGAACCACGCGGGTGAAACCGCGAGCGGCCGCTAGTATCACATACCTAAGTGGTTACTAATTATTTACATATAATTTTACGCAAATATTGTTGCGAACAAATTACAATTTGAAAAAAGACAAGCTGTTGAAAAATTTCGCATGCTATCGTGGCTAGTTCAAGTGGCAGTGCACTACCAAGACTACCAACTATGCTTAGTTGGTAGTGCACCTGACCCGGCATGTCATGGGGTGCGGGTTCGAATCCCGCTCGTGTATTTTTTTCAACATCTGTCTCTTTTCAAATAAGTGGTTAAGTCTAAAATGTAGAAATTTTACGCAAACTTGAAAAGTTTCGGAAAAATCTAATAAAAGTTTAAGTCTTGATGTAGGTATAAAATCATTTTATGCACTTTTTCGGCTTCAGTAGCAGAATAGCAAAGTAATAAGTCATACATCCAGAGATCGTGGTGCAATCTTAGCATGCGCGGTGATTAAACCTAACTATATGCATTAACAACAATGTGAACCAATCCGCACTGGGCCCGCGTGGTGGTTTATGGCTCTTTCTCCCTATCCATCCAAAGGGAAGGCTCGTGCCCCAGCAGTGGGGACTTAAAATGAGCTGATGATGATACTCGTGTGTGTGTTATTGTCAACGTTTAAAAAAGTTCCTCAACTTTCCCTGCGGCTACAAGTAGGATCATTACATTTATCATCATCTCAGCCTGCCAAAAGACGTCCACTGCTGGACAAAAGGCCAAGGATCTCCACAATTACCGGTTTTGTGCTGCTTGCATCCAGTGGCTTCCCGCAACCTTCACCAGATCGTTGGTCCAACTTGTTGGCGGCCTGCCCACACTGCGTTTTCCGGTACGCGGTCGCCACTCGAGAACTGTTCCGTGATTACGCCCCAGCGGCCATCAGTCCTGCGAGCGATGTGCCCTGCCCACTGCCACTTGAGCTTATATTATGATACAATTAACTAGTAGGTACATAGGTTCATAATAATATAGTTAGCCCTCCGATGTTTAGGTACATACAGCATACACATTTGTAATTTTACTTGCAATACAAGATTTGATTAAATTACATATTATTGAACTTTCATGGTCTTGCTATTCACTCACCGCAGAGATTGTGGTAAGCACAAAACTCGCGTATATTACTCGTGCATAGAATTCATATTGCTTATTTCCTTCCATTTTGCCGGCGCACTTCCCTGAATTTTATAAATATTGGCAACCACCAACATTTGAAATATGATCGTCCCGTTACCGATACATCGATGTAATGCATCCTTACAGCATTCAACTTAATTTTTATACGTCTTCTGATATCGAGGCACCACAATGTTGTGTTCGTACACTGGATCAAAACTTATGACGACGCAATAAGATTCATTTCAGCTTTTTAAATGTTGTACGATTTCTCGGTCATGTTTTATTTATTTTAGAAATAGCAGCATTTCTGTAGGCACTTAACAGTTAATAAGGCAGTGTGAAAATAAGTAACTTAGTAACGGCATTGTTTGAAAGAACTACAGCACTCCAGTTAATTTCATTTATGTTTTATAAAAGACTATTGTATTTTTACGGCTGTTTTGTATTTTTTCTCTCAGATGTTTTATTAAGTAGGTACGTTTGTGTTTTGTTTCCGATGTTCGAAAGATCGAAAACAAAACTCAACTCTCTCGCTATTAAGAAAAAAATGGTTTTACAGCTTATTCTACTGTTAAACTTTTAAATGGAAATATTTTATCACACTAATATTATAAATGCGAAAGTTTGTGTGTATGTATGTGTGTATATTTGTTGTATCTTCACGCTGCAACGGATGGATGGATTTGGATGAAATTCGGAATACAGATAGTTTATAACCTGGATTAAAACATAGGATACTTTTTATCCCGATATTCCCACGGGAACGGGAACCACGCGGGTGAAACTGCGAGCGGCCGCTAGTATATCATAAAATAGTTTACTATTATGTCGACGGCACCGACTACACAAACTTAGCAGTGAACAAAAGCTAGTGCATTTACCAAATAAATGTCATTAACAAAGATATAAGCGAACCTATTCTATCTATTACCCACTGCTCTACCCCATGTAGTCTGTTCTCCACCTGAATAGACTTCACAATAATAATAAGGAGGTAGGTAGTTATACCTACCGACGCGTAATTCAGCCGAGCGATGGATATTTCGGAGTAATTAACTGGCTAACTACTTCGGATCCGCCGTGGCGTGGGAAAAAGGAGATTTAATAATAAAACTTTTATCTTTACTGTTAATTTTCAGGGATGGGAGAACTTCGCGCATAATTCATTTAACTTGCGAACATTCGTACCTATATTTAACAAAAGGATGCCTTTCATCAATTTTAATCTCATCACCCGGCTCGAACTTGTTTTCTACGTTTTGTTAACCGAACTAGGACTTGTTTATTAATTATGCGCCGTTTAAAGGAGACAAGGCTTGAATAAAATATTTTCGTATTTCGGGCGACTTCTCTACAAGTTAAGGTACACAAAGAACTCCCTATTGAACGTGTCAAGTGCTTTTTTCTTAAAATATTGAATAGCTTATTATATGTCTACCCACCCAACGCGTATATATTTTTTTATTATAGTTATACCTCTGCTATGTCGAAAAACCTGAGCCCGGCAGTTAGACGTTTTTTTAAGGCTGGTCATGGAGAAGTATTTTTTGTGGCTATTGGACTGGTTTTAAGTCCCTCTTATAAGTCTATCACCATAACACTTTAATTTAATTTAAACGCCTCTGTAGTTTAGTCGTTAAGACCACCGCTCTCAAACCAAGAGGTCTCGGGTTCGATTCCCAGCGGGGTGTACATATTTGTTTACATGGTTTGGTTGGTAGGGTAGTTTGTCCGCACAGCTAGCTATCTTATCTAGTACTTAAACATATTCGGTGACTTGACCACTTTTTTGCCAGAGTGGTATGAGGTGGCCGATGATAGAGAAGAGTGGAGCCGCAGAGGGGAGGCTTTTGCCCAGCAGTGGGACACAAAATAGGCTAGTACTATAGTATAGTAGTTTTAGTAGCATATTAATGTTCCAGTAGATATACCTAAATAATATAGCGTGTGTCAGTAGTTGAGGATTCCGGGTGAACTGCGCTTCTAATTTCGCCTTTATCATCACTTAAGATGAAAAGATACGAGGGCCAATTGTTTACCCGTAAGAAATAAATCACAACAATGCTATTAGCACATGGCTTTACCACTGTCAGAATATATGCGAATTCTCTCACTAGAGTTAAGATGGCCAGTTAAGTACTAAGTAATTAAGAGTTCTGGGTGAAATGCGCTTCCTCTTGCAAACTTGTCATCACTTCACATCAGGTCTTCCTGTGAAGAAGTTAAAAGAGATTGACCAAGAAAGCAGAAATGGAATTCTCAAAAGTTAAATTAGACGCAGATTCCAGTCTGCCTTTTGCCTAGCACAGGTATAATTTCGCTTTGGACGTACATAATTTACATAGTAATTAATTATAGTATAATCTACCTTACCGTGTAGGATCTATTCGAAACAGTTAATGTACAGTTCTTATTGTTACAATTTACTCATTGCTGAGTTTTTAAGTCTTCACATGACCTCTGTAATTTCCCAACTTGAAAGCAATAAAGTTATGTTAAAAGCGAATCTTAAATATATGTGAACCACAGACTTATTATGGTTACTAGGCTGAATTCACTGTTTTCACGTAGTAAACCATGTTCGATTTAAATACAGCATTGTACATTTATGGAAATGTACAATGCTGTATTTAAATCGAATGCATGGGCATTTAGTAATTATTTATTGAGGAGCTCGATGGCGCAGTGGTTAACGCGCCCGGTCGGCGAGTGCTGAGGTTAAGCATTAAACATCTCGAGCTCCTCCGTGTTTCGGAAGGCACGTAAAGCCGTTGGTCCTGGCTGCACTAGCAGTCGTTAACAACCACCAACCCACAGTGGGCCCGCGTGGTGGTTTGTGACCCGTTCTCCCTATCCATCCATAGGGAAGGCTCGTGCTCCAGCATAAAAATGAGCTGATGATGATGATGATGAGTAATTATTAACGGGATTCTTACCGTGTTTATTATTTGTGAGTATCTGATATTTCGGCACATTTACATGCGCCATGATTCCGTTAATAATTACTCAATTCAAGTGACCATAGTTTAAATAGTTATACATGCATTGATATTGTATTTTTTTTAATATACCTACAAGAAAAGAGTAAGAGTGTAAAGGAGGAGATCGATGGCGCAGTGGTTAACGCGCTTGGTCTGCCATTGCTGAAGTTAAGCAACTTTCGCAAAGGCTGGTCATTGGATGGGTGACCAAAAACCATCTCAAGCTCCTCCGTACTTCGGAAGGCACGTAAAGCCGTCAGTCCTGGCTGCAATCTACACAGGGCTCAAGTAGTGATTTATGGCCTATTCTCCCTATTCACCCATAGGGAAGGCTCGTGCCCCAGCAGGGGTGATATAAAATGAGCTGTCGATGATGATGATGCAGAATATGCACTACTGGGCTCAAGCATTACCACTTAAACATATTTCACGGTGAAACAAGGTCAAGGTCTTGTATTGCAGTCTTAACTCACTGCCTTGCATTTTTAAGTTTCAGCTATCACATAAAAAATATCGGTAAAAATATTACATTTTAAAAAAGGTTACATTATGTATCATATGTTCCAAAAAATATTTTTAATTTTAACAATATTCGAAACCAATTAGGTACGTGGTCTGACAGTATAAATGAGTTTAATCCAACGGTCAGAAACACGTTCGGAATAATTAATTAAATCCACAAAGGTTTACTAAATCTACGCAACATAATTAACTTTAAGGGTCCGCTTATTTAACTTTATATGTTTTGACATTCGTATGTGAATAATAGCATCGATGAAGATATTTTTTTTTATTTAATCAAAATTGTAAAACGTATCATCATCTTTAATATCAGCCTATATTAGTCCACTGCTGGACCTAGGCCTCTCCGAGTGCACGCCACCGAGCGCGATTAGCGGCTACTCTCATCTAGCTCTATCCACTATACCTAGATATAATAGGTATCAGTTACACCTATAATGGATATATAATCTTAACTATCCTAACCCTTAAGAGGCCTATTACATCTCAACTGTGATTTTTGCGTAAAATGCCCATTTTAGCATTTTGTAGTAATTTTCCAGTTGTATTTATCGTTTTTATCGAAATAGGATAATAAATTCATGCTTAGTATTTCAAATTTCTACTCTCCAAGAAAAAGCTGAGTTCGGACGGCCGGCGCATCGCATTTTGTAGTATTTTTGCAGTTGTATTTATCGTTTTTATCGAAATAGGGTAATTAATTAATTACAAAATATTTGTTCCTCATGAAGTAACAATTATTCTGGTATAAATTTTGCTCAATAATATTATCGTAGATAGGAGAAATTCACAGCGATCTTAAAGCGATTTTCGAAGTTTTTTGGTTTAGAATAAGATTTTTTTTCAAATCAATGATCAATCAATGATCAAAATCAATGATGAATCTAAAAATTCCGAGGCCGCTACGAACTATTCGACTATATAAGAGTTAACATTCTATTTTTTTTATTTCATTTGTTTAGAACAGTAGTTCAATCTAGGAGCTCAAAAAAGTGCCTTCGCGCATTTTATGAAAATCTTTCTCTGCTATTTTGGGTTTCATTAAAAAGTTAGGCAAAATTTACAAAAAGCGAGGCCGCTACAAACTATGCCAATAGCTATTGTACATTATTCAAAATTGTTAATGTATTTTCGTTTCTGAGATCGAGAACGCCAAAAATGGCCATTTTACGCAAAAATCATAGTCAAAATGTAATAGGGGCCTTAAAGCCGGAAATTAGCTGCCAGATTGAAATTAACTAGAATAAAATATATAAGTAAGATCGGCTTTGTACCATCAGATGAGCATCCACTCTATTTAGAAGCGCGAACGTGATTGGACCACTGCATGTTGTAAAGGCAACCACGATAGTAACATTGATGCCAAGGTAACCCCTGAATACTGAGTACAAAATTATTATTGACAAATGCTTTAAAGTCCGTAAGAGTGACCACGTTTCAGTAACCATACCTTAAGTATCCAATCAAAATTCTGCGGGTGCCCCAAAGACGCTTAGCTACAATTTGATTAGCCACAACAATTCACTCGGTTAACAAGGCATTTGTGTTACGGCGCGAGAATACTTTTGCCAGATCATTGTGGACTGTGGAGTTGAAAGGGCGTCGGGTAAGGTGAAAAACGTTTTTCTTTCATTAACATATTTGAGCATTCGAGATTTCGTTTATTAAAAAAATAAGATTGGTATGTTATTGATAAATTGGACTGTCATTGCCAATTTCACTTCTTCTTCTTACATGTCAGCTATAGCTGACTATAGTCTATCCTAAATTTTGTTTCTCTCATACACCAATCGTGTGACATAGAAACCCTTATAACTATTTATCAGAAGGCCAAAATGTTCTGTCGCTTATTAGGAAGTTGTATAACTTACCCCTAGTGTGTTTTCGTGAGCAATCACAACATTCCTATTATACCAAATGAATCATCATTGCACATGGTAAGATTGAGTCATAACTCAGCCACGCTTGCCCATCCAACGTCTTCAATTTACCTTTTTCAATGAATATAAATCAACGCGTATTATCTGTTGGATGTTGCTAAATAACATTAATATACACTGGACAGCAAAAATAACGGGTCATTTAGAAAAACCGCGATATCTCCCAAAGTTATTTACATAGATCCCTCGTATAAATAATATGTTATAGGCAGATTTGTGACGCTTATTATACATATCAAAAGAAGTTGCATTTGAACAAGTTACAGCTTCAAAAAAAGAAATTCCGATTTTTGAAAAATATCAAAGTTCAAATTTATGGAATAGAAAATTTTCTCGCTTTTATTTCAAACCGAGCTGTCATCATAAACAGTTTTTTTGGCTGGTCACAGTATTTTGTGCATCAACCATGCACCAACATGTCGTTATCTACTGCAGAATGTACACGAATTATCACCATGGTACAAGAAGGAAGAAGTCAGCGGAATATTGCTAGAACAGTAGGTGTATCTTTATCCACGGTCCAAAGAGTACTCCAGCGATTTCAAGAGACCGGCATGAACATCAGGAGACCAGGGAATGGCAGGCCAAGGTGTACAACTACACGAGAAGACCGATTCATCGTGAGCACTATGTTAAGAAATCGACATCTCACGGCTGTTCAGGTCCGAAATAGCCTTCAAGGAATTCACCACAACAATGTAAGCTCTGACACGATCCGGCGGCGACTTCGGGAAGCTGATATAAAGTCTTATAGGCCAGCAAATGGCCCTAAATTGCTCAGAGAACATCGAGTTGTCAGGTTGCGGTTTGCTCGAGAACACGACCCATGGCCAGGAAGATTGGTCCAGGGTTATGTTTTCCGATGAGTCAAGATTTTGTTTATTCGCACACGATGGGAGACGAAGAGTATATAGGCGACCAAATGAACGTTATCGTCAAGCGTGTTTTGAGGAAAAGGTGCCATTCGGTGGAGGATCAATAATGGTTTGGGCTGGGATATCTTCAGAGGATCGTACGGGGTTAGTAATTATAGAAAACGGTTCTCTGACAGCTCCCAGATATGTAGAGGAGATTTTAAATGAGCATGCTGGTCCTTTCTTGGTGAATATGGGTGCAAATTCCATTTTTATGGACGATAATGCGCGACCACATAGAGCACATTTGGTCAACGCGTATATTCAAGACGTCGGTATCACCCGCATGGAGTGATACCGACGTCAGCGCCAGCTCGCAGCCCAGACTTAAATCCCATAGAGCATTTATGGGACGAGCTCGGGAGATGCGTTAAACAACGCTCTCCAGCTGCAGCTAACTTACGTGAGTTAAGAAGTGCGCTAGTAGAAGAATGGTCAAACATAGACCAAAACCGTATTAGAAATTTGATCTACAGCATGCCACATCATCATAATGAAACGATACGGGCTCGTGGAGGAAATACAAAATATTAAATTTACAGAAAAGCTTTCATTTTGCAGATTAACTGTGTTGTATATTTTTGTTGTCAAAAGTTAGAAGTGTTTTTTTTGTATTTTTTAGTACTTAAATAAAATTATACAGTTTACAAACGTGTTATGTATTTTCTTTTATGTATAAGTCAGTCATCTATAACATACTACAGTTTCACTAGTTTGTGTTGTGTAGTTAAGAAACTATCACACTTTTTATAAGCGACCCGGAATTTTTGCGGCCCAGAGAACGTGTATCAGGTAAGTGTAGTCATAATAAAAGGCCCAGTGTATCTGATCTAGGTCTTGTGTGTATCATCATCATCAGCTTATACTAGTCCACTGCTGGATATAGAACAACGATCTTCACAAGGTGGCTGGCAAGAGCTGTATGAGAGTAGCCGCGGATCGTGTTCAGTGGCGTGCACTTCGAGAGGCCGATGTCCAGCAGTGGGCTAAGTATGTGGAGTTACTTAGACATAATTGTTGACTCTAATTTGTCCTACAATTGTTAATTAAACATTTTATATGAGTGGCGTCATGCGTGTCAGGCGCGCATAAGCAAGCAGCAGTAATCATAAATGTAAGTACACAGAGGTTTCCAAACCACTAGTGCTGTGACTTGTTTATTTTGATGTAACGTCACAATAGATAAGTATATTAAATTAAAATTTTTAAGTTAATAATTATTTCTAAGTAATTCTGCATACAAGATCTAGAACGGGTATACTTTAGGCATTTTCATTATGACCACACCTATCTACTTATATGGTTCACACTTCTTTCATATTTTATCACGTATTTTACTGGCAACTATGCCGATATTGTTTTCTCTTTGTCTCGTCGGCGCTTTAGAGAATTGATAAAAAAGTCCCGGTATTTATATTAACTATATACGGAACCGAATACAGTTGATAAACCAAATTGTTCGTACCTAAAATTAATACTTTTCGTATATATTCCATCTACCTAAATGTTTTAAAAAGTTCTTATATTTTTTTTCTAAACGTGTTTTATAAGTTAAATCTTTTAAAGAACAGTTATTTTAACAGTTATACGGTAAGTTAATACGCTTACCCTGTGGTTACGGGTACACTTAACTCCCGCTAGTTTGAACAGCAGTAGAAAATTGGATATGCAAAAAAAAATGAATCTCGCAATGCTCGGACGCAGTTATGAACCAGTTGCAAACGAAGTGAAAAGTTTGCTTAAAATGAAAAGTTATTTAAATCGTACGAACATGCATTTCCACTAACGGAAAATCGTAACGTACACACAAACGCGTTGTGGAGACTTGGACGTTCTTGTTTCCTGACTATTTTGTTGTTTTCCTTTAAAGTTTTTTTTTACACAGCAATAATATAATATCATTATCATCACCAGCTCATTTTATGTCCCCACTGCTGGGGCACGAGCCTTCCCTAGGATAGGGAGTACGGGCCATAAACTACGCCTTTTATACCATTTAGAATACCATCACACCACGCGGACCCAGTGCGGATTGACGGTTGTTGACGACTACTAATGCAGCCGGGACCAACGTCTTTATGTACCTTCCGAAGCACGGATAATATATGTTAATTTATAGAATACTTGCCGTGACCCCCACCCGATTCGCTGTGCGAAAATTTGTGATTTTTTTTTATCGCCTATTTACACAATCTCATGTTCTTAGCACATATATACAAATTTTCATCAAGATCGGTCAAGCCGTTCTTGAGTTATATAAGAGGACATACAGACAGACAGACAGACAGAAAAAAAATTCAAAAATCGTAGAATTGGTGTCACTGAGTCATAAAACGAATATTTATCCTAAAATTTATCAGAAAAATTGCATGTACAGACAGACCTACAGATTTATATAGTAGAATAGATTATCCGTGCAATATAGTGCAATATATTATAATGATTTTTCCATAATGCTAATTAAACAAGGTTCAAGTCAGTTTGGCCTCACGGAGCTCTGAGGAACTTCGATTTCTTTCTTTCAAGCCGAGGATCTACCCGTTCGGCTACCGACACTTTAAAACGAATCAACTATAGAATGTCTATGATTACAATCGATCCTCGTTTGAACTCTGTAACTGTAAGTAATAGATTTACACATTTTAACTTATTCTAATGTAAAGATCTTTTAAGACTCACGTTAACATTTCAATATCTTGTCACAACTCGACTTGACCTAGCAAAAACCTTGTGCATAAGTTTTAATCTTGTTATTTATAACCAAAATAAAAAAAAACATAGTTACAGTGGATATTGTGTGCGCTATTATTTTAAAAGATATCAGAAATAAGTATTATTTAAGGAAAATATATAGGGCCACATTTGATCAACTGCAAATAATTTGACAAACATCTAATTATATCAGAGAAATAAGACCCTAGCATTTAAAAAAAAATCAGGCAGTTTTTTTTTACTTTTCCTGAAACAAAAATTGTAATATTTTTAAGAGCTACTCTCTGTCGGCTCCTTTGAATGAAACTACGGGCACGTGTAAGCGGTGAAGACATTGCGGCCTCTCTGTTTCGGCTCCTTTGAATTGAAAATACCGAAAGTGCTTTATTTTACGTTTTAATCGAAATTTCTTTTGGTGTTTTTCTTGAAAACTAGAATTTAAAATTTTTAGATTTTTTCATAAAAATAGTTTATATATGTTGTTGAATTTATCCTCAAAATATTTGCAGTTGATAAAATGTGATATAATACAAAAGTTAAATAAGTAACGTGGGGTGGGTTTGTACCCAAAAAAACAAAGTGTAAAGCCAATAAGTTATACTCCTTCAAAATCGGATCACGACCATGTTGAGTGCGCGATCCTTGCTGAATTTTTATTTAGTCTCCAAAAAGCGATAGGTATAAAAACAGCCTTTCAGACCGTTAATACGTATCCGAATAATACGGAACCTTCCAGGGGACTATTTACGTACCATTCGACAAATAGTTTCTGCGATAACTATACTTTAAAAGTATGCTTTAAGTTAACGTTTTCTGTAAAATAAAGGATTATAAACCGTTTAAAGCCCGTTTGGAGGCGCATTGAGAGATTTATAATAATGAGCTAAAGTATATTTTGACCATTATACGCTCTTATGATCCCAGACATTATTTATATTGGGTCCTTACCTATGAAATTGACGTTTTTTTCTCACTTATTAGGAGGTGTGTTACTTCTAAAAGTCAATACCGGTTGTTAATATTATTATACACCTTTAATTAGGACTATGTTACTTAGGCTTCAGTATTAACAATGATTATTCATTTTGTGTCTTTATCGCCCAATATTTTTTTTAAATTAACTACTTTTTTGTTCGCAGAATTATCCTTTTATTTTAAGTAGCTTTGAAAGGACAAATTTTTTTCTTTTTAATGTTTCTATATTTAGCTAGTGAAACAAATACACTACTCTACAATTTTTATAGTGTTAACATAAATAGATGCTAAGAAAATTAAAAAAATGTTAGTGTGAAAAATAAAACTTTATAAAAAATCTTCATACAAAACGTCAATTTCATAGGTAAGGACCTAATATATTTGGGTATATGGGTATATTTGAATTACATAAACAATACAAAGACGTCTTAACATAGACAATTTTATTAGATATTTTTATATTTAAATATACATCAATGTACACTCTCATATATTTACCATAATAATAATAATATATTAAAAAACACGTACAATAAATTGCCAGAGCCTCTGAGATTACGTATTAATTGTTCCAAAAATTATAAGTTACCCAAAAGTACAAAAGTGAATACTTCTTTTTCTACCGGTTAGCGTATCAGGAAGGCACATAAAGTTATATTATAGGTTATGCCGTAGTGCAGCCTGTCCGCATATCGATAATCCCCTTAGTGGGTAACGAACTGGCTGACAGAGGACTGGTCGTTGCACCGTGAACGATTCCAGTCGACATCGTTACTAGGCACTACTTCGTAAGCATCGGTTTGAAGCATTGCTGCAGTAAACGTTTGTGCGATCAATTTTACAAGCGTACAACGAATTTTTTTGAATAAAACAAGCTTTTATTAGTAGAACTCCTCCTCCTATGACATGGCCTGGCAGGGAAATGGTGACTGATACTGCATTTTTTTCACGCTGCACCAGATGTCTTCGCGTATGAATTCCATTTCCACTTAAAATCTGGTGGAATGGAGTCGTTTGATGCCGTAAAAAAATCACTGAGAATGGCACTTGAAATAGCATAAAAGCATGATAGATGCCTTATGTGCGACTTAAACCCACGACATTTCGCTCTTCCAACTGAACTATTGGTTTCACGAGACATTGATTAACCTTTAGAATTTTTAAAGAGCTTGATTAGGTAATATGGTATATCAGCCAGTAAGCTTTGCTATTAACCTTGATGAATCCGATCGCGGGCGAACTTCCGTCTAACCCCAAGCGATCGAATTCGATCGCGTTCGCCACTCGACATTAGAACTTAAATGTCGTTACTTTAGAGCCTACTTTTGTATGAAGAAGTTTAGCCATAAACAAACTAGGATAGGAGAGTTTAAGTTATTAATACAAAACATGAAAATAAGCCGTGATTAGGACATCAAATTCATATGGTCAAAATTACATTGATTGACGTTCGCCATTGTTGAATTCGAAATGACACATAATATTTTAAAATGCTTTGATTGAACCACAAAATGAAGCTAAATTATGAAAAATTAATGTTTGTAATTGATTATTTATTTTATTTATTTGATTTATTTTACCTGTACAAAAACTTAACCCTGTGTCCATACAAGTTTGAAACATCTTCTTTGACAGATTGTTAGTCTGATGAGGAGGTGTGTGTTATTGAATTAAGTCATCGCTACAATGGATGGATATTGGCTTAATCACCTCACTTGCCAAATGGCGGTTACAAACACGCCTAATTCAATCTAAAAATCTAACCCTAAAAACTATTAGGTACCGCTAAAGTGACCCCAGTTTCAAAAGTAGCGTGAGCAGTTAACAAGTCTTCACCTATTTATGCCTATCCAAGCCTATATTAGGAAAAAGTGAAAGACAATCCGTATGTGAGTATAATATATCGACGGCAGAAAGCGGAAATGTCGTATCTCAAAAATTGGCCTAAATGACTTATAACTGTATTGTTGATAAGAAAAAAAAGCCACGTCGAATGGTCTATGTCTCGTCTTTCTACGATGAAAAAAATTAATGATACGCCATTAATTTTTCTATAGTTTTTCTACTGTTTAGACGACAAATTGCTGTAAATAGTGGAAAAATCGCAACTTTTGAAGTTAAAATAGATACGTCAATACATCGAATATAAAAAACAGTTACAACATTATTTTTCTATTACGGACATTGATTTTAAAGAGATAAAACATTTCAGCCGCCCCAAAAAGTTTACCGGTGAACCGGTGTGTGATTATCGAACAGTTACTACACTTCAAACGTTTAATCTAATAGCGAAATTCTTACTTACACCATCAGAATAGACTATTGTTTTTTGTACAGTGATCAATACGCCACTCTAGCTAGACCCGCCCACTTCTCCCACCCCGGCATATTCCCTAAGTACGCCATTTCAATCGCGCGACATTTATGCGCGAGCGCCGATACTGAGAAAGTATGATTGTTGTTAAGAAAAATATTCTTTGAAAAAGTTTATTTACGTGTTTTTTACGTGTTTAAAAATAAAAATAAACATTCGGAGTTCGGGTGAGTATTGAATTGAATTGAATTGTCTTGTGACCGTTGATTCTAAAGAAAATTTAAAGAATCTAGAATCATTAACTGAAAAAATGATAAAAGAATCCGATATAATTTTATTTGATACTTTAGATGAGATGATAAGCTACGAAAATTTGGTACCAAATATTGCTAAAGTTAAAGAACAGAAGTTCCATGCTCTGCTGAAGTCTTCTCTAAAATAAAATAATGCTTACTTGTTTGCGTTAAAAATTGTCCTAGCGCCGCAGAAGTTCTTCCTGTTATGAAAGAGTGTACCTGTTACTAATAAAAAATCCCAGCACTGCTGTAGTATTTCCTAAATAAAAAAAATGCTTACCTGTTATCCATCCCAGCACCACTGAAGTCTTTCCTGGAATAAAATAGTGCTTAACTGCCACCAATCCGAAATCCCCTAGCACTGCTGAAAGTCCTACCAAAAATGAAGATTGTTTAGCTGCCATATGTCTAAAATTTTCTAGCACCGCTGATTATCCCTGCTGAAATGTAATTGCTATAGATAACGAATGTAACAGCTCCGGGGAAAATCCTCCTGAGAATAAAGACTTACTTACTACAGATCAAAACTTTTCCTGCACCGCTGAAGATCCGATTAAAAATAAAGTTTGCTTGCCTGTTATAAGTCAAAAGTCTCCTAGCACTGCTAAATTTGCACCTGAAATAAAAATGCTTTCTTGTTATCGATCAGAAATATAGTGCTACTAATGCGGAAGTTAATCCAATTCCAAACGATACTATTACTGAAGCAAGTACTAGCAATAAACCTCAGGATTATATTTCTAGTGAAAAAGGAGGCACAAAAAGAAATCTATCAAGGAAATGTAAAAAGAAATTAAATTTTAATGTTAACTTTATACCTTATCTTGATTTTATTGAAGAAGATGATGCTGATACATTATTATTCAATGAGGCATTTCCGTCAGAAGATTTAAGCTGTTCGTTCAGTGATAACGAGTCAACCGATGATTCGGCATCAAGCAGGACAAAATAATTAGGAACAAGAAAAAGCGAGGCAAGAAACTGAAAAAATAAAGACTAGGAAATGAACACAAAACAAACGAATGAGTTAGAAGAATATAAAACATAACTGGAATTACAATTAGAAGAAAATACCTTAACACCAAAAAAATCTATCAAAAAATAAAATTAAATTAAAAGAATTCACTTCACTTCAGTCAGACTTACACTACTGAAAAAGGAGATGAAGTTGCATCTAAATGTATGAAAACTAACCCCTGCAAAGAAGTTATTTGTAAACGAAACTGTGGCGATGTTCCAGATACAAGACGTCTGTTGACGTAGACAAAATATTAATGTAGTTAGTAAGTAAAGTAAGTAAGTATTCATGCTACGGACAAAACAAAAACAAAACTATGTTGAGCATGTTGAGATATGTTTTGACCATTACTGCCAATTTTAAGACAATCCAAATTTAAAGGGCAAAGACTTTTTGGGATTTGACGAGGTTTTAAGCAAGACTTTTAAAAAAAATCATTTTTTTTTAATTTCAAAGTTATTCATTGCAACATTTAAAGAGACGAACCCCGATTTTGTTTATAAAAAATTCTATGCTCTCAGATGCTGAAACTACTTCAGTGCCCTTGTGTAGTTTGAACAATAGTAAACCAAAGCTTAATTTGTATACAACTACCCCTATTTTGTTAAAGACATTGACTTGCTTGAGAATGTGCTGCAAAGGTTACAAAAATTCCAAGACAACATAAGAGAATGCAGTATGAGGAAAGGTTATAAAGTTTCTAAAAACTACCAGCCAAAGGATAGAAGAGTACGGGGAGATATGATAGAAATCTTCAAAATCCTTACTGGTCACTATGACCTACAGAGATTTAAAGGGATGTTGACCAACACAAAAAATCCGCATTTGAGAGGACACACTCACTAAAATAATTTCCCACAACAACCCACATAAGCATTTTTTGAGCAACAGAGTGGTTGATGCCTGGAATAAACTGCTCGAAGAAATTATAACAACACAAAGTGTCAACCAGTTTAAGAATAAACTAGACCTATATCACAACAAAATGAAATAAAAAACAAATAATTTTAAATTACATTGTATACAGGCAACTATCAGTTGTTCCAACTGCCTCCCTGAATTACCTATAATAATAATAACAACTAAACTCCCTATTTCAATCCAAAAGTATAACGACCTCAAGAAGTTAGTTGACAAACAAATCATTCCTAAATGTTACTCTCATGAATATTTGCAATTAAAAGACGAAAAAAGATATCAAAGATCTGGGTGAAATTGATGAAGAAGAGGAGGTATAGGTCTGATTGATGAAACTAATGAAGAAGAGAAAGTATAGCAGACAGATTAATGAAATTAATGAAAAAAGCAGACTTTTTTTTTGGCTTTACATTCTTTAAATTACAATTAAAGCATTAAGTAAAAGATACAGTATTTTATTTTTATAACATCTGTAATTCTAATTGTATTTAAAACATTTTAATTACAGTAACTAAATAAATTAAAGTCACAGCAAAATAATCATGTTTCGTGTAGTTCATATTTGAAATATAACATACATGACATACAACATATCCGTAGCATTTAAACTTGTATCTATTTTAATAACTCATACATTACACCTTACAGATACAGCATTTCCGCTGCTCGATATTGAAACATAAATTGCTGTAACTAGTAAAAAATCCATGAAGTAGTAATTTTAGGACATTTCAATCAACTGTATCAAATAACGTTTATTATAATAGAAATATGTTCCAAATTTCAACTTTCTTTCTTTATTAATTTACGAGTTATGATTTTTTGAAATAGTTTTTTGGCTCCGGTGTAAAATCGGTTTTTTGAGATACGACAAAATCGCTTTCTGCCGTCGATATACTGCTCCACTGCTTGGGAAACGTTCCATCATTGAAATTAAGTCATCGCAAAAATTTATACGTTTCGTAAAATATTTTTGTTTTATTTATATAATTTTTAACGCAAATTTTGTTTTTTTTTACGTTTCATCTCAATCACAGCGTGATGTGGTATTCAGAAACTTCAATAAATCCATAAAGTACACACCCGACCCGGGAATTAAACCCAAGACCTTCGGGCGGGCCGTTTTGCTACTCGGCCACCGAAGCGTTCACGAGACCTATACTATAATGTTAAAAAGTTATTTTCACAAGAAAATAAAAGTTGATTACAATATATTTCAGAATCTATAACGCGAACGATTTGGTGGGTCGTAAACTATTTTAACTGTGCTACCAAATATTCAGATTGCCCACTTTGTACCACCTAAAGGTCAGTCAGCGGGTAACTTCTTTGTTAACCTCTGGGAGAACGTATTTCGAGCGGAGGAAACAGACCCGTATTTACATTTTTTATATTTTTTGTTACCTACCTTTACAGCTTGCTTGATTATTTCAGCGTCTACCAACTATAACGAATAGACGTGTCATATTATTTTTCTTGCGGGAAAAGCTCGCTAGTACGATTTGAAGAATCAAATAAATAAATGAATGCTTTGTTTACTTTTTCTTTTTATCTATCATTGCATCACGCATTAACATTGTTGTTATGGTGACTTACTTAGATAAGATAGCCAGGTGGTCTTTAAACAAACCACCATCCAAACTGAGTATTCTAATTATACCATCCGCTAGGAATCGAACCTCTGAATCTGAAGCCAATAGACTAAGCAACAGAGGCAGTTTTAGCGTGTCTGTTTCAAAGCATTATACTACTACTATATCCACATTTACTACGAGTATATCTATATCTTCTATATCCTCAAACAATAAATTTTCTGTTCCCCTAAGGTAACTAGCCTTAATTTATTTCTCGCAAGTAATCACTCATTCAAGAAAGGGTAGCGAAGTTGAGCCCAGCGTGTCCCGGGGACCAGAAATCAGATGTTGTGTTTGATGACGGTTTCGACAGAGCGGCGTAACAAACTATTAACGGGAACTTCCATCAACAAGTTTCCACTCCCGCTCGGATATTATTTGGACAATTTGACGATTTTGCACCGCATTTAATGGCACATCGACCGACTGCGCAATTGGGCCACTTAGATTTTAATCAAGGTAAAGTTCTGGTTCGGCTGCTCACGGCGGTTCCGATTGTGCGACTCGATTTGCGATTGGATACACGATCCGATTCCGATCTCGATGAAATGTATTTATTTCGGTGGTTGTGGTTATGAATTGCTGTTGTATGTTTCTTATGGACGGATGTTGTCTAACTAATAGTGTTATATATAAATGTTTATATAATTTTTAACGCAAATTTTGTTGCGAACAAATTACAAAATTACAAATGTTGAAAAAATTTCCACGAGCAGGGTTTGAACCTGCACCCTTCTGACATACCGGGTCAGGTGCTCTTCCAATTGAGCTATCGTGGTTCTAACCAGCCCGCCGAAATTATTCAACACTATTTACTTTTTACTTTGAAAGCCAAAGGCGCCCATTCAATGTTAACAACTACCGTCATTAACATCCGATCATAATATTTTTACAAATACTAAAGATCAGTTAAGAAGTAGGCAAGCTATTTATAAATGTTTATATAATTTAACGCAAATTTTGTTGCGAACAAATTACAAAAACACAAATGTTGAAAAAATTTCCACGAGCAGGGTTTGAACCTGCACCCTTCTGACATACCGGGTCTGGTGCTCTTCCAATTGAGCTATCGTGGTTCTAACCAGCCCGCCGAAATTATTCAACACTATTTACTTTTTACTTTGAAAGCCAAAAAATTTCCACGAGCAGGGTTTGAACCTGTCAGAAGGGTGCAGGTTCAAACCCTGCTCGTGGAAAAAAAATTTTCAACATTTGTGTTTTTGTAATTTGTTCGCAACAAAATTTGCGTTAAATTGTATAAACATTTATAAATAGCTTGCCTACTTCTTAACTGATCTTTAGTATTTGTAAAAATATTATGATCGGATGTTAATGACGGTAGTTGTTAACATTGAATGGGCGCCTTTGGCTTTCAAAGTTTGGCTTTTAAACCACGATAGCTCAATTGGAAGAGTACCTGACCCGGTATGTCAGAAGGGTGCAGGTTCAAACCCTGCTCGTGGAAATTTTTTCAACATTTGTGTTTTAGTGTTATATATGCTATTGTTTGTCTGTTGGTTTATTTATTCTTCCTTCTCGTAAAAATGGCCAATAGATTCACATAAACCGGTAACCAAAATTGTTTTTTACTAGAGATATGAGGTCGACACTGTGGATGTGCGGTGGAGCTGTCATAAGCTACTTTCAACCCTGTAGGAATATCTCTTTCTGTAGGAAAAAAATCAAAACGGTTTTCTACAAAGTTAAAATAAAAAAAAGCAACAAAGGCATACAATTTCAATCCAGGCGCTGTTGTTTTTCCAACTGAACTACCCAGAGAAACAAGGGTTAACTAGTTAAACGCTGGCTAGCAACGCTGCTGCAGCAATACGTATTGATTAAGCACTTGAAACATCGAGAGTAAAATAAACAAAAGAATTAATAAAAAGGAAAAGAGTTTTCAAGAAGAAATAAGGTACCCGTTAAAGGGCTAAAGGTGTTCTGCGCAAAAGCCACTTAATCAACTCTCAAGTGAAAAACATCTTGACATTTACAAAAAATAATTGGAAAAAGGTCAAATCAAAGGTCAACAATCAACTTGTTATTCAATCTCTGATGACAAATAATTCCTTCGGGGTTGCTTTTAAATTGAGTGTTATATTAAACATTGCTATAGGTTAGCGTTCATGACATCTCTAGTCCGGAACCATACAGTAGGTGGCTATGACAGACAACTTCATAATACAAAAGCGTTTTTTTTTTATTCTTTTACGAGCACTTGTCCTTAACCTTACCCGATCTTAAGAGATGATAAGACTGAAGGTGGAAGTGTTGCACACGGACTCCTCAACCACTGAGGACCTAGCTATAATTATATCTTATTTTTGGTAACATTGATATCATAGCGTCATAAAAAAAAAACTTAAAAAACTTTCCTATACTCACACCAATTATCTAGCCCAAGAGAAGCTTCGTTATGAAACTTATTAAATGGTTACTAGACAACGGATAAACATACTTAAAATACTTAAATACATACTTATTATACATAACACCCAGACCCGAGACAATTTAGAAAAACAATAATTTCTAAAAATGACCCGGCTGGGGATCGAACCCGGGACCTCAGAGATGGCGACGCCATGAAAACCGGTGTACAAACCACTCGACCAAGGAGGTCGTCAATACTATTCATTATGCAGATAAGATAGTGGCTAGCTAGACAGGACTTAAAACAAGTCCTATCAACCAAGCTGAGTACCAACATGTAAAGCCCGATAAAAATCGAACGCGCCCTCTAGGTCTTAGACCTGTAGTAACCCCTAGTCCACAAAGGAGGTTCAAATTGTGATTAATATTACACTTGATTTGAAAGCACCCTATTCTTCTGTGCGGAATCACTTCCTTAACACCGAATTTATAGCGCAGTACGTTTAAACTTCATTTAATAAAGCAGTTGTCTGCTATTTCGTTTGCGGAATTCAGATTGAGTCCGGAATTTGACGACCCAAATGGGTCTAGTGGTGGAAATACCACAGCGGCTGGCACGTTTTCCATTTTACCACACTACGACAAATGCCTTGGTGTTCGCATCTCACTCTTAGGTCATGTGTGTATGTATATTATTTATATAGGCAGACTTAATGGCGAATACTTACTTTTACTATAAAACAAATAGAACCTGAATCACAAAATAACAGCTAATAGTACTACCCTGAATGTAATTAAAAAAGAATAAACATTTCTTTAAAATATTATTTATCGCTTGTGTTGTAATATTCAATTGCTTTTTATATGTTTATGCAATTATTAGTATGTATATGTATTATAAATATTTAAGTAGGTTTGTTTTATTTAGTCTTTGTTATGTTTCCATTTGAGGGCCTGCTGGAAGAAATTTTTATTTATATTTATTTATTTCTTCTACACACCTATAAATGTTTTTGTAACGCTTGTATGTTTTTACATAAAATCGTCTCAATAAATATTTTGTATGACAGCGGATATGAATTTAAAAGATTTTCGATATCTGAAATATAGTAGGTCCTCTCCACACAAAGTTTGACTTTGACGCAATTACTTTGGGTTTGGTACGAGATGCCATACATTGGGCGGCATTCTCGTTTGACATAGTTCGTGAACTCTGAACTACTTATCTAAATGATCACGGCATACAGGATGTCAGTTAATATTAAAATAAATTAAAATTAAAAATTTTAACGACTTTGGTATTTTTAAGGATATTTTTACCTTCACCATCTTCACTACTTCATTCATGATTTTATTTCGTTAATGACAGATTTTTTTTTAATATTTTAGTTCCTATCGAACGATGGCAAAAAATAGAGTTTGAAATGTTTGTGTTTTTTTAGATTTTCAGAAAAGGCAAACAAATTTCTGCTATATTTAAATTTTATTATTAAATGTTAAGTAAAGTAAATAAATAGATTTGATATTTTATTCAAATCACTATTCCACCAACAACCACCCTTACCGCCTTAAATAAACAAAGAATAAGGTCCGAATAGTTATTCCGTGTTTTGTTCCTGTCATGTAAACGTCATTGTAAATAGAGTAAAAGAGACAAAACACGGAATAACTATTTGGACCTTATTCTTTGTTTATTTGTATATGTTTACCGTCTACACCTTGTGCTTGTCAAGAAATTGGCTTACGACCCTAAGGTAGATTATCGCTTGGACGACACTATGTGATAAGGGTTAGTTTTGCTTGTCAAACAAAAACAATTACTCCGGATAAACGTATCACGTGAAACGCTTAGTTGTTTCTGTTTTGATTTTAGATTCACAAGCCGATTCTGTACAAACTACTTACGAGTACCTACTCGGGGTAAGCGTTATCATATTGTATTTTATTTTAAATTGCAAACACATGTTACTTATTTTCTTTTTTCTTCTAGACTTCTCCATTTGGCATTTCACTATACATGTTTATTTTTAAAACATTCTGAGACTTTCGGAAATTATCAAAAAAATGACTTTAAACTTGAGGAACAACAAACGTTAACTATTATTTATTATTATTTATTTATTTACTTGATTAGCACGGTTACATACACCAATTACAGTAATCAAGAAACATATTAATACAGTTAGTTAATTAAAAGAGAATAATCACAAATACAAAATAAAATTAAAAGTATGAAAAACAATTAAAAAATAACAATAAAAAAAAAATAAAAAAAATAATAATAATAATAATTACAACGTGCCAACAAAAGTGTAAACAATAAAAATAATAATAACATGCAAAGTAATCAACTGCGTTCACAAAGGCAAGAGACATACCTAGATGTGACCACCTTCCATTCATCTGCGAAAACTAATTTATAATTTGTCAATAATATTTTCCAAAAGTCGTAGGTAAGTACATCAACTGTGATTTAGGATGGTGTCTAGAATACGTGTTTATGAGTTTATTATTGTTTTACAAATAGTTTTGATAAAACGCCTAGACAAACCGTTTAGATTTAAAGGCGAAGATAACAAAAGTTTAATATATTTGTATTTATTTATTCGATATTTTTTTAACTAGTTGAAAAAGTGACTGACTGGAGAATGATTAACATCACACAGGCGCTGGACCGTTAGTGACGTAGACAAGAGATAAGAATAAGATTTTCCTAATGTCCTCGGGACCACGGGATGCGAGTGTTCAAGCGGACGAAGTCAAGTAATGTATAAAACTAATTGTCATTGAATAAGATTTTTTGACTTATTAAACTTAATGCCATTTATAAAACGAAAAGATAAAAGTCACAGGGGTGTAGTATGTGTACGGTATATTAAGATGCGTTATTTATTTACGTAGTATTTGCTTTTGTATAGCATCACATCTGGGCGTTTACGAGGATCTAATCGAAATTAGACACTTTTTACGCGTTTCGTAATTTTGCAAATATATTTGAATTTGAATTCAACTATCAAAAATGGAGATCAAGACAAAAAATTCAAAGTAGATTGACAGGTACCTACTTACGTAATAATTTCATTTAATACGGAAGAAGATTAGCTGCAGTCACGCAAATTGGCATACACAGCCACTTTGCGTGGCTGATATCTTTATGTATACTCGGTTCGGTTGGTGGTAGGACTTGGCCTATGACTATGATTGGCCTTATTATCACTGAACATCAGGTGGGATGAGCACTGTTTACCCGTAAGATATAAAAAAACCACAATTAATCAACTTGATTAATCAGTTGATTAATTGTGGTTTTTCGAACCGAGTATACATACGTACCCCCCACCGGGAATCGAACCCGGGACCTCTGGGTGTGAGACCTGTGGTGTTAACCACTACACCACAGAGGCGGTTAAAATTAGTAATTGAAACCACCACCAATCAGGTCGTCGCTGAAGTACAGAAATGCATTACTTTGCTGCATGGCGGCAAAAATAGGTTAATTAAGCACTAGCAGTCACCATGTGTCACGTCTCGACTCTCCACCATACATAAATATGAAAAAGTTAATGATAGGGATTTTTTTAAAGTCAGCACGGCAAATGACTTCACCTGATGATAAATGAAAATGGAGTCCAGGCGCGAAGTCACCCTCGACCTGCCAGCAGACTCTTTTGAAGGACCCCATAACATAGGAAGGAGGAAAAATGAAATTATATTATGAAGCTCGTAAATCAATAAAAATATATGTCTTAGCTAGATATTAATTTGTAAACTTACAGCAGGATGTAGCTTATTATCATAAGAATGATAATATTTTTATATTATCATTCTTAAGATTCTTAAGATATTATTATACTTTAGCTACAAGCTACAATGTTCAGTCTGTAGGTACTTGAATATCGTCTGTGCCAGAAACTTCCTTTGATATTCTAAGCCGATACTTGAGTTGTATTTATTTTCACTTCAATCAACTCATCGTGCCATCATCTTATATCTCAGAGATATTCGTAATAAGTACCTACTTACCTACTTATCTTCCTCTTTTACTTTAATACATTAAATACAATGAAATATATCTAATAATTACATAACAATACTTACTTTATTAAAAAGAGGAAATCTGAAAAACGTTTAATTAGTTTGCATTATTTACCATTTTTAATAAGAATCCTTACAAAGAACACTATTTTTATTGTGACGCCAAATATCAATCTGTCTAAATCTATTAAGACAGTTTTAATTTTATAATACTAGTAATTTAACTACTTTACTATCGTAACATTGTCTTCAAATTTTTTTTTTAATATTTCTTTTGGCAACAAACAGTCATGTATAATAACAGCAAAATTTAACAAACATTTGTGATTAAAAAGAAAACCTACACCTACCTACAGTGCCTAAGAAGTTTTCTAAATTGATTATGAAAATAATAATAACTGTATCATAATAGTAATTAGCTAAATTTAAATAATTTTGCACACCACGTTGTGGCACATTTGTATTGACACTGCAGAATAAAATATTTCTACCGTTTAAAGTTAGCATAAATATTTTTTTTCGCAGGATAGGTACACAACCTTTTCGATCTAAAAAAGTATCAAACGGAACCGAACAATAAATCATCATAACTTAAAAATCCAGTTAAATAATTGAATGGAAACGCCATACATACGTTACTTTATCGAGCTTATGAAAATTCCTCCCTCGCACTTCAGCCATAAAAACGTGGGAAACTATGATTCATTCAGTACAAAACTGCGGATTTCAACATCGCCTGTTGAAAAATGGAACGTGATTAATGAAAGAGTTCTCATTGTTAAATAAATACAGTGTGCGGTTAGCTTGCGCGCTGTTGAAAATGAAACTCATTCTTTATTAATCAACGGCGGCATCGTGTATAATATTTACAATAATTGTCAGCTTGCTCCCTCGCTTTATTTGCATGAAAACTTTTTGGTTGTACCGCTGAGAGAACATAGCGCTTTGTGGGTGAAATCCGATGGGATAGTTCAATCAAAGATTGAATTTGGAGTAGGTAATTTGTTTTTTTTTTTTTTTGAAGAGTTGACAAATGTCTCGTCTCTACAGAGTCCAGACGCGAACAAAAATATAATAGTGGCGCAGGATTGTCATACCTTGCCGACCCGCAAATTGCTTCTTCACACCTCGTTTAAAATAATTATAGCGATGTTGAACATTTTTAAATAATTTATCAAGGTTAAATTGCTTATAATACAATAAGCTAACTGCCGTACTCAGAGACGTCAATTAAATTTTAATGACAATTAAATCTCTTGCTGTCACTTTCTTATGTGTAGTGCTAAATAGAGAAGGAAAGACATTTAATTGTCAAAAATTAATTGACGTCTCTGAGTACGGCAGTAAGTATTGGTTTAACAACTAGAACAAAACTGGAATTTTGAACTTTGTGTCTTTCTAATGATTCGCTTACACTTTTAAGCTTCCGCTTTCCATTTAAAACAAAGTTCTCAACGAGGTCTGACCAGCCGTGATCAAGGGCTGACTCGGTCCGCCCACCTGTGACCACAGCCGTGCAACTGGGTATAATAAAATAAAGATTCTCTACCAATAGTAGTGTTAGAGAAAGCAATTAGACATTAAGTCCGTCGTTTGTTCTGATTTGATATTATATAATAATGATTAAATAAATACCAAAAATCTCTTTATCAATTCTTTTAACTATATTGATAGTTTGCATGGGTATTTAAGAAAACTATGGTAATTTAGATAAATTCTCTAAATGATTGTCTTTTATTTTATCACAAGCCTACATTATTGTTTTTAAAGACTACTTAAGGGTGCGCCATCCGTAAGTGACAAGTGTCATATGTTTTATTTGAAATGTCGTCGTCCATATTTATTTGATGCCGCGCGGCCATACTAATTTTGTATGGGGAATTTAAGGTGCTTAATAAAAAATAATTATTTAAATAACCACTTGATGAATCGAAAATGTAGTATAGCAATTTGTAGTTTATCCATTGATGATTGTTTAGACAAAATCAGAGGTACAATAATTTAGATAAACTATAAGAAATCTACTAAACGCCGCCACTCGTTTTCATGATTTTTGCCCAACTTTAAATGATATTGTAGAAAAAACTATTGCGTGTTATGAATGTATGGTTCTAACAAATTGTATACACGTTCCCTATGATACTAAATATATATTTTGTTCATTTAATACGATAGTATTTTCAATTATATTTACTTAACCGTAACTGCATTTTTGGCATTTTTTGGTCGGCGCACCCTTAATTCGTGTATATGGTATTAATGATTAAGAAAATACTTATCACCGGTTACTTGTGAAATATATTTATTTTTATGCCTAGAATTTGACTCTATGTTCAACGGTTACGATAAGGAAAGACAACAAAAAGGCCTTATTATAGACAGTACATCTATTTTCTTAATGTCTCTTGGCAAACTTCGTGTTTCGGATGTCGTCGGATTTCTACCAGTTATAGAGCATATAAAGTTGCTACTACTCCTTTTACTTATTATTAATTTATTTTAAAATGAGGGGGCAAACGACTGTGTCATTCGTAATTGATTTACGATTAATAGATTTACAGCTCTTTAAAGTTCTCACGAAAAATCAAAACAAAACAACAATAAAGTACGATGTTCTGAATTTAAAATATTACACATAATAAAACTAGTGGGTCGCCCGCAAAACTTCGGGTTTATTCAACAGATTTTTTAGGAATTTCGAAACCTATGACAGGTTTATTTCTCTGCACATCTACGGCTGGAGCTCTTCAAAATGAGACGATAACCGATTTTTTATGTGCAGCTATCGTTCCATAATCACTGGGACAAAAATCGGCTTACGCTATTAATATATATATTATAATTAATGGACATGTAAATTAATATTATTTCATTCGGAATTGCGATGATTACCGAGAGACATTAAGAAAATATTCGTAAAAACACTGTAAATTAGAATATATAACAGCTGAATTTTGGTTAGAGGCTGTAGGAGGTTACTGAGAGAGCAAGTATAAATCATTCGATCACGTTATCGAAAATGAATATTTATATGGTAAAATTGCAACTTCCTTCATTTTTCATCAGGTTTGTCATCGCTGCTTCAATGCCATAAAAATTCTCGTTTTTGTTAACGTGATCGAATGGTCAATAAACCTCAGACGTTCAGCACTCTGTCAATTCACTTTTGACATTACTTTGAACGAAATTGTAAAACGTAAACGACTTGGCTGTAAATAATAATAGTAATAATAAAGTAAAGTTAAGTTTAAGGTAAGGTTAAGTAAAACACTACAATAAACATGGTAATAATCCCGTTAATAATATTTATTCTAATGTAAGTGACCATGATAGTTTAAAAAGTTATAAGGTTAAGTAAGTTAAGTTTTTTATAATATTTTATATTGTAAATATGTTTTATATAAAATATTGTAAAAAAAAATCGATATATATTTAATAAAGAGAAAAGTAATAATAATATGTTCAAGGTAAATCTGCTTAGAACACAAAATTATAATTTATTTTCTATAACTAATTCCGTGTTCGGCAGTAGTCACAAAACATATTACTTAGGTACCTTATATAAAAGAAGAAGAAACATAGACGACTTTTTTAATGATACATGAATATTTTTTATAGCATAAGTGTATGAATCCCTTTAATCTTTATTTGCATAAACGGCTTTCGTTCAATATATTTTTATTATATATCTGTCTTACATTTCCTTGTTAGTTAGTTGGAGTTAAATCATAAAAACCGTCTTAAAGTTTAGTTAATTTTTATTGCTGTTGTTTGTTCTATATTTATTTAGTAATGACGCTAAGCTAAGTTCTCAAACTAATTTAATGGGCTAGTTTTCGCCATCGCTTTTTCAAGGATATGAAACATATAAATAAATCTTATCAAACAAAAAATACTTTTGAAATGAGATTACTACGAGTTTAACATAGGTTGTTTTTAAATATCCAACCGAAAAAGTACAAAACACAGACTTTTAAACAAAACTCATTAGCGGCTCTAGGAGTAAGTATTTTTTAACGTTAAATTTTGGGTAAATGTTTGTGGCTTACTAATGTTAAGTTTATTAAAGATATCGCTTAAAAATAAGAAATAATAATTATATCACTTACAAAAATTTCGAAAAAAAATTGTTTGTACTTATTGTCTTCAACTTAAATATGAATTACTATTTATTTATTATTAACTATGTTTTTATTTATTTTAAATCATACCAATCTTCAGCAAAATCGTGCCCTTACCTTGTGATCCAAAACACTTTCATTAAGCCTTAACATCATTCCCAACGAGTTAAGTCAGTAATTACCACAAACCAATTTCACTTTAAACTTAATGAAACACAGCACAATCAACAAAAAGTGAATGTTCAATTTTTTCTCCAAATTTTTGTTCTTAATATAAGTTTTTTTAAGCACCAGGTTGTTGCTACATTGTAGAGTGTATACGATGTTTGGTATGTGTCGTGACGAGGCACGTCAGGCCCGCGACCGTCGTTTTCAAAGACTGAGTTCCCGCCCGCCCAAAGGAACCGAGGGGTGGCGATGACGCCCGACCTTAACCGAGCGGGCCCGATTCATGAAACCCACTCGATGAAGTGGTAAGTTTTTACGAGTGCCCGACCGGCGAGTGTGGTTGGAACAAATATAAAAGGATTGTATGACAGTCGTTCCTGATTATCTTCTTGTTACTTTGTTTCAGCTGCCGAATGGAATAGACGTATGACAATGGACGAACTTGATTATATTAGGGGGAGGTGGGCAGCAGGTGCTAATAAATCTGGCTTATATACAGGCCGTGTCAAGCTGTTGCTGAGATTTTTCTCGAAAGTGAAATATTTACATGTGAGTAATTATTAACGGTACTGTACTATGTTTACTTATCTAATAGTATTGTGTCACGGTAAAGATATAACTATAACGTGATTGTGTTTATTTAAATATCAGATACTCGATGGCAATAAACAACGTGATGACCATTCCGTTAATAATTGCTCTAGTTAATATTTATTTTTTCTTAAAACGTTGCATTTCCGCTGCTACTTTTGATTAAAGGACTCTAAAGAGCAGACAGCCAGCAGGAAGTTTAAATTAACAGTAAAAAACCTTTATAAAAAAGATTTTTTTAATTAATTAAATGCGTTAAAAAAAACTTATACTTTAAAACTTTTACTATCAACTTATAACGTCATTACACAATTTATATGATATAAAAGCTTGTCGCGAGATTTAAGTAACATTGCAAGTTAAATAAAAGCTTGTATTAAAAAGGTAAGTAAACCTTTTTTTTTTTAAACATCACATTCTATATTTGAACATTCAGCATTCTCAGCCTATTAACTTCCTGCTGCTGGGTTAACACCATTTCACATGAACAATAGTGCGTTGGAAGATCTCGACATATCCTACCATGCTAGCTCAATAAGAGTTGGTGGGTTTTAACGAATCATCGTCATCATCACCTGGATTTGGATTGATAGGGAGAACGGGCCATAAACCACCACGCGGGCCCAATGCGGATTGGTGGTTGTTAACCACTGCGAATGCAACCGGGACCAACGGCTTTACGTTTATTCCGAAGCACGGAAAAGCTCAAGATGGTAAATTTGATCACTTTAGCAATGCAGTTAACCACCGCAACGAGCTCCTCAATGTGTGTAACGAATGCCATCTTACAACAAGAAGTGGGACCAGCGGCTTAAAGTACAGTTAAATAAATAAATAATAAATAAATTTCCCTACAGTCACACCAATTATCTAGCCCAAGAGAAGCTTCGTTATGAAACTCGTTATCATCATCATCATCATCATCTCAGCCAAAAGACGTCCACTGCTGGACAAAGACCTCCCCCAAGGATATGAGGGGTATTTGCCGTAATCGCCACGCTTGGCAGGTGGGTTGGCGATCGCAGTAGGTTGAGGGTAACCTCAGAGAGAAAACTTAACTCGTTATATGGTTTAGTAACCATACCATGTCTAGTGACAACGGATAAACATACTTAAAATATTTAAATACATACTTATTATACTTAGAAAACACCCAGACCCGAGACAATTTAGAAAAACAATAATTTCTAAATTTATTCGACCGGGGATCGAACCCGGGACCTCAGAGATGGCGACAACATGAAAACCAGTGTACAAACCACTCGACCAAGGAAGTCGTCAATCGTTCGAAGCAAAACCAATAAATAATACACAAAAAGTCACAAAAAATAAATGTATTATTTATTATCCACTACAAATATTATTAATGCTAAAACTTATTTACTAGTATCGGTAATGTCCGCATTTGTACGAAGAACAAAACGGTACGCGAGAGACAAAGTTGATGCCGTCGAACAAATCGGAACAAATCCTCTGAAGACACACAAAGCGAATCCAATTGTTATCACTTATCTGGCGAGTTTGCTTACCAAAGCAAACACGTACTTGCATATTGCAAAGCGGGTAAATGCAATAAAATCCCGATTGAAAACTTTTATGTGGCTGTAAAAGCTTTCTTTCGTTTCTGTATTCTGTTATTTACTTAAAATATACGTAAATAGCCTATACACTGTGCCACTGCTGAGCAAAGGAATCATTCATCATTGAAATCAAGTCATCGCTATAATTAATAGGTATTGGGAATCACCACGCTAGCCAAATGCAGGTTGGTGATCACAAACCCGGGCTATTCATAATCCGAAACACGCTTTGCCCAATTTGGGACTTGAACGCAGGAGTTTCTAAATTTCATAAATAAAAAAATAAACTTTCCTACACTCACACCAATTATCTAGCCCAAGAGAAGCTTCTATGAAACTCGTTAAATGGTTACTAGACAACGTTAATAATACTTATTATACATAGAAAACACCTGGGTGGGTCTGGACCGGAGACAATTTAGAAAAACAATAATTTCTAAATTGACCAGACCGGGGATCGAACCCGGGACCTCAGAGATGGCGACACCATGAAAACCTGTGTACAAACCACTCGACCAAGGAGGTCGCCAAAACATAACCTCCGTATAAAAGAATAAGAACCATAAAACATTTTTCTTACATTTTGAGCCGAGCGTAAACCCATTCACCGAGGTGATTAAAAATATTTTGTAAGAATATTCTTGATTCACATTTTCAAAAATAAATGCGCCACATTTAAATATGTGCGAATGTTGGGAAAGTGTGGTTTTAATTTTAAGCTAGTTGACCGGATACGAATAGTTCTGCCCAACTTCTAGTGGTTAAAACAAAGTTTCAGTAACCCGTTCTAGACAACGATCAGAACCATGTTTAATGAACATCAGAAATTGTTATTTACTTTTACTGATGACAGATTACATAAATTGTACAAGTTTCAATTTACAATCTTGTCATATTGTAACATTTACCTACATAATTGACAGAAAAACTTATCTAAACTAAACAAAAAGTTGTTGATTCAGTTCAACACACGGTTGCCTGGAAGAAATTACTGTTTAGCAGTAAGGCCACCATTTGTAACATTTCTTGTATAAATTGTTCTCTTTACTTATGTTTTATAAAAGAAAGAGGCAAACGAGCAGGCGGGTCACCTGATGGAGAGAAATCACCGCCGCCCATGGACACCCGCAAAACCAGAAGAATCGCAGACGCGCTGCCGGAAGGATTGCCTTTAAGGAAGGAATAGGCTCGTTTCTTGAAGATCCCAAGGTCGTAACGGTCCGGAAATACCGCCACCGAGAGCTAGTTCCACAACACTGTAGTTCGAGGCAAGAAATTTCGTGAAAAACGCACAGTAGTAGACCACCATCTATCAAGGTGATGTGGATGGAATGACAGTCGATTGCGTGTAGTGCGGTGATGAAAATCAGCGGCAGGGATCAAGCCGAACAATTCCTCAGAACACTCCCCATGATATATGCGGTACAATATACAGAGAGACGCAACGTCTCTCCGGAGAGCCAGTGCATCGAGCTGACCTGAAATAACCATGTCGTCGACAATTCGAGCAGCTCTCCGTTGAATGGCGGTCAAATGGAAGGAGTTGGTACTGGGGTGCTCCAGCCCAAAGATGGGAGCAGTATTCCATATGCAGCCTGACCTGTGCTTTGTACAGTTGTAAGCGGTGGGCCGGCAAAAAATACTGACCCGCTCTGTTAAGCATACACAGCTTTTTCAAAGCTAATTTAGCTTTACCTTCCAAATGACCCCGAAACTGAACGTCACTCGAAATATCGACACCAAGGATCTCAATAGTCGAGTTGGTATCACGGAGAGGTCCCTCAAAGTTCAGAGGTACGACGAAGGGATGTATTTTTCGCGATAATTGTGCAAACTTGTGTTTTGGGGGGGTTAAAGTGAACTAGATTACGTCGGCCCCAATTCGAGACATGACATAACATGTTCTTGGTGTCAGTCACGAGTTTATTCCGGCTCTCGATGACGCTTCCAGAGAAATATTAGCTCGTCCGGTGTAGAGCGTATCCCCAGTACTGTCGTCCGCATAGCAATTAATACTGTTGTTATGCAACATGTAATTGATGTGCAAAAGAAACAGAGTAGGGGATAACACACACCCCTGCGGGACTCCAGCACTCACGGGCTTCATGTCAGAATACGAACCGTCGACTACGACTCTGATGCTACGCCCAGAATAAAAGCTGGCGACCCACACAATTTCTCAGGAAGCCCGTATGATGGAAGTTTAGAGAGAAGATGCCATACCCTGTCAAAGGCTTTCAATACGTCCAAGCTAACTGCCAGTGCCTCCCTTTTACTCTCGACTGCCTCCGCCCATCGGTGAGTAAGACACTAAAAGATCACCAGCCGAACGACCGCAACGAAAACCATACTGGCGATCACTTAGTAGCTGATTCTCTTCTAGGTACCTTAAAAGCTGGCAGTTTGTAATTGACCCCATTACTTTGGAGAGCAAAGAGCAAAAAGCTATTGGCCTGTAGTTGGACGGATTTGAGCGATGGACAAGGGCTGTCTTCCAAGAACTCGGGATAACGCCAGTCAACTCAACTTTATGTTTTACTATGGTGTACAATAAAGAATATTTCATACATACGTTCATTCAACACTATTCTTTTATGGCATTCTGACATAGAGAGTAAATCTACAAAAACAGAACTGTTAATTTTTCAAAATTATCTTTTTGGGTAACAAATCGCAATGAGAGAACATAATTTTTTGTACTTTTAACTTGTATCCATAGTGCATGTTACAAACGCATTTTATTGGTTTATAGTCTGATCCAACTATTTTAAGTAACGTTAGTTAAGTTATTCAATATTATTGTACTTACTGACTGTAATCTGATTATGTGTTGTAATAAATAACTAAAATAAAATAAATAAAAGATACTGAGTGCGTTTTCCATATTCTTAATATTTTTACAAATAATCACGCCTATTCTACATGGTCCTACAAGCACATTATGTAGATATTCAATGAGAATAAGGAAATGGGGAGGCAATACAACATGCTTTGTATTTGAAGGGAAGGTCAGACGGTTTAAAATCCTACCCACCGCCCTGAGAGGCTCGTGGTCCACAAAGGGTGAAAGCTTACGTAATTAAGTTACGTATTGTTGTTTCATAATACCTTTGGTTTCTGATGAAAAATTACATGAAATGAATAAACTCGAGCGATCTCAATGGCTCTGTGTTACTGAAGTTTTTTTAATTATACTATTTGTAACTTGGTAGTAACAAGGCCTTTCCCGCCTTTGTCTACATAAAAACCCTAAAAACCCATATCTTTTAAGAAATCCATAAGAATAAGAAGGAACTTACTTATACATGAAATATTTCAATCTTGTAGCATTTCTGTGATTTTGTTATTACCTAGTTATTCAGTCAGCTCCCTAGTGTGAAGAGTTTTGCTAGATAGATTGACAGTCAAAAGTTCTCTTTCGGCTAAAATTTACTGAAAATAAACGCGAGATAATACAAACATTTCTCAAGTTCCACTTCCTTTTAAAATGCACACAGAGCGTGACAAGATGTGGTAGCGTTTACATTTTTTATTATCCTTATTGCGAACTTTTGTTTTAAATTAAGGTTTCTAAGTGGTTTCTAAGTATAAGTAAGATAATTATTAAACCTTCGTGTGCAAAAAGAAAAATATAATCATCTTAAAAATCACTCTGAACTTAAATACGACAGAAAAATGCCACAATTAATTTGCAGAGCAATATATTTAGCTACAGTTAAATCGACCCTTTTAGAAAGAGATTTATGTGAATTTCACTATGCTAAGCCGCCAGTTATCACAGACAACCAAAGGTTTCGAAATGCATACAGAGCGTGAACAAACGCCCACGGATGAGTCTCAACTTTTCCCTTTCAATATCAGTTGCTCCACTCGCCGCAAAACACACACTTGAATATAGCAGGGAAAGCAGCAATAAAATCGGGATCAACTGTTATGAGTCCTCTTGTAAAACTGTAACAAAGGCATCATATTCCCCGCGCTTTGTCATCTGAGCATCGAAAAACTACAGTTCCTATTGAGTGGGACAGTATATATTTTTTTTATTATTTTCTATATTCAGCTCTTTTATTGGAACTGTATTGAAAGGGTTTGCCGATATTGTGAACGTTGTAGCCATTTTGATTGATAGAAGTTGAACAAGTACTCTCGGCAAAATGTTCGGCGTAACACAATATATTATGGAGTTTTATTAAATATATTTCGTTTTGGACGTTACACGTGTAATGCATCAACATGTACCGCAGAATTACTTGACAACAATATGTGAATTAACTCTTATCCTGTCCCGTGATTGACATGTACGTAATACTTAACACTAGATTTTGAATTGCCATAATTCTTGGACATCGAACCGATTAATAAAAGTCAATCAGGTCATGAAACAGAAATATTTTCACAGGGATATCCGGGAATAATAAGCAGCGTAGTAGCATCATAGTGCTCGACACTTTAGGCCCAGTGTGACATAGATTTTCATTTAAATTTTATGGGATGACTGCTAGCAAGCAGGTGATCTATATTCAATTGTTACTAAAGACTAAAATCAGTTGCTGTCCTCTATTTTTAATGATTAAAGGAAGAAAGTGTCGATTACTGGTTCCTGTCGAACCCTGGTCATCATCATCATCATCATCAGCCTATCTTAGTCCACTGCTGGACATAGGCCTCCCCTAATGAGCGCCATAGCGCCCTGTCCTCAGCTAGACGCATCCAGCATCTGCCTGCAGTCTTTCGCAGGTCATCATTTCGAACCCTGGTGCCATTACCTTAATTGTTTATTTAACGATTGCCTAATTCTAATCTATGTACCACTAAGTTTGCAAATAAACGTTTGATTTTGAGTAATATTTTAAATTGTAAACGTACCCGTTATCTTTACCTTAAGATAACCTCACCGTGGAAACTGTTTCACCAACTTAAATAAAATAGTGGGGAATCCAACGCTGGCCAAAACTTTAAGATTGTTATCAAGTTAAAGTTAAGCTAATACAGAAAGCTCTGCCTCCACAGAAAATGCTTAATCGTTAAATAACAGAACGCGTGATTCCTCCGTTTGATACGATACACCTCGTCTCTTCAAAACATTAAGCTCGGTGTCTTAGCGAGATCTTAACTTAGCTAACAGTGTTACTAAAGTTGCTTTCAAGTCAGCCAAATTAAATAGGTACTTACTCCTATCTAATTTTAAGAGAAGCTAAGTATTTTAACTCTTTATGAGTTTAGTATTTCACGATGGTAAATTGAATTGGCGCAAATTTCATAATGGCATTCGTGATGAATTCAAAAATGTAGAAATATATATTTTTATAGTAAATAAATTAAAATAGAAATAGAAATAATCTTTATTTGGTACAATCACACATACAAATTCAAAAGACAGAAACATCACTTTAACTTTTCTTTTTTTTTTCTTTTTTTTATAACTGCATATTGTCGTTTTACGGTGCAATTCTTAGTTAAATCTTTTTTGATAAAATACACAAAGCAATGCCGTACAATAAAATAAATAAATAAATAAATGTTTCCCACACTCACACCAATTATCTAGCCCAAGAGATGCTTCGTTATGAAACTCGTTATATGGTTACTAGACAACGGATAAACATACTTAAAATACTTAAATACATACTTATTATACATAGAGAACACCCAAACCCGAGACAATTTAGAAAAACAATAATTTCTAAATTGACCCGACCGGGGATCGAACCCGGGACCTCAGAGATGGCGACTCCATGAAAACCAATATAATATAATATCAATTACTAATAAAATTTTAATAATTAAAATGAAAATTTAACGAAGTGTTATTATTATCTTTACTTCGTTAAATACTTGCAGTGTAATTCTTAAATCTATATAGATTTACCACTTATTATGCTGAAGCATAATTGTACTCAGTTTTTTAATATTGATAGAGACAACTTCAGTATGAAGATGGCTATAGATAAATAATAAATGATGATGATAGAGACAAAGAAATGTTTCAAGCATTACTGTTTTAAAACAAAAATATTGGAGTATTTACCTCTCAGCGTCTTTCGTAGCTTCTGGGTATTGTAATATTGCATAGTTAACGGTTAAGGTAAGTCTTTTCAAAAATTATGAAAAAATGCAGACGGCTACTGATCATAACAGCATTTGTGATGTTAGAAAAAAAAAATTTGGCAACAGCGACAAACACTTCCAAAACATTAAATGTAACGAAATCACGTAGTTCTTCAAAACCTGAACTCTTTATCTATTTCATATAAATATATTTTTTTATAACCTTTTTAATTTATTTTCATAAACATAACAGAAAAGTGTCTCTCACCAATAAATTAAATCGATGACACATCCATTACATTTTAATAGTTAAAAAACAAAAGAGAGATAGATAAAATCTAAGCTCTATAGCTAAAAAACTCGCGTTTACGATTCCGCCTGTATTTAATTCAATTAATCAAATACTTTAAGTAGCTTAAGTCTAGAAAAGTATATAGCCTATAACTATCCCACTGCTGGCAAAGGCATAATTAAAATCAAATCATCACTACAAAATAATCATCATTCAAATACTTCCTCAAAAATATATTGTAAGTTCCACAAACGCCGAACACATTACTGACTCGAATGATTGGGTACCCACATGTTACCGGTATAACGAATACGGAAGTTGATTTATCATTTCGCATCTGACGTTTCCAATTTGGCTAGCGCGGCCGGCCCTCCGTGCGAAATTACTTAGTCTCAACACAACCACGTCCACGTATGCACAAAGTAAGGAAACTGCAGAAGGCAATCTTCATACGGACGCGCTTAAGCAATGCACGCATAGACAACCTCTCACGGACATGGGGTGTAACCACGAGCTCTTAAAGCAGTATTATTACAGTTGTGAAAACGAGACGCGTGTAACGGCGAATATACTCGCGTCTCTTTTCCACAACTGCAATAATACAGCTATAAGAGCTCATAGTCAGGGGAATGGAATCTCGCAACAGTTGCGCTCGGACTGTCCCGCACATAATAAGAAGACCCACAGATAGTGATGTAACGACTACCAACCCGGTTCAAACCGGTTTGGACCACAAACCGTGCAAGTCGGTTTGAACCTATGTCAAACCGATCTGAACGACTTGACTGAGCGAGCGGTTGTTGATCGCTGGCTCTCCTCCACTCACTCACGGGGCAGCGCAGGAGTGGCGGGCTTTGAGTTAAATTGATTTTATTTTCATATTGTTGCTTAAATATACATAATATAGTAACTTTGGTTAAACTAAACAAAAAATATAAAGATACTATATGGTACAGTTAAGTAAGTGAGTTAGTAATAAAAAGATAATTTAAATTTAATTACAGTAAACTTAGAAGTGTTACAACAAAAGGTTGTCTATTTTATTTCTCAGTAAGTTTCAGTTTAAGTTTTAGTACAATACAAATTATGTACAAATTATTTCATGTTTCTTGATCTCAATAAAACCGCCGACAACTATTACATATTCAAAGACAATTGGTTTGGTATATTTTCCTTTGTCTGAATTGGTGTATAGCTTGAATAAAATGATATTTAGTTTATTATTATGACGTATGTTTGATATTATATTCGAAGCAGGATATTGTAAAATATCGTGAAAATACCAGCCGAAATTACTAGATAAAAGGCCAATGAATAACTTTTATTTTTGGATTTAAAATCCTTATACATTTCGAATAAAACTCATTTACAAACACCGTTTTTTTTAAACCCTCGCCTTAATACGCGCTCGAGCAACGCAAACATAGATTTTCACACGGACACGAATCACGGAACAGCTTGAAACAGCCTGGAGCTGCTGTTCGCTCGAACGGTTGGCTTCCAAAGGAGCTTCATTCCACGTACCATCAAACTGTGGAATGAGCTGCCATCCAAGGTTTTCCCATTAAGCTACGTCATGGGCTCTTTTAAAAGGGCTGTAAAGAGGTTTTCAGTTCGGCAACATAAAAGCAACATCTCTGATGTTGCTGATGTCCATGGGCGGCGGTGACCGCTCACCGTCAGGCGGCCCGCCTGCTCGTTTGCAGACTATAAATTTTAAAAAAACAGTTAGAGCGCAGCTATTGCAAGATTCCGTGTCCGTGAGTGGTTGTCTATGAGAGCGTTTTTTTTTTTGAGAGAGTTTTCTGATTGCCGCTGGCCATTTTCAGCGTCACATGACTTTTTTGGGGGCGGCAAAAAACTTAAAAGGTTTCCTCGCAAGCCGTGTGGAACGAAACGCCTGCCGTCAGAGGTTTTCTATAGGGAATGGCATCACTCACTAGTGAGTGCGTGTCCTCGTTCTCTGAGGAGTTCGGATCGGATAGGGAGCGGAACAACCCGTAGGCGCCTCTACGACCTCGGCTGTCTGTACTTGGTATAGAGCGCGTGTGAACCGGGTCTACTTGTACCCGGATCTTCGAGTACGGGGTCTTGGGCCTTAGCGAGTGTGCATGTTTAGTGTGTAGTGGCATTTAGAGGATCGGATGGGATGTGAATGTGAGCGATGCTCGAGTGCGTTTGTATGAAGCTTATTTTTTGTATTTATATTGTTATTTATTTATTTATTAGGTACACAAAACAGATAGAAATTAAAAAATAACAAAAAAAGCATGATAAATTATATAGGAGCTAAATTCCTATGTAAAACATGTTTACACAACAGGATTAATAATAAGCGTCCATGTTAAAGTTTACCTAATCTACAACTATATCCAATTAAAAACTAAGTTAAAAAATATTTATTATATAACAAATTGAAAACTTATCTAGGTTAATGTTGACAGCTTTATGAAGTTTTCTTAATAAGTGGGAGATGTCGAGCCTAGAATTTCCCGGACGATTGATTTCGATGTTGTTATTAAGTGCAACCAGTTTATTGTATAGACGGCACATTCTAACAATGGGATTGTGCCTGCCTTATTGTTTGGTTCCGACCTGTTCCGAGATCCGTGCTTGAAACCGGTTAAAAATTAACCGGTTCCATTAAGAAAACCTGTACTATCGTAAAGTACCGTTCCGGTACCGAACCAAATAGGAGCGATATTTCGAACCTAAATAAACCGGTTTATTCGTAGCTATCGCTGGGACAGTGAGATGTGATGTTGAGCGCAGTCTCATTTTGATAGTTGCGCGCATCCTATAACATGGGTCGAAAACGTAAATCAAGTATTTATCATTACTTTGAAAATAATTTTAATCGGTTAATAATTTTTTTTAAACATTTTTTTTGTAAACCGGTTCAATGGAACGTAACCTTTATAATAAAGTTCCATGCATAGTTTAGTCAAACAGCGCTTCAAAAAATTAACCTGTTTCCAAACCCTGGTTCGTGCAAGGTGTCTATGTAGTTTACTCGAATGCGTTTGTATGAAGATTACCTTCTGGGTCTCCTATTTTGTAATGTATGTATGGCTCGTGAAATGATAGACGTTGCATTCGCCATTCAAAGGTGCTTTTCGGTCGGCGCCTGCCGGCGTGGTCACTCGCGCCGGTTCGTTAGCTCGATTCTGTCGCCGCGTTTACCATCAGCTGCCATTTACACTTCGGAAATACTTAGCTGAGCAATAATGCATGAGGAAGCAGTGTGGAGGTCACTTAAGTGTACATGTGGATTTATCAGTTACTGACAGCTGGCAAGTATGAATAGATTCATCTCGTTGGTTAAGAATGAGGGAGAAGTGATGGTACTCTTAAGACATTTCGCTATTTGGTATCTTTCTACATTGACTTGCCCTGACTGACTGATTCATCATCGCCGAGCCAAAACCGCTGGAGCTAATTAGATAAAATATGGTGATGGATGGTGATGATGGATGCCACTAAGAAAGGATTTTACGGAAATCATACCCTAAGGGGGTCAAATAGGGGCTGAAAGTTTGTATGAAAGTAAGTTTTGAAGTAAAATACATGACAATTGGTAATTGGCTTTTTGAAAAGAAATAAAGAATGACGTGTCTCAGGAATTTTGTTTATTTTCTTTTAGAGCTGTAAAAAAGAGAATAAGGTTTCTTTGGGGACATGGTTATTTTTAATCTATAAAAATGAATAATTTAATCAATCTACTTATAGATATTTCAATATAAAAAAAATTATGTGTTTTTTATTTTTCGAAAAATCTCGAAGTTTTAGTCGAAGTAGGCAGAAGAAAATAATAATAAGACACAAGGTAACTATTTCTGTTCTGTGGTAATTATTCCTGACGGCTAACGGCTACGGGTAGGTACCTTAAATATTGAACCTAGGGTACCTAAAAGTAGGGTAGAGAGATCGTTGTGTCTGCTCATAAAAACCCGCCCGCAATAAGTTCAGTAACTCCGTGATCATAGCCCATGCAACTGCCAAAATATCAGTAACTTACCTACAAGTAATAAACATGGTAAGAATCCCGTCAATAATTACTCTAAAGCAAAGCAAGTGACCATCATAACGCGCAAAGACATCAATTGCTTAATCGATCCTGGCATTACTCAAACGGAGCAGTGCCTTAACTACACACACATTTTCCAACTCCATTAAAACTTCTGATCAAGTTAATCTTTTGAAAATAAGTTACGCCGCGTCTTCCCCTTTCGCAAAGATTTAATCAGACGCCTTGACGTAATGTGGACAGAAACTTTACGTTTCGACCAGTCGATAGATACTTTCCATCATGTTTGTTGGCATTCGTAATAGGAAAGCCGTATTTTTTTTGGTCTAGTGTTAAGATTTCCCTACAAACAGACAGATGATGATGAGATGGCGAATGGCGATCACCATAATAGCTGTTCCTACCGCCAAAATAACGTTGTTTTGCTATGTAGTGATTTATCGTTTGAAGGTTACTAGATCCAAAGAAATTGCTGGTTCAGAGGCACAAGAACTGAAGGTCGGCAGCGCACGCGTCATACTCTTGGCGTCAGAAGCAGCTGCACAGTCCGTTTCCTGGAGAAATCTATAGTTTCAATTCGTAATGTATTTTAAAGATATGTCTGTCATTAGTTAACTTTGAGTCATGGTTTTCAATTTTGGCTATAGTTTGATCAATTAGTGAGCTGATGGTAAAAGTAAGATACAGTTTCTTACGTTTTCTATTTGTATAACAAACACCTAAAAAACAGTAAGAGTAAGATACAAAAAAAAAATACAAAAAAAAAAAATCTCTTCGCAAAGCATATTCTTATTGCTAGTTACAGTTTGTAAAAATTATAGGTGCTAGTTAACACCTCTGTAGGAGACTGGTGCCTAAGCTAAGCAAGAAATGCCTGTACATTAGGACACCAGGGACACCACGGTAGATAGTTATTTCTTAATTAGCTCTCCGGCTGAGGAGCACTCCACAAAAACACAAAATAAGAATAGAATAAAAAAAAATTATTAATATACACACTTAATCATAACAATTATACAACAATAAATAAAAAAAAAGATAGACAGAAAAATAAAAAGAACAGATGAGTAGTAAAAAATAAAATAGGTACCTAGTGTGTGAAGTTAAAGGGTCCTGTCTCAGCATAAGCTGCTGTGTCATTCATGGATGTTCAGAATGACACAGAAGCGCTGTTATTCTGACAGGGCCTGAATATTTATGGTACTAGTGACGAGTCAAATAAAAGAAAATAAAAACAAAAAAATAAAATAAAATAATAATTACATTGAAAACCATAGGTACCAAAGTAGAAAAGAAAAAAAAACAAATTATTAAAATAAAACAAAAAACCCGACTGCTTAAACAAAACTGTTTTAGCAGTCGGGTTTTTTGTTTTATTTTAATAATTTGTTTTATGTCAAACTTTTTTTTATTTTATTATTAAGTATATTCCGGATTTTCTTATAGCCTATGTCACTCCCACAGCCAAACAAATCTAAAGACACCTCGTATGTTGAAATCCACCATGCCGTTTAGGCTGTAGAGCGTGCCAAAGAAATAGACATACGTCATACATACATACATACATACATACATACATACATACATACATACATACATACATACATACATACATACATACATACATACATACATACATACATACATACATACATACATACATACATACATACATACATACATACATACATACATACATACATACATACATACATACATACATACATACACTCGAAAAACATAACCCTCTTTCTGACGCAGTCGGGTAAATATACAAACGAACATGAATTTGAATTAAAAAATGCAGACAAAAAACAATATAGAAGACAAGATAAATATAATATAGAAGACCCAGGAAGTAAGCAACGCACACTTAAGGGTTCTTACGGACACGGATCTCGAAACATGTCAGAACAGCCCGAGCGCAACTGTTGCGAGATTCCGTGTCCGTGAAAAGTTGTCTATGTGTACGTTACTCGAACGCGTTTGTATGAAGCTTATCTTCAGCAGTTTCCTTATTTTGAGACCAAGGCCAAGCACTTCCTCGTCCTTATATAAAAAAGTTACTACTGCTATCTGGGGGCACGGCAGTGTCCCCGCCAAGTCGAGCAATAAAGCACGGCCGTACCATCCTTTTCTCGAAACAGTTCAGGCCATTTTCGATGCCTTATAACTTCGTTGTGGATAAAATTAGAAGCCTGAATTTTCAGTAGCCAAGCAGGCATCGTATAAACACGGTTTAATTTAATTGTAATGAATAAATAGATTGACTTGGCAATCGCACTAAACAATTTAATTTAAATGCATTACTTGTGAGATACATTATGTGTTCATGAGATGGCCAAGACAATCTATTTATTCAAAACATAAAAGGTTTTTAATATTGATATGGTCACTATAAGATGTTATAATAATAAGTTAACCGACTTGGTATTACATGGATCTCACAACTTTTTACGGTAGAAGAACTGAGTTGCGAGACTTGGTTTTTTTTACAAGTTTGTTTTTGATGGCATAACGAAATATCAAGTTATAGCAATTAGTAACTACTACTACTACTAACTAAATTTATATGTATGTAAAAGTACAACACATAATATTTTTGTTACCAATATGTTGATCTTTCCTTACAACGAAGTTTCTACAGGAACCCTTACTACGATACATGCCAGCCAACTAGCCCATTCACAACTTGAGTCTATTCAAAAGTCGCGATTTTCCTTCAAAGCTTTTAAATATATGTAAATAGGTCAGTTGTGAAAAGCTCCATGTTATGAAAAATTTTTCTAAAAGGTATTATGTATGTATGTCACGGATTATAACCTTGTAGAGTATTTTAGTATTAACAATTTTAGGTAGCTTTTTAACTATAGGTTTACTTAAAACGTGCTCTAAATTATTTTAGCGGGAGGAAAAGCAGGCTTTTAACTTTTTTTGCCAGAAAAAAAAATTACACGGGAGCACTAATTAAACTTAAATTATTAATGTAACCTTTTTATACTTATGTAAGCAGTATATAAAACAAAATAAGTAAAGTAATTGCAAAAACATTTCTAATTTGTTACCATAATATCATAAAAACATATTTTTTCAGTTACCTATCAGCCTACCAGTGTTATTGACTTTTAATGTATAGCCTGGCTAATAAAAAAGCTACAAATAAAGTTTAAAGACCCTTAATGGCCCATAAATGTCTGCCAAAGACGATATTTCAATATCTAGTATATCTAGTGTACATTCTACTTACTAAATCGTGTTTGCTTTTTATATACTTAGGCTAAGATAAAAGCAGCCACCGTACCACATGTACGCCTGCTACATCAAGGGGTCACACACGCGTTCATCATCATCACCATCATCACCAGCTTATATGTCCCCACTGCTGGGCCACGAGCCTTACCTACGGCAACACCACAGGGAAAACGGGCCATGAACCACCGCACAGGCCCAGTGCGGATTGGCGGTTATTAACGTCTGCCTATTTTTTTATTTTATTTTTTTTTATATATTTTACAGGTAAGCACAGTGCCTTTATCTCACCTGATGTAGAGTGATAAGGCCAATGATGGAAGCGCACTTCACCCGGGAACCTCAACTAGTGAGACACTAGCTATCTTATCTCTAGCTGCCGGAAAACAACAATGCTACAAACATTGATGTTATGGCGACATATTTAGATAAGATGGTGGTAGCTAGCCAGGCGGACTAACAAGCCCTACCACCAACCAAACCGAGTACACAAACATGTACCCCCCGCTGGGAATCGAACTCGGGACCTCTGGGTTTAAACCACTAGACCACAGAGGCGGTACCAATTCAGCCGGTACCAACGGCTTTACGTGCCTTCCGAAGCATGAAGGAGCTCGAGATGAAAAATTGGTCACCCACCCGATGCCCGGCCTTTGCGAAAGTTGCTTAGCTTCAGCTATCGCAAACCAAGCGCATTAACCACTGCACGCGTTCTCGACCCTATCAACTCTTCTGCCCCTGTGCTTTGTAATTTTAACTGAGAGCAAGGCATAACATTGCTGCATGGCGGCAGAAATAGGATTTTTTCCTTACGGTGTTAGTACTTGACCAACATCTCACTTGATGTAAAGCGATGATAAAGCCGATGGTCGAAACGCACTTCACCCGAAATTCTCAAATAGCGACGAACTGGCTCAACAGTCGGAACACAACAATACTACTAAAGTTGATGTTTGGCGACATATTTAAAGAACATGGTGGTAGCTAGTCAGGCGAACTTAAAATAAGCCCTAACACCAAAAACAAAGACCACATAGGCGGCTAGGGTGGTCGGTGGTCGTAATCCATAAGGTTCTAGGTTGTACAGTCAACAGCAAAGGTAACTGATGATTAGTCAAGTTACAAAATATGAAATCAGTACGAAAATCAAAACTTTTTAAATGCATATCGAAAAACCTTCGAGTGTCTACTAGTACCTGCAGACTTTGACTGTAGTTATATAGAAAATACCGACTTACACTATCGAAACTTAATTTTGAAATCTAGTAAACATCATCTACTTTTACTGCTGACTGTACCAGGCAGAAGATTTTGATACGAGTTTATTTAAAGTAGGTAGGTATTCTGAAGCGTATTAAGTCTGTAATTAGTAATTAATCATCATTTCGTTCGTCGTTTGTTATGGAACGATCATCCCAAGTAAAATGTTTTGTTATAAAGTGCTCCAAAATATGTAAATTAATTGAAGACCTAGAATTGTTCATTAGGAGTACCTAAACTTAAGTATGATAAATACAAGAAATAAGATCTGTTTTATATAAATAATTCAAGAATCATAGTGTGATTCTCATCACACTCTCTCAATCACACTAATATTATAAATGCGAAAGTTTGTGTGTATGTGTATGTGTATTTTTTTTCTTTGTTTCTTCACGCTGCAACGGATGAATGGATTTGGATGAAATTCGGCACAAAGATAGTAGATAGCCTGGATTAAAGCATAGGATACTTTTTATCCCGATATTCCCACGGGAACGGGAACCACGCGGCGGGTGAAACCGCGAGCAGCCGCTAGTTATACATATTTTATTAGGGGGGCCTAAAAGCCGATTTTTCAACCCTTAGATTAAAATTGGGTCATTTGGTTTTAACCGTGAATAAAGAATTATGTATTTATTCTGAAGTTATAAGACTACAAGACTTGTAAATAATCAAACATATTAAAATCTTGGTACCTATACAGGTTTTTTTTATTCTACGAGACGGGTAATCGCGTGATCTTCATTAATTCTGAAAGACAGAATACACTTCACTTCATGCAAGTATCACATTTCACTTCTCACTTTTACCAACTTTTTTTATCAAAGGCAGACCTATTAAATACCATAATGTAAAATGTGTGCCTTCAACTGTCATCATAACTCTTGAAATAATGCTTCTAAGATTCTTATCATGTTGATAGATTTACTTAGATACTATGTTAAATAGCAAGATTTTAACAAGTCCTACCACCTACTAACCAACCAACCAACTACTTACTCGCACAATCCTCTTTCATAACTTTTGTTTTTACTTATACTTACCTACTACTTACTTACTTAAACTTATTAATAGCGAAAAGTATTATCTATAAGTACTAATATTATAAAGAGGAAACCTTTGTATTTTTGTATGTATGTTTGTTTGTAACGAATAAACTCAAAAACTACTGGACCGATTTAAAATATACTTTCACCATTAGAATGCTACATTATCGCTAAATAACATAGGCTATATTAAAAACAAAGTACACCCGTGTGAAGCTGGGGCGGGCCGCTATCTATACTAATATTATAAAGAGGAAACCTTTGTATGTATGTATGTATGTATGTTTGCAACGAGTAAACTCAAAAACTATAGGACCGATAAAAAAAAATCTTTCACCATTAGAATGCTGAATGAATTGTTATTCACGCTGCACCAGTTCTCTTCGCGTGAAATCCATTTCCACTTAACATCAGGTGGTATGGAGCCATTTGCCGTGCTAGATATAAAAAAAAATGCTACATTAGCGCTGAGTAACATGAGCTATATTTTTAAAAATTTATATTGAGGAAAGCTTTGTATTTTTGTATGTATGTTTGTAACGAATAAACTCAAAAACTACCGGACCGATTTTAAAAAATCTTTCATCATTTGAATGCTACCTTAACTCTGAGTAACATAGGCTATATTAAAATTAAAATAAAAAAAGTCCACCCTTGCGAAGCAGGAACGGGCCGCTATAGTGTGTAGATAAAAAGGTATTACACCCAATAGGTATTTTATGTTTTGCTCTTTTAAAGGCTACTCTACCGTTCCAATCTTCGCAGGTCTGTTGTTTGATATACTCTCCGCGGGTTTTGAATAAGATACAGGATACATTGAAAAAGAGAATCCTTGGCTAACGAGAAATGTATTTAGGTCGTATTTTCAATTGTTAAGTTGCCTGAGTACTCAGATACAGGCCCTGTAGTGCTTTGATTAGCTGTGTAGAAACTCTCGTCTCCTAAAGAACTCTCTAAAACCGCTTCTATTCCACGCAATCAATAGCCTTACTGTTATCAATGAAGCAAATCATGAACGGTAAGTTAATTTCGAGAGCCTTATTTACCTAATATTCAATATGTGCTTGTGTGTGCTCTCATACCTAAAATTTATTGTGCTCCATTTGGTTGGTGGAAGACTTCTTTCAAGTCTGCCAGGCATTCCGTAATATCGTCATAAAAACAAAGTTAGTAACGTTGCTTTGCTCCGACATTTAGAGATAAGATAGCCAGTTCCTCAGCAGGTGAGGATGACGGATAAAGTGCGTTTCCACCTTTCGGCCTTATCAAGTAAGAAGAAGGCCAGTGCTAACCCGTGGTGGAATTGAAAAATTGTGTCCTAAAAAAGAAAATGTGTAAGTTATCGCATTTCTTAGTCGAAATTTTCTTACGCAAGGGCAGAGTAACAGATTTGGTCCAGCGAGTAACACTACTGCATGTTATTTATTCAAAAGAGGGACACATACAAAATTGAAATATCTTCGTATCATCAAAATTTCCTTTGGGGCAGAATGGGGAATTCTGAAAGGGCCTCTTCAAAGCTGGGATTTACAATGGAAAATTATACCTAAGTCGGTTGGAAGCCGTCCACATGCGAGATGCCGTTTTAATTGTGTTTGCCGGGACTTAGTTAGCAAACATTGAGCTACTTAATTCGGGGATAACGGCAAGAAGTATTTGATTAATTCTTTGCATAGAATATTTTATTTCGCCTCTTCCACGCTAATAAAGTTGAAAAGTTTCCGGATTAAGGTTGGTGTGTATCTTCTTCTTTTAATATTTTAAATTAGAGTGTTTTTTCTTTTTAGCCGAGTCCCGAGTGTTGTGGGTTCGTGTTTAATTCACCATTCCATCACGTTAAAGAAAATGAGAATTATTTGTATCATCACCAGATCATGTTATGTCCCCACTGCTGGGGCATGGTGGGCACGAGCCTTCCCTGTAGATGGAAACATTACAAGGTCGTAGTCCAGTTACTTGCTTCATGGCACTGTTGTTGTTTTACACTATTCTGCAAAAAACTTACATTAGATGACCTTATGATCGAGTCTGCGGGCAATAGCCAGTATGCCATGGTAATGTGAGACGCTCTACGTAAATGTTGTATATAAAACTTCATCTATGTGTAGGAGCCCATAAAGTTGACATAAAATTTGCGGTATTTTATAGCATAACTCATAAAAAATTCAGTAACTTCATAAAATTTGCATTTTTAAGGTTTTCGATTAGATTCAACTGTTTCATGGTATCCATTTTGTTGAGTTTATTTCTGTTCAATGTAAATATATACCTAAGCGAAGCATGCTATATATAATACCTACCTACTACCTACAATCTTAACATCTGAATCTTTTTTACTAATTTATGAACGGTTCTTGAATAGAGAATACAGTAATGTGTTTGAATAGGTAAATAAGTTTAGGTTAAAAAAAGGTTTTGAAAAGAACTAAGTAGTGTTGTTTAATAGCGGTCCTTTTTTATTGACGTCCCTTGAGAGGGACAGCGGATTTTCTACGGATTTTCATAGAGTAGGTACCTATAACCTCGGTGGCTAAGAAGTAAAGCGCTTAGCCCAATATCCATAGCTCTGGGTTCAACTCCCAGGTCGGGTAAAGGCGTTCATTGTGTTAGGCAATTTCAATGCCACAATTTTAAGATAAGTTTGCTGCTTCATTTACTTTTAATTTGTTTATCAGTTATTAAATGGTTAATATTAATTCATTCATAGTACACTTTAATTGTAATTTCTAAATTAAATGGTTTATATTAATTCATTCATAGTCTAATATTATTAAAGTTTCTACAGAATTTTTATTTTCAAATCTTATGAAATATCATAAAAGCTCGTTCACATTGAATATCTAGCCGTGATGATGATATGAATAGCCGTATAAACAAGTTTTATTATACAGGGTCTATCAAAATCAATAAGCGAACGTTTTAGGGCGGTATCGATATATTCTGAATACAATGACAAAAAAATGGGGTCCAGTTTTATAGTGATTTCTCAAAGTTATGTTTTCCAACAATCTAAATCAATTAAAATAATGCACATCATGAAACATGATGTATCTTTACTAACACGCACGCAAGCGTCAATAAAAAGATAGTGTACACACGCACATAGTTGAAAAACCATTGTATGACATTCATACACACAAGGCTATCTATGTGTGCGTGTAGTACAGGATGCATAATGTGAGTTTTGTTTACTATCCGTATTCATTCGATTACGTTTACGAAAACGAAAATAAGTATGGCATTTTAGCAGCGCCTCCTGGCGACAAACGAGAAGATTTAACATTTTGTCATACAAATTGACGTTTTCGTTATGGTTTAGTTATGGTTGCCTGTTATGGTTTAGTTAAATATGGCGTTATAGTTAAAAATGGCCGTAACGTCTTATTTAACTAAACCATAACATGTGAGGTGCTCATTAGATGACGTAAAAATGCTAAATTACTTCATTCAAATAGTTTATTGAACATAATTTGATTTTCTATCTCTAATTACTAGATATGTTTTTTTTTTTCATTAGTGGCGCGGCGCTAGTTTGCTGCGTAAACGCTCTTAACGTGATCGAATAGCGAATGAGACTCGCACTTGGCACCCAGCTGTACGGGTTCGGAAAGGGTGTATTTTTTGGTGAATTATGATAATTTTTTGTTGATTATATCGGCAACGACACTGTAGTTTTGTACCAAATTTTTTGAGCATGTTCAGTGTGATGTATAGTTGCTCCCCTTAAACGTTCGCTTATTGATATTGTTTGACCCTATATTTCAAAACAGCAGAAATAAGTCTAACGTGCCGCATTCCAATTACCACATTATAGTGGCGGCTATTCTCCTAGCGCCTAATCTTGCCAACTCGACCACTGGGTACACTCCCCGTCACAATATAAACGCACTCGCAGCTCGAGAATCACTCATGGGTGCTTTAACACAATTTCCCAGCACACCCTTTTCGTTCGACACTTCACCTTTTTGCCCCTTAGCACCTCTCTCCACCTTTTTCATAATCAAAGAAGGCCAAGTGCCTGCATTTATTGAACAGGTTTTAAAAGAGATCGATTCTGAGTTTACTTAGGAGGGCACAATTTGGTCTCTGTTTGACTAACTTGAGTTATGTAAGGTTTATCTGGGATTCGATTGTGAATCTGAAATGAGTAGGCAATGTCGTTTAGTAAATTATTTTTCTTGTATTATGTTTATTAGTGAAGGTTAGTAGTACCTATGTCATTATCTCTTTACTCGTTTGATTTGACGTTACGTAAAACATCTTAAGAGATTCAATGACGACCTCCTTGGTCCAGTGGTTTGTACACCGGTTTTCATGGTGTCGCCTTCTCTGAGGTCCCGGGTTCGATCCCCGGTCGGGTCAATTTAGAAATTATTGTTTTTCTAAATTGTCACGGGTCTGGGTGTTTTCTATGTATAATAAGTATGTATTTAAGTATTTTAAGTATGTTTATCCGTTGTCTAGTAACCATATAACGAGTTTCATGACGAAGCTTCTCTTGGGCTAGATAATTGGTGTGAGTGTAGGAAAATTTATTTATTTATTTAATCTTTGAACAAGCCACGAAGTTCAATAGTTTTCAAATCAATCAAAATGTTCATGCTTTTAGGTAAATACAGAGTATAGTAGATAACATTAATAAAAAAACGTTAATTCAACGAATTAATTCAATATAAAATTTTCTATGGAAATTAGAAAGTTTCACAATGTGTACCGTATGCTACAGCAATGTGTATACACAAATATACACAAAGAGGGTGTATAAAACCGTTTGTTCCACAAGTTCGCATCGCGCGTACACCGCACGCTAAAAGCGAATGAATATTGACAGTGTTCAAAATACGAAATGACCGAAATATATTTTTTTTAAACAAAAATGCTTACCTCGTATCAATAAATTGTGAACAGAGAACGACGCTCCAGTTTTGTTACAATTTGTATCGACGCACGCTTTTAAGGGTTTCGTAGTCAACAAGAAACCCTTATAGTTTCGCCATGTCTGTCTGTCTGTCTGTCTGTCTGTCTGTCTGTCTGTCTGACCCAGCCTAGCTCAAAGACTCTTAGTACTAGAAAGCTGTAATTTGGCATGGATATACATATTAATCACGCCGACAAAGTAGTGAAGTAAAATTTTGAAAAATATATTTTTTTTAAGGTTATCTCTCCTACACGTGAAGTGGGGATGTCATTTTTTTCCTTGTCTTTACATAGTGTGAAGAAAAAATTCACGGTAGTTGTATATATGACGAAGTTAAAAGGAGAACTATCACAGCTAAGTAGGCTTTACAAGTTTACGAGTAACAGTCGATCAACTTATAAAATGTACTTGGCGCAGTACAAATTTCCCATTGGGAACTACATAAATAACGTTGTCAGGTAGTATCCGCATTATTGAGATGGGCTACGAAACCCTACACTGCGCGTGGCCCGACACGCACTTGGCCGGTTTTTTATTTTATGTGGCATAACACAACACCTCGGCAACCGAATGGCAAAGCGTTCGGCCCGATACCCAATAGACCTAGGTTCAATTCGCTGGTCGGGCAAAATGTTTTACGGATTTAATGCATAGCCCGGGTTTGCGCTTACCAACCCGCATTTGGCAAGCGTGGTGCAAACAAATTATATATAACTATAAATTATTGTATTGATGACTTTATTTGAATGATGGTGGCTTTTGCTCAGCCGTGGGAGAGTACCTACCTATATACAGGATATTTTTTTTGTCAGTGCGCATCTGGAGCGACTAACCCCCTTACAAATAAACACTATTTAAGCATTTACTTAGTTAATCATTGTTTTGTCAACGTCACACAAACGTCGTTCTCAATTTGAGAAAAAGAGACAAAACAATGATTAACTAAATAAATGCTTAAATAGTGTTTATTTGTAAGGGGGTTAGAATCGGCAAGTACTAACAACAACTTTCTCGTAGTAACATGGGTTGAAATATGTCAACAATTTTGAGACTCGTACAAATCAGGCTAATCAAGTGTTCGCTAAAGTATGGGAAGTCTAAAAATTTTTGACATATAAATTAAATAAATAAATGTTTCTCACACTCACCAATTATCTAGCCCCAAGAAAAGCTTCCTTAAGACGACGCATTGGTAATTTACGTGGCGGGTATCTTGATTTTTCTCAACAATTACAAAACATATGAAAGTGATATTTGATGACATGATTTTTCAATTAATTGACTTCATTTTGTTAGTTGCAGAAATACGATTTTTCAACTTTTATAACAGAGAAAAAATATCAAAGTAACCTCTTTTAAAACATAGATTCACATTTTACAGGCTAACCAGACCGATTTAAGCATCAAAATTTTCTTAGTAGATTAGTCTTATCACACACTTCAAAATGTAGTTCATTTTTTTTAAATAATTTGTAGTTTTGATTTGAAGGAAAAAAAACAGTTTTTCTTATGGTACGGGGCGCAAACGCTCGTATCAAAACGTATGAGATTTATTGTTTAGCGATGCGTCGCCTTAAGAAACTCGAGAAATGGTTAACTAGACAACGGATAAACATACTTCATATACATACATATTTCAACCCATGTTACTATGATAAAGTTGTTTGCTTACCGATTCTGAGTCGCTCCAGAAAATTTGCGCACTGGTAACAAAAATATCCTGTGTAAGCTATATAGTACACACGGCGGCAGATCAACCTACCCAAAACTGTCAAATTTCTACAATCAATTTTGAACTTTACTGTTTGGTTACAAAGATCAATATTCATTGGAGAAATTTGACAGATTTGGGTAGGTTGATCTGCCGCCGACTGTACCTACACATTTTTTTTATAAGACAACATCATCTATGTAAGTAACTCCATTCAGTTGAGGTAACCGAATCTCGTTACGAATGTTTATGTTTAAGTAATTTAAAAAAGTTGTTAACACGAGTTTACTTTTCAATAACGGTAACGCCTTGAGAGCTTTCGCGAAGTTTCGGATCCATCAACTTCCTTGTTTGTGAAACTGTAGATCTGAGTACAATAATTTCTTGTTTACCGTTGAATTTTTTGTAAATATGTCTATTCTTAACTTTCTCTACATAGGTACTTTTATGTTTTCTATGCGTCTGTCAACAGTAACTGACATAAAGTAAATCAACTATCACTTCAACTTAAGATTCACGTTTCTATCTGTGTAGCTTTTTCCACTAAATCTATCCAAAGTCAATTTTACTTCTTTATAAGACACTAGCGGCCCGTCCTGGCTTCGCACTGGTAGACATTTCTTTTTTAATAAAGCCTATATTACTCAGCGCTAATGTAGCATTCTAATGCTGAAATATTTTTTTAAATCGGTCCAGTAGTTTTTGAGTTTATTCGTTACAAACATACAAAAATACAAAGCTTTCTTCTTTATAATATTAGTACGACGACGACGTTCGTCTTCTCTTCTTATAAACTCTTTTGATCTTCCCATATTTTTTTTCCTTCTTCAATTATGTTTTTAATGAATTGTTATTGAAAATAGAAGACAAAAGATGTTAGGCCATTAAAAAAAATCAGCTACAAAAGCTACTAAAATCAGAATTCGCTATTTCAAAGAATCAAGTAAAACTGTTCTTATTTGGAACGTACCACGCACGAGCTAGCATCAAACAAATGCTCGCGTGACGCGTTTGTTTTCCAAGTTTTTCCCACATACAAGTAATGCTGATAAAATTAGATCTAATGCGCATATTACATAGCGTTATTATCTTCGAAGTTGGATCGTTAAGGCACGATAGTACTAGCAGAACGAGTTGCATGTACGATAAGAGTAACGACATTCCCAATTTAGTAGCGACTGATTCGACAGGCGGGGACGTGATGTCTTTACCGACGCTCATATCGATGTTCTGTAGAGCTGTAAAGGAGGATTTGGGAGAGGAAATCTTAAAGTTTTTAAGGGACGTACGTAATAATAATGTCTAACTTCGAACGTCAAAAACATCACAGCACTTACCGGGCTTGACTTTTTTTTTATAAGATTGGCAAGCGCAGCCGTCTTTGCAACGATAGATCGCAAATGTTAAGTTACCTATGAGCTTTGTGAGTACCAGGATAGGTGATCGAAAATTCGTTGTCGCTTGGCACTATTACTTGGTTCTGGCTGGTTTACGTTAGTATGTGAAGTTATTGATAACTGAACAAGGTATAAAAAAAATAAAAAAAAATAAAAAAGTATAAGGGGCTCTCTTTCTTCTTTCTCCAAATTAAGAAGTGAGATTACATAATGCATGGATAATAATAATTTACTAGCGGGTCGCCCGCAAAACTTCGCGTTGACTCAACAGATATTTTAGGAATTTTGAAACCTATGACAGGCTTCTTTATTTTTCTGCACATCTACGGCTGGAGCTCTTAAAAATAAGACCATAACTGATTTTTTATGTGCAGCTATCGTCCCATAATCACTGGGACAAAAATCGGCTTACGCTATTAATATATCAGATATATTCTTGTAAAATAAATCTTTTCAACTGCTGTCGACGTACTGAGAAAGGTAATTACGCAATGCTCATATTTATGTAACTATTATTCAAAGTTAAGCAACGCCATTACGCCACCTAAATAGGACTGTTTATATTGTGTTATTTTTTCGTGTTATGGAAGAAAAGTTTTTCCACGACGTTGGTTTATAGTTAATGTTTAATAGCTTATTTGAATTTTTATTGTTTTTCGTTAGCAAACTTTGGATTTCAGACGCGTGGATAGTATACGCTGCTACGTGGTGCGTCTCGTTTTCACAAATGCAATAAATACTGCTTTAAGAGAGCTCATGATAAGGTCACAGGGAAACGTATCATTTGGTGTCAAAGACACATGAAAATAGTATAATACGTTTAGTTCTACTAGTTCTTAATAGGTGTCATGGCGCGATTCGTATCAAAAAGCGTTGTAAAGCGTGGTCTTTCGAGCCGGAAGATTATTTCCATTTAATATTAAAATAACACAAAATCGGAAGCATTGCATTTTGTTTAATCAATTAAACTAATAACAGTCAATCGTTACGCCTATTAAGTTAAGTGTTTCATAACTACATAATGATGAAGTAGACTATTAAGAAAAGTTTATCGATGACTTGAGTACCTATAACACCACAGTCTGTGTATAACACTAATGTTCTTATATATGCTTTTTAGGCTTCTCAGACCATGGCAATCATGGCATGTTATTAATATCTTCTTAGTTACTTTTTCTGCAACTGCCAGCATGTGCTTCGAAGACCCCTGAAATAAAGACCGCTTTTATTACTTTCTGATAAGTATCAGTTAATATATCTTCAACTTCTGTTATCATCTAAATGTGCAAGTGTGATTGATTGATTTGGTTTAAAAAAATCTGGGTTGAACAGTCTGATGAGGCATAATTATATCCTTTTGACAGGAAGTGGTGTAAAACATGCCCTAATAATGTATGTATTATATAGACCAACTTCTATGTAGGTTCTGTTTCTAATCATCATCATCATCATCATTAAAGCCCGTGAATACCTACTGTTGGGTATAAGCCTCCTTTTAACACGCCAATTTAGCCGGTTCCGTGCGAGCCTCATCCACTGTCTTCCGGCCACCTCGAAGATATCGTCTGATCATCTGGCAGGTGGTCTACGTCTAGGCCGCTTCCCATCTCTGGGCCATCACTAACGGAGTGGTAACCTATATTGGTCCAGTATCTAATAATTGCCAATGAATCGTCTTACCCATACTATCAGAGGCCGAGTGGCAAAGAGCTCGGCCACATACCCAAATGTCCCGGGTTACTACTACCTATTAAAATGACGGGAATCAGGGACCACTTGCGTTTATTTTTATATTATTTTAAGTTTACGTTCCGAATCCTTTACAGGGATGGCAATGGGGTGAGTTATTTTTGCATCTTACCGGTGATCTTAAAAACAAAATGACTATAAAATACATTATTAAATCATCCTAAGTTTATTTATCCTCGTCTGAGAATTTTCAACATTTAAATTGGCACTGTTTAGTTCGAATACGAGTGTAAGGTGCACACTAAACAAAGTATTTACAACTCATTACTTATTAGCTTAGTAAATTAGTAACATTATCTACTTTGATATTTGTATCAACTTTGTATTTGAGTCTCACCCTAAGTCTTTTGTGACGTTTTTAAGTTTTTCTCTGACCAAAGGAAAGTGTTGTTTCATTTTTAACCGACTTCAAAAAAGGAGGAGGCTACTCAATTCGACTCGTATATACTTATATATTTCTTTTATGTGTGTTCGCGGATAACTTCGTCGTTTATGAACCCATTTTAATGAATCTTTTTTATTGGAAAAGAGATATCCCAAGGATGAAGAATTATGCCAATCTATTCTACACTATTCAATAAGTCAAAATTGTTAATGTATTTTTGTTTCTGAGATCAAGATCAATTGGCCATTTTACACAAAAGTCACAGTCGAGACAGTTAAAAAAGGAGGAGGTTACTCAATTCAACTCGTATATATTTTTTTTACGCGGATAACTTCGTCGTTTATAAACCGATTTTGATGATTATTTTTTTGTTGGAAAGGAGATATCATGATAAGGAAACCAGGATCTGATGATGGCATCCCAGAGAAATCGAGGGGAACCTTCGAAAATTTTAGTGGCGACTAGTGCGTTTGTTAATTTTTTCATTAAGTATTTTTAAAGCACTACTATTTATTGTAGGTCGGAGTCGATCTGATGATGGAGCCGAAAGAGAGTCGAGGGAACTCCTCAACGATTTACAGCAATTACATGATGTTTGGGCTTGATACAACGATACAAGTTTAAATGAAACAAAATTGTCCCCCAGCCGACCACCAACCACCCGACTTCAGTTGACCTTCTTTGAAACTGATATGCGTATCTAGGTAATTAATAATATGATTTCAATATTATTTCTTGCTTTTTAGAGCTATTTTTACTTATTTTAGTTTCCTGTTTTTTGAAGTCAGTTTTTTTTTGTTAAAAAATATTTTTCAGAACTTCAGAAGTATAGGTAGGGTAGAGGCACTAGGACGTCTTATAGAAGACAAGTGTTATCACACATTTGTCTTCACTAAAATCAACATAGATTTTCATTGAAAGTTTACGGCATAAAAGCTAGAAGGCAGGTGGTCTTTATTCTAATGTTGTCAAAGTCTAAAATCAGTTGCTGAAACCTAAGGACAGTAAAATTGATCACTCGTTCCTGTCGAACGCTGATACTACCCTACGTAGGTAAATAGTACTCGTATGTCAATAGGTACTCACTTATACCGCAGTTGCGTGCACAAATAAGTCTTTCTGCGTTGAAATAGGATACCTCGTCCGTGCCACAGACGGGTTTGTACTCCGTTGAGGTTGGGCAGCTCTGCACGCACTGTTTTTGGGAAGCCGTAATGATATCGCTGCGAAAAATAATATTATTCAGCAGATGTATATACTATAAAGGCACGAGGGCAAATTACTACGGCAGAAAAACGACGGAAATTATAAAGAAGTAAATTCGAAATGTACGTTGCTTCAAGTTGGCCACAATTAAGAAACTGCAGTAACAGACGTCGATTAACTTTAACTAGTGGTCGCCCAGTGGCCGAAATTCGACCGTAATTTTATTAAGGCTGCACGGATGAAAACTTAAAAAAGATAGAATGTGAGTTTGGATTGGCATTGACAGATTTCGGCCGCTTCTCTTCCATTTCTGATATTTTTGAAAAGAGTTTATATGCGTGTGTGTCAAATATATGGTAGTGTGTGTAATGTTTATTTTATTGATTTAATGTATTTTTATGCATAACTTTAAAAAATATTAACATAAGTGTGCGAAATTTCATACTCGTCCGTCCGCGCAATTTTCCTAAAAAAAGGGTACAAAGTTTTTTCTTCACGTATTAATATATAGATAATGACTTAGCACCTATATTTCTTTGCAAAGAAAGATGTCTCGAATAATATCAAAGTCGATAACACAGTTTTGGAATCAAAAAAGTATTTGGTAATCAGAAACGTTCATTGACGTATATATGTGGGCCAATAAATTACTTAACAATAAACATTATTAATGAGTAGATTCGTAAATGAAGTTTCATTTCAAGAAACGATATCATTATGGCAGAATAAAAATTCAAAGAACAAAGTAACTTTAGATTTAACTCAAGAGCTTTTTCTAATATAAGGTAAATAAATGAGAAGTAAATATGTGTCTATGAAATATAATAATTGTTCTGTGTATGTTCTAACAGAATCAATTGTTCTGAACTAATAACTATATCTTTTTAAATGTGGTAGCATGTTATTAGCTCGCAAGTTTTACATGTCGAGTAAAATTCTAAATCTTTATACAGATCGAAGCCAATTAAAATTTTAAAGTAAAACCGTACAAACCTATCTGTGAAAAACAATTTATCTGATATAGGCGTAGACGGAATTCTTGTCTCAGGCATTATGGATTCTCTTTTCGACTTTCCGTACATTTCATCGTCTTCTCCATCGTCATCTTCATCATCTTTATCATCTTCCTCATCATCTCCTGGGAATTCAATTGCATCAGTTTGAGGACCTCTGCTGTTAGAGTTTCCATGACCCGTGTACATAGGATTTCTGTTAGATCCTGAAGGTGACTGTTTCCATGAATCATCCGAAGATAGTTGTGGTATTTGTTGATTCAAATTCTGTCCTTGATTGGGCCAACCTGCATCAGCCACATTAGTATTTAACTGAGATGGATTTGTAATTGTTTGTCCCATACCATTTAGATCTGTTCCCTGCTGACCTTGATTTAAGGCATTACCCCCGCTTGCAGGGTTATTAAAATCGTTTCCAAGGTTTTGTCCATTTGGGTATTGATTTTGAAGACCTATATTTTGACTCTGATTTGGAGGCATTCCATTATTATTCTGTGGAAGGTATTGGTTCCACTGACCAGGATTTTGATTATTTGTATCGATTTGCCCACCATTTATTAGGCCTTGATTATTATCATTATTGACCCCGTTTTGTAAATTTTGACCATTTTGGTTTCCAATATTTTGATCCCGTGGCAGCTCCTGATTCTGACCATTTGAATATTCATTCTGAGAAGGATATTGCGTCTGTCTTCCATTACTGTTTTGGTCAGCTAAGTTCTGACCTTGACCTTGTGGCAATGTCTGATCCTGTGGATTATTAAAACCATTTCCTAAGAACTGTCCATTCGTTGAAGGTAAATTCCCACCTTGTGCTGATTGTCCATTTTGATTTAAAAATGAGTTATTTGGATCGTAATTCGAAAACCCTTGACCTTGATTGACGCCTAATTGAGGTTGGCCTTGTTGTGCGTTTGAATATTGAAGATTTCCGTCTTGTCCAAACTGATTCCCATTTATTAGATTACCATTTAAGCCGGCAGGGTACTGTCCTACACCCCCTTGATTGAGATATTGTCCGGGTTGATTAATGTTATTTATCGAACCTTGCTGATTTAAGTTGCTTTCTGTCGGCAACATTTGATTTTGAAAATTTGGTCGTTCAACATTCTGTTGATTGGGATACCATCCATTTCCTTGATTAATTGGTGCCTGAGGATTATAATTCTGTAAATAAGTAATGTGCAAATTTTAAACATAAGTACTTCAGGGCACGTTTAAACCTAGAAGTAATTAAAAGGGCAGAAGTTAATTACAGACGGCACCTTGCCACTGATTAAGTAAAAAAGTCTCAGCGTCTAGTGAGGTTTACTTACCTGCGCCGGGACACCGGGATAAAACTGCGAATTAGATGGTAAATTAAGCCCAGGATTCCCACCGGCGGCGCCTCCTTGATTAAAACCCGAGAATAGTTGGTTAATAACTCCTCCGAGATCGAAAAACCTGGATTTTACGCCCGGTGTAGTGCCAGCTTGTGTTTTATTAGGATCTTCCGCATCCTGAATATTTGTTTCCTCTTCACTTTCGGCTAGTGATGACCCAATGTGTAGGGAAACTGAAAAACTGTTACGTTAGTATGTATTCCTAAATGCATTCAATGAAATTATAAATATAAAAATATTTAAAAATTATAAAGGATATTTATTGTATACCGGTAATATTTATCGGTTTTGTGAATAAGAAGTAGGATTCATTAGAGTAATTATTAACTTTTTTGTTTGTTTTTGAGTATCTCATATAATTATAAATAGGTAAGTATAAATTATTGTAGTGAAATATATATGTATACAAGAGAGTAGGTAGGTTAGGTACTTGGCAATTCTTACAAACCAAAAATGTGATTTAGAAACAGGACAGTTCTTATAGTAAGTATGTAAGAACCTAAAATTTTCACTACAGAAAACAATATTAAAGTTAAATCTTAATCTATCTTTTGTTTACAGGAGAACTAGTAGCCTTAACTAAAAAAGTTATACCTATTTAAGGAATAATTTAACGAATCAGTACGGAGTAAATATATTATTTACCATTAAATAACGTAACATTTTTTATCTCGTAAACTTATTATTTTCTGACTCCAAAAAACAGTGTAAAATAATTGTATTTTTTCTCTCCATGTGCTAAAAACATGCACCTACCAAGCCAAATGCAGTATTTTTAATATTCTACACCCTTTAATACTTTAAGCCGGCAATCGAACCCTGAACCTCTGGGACAGAAAAACGAAACATTAATAAAAACACACTTACCCAGAAGAAATATCCAAACAGTGTTCTTTTTACAAAACATCTTATATGATGCAGTATAATTTAGTAGAATTTATTCAATTTAATTATTAATTAGATTAACAATCAACAACAATGTCTGTATATGTTAAAGTCAAAGCACGATTCATGACTAACTTGATGTTATGAGAGCGGTTGCCAATAACAGGTAATGATCACATCGATTAGTTATATGAATCGTTTACTTCATTTAAATATCGTTATACAAGAATCATCAATTTCCCACATCTATTGATTAGTCACTAGTATTTAAGGATATTGAGTTACCTACCTATGTATGTGTGTACTTACTTGCTACTTAGGTACAGACGCCAGCACATCAACCTATCCAAAACTGTCAAATTTCTTCAATACTTTTTCAACCATATCATTAAGGCATAAAGCTCAAAGTCTATTTAGGAAATTTGACAGTTTGTGGTAGGTTGATGTGCAGGCGTGTGTACCTACCTACTACCAAAGATTATAATAATTGCCAACTACCACTGCTACGAATTAAGCACTATTACAACAGATTACTTAATGCTATACACACAAGTATTACTTACTTACTTTGATACCTACTTTTTAGACTTGGGTCTTACAAATAAACAAAGAACAAGCTTCGAATAATTATTCCGTGTTTTGTCTCTTTTACTCTCATTTTAAAGACGTTTACATGACAGGAACAAAACACGGAATAATTATTTAGAGCTTTTTATTTGTTTACTAGCTGTGCTCGCGACTTCGTCCGCGTGGAATTGTGACTTTCGGCAGCATTTTTAATTTTTTAGGTTCTTTTTCCCGTTTTTACAACATTTTTTACTGATGTTTTGCTCCTATTGCTCGCAACGTGATATGTTATATAGCCTTAAAGCCTTCCTCGATAAATGGACTATCCAACACAAAAAGAATTTTTTAATTCGAACCAGTAGTTCCTGAGATTAGCGCGTTCAAACATGCAAACTCTTCAGCTTTATAATATAGATTTGTAAGGCACTTATTGTTTTAATTATGTAATATATATATTTTGTTAGTTTTCTAACATATTGTATTTAAAAAAAACACAAATGTTGAAAAAATTTTCACGAGCAGGATTTGAACCTCAATTGAAGGCTCAATTGGGAGAGCACCTGACCCGGTATGTCAGAAGGGTGCGGGTTCAAATCCAGCTCGTGAAATTTTTTTCAACATTTTGTTTTTGTAATTTGTTCGCAACAAAGCGTTAAAAATTATGTAAACATTTTATGTTGTATTTAGGTACTTATAAAGTAAGTGGTCCTTACACTCAGATAATTAGTTTTTCATTAAGTTTAATCTTTTCACCGCCCAACTATCCTGCACGCGATGTCCCGCTGTACGCCAACGTATAAATGTATTTTAATAAAGTAGGTACAAAGAAGAACTTCTATAGAAGTGCTGGCGTGGACGGCACGAAAATCTCGAACTTCTATAGAAGTTGTTGGCGGTAAAAAGGTTAATTAAATTAAATCAATATAAGTACATACGGCGGCAGATCAACCTACCCAAAACTGTCATGTTTCTACAATCAATTTTGAACTTTATTGTTTGATTTTATTTTGTAACTACCTATATTGTAAATAACTGCACCATCGCATTAGGTTTAGCCTGTAAGGATTGTGTATGTTCTTTTAAATAAATAAATATAAATAAATAATTATATAGGTAGGTAAATAAATACTCATTGGAGATGTTTTACAGGTTTGGGTAGGTTGATCTGCGGCGTGCTTAGAGCATTAAATCAAAGCGGCTTGTGTACATTTATTCGGGGGATCAAGGGAATAGGTATCGCAGAAGCCGGTCTTTGTACCGTTGTACGTGAGTACGTACTTATATAAAATATATTCCAATAGCAATAAAAAAAACAAACCAAGCATTTCCAAATTAAAGCTGTTCAATAAAAACAGATTTTATGATACTTTAAAGTGTCATTTTATTTTATGTTTTATTTACAGTGAGTAAGAGCTTATCCTTTATTTTGATGGTAAAAGGCGATAAAGATGGAAGCATGCTTCACCCACTCATCAATCTTATCTCTAACTGTGTAGGATAAGAACACAACTATAACAAATGACACAATATTAAAACTGTGAACGCTACTAAAATAGTTGCTATAGCGAAAGAATTAGAGAACATTTTGGTACCTACCTAATTATAATACTTAAAGGTAAGTACCTTATTTCGCAAAACGAATAACTCCACTTTTTGTCGATATTACTTTTTGGTACCGGAAGAAACTAGATAAACTCTATTACTAGCCATCCCTCAGAACAATAACTAAAGCTATAGAAGGAATAGCCCAAGAACTTTCCGATATTTTTGTAAAAAACTCAATAACAGGCCAAATTTTTGTAAACGGCGATTAAATATAATTATAAGAGACTATATTTTAGAATCCAACAAAATCTCGCATTGGAAGGTATCGAAAAAAAGTTATACCCCGAAAATGGTGCAATTTAACAGCAAATATGCTATCACCGGGTTTTATCGTGAAAAACTGTTTATGTTCACCTTATCTAAGCACCAAAGTTGAAATCCATAAAGATATACAACGGGAAACTAATACTTTAAGAAGAAGTCGGTTGTTTCACTAACTGCACAAGCGTGCGTTACCCCAGCGGAACGATGTCGAATTTCTTGGATTCTTGATATAGAATAATTGGTGCTCCATCTCGTGTAATTGTGCGCGAAATCTTAAATTTGTGCGTCCAGTAGTTTTTGAGATATTCGCGAAAAACAGATGCCGCTGGGGTAACGTTACTCCAGCGGCACATTTTTTTTCCTGTGGACTTATAAAAAAAAAAGAAGTACCCAGAAAGATAGATCTTGGGGCGCTGTAAATGTGCGTGTTAGTCTTAAATTTGTGCGTCTTATAATTCCGAAGTTATTCAAAATACCGCTGGGGTAACGTTTGGGTGGTTGCTGTATCTCGCGAACGGTGAGGCGCACAAATATGATTTTTTTTACACACAATGTAGTGAATTTGTGCGTAATTTGGGCAAAAGCAGAAATTGAAAAAAATGCACCGTTCTGAAGATATATTTATTTTGAAGAAAAAGGATAATCGGTCCTAGCTCCTTAAATACTAACCTTAGAGACTAATTTCTGATGGTGATTCGTACCTTATAATACCCTACAACGTCTATTAAAATCTTAAAAGCTTACTGCAAGTCGTTAATGAGTTATGGCACTTTAAATGTCACTGGCCCGTGAAGTATTTTGGTCGTCGCTTACATGAGTTTGGTATGGACCAGCAAATCGCTTATTAAGCAAATAATTAGTGCCTTCATTCAACTAGCCATTTGAAAATTTTCAGTCCAATGCACTTATTATTTAAAGATTTATAGTAAAAATGGTAAATGAAGCGAAATACAGTCATAAACCGACCAAGTTAAGATCAAATATCAAAAAGCGGCCGCGCCATACATGACGCTAACCTTCTAAAATTGATGGCATTATTTGTACAGACGTTTACACAATTCGTAAAGTAAAGATATATTATTTAACATTTTATGACTTTTAAATGTTATCTTATCTATTTTAAATTAAAGTCCGTATGTGCGTAAATTATCGTTTCTAATTGTTTTTTATAATGTAATAATGTCATATAAATTTATGTTTTTATATAAGTAATAATATTAACTGTAGGATATTTAGGTGCAAACTTTAAGTCCACAAAATGAGAGGTCATGCTTGTAAAAACAATCGGGCAAGTCAGCACTCGCGCCCCCATGCTCCTACTGAGTGACTTGCACTGAATTTAAGTTCAGGCGGGTCATAAAGTTTTGCTTATTGTATTAATACTTATCGTGACAAAGATACCTCTGAACACAGTCACCATAAACAGCACATTTGCTACAGTAACCAAGCAAGCACCAAGGTGACGTTGCAGCACTATATTATAAGCGAATCTTATAATATAATATATCTTTTCAAAATGTAGGTACCTACATCAACTTTTTCGTAAGTATAATAATAAACCTGGCTGGTACGGGCCTCAAGCTTGTTGCCCGAGATTATTCTCTGCAATGAAAACCCATATATGAATGAATATATGAATAATTAAAGCGAACTGAAATGAATCATTTGACGCCATCGTCAAAATTATACCTAAATCTATATGAAATAATAAAAAACCTATAGCTTGTCAAGGTGTGCTTACCGCGCCTACGGGGTACAGGTGTTGGCGGGGACGAGGTAAAACGGTCTCGGAAGGGACGCGGGCGGTGTAGTGGGAGGGCAAGCGAACGCACCGCGTGCGGCGGACTGCGTGCTACTTCGTCCCCGCCAACCCCTGTACCCCGTGGGCGCGGTAAGCACGATCTTGACAAGCTATAGTCTACTCATCGACTCTGTTTCACTGACACACACGCATACTGTACCTACTCACTGTCGCTCCGCGTTGGCAACGTTGGATAAGCAAAAAGAAAAAGAGCACGCATACACGTGGCAAATTTTTATCTACTTTCTTTTCGTGCTTCCTTATATGGCAACACTACCCAACACTACACAACCACAGTATAAATAAGTATACAGTTACAGTATTTTAACTGGGCCGTGTCTTTGGGTTGACTACCTACGGCTGCTCGGCTCGGTACGTAAACACGCAGTAGAGCTGCCTGTCTTGGGCATAAGTCAGTATAACGCATGCCATGGGGAGTCATCCGGTAGGCGCAGCGATTATCTCGCGAATATTTCAAAACTCTTTCACCAGAAAAGAATTTCATGAGAAACATAGGCTACATTTTATTTCGTTAAATAATAATAAAAAACTTATTTGTCACATTAAATGTTATAATCAAGGATACTTTAAGTAGAAAATATCAAATCCTTATCGAAATAACATTGCTCATCGTCATGGAAATAACAAAAATGCATCGGTGTTTTATTTCTCAAGAATAGTCTATCGCTTGTGTCTGCACCTGTACCGATCATAATGCCATAAATTTTAGAAGGTTAGCGTCATGTATGGTGCGGCCGCTTTTTGATATTCATCTTAACTTGGTCGGTTTATCACTGTATTTCGCTTCATTTACCATTTTTACTATAAATCTTTAAATAATAAGTGCATTGCGCTGAAAATTTTCAAATGGCTAGTTGAATGAAGGCACTAATTATTTGCTTAATAAGCGATTTGCTGGTCCATACCAAACTCATGTAAAAAAATTACGCACAAATTCACTACATTGTGTGTAAAAAAAATCATATTTGTGCGCCTCACCGTTCGCGAGATACAGCAACCACCCAAACGTTACCCCAGCGGTATTTTGAATAACTTCGGAATTATAAGACGCACAAATTCAAGACTAACACGCACATTTACAGTGCCCCAAGATCTATCTTCCTGGGTACTTTTTTTTTTTATAAGTCCACAGGAAAAAAAATGTGCCGCTGGGGTAACGTTACCCCAGCGGCATCTGTTTTTCGCGAATATCTCAAAAACTACTGGACGCACAAATTCTATATCAAGAATCCGAGAAATTCGACAACATTCCGCTGGGGTAACGCACGCCTGCACAATGTACTTGAAAATAATAATAGCAGATTTTTTATTATCATTATATAATTTAAATTGGATTTAGTACATTACGTGTTAATGGAAGCAAATGAAACAAAAGTCATTAAAAACTGATCTGATAGCATTTTTAACATAGGTGTAATGCCACTTTCGAGTTTACGTAGAGTTTTTTTAAGTTTATTTGTTTTTCATTTATATTTATAGGAGGATTATTAAATTTTACGAAAGATAACTAATAAAGGTATTCAAATGTAAAGTAAATAATATTTATACCATTTTTGCACATTTTTTATAGATTTTATAAAGCTTTGTATTTGTTTTTTTTTAATGTCGCTGTCACAAATATTGGTGGATTATTATTGAATTATGTAATAAACTAGATAATCATTTTTTTATGTTAAGAAAATACAGATATAGAATTATTGTTGAGTCTCCATATAGCGAATTAGTTTGGCTCTCAGGCTAGAAGGTTAAAATAAAAAACGTGCAACTATGTTTAGTTCCGTTCTATCTTATGGCTAGAAAAGGAGATTGGAATGCAACAAATGGTTGACACAAGGGTTGACACTTAGTTTTTATTTTTTGTATTGTTATGTCATTCGGTCTTCAGAAAAATAAAATCTCGAGTCCTTTTGCCCGACTAAAATCAGAAGTACATTGATTTAAAAGCTGACAGTTCGTTACACAAATCTGGTAACACCTTCGAAATAACTAAAGAAAAGGGACAATCGATCTCTTTCCAATACATCACCTAGGTTCATTAGTTAAAATAGTACGAACTGATGAATGAGTGTTGCTATTTTAGTCCGGTTTCTATAGCTTTAGTAATTATTCTGAGTCTGAGAGCTATCCTAATATCTCCACTATTCCAAGTAGTTTCGGTCTAAAACGTTATAAGAAAATCAAATGACTCCACGTGAAACGGAATGGCACAATTTTGACAGTTAACTCCTTTTTTTTAATTTGTTCATGACCAAGGATACTATATATTCAGTCGAAAACTTAATTTATACGTTTAAACTCTTTAAAGGATGATGATGAATGATAATAGAAATGAGAAGTGAGAAATGATATACCCCCCAACCCCGCGAGTATCTCAGTAAAGATATGGGGCTTTACTTAGCCCTCACGCGACTTCTTGAGAGAATTTGAAAAGTGCCGTTGCACTGTTTTGTTTCATTTGCCAACACTCATGCACACTCACGAACACTTAACGGTTAATAATCGACCATTATTTCACATTAATATTCAACATAACACAAATTTTAGAAAATGAAATAAAACCGCAGATATGACTCTTCACTTTCCCGCCAAGAAGTCCACGGTTAACTCCCACACACACACAGCCGCCATTTTGTATGGCGCCACAGGAGGAACCGCACGGTCCTAAACAGAGGGTGAATCTTCCATACATTGAATAATTACAAAATATTCATATATGGCAGCGCCATCTTCCGTAGGAGGAACCTCAAGTTACTAACTGGTCATCCATATAATGTCACTAGATGGCGGTAGTATAGATAGCATTTTAAATTAATAAGTTACGAAAACACAAATGTTGAAAAAATTTCCACGAGCAGGGTTTGAACCTGCACCCTTCTGACATACCGAGTCAGGTGCTCTTCCAATTGAGCTATCGTGGTTCTAACCAGCCCGCCGAAATTATTCAACACTATTTACTTTTTACTTTGAAAGCCAAAGGCGCCCATTCAATGTTAACAACTACCGTCATTAACATCCGATCATAATATTTTTACAAATACTAAAGATCAGTTAAGAAGTAGGCAAGCTATTTATAAATGTGTATATAATTTTTAACGCAAATTTTGTTGCGAACCAATTACAAAAACACAAATGTTGAAAAAATTTCCACGAGCAGGGTTTGAACCTGCACCCTTCTGACATACCGGGTCAGGTGCTCTTCCAATTGAGCTATCGTGGTTCTAACCAGCCCGCCGAAATTATTCAACACTATTTACTTTTTACTTTGAAAGCCAAAGGCGCCCATTCAATGTTAACAACTACCGTCATTAACATCCGATCATAATATTTTTACAAATACTAAAGATCAGTTAAGAAGTAGGCAAGCTATTTATAAATGTGTATATAATTTTTAACGCAAATTTTGTTGCGAACCAATTACAAAAACACAAATGTTGAAAAAATTTCCACGAGCAGGGTTTGAACCTGCACCCTTCTGACATACCTTTGTGTACATTTGTGTTTTTGTAATTGGTTCGCAACAAAATTTGCGTTAAAAATTATATACACATTTATAATAAGTTACGTTTAGTTATTTACTAGTAACTTTCTTATAACCACAACTTTCGTCATCTTCATCAAGAGCTCATTGGCGGAACAGCTGCGACGACGCATCGTGCTATAGTAGTGATTGAGAAATCCTAGGTTCGATCCTTCGGAAATTAATTAATAACTTTTTGATTTTCATGTTCATTTCTAAGTTTTTATCGTTTATCAATCTTACAATTAATATTAAACACAAAAAAGATGTTAACTAGTTTTTTGTAAATATTATATATATTTTTAGCGCCATCTATCGGGAAGAAGCGTAAACGCGCACGCAAACATCTACTACCGCCATCTATTGTACTAGGAACCTAGTTTCCCATCTTTTTTTCTATGAGAGGCACATCTATACCCAATATTATACATAGTCTTCTTGTATAGTACTTTGAAGGAAATAACCTGTTTGCACCTTCGCAGTATGGATTTAGGAAAAATAAATCGACTGAAATGGCAATGAAAAACGAATATTATTATATATTAAGTGCAATGGACCAGGCGCAGCACTGCGCAAGCATATTCTGCGATAAAGCCTTCGATTGCTTACAGCATGACATTCTGTTGCAAAAGCTGGCATTTTTCGGGTTCACAGGTAAAGTGTTTAACATGATGAAATCTTACCTAAGTAAACGAAGGCAAATAGTAACAGCGAATGGAACCAACTCTGATACCGGTAATATTGTGATTGGTGTACCTCAAGGTTAGATATTGGGTCCACTTTTATTTCTTATTTATATTAACGACCTTACTTGTAGTCTCCCTAATTGGGCATTCGTAAATATTTTTGCAGGTGACACTTTTGTAGGAATAAAAGAGTTCACACCGATAAAGTTATAAGAAAAAATAAGTGAGGTGCTAAAATTAATAAAAGAGTGGTTTCAAGCAAATGGCTTGTTCTCAATACAGGAAAAAGCGTTGTACTACAGCATCAAACAAGAAAATCAAAAAAGAACGCTTTAATAAAGAAAGACCATCACACATATTGGGCTACACATACACTTCACATAGAGAAGCTATGTAAAAGGGTAGCAAGTGCAAATTACGCTCTTTTAAAACTTAAGCCGCTCGTAGACTATAAATTTTTGCTTGCTGTGTATTACGCCTCTGTACATTCCCTAATTACTAGTTAAGGCATAACCGTATGGAAAATGGTGCAGATATTAAAAAAGTACTGGTGGCACAAAAAAGATCAATAAGAATTTTATCTGGGGGTTAGAAGGAAAGATTCTGCAAGAAGGTACTATGTACAGAATAAAATAATGACTGTCATATTTTTTTAAATATATAAAAGTTTATTAGAAATACATGATAATAAGGATAAATTAAAAAAGGAAAAGACATTCATATTTATAACAAAGAAAAAAAATATAAATTAGTAAGACCGAAGTTCCGACTCAGTAAAGTAAAAAAGCAAAGAGAATATTAAAAAAAATTACATGTATTATAAATTACCGTTACCTTTGACGAACCTAGACATAAGAGAATTAAAAATAAAACTGAAGATATTTTTTATTAATAATGCTTTTTAAACAATAAATGAATTTATGACAATAAAGTTATCTGAAGATGATTTTGTATGTGAATAATGTAATGTAATGTTTTAATTTTTCTTTTCAATCTTTACTTTTTAATTTTAATTTTTAATTAAGTATTAACTTTTGTTTTATTTTACATTATACAACCTTATTTTTAGTTTATACGAAAACCGAAACACGGGTCAAATATTTTCATTTAAAGAAACCGTACAAAAAAAATTAAAATATTATCTTGAAAACTCACGAAGTTACAAGCTTTATGTGCTGTCCCGTTGTGTGTAGTAGGAAATAATTTATTTGAGATTTTGTTAATACTATTTGGTCAAAATATAACATGGTATAAAAAATATTGAAATCGATTCTATTACTGATTCTGAACAAACAGTTTTCAGGTTTCGTATAAACTAAAAACAACATTGTATATATTATTTTACTTTTAGTTTTCATTTTTTTTCAATTCTTTATTTTTAAATTATTTGTTTACTTATTATCTGATGTATATTATGACTTACCTAGTGTAACGGTACCTGTTACAAGGTCAATAAAGAAATTTGATTTGATTTGATTTGATTTCTATGGTCCTAAATGTTTTATTGCGAAAAAAGTATTTCTTATCCATTTTGGAACTAAAAAACCATAAAAAAAATCAAATAACAAAAAATTAATCTACTATTTAATTAGAATTTAATTTTCAGTTTCTAACAGGATTTTCAATTTTTCTTTTGAACTAGAATATTTTTTATACAGTTTTTAGTCTCCCCTGTAAAACTTGCTACTATGGAATTATTCGTTTTGCGAATTAAGGTATCGTTATGATGGTATCACCATGAGTATCACTGCGACACCTACTTCCTATTACCTACGTGAGCGTTCGTGAGGAGGAGTTCGATGGCGCAGTGGTTAACGCGACCGATCTGCGATTTCTAAGGTTAAGCAACTTTTGCAAAGGCCGTTCATCGGATGGGTGGCCAAAATGTATCATCATAATCTCCTCCGTGGAAGGCACGTAAAGCCGTTGGTTCCGGCTGCATTAACAGTCGTCAACAACCACCAATCCGCACTTGGCCCGCCTGGTGGTTAATGGCCCGTTCTCTCTATTTATCTATAGCAGGGATACTAGGTGCACCTGTTTCTAGTATTATCTAATACTCTATCCAGATACCTATTCTACCTAGTCCACCTAATATTAGTAGTTTCACGTAGTAACTGGTTAGACTTAGAACGTTAGACGTCGACTAGTGGCTAGTGTAGTGCTGACCTAATTAATCCATGTAGTTAGTACCACCTATGGGCAGAGGTGGGCTTTATTGCTTAATGTTAAAAAGTCACGCTTTTAACTTTTCTTAAAAAGCTGCTTATTTGCTTAAAAAAATGGGTAAACCTTAACTAAACAAACCTTATGTCCATACAAATAGGACCTAAATTAAATTGGTTTCACACTCCAAAGTATCAAGCAATTAAATACTTCAAGCACCTATTCTTCTAGAATCTAGTCTTGTACTTACCTACCTATGGAATCTTATTCCGTGGTGTTAAAGTCGAAAACCGTGAAATGGAAAGAAATATTGGTGTGCACAATACGCGAATACGTATACATGGGAATATTACCTCTATTGTTTTAGTGTAAGTTCAAAAATCGTGTAATTTACAAAAATACCAAGTAGATAACGTATATTTATAAAACTAGAGTAGGTGCTAGCGTGGATCTGTTCTAGTAAATACGTCTCACCTCTACAAAAGACCTCTTTTCCAAAATGAACTGATACCTCAGACCCCCCCATAGTCAAATTACTTAAAAAATTATATCTCTAGCTTTTCCTATAAATACAAAAGTTGGATAGTAAAATTATAGCTATTATACTTCCTGCTAAAATATTAGTCACCCTTAAGCAATCACCCAATATTATAACTCTTCTGTGCCAAAACAACGTTGCTATAAAATGTGGAACTTTGTGGGAACTTTAAGCCAATAAGTTAAAAAAACTAAAATTGTCTATTCTTTTTTATTGCCATGTCTTAAAAATATCCCTTGAGTTGGGATATATTTAATTGTTTACCTATATTATTTTATAATAACTTTGTAAAAAGTCTTTAATTTTCAAGACTACTAATGATTAAGAAAACATATTGCTCTGTCAAATCTTTTTTATAAAGTAAATTATCATCGTGTTTATTTTAAAGAAATGAATGAATGAAAGTTTATATTTGGTTCTAAAACTATAATGGTATATATATAATACTGTATTAGTAAAGATAGATACGACATTAAAATTGAAATTGATAAATATAAACACCTTGAAAATAAAGTTTTTTACTGTATCTACATAAGAATGTATGTATGTAGGTTTTAGTTTACTTTTACACTATATGTATATGTGGGTAAAATAAAACTAACTCTTTACTGGACTGGTAACCCTGTCCTGTTATCTTCGATTCTTCGTTCGACATAGTTCTAGATAGAACTACGTTACTTGCGTTTCTAAATAATATTTCACATATTTTTAACACAATAGGTAAGTTTCATTCATTTATTTCTATACTATAAGCAAACGTTATTGTTACAAAATAGTTAAAAAATGGCTTTGTAAAATGTAAAAATCATCCTGATTGACCTGACATTTTGTTTGTCATGACATAAAACTTGTTATGCCGGCAGCCCGTCCAAAATGAGTTGCCCCTTCAACGAAGAGCAATTGACGCAGCTGAAAGTGTTTGTCGATCTTTGCAAAACCACGCCGCAGATACTACACCATCCGAAGTTATCGTTCTTCAAAGAATACCTCTCCTCATTCGGTGTGAACATTCCGACAGCTACCTTCGGTGCTAAGAAGTTTACGCCTTCTGGAGACTCGTACGTACTATTTTAGTCATAAAATCTTATACATACATACGAATCAGGATACAGATTACACTATCGTAATTGTTTTGAAAGGGTGTACGTCACGACTAGGTCCGACGTTTTAACCTTTGAACACACTTTGGGTATTCCGCTCTTATCATATGATTGGAATGCACCAGAGAAAATGTTAAAGACCTGCCTGCATGATGCTAGCTGCTAGAAAACCATGGTTTGTTTTTCACTATGTTGTGACGTGAACGTGTCAAGGTCAACAAATTATTTTCTAAAGAAATAAACCTTTTTAAGCTTAAGAGCCCTATTACAAATCTCTACTGCGAGAATAGGTATCGTTCGGTCGGCCGGCGCATCGCATTTTGTAGTAAATTTGCACTTGTATTTATCGTTTTTATCGAAATAGGATAATAAATTCATGCTTAAAAATTATAAAATCTTTATTCCTCATAAAGTAACAATTATTATTTTCTTATGGGGACGTCGCCAGCCGAACGGACGATCCACCTGCATTGTTGCGGACCACTTCATCCTTTTTCCCGTTCTCCCTTTTTAGGGAGTTTAGGTTCATCCAGCTTTCACGGCGCCCCGTCGAATCTTTTGGTCTCTTTGGTAAATCTTGCTATCTGCTCCACCTTCAGATTCTGTAGGTCCTCTATGTGTAATGTGTCTGATCCCCAGAGCTCCCATCTTAATAGTGAGTACATAGGGCACTCAGCTAGTAGGTGGAGGCTGCTCTCCTCGCTTTCCATGCACTCCGGGCATATGGGATCAGTTCTAACTCCTATCACTGTCAAATGCCTGTTCAGCCGACAGTGTCCTGTAATGATTTCTATGACTAGCCTCATTTTCTCTCTGGATAGTCCCATTAGTTTGCTAGTCCTCTTTTTATCCATTCCCTTGATGAAGATCTTCGACTGTCTCATACCGTTCGAGGATCTCCATCTTAGGTTGGTTTCCGCTGTGATGCTTTGGTCGATTACTTCCTTGGTGATATTGTGCGCTATTGGCAGCCAGGGCTCTGGTCCCACCAAGCTTTCCTCTGCCCCCTTTCTGGCTAGTTCATCTGCCTGTTCGTTTCCCTCGTGTCCGGGGACCCACGCTATCGTCAGGTCCGCTCTCTCAGCCAGACTTTGTAATGATTTCTTGCATTCTTTAATTATTGCTGATGTCGTCTCTTCTCTGCCTAGTGCCTTCGGCGCCGCCTGGCTATCGCTATATATAGAGTAACAATTATTCTGGTATAAATTTCGCTCAATAATTATTGTTGTAGATAGGAGAAGTTCACAGTTAACTTAAAGAGATTTTCGAAGATTTTTGGTTAAAAATTATTTTACAACTTATTTAGTGTTGTAAGGATGAGACACACACTTTTGTATTTGGTACTTAAGTGAAAAGGGGAAGGTAGCCCCAACCATCTTTAATTTTATTTTAATGCCAACAAGTATGAAATGATTACTTGCTATTATCTAAAGGAAATGCTTTACTATTAAAGTGCTACATTACTTGGCCTGTGCTGGCACACTAGCTAACTGTGAATAATTCTAAAATGCTGACTAGAACTTGATCACAACCATATTGACATAGAACCTTAGTCAAAGTATGAGCTTGGTGCTCATGTAGAAAGTCCTGAATTTGTGCTTAGTTTTCTGATTATAAATGAAACTCTCGTTAATTTTATGTATTACCAAACTAAGTAAGATTTTATTTAACAAGTAAGAGTTTACAATCTTCCGTGTTTTACTCTTAACTTGAAATGACATTTACATGTCAGGAACAAAACACGGAATAACTATTTGTAGCTTATTTTTTATTTATTTGTAAGGCACGTAATATATATATACAGGGGCAACCACATAAGGCTTACAGGCTAGAAATGCAGTTTGTGATAAGTGATTACAAGTTGCATTTATAGAACTCTCTGAGTTCTACAAATGAAAAAAAAAATTATTTATTTATTTTTTTATTTATGAAAAAACTTACACTATCTTTACAGGCAAAACTTAAACCTAATACGATAATGTAACTACTATATACATTTAACAACCTATTATATAACCTATTTACTTATAACTTATTGTGTACAAAGCCGTCCTTGTGAACTCACTCAGAGAACATGATAATATGTCCACTCGCTCCGCTATCTCGTTAATAGTGCGCATGGCGCGCGTGAGCGGCGCCTCAGCCAGCAGGTTGGTGCGTGCTCGCGGCAGCGCTAACAGCCGCGGCGCGCGCCTCCGCTCCGTGTACCGGTCCGGCACGCTAAGCCGAATATGCTGAAGGAACCTCGCATTGTGCACTTTCCCCCTCAATATTTTGTGGATATAACAAACCAGCGTAAAGTCCCTTCTGACTCTCAGTTCACTATACCCTACCATCCCCAGCACAAATAAATTAGGATATCTCAGCGGATAAAATGGATAGACCCCATATAGTTTCATGTACAGATACCTAACAAACTTGTTCTGAACTCTTTCCAACATGAGCTGATACTTCGTTTCATGAGGTGCCCAGACAACGGCATTACACTCCAGCTGACTCCTGACTAATGCGTTATATAAAGCGATAATCGCTGTGATGTTGGTAAAACCGTGGGCTCTGCGTAATATAAAACCTAGGTTGCGATATGCTTTCTTACAGATACTATTAATATGATCGCTAAATGATAGTCCGGTATTCAGCTGTACGCCCAGATCTCGGACCTCTGTTACCCTTTTCGCAGTTACACCCCCAACCTCATAGTTATGCCTAATAACATTACGCGCGCGAGACAGAGTTATAACTCCACATTTAGAGGTGTTGAACTGCAATCGGTTGCAAACACTCCAATCCACCACTCTGTCTATGTCCTTTTGCAACCTCTCGCAGTCCCCTGAACTTTCGACAGGCAGATACAGCTTGAGGTCGTCCGCAAATAATAGGCACTTAGCCTCCTTTACTACGCTTGGCAGATCGTTAATCATCAACACAAACTCTAGAGGCCCGAGATTGCTCCCCTGGCTCACCCCCGATCTTGTGAAATACGGCTCCGATACGTACCCAGCGTACTCAACATACTGCTGTCTATCTCCCATGTAACTGGCAAACAGATGCAGAAGGTGCGGGGTGAAACCGATACCCGCTAATTTTTTAAGCAACACGTCATTGTCGACTAGGTCGAAAGCTTTTTGGAAATCAAAATAAACGACGTCTACTTGCACCCCACTATCTACCGCTGGCACCACGTCCGCCATAAAGTTGAGAAGGTTGGAAGTGGTGCTGCGTGCCACGCGGAACCCGTGCTGCTCGTCCGCCAGCTGTGCGCTCACCTGCACGTATAGACACTTATGTATGGCCGACTCTAGTACCTTTGCCGGTGTCGATAACACTGCCACAGGCCTGTACCCTTCTACACTACTCGACGCACGCCCCTTCGGAACCGGGACGACCCGTGTCATCTTCCACCGTTCCGGAAATACCGCTGACTCTAAACATAAATTAAATATATGCAACAGAGGCGCGGCCAGCCCCGCTCGACAGTCCCTGAACACGAAAGGTGGTATACCATCCGGCCCCGAGGAAGTCTTCGGCTTGAGGCGGCGCAGCGCAGCGGTCACATCATCGAGCTCCAGGCGGTCAATGTGCACGCGCGCAGACGCATTGCTATCGCCCGCCTGCATCACACTCATGCTTACGTCCAACCGGGCCTTTTCTGTGCTATATACCGACTGGAAGTACCTAGCGAATTCCATAGCGCATTGATCTGCATTTAAAACCAACCCATCCTTCACGATACTGCGCGGACTCCTACTACCTCTTTTATCTTTTATGTAATCCCAAAAAGCTTTAGGTTCCTTCAGTAAGTGACTTTGAACACGGTGGCTATATTGCCTATGAGCGAGTTTTATCATACTTTTTACTGTAGCCCTGTACTCCGAGAAAGCCCGATAGTCTTCACCCAATCCGGTCGCTTTATATTTTTTGTGAAACTTTGCCTTCAATCTAATATTCCGAATAATATCACCAAAATGGTTGTATTTCAATTGATTTAGATATTGGATTCTGCAATGCGCACACTCTTAGATTACTGAGGTTCATGATTGTGATGTAGCATTCATTTTGCTTAGAATTATTTTAATAGCTGGATAAACATCATAATGGATTGTGACTCTGGCTAGGCTGTGTATAATTACTGTGTTAAATTAACCCTGAAATATGCAATCAGAATGAATATAACTAAAATAAACATCAGATCTCATACCTACATTGACAAACAATTGAATTTATGCAAGTATATTCATAGCCAAAATACAGATGGCTAGATTATTTTGGTCAATAGCACCAATGTTTCCAATTTCTTTAAAACTAGAGCAAAAATACGACATAATGCGTAAATATTAGTATATTTTAACATTATTGTTCTGTTAGCAAGAATGTTATACTGTTGGTAGGAAAAAGGCTTGAAACTTTTTGTGTACTTACACAATAAATATGTAGTATAGACATATAGTTCACAATAATGTAATAAAAGATACCTATTTAATAATAAATCTTGGCACTTGATATTTGTGAAAGTAAGTTCTGGTATTTTTTATGTACAAATGTTAGTTATTTTTTAAAACTCTAAATAAGGACTATTTACAGTATTGCACCCAATACTATCAGTTCATAATAATTATAATAACTAGTAGCCTCGGTGGCCGAGTAACGCCTCGGTGGCCGAGTGGCAGAGCGCTCGGCCCGATACCCGAAGGTCCCGGGTTCAATTCCCAGGTCGGGCAAAATGTATTTCGGATTTTCGATGCATAGCCCGGGTTTGTGATCGCCAACCCGCATTTGGCAAGCGTGGTGATTAAGCCATTACCCATCAATTGTAGCGATGACTTGATTTCAATGATGGAGGCCTTTGCCCAGCAGTGGGACAATTATAGGTTGTTTACTTTTTACTTAATAATAACTATATTAATTTAATCTTCATAATTAAATTTTTAAGTAAAATGTAAGACTAATCCACATTTTGGAATTAGGTGAGCGTCTAACTGCCTTATTTTTAAAAGTTAATTTCATATTTTCAGCAATGCTACCAACAATAATGCTGAAGAGAAACCTATTGGATCCGAAGATGATTCGGAGCCCGAGTCCGATGTGGAGCTTGATATGGAAGGTACTGTATTATTAAAAGTACCAACAACATCATATTTTTGTTAACATGTTTAGAAATAGTTTTACTAATCTCAATTCTATATTTACAGGAGTGATTGAAGCTGACTCTCTTGATGACATCCAAGAGATGACTGACTCTACAAGGGAACCCTCTGACGAAGAACGAGACCAATCTGATGAAAAGCGCTCAGAAGCTATGCGGGCATTCTCAGAACAGCAGTTTGATGAAGCCATTAAGCTATATTCTGAAGCTATAAAGCTCAACCCCCAGAGTGCTCTGCTATTCGCCAAGAGAGGACAGGTGAGCATACAAATAGCTGGTTACACCATACTAGGGAATCCAGTCTCGCATCAAAATCGCAACCATGCAGGCTTGCGTGCCCTACTCCACCGTACTGTAACTGTTGGTTGTAAGTTTGGGTCTCCTCAAGGAAGTTGTGTTCTTTCAATTAGGTATTCCAGTAATGACAACCATCAAGAAAGTAAGACATGTGACTCATACTGCTGTAGATTTTTTTTTCGTGTGGAAATCTGCTCTCACTCAGTCTCTCTATACTTACTTACTTACTGCGCTGGCTCAGGGACCCGAAGTGGATTTTGGCCTCCAACACGAGATTTTGCCACTCTGCTCTGTCCTCAGCCACCTCTCGCCAGTCCGGCCGTTGGAGGTGGCTAAGATCCTTGTCAACCTGGTCTATCCAGCGATACCTAAGGCGTCCCACCGGGCGCTTCCCGTTTGGTCGGCCCGGGTATGCTCTCTTCGCAGCCCGATCCGACTCCATTCTCTCAACGTGGCCGAGCCAGCGCAGTCTAGCCGACTTAGTCTCGCCCATTATGTTCGGCTCGGCCACGAGCTCCTCTATCTCGGCATTCTTCCTCAGTCTCCAGGTCCCGTCCTCGCGTTTGATCGGCCCCAGGATTTTTTGGAACATTTTTCTCTCTGCCACCAGCAGCTTCTCCTCTCTCTCTGTATAGAGAGATCTATACATCCTAGTAATATTATTAAGTATATACTTTAGTTGTCATACAATTCCAATATGTGTCAATTTCTCTTTACATTTCAGGTGTACCTCAAACTGAACAAACCAAACGCCTGTATCAGAGACTGCACCAGAGCCTTAGAACTGAATTGTGATAGTGCTGCTGCATACAAGTTCCGTGGACGTGCCTACAGGTAATTGTTATATAGTCTCAGGTAGCTCGAGTGGGAATTGAACCCACTAAGCTAAGCTACTGAGAGGTCTCAGGGTTGGATTCCTACTCAAGCTTCCTGACTGACACTAGTTGATTTTTTCTTCTAGTAAATTTTTATCTTGTAACTTTATACACATTTGCATTAACAGCATTGTTAATGCAAAAATAAAAATAATAAAAACGTTAACATTTATGTTACATGTTGTTTATTTACTAAAATAACCGATCTTGGACACAGATACTAAAGATACAATAATGGAGCGGGAGTCTTGCCGTTTCATTCAAAGAGGTTCTAACATTTTTGTATGGAACCTACATGGCATACCTACATGTCCGCCATTTTGAAAAAAACGTGTTTTGGCGGCCAGTGATGAGATGCATGTTAATCGACAGAGTATGTGATTACAATAAAAAGTGTTCCGTGATGAAATCTCTAAGTGATACGGTTTCTGAGATATTTGACTCCAAAAACAGAAAAATAAAACAAAAAAAATATAATTAATGGAATCAGGCGTTATTTTGCGGAAATCCATAGTACAAAATATTTTTATATACCTGGTGAATCGTCTAACGTAAATGTGTCAACAAAATTCGCGGTGCACCGAACCGGGTGGAACTAATTTCGTGTAGCACGGAGGAATTTTGTTATCACATTTACGTTAAACGATTCGCTATATTTTTTTTTTTATTTTGTTTCATTTTTCTGTTTTTGGAGTCAAATATCTCAGAAACCGTATCACTTAGAGATTTAATCACGGAACACTTTTTGTTTGTAGTCACTTACTCTGTCGTTTGACATGCGTTTCATCACTGGCCTCCGAAACACGTATTTTTCAAAATGGCGGACATGTAGGTATGCCAAAGAGGTTAGATGCTCTTTACCACAAGCTTTAACCCTGTTTCAATTTAATACATATTCAATCCTACTAATATTATAAACCCGAAAGTTTGTAAGTATATGGATGGATGTTTGTTACTCTCTCACATAAAAACTACTAAATTGATTTGGATGAAATTCGGCATACAAATAGTTTATAACCTGGATTAACACATAGGATACTTTTTATCCCGATATTCCCACGGGAACGGGAACCACGCGGATGAAACTGCAAGCGGCCGCTAGTTTAATACATACTTTTTCTTATTTATAGGTTGTTAGGCCAGTTTGAGGAAGCCTCCCATGACCTCTGTGAGTCATTGAAGATTGATTACGATGACCAGGCCAACGAGTGGCTGAACGAGGTGAAGCCTAATGCTGAGAAACTACGACAGCACAAGCTCATCATGCAGCGCAAGAAGGAAGAGAAAGAGGTATGTTGATTATACAACATGTTATACAACAGTTATCCCTAGACTATTTTCAAAATAAAACCTTAGATAGGTATACTTTTTTTCATGTTAAATTGCACTTGTTTAAATTATTGTTTATTCTTGTCAATTACTTAACCTTTTCACCGCCAACAACTTCTATAGAAGTTCGAGATTTTTGTGCCGCCCACGCCAGCACTTCTATAGAAGTTCTTCATTGTACCTACTTTATTAAAATACATTTATACGTTGGCGTACAGCGGGACATCGCGTCCTCCTGCAGGATAGTTGGGCGGTGAAAAGGTTAATTTAATTGATATCTATCTTTATAATATATATAAATCTTCTGTGCGTGTGTATGTTACTGAACTCCTTCTAAACGGCTGGACCGATTTGGATGACATTTTCTATGTGTGTTTAAGTGGATTCGAGAATGGTTTAGATATACAATTGGACCCGGTGGGTGGCGCTGCTATCCATCATGGGATACGGGTGTTCTTAAGCGGACAAATGATTTGTTTGTTTTGTTGTCATGGAATCTGTCAACGTTTTGTTTGTTTTGTTGTCATGGAAACTGTCAAAGCGGTACGAAGTCCGCCGGTCAGCTAGTATCTATATACGTGAAGCAAATTCTTTGGATCTCTGTTTAAGCAAATTGCTCGCATAGAGGACTGTGAGGTTTGGTATAGTAAAAGCTTATATGGAGTAGATCTCACAAACGTTAAAGTATTTGTATAATATGTCTTACAAATACATCTATATATTAATACGTGAAGCAAAAGCAACTTTGTACCCTTTTTTACGAAAATTGCGCGGACGGAGGAGTATGAAATTTCGCACACTTGTAGTTTATAATAGAAAAGGAGTACAGAATGTTATTTTTTTTTAAATATGCATAAAAAATACATTAAATCAATAAAACAAACATTACACACACTACCATGCCACGACATGCCATGACACACGAAATCGGAGGTGTTCACAGACCAAATATCTAGATAGACGACGCATGTGTCACGATTTGTATGAAAACCATGAAACTGTAGATAATCCATAATAATATTCAACACTTATCACATAGGTATTGCTACATAATACAGGGCGTCCCACGGCCATGCCACATGGAGGGAAAGTACCTTAATTATTGTAGATGGAACATTATCATCATCATTACTGAAAGAAGACTTTATTTTAATTTTAAAAACAATTTAAACTGCATTCATACATTTTTAAATAATTGCCTGGTTGAACTGGGAATCGAACCCGGTACACGAGAAAAAAATCAACCCGTAGTTTTATCATACCGATCGGAAGGCTTCATCATAAGGATTATTTTTTGCTAAATAACATAGCATCAGAAATAAAAAGAAGACCATGAATTTAAACATTTAATGTAAAATTATGTTCAGAAAAATGAAAAGCTGACATTGCCGTAAGGACATAAACTAAGATTCATTTTAAAGTACCTATTACTAATGAGTACCCATTTGAAATAAAATAATAAAGAGATTAGTAGGTACGTGGTTGTATGCAACAGTTTTGTCCATCCTTACGGCAATGTCAGCTTTTCATTTTTCTGAACATAATTTTACATTAAATGTTAAAATTCATGGTCTTCCTTTTATTTCTGATGCTATGTTATTTAGCAAAAAATAATCCTTATGATGAAGCTTTCCGATCTGTATGATAGAATAGAATAGAATAGAACATTTTATTGCATAACTGTTACATTGTATAATTACTAGGTGAAATTGTAATTGTTAGTCAAACAGTTACCCTAGCCGGGCATTACAATAAGGTTTTATAAAAAATTTGCATGCCAATATTATTTAATTTTACATTCAATATAATTTACAATAATAAAACTTAAAATGTCAATAATTTTATAATCAATATAATAAAATAAAAATACTACATTAGGATTGACAATTACTTAATTAATAATAAAAATAGGCATGTCAAACTGTACTATACATCAAAATATTCGTGCAGGTCATAGAACACGTTACACAAAAGCCAATCTTTCAACGTTTTTTTAAATTTATGATCGGTAACTTCTTTAATATATATAGGTAATTTATTGTAGATACGTACAGCAGACACGTAGGCACTCCTCTCAAAAATTTCGGACCTAACTCGCGGCAAGAATAGATCGTCAAACTGTTTTCTTGAAGTTTTTCTGACTTTTGCTTCCGACATCTTTGGAAATATATTTTTATTAGATCTCACAAATAGGCAAATTTCTAAAATGTATGTAGCTGTCAAAGTTAGAATGTTTTTTTCTTTAAAAATAGCTCGCAAGGATTCGTCATATTTCATTCTAAATATGGTTCTAATGCAACGTTTTTGTAGCAGAAAGGTACTTTTAACGTTTACCGAGTTACCCCAAAATATTATTCCGTAGCTTAGGACTGAATAAATATTTCCATAGTAGGCGTTCATAGCTATCTCAACGGATGATACATCAACTAACACCGATAAAGCGTAGCAAAAGCTATTTATTTTTTTATTAATTTTTTCAATATGGAGTTTCCAGCTAAAATGATTATCCAAGACTAAGCCTAAAAATTCAATACTTTCGACTTCATCAATTTTTATGTTATTTAGCGTTATATTCAGGTCAAGTGGTTTCCTTTTATAGTTTTTAAATTGAATATAATTAGTTTTTTGCAAATTTACTGCTAAATTTAATGAATGGAGCCAATTAGTCAATGTGTTTAAGGTTAAACATATATCCTGTTCAAAGTCATCCAGACTGACATCTGCATTTCTCTCGAATAAAATTGATGCGTCGTCCGCGAACATTACACACAAGTGTTTGGTAATAAGCGGTAGCTCGTTTATGTATATCAAAAACAAGAGGGGTCCCAAAATGCTACCCTGAGGCACTCCCATAATTATTTTTTCTAAGCTTGATTCGACAACTTCGAGTGATTTGCTATCTTTGTTAAAAACAGTAAGCCCAGTTTTTTTGCATTCTATTGCTAAGGTATGATTCCAATAGCTTTAAAGAGTTACCACGAATACCAATATGATTTAACTGCTTTAATAAAATCGAATGATCGACACAATCGAAAGCTCTTGTCATATCAATTAAGAGAGCGGTACAATCTCTTTTATTGTCTGCCTGCCATGCGTTTCTCAATAAACAAAAGGCAGCCATGGATGTCGAGGATCCCTTCCTAAATCCAAATTGAGTTTTACTTATTATATTTTGTTTATTTAGAAAATTCAGTAGTCTGGCATACAATAACTTCTCAAATATCTTAGAGAATGCAGGTAGAATGGCAAATGGTCTATAATTAGAAGCTAGATTTTTTAGCTCTTTTTTATGAAGTTGTTTGATAACAGAAATTTTTAAATTTTCTGGAAAACAGCCAGACTCAAACATCATATTTACAATATAAGCCAAGTATTTAGCTACAAATTCTATACTAGATTTAACAACTTGAATTGGTATTTGGTCATTTCCACAACTCTTTTTATTTTTAATCTTTTTCACGCAGTCCACAATTTCACATTCGCTTGTAGGTTTCAAAAAAATGCTATTGCAGGCATTACTAGAGCTCGGCTTATATCCATTACGTTCATTTTTATTTTTATTTACGTTTTGTGTAATAAAAAAATGGTTAAGGAAATCTGCTATTTCTTGAGGGTTTGTAATAAAACGTCCTTCATTTTGTAGATGCTCTATTGATTGCTTAAGTTGTTTTTCAGGTGAAGTATGTAACTTTATTAATCCCCAGGTGGCCTTTGTTTTATTAGTGCTTTTGCTAATATAATCCAAATTAGACTTTCTTTTAGAAAACATTACAATATTTTTTATCTTTGTCTTGTACTTTTTATAAGAGTATATAATTTTTGCAGTCGTTTTGATTTGTAGTTTTTTGTGGAGTTTCCTTTTTTGTTTACTAGATACTCTTATACCTTTAGTTATCCAATTTGGCATTTGCTTTCTTGAAATTTTTACCTTTTCTACGGGAATACAAAGTTCATAAACTAATTGAAATATTTCAAGGAATATATTATAAGCGGAGTTCACGTCATCTTGTTCGTAAATTTCGGCAAAACTGATTTGTGAGATATAATTATTCAAAATTGGTAGGTTATTATCAATTTTTCTTTTGTATTCATACCACATTTCACAGATAGCTCTTGGTTTATATGGAAGTGTTATTACTTGACCAGTATGGTCAGAAATACCATTATTTAAAACTTTTGCCTCATATTTTTTTAAATTTGTTATTATGTTGTCGATACACGTACTGGAGTTCACTGTTATGCGTGTAGGTTTATTGATTGTGCAAACCATGCTGTAACTGGATAATAATGACAGAAAAAGTTTGATATTTTTATTAGATTCTAAAATATTAATATTGAAGTCGCCCACTAGAATTACTTTATTGTTGATTTTTCTGGACTGACGCAAAAACTTGAAAAGTATAGATAGTATCAAGATGAGCTAAGAAAATATTCATATCGCTATTTGGGGGTCTATATATGCAGACTACGCTAATATTTAGATCTGATATTGTTATACCACAGCATTCAAAGACTCTGTCCACCGAAACATCATTTAGCCAGTCCAGTTTTTTGTATTTCAATGTCTTTTTGGCATAAATACAAACACCACCTCTACTAGTTTGACCCCTACAGTAATGAGATGCTAAATTATAGTTTTTAAAATTAATGCAATTTATGTCAGAGATTTTTATGAAAGTTTCCGAAAAACATAGTACGAGTACGTCTGGCTTTATAATCAAAAATTCCAAATATATTTCCAAGTCGTTATATTTATATTTCAAGCTCATAATATTTTGATGCAGTATTTGAAAACTATCATTCTGAGTTCCGAAAAAAGTCGTCAAATTCTGTTTGAGTGCCCACTGACACTAAATTAAGTTTACTACGACGGGTATTTTTTTTATGTTCTTTTAATTTTACAATATATTCATTATAATTACGTATATATTCTTTGTTTAAGATTGTTTTTAATATATTTCGACTTAAATCGACCAGCCTGAGATAGGTTGTATAATGTCTGCTATATGTATATCCAGCAAAAGTAGCCCATTCAAATTGATTACAAATATATCTATACATATTTTGCAATACATTCCCATTCATATTTGCATGCTTATAAACCTGAGATAGAATAATATTAGTATTAGATAATTTATTTATATAATAATACAAGAAACTTTGCAATTCCATGGGATTTAAATCATTTGATCCTCCAATTACAATTACGTAGTCTGATTTATTCAAGTTATGACAATGAGATAAGCAGGAATTCAACAATTGGTAAACCCTTGCACCAGGCATTACAGCAGAAAAAACTTTAAAACTACTACCTAAGAGCGACTGCAATAATTTGCAAGCGCCTTTACCTTCGTCATCACCAAAAATAATAACCTTATGCATAGTAACATTAACATTAATATTGTTCCAAGTATCTTGCTTTAAGTCCGAGGAGTTAGCCGAAAATTCCGAAGACTCTTCCTTTTGTTTCGGAGCACTACACGGTGCAATGCAGCTCTGCGAGTTCAATGGCGGAGATAAGGTTTCATTCTTCCTATTTTGATTTGGTGTGCTTTGTAAATTTTCTACATTCTCAATAGTCATAGAGTTTGCCCTAGTTAAATTTGATTTAATTAACGATAGTTTATTTATAGTTTTAATGGGCTTTATTATGTTCTTTTTCTTTTTTATTGGCGTACTTATTTCCTTCAAAGCTTTCAAAGCAGTATTATTTTGTTGTAAATTATTTTTCAATTTATAATTTTCAAGTAATAATGTCGCAATTTCATTATGTGCTGCCTGTAATTCTTCTTGCAGTGCTTTGATTTGTTCCTTTATTTCAACTAAATGACTGTCTTCTATAGAAGCGTTGGGTACACTTTTTATGGAGTAGTCAAAATCTATAGAGTTGTAACTACTTTTGTCAAGAGACCCATTTGATATATCTTTAATTGAACCTATAGATTTTGAGCGTGGCCGACGTGTTGTGACGTTCTCTTCCAAAGTTGAAACTTGAGTTATTTTGACTTTAGTTTTAGCTGATGCAAGTGAGATACAGTTGTGGCATTTCCAAGATTTTTTATTTTCATTTGTCATTAGACGGTATCTTTTTTCGGATACTTCCGTGTCTTTTATATTGTATACTTTTTTTGCACACCGAACATGTTATAGCCAAAGCCCTGTTTTTACGTTGTAACATTTTTCAATTATTTTAAACAATACGATAAAACTGCAGGATGATTTCTTACTCGTGTACCGAGTTCGATTACCGGTTCAACCACGCAATTATTTAAAAATATATGAATGCAGTTTAAATTGTTTTTAAAATTAAAATAAAGTCTTCTTTCAGTAAAATGTTCCATCTACAATAATTAAGGTACTTTCCCTCCATGTGGCATGGCCGTGGGACGCCCTGTATATTACATATATACTTATTACACAGCTTATAATAAGAACTTCGTAATTATTATTCGTTAGATGCACTTAATAACGTAGCGAATGACGAAATATTTACACGACAGATTTCACTGAGTGATAACTCATTAACCAGAATGATGATAGATAATATATATTATTTATGTATTTATTTATCTATTATGTCACTGTGTGTCGCACCGTTAGCTTTTCCGATGCGCTGTGGTCTTGGTCATACAATCCCTGTAGTCAAAATATAAATTAATAATAATAATAATAAATTATTAAATTATAGTATGTACAAGTATATGTGTTACAAAAAAAATATTAAAGGATATTAAAAAATGCAGATGATTTGTGTCTGTCAATGTCAAAGTAATTTTTTTTAATAGTCATAGCCATTGGACCATCTTATATCTTATATCTACAGCTTCATGCAAACTATTCAGTCGAATAGTAAACATATTTTAATAAAAATTATTAAAATAAAACAAAAAACCCGACTGCTAAAAGAAACTGTATCAAAAATAACTGCAAAGAGAAAAAACTGAAAAGAAAAAAACAAGCTCTAAGATCCCAGAATTCAATTTGAGCAATGTTGAATGCAACGTGAAATATTTCTAACTACATCGAATATTGATAGTTGTCGCAGGCGGGGACAATCACCAACCAAAGAGAGTGCGGATTTATTAGAGCTAGCCACAGAACAGTTAACCTTTTCACCGCCCAACTATCCTGTTGTCCCGCTGTACGCCAACGTATAAATGTAATAAAGTAGGTACAAAGAAGAACTTCTATAGAAGTGCTGGCGTGGACGGCACGAAAATCTCGAACTTCTATAGAAGTTGTTGGCGGTGAAAAGGTTAAATTTATTTAATCTGTGAAGCTAGCCACGGCCGCTTGGTTGATGATTGTCCCCGTCTGCGTCTTGTGTTTTATTTTAATAATTTGGTTTATTTCAAACTTTTTAGTTTTGTAAAGTAAATAAATTTGCACGCATTTTAAAACCTACATAAAATAATTATATTAAAACGCCTTACTCTTTTAAATAGCAAAGTCATAGCGCATACACCAATTGGCGTAAAAACGAAACTTGACGTCTTGTACTTTTGACTGACAAGTTCTTTGAGTTTTTTTAAACATGGGAATAAAATTGCTAATATTCCTGAATTAGCTAACCCGGCCAATGTTTTTACTTTTTTTTTATAGCCTATGTCACTCCCACAGTCAAAACAAATCTAACGACACCTCATATGTTAAAATCCACCATACCGTTTGGGTTGTAGGGCGTGCCAAAGAAACAGACATACATACATAGACTCGAAAAACATAACCCTCCTTCTGACGCAGTCGGGTAAAAACTACAGTCGAATTTCGACCACTGGGCGACCACTGGTACTTTTTATTATGTCAATTGCATTTGTATTATTATTATTGAATATAGTTTTACTGGAAAAAGCGTGAGGAGGACCTTTGCCCAGGTGTGGGACAGTAGCTGATATTAGGCTGATACGGCTGATATTATAATAAGCATAGTTTTATTATTATTTCATAAATTATTTGTTTGTTTCAATATAAGTAATAATTTCATTTGTGATGTTGTCAATCTTTTAACAATTTTTGTTCTTATTTCTTTGTTTGTTTTACAATTCACTGTTTAGTCTCAGCATATCTCTATAAGCGTGATGTACTATGACCGTACTATACCAAGAAAATATTTTTTTTATTTCTACATGTTTTGGAGCCGCATCACGTAGTGTTTGTTTTACGTTGGTATTATGTGCTGTTGTTTTATAGTCGCTAGCATTAACATGTACCTATACATTGAAATGAAACAACTTTTACGGATCTACTCGCGTTTATTTTGACCACGGACCCTGCAAAGGGTTCGAAACGTCAGGATAAACATTAAATAAGTAATGTGCAAAATAAACGCGAGTAGATCCGTAAAAGTTGTTTCATTTCAATGTGTAGTGTTCGCGTAAACTTTAGAAAACAATATGTACCTATACACTTTTGACAAATTTTGACTCTCATTCCATTGTATTAAGAGTTCGTTTGTTTACATGTTAATGCTCGGTACCTTGGCGCACACATAGAGGATATCTTGATATTAATAACTTTTTTTTTACCCCAGCACCGTGATAAAGTGCGTCGCGCCCGCAAAGCGCAAGAGGCTCGTGCTAGCGCGGCACGAGCGCAAGCGGAGGCGGCAGCGGGCGGCGGCGGTGGCGCGCCCCGCGCGGGATACCACGCGTCGGATCAGATGGACTTCACCAACTTGCTGTTCGACCAGGACATTATGACCGCTTTCCAGGTGAGTTGAAGAATGAACTCGGTGATTGCTATTCGATCCCGAGTTATCCCCGTGGCAGAGAAGGGATGGTACTAGGTTTTTTTTAGTCTTGCATAACTCGGGGTCGCCCGTAGCCCCCGTGTATGAGTAAAGCTGTTTACATACTTTAAAAACTCCACCTACTAGCTGAATGCCATATGTACTCGCTGATAAGATGGGAGCTCTGGGGGTCGGACACAATACACATAGAGGACCTAAAAGATCTGAAAGTGGAGCAGATAGCAAGATTTACCAAAAAGACCAAAAGATTCGACAGAGCGCCGTGAAAGCTGGATTAACCTTAACTCCCTCAAAAGGGAGAACGGGGAAAAGGATAAAGTGGCCTGCAACAACGCGGGTGGATCGTCCGTTCGGCTGGCGACGTCCCCATAAGAAATAATAGTTTAAAAAACCGGCCAAGTGCGAGTCGGATTCACGCACGAAGGGTTCCGTACCATTGTCTATAAAAACAGCAAAAAGTCATGTCTGTTGTATGGAAGCCCCTTTAAATATTTATTTTATTCTGTTTTTTAGTATTTGTTGTTATAGCGGCAACAGAAATACATCATCTGTAAAAATTTCAACTGTCTAATTATCACGGTTCATGAGATACCGCCTGGTGACAGACAGACGGACGGACAGCGGAGTCTTAGTAATAGGGTTCCCGTTTTACCCTTTGGGTACGGAATCCTAAAAAAGAAGGCGAGTTGAAGCAATGAATTGATTTTTTTGTACACCATACAAAAGACATACAGAGACAATACAGAAGCAGTACATATTTTTCTCCTTCTCTCTGTTCTGCTGTTAGCCTGAAGGCTACAATCAGTAAATTTGGACCCAGTAGGTGATGCTGCAATAGGAGTTCAAGTATATATTTTTTAAATAGTTTAATATCCTCAACAACTGGACTACAACTACAATACTTAATTTTATGGTAGTGAAAAGTGTGTTTCGGGTTTTTTGATGCATAGCCCGGGATTGTGATTGACCCGTATTTGGCAAGCATGGTGATTAAGCCAAATACCCATAGCAAAAACTTTTTTTCAATGATAAGACAATATATGTATAGGCTATTTACTTTACTACTATTTTATATTATTCGACATGTTTACTCAGGATCCCGAAGTGGCGGCAGCTTTCCAAGACGTGTCCTCCAATCCTGGCAACTTCGCGAAGTACCAGAACAATCCCAAGATAGCCGCCGTCATCGAAAAGTTGCAGTCCAAACTGGGAAAGGGTGGAGCGGGAGGGTTCGGCCCAGGAGGATTCCCAGGTAACTAACATGCGTTAGAGAGATTGTCTAAAACTGAACGCTCCTTTTTTTATATCTTTCGGATTAGCACAGTGTAAGGCTCGACTGTGATCTCGGTCTCGGTCTCTGCATTCTCGTCTACAAATCCAACAGAGAAATCTGTCTCGGTTTTCGGCTAAAAGTCGCCGAGATTTTCGGCCAGAGACTGTAACTTTGTACGGAATGGGATTCAAATTATCACGCGGCCACGTTCGACGCTCGCTCGGTGTGAGTGCGTGAGTGAGCTGTCTGTGATTGGTTGAAGTGCGGCCGACTTTGCGCCGTTCAGTGATTGGTCTCATGGAAGTTTATTTAATTTTCGTAGTAAATAAAAATAAGTTCCTTTAAATGTGGTGTTGCTGTGGTTACTTGTTATCGTTAATTGTGATGTAAACTGATTTCACTGGTTTGATGAAAACCAAGCTTTGAAGGGTGAAAACGCCGATAAATTGCTTTTTTGTGCTTCAATATAATGTTATTTAACTTTGATTATTAAAACAGTTATTATTAAACAGTGCCTACAGTATCAAACAGTTAACAGCATTTTATTTTTTTCTCACGATTTGTCTATTCTGTCTTGGTCCAGATAGTAAACCTGTCTCGCTCGAGCCTTAGCACAGTGGTCGTCACGGGCATTTGCAATTTTTAATTGATTTTAAATCTTATTTCATATACATAACACACCTACATAACTTTGTTTTCTTTTTTAAATATTAACGAGTAAGCACAGTGCCTTGATCTCACCTAATGTTAAGTGATGATAAGTTCAATGGTGGAAGCGCACTTTAACCGGGATTCTCAACTACTAAGGCACTGGCTATCTTATCTCTAGCTGCGGGAACACAACAACGCTATAAACATGGATGTTATGGCATACATATTTAGGTATGATGGTGATAGCTAGCCAGGCGGACAAACAAGCCCTACCACCAACCAAACCCAGAACACACGACATGTACCCACCACTGGGAATCGAACCTGGGACCTCTGAGTCTGAGAACGGTGGTCTTAACCACTAGACCACAGAGGCAGTAATTAATCGTGGATTAAATTTTATAATGTCTGAACGAACCACATAGAGCAGTTAACTTTTTGACTTCTAGTCTCCACTGTACAGTTAAATGATACTATGATCTTGTTTGTTGAACTCTTTAATTATTTACTTTTTATGTTCTTGTTTTTATTCTTAACTAAACACTAAACACCCGTATTCCGTCGAAAACCTTTTTTTATTTATACAAACCTCCAGACAATCACGAACACAACAAAATTAAATCAGGAAAATCGGCTTAGCCGGTCTCAAGTGATGCTCTGACATACATGTGGCAATTGATTTTTATTGATATAAATGAGTGTACTTTCCTGCATCTTTATTATATCACAAGAAGCTCTATATCGTGATGCAGAAAAATCAGTCCTAGTACAGACCCATCTAGCGGTACACGTGCAAAACATCTTGAACAAGGTGTGATAGGAAATATTATTTATTTGGCCCCACGTTGGGCGCCACTAAACGCGCTATGTATGGAAATGTAACGACACATCCTCTGTCGTACATCCGCTTCATTTGTCCAAAGGTAAAGTCATGGGTTCGACTCCCACTCGAGCTACCTGAGGCTGGTTTATTTATTAAAATTTTATCTTGTAAATTATGTAATTTATTATGGACTGTATTTTGCAAATTTTCATTTGAGTTTTGTAACTATAGAGATGGTCTATTTAAAATTGTACAGACAGACATACCGCACAGAAATTCTTCGTCACTGATGGATCAGTCACTGGCTCGAACGGTCAGTACTCTGATTCTCGTAACAAAAACCGTAACTATATCGTAGCGACTTAGTCGATGAAATCATTTTTGTATTCCCATTCATCAATCGAGCCGATTTTAAACTCGTTCGGACAAAGTTTCAACCAACCGTATTTAGATCTACCGCATACGGTTAGTTGGAACTTCGTTCGAACGACTTACAAATCGGATGTTAATATGAAAATGGTTTCAACGACTAAGTCGCTACGATATCGTTACGGTTTTTGTTATGGGAATCGGGGGACGGGTCGTTGACCAACTAGTGCATTACAGTCGAATGCTCTAACCGCTGAGCTACCAAGGCCCGAGTTACATAATTTATTTTTTTGGCGATGTATAATAAATACTTTTTATGTAATTAGTCTATATGTTAACTCATCTTTACATTGCTACAGGTTTCGGTGGAGCAGGCGGAGGCCCGGGCGCGGGCAAACCGACCTCGGATGATGACGTAGGCCTCGACTAAGCACTTAACCTCGAAATGTTGCGTTAATCATACGATACATTTAGGCAACATTTAATTTTATTATAGGTACGTTACGTTATAATTAAATAACGAATTCGATGACTGTGTCGCAGCTATATAGTTAACTCGTGCTCAACACAGCTACTTGTAGTAAATTAGAAACTACTTTTAATTTGGAATAATATTACAAATAATTGTTTGTTAAAAAAAACATTATTTTATTGAAAACAACTAATTTCCGCTTTTATAATGACTGGTGATGAAATATCTTTTCTAACATATATTTTGTATAATTATTACATACTAATTATATGTTTCGTTTAATACCATGAAGGTACCTGTTTTCTGCTGTGTTTATTATAACTGATACATAAATATCCTTTTGATGAGCTCTTGTTGCATAAACAATAAGTTATTAGCTATAAGTCCTGCACGGATTGTGGTTGGGGTCTGCCACTCGCGTTATTGGCTTTCTCTCCTCTCTCCATTGGTTTTTTCCTTGAGCGTCTTTGTTTGCTGAGCGATTCCGATTCTGGCACCCGAGATGAGCCACGGAATGCTGATGGTGGCACACGGGTTGACAAAGGTGGCACCTAGGATCAGCCACGGGATGACGAGCTATGGTGGCACCCGGGATGAGCCACGGAATGCTGATGGTGGCACACGTGTTGACGAAGGTGGCACCCAAGATCAGCCACGGGATGACGATGGTGGCACCCGGGATAAGCCACGGGGTGACGATGGTGGCACCCGGGATGAGCCACGGGATGACGATGGTTGGCACCCGGGACGAGCCGCGGGATGGTGATGGTGACACTCGGGATGAGCTACGGAATGGTGATGGTGGCATCCGGGATTAGCTACGGGATGGCGATGGTGGCGCCCAGGATGAGCCACGTTTTGATGGTGTTGGCTGCCGCGATGAGCTTCGAAATAGGGAATGACATCAACCAAGATGGCAGTGGTGGGTGGCACTCGCAATAAACCACGTGCCTACGGTTCACGTGAGAAAGCGACGGGCCGGCATCTATATTACAAAATGTTTGTCCATTGTCTTCCGAACTGCCTTAAAGTAAATTATGAGTATTCCGTCGCTTCCTCCGGTGCTTTTGCTGCTGACTGAGGCGACTTGCACCGAGGAACTTTGCCGGTGTTGGTACTTCGGGCGGTGGTGAAGGGATAAGAGGGACGATGGAATATTATTATTGTTGGGTGGTTTGAGAAGCAGTAGGCGATTATTTTTGGAGTGGTAGTCGGCCTGAGGCTTTCGAATTGGTCCTTTTATGTCCATTATGCAGTGACGTCGTCTTGGGGTTCATATTGGGTGTGCCACGGGATGCCGATGGTGGCACACAGGTTGACAAAGATGGCACCCGGGATGAGCCACGGGATGACAATGGTGGCGTCCGGGATGAGCCGGGGGTGATGATGGTGGCACCCGGGATGAATTCTGATGGTGGCACACGGGTTGACGAAGGTGGCACCCGGGATCAGTCACGGGATGACGATGGTGGCACCCGGGATGAGCCATGGGATGACGATGGTGGCACCCGGGATGACGATGGTGGTCCACGGGATGACGATGGTGGTCCACGAGATGATGATGGTGGCACCCGGGATGATGATGGTGGTCCACGGGATGACGATGGTGGCACCCGGGATGACAATGGTGGCCCACGGGACGAGCCGCCGGATGGTGATGATGACACCCGGGGTGAGCTACGGAATGGTGATGATGGCATCCGGGATAAGCTATGGGATGGCGATGGTGGCGCCCAGGATGAGCCACGTTTTAATGATGTTGGCAGCCGCGATGAGCTTCGAGATGGAAATGACATCACCCAATATGGCAGTGGTGGCACTCGCGATGAACCCCGTGAGAAAGCGACGGGCCGGCATCTATATTGCAAATGTTTGTCCATTGTCTTCCGAACTGCCTTAAAGTAAATTACGAGTGTTCCGTCGTTTCCTCCGGTGCCTTCGCTGCTGTCTGAAGCAGCTTTGCACCGAGGCATTTTGCCGGTATTGGTGCTTTAAACTGTTGTGAAGGGATTGGAAGGGCGATGGAATATTTTCATAGGATGGTTTAAGAAGCAGGAGTGTATTTTTGGAGTTATAATAGGAGTTGCTTAGTGGATGAAGGTGTTGGGTTTAGAGTAAATGGAGCTGGGAGGGGTGTGAGCGTGACGGGTACCTCGTCGATAAAAATTTGTGCAGGACTTAACTTTTGAGGTAAGATCAAATAATGTTGAAGCTCTTTAAAAGTATCGAACTATTAACAACCAAAGTCGAAAATAAAGTTTTTGTACGCAGCGTGAGAGCTATGCGAGACAGCCGTAGAAGTTTGACACATCGATATTCGTGATAGACCACTACGCTATTATAGTATGAAATACACAGCTGCAACTATATAAACTTAGCAGCATAAATTCACTTGCAAAACGAATGGGCATCGTTTTTTTTTACACGATTGCCAAAAAAAGGAGTGTTATTTGTCATTATAACCTCTTTTATTCAGCATCAAAATTAAATGATGACCAGCACTTGCAAGTCTCTAGATTACATGTTTGTCCAATCTAGAATAAGTCTTATCCAATTAAAATTAAAATGTATAGTATTGTATGTTGCATTTAATTTTATACACACACTCAGTTTCATACATTGTCTCTCAACAACCTCTTTTATTACATTGTAAATGTAATGGACGGTGCTTACATTAGATATTGTAAGATAAGATATTCTTTGCACTATGGTAGCTTAACTCGAATGAATTGCATTTTATTTGTATTAATTTATAAAATAACTTGCATTTGCTTTTATCGCTCATTATGTAGCATTAGTAATAGTGACAAGTGGTTTGAAAGCCATTTGCTGTCTCTAACTTTAATAGTTTATTCCAGGATGCACAGAAAATTTCTAATAGACTTGCTATCACAGTGCCATATAAGATTGTGAAAATCCAAAGAGCAGAATTGTCTTGCTAAAACTTAGTCAATAACGTTTATAAAAACGAAAATTGAAACTAATAAAATATATTATGTAATTATTCTATAATTTTATAATCCTAATAAATTGCGGCTTTTGGTCTAAAATGTACTGTCAATTACTTTGTTTTTAGTATACTTACTCATATAATTGAAATATTGGTAAAAATATTTCATGGTCTTATAAATTAAAAAAAAACTTGATCTTAGTTATGTAATAGGATTGAAATGAAACAACTTTTACGGATCTACTCGCGTTTATTTTACACATTACTTATTTAATGTGGTCCAGGGAGACAGGGGTGTCTCCCTGTGACCACGGACCCTGCAAAGGGTTCGAAACGTCAGGATAAACATTAAATAAGTAATGTGTAGAATAAACGCGAGTAGATCCGTAAAAGTTGTTTCATTTCAATGTGTAGTGTTCGCGTAAACTTAAGAAAACAATATATAATAGGATTGGTTACTTTTTGTGGTAGATTCTAACAGTATCCAACAATAAAAATATCTTAAAAAGGAAAAAGGGAATTCAACATCCCGTACGTCTCTTTAAACTAAGTTGGAATATTGAATCTAGGTGCTGTTTACAAATACCCTGGTAGAGAATCCACCATCCCTTTTTTTCTAAACATTAAGATAAAAGTCTTCGGAAACGAACGGGGAGATGTTGTAGTTATAAGAAATCGTAGTATTAAAACCACTAACTACCGTAGTAGACTTACCACAGGATCTTACTCTCATCGCGCGGGGTTAAATAATTACCTATATTAAAATATTAGCATGTTTATTCTCAAGTAAAAAGTATATAGAAAGCAAAGTAACTGACTATATAAACTAATAATATTTCGCAACTTGTTTTGAAATGTCATGATTATTTTAACTTGTTTGGTACTGGTACATAAATTTGATGGTCTGTCTGATTGATTATGCTAGATTTTTGTATTTTAATGGTTAATAAAATTGTGTAAGTATATTTTTTTTACTCTTTCCTTGATTAATAAGCAATATTCTTTTGCAATGTTTGTATACGTAAAACCCACATCATATTATTTTGAATATAATTTTGTCTCATCGTCAAACAATTGCCAAAAAGGGTAACCTTGAAATGTTTAGATGCAGTTTTCCAATACAGCAGTGTAACAAAATAATGATCAAGTCTACGTAGATATTATATTTTGTGTCAGAACAGTAATCTCTAATTTTGTTTGAAACAACCTGAGAGTAATACAACATTAAATATGCATTTAAGCATGCATACAATATAAGTATTTATGATTATAACATACTGTTAATTATTATTAAATAAAAAGTACATACATCTCTAATACTAATTTATTATTTACATTACAATTAAACATCATTGACTCTTCCCCAGCCTAGCCTTATCTTCTTCTCATGAAGCTTCAACCAAGATGGCATGCCTTTAGGAAATGCATGAGCATTAGGGAACTTTAGAGGTGGTGGAGGTTTCTTGAATGGATCTTCATCTTTTAGTTTCCTGAGCAGATACTCTTTGTTTATTTGCTTTGGGTCACGGTACTTGTCCATGTAAATATTGAATGGTTTTCTACGTGGATACCACTCTTGAGGTCTTATGTAAGGAGCTGGGAAGTCATATTCATACACTGAAAAGAAAAAGTAATTATATAATTTGGGCATGGACAAAAGGGCTTACTTCTATCTATAATAATAAACAAAAGTCAAAAGAGAAACAAGCTAAAAAGCTTAACAGAAATGCGGTTCTTACTTACCAGGTTCCTTTGTGTTTAATGTTTTATGGAAGAAGTCTCTGACAGTGTGGTCCCAGCTGCTCTGGTAGAATGCAAGCCCAGCAGGTGTTATTACATCCTGATTCTTCTTGTACCAATCTCTAGTTACAAAGGTTCTGCTTTCAAGAGATGAGGATGTCACTAAAAGTTTAAATGAGGAATAAACATTTAACTATCTAACAAATTATCAGTAATTCATACCTAGGTCAGATGGAAATGAAAGCAGCCATTTTCAAAACAATCGGCACTGAATAAAACTTGCAGAGATATTGGGCTAGGCTTAAGCTAGCTAGCTAACTAGACACATTTATTTTAGATTGCTTTTTCTACATCCATCACAATTACCATGTTCAAATTGAAGTCAAAATACTTGTTCATCATCATCATTATCAACAGCTTATACTACCCCGGGCACATCTAACCGCCCACCCCGTTATTTTTATACAAACTTGCTCACTTTGCGACTATTCATAAAAATGTCAATACATTTCATTTTCTGCAAAGATCTGTAGGTATGCTAATGTTTAGGTTAAGTGTTCGACTGTCCAATTTACCTAACCATTAGCACAGAATAAGTAAATACAGGTTTTTGCAGAAACATATTGTAATTTTTATGTATAGAGTCCGTGAGCTTGTTTGTATAAAAATAACGGGGTGGACGGTTAGATGTGCCCCTGAGTGTAGTATAAAAAAGTCCATTGCTGGACATAGGCCTCTCAAAATACTGATTATCAAAGTAAATGAAAAATAATTACCTAGCTAAAGCTCTTTTGACAATTTCAAAATTAAAGGTTTATAACTAGTAGATAAGTTAAAAATCAGTTCTATAAATAAAGTCTTACTTTTTTATTGTAAGAAAATGTTGAATACTTTTTAAGGCCTAATTATATTACCGAAAAATGTTTACTAACTAAAACAAAAATAAATTCTCTAAAATCTTACCAACCTTTAGGCACATCATAAACAACTTTTTCATTTTGTTTGTAAAGAACAAAAACATATCTATGGAATCCAGTTCCTTTTAGTGGAAAAGGTTGTAAATACTCCACCAAAGTGTCGCCTTTCTCTAAATGGTCACCGGGAATATTTGCAACAAGCCAATGTACATACTCCTTGTTACTTTCGGTCAAATGACCATCAAGACTTGTGAGAGTAAGTGTCCATAATGTATCTTTATCAGTTTCATAGCTAACTGAGGGCCTTTCTAAAGCCTCTTCTGGCACAATGACATTACCAGTAAACACTGGTAAAGTTCCACCATCCTTCAGATCATAGGATATATCCAAGTTTACATATGGCACAAAATACGCCTGCCCATATAAATGTTCAAATACTCCATAGTGGTCTGCAATAACTTTTTTACGTAACGGTCCTAAAGTTTTTAACCAATCCTTTTTAACTTCCACCATATCAACCTGTAATTTGTGATCGCGTGCCAGTTTTTCTAGTGTTTTATCACTTTTAATCTTTTTGATGTGTTCTTGCCGTTCATTGCGTTCGTGAGATAGTGAATTTCTGTAACAAAATATAAAAAAACGCGAGTATTTAATAATAGTGTTTTATTTTGGTTGAGTTCATTTAAATAAATGTAAGGTTAGGTTCAGTGTTGGGCTTAAAAGTGTTCCAAGTCTCGAGACTACAGTCCGTACTAAAACTTACGTTATGCCAGGAAGGCCAATATCTATTCTGGTCGTGTAGATTTCCTCCGCAAAGTTTAATTCTTCCAAACGCTCTTTTATAGTACGGCAGTAAATAGGCGCCTTCCCTCTGACTCGGTGGCCAAACCTAATTTGCTGATATTGTGCGTTATTCACTAATACCCTACGAAACGTATGAAGCATATTTATATAAATGCTACTGACACTATTTCAAAAAATTATGATTATTATCCCCAAACCCATCAATGGAAACCTTTAGATGGCTGAATGAATAAATAAATATGCATCCGAAGTTAAAATAGTTGCAGTAGTAGTAGTGAGGTGATAATGTAGTTTGAATGTCAAAATTATCATTCACCATTCACTACATAACTGAATGCCATTATAAAGAAAGACAGACATACAGTTTTGGACGCCCCGGACCTTACCTACCTCGGACACACCGGACCCGGACACGGAATGAATAAAATTTATTCAATCAAAGATTTATTGAAACTCCTTAGAAATGAAAAAAAAATATATATTCGTAAAGATGTCATACAAAAACAGCTATCAAACATTACACTCTTGTTTTACGCCTTTACGAACTGTTGTATTTGTTATTATAATTTTCTCTATAAAATTCCATTGAGTTTCGAATCCGTGTCTGCACGGGTCTTTGCGCTATAGGTTATGGGCCATTTGTACCATTATTTGTACTTGAGATTACGCGAAACAAAAAAATAGAAAATCTGACGTCAAAAGTTTCCATCGGACTTCTCGAAGGAAAAACGAACTGGTCGACCTGAAAGTATAAAATAAGTATACTTTTGCGGAGTGTTGATCGAGCAACTAGCGTCGTCGAGGGAAAATTTAAAAAACCAGTGTACCAAGAAGGTGCAAGTGCAACCGAAGCTGATGATGCTGCTGCCGTCACGTATAGAAGTGAACTATCGACTTTTATAAAGGCAGACACTAGTGCCCTGCTTCTGTTGACAACGAATTTTAAGGAAGACAAGACATAATTAAGAATGTCATGCGATTCACGATAGCTCGCGATGTGTGGCTAGAGCTTCATCGTTTGTAAGTATGATGGTATTAGCGAAGACCGATCCTACAACCTGTGCATTGATTTCTTCAGTTATAAACGCAACATGTAATGATAATATCGCGACTCAAATAGCGAAACTGAAGAACATTTGGAGTGAACTCAAAAAGAGATATCAGTTGATCTACCTGACCTACTCCTAATTTGCAAAGTACTGGATACCCTGAGCAAAGAATACTTTTCATACAGAAGCAGCTGATTGTTGATGCTAAAAGCCGAACGAACGATTAACAACCTTACTAGTGATTTCTGTGCTTTCGAGAGAACCGTATCGAGTAATCGTAACGTTAAAGATGGAGACATCCTCAGTGCTAACACGAGCACGCAAAAATATAAGAAGATTGACAAGAAATTAAAAATTGCTTACAGACAGGACATCATGTCCGAAACTGTGAAAAATGGATTCGCGACGGCAAACAGAATTCTAATCAGAGTGATGCAAATATAACACTAATGGCTATACAAGCCTCCGCGGTGGATAACTTTAAAGTGGAAAAAAACTAAGAAAACTGGTCTGTTGTCATTGTAGCGAATGTTAGTGGAAAGAAATTACATATTACTCTGCAAGACATTTGGTATGTCCCACCGATCAAAGAAACCTTTTTTCTGTACTTGCCGCCCACGATTAGAATCCACAAAGCAAGTTCTCGTCGACTCCGACTCACTGCAGCATGGTCATCGACGGAGAAACAAAACTATTCGGGAAACGCTGTCAGAAATGTGGACTTTACCAACTTGTGGTAAAAAACGTGAAACCTGAGAAGAACTTAGACGTCAACGGATACGCAGCTGTACCATGAACGACTTGCTCACCAAAACAAGAGGCATGTCAGAGCCATTGTCAAACGTGAATTAGGAATCAATTTATCCAATGAACACGACTTCTGCGAAGGTTGCATAAACGGCAAAGCTCACAGACTAAAGTTCGGTACGAGAGCTAGAGCCTCAAATCCAGGTGAAATAGTACACGCAAATGTGTGTGGACCTCTACCGTATACTTACTCAAAGTACCGTTGTTTCCTACTCCTGAAAGGTGATTATACCAAATTCGCTACATCAAAAAAAATATCAAAAAGAAATTGGAAGTCCCAGAAAAGTTAACAACAATTTTGGCGAAGCTATGAAAGTCGGCCGTAATATTCAAACAATTCTCTGCGGTTAATTTAATAATCAGCGCGTAAAGGAAACTTTACAGAAAGAGGGAATAAAACTTAGACTCGTATGTCCCTAAACTCTAGAACAGAATGGTTGCGCCGAACGTGAGAACCGAACAGTTGTTGAAGCCGCACAAGCAATGATGCACGCGCACAAGCAACTACCGGAACAACTGTGGGGAGAACTCGTATGCACCGCAGTCTATATTCTCAATCAAACCGGGCTGACTCCTGTTGAAGGGAAAGTTCTCTTCGAATTGTGGTTTGGGAAGAAAGCTAGCATCAAGCATTTACGCATTATCGGCAGTACTTGCTATGCACACGTACCCAAACAAACCCGCAAAAAATTACAAAAGAAAGCTGTAAAGGGCTACCTGATCAGTTATGTATGATGAAGACGGTTATCGTAATTGGGTAACTGAAAGAAAGAAAAGTCATCTTATCCACTTACACACTTCGTCAAAAATTACCCGTAGCATCTGTGGAAGATAATACGAATATGGAAATGCAAGAGACTACTGCAAACTCGAACGAATACAGTGTCACTTGATCGCATACCTGTTGTTTCCACTGAGCTGCAGATCGAATCGAATAACGAAAGTGAAGCCCACAATAGCCACGAATCTATCAAATAAAGGGGGGAAGAAAATGAGATTGAAGATCTACAACAACTTAAATAACTTGCGCTATAGATCTACGCTTCATATGCTATCTAAATTCGAAGATAATGCTATATGGCTGTACTTAATAACTACATACCCGAACCGTTATGCTACCAAGAAGCCACGACCAGTGACAATAAAGACAAGAGGATTGAAGCTATGAAGAGCGAACTTTCGTCACTACACGAGAATAACACGTGGACATTGCAAGAGCTACGGAAAGGCAGAAAGGAAATACCTGTCAAATGGGTATATAAGGTAAAGCGAAACCACGATGGTACCGTAGAGGGATTTAAAGCTCGACTCGTAGTCAAGGGTTATCGACAAAAGAAGGGGATGGATTTTGAAGAAACATTCAATCCCGTAGCCTGAATGGAAAATATTCGTGCACTGATAAGTGTAGCAGCGAATCGACTCTGGCCTTGTTCTGGAAACCACAAAAGCACTAAACAAGCTAGGTGGACATAACAAGGTGCGATTGATCTGGGTCCCAGGCCATGTGGGAATCCACGGCAACGAGATGGCGGATGCACTTGCCAAGGAGGGCTCAAAGATCCAGCTCATTGGTCCTGAGCCGTTCGTGGCACTAGCACAAAGTACCATTAACAAGGCCTTAAAAGACTACATCAAAAACAGGCACAGCATCGAATAGAAAGAGCAGCTGGGTATAATAATAATAATAATAATAATAATGCGTTTATTTCTCATCACAAACATACACAGCATAATTACATACATTAAACATTTATACGAGTTAAGTTTGTGTGAGACTGATGCCTGAAAATACCTGTGATTTCAGGTCATCAGGCTCCCACTACCTCGAACCGCTTAGGCACAAAAAGATGGTGATGAGTGAGTGACATTATACAATTCAACGACATTAAAATAACAAAAAAACAAAATTAATCATATGGTAAGTGTTAAGTGTGTGTGTGTGTGTGAGGGTGTGTGTGTGAGGGTGTGTGTGTGAGGGTGTGTGTGTGAGGGTGTGTGTGTGAAGGTGTGTGTGTGTGTGTGTGTGTGTGTGTGTGTGTGTTATACCGTAGCTACCAGTAGGTTCTCTGTATCATCATAGGTCAAATGTAATAGCCATGCGGTCAGTTTTCTTTTGCATTCCTTTTTAGTCAGTGAGTACAGAGAAAGGGTAGAATTCATTTTATTATAAAGGTAGGTACCCATGAAGCAGAAAAATCTATTTGACAGCTTAGTCTTTAAAGGACGAGAGAGACAGACAGAGCCCTATCGTCGCTTGTTACTGCATAAAACTGGATCATATTGAAGCTGGGAATGTTTACGGAGGACAGTTGAGAGGATGAAGAGCTGACGAACGGTGAGCACTTCCCAGAGTTTGTAAACTTCAGTCGTGGGGCAAAGATATGGGAGGGAAGCTCCTACCTTCAAAACGACCCTTTGTGCTCTCTCCACCTTAATTAGGTGCGTCTTAGCAGCTCCTCCCCAAGATGAGATACAATATCCCAAGATCGATTGGCATAGGGCAAGATATACAGACTTAATCATGACAGAGGTATGAAACACTCCAAATCCTTCCTAGGCAAACACGCCTTAGGACGGAGTAAGTTCATATGCGGAGGCAGCAGAAGGCAGGACTGATTAACCATCGGTGCCTTGACAGGGCACTATGCCACAAAACAAATGCTTCACAGAATGCACATCTCAACAAATAGCTTATGTAGGGCATGTGGAGAGGAAACGGAGTCAATGCAGCACCTACTGTGTGACTGCGACTCTCTGGCTAGGAAAAAAATGGGACTCCTGGGGTTGGCCTATCCAAAACCGGAAGACTTCAGGCTCTTTGCTCTTAAGGATGTTGCCAAACTTATGGCATCTATCTTTACAGAGGAGGACGAGTGAAAGGATGGGGTTGCACAAAATATCCCGATGGGTCGAAGTGTTATTGACAGTGGGAAACCTCAGCAGGGCCCACTAAGATAAGATAAGATAAGATAAGCAGCGACTTAACACAATTTGATGTCACGACTGCCTTCCTCAATGGACTTCTAGAGGAAGAGATTTACATCAAACAACCCGAAGGTTTCGAAGACGGAACTAACAAAGTATGCAAACTTATGAAAAGTCTCTATGGACTCAAACAAGCCTCAAACACGTTGCTGGAACATAAGATTCCATGAGATCCTAAAAGAACTTAACTTTGTACAATGCACGTTGGATCCGTGCTTAAACACGAAGAAAGTTGGAGACAAGAAGATACTTTACACTATTTGTTGACGATGGACTGGTCAAAGCGTCCGATGAGAATCTAGCAGATGAGTTTATTATAGCAACTTGGAATGGAAATAATGCAGACCGAAGGTTCAATCATACTCAAACAGGAAGCTTACACCAGGAAGCTACTTGAGAGATTTGGGATGGCCGAATGTAATCCGATAACGACGCCAACAGACAAGAAGACTATTGATTCAGGGAAAGTGACGGAAAGTATCGAAAATAACGAAGAAAAGTCATTCCCATATCGTGAAGCTGTAGGAGCCTTAGCATAATTCTAATAGTGGCTACTAAACCAGATATCGCCTATGCTGTCAGTGTCACGTCACGAAAGCTTGAGTCCCCGACTCATTAATGACTGGCTTAAAGTGAAAAGAGTCATGCGGTATCTTAAAGGAACCATGTCATACGGTTTACGCTACAGAGCTGACTACCTACCCGGAGTGTTAGAGAGTTACAGCGACGCAGACCACGGTGGAGACTGTACCACTAGACGCTCTACAACCGGAGTGATTTGCCGCTATGCTGGTGCAGCGATTTCTTGGCTTAGACGACAAGCCTCGGTGGCATTATCAACCACTGAAGCCGCTAAGAATTAGAATGGGGTATTTGACAGGTTTTAGAAAAATATGTCTAATGGTTCATTATAGCATAATATATTTGCAATTTGATTAATTCGTTATGAATTTCTTTATTTTTTATGAAAATCGCCATTAAAATTCAAATTAATAAAATAGCCGCCAAAACGCTGAAGACGCCATGCATGCAGGTCACGTGATGTCGTGACGTCACCTGCTTGTAAACAAACTTTTAGCTGTCAAATCAAACGTACAAAACTTTGATTGACATTTTACTGTTTACAAGCTGGTGACGTCACTCCAGATTCAGCGTCATCCCGTGCGTTTTTGATCACGTGGTCAATCAGAAAAAAATTATTATGTTATTAATGATTTTTTATAAAAATCATACTTATTTTAAAATTATGTACTGGCTAAATTAGTTTAAAAACATGTTTACTATTAAGTTAACAACAGTTTGATCAAAATTTTCATTGTAGTCAAATACCCTATTAAGAATTAGTAGCCGCTAGTGAGGGCGCTCGGGAAGCCGTTTGGCTAAAACGGATTCTGAAAGATCTGACGACACTCAAGTGTATCCCGACACTGTATGTAGACAATGAAGCCGCCGTTCGTATTTCGCACAATCCAGAGCAGCACAAAAGAATAATGCATATCAGGATTCGCCACTTCTACGTGAGAGAACTAGTCTCTGCAGAAGAGATCATTGTCTTACGCATCTCTACAAAGTGTCAGATCGCACATTATGACCAAAGGTTTGGCAAGGCCTACCTTTGTACCCCTGCGCGAAGTATTTAGTTTAGAAATTACGAATGAGGGAAAGTATTAAAACTCCTTAGAAATAAAAATATATATATATATAAAAGAATATATATTCGTAATCATAGATGTCATTTAAAGACAGCTATCAAACATTACATTCTTGTTTTACGCCTTCCATTGAGTTTCGCATCCGTGTCTGCACGGGTCTTTCCGCTATAAGATTAAGCTTATGTAATAGTGGAAACAAAAGAAATAAAAAACGAAATCATAGATTGTTTTATTCTTTATAAGACTTTCATTTGGCCGCCATAATCTCAGTTCGAATCAACGATCGATCTTTGCAGCTAACGAGCGATCGAAGTTTTCAATTGAAAGCCGTTCCTATTGCGGTAGGATTAGACAGCGTTGACGACCAAAGACGAGACGCTGGGAACCTATTTAACGCTGTCAATTAAACATTTTTGAAAAAATTCCTCTCGGCAAATTACTAAATATAATTTTTGTTAAACATCAACGCTACGTCATAGATTGAAATGTTAGAAAAGTTTTGCGCGATACCATTTTTGACGTATCGGCTAAACCAAAAACCAAACCAAAACTTTATCGATATCGTTGGAACGTCTGAGACGTTGGCGAATAGCGCGATCGAGGCCCAGTTTTGAGTAGGTATTTGAGTTATCTATACATACAAATAATAAAGCTAAAGAGGGTCGAAAGTCTGTACATGGAAGATATTCGAAAAAAAGTTGGCTGGGGATACTTAGAATCGATAACAGAGCACGTTCAGTTTTTAGAAATTTTGTCTGTTTGTCTGTTTATTTGACTGCGCATCACGTGAATATGGCTGAACGGATTTGGATGAAACTTTGCACATTGGCGAATGCTAAACGCTCGATATTTATCACGATATTTAGATCACGATCCAGGATCACGATATTTATCGACTGTGTAGTACTGTGTATCGCAGGATCGTGATACGGATCGTCGGATTTCTAAAAATCCAGAAATCCTCGATCCGTAACAAGTATCGTTGATAAATATCGAGCGTCTAGTCTCTGCTCGATATTTATCGTGTCAGTATCATCCAGTCAGCGATGGAGGAGGACGCGTTGAACGAGACGGCACACACCGCAGCCCTTACGAACGATTTAAAAGAGTTTATAATTATGTTGGAGACACTAGGTACCTTAGGTTTGGGACAGCTCAAGTCAAGATAGTATGAATAAAGTAAAAAGACCGAATGCGTATGAGAATATGCTGCAAATTTTAAAAAAGATAAAAACCGGCTGCATCTATCAAAAACGTTATTGCAAAAATTAACTCATTGAAATCTAATTATACAAAAGAATTAAAAAAGTTTTCTCTGTCTTGAAGCCAATATTTTGCCCATTTTTTTCTTTTCACACGCCTTTTTAAAGCTAACGCTATTATGATAGCAACACAAGCTTTCTTTATATTGTACTCATCGCGGACCCAATGCACGTCTTTCTTGATTGAATTTTTACCGGCGTACTGACGCGATCCGTATCGAGCGTGTAGTATCTGCTTGCGATCCAGATTTTTACTCGATAAATAGCGCGCGTGATATCGCGATCCGTATCGAGCGTGTAGCATTCGCCATTGACAGACCATGACCCGGACTAGGATATAGGATACTTTTTGTCATGGTAACAGGTTCCTGTGGGACAGTGTAGTCTTCCCGAACGGAGTCGCGGGCTACAACTAGTAATATAATATCCTCTTCAAATTGTTCGTTCGTTTAGAGTTGTGACACTGTGCCAAATAGCGAGTGAAGTAATCAAGTACTGTGAGTGAGTTGAAGTCATATTATATAGGTATTAAAAACCTAGAAGTGTGCGATGCGAGTGCGTGATTTGTGAACGAAACGAAAACTTCATCAAAATACTACCTACAGCTTCAGAAAAAGTAAAATTACCGGATAATCAATAACTCAATAAATAAATCTCATCAGTTAGTGCATCATAAAGTGTTTTGTAACGTCTGAAGAAAATGAAATTGCTGTTCATAAATACCACTGATTTTAATGTAATGTAAAAACGATCTCAAAATTTAAGGAGCCATTTACACATGGCGAGAAGTCACGTAGACTTTCATGTTGATAAAATGTGCGTTGCTTAAACTTGATCCAAAAACAAATCAGTGACGATTTCATTTATTTAACTTGTGAATAACAATGGATATCAAAAATATTCAGAAGAATGCTATGCAGAAGAGTGCTGAGTTTACTTTCACTCCACCTCCCGAGGCACCTGTTTTTGAACCTACGCCCGAAGAGTTTTTGGATCCATTGGGATACATCGCAAAAATCCGTCCGGTCGCAGAAAAGACGGGCATATGCAAAATAAAACCGCCTGCGCGATGGCAGCCTCCGTTTTCATTAGATGTAGACAAATTAAAATTTGTTCCACGAATACAGAAAGTAAACGAACTGGAAGCCATCACGCGTTTGAAGCTTTTGTTTCTGGAGAAGATTTTAAAGTTTTGGGACCTTCAAGGTTCACCTTTAAAAATACCTATGATTGAAAATAAAACTCTGGACTTATATTGCTTGAAGTTTTGGGTTGATGAAGAAGGAGGTTTTGAAAATTCTAATACTCCGAAAAAATGGCGCAAGATTGCTAACGCGATGGGGTACAGTCAGAGCACTAGCACATTAAATTTTCTTAAAAGTAATTATGAAAAAATTTTACTTCCTTATGATATATTTGAGAAAAGTAAAGCCAATATATTGAAGACTGTTAAAAAAACTGAAACCAAAATTGAGGGTAGAGATGAAGATGGTAAACCATTATTTAAAGAAATAGCCATAGAATCCATAACAAAAATAAAAAATGAAAATGATACATCTGAAAAACCACATACCAGTATAATCAAAAAGGCTAAGACAGGATCTGACATACAATCAGACAGTGACTGTAATAAAGGGAAACCTATGGATATAGAAGACATTAAACGAAACAGAGAATTAAGAAAACTAGCTTGTTATGGACCTGGACCAAAAATGCCAGGACTGAATGATGAAGAGTTTGATATCACAAAGTCAAGAAAGAGACCCAGATACGATTTAGATCCTCTTGCCATATATGTGTGTGCGATGTGCCAGAAAGATAATAGAGATGATTTACTTTTAATTTGTAATGGCTGCTCTGATACTTACCATACATTTTGTCTTAAGCCTCCACTTACTTCCGTACCAGATGGTGATTGGCGTTGTCCATGCTGTATTGCCGAGGAAGTGCATAAACCAGCTGAGGCATTTGGATTTGCTCAGGCTGAAAGAGAGTATACTCTTCAACAATTTGGAGAAATGGCTGACAAGTTTAAATCTGATTACTTTGGAATGTCAGGACATTTAGTACCTACTAATGTGGCAGAGAAAGAATTTTGGAGGATTATATCATCTGTAGAAGAAGATGTAACTGTAGAATATGGTGCTGATCTCCACTCAATGGATCATGGTTCAGGTTTTCCTACCAAGTCTTCTTTAAACTTATATCCTGGTGATCAAGAGTATGTAGATTCTGGATGGAATTTAAATAACTTGCCTGTTTTGGATGGATCTGTGTTGAGATTTATTAATGCTGATATATCTGGTATGACTGTTCCATGGATGTATGTTGGTATGTGTTTTTCTGCATTCTGCTGGCACAATGAGGATCATTGGAGTTATTCTATTAATTATTTGCATTGGGGTGAAGCTAAGACTTGGTATGGAGTTCCAGGTAGTGGAGCAGAGTTACTTGAAAATGCTATGAAAGCAGCAGCTCCTGATTTATTTAAATCGCAACCAGACCTGCTACATCAATTAGTAACAATTATGAATCCAAACATTCTTATGGCAGCTGGAGTACCCATTTACAGAACAGATCAAAATGCTGGGGAGTTTGTTGTCACATTCCCCAGGGCATATCATGCTGGTTTTAACCAGGGTTATAATTTTGCAGAAGCTGTAAACTTTGCCCCACCAGACTGGCTACATATTGGCCGCGAATGTATTATACATTACAAAAATTTAAAACGATTTTGTGTATTCTCTCATGATGAACTGATATGCAAAATGGCACTGGAAGGTGATCGATTAGATTTAGAAACTGCTTTAGAAACACAAAAAGAATTAGTTCGCGCTACAGAAGAAGAGGGTTCTTTGAGAGCTTTGATAGCTAAGCAGGGATTGAAAAATGTCCGTAGGACTGCTTTTGAGTTACTAGGTGATGATGAGCGTCTTTGTGAAGTATGTAAAACAACATGTTTCCTTTCATCTGTAGCTTGTGCTGACTGCAAACACATGGCATGCTTGCAACATGCAAATAAGTTCTGCCAGTGTCACATTAATAAGAAAACTTTAAACTATCGTTATGATATGGATGAATTGCACATAATGCTTCAGACTATTGACTTTAGAGTGAACAGTTTTGATAAATGGATGACAGAAACAAAGAATATACTGCTGCCGACTGCTCCTGATATTGGCCGACTGCAAAAGCTTAAAGTTCTGATTGACGAGGCTGATGAACTTAAGATACCAAAGTGTACTTTGTTATCACAGTTAAAGAATGAGTACACAAAAGCATCTGAAAATGTTGAGCCAATTGTTATCGAACTAGATGATGATTGAATACTGTATTATAGGAATGATAGTGGTGTAGTACAAACTAATTTCACTTAATCTTTATTAAGATACTGATGTATCCAATGTACTTGCACAGTAGATAAGACAATGTTTAATATTTTCGGCAAGAATACTCAATTCTTTGCTCACTCAGGCAGCATGGTGTAAACAATTTGTTTTTTTGAGTTAGTAATGCCAGTTTAGTTTTATTGTAATATGTCCTGATTTTATTTACCAAATAATAATGTTTCTTTTCTTTATTATTCAAATAATTTAGTGTTCATAAAGAGCTTTGCTGTTATATGAACCAATATGAACCTACTTGTTTAAGTTAGTAATTTTTATGTATGACTGATACCTACTTAGGATGTAAGTGTAAATATTTCCAACATAAATTTAGTAAATTATTGTGGTATTTGCAAGAAATTATTGAAACCAGTATGTGTGAATGTCCTAATTCTTTATTGTTATTGTGAATTTATTTTTTCATACAATTTTATACTTAGTTATTATATCCCACCGCATCACAATAGAAGTAACATTGATTAAGTAGGTAGAATGTCATGTTATTCTTCAATCAAATGATATAATATATGAACAGTATATAAATATTTTTATAAATATGAATATTAATCACTACACAATTACTGTGTAGGTACCTACTATAAAAAAAATTCCATATGTCTTCTTCAAAAAGCACATCCAGCCATTGGCTCTGGATGTTATCTTAAGTGTTCTTGGGGGCTAACCTGCATCGGGTTTGCATTGTGCTTTTGTCCATGTGGGTAGGCTGACGATGATTTATGTAATATGTTATAATCAGTCTTAATAATACTATAATTAATATTAATATCAAAGCCGAACTACTACTAATATTTGATACACTTTCTTAAGTGCTGGATGTTTCTATGTGAAGTTGGACTGAAACCGAATAAGCTTACCTACTGTCGCTGTTAATTCCTGTGTAATGAAGTTGAATAGTATTGTCAAATTATATATTAAAGCATTATGTACCTAACTAACGTTTCATAAGTCTTCATTTTATATTGATCTCAATTCATTCAAACATCCACATGTTACCTGCTGAAATGGTATTTTGTATAAACAATCTCACTATTATATCTATAAAAGACACAAAAGATAGGTTTGTGTATTGCTTCTTGTGTGTGATAAGAATAAGGAAGTCTCTTGTCTAACATTTTATTTAAAACACTTCTTTTTCTTAGCAATAGTGTCAATGTGTATACTTTTTATCAGACCTGACTACAAACGGCAATGACACTGCTCTACCAATAGTCAAATATAGTAGAATTATATATAAATATATGGAATAACAAAATGTATTAATTAATTATATTTTTAACACTGGAACCATCACCACTTCTTAATATATGTCGGATACTGTTTTTTTTGGTATTATCATTATGTGGCTGTACAATATAAACATGAAAATAATAAAAATTATGGATAGGGGACCTATCCGGCATCTATAAGGAAGTAGTGAAATTAACCAAAAGGGTTAAAAACTGGCAGAAGCATGTAGGTACAAGGTTTTAACTAGTGACTTCTATACTTCCATGCTAAGAAGAAATACATTTTCCTATATGTCAAGCTATAAAGGTGTGTACTGTTAAAATAAATTTTATTATTATAGTGAGTGAGCTGTTTGAATGGTAATTATGGAAGATTTTCAATCTTATTCACTTAAGTTAGATATAAGGTACCTAGTTTTGTTAAAATGAGAACAATTTTAAATGGTGACAAAGGAAACTTTTGATTACAATATTGTAATTTTGGTTTCATCAAAACATTGGCTATGAATTGTAAATAATTTTAATATTGAGTGTTTAAATAATTTCTAATGTGTATTGTAGGATTTAGCAGTAAGATTTCTATTGTCTTTGGCATCAACTTCTTCCACATTCGCATTAACATTGTATTAGACAACATTAGTACCTATTTAATGCTATTTTGACTGACTGTTTGAGTTTAGATTGATAAAATTGTTTTGAGACTAAGGAGCTGGTGTGTATTATTTTCTTTAGCGTGATTTGCACTGTGATTATGATTTTTTTTTGTATTTTGCAAAGGTTGAAGAAAAAATATAAAATGAAATTTATGGAGTGATTATTTGAATAGAAGTAAAAAGATAAGTACGTGTTAATGAGTAATTAAAATCGTAGTCATTAATATTTCGTTTTATTTGTATGAAACCAAAGATTTTGTGCAGTGTTTTGAACTTAATGGTGTCGCGATAGTTTACAAATAATGTTATACTCTGCGTCGACGCATAGACTCTTTTTGTAAAAGAGATGTTGTTTTTTATGTTGCTGATGAATGGAACTTCGACACTTGTTTGATAAGACTACGACTCTGACATGATAGACCGATGCTAGCGCCGCGTGTAAAACCCGTAACAGATATTTTCAACTCAATCCATAGCAGCAATGTTCTGCAAGGGATTGCGCAGACGACGGACTTTTGACCGCTTTGTTATTTTCAGTCCCTCTTAAGCGTTAGTCGGTGAAGTTGTAAGCGATCTATTCTGACAAACAAGATAATTTGCGGACTAAACTGACATCAGGCAGCGGCGCGGTCAGCGAGCGGTGCAATCTATGGGTCGCGCCCCTTATTCTAATTAAGTCGCCATCGCCACCATACCGGCCCCCTCGCGGTCATACAGTTTGTAGCCTTACACAACATTGCTGTTATTATTACTATCGGTTCATTGAGGTCAGAGTTCTAAGTGCAAGTTTTCTTTACAATTCGATCGCGTTGTAGTAGACGACTACAAGTCTTATGGAACCGAAGCAGCGATACCTACTGATGAGATGTTTTTGTGCTTGCTTGTTCGTTAAGATGTAAGGGCCGAGAAACAATGAAAACTTGGGCGCAGCCACTCGTAATCATAATTCTAAAGACGTGATTACTTATATTGATTATTACTAGTACTGTTCTATATCTATTATTATTAGTATCTATTACTTTGAAATGTGTTTGTAAGATTTTAAATGTAATTTTAATCAATGCATGTAAAAAAGTTTTGCTTGTTGGCGCTTTGGTGTATACTGTAAGCCAGTGAGTTTTCTTGAATAAATAAATAAATAAATTACTAAAGTGCTAACATATATTAGGAATGGTGTTAAAGCTGCGGTGACCGTTTAATTACCATAGTCAGACGCTGTTAGGCTTGCTTGTAGACTCAACTTAAATTAAATATAATTAAATAGCAGGAATCGAAATGACGATAATGGGGGAAACGCTACTGTATAGGTATAATAAACATCTTTCGAATTTAGTGCAATTTATTAAAATGCTGTGTAACTTAATCATACTTTACAATAAATATATTTGGCGTAAGTACATACCTACTAAGAGTATGAATTAATGTGATTAAATCACAGATTATAAACTTGTTATTTTAATAACTAAAAAACGGAGACATTATTTAGCAGCATTAACAAAATATGATTGTAAAAAAATCTATTTATTAATTATTATAAAATATGTCAGCGTAATAACACAGTTTTAAAAGCATACAGTTGGGCATCGAAGGTACTTTCGCAGAGCAAGGGAGGGGGAAGCGGGCGCTGCGGCTAATGTCCCACAAACAAGCGCAGTTTGTGGGAGCTACCGTGAAGGGCAGTCACGTGCGCGTAGTGCGTGTTTTAAACGTTTTTTTGAATTTACGTTTAGTGATTATTCCTATTGAATATAATGGTGCATACACATTGTTCTGTATACGGTTGTAAGTCGACGTCGAAACACAACAAGAATTTAAAATTTAAAAGTATAATGTCCCCGTGACGCGAGGTAAGTTTTTCGTATAATTTCGTAATAACTTGTAGGTACTTTGTCTTTGTTGGAGTGTATGTAGCAGCTACAGGGTGTTTGGCGCATCGTGTGCCAAAATGAATTGGCCGACAGAAAGGGTCATCTGCTATACCTACTTTTAGCCCCCATAACACGTTCCATGCCCGACGGTTAAGTTATTTAATCAAAAAACCCAAAATACCGCACTTAAACTTAAATTTAAAAAAATCTATAGGATTTAGCCTCGAAATTAGAATTTTATTTTGATGTGCATTGATGTAAGATTCTATCAAAATCAAATTTGCTGGTAGTTGTCATCTAGTTCTTTTTAAAATGAAATTCTAAAGTTTCAGAAATGTTAAACATGTAATAAAAATTCCAATTTACATTGCTATAAAAAAAAAAACTAAAACAGATCGGGATCTTCCGACTCTCAAAAATTCTTTAGCTTATGCTCTTTCCAACGGTATGCTAATGTCATTAAAATAATAATAAAAACTACTAATTCGCTAAATTAGTCCTTTGACTCAAGTCAGACTGATATTAAAAATTAGGGCTAAATCCTTTTTTTTTCGTGAATAACACGTTCAAAGCAGGTAAAAACTTTTATCTTACTTTAGCGACATAAGATCTGTGCCCCATCTCCTTTAATAGGTTTTATTTGAAATTAAAGACCAAAATTGTTATTTAAATGTTTTATTCGCAATTATTATTCTTAAACAAAACTTATTGTAGCTTAGCGTAACAAATCTTGCTCAAAATGTTGGCCTCTTTTACGAATGCAGCCACGACATTTCTTCCGTATTTCTACAGTAGTAGAATACAGCCTCGCAGTAGCCTCGCCTCGTAGTACGCAGCCTCATTTCACTCTTAATTGTCACAAAAGCAGCTTCAATGCGTTGTCGCAATTCCTCCTTTCTGTCTCTTCACTCGTGGATTTGCATCTTTCGATGCCCAGTTGTGGAGATTGTGCAAATTGAGAATCCCCTCATGAGTAAACTTCGACTCATCCGTCCAAAGGATTATTTTTAAAAATTGTAAATTTTAATTTTTTTGGGAGGGATTCGTCTGGGGACGAGCTAAAGAGCTTGTATACGAAACAGAAGTTGAAACAAGGGAGGAATTGCGACAACGCATTGAAGTTGCTTTTGTGACAATTAAAAGTGAAATGAGGCTGTGTACAAGTACAGTAGAAATACGGAAGAGATGTCGTGGCTGCATTCATAAAAGAGGCCAACATTTTGAGCAAGATTTGTAACAACAATAAGTTTTGTTTAAGAATAATAATCAATTGCGAATAAAACATTTAAATAACAATTTTGGTCTTTAATATCAAATAAAACCTATGGAAGAAGGAGATGGGGCACAGATGTTATGTCGCTAAAGTAAAATAAAAGTTTTTACCTGCTTTGAACGTGTTAATCACGAAAAAAAAAGATTTAGCCCTAATTTTTAATATCAGCCTGACTTGAGTCAAATGACTAATTTAGCGAATTAGTAAAGTTTTTATTATTATTTTAATAACATTAGCATACCGTTTGAAAGAGGATAAACTAAATAATTTTTGAGTGTCGGAAGATCCCGATCTTTTTTAGTTTTTTTTATAGCAATGTAAATTGGAATTTTTATTTAATGTTTAAGAGCGTTTACGCGGCACACTAGCGCCGCCAATAAAAAAAAAACGTATCTAGTAATTAGAGATAGGAAATCAAATTATGCTCAACAAACTATCTAAATGAAGTAATTTAGCATTTTTACGTCACCTAATGACCACCTGACATGTTATGGTTTAGTTAAATATGGCGTTATAGTTAAAAGTGGCCGTAACGTCTTATTTAACTAAACCATAACATGTGAGGTGTTCATTAGGTGCCGTAAAAATAGATAGTGTTAAAAAAAAATCGGCGAGTTGGATTGAGCCACGATAGCATAGTTGGCAGTGCACCTCACCGCTGGGTGCGGGTTCGAATCCCGCTCGTGGATTTTTTTCAACATTTTGTCTTTTAAACAAATTTTAACTGGGATTAATGCAAACTAATTAGTAAAAAGATATCATATCTTATTTACACCCGACCGAGTTACAACGGCCGTGGTCACGGGCGGACTGCTGTCGCGATGTTGCGCTTCCGTTTGCACGGCAAAGTCTTCATCCACCGTCACATTATTTTGCCAACTACCGCCACACACAACACTAACGGTGTCCCTATTACGTATACAAGCCTTATTCTGGTTGTTTACCGACTGCGAAGAAAAACGAGGATGTCTTTTTGCAAGGTTGCAAGGCATGATACTTTTTTACTAATTAGTTTGCGTTAATCCCCGTTTAAATTTGTTTAATTATGGAACTTTGTCTTTTTTCAAATTATTACTTTAATTTTTTTTTACCATTTTCGAACCCCCCACACCCACACCCACCGCTACTTGAGCAGCTGACGGTCGGTTCACTCATTAGCCTTATAAGATCAACTATCGATGTTAATATCAGCCGGCTTACTATGACTTTTGTATTTGCAACGCTACCTCCGGACTATAACTCTTAATATAGAAATATGACAATACATAATATAATCATGCTATTTTTAAATACTATTAATAGTCTAAAGTATATTTTTTTTTGATAAAATGTTAGCCAACCAATACTTTATATCATACTGTTTTATGATTATTTACATATAATTTTACGCAAATTTTGTTGCGAACAAATTACAATTTGAAAAAAGACAAAGTGTTGAAAAAATTCCACGAGTGGGAATCGAACTCGCACCCCATAACATGCATAGTTGGTAGTGCACCAAGTAGTAGACCCGGCATGTCATGGGGTGCGGGTTCGAATCCCGCTCGTGGATTTTTTTCAACATTTTGTCTTTTTTTTTTCATACTGTTTTGTTAGTAATAGCACCATTTTAAGTACATTCCCTACGTAAAAGCTCCATGTTACCCGTTTCTTTTAAATTGTCGCAATTGGCGTAAAAATTCAATTGAGTATCATATTATTGTAGATCAGCACACCTAGCACGAATAATTTTCTGTCTATCGATCAGAACAATTGTGCGGTCTGTTTGTCCTACAATCGCGGGGGTATGTAGGGTACGCCGGATGGTATGGTCGACCCACTACAAAACCCAGGGCACCTGTTTATCGCTTGTGCTGGATTCCGAGAATTTAAAGTCATTCACGACCCGCTGCGGTGGTCCTTTCAGACACTGCTCTTACAATGCGTCTAAGCCCCGGCGGGGGATGCCTCTTCGCCTTAAAGAGTTTTTCGTGGGAAGTATGGGGAGATGGTATTTCCCACCCTCGCGATACGGCTAAAGAGGAATATTGTATAGAGTATTGGTGGAACATGGTTCTGCAGCGCCGCAAAGTCCATTAAAAATTAACTGACAGGCGTATATTCATAGATTTTGTCACTTTAGCACAAGTTAGCGTTTACAATACGTATTCGATTGAAGTTAATGGTACATAACTGTACACACCTACTGCGTCCAGCTACAGTTAAAGACAAACGTTTACACAATAATGAACCTTATTGGTTGCTTATAAGTTAGTGCCGTGTCCAAAGATTACTGAATACATTCGTTCTGTGAGAGAATAACTCTGCAAAGTATTTTCTATCGTTCGTAATATAGCTTAATACTATTTAACTAAGATATAAATAGGAAATATTTAACTGACAACGTGTGTAAAAAGCAAAACTTGTTTTCTTCATTTTGATAATAATTAATCACATTCATTGAATTACAGTTTTGTTCAATACTTCATTATTTAACATAATACAGATTCAGGAAGACGTTTACTTATTTAAAATAGGACGGAATAACATTAATAATATTTAACATTAAATACAGTTTCAAATATTTATAACTTATACATACAAGCTATGCTCTAAAAACATATACACCCTTTTAGGTACAATACATTATGATTGATATATTAATTAATAATATAAACAAGAGGTACATAATGATCGATGCAACATAAGCGGTCGTAGAATCTTAACATTTAAGTAAATACAACCTTGCAGTTATGTTATTTAGAATTTATTTTTGAATAACTCTCAACATGACATTGACTTAAAACTGCGCTAAAAGATATAAACGTATTTCTCTTAAATCTGATTTCAGTGATGGAGGCCTTTGCCCAGCAGTGGGACAGTCATAGGCTATTTACTTTACTTACTCACTTTAATCACAGATTAGGACCAGAGAGGTGATTTCTCAAAACATTTAACTAAGCGAATCTAGCCGCGACAAAATAAAGTTCAACTCAGATAGCAGATATCAAAACGTGAGGCGCGGCTAAGAGACGGTTGCGACAGCGACGGACTATCTCTTTCTATTTTTTTAATTTTTATTTTTAAGTGCTAATTGCTGCACTGAAGCTAAATTAATTATTATTAGCACTCAAAAAATTAAAAAGCAGTGACAAAATTCAGCCTTTCCGGTAGCATAGCGGTCAGTGCCCGGATTGCGGAAGACCCAGGTTCGATTCCTGGCTGGGTCGGGTAGGCGTTTAATTTGTTCACTGTATTTTATAAACATCTTTTCTATTGCGTAGCTGTCTCCTGCCGGCCTGTTTAACATGCCCGTGTAGCGTTATACCTAAAGTGAGGAGTGAGACAGGCCTGCTTAAATGTAAAGATCTTACTAGCGTGCTTGACCAATATAATGCTAACTGTACTTACATAAATGCGAAAAGGCAGTCTTAAGGCACGAGATTTGCAATACTGAAAGTACTAAGCTCAAATTAGTGTGCTCGCTTACGTTTAAGTACTTACCTACATAACAATAATATATAATAATACTAGTGCATTGATAAAAATTAATAATCTAAGACACCACACAAATTATGCAATTAAATTATTTCTCATAAAGCAAACTTTTTATGCATTTTACTTGTTTAGACTAGGCAATACATAAAAAAAATTAGGCATGTAAGTGAATTCATGTGAAAATTTATGTCAATAACGACACTAAATGAATACAATTAAAATTCTTTTCAACTTTCATAAACTTTAAGACACTATTTTGATCATTAAAAATTTCAAGTTTAGTCACTAGGACTGTACCGCGGTTTGTCAACAACTAAACATTCTTGATTGGATACAAATCTTGTGTTCACACTCTTATTATTTACATAAGAAACTTAAGAGACCTTTGTATGCGTATTTAATTGTTCTCTTAATGCTAGGCTAGCCTGCAATAGCACATGCTGCGTTGAACATATTACTGAGTACTTATATCTACTTCTTTGAACAAGAGATTCATCAATTTACTTATTGTAAGTATATTTTTTAGTATAGTCACTTAAATAAAAATGCTGTAAAAGTGGTCTAAGAAAAGCGTTAATTGCACATAATCTAGTTTAAAAAAGACAATAATAACATTATTTAATCATTAGATAAGTATTGGTCAATGTAAACGATTAATTAAATATTTTAGTTATCACTGATACATCATCATCAATATGAGATAAACAAGTCAAAAGTAATAATTATCAAATTGATAAACATGTTTTTTACAAAATTACAACTAAAGCGCCTAATCTTTTACACTTTCGTGCGAGATCTTAAATCAGATCGCTAAAAAGCAGCACCACGTTTCGCTTATTTTACAAAATAGTGAAAATAGACATAACATGCCGAAAGTTGATGAAAACCCATCAATATAAACTATTTTAAACAAACATTCAAATTGCGTTAAGAATAATATTTAACACAAAATTCAATAGCTACTTTCATGACAAATATGGAATGGAACGGATATTATGTTTTTTTAATTCTTTAGGTAATTTCACCATCTTTAGGCATGGTACACCTTGCATACCTCATTGAAAAGGCAATTAGATTACCAGCTAGACAATAAACAGTATTTTTTGTTCCTTTCTTTGTTTCATGAGCAATAAATCGTTTCACAACTTAACCCGTAGCCGTAACTGAATCGCGCATCTCCCTACCCTTCGTCTCGATCGGTAGCGCCAGACACGCTATGGCTGCTAGCAGCGCGGCCAAAGAGTATACACCAGTCGCTATCACTATAGAGTTCTTCAACAGCACCTAAAAATAATTTTATTCTTAATTATTCCGTGCTTCGGAAGGTACGTAAAGCTTTCCTTCTGTGTTGATTCATAGTGGGAATATCAAAATTTGATGCAATTATGTGATAAAAATTAAAACCTTTTTACCCTTTTTACCGCCAACAACTTCTATAGAAGTTCGAGATTTTCGTGCCGCCCACGCCAGCACTTCTATAGAAGTTCTTCTTTGTACCTACTTTATTAAAATACATTTATACGTTGGCGTACAGCGGGACATCGCGTGCAGGATAGTTGGGCGGTGAAAAGGTTAAGGTGTGTTAACCGAATATTTGGGTCGATATTCTTCGGCAGAGTCGGTGAAATCGAATAGGGTTCAATTCAAAAGTCGGGCGAAGTGTGTTTCGTATTTTTCGATGCATTACTCGGGTTTGTCATCACCACTCGCATTTGGTAAGCGTGGTGATTAATTAATTTTAATTTTTATGTATATTGAATTGATTTTAATTTGACTTCAATTGTATTGTAAATTGTTGTAAAATGTAAATTGTAATGTATATGTACTAACATTTTTTTTAATTCATAGCTCGGCAAATGACTCCACTCCACCTGATGTTAAGTGGAAACGGAGTCCAGACGCAAGGACAAACTGGTAAAGCGTGAAAACAACGCAGCATCAGTCACTCTTACCCTGCCGGCCTACAAGGTGCCACTTCACGCCTCGTTTGAAGGACCCCATTAAGTTCCATTGTTAGTAACCATTATGAGCCTTTGATACTTGAATAAATTTATAAATGAATATTAAGCCAATAAATAGATATTAGGCAAATATGATCACGGTGTAGGACACAGTATGTTTATTTAGCTGAATTTGCTTAATGGCTGCGTCGGACCGTCGACACTCGCCAATCGTTCTGCCACGACCTACGCTAGCGCGTTCTTAGCTTATAGTTGGCCGTACATATTTATTGAGAACTTGATGGCGCAGTGGTCAACGCGCCCGGTCTGCAATTGCTAGGGTGAAGCAACTTTCACACAGGCCGGTAATCTGATGGGTGACCATAAATTTATCATCTCGAGCTCCTCCGTGCTTCGGGAGGCACGTAAAGCCGTTGGTCCCGGCTGCATTCGTCGCAGTCCACAACAACCACTAATCCGCACTGGGTCCGCGTGGTGGTTTAATAGCCCATTCTCCCTATCCATCCATAGGTAAGGCTCGTGCCCCAGCAGTGGGAACATAACATGCGCTGGTGATGACTATATTTTTAAGTGTAACCAATTACATATTTGAATGAGTGTGTAAGAACAATAAAAGTGATTTCAGAGACATTTATGACTTTTATTTTTGTACTTTCTCATATTACCCGGAATAGCATATACGACTAATAACAGATACTTTACAAAAACCTTTGCCCAGCAGTGGGAGAGTATAGGCTATAATTAAAAATTGTTTCGTACCTGAGCCACGTAAGGCGTTACCATGGCACCGAGCCGCGCCACCCCGCTGCAAGCGCCCACGGCGGTCGACCTTAGTGCTGTCGGGTATACCTGCAACGCAAATTTAAATCTTAAAGTGGCAACATTTTGTATTGTTTTAGTTTTCTGCGATCATCACGTAATTAACATCAGATGAGAAGGTACTGTGCTAACCTGTAAGTTATATAAAAAAGAACCACCTCGGAGAACCTCTACCCACCTCACTCACCTCTAGTAGGGAACGGGGACACGCACTAGTGCGTGATGTCATTCCTTCTAGAACCTAGACCCGAGACCTTTGACGGTGTTTCGATCACACGACTTGAGGAAACTTTTAAATTTCTCGCCGCCCAAAAAAAGTCCAGTGACTTTAAAATTGCCGCATAAGACAGTCAGCACTCTCTCAAAAAAAAAAGAAGCAAAATTTGTTTTATTGGTATTCTCGATTGGTGGATGTACCGCATTTTTGTTATTATAAATTGTGTGTTGGGTGTTAAACAACACGTTTTTAAAATTCTACGTAATATGCTTCTAATTATTGTGGTCCTTCGAGCCGGATATTTACAGTTTATAACATGTTAAAAAGCAAGGCCTTTTGTTCTGATCGTAAAACCACTCTTTTGCTTTTTATTTTAATAGTTGTATTACGGATTGTAGGTTATGATATCCAGCATAAAGGTCGATTCACACATATCAGTGAAGTCACAGTTCCGACACAGTACCGGCACAGTGCGAAATATTCTTTCCTACATTCTATAAGAACGCATCCCCACTTGGCAGTGTCAGTGACGGACGACACGTGCTCTCAGTGTCAGTGCCGCCACCGGCAATCACGGACGTATTCGTTGACAACGATATATTTATCGGATCACGGACGCCGCGGCGTCTTGGTTACCTTAGACATATTGCTAGTCTCTCTCTTGGAGATATAGCCTTCCTCCAACGAGTATCTTTCTTCAATATACTTCTTAGTTTCTGCAGAAGAATATTGAAACAGCTCTCTGACATTTTAAAATACTCAAAATATTTCCTTTAATCTTTAACTAATTCTTTGTATAATCTTAATCTCTCTCTCTTAATTGCCATGCTTCATGCACCCATTTTCTGTTTTTTCCTTGATGCTGCTCTTCTTCTTCGTCTAAAACAATAGTATCAGTGCTACAGGAGGCACTGATACTGAACTGAGCGAACATGTTAACGGAACTGTGACTTCACTGATATGTGTGAATCGACCTTAATAACTAGGCATATAGGCATAATACTAAGGCTTCAGGTTCGGCAACGCAAGCAGCATACAAATACGTTGCAAACGTTCATAGACTGGCGATGACTGCTTGCCATCAAGCGGACCGTCTGCTTGTTTCAAATGTCAAATCAGTAAAATAAAACGCAGTTTTCTTTCTGTGAGGAATTTTAAGGGCAAATATCATATGAGTATTTTAAATTACTTACCTCCGGCGTATACACGTAAGCGGCTTGAAATAACCCGGCGATGATGCCACGCGCGAGGAACAAAACGCAGGTAAGGAATGTACGGCTAAAACAATAATAAAACATAAATAATATGTGGAGTCTATTACTAACTATGTATTTCAAAAATACATTTTTTTTATATTACATAACATCACACACATGGTTCTGATCGCAAGGTAAGTAGCTAAAGCGCTCGTTTTATGGAAATCAGAAACAACGACGGTACAACAACCACCCAGACCAGAATATCGAAAAGTTCGATTTCGACATTGGCACGGCCGGAAATCGAACCCGAGACCTCGAGAACCCCGAGAACTCCGAGACCTAGTTAGGCTACGGAGGTCGTCTAATTACCTCTTAGGATTCTTGTTAAAACCACGATAGTAATGTTAAACCAACCATAGGTATAAAAACAAAACCAACTACAGCATAATCATTTTTTTTAACTAGGATTGTTGCAGTTGGTTCGAAAAATAACACACGCGAATTTATTGCAAAAATCAAGCATAAGAATGGAAAATACACACGACAGTAGTAGTGTACAGAATAATGTTTTCTGTCTTTTGGTAACTATTTGGTTTGTAGTCGAAAACTAGCGTATTCATCTAATTATATTAAGAGGCCTATTACCAACTGTGATTTTTGCGTAAAATGCCCATTTTCGCATTTTGTAGTAATTTTCCAGTTGTATTTATCGAAAAAGGATAATAAATTCATACTTAGTATTTCAAATTTCCACTATGCAAGAAAAAGCTGAGTTCGGACGGCCGGCGCATCGCATTTTGTAGTAATTTTGCAGTTGTATTTATCGTTTTTATCGAAATAGGATAATTAATTAATTATAAAATATTTGTTCATCATGAAGTAACAATTATTCTGGTATAAATTTTGCTCAATAATATTATCGCCTTCCTCCAACGAGTATCTTTCTTCAATATACTTCTTAGTTTCTGCAGAAGAATATTGAAACAGCTCTCTGACATTTTAAAATACTCAAAATATTTCCTTTAATCTTTAACTAATTCTTTGTATAATCTTAATCTCTCTCTCTTAATTGCCATGCTTCATGCACCCATTTTCTGTTTTTTCCTTGATGCTGCTCTTCTTCTTCGTCTAAAGCAATAGTATCAGTGCTACAGGAGGCACTGATACTGAACTGAGCGAACATGTTAACGGAACTGTGACTTCACTGATATGTGTGAATCGACCTTAATAACTAGGCATATAGGCATAATACTAAAATATTTGTTCATCATGAAGTAACAATTATTCTGGTATAAATTTTGCTCAATAATATTATCGTAGATAGGAGAAATTCACAGCGATCTTAAAGCGATTTTCGAAGTTTTTTGGTTTAGAATAAGATTTTTTTTCTATGTAAAATCAATGATATCTAAAAATTCCGAGGCCGCTACGAACTATTCGACTATATAAGAGATAACATTCTATTTTTTTATTTCATTTGTTTAGAAAAGTAGTTCAATCTAGGAGCTCAAAAAAGTGCCTTCGCGCATTTTATGAAAATCTTTCTCTGCTATTTTGGGTTTCATTAAAAAGTTAGGCAAAAGGAGATGTTTAATTTTGTATGGAGAAAATGCCAACACCTTGTACATAATACCAAAATGTAGCTAATGCATGAAATAAGCTTATTCAAAATGATTTTCTTCAAATAAATGAATAGTTTTTACGTAAGAAGTATTATAGATAACCAATAATGGCAAGTTTCGTGATCGCAGGGGGTAATGGTGGTATTCTGTCAATGTCATGTCATGTCAAGTAGCTGTCATAACAAAAGTACTTACCGTATGCATGAAAATTGTTAATGTTAATAAATTAACTTACTTCTGGCTATTACTTTCATAACATGTAGGTAGAGTAGAGTTAAACTTAAGCTGTTAAGTGCCTATTTAAAATACGAAAAACTCACCTAAAAACAACGAATGTAGTAGCAACAATGCAATGGTATCAACAGTAGCAGGGTCAAATGCAAATCGAAGTCCGGGATAGCAGGCAGAAGTCAACAAGTGAGGCAGCAAACGGAAGTCCAGGATAGCAGGCAGAAGTCAACAAGTGAGGCAGTAAACGGTTAGCAGGTAATCGGTCCAAATCAGAATTTAAAAACAGCACAGCACAAAACCACAACGACTCAGAATCCATGTAAAAACGGAATGAAAACAAAACACCGGTTTTTTTTTAAATCATGGTGACAGTTGCACTTTTAATTACGTTCTTTACAGCTTTGGACACTTGTGTTTAATCTCAGAAAGACATCTTAAGTTGCCAGGTTATTAAAAATTATGTTTCATTTTTTTATTCTTACGCAAAAATGGTAAAGCATATCGGAATATTAAATATATCAACTAAATACATGTATTTAATACTATTTTTTGAGTAGGTGTACATGGTCTTGGCAAAAAATTAAACATCTCCTTTACAAAAAGCGAGGCCGCTACGAACTATGCCAATAGCTATTCTACACTATTCAATAAGTCAAAATTGTTAATGTATTTTCGTTTCTGAGATCGAGAACGCCAAAAATGGCCATTTTACGCAAAAATCATAGTCAAAATGTAATAGGGGCCTTAATACGTGAAGCAAAAACTTTGTACCCCTTTTTACGAAAATTGCGCAGATGGAGGAGTATGAAATTTCGCACACTTATAGTTTATATAGAGGAGTACAAAATGTTAATATTTTTTTAAAATTATGCATAAAATACATTAAATCAATAAAACTAACATTAAACACACTACCATGTATTTGACACACACGCATATATACTCTTTTCAAAAATGGAAGAGGAGCGGCCGAAATCTGTCAATGCCAATCCAAACTCACATTCTATCTTTTTTAATTTTTCATTGCCTAGGATACAATCCGTGCAGCCTTAGTAAAATTACCAAGAACTACCATGAAATAACCACAGGGCGACCACTAGTTATTACTGTTTTTGTTTCACTTTACATAATATGAAAAAAAAACAAAACACTTGCTAATACATTACAAAAATAAGATGAATGAAACACTCACTTTCCATTGTAGATGAGAACGCACACGCAGATCGCAAATATGACGAACTGCGCAGCCATTGTTTTCTTCCTTCCGAATTTTTCTATGATGAAGATTGTAGCAAATATTCCTGTAAAAAAATCATAAGATTATCTTTCCTTTGTGTTTGGAAATTTCGACTAAATTAACTAATTGCTTGGTCAGATGGATGGACGGCCGCGACTATATTTTTTTATAAGCGTCGCTTCAGTCTCGACCTGTCATTATCATTACCTCAGCCAAAAGACGTCCACTGCTGAACAAAGGCCTTCCCCATGGATCTCTAGAACATCAGGTTTTATGCTGCTCGCATCCAGCGGCTACCCGCGACCTTCACCAGATCGTCGGTCCACCTTGTTGAAGGCCCACACTGCGTTTTCCAGTGCGCGGTCGCCACTTGAGGTCTGTTCCGTTCCAGCGGCCATCAGTCCTGCGAGCGATGTGCCCTACCTACTGCCGATTGTCTTGTATGCCAGTGTATCATATCATCACCAGTTTGTTTTACGTCCCCACTGTCGGGGCACGAGCCTTCCCAGTGGATGGATTAGGAGAATGGGTCATTAACCACCACGCGGGCCGCGGGCTCAGTGGATTCATCATCATCAGCAGGTCCATGTAGTCGGTGGTAGTGCGAGCGAGCGGCAGTTTCCGTCTGACCAGTGTATACTGACCCGGGAACTCGGCCAGCGTGGTCCACAGCAGGTCCATGTAGTCGGTGGTGGTGCGAGCGGGCGGCAGTTTCCGTCTGACCAGTGTATACTGACCCGGGAACTCGGCCAGCGTGGTCCACAGCAGGTCCATGTAGTCGGTGGTGGTGCGAGCGAGCGGCAGTTTCCGTCTGACCAGTGTATACTGACCCGGGAACTCGGCCAGCGTGGTCCACAGCAGGTCCATGTAGTCGGTGGTGGTGCGAGCGGGCGGCAGTTTCCGTCTGACCAGTGTATACTGACCCGGGAACTCGGCCAGCGTGGTCCACAGCAGGTCCATGTAGTCGGTGGTGGTGCGAGCGGGCGGCAGTTTCCGTCTGACCAGTGTATACTGACCCGGGAACTCGGCCAGCGTGGTCCACAGCAGGTCCATGTAGTCGGTGGTGGTGCGAACGGGCGGCAGTTTCCGTCTGACCAGTGTATACTGACCCGGGAACTCGGCCAGTGTGGTCCACAGCAGGTCCATGTAGTCGGTGGTGGTGAGCGGGCGGCAGCTGGCCGCGCACGCCGCGTCGCCGGCGTCCCCTCCCCCCGCGCCCGTCTCGAACAGCTCCGTCGTCATCAACACCAGGCCGTAGTAGCAGAACGCGCACGACATCCTGGCGGCAATGTGTAATGTTAGCGAATTTAAATAATATACATATATTTAAGAAAGAAACATTAAATACAATGACGACGTTACATATCGGTTGTGATATCAAGTCTCTAATTTTCTAAGTAACTTCATAGACGGACTAGGCGTTACCCGCCCGCTTCGCTGTGCGAATATAAAGCATCAATAAATGCTAATCAAAGTAAATATTAGGTTTACCAACATCATATATAGGCTAGCCCATCATTTGCACAATCGCATGTTCTTACTACATACAATTTTTCATCAAGTTATAACTTATGACTTGATGAAAATTTGTATGTACTCGTAGTACCTACCCGCGACTGAGTGACGAGAAATGAAACCCATTTCCAATTGGGTTAATACCAGATTATTTCGGTTAGGTTAACCCTAACCGGAATATCCCTGGTTATAAGAGGATATCCAGACAAACAGACAGACAGACTGACAGACAAAAATTTCAAAAATCGTAGAATTGGTGTCATTGTGTCATAAAACGAATATTTATGCCAAAATTTGTCAGAAAAATTGCATGTACAGACAGCCTACAGATTTATATAGGTAGTAGTATAGATAGATAGATCAGAAAAATTGCATGTACAGACAGAACCTACAGATTTATATAGTAGTATAGATCGCGCATGGCCAAGTTTTGACCACATTTATCACAAATCGGCCATATATACGAACGTATGTAATGAAACAAATGACTATTCTACTTACGCAATTCAAAAATATTATGATTACCGAATAGTTTACCAACATCATATCATTTGCACAATCTCATGTTTTTACTACATACAAATTTTAGGCGTAAACTTTTTTTTTCCTTTTTTTGAATTACTATTTATCCCAAAATTTGTCAGAAAAATTGCAAGTACACACAGAGCCTACAGATTTATATAGTAGTATAGATATTTATGACAAAAAAATAAAACTGAACTAAAGTGGGCTCACGAAACTATTATGAACATCATGCGCACTCTTCATCCAGTACTCATAAGACTAGTGTTCCATGCCAAAAGTCACCGATGAACGGAAGATACGAAAGCACAACTAGCGTCAGTCTAAAATTTCAAAAGCAACAATATGCATTTTTAAGAATTGTTGCAATTGCAAGAATCAATATCTAAAGCTAAAAGAAAAAAGAAATCAAGGTTATCTGTCTGTATACATAATCAATGCTTCATTTTGGACAAGAGGAACTGATTGTCACTTTTGTTCGACTAATTAGTTCACTCATAGTTACTCTCATATCTCACCATATGAACCACAGCAGCAGGCTGGTGTTCCTCAAGTGCGGGATGAGCAGATGCCTGAGCCGGCCGCGCTGGCCGATGCCCACGGCGTCGTCGCACACCAGCCGCCCCAGCAGCATCGGGCGCCCGTTGTCTTTGGCGATCTGTACCAAACAATCAGTACTGACTTTTATGTGTGAGTAGACACATTATTCCGCTCTACTTCTAGAGCAATCTGCCAAATTATCGAAACACTATACTTATTGAACTGAAAGGTCTATTTATGTAAGTACAAAAATATTATTATTGTACAGTAAAGAAAGAGGTCTAGTAAACAATAATAATAATTAATAAGATTTTTTTATTATTTTGATTATGGTGTCAGAAGTAGACAAAAGTATCAACGCATATACGGAAAAAAATATCAGGGTTGTCTAGTTGCGATCGTCCAACATTTAATGCTTTGGTGACCAAATCAAAATATCTCGAGCTCCTCGGAGTTTTGAAAGACATGTTAAAAAAAGTCACTTTTTCATTAGCTATTAATCCCGGTTTTCTTAAAATGGCTGTCGTTAAAACCCACCAACTCGCATTGAGTGTATTAAGGCCTGACATCACCATGTCCAATTGTTTATGTGGGAACAGTAGTCTGTTTATAGGCTGATGATGCACAAGAACATGCGCCTTTGATCAGAAGAAGTTCTGATTAACTTTTTATTACAAGTCTTTAAATCTTTTTTATCTTTAGCCTTTTTGAAGAGTACTTTTTTTATTCTTTGTTTGTAAGCACCTCGCCTTAATCATACCTAATGTTAAGTGATGATAAGGCCGAAGGTTGAAGCGCACTTCACCTGGAATCCTCAACTACTGAGGCACTGGCTATCTTATCCCTAGCTGCCAGAACACAACAATGCTACAAACATTAATGTTATGACGATATATTAAGATAAGATGGTGCTAGCTAGCCAGGCGGACAAACGAACCCTACCACCAACCAAATCGAGTACACAAATTTGTATCCCCCGCTGGCAATCGAACCCGGACGTCTGAGACTGAGAGCGATGGTCTTAACTACTAGGCCACTAACCTGTTCAAGAGTGGTTAACGCTTTGTCTGGCTGGCCACTCGCCACGTGGAATCTGGCGGACTCTGGTAGCCACTGTAATAACAAAACAACTTATTTAAATTATACTAATTACTGATTACGTTTGCGACAACGAAAATTAGTATGGCACATTAGTATGGCAAATTAGTATAGGTAATACCTATTCTGTGGTATGGCATTGAAGCAGCACCTCCTTGCGGCATACGAGAGGAGTTAACATTTCGCCATACAAATTCTCGTTTTCGTTAACGTGATCGAATGGCGAATGAAACTCGCACTTAGCACCCAGATGTATAGGTAATGGATGTACCCATTGTCTTTTACCTACACCTTCAATGTATGGATGAACACACGCCAGCACATCAGACGAAGTACCACAAACTAAAAAATTCCCCAATAGACTTTGCATTTTATATGTATGGCGTATGGTTGAACATTAATTAAAGGAATTTGATAGTTTTGGATAGGTTGATGTGCAGGCGTCTATACCTAAACGTAACCCAAACTTTTTATAAGTGTAACATGGTGGTCATTTAAATACTTTAATAAACATGTTGTGGTTGTTGAACTAATACACAATGGTATTTTTGTTCTTAGCTCTAAGAATAAGCAAGCTGAAGTGGCAGTGGGCCGGCCATATCTGGCGAAGAACTGACAACCGCTGGGGTAAACGTGTTCTTGATTGGAGACCACGACTCGGTAAACGTAGTATAGGACGCCCTCCGGCCAGGTGGGATGATGACTTGCGAAAGACTGCAGGCAGATGCTGGATGCGTCAAGCTGAGGACAGGGCGCTATGGCGCTCATTAGGGGAGGCCTATGTCCAGCAGTGGACTAAGATAGGCCGATGATGATGATGATGATTTTTGTTCTTAGTGGGACAATAAAAGCTAGCTGTAAAAACAGTGGTTTTAAGTTCAAAAAGTATTAGCGCATAGGCAGCGGAACACGGACATTTAAAAATGCTAATGACAGCTAGCTTGCATAAGTGAAATATTCTTTTACATTTACTTTACATAAATGATAAAACGTATGTTCTTATTATATCAATGGACTGACACAAACCCACACCTCCAAATAAAATACAATGATTACATCAAATCCCAAACCTGAAAACCAATTCCATCCATGTTGCACTTCCATTCATGCATTTACCAATGTTATCGCTGCACCACCATATGGTTGACTGGTAGAGAATTCCTCAGACATTAAGTCCGCCATGTTATGTGTGTTGCAAAAATTTTAATAAATGAATCCATCATATTGCCTTATTGTATCATATTGCCTTATTGGGCTTTGTTTGTAATTAGATGTCTTTGAATAGGGGTAATTTTGTTTTTATATTTTGAAACACATAACATTTGACACTTACAAACATGATGTCAGGACATTTACCAATTACGAAACGTTTACAGTTGTAACATATATTAACAAAAGAAAGAAATACCCTTGCTTATTATCTTGCGGTTTCCTCACCGAGTAGGCCACTAGGTTTCCATTAAAGCGTAACTTTAGCTGTCAAAAAATTATTCGTGAAAAGTTTATTAACTCATTCCAGGGTTCTATAAATATATTTATCTACACTAATGTTGTAACATTCTACTTATGTTTCCAATACTTGACTTATAATTACTACTGTTATAGCGCAGACAACAAAACACTCAATTTAAGCAATTTCACATGATGGTATAATATCCACATCGATATCGTATAATCTCATTATAACATCAATAAAACGCGACCAATTAACCTGGCCAGCCTTATGTCAAAATCCTCATACAAGTTGTATAAAATTTTGATATTAGGCTGGCTTTTGAAAACAGTTGGGTTATACGTGAAAACTTCGTCGAAACTACTAAACTTACATACACAAAACTCTTTGGTAAGATCTTGTGCCAATTAAATAAAAAAAGAACAGCGCGCGCTCGCTCCTGATTGGCCCTGCGCGCGCAGCTGCGCTGTCATTGGTTAGATTTTAATGGCGGCAAGTTCACTGTGACAATACACGTACGCGTGAATTTAATGTTTCGCAATGTGTTTTGTTTTTAAAATACAAATTAAAAGTTAAAAATGGACAGCGACGATGATATTTGTACGCCTCCGGATATTCTAGAATTGGCAACAAAAGTAACTCACAATCTTTTGCCAGAAAAATCTAGAAAATTATATGAAAAAGAATATAATAACTTTTTGGCATGGAAGATCGAAAAGAAAACTACACCATTTTCTGAAAATGTCATTCTTGTGTATCTCAAAGACCTCTCCGACAAATTCAAGCCATCTTCTATGTGGGCTAAATATTCTATGCTCAAGTCCACACTGAGTATCTACAACAATATTGATATCACGAAGTATTCAAAAGTCATAGCGTTCCTGAAACGCAGTTCAGAAGGACACAAGGAAAAAAAGTCCTTGACGTTTACATCAGGTCAAATAAAGATGTTCCTGAAAGATTCACCAGATATTTTGTATCTTTTTGAAAAGGTAAGTGTATTTTAGTTCTGTTATTTAATCTACCTAGTACTTACGTACTACACACGCAAGTTATCTAGACACTCCGTTTAAGCGCTTTGTGTATAAATTAGGTAGTAGGTACCTACACTTTACTACTTCATAAATCATAGTTTTTGCCTTGGCTATGTACCTCAAGCTTATTATATCGTTTATTGTTACAGGTTGCACTAATCTTCGGCATAATGGGGGCATGCCGAAGGCAAGAGCTATACAACATCCAGTTCGATGAAGTCTCTAACATAGACGACAGTACAATCATGGTTTAAAGTTTCGGAAACAAAAACGAAAATAGATCGTTCTTTCGTTGTGACGGGCAACTGCTATGCCGTATGTAAAAAATACATGGAACTTCGACACACACCCCCTGTCGAAACCCTGCCTTTTTCTTGAGCTATAGATCGGGGAAGTGCGTCGATCAAAGAACTGGTATTAATAAATTTGGTGCTCTGGGAAAATTATCGCAAGTTTTTTGAATCTGCCTAACCCAGCGTTGTACACGGGGCATTGCTTCCGGCGCACCTCGGCGACCCTTCTCATAGATAGCGGTGGTGATTTGACCGCACTGAAACGACACGGGGGGTGGAAGTCTTCTACTGTGGCTGAAAGCTACATTGATGAGTCTTTAATGAATAAAATTCAAGTCTCAAATACGATCTTGAACAGTATAGAAAACAAGACGAATGAAGTAATTATAAATATTCCAACTCTGTCTACGAGCTCTACTGCTTGCCCCGCGACCGGTACAGCTGCTGGATCAATAATTAACATTAACTTTCAAAATTGTACCATCCAAAATTTGAACAATTATTATAAATATTGTCAGCTTTTACTCTTGTTGTTTGACTAATTGCATTAGTGAAGATAAAGTAGTGTATGCAACTGCATATAACACGGGTATTAAAACACTCGTTACTATTATGAAACTAGCTGCGCTCGTTTCATAAACTCACACTCGTGTTTTAATACCCTTCATTATATGACAGTTGCATAAACTACTATAATTTAATAGTCAATTGTTTTCTAAAGTTCGCGCAATCACAACACATTAAAATAAACAACTATGATGGAAAAAAAACACAAATGTTGAAAAAATTTCCACGAGCAGGATTTGTCAGAAGGGTGCGGGTTCAAATCCATTTTGTGTTTTTGTAATTTGTTCGCAACAAAATTTACGTTAAAAAAATTATATAAACATTTTAACTATGATGGAACTACTCATGTTTATTTTATATTGATTTGATTTAAAAAATTACGCGAGTAGATTTGTAAAAACACTTTTATTTTACTAGCTAATTTAATCTGGAATGCCTAGTTATAAGGTCGAAAACCAATAAAAACAATTCGACAAGCTGTGTGCTGTGTGTAAAGGGTAAAAAAAAGTTTGTAGCAAAAAGTTAACTTACAGGGCATATAACCGCGAAAATGAGTAGAGGAATCGTGGAGAGCGCCAGCAACCAGTGCACGCCCAGCGTGGGCATCACCACCAGCGCCAACGCCACCTCTAGGCATGCTCCCAGCGCCCAGAAACACTGCCACCAGCAAATTATATATTATTATAAAAATGTTTATGCTATGATAGGGCATTTTCCAATATTTTAACGCTGTGAGGGTGAAAAGAAACAACCTTGCTGAGATTCTTGCCGGTTCTTCTCAGTACAAGGTGTCCCGCCCTGTGTAGACTTACGACGAACCTATGGCATAGTGACATTAATAAGAGCTACTTGTAGCCTTAACTGAATAAATGATTTTGAATAAAAAATTTTTTTTTCTTTTTTGGAGATTGTTTGCTTATTGCCTCATAAGGCATTTTCAGCGTCATCGGAGTTTTTTTTTTTAGAGGGAATGGCATCACGCACAACTGCGTGTCCCCGTTCCCTACTAGATTTTTCGACGGGTTCGGATCGGATCGGAAAAATGTTTATTATACAATTTGGAAAAGTCGGTATTTGAAGAAAATTATTTTGATTTGACAAAGTGCTTTTCTGCTGACTGTACCTAAATTATTCTGTTTCAAATAATTTTAATTGTAATTATCTTACTGCCTTTTTTTATTAATCAGAATGTTGTTCTTTTGAAATAGAAAACTTATTAAACAAGAGTACTCACATCAAGTAGAACTACGCATTTAGCCCGCTGTTTTGTTGGTAAGAACTCTGCATACAATGTTACACTGCAACAGAATAAATAGACTTTTTGTATTACTTACAAAACATACATTGTTTTATCACATTTTATTACATATTTTTTTTTCCTATAATGAAACCTACTGACGTATTTTATTCTGAAAATGAAAATAGCACTTGGAAAAACCGACTGCTTTAGATGAGATAGCCGTTAGCCACGACTATCCCCAATCTAATCAATACAAATCTTCCTAATACCTATATCGCCGATTCAGTCGTCATTTCCCGTGTCGGTACTATATATATATATATATATTTGTACTTTGTTTATGATGTTATATACTTATACAATGCTGTATAAATAATATTTAAATAGATAAAGATAAAGATAAAATTTGCGTCCACAATATGTATATTTAATAAATATACATATTGTGAACGCAAATTTTATCTTTATCTATTTACAAGTGTTATTTTGTACTTACGATTGTGGTACGCAGCCGATAGCGAATCCCACAAGACCTCTTAAGAAAAGAAGCCAAAGGAAGTTCGGCGCTATTGCACTGAGCAGACCATAGTAGAACAAAAGCACACCGCACATACTCAGCGCCTGTAAAACAAAAGGAATTGTGACTAAATACTACACAGCTCATTGACATTTCACACTGTGTATGACCTTAAGTTCAAAGTAGCTATAATTTTTTAAGAAGTATTTCAATATTTCCCTATTGCATTTAATGTTTTCAGTTATACTTTAATGAGCATTAATATGTAAACATTGTAAATCTTAATACAATAGAATAAGTGTCAAAACTGCATGCATGTTAGTGCTTGTGATTGTATTGTTTTATCTGTTCCAGCGCCCCACGCTTTTACAATCAATTATTATTATTAAAAGCACATAGTTTACACTTCAGCCCAGAAATAGAGACAACTTGAACGATCCCTAATTTATTTTTTGTTTTTATGTGCATTTATAAAAGCGTGTTTTTCTAGTGTTTTTTAAACTATTAATTTATTGTAAGGGAAGACGGTGAAACTTCGAACAAAGTTTAAAATAGTTTCTAGAATTATAAGGCAACTTCAGAGGGTAGCATAAAAAATTTACAAATTTTTTCTGCAATTGCTCAATGCGATCAATATACTTATTGTAGCACGGATTCCAGATCTCCAATCCATATTCCAGGACAGTTCTTACAAAGGTGCAGTACAGTATTTTGATTGTTTTAATGTCATTAAAACTTAACGAGGATCTCATAACAAATCCCAGTGCCTTTGGGGCATCAAAGGCACTGGGATTTGTTATCTTAACAATCCTATCAAAGTGAATGTCGAAAATAAGCTTTGAGTCATGGTGAACTCCAAGGTCTCGCATTTCGGATAATCTTTGCAAATTTGTGTCCTTTAGTTTATAATTAGACAAAATATTAACTGTTTTCTGGCTGAAAGTTATAACAGAACATTTTAGTGGATTGAGATTCAGATCCAGAATATATCGGATGCACATGAAATATATGAAAAATATATATAGTATGTAATTCGCGAGGCTGATCATAGATGGCTGCAGCAGATTGAGTTGTCTGATTAAGATCATGGGATGATTTTAAAGCTTTCGCTTTGTCAGGTCTCCACTTCCGCTTCTTCGTACTTCGGAAGGCATGGTAACCATTTCATGTTAGGCCATTTGTCACAATTGTTGTTGTCAAATCATATGTGTTGAAACCCAACAAACCTACATAGAGCATGTAAGAATGTCTGTACCATGCAGTGGATCTTAATAGGCATCTGCTTATCATCTGAGAGCGATAAGATATCATTTAATAGGACAGAAACGCTTACAGTTTTCCTTCCATAGCGATCACTAATGTTGCCCCAAAATGTAGAGCTCAACATCATTCCCATGAACACTACCGTTGTAGTAAGAGCTTGCTGGTATCTGGAAAATATAATTACCTGTAATTAATATGACAAAATAAAAAGGTTACTTTGTAACTGTTTAATATGTAATGGATAGAAAGTAAAGTACTGGAGGATATAAGTGGTAATGATATGTAAAGTGACTCATTTATTTTAAGGCAACTAATATCTCATTAATTGTCAGATGACTTTGTGATTAGTTTGAAATAACAGGTTAAAACAATATTATGAATAGTTAGCAAACAACACCACACAAGTAAACTTTCATCATTCAGCATAATTCTTTTTCTTCTTTGTAGGGACGCAAATAATTTGTACCTACTCCTTTTTTATATGGCATTGTTTCATAACTATCCATGTAAATTTTAAAAAGCAAGCCATGGATGTCCTTTTTTAAGTTATAATTTTTTTTAATAAATAAAGTTGGAGTTGCAATATACAAATATCAAATAGGTACTTATTATTAAAGTTTCAACTGTTAAAGGTATAAATGCACCAACTTGCTGATATTCCATTCGCAATGTAACGCTGGTGAGAGTATGCTCAATATAGTCATTTCCATAGAATCGGCCATCCAGCACAGTCCAGTACATAGGGACAGCTTCACTTGGAACCAGCCAAAGCCCAGGGCATTCACAGCCTGGGTTACAGTGAATGTATCTGAAAATGACAATTTGACAGGTCAGTTAAAAATGTATGCTTCTACTTAAGCAAAAAAAACTATTAATCATCAGTATGTTTATTTAACATATAATAATAAAATCATATAAGTAATATACCTATCTAATTACAGTACAGCAGTTTATAGGTTATATCAATAAAATATATGTATTAAAGAACAAGCTTCAAATTTTTAGAGACTGCTATACAGGTATAGGTGTGTACATTAAGTTACAGTACATTATTTACTTAGTTTACTAATAGAATAGTAGAAGAGCAGAATTTAAACACAAATAGTCTATGGGTCAGAGATGAGTAGAATGGTCTAGCCAGAAACTTTAGCAAATATTTTCTGGACAACAAAACTACTTTATTCAGTTATAAGAATCTCTATAGGGTATTCAAGTGACTTTTTAAAATGCGGTATTTCAACTATGTACATACCATCGGGTACTACTGACACTGATGCCATTTCTATTTCTTGAGGAGGTGGCATCGGCGGGGCTGGAAGCCGGGGCCCCACAGCACTATCATCCAAATCTTGATATCCTTTGGCGCGACGCATTTTAGCAAATAATAACAACCGCTTCTTACTGACGTGGAATACCGTAACGAAGTAACGGTAGCTTAGATCGTGACAACTATTGTATCACGTCTTAATCATAGCACCAACATATTTTAGAAATGCAACTTTTAGAGTAATTACATCTACCGCTATTAAAAAATCAATAAATACAAAAGTTCTGTAAATAAAACATCACACAATAAATAAACAAAAATCATCGAACCCTACCAACATTCTTGTTTGTTTGACGATTTTTGATGCATACTTTTTTTTTTTTAAGTGTAGTTTGTTCCCTGAGGAACCGGCTAAGGTCATAGACCATGCTGCCATGTCATTAGTTTCTTAATTCATTAGTACTATAATATTATGTAATAAACTATATAAGATGATGATGAATGATAATAGAAATGAGAAGTGAGATTGATATACCCCCCAACCCCTCGAGTATCTTAATAAAGATGTGGGGCTTTACTAAGTCCTCACGCGGAATTCTTGAGAGAATTTGAAAAGTGCCGTTGCACTATTTTGTTTCATTTGCCAACACTCATGCACACTCACGAACACTTAACGGTTAATAATCCACCATTATTTCACATTAATGTTCGACATAACACAAATTTTAGAAAATAAAACAAAATTGCAGTCATTACTCTTCACTTTCCCGCCAAGAACCCTTGATGCATACTGTCATGTCACTCACTGTCATTGTCAGTCAATGACATTTATTTTTTTACTTATGGGATAAAAGCAAAGGGCTTTAGCTCCTGCACTCTAATTTTTAAGCTTATTTTTTTTAAATAATTGTTAACATAATTATTATTGATAAATATTTATGAATGATAAATGGTTTTCCCCTGTAAATAAATTGAGTAAGTAAATAATGTATTGATATTAAGTTACTTTAGTGTCATAATATATTTATTTACTTAATTTGCCTTTGGATTCTCAGAATAATAACTAAAGTTAGTAGGTATTAGTTACTAAAGCTTATTAGCTTAGACGTGTATTAAATCTAAGGTTCTGAGATTGCATTACTGGGATCACGCGATATTTTATTTTAAAAATTGCAAATCATTCGTCTTTGCCTGTCACCCGGAGGTGTTGTTTTAGGCATTTAGATTATTAAACGTTTTAGTAAGCGTTACATTTTATTGTTATTGATCGCTTTTGGCCTTTATGAGACTACTGATTTTTGATGGTCATTGGTTCAGACAGTGAAATGTCACTGATAGTTAGTTTTCTCGCCTTCCAGATAGGTACCTACATCTAGTATCTAACTCTGTAAGTAAAGAAAAGAAAGACCACATTTCGGTTCCTGTTTCTCATAAATACATTTTTTACTCTTTTATCCCTTAACTCACGATTAATACCCTTTTTTTTAAACTGGTACTCCAAATTAGCATTCTTTAGATACTCTAGAATCGTGTGACGTGCAACACATGAGTGCCACTCATGAAGCTGTAGATATAGCTACAGCTTCTTGGTGCCACTAGGCCTCAGAATAATAACTAAAGCTATAGAAACCGGACTAAAATAACAACACAAATTCATCAGTTCGCACTATTTTAACTAATGAACCTAGGAAATGTATTGGAAAGAGATCGATTGTCCCTTTTCTTTCGTTATTTCGAAGGTGTCATTAGATTTGTGAAACGAACAGTCAGCTTTTAAATTAATGTATGATTTTGGCCGGGCAAAAGGACTCGAGATTTTATTTTTCTGATGACCGAATGACATAACAATACAAAAAATAAAAACTAAGTGTCAACCACTGGTCGCACTCCAATCTCCTTTTCTAGCCATAAGATAAAACGGAACTAAACATAGTTGCACGTTTTTTATTTTAACCTTCCTTCTATAGCTTTAGTTATTGTTCTGAGTACTAGACAAACATGCAGTCCATGCAGTACAGACGTAACAGATAAAAAATAAAAAACAACATTCATCTCGAAACATCATTTGGTCTGTAGGTCTATCAGTAGTTGATGGTTCCGTGGTTTAATGCTCTAAGATTCCGAAGTTGGTTTAATGCTCTAAGATTCCGAATGAAGTGCGCATCCCTTCGGCCATATCATCACTTAAAAAATTTGGTGCAAGCGATGAAGGCAAAAATATGCGTAACAAATTAAAAAAAATACAGAAATACAATGAAGATTACTGAAAGAGCTTCCGCCCGCGACTTTGAGCGCGTGGCCTCAGGAACAATTTGTAAGACCGCACCGGGTTAAATGTTAGCCTCTATGCATTACTCAGCCATAGTGAACTTTCTATACATTTAATAGGTAGTACATTACTGCAGCGCCTCGGTGGCTGAGTGGCAGGGCGCTCGGCCCGATACCCGAACGTCCCGGGTTCAATTCCCAGGTCGGGCAAAATGTATTTCGGATTGTTCGATGCATACATAGCCCTGCCCCCTGTCCGCCTAATCGATCGCTTTGACTACGCGTATAGTTTATGACACCATCTTGCCACCAAAGCGATCTTGCCACCAAGCGGCAAAGCGATCGGTTAGGCGGTCGGGCCCCTGGTTTGTGATCACCAACCCGCATTTGGCAAGCGTGGTGATTTAGCGATGACTTGATTTCAATGATGGAGGCTTTTGCCTGGCAGTGGGACAGTTATAGGCTGTTTACTTACTTACTGCAGCGGCAAAACAGGCATTGATGGACGACGAACGTGATATTTTTATTTTTATTTTATTTTATTTTATTTTATTAAGGAAACAAACAGGAGCTTTATATCACACATATAAACAATTAAAAAAATATAATACAGTAGCCTTTAAAGTTTCCACTGCTAACTTGTACAAAAATAACGGCTTGTTGAACAACAATGCGAAAGAAAAAGAAAAAAACCAAATACATATTATTGAACATTCGTGCGCGTATGCACATTCGTGGCTCAAATATGGAGTGATGCTTTGGGGTTACAGCGTAAATGCTAGCCAACTATTTATATTGCAAAAGAAATGTGTCAGAATTCTCTCCCAAATCGACAACACGCAGAGCTGTAAGCCCTATTTTATAAAATTTAATATGCTTACGCTACCATCACTATATATACAGGATATTTGCCTGTTTGTTAAAAGCACAAGTACAGAACACCCATAACATTAACACTCGCCACAAAGGAAGGCTACATTTGCCACCCTCACGAATAAAAATGTTAAATCATAGCCCACATCATATGGCTGTAAAAATATATAACAAATTACCGATCGAATTACAAACTGAACCAAACTACAAAGTTTTTAAAACAAAATTAAAAAAGTTTTTGATTAATAAATGTTTTTGCACTGTAGAGGAATATTTAACCATGCGATATGATGATTTGTGATTAGATTACGTTTTGCGGTCTGGGTAATATAATATAATATAATACAATTTAATACAATTTATTGATTTATTATACAATTCAATTCACAATATAATTTAAGCTTTAATAGCAATTTAAGATAAATATAGGTATATATTTTTATAACATATTGAATTACATATTATAGTTAATATAAGTATTATTTGTTATACCTGTACAAGGTGACTAAGTAATAAGGACACTAGCAATGTAAACATCATCTATGTATTACTTAGTTTGCAAATAAAAGTTTGAGTTTGAGTTTGAGTTTGAAACAAAAATTAAAAAAAAAAAACTAACATCAAAATCAGGATTGAAAATATACATATTGAATTAAAGTTAGGTTTCTCTCAACAGTCTACGAAAACGAGAGATGTTTTCATGAAATACGTCGATGTGATTAAAAGTACTATTGAATTCATTAAGGACTCTTATAATATAACTATTACGTCTATAATTTGACTTACAAATTGGTACAAAAAAAGTGTGCTTGTGGCGAGCGCTCAGTCTGGAACACCTAAAAGCAATTTTACTTAGCAAATAAGGTGAATCTACATCGGATCTATGTATGATCTCATAGAGCAGAACTTGATCTTTATATGATCGTCGACTTGCCAAAGATTCAAGTTCATCAATGTCAAAATGTTTAAATCTATATCTTAAACGTTTCATGAACTTATTTTGAATACCCTCCAGTAGGTTAATATATTTTAAATATAAAGGGTTCCACACGCTGGAGGCATACTCTAATTGGGATCTAACGTACGCATTGTATAACAAAATCAGCGTGTTCACATTCTTGAAATCAACACTGACGGAAAATGAAGCCTAGCAACTTGTATGCCTACGAGACACCTACGAGTAGTTTTTTTTTGTAGAGAGTTTGCTGATTTGTTTGCTTTTTGGCTTTTTGAGGGCGGCGAGATACTTAAAGGGTCCCTCAAGCCGTGTGAAACGAATGACCTTCGGAGGTTTTCTAGAGGGAACCGCATCACGCACTAGTGTGTGTCCCACGTGCGTGCCCCGTGCCCTACTAGATTCTCCGAAGGGTTCGGATCGGATCGGGAGCTGCTGGGGCACGAGCCTTCCCTATGGATGGATAGGGAGAACGGGCCATAAACCACCACGCGGGCCCAGTGCGGATTGGTGGTCGTTAACGGCTGCTAATGCTGCCGGGACAAACGGCTTTACGTGCCTTACGAAGCACGGATGGAGCTCGAGGTGATAATGTTTTGGTCACCCATCCGATGACCAACCTTTGCGAAAGTTGATAAAGAATATTATATTATAATATATTCAGCACTCGCAGACCGGGCGCGTTAACCACTGCGCCATCGAGCTCCTACGAGTATGTACGAGTAGAACATCTACCAATTACGAGCTACGAGTACGGTATTCATACATTTAGTTTCTTTTTTTTATTAAAAAGGAACAGCTTTTATTTGCCAGTTCGAAATTTAAAATAAAAAAAAATAAAAAAAAATAAAAAAATAAAATATAAAAAAAAAATATATTAAAATATTTGATAAAGTACCTACCTTTTTGTTTCCTAGTAAAAAGTTCTTTCCATTTTTAAATAACATCCGAGAGATAAAGTTTTGAAAAAAATCCAATAGCAGGATTCGAACCCGCATCCCATGACATGCCGGGTCACGTGCACTACCAACTATGCCACGAGCCACGATAGCTTTTTTCAATTTGTAATTAGTTCGCAACAAAATTTGCGTAAAATTATCTGTAAATAATCCGAGATATGGATTTTCATTACATTGCTTATTGATTTTCATACTTACATTGCGGGCCGGTAAACGCGATATATGGATTTTCGTAAAAAAACATTGAACCGCTGCTCGCGTGTATTAGGCCAGTACGCTACTGCAATTTCGTCAAAAATAATGACCTCATTTCCAAGCATGTTTGAGAAAAAGATCATTCATTCCAGATCTTACAAACTAAACATCAGAAGCATCATTATTTTAAAAAGTCCACTGCTTTCCCATTAAAAATAGGACATGGGGTAATGGGAGCATAACCCAGGTCTATCGAATGCTCTTAAAAAAATTTTTTTTTTGGAGAGAGATTGCTGATTGCCTCAAACGGCATTTTCAGCTTCACCGGGCTTTTTTGGAGGCGGCGAGGTACTAAAAGGGTAGGTACCTCAAGCCGTGTGAAACGAAACACCTTCGGAGGTTTTTTAGAGGAAACGGCATCACACTTAAAGGTGCGTGTCCCCGTGCCCTACTATAGATTCTCCGAAGGGTTTGGATCGGATCGGATTAAAAAAAAATAGTCGCCGTACAGCAACTTCTGCATGTCACCCATCTCTTTCTATACCATAGTTGGGTAGATTGTCAATCTTCTTACATGTGAATTTACACGTGTTTCTGTCTCCAGCTAGGTCACTAAACGCGACGGTTTTCGTACCTTCAAGCTTCGAAAGATACATTGAGCTTTTATCTTGTAAATCATGCACATGTGTAATATTGGTGTAAATCAGATTGCGCTAATTTAGTGATCTACCTACACTGCTGCCCCTAACAACTCTGAAAAAGAATAAGGCTGCGTGGGTGGACTTACTTATTCTTTGGTAAATTCTAAGCTAAATAAAGGTCAAAGGTTACACAAGGCGGGCATCGTCGATCCAGGCAAACAACTGAAACATTCGCAATTTGCATCTCGCATTTTATTATAAATGTTTTCTTTTTTGTACATATTATAGGTGCCTAATGATTTTAATGATGTGATTCAAATTGTGACATTTATAGACTTGTGTTGGGGACCTACGGGAGTTAGTACTTCATGAAGACATATAGTAGACCGTAGAACTATTTATTTCTTGAATAGAAAATTACAATGACTGACACGTTGCTACACAAAATCGAAACCCAAACACGAGCTGCGGTAGTGTTCACCACAGTGAAAAATGCCATAGAGCGTTTACGCTGCACACTAGCGCCACTAATGAAAAAATAAACATATCTAGTAATTAGAGATAGAAAATAAAATTATGCTCAACAAACTATTTGAATGAAGTAATTTAGCATTTTACGTCACCTAATGAACACCTCACATGTTATGGTTTAGTTAAATAAGACGTTACGGCCACTTTTAACTATAACGCCATATTTAACTAAACCAAACGTAAAAATGCTAAATTACTTCATTCAGATAGTTTGTTGAGCATAATTTGATTTTCTATCTCTAATTACTAGATATGTTTTTTTTTTCATTGGCGGCGCTAGTGTGCGGCGTAAACGCTCTTAAAGAATATAAAAAAGTATTACAAATCGATGTTTGTTTTATGTCCTAGACAATCTACACTACGACACAGAATAGGATTGTGACACTACGAAGTGGCAGTGGCCAGTGTCCGACACTTTAAACCCTGTGTTCGACACAGTTTTCGTCGCCAAAAAATAACATGGATTTTCATTGACATTTTACGGGATGACGTCTAGGAAGCTGGTGGTTTTTATTCAATTGTTATGCTAAAGACTAAAACCAGCAGCACAGTACTCTTGCAAAGGACAGCGCATTGACCTTTGCAAGAGTACACGACCGTAGACCATTTCCAATACCTAGGCTCCTTCGTTACTAATAGAGGTAGCTGTGAAATAGAAATACGAAGACGAATTCGCATGGGAAAGACAGCAATGACTCAGCTGGGCAAGATTTGGAGGGACAGGAATATCACATACAGGACTAAAATACATCTGGTTCGCACACTTGTCTTCTCCATCTCTTTGTATGGCGCAGAGACATGGACGCTAAAAGCCGCTGACAGGCAGAGAATAGATGCTTTTGAAATGTGGTGCTGGCGCCGTATGCTAAAAATACCTTGGACGGCCTATCGCACAAATGTCTCGATCCTAAAACAACTAAAAATAGAAAATGCACAGCGTCTGTCCTCGATCTGCATGCAATGCGTGGTGCGATATTTCGGCCATGTTGCACGAAGAGGTGCAGATAACCTTGAGCGTCTGCTGGTCACGGGAAAAATAGAAGGTAAAAGACCCAGAGGCCGGAGCCCAAAGCGCTGGTCAGACCAGATCTCCGAAAATCTGGAGATGCCCGTCAGCGCCGCACTCCATCATGCAACTGAGCGCAACCGATGGAGACAGCTGGTTGACCGGATGAAGCGGAATCACGATCCTCAGCAGTGAGGGAACGATTGGGATGAAGAAAGACTAAAACCAGTTGCTGACCCCTATTTTATTTATAATAATGACGACCTCCTTGATCGAGTGGTTTGTACACCGGTTTTCATGGTGTCGCCATCTCTGAGGTCCCGGGTTCGATCCCCGGTCGGGTCAATTTAGAAATTATTGTTTTTCTAAATTGTCTCGGGTCTGTTTATCCGTTGTCTAGTAACCATATAACGAGTTTCATAACGAAGCTTCTCTTAGGCTAGATCATTGGTGTGAGTGTAGGAAAAATTAATTAATTAATTATTTAATGATTAAAGAAAAGAAATGTTGACCACTGGTTCCTGTCGAACACTGGAGTGGTGCCGTTACTATAGTAACTACGTAACTACGAGTAGAGTTGCCAGGCCGTGATAACCGGACTGATCAGGGTGCCTAGTGTGAGTTTTGTTTACTATCCGTATTCATTCGATTACGTTTACAAAACGCAAATTAGTATGGCATTGAAGCAGCGCCTCCTGGCGACATACGAGAAGACACCCTGCTGCACACTACTTAAAGTTTATACTGACACCCCCCACCAACCTTACGGTTATAAAGTTAGGTGTCAGACATCCTTATGCAAGCACAAGGGACCATCTACGTCAGGTCATAACGCCAGATCAGAATACGCCGGTACGCATCCTTCATCCGGACTTTTAAGACTAGTGTCTCGAGCTAGTTGCCCCGTGAACCTGTATAGTTCACTACCTAATATCCAGATAGGTTACCGGAGCTGTAAGCTCGCTCACTTCTCGTTGCAATAAGAGTACAACTCGCAGATGCTCGAGTTGTCAACTCTAAAGTCGACTACCAAATGTCCTCTTTGGTGGCAGTTGCCACTCACTTCTCGGTACCCATCCAGGCACCTGATCAATTCCAAAATCCTAAGCGGCTGATTCAAGCGGAGACTTTTGCATTTAGCGGGCGCCTCTACTAATTCTCCAGACTAGTGCCGGAGATGTTGGAAGCCTACTCAATGAAAACCACCGAGCAGAACAACCAACTATGGACAACTCACGTGCCCCGCAGATCCTTTCGCTTCAGGCCCCCTCCGGACCGCTACTCGGACCCGCTCGCTGTGCACGAAATGGAAGCTTGGCCAGACCTCAACCAGGCAGACGAACATTCCCACTTCTACAGCTAACCACATGCCACCACGAGTCCAACCCATGTCCAGGACCTGCCGGAGACGCCCGCGAAGGCATAACCGGCAGCGGGCCTAGGATCCGGAACTCCCGTGGTACCCTTGAAAAGACAGCCGGACTCGTACTTCCAGCTGCCATACCCTACCTATCAGGGTCAGTAGATAGGGACGGTCAGTAGATAGAAGAGTTAAAATTTTGCCATACAAATTCTCGTTTTCGTTAACGTTAAGGATTGGCGAATGAAACTCGCACTTGGCACCCAGCTAGTCTAGCCGTACATCTGGATTAAAAAAGCTAGACCTTGGGAAAAACAATGACAGTATTTTTTGGTTTTTGTACTTTATTGACACAATCCAGATTGGTTGTTATGATAAATCGGATTTGTTTTTGCGGGAGCAGTAGCAGAAAGCACAGTAAGTATTTCGCAGACATGTACTGAAAGGGTAGAAGAGGCTTTCCCTGGGTTCTGCCCCGGAGAACTTTACGTTATTTTGTTAGCATCTGTGTTAGCATCTAAGGCATTCATGCTAGCAAAGAGTTTAGGAAAACATTGTTTATTGCGCACTAACCATTTAATTCGTGTTTTTTGTACAACCAACAAAATAGCAACATTATACGAGTAGGTACTAAGCTTAGTAGAGATGGCAAGAAACTCTGGAGGCTTTTTTCTTTTTCTCTTAATCAATATCAATATTATAATGTTGAAATGTTAAATTGTGTGTAATTTTATGTGCTTTACTTGTCTGAAAAACAAGAGTTGAAAAGATCGAATCCCGGTTGTGGAAATTATTTCAACACTTGTTTTTAAATGTAATTTGTTCGCAACAAAATAAATTTGCGTAAAATTATATAATACTTACATGTATCCTTCGTATGTGTTTGTACTTTTTTTGTGAATATCTGTGGAGCTTCATAATAGTAGATTGTACACCAAGGGGATAAAGCACTGTATTATGTTACGGGCGCGATATTTGAATCGTGAGCGTAACGAAGGACTCCAGATTTAACTCCCGAGCGTAGCGAAGGGGTTTTGAGTTGATTCCCGAGCGAAGCGAGGAAATTAAAATGGAGTCCTGAGAGCAGTGAAGGATTTAAGCGCGCCCAAGGCAAAATCAGTTTTATCCCTGAGGAGTATACTCTACTTTTCTCACCTTTTGCGAGGCAATAAAAACCAAGACTACTAGAAAAAGTATTTTATTTATTAAAATACTATTTTCATTACTAATTATATATAATTGGCACAGTAAATAACAATAAAAAGTAAACTAAAAATTAAAATTGATGTTTGATACATTAGTCCAGTTATGTAAAGATATGGTTATATTTTTTGGTACACTTATGTTAGTTGAGGTGGAATTTATTTGAGTAGCAGCACCCAATACATCAGAACCTTGCGTGTGAGGGTCAATACGACAGCTTATCTTGTTTTTGTTTTGTATGGAATTCTCTATGTAGCCCTCCGCTACTGCATCGGATTTCCAGCCACAATGACGTTTTATCTGGGCCATATCTGCTCCTGAATCTGCCAACAGACTTGCCGATGTTCTCCTCAAACAATGACCCGTATAGAGCTCGGGATTTTGCAATTTGAGGTATTTTGCAATGTCTTTTGGCATGGCGCTGATTTTATTCTTGCCAATGACTTGCCTGGTGCATTTGCCATTACTGTAACCGATAAAAAATCTGTTGGTGTTTATATTAGAGGGGCGCAGAGCTTGGTACTTTTCAACAATTCTTGCATAATCTTCACGAACTATGAACGAACGTTCTCTATTTGTTTTGGTATCTGGTAAGTTAATCAGCAATAAATCTGCATGTTTTTTGATATCATTGACTTTTATGTTTACGAGTTCATTTCCACGACATGCGCCATTCACTCCAAAAATCAAGGCTACCTGTAACAAAAAATAGGATTGTGAGTAAATAGATAGATACACTACTACATTTTTTGACCTTTATATTATAAAAAAAGCTTGCGACAAAACCTTAGAATGTGTATTTTTTAAATGTGTGCCATTTAAATACCCTTTTATTCATTAACTATTTTATAGAGCTATTATAGGTAGGTACTAGAAACGTAACTAAAAAGTAGGCAGTACTCATACTTACTTTCATGGCTAGAAAGCTGTGATCAGGAGCCTCATTCAGAAAAGTTTCCACATCTTGCGCTGTCAATACTTTTGACTTCTTTGCTCGATGACCATCTGATTTTCTCTTTAAAAATGCCAATAACTTGCTATATGTATTTATCTTAATGTCGTGTTTGATGCTTATTGTTAACCTGAGCATCGAATAGATACACCACAGGCTGCTGGACTTCTTTGTACACGATAAATACTCGAAATAAACAAGAAGCACTGACTCCGACACAGACTTTGCGCCTTTTGCAGTTTTCCATTTGTGGAAATCGTCGTAAGCTTTCAAGTATTTTTCCTGCGACTTCTCTGGTAGTAGGTTATTAACAATACCTAAGGCGTCTAATTTAATGGACTCCGGAGTTAAATCACTTTCGTCACTCGACATTTTCTTAATGTTTTATTCTATCTTCTTTTGCAGTTTTGTCTGATACTGATTGCACCGTATTGAAATACTCGCGGCTTTTGTTTTAAGTATTGATTTTTTTTCGTTCGGCTTGCCGTGGCGTGGCCAGCTCGATTTTCGAATAAGTTCGATTTTCAAATAAATGAGGCGCGGCGCGCGCCGCCGTCCACCTCCTCGCCGTCGGCCACCAGCAGCTGCAGCAGCCGCGCGCCGCGCGATTTTGACGAAATTAGACTTTAAATGCATAACAATAATAACTAAGAGAAGTGAGAATCACATTACTGCCCGGCGGGTTATAATGAAATTCAGTACAACATTACACCCCGGCAAAAGACAAGGGCTATAATGATTTACTTTGAGTAAGGTTTGCATGATATATAATGAGGCATTGTCGAGCAGGTGGTGTGAAAAGTAAATAATTTACTAAGAGGTCTGGTGTGTACGTTTTTACATAAAAGTCCCAACCAAATCATAGACGATAACGCCGTATTTAACTAAACCATAACATGTAAGATGTTCATTAGGTGACGTAAAAATGCTAAATGACTTCATATAAATAGTTTGTTGAGCATAATTTGTTTTCTATCTCTAATCACTAGATATGTTTTTTTTTCATTGGCGCCGCTAGTGTGCGGCGTTGCTTTTTTTCTTTTGTGGGATGATTAAATACCTTTAGTCGGAGTTTTCAACACCGGTGCCATTACGATGAATAAATTTCAAGTTTCAGATTTCGAAAAAAATGTTCATTGTTTTGTACAGCGAAAGGCGAACGGTTCATTCTCACACTCCCGCTAACGAATGTCCATTTTCACTTGGATACTAAAGTACGCCGACACTGCAAAATAAGGAGATTGCAGAAGGAAAGCTTTGTACAAACGCTTCTCGTATGTCGCCAAGAGGCGATGCTTCTATGCCATAAATAAATAAATAAATTTCCCTACACTCACACCAATTATCTAGCCTAAGAGAAGCTTCGTTATGAAACTCGTTAAATGGTTACTAGACAACGGATACACATACTTAAAATACTTAAATACATACTTATTATACATAGAAAACACCCAGACCCGAGAAAATAATTTCTAAATTGACCCGACCGGGGATCGAACCCGGGACCTCAGAGATGGCGACACCATGAAAACCGGTGTACAAACCACTCGACCAAGTAGGTCGTCAAATGGTGCCATAATTCTGCCATAATTCCCGTCTTCGTTAACGTGAGCAAACGTCAAAAATTCGATCGATCGGGCGCCCGGCCGCTTGCTCGCAGACGTATCTTTTTTTCCAACTACCTTCTAACTTTATTATTTAGATGCTCGATATTTTGCACGGCTCCCGTTTGCTTTTAGTTATTTAATCTTTGCCTCATTACAATTAGCAAATTATACTTTTTGCACAGGTTTTATTACATTACTTTCAAATTCATGCATGCTCACAGTTTATATTATACTAGCGGCCGCTCGCGGTTTCACCCGCGTGGTTCCCATTCCCGTGGGAATATCTGGATAAAAAGTATCCTCAAAAAAAAACCACAAATGTTGAAAAAATTTCCACGAGCAGGATTTGAACCCGCACACTTCTGACATACCGGGTCAGGTGCTCTCCCAATTGCGCTATCGTGGTTCTAACCAGCCCGCCGAAATTATTCAACACTACTTACTTTTTACTTTGAAAGCCAAAGACGCCCATTCAATGTCAACAACTACCGTCATTAACATCTGATCATAATATTTTTACAAATACTAAAGATCAGTTAAGAATTAGGCAAGCTATTTATAAAATGTTTATATAATTTTTCAGGGTTCTTTTTTTTAAGGGTTCAAATCCTGCTCGTGGAAATTTTTTCAACATTTGTGTTTTTGTAATTTGTTCGCAACAAAATTTGCGTTATAAATTATATAAACATTTTAAAAAAAGTGTTATCCTATGTGTTGTTCCAGGTTATAAACTATCTGTATACCGAATTTCATCCAAATCCATCCATCCGTTGCAGCGTGAAGAAGTAACAAATATACTCACAAACTTTCGCATTTATAATATTAGTAGGATTTAAGTAATTATGTTACTATGTAATTTCTCAATTCTCATTAGGTAAACTGTAAATTTCTTTTGAGAATAAATTTCTTTAAGACCCAGGTTCAATTCCTGGCTGGGTCGGGTGGGCGTTTAATTTTTTTCCACTGTATTTTATAAATTTTATAAATATATTTAAATTTCTTTAACCTGAAAATAACTCTCACACGGCCTTCTGCTGCGCTCGAACTGTTGCGAGGTGTTGCGGGATTCCGTTAACGTGAGAGGTTGTTTACGTGTGCGATGCTCGAGCGAGGTCTATGGAACTACCAAGGTGCTCAGTCGTACCAGTACCACGGGCAAAAAAAAATACCCCATGGTACTACCAGTAAGACTAATCTTTTGTCACTTTTTTTGTATTTAATGAATCAAAGTTTTGACGAATTGCGAAAGTGACAATTTAAGCTTTTGACTTGTATAGAATATGACTAATCAAGGATTTGACGAGTATCTGTTTTGACAAATTAAGGATTTGACGAATGTCTAACTTGACCAATCAAGGATTTGACGAATGTCTAACTTGACCAATCAAGGATTTGACGAATGTCTAACTTGACCAATCAAGGATTTGACGAATGTCTAACTTGACCAATCAAGGATTTGACAGATGTCTGCGAAGTCCATCGGTAGTACCACGGGTAAGAACAAGGAGCTTATATACCTTCTGCAGCCTCCTTATTTTGTGCCGACACCTACGCATCGAGTGGGTTCCCTAATACAAAGTTACTGGAAACGTTCTTCCAACGTTTCGCATCATGAATAATTACCTAAGTACTGAGCTCATCTATTTTTTATTGGTTTAATAAATTAAATTGTGAAGTCAGTTGCTATATTTTGTTATTTTTATAATTGTAGTAGAAATGTTTAATGCATAATTTGGTAACGAAATTTTTCTTTTTTTGTTAATGTCGCTACCGCCTCTGTGGTCTAGTAATTAAGACCGATGGTCTCAGACCTAGAGGTCCCAGGTTCGATTTGATTAGGTAGGTAGTAGGGCTTGTTTGTCCGCCTGGCTAACTACTACAGTCTTATCTAAATATTTCGCCATAACATCAATGTTTGTAGCATGGTTGTGTTCCGGCAGCTAGAGATAAGATAGCCAGTGGCCTCAGTAGTTGAGGGTTCCGGGTGAAATGCGCTTTCATTTTCGGCATTACCGTCACTTGACAACAGGTTAGATGAAACCCAAGTGCATACCCAGAGGTAATAAAAAACACTTCTACACAGCTAAAGTACGTCCTAAACCTAGTAGGTAAAATATTTTTATAACGATTTTTTTCCCTTTAGTTGATGGCTTCGTGCAAGTAATATATAAATAAACAATATTTCCTTCTTGAATAGATGATGATGAATGATAATAGAAATGAAAAGTGTGAAATGATATACCCTCCAACCCCTCGAGTATCTCAGTTAAGATGAGGGGCTTTACTAAGTCCTCGGGCGGAATTCTTGAGAGAATTTGAAAAGTGAAGTTGAAAAAAAAAAAAATGTGTTTGACATTGACAGATTCAAATCATCCGCATTTTTTAATATCCTTTGAAGTTTTTTTGTAACACATATTATTCATAAGTACATTTTATCCTTCTGTACTCTGTCTCCTTATGAACTTTAACTATGCCTAGTCTTACAGTCCTCTGTGCGCGCAATGTGCTGTATGCAAAGGGGGACAAAACTTTTTCTTTACGTAGGTATTAATACACAGATAACCTACTTAGATAAATACATTTAATCATAAACTCCTTTAAGACAATCTCTTCAAATCAAATCAAATCAAATCAAATCATTTATTGCATATCACATTTCATAAATATAAGGAATAATTCATTTCAGGAATATTTAGGCAGGTAGGTATTCATGTGACACCCTGCAAGGGCACAGCAACAACTACGGCTATCGTATTATAAAATGTACTTATCTATCTAATTTTAGTTAAAATTATTATCTGTTATTAATAAAGGTAATGAATTTATTAACAATATTAGGCAGTCTCGTATCGACACGCGTGCGAGCGGGTCGTGTTGTTTACGCATCGATTCTGTGTGATCGACTCCCGGAATTTCTATTGTTTATTCGCGCGGCGGCCGGCCGGGGTGCCCTCTGCGCACCTGCGGCTGCGCAGCGCTTGGCGCGGGCGTATTGTTTGCGCGTCATAAGTGACAAATTGAACTATTTTACATAATGGAGGAGGTGGAATGCTCGGAGAATGAAGTACAGTACGAAGAAGAACAGTTTGTTATTACGAAGGGGGAAAATGATCAAAAAATCGAGTATGAGAAGGAGATCGGAGGAAATAGACCAAATAAACGAACGCGGGAAGAAGGTGAATCTGATGAAGATTGGAAAATAGCAGGACAGTCAGGAAAAGGAAAAAGAATAAGACAGTACGGTAATATTGATGGGGAAACAAGCGATTTGGAAGTAACCGTTTCTTGCAACGAAAAGTTGCCTAAATCCTTTGCATTAGCTAAATTACTTAAAAGTCACAGTATAAACAACATTGTCAAGGTCAAATATCTTAGCCAATTTAGAGTTCGTATTCATATTGAAGATGAGACTAATTTACGCAAACTTTGTTCCTGTGAGGCCTTTATTTCAATGGGATGGAGATTTAACAAAGACATGGAAGTTAGCTATTTCTATGGTGTCATTAGAGATGTTGACCTAGATTTGGATGAGGCTGAATTATTTAAAAGTATATCTTGTCACGAATCGTCGAAACTCATAGCGGTAAAACGGCTCGATCGTCGCAGTAAAAATAATGATGGATGGTGCCCTAGTGAAGTAATAAGACTATGTTTTAGGGGGACAGTATTACCACCCTATGTTTACACTGAGGGTCTAAGAATTAAAGTTGAACCATATGTATATCGAGTTTCGCAATGTTCTAACTGCTGGAGATTTTTTTTTTTTTTTTTATATTAGAAGGATGCAAACGAGCAGGCGGGTCACTTGATGGAAAGCAATCACCGCCGCCCATGGACAACCCGCAAAACCAGAGGAATCACAGATGCGTTGCCGGCCTTTAAGGAAGGAATAGGCTCGTTTCTTGAAGATTCCTAAGTCATATTGGTCCGGAAATACCGCCGCTGAGAGCTGGTTCCACAGCACTGTAGTTCGTGGTAAAAAATTACGTGAGAAACGCACAGTAGTAGATCGCCATCCATCAAGATGGTGTGGATGGAAAGACAGTCGATTGCGTGTAGTGCGGTGAAGGAAATCAGCGGCAGGGATCAAACCGAACAATTCCTCAGAGCACTCCCCATGATAAAGGCGATAAAATATACAGAGAGATGCAACGTCTCTCCGAAGGGCCAGTGGATCGAGCCGACCAGAGGTTACCACGTCGCCGACAACTCGAGCAGCTCTGCGTTGAATGCGGTCAAATGGGAGGAGTTGGTACTGGGGCGCTCCAGCCCAAAGATGGGAACAGTATTCCATATGAGGCCTGACCTGTGCTTAGTAAAGCTGTAAGCGATGGGTCGGCGTGAAATACTGTCCCGCTCTATTGAGCACACCCAGCTTTTTCGAAGCTAATTTAGCTTTACCTTCCAAATGACCGCGAAATTGAACGTCACTCGAAATATCGACGCCAAGGATTCCAATGGTCGGTTTGGTATTAAGGGGTCATACCAAAAAAATATGTTCTGCAAATAAAATAGTTTGTCCAAAATGCAGTGCCAATCATTCAAATTGCGATACTAAGACCTTTAAGTGTTCAAATTGCCATGGAAGCCATATGGCGTTATTAAAAACGTGTCCAGTATATCTAAAAGAAAAAAAGCTACGTGAAATCATGTCTGAATTCAACTGTACTTACAAAAGGGCCCTTACTATGTGTTGGCGACTGGCTGGTTCAAACCTTTTATATTCAAATTAAGATGTAATATATTAACTTTTTATAAGACCTTTTTTGACATTGATGTTTTGTGTGCTCAAAAACTAGCTGTGGAAGCAGAGGTTGTGCGGCGCAGTGTTGAACGGGAGCGAGAACTCGCACGCTTGAGAGGCAGAACGCGAGCAAGAGCTCGCGCGCTCGCAGGCGGAGCGCGAGTGTGAACTTGCTCGTCTTGAATCTAAGGCAGAGCAAGCGGAGTTGCAAGCAAGACTTGCAGCATTGGAGGCTAAAGATAAGTCAATTAGATCTCGTAGTTCGTATTTTTCTAGTTGTCATACCGAGAAACGCACAGCGACATGGGTTTTTGAACAGAATGCAACCATGACCACGACAGCTCAAAATAACCTACCTGGCGAGGCGCCATCTGTTTCCTCGGACGTTAACAACCAAGGACCTGTTCAACAGTTTGCTGTCCCCGCCAACACGGTACCGTTATGTGCACGGAAAGTCAATCATGCGCTCCTATCAAAACCCGCACCCGTCGCAACTGACAATCTATTGTCAAAAGTACGACAACCCCTTGAACACGCTTCTACAGACCCTATAGCAAAGCTTGCTCAGGCTATCAATGCCTTATCTGACCGCCCTAAGAAGCCCGAACTTCTTACATTCTCGGGCGACGTTGGTCATTGGATGGAGTTTAAATGTAGTTATGAGAAAACTAAATTAAATTATTCCCCAGCAGAGAACTTAAACCGTTTAACAACTGCCATTCGAGGACCCGCCTACCAGTCCGTGGCGTCACTACTTTGGAGTTCTCAAGACCCACAAGACGTAATGAACACGTTGGAGCAGACCTACGCCCGCTCAGAAATCCTGGTGGCCCGCGAGATTGCCGAGCTACGCGCCGGTTCAAAGTTAAGTACTGCGGAAGATTTAAATGCATTGGCAAATAAATTACGTAATTTCGTGACTACTATTAAACTTCTGAACCAACAGGACTATCTATATTCACCGGAGTTGTTTCGTTGTACTTTGCTAAAACTAAGTGAACATACAAGGGCTCGCTTCACGGATTATGCCGCGATTTACGTACCCGAAACCACGAACATTGCAAAATTAGAGTTGCTTTTACGTTTTTTGTTAATTGAGGCGGATAAGCAATTAAAATACAATTTTGTAACTGACGGCACAGTCAAGCCGCAAAACCCCGTACAAGCAACTAAGTCTCCCTCAAAAAAGGAGACTGAACATGTCATGGTTTCAAACAGCAAAACTTCCGAGTGCTCATATTGCAAAAAGGGTCTCCACAATATAGGATCATGTAAAGCCTTTTTGTCTTTGACAATAGACGATAGATGGCGTTGGGTAAGAGAAAATAAAGTTTGCTATAGGTGTCTAAAGTCGAACCCACATACGTGGAACCACTGTCGAGCTAAGCATTGTGGAATTAAAGGATGCACGAGGCGTCACAACGCTCTTCTCCATGGCCCATTGACCGTCGACACTAGTGTCGCATCAACGTCAAATGCACAAGCTTATATGACTGAAGTACCTACTGATAACTCAATCACAATTAGTAGTACGGAACCGTCTATTAAGATCACAAATACGTCTGACTCTTTTATAAATGTGACAGGATCTCTACAATCGGTGCCACGTCCACGCGGCCTGCTTAAAGTGCTACCAGTGGTGCTCGAAGGCCCTGACGGAGAGTATGATACTATAGCGCTTCTCGACGAAGGCAGTACGGCGACTTTGATCGACGGCGATGTAGCAGCGCGCATCGGTGTCACGCCCACACGTCAAGAGCGTCTACGTATTGAAGGTGTTGGCGGTATGACAAAAGAGGTTGACGTAAGTTACGTAAATTTTTATATCCGCGGACGCAATCTACCTGACCGTTATTTGATAGAGCACGCAAGATCTATTAAACCACTAGGTTTGCGCGTTCACTATCCAGAAAATATTAATATAACGGATTACGACCACCTATCAGACATAGCCGTTGACCTTTCAAATACGAACACCACTCCTACCGTTCTGATCGGCACTCCTGATTGGCACTTATCTTTGAGTCGGGAAGTAAGGTCCGGCAAAAAGAACGATCCTGTCGCCTCGAGAACTTTGTTAGGCTGGGTACTTCACGGTGCGTTATCCGTTTCGTCTAAGCCACTCGAGTTCGTCAATCACGTTCGTGATGATCTAGACACTCTAATAAAAAGTCAGTATGACATAGATTCCCTAGGCATAACTAAAAAAGCCCCTCGCTCTAACGATGATGATCAGCGAGCAATAAATATGGTTGAAACCTCAGCCCACCAGCTTGACGATGGTCACTATGAAGTTGGCCTGCCTTGGATAAAAGACTTGCCAAAAATAATACCCGATAGTTATCCACAAGCACTGTCTCGCTTAAAGGCTCTTGAGCGTCAAATGTCGAAAGACGCAGCCTTTGCTGCAGCCTACAAACAGTTTATCAACGAAATCGTAAAAAAGGGTTATGCTGAAAGATGCAATCCGGAAACGTATTACAAACGTACTTCAAACACTTCGTGCAAACTCTCGGATGGCACTATTCGTTGGTATTTACCTACCTTTGGTGTAATGCATCCACAGAAAAAGAAGCTCAGAGTGGTCCACGATGCAGCCGCTACAACGAAAGATGTAAGCCTTAACAGCTTGCTCCTCCAAGGACCCGATTTACTGTGTTCTCTTCTGGATATCCTCTTTCGCTTCAGAGAGGGTGCTGTGGCTCTAAACGCAGACATAAAGGAGATGTTCCCACAGGTAAAAATTTGTAATCAAGATAGAGATGCTCAACGTTTCCTTTGGCGGAATGAAAGGGGTGATGTCATAGAGTATCGCATGGCATCTATGATTTTCGGCGCCGTGTCGAGTCCATTCATGGCACTCTACATAAAAAACAAAAATGCAATGAAATTAGAGGCCCAATATCCCTCCGCCTGCCAAGCTATACTTGAAGACCATTATATGGATGATTATCTTGGCAGTCTTTCCAATTTATCCGATGCTGCGCAGATGGCGGCCGACGTAACGACCGTACATAAAGCATGCGGTTTCGAGATGCGAGCATGGACGTCAAATGTTCCCGAGGCGCTCTCTCTTGTCCCTAAGGAACTCAGAAGTGACGCCACCTGTGACCTTTACTTACCGCCTAATAATAACGTGGGCGTTCTGGGCATAAGATGGAACCCATCTCAAGATTTACTAAGTTTTCCTGCCATAATGCCTTTGTCACCTAATAGTTTGACAAAACGAAGCCTATTGTCTATAGTCATGAAAGTGTTTGACCCGCTTGGACTATTGATGCCAGTAATTATTTGCGGTCGCATTCTTGTTCAGAAACTCTGGCGAGAAGGCGTAGAATGGGATGCACCGATACCCGATAAATACACGAATGTATGCGTAGACTGGTTACACCAGTTGCAAAGCGCTGCCAGCATCAAAATCCCGCGGTGGTATATGAGTAGGTCAAAGCCCATCGATGTACAGCTACACTTGGTTGCCGACGGCGGTGAACAAGCCTACGCCTGCGTCGCCTACTGGCGCTTTATCTTTGATGACGGTACAATTTCCACAGCTCTTATAGGTAGCAAAGCTCGCGTGGCACCGCTGAAGCCACTCTCCATCCCTCGCTTGGAGCTCCAGGCTGCACTCATCGCTGCGAGGTATGCGCAAACAATTTTAAAGGCTCATCGTTTGACACCATCCGTAACCACTTTTTGGCCGGACTCAACCGCCGTCCTATAGTGGATCCGGAGTGATGCTCGAAATTTCAAACCATTCGTGACTCACAGGTTGGGCGAGATTTTGGAAACTTCCAATCCTTCTGGAAGTGGATTCCTACCTCTTTAAACGTTGCCGACGATGCAACAAAACCAAAAAAAATAAACCTAATCGCAAGTCACAGATGGTTCACCGGCCCACCATTTCTTTTGGAACTTCCGTGTGCTTGGCCAACGGAGCGGGTAACAGACGTAAACGAGACGTCACCAGATTTCGAAATCAAGTCAAAAGATATCGTAGGGCTTCTCGTAGACGTCCCGTTTCCCGATCCTCCTATACCGAACGCGTTGCGTTTTAGCTCGTGGCTGCGATTGTTGCGTAGCACAGCCAGCACACACAGCGTTTTACAATTCGCGCGACTTTTTCGAAAGAAATTGCCTCGGCCAATAACTCCAAATTCCAAATTATATATAGATGGCGGCGCCACATCATCCTCCCAAATTCATGCGTCAGATATTATTCAAGCCGAGAAAATATTACTACAACGAGCTCAAGCAGATAGCTTTCCAGAGGAGTTAAGAGCCCTACGAGGCATGCACCCCTTGCCCAAGAGTAGTCGCATAGCAAAACTCGCACCAGTGCAACAATCTCTTACTCCGCCTGAATACCCGTATTAGGTCTGCACCAGGAGTTTCTGACGACACGAAGTCGCCTATTATTTTAGATAGCCGCAATCACCTCGTACGGCTTCTGATTCTTCATCAGCACATTAAAGCATCACATGGTTTTAATGAACTTATATTAAATGAATTAAGACAGAGATTTTGGATATTAAGAGCTAGAACTGCAATACGCAGTGTAGCAAGCGCCTGTTTGAAATGCCGAAGATGGAAGGGTCAGGTAAATATGCCCCAGACCGGCGACTTACCACCTGAACGGCTCGACCATCACAAAAGGCCGTTTACTCACATAGGCCTCGACTACTTCGGTCCTATAACTGTTACTGTTCTTCGTCGACAAGAAAAGCGCTACGTTGCTCTTTACACTTGCTTAGTAACGAGAACTATACACTTAGAAGTGGTTGCCTCGCTTTCAACCGATGCCGCAATCATGAGCCTAAGGCGTTTCATTGCCCGCCGAGGATCACCATCCACCATATTTTCAGACAATGGCACGAACTTTGTTGGCGCTTCCCGCGAGCTGCGGTCCTTGTTTGACCAATCAATTGAAGACAAAATTGTATGGCGCTTTATACCTGCAGCATCTCCTTTCATGGGCGGAGCGTGGGAGAGGATGGTGTGCACGGTAAAGTCAGCTATGAGATCCTGCCTCAGTAGCAAAAACATAAAGGAAGATGTCCTGACCACGCTCTTGCTCGAAGCGGAATCCATCGTGAACTCAAGACCACTCACTTACGTATCATCTTCACCTGACTCACCAAAAGCAATAACACCATTCCATTTTATCTTAGGAACCTCATCAATTGCACCATGGACATGCTCACTAACAGACGCAGACCTAGTTCGGAGATGCGACTGTCGAAGGGTACTACGCCTAGCTGATCATTTTTGGGCACGCTGGCTGCAAGAATACTTATTGACGCTCTGACCCAGAGGACCTCCTGGCACCGCGCTAACGTTCAGTGTGGGTGATGTGGTGCTCATCGCTGATTCTGCTCTCCCTCGTGGTCTATGGCCGCTAGGGAGGGAAGTGAAAACTTTCACAGGGCCTGACGGTGCGGTTCGCGTAGTGGACGTTCTCACCAGAGGCGGCACGCTGCGCAGACCTATCCGAAAGCTTGTCCTACTGGAACCTGAACCTGAACCACAGCCAGCCGCCACCTGATATTTAGTGTCCCACTGGGGCTCCGGTATGTTGGCGACTGGCTGGTCCAAACCTTTTATATTCAAATTAAGATGTAATATATTAACTTTTTATAAGACCTTTTTTGACATTGATGTTTTGTGTTTTAGTCATTGGTTTTCGTTTGAGTTGTCAGGTTAATTTTTTATGTATTTGTACTAAATTATATCTAATAAATATTTACAAGATACTACGTGTTTCCAACAATTCATTCATACAGTCCACTACTCCATAACACTATGTATGTTGCACCATCACCTGTCAGGATTTTGGAAGAAAACAAACAAAGCGTTATTCAGTCAAACTACGCTTATTCAGAAGAGAACTCATATGCTAACGTTACGAAAGTGAAGACTCCTATACAGCAAACTGAGACCCATAAATACACACCATATAAAAAAACACCCAAAAATAAACAGATGCAGAATGACCTGCGGTATTCAAAGTATTGCCACCAAACAGGGTACACATTTGATGCACAATGTGAGGAAGATACGGATAGTTCAGAAAATCAACAAAATTCACTCCTAAATCATATTGGAACGCAGATATATCAAAAGCAGTTTTCGCAGAAATCCAACACCACTTAACTTAAATATATTGCAAGTCAAAATTCGAGACGCACAAAAGTTAATTCGACAAGCTCAACATAAAGACTGGACTCAATTTTGTTCTTCTGTGGATGAGAAGACGTCATCCTCTGAAATGTGGCGAAAAATGAGATGGATGAAAGGATACAGATCGCCTAGAAATTATTGTATAGACGACATGAAGGCCAATGATTTACTATGTAGCCTTACACCAGATTACGTAACTCCCTGTCCACCAGAATTTTTATTTCCTAATCATAAATTAGAGTCGTGTATCTCCATTCAGGAATTACTTAATTTATTAAATCCAAGGATACGTCTCCTGGATGCGATGGTATATCATATTCTATGATTAAAAATTTACCAGAAAACGGTAAAAATATTCTGCTTCTCTTATATAATAGGTTTTTAGATACCGGCTTCGTCCCCACGCAGTGGAGAGATATTAATATAATTGCAATACCTAAACCAGGACGGGATCCTAATGGAGTCTCTCCTATTAGACCTATATCCCTGGTGTCTTGCTTATGTAAGATCTTTCATTTAATCATTAATAAGAGGCTGGAATGGTTTTTTGAAAAAAATAATACGTTTTCCCAAAACACTATTGGTTTTAGAAAAACTAGAGGCTGTTTGGATAGTTTGGCTTGTTTAATTTCACGTATCCAAAGTGGATTTTCAGAAGGTTTGGTAACTTTTAGTTGTTTTATCAACATAAACAATGCATATAATAATGTGGATATAGGTGTTCTATTAAATACGTTACATGAACTTAAAATTGGAATCAAGCTTTGTAACTACCTGTGGAACTTTTTAAAAGAAAGACATTTAAGAATACAATTAAAGGAAGGATTTCATACCAGAAGTACTGGGCGTGGTCTGGCTCAGGGCGATCCATTATCTCCTTTACTGTTTAATGTGGCCACTCACATGATATGTAAGCAAATCGAAAAACAAACTTTCATTTCACAATATGCTGATGATTTTGTCCTGTATTACACAGGAAACTCAATTGTAGAAGCAGCTAATACTTTGCAAACGTGCCTGAACTCATTTAATCAATTTATTTCCGGATTAGGCTTAGAAATTTCTCCTGTTAAAAGTAAAGTTTGCATTTTTAAAACTAACTATCGTAGAGAAAATGTTAGTTTATAATATGTCAATGGCGCGCCTTTGGAAAATGTTCTAGTCGTGAAATACTTGGGTGTATGGTTGGATCGTGGGTTAAGATGGTCTAAAAATATAAATGAAGTGAGAGAAAAAGCTTTAAAGTTTCTAGGTGTATTTAAAGTACAAAATGGGCCTGGTTGGGGTGTACACCCTAGCTAGTAGTTTACGTAGGCTTTACATTTCTTTAGTTCGTAGTCGTTTGGATTATGCTAGCTTCTTATATGATAATAGTTGTGTCAGTAATATCTCAAAATTGGATAAATATGCGATCAATAGGGAGGTTTATAAAAAGTACCCCTATTTATTTAATGGAGTCAGTATTAATGCTACAACCCTTATTCATCCGCCGGGCATACCTGGCTGGAAAATTTGGGTTAAAAGTAAGGTCCTTTAGTAATACTTCCTTAACCCCATTGTTGGGTGATCTTTCTAGTCTTTGTCAAAATTTATACTGGAGACGTAAGAAACAACCATTGTTGGTGACCATACATAACTATTTTGTTCCCCTTCTTGTACATTCGAGTAAACAATTAGAAATGTTTACCCTAGACACTTGGGTCAATAATTATGATACGGATCGGTTTATTAGTATAAGTATTCAGAATTTTATTAAGCCTAAACGTCAATTTCATAACCAAAACCTATTTTTTTTATGTATAATTTTTTTACATGAAACGTATCCAGATTATTATGAAACTTATACTGATGGTTCCAAGTATAAGCAGAGAATAGGGGCTGCATTTTTAGATATTCAAACGAAAAGTTATATGAAACTTCGTATTAATAATAGTAAAATTTCAATTATGCATGCTGAGCTTATTGCCATTGCCGAGGCTTTATCATATGTTAAGTCATTAAATAAGTGTCATTGTAAGGTGGTAATATTAACTGACTCAAAAAGTGCACTACAGCACTTAAAACGCTGCACCACAACGTTCAGGGGCATTCCATTGGCTTACAGCATATTAAAAAGCTTAGCTGAATTAAATAATAATAATGTTAAAGTAATCTTGCAGTGGATACCCTCCCACATTGGCCTCGTTGGGAACGAAATGGTGGACAAGTTGGCAAAAGAGGCGACGGTGGATGGAGTTATATTTCATTGCTTACCTTTCTTTTCTAATTTAATTGGATTTGTTATTTATTTTATTTATTTATTTATTTCATTTTACATGCTAGTTTACAGATTATGCGTCCAAAACACCGACATGTCATACATCAAATAAAAATGTCAAATCTTAAGAACTAGAGTCACAGATAGGTTACAATAAAATTATGTCACAAAAATTGCACATTAAAATAACAGAATCAAAATAATTAAAAATTAAATAGCTTATTCTATAGTTTATTTAATATTGGTGGTCAAGAAAGTAAAAGGCTGCCGCCACTAAACGCCCTAACTAAGCCATCAGCAAACAAATCGACATCGTCGTATTGAGCGAGCATGTCCCCGATGAGGCGCAGGGCGCGCGCGGTAGGCGCCTGCGCGGCATGTACGGTGCGCGTGACGGGCCGCAGCAGCAGGCGCGGCCGCCGGCGCGGCGCGACCAGCCCCGAGGTGGTTTGCGGCACGCGCGCCGGCACCGAAAGGGACACCCGCCCGACTGCGTACGGACAGTCGATCTTATTGTAAAGCACTGAGAAGTAATGTATCATAAGAAGTAGCTTCCTTCTGAGAGCGAGCGTGTCGAGACCCATCATACCGTACACAAATGAGGACGGGTACAGAAAGGGATAGTATCCGTTACTTTTCTTAAACAGCCAACGAGCATACCTTCTCTGCAACTTTTCTATCATGAGGCTATACTTTTCCTCATGGGGGTCCCAAACGACTGATCCATACTCAAGTTTACTGCGTACATAGGCGCCGTACAATATTCTAGCAACAGAAAAACTACTAAACTCAGATGATGTCCTTATGATAAAACCAAGTAGTCTACTTGCCGACTCACATATGTTTGTCACGTGTTTGTGAAAGTCCAACTTATTATCTAATGTTATACCTAGGTCTTTAATTTCAGAAACTCTTTCTAAAGAAGAGTCAAATAGCTTGTAGTCAGTCTGTAATAAGTTACGCTTCCGTGAAAAAGTAATTGTTTTGCATTTCGCGGCATTAAAGGACAAACGATTTCTATGGCTCCACTCAGCTACAGAAACAATGTCACTCTGCAGAGCGTCCGCGTCCGCCTGACTACCTACACCCATATACAGTTTGAGGTTATCCGCGAACAGCAGGCACTCCGCAAATCTGACACTTTCAGGCAAGTCATTCACCATAATGAGAAACAGCGTTGGACCCAACGTACTTCCCTGACTTATCCCGGACCTCGTGTAGTAGTTATTAGACTCATACCCGCCCAACCTCACAAACTGACATCGATCCCTGAGATAGCTTGCAAAAAACTGTAGTAATCTAGGATCGAACCCTATCACTGATAGTTTCTGCAACAACCTATCATTATCCACAAGGTCGAAAGCTTTCCGGAAGTCGAAGTAGGCGGCATCAACTTGTCTACTAGAGTCCATCTCCAAGGAAACGTAGTCAACTAGAGTTGTTAAATTTGTGATAGTCGAACGCGCCTTGCGAAAACCATGCTGACTGTTATGCAACTGGCTACTCAGCTGTAGGCTAATATGATTATTAAGTATAGCTTCAAATAGCTTCGCAAAAACAGGCAGCACGGCAATCGGTCTGTACGTCGTTACGTCGGGCCCAGGTTCTCCTTTAGGGATAGGCGTGACTCTAGAGAGTTTCCAGCGCTCTGGGTACTTAGCTTGGCTTAGTGACAGGTTATACAAATGCAATAACGCTGTCTTGAGGATCGACATGCAATCCTTAGCCAAAAATACCGGAATACCGTCGGGTCCGCTGGACGATCGAGACTTAAGACGCTTTACAGCTTTCTTTAAATCAGCCTCATCAACAGTTGTGACAGAAATCAATCTCGCATCAGCGGTTGCATGCGCTTTTTGGGCAGCCTCTGCCGGATCCAAACGCGGCTCCTCATCTAAGAATACGGAGCTGAAGTATCGCGTAGTTAAAGAGTACTGTATCAGATTGTGGTCAGAATACTTCGACGAGAGGTCTCTGGTAAAAGGCATTTGGTATAAGACTATCCAACCAACACTTCTCGGTGCACCATGGTTTGAGGGGGCGAATGTGGGAAGGCATGATATTGTAACGAGTTTTAGGATTCGCTCTGGACACATTCCATTAAACAAATTTGGATTTATGATGGGTAAGACTTCGTCACCGAATTGCTCCGAGTGTGACATAGTTGAGGATATCTACCACGTTCTGATGGAGTGTGTACGGAACGAGGCCTTCAGACAGTATCTACTACAAAGTTGTAACGTGTGCCTGTTCGATGTTGGATGGTGCAACAGTGTTATGGCTTCTCCTTTATCTAAAGAGGCCAGAATGCTTTATAGACTTGTACTAACTAAATAGCTATAAGAAATAAAAATTTGTAATTGTGTGTAGCTTAGTAGTATACCTTTGATTATGTAATTCCTAAGTTGTAATTACGGGAGTGACATGTTCAAATTATGAACAAACTCCCCTTTTTGTTTAAAAAAAAAAATAAAGAATTAAAAAAAATTAAACATATTAGGCAATGCCGCCAGGCTCTTGGGTACTTTACCAGTCGACAACGACGCGGAGGAATTTTTTGACGCCATTTTTTAGTTTCGTAGTAGTTTTAGTAAGTAAAGTTTAAGTAAGTTTCTTATCAAATTATTTGTAAAAATGTGTGTATAAATTTATATTATTTATTATTTATATTAGGCTGATTTTTCAATCAACGGATAAAACTTATCCTTCTGATAAAGTATCTATTACGTAATCAAGCTAAAATGTCACCGGTTTAAAAAGAAAAGTCATGTTAAGACAACACATTTTTAAAATGGTTATCTAATATTTTATCAAATTAATAAGTTTTATCCGTCAATTGAAAAATCGGCCCTTAAACAAGTTAAAGGAACTAATAAAATAGAAAAAAAAAATAGTAATTATTTAACATCTCTAAGCGACTGTTTGACCACATGCCAATGTGGAGTCTTCACGCCAAAAGAACATGCCCGTCAAAACTATTATAACTCAATCTTGCACATCCACTTTCTTTTGAACTAAAGGGGGTATTTTTTTGCTCACTTGACTTGTAGGTAGGTATATGTAATGAATTCATACGACCGGGATGCTAAGTCTTCAATCAGCGCTGCGTGCCTTTGACTGAAGAGTCTCCTAGAGTCATTGAAATGTGTCACACCAGCATTTCAATGTCAAAGAAGACGTGAAAAAACTGTTAAATATTTTGACTACAGGGATTGTATGACCATAACCATAGCGGAAAAACTAACAGTGTAACATCGCCTTTGAAATTTTGCGAAACGCCAATACCCATTATCGACTTTATTAAAAAATCATGCCATTTTTGAAAAATGTTTAAATAATATATTATAAAGCTGAAGAGTTTGTTTGTTTGTTTGTTTGTTTGTTTGAACGCGCTAATCTCAGGAACTACTGGTTCGAATTGAATAATTCTTTTTGTGTTGGATAGTCCATTTATCGAGGAAGGCTTTAGGCTATATAACATCACGCTGCGACCAATAGGAGCGAAGCATCAGTGAAAAATGTTGCAAATACGGGAAAAGAGCCTAAAAAATTAAAAATGCTGCCGAAAGTCACTATTCCACGCGGACGAAGTCGCGAGCACAGCTAGTGTTTAAATAATGTTTATTTAATTTAATGTATTTGTACGACATATTATACATATATTTGACCGTATGTGAGATCTTCTCCATATAAATTTTAACTACCTTTACCAAATTTCACACGCCTCCCATGCGCGCAATTTGCTCCAAAGATTTTGCTTCACGTATTAATATATAGATTACTACTGTAGAAGAAGCAGTAGATGCTAGCATAGGTGAGGTACGCTATATTGGCAGAAACAAATACATATATCTTTTTTAATTTAGTAGCCTCGCTAGTTTTCAGAGGTAACGAATAGTATGGAAAATGTTTGTTCAGTGAATCTGATAATGTTTATTAATTAGGTTAACATATTAAGTTAGGTACAAAAAATAACAAATTATAATTAGCAATTTAAAAATAAATTAAATAGGTAGAAGGGATCCGTTACTTTATAAAAAAAGTGTAGGTATTCAAAGCCCTCTGTAGAAACAGCGTAGGTGGGTAGCAACATACTTATTAATGCTTGAGAATTGAGATAAATTATGTTAGACTAGCTGACCCGGCGGACTTCGTACCGCTTTGACAGTTTCCATGACAACAAAAGAAACATTTTTTATTGGAAATTAAATTTTTTTTTACTAATTTCCGTTACTTATTATTTATGTTTCTCACCGTTTAAACCTTCCCTAAACTTCCACAAATATTTCAAAATTAAAATTAGCCAAATCGGTCCAGCCATTCTCGAGTTTTAGCCACTCAAACGAACAGCAATTGATTTTTATATATTAGATGATACTAACACTTATTCTAAATAGCTGTTGCCCGCGACTTCGTCCGCGTGAGCTAAAGGCTGTAGTCTGTACAGTTTAATTTTTATGTAGGTATCTATTTAAGCTTATTAAGGCATAATAAAATTATATGCATCGGAAATTTAAAAAAATGACATTGTATTTACCGACATACGTACATCTACTCACTCTTAATATCCTTTCAGCTGGGAATGCTGAGATAGACAAAGACAATCGATCTCCATTTAGTGTGGTTCTGGCATACTTCCTGTGCCTCCTTTACGTTCATCATTATTTTCATACATTATCTCTTATTCTTTCGACTATCATCTCTGCCATGTACATACATATATTCAGTTTGAAGCACAGAATCGTCCCGTTCATACAGATTCTCACTCAGTTTCCCGTTTCAATTATCCCTCCACATACATTCAGTATACAACACCGTTTCTCGGTGGGTTGCGCGTATTTGCTACGTCATACAAACCTGAAATGGGTTTACTGACGCTCAATTATATGTAATAAAATTGGTATTTTACAGCTCAGGTACTCGTCCGGAGTCGTCCTAGGCACTGGTGTATCTTAGCTAAAATGTGTCTACTGTTATACTGTCCAACCACGGACTTCAAAATATTTTTTGCCTTGTCCACCGAAGCTGGATATCGAGTAGCAGGTAGCGGTCCAGGATTATTGGTTGTCGGCCAGAAGGCACAAAAAACTATTTACCAACTATGTTCTTATTCGCAGATACAAAATATCAATAAATTGAGAACTGTAATAAATTATATTATTGTCTATTAGGTAATACAGTATAGTATTTTATGTTACATACTTGCGATAAATTTGAACTTCTTCGTGGCATCTTGTTAGGTAGGTAGCTTTTTAGAGGTAGATCACAGGACACAGAAAGAAGTTACCTCTAATAAAAAAAAATCTGAAGTTCGTGCCTCTAATACAGTTGTACCCTGCAAACTTAAACATTTTTGCAACTCTGATACCAGAGGTAGCCATCGTCTTATGCGATAGAAGAATGGATGAAGAAATGGAATGAAATGAAGAAAACCATTTTTCTGTAATCTAGAAGTATGTGCAAAATTCATTATTTATAGGTTTTATGATATTAAAATTGTTATGATACTTACTTGCTTATATTGTATCATTGAACACAGATTTATCCTATAAACATGTTAAGAAACCAACGTAAGAAACCGCTTACATGTAAAATAAGTTCTGAAATAAGTGTTTAACTTACCTGCATCAAATGTTTCATAAAACTTTTACAGAATGAATAAATCTTATTTGAAAATTAATAAGATCTGAATAAGTACTGAAATATTAAACGTACCTGCATAAAATGTTTTAAAAAACTTTTACACAATGAATAATTAATATAATTTGAAAATTATTAACAAAATAAAAATAGGTACTTATTGCATTGCAAAACATCAAAATTTCCTTCTGTTCGTTTCAAAATTTGAGCGCCAATTTTTTTTAAAATTTTCCTGTTCTCGCGTTTTTTCACCAAATAGATTTAAAAAAATAACATTAAGTATTTTGGGCAACGACCCAAAGGTTTATACAGCCAAGCTATGTAATTCAAGATATCTTCTATGTGCAATATTTTTTTAAATATTACGAATTTTTTTAAATTTACGATCTATTTTTTAATAGAGACATGAATTTGGGCAATGATACAAAGTTTTATACAGCCAAATTTAATGAGTATTTCTATGCATAACTAAAAAAAAAGACATTATGTTGGGCAATGACACAGAGGTTTATACCGCCAAATATAGGTAATGTTTTAACTTTTAACATTTCTGTGTATTAGAAAACTGCAATAAGCGCCGCGATCGTTACCTAAACGTGTTGAATATTGTATTAAAAAAACGGTGGTCACTTCGAACACCTACTAAAATAAATTAAAGTACGTGAAAACAATGCATTTTATTCATTTTAGAAATCATGTTTCAAAGAGCCATTTACTGCTTAAGACCTACACAATCGATATCTAAATAGAAATAGTATATGTTTATTTTTTTCAAAACAACCGGGTTCGATTTCCGAGCTGAGTACAGGTTTTTTTTTAAATGTATGAATGCAGTTTTTCTTCTTATTAAAATCGATGACATGGTTCCTAAGGACAGATCTTCGTATGTCTTATAGTTTCAGACTTTCCCATACTGACAGATTTAAATGAGACATCCTGTATTTTTCGAGTATTTATGTAGCCTATATTATTCTCCGGATTTTTCTTAGCATTTTGGTAAAAACCGGATCAAAATCCGTTCAGTAGTTCTCGAGTTTATCGACTTCAAACAAATAAACAAACAAACAAACAAACAATTTTTTTTAAAACTATTCTATCGTGTTCCGTAAGTGATTTTAAGGCAACCTGTGTAAATTTTTTTTTTATATCTTGCAATTACAGATTTTTTTATCCCTACGTTCTTATTATATGTATAGATATTTGATATTCATTTATAAAAGATCAATTCAAGCGAGGCGTCTCGTCTGTAATGCGAGAAAAAAGCCCGTTAGAAACAGGCGTTTACTCTTGGAGTGCTTGGGAACAAAATCTTTTAGCGCCCGCTCCAAGCCAAGGAATAAGCCGCGTAAAGAGTCAGCTAAATATGTCAAAGTCATTTTGTTTAATTCAAATATACTTAACAATTAGGTAGTGCTTTAATTTAAATCGTCTGAATTGAATTTTACCTACTTCACATCCAGGACTTATCTCTTTTAGACGTGGAGGAAAATGGACGAAAAAACTGCACAGCTTTTATAGAAGTAACGACATTTACTCGTACATTGTATAGAAAACAAAGTTACAGTGTCGTTTCCGAATTATATTACAATTATAAGCTTTATGAGAAAGTAATTAAGGTTTTAATTTACTAAGAAGCATTTATCAGATTGTCACGATTTTGTAACGCAAATCATTAGTCGAGTTCCTTGTTAGTGCGCTTTCACATTCGTCCTTATCGTCACTTACTAGGATGAGACAAACCGCTCCCAAGGACTACACAAGGACTCAAGCTGTAGGTATAACTGTGTGGCAATCGCCCTTCGCTCAAGCCACATCGCGCCCGCTCTGACGGCTTCAACCTCAAAATACATTGTTATCAACTTATGTCAAGTCGGTAATTAATTTGACTTATGGTCCTCATCAGTTCATTTTATGTCCCCACTGCTGGGGCACGAGCCTTCCCTCTGGATGAATAGGGAGAACGGGCCATAAACCACCATGCAAGCCCAGTGCGGATTGGTGGTTGTTAACGACTGCTAATGTAGACCATCGGCTTTACGTGCCTTCCGAAGCACAGAGGAGCTCGAGATGATACATTTTTGGTCACCCATCCGATGACCGGCCTTTGCGAAAGTTGCTTTACCTCAACAATCGCAGACCGGGCGCGTTAACCACTGTGCCATCGAGTTCCTCACTAGTCTTGATGTTATTTTATTTTATTTTAATATATTTTTATTTATAGCTGCTCCGAAGCAAACCACCAGCCAGGGTGCCAAGTGCGAGTTTCATTCGCTATTCGATCACGTTAACGAAAACGAGAATTTGTATGGCAAAATGTTAAATCTTCTCGTATGCCGTCAGGAGGCGCTGCTTCAATGCCATACTAATTTTCGTTTTAGTAAACTTAATCGAATGAATATGGATAGTAAACAATACTCACACTAGGCACCCAGATCGTAAGATGATGATCGCCGGGGTTGCCGGAGGGCAGTGGATGAGGCATGCATCACATGCATGGGACCAAATTGGCGTGTTAAAGTGTTTTTTATACACAGCTCGGCAAATGACTCCACTCCACCTGATGTTAAGTGGAAACGGAATCCAGACGCAAGGACAACTGGTGCAGCGTGAAAACAACGCAGCATCGACTGATGCTGCGTTGTTTTCACGCTGGTGAGGGTGACTACCCTCACCCTGTCGGCCCACAAGGTGCCTCTTCACGCCTCGTTTGAAGGACCCCATGTCATAAGAAGGAGGGAAAACGTGTGCTGGTAGACTATTCCATTTTTAGGAAGTGCGACAAAGAAACGAGTCACCAAATTTCTTTCTAAGTAAACAGCCTATAATTGTCCCACTGCTGGGCAAAGGCCTCCATCATTGAAATCAAGTCATCGCTACAATTGATGGGTAATAGCTTAATCACCACGCTTGCCAAATGCAGGTTGGTGATCACAAACCCGGGATATGCATCGAAAAATTGGAAATACATTTTCCCCGACCTGGGAATTGAACCCGGGACCTTCGGGTATCGGACCGAGCGCTCTGCCATTCGGCCACCGAGGCGTTTCCGAAACCGAGACTTCTTTGTGCACGATGGAATTTTCGCGATAGTACAGCGGTGAATCCGGAGAGCAGCACGCGTACTCCTATGGACGAAGGGGGAAGGTGAACTTTATATGCCATAGACATAAAGCTCAAAGTCTTTTGAGGAAATTTGACAGTATGCGGTTATCTGATGTGCAGGCGTGTGTGTGTACCATTCTGCCTCGTACAAGTCGTATTAAAAAAGAAATAATAAGATAGTAATAAGAAAGTAAGAAATAAGTATCGATGAAAATGTTACCAGGAAAAAACTGGTTTAGTTAGTGGCTTAATTATCTCTAAAGAACTTTATACAAGGAATCTTATAATTAATAAATCTTTATTTCTTTCAATACATAAATACAGTTTGTAACATGCATAGTTTTCCTAATTATATTCTAGGTATAGTCAGATAAACATCAAAACATCAGATTTTTGCACCTCGTACTTAAACTGGGAAAACCCGTGCTATAAGCACCAGCAACCTTCCATTAGCACTATTCAGTTAAAACAGGAAGGTATACAATAAAAAAAAACAATATTACTCAGTAATCAAAGTTCATTCAGAAAAACTAGATAGTAAGTAATAATGTTATGTTTATATGATGTAAGTAATCATGAAAAAAAAGACAAAATTTTAAAGTTAATGTCATATTATATCCATTATACTATACCAATATAATTATTATCTGTCATTTAAATTAAAAAAAAAATTAAAATTTAAGCTTATTTAATTGTATGAAGTAAATTTTCTGTTTGATCGTAATCGAGTGTAAGTAGCATAGCCATTCATTCATACAAGGAATCTTAGGTTATAATAAGCTGAGAATTACGAGATTTTAAGGAAAGCCTTGCTAGAAATATAGCTATACATTGATGGGCTGTACTCATATCCTCCTCCTTTCCTTATAATCTTTAAATATCATTAATTTTTGTTTTTCGGATCGGGGGGAGGGGTCCCTCCAATATGGTAAGTGGCGAGCAAGGTGAAAGCTTTCACCAAGATATCGAAAACCAAATATATAAAGGTAAGTTACCAAAGAATATGGAACGCCAAAATATCATCACTAGTGCTGGTTCGTACTCAGAAGGATTTTACAATTCACATGTGACCAAAATAATTTTTCGTAATTTTCTTTCACAACCTTTGGGTACATTTTTTTTATTCATCTTATTACACCAGTGCTATTCTGTATCATTATATGCTTTGGATCCTATACGATGTAGCATAGGCTCGAACTTTGTATCTAGATCACATACACTCGCTGTTTCCAAGTTGTACTCCTTTTTTATAATATTAAAAATACATATAAGTAAGTAAATAAATACCTAATAAGTAAATTATTGAAAGGGATTCGTCAAAACAGTTGTTTTTCAAGAAGACAATGTTACTAACCTTTTTGTTCACAAAATAAGGACTGCTGAAGGCTCAGAGGAAGGTAAGCTATCATCATCATCATCAGCTCATTTTATGACCCCTCTGCTGGGCCACGAGCCTTCCCCTATAGATGGATGGGAGAACGGGCTTTTTAAACCACCACGCGGGCCCAATGGGGATTGGTGGTTGTTAACGACTGCTAATGCAGCCAGGAGCAACGGCTTCTCTTAAGCCGTTGCTCCTGGCTAAGTATACCAAATACAGAATATCGCCACAGCTGCGCTTGGACTGTTCCGAGCCGTTTCGAGATTCGTCCTTAAGAGGTTGCCTGTGTACGTTGCTCGCGTTTATAAAAAGCTTACCTTCTGCAATCTACTTACTTTGTGCCATGATAATAATCCTACTAATATTATAAATACGAAAGTTTGTGTGTATGTATGTTCGTATATTTGTTGCTTCTTCACGCTGCAACGGATGGATGGATTTGGATGAAATTCGGCATATACAAATAGATTATAAACCTGGAATAACACATAGGATACTTTTTATCCAGATATTCTCATAGGAATGGGAACCACGCGGGTGAAACCGCGAGCGGCCGCTTGTAAGTATATGAATCTAAAAAAGAACATCGTTCCCGGAATCGTTACGAAAACTTTTGTCCAAGAAAACCGATTTCTCTGTATAAGTAAAATGCGTCAATCTGTTTCTATGCGATTAAAGTGAGGGAAGAGGAGATAAAAGTGTCTTACACATGTAACTTTTATCCCTTAGGTACAGCGGGACTGAGCACATACCTACGCCATTTATTATTAAAAGGTCGTTGTCCCAAACATATACTTTACATGTAGCAAGTAGATTTTTGCTACTGGAACAATACTGAGCAGGGTAACTAGCAGGATAACTACTGAAACCATTTGAAAGTCTCCATTGATTTGTTTTCTCATTGTCTTTACTTAAGGACTGTATAACCCAATTATAATGTAGATCTATAACTTTCTCGAGAATCCAAGGACGATCTCGAATAACATACTTATCTGAGAAAGAAGTAATATTTTTCACTAAAATCCCTAAACATACAGGTTGACTTTTTTATCACCGTCCAAACCTGAGATGACTCCCCCGTGAACAAACAAACAACAAACAAACAAACAAACGAACAACTCTTACTACTAACATTTTGGTCGAATTAATATTGATGTTTTGTATGGAACAGCTGAATTTTATTTTCGAGTTAGGGAGTTAGTCCAATAGTGAGAGTTGTTCGTTTGTATCACGGGAGTCATCTCAGAAGTTTTGGACGGTGACAAAAAAGTCACTCTGTATGTATTTAAGGTACACACGCATCCACCTATAGCAAACTGTAAAATTTTCTTAATACACTTTGAACTTTATGTCTAAGGTTTATGGTTGAAAATGTATTGAAAGAATAGCTTGCATACTTCTTAACTGATCTTTAGTATTTGTAAAAATATTATGATCGGATGTTAATGACGGTAGTTGTTCACATTGAATGGACGCCTTTGGCTTTCAAAGTAAAAAGTAAATAGTGTTGAATAATTTCAGCGGGCTGGTTAAAACCACGATAGCTCAATTGGGAGAGCACCTGACCCGGTATGTCAGAAGGATGCAGGTTCAGATCCTGCTCGTGGAAATTTTTTCAACATTTGTGTTTTTGTAATTTGTTCGCAACAAAATTTGCGTTAAAAATTATATAAACAAAACAAAAACATTTTATAAATAGCTTGCCTACTTCCTAATTGATCTTTAGTATTTGTAAAAATGTTATGATCGGATGTTGTTGACATTGGATGGGCGCCTTTGGCTTTCAAAGTAAAAAGTAAATAGTGTTGAATAATTTCGGCGGGCTGGTTAGAACCGCGATAGATCAATTGGGAGAGCACCTGACCCGGTATGTCAGAAAGGTGCAGGTTCAAATCCTGCTCGTGGAAATTTTTTCAACATTTTTGTTTTTGGAATTTGACAGTCTTGGATAGGTTTATGTGCAGGCGTCTGTACATAGGGCAGTGGTAGTGTTCGAAATTTTTTAACTTTAATAATACGAAAATAGGGGTTAGCAACTAAGTTTCATCATCATCATCATCATCATTATCATCATCTCAGCCAAAAGACATCCACTGTTGGACAAATGCCTCTCCCAAGGATCTCCATTACGACCGGTTTTCAACTGAGTTTGAAAATAGTGAAGAAGTGAACTAACTGAGTTTAGTGTGGTTTAACCATTAGCAAGAATTGAATGCAGTCCACCGGTTTCTAACCCCTAGCTGTCACCCCGTAAAATTTTATTACAAATACAAAAAAAATACAAAAATATTTATTTCATTACCAGAGTAAAGATACATTTACAGATTTTTGGAGACTTATTTTAGACATACGTATATATCTGTAACAGAAGACCCGCTCTTCCAAAGCCATAGCAAACCATTCCAAAGACATTAAGGACAAGACATTCCAAAGACATTTCTAGTTTTTTTTTATTATCTAATAATATAATGAAAATAAATGTTAGTTTTTGGCGACAAAAACTGCCTCTACGATATACTATTATACTTAGTGAAAATATTTTATATTTAATGAATATTTTCAAGAAATTATTATTTCAAAGAAATACTAATTTATGATGAGACGACCAACACCTCAGTCTCCCTGTGACCACGGACCCTGCAAATGGTTCCAAACGTCAGGATAAACATTAATTAAGAGCGTTTACGCCGCACACTAGCGCCACTAATGTAAAAAAAAACATATCTAGTAATTAGAGATAGAAAATCAAATTATGCTCAACAAACTATCTGAATGAAGTAATTTAGCATTTTTACGTCACCTAATGAACACCTCACATGTTATGGTTTAGTTAAATAAGACGTTACGGCCACTTTTAACTATAACGCCATATTTAACTAAACCATTACATGTGAGGTGTTCATTAGGTGACGTAAAAATGCTAAATTACTTCATTCAAATAGTTTGTTGAGCATAACTTGATTTTCTATCTCTAATTACTAGATATGCTTTTTTTTCCATTAGTAGCGCTAGTGTGCGGCGTAAACGCTCTTAAAAGTAATGTGTAAAATAAACGCGAGTATAGATCCGTAAAAGTTGTTTCATTTCATTTCAAAGAAAGTTTACTTATATCGTAGAAACGAATATAATTTATGTTTTCAGGATCAAATTGTGAACAAGGAAAAAATACTGTTACTTAGGGAGGCGCTCACATCGTCGGGTCGTCGTGGGCGATAATTAGCCAATTTACTCGTGAAACCCACTTGTCGCTAGGCGAGACGTTCCAGGGTGCTTGGTGCGAGTTTTATTCAACATTCGAAACAATGGAATTGTTCAATTTGATTCCTCCATCACCTTTCTATTACAGGACAATCAGACAAACTTCGCGACGCCATAGTTACACAGTAGAGATTCCACCCATGCGTACGAAGCGTTTTGCGTCCACGTTTTTTTTAAGTACCGCAAAGCTGTGGAACTCCTTGCCTCAGTCTGTGTTTCCTATCAAATATAATAATGGAGTCTTCAAATCACGAGTGAATCGGTACCTTCTAGGCAAGCATGTTACATCGGCTCTGTAACATAATGTTGAATTCTAATAATGTTGAATTTTCGTAGACTACATTATCACTTACGTGAGATAGTAGTCAAATGCAAGCCTATCGAAATATATAAAAAAAGAAAAAAAAACTCATCAACTGTCTTCAATGCCATACATATTCGAGTTTCATTTATCACTAGCTCTTTTTATGTACTGGGCTGAGGCACGAGCCTTCCATGCAGATGAAAACTTTTCTCTGCAAAGCAGCATTGTTTCGCATTGATGGGTTTCAAAACGTAATACGAGTAGTAAAATAACCGCGTAGAGGCATAATAAGAAAAGGTTAAAATCGTCCATTGGTTACGGTGCTCCTCCGAGCTTTGGGAGACAAGCCGCTGGTCTCCAGTTCTGCCTGTGATACTTCATCCAAGGAAGGCTCGTGGCCCAGCACGGGATAAAATGAGCTGATGATGATGATGACGTTGATGGGTTACGGTGGTCGCTTTCATCAGTCAGGTATGTATGATTTATCTGCTGGCTCAGTAAAAGAAAAAAAGGGTATAGAATAATAATACGGTTTTCACTCATTTATCTTTTATTTTTTCATCATTTTTTAGTTAGATACAACATCTTTACATTTCTCTAAGATACTGTTCCGTATCAAATAGATACGATTTGATTTATGAATATTTAGTATTTGTAACTTAAAAATTCTATGTAGGTATTAAAATACAGTAATGTCTTTTATATAAAATATAAATGGATAGTATGTTCATATATCCTATAATCTGAGCAACAATGGAATATATTAACAGCATCTAAAAATCGACAGGTGGGTATTGCATGCATATTTTAATAATTTACAAAGACTTTTCTAGTCACGGGAATATGCTTGCTAGTGTTCTTATTTAAAGACAGAATAACGTTATTCAATGACTAGGATCATGTACTACATTATTATCAATAATTAATACCGACAATAAACGTTAAACGACAACTAGTAATACTTTACAGGCCGTATTAGTTATAAGGTATATCAACTAATATTTTACATCTGGGTAGATTTTTAATTGTAAACACAGAATAGTAAGTAATTTGACGAAGTATCGATAAACAGATATGTACTTGAAAGATAAGGTCACCTACACATTTAATTTCAACTCTCGAAAATATTAGAAAGGTAGCAAATAGGAGAAAACATCTTAGTTACTAGATAAAAAAGCTAAAGCTGCCTGATGTTTTATGGGGGAGATTAAAGACGAGAGTACTTCAAGTGTTAATTCCGTTAAGGTCTTAGACCGTCTTCGTACATCAAAAACATTAGTTAAAAAGCTGTAAAGCTAAGATATCACCTAATCCTCCGCTCTCAGAGAGAATCCCTTAATCCTTAGAGATAAATATAGGCATACTATGTATTAGTTTCTTTGCTATGCAAAAAGATTTCGTGGTATTGTCCGCGTAAAACGTTTAAAACTAAAAAAGTTAGTAGCACCCGAGTGGAACGTTAAAGGCCAAAGTAATTGGTTATAATTTGCTTTGCTGCAGTTAAAGAATAAAGAAATCACATACTACTACTGGGAGTGGATAATTGAATAACATGTATAGATATACGAAAATATTGAAACCGTATACGACTTATAAAATATTTTTCGTAATTTGTGTTGATGACTTATTTTAACGAGTCCAATCCACTTGAATTCGTGTTAACGATACTCAATAGGTTGACGAACTTGAATTCTAACGAAAGTAAATTCGCACTGCAATGGATGCATCCGTTTTGCGTTCCGCTAATTAATAAATTAAATGAAAAACCCATCGTTTTTTCATTTATTTTATTCACGAACCGCAAAGGGTTTTCTGCGTGAGATGGTTGCGTTTTTTTAAATGGCTTTCGTGTGCAGCCCGAATTCGAATATACAAGGAACAATAATAAAAAATATAGAAAAACGTGACAATAAAAAATATAGTCAAATGTGGAATTCGAAATATCGACTCCCAGTAATCTTTTTCCATCCACTTAACATAGAATATCCAGTGAAATATTTGTGTGTATTTACAAATCATTCGTAATTTTCTTTTACAATTTTTATGATGTTTATTTTCGTATAGATGGAATATCACAGAATTAGAATTGTTTGATACGTTTGAGTTATATATTCGAGAGTCCTAGACGGTGGTATCAACAAGTTTCTACTATAAATGTTCATCATCATCATCATCTAATGATGATAATAGTATGTTGAAACCGTTTAGCTCAATCAAAAATATACCTCAATACAATACATGCATATGCTGATTGTTAAAGTGAAATATAATGAATGCATCTTATTCTTGTTGAAATTGATCAGCACTTTGAAAGTAATAATAGTATTGACAGAAATAAATTACTCTAAAGTTAGTAAAATAAATTTACCTAACATAATGCTCGTGTACAATAAAGTCTCATGTAATATTCGTATAATTCAAGTGAAATATAACAACAATTTCACATAATTTCATTAATTAATTTCTATATAAACAATAATTACGTCTTAGACAATCAATACCTACAATATTTACAAATGCACATTGTTGTGCGATATATAGCTGCCAAATGAAGGGAGCAACATTTTCTTATATAAAATTATCATTCATATACAATCAGCTCTTTCATTAATGGTGATTATTATAGTCACATTTTGTACGATCATTTACATTCATATCATTACCACGATTATTTCGAAAAGTGTGAAGTCGATTTGAAATACACAGAAAAACAAAACACAGTCAAGAAACATTCCGAAGTTGTTATGAAATCAGTTCGCATCGATACATTGGCTTAAATAGCGACGAAATGGAATTATTTTACATAGGTACTCGTTAAATTCTATTACTTTTTTTTGTTATTTTAATTGAAGAGTCGCGACTATTCGTAAGGTCGCCTTTTCGATATCTATTTAAGTCTACATAATACTCAGTCTCATAAGATTGTTGGCGGTTAACCGGTAGCTTTCGTTTAAGTTGCGATGCGGTGCTTCAGACCCCGAAGCTCCATTACTAGGTCGCTGTCTCCGGCCACGAACCGCTTACCGATCCTTCTCTTCGGCGATTCCTGCATACAAAATAGATCGGTTATAAGCATGACCTTGTCTATTAATACATGAAAGTGTGGGAATAGAAATAACAGTTTTAGGTGATATTTAGTTGTTACCCCCCCACTTCGATTGACCCGGCCTCAGCGCGCCGTGTCACCCGCCGCCCCCTACCCGGCCATGCTATTTTTAGACCACGAGGTTTCCACGGACGGAGTTTCAAAACAATTCATATTATTATTTTAAAAGTAAATTAATGTAATTGAGCAGTTACACAGTTAATGTAACCCTTTAGCGGTGTTTCAATTATTACTGTTCGAATTTGTTTTTGTTTTTTATTGAGCCCTTGCGGAGCAGTACGTAATCAAAATCCACAGATAGTTTGCTTGAATATAATGTGAAATAATAGTGTTAGTAGTAAAATTAGTTACTGGGAAATCTATAATTAGTTTGATACTTCCCATCCTTCCGCAAAAAGCGAGCAAACTTTTTTTAAAGAGCGATAATTGCTACGCATTTATAAACTTAAGAGAATATTTAGACTATTGAACTACTATCCGTGTTGGAAGATCTAAGCCGTTGAGACGATGCATTTCATTTATTTTCTTTACTGCTCATGTAAACTTGTCCAATCTGCTCTTGAATGCTGCATATGTAAATTATGACTGACTGTATGAAAAAAAAACAAAAACATAGATGCGAAATTAAAGCTTTTTTAACTCACCTCAACATTTGAGTTTCGGGAGTTCGCCAGTAGTTTTGCAATAGTGTCGTAGAAAGAAGCGTCTTTCGCGTGCTCGGGTTGTTCGTGCTTCTGATGGGCGTGCTGCGTGGGTCTCGGCAGCACTTCCTCCTTCTGACCCATCTTGGGTTTTAACGTGGTAGATACGGGTGGGGGTGTTGAGACGCTTCTCTTGTTGCCGTTCCAGTTGATGAAGCCATCGTCTGAAGCGTAGTCCTCATCCTCGATCCTTGGTACGGTTTTCGGTACGTGATACAAAGGTTTGCCGGCCAAGGCCTTCAGCTCGCGCACGTCCTCATCCTCAGTGTCGCGGTCCTCGTAATCAACAGGCGGGAAAGCTGCGCGGGCATTTTCGCGCCGTCTCTGTGCGTCTTGAGCCATTTGGGTAAGGATTAAATTGTCTAAGAAGGCCGCACTGACGTCATCGGCGTCGCCGTCGTTCGTCCGCCAACGGGGTGTGGTGTCACTCTCGAACCATGTCTCTTGACCGATCGGCAATGCGGCTAGCCTTTCCTCCTGCCTCTTAGGTGCTTCGTTCGATGCGAAATGTCCGTACGGGTCGTAGAAGTAGGGATATGGGAGTTGGCCGTACACTTCTGACATGCTTATCGCTGGAGCGTCATAGTAGTATTGTATTTTCGGAGCGTAATAATATTCGTCGTCAGGATATTCTCTCGGCGCTTGTATAGGCCAGTTCTGCATCGGGTAGGCCTTCGCTTGCGCTACTATGTAGCTGAACAAGACCGCAGCAATCCTGCAACAGGATAAACGTTTAGATTACTTTATTCACAAAAATTTGGATACTAAACCAAAAGAACTTAAATAACAACCATTCAGCCATTTGTTTAAAATTTCAAAATGAAGAATATGGTTCTATTTTTATTTACACACTTTGATTTTCTTTCAAAAAACTAAAAAAATAAATAAAAAATAAAACAATGTCACAAATAACGTTTTTAAAAAAAAATGTCTTTTGAAAAAGAAAAGCAGAAGCTCTTTTGTTACTTATTTTAGTTTAATATTGAAATAAATTTAAAACCCCTACCTTATAGTCGGGAGATACATGTTGCACATATTCACTGTTGCTGGTTCTATCACTGTCTCACGACTACGTTGGGCCGGGGGTCGGGCGGCTTTATAAGGGGCTCGCCCACGCTCAGCCGCCCACACGCTGAATGAACGACCCCCCAACGCTGGTAGGGGGTGGACCCCCCAACACCACCCCGCCTTACCCCACACCTCGCCGTATTCTGCTATCGATCGCGCCCACAGATTATTCATCTTGCAAAACTGTGACACTGTTCTTTTGAATATATTGTTATACTGTCGGCAAATGTGGTTAAACCTAAATTGGAATTAGTGTATAAATATTCCTTTGTGAATATTAATAGTGATAACGCGGACGATGTTGTAATTTATAGTGGACTCTATTTTTTGCTGGCGTTATTACTAGGCGATGATTCGAACTGCGAGGGATGGCGACAAGGGCAATAGGTTAATTTTTATTTTTATTTTTAACTTTTATATTGACTCGTCATGACCACATCCTACCTGATGGTAAATTCAAAAAATACAAATTTCTTAATTATTTTTTCAGTTTAGGTGTGAGCGTTCGGCATAGCGTGGTAACGCTGCTATAATGAACGCTTTCACTTCTTTATCTGGCTGCTTTTCATCAGGCAGGGTGAGGCCATTTTGGCGTGCCACAATAAAAAAAAAACCTACAGATAGCTCTTATGAACGTCATTATGCCATCAGTTCCTAAGTCTACTCTGGGCGGGAGATCTTGTACTGAGAAGAACCGGCAAGAAACTCAGCAAGTGTCCAGCTCTTTTTTCCCTTACAGCGTCAAAAATATTGGAAAGTGCCCTATCATAGAAGGACACAGGTAAGCAGCCGATGCAGTCCAAAATAACGAGAGCGTTCCTCACCGTGGTGGAACAAGCACGGTAACTAGCGCACTCATTCATGACGGCCTACATAAATGCCGTTTCACGCCCCGCTTAAGAGACCCGGGACTATAGGAGCTGGGAAACACATGAGCCGGCAAAGAATTCCATAGCTGAATGGTCTTACAGAGGAACGACTTGCTAAATTTTTTGGTACGAGTACTGATTGTCTGTACAGTATGATGGTGGTTCCTAAGACCAGCACGTGTAGTCCGGGAGAGGAAAGGAGAGGGTGGGATTATATCAAAAAGTTCTTCAGAACACTCTCCGTAGTAATTCCGGCAGATGACACTGAGAGAAGCAATGTCTCTACGCAGCTGGAGGTCCTCAAGAGAGGCTGTAACCTCAGTATTTCTCATAATGCGTACCGCTCGCCTTTGCAGTCTAGCAAGTGCATCGAGGAGGTATTTAGCGGAGCCGTCCCATAGATGGGAACAATACTCCATACTCGATCGCCCAAGGACATCATCTCATTGATATGCAGAAGAAATAGAGTAGGTGCAGAGCACAGAACCTTGCGGCACTCCGGCATTGACTTTGTAGAACGCGGAGGAACTACCCTCACAAAGGACACGAATCCTCCGCTCTTCTAGAAAGTCTGCAACCCAGGCGCACAAACGGGGCGGCACACCGAAGGCCGGCAACTTGGAAAGAAGGGAACGATGCCACACTCTATCGAAAGCTTTGGCGATATCAAGGCTAACTGCCAGAGATTCGCCATGCTTGTACATCGCTTCACCCCATGCGTGAGTAACGTACGCTAGAAGATCACCCGTTGATCGTTTGGGTCTGAACCCATACTGGCGATCATGGAGCAGCGAGAGATCCTCTAGGTAGTGAATGAGCTGAGAATTAATTATCCGGTCAAACACCATGCACAGCACAGAATTACAGCGATGGATCGATAGTTGGCTGGATCCGAGCGATCCCCTTTTTTGGGGATGGGTTGTATGAGGCCCGCTAGTCTTCCGCACGTCGAGCGACCGCAGCTCGAGTAAATAGTTCGATGGAAAAAAAGGAGGGAATACCTTGATCAGCAAGCGGCAGTAGGCACCACGTGTCCGGCAGGCGGGCGAGTAGTCTGAACCGGCACTAGGTTGGTGGCCGCTGAGTGAACTTGGGTGGAACACGGACCTGGACCGCCAGTGCGTGGTATCTCACAGTTTTAACACCCCTAACGCGGCGCTCTCCTCTAAGCGCGTGCGGCTATCTTTTCAAAACTCTGTCATTGCATTAATTTGCGATGGCAGCCGCAGCAAGCTCGTTGGCGTGCTGCGTTCTATATTGCGGTCTCGCTCTTGTGCGTGCGGAAGGTATGTATTGGAGGGAGATGGGTATAAATGAAGCTAGTACAGCGCCAATCAAACTACTTTTTATCAAAAATGAAAATAATATTTTCAATAGCGAAAAATGCATGTTACTATTTTTGCGCGGCAAATTTAAAGTCACCAACTGGCGCAACCAAATAGTTTAGGAAAAACAATGTGTTGATAGTTTTACTAGTTACTTGCGTAAGAACAGGCTCGCTAACGAGACGGAATAAGCTACTACTGTGCAGTAATACAGTAGATACAGATTAGTTATAGACTAGGTATATGTCCTTCCGATCCGATCCGAACCCTTCGGAGACTCTGGAAGGGCACGGGGACGCGCACTTTTAAGTGTGCGATGCCGTACCCCTCTAGAAATCCTCTGAAGGTGTTTCGTTTCAACACGGCTTGAGGTACCCTTTACGTACCTCGCCGCCCCTAAAACAAGCCCGGTGAAGCTGGAAATGCCCCTCGGCAACCAGCAGTATCTCTCAAAAAAAAAAAAAAAAAACTAGGTATATGTAGGATTCTTTGATCTTTGTCGTTATGCGTGTCTGTCTAACGCATGTGTTTTTTGTACATTAAATTAGAAAAAGCTAAACAAAAACTTTGCGAAACTATTAGTTTTTAAGTTTGGTCAACTATCATCTACAAAGTAATTTAATATTATTATTATTTGTAAGTTATTACTACACTACGTGAAAGCGCTTGGCTTTTGTATCTCCTGAATGTTTGTAAATATATATAAGGCTGAAACTTCACCCGGAATCTCCGACAACTGATGAGATGAACTATCTTATTTCTAAATGTCGGAAAACAACAACATTTCTTACAATGTTGTTATGACGACATGCTTAGACAAGATGGGGTAAGCTAGCCAGGTTGACTTAAAACAAGCCACCTTGCTACCGCTGGGAATTAAAGTCAAGACCTCGGACTGAAACAGGTGGTCTTACCATTAGACAACTGAGGTGGTATATCATCATATCAAGTCATCATTTCAGCTAAAAGACGTCTACTGATGGACAAAGGCCAAAGGTGGTATAAATGGCTGAAATAGCATTGGTTTTTATTTATAAAAAAGACATTGGATAAAGTCTATAAAGTCCTTTTGTATATTGCATTGATATAAGAGTTTTCATTAAAAGGCTTCTTCCAGTCAAGCGTGCAGCTGGCGAAATGGACGACAGCATTCAGACAAACCACCGCTTATTGACAATATTAAAATAAATAAAAAACAGGCCAATCGCGAGCCAGACTCCGCAAGTAAAGGGCACGGGACTCTTTTTTAATTAAAAATAATATCTCCGAAATAATTTCTTATTGGTTGCTGGGTAGGCAAAGTAGGTACTTAATAATATTATTTGAAAGGTATGAAAGAAAACTTCATTACCTAACTAATTTTAAGCCCGCACCTTCTAACATAGCGGATCAGGTGCACTTCCGAATACCCTGTTTAACACTTTTAGAAAAGATAATTTGTTTGCAACTACGCAAAGGAGATCATTCGGGCTCCATACATTTATGGGCCTTTTCTGAAAGTGCCGGCCAACAAAAACAATAGTACGTATTGTTAGAACTAGCCATTTGGAGTAATAGTTAATATGCCACAAAAGTTGTAGGATTGCTCTGAGCCAAGTTATACAAGTTCGATGATTCATCATTTTCATACATTTTTTTTCATTTTTTTTTCGTATCAGTTTCAAAGCGGTTGCTTGACGCTTCACAGTGAGAATTGCTTCGGATCATTAGTTCTAGCAATATCTATCATTATTTTATGTTTTCCAACACTTTCAGGAATCAATAAGATAACTTGGCTCAGAGCAATGCTACAACTTTTGTGCTATATTAACTATTACTCCAAATGGCTAGTTCTAACAATACGTACCATTTTTTTTGTTGGCCGGCACTTTCAGAAAAGGCCCAAAAAAATGATGTCCTTTGTATTTAGGCTTCATTTTCAATCAACTTTTTAAAAGTTTTTTGCAGCAACAAAAAAGGGCCCAGTTTACGGATGCCACGATTCTAAATAAACTTTTTAAAGCCATTGTCAACAGTCAGTTTTTGCCAGTTGGGAAAACCAGCATCTTGTCACAACTAGTACAAAGACTGAAGTTGAAGATTTCATCAACTTGAAGCTGATTTTATCATCGAATGCAGAAGCTGAAAACTATTGTCGATAATCGAAACTTGCAACTAGAGTTTCTATCTCTGTGCAGTGTCTTTAATTTAAATGGAAACAGCTAGTTGCGAGTTGCCTGTTGCCGTAATACGGAGATCAAAGTTGCTCTGTCTGCGAAGCGCCATAATTATTCAATTTTACTAGAATGCATGCTTTAACACCCACGACTCTCCCGCCCGCCCTTATAAAATAAATATAAATATATGCTGGTACCTAAAGCCGTCATATAAAATAATTTACCTAAGTTCAGTAAGGTGAGCGGGTCTGATCAACTGAAACTCTCTGAACTGGCACCCACGCGCTACATGAAGTTGAAACTGAATAGTCTGTATTGTAATTCCTAAGGGCTACTATCAATATACACATACAGTTGTGGGGTTGAACTATCACTTGTCACTAGTGCCCCTTGAGATCGTCAAGAAATACTGCGGGTACTAGAACTGAATTGTTTGTGGCATTACAAGTACACCAATATTATGTTACAATCATGTTCTTTGCGCTGTACTCGTTTATAAAATGTATATGAGTTCTTAGATTTTATTTACCTGTCACCGCTACAGAATTGAAGTTCATCAGTTAATCTCGAAATTAAAACTCAGAATAAAATCACTTTGAAATAGTTATTTTACCGACCTATAGAAATAAAATTCATCAGTTAATCTCGGAATTAAAACAAAATCACTGTGAAATATCATTTTCTTATTTAGGTACAAGGGCACAGCGTTCGAGAGTTTACAGCGAGAAATTTCAGTGTGAAAATAGTCACCTCACAGACTTCAAATACGTAGGTAGGTAGTTCTCGTGATTGATATTATCATAGTGGAAGAAAAACATACACCGACCGGTTCAAAAATCGCACCCAGCGCCACCTTTAGTACTCACTATATAGACATGTTTACATTTCCGTGAAAACCATCAGTGGCAACGGGAAAATGAATCACGCCCTTTGATGTTTACTAGTGCTCAGATTTTATTTTGCTGTGCTAAACATTTACGAGCGTGTCTGTGTTCGTGGTAAGTAGCAATCTTAAAAGTTTTCCCTCTATGTATATGTTATGTTACGCACCCACGTAGTGTTAAGATACATGTGAAAAAAAATAATATATATTTAGTTGGGAATCGAACCCGGCACCAGAGGTGCCGGGTTCGTCTATGGTGTTCTAATTAGACTACAGAAACGATTAATTTTATTGTTGAAATGAAACAACTTTTACGGATCTACTCGCGTTTATTTTACACATTACGTCAGGATAAACATTAAATAATGTAATGTATAAAATGAACGCAAGTAAATCCGTAAAAGCTGTTTCATTTTAATTTTATTGTGTTTTTATGATTCATAGTATTTTTTACTTTATTACTGTGGTATATCGTCCCTGATGCATAAAATTGATACATTTTCAGGGCAAAAAACAAAAATGTTATTTTCTTAGTTTGTTGTTAACAGTTGAACATCGCTTTTGATTTCTTTATGACATGCCTACCTCAAAATTGCTAAAGTTTGACAAGTAAATAAATAGATGACAAGCCATCTTATCGACATTGTTATTCACATTCTGCTACTTGAAAGTTTCATCTTTGATCTGAAATGGGAACCTGATAGGTCCTTGCTCTTGATATTCACTACACGGCGCCGGCCGGCGTTTAAACTGTTTGATAAAATGAAGAGCAAGTTTGAAGTAGTTCACAAAATAGTATATACATGTTGTAACGCCGCTTTTCTTAGGGCCACCACTATAAATTAAGTCACATCTGTAAAATTTTGATAATAAAAACGAAATATCAATCACAGAGCGATGCCGCCGCCGCCCACTGGTGCCCTAGTGTTAACGATAAAAATATCTGATGAAAATGTCCGAGACTGGTTGATTTCTTCTAGTAAAATTTTGTCTTGTAACTATACTACAAAACGTCAATATTCATTCGACCAAAATGTATGGAACAGCTGAATTTTATTTTCGAGTTAGGGAGTTGGTCCAATAGTAAGAGTTGTTCGTTTGTATCACGGGAGTCATCTCAGAAGGTTTGGACGGTGATATAAAAGTTACCCATTATATAGCACTGTAAATACAAAATTCAAAATAATAAAAAATATTATAATGTCTGTTATAATACAATTAGTTCAATTGATGTAATAGTAGTAGTTCAATAATGTAGTCAGTTTTTTTATGTAAATTATACTAGCGACCCGCCCCGGCTTCGCACGGGTGCAATGCTGATACACGCAACCGCTAGGTCGCATATATAAAAGGCCATATTGATCTATATTAGATGCACAATGTATTTATGGTACTTAATTAAATAAGGATTAATGCTGTATTGCTTAAAATCGCTTCGTAATAAGCCATTATTTCTCGTAAAAAGTAAAGGATAAAAATGATTATTGTGGGTTATCCCTAAGAGATATTATTATACCATCGCGGACTTTTTTGTAGACCTTTTTATGGTGTACAATACTGTAGTACATTATTTTGATCTATCTCGTAGGGTTCAGCCAGCGTTTGCAATGTAAGCGCAAACAAATTTGAAACCTCTAAAATTATCAGTGTTTCTTTACTATATTATGCATCATGCATGTATTTATACATAATATAAACCTTCCTCTTGAATCACTCTATCTATTAAAAAAAACCGCATCAAAACCCGTTGCGTGGTTTTAAAGATCTAAGCATACATACATACATACATATGGACAGCGGAAGCGACTTAGTTTTATACTATGTAGTGATGATGTACCTAGTTGTCACTTTAATAGAGTTGTTTGTTTACCTACACAATACCGTACAGTAACGTAGTTATATTTTAGAGTATGCTGTGTTTTATTATAATAAGGCAATTAGTCATACTCTGCATCAAAGTTTTCTACTGAAATATGATATCATTGCTGAAAGACCTATTTGTATAAATAAAATAAATATTTAAAATTAAGGATTTGGTAAATGTATCGTCGGAATGCGAAGCAGTGCCTATTAAATTTATTATGTGATTTATTTTTAAGTGCACATAAGAACTTTTAAAAGAAGCTTTTTAGTCGGATCTACCCACGTTTATTTAATCACATAAATCTGTCTACTCTACTTGTCTGTAATGAATATTATTAGACAAAGGCTTATATTTCACTATATTTCACCGAGGCATAATGATGAGACCCGATGCGGCATAGGAGTCTCTTAGCTTGCAGGCTTGACGTTCGACAAGTTTTCCAGGGTGCCTCGAGTAAGCTTTAATTGCTAATTAGGTCATGTTAACGAAAACGAGAATTTGAAGGGCAAAATTTTAACTCTTCTGGTTTTTCACCAGAAAACGCAGCTTCAATGACATACAAAAAAGTTTTTTGTTTCATGTAAGTGCACTAGGTACCATGCGAGTTTTATCTGGGTAACTAAGACTAACTTAGATTAAAATGCTGAGATATATAAAGTAGTAGACTATAAGACTATAAAAGACTAGGATTGAAAATGTCCTTGCGTAATGTTGGGTCCTTCCCTATGAAATTGACGTTTTTTTCTAACTTATTAATAATAAGTGTATTACTTCTAAAAGACAATACCGGTTGTTAAAATTATTATACACTTTTAATTAGGACTATGTTACTTAGGCTTCAGTAATAACAATGATTATTAATTTGTGTCTTTATCACCCAATTTTTTTTTTAAATTGACTTCTTTTTTGTTCGCGGAATTGACCTTTTGTTTTATTGTAGCTTTGAAGGGTCTTGTTTTTTTTTAATGTCTGCTATATTTAGTTAGTGAAACAAACACACTACTCTAAATTTTTATAGTGTTAACATAAATAGATGCTAAGAAAATTAAAAAAAAGTTAGTATGAAAAATATAATTTTATAAAAAATCTTCATACAAAACGTCAATTTCATAGGTAAGGACCTAATATATACATATAAGCTTCATCATGTATCATGTCAACAACTGTATGCGAAGTTGCCATTTTCATGTGTAAACCTCATCTGCCCACTCGTGAATCTCCCTGTCCCGTTTATTCATAGTTGTTTGCTTCACTTCACGTTTGTTTGTGACGTTGTTTTCCAGCATATCAGCACAAACATTTTATCTAAATGTAAAATGTCACAATTTTTTTATAGCTTGTTGCCAAACAGCTGAATACGAAAGCATGTTTGTCAATGTTTCTATGAGTAAATTTCTCTAGTATCAATAGATACTGTACTGTACTGTACAGTACTGACGTCTGTATGTATACAGACGTCAGTACTATTATTTATTCCGTGATACAACGAACAGGACGCATACAAACTTTCAGATATTTACCATAAAGGTAGAGCCAAACCATATCAAAATACCTATTATGTGTACAAAACACGTTATACTCAGTATACATGCTTACAGTTATCTAGATATACAACTCCAACGTCAACGTCGTCCAACCTCAACTTCGGGCAGTACATCGAGTCCAAAGCAAAGACTGCAGCTAAAAAACTGGGGGTTCTCTCTAAGGTCAGGCGGTACTTCACGCCAGAACAGCTGCTCCAACTTTATCAAGCACAAGTTCGATCATGTATGGAGTACTGCTGCCACCTTTGGGATGGATCAGCCAAATACCATCTGGCTGCTTTGGACTCGATTGAAAAACGAGCTAAGAGACTCATTGGTGACCCTGCCCTGATAGACGCCAAGCTGCAAAATCTAGAACATCGGCGTAGGGTGGCTCGTCTGTCGGTCTTCTACAGGATTCATTTCGGGGAGTGCGCGAAGGAGTTGCACGGCCTAATCCCACCATCCACTTTCCGCTATCGGAGCGCGAGGCGCGAGTTCCATCCCTATGTTGTAGATATGCCACCTTGTCGCACGAGCCGATTCGGTTCAACTTTCTTAGTGCGTACAGCTAGGGAATGGAACGCGCTGCCTGCGAATGTGTTCCCTGAAAGGTATAATCTGGACCTCTTCAAGGCTAGAGTGAATAGGCTATTTCTAGGCAGGCATGTTCCATCCTCGACCGCACCGTCACTTAACATCAGGTGAGGTGTAGTCAAATGCCTGTCTATAAAAAATAAAAAAAAAATAAAAAAAAAACTGTCGTAGTGGCACCAGTGTTCAACACAGTAACCCAATATTCGACACCAGTTTCCGTCCCCATATATAATATAGAATTTAATTGAAATTTTACTGAATGACCGCTAAGGAGCGGTCTGTATGGCCTGTACTCAATTGCTTTTCCAATGACTAAAGACCCCTATTTTAAATAATTAGAGAAAAAATGTCGATCACTGGTATTCTGGAAGGGCCTAGATCGGTGACATGTCCACAAAAACAATGAGGAACCAACATAGCCAATAAAATAATAAAAAGCTAAAACACAAAAAAACAATAATGATTTAGGACACTAAACATTAAACACTTAGCACCACCCTGGCCGCTTGCTTGTCTTCCTGTGCTTAAAACAAAAATTAAAAAAAAAAACAAAGGTTGCAAACCTTGAATATGGATACGCAATAGCATCAAAAATTTAATGATAATACGACTTTTTGACATGCATAAAAGCCAAGATAAAAGCCACACTGAGTTTGCATTAATTGATTTGACAAATTTAAACCGATTTTTCAGAACCTATTCGTTGTCGATTGCAAAGTACCATTGCCGGTGATGGTAACCTTTGGCATTTGAGAAGCGCGGATGTTCGGTTTACCTCCTACGTGCCCCCCAGTGGGATAAGAGGTGGCCGATAGTGGGGTAGGTCGGGAGTCGGTCGCCCGGGCGGGTGCATACTCCTTGCACTTGTTAGGGTTACAACATAATATACTAGTGAAAAATATTTTAAATAATTCTCACTGGTAAGCACTTAGCCTTTATCTCATCTGATAATTGGCAAAACGCTAATAGAATAGAAAATAAATAGAACTAGTGGTCGCCCAGTGGTCGAAATTCGACCGTAATTTTATTAAGGCTGCACGGATTGTATCCTAATGAAAAATTTAAAAAGATAGAATGTGAGTTTGGATTGTCATTGACAGATTTCGGCCGCTCCACTTCCATTTTTGAAATTTTTAAAAAGAGTATATATGCGTGTATGTTAAATACATATGTGTGCGTGTCCAATAGGGGTCCATCATGGGATACGGGTGTTCTTAAGCGGACGAAGTCGCGAGCTGGCCACTAGTATTATATATAAATTCACAGCACACGTATTTCCTTCCTTCTCTATACAGGGGGTCGTTTAAACGAGATGTAAAGAAGCAATTTGCGGGTCGGCAAGGTGAGGCTAGTGAGGCACAATCCTGCTATAAGATAATCCAATCTAGCAGTCCTCGCAACTGGACTCTCCTTTTGCTACAGGTAAAATAGAGCAGAGTCGTTTGCTAACTACAAGATAAAAATATACATACATTATTGAGGAGATCTTTGGGGGAGGCCTTTGTCCAGCAGTGGACGTCTTTTGGCTGGGGTGATGGTATACACATATTTTTTTATCTTGTACACCCGTTGTACCTGCAAACACCTGTATTGCTACAGATATTTAATAAATCCAACCAAGGGTTTGGTCGTTTGTCGTCGATGAGTTAGTTAATGAGTGGCGTGTCAATAAGTGGGCCAGAGCTTTTCTTTTTGGATAGGTGTATGTAGTTTTTTAAGAAAAAAAATTATATACTTGAAGAAAAATAAGAAGAATATTTTCTTGCAAGTCGCAATATATTAGGGTATCGAACTCGTATGACATACCGGGTCACCTGTACCGTCTAATAAGCCGTGTTAAGTGACGGTTATACTCTGGCAACGAATATTAGTCATGAACATGGTCCTAAATTAAATAAATTAATAAAGAGAGCCGTTAAGGAAAAATAAGTTTGATTCAAAAGAGTTTCCATGATAACTTAACATTGCGCTCTGCTTTACTGGAGTCGTTGGTGAAAACAGGTATACGTCAAAAAGGTGATAGCGATCCTGAACAATATCAATATATAAAGAAAATGTAACTTGATTGTTAGAAGTTACCATGATAACAAAAGATTGCGCTCCGCAATACTGCAACAGCTTAAATCTTTTGACAAATCACCTGGCATGGCAACCCTTGCAGCCGAATCGCATCAGTCTGATGGCGGAAGTTCTCACAAACACCAGGTCGACGACCGGCTGGCGCCTCGCAGTCCCACCGTTGGGGCTTACGTAACGTGCTCTAGGCATGGACAGTTCACAATTCAAGCTACAACACAAATGTAGTGCATGAATGAATATCGATTTGCGCAGCGTATACACGTCCGCGCCTCCGTGGGCCGCACGACTCCCATGAAATATTAAGTAATAGCCTCTATGTATATGTTGAATAGTATGACTATGTTAGTACATCGTCATGATAACGTTGTGTGTCACGCAATAGGAGTAGTGTTAAATGGGATCACTGAGTTATGGGGATCGTAACGAGAGTCGGCTGCCAATAGATGGTGGTGGTTCTTTATGAGAATATGTTGCGAATGTTAGCTTTGTAAAACTATTATTTAACCTGAATAAGTGAATATGCGATTAATGAGAAAACATCTAATTTTAACTGAAAAAAAGATTAGATTCGAGAGGTGGTTTAAATTCATTGGAGCACGATTTTTTTCTTTCGAGTCTCTCAATTGTTTTACACAAGATTTAAAAACTGACTTAGCATTAAAATAAATAAACTAACATTGCAATTATTATTAAGTGTAAAGATAACAAAATCAACATTACATCGTTTAAGATTATTTTTTAGTCTTTATTTTATGCAAATTTGATTTTTATCCCACAAATTGTTAAAATAAACTACTGAATTTATTGTGTACACAAGGTTGATACAATTATCAACCTTGTGTGCAAAAATATTATAGCGCACAATAAACAACAGTACTACAATGTACTGTTGTTTATCGTGCGCTATAATATTTTTGAGTAATTATGACTGTAATTTGTTTTGTATACGGTATACGTAATTATTAATAAACAAATAAATTACAACTGTAATTTAGTAGTTAAATCAAAATAGTTTATCAATAATTTAGTACAACGCTAACAATAATTGTATTAAATTAAATTCAAATTCAAATTCAAAAATAAGGCTACAAGTAGCTCTTGTGAATGTCGCTATGCCATCGGTTCGTGAGTCTACTCTGGGCGGGAGATCTTGTACTGAGAAAAACCGGCAAGAAACTCAGCAAGTGTCCAGCTCTTTTCTCCCTTACAGCGTCAAAAAAATATATTGGAAAATGCCCTATCATAGCAGGACACTTTCCATTACAAATAAACACAAAAAATAAGAAGACAACCACAACATGTAAAAAAACAAAAAAATTACAACAGGTAAAAGTTTCAATTTCCACAATATCATACAGTACCACTACAGTTCTCTAATATAAAAACTAATTAAACAATAAAACCTTAGCCGTAGCTGTTAATAAGACACAAAAGTATCCAGACCAGTATCCAAACCAAACGTTTGTATTTCTGCAGAAGAATCCAACTTCATCATTATGATAAGATATGAAGCCAAATACATAAAGCGGATTAATTAAAAACTCATTAAGACCGCTGCGTTGAGCCCTGGATAATTACAGTTTTTTACAATTTTAAACGGACCCTAAATTCCATTTTTGTGAAAATTGATTTTGACGACCTCCTTGGTCGAGTGGTTTGTACACCGGTTTTCATGGTGTCGCCATCTCTGAGGTCCCGGGTTCGATCCCCGGTTGGGTAAATTTAGAAATTATTGTTTTTCTAATTTGTCTCGGGTCTGGGTGTTTTCTATGTATAATAAGTATGTATTTAAGTATTTTAAGTATGTTTATCCGTTGTCTAGTAACCATATAACGAGTTTCATGACGTAGCTCCTCCTGGGCTAGATAATTGGTGTGAGTGTAGGAAAATTTATTAATTTATTTATTTATTTATTGAGATTAAATATTGACGCACTGTCTGTTGTTATTCGCTTTAAATACAACCTGGGGCCCGGTTGCCTAACCGATCGCTTTAACTTCGTGTGTGGTTTATGACGTCATCTTGTCGTTTCGTGCCGCCTATGAAAGCAATATCGAAAGCTATAGCTTTCATAGGTGGTGCGAGGTGGCAAGATGACGTCATAAACTATACGCGTAGTCAAAACGATCGGTTAGGCGGTCGGGGGGCTGTATTGTTTGCAACCGCTTATAACCACCTCTGTGGTTTAGTGGTTAGATCACCGATTCCAAACTCTGAGTTCCCGAGTTTGATTCCCAGCAGGGAACAAAAACCAAACATTTATACATTTGTACTAGGTTTGATAGGGCTTGTTTTGGTACCATCTGTCTAGCCAAAAATAATGTTACGTAAAACGTAATTGGTCGTCAATTATATGACACGGTACAAAAGTGTTGACCAACATTTGTTGCTGATTGTACTCGTTTGATGCTAATAAAACAATGCGTTTGCGTAAGTAAAAAAACGTGCGGGACTATGGCTTCAAAAGGCACCTGGCAAAATAATAATTGAGACTTGGAAAGTTACAGAATTTCCAAACAAACTTTGTACGGCTTCCCATACCCTACCGAAAGTGCTGATGAAATTGTAACTGCGTAGTAACCTTTACAGATTTCTGACAATGTGCTTGCCTAATGTTTGTTTGCATTTTGGACATGTTTCTGTTGTAGTACTTTTTTATGAAAAATTAAAAAATATTTGGGCGATTTTTTTTTATGTGAACACATTATGGTGTTGTTGGTTGATTGCAACAGAAATCGTTTTTTTAGATTACTACATGCGTAAAATACGGTCTATCAGGGCCTCGATTCTGCTATTTTTAAATGTTTGCCATCGTCTCTCAGTGGCCTGAAACTGACCTATTCAAAGTCAGACCACTGGAAAAGAATGTGCATGTTTTTTTAAGTAAAAGATTATTTTTTATTCTGTTTTTTGTGTTTGATACCTTTGTAAATTCATACGGCACTATGAAAATAATAATATTTTTTTTGAAAGAGCCTAAGCTTCGAAAAGTTCCGTGTTTTGTCTCTTTTACTCTAATTTAAAATTAAAGTCACATAACGGAAACAAAACACGGAATAACTATTCGGAGTTTATTCTCTGTTTATTTGTAAGAGAAAAGAAGAAAAATCTTTTATGTTTTAAATAAAATAAATAAATAAATAAACTTTCCTACACTCACACCAATTATCTATCCCAAGAGAAGCTTCGTTATGAAACTCGTTAAATGGTTACTAGACATCGGATAAACATACTTAAAATACATACATACTTATTATACATAGAAAACACACAGACCCGAGACAATTTAGAAAAACAATAATTTCTAAATTGACCCGACCGGGGATCGAACCCGGGACCTCAGAGATGGCGACACCATGGAAACCGGTGTACAAACCACTCAACCAAGGAGGTCAAAATTCAAAAAAATCAAAATTCAAAATCATTTAATCAGTTTAGGCTACAAATAGCTCTTATGAACGTCATTTATGCCATCGGTTCGTAAGTCTATCTACTCTGGGCGGGAGATCTTGTACTGAGAAGAACCGGCAAGAAACTCAGCTAGTGTCCAGCTCTTTTCTCCCTTACAGCGTCATAAATATTGGAAAATGCCCTATCATAAAAGGACACTTTCCATCACAAATAAAAACACAAAATATAAAGGACAGTCACAACATGTAAAAAAACACAAAAAAAGAAAAAAGAAAATAAATGAAATACTGAATACTGAATACCAGTATAATTTTTTACAATGTCATACAGTACTAGTAAAAGTCAAAAACCTGTCTTAGAAAAAAAAACAAAGTTAAACTATAGTTAATAATAATAAAAATAAGTACGCTAGAGCAGACCAGCCTCCACAGGCGGCACCCGTTCACGAGTATGACATATGAATCAGCCATCGCTTCACTCAACCATATTTTAGGGAATGTAATGACCCGACGCACATGCCACCACCGCAGAGACAATAAAGAGAGTATGACACTCCCAAGCTACTCTAAAATCAAAACTAATTGAAATGTTCAACGCAACGTTAGTTGTTATCTGTAGGACACTGTTTATAAAGGTTATCATATCAGTATAATTTGTTATTATAAAAAGTAGTAAAGTATGCGTTTTTTATTATAGCCAGGCTGTTTTATCATCTAAATATTCTTTGACTGTATAATAACCTTTTTTAAGTAAAGAAGACTTTACATGTTTTTTAAACTTATCTAAAGGTAAATCTAGTACAGTATTTGGTATTTTATTGTAATAGTGTACACCCCGCCCCAAGAAAGAACCAAGCACCTTCTGTAACCTGAACAGTGGCACTACAAGTTTTGACTTACTTCTAGTATTAAAATTGTGTACGTCACCGTGTTTAGTAAATGAGTTGATATTGCAACGTACAAGAACTATACAATTATAAATAAATTGAGACGCCACTGTCAAGACACCAATTTCTTTAAAAAGATTTCTTAGAGAAGTTCATGAACCTAGTCTATAGATTGTTCTTACTGCTCGTTTTTGTAAAATAAATATAGTTTCAATATCAGCTGCTGTTCCCCACAGTAAGAGGCCATACGACATAACACTATGGAAATAACTAAAGTAAACTGTTCTAGCAGTTTCAACGTCTGTTAACTGCCTTATTTTTCTAATGGCATAAGCAGCAGAACTGAGTTGGCTGAGGTCGTAGAATAAATAGATTGACTTAGCTATCGCATGAAAACACAATGTATCTCACAAGTAATACATATATTATATTAAATTAGATTGTTTAGTGCGATTGCCAAGTAAATCTATGTATTTAAAACATAAAAGATTTTTAATATTGATATGGTCGCTATATAATGTTGTTAGGTTAGCTAATTACATAATTAACTTAAGACGTAGGGACTGAATATAACATAATATGGATCTCACAACTTTTTACGGTAGAAGAACTGAGTTGCGAGACTTGATATTTTTTACAAGTTTGTTTTTGATGATATCTCATTTCTTTTTGTAGATAGTCCTACTTTTTTCCTTTCCGGTACCATCTAGGTACCTATCTATACTACATACAACTACTATCTATTACAAAGTTATGTATGCAGTTGGAGTATCTAGAAAACTGGACCGAAATTGCAAAATATTTTAGTTTTTCCTTGATTTATACACTAAACATTAATTGTATTCTAAATTTAAAGCTTCTATGTCTGCTAGAAGTGCCTTAGAGTTTTGATGATCGGTCAGTCAGTCAGTCAGTCAGTCAGTCAGTCACTGAGTGAGTGACAATATTAGAAACTTTGACTAGTTATAATTCTTAAACTACTGGTTCAAATTGAATGAAATTTGAAATATACCGTGTTTAAACAATGCCTGCTTGGTTACTGAAAATTCAGGCTTCTAGTTTTATCCACAACGAAGTTATAAGGGGTCGAAAATGGCCTGAACTGTTTCGAGGAAAGGACGGAGGAGAAAGGTACGGCCGTGCCGATTTTTTAACCGACTTCAAAAAAAGGAGGAAGTTATCAATTCCGCTGTATTTTTTTTGTTTTTTTTTATGTTTGTTACCTCAGAACTTTCGACTGAGTGAACCGATTTTGATGACTCTTTCTTTATTTGAAAGCTGGTGCTTCCCGTGTCGTCCCATTTTAATTTGGTCCAGTTATGATGATGGGATCCTCAAGAAATTGAGGGAACTCCTCGATTATTGTAGGCATACCTATCGCGATTTTGGTATTTTCAGAAATAAGTCAAACATTTACATTCAGAAAGTATCATTTGATGAAGTGTAAATTTATTAAGAAAAAATATAGGAACAATTATTGTTATTTTTGGGGCCGGTGCCAGCTAACGAAGTTTTTAAAGCCGGTGCCAGTCCGCGTTTGTAGTCAAAATTTCATGCATACGATTGAATATACTATTATGATTATAACATAGTAGGTATGTCGTTAAATGTTTATGCTGGCACCGACTCCAAAAGTAACAATAATTGTACCTATATTTTTTCTTAATAAAGTTATTATCTAACGCTTATTTTTTACTTTTTAGTGCAATTTTATCAGTCAAAACTTTTGGAGTCGGTTTTTTTTTTGTTAAAATTTTTGTTTATTTCTCGCTTTTTAGTGATTCGTTTCGATCTATTTATCAAAAGCGAATATGGGTAGACCTACTAAACACGCTGCTCGTATGAGACAGCGCCGTTTAAATGAGACAAGCGAAGAAAACGAGAAACGCCTATCTCAAAGTAGGAAATCAAAAACTGAGTTCCGATGCCTATCTTCTTTTGCTTCGTCATAGTCGCTTAACTATCTTAATCGAGGTATTTTATCGCCACCCGTGAAATACTTATCATTGAGGAGTTCCGATGGCAATCTGTGGTCTTTTTCATCATTTACACTTCATCAAATGATACTTTCTGAATGTAAATGTTTGACTTATTTCTGAAAATACCAAAATCGCGATAGGTATGCCTACAATAATCGAGGAGTTCCCTCAATTCCTTGAGGATCCCATCATCAGAACTAGACCAAAATAAAATGGGACCACACGGGAAGCACCAGCTTTCAAATAAAGAAAGAATCATCAAAATCGGTTCACTCAGTCGAAAGTTCTGAGGTAACAAACATAAAAAAAAAAAAAAAATACAGTTGAATTGATAACCTCCTCTTTTTTTTTGAAGTCGGTTAAAAATATAAGTACAATTATTGTTACTTTCGGAGTCGGTGCCAGCCAAGGTAACTTTGACATAAACATTTAACGACATACTATATTATAATCATAATAGTACATTCAATCTTATATGCATGAAATTTTGACTACAAACGCGGACTGGCACCGGCTTCAAAAACTTCGTTGGCTGGCACCGGCCCCAAAAATAACCATAATTGTACCTATATTTTTTCTTAATAAAGTTATTGTCTATGTCTAACGCTTATTTTTACTTTTTAGTGCAATTTTTGCTCGACTTGGTTTTACTTCGCTTCTTGTCGATGTTGAGCTGACTTGATTTAGTGCGCTATATTCATTTTATTTCTTTTTTTATTAGCTATATGAAAATAACTAGGTACCATCAATGCATACAACATGGGACCTGAGTGTAATTAGGGACAAACTTCTGCAGCTTATACAATAATTGCATGTGGTGTTATTTCTATGTAGGCAACACCAACAATTTCCCAGCTAAACTGTCGCTTGGTAATGTGTGTATAACAATTAATAAATCATTTATTCGTATTAAATGCGGTACATAATAGTGATAATAAGTGTGAGGTTGAGAATCGCACATCTTGGTAACATGTTAGCATCAAATGATTTTGTTTTGTTTATATAATTTTTAACGCAAATTTTGTTGCGAACAAATTAAAAAAACACAAATATCGAAAAAAATTCCACAAAAATTTCGATTGGGAGAGCGGACCCGGTATATCAGAAGGGTTCAAGGTTCAAATCCTGGTCGTGGAAATTTTTTCAACATTTATGTTAGCATCATCTCATCATCATCATTATCTCAGCCAAAATACGTCCACTGCTGGGCAATGGCCTCCCCCAAGAATCTCCGCAACGGTTTTGTGCTGCTCGTATCCAGCGCCAACCCACGACCTTCACCAGGAACTTGTTAGCATGCAATAAAGCTTCGGAAAAAATGGGACCTGAAAAGTAATTCGACATAGACATGTCGAATTACTTTTCAGGTCCCATTTTGTATGCATTGACGGTATATTAAAATGGCTGAAATCGATTCCGTAGCTGATTCTGAACAATCTATTTTTAGAATGTGTTAATTGTGTTACATGTTAATAATAAATAATTGTGCAATAATAATAAAAACATGAAATATTAACTTTTATGAAAAACATTTTTAAGAATCTTCTCGCGTTTAATCATACATTTTATTTTAACCTTACGTTTTCAACCATTAAAATGTATTTTGTTTTGATATGTAGTGTGCTCAATGAATTTTAGAAAACAATGAAACTTTTCGTTAAAACTTCGTTGTAACTTCTTTTTTCTATGTTAACAATGCTGTTTGTGTGGTCAATAAAATGTTTTTTCTATATTTCTTTCGTTTTTTGTCTTTATTGCTTCCATCCATTCATTCATCCATTCCAATGTGAAAACCAGTTTTTTTATAAATCATTAATAACAAAGTATTCTTTTTATTCATCAATAAATAAACGATTGAATTATCCAATCGTTTGTAACCACTACTTGCATTATTATTTTAAGTATCCATAACTAAATTTGTAGAAGCAGTCCTTAAAATAAGCTTAGGCAGGCCGGGACACCGGGCGGTGCATCTGCTGCCCTCAGCAATCTGTGTCAGGCCGTTAAACCAGGTCATAGGTTCAAGCTTAAGCCGCCGTTCCCCGGGCAGATCGTTATTCCTTACGGTGGAAACGGACCTTGACGTTAATAACGATATCGGAGAATGGCACTCAATTTACCTTCGGTGTATTTGAGTTTTAAGTGTTTATTAACGAAAATAAAATTTGTACCACAACATATTGAAGTTTATTTGCGTATTTAAATTGAGATTGGTGATAAATAAGGTAGGTGCTTTAAACGGTTACCGTTTAGGTATTTTAAAGAGGACAGCTTATTTTAGATGTAAGGTGTATGGATGTTGGAATGTATATCACAATGATAGTTTAGAAAACATCGATTTTGGAGCAATTTTGATATGTTTCACGAAATTAATTGTATTTGGCGTTACCATATTAACCTAAAATAGTTATTAAAACAGTTTTCATTGTTTTAGTGTCTCATACCTAGATTAGAATCTTTATGCAAATGTATAACTTTGGATTAAAAAATAATTCTGTCTCTATCAAGTTTTGGAAACTGACAGAGTAAAAATAAATGATGCAGGTGCTTATTTTATTTTTATTTTGAAATAGTTATGTAAGTAAACGAAAGTTAAAATCTCAATGAATTTACTTTAAGCTAGACTTACCAAGATTACTAATTGAAAGAATCGGAGTCTCATCACCAGCTTATTTTATGTCCCCACTGCTGGGGCACGAGCCTTCTATATGGATGTATAGGGAGAACGGGCCATAAACCACCACGCGGGCCCAGTGTGGATTGGTGGTTGTTAACGGCTGCTAATGCAGTCGGGACGGGACGACGGACGACGATGATATATTTTCACATTCATTTTCACATATCACAGGTCACGATTTTTTAGCCTTTGCGATGCGCAGACTGGGTGCGTTAACCACTGCGCCATCGAGCGTTAACCAATTCTTCAAAACGTGGGTATATCACTGTACTCCTCTTAAACGGCTGGATCAATTTTGATGAAATTTTTTGTGAGGTCGACTGAATTGAAAAAATTGTATGATAAGTAGACAAAATCAACGTTTCGTAGTTCCCTGATTCCTCCTTCAAAACTGGAGCGATTTAATGACTTTTTTAAATTAAAAATTAAAGAAAGGCTCTGGCTGTGTCCCTATGTTTTGCTTTTTTTATATAGTCTCGTCAAATTTTGAAAAAATAGCGGAAAATCTGGCCCATTTTTAAGGTTTTTAAAGGTTTATTTTTATCTTTGTTGTTCATCTTTTTTAATAATTAATTTATGAAAAAAGGAAAACATAGGGGCACAGCAAAAGCTTTTCTTTAATTTTTAATGGAAAAAGTAATTAAATCGGTCTAGTTTTTGAGGAGGAATCAAGGGACTACGAAACATTGATTTTGTCTACTTTTCGTACATATTTTTCAATTCAGTCGACCTTAATATTTCCTCTTAATGGTTTCGATTTACATTTGGACTCGGTAGGTGGCGTTGTAATAGGGTTTTAGGAATATTTTTTTAAAGCGTGGGATAAGAGTGCTCTCTCTTGCGGACGAAGTAGTGAGCCACTAGTATTTTATAAAGATGCTTATAAATAAGCCTCTTTAGGCACTCCAAGGACAACAATTTCAGCTTCTAATTATTTGTGGTTTCCTCCAACGGCAGAACTTAAAAGGCAACTCTCGTACTAAGGCTGTCTCCGCGCCGCTTTGAGATGTTGTTTGTACATTTTATAATATTTAAGTCGCCTCCCTACCCACACCACGGAAAAAGATGAGGTTCGTTGATATAATAAGCGCCCACTACAAAGGTTATTCGTTTTCATTCATTATCATTAGACTATAAGGGCCTCAAAACTGGGCTCAGAACAGGGATAGAGACGAACCACGCTGGCATTAGGCAGAAGACTTTTTTTTATACCTCATGGGTAAGCACTTCGCCTTCATCTCTTCAAATGTTTAGGCCAAAGATGGAAGTGCAATTTACCCGGAATTCTCAACTAGTTAGGCATTGGCTATATTATCTCTAGCTGCCGGAACACAACAATGCTACAAACATTGATGTTATGGTGACATATTTAGATAAGATTGTGGTAGCTAGCCAGGCGGACAAACAAGTCCTTCCCCAAACCAAACGGTGTACACAAACATGTACCCCCGCTAGGAATAGTACCGTGACCTCTGGGTTGTGATAGTTGGTTTTAACCATTAGACCACTAAAAAGCAGCACAAAACCGGTCGTTGTGGAGATTCTTGGGGGAGGCCTTTGTCCAGCAGTGGACGTCTTTTGGCTGAGATGATGATTAGACCACTTAAGTGGTTAGTGTTAAAAACTATTTGTACATTTAGGGAAAATAAGTTTTAACCCATCTCCTATTCACTTAATGGTTGTTTACGACACATTTTCTTTCCTCTTCGTCCATCTTCGCTTTGGTGGATACAGTGTATAAATAATTTCGGAATGTGCGTGTATTTGTGGGCTGAAGGTCTTGGCTGAATCTAAGAATAAAAGACGAATAAGTTAGTGGAATTAACATTACAAAACATTTTTATTATGTGGAGTACCTTCAGGCTACAACCGCGATGAACGACTTAACTTATTTTCCAAAGCACTGAGAATTTGGAAGAGATATAGAAATATATATATCCCAAAAACAAAGTTGCATCCTCCTATTGACTAATTATCATATAATCCTGCGCCCGCCGCAATTTTTTTTTCGGATGCAAAATTGATTCTTGAATGAAAAAATGGGAATAAATAAAAAAAATTGGTGGACGCAATTTTGTTCCACATGTGAAAGTTTAATACAAGTTTAATAAACGTGCGTCCGCCGTTTATATGATAATTTAGTCAAATAGGAGGACGCAACTTTGTTTGTGGTATGTATATATATATCTCTATATATCTCTCTTCTTTATGTATGTATACATATATATATTTAGCCACTTATTTGGAACTCGGTATAGCAATAGTAGCTATATAAACATGCACGATCGTTTCCGGACCGCGTTATCAATTTCGCAAACAAGTTTCTATATTCATAAAATCAAATAATTACTTGCTAAACGCTTCTAAAACAAGTCAATTGAACAGAACGTTTAGTGTGCTACATGCGTTTAATTTTACACGTATTCCCGTCGGTAATGAATACCAGGGAATGCGTGGTAACATTCAGTTTTAATAGCCGACATCCCGAGGGGGCAATCTGACTGGCTGGGGTCAAGTTTAATGCCAACGTTGTACATTCACTGCACTTGAATGCCTACAGTGACTATGTTGTCTCTGGCACGTGTAACACGAACTGTTTAAGCTTTTTAAACATATTTTTTTAGCTTTTAGGAAAACGTCCTGTACGTAAAACGCAGTATGGGCAGGCTCCCGACAAGGTGGACCGACGATCTGGTGATGCGAGCAGCACAAAACCGGTCGTTGTGGAAATCCTTGGGGGGTGGGGGCTTTGTCTAGCAGTGGACACGTCTTATGGCTAAGAAGATGATGATGATGATGATGATGTTTCCTTTAGAAGAGGAAACATCCTTAAGGGTGAGCCATTTAGCCTTCATCACATCTAGGCCAAAATTGGAAGTGCTGTTCACCTGGAATCCTCAACTATTGAGTTACTAGCTAAACTAAACTAAAATAAACTTTCCTACACTCACACCAATTATCTAGCCCAAGAGAAGCTTCGTTATGAAACTCGTTAAATGGTTACTAGACAACGGATAGACATACTTATGATTCTTAATTACATACTTATTATACATACAAAACACCCAGACTCGAGACAGTTTAGAAAAATAATAATTTCGAAATTGACCCGAACGGGGATCGAATCCGGGACCTCAGAGATGACGACACCATGAAAACCAGTGTACAAAACACTCGACCAAGGAGGTCGTCAAACTATCTATCTTATCTCTAGCTGCCGGAACACAATAAAGCCACCAACATTGATGTTATGGCAATATATATAGATAAGATGGTGGTAGCTAGCCAGAAGGACTTCCAACAACCAAACCGAGCACATAAACATTAACCTCCCGCTGAGAATCAAACTCTGTTCCTCTGAGTCTGAGATTAGTGGTCGTAAACACTAGACCATAGAGGCGGCTTTAATAATATATTTTGAAGATATACCCTTTAGGAAGACGACATCTTTCCTAAACGTTTACGACCAACTCCTTTGCCGTCCATATCCTATATCTAACCCACGCCTGCACATTCTATTTTTTTTAATTTTACATTGCGATACAATCCGTGCAGCCTTAATAAAATATTGTTTTTAGTAAACAGCTCTTCATAAAAATTACGGTCGAATTTCGACCACTGGGCGACCACTAGCCCTATTAATACGTCCACTCTTTTATGTGGTCTGTTTGTTGCTTTATTAATTTCTTGAGTTTATCCATTCTCTATTGCTCAAAATGTTCGTTACGGAGATCCTTGGGGGAGGCCTTTGTCCAGCAGTGGTCGCTTTTTGGCTGAGATGATGATAATGATGATCCATTCTCCTAAGTTGTCCATTTACAGTTACATACACTATTCAACCAAGATATGGTACTTTCATACACGCTTATTGCCAGTAGTTCTACATATCGTCACTGACAAAAGACATTTAAAGCCATTTAAGGTCAAATAAACAGAGAATAAGCTTCTTTTACTCTTTGATAGGCCAGTAGTATTCATCTCAGCGTTTAAGCGTCCCACTGCTGGGCACAAGTTCCTACATTGAAATGATATTGTTTTACGTAGGTATACTGCTGACATTCTAAAGACATTGTCTCAATTTATACAAATTAATTGGTTTTTGGACCCTTTTCCGAGAGCAAAGTAAATATTTGTATGGCTTCTCCTAAACGTTTGAGCTTTCTTAAAAACTTTGAAGTCAAGTCGTGTGTAAAGCTCCCGTCTGCCACTTGTTGCGTAATTCGTAATGCGTAATTGCGTCATTGACAAAAAAAAGAAAAACATAAAGCTAAAAATAACAATTGTTTCACACAAAAATACTTAAATTAATGCAAATAAAAAGTTGTTGAATCTGTAAGATACAATAAAAAAATCCGTGTGGTTATAATGACTTTCTCTTAAATAGTCAGTGAAATGAAACGTCTAAAATAACACCAGTTTCAAAACTTATTATAACATCACAGTGTACACAATATGAAAAAGTGCATCAGAAAGTTTATCTCTTTCTATGTATTATATTCAATACAACAAATGCATATCCTTTGTTACAATTTCATATATACCTATAATGTATCTTGTACGAGTATATTACAAGTGTGTAATAATACTTTGCACATTTTTCTTACGTTATGGAATAGTCCGCACCCTCGGTTTTTTTTGCGCCCTGAGAAGGACAACCCACCTATACAACCCGGAGGTGGGAGGAGGTGAATACTACATCGTATGAATAACTCAAGCGGTTGAGATTGACTATGTCAGACTCCTATTCACTAAACACCCCCAGGGGTTACCTATAAGCCTTGTAAGGGCTGCGTAGGCTGAAAGAACGGTCGCCTCCCTCCCCGGGAGGCGACGTTGGCGTTACTCTATTAGAGTGCACGCCGTGCTGAAAGGGGGCGCACTCAGTCTGCAGTGATGCTGCATAAGTCGGCTGACTTAACTAAGCGACGGCGTGTCCTGTGCCGCAAGTAGGCAATCCAGGTCACGTGATAGTTATCTGAGGGATCTGATAGGGCGTGTTTCGGCCTACGGAAATGGGGAATGGAGAGAAGCTCGGAACTATAGTCCACTGCCTTTCGATTGAGGGGATTTGATCCCCGCCCGATCCTCTAAATGCAGTGGCATTTATGTAGTGTTTGTGTAGTGACACATTTACAGAATACACTAAAAATGCACACGAGTTTAGGCCCAAGACACCATACTCGTAGAACAAGGGTACGTAGAACCGGTTCACACGCGCTCTATACCAGGTACAGACATGTACCTGGGCGCTTCTCTCCTCCTCCACGACCCGGTCTACTCGAGCCGAGGTCCGAGCCTTTAGAGGCGCCCTCTGCTGGTTCCGCTTCTCGATCCGATCCGAACCCTTCGGAGAATCTAGTAGGGCACGGGGACACGCACTTTTAAGTGTGTGATGCCGTTCCCTCTAGAAAACCTCCGAAAGTGATTCGTTTCACACGGCTTGAGGTACCCTTTACGTACCTCGCCGCCCCCGAAAAAGCCCGTTGACGCTGAAAATGCCGCTTGAGGCAATCAGCAATCTCTCTCAAAAAAAGAGAGGGGATTTGAAGAATCGCTCCGCGACTGTAAGGTTCCTCGATTTTATAATGTGTAAGCTCATTATATCAAGAGATGTCGAGAGAGAGAGAGAGAGAGAGAGAGAGAGAGAGAGAGAGAGAGAGAGTTTGCTTGTCTGAGGGAGATGGATTTATAGCGATAACACTGCCAATTTACAACTCTTATTTTTTCTGTTATTTTTTCGAAATCCATTTTTCTGGTGTTGCAATCTTTGTACAATTAATGTCTTGGCTGATTAAATCTTGTATTGTTTAGGTATGCAAATTTGAATTAAAATTGCCTTATTTGATTGAATTATATTGAACTTTGAAGTTACGATATTTTTTTTATTATAATAAGTACAACCATTACAAAAACAAAACAAATACAGCCAACAATTTATATATTGTACTAGCCCGCTCGAACCGTACTCGGCCCAAAAGTTCCCATCACGCTTGCAGCGTTGCCCCGCTGTATGGCTAAGGAAACTCTTTGGACCAAATACGCTCCGGAGCGCGGGTCGTAGCCCTTGTCCCTGCATCGCCGACCCAGCTTCGAAATAAATAATAACTTTGAAGTTAGTATATCGAAATGTATAAATATGTATAGGAGCAGTGTTGAAGTCCGGCAAGGTACCTAAGGTACCTTTTTTATAGCCATTTAAAAGTTACAAAGTTTATAATATTCCCACTATAGTATGTTTTTGTTTTTTGAGAGTCTGCTGATTGCCCCTGGGCATTTTCAGCTTCACCGGGCTTTTTTTGAGGCGGCGAGAAACTTTAAGAGTTTCTCAAGCCGTGTGAAACGAAGCACCGTCAGAGATTTACTTACACTTACAGTGTAAGTAAACCTCTGACGACGGGCTCTTTCAAGACGTTTGGTGTCGGACTACACTGCCGCACGGCTGCCACAACGGTTGCTACGACAGCTGCTACAACGGCTGCTACGATGGCTGCTACAACTGCTACGGCTGCACGATAACATTACAGCACTCCTGTCTTTTAATATGGGACGCAGACGCAGTGCAACCGTGCGGCAGCCGTCCGGCGCCTAAGGGCTCCCACACATAAACACGATACGACGGTCGCGTCGTACCACGATGGGGCGTCTGTCTAGCATTTGACAGGCAATAAGGTTTATAACCGTCAGAGGTTTACTTACACTTACAGAGGGAACGGCATCACACACTTAGTGCGTGTCCCTGTGCCCTACTAGATTCTCCGAGAGGTTCACCTAGTGATACCACCACTCACAGCGCCACTTCTCCTGTGTAGCCAGGATTAGCATCGGCGACATAATTAGAACTTGATGTGTGATTTTTGGAAATAAAAATGACAAAGAAACAGTATCTAGAATTCTCTTTTCAGAGATAAGCTTACCTCTACTATTGTGATCCAAATGTTAACCATCGCAAATGTTTATTTGTATACGATCTAATAAATAAATAAATAAATATGAAATATAGATAGGTAAACACTTTATTGCTTACACAATTATACACAAAACAAATAACAGGAAATATTAAAATAATAGTAGGCAAAGGCGGTTTTATCGCTTAAAGCAATCTCTTCCAGACAACCTTTGTGGCATAGGACAGATTAGGAGACAATGACAGGTAGTGTACCGGCAACTAGCAAATATAGAAAAAAAAATTATTAACTATATATTATACTTAATAAAATAGGCAATATAAGATATATACACAATACTTCATCATCATCATCATCAGCCTACACACGTTCACTGCTGGACATAGGCCTCTCCAAGTGCACGCCACTGACATAATACTTACTAATATATATTATTAGTTAGTTTTAATCAGCTTTGTATTTTTTAAAATTTTTGTATTTATTCTAATAAATTTCGAGTATTTCAGGTGACAAAGTAGTGAGTTATAGGTGAGTTTGTAGTTTAGTTAAGCCATTGTTTAACTTCTATTCATGCAGTGTCATATTATACAGTGAGAATTATTGACACCCGTTCAAAAGTCTTACCTCTGAATAGTAAAGCTTAGGCGATCAAAGGGAAACTTAGCCCGTCTTAGAACCCGCAACGGAATTAATCAGGAGAGGCGGTGTAGGAAAGTTTTCTCCTTATGCCGACACCTCGATTTGTAAACAAAAGGCTGATCCTTACTAACGCTGGCATAAGGTCGATAATAAGATAAGATAATTTATTGCTGTATAAAACTTAGCCTAGATACAAAAACTTAAATTATGTAATTAATGTTAGGGTATACAATAAAATAAATTATGTAATACCTAAGCTAAGCAAAAAGATTGCCTGTGTCTTGCCTGCCTTAGGTACCTATCCAAAACAGTCAGGTTAGCGCTTACTTGACAATAAAACTTTTACACAAAAAAACCAACGAAACACATAGTAATAGTAAATAAGGCAATAATTATAATAACATTTGTTGCTCTGCTTATTTAGCATTATTTCTAACAAGGTCTTAAAATTATGTAATGACTAAAAGTAGATTTTCAGTGTCATCGTATGATTTCCCCGTTAGCCACTGTTGTATTGTTTTTTTACACATTACTTTATTCATAGAATAAATACATAGAGACATATTTATTTTAGGCCTTTGTCCAGCAGTGGACGTCTTTTGGCTGAGATGATGATGATGATGATATTTATTTTGTTGTAAAGATAACTTCACAGATGACAAAAAAATCTTTGAGAGTGTGATCTTTTGAATATTTCAGTAGGGCAGACAATATCTGCCCGTCTTTTGCTGGTTTGGTGTGCGGGGTAATAGGGCATTAAGGAGTGCTTTTTAGTAATTGTAAGTAAAATGAAAAGCTGACGTACAGAGAGGACTTCGCATTTAGCAAATAGTTCTGTTGTTGGCAGGCGTTTTGGTCGGAATGTGCTGACTTTCAGAACAGCTCTCTGTGCTTTTTCTAAATTAATCATTGTGGTTTTGTGTGTACCACCCCATGATGTTATACAGTATACAAATAATGACTGACATAAAGTAAGATATATTGTTTTAAGAAGATGGCTGCTTGCAATGTGCCTTAGATTTTTAAATACATAAATTAACTTTCTAACTCTAGATGTAAGAGCTTCAACATGGGCTTTAAATTTTAGATGCTTATCAATTATGACCCCTAGGTACTTCAAATTATCAGTGCTGTTGAGTTTGGGGCACGCACAGGTTTCCTTCGAATTTGAGCACAGATGGGCTGTTATTGAATGTGAGTTTGGAATAGGTTGGGATAGCGAATTATAGGAAAAGGTCATGTATTTTGTTTTGTCTATGTTGAGTGTCAGTAAGTTATGCATGTATGTATAATACGTAGCGCCTGCGACAAGATAGACCGTTAACCTTAAAAATGTTATAAAAAATATTGGTTTTAGTTATCAAAATATACAGCAACTAAATTACGAATATTGATGTTAAAAATAATATAAATTAAGTAATTTTGATGTAATTTCAACAATAGTGATTATTTAGTGGTTTTTTCGAAAATAATTATTTATGATCGAGTCAAAATTATACAATCGTGTATTTGAGCTAGCAAATTCAAGATAAAGACATGAATTTACCTATATCGACATTTCAGATTCGTAAGTCATATTAGTCTTAAGCTATTCGACGAAAGTTGGTGCATTTTTTCAGTGTCTCGCCTTAAGGGTAGGTTGGACCAAAACTCCGGTTACATTGACCGTTAAAAATTAACTATTAAAAATAACTTTTACATTGACGATCCTCACACCTTACAATAATTTTCTAACGTTAAAGTTAAAAGGGTCGCTATTCAAATGAGATTTGACTGCTACTTTGACATTAACATTAGATTCCGGATTGCGGAAGACCCAGGTTCGATTCCTGGCTGGGTCGGGTAGTGTTTAATTTTTTCACTGTTTTTCCAAAAATTTATAAATATTTCATTAACATTAGCTTAACCAAATAAAAAAAATCTTGTAAAATTTTATCTTGTGACTTTATAGCATTGTGAATGCACAAATTCAAAATAATAAAAATATTAGCTTAACGTCATTTTAACGATTGTCAAATGGTACCATAATCTTTAGCAAAAAAGTTGATTTGACGGAGGATTTGATGATTGGATGGTGCAACTCACCCTTAGTCTAGTCACTAAATAGTAACTTATCATGAATGTAACCTTCTTTGCCTAGAATCCGTTCCGTGGGCTCATAAATAGCGGGTTCGATGCCCAGTACATCTTGGGCCTGATATGGTTGTTAGCAGGACGTTTTCTAATACTACTGACCAACCAAGGTGACAGAAAAAGGATAAGAGTACTGTATATAGCTGTGCAATATTTGTCTTATTCTGTCGCCTTGGTTAAGAATTCTGAAAATTAATTTCGCTTCTTTTATTACCTACGGCTTTTGCCTTTATCATCACTCACTTTTAGATGAGACGAAGGCCAAGCGCTACTCCTTTGTGGTATATAAAATATAGGATTTTACAGTGTTGAAGATATTATTTCTTTCAGTTACTATATAAGTCGTTATTAAAGATATCTATGAAATAAGTTTGTACTACACGTGAGTAGGCATTTGATTGTCAGGGTTGCAGAGTAGGTAAGTGATTGCAGAAGAATGAAAGTTACGAAAGCTGATTACCAAGGGGCCTATATTTCATAGTTATATTCAATATAGATAATGGAAATAGATAACACACTCATGAATATAATGTTAGTTAGACATAACAAAGTATCTTATTAGCCCAATACCGATAAAGGAAACAACTGCACCAGCTATTATTATATTCCATTACGTCAACCTTACCAGGAATCTAAGGGTATGAATGAAGGTTATACTTCGCAAGTTATAGTCTCTAATATACGAGTGTTACCGCCTGGCTATACGATCCTTTGTATGCGCCTCGCCCCCTCATGCTCTGTCTTTCTCATCCTCGCCTGGAACGATCCAAATGCTGTTCAGTGCGCAGGTGAACTGCTCTCTCTCTCCCCCTTTGCTTGTGGGGGGTATTTTATGCCGTTCACGAGCGTGGGGGCAGCTGGGGCTATTTTTAGATCGGCCCGATACGTCCCCATTTCAGTGCTTCAGCGTTTAAAGTGTTTGATATTGTAGCACGAGTAAAAATAACCTACTCGTTGGTCTTTGTTATTTGAGACGTTTAATGTTCTCTTTGTTTGTTTTTAAGCTTTAAGAAGTCTTAAAACTCCGTTTTTGTGTAATACTTTATTTTTTCTTTTTAGAATTTAATGTAAATTATAGTAATTAGGTAGCGTTAACATTTGACAGTTTTTGACTTTTTAAGGATACTAGCTGACCGGCGGACTTACTATCGCTTTGACAGTTTCCATGACAACAAAACAAACAAATCATTCGTCCGTTTAAGAATATCCGTATCCCATGATGGACCCCTATAGCAGCGCCACCTACCGGGTACAATTGTAAATCTAAACCATTCTCGAATCCACTTGAACACACAGAAAATTTCATCCTAATCGGTTCAGACGTTTAGAAGGAGTTTAGTGACATACACACGCACAGAATATTTATCTTCTTTAAATAAAAAGTTCTCGTGTCACTCGTGTTCTCATGTCAGTTGCCATACTCCTCCGAAACGGCTCGATCGATTTATTTTATATGTATATTATAGGTCTGACAATCGGTCGTAATCTATTTTTCAAACCCTTAAGTGATAAGGGTGGTCCACCCCAAACATTTTTTTTACAATTTAATTTTTCAATACTAAATGATTCACGATTTGTTTGTTTTATTGTCATAGAAACTATCAAAGTGGTACGAAGTCCGCCTGATCAGCTAGTATAATATAAAGATAATAATAAAATAAGGCTTAGAAAACTATATAGTAAATAAATACACACGCATCCTAGCAAGATTTTTGATTGAAATTCAGTCAACCACCTATTAGGCGTAGCAAATCCAGCATAGGCGGGTCTCTTTACGAAGGCGGTGTGCCGCTGTTCTTCGAGCGCATCTTATACCAGTCCGGTTAAATCAGATGTGTTGGCTGTACTAGCCAAATTGAGATATACGGGATTATAAGACAGTTTTTCCTTTATTATGTATGAGATATGTATACTCCCAACGAAAAGTTGGTAACTAAGAGAAAATAAACAGGAAAAACGACGCGATTTTCTGTAACAGAACATAAAAAATATTTTTATTTACCGTTATTATTATACGGTTTCCGTTCATTATTATGTGAAAACAGAAAATACAGAACAATATTTCTATAAAATACTGAGACACCATTCAAGGTTCACTTCACCTCAAGTACAACCTACGCAACAAAGTTTGAAGGAACGCTCATTTTCTTACAACAGTATTCCAAAATAGAATTTAATCTGATAATTTATCTGAAATAATTTCTCTAAGACACAAGAAAAACAAAGCCTTTTGTAAGCCTTGAAGATACAGGATTTTCGAGTAAAAGAATCTTATTTTTCTCAGCAACGACGCTCCGAAACTATGTCTACAGATTCCCTTTGAGAAAGTTTATGCTCTTACCTTTGTTTACTGTCTACGCAAATAACTAACGAGCCGAAATATCCCTAAAGACTTTTTTCGATGTTCCGTTACGTCTAAAACTGCCTTTACCTTTGCCGACCCAATCGCATTTCTCACGCCAGGCTGGTTGCATAAAAAAGAGGGAAATATGTGAATCTGGTTTAATGCCAGTTCCACCATTCCCTGAATGTGCCATATTGCTTATCGATGTGTTTGGCAACGCCTCGATAGTGGAGTGGCAAAGCTCAAAGATTTTCGATTTGCGTATACAAAATGTGTACGCAAATCGAAACGTGTTTATGGAACCTATTCATTTATCAGTTTATCTACCTTTTTTTTTATATGCTTTGTATGTTTGTTTTACCAACATAGCTATTAAGACTGTTGTTTCTAACACTTTGGACTGTACTGTTGTCGGAAAAGAATTGATTTAAGTCTTTAATTGGCGTGGTGGTTATCGGTGACCGACAAACAATAAATTTTCTATTGTGTCTTGTTTTGCGGCAGTCACGTGTATTATTAGGTCCTTATCTATGAAATTGACGTTTTGTATGAAGATTTTTTATAAAATTATATTTTAATACTAATGTTTTTTTAATTTTCTTAGCATCTATTTATTTTAACACTATAAAAGTTGTAGAGTAGTGTGTTTGTTTCACTAGCTAAATATAGCAGACATTAAAAAGAAAAGAAATCAAGTCCCTTCAAAGCTACAATGTAACAAAAGAACAATTCCGCGACCAAAATAGTTAGTCAATTAAAAAAAAAAATTGGGCGATAAAGGCACAAAATTAATAATCATTGTTAATACTGAAGCCTAAATAACATAATCCTTATTAAAGCTGTATAAGTAATATTAACAACCGGTATTGACTTTTAGAAGTAATACACCTATTAATAAGTGAGAAAAAAACGTTAATTTCATAGCTAAGGACCTATTATTATATTACACTATCTTCTTCTTCTTCTTCTTCTTCTTCTTCTTCTTCTTATGGTGCCTCTCCATAACTGAAGGTCAGCAGTCAGTTTACGAAATCTTATCTTCTATCTTGAGCCAGTCTGAATAATTATTCCACGGTTTTGATACCGGTCTATTCTCTGATGTTACGAAGCCATGACAATTTCCTTCTTCCAATCTTCCTTTTACCAGCACACTGGAACCGAGAATTTATGCGAGTCGTTAGCATCCAAATTGCAATATTCTTAAGAGCGTTTACGCCGCACACTAGCGTCACTAATGAAAAAAAAAACATATCTAGTAATTAGAGATAGAAAATCAAATTATGCTCAACAAATTATCTGAATGAAGTAATTTAGCATTTTTACGTCACCTAATGAACACCTGACATGTTATGGTTTAGTTAAATATGGCGTTATAGTTAAAAGTGGCCGTAACGTCTTATTTAACTAAACCATAACATGTCAGGTGTTTATTAGGTGACGTAAAAATGCTAAATTACTTCATTCAGATAGTTTGTTGAGCATAATTTGATTTTCTATCTCTAATTACTAGATATGTTTTTTTTTCATTAGCAGCGCTAGTGTGCGGCGTAAACGCTCTTAATTTAAAGAAAATCTTCTCTAAGCAATACTTGAACTCACCATTAGCCCGTAACGTTGCGGCGTAAACGCTCTTAATGCTTCAAGTTTTACCACAGTCATAATACTTAACCTAACTTACACCTGCATTAGATGTAGGTATTAAACAGGTCAAAGTTACCCTATTTAGAGCTTATTGTAACTCTTTGTACACGTGTAGCCTGTGGATGAATTATACCCAAGGAGCGTACAAGGCCCTGCGCACTCAGTACAACAAGCCTTCAGGGGACTGATGGGGCTGCCATGCCACTGCAGCGCGTCAGGAATGTTAGCGGAAGCTGAGGTTGATAGTTTCTCAGCTATCATCAGAAAGCGCATCGTTTTCTTAATCCACCAACAGCCTCCTGCAGACGGTCGCAGCGAGGCTGGACGTGGACAGTGAGATTATGCAACACTAGATCAGCGTCCATCGCTAAATACACTAGGATAAGTTACAAACATTTTTATTAGCTACTAACATAGAATTAAGTAAATTGTTACTAACACTATGGATGCAAATCCGAAATAAATGATTTTCATTTATTTATTTTATTTTACTTTAATTATTTGTTTTATTTATTTATTTCCGAAAGCGCAGTGTGGGCAGGCCTCCAACAAGGTGGACCGACGATCTGGTGAAGGTCGCGGGAAGCCGCTGGATGCGAGCAGCACAAAACCGGTCGTTGTGGAGATCCTTGGGAAGCCTTTGTCCAGCAGAGGACGTCTTTTGGCTGAGATGATGATGATGATGATGATGATGATGATGATGATGATGATGATGATGATGATGATGATTTATTTATTTATTAAAACATGCGTGAAATCGCCTTTTTTTACTCTGCTTTTGTCTAGCCTTTGTGTGACTAAGCCTGAAGTTCTGCGTGTCTATGAACGCAGCCTTTCACCCTAAATCCAATCTTATTTAAATTACCTGGCAAAGGTAAAGTAAGGTCCGTCTAAATGAGGGGTCTGACGATTTATTTCATGTCCTACACAGAAAATAAATCATAAAGTACAAGAGATCCTCAAGTCCTCTTTGTATCTATATATATTCTATCTTTGTCAGATCTAACATTGTATTCATAGAATTACATCAAAAGCTTTATACCTACGCAGTGTCCGCCTACATCTTTCCACTAAGTTTGATGAAGCAGTATTTTTTAATTCCTTTATACCTTAGGAGGGCCAATGCAAATTTCTATAGATAAATGTCAATAATGACAACATTTACAAATAAAAGCTTTGTAGGGGAGTAAGCTTCTGCCGTAATCGAGTTGACGTGACTGCTTGTCACAACTCAACCTCCTCGCCGTAATACTTACATAGCTTTTGTTATGTAAGATTATTTTATTTTTATGCAAGACACTTATCATAACAGAACTGTTTCTGTAAGGGGCGTCTGATGGGACGCTGTCACTATTAGTCGCAACTAAGTAGGTACGAGTTTGTTCAGTAATCGATTGAAAAAAAAGTTAATCATAATGTGCGGGTTCGAAGTACCACAGTGATCCTTAAAACCAATGATATTCTCAAAACGATAAGAAATCAATCCCAATCCTTCAATTAAAATATAAGTAATATTTAAAGCCATATTACCTAAGTATTTAAAGTAATATTTACAAAAAACGCTTTGGTTGATGAAATTAAATTAAACGTAAAGATAGCATATATTAAAAGGTAAAACGGGAGAAAAAGCTTAATTTTAAAATGTGTTTAAAGTTTTTTTCAATTGTTTCTAGAAAAATATCGGAATCGAAAAAAGTATTGTACTCTACTAACTCTACTATCTATAAAAAGTATAAAAAATCAGATTTGATACTATAGCTCATCTATGTGATGGCGTGTAAAAAAGTGTTAAAAATAACATTTTCTTACAATCGAAGACAACAGAGCCCGCCTGTGTCTTGCTACTCTCGTTTAAGTCTCGTATAAGAACTATTTGCCCCCTTAGGCCCTGAGTGCCTAGTGAGAATTTTGCTTACTATCTGTACCTATACATTCGATTACGTAAACGAAAACGAAAATTAGTATGGCATTAAAGCAGCGCCTCCTGGCGACATACGAGAAGAGTTAACATTTTGCCATATAAATCTATGGTGGGCCATACTATTGAATTTTTTGCTGTATTTTTTTAATAAATAAATATTTAAAACTACCACGATAGCTCAATTGGGAGAGCACCTGACCCGGTATGTCAGGAAGGTGCAGGTTCAAATCTTGCTCGTTGAAATTTTTTCAACATATGTGCTTTAGTATTTTGTTCGCAACAAAATTTGCGTTAAACATTATACCTATAAACAAAACAAAAACATATAAATAAATATTTTAATTGTGAAATAAAAATATTGACAGATAGGTATGCATTTTCTGAAACACACGTACACGCACTTGAATTTTTGTTTGACGGTCGCGGGCCGGATTTCGTTCATTACGGGCCGGAGATAGCCCGCGGGCCGTAGTTTGCCCGTCCCTGCCCTTGAAGGTAAGCTTCCGCGATTGAGCAGAGCGCACATGTAGATCCTCTAACGAGACGGAATCTTGGAACAGCTTGGAACAGTACGAGCGCGGCTGTTGCAATATTTTGTGTCCGTGAAAGTTTGTCTATAAATGCGTTGCTCAAACGCGTTTGTATGAAGCTTACCAACTGCAGTCTCATTATTTTGTAACTGAACACAAGCATTTTGACGGCCTCCTTGGTCGAGCGGTTTGTACACCGGTTTTCATGGTGTCGCCATCTCTGAAGTCCCGGGTTCAGTCCCCCAGCCGGGTCAATTTAGAAATTATTGTTTTTCTAAATTGTCTCGGGTCTGGGTGTTTTCTATGTATAATAAGTATATATCTAAGTATTTTAAGTATGTTTATCCGTTGTCTAGTAACCATTTTAACGAGTTTCATAACTTATCTTCTCTTGGGCTAGATAATTGGTGTGAGTGTAGGAAAGTTAAAAAAAAAGTTAAAAAAAAATCTCAATTTCTGCTTGAAATGTTTGCTGTTCATATGTATTATCTTCCCGTCTTTGTCATATGTTTGAACAAAACTTTGAAAACATTTAGTACAACAGTTTACGTATAACAACAAAGAAAAGTGCGCCATCAAACGCAGAATTTCATTGGTACTTACCTCGATATTCTACAAGCTTTGAACACAGCCAGTCGGTAATAAGGAAAGCTCAAACCAATTACAATTTCTATTCATATCGAACTGTTTCTAAGTATACAAATATAACGGCAGTGCCGTTTCTCATTGACGTCATCAACGACTATAATTATCTAATTCAAAGACTGCTGAAAATAGTTACAATAGGTACCTAGAATTATGATAGCGTGTGAAAAAAACCTTTAACTACCTCTTTCGTCTATCGGTTAGACCATCGGGCTTAGATCCAGAAGGCCTGGGTTCTAAATCGCAGTGGGGTATACATAGATGGATAGATAGATAAATTATTTATTAGCCATATTTATTAATACTAAATTAGCTAGCCATTACATATTTGTAATCAGTTTAATTAGTGATACACATTATTTAAGTCCACCTGGCTAGCTACCACAATCTTCTGTATCTTATCTTATCTTAGTGGGGCCTGCTGAGGTTTCCCTCTCCCAGTAACACTTTGACCCATTGGGATCTTTTGTGCAACCCCAGCCTTTCACTCTTCCTCCTTTCTAAAGATAGATGCCATAAGTTTGGCAACATCCTTAAGAGCGAAGAGCCTGAAGTCCTCCGGTTTCGGATAGGCCGACCCCAGGACTCCCATTCTTTTCCTAGCCAGAGAGTCGCAGTCACACAGTAGGTGCTGCATTGAATCCGTTTCCTCTCCGCATGCCCTACACAAACTATTAGTTGAAAGGTGCATTCTGAGAAGCATTTGTTTTGTGGCATAGTGCCCTGTCAAGGCACCGATGGTTAATCGGGCCTGCCTTCTGCTGCCTCCGCATATGAACTTACACCGTCTTAAGCCGTTTTCGCCTAGGAAGGATTTGGAGTATTTCATACCCAACTGCTCTTTCCATTCGATGTCGTGCCTGTTTTCAATGTGATCTTTTAAGGCCTTGTTAATAGTACTTTGTGCAAGTACTAATAAGCTGGGTCTCTGAGCCCTCCCTGGCAAGTGCATCTGCCATCTATCGAGATGGGAATGCACGGGAACGGCCGTGGATTCCCATATGGACCCAGATCAATCGCACCTTGTTATGCCCACCTAGCTTTTGTTCACCTGGCTAGCTACTACAATAAATAATAAATAAACTTTCCTACACTCACACCAATTATCTAGCCCAAGAGAAGCTTCGTTATGAAACTCGTTAAATGGTTACTAGACAACGGATAAACATACTTAAAATACTTAGATATATACTTATTATACATAGAAAACCCCCAGACCCGAGACAATTTAGAAAAGCCATAATTTCTAAATTGACCCGACCGGAGATCGAACCCGGGACCTCAGAGATGGCAACGCCATGAAAACCGGTGTACAAACCACTCGACCAAGGAGGTCGTCAATCAATCTTCTGTAAGTGTGTTGCTATAACAATATTTTCAATAAAGTTGTTGTTTTCCGACAGACAAGTAAGATAGCCAGTTTCCAGTAGTAGGTAAAAACTCCGGGTGAAGTACGTCCACATTTAGGCTTACTTTCCATCTCTTAGCATCAGGCAGTAAGGCCGTACGCTACCGAATTATGTGTAACGATCAAAAAACACCATTTGTCTCATTTGGATCGAACTTACTCCTCCAATTAAGTTACCGAGACATTGAAAGAAAGGAAGAAGGAAAGAAAAATCATTTATTTCAACACAGACACAAGACAATAGGAAATACAAGAAATTAAAAGAAAAAAGGACTTACTTACATTACTTAGAAGGAAAGAATTGACCTGTCAAAATTTCAAGTGCTTGATTAATCTATACTATTAACAAAGAGGTAACGTTTGTGACTTTGTTTGTTCGATTGTATGTCAGGGCTAATCTCTCGAATTACTGGTGCAATTCCAAAAAATCTTTTACAGATAGAATACTGCATCAAGATGTGGGGCTTTACTAAGTCCTCGGTCAGACCTCTTGAGAGAATTTGAAAAGTGAAGTTGCACTGTTTTGTTTCATTTGCCAACACTCATGTGCACTTACAAACACTTAACGGTTAATAATCACCCATTATTTCACAATAATATTCGACATAAAACAAAATTTAAAAAATAAAACAAAACCGCAGACACGACTCTTCACATTCCCGCCAAGATGTCCCACAAAGGCTTTATTTTAATTTAAAAAGCGTTTATTTTTAAATCTTAAATCCATGCGGACGAAGCCACGAGTAAAGTGCTAGTCTTTATAAACTCGTCGTGGTATTTCGTTAATATTTTAGTAATACCTTGAATTTTCGAGTAAAACATTCGACTATTATTCAAAACTAATAAACTAATAATAGTCGAAGTTTGAAAAGCGTCACCTTAATAATATTAATATATTAAGGTGACGCTTTTCAAAGTTTCAACCGCTACAACGCACCAAATCGATTGTATAAAGCCTTTGTGAGTACGCTGCGATAAATAACATGTTGACGCAGAAGTTTACCCGTTCGGGATGCAATCTCTTGCTATACCGAGTCCCCGGATTACCCGAAACAAATAAATATTATACAAAGTTGGAACCGGTTATGGTTACTCGTATATGGCAGTCGTTACCACCAACCCGCATTTAGGTTAGCATGGTAAGTTATGGGCAAACCACCCCATGTCCTAATTTCCAAGTGGACTATAAACAGCCTGGATACAGCAGTGGTCCTAATGACGATGTAGGTATGTCGTTGTACTATAAGACAGTACCAAAACAAAAATTAAACACACTCTTTTGTTTCACAACATTTTAAAGTCGCTACCTTTATAATGACTTGTGGCTTTACCAAAACTGACCATTACGTAAGGTTTGGGGTAGGATAGCTCATAGCAGTTTCGGGTTCCATTTCATTCATGAATGTAAGTCTTTACGTCAGCAGCCGGGGGGCGGGGGGGGGGGCGGCCCTCTGCGCCAGCACAGGCTCTGGGAGGGGGGGGTGACGTCAAACGCTCCGTGCAACAAGTGCTCCGATAGAATGTAATAAGTTGGTACCTAAGTATTGGGCACAAAGCTATTTTTAACCCAAAAAGGCTGAAGATGTGTGCCGTGATTATAATAACTCTCACAGTCGCAAGGTTGCCCTTACGCCTTGAGTCTATAAGTAGGTTACTTTGGACAATATTGCTGGAGGAAAACAAAATGATTGACCGTTTCTAGTAGACTCAGCTGTATCTTTTGGGACGATGTATATTCGAGACAAAGAGATATACTCGTAACTGGATTTGGAAATTAAGGCCTTCCATATTTCTCTTGACGTCCATCGTCGGTCCGATGTCCAATTTTGTTATATTGTTGTGTTATATTTATCACAATATGTATTATCCCTCATAAAATTTGTGGGTGGAGTAATCTATAGATAAGTGCTTGTCGCTTCTATTAATAATGGTTCGAGTGCTAGGGGATAACATAAAATGCCGATGTTATTGTGTTTTAGGCTGACTGACGACATTTAGACTATTTTTAGGTTCCATTGTGTTAGTTTATTAAGACATAACCTTAGTATTATCTTTAATAGAAGTATAGTGGACACTATGTTACCTTTTTCTCGTTATATTTTCAATATTTATGTCTATTTATTTTTCAATTTTTTCCGAATCCGAAGTTCCGTTTATATCCGAAGGTCCTGTGTTCAACTCCCAAGTCGGTTAAATTATGTTTGATTTTCGATGCATGCGAAGCCCATATTTGTGATCGCATTTGCCATGTGGGGAGATTAAGTCGATACCTTTCAATTGTAGCCATGAAGGAGGCGTTTAACCAGCTGTGGGACAGTGTATAGGCTATTACTTTGTAGTGTTATGTTTTGTAATTTTAATGCTGGCTCCACATGATCACCCAGCTCTCTAACGCCAAGCGTTAACGAACCTACGCGAACTCGATCGATCCACAAACCGACACTCCAGACTTCGCCGAACTCGGACGAACTTGCGCGAACCAATTCTCTACACAATCGACGGTTGGATGAGCAGTTGGATGGAGAGTCGGACTATAATGAGGAGGCGGCATTACTTTTCCAGCTTTATGTTCAAGGCTTTAGTTTCATTTATGAAGGTTAACTAAATAAAAAAAATTAAGGTCTTTTTAAGGTTTGGGATGGAAGACGTGTATATAATCTAAGGATAGTAGCATGATAAATGGATTTCTTGTGTTTATTCAGATATTCTTTTTCATTTTTTTGTATTGAATCCACTGCAGATCTAAACATACATATTAATGGAGGGAGCATGATAGGAATGTAGGTAAGTACAAGTCACCGAATATCAAACATTGAATCAAATCGCATTCACCATCATCACACTGAGCTGTGTTTGCGTAAAACGAAACACTATAAACGAAACAATAGAAAAAGGCTTAATGGTACATACAGTCTGCACCAAATTGATCCAAGCATTTTAATGGTTAAATGGATCTCCATGTTAAGGTGAAGTAAGTCTTAATACTTTACGCTTGAGTCTATTATTGCATGAAACGATAATATTGAAAAGGTTTGTCAAAAACTAACTCTAAGCCTAGTGTGGTAAGGTTTATTTTCTTAAATGAAAAAAGGTTCCTACTACTGTGCACCACTTATGTTGATTTGATCAATTTCATGCTGACTTTATATTAGACAGTTTCCCTTTATCTCTTATGATTTCTGATTTCCCGATTCCCGGGATTCTATGAAAAAGAAACGCACTTTACTCATATAATTCGTCTGAGTCAGTATGATGGGTAAAAAAGCATACAAGGAGTGCTAGTATGCAAGGCCGTAGCCAAAAAATAATCTAGGGGTGGGGGGGGGGGGGGGGTTGTGTATAACAACAAAGTGAGACGGGCGCACTGTGTATAAGTGCAGTCTCAATACTTCTTAAAAATCTGAGGAATTGTTCGGTTTGATCCCTGCCGCTGATTTCCTTCACCGCACTACACGCAATCGACTGTCTTTCCATCCACACCATCTTGATGGATGGCGATCTACTACTGTGCGATTCTCACGTAATTTTTTACCACGAACTACAGTGCTGTCGCGGCGGTATTTCCGGACCAATACGACTTAGGGATCTTCAAGAAACGAGCCTATAGGAATAGGAAGGATCCTTAAAGGCCGGCAACGCATCTGTGATTCCTCTGGTTTTGCGGGTGTCCATGGGCGGCGGTGATTGCTTCCTATCAGGTGACCCGCCTGCTCGTTTGCCTCCTTATAATATTAAAAAAAAAACTAATTTTTATTTCGGAGGGGGGGGGGGGATCAATCCCCCTAGATCCCCCCCCCCCTGGCTACGGCCTTGCTAGTATGGCAAAGTTGCAACTCACTTCGTTTAATACGCTACTACAATGCCATACCAATTCTTATATTCCTTAACGTATTTGAATGGTGAATAAAACTCGCACTCTGGCTGGCTGGCTGGTTGGCTAGCTGGCTGGCTAGCTAGCTCAGGCTAAGACATAATTGGACTAGGACTATAAGGGCCGAAGAAAGGGCCGATGGCTTCCACATGATCAGTGCTATAATATAATATATAATAATAATAAATCATTTATTTCAGGCAACACAATGTATAAGATGGTAAAAACACAAAGGGGCCCATATAATAAATACCTTACAGACTAACATACATACAATATAAAACAATTTTTGTTAGTAAATATATATCTTATAACTATGTTAGTATATTAAACACTAGCTTGTGCTGTTCCGGTGGTCCGGAGGACCGGTAATCTTCCGCGGAAACGCCGGTACACCACTCCCTTCGGCCAGAAGTCTTCCCTCATAAAGGTGTCGACCAGCTTGGTTGTTGGGACTCGCGCCACAAATGCCTTAAAGCTGAGATTGTGTCATAGGGAAATGTGCTATAGGGAAACTGGTTCATAATCGAAAAACCTATCCAAATGAGGGTTGGTTGAGTTTGAAAGAGTGTGGACTAACAGCTTAACGTGCTCTCTAAAGCACGGAGGAGCTCCACATAGTTTAATTAGGTCACCCATTCGGTGACCCGGCATGGCAACTGGAAGTGTTAGTGAGATAGGGAAACCTCTGCAAGCCCCACTAATAAGACGTTGCATTTCAAAATTACTTAACTTAAGATATATCTTGATAACATACCTATACCATAAAAACTCTAGATCGCAATTAACTTAAAATAGCAGAAGAAGATGCTACACAACATAGGTACTTAGGTTAATTAGAAGTTAATTGAAATTTAAAAAAGTTAAATTTACTTTTTTTTACTCATACACAGAGAACTTTTGTTAATGTAGTAACAACAATTTAAAACAACAAATAAAGATAGAAGTTTTCTAGAATAGTCTTGAACTTTAGATCGCACCCGATCGCGCTAGACACTGCGCCATTAAGCTCCTTACCGGAAACCCCACCAACGACCAATATAAAGTTGTCATAATATGACTCACAATGTGTCTTCCTTTAGAAAGCAATAAACTGTGGGTGTGTACAGACGATTCACCAACTTGGCGCATTGTTATGACTCAGAACAATAGGAACTGGGGTTGCTAGTTTTGAACCAGTGACAGTTAAAGTGCTCCCGCCATGAGTTTGAAGTGCCCGGTGTTATTGCAAAACCTTAAGGGTGCGCCGACAAAAAAATGCCAAAAATGCAGTTACGGTTAAGTAAATTTAATTGAAAATACTATCGTATTAAATTAACAAAATATATATTTAGTATCATAGGGAACGTGTTTACAATTTGTCAGAACCATAAATTCATAACACGCTATAGTTTTTTTTACAATATCATTTAAAGTTGGTCATAAATCATGAAAACGAGTGGCGGCGTTTAGTAGATTTCTTATAGTTTATCTAAATTATTGTACCTCTGATTTTGTCTAAACAATCATCAATGAATAAACTACAAATTGCTAGACTACATTTTCGATTCATCAAGTGGTTATTTAAATAATTATTTTTTATTAAGCACCTTAAATTCCCCATACAAAATTAGTATGGCCGCGCGGCATCAAATAAATATGGACGACATTTCAAATAAAACATATGACACTTGTCACTTATGGACGGCGCACCCTTAATGTACTTAAGGATGGTAGCCATATTTTTTTATTATTTTTGAATTTTGCATTTACAGCGCGACCGATTCCAACTCGAGTTTTGTGAGGCTGGTTGATTTTTTCTAGTTAAATTTTATCTTGGTGGTAGCCAAAATAAAGACGTACTATTATATTGACACGCAGGAATATTAGGCTTTTATGTCTCCTCAACTCGGTGGCCGAGTGGCAGAGCGCTCGGCCCGATACCCCGGTCCTGGGTTCAATTCCCAGGTCGGGGAAAATGTATTTCGGATTTGTCGATGCCTAGCCCGGGTTTGTGATCACCAACCCGCATTTGGCAAGCGTAGTGATTAAGCCATTACCCATCAATTGTAGCGATGACTTGATTTCAATGATGGAGGCCTTTGCCCAGCAGTGGGACAATTATAGGCTGTTTACTATCTTTACTGTCTCCTCTTCAATGTCCGTGTATGTTTATAATCCCTCCTATCCATCCTATCTGCAAGAACTTTTTTCCTTTTCTCAACCTCCTGGTGCTCTCTACAGGTCCCACCTCCTACACCAACTGAAAACTCCACCCCATAAAACCGATTTTTTTCTCCTACTCTTTCTCCGTGCATGCTGTCAGGTTGTGGAACGCGCTGCCGCCTAACATTAAAGACTCTCTTAACATCAGCATTTTTTAAAAGCGTTTGAAGGAACACTACCTGTCCAGTTGATTCTGTCGTCCTATGTACCTTTATTGATTTCTTTCACCTTTATTTTTGTTTTGTATATTAAATTTCTTTTGTTTTGTGCAATTATTAGTATGTATGTGTATTATAAATATTTAAGTAAGTTTATTTTAGTTATTGCAGGAGGTACACATTAATTCTACCTCTATTGGAAGAAGCTGGAAGATATTTCAGTACTGAAATAAGCAGCGCCCTTGTACTACATTCACCCGTAGAGCTTATTTTGTTACCTTCTTATGTATGTACATAAACTTGTAAATAAAAAAAATCAAAAAAAGATTTTTGTTTGGAGAGAGTTTATTGATTGTCTTATGTGGTGTGTGTGTGTGGTGTGTGTGGTATGGGCGGCGAGAAACGAAAAGTGTTCAAATATCTATAAAATACAGTGAAAGAGTTAAATGCCTACCCGACCCAGCCAGTAATCGAAACTGGGTCTTCCGCAATCCGGGCGGCTGCACTGACCATTATGCTACCGGGAAGGCTGACGTAAGCACTGAATTGGATAGCTGTGCTTATACGCTGGCCCAAGTAGCTGCTAGCTCTGGGGTCCCGGGTAGTTTCTACTAATTTTTTAGAAATATCTTTAAAGAGTTTGTGAGCACCCGGGCCCCATGGACCTAAAGTCTCTACCCCAAACGGCTTAAATATGAGATCCCCAGTCAGATTCTCATACTTTCGCCGTTTGAGGTTCTCTGCATGATTTGCAGCCGCGCCAGCGCTACCAGAAGTGCTTGGAATGTGGGACGGTGCAAGCGTATCGACACAAGTAGCATCCCATACCAGAGCCCGTCCCACCTTCCAAGGAACTAGGGTCATGCCGTTCGGTCATTTGTATTGACACTTTTCAAGAACTTAAAATATAATTGTTAACTAAACAACTTTTATAAACTCTAATTTTTATTTTTATTTAAATAAAGATAAATTTATTTTATTTAATATATAAAGATTCAAATTATTTTATATATTGTTAGGAAGATAAATTTATTATATTTCATGTAGTAGTATATGAGGTATTATATAAAGATTCGTTCTCCAGGTACAAATGCTTCTATTCGTCCATCTATTTCACACACAGACATACCTATTCCCCTAGAGAAATTTAAACTTGCAATCGCTGGTTTGCAATCATGAGTCAGGACAGCTAGTCGATATATCGACTCAGCTATGAAGTTTGCAGTGCGTTTATTTATTTATTCATTTATAATCATCAAACAACGTATAAACCTATCTAGACATGCACTGCAAAGGATATATCTATTTCATTTGAGCAGCTTTAAATGACTACCACTTACTTACATAAAAAAACCGATTGTATAAAAAAGCATTATTTTAGAACAGATAATAAAAAAATAAGATTACAAGAAAGTACAATGGACCCTAAAATCAAATGAAACGAGTATCAACACAAAATGAGACACTGTTGGCATGGGCGAAGAACTTTTCAGTACCACTTTATATTGTTCTGAGAGTTCCATTTATAAAAGGGTTTAATTGTGTTATCATTTGTTTGTCAATTTCAACACAAAGTATACCCTCAAAACCTCTCATAACCATAGATATACTACGAGTATCAGAACAGTAACTAAAGCATTCGTGTTTTTAGTACAATACAAATAAGTAAGCAACGATTATTATTATAACGAAATTAGTTCAGTGCTATGTTAATCTAATTATTGTAAGAAAATGTATCAAAATGCTTATGATATATCTCCTAGTTCCTATAAAGTCCGCTCTGTCTTGTATAGTCGACAATGAAATTGCTTTACCACCTTAGAAGTGAATTTTGTTTGCATATAATAAAACGTATACGTTGTCATTATTAACAATGAGCCTTATCGAAATTTTATTGTAATGGAAGTTTTTCTCAAAAGTGATAAAACAATTTCATGGTTGACTATACAGACCTGCGGAGCTTTCACGATCTGTGCGCCATCTATGGAAGCTTTTGGAACTAGTAGGCAACCCTTTGTAGCACAGAGGTCGCGTCAGTGCTTTTAAAGCAGACTAAACGGTTCATAGGGTTTAAGGTGTTGTGTTGCTGTGATGGTAGATGACTCTAGAATCCAAATATATTTTCTTAAAAGCGTCCAAGGGCATAAACGACGTTTGTAGAATTTCTGATATTGTATTCCTTTTGTATGTAGTTAGCTCTAAGAGGGTTGGAAACGTCGTCGATATGATATTATATGTGAAATAAACACGATCCAATTCATATAAAATTCGTTTTAATGCGTAGAGTTCGCTTAAACTTTAGAAAACAATAAAGGATGACTTGCGTCAGGTAGAACTCGAACTTTTTGCAAACCGGGCGACAGTTCCTCCAACAGCGCTACCAAAACATTGATTTCGCACTTTAATGGCGGTCGTGGTTTTATTCATACTTGGAGCAAGTCGTTTTTACCAGTGCTATTTTTATTTTCGGTATGAATAAAGCACTGTGAATGCAAAATAACAATTAAAAAAACTGTGATTTGTTTTTGCCATATTTTTCTATACAAATTCATCGTCATCATCATCATCATCATCTCAGGAAAAAGACGTCCACTGCTTAACAAAGGTCTCCCTCAAGGATCTCCACAACGACCGGATTTGTGCTGCTCGCATCCAGCGGCTTCCCGCGACCTTTACCAGATCGTCGACCACCTTGTTGGAAGCCTACCCACACTGCGCTCTCCGGTACGCAATCTCTCGATTCCATACATATACAAATGTAGTCCATTAGAAAAAGGTCCTTCTGTACCTTTTTGGACTGGGTTTACAAATGTTACATTAGTTCGTAAGTATTTTATAACCGCCTCTGTCGTCTAATTATTATTGGTCTGGTCTAGTGGTATCAGAAGTCAGGATCAGAGGTTTCGTGTTTAATACCAGCAGCGGACCATACATATTGTGCGGATTGGTGGTTGTTAGCGATTGCTAGTGCATCCGGGACCAATAAGGCTTTACGTGACTGTTTGGTCACCCATCCGATGAACAGTCTTTGCTTTTAAAAATTGCTTAACCTTAGCAATCGCCGACCAGGCGCGTCAACCACTGCGCCATAGAGATCTTTGAGAAACATGCGAAATTTTAAGTTGGTATAATTCATTATTAACCAGTAAATTAATACTGAGGTATTAATTGTCTGGCTAACGAGTAAAGTGAGGCCTACAAATTTAATATTTATTATTATCCTTAATGATATAAGTATAGGTGATGATGCAAAAAGGTTTTTTAAAAATCTCTGATATTTAGGCCTAAGGATAAAGTATCTAATAATCACGGATGAAAACTTTTTTTAATATTTATTTTATTAGCCTATTTTGTGTCCCACTGCTGGGCAAAGGCCTCTCCTCTGCGGCTCCACTCTTCTTTATCATCGGCTACCTCATACCACTCCGGCAATAAAGTGGCCAAGTCATCCCCCATCTCCGCTTTGGCCTGCCTCGTCTCCGGTGTCCATCCCATGGAACCCAGTCAGTGGCGATCTTCAACCACCTCTCTCTCTCTGGACATTTTATATAGTCCACACTAACACCTTGTAATGTTAGTAAATACTTTCAAAAGCAGTTAGTTGACCCACGTATTGTAAAATATTAATATATTGCACAAACTTAAAACTTTTAAATAAGTAATATATAAGTGCAGTTTTAATTACTTTTGCAGATTATCCATGGAAAATAATAGTAGTTTATGCAACTGTCATATAATGAAGGGTATTAAAACACGAGTGTGAGTTTATGAAACGAGCGCAGCGAGTTTCGTAATAGTAACGGGTGTTTTAATACCCGTGTATGCAGTTGCATACACTACTTTATCTTCACTAATGCAATTAGTCAAACAACAAGAGTAAAAGCTGACAATACTTTATTTATAATAATCGTTCAAATTTTGGATGGTACAATTTTGAAAGTTAATGTTAATTATTGATCCAACAGCTGTAGCGGTCGCGGGGCAAGCAGTAGAGCTCGTAGACGGAGTTGGAATATTTATAATTACTTCATTCGTCTTGTTTTCTATACTGTTCAAGATCGTATTTGAGACTTGAATTTTATTCATTAAAGACTCATCAATGTAGCTTTCAGCCACAGTAGAAGACTTCCACCCCCCGTGTCGTTTCAGTGCGGTCAAATCACCACCGCTATCTATGAGAAGGGTCGCCGAGGTGCGCCGGAAGCAATGCCCCGTGTACAACGCTGGGTTAGACAGATTCAAAAAACTTGCGATAATTTTTCCCAGAGCTCCAAATTTATTAATACCAGTTCTTTGATCGACGCACTTCCCCGATCTATAGCTCAAGAAAAAGGCAGGGTTTCGACAGGGGGTGTGTGTTGAAGTTCCATGTATTTTTTACATACGGCATAGCAGTTGCCCGTCACAACGAAAGAACGATCTATTTTCGTTTTTGTTTCCGAAACTTTCACCATGATTGTACTGTCGTCTATGTTAGAGACTTCATTGAACTGGATGTTGTATAGCTCTTGCCTTCGGAATGCCCCCATTATGCCGAAGATTAGTGCAACCTGTAACAATAAACGATATAATAAGCTTGAGGTACATAGCCAAGGCAAAAACTATGATTTATGAAGTAGTAAAGTGTAGGTACCTACTACCTAATTTATACACAAAGCGCTTAAACGGAGTGTCTAGATAATATGCGTGTGTAGTACGTAAGTACTAGGTAGATTAAATAACAGAACTAAAATACACTTACCTTTTCAAAAAGATACAAAATATCTGGTGAATCTTTCAGGAACATCTTTATTTGACCTGATGTAAACGTCAAGGACTTTTTTTCCTTGTGTCCTTCTGAACTGCGTTTCAGGAACGCTATGACTTTTGAATACTTCGTTATATCAATATTGTTGTAGATACTCAGTGTGGACTTGAGCATAGAATATTTAGCCCACATAGAAGATGGCTTGAATTTGTCGGAGAGGTCTTTGAGATACACAAGAATGACATTTTCAGAAAATGATGTAGTTTTCTTTTCGATCTTCCATGCCAAAAAGTTATTATATTCTTTTTCATATAATTTTCTAGATTTTTCTGGCAAAAGATTGTGAGTTACTTTTGTTGCCAATTCTAGAATATCCGGAGGCGTACAAATATCATCGTCGCTGTCCATTTTTAACTTTTAATTTGTATTTTAAAAACAAAACACATTGCGAAACATTAAATTCACGCGTACGTGTATTGTCACAGTGAACTTGCCGCCATTAAAATCTAACCAATGAGAGCGCAGCTGCGCGCGCAGGGCCAATCAGGAGCGAGCGCGCGCTGTTCTTTTTTTATTTAATTGGCACAAGATCTTACCAAAGAGTTTTGTGTATGTAAGTTTAGTAGTTTCGACGAAGTTTTCACGTATAACCCAACTGTTTTCAAAAGCCAGCCTAATATCAAAATTTTATACAACTTGTATGAGGATTTTGACATTTTGAAATAATTTTACTTTATCTTACTCTCTAAACGGAAGACATGATAAAAAGAGCGCGTCCAAAACAAAACAATCGAATCTAAATCAAACATTACTAAGCTATGTTAAATAAAAATTTTATTATACACGGTATTATGTATGATAACTTACCTACCAAATTCACAATGCCTTGAAAAGGTTAACTAACAAAACACCTATTAACACCAACATCTTGTATGTCATTGTACCTCTTGTTGCAAATTTTAGTTCAATAAATGAATATGAATATGTATTCTGTAAAAATTAACTATTCATCAACAGTTTATTGTGCCATTTAATACGTATACGATAGCCATTTCATAAGTAATTTCTCTTCGATGTACCTATTAAGACTTATAGATAAGCAATACGACTTATAATGATTAAATGAGGCATGAATTTAATTCTCTAAAGGGAAAAACTTAGTTATCAAACTATTATCTTGTAATTTTTTTCAGGTTCGAAACCTTTGCAGGTTTCCTTGTCAGAATGAAACGTTTGTCGTACTAAAATAATATGAAAAATTATACAATATTTCATTGCTGCTTTCGTTTTTGTTTACATTCTCTTTAGTTATTAACTTTTAAATTAGTTTCAATACTGCTTGTTGCACGAAATCCGACAAACGTTTCTGTAGAATCACTTTGTTCAAGAACAAATATCAATTTGCGACAAGTGTTGCATTGAATGGGCATGCAGGTAAACTCGTAGAGGCCTAATCCCACACAAAGTTGCAGATGTTCAGTCCGAGAAAAGGAAACAAACCTGTATGATGATAAGTCTTTGTATCTTACCTCATTTATTTGCATTTTTGTATAGTAAACATGTAACTATAATCAAGGTTCTAGCTCTATGTGACGTTCTGTTGATAAAGCCTTAACGCTTTATTTAAATAGATGAACGAACATAATCAATAAAGTCATAGAATCCTCAAAGTACCCTATAAACAATTTATCTATTCCATGGTCCTTTATTCGTCACTGCGCAAGCGCACCTACGAACGCCTATCAGTCATGCCGGTATTAAAGATATCAACGCGCTCCAATGTTGTTGGTATCGTACATTTATATTCATAGCGTGGTGCCGTTTTTGTGTCTATTAAACAACAATAGCGAACCTTATTTAATTTAGTTCTTCAATATTGCAACCGGTTTGGTTATGATTTCGTTCAACGCACATGTGAGTTAGCTACAAAGTATTTAAAATCTACCTGTACACCCGGGAGCCTTTCTTGGAATGGTGAGTGACTCGTATCGAACAATAAATAGTAGAATCCTTCGGCGGCCATTATCTTGGCATCATCATCACGCAGCCACAGTGGGAGCTTTCAAAGTTGCGGGGGAGGGTCGGCAAAGCGCGGGGAGGGGCGCGGGGCAGCGTGAAAGCCTCCGCCCGCTAGTGCCGCGCTGACTGCGACGCAGCCCGCATGCCGCTCTCGCCTCGCGCCACGACTGTGCACAGTTGCAACTAAACATAACTGAAAAGTGTTTTCAAATTGTGATATATTTACAGTGCTTTTAGAACAAGGTTGTGCAATACAGTGTACTATTTGGATTTAGACGTTTAGTTATAGAACCGTGTAGATAGTGAGTGTCACGTGTGTTTACGAATGAATGTGACGGCGTAGGCGCAGTGGTCGCACTCTTCGTGAGATATTCGTGCGCGCGCAGGTCGTCGCGGCCATGCTGCATACCTGAGGCGAGCGAGCGCGCGAGATTGCGCGAACGGGACACAGCGAGTGTTCCCGGTAACTTTCGCTGACGAGGAACCAACCCTGCGATGTTTCTGTCGGTGTCATGACGAGGATGGAGCGATGGCACGTGGCGCTGGTCGCGCTGGCGGCGCTCGCCGGCGCCCGACCCTCCGCCACCGCCGAGCAGATGCAGTCCCGCGCCGTCGACACCGGCGTGGACCTCCGCGTGCCTGAGGACCAACCAGTAGGCACTATAGTTGGACGGATCCCCACCAAGCCCGGCTTCACTTATCGATTCAATGAACCGCCTAAAGAGTTCGTTTTAGATCCGCTGTCCGGCGAGATTAAGACTAATGTGGTTCTTGACAGAGAAGCAGTAGACCGCTATGCTTTTGTTGTGTTATCGAGTCAACCCACCTATCCTATTGAGGTGAGATTGCGAGTGACAGATGTAAATGATAACTATCCCGAATTCCCAGAACTTAGTATTGCTGTGGCTTTTTCTGAAAGCGCAGCGGCCGGGACAAAACTGTTGCTGGATGCAGCAACTGATAAGGATTTGGGAGAAAACGGTATCACAAATGATTATAGAATAATTGACGGAGATAACGAAGGAAAATTCCGTTTAAATGTTACCGTGAATCCTAGTGGACAAACGTCATATTTACATTTGGAAACTACGGGAAAGTTAGACCGAGAGACAACAGATTTTTATATTTTGAATATATCGGCACGTGACGGGGGTAATCCACCGAAATATGGGTATTTACAAGTGAATGTTTCTATTTTAGATGTAAATGACAATCCTCCCATTTTTGACCAGAGTGATTTTTCAGTGTCATTGAATGAAAGTGTACCTCCGGGGACAACAGTTTTAAAGGTGACAGCCACTGATAGTGATTTAGGTGATAATAGTAAAATCACTTATGAAGTGACTGATACAGAAAAACAATTTGCAGTGGATCCGGAATCTGGGGTAATAACAACCCTGAAAAAATTGAACTGTCCTAAATATTGTACTAACACAACATGCAACATGACCTGCGTTCTAACGGTGATTGCAAAGGATCATGGTGTGCCACGGCAAGATGCGCGAACTTACGTTACAGTAAATCTTATTGATGCAAATGATCATGACCCTGTCATTACTTTTACCTATGTTCCACCAACAGCTAACTTTGCTACAGTGGATGAGAATGCAAAGAATGGTTCGCTAGTAGCTGCTATTACAGTAACTGACCTAGACGCGGGCCTAAATGGTATTACAAGTATCAGTATTGTGGCAGGAAATGAGCTTAATCATTTTCGCTTAGAGAACTCTTCTAGTGTCTATATAGTGCATGTAAATGGAATTTTAGATAGAGAAGAAATTAGTAAATACAATTTGACAGTTGTCGCTAAAGATCAGGGCACTCCATCGAGAACTTCTACTTCATATTTAGTTATACATGTTAATGATGTTAATGACCATGAACCTGTTTTTGAAAAGTCTGAATATTCTGCGATTTTAAGTGAACTTGCACCATCGGGTACTTATATCGCTAGTATAACTGCCACTGATGAGGACAGTGGCGTAAATGCTGAAATTTACTATGACTTTTACGATGGAAATCAACAACAGTGGTTTACTATAGACCATTTAACTGGATTGGTAACCACAAGGGCTATGCTAGACCGTGAAATCCAAGGAACAGTAGAGCTAAATGTATCAGCTAGAGATGGAGGTCCAAATCCAAAGTGGGCTTACACAAGATTAAAAGTGACAATTTTAGATGAAAATGATAAGGCGCCAACATTTCCTCAGTCACAGATTAACGCTACTCTTTATGAAAACATTAAGCCAACCAAGGAAATATTAATTTTAACAGCATCAGATAATGATCAAGGAACAAATGGATCTGTCTCCTATTATTTACCACCGAGTATTGAAAGAAGATATCCCAATACTTTTATTTTAGATCCTATTACTGGCCAACTAAGTGCAGTCGTTGAGTTCGATAGGGAGAAAATCCCAATGTATGAGCTACAAGTTCTTGCTAAAGACCAAGGCTTCCCTCCTCAATCATCTACTGCTACTATATATTTAAAAGTTTTGGATGTAAACGATAACTATCCTATATTTTATCCACAACGGTATATGGAAACTATAAACGATGATGTACCTCTTGGTACTAGTATACTGCAGTTAAAAGCACAAGATTTAGATGAAGGCGATAATGCCAAAATTTTGTATAAATTTGAGAGTGGCGGTGATGGATATTTTGACGTGGAACCTATGACTGGGTATGTAATAATGCAAAAAGACTTTCGAAAAGCTCCTCGCAGTTCATATACTTTAAGAATTTCATGCAAAGATAAAGGAAATAAAAGAGCACATGAGGATGCAGTTGTAGAAATTGTTAAAACGTCTCATCGTAAAAACTTAGAATTTGATGGATATAATGGGTATCGCTTTAAAATTATAGAAGATGAAGGCACTTCTAAGCCTGAAGTAGGCCGTTTTGTAGGAAAAATAAGTGCTAAAATATCAAGTGACACGCTATCTTATTACATCATCGAGGGTGACTCAAAACATGTCTTTAAAATAGATGAAAGAAGTGGCATCATCACTACCGACTCAAATGTTGACCGAGAAGATAAAATGACCTATAATTTGAAAGTAATGGCAAAAAGTGGTGTTTCTTTTGGTTTTACAACCGTTAACATATCAGTTTTAGATGTCAATGATAATTATCCATCTTTTATAGAAGATAAAGATGAAATTTATATCCCAGAAAATATGGCAGTTGGGCAAGAAGTTTATTTTGCTAGAGCTATTGATCGTGATTCTGGATCGAATAGGACAATATTTTATAGCTTGAGTATCACTGATAATAGCTTTAGAATTTCCGAGACCACTGGCGTGATATATTTAAATAAGCCAATTTCTGGTGAACCTGGTTACGTTATGAACATAGAAGTCACCGCAGCAGATAATGGTAACCCTCCTCTTGCAACAAAACATTCGGTATCTGCTATTATCTATGACGTTAATGACCATACTCCTGTTTTTGATCATACGTCATATGAGACATCTTTATTAGAATCAACTCTTGTCAATACTAGATTCTTTGCAATATCAGCTTCGGATGCAGATCTAGGTTTTAATGGAAGAATTTCTTATTCTATCGTAGAAGGAAACACTGACGGCAAATTTGGTATATTTCCTGACGGATTTTTATATGTAAAAAGTACACTAGACAGAGAAGAAAGAGACTATTATTCTCTAACACTAGTTGCATCTGATCATGGAACCCCTCCCAGATCATCGCAAGTTCCCGTAGTGATACATGTTCTAGATGAAAATGACAATAGCCCTCAATTCACGAATACAACATTTATTTTTAAAATAAAAGAGAATGAACCCTCTGATAGCTTTGTGGGTAAATTAACGGCAACTGATAGAGATATAGGACGTAATGCAGAACTTACCTTTAGTTTGCCAATAGCACAAAATGATTTTAGAATTGACTCCAGGAACGGATTTATAAAAACACTGAAATCTTTTGACCGAGAGAGCTTAGCTCATAGTACAGGCCAAAACTACATAACATTAACAGTAACAGTCAGTGACAATGGGAAGCCTAAACTATCAGACTCCGTCAGAGTAACAATTTACATTACAGATGTTAATGATAATGCTCCAATATTTATGAGAACACCATACAAAGTGGAAGTATCAGAAGGAGCTGCAGTGGGTGCCTCTATCATGCGTGTTTTTTCTACGGACGCCGATGAAGGCTTAAATGGTGACATTTATTACAAATTAATTGGAGGTGATGACATGGGTCAATTTTCTTTAGATGACGCCACAGGGCAACTTTTTATTAGTAAGCCTTTAGATCGAGAGACTATTGATAGATATCAACTTACAGTACTAGCTCATGATTCTGGACAATCGGTGCGCCTTTCAGCAACAACAGTCATTACAGTTGACATATTGGATGAAAACGATAATGCACCAGTTTTTACTCAGACGAACATGAAAGTATCTGTCTTAGAAACTGAACCAGTGAACAAGAAAATAATTCAATTTCATGCGACGGATGCTGATTTGGGTATAAACAGCGAACTGCAATTTTCCATAACATCTGGGAATAGAAAAGATGCATTTTTCATTGATAGCTATTCAGGTGAACTTTTCTTACACAAACAGTTGGATTATGAAGATTTGACTTCTTATGTTTTGGTTGTTACTGCAACAGACAATGGTGATCCAAGTCTGTCTTCAAGTATATCTTTTACTGTAAACGTGATTGACGCAAATGATAATGCACCAGTTTTTACAAACACTGCCATAGTACGTCAAATTCGGGAAGGTATCCCTAAACATACACCGATAGTAACTGTAACCGCAGAAGACCCGGATTCTGGTTTAAATGGAAAAGTATATTATTCAATTACTAGACAAGATCCAAATGATAACAGGCGGCACTTTGCTATTAATAATGTGACAGGAGTGATACATACTTTACTACCTATTGATAGAGAAAGCATAGACACGTTTAGAATTACTGTCGTTGCTTACGACCGAGCTGAGCCACCATCAGCAAGGTTATCAGCAGAAAAGTTGGTCACTGTGATCGTCGAGGATATCAATGATAACGCCCCTGTTTTTGTTTCCATGAACGCTGCTGTTATCAATTTGGAGAGGATGGGACGAAGTGTTGGAAGAGGTATATTCATTATGAATGTTTTGGCAAGGGATCTGGATTCTGGTACTAATGGATTGGTCACATACAAACTTATACACGGTGGGAGCGATCTGTTTGATTTACATAGAAGTAACGGTGCTCTCACGTTACGGTATCCCCCGTCAGTGCCTGAGGCTAGGTGGAATCTGGTTATAAAGGCTACGGATGAAGCGGTGTTAAGTGAACAACGGAGTACAGAGACGTACCTTAGTGTTATCATGGGCGGAACTGAGTTAGAGGGTGTCACTTGGACGAACGTCAAGTCAGTTTCCGTTGCCGAGAATGAGCCGGCAGGGACTGCTGTGTTAAATCTAACTAATAATTACAAATCTGGATTAGAATATTACATAGTGAATGTGACTGGTGAAGGTAGACAAGTGGACCGGCTTTTCGACATCGATTCGTCGCTGGGGATTTTATCTACGGCTATCTCGTTGGATCGTGAAACTGGTGTTGACAGATATGAAGTCGAGATTTGCGCAGTATCTTCAGGGACTCCGCTGAAAACAACCAAAACAAAGGTGAGACGACTTCTCAGTCTTTCTTAGATTTTGTACTACATAATAAAAATATAAGCATAAAATCATAAGTAAGTTCTGATTTTATGCGAAACATCTAATATGTCTAATCGATTACTAGTAAGAAATGAAAATTACTCGTGATAATGTAGCGGTAAGATTTGATAATAGACGTATTTTAACTGCTACACTTTTTGTAATAACTAAGTTTTTGAACATAATACACGTTTATTCACTTATCACAAACGCAAAAGCATTTTACTCACAATAATATAATTTGACTAACAATTTTATTCATGCGTTATAATGATTACAAACCAAGATTGAGAGATCAAATCAAATGACTGAAGCCATGTACAGCCCACACTAACAATTCCGCGCGGCCAATCCAATTAACTTCTCGCAATCGCCCGTAGAAGACAAAACATCAGCAACGCACTGTTGTTAAAATAAAAATAAATTCAAACGAATACTCGTTAGCGTATGTCGGGCGGCGCGGCCTAATCGGAGGCTCTAAATTACGATAAGTCTGTCGCGAACGATATCTCAACACTCGCTCTGTAACCATACAAAGATTATACCTATACGAGAAACATAACTTTTGTTTGTTATACATTCAACAAACTTAATTAGTCTCACGTTTCGACTTGCCGAAACATAAAACTTCCCAGAAATAAGTTTTGAGGCATGTGAAATTTTTTCAAACGAAACAATTTAACCTTCGAACCGAAAAAGCAATTCTCGAGTCGAGTTTGAAATGCAATTTTCTTAAATGTCCGAGGGAAAGAAACAAAACACCTAAAACTGGTCGCTTGCTCGTAAAAGATCTCGTCACATTGCCATTACGATACTGTCCCTCACCTCCTGACGTATAAATGTTGAACTTGAAAGCATAGGTACTTACATTACTTACTATGTCTAAGGACTTGGCTTCCATAACTATTTACAGAGAATTATACGCGTTTCGCACAGAATAGAACCATCTTTCCAAAAAATAAAAATATAGAATAGAATATTATTATTATTATTTTTTGCATTCACAGTGCTATATGTAGTTTTTTATATTAATTATTACTTATTAACTAAAATTACAAACCTCTATGCGTTAGACCAACAGAAACCGCGTTAACAAACTCTATTATTGTTGAAACAATAATTAAGTTATAATGGTTGATATATTTTGAAAATGTACACGTCATTTCAATGCCGAATAAAATTCGTATTGCAAAGTACATTGATTCTGAAAGGTTTCGTTTATGTCGCAGAAGGCGTATATCCAATGTTGCTTTCTGATTGAACATTGGAAGTAGGCACTGTCGCCTAGTCTAGGTGATGGTTGGCATTGTCAGAACATCACAATCATGACTCAATTGGAATCTGTTACAAATTGAGGACTCTATAACGTTTTGTAGGATTCTAAGGTTGTAGGGAACTACATATTTACGGTTTGATTCTACGAAACAACTGTTATGGTGAATAATTCATATATGATTGTTTCTGGCTTCTTTGTTATAACTATTCATTTAATTTGGAGTAATGTAAAATGTATTTTGGCATTTGACATAAGGTCAAAAAAAATATTTCAAAACGGAAACTTCGCTGATATTGGATATTATATATACGAGTATTCGATTTGAGTTAAGGCGACGCATTGGAAATTTACGTGGCGGGATCTTGATTTTTCCCAACAATTACAAAACATAAGAAAGTGATATTTGATGACATGATTTCTCATTTAATTGACTTCATTTTACTAGTTGCAGAAACACGATTTGTCAACTTTTATAACAGAGAAAAAAATATCAAAGTAACCTCTAATAAAACATAGATTTGCATTTTACAGGCAAACCAGACCGATTTAAGCATCTTATGGTACGGGGCGCAAACGCTCCGTATTCGATTAATTGTTTAGCGATGCATCGCCTTAAGTTAAAGAAATGGATAGGTTTTTTAAAATTCGGATCTACAATAAACGCATACAAATTTGTAAATAAAATATTAAAAAAACTCTGGTTTCAAAATTATTATTATTACGATACTTGCGATGATAAAATAAAAAAGGTAAGTTTTGAGCGCACAGAGCATCTAAAATACTTATCGTAAAAAAAAATATGCTTTTACCAATTTGTTATTACTAATACAATTTAGGAATTTCGCAGATATGCCTTCGTCTGCCTTCGTCAATTACCGAAAATAATATCATTAGGATTATTGTGTGCACAGTCTGCGTCGTAAACATTGCACAAATTATTGACTTTGACACTACCGTTATCTTTAACTACCGGCCAGCCAACAGCGAGCCTGCTCGAAGAGCTTTGGAACGAGACAAATAATAAAAGTGTGTATTAAAAACCCGAAACTTGCTTATTTGAATGCATGAATCGAATATCTTATTTAAGAGCGGGGCTATTGGCCTGCGCAAGTGAGAAACGTCACATTTACTACTCAATATTTTTCCATAAAACTGTACTTATTTAGCAAGGTGCACATTTTTTTACGGTAATCCAATCTGTTCGAGAAATCGATTTTTTTATCTTAAGTAATTTTAATGCAGTGAAATTTTAATTTGTTTTATTGTTCAATCTAATACATTAACTAATGGCATTTCATTTGTTTCACTTTGGTTTACTACTAGTTATGTTTCAGAGAAAATAAAGCAGATATTAAAGTTTTTTTGTTACGTTCTCGTAAAATTTACCTAATTTTCAATAAATCAAAACTTTAGTTTGAAAGGTAAGTTTAGTTTGTAAATAATGTACATTCTTCTTGTTAAGATTTTTGGCGTAGAGCTTTTCCGGCTATTTCTAAGCCATATAAAGAAACATTATAGCATGAAACACTCTTCACAAACGCAGCATAAGCTATCAATAGTTACACTAATAGAAAATTACTTTATAACGAGCTTTAGATGGATTTGCAAACTGTCCTAACATCATATGTGAGATAATTGAAATATCAGATAAATACTTCGTCTCACCTGTTGATGACATCATGTGAGATGAAGTCCAGGTGCTTACCCGTAAGGAATTTTTCACACCACCTGCTCGACAATGCCTCATTATATATCATGCAAACCTTACTCAAAGTAAATCATTATAGCCCTTGTCTTTTGCCGGGGTGTAATGTTGTACTGAATTTCATTATAACCCGCCGGGCAGTAATGTGATTCTCACTTCTCTTAGTTCTTATTGTTATGCATTTAAAGTCTAATTTGGTCAAAATCGCGCGGCGCGCGGCTGCTGAAGCTGCTGGTGGCCGACGGCGAGGAGGTGGACGGGGGCGCGCGCCGCGCCTCATTTATTTGAAAATCGAACTTATTCGAAAATCGAGCTGGCCACGCCACGGCAAGCCGAACGAAAAAAAATCAATACTTAAAACAAAAGCCGCGAGTATTTCAATACGGTGCAATCAGTATCAGACAAAACTGCAAAAGAAGATAGAATAAAACATTAAGAAAATGTCGAGTGACGAAAGTGATTTAACTCCGGAGTCCATTAATTTAGACGCCTTAGGTATTGTTAATAACCTACTACCAGAGAAGTCGAAGGAAAAATACTTGAAAGCTTACGAAGATTTCCACAAATGGAAAACTGCAAAAGGCGCAAAGTCTTTGTCGGAGTCAGTGCTTCTTGTTTATTTCGAGTATTTATCGTGTACAAAGAAGTCTAGCAGCCTGTGGTGTATCTATTCGATGCTCAGGTTAACAGTAAGCATCAAACACGACATTAAGATAAATACATATAGCAAGTTATTGGCATTTTTAAAGAGGAAATCAGATGGTCATCGAGCAAAGAAGTCAAAAGTATTGACAGCGCAAGATGTGGAAACTTTTCTGAATGAGGCTCCTGATCACAGCTTTCTGGCCATGAAAGTAAGTATGAGTACTGCCTACTTTTTAGTTACGTTTCTAGTACCTACCTATAATAGCTCTATAAAATAGTTAATGAATAAAAGGGTATTTAAATGGCACACATTTAAAAAATACACATTCTAAGGTTTTGTCGCAAGCTTTTTTTATAATATAAAGGTCAAAAAATGTAGTAGTGTATCTATCTATTTACTCACAATCCTATTTTTTGTTACAGGTAGCCTTGGTTTTTGGAGTGAATGGCGCATGTCGTGGAAATGAACTCGTAAACATAAAAGTCAATGATATCAAAAAACATGCAGATTTATTGCTGATTAACTTACCAGATACCAAAACAAATAGAGAACGATCGTTCATAGTTCGTGAAGATTATGCAAGAATTGTTGAAAAGTACCAAGCTCTGCGCCCCTCTAATATACCTACCAACAGATTTTTTTATCGGTTACAGTAATGGCAAATGCACCAGGCAAGTCATTGGCAAGAATAAAATCAGCGCCATGCCAAAAGAAATTGCAAAATACCTCAAATTGCAAAATCCCGAGCTCTATACGGGTCATTGTTTGAGGAGAACATCGGCAAGTCTGTTGGCAGATTCAGGAGCAGATATGGCCCAGATAAAACGTCATTGTGGCTGGAAATCCGATGCAGTAGCGGAGGGCTACATAGAGAATTCCATACAAAACAAAAACAAGAAAGCTGTCGTATTGGTGACAACATTCATCTGAAAACTACGTCCATTATTGATGATCCTTGGAAACCTTTGCCACCACAGCCATCTAGCTCAAAATATATCCCGTCAAGCCCACTGCCTCAAGCACCACCTTCCCCAACCTTTACTGTGCCAAACGACCCTCACACGCAAGGTTCTGATGTATTGGGTGCTGCTACTCAAATAAATTCCACCTAAACTAACATAAGCGTACCAAAAAATATAACCATATCTTTACATAACTGGACTAATGTATCAAACATCAATTTTAATTTTTAATTTACTTTTTATTGTTATTTACTGTGCCAATTATATATAATTAGTAATGAAAATAGTATTTTAATAAATAAAATACTTTTTCTAGTAGCCTTGGTTTTTATTGTCTCGCAAAAGGTGAGAAAAGTAGAGTATACTCCTCAGGGATAAAACTGATTTTGCCTTGGGCGCGCTTAAATCCTTCACTGCTCTCAGGACTCCGTTTTAATTCCCTCGCTTCGCTCGGGAATCAACTCAAAACCCCCTCGCTACGCTCGGGAGTTAAATCTGGAGTCCTTCGTTACGCTCAGGATTCAAATATCGCGCCCGTGACATAATACAGTGCTTTATCCCCTTGGTGTACAATCTACTATTAAAAAACACTTATTGCCTTTCAATTAAACAAAGAATAAGGTCCGAATAGTTAGTCCGTGTTTTGTTCCTGTCATGTAAACGTCATTTAAAATTAGGGTAAAAGAGACAAAACACGGAATAACTATTCGGACCATATTCTTTGTTTATTTGTAAGGCACTTATTATTTACAAACTTCTAAGCATCTATTTTCAAAATAGCATTAGGAGTTACTTTGGTGAGAACTTTAGGTATACATACTGCAAATGTTTACTGGAGATCAGGGTGATCAGGGTGCCTAGAGCGAGTTTTATCTGCCATTCAATCACGTGAATGAAAATGAGAAATTGTGTCACAAAATTTTAACTCTTCTCGTATGACACCAAGAGACGCTGCTTTAATGCCATACGAATTTTCGTTTTTGTTAACTTCATCGAATGTCAAATAAAACTAGTACCAGTCACTTTGAATGGCCCGAATACGTCCACCAATAATACCAAGTACCAACAGGCTGGAGTTTTAATCGTCAACCAGTTTCACCTTTTTGCCAACCACATATACGTTTCCGGAAAAAGTGAGGGCAATGTTAATTGTCATAGCTTCGGGTTCGCCGACTGCCATAAAAGTCATCGAATTGTGTGGAGAGTGGAGAGGCAGCGTGAGGCGGGAGGCAGAGGAGGGTGAGCTATCAACCGACACCAAAAGCGCATTAGGACGGCCGGCTGCATTCCCCCGACTGATTAATGCAAGTTGCACCCGAAGGCGCGCAGCCCGGCCATCGACACACGCTTAATGAACGCGCAACTTACGTTATACTGTGAAATGGCTTTCATTATTTCACGCCAATACTAATAGTTCTATGTCTTGCAGCACACGAGTTGCGAGTGTCTATGCGATGCGTTTAGCCCTCAATTAGCGTAATAACTTCTTTCTTCCTTTATATATCAGGAACGGGAATCGAGTGATTTTTCACTGAACGGACGCCCGATGGTTATCTAAACTGACTGGAGACTAGCCAATTGGATTGTACCCGGTTGTTTTATGTCTCTCGCGACCATTAGACGCTGTACTTTATGTTTATTTTGTTTTTTAATTACATGTGTACTTACTATGTTTAAACTGTCACTTTGAAAAGCATAGTAGGATACATGATAATAGTTAATTTATAGTATTGAGGTAATTCTAAGCAGCGTAATGTGCACCGTGTGAAAGATTTATCAGCAATTAAATTATTTAAATGAGAAGAGCTACAATGTGGCATTAAATTTTATTTGGATATAATTTCAAGCTAATGCACCGAAGTATTTATCGTGCGGTAATGGATTTGTGTGAGACAAAGTTCGATAATTCCGCTGGCCGGGAAACGTCCGAAATTGCCGATTCACCGTCGCAACTTTTAACTTATTAGCGTTTCGGGGTTTTTATCAATGAATTTATTGGTGGGCGAGACGTGCCGATTGGTAGGAAACTTTAAATGTTTAAATCAACGAAAGCTCTGCCCTCGCCTAAGTGCGCGCGTTGATAAAGAGTTGGGTGGCTCGCCCGTAAAACTGATTCCTTTGAGAAAAAAAACCACTTAGCTTCGACGCTTTTCTGAGTCGGATAAAGAAGAAATTTAGTTGTATCTCTAAAACACATTAAGTGATTTCCGCTCTCCTGTTTTCCTTTGAATAGCACTTAGACGCCTCGGGGTAGTTAGCGGATTTCACATCTAAGTCTATGAAAGATTGTAATTTGCTTACGCGGTAAACACACTGTTATAGCTAGATGTGTTCTTAGCGGGATTTTGTACTTCCTATACTTTACTTAATGAAACTTGTTTGTTATGCCGTAATTATTGATACTTATCTTCTTCTTTTTTTGTGTGTGTGTAATGTAGATCTTCTTTTAAGACCTCTCATGCAATAGGGTATGACATAAAATAATTGGTTACAATATTTTTATTTTATTTTTATTTCAAATATCAAATATTCTTTATTAAATAAACACTTTATGCAGTACATGTGTGAACTGATCTCATATAAGGTTTTACCCCGTGTTATGAGATATAGGCTCCTCCTTATAATAATTATTGACATATAGTGTAATTTAGTGCTAGTACAATGGACATGAGTTTTGTATTTTTTTTTATAACAAAATCAAAATAATGAAATTATAACTAAGTTGTATTTAAATAATTATATGTGTGTGTGTGTATGTGAGGATGAGAGAGGGTGAGGGTGAGGGTGAGGGTGAGGGTGAGGGTGAGGGTGTGTGTGTGTGTGTGTGTGTGTGTGTGTGTGTGTGTGTGTGTGTGTGTGTGTGTGTGTGTGTGTGTGTGTGTGTGTGTGTGTGTGTGTGTGTGTGTGTGTGTGTGTGTGTGTGTGTGTGTGTGTGTGTGTGTGTGTGTGTAGTTTATTTACTTTGATGTTACTTTTAATCACTTTGTTAGGCTCAAAAATCAAAATCAAAACTTCTTGAGTGTTTATAAACAAAAACAAGTCGAAATTTCAATCAGTTCCGCTTGGACGTCGCAGCGGAACTGGTTTTTATTAACAAAAGGTACTTAGAATGTATTTTTAAATACAGTTTTTTTTTATTTCATAACTTAATAGTTGTTTTGTAAGTGGTTAAATTGTGACATCTTCAAAAGATGTTTTTTTCAAGAAAAAATAAGTTTTAGATATGGTCGATTTCTTTAAATTACCACTAATTAAACCACCTAAAATAAGAAAACTAAGGCATTTCTCAAAAATGTAAGCAAGTAATATTATTGTAGAGGTTTTAAGAACAAATGTTATCTGAATACATTTCGTGTTTTTGCCATATTTTTTACATGACGTGTGCATGAATTAGATCTTCAACGCGCAGAACGTAAACACGGGTATGTTTAAAGCCTAACAAAGTGATTAAAAGTAACATCAAAGTAAATAAACTAATATGTTTAGGAAACTCGAAACCCCACACTGTAAAGTGATGTGAAATAAATTTCATTTGTAGCTTTTTTAATAACTAAAAAAAAAGATCTTAGTTTCTGATAATACTGCAAGAACACTGATTCGTACAAGACTGGAGCCTTAACAGAACTTTGTTGTAAAGTCGCGGAGCAATTTGTATAAAATTTGTATTTATTTGGATTAAAATATAAAACCTTACTAATTTTGTAACCAACGACGTTGTTCACAAAGTAAAATCGCCGTAAATATGAATAAGATTTTTATATGCTTAGGTAGGGTATTGAAGGTTACATAGACATCGTTATATTAGTATTGATATCACATGTTCCGTCATTCAGGTGTGTAACTATGAACATTTCACAAATTATTAAGTAAGTTATTTAAATATTTGAAATGCTTAACACTTATGGTATTATAAATGTTTTTCTTATTTAAATAAGGAAGACATCTCTTGGTTCAATAATTTATTGATAAACCAATTTTATTAAATACAATGAAAAAATAGATTTTTTTTTGTTATTATTTAGTTTGAGATGGGGAGTTTCGATTGCATTGTTTTATATTATTATTATACACAATTATATTTACTTATCTATTTAAAAAAAAATACATGCCAGTCCCACCGAGAATGTAAATATTATATAAAAATATACAGAATAATAAACTATTACTGAATTTAAAACTAACAAGAATAATCATAATAATCAGCCATTATTATCCCACTGCACTTACGACGAACTCCTTGGTCGAGTGGTTTGTACACCGGTTTTCATGGTGTCGCTATCTCTGAGGCCCGGGTTCGATCCCCGGTCGGGTCAATTTAGAAATTATTGTTTTTCTAAATTGTCTCGGGTCTGGGTGTTTTCTATGTATAATAAGTACGTATTTAAGTATTTTAAGTATGTTTATCCGTTGTCTAGTAACCATTTTAACGAGTTTCATAACGAAGCTTCTCTTGGGTCTTATAATTGGTGTGAGTGTAGGAAAGTTTATAAGTTTAGTTTATTTTACTGCAGGGCAAAGGCACTTTCTCCTTCCACTTATCTCAATCCTGAGTCAGTTCCGACCAATAAAACTAACTTTATGATAAACTATGAAGTCTGTTTTTAATGCAATAAAGAAATCTGGTAAGTGATTGATTGTAAATGCTCATTACCATACAATAGGAGTGATTGCTGTCAAGTTTACATTTTCGATCATAATCATGATATATAGGTATAACGCATTGCTACTTTGAGGTCTTCTAGTCCTTTGGATTGCCTCACTTTACTTAAAAAACAGTGGAGATTTTAAAACATTAGGCAGATTTTAAATAAGTTATGTGGTAGTTTGATTTTTTTAAATATTACAGTTAATGCTATTAACAGAATTTTTTGTTTAAGTTTTTAAAAGCCGTGGTGTTCACCGGTGACCGACAAATAATGAATTTTCTATTGTGTCTGGTTTTGCGGCAGTCAACGTACCCCTTATTTATATTATTGGTTTTTTACCTTTTTTTAAATATCAATTATTATTATTACATAAGTCGACCAGCAGGGCTAAGATGTACGCCGCGACATATGTCGTGGACGAGACGAGAAAATTTGTCGATGTGGATTCATTAGTCGTCGGGGAACGCCGCAACATAATTTGTCATCGCATTATCTCGTGCAGAATACTGCCGCGCAATTTAAGAACGCAGTAAATAACATGTGAACAGTTTCGAGAAAATAGATCGTAAAGTCAGCACCTCAAATATCACAATCATAAACACAGTAAGTGGTACTTACTGCGTTCATAATTGTGCGGCAGAATAGAGATATGTCTGTATGTCTATGGGTGTTACCATGGCAGCCCACCAAACTTAACTCGTTCTGTCAAATCGTGATTCGTAGTGATTGTTGTTGTTTTTGTCGACAGACTCTAACATGAGCGCCATAATTTTGTCGAATTCTGACACTTAAAATCGACATGTTTATCGCCATAGTATCTCACTGAAGACTGTCCGCGACATAAGTAAATTTTAATTTTAATTTTCATCATGGCAGTGCCTTGTTTTAACTATTTATTAACGGTATATAACGGTAACCGGAGGATAATTAGTGCTTCGATTCCTGAATCGTCGCAGAATATATATAAAATAAGAATCTGATGAGGGGAGCTCGATGGCGCAGTGGTTAACTCGCCTGGTCTGCGAGTGCTAAGATTAAGCAACTTTCGCAAAGGCCGGTCATCGGATGGGTGACCAAAAATTTATCATTTCGAGCTCCTCCGTGCTTTGGAAGGCACGTTAAGCCGTTTGGCCCTAGCTGCATTAGCAGTCGTTAACAACCACCAATCCGCACTGGGCCCGCTTGGTGGTTTATGGCCCGTTCTCCCTATCCATTCATAGGGAAGGCTCGTGCCCCAGCAGTGGGGTGTTAAATGAGCTGATGATGAAGAATCTGTTTAATCTTTGAGATTGAGAATATGTAGTGACCTTTACATTACACTTTACTTACATTTTCTTGGCACACGATGTCGTAGGCGTTGTTGTATTCATATTTAATCTAAAACTCACTAGTTAATTTTTTTTTAAATTTTAAAAGTAACTGACAACAATCGGCATCAAATATGCAGCGTCCATAAAAAAAGGTTGCGTTCATGAAGAAAAGAACGAGTGACAAGCTATGGAAAGGAATGAAAACCGTTTTAATGGAGTAAAAGTCTCTAAACGGCAACATTGGTTTATCCAATCGACAAGCCGATGTCATGACGAGATATGTCTCTGTCGTGGTGTACATGTTAGGGTAAACAACAAATGAATAGAAGTCGACAAAATTTCTGCCGCACAATTTATGAACGCAGTAAGTACCACTTACTGTGTTTATGATTGTGACATTTGAGGTGCTGACATTACGATCTATTTCTCGAAACTTTTCACATGTTCTTTACGGCATTCATAAATTGCGCGGCAGTTTTCTCGTCTCGTCCATGACATATGTCGCGGCGTTCATCTTAGCCCTGCAGGACTCCTCAAATTCACCTAAACTTTGTTCTTTATTATTTTATTTTTATTAAAATACCATATTTGTATACCATTATTGTAAAGTGTTTTATTATTTTGTAGACTCACCACAGGCGGAGTAACAGATCCACATTACATGCCATAGGCTTTTCTTTGCTATGAGAACTGTTTACCTCTGCTGAATACCATACAATACGATTCCGTATCCTATATTTATGATAAAAAAGACATGATGGGCTGAGAGTGCCGCTTCTTTGTTTGCTCTTTTCCAAAGAAAATAAGATAAACCTACAAATATAATATATATTACAAGCCTTTATTTAACTTCACATGTTTGTTTGTATGTATGTATGTGGCGTACAAATCTTGCAAGCCTAATTTGACCCGGTTCACCCTTGTTTGGTATAACAACGTTTCGTAGAAAATCGCTTCGGCTAATTTCAGTTACAATAAAGTCATTCCACATAATTATTCATTTGATCTAATATTTGATTGTTATAATTTTATTTCGTATAATTATTTATTTGGAATAATGTCATTTTACCGAATTTTCATTTGCGCTAATTTTATTTAAACCAATGTTTAACTAGACTAATCAATGATTTAGTCGAAAGATCGTATCGAATATTCAGTTCAGCAATCATTCGTTTCCTTTCATTATCAATATAGTAAGTTGAGAAAATGATTGAGGATACTAGCTGCCCTACTCCTGTAGGTCACGTGATAGGTTAGAAATTTAAGACAATCACGAAGCGCAGCGTAGCGATTGTCTTGAATTTCGAGGTTATTTTTTTTTGTTAGACAACAGAAAGCAAAAATTACCAAAAAGAAACTCTTTCTGAACTTCGAGGTTATTTTTTTTATTAGACAACAGAAAGCAAAAATTACCTTTTGGTAATTTCTGTTGTCTAATGAAAAAAAAACCTCGAAATTCATTTTCATTTCATTCATTTCTAACCTATCACGTGACCTACAGGAGTAGGGCAGCTAGTATTGCTAGAAATTAATAGGTAAAATAAATATATAGGTATATTGTGATAGTTATGAATTTCAAACTTAATTTTCTTTGCTATACTACATTATACCAAATGAATATTCGATAAAATACATATTATACCACCTGAACATTTCATCAATTGAATATTCTATTTTACGATCATTAGCGCAAATGTTATTTTCGCAAATAAATATTCGATGAAATGAAAATTATGTCAATCGATTTTATACAAAGTGAGTATTTTCTTAAACGTTGTTCGAATTAGTAAAATTATATCAAAAGTTGTTATACCAAACAAGGGTGAACCATTTGACCCACTTTCCGATGTTCAATTGAGCTGAAATTTGGTACATCTATGTAACTTGGATGACAATGCATTATTATGGTACCATGGAGCTGGTCTGATGATAAAATCGAAAGGTGGCAATAGGAACTAGTGAATGCAATAAATTAACCTCACCGTGTTTAACTTTTTAGTTCTTTTTTTTATTAACAAGTAAGTAATAAAAGCTTGTTTTTAAAAAGTTTTATTTTCTTTTAATTTTTTATTTACTTATTTCTTAACATGCGATTTTAATTACAGTCCTTATTAACTGTGGTTACATGGAAAGAATAATGGTTAACAACGTTGCATAAAAATTTAAAACGTATGCCAATATTTATATAAATATTGTCATTATTATGAGTTACATAATCGTACATTACTTTATTAATAATTAGTTTGAAGGATGTTAATCTCTTTTTTTAAACTTCAGTGTCCATAGACACAAAACCTAAAAGCACGATATTGTTTAACATAATTAACATTATAATTTCAATAAGTAACCCAAAATGGTATCGGCTAGCCAACCAGACGATGGCGTAAATGATTTGAATGCGACACACGTTATTTATAGTATCTTTTAAAGCTAAAAGCCTTGCTGTCTGTTGAATAAGCCATTATAGGCCAGCTTAGTGTAGCAAAGCCTTTTAAGACACTAGGTCAGCCAGTGGACCGTTAACATATCTCCGGTAATTACATAAAACCCGTGTCACGTGGCAATTAGCACGTAGAAATGCGCCGATAGGCTTGACTGACGTGGTGCCGAAAGATCGTGACTCGAACTTAGATGTGCTCAGTACTCACCGTTCAGTAGGGAAGGGAACTTTTACTTAATATTAAGCGTACTTACTTTGAGTAAGCTTTTAGTTACCTACTACTAAAATATAATGTTACAATAATTTCTTGGAACTAACCTTTTTGTTCTCAGAGTTCTTAATCAATTTTGTAACGAAATATATCCTAAATATTTTTACGAAAGCTCGATCGTGTGTTTTAGCTTTGTCATCATGCAACGATTGTAGCTAGTGGTGAGCTATGCAAATTACTGTCGATTGGATGACAAAAGGTTTGTGAACATGAACTTTTTTTGTTTATAAATGTCAATTCGCCAACATGTTTTGTTTTCCTATGCTTGTGTATGGAAGGCAAATTGTTTGGTCGTTTTAAATTGTAAAGATTTGTTTAAAACTAAATAGTTTTAAATTTACATTTTTGTTATTCATTACATTTAATTACTCAAGTATTTCGCCCCGATTCTATATCTAAAACGTTTTCTAAAGTGTAAACGAATACTACAATGTCATTAAAATGAAGATCCTTATACGGATTTACCCACAGTTACTTTATCGTTATCACAGGGTCACTAACGTGTCAGTCTCCCTGAGATCACGGACTTTGCAAATGATTCTAAACGTCTGGATAAAACAATATGTTGGACTCATAAAACGCGAGTAGATCTGTGTTTCATTTTAATGACACGACACGACACAACCGTTTCCATCATGTGGCATCTTGAACCGTTTGATAGTTTCGTTCCAATTCTTGTTCAGGATTCGCCGGCCGCGTTGTTTTCCATTGTACATTGTGTAACTAGTTTGGAGTCAAAACTTGTTTGCAACTATTAGGAGTATTTAAATCAGTCCATTCACTACAGTACTAGCGTTAGGAAGAAATGAATGCTGTATGCTGAACGAGAGGAGCAAAAGCGGGTAAGAAATCTGACAATGGTTCCTGACTGTGAATCATTTGGATTATATCTGAACTGGCAGTTACGAAAGCTAGTTCTTTATCAACTGAAGATTCTGCGTATATAATTTACACACCAATAATAAAATGTTTTTGTTTTGTTTATATAATTTTTAACGCAGATTTTGTTGCGAACAAATTACAAAAACACAAATGTTGAAAACATTTCAATTGGGAGAGCACCTGACCCGGTATGTCAGAAGGATGCAGGTTCAAATCCTGCTCGTGGAATTTTTTTCAACATTTGTGTGTGTTTTTTACACCAATAATAGTTTGACTGTTAACCCATTTGGAGAGTCATGAGCTATAAGGGTTTACGCCAGTAGTCTTACGGAGCTATGGGGATTGAATACGATTTCTCGCATTAGAACCGAGCATCTATGAAGTGAGACGAAGGGCATATAATACATTGTATTATCTAGTTCTTCCATATCAACGTCGATCTCAGTTTATCATCATAGTCATAGTGATCGTTAACCCGAACCCTAGTCACGATCCGATACTTAAAGGTATGCTGTGTTTTATACTGCGTTGCCTGATTATAAATGCACAAGAAAACATTAGTTAATATATGTGAGTATATTTATAAAAAGGTATTATTACACCATTTTTGGCGATACTTATTTTAGGTAAAACTAAGTATTTAATTCATTTTTAAAGGAAGGTAAGGTGTAAATAACGGCTTCAAACTTGACTTACTTAAAATCAACCGTCATAATATTAATGTTATAATAGTATTACTTAGTACGGTACTATTATATTAGTCCCATCACTAGTATAGTGAAATCCTATGCTAAAACCACCAGAGTTGCGCAAATTCGCCGGTCGTGCGATGTTTACCCATAATAGATAGATGGAGGCAATAAATAATTGTATTTACTTTGATAATATTATTACAATACTGGTTGGGTAGGCGAAGTTCTAGATATATAGGTAGTTGGAACTGATACCTTTTGCATAGTAATGACATTTAAGGATGTATAATCTGTTTTATGATGTATCATTTATATATTTTATTTTATTTTTTTATTTTAAAGCGGCTTTAGTAATATTACTTTTCCTTTTATGTCAGCCCCATCTTAATTGTAGGTACATGTATTACATTGGGATATTAATGATATTTAACATATTCCGATACAAATATTAAATTTTGGTTAATTAAGGTGCATCGATAAAATATAAAGTTCATAACATTGTCATCATCTCACCAATTTGTTATTGAACCTATTTAATCCTACTGGTGGACAAAGCAGTTCTACAAACCCTTTCATTTCTCTAAATATTTAGTGGTCTCCGACCTTTCCTCTTAAATCATGGCGGAGAAGGATCTCTCTACACCTGCAGTTTTGTTAGTGAGAAAACCAATATAGGTATATCCCTACATCGGATTGGCTTTAATGAACGCCATTCCATAGTGCAACAACTCCATAGAGTAGAGCAAACAATAAGAAAGTGCCTAGAAAAGAAGGGATAGTGCACAGCCTTCATTGATGTTAATCACTCATTCGATCGTGTCTGGCACAAATTGCTGCTATGTAAGGTCAAGACTTTCATAGTTAACTGAATTTTTCTTCAATCGTACCTTAGCTTGCGGGATTATAACCAGCGTCTGAGATTTTTGCAGTGAACGAGCTAGACGAACTTACTTATTGTATTTACATATTTGTAATACATGGTTATTAGATCAAGTGCGGGTATAATGAATAGGCTGACTTTAAATTGTTTTAAGTATAAAAATTATTTTGCGTTTAAAATTCACGAATAAATTACTCTGTCTTGAAAAATCTTACTCATACTCGTACACGCAAATGTACACATGGTGGCAGATCAACCTACCTAAACCTGTCAAATTTCTCCAATGAATATTGATCCTTATATCCAAAACATAAAGTTCAAAATTGATTGTAGAAATTTGACAGTTTTGGGTAGGTTGATCTGCCGCCGTGTGTACTTATGCGAAAGACGGAAATCTTGGAAAAGACATACAAACGAGAAAACCTAGTGCGAGTAGCTGCTACAGCATAATGTTTTCTGTATTGAGGTAACTGGACTTAGTCTTCAATTTCTTGGAGAGTGGCGATTAAATTACATTAAATTCTTGACCATTTTTTCAAACATAGTGCCAATGCCAATGTTTCTTCTCAAAACAAAGTATGAAGTACTTGATTAAATACCACCTTACATAGGTACTCGGTAACACACAAATAAAAAGGCTAAGGTTTTATTGCAAGTGATAAAACAATCTCTCTCTTACGTCTGTTAAAGTTTTTAATAGCTTAATAAGACTTGGCGTGAACCTGAGACATTTTTGTAGATTTTTTTAGTTTTGCTAATTTTTTTTTGATCTTAAATGATAATAATTGATGATAAGGCCAATGATGGAAGCGCACTCACCCGGATCCTCAACTCAGTAGTTGAGAATATCAGGCACTGGCTCTAGCTGACGGAACACAACAATGCTACAAACATTGATGTTATGGCGACATATTTAGATAAGATGGTAATATGAGTCTTGTCAGATATTGTGTAACAAAAGTGGATTATTAACGTTTAAAAAAATACATTTATTTCGACCACTTTGGATGTTAGTGGTCATGAACACGCATATGTGTTGGCAAATGGAATGCAACAGAAGGATTGGCTCTTTTAATTGATCAATTACCACCAATCAGTCGTTATTCATCATCATCTATCATTAACAAATGAAGAAAAATAACTGCAGGCTAGCCTGTACGGGATAGATCCTTTTGCCTTCCTTATAAGGGATAAGAAAACAAAAAATGTTACACCATCCATATAGAAACGGATAAGGTATGAAACAGCATCCGATGTTGGTAGATGTTTCAGATTAGGAAGCTAATGATTCATTAAGGACTTTTTTATAATCTTTGCACGGTTTTTAGTACAAGTATAACATCTAATCCTATTTGATATATGCACGACAACGCCTTAAAGAAATGATTATAATTAAACAAAATAAACGCGAGTATACCCGTAAATGTTGTATCCTTTCAATGTGCAGTGTTAGCGTAAACTTTGGAAAACAATATTTAAAAAAATCTTGCTTTTTTATAGCAAAAATAGCTTTATGAATATCTTCTAGACTATTATCGAAGGAACTTATTGTTGAAATACATTTCGATATTTAATAAGAACTAATTTTATTGTTGAGAGTACGTTGGCACAGCAGCTAGCGCGTTTGAGATGTGATCGTGAGAGTCAAGCAATTTTTGCAATGCTGTATCCCAGGATGGCTCTGTCATATAAAATTAATTCCTACTGCTAAAGGCGGCCATATATGCTGAACTGTGTAATGAACGATGTCTTAATGATGATATAAATTTTGATGGATAGTATTCAACCTAGCTCTAATCTAATTTTTGTTAAAACTATTATCTGTTTCGCTGGTCCTTACAGCGCAGGGTTTCCTGATTTAAGTACCAGCAGCTAATTAGTTATGTAAACATAAGTAATTAGGCAGCTGCAATTTAAAAAAAATGTGCAAGTATCCTTGTTAAATGTTATGTAAGTAAATGTTTTGTGAAATAAATACATTATTATTATTATAAATACAGTAAAGACCTCTTTTCCATTCCTCCACGCAAACTCTGTTTTTCGGTATATCGAGTTAGGTCTTTGCAAGCATGAAATTATGAAGATGGCACTAAATGACGATAGGCATTAAGCTCATTTCGCTATCTATGCCTACTAGGTCTGTCGTGTTGGAAAGAGATATAGAAAAGAACTGACGGAGGGTGGAAAAGAACCAACACATGACTTTGGTAGTATCCCAGTAAGGAGGTTTTTAAGGCGTCAAAAAGAGGTTTGATATGTCGCCTTGTTTTCAGTGGGTTGGTTGGTCAAAACACTTGTAATAAGTTTGGTTCCAGCTAAAATTTAAGCCTACAAGTTATACGGCATATAGCAAACATAGCAAGCGCATATAATTGGAAAAACTACGCGCATATTTCCAATAAGTTGAAAAGTATATCGTGAGATCCCAGGAGAAAATAGTACTGTCTGCGGCGTAAATGAGAGAGTGGTGCGACGAGGTGGTTACGACTAATTAACATTTAGTACTGCTCCTATTCCGTATCCAATAAAAAGGAGGTTAATGGAATAATATGATTTATGCGAAATTGGAGTCATAACATAAATGATTAAGCATAACATTTAGATCCTATAAAATAGAAGTTACTAGTTGAAGATAACCATGTCTCTTAGTTATGATTACTTATTTTCTCTTAGACTGACATGCAATAATAATAATGATATACTTAGATTTAAGAAATATGATGTTATTTTTTTACTTTTTACTTTTAAGTGCTAACTGCTGCACTGAAGCAAAATTAAATATTTATAAAATACAATGAAAAAATTGTCAAAATTCTCAAAACAGTGGGTCGGGTAGGCATTTCATTTTTTTAAACTGTATTTCATAAATATATAAACATGATGTTATTGTATAACAGCATGTACAGACGCCTGCACATCAACTATCTTACCATCATCATCATCAGCTCATTTTTATGTCCCCACTGCTGGGGCACGAGCCTTCCCTATGGATGGATAGGGAGAACGGGCATGAACCATCACGCGGGCCCAGTGCGGATTGGTGGTTGTTAGCGACTGCTAATGCAGCCGGGACCAACGGCTTAACGTGCCTACCCAAGCACGGAGGAGCTCGAGGTGATACAGTTTTGGTCACCCATCCGATTACCAGTATTTGCGAAAGTTATTTAACCTCAGCACTCGCAGACCGGGCGCGATATCCACTGCGCCATCGAGCTCCTCTCAACTAATCTAAAACTGTCAAATTTCTTCAATAATTTTTCAACTTTATGCCTTTGATATAAAAGTCCAAAGTATATTGAGGAAATTTGACAGTTTGTGATAGTCTGATGAGCAGGCGTGTGTACTACCATAATAATCGACTTCCTAAAGCAGCTTCCGAAATAAATATTTTAAAGTACTTACATAATTTTTTGTCATGTCCGATTTTAGTTTGAGTTGTGTTGGGACAATACTGCAAAAGGCAAATATGAAGATACTAAAAAATATCATTAAAAAACGAGTTATTTTCAGGCTGTAATTCAGAATCGTGTTCGATATGAAATTGAAAAATAATTTATTGTTATAAAATTAAACACTTATTAACCAATTAACAAGTAATTAACATTAGTTAGTATAAAATCAAGACGTAAGTTATATGTACCTACGAATAGCATAATATGCAACTATCAATGAGATTTCAGAGGGCCTAGTGTGAGTTATTTTTGACATTCGACCACGTCAACGAAAAAGAGAATTTGTATGGCAAGATTTTAACTCTTCCCGTTTGTCGCCAGGAGGCGCTGCTAAAATGCCATACTAATTTTCTTTTTCGTAAACGTGATAGAATGAATACGGACAGTAAACAAAACTCATACTAGGCGCCCTGATACTACTGGTCCCATTCCCGTATAGTAACTTAGTAACATGACGTGATAACTTGGATTGATAACACCAATACAATTACTGATATTGTGAGGCTATGGTTAACTAGGGTTTTCTAGGTACGTTTCACTCACCTTCTTTATATTCAATTCAATAAATTCCAATGAGAAATCGTCGCCGACGTGACGTTGCAGTTTAAATACCGACTTTCTTAGTCTATCACAGTTTTAATATACAGTCAGCAACATAAGTAGCTGAACACTTTAGTAATTTGTTAAAAATTATATTAATTTATTTTAGTTTTAGATAACATGATCCATTATGTTAGTAACAGTTTAACTTAAGACTATTTTAGTAGCTTACAGTATAATTTCGTTATTATGAATATCAAAAAATTTGCTTTAATTCAATCATATAATTATAATGTAATTAGAGCTAACTTCAATGTACATTGTTGACTACATATTCTCCCAACGTACTGCACTTGTACCATTGTATAGTAGTTTTGATACTCTTAGTTTAAACTTACTCGCAAATACATTGCTTGTGTATCTTTTTTACCTTTCTGTGTCTTCTTTTTAATTATTTGTTATTTAATATGTAGGTTCATATTATTAAATAACAAATAATTCTGCCATCAGTTGTTGGATAATCAACTTTTCCTACTTTTAAAGTGCTGTCTATTGTATATTTTTATATGACTTCTAATATAAGCTCAAAAGTGTGGTTATTGTAATATTTGGACAAAACTTACGAAATTGGAGAAAATATTGATATGAAATTAAACAGCTATTAGTAGAGAGGTTTTTACTCAATAATATAAAGCGAGAACCTGATGTCAACATTTTGTTTCTTATGAAATATTATTGAGTCGTTTCAATAATATAAGATCGATCAATGACACTGTAGTTATAGAATTCGTAGTTATGTATTATTCGTTATGTGAAGAATAAGATTTACTAACAGCAACTTCTTAAACAGAAATTCAATCGAGTATCTAGTTCCATTCTTTCAAGATCACCAAGAACGATAATTTCGCGCCACAAGGATTTTCCAATATCAGACCGTAATCATATATAGATTGTTCCATGACAGTCCCTCCAGTTGGCCAGCTTTCTTATCGCTGTTGACTGTAACGACCACTAGAGCGTGATCTGCCCCGCCCCTCAGGTGGACCTCCTTCGAGGGCTCAACGGGGACACGGCTGCGCCTGTCACAGGCCAAGCTTAATTGGACACTTTGTGTGTGTGCATCCATGTGAAGTGGAACCGGTTCTCTAGTGGGTCTGTTGCTTTCTACGTCATACATCGTCGTTTATGTAGAGGATAGTTATGATACAAGAGCGTAGTGTGCGCTCCGTAAGTTTGTACCGGCATGAAGTTTATTATGATTTGTGTATCATTGGTGGAGGCGTGATGGGAGTTTAGCCGGCGCGCTCTTGTACCTGTCGTTTTTATTGCGTTTATATCTTTTGATTGCATGGAATATAGTGCGATCTGAAGTGTCGAAATGTATTAGCCACCGTCTTAGGAATTTTTAAGGGAAAACTTGTGATTTGTCGAAGAATATAATTTACGATTTCGATTAACTGTATCGTTAACTATATCTTGGTGGCGTACTATAAAAACATTTTACTGCAAATGCTTTTTGTTCATATTGTCTTGAAAGGCAACGTGGCGTGCTATTAACTGCGCCTCCTAAAGTGTCGGTGTTCGAACCCCAATAGCTTTCAGATCGGAATTGTTACGGCACCTGTAACTTAAAGGCCCTTCCTTACGCCTCCGCGACGTTTCATTGCGAAATTGATTCCCCGATGCTATCTAACCTCCCGGGGGAACGTTGGATAAATAAATACTTTGCGATAATCTTCGGAGGTCCGAGACAGCCCAGAATTACAGCTCGCAGGAGATATTATTGCATTTTAATTCCGTTGCCGACACACCTCCGTCGCATTACGTTTTGATATGATTTAGTGCGTTATTGTAAATGGTACAATGTTCAACCCTCGATGCATAAGTCAAATAAATTTTGGTAAGGCCGAAATGAGCGTGCGCTCTGATCTGATATCACGCACAAATATTACTACTAAATTACAATTAGGGCCAGCAGTTTTGACATATCGCGTTATGTTTAAGCGTGCGCTTGTGATGAAAACTCTTTGATGTAAGGCCATTGTACTCGTTTTTTTCACAAATTTAAAACAAAGCACGATCAAGTGTCAGTTGCCATTTAACTAACTGTTCTGTTTTTTAAGTTTTTTCATTTCAAATAGCTTGAATGAACATATTTTTTCCCAGATATATTTAGCTGACATTACTTAGGTCATAATATATTTATTAGATGTAGAAACTATTACTTTTACGGGCTTAGCCTGAAATAAATAAAATTATTATTATGATAGTTGTTACTAGAAAAATAATTCGCACAGAATATCCTAACGTGAGTTTACTAAACCAATATTTTATTTTAAGCTTTGTTTTTATTAGGCAAGGGCCCCAGCAAAATATTCATAATCTCATACACAACGATCTTATCTCGTATCTAGTCAGCTTTTATTACTAACTGGGGTCTATAATACGATGGTATTTATAGAAATTATTCGCTATGCTAACTCTAACACATTCATGTAGCCCTCAAGGGTATTTGCGATAAGCTTGGTATAAAAGGACATTCACTTCAATTTGATTGATTTTAAAATTACCAGGTTGCCAGCTATTGCGTTGTGTTATTGAGATGTGATTGTATCTGCGGCATTCTGTCTAACGTTAGAAGACCTTAGAAATGTATGGGAGTGTCACTTCAAAACTAACTATTTAGAAGAGAACGAGTTTTACAGAAAACTTTAAGTGTCTAACAAAAGATTAACCTTTGAAACTTGTTCAAAACTGTGCATTTCTAAATGTTCCTTCCACTAATTATAAATACGTTGTAAGTGGAATTCGATAATGCAGCAGCATCAAGGTCGACATTAAGTCCGTCTGGTAGCATATATTATCGTAACTTTTCTTATCGTAATCTCTTATCGTAACTTTCATGCGCTTTAGTTAAAATAAAAAGCCGTTGTTCAGTATTAGGGTATTATTATTATTATATATATACCTTATGTTTCTTATTTTTTCCTATCCATAGCAATTTATAATTGTTAAAAGTTGGATGTTTTGAACTCTTCTTTATAGAAGAGTTCAAAACATCCAACTATCTCCTTTTTGGCCTATTCTACAAAATAAAAATACTCATGAAATAATGCGGATCACATATAAAAGAACGAAAAGCAAAACTGTTTTTTGTTTTGTTTTATAATTTGCAATATTAGTAACTGAATCTGTTTTCATGCTCGTCAATAAATAATGGTGGTATTGTAGGTGACTTAAACATGCCTATTGTGATAGCCAGAAGTTCTATAATGTAAACAAGTTTTCAAACCTCAAGTGTAAAAAATAGCCTATAACTGTCTTACTGCTGGGCAAAGGCCTCCATCAATGAAATCAAGTCATCACTACAATTGATGGGTAATGGCTGAATCACCACACTTGCCTAATGCGGGTTGGTGGTCACAAACCCGGGCTATGCATCGAAAAATCCGAAACACACTTTGCCTGGTTTAATTAATATTAATTAATAATAAATGGTGACAAGTGACAGGTGTCATACTTGTCAGTGGTTACCGGTTATCTCTGATCAATAGAGACGGGTATATTGATAGTACCGTAAAACAATAGAGGTGGTAACCGGCGTTACCCATTAAACTTATATTATAAGCGTAGTTCTCATTATACCTACCTATGTACTTTATAATTACTTTATAACCTAACGGTTGGTGGAGGGTATCAGTATAAACTTTAAAGTCATGTGTAGCGGTGTTGTATCTATGTACTTTACAGATTTGCAGTTAGATTCGTTTATAAAGTAAACCTATTAAATTTTTCGGCAATCAATAAGTTTTAATAAAAGAAATTACTTTGAGGCAGAGCTTCCTAGTATGTTTTACATAATTAATATTTCGATTAGGATTTTCTATTGATGACGGCGGACGATATCGATATGTTCAAGTTTTTCAACATACACATATATTTTCCCTTCGTAAAGGCTGTATGTGGCATATCCCTTTGTGGTTTGTGATTCGCATTATGAGACAAGCAAACATGCCTGTCACTGTCATGTCAAAAAGACGGGAAATTTAATCGATCTGGGAGACTAGAGATCGCCGCCTGAGTCGAATTACGCCGTATTTTCTCAAAAAGCAGTTTGAGAAAATACGGGTAATGTCAGCCCTGTTACCGTGTGACTCGAAAGTCGGCACTCGGAGACGTATTTCAAAGATATTTGTGTTCGGCATCATAATTGCTGTTTAATTCCCTGAAAGGGTACATTTTTATTTTATTTTTTTATTTTTACAACCTTAGTTAATTACCACAGTTCTTTGCTATTCTCTTTGATGAAGGTCTCCATGGTAACAAGAGGTTAGAACCCTGTCCGCCACGTGGTCGGAGCGGCCCGAAAATCAAAGATGTTTGTGATTAATTTTCTCAATCAAAGCCTCAATTTAAGTGTTAATGAACATTTATTTACCATTAGAAAGACTTTATTTACAGTATTTTACATTTTAACTGTTTCTAAAACCCTTAAATTAAATAGTTCACAATATTATAAAGTTCACATAATTACCTTGCAATCAGCAATTTTAAGTTAAATATTAGAAAGACTACAAATTCTATGACCTTGCTTTAGATAAATTCATACGTTTCGAAAGTAAATGGGATCCCACGTTGGCCCAATATTTTTCAATATTTTTATTAATGACATCGCGAATTCCTTTAAGTACTCTAAAATATTTTTATACGCCGACGATTTAAAAATATTGAAACCTATAAAAACTGCTAGGGACACTTTTATGCTTCAGGATGTTTTGAATAGATTCTCAGATTGGTGCGAAAAAAATCGTATGACTCTTAACATCAGTAAGTGCTGTCAGATTAGTTTCACAAAAAAAAAAGACTAATACTTTATACAAAATAAATAAAGAACACCACACTAGAAGAGGTAATTAAGAATATTGGTATTTGGACGTTAAGCTATAATTTAACGTCCATATTGACAAAATAGTCACAAAATCGTTTAGGTTCATAGGTTTCGTTCTTAGGAATACAAAACATTTTAAAAACCCATCTACTGTGATTACCATTTACAATAGCCTTGTCAGGTCAGTACTTGAATACTGCAGTGTTGTTTGGTCTCCTCAATAAGACGTTCACATTAACCGCCTGGAAAGCGTGCAAAAAAGATTTCTTTGGCACTTGTCTTTTAGAAATTTCCTCGCTAAGACTCTGGGATCTTATGAAAGCCGTCTAGAATATTTTAAAATTGAAAGTCTCAGAGAAAGAAGACTACATCACGATAGCATGTTTCTATACAAGCTATTGGGTGGTGGCCTTGATTGCTCTAATTTACTTAAACAAATTAACATCAATGCATCCAAAAAACTACATCGAGTTAGCAGATTTAACATATTCGAACCAAAATCAGTGAAAAGTAATCTGGGCTACCATTCCACGTTAAACAGTTACACAGTTACAACGCCCTTTCTCGCCCTAATGATTTGGAAGATTTGGACATTTTTCACCTCAATGCACGTAAATGCAAGGGAAAGGTCAAAGTTTTTAGTTTTTCCCCTCATTTTATTATTGTTTTTTTTTTTATCAAGTAGTTACTTTTGTCGACCAAACTGACCTCAGGACTCCTGGTACCCTTATTGTATTTGCAATATTTTTTTTATTTTCAAGAATTTAACTCGATAACCTTGTAAATTCACAATTGTATTGTTTAATTTTATTTTATTTTAATAAAATACCTTATTTTGTAGGTGTGTGGGAGGTAGTGTGGAGCGTTTTTTAAATTTTTTTTGTAGCCTCGTCGCAGAAGGTACAGATTACAATGTGTTTTTAATTATGCTCCACGCGCGACGGAGCAGTAGCGATAGAATGAGCCATGTAATGGATGAAACCATTTTCCAGACACTATCTTAATGCTTCTCTGTACACTGTTGCGTTAGTTAAGATAGGGCAAACAGTTTTTGCTGCTATTATCCCTAATTATGCAACTATGTACAATGTTTGTGTAAAAAAACATTTTTTTGGTTTGTTATACTTACGACATGGAATTATTGCTTAAGTGAAAAAGTGGCATTTACATTAACATTAATATGATTAAAAAATTTGGTTGGTTTTACCTGGTTTTGGTAAAGTGATAAAAGTGAAAAAATGATGTAAAAGGCCGATCAGCAAACTCACTCAGAAAAAAATGGTTTTGGTTTTTTGGTTTTGGTTTGAATTGTCTTCGATTACTATGAGTAACATATAAAGTTTATAAAGATTGCTATAAGACCTTTCTCGTTATTATTACAGTACATCACTACTACCGCTGAACAAAGCTTTATCTTCCTATAAGCATTCAGTAAAACATGCCTGCAAAACAGCAATAAGAAAATAGAGAAGTACAATTAAAGTGTATATGGCTACTAATGTTTTTAACAGCCCTAGGTTATATGATAAAACTTAAGCAATATGGGAGACTCACTAATTCTCGCCTTACGCGGCAGAATCTCGTTTAGTACATCGATAAAAGTTGTAAAATGCAAATGGCGATAGTGAAATGTTAAGAATGTTTCGCCCACGCCTCGACTCCGCACCGTTATTCCACCTTACGCTTTATAAGTGTAGATTTCAATACCTAAAGCGACCTGTTGGAAACTGGTCGAATAATACTTTATTCGTCACATGTGAACGTTGTGTAATGGTCTTATTATGTTAATGTATAGCTACGCCGAAACGTTGCGGTTGAAATTTAGGGATATGTTTTTTTACAGCTTTAATAGGTAGGCTTCTTATTTTCATTATTCAATTAGTTTCTAGCAAGGTATATACACGTTGTATTAAGAGGCACTAATTACACAAAGAAAAATGTCTCACTTTTGTCTTGATATTTAAAAACTAGCATACTTAGTTATTATGTTATAAAAACGACATCTTCTATATATTTTTAAAATTCTTAGTATATTTAAAGAATTACAGCCGAATTCTTATGTTTTTTTATATCTGGTAGAATCTGGTTTACATAGTTTTTGTAAGGCACGTAAAGTCGTTCGTCCCGATTTTCTTAGTAAGCAAGATAGTTGTTAAAGTCCATAAATAAAAATAAATATGATTTCTTCACGTCCATTTGGCTGTAGCCTGGATGATATCGAAGCGATATGATCCACCTTTTGTATTACTTCAGTAAAATTGTTTCGTGTTAGAATGAGACTAAATTTTGTGGAATAATGAATTTTTTATTGTAGGACATTTGGTAGTCGACTTTAGAGTTTGATATAGTTCGTTTAGAGACGACCCGAGCAGTGGAATCTGCGAGTATTGTACTCTTAGTGCAACGAGAAGTGACCGAGTCTTAAAAGTACCGGATGAAGGATGCGTTGCGGAACACGCCGGTTGTTCTGATCTGGCGTGATGACCTGACGTAGATGGTCCCTTGTGCTTGCGCAAGGATATCTGACACCTAACTTTATAACCGTAAGGTTGGTGGGGGGTGTCAGTATAAACTTTAAAGTCGTGTGTAGCGGGGTGTACCCTAAATCACTTTATCAAGCTAAAAGTGTTCGTAATACATCATTTTCTAGCGACATCACGTATCGGGTCAATTGTACCGGATTTTTCCATTACGGAAAGGCTTGTTCCGTACTTTTCTCTGTTTTACATTGTCATGCCCATTCATGGTAGCAGTTACACTAGTCTGTTTCTTTTCACTGTTAAGTCATTTGAGGCGATTTCTATGAGACGCACAGTCCAAGAAAAATGTTGTCAATCTGCTTTATAATATGGAGATGGTAGCGGTACTCGTGAACTTGTATTTTATTTATTTGCAACAATGGGGATAACATTTTTAATGAAATGAGTCATGTTTTCAAAAATAACTAAGCACTTAAGAAATCCATTTGAAGAAAACCTTACGGGTGGTATGTAGTTAGTGTTAGCATTTTAAATTAAGTAAAATATACTTAAAAGAATACGTAGAATTAGTATGCTACTATATAAATATTCATTTATATTCCTATTGTAACCTTGAAAAAGATGTATAGAGAATATGGCAATTGGGAGACGATGGACGTATTTACCTACGAATAGCAGCCGCACAATTTATGAACGCAGTAAGTACACTTACTGTGTTTGTGATTGTGATATTTGAGGTGCTGACATTACGATATATTTTCTCGAAACTGTTCACATGTTCTTTACTGCGTTCATAATAAAAATAACGACACTTTTGTTTCATTAAGCAAATGCAATATTTAAACTATTTTCCACCATCAACACCATCTTCGCGTATGTATATACTATAAACATATAAAATCAGAACTCTAACCTCAAAAGTTTAATAACTATAATTCCCACATAAAGCTGTCGATTTCTTTATTGCAATTTTAGTTTCGATATCTTTAACTAAAGCAGAGGACAAAAACACAAATGTTGAAAAAATTTCCACGAGCAGGATTTGAACCTGCACCCTGCTGACATACCGGGTCAGGCGCTCTGCCAATTGAGCTATCGTAGTTTTCGGCGTGCTGGTTAGACCCACGATAGCTCAATTGGGAGAGCATCTGACCCGGTATGTCAGAAGGGTGCAGGTTCAAATCCTGCTCGCGGATTTTTTTTTAAGATTTGTGTTTTTGTAATTTGTTTGCAACAAAATTTGCGTTAAAAATTATATAAACAAAACAAAAACATTTTATAAAGCAAAGGAACTAAGTTAACGACTAAGTACCACGAACGGTTGATTAACTTGCATGATATATGTCAATGGAACTTTGTGATATTCGCATTACGTTTGTATGGGTTCGCCAGGCCCTTAAAGTCTCACTTTAGTGTAGCAGCTATGTCACCCGGCCCTCGAGAGAGAAGACAATAGACAGCGCTAGCGCTACATTTCATCTGGTAATTGCAGAGCGCCCGCGATCAAGCGCCGCACGGCAGCTAAACGCCACTAAAGAGATGCGCTTGTATCGATACTTTTAAATGCGATGAGTTATTGCACATACGATAGTACGTAAAGATTGCATTTTAACACTTTAAAATATTGATAATTGGTGGAGACAGAACGTTGAGGTCAACAAGTTTATTGATAATTATTAAATTAATAAAATGCACGACCCTAAAATTGCGCTTAATTACGAAACGTGATGCCACCAGCCACTTCAAATATTACATAAAATGTTACACACTTATAAACAAAGAATGCTACAAACTTATGTACAGTTCAGTAAGCACCAAGATTTTAAATCTAGGTTTAGTTAAATTCTGCTTTTTACGCCATTGTATTATTAACAATGTATTATCCAGATTGATGGAGAGTTATGTTTATTATTAAACTCAACAATTAAATCTCTGCTATCAATTTAAACGTAAACTATTTATACAGATTTACGTTTTAGGATTAGTAAACTATCGTGCTCAATATATAAAATGAGTATAATCGTAAATAAAAAACTCATTTTAAAGGTTTATTTTTATCTGAAATGATCAAAGTAAAAGTAACAAGTTATTTTCAAATGTTATTTTCTAACGAAGTTCTCTTATTTACTCAGAACGGTTTGATTCCTATACAGTAAATTATGCAAACTCGTGATGTAAATCCGTCACAAGAGACATGACGGAATGACACTCAGAGATACGGTCTATCATTCCGACCAAATTACGATTAATTGCTTGTTTAAATTTGAATTAATTTATTCATTTTAGCCGCGCTTAACATTAAGAAGAACACAATTTTATAGAAGTCTCTGTTTGGATCTATAATGAGGAACAGTTTTTATGCGTCTTTTTCTTGTGTATATTTCGACATGCATTGACACATCACTAAATTTAAAAGGAAATGGTCCGTTAAAATATTTAATTTGGTTGGTGCGTAGCCTATAATTACTGACAACATAGATATTCACGATCTACAGGTTGTACGTAAATTCAGCGTGCGATTGGCTACAAATACCTCGTTGAAATTTATATGATCGCTGGTTGATTTTTTCTCTGTAAATTATAGTGGATGATAGCTTAACAAAATCGTTAATGTGTAGCTGTATCACCGAGTACTTTGGTGAATGTCATAAATCAAGATGTTATACATTCGTATACCAACAGGTTTGGCTTTCCTATATTTATAAACTATTATGACTTAATTTTGTGACTACGTTTGAAATTATTGATTCATTTTACTTCAACACTTCGATGTTTTTGTTGTTTATAATACAAACTATACAAAATTTCCGGACTTTAAAAAAGGGGTGAGCACTTAAGTTTCTAGTAGAGATTTAAAATGGCTACTCGCTATTATCAGGGCCCACGCAACCGAAACCGCGGTCGAAGGCGTTTCTTTTGAATTAACAAAGTTTCCCACGAGCACCCTCGTTACAATTTAAATTATTTAATTGCTCTAAGCTCGTGTTACATAATTAGTTGTTTAAACGACACACATTTGAAATTAATTCTCTAATTTATAGGAACAGATCCAGTTTACTGGTGGCGTCCAAATTAAAATAAAGTTCAAATAATGTTTTGGAGTGACATTCGTCGACCGTTTAACGGTTTATTCTAATGTTATATGGAATTAATTACGTTATGAATTACTTTTCAGAGCGATTCTAACATACTAATAGGCGAATAAGAAATGTTAATAACATATTAATTGAGCCGGTCAAAACATTTTAGGCCATCATGTGAAAAGTACATACTTTACTTTACGTACATATTAATAAAAATTTGGCTGATAGTACAGATGTTGACAAATAATAAGAACACTTCCATTTTTATTTTTTTTATTTTGTTTCTTCTAACTCTAAATCTATAGGGCGAAATAAAATGCGTAACTTTTTTTTGAGAGTTTTTGCTAATTACCACTTGGTTTTTTTAGCTTCGCCGGGCTTTTTTGGTGGCGGCGAGAAACTTAAAGGGTTCCTCAAGCCGTGTTAAACGAAGCAACGTCAGAGGTTTTCTAGAGGGAACGGAAAATGCGTTACGCATACGTTACGTACACGCCCTTCTTTACCAGCACATTAACAGTAAGGGTACAGTAAATACATAATGTTAATCACGCCTCTTTTTTTATTATTAGAAGTAATGTAGTAATACAATTTTATAAAAATACTAGCGGCCGCTCGCGGTTTCACCCGCGTGGTTCCCGTTCCCGTAGGAATATCGGGATAAAAATTATTCTTTGTTTTAATCCAGCTTATGAACTATCTGTATGCCGAATTAATCCAAATCCATTCAGTAGTTTTTACGTGAAAGATTAACAAACATCCTTTCATACTTACAAACTTTCGCATTTATAATATTAGTAGGATGTTTATTTTTGTTTTCTATATAAATGCAAATAATAACAAATAATATAACAACAAATAACAAAGTACCATTTAAATAAATAAACACCAAATAAAACATTAGCATACAAACCGAATATGAAGGTTGATTAAATTAAAACGCTTTTTGATTTAGGATCCCCGATTGAAAGGATCAGCCTGTAACTAAACACGGTTTCACAGGTGGCAATTTTACCCATAAATTTTACACCGCTTTATAATCAAAGGATTTCTTATAACCTAATGTAGGGTTATAACACAATATATGGTTCTAATACTCGGTATACTTTTAATATGAAGAACACCAAATATTTAAAACTCTTGGTAGTTTAGTTGTAATTTATATAGGCTTTTGATTGTGGATAAGATATTTTTTAATATGTTACATATCAATAGTGATAATATACATAGCAAAATGACAGTTGACAACAACTAAAGGGACCAACAAATTAACAAAAAAAGTAAGTTATTTATCCTTTAACTACAATTTATTCTGTGTGTCATAATTTAGAAATTTTTTTGGTTATTACTCCCAACATTTATTGAATAAATGTTCGAATATGTTCATTTGTTGAAAAATTACTTATTTAACTAAAAGAAATAGTAGACTGAAATAAACACTTAATTGATGTGGTACGTACACTGACGTCATAGCTCGCTATTACGATTATTCCCAATCCCATAACATTATGAAAAAACTTCGTTTCTGACATGCGCTAAAAAGTTTCCCTATTGACAGAGCTGTCAACTATCTTATTTCATACGCAAACCAGTAACGAAACTAAAAAAACAACTGACTAACGAAGCATCGAAACATCTAAGCTGCTCACTTACTCCAACCTACTTGTCTTCACGGACAGACAAGAGCGAGACAAGTGTGTGAAGGAATTTATTTTTATTCTATATCATAAAACAGCACCGACCACCTTTAGTAATAAGCTCATTCAGCATTATAATTCAGTTAAGCGATGAGAGCCTTTGTGCCTTTTTAAGCATCTGTTCGAGATCCTTGAAAAGTTTTAGTTTTTAGAGCATTTTAATTGAGCTTGGAGGTTAATAGCGTCTCATGTGTCAAATAATTTTATGACTAGATGTAATGGGTTTACGGTTCACGAATACACACACAATTATTCTGATATATTTTAAAATATAAACATTATTAATTTCCTGTTAAGTATCAGACAGATTATTATCTAGGCCTTCTATTAAAGTATTAGGTCACCTTGGGGTTACTTCTGGATAGAGTACCTGCCGTTAATCAGGAAATCATAAATTGATACATTGTTTTGTAAAATTTAAAGGACATGTTATGTTTTATATTTAGAGTAAAAAGAAATAAAGTATGTTTCTATTGTATAGTACAGGTTTGATCATTTGTAATAGACGTTAAGAATCTTCATAACTGACAAGTTTTTCAATACTCGCACCGTTTACCTGCTTCAGGTAAATTTGAATAAGAGAGCCGTCACGGCAGTCTCTCTCTTTCGCTGTACTGAAATGCAGGAGAAAGAGTGAGACAGCATTATGATTAATAAATTGCAAAGAAAAGAAACTACCTGCTCTGCCAGTTTTAATATCTATGTGAAATTTTTCGCATAAAAACGTTTATTCTAAATGATAAATTGATATTTTACTTTGGGTGTTAAATGCGTGTCAAAAAGTGTGACTTGTGTGATTTGTGATGTTAAAATTGAATAGGAAAAAGTATAAATAGGTAAAGTGCGAGTGACTGAACAATTCCCTTTGGCGCAAGCGTCTATACTAAGGAACCCTAAGCTTATAGGAGTAAGGACGTGTTGACATTGTTGCAAAAAGGCTTAGAAACTATTAACTAATTATATAGAGTCTAACAATATCAATAAGCGAACGTTTAAGGGGAGCATCTATACATCACACTGAGCATGCTCACCAAATTTGGCCCAAACGTTACCGAGATAATCAACAATACATTATCATAATTCACCAAAAAATACACCCTTTACACGCACACAAAGATAGCCGAACATGCCAAATGTGTGCGTGTATCTGTACACTATCTTTTTATTGACGCTTGCGTGCGTGTTAGTAAAGATACAGCATGTTTCATGATGTGCATTATTTTAATTGATTTAGTATGTTAGAAAACATAACTTTAAAAAATCACTATAAAACTGGAGCCCATTTTTTGTCATTGTATTCAGAATGATGTATAGATACCGCCCTTAAACGTTCGCTTATTGATTTTGTATATTGTATTGTATTGTATTGTATTGTATTGTATATTATTGTCATCTTTCTAAATCTGCATAGGACTACCTTACCATGACGTTTAAAAAAAAGTCATGTTCATAAGTATACAAAAGACTGTTAAATATGCAAAACCCTCTCATTAACCAAACACTGACTTAGATTATCTTATTATGACTGATAACTAACAGACAAACTTCCAGACATTAATTTAATGTAGACTAAATTGTTGATTTTAGGGTTATAAAAGATAACACCACTACATACTCATATTAAGCATCTTCCTTCCAATATCCATGTGCGTAGTAACGGCTCCTTAGAAATGTTATGTTTTTATTTCTTTGACTGTAAAACCATACTCAAACTATGGAAACTGGTCATTAATAGCGTGCTCGAATGAGTATAGTCGTTTTGAGTCGACATAATAATGTGAACTTCGTAAATAAATCAGTAGAGACATTTACGGCATAGCTTCATTTAAACTATAAATAATTATGAGTGCAAGTGCTCCAGTCGATACTAAATCAAAGCAATTTATGCACAAATGTTTCTCAATTATCGTTGGCAAAACAATACCATTTTATTATGATTTTAAAATTGCGGCCGTCCGTCCGTCGAGTCGATTGTTAGATGTGATCGGATATTAGGACTCGGATAGTATTTATGATCGATTGTTATTGTCAAATGAAAATGACGCTTAATCGTATCAACAATAAGTGTGTATTTATCTCAGAATAATAACTAGTATTTTTGTAATTTATTATCGTTGTGCTCTGTCTTGTCATTGGTAAATAAATCTTTATTTGACATTTGTCTTTAAGAAGTTTTTATTGATGCATTTAAAATCTGTACAAGGGTTATAGTAATAGGTAATACTCGTTAAATAAATCTATTTTTTCTTTTCTTTAAAATAAAGTGTTAGAAAATAGATTTTGTTAATTGTTTGAAATGCAGTATTATGTTCCTATTTATTTCATGAAAATATGATACAATCGTACCTTGCTCCACAGACAGAATTAGTAAATAAGGTTTTATATATGAATTTATAATAATACATATTTTTCAACGGATTTCACATTTTAACGGAACGCGAAAGTTTAAAAATGTAGATTCATTTACCCACATGTATGTATATGTGCAACTTTATAAATATCTTCTATAAAGATCTAAAGGGCAGACAATAATGATGTCTTTTCCACGGAGTATATACGTTTGAAGATAAGTATTCATTAGAGTGAAACTTGGCAGCTATTTTATTTAGTAGATATTTCAAGTTCATTACAGAAATCTTATCTCTCCAGCTGTGACTCTCACAGGGCCATTGTTTGAATCTAACTATTTTTGGATTTGGATGGACTATGAATAATATAAAGTAGGTAGTTATAAATTTAAAAATAAATGTTAAAACTAATAGAAAGGATATCAACACCAATTTGAAACTTGCACAAAAATCGTTCGTTATATTAATACCATTTATCTTATTTAAATTAACTGCTTGCAAAGACAGTAAAACAACGGAAAATTATTTAAGTAATACCTATGTATTGCCTTGTACGCTTTGACTACTCACAACCAGACACAATAGAAATTTAATTGTACGCCGGTCATTGTGACCAGCCGCTTAAGTTTTAACGAAGGAGTATTTGTTAACGTTCAATTTACGAATATCGGGTTTGAAAAATAAAGCTTCAATAGAATAGACATTCCTATTATTTCACTACCCTGGATAGGTATGCAGCGCTTTTTTTAGATTTGTGCACACATAGTGCTTAAGTACTAATTTACAGATTTCATGTTAGTATAGTTTTATTTTACGAAGTTTTGTTAGCTTAAGTTTATTGACGGTTGAGTTAATTGACGGTTTTTACGATAGATGACTACGTGAACCGGCGTGTTAGAATCACGACCATTTATAATTAGTACTGACTGTTAGCTATATAAAATATGTTCCACTTTTACTTTTACTTTCATCAACTATACAATAGGAACATAATTACACTAGGAATGTGATATGCGAGTCGCAGGAGAGCCGCAAAAACTATCATCATTCGCACAATCCCTCGTTGGGACGCAAGTTTGTTGCAACTACAAGGTGTTGGGCCAACATCGGCGCCAACACTCGGCATCCGGCGCGCGTCCTTACGCAGCCCTCGGCTATAAAGGCCGGCCATAAAACGGGTCTCTTTTATGACCATTTGACGAAGTTATATACGTTTTTGAAGCCATTTCTTAGCCGACTCGACCATTGTGGCTGCGTGACCACTTCGCTCCTCTTCGCGCTATTCTTATTACCCTTAAAGTATTGCGCTATGCAATGGAATGATTTTTTTGCAATGCTTAAATCTCTTTTAGTGCAGCATATATTTCTCCCGTTTAAGCTTTGTTGTCTGGGTATTATGTTTTGTTTGGTTCAAAATAAAAATAATTTCTACGGACAATGTTTGACATAAATGAATACTCAAATATCTCTAAGTATTTAGCACGCATTTAAAAAAAAAAACTAAATCTAACTAGTTAATTGGTTTTATTTTAATTTAGTTTAGTTTTAGCTATTAATAATATTTTTAGCATACTTAAACATTGAATTGTATTAGAGTAACTTACTTTACATAGTTAGGTAGTTGCGTTATGTGTATTGTAAGTGTTTTTAAAAAAAGCTTTGATACGGTTTTTCAGTGTCCGCAACGCATTCTACTTCATCGACTGCTGCAGCAGATTGCCATACATAATTACCACTTATTAGGTAACCTGCGTTTTTTCTTTGTCCGTTCTCAATTACAAAACGAATTAAATAAATAACTAAATTGTCAATGATGGGCCTAGTCAAAACGTTAAAAAAGGCAAAGACGCGCTATTTTTACAAACAAAAGAATAATAAATGTAGTTTTTGCTAAGCTAACACAAAGCATGCTGCTGCTTTCATTGACCGTTATTTCTATCCAGCAACACGGCAGGGAGATAGGGAGCCGCGTTTCGCCGCCAAGATCGGTGGGCACTTAGGGCATACAATAGAACGCGCTAAGTTAAATGTGCATCCATTTCCTGTGAAAGTTCCCGATCTGAGTCTGTCAGATAATCAGTTAATTCGCTTACGAATCGTGCCTTCGCGCAGAGGCTATCTCGCAATCGGCGATCTTCGCTATATCAATATTCATGCTACGGTCGCGACCCCTCTATTTGCATACCTCCACTGCATTCCCTCGCAACTGTTCTATTGTTTTATGATCTAAATGACCACGCGAGATATAGTGCCAGTCACGATAAGCTTGCTAACTTGTATGTACGGTTTAGCTACTAATAGTAACTGGACTATAACCAATAGTACGTCGTCGATTCGATCGCGGAATGTTTTATTATTCGCCATGTGCAAAGGCTACTCGTGACCTATTTATATTGCGTTGATTGTTTATCCGGTATTCGGTATCGCTGTTCATAACAATATGCTATAAAATTGTAACGATTGAATTAATTATTTAGAATTAAGAGGTACAATTTTTCGATGCCGATTTTTCTTTTCAGTAAATAGTTTCTGAATGTTTTAGTTCTTATAATTCTTATTAACATATCTACATAAAAATGTATATTATTAATAGATATTTTATTAAAATAGCGAATAAAAGAAAGAATAGAAAAGTACTAAACCAAGAAAAAGTAAGAATGAATACTTTTTTATATTATACTAGCGGCCGCTCGCGGTTTCACCCGCGTGGTCCCCGTTCCCGTGAGAATATCGGGATAAAAACAATCCTATGTGTTAATCCAGGTTATAAACTATCTGTATGCCGAGTTTCATCCAAATCCATTCAGTAGTTTTTACGTGAAAGAGTAACAAACATCCATCCATACTTACAAACTTTCGCGTTTATAATACTAGTAGGATATTTAAACTTAGCAAAAAAGAACGAAAACATTGTGTTCATAAATATAATAGGCGACAAATTAAAAACTCTTTACAATTATTACATTATTTGTTTACAACACTTTTACTTTGACAAATTTTTCCACGTGGTAGTTTTCTGAAACTTTATATTTTTTTGGTTTGCAATTATTATTAGCAGGAAGTAATTGGCAAGCATGCGTACCCTGTTAATTATAGCAATAACTTGATTTTAATGGTGGAGGTCCTGCCCAGAATCTGGACAGTATTTAAGCTACTTTTTAATTCATCATCATCATCATCATCAGCCTATACTAGCCCTCTGCTGGACATAAGTCTCTTACTTTACTTACTTCCAAGTAAGTATCGTTTTCGGTCATGTTAAAAGCATGAACACCATACCAAAAGTAAAGTTTACCTTTATATGACATTTAGAAAACACGAGTAACTCGAATACCCTCGTGGATCGCATAGTAACATAATTAGAGCGATTACTTACATCGTATAAAAAACTTGGAACTGGTTTAAAAGTGGAAAATATGCATAAGTTAGTCACTCAACTGTAGGCCATTTTTCTCTGTAACGACTTCTGCAAGCGACTTTACTCTCATGATATTAACATTTCTCAAAGATGGGATATCTGTTTCGCTGGACTTTGTGTACTAAGATTTATTTTACAGTTATTTCTGCAGCTTAAAATATTTAAAACTTTAAAAGTGTAAGTATTAACTACGAACATCAAACATAATAATTTATTAAGTATTGAATAATAATAATGTCCAGTAAAAATAGATTTAATAAATAAATCAATTTATAAAACAATAAATTGGTTTGTGTGCAAACATTAGGCAAATGAATTGTGGCGCTTTTCAATATAAATCATGAACGTTAGTACGGATGTAGTCCCGTTAGCCGTCTTGTTTAATATCATTAACTCATATTTGTTTTGAAATTCTACCCAGTATTCCGATACCACTGCAGAAGGCACTGCTTATCTTATCTAATGATCCGTTATTAGAGATAAGATGAGCACAATAAAGCTGTTAACATTGTTGTGGTAACTTTACATGGTGTGACTCGAACAATCCCTACCGTCAACCACACCGAGAACATTATTTACAGACGCCAGCACATCAACCTATACAAAACTGTCAAATTCCTTCAATAAATGTTCAACCTTAACCCATATACATAAAATTCAAAGTCTATTGAGAAAATTTGACACTGGTAGTGTGATGTGCAGGTGTGTGTCCAACTCTGGGATCCAACACAATTTATTTCAGACACAATAATCAGTCATACGTAGTTATTACACAATTATGTATGACTTCAATAATTATTACATATTAGTACCTTGATGACCGGTATTTTTATTTTTTTTTGGTAATTTTCTAAAATGAAACCTAGCTGGATCGATTTATCGCCCCCAAAACCCCTTGCATACTAAATTTCATGAAAATCGTTGGAGTCGTTTCCGAGATTCAGATTATATACAACGTGTAACAAAAAAAAGGTGTGGTCAAAATGAAAAGATAGACAAACAGGTAATTAGACATACCAGTAAATAGACGTACAAGTAAACAGGCGTTCGGAGAAAAGACACACAGGTAAATAGACGTTCGGGGAATAGACATTCAAGGAATTAGACATTTGAGGAATGGACTTTCAGACATTAGACTTTCGAAAACTGGACATTTAGGGAATTGGACCTTGGTGACCGGACCGATCCAAAGTGTCTCCCATCTAGAACTTGTAAGTGTTGTTATGTTATCACTACATAGTATAAAACAAAGTCGCTTCCCGCTGTCCCTATGTATGCATGTATGCTTAGATTTTTAAAACTACGCAACGGATTTTGATGCGGTTTTTTTTAATAAATAGACTGATTCAAGAGGAAGGTTTATATGTATAAATACATGCATAATATACTAGAGAAACACTGATAATTTTAGAGGTTTCACATTTTTTTTGGATTCACGCAAACGCTGGCTAAACCCTACGAGATAGATCAAAATAATGTAATACAGTATTGTACACCTTAAAAAGGTCTACAAAAAAGTCCGCGATTGTATATGTCTATTTCTTAGGGATAACCCACAATAATCATTTTTATCCTTTACTTTTTACAAGAAATAATGGCTTATTTACGAAGCGATTTTAAGTAATACAGCATAAATCCTTATCCAATTAAGTACCTTAAATACATTTTGCATTTAATATAGATCAATATGGCCCTTTACAGCATGTAATTTAAATGAATATTTTCGAAGATATTACAGATTTAAAATGCAGGGACATAGTGGTTGCGTTTATCAGCATTGCACCCGTGCGAAGCCGGGGCGGGTCGCTAGTTAAGATATAATTATTAACTTTAATTTGTCATGCAATGGATAATAAAATATTTATATTTGCGGAGTCATGCGCGTCAAGCCCGCGTAAGAAAGCAGCAGTGGTCATAAATGTAAGTACAAAGAGGTTACTAAACTACTAGGGCTGAGACTTGTTTATTTTGATGTAACGTCACAATAGAAATATTAAATTAAAAATTGCTTAACACTTTAAAGTTAATAATCATGACTTAATAACTATGCATACAAGATATAGATGGGATACACTTTGGATCTTTTCATTTTGACCACACCTTTTTGTTACACGTTGTATATACTTATATACACAAGAATTGCTCGTTTAAAGGTATAAATAAATAAATAATAAATAAATTTTCCTACACTCACACCAATTATCTAGCCCAAGAGAAGCTTCGTCATGAAACTCGTTATATGGTTACTAGACAACGGATAAACATACTTAAAATACCTCAATACATACTTATTATACATAGAAAACACCAGACCCGAGACAAATTAGAAAAACAATAATTTCTAAATTTACCCGACCGGGGATCGAACCCGGGACCTCAGAGATGGCGACACCATGCAAACCGGTGTACAAACCACTCGACCAAGGAGGTCGTCAACAATATAAGATAGATAGATGTAATTAAGTATTTATTATTTATACATATACAGTATATTAAAAATGTATTCTTTTTGTTTCAGGTAAGCTTGTATGAAAAACCCCGTCCATGTCATGGTATTGTATTGTTTGGTATAGTACTGATTTTTTTGTGCAGAGCAATGCGAGACATCTCAACTAGGCAGCCGCAATTAAAATTAACACGTACAAGTGTTGAATTAATTCAACCGCGATATGGCATCATACATATTTATTGTGTCATAAGTAAGACTGAGAAATATGAATCTAGTTTTTGAATCTGCGCGCTGCTTTAAATTATGACAACAGACGGATAGTATTTTTAATGTATTAACTGTACGTATAAGATCAAAACATGTACACTTTATGATTTCTGATACAATTTATTTTATTCTTCATCAGATATAAATAATGGCAAAAACTTATTATATGTGATTTTCACTTATTTTTTATGACTTCTCATATATCTTCTCATATAATTATATCAGTTTATTTCATTCTTCATAAGATAAAAACAGGAAAACAATATAATTTTTCTTTTTATGTATTTTATATACATTATTTACAGCACAAACAATGACTTTATTTAAATTGGAATAATTGTAAATGTAAATGTGAATAATAAAACGAATGCGAAGCCACGATTTTTACGCACTATTTAACTGTTTCCATGTAATAGTCCAATGCAGATTTAACAAGTCTATACGTTGACATTGCTAAGAGTCTTTATAGTCTAATCATTAATTCACTGGAGTAATCTGACAGATGCTAATGTCACATTGTAAAATTATGTTGCCACATTTATTGTACTAGTGATGCGTTTTGTTCATTGTCATTCAGATCACTCACACAAAGTCAGTAGGAACGTTTATTATAATAAGGTACAATTAATTATAATATATGTAGGTATATGAATGTCTTTTTGTACCAAGAAATTTCACCTGACAGTTTAGTCAGAGTGAACGAGAGTGCGGCAACTTCACACAAGCGCTCCGAAACGCACGCACACAAGCTCGTAATTCACCTACATTAGCACACGGAAAAAAGCATGGGAAAGGAGTACCCGATGATGCGGCTGTCATCGCAAACGCGGATCGGGCAGCGTATGTTGCTGTAGTAACGGAGAATAACAAGTATGTCACTGAGCGCTGCCGATCTTATTGAAATCTTGTTTCTTTATTGGAAATAGAAAAATTTATTACATATTCAAACTAGCCAAAACTATTTTTGATAATATATGTCCGACCTTAAATATGTACCTCCATGTAAATGCTTTCCAATAATATATTTAAAAAAAATATACATTCGCATGCGGATATATTACGTTATTAAATTTAATAACGCAGCTTTCAAAACTGGCCGAGCGAGGCGTAAATATTTTGCTGTGTCCAATTTGTAAATTAATTTTTGATTACGATTGTACTTTATAATGATATAAGTATTTTAAAGTGTGCACCTAAATTGTGTGTTTCATTTATAATTATAATATATAAGACACCCAAATTCACACAATAATAAATTAACTATGTGTGGCTCACTCAACCCTAGCCGGTAGCTACAGCTCGTACGTCAATTCAAGATCACGGCACTGTTGCCGCACTCTCGTTCACTCTGGTTTAGTTGTCAGTGTTTGTTATGCTTTGGGAGCTGTTATTATTCGAAAATTTTGGAATTATTTTAATTATTGCAATTTTTACGTCATTCATGTTTTTGAAAAAAAATACAGATTTAACCACTGTGTAGCCACCATTTACAGAATAACAATTAGGACAAAACAGAATACTATAAATTAATAACGTTGAAATGAAGATAACCTCAACAATATAGTACCGTTTTACATCAATAATCACTCGATCCCGTTCCAAAATAAAAAATCACTCTGACCCGTTCTAAAATTATTTTTTATCACTTTCTCACATATCACTTTCTCTGTCTCCGAGTGAATTTTCACATGGGTTACTTTTACGACAACTAAAACATCAACTATTTACAATTACTTTTAAAAGCATCGGCAAACAGTACAATTATTAAAACTAAATAATGTTATTGTCGCATGCAGCACGGATCGCGCTCATACCTATTTTGACGCAGACTAGAATAATAGACAACAAAATCAAATTTCAAAACGTAAACAAATTACGCCGTCAACTAATTAATAATCAAGTAGAAATAAGCCGTAAAAATAATAATGTTTCATACCGTAAGACGTCAAATTGAGTGCGGGCTGCCGGCAGACTCCGACTCCGACCGGTGCAACTGTCTCGTTTCCGCACGTGCTGTTCGTAATCTATCTGTTCGCTTTACTCTTCTTCAGTGAAGTGTGAACTAAGTGATATACTTGCTAAATGGACTAGTCCAATTGAAGGATTCATTCATGAACATGAACGACTCATATCTATGTCTGTCTGACGACGACGAATAAAAATATATCCATTGCATTTTTGTTTAATTTTATATAATTCGCCTTTTCAAAGTTATCATTTCTTAGCCTTTAAAGGTACCAATGTAAATATTCGTATATCGATTAAACAAACCTGGCCTAGGAGATTTCTTAATAAAGTAAATAAAATGAGTACCTATTGTGATTTGATTCAGAACGTTATGAGAATGAATGAGTGAGTACCTAATTGATGTCAATCTTCTTGTCACAACACTATTTTCTGTTCATCAGAAACTGGGAACACCGTAAACGTCAGATTACTCCAGTGAATTAATGATTAGACTTTATATATTTACTTTATACTTTAATCAATTTAAAATAATAATAAGCGAAATTTCGTAGCTGCAAAAATATAAATTTAGGGAGTAAGTTGAAGACATTTAAAAGAAAACGTTGATTTAAAAATGGCTATGGCTATTCAATGGAACATTTTTTTTTATGGACACGTCTATTTCTACCTTTTTCTTGCGCATACGAAGTTTTATAAGATTTGGCTTATTAGTAAGACCTTTGATGCTTTTTATGGGATACCAAAATGTATTAATGGTTTCAATAATGAACAGAAACACATCATTGGTAACTTTAACTTCTGATTTCTAGTCAGAGAAAGTTAAAAATCCCACGCACCCGTAGGCCGTGGCGTATATCTATAGGTTTAAAATCATAAACGTATAAAAATTTATTACAAAATCTTATCTTAGTACAAACAAATTATAAACAACCATTATTATATAATATTGATTTTATTTATAATTTTCACAAGGATACGATTACCTCAAACAACTTGGATTTCAATCAATAAAAATGATATGTGGCATCCAAACTAGTGATAACTCCCACTGGGCCTTTTAAGAGCGGCTTCCACGACACATAAATTAGATTTAATGATCGTTGGAAATAAAACAAATTAAAGAAACCGACGCTTGCTGGATAAATAAAAGATATTATTAATTCCGTATGACAGGTTATATTTAAAAGTAGGAGGTAGGTAGGTACAATTATTGTTCATTGGGGACTGAAATTGGTTACATGTTGAACTTGAGTGTAGAACTTCCTTCCTTTTTGTTTGTGTGGTGATAGACGTTAAATAATCTAAAAGTAAGTGTTATAGACTTTTTACATTCAGAAGTCATAATTATTTACCATTACAGCTATGATATTATGATTGCAAAAAGAAACAGATAAGTTATTGTCGCGCGATTTGTAAAGAATCGAAAACGATCCAAATCGAATCCGAGGCAAATCTTCTGATTGCCAGCCAGCATTGAAACCGCAACAAATCAAATAATGTTATTATCTATCTCCTCACTTACGTACTTTTCCCTGTTTTTATACTACTCACTTTTAATGAGCATATTGGATCTTGCTATCTATAGATTTTTAATATCAGCTATGAACGTAACATAATTGTGTTCATATACAAGATGATTATGTTACCTATCTTAACCCAATACCTAGATATTTTGTTCTACAAATAACTTCTAGCTACTATCCCAACAATAGAGCGATCTTACAGTAACACGGGAACTTTCAGAGTTTTGGGGTGACGTGTCGTTTTACTACTGGTTTTTTTAAACATTAGGTAGAGATTTTGATACTTGTAAGTAGCTTGGAAACAAAGCCTCTTCTAGGTTCACACACAAAGGAAAAACAGTTGTACACTTAGAACACGTTGGATGATTTTCAAAGAAAATTCAAAATGTAAATAATTCAGGTAGCAAATTAGCTGTCTTATAAGTCTATCTACACCTATTAAGATGTAGATAGTCTTTATAAACCATTTTGGTCAATCGGCAATCTTTGTTTAATTAGGATTCGAAAGGTCCCACAGTGCATTGCATGTCCACTCGTCTTACTTATCTATGATATTGGTGACGGTGAACATTATAATTTTGTAGGATTATTATGACGGTGGTGGCTATCTAGTTCTAAGACCACCATCTTGTCACAAAAACAGTTAGAAGTAGCATCTTCGAACTCCGACAGTTAGAAGTTAGTAAGCTGTATTTGCTTTGGCTGTGCTTATTTTAAATCTCGATGGGTTATAATTGAGTACAGTTTATCGAGGATCGAAACAGGGCAACATCAACAATTTCAAGTTAGTAGGTGGCGTTGCTCCGATGTATGTCTAAACTGTCGTCATATTAACTATATATGTAGTAACGTTGAGCTCCAATAAATAGAAGTAAGATAGCCAGTGTATCTATTGCAAATTTCTTTTGCTACTTGCCAAGTCCGGTGAAACTGTAAAGGCCAAAAGCAAACTTTCTCAAAAAAAATTTCACCAATTGATTGATTGAATTGTAGTCAACTGTTACACAGTTGACTACAATTTAATTGGGACTTAAACAGCGCCATCTATTGTCAAAGTGGTTTTTCAATTTCGTAAATTTTGGCAGCAACGTAGCGATGCTTCGAACCGTATATATCTAGTTGATCTCCATAATAATTAGTGGCATTGTTGAGCTCCAACATTAAAAGTAAGAAACCACTTTTATACTGCTTGATCAAGTTAAGGTTGACTATTTTTTTTACTGATCGAAGCGATGCCACCTAAGTTCACAAGTTCTTTACTAGATGGAGCTGTTTATCTCATATACTATATTGTAGTTGACTCTAACTCGATTGAATAGTAAAGAATATTGAAAACTCGTTTCGCTTCGTCTTTCTATGGAATGAGATGAAAACCAAGAGCTTCTTCGTTGTGGTAGGTATATAAAAAATAAATTGTCGGGCTACACGTACAAATAGACGATGATTTATGACTAAAATTAATATTAAAGCAATCAACGTTTGGCCGCGGTGTCACAATTTACGAGATGCCACTAAATCTGAAGTGCGATACGACGTTAATATCAAATTGAGCCACGCTTAATTCAATTAATGTTAATGACATACCACTTTTTATATTGTCAAGTAAAAGTTATAATTGATTGACTGTCGTTCAATAAGTGACTTTATTTCACTTAAGGTGTACAAAATGGATTTATTCCTCAGCGTTCTCAATGTCAAAATGTGTGAAATAAATAAATTAATTAATATAAACAGTTTAAAACGAGTTATAAATAACAATGATAACTATCACAACTTATGTACAGTTGACAGCGCATCGAGTGTGATAGTAGTTTTGGAAACACTATCCCCCTTACATATAAACAAAGAATAAGGTCCGAATAGTTATTCCGTGTTTTGTCTCTTTTACTCTAATTTGAAATGACGTTTACATGACAGGAACAAAACGCGGAATATCTATTTGGAACTTATTCTTTGTTTATTTGTAAGGCGGTAAGTCTATTACATAGGGGATAAGGGCAGCCTCAGAGTTAAGCTGTAGCGCTTTATGTGCGATCGTCTGCATCTTGTCCTATTATTTATAATCTTTTCATTTAATGTCATTTCCATTTCCTAACTTATAAGATAATGCTGTCATGCAAGGTTGGCTTTGATTAACTACAACCATAGAATAAGTATGCTTCAGCCTTCAGCATGTTTTTAAGAAATAAGACTTGTGAATGTGTACCAATTCTAAGAGTGAGTACTGAGAGCGGTATGTGCCAAGAATGCTGAGAGTGCTAAAAGTGCTGAGAGTATTTAGTACGATCTTTGTTCACTATTCGATCGAGTAAAACACTGTTCGTATGAGATCGAAGCACCGTTACCTATTGAAAAGTTGGTCTCACAACTAAAAAATCTTGCACTTACAATTCAGGTGTTGGAAACCGTTTGACTATGCACTTATGGGCCTTGTGACAAGGATCGGCGACGGAGCGATAGCCCTCGACCTTCGATACCTCCACAAGGAATGGTATTTGAATACCAGTGTTTACGTTGGCTGTAATTATGCTATTGCTTCGCCTGGTGACGCTCGACTGGCATTTGTTATTTTTAATTTGTAATTTATTATGAGTACCGTAGTGGCTTGGTCTTTGACACTTTAAGAGTGCGCCGTCCGTAAGTGTTACATATTTTATTTGAAATGTCTTCGTCCATATTTATTTGATGCCGCGCGGCCATACTAATTTTGTATGGGGAATTTAACTTGTTAGTTTGAAAAAATAATAATTTTAATAACCGCTTGATCAATCGAAAATGTGAGACGGACTATTTGTAGTTAAGTTAATTGGTGATTGTTTAGACATAATTAGAGGTATAATAATTTAGATATTACTATAAAATATCAACTAAACGCCGCGCCGCCACATGTTTTCATGATTTTTGCCCAGCTTTAAATCTGTTGTAGAAAAACTATAGTGGGTTATGAATTTTAGGTCGGACTGATTGTAAACACGTTCCCTTTGATACTAAATATATATTTTGTTTATGTAATAAGTAAGTAGTTTTTTCATCTTAAATCAACTTAACCGTGACTACACTTTTGACTTCTTTTGTTCGGCGCAACTTTAAGCCCGGTGTTCGACACAGTTTTCGTCGCCAGAAATGACATACATTTTTATATATATAAAATACAGTGAAAAAATTAAATGCTTACCCGAACCAGCCAGGAATCGAACCTGGGTCTTCCGCAATCCGGACGGCTGCATTTTTTATGCAAAAAAGTAAAATTGACTATAGCGTTGTGTTATCAAATTTGTGGTATTTCGTCTGTAAGGATGAATCTGCATAGCCATCGGTTGCAATAACCGTGTTGGATGGATAGCACTGTGCCGCTAAAAGCACTCAAAATTAAAAAGCAGTTTAAAAATTCAGTGCTTACGTCAGCCTTCCCGGTAGCATAGTGGTCAGTGCAGTCGCCCGGATTGCGGAAGACCACGGACGGACGGCGCACTCTTAAATTGTCAAAGACCAAGCCACTACGGTACTCGTAATAAGTTACAAAATTAAAAATTTAATAACTTATTATAATTAAATTAAAAATAACAAATGCCAGTAGAGCATCACCAGGCGAAGCAATAGCATAATTACAGCCAACGTAAACACTGGTATTCGATTCCTGGCTGGGTCGGGTAGGCATTTAATTTTTTCACTGTAATTTATAAATATTTAATTCAGCTTTAGTGCAGCAATTAGCATTTAAAAATAAAGAGTAAAATAAATTTTCATTGAATTTTTACGGGATGACAGTTAGGAAGCAAGTGATCTGTATTCAATTGTTGTTAAAGGCTTAAATTAGTTGCGGTCCTCTATTTTTAACGATTATAGGAAAACAATGTCGATTACTGGCTATTATCGAATACGGGTGCCACTACCTTATAAAAGAGATATTAACAACGACACGAATTGATTCCAAAACAATCTATGCTAATATTATATATTAGGTCCTTACCTATGAAATTGCCGTTTTTTTCTTACTTATTAATAGATGTATTACTTCCAAAAGTCAATACCAATTGTTAATATTATTATACACCTTTAATTTGGACTATATTACTTAGGCTTCAGTAATAACAATGATTATTAATTTTGTGTCTTTATCGCCCAATTTTTTTTTTAAATTGACTAACTTTTTGGTTCGCGGAATTGTCCTTTTGTTTCATTGTAGCTTTGAAGAGACTTGATTTTTTTTCTTTTTAAAGTCTGCTATATTTAGCTAGTGAAACAAACATACTACTCTACAATTTTTATAGTGTTAACATAAATAGATGCTAAGAAAAGGACCTAATATTAGGTATGAAATTGCCGTTTTGTATGAAAATTTTTTATACAATTTTATTTTTCATACTAACGTTTTTTTAATTTTCTTAGCATCTATTTACTTTAACACTATAAAAATTGTAGAGTAGTGTGTTTGTTTCACTAGCTAAATATAGTAGACATAAAAAGAAAAGAAAAATACAAGACCCTTTAAAGTTACAATTAAACTAAAGGTCAATTCCGCGAACAAAAAAAGAAGTCAATTTAAAAAAAATGTTGGGCGATAAAGACACAAAGTTAATAATCATTGTTATTACTGAAGCCTAAGTAACATAGTCCTAATTAAAAGTGTATAATAATATTAACAACCGGTATTGACTTTTAGAAGTAATACACCTATTAAACGTCAATTTCATAGGTAAGGACCCAATAGTTGAAGGGTTTGTTTGTTTGGTTGAACGGTGGCGCTAATCTGAAAAAAAATTTACTTGTTGAATAGTCCATTTATTGAGGAAGGCTATAGGCTATATTACATCACGCTATAACTTATAGAACGCGGGTGAAACCGCGGGGCACAGCTAGTAGTAGAATAAAAATACCAGCCAAAAGCCCTTTGCATCATTAAATACTTTAAGGTAAAAAATTTTGTTAATACAATTTAAACTACATTTACTGTTACCTAAGAAGTGGTATATATGTAAATATACACCGAATTGAGCAGACAGAGTGCTGGTTGCGAGTTATACCCACAATTTCATAACTTAAACGTAAACGGTAATTTGTATGGCACTGTAGCAGCGCCTTCTGGTGACAAGTTACCATATAAATTTTAGTTTTGGTTAATGTGATCGAAAGTCAGCTTAACGTCGCACAAGGCACTCAGCACTCTACTTCTCTGTGATCGGAGCCTGGTTGAATAGCATAGTTATCGTAAGCACGTCAATTTGGACCATTTTGATTCCATATTAGTGCGTGCACATGCGTAGAGAACGTGTTTTTGTTTAAATAACCCCTTTTTAGTTCGCATATTTGAGTAAATATAAAGGGTCGTTTAGTCAGCCCACACTTAAAGATAATTGGAGTCGAAACCAAAAAAGTGATCCACCTAGTTTAATTGTTCAAGGGGCGAGTTGTCTGCGCAAGTGGGCTTACTATACCCACTATAAACCGGGCTATAAATTAATAACTTGGCATATTCATCAGCGCGACCGTTTATAATGTCATCTTGATAATTTTACGAGTAGTAGTCACCGTGAAAACGTACGTTCGCGATGCTCTTATTGTTTTAAACTTTTCGATTGATATAGGTACTCGGTGGGTTTACGCATTCGTTGTTCGATTGTTTGACAGGCAATTGTTTGAACGTACCAATAAGTGTTCTGTATAATCGTTGCTACCTATATCATTTAACGCCTCGGTGGCCGAGTGGCAAAACGCTCGGCTCGATTCCCGAAGATCCTGGGTTCAATTCCCAGGTCGGGAAGTGTGTTTCGGAATTTTCGATGCATAGACCGGGTTTGTGATCACCAAACCGCATTAATTTAGCAAGCGTGGTGATTAAACCATTACCCATCAATTGTAGCGATTACTTGATTTCAATGATGGAGGCCTTTGCCCAGCAGTGGGACAATAATTATGGGCTGTTTACTTTACTTCTTTACTTACCTATATCGAAGTAAACCGATAATCGAAAATAGCTAAGTTCACCTTAGAGGGCATTGAGAGTTATTTTTGACATTCGAACACGTTAACGAAAACGAAAATTTGTATGGCAAGATTTTAACTCTTCTTGTTTTTCGCCAGAGGGCTGATGATGATGATGATGATGATGATGATGATGATGATGATGATGATGATGATGATGATGATGATGAAACGTAATCGAATGACTACGTATAGTAAACAAAGCTCACACTAGGCACCCTGTTGTTCAAGTTACGATCTTGTGCAATCATAAGAAGCTGTTGATAAAAAATAAACTCATTGATAACTACTCATAAAACCGTTGCTTTGGGGACTTCTTGGCGGGAAAGTAAAGCGTCATGTCTGCGGTTTTGTCTTATTTTCCAAAATTTGTGTTATGTCGAATATTAATGTGAAATAATGGTGGATTATTAACCGTTAAGTGTTCGTGAGTGTGCATAAATAAGTGTTGGCAAATGAAACAAAACAGTGCAATGTCACTTTTCAAATTCTCTCAAAAAGCTCGCATGGGGACTTAGTAAAGCCCCACATCTTTACTGAGATACTCGAGGGGTTGGGGGGTATATCATTTCTCACTTCCCATTTCTGATATCATTCATCATCATTTAAGGAAATATTGTTTATTTATGTATTGCTTGTACGAAAAATTACTTTGACACTGGCTAAATGTGCTAATCGCACGAAACCATCAACTAAAAAAAAAATCGTTCCTTTTGGGGTTAGGCCTTCCACATGAACAATGCACACGGGGAGATCAGCCATAATCCACCATGCTGGCCTGTTACTGGTTATGTATACTGGTCATCTTAAAAAAAACAATCGGGGGCTGCCTGCAAAGCACCGGGTGGAACTAAATGTCTTTTAACATCCCATCCGGTGAGCCAGCATACAAGTTACTTACAATACAAGCGATCGAAATGCTTTTGATTGAACTCCTGCTCCTGATAAAAAGATAATGTAATATCAAAAGAGGCATCACTGTAATTACTTACCAATTTTAAATGTAAATACTAACTACCTATGCTGTAGTTGCCGAAGCTAATTTAGCTTTCAATCAAAAGCTAACAACAAAAAAGTCATTATTGAAACAGGCACAAAACCAGAGTATCATTTAGGTATCAGTCATTATGAAAGAGCAGGATACATTTGTAGATAAATAGGAAATGTATGGAATTAATATTAACGAATGGGCCAATAGAATCGCCTGGGGTACAAGCATGCTCCGCCGCTATAACTCAACACGCTACATATCAATTAAAGGGTGTATTAAACATCTTATACACAGGGTGTCTTGATTTAAATACGACCATAAAGCATATTCATTTATGAACCCCCATCTCACCTATAAATGTTCCAGTTACTATTTGAGAATGGTTACATTAAGCGGTACTGGTTTATCCCGAGGCTTGACGGGAATTTATTAAAATGTTGCCAGCGCCTCACGCGACCTTTACACCTTACAATAAATCAAACTATTAACGGCGGACTTCTACGACAAAATGTTTATTATGCATATTTACACTAAAATATTGTTATGTTGGTACATCAAGTTACTTTGATGTTGTAAACCTTCTTAAGCTTGTGTATTGTTTGCTGGTAAAAAATGAATTATGGATGTTTACTTAGGTGTATACTACTTTTTAAATCCAGCGAAGTGCGAGTCGGATTGGTGCAGTAAAGAGTTCCGTAGTCTAAAGTAAACCTATTTCTTTTAATTGAAATGTAACGAGTTTTTACAAGAACTATAATAAGCGTTTGTGAGTATACATAATTGTATACAAACATGTGTTTGGGTATTAAAACATTTCACTGCTTATAGTTATGAAATCAAAATCTACCATTATGGTATAAAGGCTACAGTATCTCCTGACCACCTCGCAGCTTCAAGATATCTGAGTTATGTAATAAATCTCAGATTTATTTACGATCAATATCTTACTGTGATTTACAATGACAATGTTATTACACATCCATGTGACTAGCGCTTCGTACGTTTAAAAACCGGATTAGTGAGCGTGAGTCTTTATGTATGCCTGGTGGTGGGAAAGAGTTTCGTTCACCAGTCGATCACGTTTAAGAAACTGAATATTTGGCGAGAAGGCGGTTCTTCAATGCCATACAAATCCTCGTACTTCTTCTTCATCTTCTTCTTAGCTTTTTTCGACCTCATGTGTATGCCACCGTGTACGATCTTGGGCAGCTTCTATCCATTTTATTCCGGCTGTTCTTTTAATGTCATCGTAGCAACGCATCTGCGGTCAACCTTGTGGGCATATTTCGCCCCATGGTCTCCATTCTACCAGCCACCTACTACAAATTCTCGTTAAAGAATAGTAAATAAAACTTATGTACTGGGCGTTTCTTCCCACCCCCACGACCTGGTCAACCAGAGTCGAGTTCCTAGCCTTCAGATACCCGCGCCCTGGGATCTGAACCACTCGGAGAATTTATTAAGGAACAAGTACACACTTGCGCTATGCTATTCCTTCTAAAAGCCCTCTGTCGGTTATTCAATTACATGGCTCGAGGAACCCTTTAAGTTTCTTGCAACCCCCAAAATGCCCGGTGACGCTGTGAAGGCCGTTTAAGGCCAGAGGCAAACTCTCTTCAAATAATAGTACCTACATTGAGCGTTCTGGGTGCTTAGCGCAAGATATGTTTGCCATTCAATGAAGTTAACGTAACCGAGAAATAGTATATTTTGTCATGTAATGACTTGTATGTTACAACACTCTCGATATCTATCAATGCAAAGAGTCTATACTTTGAAAAGGAATAAAAATTGTTCGTATCATTAAATTTAAGTGACTAATCTTAGTGAATTCTTAAATAAGCGTATGATACCGGCGGGCCCGCTGTGCCATACATTTGTAGGAATCTGAAATGTCGATTATGCATGCGTTATGTTCGAGCCGGTCGCGTTCGAGCCCTAGTCACAACAAGTACCACAACTTTTTTTATTTTATGAAAGCCAAAGGTGGCATGTTGGAAACACTCGAATGCGTTTTAGGAGTAGGGACTTAATGGAGAATGATAAAAATTCGGTTGACTAGTAAACGGAATAGGTTTATCACACTAAAATTAATTGCATTATGACTACATTAATGCAATTAGATATTTAGTGTTAATATAGCTAACTTCATTAAGTAAGTAATAATCAACGTTAATTCAAAGTTATGAACGTTAAATTAATCATAGTTAAGTTAATAAAATCGACACTACATATTTTAATTAAATTTTGTGTGTTAATGATAAATAAAAATGACTGTGCGTTGATCCTGTCAGCAGTCGGTGTCAGCGTCAGTTTTATTCCTTTAGTGGATTTTATAAATTATTTATAAAACTAGGTAAATAAATTGCATTTCGTTGAACAGCTCAATATAAATAATGGTATCACGACTGTTTTAAAGCGTTTAACTTTAAAACACCTCTACTCGCAATAAAAACTTGTGTATAAAAACTAACGTATGCATGTGGTCAAGTCAAAGTTGTACGCATAAAAAAACACGAAATTTTTAAAATAAAAACTCGTCGTGCGTTTTGTACATAAATCGGTTGATTTATAATTTATTCAGTACAGCGCACGCCAGCTAAGCGACCAATTTGTCACGGGTAAATTCTATATTAGTTTAACCGAATGTCCGACTGTGCGTGTGTTCCTAAATAAATGTTGCAATTTGTCTCTTATCTAGTTATCATAAATATGGAGGTGTCGCTGCATATGGCCATAGGAATGTAGATATCAAAATATTTCGCATAATTTTTAAAGGGCTGGGCTGTTTATAACGAAACTTATAATACATGTCCGTGATTAAGCTTACTTAACATTACGTTTATTTTTGCGTGTATTTGATTACCATTTGTTATTAACTTTTTTGTAATTTGGCAATAAACCCCTTTAAATAACAATAATAACAATATGTTTGACATGGTTTAGCAATAGTTATAAACACCATAATGCATATAAAAATGGAAAACTATAAACATATTTTTGTTTTTTAACAAAATATTTTAACTAAACTTTAGTACATTGTAGATATACTATACTTTACAGGTTTTTTTATATTACTATGATCATTTAATTTAATTGTGTATAAAATATTGTTTGTTTCTCAAATATAAATAAAATTATGTAGGTAACACTTGAGGACATCATGGACATCTCAGGTGGAGTAACCTCATCCAATAGCTGCCTCACTTTATTAGAGTTGCTTACCTCACCTTACCTCAAGTGTAACATTATTAACTATACAAATCGTATAATTCTAAATGCAAAAATAACAATATAAAGTAAGCAAAGCCCGTTGGCTATTTATGCATAATACTTTACCGGCGCAAACGGTGGCGTGAGAACATGCCATGTGCGCTGCCAAATTATTCTCGGTACGTTCGATCTACGTCCTTGATGCGTGATCAGCATCATTGAGCGAGCGAACCATTGTGCACTATTATTCCATTGCGCACGTACTTACCTTTGTAGAGTACAAGATCGGATCGATGCTAAAATAGTTCGGTTTGAATTAAAAGTGACAATTGTATTGAAACACTTCACACGAATCGAACTACCTTAGTAGGCTGTGGTTAAGACCCCCTGTGTCAGAGCCAGAGGTCCTGTGGGTTCGTTTCCCAGTGTTTATGATTGTACCCAGTTTGGTTAGTGGTAGGGCTTTTTATGTTGGCCTAGCTAGCTATCACTAGTTTGCGTAAACTTAAGAAAACAGTTAAGTGTCAAGTCTGCTCTGCGTCTTACTGTGCCAATGAAATATTACGCCTTTTCTTATAATAACGAGGACGTGCCTATAAAAAGCGCAGGATGCCTACTAGCCGTCACTTTGATAAATCTTTCTAAGTAATTGTATCACAATGGAAGATGTAAGATAAGTTAAGATAAATATTATTTTTTATACACCACATAAACTTTTAAACACTAAAATTAGACGTGCGAAGGGTAGTTTATTGCTAGAAGTGACAAGAAAAACAAATTCCGATTGTTGCAATTGATTGCGTATTAAATCATTGAAAATCTTAACGGCTTTAGAATTCAATATTTTTTTATTTAAGTGCAAATATAATTTGAAAAATTGCTATTTACAAAAAAAATAATCAAATTTAAATTTTTAAACTTTCGCGTTCCATTCAAGTCGACAATTTATTAAAGATTAAATTACAAGTTATTGTTGATGAGAGCTTTAAACCGATTTTCTGTAATTCAATTGTTGTTTTAAAAATAGGAACTACATAATTTGGGTAATGTTAATAATCAATACTAATTTCATTCGATTCTATTTAGGTGATCTAAACTTATTTGTCTAAAGCTCAATTTAAAATTCACCTTGAAGACTTGTTAATAATGTTTGTAGTGTTAATTAAACATAAGATTTCCATTTTAAAATCAATGTAATATTAGTATAAGTTAAACCTTTTAGCAGGTCAGCAGTTACACAGACTACCCATGCAAACATTATAATCTACAAAAAATATTTGCAGTAACCAAGCGGAGAGCTAAGTAGCGTAGTCACGCTGTGTACCGAAGTGAACTCTTCTTGCATTATTATTTACTTATTATTCTCATCACCGTTTACTTCATGAATAGTAAATGTGGTGGCATCGACTAGGTGGTGTTAAAGGGCTAACTTATGGCCTTAGAAAAGTAGCCTGTCTATTTATATGTCGCCAACGAACGAGTTGCTGTTTGTTTTTATTTATCATAACTCACTATTAACTCACTCGCCTTTAAATCAATGCCTCGTTCGCTTTCATATTTTATATTGCGCGTCGTACTTTCTTAAATTAATTTAATAAGTACGTTTCGGTCTGCCGTGGAATCAGAATCAATAATAAAATAGAATACAAATAATTATTATATTCCTTTTCTTTTTCTAAAAAACCTGTATATACCACAATTTGAACTTAAACGAAAGGGAGTTTTATTTTCGTATATTAACATTTAATGTCCGGAGAAAATTTTATTGTTTTGAGACGCAGCGCTATTGTTTTATTATTATGCGCTCGGACGTTTCGTTTGATGAAAGCTTCTAAGTAACAGTCGTATATACATACAGCGTAGAGGCTAAACGATTAAGACAAAATTCCCGTATCGAATTCGATTACAATGCTGATTGAGACTGCCGATGACAGAAGCGGGAATGCGGTTCAAGATTTCGGGAGGCCGATGCGTATGTACGTATAATTAACGGAAGCGTGGTAGTTAGTGCGGGGGGCGGGTTGTCGTCGGGACGATAAATCATAAGTGCGCAGGAGTCGCTCGCGCGCTGTGGGCGGGGCGAGTGATTTTTAAACGGTTTTTTGAGTTTGTCGACGGCCAATGCACGCTCATATTCGGGCCTCCTTTTCTGGCGCCTCGTCCCGGCGACAGTTTTTCATTAATTACGCACACCATGATTACTGCTAATTTTACGGACAACGTCATCTGGCGGCATTGAGCGGGCAGTGTATCTCCTCATCTAGCCTGCGGAGTAACAATTTTTATTAAAGCCCGAGCGAGGAAGGCTGCTTAATTAATTACTCGGGATGAAAAAGTAATGGATGCGTGATAAGGGCTTAAAGTAATTTCCAGATTACAGTCGTTTGATTGTCGCCCTACCGCGACTAATTAATAATCTCGACGACTGCCGCGAGCATGGGTCGGTCCGGGCCAGTATTTTGTGCTTGCATGCTGGTTTTTGTGTGGTACTGTCTCTATTGTTCTCTGTCGGATCACAATATGTTGCCCTTAATTCGTTCTCACTGCCATATGAGGCCTGCATACTGATCGGCTTTAAGAGACATTTTCCTGCTTGTGTCTTCACACTTTACCTACTGTCGACAGTGACCCTAGGCTATGCGAATAGCTTTCACCAATGTTACGAATAAAAAAACTTATAGGTAACGACAACGCTGCACCTTAATTAAATAGCCAGTCGAATAAAGCAGTAATTACTTTAAACTTAGTTAGGTACTGAGAAAATATACACATAAACTTTCTCGTTCCACTATAACCAAAATGTGCATGTGTGGAAACGACGAAATTATAGATACTGGTATGCCTAGGACTATATCTTTAAAAATAATGACGTAGATACTGTGGGGTTTGGAGTTTAATAATAACACACTTTCACTTTAACTTGGTGTATTAATCATTCAATATTACAATATTACTATTCTGGACTGGAAAGGACTCGGCATCAACGTCAACGGCGTATACATCACTCACCTTCGGTTTGCTGACGATATAGTGGTCATGGCTGAGACCCTGGAAGACCTCGACGCAATGCTCGGTGACCTCAACAGAGTCTCTCAACAAGTGGGCCTTAAAATGAACATGGAGAAGACGAAAGTTATGTCGAACTCACGTGTCGTACCCACTCCTCTGAAGGTTGGGGACTCTGCCCTTGAAGTTGTGGACAATTATGTTTACCTGGGACAAACGGTCCAGCTAGGTAGGTCCAACTTCAGCAAAGAGGTCAATCGTCGAATCCAATTAGGCTGGGCAGCGTTCGGTAAGCTTCGAAATATCTTCTCGTCCGATATACCGCAGTGTCTCAAGACGAAAGTCTTTGACTAGTGTGTGTTGCCAGTGATGACATATGGGACTGAGACGTGGTCGCTCACTATGGGCCTCATAAAAAGGCTCAAGGTCACTCAAAGAGCAATGGAGAGGGCTATGCTCGGGGTTTCTCTGCGTGATCGAATCAGAAATGAGGAGATCCGCAGAAGAACAAAGGTAACCGACATCGCCCGAAGAGTTGCTAAGCTAAAGTGGCAGTGGGCAGGTCACATTGCTCGCAGGACTGATGGCCGCTGGGGCGGGATAGTCCTGGAGTGGCGACCGCGTACCGGAAAGCGCAGTGTGGGCAGGCCTCCAACAAGGTGGACCGACGATCTGGTGAAGGTCGCGGGAAGCCGCTGGATGCGAGCAGCACAAAACCGGTCGTTGTGGAGATCCTTGGGGGAGGCCTTTGTCCAGCAGTGGACGTCTATTGGCTGAGATGATGATGATGATGATGATGACTATTACTGATCTCCGAGCATTTCGGCTATTAGCCGGGCTGTCTCGCTCTTGACTCCTACTGTCCGCGACTGTGTCAAACCATTGCAAACCTTTTTAATTACTTATCGATGATTCAAATAATCATCTAGACTAAAAAGGTTTACATACAAATAAATTAAACTTACTTTTGCTATGAGCTGCATATAAACTCCTTACAGTACTTAGTTAACATTAAAAATATAACATTTCAAAAAACAATGTTGTTAAGGCGACGCATCGCTAAACAATAAATTTCATACTTTTTGATACGAGCGTTTGCGCCCCGTACCATAAGAAAAACTGGTTTTTTCCCTTCAAATTAAAACTACAAATTATTTAAAAAAAATGAACTACAATTTTAAAGTGTGTGTTAAGACTAATCTCCTAAGAAAATTTTGATGCATATATCGGTCTGGTTAGCCTGTAAAATGTGAATCTATGTTTTAAAAGACGTTACTTTGATATTTTTTTGTCTGTTATAAAAGTTGAAAAATGGTGTTTCTGCAACTAACAAAATGAAGTCAATTAATTGAAAAATCATGTCATCAAATATCACTTTCATATGTTTTGTAACTGTTGAGAAAAATCAAGATCCCCGCCACGTAAATTACCAATACGTCGTCTTAAATGTATAGCGATGGCAGATACTACCCCTTAATCGTTGTTAAACAAAAGGTCCCAGAAAAACAAACAGAATTCTGTAGTTTGCATTTCGTAATAAATGCATTAGGACCAAGAACGTTTTGAATATTCGTATATTGATGTGTTTAATCGCTGATAATGATACACAATTAGTTATTTTGGCGTTTGGTTCAGTTCTTTTATAGTGTATTAGAAATCAGAGAACGCAATATTTGCGCTTAAAATGATCAAGACATACTCATGTTTTAGAGACAGGAAAATAACCTTCTATAACCTTTATAATACAAATTTAGTAAAGTCTTGTAAATAGTTATTTTATTATACACCTAATGTATAATTTATAGTCAATTATCGCAACATAAGCTTTAATCCAACATTAATTAATTTCACCATTATGATGATGTAGCATTATAATTTACGGTGCTTATAGACGTATCAATGCGACGTATCGTGTTATACGGAATACGTTGTAATAGTTAAAATGTTTCGTGTCAACTGCGGTGATCACTGGGGGCGTCACTATCTACATATTTAAGCGAGATACAATTCAAAAACCAGTTCTCTCTCATCGCTCGATTCTAACAAGAATTTGGGCTCGTACAAAAATAAATACTGTCCACAAAACACGAGAAAGGTAAGGTCGTCATATTAAAAACATTTGCTAACTCAATTTCCAACTGATATTACAGAAGTTAAGACTTGTTTTCGGATAAACAGCGCTACGGTAGTTAAATCTATACGCGTCTCGAAATGAAAAGCTATATAGCAGTATTTATTATGACATCCGACAGTAAAGTACAAAATTGATTTTATCGTGGTCCACAACATGCATAGTTTAAATTTCTCTTCAGCTCTGTTGTACCGCGTTGTTGCAGGATAATTACTTCAAGCTATTAATTAAACTTTAATTTAGGTAACTGTTTGGTTAACGATTGTGTAGGGTACTGTGGCGACACTGGGCTTATAAAGGTCTGTGTTATTGCACTGAATCTATGAAGCTCGTTGAAATAAAATCGAACAGCCATAGATGTAAGTAATAACGAGTAGCAGGGCCAGTAGTGAAGTAATTAAGTCGCCGGCAAGGTGGTAATTTTTAATTGGCACTGTAAAACACTCAACCAGATATATTGTGTGTTTGTAACTCAGTTGTAGGATTAAAACAATGGACGCTTTACTTAGAGTGTGTTCTAACTAGCGTAATTACTCATTTATAGTTTTACGCTTGATTAGATACCAGTAAAGGTATGAAATTTATAAATTATTGTCACTTACGCGGCTTCCGTAAAAGCACAAGTATGTTAATAGAGAGGCTGTTGTCAGAGGTGCCAATATTAGAAATAAAAAAAAGTAAAAATTGTAGTGTGTAAGATAAATTAGAATTTAATAAGTAATAAAAATATAATAGCAAGTAAGATAGATATTTATAAGAATTGTATTATTTGATAGTTATGTGTTGTAAAAATGTTTATTACTATTTAATGAGAAGTTGGCAAAGTAATTAATAAAGAAACAAAAATAGAAATATATCTATAATGATGAGGTCACAAATCTGGCATTGACAACTTAGCGAATTTTTTATTCATTACCTGCATTGTGACACACATGTGACACATCTTTATTGTGCTAAATGATTATCATATTTTATTATCTTACGAGTGTTTGACGTTTAATGAATCAAATGAGAAATAAAAGGAGTTCGATGAACTGTTGTCGTTCGTACTGATATTAAATTGTCATAATGAAGCGCATCGGATCGGCTTAACGTGCGCTACGTTCAGGTTTACGACGGACCCTAAACATTCGATAAGGACGCGACCAGTCTGCGCTTTATTTGCTTTAATAGGGTTTTAGCGCAAACCCCTTTTAAACCTTTCGTGTTTCATTGTTTTTCATTCTTGGAAAACGTTCTTTCTAAATAGTGTAATGTTGTAAATTGAATGAAGTAACAGCGACGTTTCGAAAAAGCCTGATAAAAACGACCGTCAGAAAGTAAAATTGATGTGAGATTTTAACTATCTAAACCGTAGTCAGTAAAGCCTTATGTAGTAGGTGGGTGTTACTGATAGCACAACTTACAATAAATGCTAGGACCAATACGTGCCTTTCGAAGCACGGAATATCTCGAGATATTAAATTTGGCCAGAGTATTGGGATATTTGCTTGACCTGCACGATCGTACTCAACTACATACGCCAACACAGCCTCATACTACTATATTTGTACCTTAATTCATTACACAAATAACAGAAAATAAAAAAAATATTAAACTTTAAAATGAAGGTACAGTAAAGAAGCATGTTACATTCAAAATTAATAAGTAAAGTGTCGCGTCAAAATTCTTCTATTATTGTTTCAACGCCACAAAAGCTCTCGAGGTTCCTTAAAAAAGCACAGCGGTTATTGTTTGCATTCATCACGCCGCGTCGGACGTCTCGGAACACCCATGCTGTAAGTCATTGAAACGTTAAGAGTTTATCTTCGTTGGGACAACGGCCCTGCTCGGATGTCCCAGTGAGTAATCGTCCAGATACTAGGTAATCTCACTTTGCACGCTCGAAGCCGTTTTTACGGCCGCGGCGTTAGTGCCTTCAACGTCCGAGCCTTTTTATATGTGTCTATCGGACAATAACGTGAAATATGCTATGTGAAAATGTTTATTTACTCATAATTTATGTTCTATCTATAAGCTCGATGGCGCTGTGGTTAAGTGGTTAAGTTTAAGCAATTTTCGCAAAAGCATGTCATCTGATTAGCAGTCGTTAACAACCACCGCAGCGCACTGGGCCCGCGTGGTGGTTTATGGTCCTATACATCCATGGGGAAGGCTCGTGCCCAGCAGTGGGGACGTAAAATGAGCTGGTTATGTGATGTGTTAGGTGCGTGTCCGCAATATGAAAAAATAAAAATAATGTTACGGACTTCACAATGGCATAAGAGATAAAAAAAAATATTACATTTAAGGCGACCGACGCATCGCTAAATAATTAATCTAATACGGAGCGTTTGCGCCTCGTACCATAAAAAAAACTGTTTTTTTCCTTCAAATTAAAACTACAAATTCTTTTAAAAAAATGAACTAGCATATTGAAGTGTGTGTTAAGACTAACCTACTAATAAAACTTAGATGCTTAAATCGGTCTGGTTTACCTGTAAAATGAAAATCTATGTTTTAAAAGACGTTACTTTGATATTTTTTTGTCTGTTATAAAAGTTAACAAATCGTGTTTCTGCAACTAGCAAAATGAAGTCAATTAAATGAAAAATAATGTCATCAAATATAACTTTCATATGTTTTGTAATTGTTGGGAAAAATCATGAAAATTTCGCCACGTAAATTTCCAATGCGTCGCCTTAATTAGATTACTTTATAATAAACACTAGCACACCTACTTAACAACTTACACGTGCATATTTTAGGTATCTTTGTAATTATCTTAAGAAGATTTTAGTGGTATTCATTACAGTTTACAAAATTTAGTGATATTTATGTTAAACTCTATATTTTTAACATGAAAGTTCTTATTACGAAACGCTAAGCAAAGTAGCACCTTTTAAGGTATTGACGTCCGATAATATACAGCCGAGAATTCAATTTCAGATTCTCGCTGCAAAAGGGGAATCACTAATAACAACTATAAAAATGATATTTACGGCATTGGCCATATTTCCTTCAAAAGAAAACTAATTAACCACCGCTTGCTTGGCGCTGCGCTGCGCTGGTCAAACGCACTCTGATACAGAATACAATTCTAATAAATCATATAGACGGGGCAGGCACCTTGGAAGTTTTATATCATTTTATTCTTACAGCATGTTAGCACTAAACGCTGACTATTTTGGAAAGGTTCATTTGAAATTGTACCTACTTACGTTAACTCGTAAAACCTTTTTTCTTTTCAACTTATTTTGTCGATTTTTTCGGCAAGCAAGGAACGCTCCGCCTTAAGTATGAAAGGTCTATCGCGGTTTATAAAGACGCTTGTAACACCATGGGTGTAACTTGCGTGTTCCTAAGGACTTATTTGTTATGCTACCATGCCAATTTTACTAACTCTACTCTTACCCTTTTAACTGGAACGACAATGGAGACCAGTCCTGCTTGTCGGCATAAATAGGTACCTAAATATTCTGGGCAAACCCTTCAAACGCCACTGCTGAAATACTATAGAAGCATCTTCATAAGCTTTGACTTTATTATATAACCGTTGGTTGTTGGTTTTACTATGTAAAACTATAACTTATTTAATCGTATGTAATTTAGTAGCAAATAGATGAAGCTAATGAGATATTTCTTACCTACAAACAAACAATATTTGTATAGTGTTAATAGTGTTAACCAAGATGTTAAAGTATATATAGCCAAAGTGACCGTTATTTTAGTGGATGTTGGGCAACGCACAGACGCTGAGAGGCAGCAAAGTGCGTATACGCAGGGAAAAAAGTTCCAATAGTCCTCCTCGGCCCACACGCCAACCTATGGCCACTCAATCGGTCGATTCCTCTACTGCACAGGCACAAAGAATGGATGGAGACGCCCTGCTCACGAAAAAAATAAAAAGCAGCCATGATTTTTTTGAATATTTAATTTAACTAAATCTTTGCGATTTTCAGAAGAATATGAAAAGAAAAACAAATTCTTCAAAGTTCCTAATACATAGCATTATTATTAGCATTATATTGGGTATAAATAAATTAGCATTCTTATTGCTAGATTTATTTATACCCAAAATAAGTAATTAGATTACCCGTAAAACTCTATCCCCCTTACAAATAAACAAAGAATAAGGTCGGAATAGTTATTCCGTGTTTTGTCTCTTTTATTCTAATTTGAAATGACTTTTACATAACGGGAACAATACACGGAATAACTATTCCGACCTTATTCTCTGTTTATTTGTAAGGCACTATGGGTCTTACAAATAAACAAAGAATAAGCTCCGAATTATAGTTATTCCGTGTTTTGTCTCCTTTACTCTCATTTGAAATGACGTTTACATGACTGGAACAAAACACGGAATAATTATTCAAGCTTTTTCTTTGTTTATTTGTAAGACCTTATGTGCCTTACAAATAAACAAAGAATAAGGTCCGAATAGTTATTCCGTGTTTTGTCTCTTTTACCCCAATTTAAAATGACGTTTACATGACAGGAACAAAACACGGAATAACTATTCGGACCTTATTCTTTGTTTATTTGCAAGGCAGTATCAGTTTACCTTCCGAAGTTATCAAACATTAAACACGAAGACTTTTTATCAGTGATCAGGACCTACTGATTCCGACTATGTAAATGATGGCCATTGCCTATATGCCATATGAATATTAAAATCATCGTCATCCTTGATACAAATAAAACCTCTTCTTATGTACAGTACAGGTACAACGATGATAATAAACCTCATTGTCAAATGGCAGAAAACGTAAAAAAAAAAACACTTTAATCTTCACTTCATAAAAATGTAGGAAAACCATACATTCTAATTAATTTTGGTTACCTAATTAAAAATACAAAATTAAATTTATAAAAAGAAAACATGTAATTACTATTATTATTGCAATAGCCATCATTTACTTAGTCGGAATCAGTAGGTTCTCATCACCGATAAAAAATCTTCGTGTATAATGAAAATGGGATGAGCTCAACTTGAAAGCTACACGAGACTATATGAAATATATTTTAATGCCTCGTCAATAATCTAACTAGACTAGATAATATACATTTGTCGGTTTATCTAGACAACTTTAGAAATATTTATATTAATTTATATTAATTATTTATATTAATAGTTAATTGGTGTATCGTAAAAAATAAAACGCTAACTTAAAAGATGGGACCTACTCGTAGAGTTCTTGTTCCGCTTAGCTCGAGCAATGACACAGCGCTAACTCAAGAGGTACTTTGATTCTTTAGTTAACTTTGAGCCGGGTCTAGCTAACGAGTAACGATTGACTCGAGTATTTCCAAATGTTTTTTGCATCTGACGCCTTATTTATATTATTATTTTGTCCTATCAACTACAGAAATATTCACTGATAAAAATGAACCTTATATGCTTTAATATAAAGTGTAATTTACAATGCAACACTAGTGATTTTACATGGATGCATAAATATAAAAGCATTGTGTTTCGTTATTAAACTTTTCGGCTTTAAGAGGTTATTTCAATGTAAGTGGTGATTGACGCCATTTTCAGTGAGTGTAGTTCAAATAGTCTTTTGATTTGTTATGGCAGTCTTGATGTTCAGCAAAAAGTTAGTTATTGTTGCCTCATTCTATTTATTTTTATACGGAGGTCTACGTAGTTTTTGTCGATGAAAAGTCAATGCATTATTATAATCAAACAATTAGATTTTCCACTTCGCAAATCAACAGATATATAGGATAACGAGCAAGTAAAAAAAATCTAACAGTATTTATCCTAACAAGTAGTCGTCTTCTTTATAAAGCTACATAAAAACTATTACGACGTGACGCGCCATGGGGGGGCACGTTGCTTACCCCTGAAGCATTAGTATGACATCCTCTAAGCCCAGCCATATTACTGGACCTCTTTGCCTTTAAACCGAAGACAGTAAAAATCTCAACTGGAACTGAAATACAGCGAAAGAAAACTTTGCTTGGTGGCTAAAATAAAAAAAATAAAAAATAAATAAATAAATAAAATATGTAATAACATGTAGGTGGTATGTGTGTATACATCACGGGTTGTGAAATGGAGCTATAGGACAGCTGAAAATAGCGTATGTGCAAAAAATACCTATTTACGCTCGTTTTCATTGATGACCCCTAAGTTTTAGGTAATACCTTAGTCATGTTAGGTGGCGCTTTAGCTCCGACAGTCGTCACCTTAGATTGCTCAATGGTCATCGAAGTTTTAGGGGTTCTTGGTGAATACATAAATAATTTCAATTCAAATAATTAAGTTTTAAATACACTGGACAGCAAAAATAACGGGTCATTTAGAAAAACCGCGATATCTCCCAAAGTTATTAACATAGATCCCTCGTATAAATAATATATTATAGGCAGATTTCTGACGCTTATTTTACATATCAAAAGAGGTTGCATTTGAACAAGTTACAGCTTCAAAAAAAGAAATTCCGATTTTTGAAAAATATCAAAGTTAAAATTTTTGGAATAGAAAATTTTCTCGCTTATGTTTCAAACCGAGCTGTCGTCATAAACAGTTTTTTTGGCTGGTCACAGTATTTTGTGCATCAACCATGCACCAACATGTCGTTATCTACTGAAGAATGTACACGAATTATCACCATGGTACAAGAAGGAAGGAGTCAGCGGAGTACTGCTAGAACAGTAGGTGTATCTTTATCCACGGTCCAAAGAGTACTCCAGCGATTTCAAGAGACCGGCATGAACATCAGGAGACCAGGGAATGGCAGGCTCAGGTGTACAACTACACGAGAAGACCGATTCATCGTGAGCACTATGTTAAGAAATCGACATCTCACGGCTGTTCAGGTCCGAAATAGCCTTCAAGAAATTCACCACAACAATGTAAGCTCTGACACGATCCGGCAGCGACTTCGGGAAGCTGATATAAAGCCTCATAGGCCAGCAAATGGCCCTAAATTGCTCAGAGAACATCGAGTTGCCAGGTTGCGGTTTGCTCGAGAACACGTCGGATGGACAGATGAAGATTGGTCCAGGGTTATGTTTTCCGATGAGTCAAGATTTGTTTATTCGCACACGATGGGAGACGAAGAGTATATAGGCGACCCAATGAACGTTATTGTCAAGCGTGTTTTGAGGAAAAGGTGCCATTCGGTGGAGGATCAATAATGGTTTGGGCTGGGATATCTTCAGAGGATCGTACGGAGTTCGTAATTATAGAAAACGGTTCTCTGACAGCTCCCAGATATGTAGAGGAGATTTTAAATGAGCATGCTGGTCCTTTCTTGGTGAATATGGGCGCAAATTCCATTTTTATGGACGATAATGCGCGACCACATACAACACATTTGGTCAACGCGTATATTCAAGACGTCGGTATCACCCGCATGGAGTGGCCAGCTCGCAGCCCAGACTTAAATCCCATAGAGCATTTATGGGACGAGCTCGGGAGATGCGTTAAACAACGCTCTCCAGCTGCAGCTAACTTACGTGAGTTAAGAAGTGCGCTAGTAGAAGAATGGTCAAACATAGACCAAAACCGTATTAGAAATTCGATTTACAGCATGCCACATCGTCTTAATGAATCGATACTGGCTCGTGGAGGAAATACAAGATATTAAATTTACAGAAAAGCTTTCATTTTGCAGATTAACTGTGTTGTATATTTTTGTTGTCAAAAGTTAAAAGTGTTTTTTTTAGTATTTTTTAGTATTTAAATAAAATTATACAGTTACAAACGTGTTATGTATTTTTTTTATGTATAAGTCAGTCATCTATAACATACTACAGTTTCACTAGTTTGTGTTGTGTAGTTAAGAAACTATCACACTTTTTATAAGCGACCCGGAATTTTTGCGGCCCAGTGTATTTACACCTTTTTATATGTACATTCGTACACACAACTTCAATCGCTATACATTTTTTTTGTGAGCCTATCCCGTCCCACTGCTGGGTAAAGGCCTTCCCTAAAGCCTTCTACTTTTCTCGATCCCTGCCACTATACTATTATTTGACATTGATAATTTTATACAATTATTTGGAGCGGTTAAAATTGTAATTCCAAGCAGTCATTGTCTGGTTCGTGTATTCAAACATTTGAATTTGGGACAAGAATAGGCTGGCCACTCCCACACAGGTTGCACATTCAATTCAAATAAGGTGTAAGGGGTTAGGATATGGTTTTCAGTGTCTCATGTTACAAATGTTTGATTTATTTTTAACCGACTTCAAAAAAAGGAGGAGGTTCTCAATTTGACTGTATTTTTTTATATATTGTTGTTACCTCAGAACTTTCGACTGGGTGAACCGCTTTTGATGATTCTTTCTTTATTTGAAAGCCAATAAGCTTCCCGCGTGGTCCCATTTTAATTTGGTCCAGTTCTAATGATGGAATCTATAAGAAATTGAGGGAACTCCTCAAATATTGTAGGCATACCTATAGCGATTTTGGTATTTTCTGAAATAAGTCAAGCATTTGCATTCAGAAAGTATCATTTGATGAAGTGTACCTGATGAGAAAGACCACAGATTGCCACCGGAACTCCTCAACGACAAGTATTTCACGGTTGGCGATAAGATATTATCTCGATTAAGATAGTTAAGCGACTATAACGAAGCAAAAGAAGGCAGGCACCGGAACTCAGTTCTGATGATGGAATTCTTAAGGAATTGCGAGAATTCCTCAAATATTGTATCTTATTCTATTGTCTCTTATTCTACTAAAGTACGCATTTATTTCTTACTTTTTAGTGAAACTTTTTCAGTCAAATTTTTTAAATTCGGTTTTTGTTTTGTTATAAAAAAATATACTAAATGTTACATTATTTGTGGTGTCATGTTATTTGCTTATTATTTTAAGTAAATGTAATAAATGGGAAAGCTTTCAGGGGCGCTGTTTGATTGTAGCTTTTTAAGGTGCTATTTAGAACATACTTACATAAGCGGCAGTTATATCATATTACACTTGCCAGATATTTGAAATTGTTACCGAAATTCGAATAATTGGTTTATTTAATAGTTTAATCTTTTTAATGTTTTTTGCTTAACAATTCAATTCCTCAGGAAATTTTATGGACCTGTTTCTTCGTGCTTGAGAGAACAAAAAAAGGGTTAGCAAAAAATTACAAAAATATAAAAATGTTAAATTTGTTCTTTGTCACAAACATTTGGCGTCCTACGGAACTAATTGACAGTTTCCTTCTGCATCTAATACGATGGTGCTTTCTTGGAAGCGGCTATATTACTAAAAGGTGTAGATCTCAAGTGTAAAGGAAGATTGGGCTATTAAACTACCACGCCAAACGTATACGGGTTTGTGGGTGTTAACGACTGCCCCTTTGACAATAGCGATGGGATCAATGATTTAAGATATTTGTGGGTAGTCAAAATCGTGATTTAGTACTTTTCAGGTTAGTGTGTTCAATTCGATTTTGTTGAATGGGACTGGTAACTGGTGATCGTGTTGCGGAGATCCATTTCGACATTCCACAATACATCAACCCATTAACTTCTTTAGGTGTCAGCCATGTTTTTAAAATAGCACAAAGAAAGGTTTCTTTTAGGGATTCGAACTTACGGTCTTTCGCTATAAGGCACATTCAAGTTCAATCAGTTCTTCCATTCTAACTGACCTAACCTGAGACTACTGTAGAGTTCAAGTCTCAGCAGAGGCAAGTCTTTTCTAAGTGATACTTTTAGTTTTTGATATAAATGTTGTATTGTTAATGCAATATCACAATTTGAACTAAACTTATGGCATTATTTAGTTGAAACTTGCGTTTCAATATTTCTAATTGTTACCAGTGTCTTCGTTAGCGTGCGTTCAGTACATCATCACTTATTATATAGGTACTTGATATATGTATCTTATCTACAAATCTTAAGGCATTTTTAAATATAATTTCTATTTAGAAGTTATTTCGACATTTTGCTATTGACGTCAAGATGAATAACGCACCAAGACATTTAGAGAGCTCAAACTTTTTTATATACTGCCGTAAGTATACAGACTTAAGGTACCTATTCTATTTTGAAGCCGAACAATGCAACGACGTGTGACTCCATGCCTTTCAAGTCAGATTAAGTAAGGAAAGGCTCGTTATTAATAACAGCCAATAACTTAACTATGTCTTGAAATATCGAAGTTACTTTTGCTTAAGTGACACTCATATATTATGTGGCCTAAGAATGCGTTTCCGGATTGAGGGGTGTTTGGCCGCGGCCTTTCTGGTGGTACTTATCTATATCTATTTTTGTGGAGATGTGCCGTAGCCAGGCCTATGTATCGTGACCTTTGTTTCCACTGCATAATATCTTTTCTGCGATTATCGTGTGTCAATGATGGATGCCATCACTTACAACGATACTATCGGAAGAATATAAGTAAAATATGATGTGGGAAGTTGAATGTTTGTATTGGTGCTAAAATTTACTCAGGACTTTAAGAACAGAATATTGTTGAATGACCATGCAATTACATGTGCATTGTTTAACTCTTGTTAAAGTAAATTGTAAAATGTTTCACTTCCAACTGTTTACATGATGAGATTCTCTTGAATAATTTACTTTTGTGCTAATCATTAAGCAAATTACAAAAAACAATAAGCGCAAAATAACATTGTTTGTTTAAACATATTAAACTTTGAAGTTTAATATGTTTAAACAAACAATGTTATTTTGAAAGTTTGAACTTTCATGTTTTATTTTGTTAAGCCCTTGCGGTATTTCTTTATATTGGACATCATACAGTTAGTATATTCTAAAGATTAACATAAATTGATGATATATTACAGTGAATAAATATAATATTGGCAAAGAAACGAAAGTGTTGTGTAGTCATGTATATAAATATTTGTGGGTACATTTTTGACATTTATAGCACTTATAGTCATAAAAATGGCAAACTAAAAAAAATATACCTATACAATATATTTTACCTGTACCCAGAAATATTTTAGGCGAGCAATGACATTGTACCGTCATTGATTTCACGCGACCGATTTATGGCACAAATGTGGACATTGTAAGACCGTTGACCCCACAGATCGCAAATATATAAAGCAAAGTACACAGGAAAAAAATCCATTACTATTCACAAACCAACGGAAAGCCATAATAGCGAGTCACACGAAATACGTTTTTTAAGGAAACGCGCATAATGATGTTATGTAAAACGTGTAAAACAACCGAGCAAAAAGGATGATCCAATTCGACTTGTAAAGTTGCATTTGAACAAATAAGTTGGGGAGCGGTGCGTGACATGGGTCCTCGTTAAATATTTTGTGATACAACACAAAACACGTACCCAAATTATGTTTTAATACGACTAAAGGGAAACGTCAATTGTGGCTCATTAATAAACGGAGTGAAATGCTAAAGAGCCCAATTTAGTTTAATACTTGTAACCAATTTTATGGTAATCATTCGATTGGTTTAACTTACCAGAAAATATGTCGAAAATTAAAATTGTGCTTTCTAGTAACTGTTTAGTATGTAGCATCCTTTCTCGAATTGTAGTAATTGTACTGCATGTTGCTCTACAATGAGAACAAAGCAGTTGCAAAAAGCCAATGCTCCACCATTACCGGGATCGCCTGTGCTGGTTGTTGTAGACAAAGTGCTAACACAGCCGTCGTTTGTATATTTCAATCTGGCACGTTGCACTAGTCAAACGACCCGATTTATCTCGCAACAAAAGCAACGTAGATAAATGAATTTATGGTTACAACATGTCGGCCGAAGGATGTTACCACTTTTATCTTCACTTCGCCTTAATGCCTCGCCTTCGGAAAAGCTTTTAAATGGCTCGCTCATCCCTCGAGCGACCGATGCTCACATTGTGAGTGCTTATAGCGTTGCGTTTTGTTTTTGTGCTTCGTACAGGTTCACTTGAGTTGTGGGCGCCAAGGTAAGGAACTTTAGACGGCAAAAGTACCTAGATAGGTTTGTCAAGGCCAATTAGTAGAGCGTATGTTACTTGAGACCATACAACCTAGTTCTGTTTTCTGTAAAGCTATAACTTATATCCGAAGATGAGACGAAAATTACAGGGACAATTGCATAACATTCATTAAACATTCAGTGCGGGGGATTAGCAGGAGTGCACAACAATATTTTAACAGAGATTAACTCTGAATCCGTGTCAGCGTTAATAGTACGAGTAATACAACATTTGAACGAGTCTTCGACCGCAATGAATAGAGTATGGACAAAGTATTAAATTAATGCGAGTTGGATGGTAGGTGTACCTACTTGAATGTCATAATAAAAAAGTAACTATAATTTTATTTTTAAACTTTCGCGTTTCATAATTAAACAAAATTTAAACCGACTAATCAGTCCGCCCGTGACCACGGCCCTTGTAACTCGGTCGAAACGTCGGGTATAAAGAAGGTATGATACCTTTTTACTAATTAGTTTGCGTTAATCCCCGTTAAAATTTTGTTTAATTTTATTTTTATTTGTTTTCGGTATTTCGTGTTTTGTACGCTGGTGTTACATGATTTTTGAAGGAGATCGTTGGTGCAGAGCTTTTCTTGTTCAGGTTGTGATCTTGCAAATCAAGCAACTTTCACATCACCCAATCACGCAAGGGTGACTAAATTAGAATATCTTGAGCTTCTTCGAGCGCGTAAAACAGCAGTCGTAAAACGCACCCAACCCGCATTTGACAGAATGCAATTCAGTTGATCTCGTTGAATATCTAACCAGTATTTCTACGAAAAAGTATCTACAATTCCGTTTTACACGTGAAGGAATCTCAAGTACGCTATAAATATCTTTATTTCTTTTGTCACATTTTAGGTGTCTTGTAGTTGTTTAAATCGCTTAGGTTGCCCCCTTAAAAGGATTAACGATACAGTTTAACTTGCCATGGGGTTACACGTTACTACTATCCAGGAATGGTCTTTGTCGGCTGCTAAACAGAAACGGTTCTCTTCCTAACCCTGGAAGGGGTTTACAATCCTCTTTCTTTTTACTAGTTGCTGATTTATTACACGCCCTGATGTCTCTGTTGAAAGCTTAAGATGTCTTATAACTGTGCAATGGAACGTAAAGTGTAAAGTTGAGCTAACATTTAAGATTGGAATTTTCTAACGTTTTTGTAAATTATTGTTATCTGAACTTAATGCACACACTACACATTTAAACACCAAGGGGGCTTATTAATAAACAAAGTGTAAGCTTGGAGTAGTTACTCCGTGTTGAGATATTTATAAGATGACGATGATGATTGAGGCTTATATATAATTATACTTATTTTAGTATTTGATTGTCATAAACAGACGGTTCAGTTCGTCTAACTCTCACACCATTGTTACACGTAATTCAATCGGTAGGCTTTTAATATTCCATGGTAAACGTTTCAAGTAAAAGTAAATTGTTTTTTTGACCTTTTTTTTTGAACAGCACATGCAGCTCTTTTGTGGAAAACAATTTCCAGTTTTTTCAACTCTCACTAATGTAGAGTCAGGAAATAATAATTTGTGAGGCGTGCCCGCTCTCTGTATTCACTTTCCAAAGTGGTATTGCCCACATTCTTATCTCGGTGAAAACTTGATGTAAGTTTTTCTTGAATAAATCAAATCGCACTACATGGATTGGAATTCATATCAAGTGCTTCACATACATTTCTACGGTACCGGTGTTGCAATAATTAATAACTAATATCCGTGAGCATTTAAAAGTGCAAATTCATTTCTTTTTTATAAAATAAATTTAAATCTTCATCATTTTATTATTTATTTATGACATTTTGCAATGATGATAATGAGTTTCAAATTACAAATAATTGTTAAAGGTTTGTTTTTTGGTAAGTGTTGCAAATAAACAGGCATTTATTTTTGTTGGAAATAAAACTTTGATTTGTATTATGGACGGATCGATTTGGGAGTCGATTGTCGATGTTCAATTTATTTAGTGGCATAATGGCCCCCTCACTAGTTGTTCTTTTTTCTTTGTTGGTACACTTGTCTCGGGAAGGCAACAATGGCTGGTTTATAGGTTATCGTGTGTTGATAATTAAATAGATTTTAAGCAGTAATAAGGGCATTTGGAGCCGTATTACTCTAATTAAGTGTATTGTGCAACCTGTGTTTTGTGTGTGTGTACGTCGTAAGCGAATCGCATCGGGAGTACAATTCGCCGCTGTCGACGTCTCCGCTGCTGGAGAAAGCAGGTATTTCCTCGGGGGAAAAGTGCACTTGGGGTAGTTTGGGTGTGATTAGGGAGCCCGAGAAGACCCGGACTCGGATTCCGGCCCCATCAGATCATATGGATCCCGTTCTGGACGGCGGGAGCGGCATGGAACTGTGAGTGGATTTTGTAGATTTTAAGGTGTAACCTAATTTTAAACAGTAGCATAGTGTGTGTTGTGGGTTTCCGCAACATTTTGGTAGCAGAGCGTGGTTACTACCGGACCTCTAGGTTAATCGGTGTAATTTTGTGTATTTTGTTAGTTCGTAATAGGTTAAGCTCATTTCGTGTAAAATCGCACTTCCGGGACAGGTGCGGTTGAATTGTAAGGTTGGTAGTACCGTTGTATTTGGGCTGGGACATTTCTCGGAACGTTAATTGTTACTCAATTTCTTTCAATTGAAAGCATCGAGTCGATTCGGGATAATCGATTCCGTGTTTTCGTTGACTCGTTTTAATTTTGTGTTTAGGTTTATTTAGTTTAAGTTATTTATAATGACAGCGTCACGGCAGGAGTTGGCTCAGCAGCTCCGGTGGTTCACCGGGCTGCTTGCATTAATAGATCGGCCTAACCGGGAGGACGCCTTGGAGACGCGTTCGAAAGAAATGCAGGCTCGTTTCTTGTTGGCCGAGCGGTCGGTAACCGCTCTATTGTCAACCGACCCGGTCGGGGAGAAGGAGCTGGCCCTCCACGCCCAATATGTCAAGGATCTGGAGCACATCCAAGACATCTACGATGAGGTCCTTCAGCGGGTGAAGGACATCGAGCGACTGCGGGAGGGGAAGCCTGTTGCGCGCCCCGCTTCGCTCCACACCCCTGGACCCTGCGCCATGGGAAGATTGGGTGCCCTGGAGGTCCCGCATTTCACCGGATGTATGCGGGACTGGGCTGGATTCCGGAACATGTTTTTGGCCTTGGTGGATACTCGGAAGGATTTCACCAAGGCCGAAAAGCTGGCATATCTCCGTTCCTTCCTAGACGGAGAACCCAGACAGCTCGTACAGCATCTGGAGCTGCAGGATGCGAGCTACGACACCGCCATGCAGCTGCTGGAGAAGCGGTACGAGAAGCCGCGTCTTCAGGCGGACGCGCACGTGACCCATCTGCTGGGATTGCCGAGGGTCAACCATAGGGCTCAGCTGAGGGCGCAGCTGATCACCCCGCTCACCGTGTCCTTAAACGGGTTAAGGACGCTCGGACTGCCCGTCGACCAGTGGTCCTTCCTTCTTCTGCACATCGTTCTGGCCAAGTTGTCGCAGGAGATGAGGGACAAGTTCGAGCGGAATCGACTGGTCCACAAGGATCTCGGCAGCGTTCTGCCCTCGATAGGGGAACTTCTGGAGTTCCTGGAAGAGGAGGCTGGCCTGCTGGAAAACCAGCTAGCCTCCCAGGAGGCTCCGACAAGTGCGCCGGCCCGCACTTCCGGAGTCTACGGCGCCCAGCCGCCACGCAACCCAGGGAAGGGTCGCGGCAGGCTGGTGGCTGCGGCCGCCATCAACCCCGGTTCTGGATGCCGGGTTTGCGGACAGCAGCACTTGGAACAGCTATGTCCAGCAATTCTCGGGCTGCCCACAAAAGAGCGCCGAAACCTCGTTCGGACACGAGGATTGTGTTATGCCTGCCTGGGAGGACATAGGTATAATGAGTGTCCCCAGGCGAGGCCTTGCGATGTGTGCGGCGGACCGCACCATCGCTTACTGTGCACCCGTAGTGCTGAGGGCTCAGCACCGGTTCGGGAGAGGGGATCTCCCACGGGTGGCGGTTTGGGGCCGGGGTCAACTCCGCCTCCGGAAAGACGGAGTCCGCCACGGCCGCCACACTACAACCCCTCGTACACCCCGGCTCAGGTGAGTTGGGGACCGCCGGAACGGAGCCAGGTTCTGGCTACAACCCGGCACCCGGCGCGACCAACACCAGGAGTTGGTGCCTCTAAGGGCCACTGGGTACAGGGAGCCCCACCTCCGGACCCAACACCCGGATACTCGTACGCGTATCCTCCGCCGCCGTTGCCGGAACAACAACGACATGAGAACCGTCAACAGTTCTCACCGGTACTGCACGAGTACCCGAGGTTGGAATACCACCCACCCTATCACCGGTATGGTAGGGCAGCTGGATACGCACCACCCCGGATGGTGGCCTGCACGCGTCCGACTTACTGGCCGAGTCATCACGGTTCGACAGGGTTGGCTGCTGGCTCTGACGCGTGACTAGCCTGTGGTCGGGCTACGTCGGAACCGAGGACGGTTCTTTTGCCCATCGCGCAGGTACGCGTTTGGGGACCTAGGGGGGACTTCGTCCGGATACGAGCCCTCCTAGACACTGGGGCACAGGGCTGCTTAATTATTACGAGGGTAGCGAGGCGCCTACGTCTGGAGTGCGCGCCTCCCTCAGTTCCGATTCGGGGAGTCGGAGATACAGAAGTGGGGGGTCTGTCCGGTCAGACCCACATTCTCTTCTCTCCTGTGCATTCCGCTTCGATACGGATTGCGGCGGTCGCGATCGTACTCGACAATCTGCTGGGTTGGCATCCACCGACAGACATTCCGCGGGACGCAATGTCTGACACATCAGGTCTCATGCTGGCAGACCCTCATTTCGAGGAGCCGGCTCCGGTGGACCTCATATTGGGAGCGGATGTACTGGGCTGGATCCTTTTAGGGCCTCAGCGGAGTCTGGGCCGCTCTTCGTTGGTAGCTATACCTACCATCTTTGGACACGTTTTAATGGGACCGGTTTTCGACCAGGAGACGCGGGATGTCTCACCTGTCGTCGCTACTACCTCCATCGCTAGGACGATGCAAAAATTCTGGGAACTGGAAGAGCCTCCCATGGTCTCCCGTCTGGATCCGGAGCATGTGGAGTGCGAAACCTTTTATAAGGATCACACACGCCGGATGGCGTCGGGTAGGATCGAAACTCGACTGCCTTTTATCGACTGTCCCCCTCTCTTGGGAAAATCGAGGGCGTTGGCAGAGAAACGACTCTTGTCCATGGAGCGTCGTATGTCTCGCGATCCGGTACTTCGGGAAAAGTATATCGAGTTCATGCGAGAATACGAGGCCTTGGGGCATATGTCGCGGGCGACTGTCGACTGGACAACGACAGATCATTTTTTCTTGCCTCACCACGCGGTGTTGAAGGCCTCATCTGGAAAACTACGGACTGTTTTTGACGGATCGGCACCGTCGTCGACTGGAGTTTCATTGAACCAATGTCTCCATTCTGGTCCGAAGTTACATCGGGACATTGTCGACATCATTTTAAATTTCCGAAGACACCAGGTGGTGATCGGTGCGGACATCCGGATGATGTTCCGCCAAACAGTAATACATCCTGTGGACAGGAGGTTAATACAGTTAAGTACAGTTAATACTCTGGAGGGAACATTCGGAGGATCCCATCACCGTCTACGAGCTCAACACCAACACGTACGGCCTGAAGTCGAGTCCCTTCATTGCCATCCAGTCACTGCTGGAACTGGCGGAGCAGGAACGGGCTCGCTTTCCCCGGGCAGCCGCTGTACTGACACGTGACGTGTTCGTAGATGATATCTGCACAGGGGCAGCCTCTCTGGAGGAGGCGCTCATCATCAGGAATGAGCTGATCGGACTCCTCGCAGCTGGTGGTTATGAGTTGAGAAAATGGTTATCCAACGAGCCACAGCTTCTGGTTGGGATTCCGGAAGATCACCAACAGAATCCTCAGCTATTCGTGGACGCAGGGGACCCGAACTCTATCGCCGTTTTGGGAATTAAATATCAGCCGGTTCACGATATTTTCACATTCCGGGTAGAACTGGAAACTACAAGAGTTTGGTCGAAAAGGACGATCCTTTCCACCATCGCTCGGATGTTTGATCCAAATGGATGGATCAGCCCGTGCATTTTTATGGCGAAGTGTTTATTGCAAACACTGTGGACACTCGGAGTCTCGTGGGATGAGCCACTGGTAGGGCTCTCACTCGACACTTGGCTCGCTCTGATCTCTACGATCGAGGCGATCAATCGGGTGGCGTTGCCGCGGCGGATCTTGCCGCGGGGCAAATACAGGGCAAGCCTACATGGCTTCTGCGATGCGTCAGAACGAGGGTATGCCGCAGTGGTGTATCTGCGAACGGTTGACTCGAAGGGTCGAGTCGCCGTCTCCTTGCTTCTGGCTAAAAGCAAGGTGGCTCCCCTCAAAACTAGGCTGACAATCCCGAAGCTGGAGCTTTGCGGGGCGCATCTATTGGCCAAACTGTTGTGCCACGTGCACAAGGAACTGACGTCTACGGTGGACATCCGGAATGTCTACGCCTGGTCTGACAGTCAGGTAGCTCTGGCATGGCTACGCGGGGCACCCCACGTATTGGAAACGTTTGTGGCCAATCGGGTATCTCAGGTACAGAACTCGGGCATCGAAATTTGTTGGAGGCACGTTCCCGGCCTCTGGAATCCTGCCGATTGTGCCTCTCGGGGCTGCACCGCGCCGGAATTGGTGCAGCATGCCCTCTGGTGGGGTCCAGAGTGGTTAAAGGAGGGTGAGTCATCATGGCCGGTCACCATGATCGATGGCTCTCTAGGGATGCTCCCTGGAATAAAAGTTTTGGTGACAACAAACGAGTCAAGGCCAGATCCGAATTGGTTGACGGCTCGATACAGCAAACTGGACAAATTGCTAGGTGTAACTTGCTGGATCCGGAGATTTCTACATAACTGCCGCCATCCAGACAAGAGGCAGTTATCACCCGTGGCGGGTGCTGAGGAACGCAGGAGTTCACTGTTGGCCCTGATACGGCTGGTTCAAGCTGACCGGTTCGAGGACGAACTGAAGATTTTGCGCGTCGGTCGCGCAAAGCTCAAGGGAGCGATCTCTCGGCTCAACCCATTTCTGGATGCGGATGGACTGTTACGCGTTGGAGGTCGCCTCAAAAATGCCGACCTGCCCTTCGGTAGCCGTCATCCTCTGCTACTCCCCAAAGGAGGACCTTTGGTAGAACTGGTGGTCTCGGATATACACCTGAAAAACGCTCACGCGGGGTGTAATGCGTTACTGGCGATATTACAGAGGGAGTTCTGGATTTTGTCCTCTCGGAGAGTGGTTCGCAGCGTGTTATTTAAGTGTGTGGCTTGTTATCGGGTGAAGGCCTCCACTATGCAGCCACAGATGGGGGATCTCCCTTCTGACCGGGTTTGTCAGACTACTAGGCCGTTCGACGGGGTCGGTACGGATTTTGCTGGACCGTTTCTGGTGAAAACCCCAGCCTATCGTAACACTAGGGTCACGAAAGCATACCTGTGCGTTTTTGTCTGCCTGGCCACTAAGGCCGTCCACCTGGAAGTGGTTTCGGCTCTGTCTACGGAAGCCTTTGTCGCCACGCTGGATCGTTTTGTTTCGCGACGGGGTTTACCTTCTCTAATTCGGTCCGACAACGGTACCAACTACAGAGGCACTGCCAACTACTTAAAAGATGTGAACGATTTTCTGGATAAAAATTGTAATAGCATAAGTCAAGCTCTCGCACAGCGGGGAATCACATGGCGATTTAGTGTGCCAGCCTGTCCCCACTGGGGCGGGATATTTGAAGCCGCGGTAAAATCGGCAAAAACCCACTTGCGCCGGGTAGTCGGGCAAACTACCCTCACGTATGAGGAACTTACAACTGTGTTTTGTAAGGTTGAGGCGGTTCTCAACTCGCGTCCGCTTTGTCCACTCTCCTCTGACGCAAATGACATGGAAGTCCTGACCCCTGGTCATTTTTTGGTCGGTCAGCCACTCACTGCCCTGCCTGAGTATCCCTGGAAGGATGAACGCAGACACCGGATGTCTCGTTTTCAAATGATACAACAAATGAGTCAGGACTTGTGGCGTCGTTGGTCACTGGAGTATCTGCATTTATTGCAGCAGCGTGTAAAGTGGACAGACCGGACGTCGCCCCCTTCGGAGGGGGATCTGGTTTTATTAAAAGAGGCTAATTTGCCATCGTTATTTTGGAGACGAGGTCGCATTTTAAAGTTAATCTGGGGCGCGGACGGGACTCCGCGTGTGGCGCAAGTGTTGGTTGATGGATCGGTGCTAAATCGCGCAGTCGCGACCTTAGCTCGATTACCGGTTGACTAGTTTAAGATTTCAGGCTAGAAAGCGGTACGTCCGCTTTGGGTGGCGGGATGTTGCAAATAAACAGGCATTTATTTTTGTTGGAAATAAAACTTTGATTTGTATTATAGACGGATCGATTTGGGAGTCGATTGTCGATGTTCAATTTATTTAGTGGCATAATGGCCCCCTCACTAGTTGTTCTTTTTTCTTTGTTGGTACACTTGTCTCGGGAAGGCAACAATGGCTGGTGTATAGGTTATCGTGTGTTGATAATTAAATAGATTTTAAGCAGTAATAAGGGCATTTGGAGCCGTATTACTCTAATTAAGTGTATTGTGCAACCTGTGTTTTGTGTGTGTGTACGTCGTAAGCGAATCGCATCGGGAGTACAATTCGCCGCTGTCGACGTCTCCGCTGCTGGAGAAAGCAGGTATTTCCTCGGGGGAAAAGTGCACTTGGGGTAGTTTGGGTGTGATTAGGGAGCCCGAGAAGACCCGGACTCGGATTCCGGCCCCATCAGATCATATGGATCCCGTTCTGGACGGCGGGAGCGGCATGGAACTGTGAGTGGATTTTGTAGATTTTAAGGTGTAACCTAATTTTAAACAGTAGCATAGTGTGTGTTGTGGGTTTCCGCAACAGTAAGAATTATTATTATTAATAATAATATAATTAACCATTACTTTCCCACTTATTTTGTTTTTTTTTTAAATTAAATTCAACTAGATGTCTCTGTGTGGTGTTTCTCAAATTGTACATATATCTCACGGTGCGTTTACCCTGAAGTGGGCAAGCTTTCCCTTCAAGCGGCTCAAAAGACCAGCGTCAACCATTTTGTAGCTGCCGCGACGTTATGCCTTTTTGTGCCACACAGTTATGTTCTTAGCTATATTCTTGGCTATATCATTATTATTTTTTTATGTGTTTTAGAGTTTTATTATTTTTATTGTCTATGTTGGTTCTTCATTGTTTTGTGGACACGTCACCGATTTAGGCCCCTCCAGAATACCAGCGTTGCAGCGGCTCTATGTCGCTGTAGCACGTGCTGAGGCTGGGGCCTAGCTGGCCACATTGTGTCTTTTGTCTATGTTTTGTATTGTTAGTGATAACATTATATTATATTGTATCAAAATATCAGAACATATAATGCAATCTAACTTTAAATATTTTGGCTGGTGATGATGATGAATGAACATCTTATTGCCTCTCCAACATTGTGAATTAATTTCCTATAATAAAGTCAATTTTAAGCGAATGAAGCCCTCTTAATAACACGATTTAATTTCAAAGTTCCCGATTAATCCACTTATTATGCATTTTGAATAATTGCATAACCAGTCTTGTTAAACGATATTTATAATTTGTAGCGGGCAATCTGAACGTAGATATAGTGTAGTCATAGTGTCTCAATGAACTGTTCTGTCGATGTTACACGCAATCTTTGCACTGCCAGACAATGTCGATTTTGTATGAACTCTCTAGGTCTCTCTGTACCTCTACATTTTCTGTATCATCATATAATATAGATTTGTAGGTACCACTTCAAGTGACCAGACTAAAATATCTCAGATTCCTTCGTGCTTCGTCACTTTTGTTGTCGTAAGATGACAGTTGTCAAAACCAACTAACCAGCATTGGGTTACGGCCCAATCTCACCCATGTAAAATTGTTCTTGTGACTTAAGCCCAGCCATTGGAAGTTTACAGGTAAAGGTTTACTCGTATATGATTACAAATATTGCTTAACCGAAGCAATGTAACTCAATATAACGTAGGTACGTTTTGCAAGCGACGTCTAAAAACAATACAATCTATCTGTCGCTAGCCATTCAAAGGGCATTAGCTAATATTATTTAATGTGTTGGTCTGTAATTTGCTATTTATATCTGCGCATAGATTTATAGCGGCTAGTGTTGGCGCCGGCCGTAATTTGAATGGCGGCACGTGATTGGCGGACTCTTGCGCACCGAATTCGGGTCACCGCGTGGCGTGGGTTGAATCTAGTTAAACACAGGGCTGTTTTATTATCATTGAATGCCATAACTGGTGAGATTACTCAAATCACTTTTAACAAAATACTTAAGCTGATGTGTATGAAGTAATTTTTATTAAGTGTGAAAACAGTGGAGTTCGTTTGTAACCAAGTTGGAAAAAGACTTGAAGTATGCGTCCGACTTTGTAGGCCTTATCTTCTTTTAAGCTTAGTGTCATACATATCCATTTTTTGAAGAGTCATCATCCATACGTACCAGTTTATCAGCATCTCATATCTTATTAAGTATGTATTTGTTTTTATTATTATTTTAAAATTATAGAAGTGATAGGTCTCTGGGGTTTAGTATGTTCCTTGCCGCACCACCTTAACATTTTTACTAAGCTCTAGGGTAGAGAATGCTTAAGTCATTTGTTTTTTTGATGCCTTCATCAAATAATAAAAAAATACATCTGCAAAAGCTCATATCTGGTTTACTAACAAGCCATTGTATCCTCCATTAGAACCACGCACGTAAATAAATGGGTAAGGTATTTAAAAGGTAATACCACCGGCTCCAACTGTTTCGGTAAATCGTAAATTAGATTTACGCTGCAAATGGCTGATTCATTTCATCTAGTGACCATAAAATCTAACTTAAAAAGGGGTTTTCTGGAAGTGCAAGGCTCTGAAATAATCATAGGAGGTCTGGCACAATAGGGCTGCTCGTCTGGGCTCCGAAGGCACGTATGGTCGTAAATACGAAGTCCCTTATTATTAGCAACCATTGTTCGAGGTGCGCGGTAGGGTCAGCTAGCGTGGACGATGCATATCAAGAAATGTAGGAAGCTTAAATTCCTTTAATACTTTCGTTAATCATAATAAATGAGTTTTGAGTCAGTATTCATATTTACAAAGGCACATTATTATTTATTCTACGAAGTAAAAAAATGTTGAATTGTTTATTTAATTAACTCGTACTACTCTAAAATACAAGAAGTAGCAAAATGCAAATTGTGTGGTTTACACTTTCATTCTCTTTTTAATCCATAATTGATTTCAGTACAATTCTTATGCTGGCCGTACTCCTAGCAAGACGTCGGATATCCGACACTCTTACCTTTATTATGCAGCCCTGTTTCGCCCGACCATTGCACAATTCAATCCTAAATAAACGCAATCCCGCCATAATTAGCTATGGCATTGATGAATAAACGATCCGCCATTTTGAATTTCTGAGCACAGCTTAATTAAAAACTGTGTTTATGGGACTTTTTTCTATTCGAACGCTTTTAAAAAGTATAATCCGTTTGAAGCGGACTTATTTTATCTCAGGTAGAAGCTAGCAGGACTCCAAATCAGAACCATTCATCTTAAATCTGAAATATTCCTTTGTAGGAAGCCGGACTTTATTGCTGTGACTATTTATTATATTGAAATGTGGACGGTTCAATGTTAAATAGAGATTCTTGTTTGATAGCTAAGATTATTTCAATTGAGATAATTTGTAAATCTGTTGATATTTTAACAGGAAAATGGTATTTAAGCTAAAAGTCAAAACCGTGTTATTTCAAAACGTAGACGAAGAAAGTTAAGTACGAATCCAGTGCCGTCTGCTTTTGTCTAAATATTTGACAAATATATATATATATGAACTTAAAGTTAAAAATGAAGTAAAAGTAGCATTAGTGCCTATTAGACATGTTGTTGGTACAAATCAAACCGATGTCAATGAAAAAGCTTACGTCGCGGCTTCGAGTAAAGGCCATCGATTAGGAGCATGCGCGAGAGCAACAAAGTGGCATTTTAACATCGATCCATCAGGCATTGGGCCGATAAGGCTTCTACCTGTCACACTCGTAAGTATTAAAGTCGGATCAAACGAAAAAACAAAGTCTGCATTGTTCAATTCAAAATATACATTATTCATAAAAATGGTTAAATGAGGAGTACAGTTTGTTTGATAAAGTTGTTGTTTTAATGTAAATTGTTCTATAACTAATAATAAATTTATTTAGTTAACGTAAGATCTTTTATTATTATAATTTTACAAAATTCTACAAATTATTATTATACTCGTAAATGTGAAAGTGTTTGCCAGTCCCTTCTCTTCAAAACGGAGCAACGGATCGACGTGATTTTTTGTAGTACCATGGGCGACATTGATGTCAGTCAAATTCAGTTTTCCTTAGTGCTAGGCCATATCAGTGAAACCATGCCTTAAACTTAATAAATTTTCTTATTTATATATTTTTTTAATTTTCGTCAAATTGTTAACAAACCATATTTTTTTGCTATCATTGAGAATGTAAGTTACAGCTCTACGTGAAAATAAATACTTTTATTTACCTAACTAAAAATAACTGATGTTTTGTCGTAAAAGCTAAATGGTATTCTTATAAAGCGTCTCTTGAACTGGTTTCACAGCACCTTGGCTCCTTTATGGTACAATCCCGCTGTAAATTGCGATGTATCATACTTTTATTGCTATGAACTTTTAACTAGCGTAAATATTGGCCTGCTAAATATATGAATGGTGTTCCTCAAGTGTAAGTTTAATTTATGTTTCCTGCTGTATTCTGTGGTTCTTGCTATCCGTTGATTTTTTATGTTTATGTATTTAAAACCTTACTACTTTATTATGTTCGTTTCATATTACTTATATAATGGTGTGCTTTAGACCAACTCGCTTTGGCCCAGCGTGGAGGGTTATAGTAAGATCTCCCCATGTGCCATTATTGTTCATTTGGGAAGATTTGAGCCCAGCAGTAGGTTTATTGGTTGAATATGATAATGATGATTGAAGTGTTGTAATTAAAGTATTTTCCTAAGAAATAATTAATTAGCCCTAAATTACCTTATAGGCCAAATGAATAATATCAAGCCACTAGAATCTAAAGAATACAATTAGGAATAAGTTACAATTTCATGATATATGCTATATAGTTTAGATTTTACATACATTTATTTATTTCGTGGACCGGACAGGCTTTATTTGGTGACGTCATAATTATTAGAACGTTCGGTTAAATTTTGCTAGAGAAATGCAGCTTCTTCCACCATTTGTACACTTTTATTATGCTGCTCCTAAGTTTGGTATTGCTTTTTGTATCAATATGTCGTTAACAATTACTGCTATCATGTAACAAATATATTTTAAATTATTTTATTATTTGATTGCAAAAAATAATGCGTAAAATTTATATATACCTGCTTATAATTTTCTGTTGTCTCTTAAGGTTTTCGTACTCGACTGTTCCAAAAAGGTTGTATAACCAGATAAGTATCTGATGTACACTTGTGTATCAAATACTAATGTCGCTTTGATGTACGCGGCAAGATAGAGGCAGCGAGTGACAAGTGGACGCAACCGCTTGAAACAGACATACCAATTTATTCCTGTTAATGTACCGTTCCCACTATTTCCATATATTATCGCGATTTTATAATGAAACAAGAATCGCGGTGGAAAATCAATTTGAATACTTCATTTAAAATGTTGGATTAAAAATAATGTCTTATTGTTTAAAAAAAGTTTGTCTTATTGTTATAGAAAAGTAAGTATTAGCAAGTTTAATATTCAAATATTATTTAAAAAAATGAAGAATGCATATCCTTGATATTTGAAAATCTCATCTCATCTTAAGAACGGTTGTCATTGTATGAAGTTGTTGACATTGAATAAGGTTCACTTTGGTTCATTATATGATGAACAGTGTTGACGAATGCACTAGTCGAATATAAGCATGACATAGCTGGATGAGAGAAGCCGCGGATCGTACTCGGTGGCGTGCACTTGGAAAAGGCCTATGTCCAGCAGTGAACTAGTATAAACTGATGATGATGATGATGATGATGATGATTATAGCTTGATGGTTAACGCACCTGCTGCTAAAAACCTCTTTGGTTCACTTTAGCTCAAAAAATAAGTAGAAGGTGTTGGCTTGTGCTATAGTCGGATATAACCACAATAGCATAATGGTTGACGAATATAAGGTTTTAAAAGCATAGAGGCTAGTACGTGTCACTTTTTAAACTTCATGGTCATTAACATTAGAATAATTACTGCTAACGGGATTATAACCATGTTTTCGTTTTTAAATTTGAATATCGGATCATCATCACATCATCACCAGCTCATAATATGCCCTCACTGCTGGGGCGCGAGCCTTCCTTATGGATGGATAGGGAGAACGGGCCATAAACCACCACGCGGGCCCAGTGCAGATTGGTAGTTGTTAACAACTGCTAATGCAGCCGGGACCAACGGCTTTACGTGCATTTCGAAGCACGGAGAACCTTGAGATGATAAATTTTAGGTCACCCATCCGATGACCGGCCTTTGAGAAAGTCGTTTAACATAAGTTATCGTAGACCGGGCGCGTTAACCACTGCGTTATCGTACTCTTCATACTCCTCGAAATATCGGATACTTACAAACAACAAAAACATAGCACGTTTAGGTTGCGATCCCTGTATGTCTCGACGTTTACCGTAAGATGGCAGTCATTGACACCCACCAACCTGTTGCAGGACAGCATGGTAGGTTATGGCCACATCAATGTGCCACCTCCATAATCCTCTGGACTAGCCCAACTGAACTGAACTGAACGTTTATAAGCTGATGATAATACTAAAGTAATAATTTATTTCAAGTATTTTCTTTGGAAATCGCAACCCGTTGCATTCTATAATTGGGACCACGACGGCTATTAGGTACTTGGCCATGTCTAATTTATGAATGCCATCAAATAATATAGTTTCACAATCCTATTCTACGTTCACCCGGGTGTAGGCTCCACAGTATCTGGGGTCATAAAGTTTAAATTACCTAATGAATAATATGGGATTAATTTAATAGTTCCACGCACTTTTATGTGACTTTTGTTATTTGCTTTCTTATATTTTATAATGATGTACCTTTATTCAATCTGATTAAATCTCGAGCTACTAATGTGTCGTTAAAATGTAACTCGTGTAATTTTAAACTTCATGGTAAGGTAATGGAATAAGCACAGCCAATTATGTTTGGTGTTACTATATTGGTGTCATAAATATTTGGGCTCTCAATCTGTGACTTACCTTCCTGTAGCTTTAAGTTGGGCAAGGAGAAAAGAAAATTGAGTAAGTCTATGCTCTTATACATCTTTTAGTTGCTGCAGAGTAACATATAAGTTAACTTATTTGCAGTATATGGGGGTTGTGATTTATGGGTTTTTATCTTATAACCTTTTTCAATTACATTCATTCTACACAACCGATTGGTTGTAAAATTAGTGTAATGAATACCTTTGTGAATATCGATGTCAATCCCCACCGGCTCCCGCGATCATAGAAGGTCAAGTGCACGCGCGCATTATATCTTTAAGTTTTTATTTTACATCGGTAATTACGAACGGTGAACATTAAAGTTTTGCTGGGCCGCAGCAGCGAATATAAATCGGGTGTTTCATGAAATATCGAGTCGCTGCCGTGGGCTACGCGGCCCGCGTCGCCCGCCCTTATCTCTGTCGATACGATTTTATACGATATTTGATTTTTACTTTTTCTGACTTTTATGGATCGGTTGTTCGCAGTGTATCGATAATTCGAGATCGGCGTTTTATGTTATAATTCGTATACAGGTAGCGGCATTACTCATATGCAAAAATATTTGGACGCTCAACTATTGATTTGATACTATGTATATCCAGTTTTATATATGTCTGTCCAGTGTTGTGATGTATTTCGAAAATCGCTCCGGTTAACTTAGATCCTTTTTCCAATAAAAAGCGTTAAGCCTCAAACCGGTTGCAGGCATCGTTCTCACAAGGTAGGTACGCAGGTTCATAACTGGCTACTTTATGCTATTGTAATGATCTAGGAGCAGCTACTGCTGACAAAAACACGCGCATTGTCTCGACACTCGCTACCGTATACGGTCAACTATTTTATCACTTCGCGCGTCGACTTAGACGCTTCCGAGGAAAAAGTGGAAGTTTTTTAAGCACCTCATTTTCATGTAGCCTGCATGGAGGTTGAGTCTCATGTTAATTTAGCTAATGCATTTACCCTTTGTTAAATTTAACGTAAATGTGGGCAGAACACCTGCCTGGTCTGATGATTTGAGCGGCTGTTCGATGGCCTAATCTAAACCAGACATAACAACAAACGCGGCGAGTGGAAGAGACTAAGTCTGTTACAGACTACTTTTAGAGCCGGGCTGTGATAAAATAATTTTGAGGCTTAGGCCAATTCTGTACTCGTATTCTTAAACCATTTTGTTTTTAGAAGCAATTGCTGTATATCACCTCTTGCCTTTACCACGTAGCCGGGTTCAAGGGTAGTGAAATTCTTGGTGGTTCTTAACTGTAGTGTCCAAAATATAAGGTTTTCTAAGGATCGGCTACACGGGAGCATGTTCACATACGACCAGAGGGAGAACGGAGAATCCTAGGGCGTTTCTAAAGGCTAGTTAGTGTCTAGGACCTACGCACCGTATCGTGGGAGGACTAATTTAAGTTTGAATCGAGTGTGAGAATTGTCTGGCAATACGGACTTTAGGGAGGTTAATATCAATTAGTGCACATAAATGCACCATAGAAGGAGGTAGAGACACAAATCTTAAAGCAAAATTTGGTCATTGCGTAAATATTTTTTAATTTATTTTTATTTGTCTTGAGCCCCAGGATAAAATCGAACGAAGTATTTCAAAGTCAAAGTCAAATATTTTTATTCAAATAAACTTTAGAAAAGTGCTTTTGAATCGTCCAAAATTTTTTTTACCTACTACCCATTCAGGACGTCTATTTTTTAGCTGTGGAGAAGAATGGGCGCAAGAAACTCCACAGCTTTAATATAATATGTAACGACATTTACAAAATTATATGCCGTTACCAAGTTATAAATTTTTAAAAAAAAACCTTAACAATATTTTAGATTAGAAATGCCTGTTGGAGTGATTGGAGCATTTTAAATCCATTTAAACCCATGCTGTTTGTCTTCAATGTCTGATTACATCAGACACTTAATAATAAGCTTTCTTATAAAGCTTTTCTTTAATGGCGATTTTAAATTTATTAATATCAAGTTTTTGGATATTACTTGGAACTTTATTGTAAAAACGCACACACAGGCCTCTAAATGAATTATTTACTTTGTGGAGCCTAGTATAAGGTACTGCTGCTAGTTGTTTTTATTTCTGGTGTTTACATTGTGAATATCACTGTTTTTAGAATAAGTTTCAATATTTTTATAAACATACATTAGGTTCTCGTAAATATATTGTGATGCAACTGTCATTATAATAATATCTTTGAATCTCTCCCTGAGAGAATTACCAGCTTTTAGGTTATAAATTGCTCGAATAGCCCGATTCTGCAGCACAAAGACAGTTTGAATATCGGCAGCATTGCTCCACATTCAAATGACGTACGACATTACGCTATGGAAATAACTAAAGTATACAAGTCTAGCTGTATCAATGTCAGTGATCTGACGAATTTTCATTACTGCATAAGCCGCAGAGCTCAGTTTACTCGACAATTTATCTATATGTGGGCCCCACTGTAGCTTTGCATACAACGTAATGCCTAGAAACACTGTGGTGTCCACAAGGTCCACATTCTTATCTTTAATTTATTATATTAATTATTAAGAGGACAGACAGGCAAAGAGAATAAAAGTATCTATATAAAAACTGGCTAAAAGTTCTAACTAGTCATAATATTACTGATATTGAACATTTTTTACTGATCACTTAATAAACAATACAATTGCAATAACTTAATGCAAGTGAATAACTTGTCTTTAAAATCTTACATAGAAAAATTGAAAAATATTTAATCTACAAAGACAGGAATCGGCCCAATGATTAGGTTACTTTGATGATAGTCTAGTAAGAGTCTAAGTTGCGAATGAATAAGTTAATAATGGCATCATCCTAACTTAAAATGGTATTATATGGATACCATACAGTACAGACGTATGATTTAAGAAAATTTAAATTAAATTATTTTTGGAAAATTGCCAACGGGGTACAGTCGGAATCCCGCAATTCAATTAGTAATTTACTTTGTATATAAATAAACATATAAAAGAAAACAAAGTCGTATGTATCATGCATAAAACACGTGAATGTACTGTTAACTTTACTCGTGTAATTTTTATATTATATTATATTTTATGGTTCCAAATGTGTACTTTATATAATTTTATTAATTTTACACTTACTCTTTTCACGGCGAAGTCGGTTAATGAGCATAAAAAATGGACGCGCTGCTTATGAATTCCTGTTGTGTACACAGTTTTCGAAAAAGTTTCGCAGGCGAATTATTCATAATGAGTATCGGTGGATAAAATTGTTTCAACGAATTTTACGACTTATTGCCATGTTTTTACGACACTTTTCTGGTTTTAGATTGTCGCGCCCATGTTCGGAATTTACGTAACGTATCGCTTTTGAATTTTTAAAAATACCGTGTTTGTTGCTCGAGGGTTGAGGGTACGATCGATTGGCTTTATGATGGGTATTTTTATTATTTTATGTTAATGCACTAAATACGTAGTTGCACGTATATGATTGCATGTATCTTAATATGGGGGCTGGCGCGTACCTACATCTAGGCTTGTGTAAGCTCCATATTGCTTTTTTGGACCAAATAATAATAATATCCCCTGTGTTGTGCCGGGGCTAATGAATTGCACCACCCCATCTCTTCCCGTGGGTGTCGTAAAAGCCGACTAAGGGACTATTCCAGAGGATGGGCAGCAGCATCTCTCTGAGGTTACCTTCAACCTACTGCGATCGCCAACCCGCCTGCCATGCGTGGCGATTACGGCAATTACCCCTCATATCCTTGGGGGAGGCCTTTGTCCAGCAGTGGACGTCTTTTGGCTGAGATGATGATGATGATGAATAATAATATTGAATAGTTCATTTTCGCATGTCGCATTCACATTTGTTATCATCTCAATATTTAAATAATATTTATTCTAAAATAGCGGCATCGCTTTAACAACAGTTAGGTTTGAAAATAGCTCTTAGAATAGACATCAACGCGTTAGGCATTCACAAGTTTTTAATATTTTTCTGTACCACCAATCATGTACCCATATTTGCAAATAAAAATATCTTTATCTTTATATTTATCTTTATAAGTAGTCGTAATAGTATAGTTGACTGGTTAGCCGTTAGTAAACTTTTAATAACTTGTCAAAACTATATTCTTTAATAAAAATAGTATGGCTATCGTGAACTATGTGTCAATAATAATGTACCAATAATTGAATGCTTATTAATCACTTTTTAGGTTACACAAATTCGTGTTAGAGTCAAACCAAAAAAAGGGTTAATGTTTTAAAAAATGATAGGAGATGTCATTTTTTTTAAGGCCTTACAAATAAACAAAGAATAAGGTCCGAATAGTTATTCCGTGTTTTGTCTCTTTAACTCTAATTTGAAATGACGTTTACATGACAGGAACAAAACACGGAATAACTATTCGGACCTTATTCTTTGTTTATTTCTAAGGGGGTTCGTGTTCAGGATCAGTTTTTGTTAACAGCTCAATATGACAATAGTTATAATGTCCAAGAAGGATTAAATACAATAATTAAAAATAAAAAAGAACCATTCAAACATAGGCAGGTACATAGTTAAACAAAAAAGGTTTAAGTATGTATGGTATATTAATTTCTTCTCGCGATATGCTGTATGAGATAAGTAATGAACGTGTTGAGTTTCTTATGTCACTCAGTACTGCACTCGATTCTCGGAAAAGGCAGTGTTAGGAATACTAATACTTTGATTGGTAGGGTGATGCCAGTATTGACATGTTTGGCGCAGCTCTTTGGCACAAGAAATAATATATGGAGAGTTGTTTTTAATTATGGGAATTCAGGCACTGTACTGGCACGTTCGGGTGGCAACGTGAAATCAAAACTACTTTTGCAAGACCTGGGTTACTATTGTTCTGGTTTTTTTATTGCTTATCGGTGAGTACTTGGTGTTCATTTTACCTCATGTTAAGTTATGATAAGGCTAAAGGTAGAATCCCCAACTACTGAAGCACTGGCTATCTTATCTCTATCTGCCGGAATACAACAATGCTACAAACATTGATGTTATAGCGTCATATTTAAATAAAATTGTGGTCTTATTGTTGGTCTAATCAAATAAGGCTTTCATTTTACGGATCACGGCCTCGATTGTGCTATGTCCACATATGTGTCTCAGAAGCCTGATTTTGACTTATGGACAAAAGTGAAAAGGTTCAGATCTAGATGTTCTAGGATAGATTCCAGCAGCAGTATTGCTAGGTTTGACTGGTTGGAGGTTTTGTTCTAAGTACCTATCTAAGTAAATATACTTAAAAAAGATAAACATAAAAGATTGATGCTACTAAACGCTAACCATTGTGGTGTTTCTACTGTCAGGGAAATGATAGTTTTAATTATTAGAACTTCTCTGTGAGAAATTCTGGGTGAAGTACGCTTCATTTTTCAACGTTATAATCACTTACCATCTGATGAAACAAAAGCAAAACATTTTAAACCATTTTTTTTCTAGGTGTTATAATATAAAAAGTATTTAACCATCTCTATTACCCACTTGGACCCTTCCAATAAAATCCTGTGTCCGTCAAGAATATCCCATCCCGCAAATGCGACGCTTACAGGGGCTCGTAGCAAAAAAGAAAAAGGTATCGCGGGTAGTGTCGGGGCTTATTGTCGTGTCATAACTTGTCGTGACGAGGTTTGTTACACGCGGGCGACGCGTAACCGGACACCTGTTGCGTGCGAGCCACCACCCCACCAACTTCGCCATCACAAGATACCATCGGGTGCATTTTGAATTTCGCAATCAATCAATCGAACGTTGTGACGTTAGATCGGCATCGTGTTTTGATTGGTCTGCACCTGAACAAGTGAATATCGGAACGTCATTGTCAAGGGTAGCGTTGACTACTGCGCACGAGTGTTCGAAACTTTTCAGGTTAATACACCCATACACGGGAAGATGGCACAAGCTTTTAAGCCGGACTTAAGTTAAGGAGAGCTGTGATTGACAACCTTATGTAGTACCAGCGTGAAGTATACAGTTTATTAATCTAACTAGGTTGTGAGGAAGTTCTGAGATGTCATGAAATTATGGCTAATAGAAAGCAAGTTAGTAATAATAAATTTAGCTGTCAATTTCAAGTACTTTTGAAGGTATGTTTAAAAGTACTCTCTTTTTGCGTTGTTGGTTAAAAATATTAAACGCAAAGCGTTGGTATTTTCACAGCTGCTGCCTATTGAGAATTACAAAATAACTTTGATTTAGTTGATATCGATACAATGTAACTTGGAATAGGTGCGGCTTTGAATTGATATCGTTAGAGCCACATGCATGATTCGGCTGAGCGGATTTAGATCGAGATACCGGGAACGACCGCATATATCAAATAAACATTGATGCAGGCTTTTTTTATGACTCATGAGCTCAATATATCAGTTTGAATATTCGGCATAATAAAATATTTAGTTCGACGGCCTGCAATGCCGGCGGCATATAGACATTTTATATATTTATTGCTCATTTTAAAATGCTTAGGAACTGTAGTATCATGGTTTTATAACAATTAACACATTTAAACATAAAGTTTATTCTTAATCGGAAAAAAAATTTGCTAAAACATGACACCAACATTTAAAAAAAACTTAAAGTTCCTTCTTCATTATCGTCAGCTTATTAGGTCATTAAACAAAGTTATCAAAACACGGTACAACTTGAATAGAAAGACTATTGAATACAATGATTTACTTGTGAGTTAGTGCAAACCATTTCAATTTTATAATGTTGGTTTAAAGGTTACAAATAATTTTGCTTCGCAAACAGACCAAGAAATGGTTTGTTATAAAAATAAAAATGACAACATTTGTGTCTTCTAATAATAAGTATCTCAATTTAAAGATGTCACAAGGAAAAATGCAGACAGTTATAAGTCCGGAGTCGTATTCATGCATTTTTACAGCCACACTTCACAGACAGTCAAACTTGTTTAACCTAAGGTTCTGCGACACAAGACCGTACCGTGAAGTAGTAAACAAAGTGTTTTATTTACATATTACCAACGAACTTACAACACTTAGTAACACTCAGTAACACTCAGTCTTAATACAATTTATTATAGGGAAGTAAAATAGTTTGACGATAAGTCTATGACATAGCGAACAAACGTAGGTAATAACGTTGATTTGCTTCCTACTCTACCTTATTCTAAAATTGTGTATGAAACGTTTTTAAGCTTACGCTATTTGGCTATAGGCTTAAATATCGGTTGTGGCTGTTAAACAAAAAAAATCAAACAAATTGAAGGGGTTCAAAACAATTAATAGCCCCTTCCCGTGATCCCAGCATCGGTCATTTTTCACTTATTGAAAAATAAGGTACAGAACTTTAAAAATATCACGGCATAACCTTCTAATCGTATCGCTCTGCCCCCGTTCCTAAATCCACCATGCGGTGGAATGCCGGAGAACAAGTTTTCTATCCGTCCCTCTCCTTTCTACGGTGTAAATATAGCTGTCTCTGTCAGCCGCTTGTCATTTTCTATAAGTTTTTCTAACATTCTCCGCTCGCGCCGCCCCCACTGTTTCGACCAAACGCCTGTCTTTTGAACGATAACCTGTGTTTGTTCAACAGTTATGACTATTGTTTGAGACACTGATGTTTGTTACGCTCGGTTAGGGCCGAGTGTTTGTTTTCTTTTAATGAGGCTCTATTACCTCACCTTTCTAATGATACTTTATTATTTTACATCTTGCACCGTCACCTGTTGCAATGGCTTGATTGCTTCCGTGTTCATCTATGTCGTTTTAGTTTGCTCATTGACTTTTGTTTAACCGTTTTGTTTTACTATCGGGGCTATTGTTAACGTGTGTTGTTAATGGGTGTCCATCTAAGAGTACGCTAACGAAACGGATGGTATCAACTAATAAATAAATAAATTGTAATTAGTAAATATCGGTATAAAAGTGTTATCAAACAATTAACAATGGTGTCGGTTAACATAAATTAACAAGCATTCCAGATAACCTCCGAGCCAATAAAACACTACAATGTTGCAATGCACCGTGGCCGGGGTAAAATCTTAATCTAAGCATGCCTCGTTCACTGGCTGCTTAATGCTAACGAGTTACAAATTAAAAGAGACCGAGACGTGTGCCAAAGGGAACTTTATGGGCTTCGCATGTCTTATATCAATAAATTATTAACTACGCTCCTTGTTTGATTTCACATTTATACTTACCATTTGTCACTTTAAAATGTGCTTTATGCCTTTTATTGATAGTCTAAAATGCTTTATAAGACATCGTTGTTCCGATACGGGACTTTAATCCTTAATCCGGTGGATTAGAACTTAATTTGTGTTAGTGCGTGTAGAGATGAGCAGTAACAAATAGTAGCAAGTAAGCAGGTACTTGAGCATGAGCGAGTTAAGGCGAGAATATTTAGTTTTAATTAATACTGTGGATCTAGACTCAGTATTCGCTATTTTCAATTAGGCCCCGGCGCCGGTAGCGTGTTTTGAATTGTGTGATTTAATGGGATCCAGCATTTCCCATACAATTATTATTGTATCATGGATTTCGCTCGAACTTGGGTCAGTTCATGACACGGGCATATAATTTACTATGCCAATAGCTGGGCCGTTCCTAGATTATGGTCATGCGATGGCTTATAAATAATTACAGGGCATTGACGCCGTCGAATCTGAAGTCTAGCTTCAAATCTTGATACATTTTCGTCAAGAAAGCTTTTTTTTACCGTTACTTGCATGAGGTACAACCTAGCAACTAATGTAACTAATTAGTAATCCAAATAATAAAAATCAACAGCTTCTGGTAAAGTTTACTGAAATTAAGTTATTGTTACTCTATTTATGGGGAGCGCACGTGTTTTTAATGTAAATACCGTACATATTAACTGTAATTTGGTGTGTAATAATAGTCAAAAATGTGTGGAAAGCACGGCCGTGGCTGGTGTTAGATAGATGTCACGAGACCCAGTGCGGTCACATGTTGTTCTCACGATTTTTCCCACAACTGCCGGCAGTACGTGTGTTTACAACGTTGACACCTCATGTGCTAAACGGTAGAGTACATGAAATGTGACGACTGAATTCCATGCAGCTTTGTTTTTAAACAAGTGTTATTGTGGCCATCAAGAAAATAATGTGACATTAAAAACTTTTTCAACTCGTTATGGTGTACCACTTTGTTCAGCTTTTTTACGGCAATGTTAGGTAATGTCCAATTGTTTGTTTCTCCAAATAAAACAAAACACAAACAGCACATTGGGGATTACAAGAGTTTGGATTGGAGAGAGATTTTTTTATTAAAAACCGGATTCAATGTAGGCAAAAGAGCTATGTTTGCCTTGTCCGGTTTTCTTCAAATCTGGCATGGCGCTTGCATTCTTTAGTTCATGATATTGAAGGTGACTAATTAACTACTATTAGCTTTGTAAATCTGTCAATGTGATTAAGCAAAACAACATTAAAACTGGTATTTCCGCCAACAGTGTTTCGCAAATTGAAAAAGTTATCAAGCTTTTGCATATAAGGTTCTCTAATTAATCACTACTTTACTACCATTACTTTGTTTTTTCGGTCGTTATACTTTTACATAATTTCAGATAACAAAGTCGACTTCCTTTTATCATATATCAATAAGCACTTAATGACAAATGATATCAATACTAGTAGGACTACTATTATTTAACTCTTCCGACCCCACACTTGCGATGCCGACTGGTTTACAAAATCTACAATAACGTACGAATTGATTAACGATAATCGTATGTACATATATAATGGTATTGTAAATTCTAACCAAAATATATGAGGTCACCGACCTGACGGTCAAGTGGGAAGAAAAGCAATAAACATTTTTATAGTCCGACCAGCTTTTTTGAAGTGTTCACTTGCCTACCATTTTTCCACCTTGTGTCTTATAAGTACTTTTTTTTTGTAATAAAAACACTATTCTAGTGCACCTTCTAGATGGCGCTTATCGCTGGTTCGATCGCAATTTTACCATATTTTGTTACTACTTCATTCGTATACTAACTTGAGTTTTATTGCTCACTTACTAACAAGGTAATTCAACCTTGTTAACAGAAATGTTAAAAGTATCAAGATAATAACCCTAGTAATAGGTGGTTAATCTTCTTTGGTCTTACTATTTCGTTTTCTTTACGAGTTAATGTTGTTTTTAATTTTGATCACTCTTTTCAGTACAATCATTTTATCTCCAAAAGCTCATTATCGATATTTAAGGCGACGCATTGGAAATTTACGTGGCGGGGATCTTGATTTTTCCCAACAATTACAAAACATATGAAAGTGATTTTTGATGACGATTTTTCATTTAATTGACTTCATTTTACTAGTTGCAGAAACACGATTTGTCAACTTTTATAACAGAGAAAAAATATTAAAGTAATCTCTTTTAAAACATAGATTTGCATTTTACAGGCAAACCAGACCGATTTAAGCATCTAAATTTTCTTAATAGATTAGTCTTAACACATACTTCAATATGCTAGTTCATTTTTTAAAAATAATTTGTAGTTTTAATTTGAAGGAAAAAAAAACAGTTTTTCTTATGGTTTGGGGCGCAAACGCTCCGTATTAGATTAATTGTTTAGCGGTGCGTCGCTTTAAGCAAAATAAATTGATTTCTAATTTAGCATCATTATTACTGTGTACTCTAAACGGATCTGCAGCATTCCAGGCAGATATTACTAGGCTATTGTAGTTTTATCCTATCTGTGCAAATTTAGTCCAAAAGTGCATTTACTTCAACTCAATGCGAATATCTATATCATAAAACATTCTGACAAATATCAAATACGAATAAATATGGTATGTATTTTATTGTATGTTAATTGGAATCCAATTGTAATTTAGAATAAGCGTTGTTAAATTAATGTAGTAAAATATATTTCTATCGTCACGTTTAAATCAGTAAGCATAAAAAGTATCATAGGTCAAGCGTGCTGTACACTTAACCAGTTTAATTGGGTTTACTTTCTATGCATGCAGTCCGTTTAGCTCAATGCGATATGGGACTGGCGCGTCCACTTCACGCAAACGACATAATCACCACCCAATCAAATGTAAACCTGCTCTTAACTCCGGCGAGCTACTAGTTAAGTCGGTTAGAAGTTAAAACTGTGCAGATTCTCAGTATGTTATCTATAGCGGAGCGGTTTCCGGCTTTCACAAACCCTATCGAATTGCTAAAAAGCTTATACACAAATTACGTATAGAATTTCACTGTTAAACACTACTTCCGCATTCGAGATACATGGATTATTTTGGTCATTGTAATTATGATAAATACACCTTTAATATTTGGGTCACTTTCATATTTTAACACATGACTTCCGATAAAAAATACTTACTTGTACATTGTGTAAAAAAAGAACCTGCTTAAACTTACTTTAATGATATGATGCCTTATTCGTGATTGCTCTCCGAATCTCTCAATTGTTTTGCAAATAAAAATTATACATAAATTTTTGAATCCCAATTTGTTAGGGGCTTTAAAAACTGTATTATTATGACATTAAAATTATACGCTGCACCTTTAACAAAAATTTTAAAACATGATCTAACGTCCGAACACGAAAATTGGATTTTTAATCAGAACGTTGGGTCATTTCAGAAATTTATGGCGTCGTCAATTGTTTAATATTTGTTTCCTCTGCGCGGACGCAGGCGCAGGTAACATATCTCTCGAGGCAGCGGGGGGTGTCTGGCTCCTTATTCTTAAACATTCCACTAGAAAAGTTTCGATCTCGTTATACCTGTCACTGTTACATGTACGGATTTAGAAAGAGATAAAGCTTAGCTACCTATAGAATAACGCAACGCAAAGTTTTAGAATACAATATGTAAGCTATTCTGGATCAGTCAGGCAACTATTTATGTCGTTAGTGCGAGTCACGGAAAAAACGTAGTAAAAAATACTACCTTTTTATTACCATAACGGTGTCTAAAGTATAACATTACCTTATCTCAAACAGAACGCTTTCAAAAGTTTATGTGTAGAAGCATGTTATAATATGCTAAAGAACCGTAAACTAGTCCTAAATCCAATTAAGGATCCAATAAAGAAATTATCCGAATTTTGATTAAAGCATTAGTATAGTAGTAGTATTAGTACCTATAAAAGTAGATCACTAGGAAGGTTAATTACAATTCGCGGAAATTCTATTCTAATTTATTAGTTATTATAATTAGTTTTGTGAAAATATAAAGTTCTGTTTTCTAACCATTATCTAAGACCTTACGTAAGTTTAATATGCATATTTAACCGTTTTAGATATCATTCATTACTGTTCTTTTATATTAAAAGATCTTTATGAAAATGTGTCGAAAATTAACAACAAACTGTCTGTTTTTTTACTATAAGCACATACTATACCTAATGTCTTTTCCCATTTTGCACTATCTTTGCTCATCTATATTATGTGTATTTTGCCTTTAGCTTCTATAGTGTGCTTTCTCAGACCTCTATTACGTCATATTGGGTTGTAGAATGAGCATCATTCCTCCAGTCTTCCACGCCTACAAAATGTAGTATTTCTTTAAACCGTATAATCCTCACGGCATCGTCTGCAGAACGAAGCCACATTCAAATACTAGTTGTCAATAAAATCGTAGCAAGCTCCTGGTGCGGCGCGTTTTTATAGAGCACCTCGGTAAATTATGTTGGGGCAAGCCTTACCTGCGGTCATGGCGTTTGTTGAATCGATTAGGTTCGTTTCGAGCACATTTCGTGAGACCCTGCCGATGACTCGCCCCGGCTTTTGTAGTCTGATTACTTTTTGATGTGGCGACGAATGTGACTTATGTGGTTTGGCCGCGCGGCGACTACATTTGATAATGACCGGTTTTGTGCACTTTAAGCGGGCACCGTTTAATGTGTAAACGTTATTATTATGTTTTTAGCCTCCTCAGATGTGCCGGATACATGTAATTTGTGAATGCATGAAAACTGTTTGTTTGTTTCAAATGATTTTTTCGATAACATATTTTTTGTGGAGTTAAAAAGTGATTTATGACTAAAATTACTAAATAATTAAAGTTGTTTTAAATGTTTGTTGCATAAAATTCTATACTCGAGTGTTCGATGAGTCATACATGATTCGAAGGCGAGTTCTTTATAGGATCTCAGGAATCTCCTAACATCCAGTCATGACAACGGCTGCAGAAACCAAAGGTTTTTCGCTGTCTAGTTATTACCTGGTTACGCTTTAAGGGCTATAAGCGGCCAATAGTTTCTTTCCATAACAAAAAACTTTATTACAATTGTTATGTTTTTTTTATCATCATTTAAGGTTTGATAACAATGCATTTAATTGACGTTTTTTCTTATTACAGGTACGCCATCAAACAGCCCAATAAAAATTATATCGAACGGTGAGTACAGAGTAATAAACAATCGCGTTTTAATGACACGTCGGCACAGCCATTACATTATATGTACGAGATAATCACAGAACACTTATAAAACAAAAAAAAATTAATTTACCGAAGGCAGAGTTTCATTCCTGCATGCCGGCATGTCATGAGATAGATCGGTGCAGGCTAGATCGCCGTTGGCTAAGAAGCATTCAGCTACTAGTCAACCAGTCGACTAGTCAATCTTGGGCAGGCATGCGGCCGCCATGTTGCGGACGGACAGACGAGCAGACGTTCGCTGTAATTGCGAAGAGATTCGCCGACGGCTGTTTTTCTAAAATAGTGCGAAACACTCCGCCGCTCCGCCGACGTGAATGTCTGATTGTTATAATTAAAATCAGTACAGTATTTTGTTTAAATTATTAAACTGTATGTTTGAAAAGCTAAAGATTCGTTAATACATCGATCTGAAACTAGGTCAAAGGGTATCAATGCATAAAATTAAATAAAAAATATTCAAATAAAATAAAAATCCCGACTGCTAAAACAACTACTTAAATAAAAAATAACTGCAAAGAGAAAAAACTGAAAAGAAAAAAACAAGCTCTACTTTTTTTTTTGAGAGAGATTGCTGATTGCTTCAAACTGCATTTTTAGCATCACCGGGCTTAAATGCATATTGAAAATGAATATTGATAGTTGTTGCAGACGGAGACAATCATCAACCAAGCGGCCGTGGCTAGCTCAATTAAATCCGCACTGTTTGGTTGGTGATTATCCCCGCCGCCTGCGACAACTATCAATATTCAATGTATTTGGAAATATTTCACGTTGCATTCAACATTGCTCAAATTGAATTCTGGGATCGTAGAGCTTTTTTTTTCTTTTTAGTTTTTTCTCTTTGCAGTTATTTTTTACATAGTTGTTTTAGCAGTCGGGTTTTTTGTTTTATTTTAATAATTTGATTTATAACAAACTTTTTAATTTTGTATAGTAAATAACCAAGCATTTTAAAACCTAGATAAAATAATTATATCCTTACTCTTTTAAATAGTAAAGTCGCAGCGCATACACCAATAAATTGTCAATAAACTGATTATGGCGTAAAAAGGAAACTCTTGACGTCTAGTACTTTTGACTGACAAGTTCTTTAAGTTTTTTTAAACATGGGAATAAAGTCTGCTAATAGTACCGAAAACAAAACACCATAGACATTGCTGTACCTAAATGAAAATCATTGACTACATCTACGTCCATAGAATAATTGGCCATATCCTTTAAATTCCGTAGACGTTGTAGTTCGTTTAAAGAATTTTGATCAGTAACAGTTTTTGTAACAGATTTTGTAACAGTTTTTAGGGTCAAGACTACTAATAGCAGCCAATGTTATTACTTTTTTTTGTTTTTTTTTGTTTTTTTATAGCCTATGTCACTCCCACAGTCAAAACAAATCTAACGAGACCTCATAGGTAGACCTCAGAGATATTATGTTAAAATCCACCATGCCGTTTGGGGGCGTGCCAAAGAAACAGACACACAGACATACATACATACATACATACATACATACATACATACATACATACATACATACATACATACATACATACATACATACATACATACATACATACATACATACATACATACATACATACATACATACATACATACATACATACATACATACATACATACATACATACATACATACATACACTCGAAAAACATAACCCTGCTTCTGACGCAGTCGGGTAAAAATGTTTATAATTATAGCTTTAAGCTGTGGCCTAGCCTGCTTGTAGTTCGGTCTGTCACAAACTCTTCATCATCAACCATATAAGATGCCAAAGACTACTTAAATTAAGTATAAGAACATCCAATTGAATTAAGTATAAGAACATCGAATTCTTAAATATTGAGATCATTAAAACTCTACTCTATTTGATCAGTGTCGTCTAGTTGTTCTTAATATATTACTCTTCTGAGAGAAATATTTTCACATATTAATTTAAGGTCAATACGATGTAAGTATAAATTACACATCTTTTTCGGTCGCATTGTATTTAAACTGTTAAATTTAAATCAAAATATGTCATGTTTGCCATGTAGTACAAACGACTCTTTGACAATTTTCACCAAGTATAACGATTCTGCCAACGTAATGCTCGTATGTGTTGTTAATGTAATGAAATATGAGTTTTTTTTTCAATGTACTTTATATCTGCAGAAAAAACGTTAACGTTTTTAATTTACGTAACAGGATGTATCGAAATAAAAACTGGAGCTGAACTAAAAATTTATTAAAAGTGAAGATATATGCAAGGATTTGTCGTGAGAAAATAATTTATTGCATCTTTGTACGTGTAGGGGAATGCTGCGGTCGGCTTAGGTATAGAAAATGTTAGATTCTAGCCATTATGTTAGGCACGTAGCTCCCGTAAATGGTTAGTAATTGGAGGTGCATGTGGGACTTTTTGCCCCAGTGATTACTGTCACGACGATCTGACACCAGTTTTTGCCAGATCCGAATGATATATTGTTTAGAAATTTCACTACTGTAATGTGTGAGATGTTGGGTAAAAGCTTAGACCGATTTGGAGGTGAAATAATATGAATAAGAATTATTCGTAACATACGTCAATAATCTTTTGAAAAATCTTTAATATTCTTACTTAATTAAGTTACAAAACATAGTAATAAAATACCATTTAATTTCTTGAAGGTGTTGATTTGATACTTAGTTTACAACATTGTATCGATCTAGAATCATTATGGCACATACTTCTTTTTACGTAGTATGCGTAGTATACTTCAAAAGTTCTTATAATTAACCCTCAGTGATGGCAACCGACGTATTTTTAGAACACTCTTTATGGATATGGAATTTTATCGGCTTCAGTCCGAGTTATCGCACACGATCTTAGTGTTAAGTTTTTACAAACAAATGACGATATGAAAAGAAAAACTCTTCGTTTACATAGAAACGAGCTTGATTGCGGTATAAAATAAAGATGCCATTAAAACATGCCATTAGACTAAATAAGATTTTCAATTGTTTCAATATGGCGTGACAGAGACAGCTCGCTTAATACCTACAAATCGTAGATATCTTAAAATATGGTTTTATTTTTTGGTTTGTTTGGTTTTTTAAGGCCGGCAACGCATCTGCGATTCCTTTGGTTTTGCGGGTGTCCATGGGCGGCGGTGATTGCTTCCCATCAGGTGACCCGCTTGCTCGTTTGCCTCCTCCTAATATTAAAAAAAAATATAAAAAAAATGGTTAATGTTAGTTAATTTTGCCGTATTATGGAAACTACTTAATCTTCAATATTGTAAATTGTAGTATATTGAACATGATAAAAAGCTCTCTTGGTTTATCATTAGTAATTTTGAAATTGGGAATCCCGTAAGCAATTTCAATGAATATCAGGTATCGTAATTAATTTCCAGCAGTAAAAGTCGTTGCTGAGCCTAAACGTTTTCGCAAGCGTTGTTGGCCAAGTATCGAACTATTAACATACCTAACCAATTCTCGTAGGCCAACCAAATACGGGCCGCGTTGGTTCAAGCTTTCCCTAACTTGACTTGTACAGTACAATCCACTTTTACATATAGCGAAGTCTAAATTAAGAACGCAGATACATTTATCATATGCCTTTCGGAACAATGCCGGACGTTATTTATGTGCTATGCTTTTCTAGCCCACACGAGTATCCATTCGTGGTGTGTGAGACATAGATTTTGAGTCTTTGACATTGTTTATGATCACTCTTCTCCGCTGAGATATTTGAGACGTCTATGAAATGTGATAGATGGCGACGTTGTGAGATATTTTTTATCTTCTCACAATTTATTGCCTACGATTGTTAAAGGTTAATAATGTTTTTAAAGGTACGTATTGTAATTTAATACGGGTTTTTGTTTGTTGTTAACTAATTCTTACTGATATTATAAATGCGAAATTGTGTTTGCTCGTTTGTATGTCTTTTCTTATAAATCAAAACGGAGCAAAAGATCTATGTGGTTTTTGCACAGAAATAGTGACAGGTTCCCTTACAGGGTGTTGCCTCCATCTTGTTTTATAACTTAAGATGAGATAAGATAAATTTATAAGCTGTTGATGATGGATGATGATGAAGAAAAATTTAAGCAGGTGATGCTGAGGGCGTCATTTATTTATTTTAAACAATATTGTACCTATAGTATCTACTATTCAAGCCTTAGTTTGAGCCTTTTAAATTTCCATTAATGAGTGACATTGCCTTACAAGCTTTCACTAACCAAAAAACAAAAACTGTCTAAAAAGAATTTTCATTAGAGTATAGTTCCATTGATATCAACATTTTCTACTACCTACATACATTCCACGAATGAGGTATCTTTGCAACCGGAATAAACTCCAATATAAGAGTTATTCGTCAACTCGCACACTTTAAACTCGCACAGATGTGCGAGATGGCACCTTTTGATTTTACCTATTATTTGTGTCGTCAACTCGCACATACGTACAATAAACCTCAGAATGATACACGATGAAGTCGAATGTCGCGTCGACGACGTGCGCGCCTTGTCGTATTGTATGTTTCAAAATAAATACTTCCGCAACATCCTATAACTACTGCTAACTTTTCACAACACATTTTTCACGCGCGCATGATTCTGAACAGCTGATTAATATTAGAGTCAGCGTTGTTACACTAATGGATATATCGATTACGACGTCAATCACAACCGCGATCGGGTCGCATTGGAAAGTTGCGTATTTAATTAATCGAAAGTGATATCGGACACTTAATTGTTCAAAGGAAGTGAGTCGTTACATTTGGGCCAATAAAAACTAGAATTTTGTTTGTCGCTTGTCGTCTCGCATAACGGTTTTCGTTTGTTTTAAGCTATTTTTGTTAGAGGTGCGGAAGTGCCGGCCAGTTTTCTACCAAGTAAAAGTTACAAGTCGACTGTGAGAATAGGTAGCTGATACAGTTTGCATGGGAGGTCCGCCGCGTGATTGATTGAACAGTTTAATCATGTGTTTAAGTTTATCAATGAGTTAATCAATGAGCATAGAACAGCGGAACGTTCAGCTCATTAATTCTTAATTGCCAAACGCTTAGAGCTTGCAATAATTGGTTTAAGTTGGTGGAACTTGTTTTGTGTTTAAGGATTAGAGAGACCGCTCTCTATTTGCGTTATCTACATTGATTGAAGCTTTATGCGCGAGTTCATTTTTGTAAATATTGTTTTAGAATATTTCATAAAAAAAATCTAGTGTATTTCAATAACAAATAAGCTATTCTTTTTATTTTATTTTATTTAGTCCACCATAATAGTGATAACAATCGTAATGACGTACTTTATGAAACATATCAAAATAAGGTTAGAATGTTATCTTCTAGATACGAACCTAACATGTACATGCATAAGTTTACATTAAATAAGTATAAATTGTGTTTTTTTTACATATACATCTAATAACTGTAAATATTTTTTTAAACTTATAAATTTTTTGATTTCAATTAAGGTTTTAGATTTAAAAGAGGCTTCAGAACTTGTTAATATATCAATGTCGTGCTAAATACTGTTAGTGTAGGGTAACATTCGACATTTAACAGATTGGTGACCAAGTATATTTCGTTCTCACGAGTGGCAGTTCAAACGTTTTACGATTAATCTGCTATAACTGCAGTGTAAAGTGGCTATTACTAATTTTAGTATTCGGCGTTTGACACGTTCATTCTTGTTTATTAAGTTAACATTTTAGACACTTAAAATATAAACAATTAAATAATCAAAGTGTAAAGATTCCATCTACAAGTACAATTTATGCTGACCTTTGTTATTAAGAAGTAAGGCAGTCTTGCATCTGACTGCCTAATCGTGTAATATTTTTCACATAGAAAATGTTAGTGAATTAAATATTGGTAAGTTCTAAGACTCTTTATCTTTTCTTTACTTTAAAACGTCAAAGATAACTATGTAAATACACTATTGCTATTCTCCTTTGTAATACCATAATAAATAAATAAAGAAAGTTATTTCAAAGATCAAAACAATAAATATAGGTTTCAAACTGGTAACAAGGTAAAGAACTCCGCCTAATGAGTCAGCACGGTTTATTTAAGACGTCCAGAAAGAAATATTTGACGCGGTAACCTGAAACTGTTTTGAATATGTTTTGCGCGCGGTTCGCGGCCGATTATTTCAATACAGGCCGGGGCCACAAAATACGGAGACTGCAGGAGGTAAGCCTCATACTAACGCGCTCGAGCAACGCACGCATACACAATCTCTCACGGGCAGGGCTTGATACCGGTACCAAAAATACCGGTAAATAACGGAAAATACCGGCATTTTACCTTTAAATAGCGGTATATTGATACCTAGGTATCGTAATGAAAAATACCGTTATTTACCGGTATTGTTGGTACCGGTATCAAGCCCTGGCGCCAACCCGGACTCGATTACTAATATGCTCTTTTGCTCGCACCTATGTAAACGCCTATTTGCTCTCGGTATTAGAACACCCAAATTGTACCGATATCAAATGGTCAATACATGTATAATCGGTATAATCGATACCGGTACCAACTCGAGTATCAGTACTGTATCAAGTTAATTGGAACCGGTATTTGTAAAGTATCGGTATATTAATACCGGTACCAACTAAAGTACCGGTACTATATCAAGATCTGTATTATCGGTATCTGAAAATACCGGTATTCCAAGCCCTGCTCACGGGCAAGGTAACTTGCGACAGCTGCGCTCGGAATGTTCCGAGATCCGTGCCCGTGAGAGGGTCTGTGTGCGATGAAAATTTTGAATTTTGATGCTCGACCGCTGTACCTATGTTTAAAGCGCACCTTCTGAGTGTCCTTATTTTGTGCTGGGTCCCAGGCCAGGACGTGGCACTTATGATTTACAATCCGGCCCCCGACGCGACGGGTCCTCACAGCCTCTGAGGAGACGGAAAATAATTTTGACTTTAAATTGGAAGCAAACTTACCTTGCTTTTTTATGATGAGGGACTTTGTGCGTGATTGGGGGTCTAACTTTATTGTGTTGGTATTATATACATTTATTTATATTTCTATGTAATCAGGAAGAAGGGGTGTATAATTACAACAACTACCGAAAAATTGAACATCAATTTTTTTTTTTAAATGTTTGTGATACAGATGCATAACATGTTGTGTCTAGAGTTACAAATGAATGTACACGAAACTAATGACATTTATGTTTTTTTATAATTTCGTCAGTGCATTTCAATTTTCTTACAGTCTTCCTCTGACCACAGACCCTTTCTTGGAACATAAGATTTTTAGTTCGATGTTGTTTGCAACTAAGTACAACTTTTTATTTACACAATTTATTTGACGCAAATACGTTCGTTAAGTGTGTTGTTAATGAATGTCGTTAATTATGCGTGTGTGTGTTTAGTATGCAATTACTGCGCGTAGATGCGAAGCCGCCATTGAAGATGTCTATTACCAAACAGCATAACACGCCGGGCGCTTTCTCGCCACTTAATTACGGCAGTCACGCTTCAACTAAGAAAATCTTTTGTGCTCTTTTCCCGAGCGTTAAGAAATGTAACGAAACGGGTTGAAGAGTGCCTTTTTTTTGGTCGAAATGACTTTTAGTGTCACGGCTCCGAACGGTGACGGTTTAATGAGAAAGCTTTGTGAGCGAGCCCAGTCGACGCTGTGTCGAATTGTCGCTGCGATGTTCCTCTGACTTTTATTTTAAGGGACCGGCGAAGGTCCTGAGGTCCCTTGGTTGGTGCTTAATATTTTGTACGCCTAACTAACAGGTGTTAAGTTATTATAACCCTTTTCGAACTAAATTAAAGCTTTCTGTAGAAAATGCGCACACATAAATTCTTTTTAATAAGAACTCATTCAAAAGCGCTTAATTGGCCGCGATCAAGGACCTTCTCTATAGATTAAAAATGAAATATGAAGGATGAAATAATAAACAAATTCAACTTAACTGCGGTATAAATAATCTAAAGCTACATTGCAAATGCGCAAAGGGATTACTATAAATATAACTTTGTTTGCGTAAGTGAGTAGAGGTTTATTACAAACTATAAGAAACAGTAACACTATCTTTTATAGTTATCGTATACATTATTGTTATTATCTCTTTATGTTATAAAGAACATCGTGACTTTTTTGTTTACTAACCAACTTTAACATAAGTTATATTCAGATCTTCTGGGGCTTTAATATTATATAAGGAATACGTTTTGAACCTTTTTCAGTATCCATGGTCACAAGAAGACTAAAAGCAAGCATGTCAAAAAGTGAAACTAAATTTTAAAAAGTATTTCATTCATATGTTCGCGTAAACTTAAAAAAAACAATTTTTTTTGGAGAGAGATTGCTGACTGCCTCAAACGGCATTTTTAGCTTCACCGGACTTTTTGGGGACGGCGAGAAACTTAAAGGGTTCCTCAAGCCGTGTGTAACGAATCACCTTTGAAGGTTTTCTAGAGGGAACGGCATCACGCACTTAAGTGCGTGTCCCCGTGCCCAACTAGATTCTCCGAAGGGTTAATTCGGATCTGATCGGGGAGCGGAACAACCCGAGGGCGCCTCTATAGGCTCGGACCTCGGCTCGGACCTCGGCTCGGGTTGACCGGCCCGTGGTGGAGGAGAGAAGCGCCCAGGTACATGTCTGTACCTGGTACAGAGCGCGTGTGAACCGGTTCTTCGTACCCTTTTTCTACGAGTACGGTGTCATAGGCCTAAACTATGTGCATGTTTAGTGTATTCTGTAAATGTGTAGTGGCATTTAGAGGATCGGGCGGGGGGGCGTCCGCAACTGTTTTGGGATCGTCGGGGTCATCTAGGACGTGTTTAGGACGTCTAGATGTGTACCGTCTTGTTGGTGGAAAGCCTTTATCATTATAGTTGGCGGCCACCACAACAAGCGGGTTAGGGTGGTGGGGGGCGTTATTAAAGTAACGTATGGAAAAAAAACAGTAAGTATCATTGTTACGATTTATAGACTGATGACGAATCATTAAGAATGTCAAAGGAGATTGCATTATCTTTGAAATTACAAGCTCAGCATTTTATAGCAGTGGTGTTGCTAAATTTGACAAGTGCATACCCACCTTTATTGTTTAAGTACTACAGTTTAAAATTGTGTGGAATTGTCAACATTTTTCGCTGTACCGAGTAGAAAATTTATTATTCCAATGACGTGTGCTAATGGCATGCGTGGCATAACAGGTCTTTGAACCTGCACTTGTAATTCGTTAGATGTGAAACAGGTTAATTCCAGATTTCTACTGATCACCGGGCACAATGCTCGGTGTTGTTTAATAGATTTCTAATGTATCTTAATGTAGGTAGACGAATAACAATTGCTTTATAGGTTTAATGTTATGTTTCGTTTTCCTATTGAAATAGCTTTTGTTATATGTAATAAGCCTCCTTTTACTGTTAATTCAAGACAATTTTCATATTTAAAGATTTCTTAGCAATAGCAAAAATGTTAGTTCCGATTATTTTATAAATTAAAAAAAATGGTTTGTTTTTAATCACTGCTAATGCAACCAAGTCCAAGGGCTTTACGTCCCTTCCGAAACATGGAGGAGCTCGAGATAATACATTTTGGTCACCCATCCGATGACCAGCCTTTGCGATAGTTGCTTAACTTTAGTAATTGTAGACCGGGTGCGTTAACCACTGCCCATCGTGGTCCTCCTGTAGCATATTGGTACTTTTTAATACATAAGACGATGAAACAGCACAAAGCGGCCATTCGTAAAAGGATTAGCCACAGTGACGAGACCGTCACGACAACGCACCGCTACTAAAGCATTTCCTATGAATTATGTTGCAACCCATTTCCACATCCTTTAGGTTTTCCCACGTTGGAAATTCTAGTCGAAATCCCAAGGCAGTTTTTGGAAAATTTACACAGTAATACAGTATATACACATACAGTAATGTATGTACCTATTGGTGAATAAATATATGACCTTCAAGGTTGAGAATTCGGGTGAAGAGCGTTTTACGGTCAGCCATTTCGTTACACACATAATAGGTATTCGAAATGATTTGAAAAATTCTATTCTTATTATTATATTTATTATTCAATTTAGGCACACTAGTGCATTCACGAATGTCAATCTTATTCGGTCTGTAAAAAGGGTAAACTTTTAATTTATCTATAATCATATATTTTTTTTTAATAATTATATATATTCTATAATCTCATAATCGAGGAGAAACTCCACATGAGTATCAAATTTTATCTAAACTCCTTCTGTTGTTTCGACGCGCTAGCAAACAAATCAACGAACATAATTTTTCGCATTCATAATATTACATGGTGTTCAAAATAACACATGTTATAATCCCTAAGCTACAGACGCGAGACAAATGGCATTTCTTATTCTTCAACGGGTTCTAATTAGGATTTATAATTGGCAATAACCGCTTTTAAGGTTGCTTACAGCTTATAGTTGGACGACAACTGGACGGTCCACCTCCCTTGGATCGGAGACAATAAAATATCATTTAATTTGCAAGTCCCGGCACGCATCGCCTCAGGTTACGTAACTCCTTTCTATTTTATTTATGGACGCCGATAATAGATGATTTTAAAGTTTAATGGATGCGCTTATGAGCAATGAACGTTGAGAAATATAATTACGGGCGGTCAGTTAAAACTATTGTGGAGTCGGCTAACTGCTTAGCTTAACTCGAAATCCATCAAGGGGAAATTCTTACAGAAATTGGCTATTGTGGCACGGTGAGCCCATAACTCGAGCTAGCTTAGAAGTATCGCTCTTTAACCCTCGTCTGCTTCGTGATGTCGCCTTGACCCCAGCGAATCTATTTTGCCCATCATAATCGCTGCTTTCAATTTACGGTGGCCATTCTATCGGTTAATGTATGACGCTATTCGATTCCTGATGTCGGTTATTGTGTGAAATTGTGTTACAGATGCCCAGTAATATTCAATAAAAAGTTATATTCCCATACCGTGGTGTGATGAGCCGGCAATAAAGCATATATTATATTCGGATCGTTTTATGTGTGCGATCGGTGGGATAAACGCACGTACATATAGAAATTACATTAAATAAACTCAGAAGCATTCCGATACACACGGGAAGTATGGAAACATTATCAATAAGGCGACGGGGCGTCCGATCACATCTCTGGCTGCGCGCGGGGTATTTGCGGTGCGGAGCTACGAATGCTCTTGAACACGTTATTATTTCGTGGTCGTTATCAAAGGAGATGTTCCATTTTCGTATAATTTCCGCCTAATTCTTACAGTGATGAAATTATATTTTATGAAAAGAGCACAAAATGAGAAACCTTTCCATGTAATAATATATTTTTTAAACATACCCAAACATTGTATTATGTAATAAATAGGTCAGATAATAAAAAATCATAAAATAGCAACCCTAAACTTTTTCTACCTTGGCAACTCCGCTTTTCTAATGTTTAACAACTTCGTGAAGTGAACTGTCAGTGTCAGATGTCAAATTTAATTTTTTAAATTAGTAATGCAATGGTACTATCCATTACAGCCAGCAACCGCATGGTTTCATTTTCAGGAAATTGCATTATTGAAACCTTAAAATACCTTTTAGAATGTATAAATAAATTCAGCAATATATAATAAACACTTAAAACTTTCAATAGAACCCAAAAAAAAAAGAAAAGCTTGATGAAGAAAACAAGATTTCAAGCTTTTAAATATTTTTTAAATTATTTTGGGGCCTTTTTATATATTTTTTTCTTTTTGGAAACATCATCTCAGAAGGCAGATCTATCAGAAAAGCATCACTTCAAAACTGTAATAAAATAAGAGGCCAAAAACGAACATCTCCTTTGCTTGGCTTTTAAACTCAAACTCAAACCTTTATTTGTAAACTAAGTGGTTACTAGATCGTGTTTACAATATTATAGTGTCCTTATGTATATTAGACAACATCACATAAATTGCTGTGATCCCAAGGTAAGTAACTAAAGCACTCGTTTTTATGGAAATCAGAAACAACGACGGTAACTACCCAGATCCGACACAATATCAAAAAGTTCGTTTTCGACATTGACCCGACCGGGAATCGAACCCGGGACCTCAGAGTTAGCGCCGCCCAAAGTCCGGCGTGCAAGCCACTCGGCTACGGAGGTCGTCACTTTCGTCGTTATGACTTAGTCACCTTGTACAGGTATGACATCTGTTAAATAGCGTTTAGATATACGTTTGTTTAATCGCTCTTGGTGTGGCAGGTTTAACGTTCTTCGTTGACATATTTTTTTACTGCAAACGGGGTCGATAGTTCCCCTTTTTTACCCGACTGCGTCAGAGGGAGGGTTAATACTGGGGAGTATACTACGATACTTTTCAATCACCATTGGGCGTGGTGAGTTTTGGCCCTATCCTCCCATGTGATTTTTACTATGTGAGAAGATCTAGTAGTAGGTATGAAGTTCATAAGGTGATGGTAAGATGAAGACATTTTATACGTTCTATTTTACGATATTAATATCTGATACTAAAGCTTTTATTGTGATATACCATAAGACAAGATATTATTAAAATATGAGAATGTCCCAATTCAAATAACCAAGTACACAAGCTAAGTTGTGAACTAGTTTCAGTTTACACACAATGGAGACAGTAGGTATCTAAATGTGTGTGCACAAAAAAGTTTTGTCTCCAGAAAAAAAAATTACAAAACTAATAACTTAAAACATAAAACTAATCTACATAGGAACCCTATAGTTACACCTAAAATTCGAAGAAAATGAAGTTTAATGCAAAAACCTTGATAGTATGTTTCTGGAACATACTAAGTGCTTTTTTTATTTGACCCTTTACACCGCTATTAAGCTACACGACGGGTATTACGCTGACCTTTAACTATTCATATCATATCGTCCATTTTGTAAATCTGCGGTTTACTGGATCGTGAACAAAGATGGTTGCCGGGAAATTGTTATTGGTAATGGTTGAGCCACTACCGAGCCTTGCCCTATGATTCATCAATTTTTGTTGGTCCCATATTTCCCGATAGTACACTTGAGATACGATGGTATCGGAATTGAGGCTGCATTATTTCTTATTTATGGTGTTTATTTACTAGATATCCAAGGACCTGGTCGCTGATTTCGATCAGGCGGTGATGTATTAAAAATCTAGATACTAATGGTCGCCGTCATCATCTACAGCTCGTTTTATGTCCCCGCTGCTGGGGCACGAGTCTTCCCAATGGATGGATAGGGAGAACGGGCCATAAACCACCACGCAGGCCCAGTGCGGATTGGCGGTTAACGACTCCTAATGCAGCCGGGACCAACGGCTTTACGTGCCTTCCGAAGCACGAAGGAGCTAGAGATGATAAAATTTAGGTCACCCATCTGATGACCGGCCTTTGTGAAAGTTGCTTAACCTTAGCAATTGCAGACCAGGCGCGTGGCATGATAGTGGTCGCACAGTGGTCTAAATTCGACCGTAGTTCACAAAATATACAACGTTTATAGAATGTTATGTAACACATTTATACATGAACTTTTATACAACGTTAGTCGGAAAGGGGGTACTAAACCGAAAGGAGGGTAAAGTATACCTACATGATAGTGAATAACTTTTGTCTAAGAACTTTTCCTTAAAATATGATAATTTTAGATTAACAGCTTTTTTAAGATTTCAAAAGAAATTACGCTGTGGTAGTACTGGCGGTCACAAAAAACCAAATTAAAAGTTAATATTATTGGATACATTAGTCCAATTAAGTAGAGAAAACTCGACTCTTTACAATGCCCGTACATTGACATTAGAGGTAAACCTATTTGCTGAGAACCTACGTCAAAACCGTAGCCTACTAGATTTTTGTAGACCAATCAAATGTAATAAATAAAAAAAGGTAGAAAGTACAAAAAAAATGTAATTTAAATAATATGTAGTGTTAATTCCGCTAACTCACAAAAAAAAATGTAATTTAAATAATAAATTATTATTATTTAAATTACATTTTTTTGTACTATGGATTTCCGCAAAATAACGCCTGATTCCATTAATTAGGTAGAAAGTACTTTTTAAAAAAAACTTTAAAAAAGTTATACATGTATACTTTACCCTCCTTTTGGCTTAGTACCCCCGTTCCGACTAACGTTGTATATCGTGCCTCCTTCACCGTATAAACTTTAACTTTACTAAATCACACACTACTCCTTGCGCGAAAGGGGCACGAAGTTGTCTCTTCACGTATCAATATACAGATATATACCTGTTTATATCGTAGTTTTTGTTAAGTACATGTTAGTTGTTTAGAATATTTTAGCACAAGGGTAACCTAGGTCACCCCTGAAGAACAGCATGGTTTAATTTAAACGGTACTCTGCATTTAGCTTGCAACTATTTGTGGAATGTTGTTTGTACATACAAAGTGGTATCTTTCTCTCGTGTGTTACTAGGAAAGTAGAGGAAGTTGGAGCAAGTTGGAAGCAAAAGCGACAATTGAAAGCGAAGGAATGAAATAATCCAAAAAGTTCGTTTCAAAGAATTAATCGGTAATTGAAAATTATACTCGTATATTATTTTACATGTATAGTTTAGTACATAAAAAAGAGACAACCTCGTGGAACTCGAACCGACGATTCAACTGGCTAAGCAGCCGCTTTGGATCTTAACTAAGGCAGCGTTTTTAGGTGCTGTACCTATAACGCTTTATATACGTAAATATAGCATAGTAAAAGCATAACTAACTAAGCATAACTATTTATTTGCGCACTTTACAGTGCGCAATCTGGTCTATGTTCCAGTTTTGCATGAAGACTCCTTACCGCTCAGCCGCTGGCAGATTTCATAAATAAATAGTAAATACGTAATATACCATGCAAGTTTCTAAAAATCGTTTACCGCGTCTTAAAACCATGTTCTTGACCTAAGTCTTCAAACGCATCAAACTCTTACTACTGACTCATTATTAAACGGAGCGTTATTCATAGGTACTGGTTCCCAACAATATAACTTTAAATTAGGAACAGCTATTTAATTCATTCTTAAATGGTAACTATGAAATTTCAATTCTCTTTCTTTTCTATATTAGTACTTTAAAAACAAAAAAGAAATGACTTTTAATTTGCATGCCGTACTCGCTTTATCGTTCGCTTCAACTTATGACTTGACTCCGCTTCCGCGTCAGTTGTCGTGGCAGAGTTCACACGCCGCCTCGCTATCACGAAAGCTATTACTACCGGCACACTTCTGTCCATCCCGACGGTAAACAATGCAATTATTTACCTATCCCAATTGTGAACAATCGCTCTTTATAGACCGTTCTCTGTTACACTTAGCACACGTAATTAGTATTAAAAGCTATTCGAATCGGATCTTTAAGTGGGTGAGAGAAACAGTTCATATTAATTTATTCACCATATTATATTATGATTATCCATTCGATGAAGTAAAAGTGTGTTTACTTTGTATAAAATATTTCGTATACTCGTAGTATGTAAATAAATTTATATGGAACGTATAAAAATTGGAAGACATCTGCCAGCAAGAAAAAAGAGATACGTTTATGAAGCTAAAGTCGCGGGCGATCTATTTTAAATCAAAAGCGTGTGCACAAAAATCAGAACATAAATTAAAATAGATATTGTTAGTGTGTCAATGGTCTACACTATAATTTAATAGTGGGTCGTAGAAAATCGTTTCGGAACTGTTGAAAGAACCATTATGACCTAACCGCTTCGGAATCCGCACAAAAGCATGTCCGATAAACACTTGAGTTATTTTTTTTAAATCGATGCTTTGAAATTTATGGTTAGAGATGCAACGTGTATCGAAAAGCGATAAATATAGATAGCAGAGGAGGTGTGATATTGTTGTTTGTTTTTTTTATATAAATATATTTATATCGACGCATGATTTAATCGTAAATAGTTTTCAATATAAATAGTGAAACAGCGCTGTGTCTGTATAAATTATATGCTTTGTTTATATAAGGATGGTTTATCTTGAGATCTTTTTCTACTGTTCTTTGAGAAAAGACCAGGAAATACTGGAAGTATTGTCTGCACTAAATTGGTTGTAACAGCGGAAGTATGTAAACATATCTTGGCATTTAACAGAAACTTATAGACTTTATTTTTAAAAGATTAGGGTACGATTTTGACAATCACTGTTTAATCTGAGACAACAGACAAACTAAAAATTCACGAAATATGACTTAATCTAAAATGTTCCGATCAATTTATCTCAATATGTATTTAGATTTTTTTTAATATTTTGATTAAACTCAAATTGTACCCAGATATTTGTATTTTTAATTAATTTTTAAAAATACACATTACACAATGCAATGGTTTCGGATGCAGTAAGCATTTAAATAACCATATAATTATCTTTAAATTATTACAAAATTAATTACCAATTGTTAGTATAATGAATGTTTCAAGAATGCAAATGTTTTAATAGTTTAAATTAAATTAGTAGTAAACATAAAACATGTTCATAGAATCATGTGTTGCTTCCAAAGCGTAACGCTAGGCCCGCGGCCATGCACCGCAACCATTACAGAATTACTATGGTAATACCGAGTGTCCGCGCAGCTACCCCGAAGCACAGTCTTAGGAATTAATCGCGCATTAGCGGGCCTTCCTAGAACATTCCTGCTAAAGCCTTTTACATCAAACCATTTACTGCAATTTCAATTTGGAATTGTAATTCAATTACTTACTAATAAATGATGATAAATTTGCGTCTCTTGAAAATGTACGGTTAGAGACAACTATGAGTACGTTTCTTTAAAAAAAAGATTGCTTACTTATATGTTTATGGGTATAAAAACGTATAATATTAACACACATTACAAAAATGATTTTTAAAAATTGCTAGGGTATAATCACAACCAATTAATTGCATTGTACCTACTGAAGGGTAAAGAATATTTATTTTCACATAATGTTTACAAGTTAACCTCATAAATGAAATTTACATAAATCAACTAAAAAATAAAACTTGAACAAGCGCCGTTCAATAAGAATAGCATCATTGTATTAGTTTACCGATATATTTTATAAAACAGTACCAGGTAGCAATCGTACGTTTCTGATGGTTAATCGCGCTATTGAATATAATAATCGTTTACATCAAGCATTGCCCAGCGGCTGGGCCAATTTCCGCTCAATGGCATCGGGCATTATACCGCATGATTTAAATTTCATTGTCCTTCGTCATTACTGTCCGAGCCTAGGAATAACAGCCATCATAGTTTCTGGTACTTAGGAAATTCTCTTAAAGGAAGAAAGGGAAAATCGTAATTCGTCATTTTGAAATGAAAGCCTTATATAACCCGTCTATAGGTATTTGATTTCGACTATAGTTTGCCGCAAGTCACTAAACGCTCTAGTAACTTGAGACTAGTACAATGTCACTTTAACTTATTTATGTCGTCCTCTAACAACGACCATGCGCCGGCTGTCTTTCAAGTTGCTATCAGCCGAATAGTTGAATATGATTCACGCACAAATGCAACTTTATATTAAAGTATGTAAGTAAAACATTTGTTGCTTCTCTTTAACAAAAATTACGTACCTACATTACTATTAAGTATCGTGTTTGTCTAAGTAGGTTTTTATCATGAGTTTAGATAGCTACTATTGTAGCTTACGGGTATTCTACTATAAAACTGCTACATAATCTGCTGATTTTGCAAATCGATAAATGTAGTTGTTAGATATAATACTTGTTCTGTTAATTATTTTTGTTTGATTATATTGTAGACAACTTTTTAAATAATATTTAAAGTTTTTAAACATTATTGTCTTTGATATTTTCATTTTTTATGACCACTGACGCTTTACCTGTGTGTAATAGGGTTAGTTACTAAACTACTAAGTTCTTAAAAAAAATATGTATTTCCCCTGAAGAAATGTTGAAACAGGCTTCTTGGCGGGAAAGTGAAGAGTCATGTCTGCGGTTTTGTTTTATTTTCTAAAATTTGTGTTATGTCGAAAATTAATGTGAAATAATGGTGGATTATTAACCGTTAAGTGTTCGTGGGTTTGCATGAGTGTTGGCAAATGAAACAAAACAGTGCTACGGCACTTTTCAAATTCCCTCAAGAAGTCCGCCGCATGAGGACCTAGTAGAGCCCCACATCTTTACTGAGCTACTCGAGGGGTTGGGGGTATATCAATTCTCACTTTCATTTCTATTATCATTCATCATCATCATACAGAAAATATTGTCTATTTATGTATTACTTGTAAGAAAAATTACTTTGACACTGGCTAAATGTGCTAATCGCACAAAGCCATCAACTAAAAAAAATATATTTTGAAACAGTTGCTTATAGAGTTTATTACGGATTTAAATGTCAATCGCAAGGTGCCCAACTACAATTTTGATCGATCGTATAGTACATAGCTAACTATTAGCTACAATTCCGTAAATAAGAGGCCACGCAACTGTTTAGTTTTTACTACGTATTATTATATTGTTGATAATGATTATAAAATTGCTAACCGCGGGCCTTGTTGCGGCCACTTTTTTCATTTTGGTTTCGCCACGACAGCGCCGTTGCGTGTGCATATATTGGGAACATCGAGCGATGTCATAAATCCAACATCATACGTACGCGATTAAATATAATAACCAGGGATTCTTGGCGCTATAGTGCGATGACCTGGTCGTAATTGATTTTTTATATGTCTCTCTGTTTTTTTGTTTGATACAACTTAAACGAGTAAGTGACGTATGTATTGGTTTTCTAAAACACTTTTCACGGGTTTACTCGTGTTCATTTTATAGTGACGTTTCAAGGTTGTTCTATCGACCCATTTCAATACTACCAACTCTAAGCAAAATTTATGAAAAAGTTATATTGGAACAGTTGATGTCGTATTTTAACATAAACAACCTTTTACATAATAAACAATATGGATTTACAAAGGGTCGTTCTACTACTGATGCAGGTGTTGCTCTATTAAAACATATATTTGATGCCTGGGAGAAGTCTCAAAACGCCCTTGGAGTGTTTTGCGACTTGTCCAAGGCTTTCGATTGCGTTGAGCACAAAACTCTGGTGATGAAGCTAAATTACTACGGTCTCAAAGATTTCGCACTAAATTTAATTCAGTCGTATCTTAGCTCTCGAACACAAACTGTCGATATTAATGGAACTAAATCATCTGGTTCTCATGTAAAAATGGGAGTTCCACAAGGGTTCAATTCTTGGTCCTTTTCTGTTTTTGATTTATATTAATGACTTGCCATTCTTTGTAGAGAACTTCTGTGAAATCGTATTATTTGCAGATGATACTTCACTCATTTTTAATGTAAGTAGGTGTAAGAAAAATTACGACGATGTAAACAAAGCACTCTCTGATGTACTCAGTTGGTTTACTATTAATAATTTGCAGCTTAATGCTAAAAAAACAAAATGTATTAATTTTAAATTACCAAATGTCAAAAATGAACCAACTGATATAAGAATAAACGGTGATCGATTAGATTTGGTAGACTCAACAGTTTTCTTAGGTATAACCCTTGACTCAAAACTTCAATGGAATCCTCACATTTCGAAATTGGCCGGCAAACTCAGTTCTGCTGCTTATGCCATTAGAAAAATAAGGCAGTTAACAGACGTTGAAACTGCTAGAACAGTTTACTTTAGTTATTTTCATAGTGTCATGTCGTATGGCCTCTTACTGTGGGGAACAGCGGCTGATATTGAAACTATATTCATTTTACAGAAACGAGCAATAAGAGCAATCTATAGACTAGGTTCACGAACTTCTTTAAGAATTTTTTTTAAAGAAATTGATGTCTTGACAGTGGCGTCTCAATTTATTTATAATTGTATAGTTCTTGTACGTTGTAATATCAATTCATTTGCTAAACACAGTGATGTACACAATTTTAATACTAGAAATAAGTCAAAACTTGCAATGCCACTGTTCAGGTTACAGAAGGTGCTTGGTTCTTTCTTGGGGCAAGGTATACACTATTACAATAAAATACCAAATACTGTACTAGATTTACCTTTAGATAAGTTTAAAAAACATGTAAAGTCTTCTTTATTAAAAAAAGGTTATTATACAGTCAAAGAATATTTAGAAGATAAAACAGCCTGGCTATAATAAAAAACATATACATAATACTACTTATAAATAGTGTCCTGCAGATAACAAAATAGCGTTGCATTGAACATTACAATTAGTTTTATTTTTATTATTATTAACTATAGTTTTTTTTTGACTTTTACTAGTACTGTATGATATTGTAAAAAATTAAACTGGTAAATTATGTTTTTGCTGACTTAAATATTTTATTTAGTTATTTTTTATTTTTTGTGTTTTTTTACATGTTGTGATTGTCCTTTACATTTTGTGTTTTTATTTGTGATGGAAAGTGTCCTTTATGATAGGGCTTTTTCCAATATTTATGACGCTGTAAGGGCGAAAAGAGCTGGACACTTGCTGAGTTTCTTGCCGGTTCTTCTCAGTACAAGATCTCCCGCCCAGAGTAGATAGACTTACGAACCGATGGCTTAAAATGACGTTCATAAGAGCTATTTGTAGCCTAAACTGAATAAATGATTTTGAATTTGAATTTTGAATTTGAATTTGAATAATTTGAATTTTGTGCAGGGTCTGTAGTTACAGGGAGATCTGTCTCTCTGGTACCTGTGACGATGGACCTTTATTTCTATCTTTAATGTGGGGAACTACGCTTACTCTCCTATTTTTATTAAATTGCGTGCCCGGCAGGGTTCTATAAAAATATTGATCAGATATTGAGTATGGACCTCGTTAAAGGTTATTGCGACGTTAAACGCAAGAAAATGTTTGAATTCAATTAAATGACAGTTGGAAAAGTCAATTGGAAATGGTGTTTGCTGTTTTGCATAACATTTAAAGAACGTAATGAATCAAGAACGAGCGTGGGCGTACTATTCCAGATAGAAGAACCTTATGTATAATATAAGTTGATGGAGGCTTCCTTTCATTAAAGACTTAAGTAATATTATGAAACTTGAGAAGCCGCCTAATACTACTATAAATATTACCAATTAGGTGACTGCCGATCGAAAGATTAAAATATCATAGTTAAGATAACAATTTAGATACATTACGTCTGGGCCCATTCTGAATCCATCCGCGCGGACAGCAATAGACGCTGCTATTCTATACAATTAAATGGCTATAGATTAAAACAATGTCGAACATTTTTAGTTTAATTAACAAGAAATATCCGTTAGGTGATGCCCGAACGTTACTTGACCCGATTAGAAAGCCGTTCGCTGAGATCAGTAAGATACTTTGAGCTGAGATCAAGATGAAGATATTGCGAGAGCTTTTCTGTTGCCGTGACCTCACTTGTTTTAGCGTATTCGTGTATTTGCCTTGTCCACCAAAGTAGAGCGATGTGTGGTGGGCCTATTTGTTTTTGTTTGTTTCTTCTTTTTTTCGTTCTGCGTAAAACGGTACTCACCTGCCAAAAATAACTGACGTCATGCAAGTTACAATTGAATAACGAGACGAAAAACACTTTAGTCCCTCAGTTACTACGGACCTTCGGACCTTCATAAAGGATTCGATCCGTCATCAGGACAAACTAGTATGTAAACTTTAAAACTAGCAAATTTGAAAAAGTATTTAATATCAATGAGTAGTGTAGGTAAACTTTAGAAAACATAAGCAAAAACACAAATACATACCAAATACGTAAATTAAAATTTGTCGGGTTTTAGTGATGCGCTTGCGTCATACCTAATACCGTTGATCATCTACGATTGGTTCGCCCAGTAGCATGGAGCAGGTACCTACTGTAATATATCAATCAATCAATCGTTTATTGTTTCTCATCACATATATAGTAAAGTTATTAGAGTAACTAGCGCGTAGATACGTATCGTCTTATGATTGATTTCCCTTTAAATTGCTATATTGTTGATGGGTAAAATTAAGTAGACTAATAAAAACCTAATCTTCTTTGAATTAAGGAAAATATACATACCTACACTACATTAAATATATGATGCAAATAACAATCTTTACACAACATCGGAGAAATTCTTAGCTCGCCGTGGTAAATTATGATAAGGCAAAAGTTAGACGCGCACTTCACCTGGAATACTAAACTGAGGAACAGACTATTCTATCTTCAAACTCTCAGAACACAACAACACTACAACAATATCGGAATGACGATAGAGTTAGATGCGATGGTGAGTGATGAGTGACGAGAACAAATCTACAACAATAAATAGTACTTCTTCGCTGGCAATCGAACATTATACGCGGATTATGAGACCGAAGGTTTAACAGCAGTTCAGAACAGAGACGGTTACCTGTGTACAAAGCCCCTTTTTTCAATTAAACTTTCCTTAGAAACAGACATCTGTGCAATTATCCTTTGCATCCGTTTTCATAGTTGTAGCCGTTTGATTGGCCTCAGTAAATGTTTGTAGCAACGACCACTAACGCTGTAAGTGACTCACAGGCCGGACTCTCAATTTGTAACTAGTTTAGGTATGAAACCAGTTTGATTGGTGCACTAAACCAGAACTGCAGACACGATCAGCCTCCATGTCTCTGTTTATCCACAGATAGGTAATTCTTGAATGGATTAGGGACGCTTCGGAGGTTTTTAATTGCATCATTAGATAAATAGAATGCGCAAAGGTTTATGAGATAGGATTTATTTGTTTTTGTTTGTTTAATTTTTTTTTTACACACAACAATGTGCTACTATAATCATAACTTTTTTGGATCGAAATCGAATATTTACGAAATACATTTTGAAAATAATTATTCGTAATCTGATAGAAACCGAAATCCATTATTCTAACTAAAATAACATAAGGCGTAATTTCTTAAAAAAATAAAAGGATATTGAAAATTTGATTTTTTTTAAACAAAACTGTTTTGACCAAGTATTTATTACTTTTTAAACCGACAATACGGTTTAGTATAAACGGGATTATTACCACGTTTTATTGCTTTTGACTGTTTACATGTTAGTACCGTGTTGCATGCGCTGTAGATAGCAACCATGTGTCATATTTAAGACCAGTTAAATGTTGCATGGTTGCTATCCATGGCAGCATGGTCTCTCCATGTTTTTTTACGCACCTGATGTTAAGTGATGATAAGGTTGAAGCGTACTTCACTCGAAATCCTCAACTACTGAGGTACTAGTTATCTTTAATGCAAATTATATTAATTATGTAAGAAGTCTTAAGCCGATGACGATTTTAAACTGATGACGAATCCGTTTACATGCTGATTTATGTAAGTACCGTTTTAACTGCTAGTTTAAAGTCGCTAATACATAAAACAATATAAATAATTGGTTAACTTGACGATACTTACTCATATTTTTTTTTAGCTCGTGTTAAGTTTCATTAAGAACTTGTGTAATAAGGTAATGGTAAACAAGATAACGGATAAAGCATACTTAGCTTTTTTTGCAAAACCTACTTATTTAAACTCGCAAATCCATTACAATTTAAAAAAAAACTTTTTTATTATGATCCGACCGGGAATAGAACCGCCTCAAGATGGGGCGCCAGAACCGGCGTGCTGACCACTCGACCACAGAGGTCGTCAATATAATTTATAATAGATGCGTCCTGCAACGGTATCCCTCATTGCACGTACAGCCCTGGGGTAATTAAATGTTCTGTCTTGATTTGTGGCGTTATCAAGACAACCAGGAGACACCAATTTATGGCCTCATCTAAGGCCGCGCGGCTAATAGTAGCGGGGACAGTGCGGGCCAAAACATCTCGCTAATTGAAATGGTTAGCGATAAGGAAGTCAATTAAAATAATTGTTGAAATAAATGCGTTCGTATGTGAATGACCCGCTCAAAGAACATGTTGCAGCGTAAAAGACATATTGTACAAAAATTGGTACAAGGTTTGTTAATGTTCATTTATAAACATTTTTTACTATTTATTTTTTAAGAAATGGCTATTAAAACCTTTAACTAGCTAACTACAGAGAGAATAGGAAAGAGTGAACTAAGTAGCGTAGTTAAAATTAATATAGACGTTGATGTTCATCATTGTAAACCAACGTCATTGTACAATTTAGCACTTTTTACGTTCTATTGAGAGTATCTCGTTAATAAATGTTTTAGCTTTTTCACAAACTCTCGGTCCTTCGGACCCAATGTTATCGTTACTATAGTAGCTAAAAAACTAAAAGTGATGCTACTTTAATGGCTTACCCAACCTATAATACCTATATATTTTTAAACCAATAAAAATAACTAGGTAATATGTCTAAGACATCTTTCGTTTACAAATGTCTACTCGTACATACAAATCCAACGTCAAAAGGACAAGCCATTTTGTTATCAAAACTATTTGAAATGAATAAACCATAAAGGGTCTGGTATCATTAAAAACATCATTGTTTCCGTGGTCGAGTCAAACAAGCAGATGATATCTGGCCAGATCCAGGCAATCTGTGTGAGCCTGAATGGCTAACGGGCAACTCTCCGGGAGTTGCGCCCGCCATCGGCTGTTGTCAGTCAATCCGCCACAGATTATACAGCTATCTAACTGTACTGTCGGGATGCTATACAAATTCGCGCTACAATGTTGGTGAAATACTGTCCCTGTCCCACGCTTGGGCATTAACATCCACCGGGGACTTTATTGCCTGGATCACTGCACTTCCTCACTGATGGTTTACGCCTATCGACAATGAATGTCAAATATTGAAAGGTGATAAGTCTCATACAGCTTCGGTCTCTAATATATGGAAAAAAACATATTTACATTTTAATAATTTCTGGAAATGTAATCAAATTCAACTTGAATTTCTGTATAAGGTGTGATGATGTAGCTTGCATTTGATCGGTCGTTCTGTTTTAATTATCAAGAGCTTGGTATGCGCAGCCGTTCCCATATAAAATATAAAGATGTCAATCGAACGCGTAAATGTAAGCGAGACTTCTCACGTATCAGCGTGATATTGGAGGCAATAAAAAAAGTGTCCCACAATATAAACTGCCTGGCGCATTAAAAATTATTATGCGGCGTTGTACTTTGTAGATTTATGGGATTCGCTTTACCCAATAAAGTAAGAGATGTCTCGTAAATCGGCGCCGGACTGGGACGGGTAGGCCGCCGTTGCTAGCGACATCTAGTGGGCGACGACCGTTAGACGGGCCTCAGGCGCGACTCGGGATTACAGGGGGGCATTCTCCATACGTCTAGGGCACCGCAGCGCACAACCTCACGAATTGCGCCTTAGCATTCCCGATTTGGCACACGATGCTTTTGTTTTGTAGGTTTGTCCGACTTTAGATTTTTTTAACATCAGTATCTGCATTGTTACATTTGCCTTTTTAAGTGTATCTTAGTAATGCAATAGATTTATATAAAAACAATATAGCTTTAAAATGAAACAACTTTTACGGATTTACTTTATTTTATACATTAGTTTTAATTAATGTTTATCCTGACTTTTCAAACCCTTTGCAGGGTCACCTTTATTACTTTTATTAGCACATTTAGCCAGGGTCAAAGTAAATTTTCTTACAAGTAATATATAAATAAACAATATTTCCTTCTTATATAGATGATGATGAATGATAATAGAAATGAGAAGTGAGAAATGATATACCCTCCAACCCCTCGAGTAATGTGGGGCTAAGTCCTCGGGCGGACTTCTTGAGAGAATTTGAAAGGTGAAGTTGCACTGTTTTGTTTCATTTGCCAACACTCATGCACACTGACGAACACTTAACGGTTAATAATCCACCATTATTTCACATTAATATTCGACTTATCACAAATTTTAGAAAATAAAACGAAACCGCAGACATGACTCTTCACTTTCCCGCCAAGAATCCATATTGCATAACAAAAGCATGTATTACCACAATTAAACTTTTTATTATTGCCATTATGAAAAAGTTTCTATGTTTTACGAAGTTTTATAAATGTACCTAACGGTAACGTAAAAGTATAAAGTAAAACTGAAAATGTAAGACGAAAACGGTTTGGTGGAACTGGCTATTAGAATTTATTCTTATAACCGACGACACGACGTTAGTTAAGGAGATACTTACTCACCAGTAACACCACTCTCATACCCTTTCATTTTTAAAATCACAAATGTCGATCAATTATGCATTAAAATTAGATTTCTTGAGAAAAGGTAATACGGGTCCGGTGCTAACTTTTGGAAAGCCACCTTTTGGTGTACGTACCAGTGTCTCCCGCTCAAGAAAATTTCAGTTACCCGTGATGGGAAACTCCAACAACCAACGAGACAACTGGTTTTTTAAAATTCATGTTCCATTAATTTAATTCGAATTCAAATCTCACATTTGCTTTGTAGATTGTACATGAACATTACACACACAACATACAAAAATGTGTAATTGATATTGAGGTAGATTGCTATTAAAACCAATTTTTTAGCCAAACCAAATTCAAAATTTCCGATTTAAAAGCATTTTATCTAGTAATTAAGCGAGTAAGTATGAAGACACTTAAAGTCACTTAAATCAATCATTATCAGGATCGTAGTCGTAAGTGTCACGGAACCTCTGGGAAGAAAAATCTTAGTAATTCCAACACGGGTCAACTAATAGTGGAACCTTTAGAATACACAAACCTTTTTATCCCAACGTTACGGGTTATTCAATTTCATCGACTGAACCGAAATGCAAATCCTCTCGAATGTACCAGCGTTTCGCTCAAGGTATCATTTATCTGGTGTGGAATAGCACGCGTGCAACCTTAGCTGTAGGCTTGAACGGTACAAATAGTTCGCACCGAGCGACGACCCACTAACACCCGGTGTCGGGTAGCGGCCACAGTTCATGCGGGTCGTGTATAAATCAATATGTATTGGAATTACAAGCCAATTCGTTTTGATACTACACTGAGCGGTTAGAATGATTTGAGACATTTCAATGACGCGAAAGATATCAAAGAGGAGATGATACGATCAAACAATTAACCCTAAGTTACCACCTCCTTATTTTTTATCACTATCTACTTGTAGTTAGTTATCTCTGTACAAGGTCTCCCGCCCGTAGGCTTAAGAAACGATGGCATAGTGACATTCTGAGCTATTTGAAGCATAAACTGAATTAATGATTTTGAATTTTTAATGTTCACTACGATGTCACATTTTGATGTCTATAAGTGCCTGTGAAGTCACTAGGTATATGAAATAAATGATTATATAATTATGTTGAATAAATGATTTAATTTTCCCAAATGAATACTCGATTATAATACAAATTGTCACTATTACATGATCATCAGAGTTTTTGAGTTTGAATAGTCTATTATTAAATTGCCACATGTTGTAGTTCATACAAAAACGCACTGAAACATTGATTTAAGAAAGACACAATGCATGTTCATAGAAAAAAGGGTTTTCCGTAAAATTGTGAACAGAGGTACCTACTAGACAGTTGGCAGCCGATGCAATGGCAGTGGCATGCTTGATATTGTCTGATATTTAAATTAGTATGCGTGATGCATATGAGTTCAGATTGGCTCCCGCATGGTAGTGGACTCTGCAAACTGAAATTTCTCAGACCTTTTTAATTCGTTGAATAAGTTGACAAAACGTCAAATTTACATAAAGAAATGTCCTTGTAGTGTAGAATTTCACCGTGATTTCAATCTAATTACTATAGCTATTTGAATTATGCATGTAACGTACAGGAAATTATCATTAAACAGCTGCATTCACACGACAAACACTAGACATTTATGTGAGCAATTTATCCATTCCTAGTAAAAATATATTTAAAAAGGAAAGACCACAATGTAACAAGATAGATAATCAGCAAAGTATGCCGTTCCCGGCTGATGCCTAGGTATTAATTTAAGGCTTTTTCTCTCAGTGTGCTCGCTACGCTAACAGTTAAGATTGTTATAAAGTGATAATGTTGAAGACAAAGTTTCCAATTGCTTTAATGGAATCAAACTGCTATCATAAAGCAGAAAACTGTTTCTTATATGATACATTACTATAAAAGTAGCGTTAAATGAGACTGGTGACTTATCAAACCCAACTAAGTTATGCTAATAAGTAATAAATACAAACTAGAGCACATATTCAGAAGAACAGCAGTTGGACAAGTCAACACTTAAAACAGACACAACAAACAATATATTCACGCCTGAAAATTCAGAACACATTCAAATTCAAATTCAAATACATTTATTTTCTCATCACAAGATATAGGTATAAAATAGGTGGGTATAAAGGTTCAGAGATAAAAATGACACATATCAAGTAAATGGAACCCTTATATGTATCCTTTGTGAGAGACTGGTGCTTGCGATAGGTTTTGAAAAAAACCCGTAGGCCACAGGTCACCCATGCAGTGCCCCATTCCGCGGACTTTGAGTTAACTATAACTTCTCTTCTTCTTCTTAGTCGTTTCACTCTTGCCAGAGTGGTCGTGGTTATCACGTTCCGGTCTACGGTCACGTATCACCCGCCGCACGACATCCCGCCACCTCTGCCTGCTGGTCGTTAATCAGGCACATTCGTGCACGGGAGCGCCCACCGCAGCCTTCACTTGGTCCGTCCATCTCATTGGGGATCTCCCTCGTGGTCTTGTGCCCTTGACTTTCCTTTGCACGACAAGACGTTCTATGGAGTCGTTTCCACGGCGACTAACATGCCCAAAGACTTTCAGTATCCGACTGCGCACTTGGGTGGATAGGCGCTCTTTTATGCCTCAAGGATAACTTATTAGTACCTAACAAATAAACAAAAAATATGATGTGGCAAGCCCCTGAGTGAGATATATATATGTGTAAAAGAGTGAGTGTGTAAGAGTGAATGAATGAATAAATGCGTGGTGTTCGTGTGTTAATTCTTAGTGCACATATAATCGAATAGAACCTTAGAAAGAGAAGGGGTATGATTATTGAAGTAGTTACACCTTTGGGATAATCAAGTCATCGGGTTCTTCATATGTTAGCGTCATGAGCCAGTTCGTGATTGTGCGTTTACAGTTTAGTTTTTGAAAGGGATATATAGATAATACTCTATTTATTTTATTGTATATGAAGCAGCCGATGAAGCAGAAGAAATGATGAGAGTGTCTTGGGTGAAATAGTGGTGTAGGGCAGACATTAGACTTTCTTCGCTTGTCATCCATTAGATTGGTATTGAACGTCAATTGGGAGTGTTTTTTCATGGCAGTCTGAAGTATAAAAATTTGCCTTATTGTCAGCATTTCCCAGTCCTTATAAAGCGCAGTTGTAGGAAAGCGATATGGAAGACCAGCTCCCACCTTTAGTACAGCTTTCTGAGCTCTCTCAAGGAGGAGGAGATGAGTTTTAGGAGCACCACCCCAAGACGTGATGCAGTACTGAACTAAAGACTGGCAGAGCGCATAGTAGACCATTTTAATTGTCTTGCGGTCAGCTACGTGTCCTAAGGTTTTAAATATATAAATTAACTTCCGCAGCCGAGTCACAAGGACATTGATATGCGGTTTAAATGAGAGTGCTTGGTCTATGATGGTAATGCCAAGGTATTTTTATAGTATCAGTTCTTTGGAGGGAAGGACAGTTACAATAAACGGTACCCAAACAACGAGTTGGCCGTGATTGAGAGGGATGATAGGGGGAGCTGATTAGATCTATGCGCGAATGCAATGTATTTAGTCTTCTAAATGTTTAGGGTCAATACATTGTCATGTAGCAAAGCACATACTTTCCTAAAGCTAGCCGGTCTGGGCAGTGTTGAACACTTCTTCCCAGCTATCGCCACTGACAAAGAGAGCTGTGTTGTCAGCAAATGCAAGCAATTTGCCGTTGTGGAGTTGCATTTTTTTTGTGAGAGTCTTGCAATAGTTACGATATCTTTTGTAAGTATTTTTTAATACCTCATTTTCGGGATTCTGTTTTAGTTTTTTATGTAAGTTGTCTCGATTCCTTAAGCAACGCAAAAGCACCTTTGTGACCCAGGAGTTGTTAATTCTACTTCTTTTAGGAATCCGAGCACGATCCGCGCGGCTATATTTGCATCAAAACAATCTAAGATTGAATTTGGATAGTACGCAATTGTAATCAATGCGAATACTACTCTTCTATATGTAGTCTGGGGGGGGGGGGGGGCGACCAGATTAATATTTAGTGCTACGGAATTGTGATCTGTGATTGATGATTGCACAACAAAAACCGTGGCTGTCAATTTTGTTTTAATCGTCATGTGGTCTAGACATGTACGACCGTGAATAGGTAAGGAATGACCCGGGAGAAGGCAGTGGCTCGCCAGCAAAGTAATCGTTGGAACGATTATCTCTAGTGTTAAGTGCAATATCGATATTTAAATCTCCGCATAAAATTATATTTTTATAATTAGCAAGTTGAGACAAGAGAGCAAATCAAGAGAGTTTATAAAGTTATCTATGTTAAGATATGACGGAGGCCGGTAAATACTGATGATGAAGGTGTTATTGTTTAACTTAAGTAAAAGACAGTTAGCGTCATTAATTTGTGGTTCCTCAAAAGAGCAAACTAGCTGGTTTTTATAATATATTATTACACCTTCATTTTGCGTATTATGGGATGTAGTTGCAGCGAAGCTAAAACCGTCAATTACGGGAACAGACGTTACTGAGCCAAGCCAGCATTCAGTCAGAACTATAATATCCCAGTCCATTGATGATCGTTGTAAAAGGGTACTAAAGTTATTAATATTACAGGATATGCTTCTTATGTTTTGCAAAAGAAGATTCAAAAACCGGTGTTTACTATGACAATCAAAATGGGATTTTACGTCTTCAATGTCACATGAAATTGTTTTAGCCACCGTTAGGGAGTCCAGACCTAAATTAATATATTCAATAGTATTGTCAACTATTTTATTTTACATTCAGTAAACAATGAAATAAAAATCGTTCAATAACCAATAGATTCAAAGTCCAGGGGGTGTTATATACAGCGGAGCCGAAGCATATCCGTCCCACGCGAAATCTATCCAATAAATATCCAAAAAGCTTGTTCTGGCGAACATTCCTCGTCCATTGTGTCCCTCGCAGATATATCTTGCGTAAGGGCCTTCGGTTCTCGTGTTGGTCTTTTGCTGCCCACGCTTGTGGCTCGTCAGTATCGGTTGTCGAACTGTCCATTACTCGATTGAAGAGGGCTCGCATCGCGGTTGTTTTAAGGTAAGCGGTAGTGGACCGAGAGTGACGCGATGTGCGTTGAATGGGGGTTTGTGTCGTTCGCCGGTTGCCTAATGCAGTTGACAAATCGCTCAATTGTCCGGCCGTCGCGACTAGTTGGGTGGTTGTGTAACCGCGCGACTCTGCCGTTTGATGAGTGCCGGAAGACGTCCAGCTTTATTGTGCTTTATTGCGATTGCTCTGCGGTAAACAGTTGACGAATTGTGGATGAAATTGCTTCTATGTAGTCTGTGAACTATGCGCTTGATGCGAGAATGTTTCGGCCTGAATGAAGGTACTCTGTTGTTAACCTGTTTAAACTGACCGGTCCGTCAAACTTGAAACAGCTTCTAGACGCTGCTCACAAACAACAATTGTAATAATATTATTTCCTTGAGTTCGAATAGAAATACCATATCGAATTTGATATTGATTACTATAATTACAATTCCGGCAGATTATTTAACTTAAGAGAACACATAAAAATAACGGTTTTACATTAAAACTTTGAACTTAAAATATTATTTACATATTAAAGATTATTAGATTATAAATTGCTCGAATAGCCCGCTTCTGCAGCACAAAGATAGTTTGAATATCGGCAGCATTGCCGTTTATTAATAATGAGTTTAGACAGTGGTACTAGATCGGTATATATGTTATCAATACAAGTGGCCGAAGTGGCAGTTATTCTAGTTGGCTCCATAAATAAATTATTTAAATTATACGATTGAAATAAATTTTTAATTTTTATAGAACCTGTAGACTTTTCTAACAAATTAATATTAAAATCACCGCAAATTACTATCTTTTTACCTACATTGCGGATTTTATATAATGCTTCATCCATTACTTTTTCAAAATAATCATACAATGCTGACGGAGGCCTGTATACACTTAATACAACAAGTCGCTCCAGCTCCACACAAGCTATTTCTATTGTTCGCTCAACCGAGAGGCTCACTATGTCTTTTCGTTCCTTTAATTTTAATTTCTTATTAACTATAATTAAGGAGCCACCATGAATTGAATTTACTCGACTGAACGAACTACCTACCAAATGATTATTAAAATTGAACATGAACTGATGATCTTTAAGCCAGTGTTCAGTAATACCAACTTTATTATCGTTCATGAACAATTCAATCTCCAGATCTTTGCCTGTCATCCCTTGAATGTTCTGGTGAACTATATTAATCGAGTGAACATTTTTAATAATTGTAGGTTGGGACGGGCTTTTCTTAGAATTAATTTTACATTTATTTAAAATATTACCAAACATTTTGCAAGAGAATTCCTCTTTTGTCTTATGATTTAATTTAAATTATTGATTGGAATGTCAGTAGAAACACTACTGACATTTATGTCTATTAAACATTGCTCAATAACAACTTGTTTAGCCAAGTTTTTGGCTGAGATGTGTAAAAAATATGATAGCGATGAAGCTATTTGTCGCTTGAAATAAATTGGCAGATAATAACTATCTTTTGTCAAATAAAAATTACTAACATAATTGTTAGTGTCAATTAAATGCAAATTTTCATTGTTGCAAAATGTATGTAATGTCAAATTAAGCTTATATCTAGTAGTATTTTCCTCCTGTGGCAAGCTATTACAATAGGGTAAAGTAAACAGTATAATTTTCCCTACATTTGAATTATTTAACTTATTTAAACTCTTAATCAAACTTGATTTGTTCAATTTACCCCTATTTCCAACAAAAATTAATACAGTACTATTAGGTTTATATTTATAATCAATTGCTTTTGTTAAAATATCTTGATAAGAAGCACCAGGCATACAGTAATTGGTAATTGAATGTCCTAAGTCAAATAACAAGCGGCCCATGTTTTTACCAAATTCATCGCTAAATATAACAGTGTCACTCTTATTATCTAAATTTAAATCCTCTTGATTGATATTTTTTACTAAGTGTGGTGTATTTATAATTTTACACTGGCTAAGGGAACCTTTAGGTAAATCAGTATTAATTAATTTTAATGGAGAGGAAGAATCACATGTCACCGATAAACGACCTGGTAATTGCTTACATTTACAAGTGTGGTTACAAGTAAATGAATTAAATCTATCATTGTTTTCATTACACGTTTCTACCAGCTCATTCATAGCCAACATGTGTTCTTTTATTTGTCCTTGTGAAAGTTCATATTTTTTGGTAATGGAAAGAAGAGAGTCCTGTAATTTTTCTATACTATTTTGTAAAAGTTGTGTGTCTTTTTTATATTGCAAATTTTTGTTATGCAGCTGTGATGAATAAGTATATAATTTGTCTATTAGGTATAATCTTTCTCTATTAAATTTTACATTTTTGATGAAAAATTTATGTTTTTTAACTAACTTTTGTGTTTTTGTAATATATTTATTAATTTTTATATATTTTTTAAGTTTGTTTTTGCTACAGCCAGCAACCTTTACAAAGTTGTTGCTATTTCTACTTTCATCACATGTCAGATCTACTGTGACAGTGGGCTGACTGCTAGCTGTCGCAGAAACCAAGGAGGGGGCACAGACTACCGACTCATCGAACAGGCTTTGATTTAACGAGGCAGTTGTATTGTGTTTGGATGTTTCTAAGAACATTATTTTGTTGTTCGCCTCATGCAGTTGTTTCTTTAATTCCTGTAACGACATACCACCAGGTGATGCCATAATCTCTTCAAATAAGGACTGAGTATGTTCCTCTTCATGCTGCTGCTGCAACTCAACAAATTGGGAAATCTGATGGTTGGCCGCACTGAGATCCCTTTCCAACTTGGTGATGCGGTCAAGTGCCCTTTCATAGGTGTTGTGCTGCTGCTCAAAATTGGAGATGACATCTTGCAGTTGGTCACGCTGGTGAAGCACATCCTGGTGTTGCATGTGCAATTGGCCTAACTCATTCTTAAGCTGTGAGTTTCTGTCTATCATAGATTTTATTTCTATTTCACTGTCATCCCTCTCTTTTAGCAGTTGACTGCAGGACTCCTTGAGTGCTTTTAGCTCCCCAAGTGCCTGTCTGAGCTTTAGTTCAGTACTTTGAGTAGCAGCCTTACGGGTCAGCATTGTGAAGTTGGTTTTATAAACACCTGAAAATTAAAGATCATCTTGAGCTCCTCGCTTTGGAAGGCACGTTAAGCCGTTGGTCTCGGCTGCATTAGCAGTCGTTAACCCACACGGGCCCATATTGCCTGTATTGTTTCTATCCAGTAGTAGGGACATAAAAATTAGCTGCTGCTCTAAGCTAAAAAAATCATGAGAGAAAGTTTTCTAAGTGTATAGATATTCAAATTACGCGGAGATGTTAAACAGTAGATAAAGAATGTGTGTAAAACCGTTTCCAGACAAACATAATCGTGTAGGATTGAATTTATTGCATTCCTACTTCAGTGGTGCACAAAAACGTTATTTGAACTTAATTTTAGTTGAAGAATATGAATGGAAGGTAATTTACGTCTATACTAATATTATACAGAGGAAAGCTTTGTATTTTTGTTTGTAACGAATAAACTCAAAAACTCGATCGATTTAAAAAATTCTTTTACCATTAGAATGCTATATTAGCGCTGAGTAACATAGGCTATATTTATTACTAGATAAAAAAATTGCTTAATGATAAATAAATAGAAATACGATTTTTCATAGAAACTGTCAAAGCGGTACGTAGTCCGCCGGGTCAGCTAGTACATCTATAAAGCTACCGTGAATCGTGCGGGCGCGCGGCTATCGCGTGACGTCATATTACAGCGTTTCGCTCGCTTTTGCTAGGGTACTGCGACCTTTGCTTGCGTTGCATTGCGTGAAATGTACAGACGCCAGCACATCAACCTATACAAAACTGTCAAATTTCTTCAATGAATGTTCAACCATATGACATGTATAATGTTCAAGGTCTATTGAGGTGACAGTTTGTGATAGTCTGATGTGCAGGCGTGTGTACCAGACGAGCAATGTTACGAGTACTATGACGTCACTCGTAGTGAAGTCGCTGTGTTAGATAATGAATTCAATAATTCGGAAACTACCTTCGATTATAATATTGATCTAAGCAAAATACCTATTATACTTTTTTTTAAAGCTAAAGGAAAATAAAATTATTTTTGTTATTCTGGTGTTCCTTGCACTTGGTTGTTGTGTCCTTGCACGGGTGATACAGTTTAGATTTATACACTTACTCCTACTTAAATGATAGTGATATGTCAGCTGCGAAATATCGCGAACTCTGAGAGTCAAATGTTTTTTGTTCATCTTTAGTCTTTATAAATAAAATAAAATAAATAAAATAAAAATATTTTATTTCAGACTTTACATCCATATTTTATTAGTGTGTTAGTAACACATTTTCTTTATATCTAGACAGATAAGAGCCTGATGTAAATAAGAAAATGTTTTTATTTACACTTATGTGACTAAGGCGTTGGTCACATTGAATAAAATTTAAGCTATAATAAAAATATCTCCATTTCAATGTAAGTAAAATATATTTTTAAACGCTACCGGTCCAAACTCACAAAAAATATTTTATTTTTGTAATGCCAGATTCATTGTGACTAAATTATAATATCTCCAGCTCCTACTTGGGACGCACGTTAAGCCGTTGATGATTGGTTGATGAGTTGCAGACGTCAAATCCCACCAACCAACTTTGGGCCATGGCAGTGGCTAGTTCCCATGTACATGTAGACCTTAGTAAGACGTTACTTTTTTTTTCTTACTTACTGTGGAAGTGACCTTACATTCGGATTGGTTGGCTATTTATTCGCGTTACGCTTGCTTGTTGAGTCTGCCGGGACGCTAACGAAATGCTAATGAAGCCCGCTTATCGACGGCTTTTTATTTCTCGGATAAGCCGTAATGTGTTTCGAAGATATGTCCACCTTCTAGTTTCGAAGTTGTTCCTGCCTTTCAGAGCTAGTTATTCTTTTTTTGTTTCATTTGTCGTAAATGGGTCAAGTTTTTGCTTTTAGCATCTTTGTACTTTGCATTATTGCGCCTCGTTATGTTGGTAGGTATCTACCTACTTGGTTAGGTACTTTTGTTTCACGTATTCTGATGATTAGTTTTATATTACTTTTTTGTGTGAAATAAATAGATATAAAGAAGGAGACGCATGACTCGTGGCCGTATAACGACAGTCATAGAGATATTGATGATACAGACGCCTGCACATCAATCTATCCAAAACTGTCAAATCACTTCAGTAAATGCAGAGTGAACGAGAGTGCGGCAACTTCGTACAAGCGCTCCGAAACGCACGCACACAAGCTCGTAGTTTACCTACATTTGCACACAGAACAAAGCACGAGAAAGGAGTACGTGATGACGCGGGCTGTCCCCACAAACGCGGATCGGGTAGCGTATGTTGCTGTCACAGAACAATTTATCTATTCCGTGGTTGCTGTAGTAACGGAGAATAACAAGTATGTCACTGAGCGCTGCCGATCAGTATACACGTACCTATTTTTCTTGGTTTGGGTGTCGCGATTGCGAGTTTTGTTGCTTATAGGTGGGTGCCTATTGAAAATGTCTGGAAAAAAAACCTGTTGTATATGAGGATGTCTCAACACACACAACTATAATCCCAGTTTGTCTTTTTTTATTTTGCCGACAGATTTAACAAGGTAAGTTTACAATCTAAAAGATACCCAGATTCACACAATAATAAATTAACTATGTGTGACTCAACCCTAGCCGGTAGTTATAGCTCGGTACGTCGATTCAAGCTCACGGCACTGTTGCCGCACTTTCATTCACTCTGGTAAATGTTCAACCATATGCCATAAATATAAAGTTAAAAATCTATTGAGGAACTTTGATAGTTTGTAGTAGTCGGATGTGCATGCGTGTGTACCTATAGTAGCTAATGCTAATAGCTCTACATATATAAAGAAGCTACGTTTATCCAAAGCTATAAGCTCCCGAAAGGAAAAAAATATATAACATTCCTAACCATAACAAGACATTTACCATATCTTTAAACATACATAAAAATAAACAACCAATGGTTATAATAAGCTAAAGTGCTTGTTCATGCTTAATTAAAAAGGTGTCTATCCAATTACACCACTACGCCTTCACACTTTAATTACATAATCCGTTTCACAGGCGCACAACGGAAAATCGGAACTTCAAAGCTATCTTTCTTTGTCCTGTCCGCTTCCGTAATCGCGTGTGTTGTACCTCAAAAGCAGATGTGGCTATACAAAATACGGGTTTATAATGATATCAGGAGAGCTTAGATTAGAATGCCGACGGACTAAAATGGATCAGAGTTACAGTTGCGCACGGAACCCTGCCAATACGTCTTTCAGGTAGGTAAAGGTCCATTCTTAAGTCAATCATTGCGGTAAACGCTTATACGTCCTTATGAGTCCTTTATTACATTTTCGTGATGTGTGTTTTGGTTTTCATTGAACAAACGGTGAGTTAAACAGTTTAATTAAAGTATACGGTTGATATTAGTCCTTCCTTTTCATATTCCGGTTCTAAGGGTACAACATTTAGTGTTATTAAGACAACACAAGAAGAGAGAAGTTTAAAAATGTAATCTTTGGGGTCGGCAAAGTCTTAGTCCCTTGGTACAGCAAAACGTCCCTCTTATGTGCCAACTTATAATATTGTATTATTCTAGTTTGAAGGGTACCAGATTCATCGAAATAACAGGGCATAAAAGTTTAAGAAATTTTATCTTCAGAGTCAGCAACGTCGTCGTCTCTTGGTGTAGTTAGCGTCCGTGGATTGGTGTCTCATAAAATTTTATTTACCGGCTCAGAATCATAAAAAAAATCTATTTATTTCATGTGCAGTTAATAGAAGTGCACGATGTTGCAGCAGTTAACGCGCTTGCTCTGCGATTGCTGAAGTTAAGCAACTTTCGCAATGGCCGGTCATCGGATGGGTGGCCAAAAAGTTATCATCGTGAGCTACTTCGTGATCGGAAGGCACGTAAAGCCGTTGGTACCTGCATTAGCAGTGGTAGTTTAGGGCCCGTTCTCCTTGTTGTGTTTTATCCATAGGGAAGGCTCGTTTCCCAGCAGTGGGGACACAAAATGAGCTGGCGATGATGTGCGGTCGACTGTACACCAACATAATGTAACTAACGCCTTGTTACATTGTGATACATTAGCATAATGATGATATTATATCAATTGCGAAAGGTCAAAAGTTGTGGTCGTGCCCAAAGTGAGCACAAGTATTATGACGTTACTGCTCCAATATTACCATACAATAATCATTGTTGCGATCCAACTAATTGAAATCGGGTCTAATTTAAATGTAACAACTGGGTTAGTATTGAAAATGGAATAATTATGATTATCTTAAATCTGTTAGATAAGCCGGTGCTTTTATACTATAGCCAATAATTATCATGTCTGTTACTTATTACATAAGATTAATGAACGTATATAAATAGCAAAGGACAATAGAATTTGATTTAGTTTAACTGACTGTTAATGACGGTAGTTGTTGACATTGAATGGGCGCCTTTGGCTTTCAAAGTAAAAAGTAAATAGCGTTGAATAATTTCGGCGGGCTGGTTAGAACCACGATAGCTCAATTGGAAGAGCACCTGACCCGGTATGTCAGAAGGGTGCGAGTTCAAATCCTGCTCGTGGAAATTTTTTCAACATTTGTGTTTTTAGTTTAACTGCATAAACGTTACTGCAAGAATGTTGAACCTACATTTAATACTAACAAATGTATGAGGAAAGGTACTAACAACTGGTTTAAAGTAGCAAAAGCCCTAATAAACCACGACCACGAACTGGAACGTGATTAGGAGCCCATATTATATAAATAAACAAAAACACAAAAAAAAACAAGAACAAATCGTGTGAAATACAAATAAATCTACGAATCTCGGCGAGCCGGCTGTACACCGCGAAATATTTCCTAAGATACATCGCCACGAGTGCGATCCGGCGATATCTCCGGTGCGCGAGTCGGAATCGTCTATCGAACCTATGATCGGCACCGACGAGGGGTCACGCGCGTTAAACGTAAATCAACATATCTCCCGACGGGAGATCTAGCCGGGCATGCGCCTGACCAACAAAAACTGAATTTTATAGCCGTAACACTACACCTGGGAAAAAAGTAAATAAATTGGACGTGGCCGAGTGAACGACCGCGCGACACTGCGCCAGCGGCAGCTGCTATCGAATGGCGTAAGGGCCTATTCTAGAACTTAGAAGATATATATTTTATTCTAGCGTGACAACGGCGAGACGGTTGTTTAGCAATTGTTTCTTTACATAAGAAGCATCATCAACACCATTATCTAGCCTTTATAGCTAATTTTATAGTTCACTGCTAAGGATTCTATGAGCATAGGCTTGTCAATACTTAGTTATTGTCATTCAGTGGTTACTCACCATCTTAATGTTGTTTTTCTAAGTACCTATTTTGAATTTACTTTCAAATCTTTCTTTATTTTGCTGAGGTAGTTTAATGTTCATTAACTTAATTTCATAGTCATATTTTAAAGCATATATCTTAAAACCTTGCTCATTGACTGTACTGAACAGCTCCAATAATTTAATAGTGTCCGAATCGCCAGTGAAAGAAATAATCAATTTAAAAAGATTCAATTCGGACACTGTGTCCGAATATAATGTATCCGAAACGTCAGCGAGCCATATTAAGTTTTTTGTGTATAACTAAGAAAAAACATGCAAATAATTATAATAATAAAGTTTTCTTATTTATAAACGTTGATACCATTAAGTAAGTAAAAATAAGAGGATCTAGTGAAGTTGCAACGCATAGAGGCATAAGAACTAAAGCTTCTGGTCCAGCACGCGCGCGCGTGATACAAATTCATTACAAGGTATTCGTTGTTAGAGCATATACTTGTAGGAAAGCAGGTTAAAACAGTTTCTGTATTAACATTATTGACTAGATAGTAATTACGTTTCTCCTGGTTAGTGCTAAAACTAGTGTAAGACATATATTTCACGCTAGTGCTATAATTATTACGCTTCTAGAAAGTTTTTGACATCGAAAATGTGTGGCGTTCTTATACTCAGTTTAAGTACTACGTGGTACTACCTAGTGGAGCTGATCGGTATAAATATATAAAAAAATATGTGTAGGTATAGGTTATATTGATGGGGTTTAGTTTAGGGATACATTTAAAATATTAAATATTTTACCCTTACTTTTACTATATTTTTAAAATGCAGGTTTAGCTTTTGTCATCTTAAAATTTCTATCTACCAAATATTGTATCGAAATTGGGAATGAGCTAAGTTACCAAATTATGAACTGTAAGATTAATTTCTTCAAGTGCAAGTGCAAAGCATCCCACAGCAGCCTTGAAGGCACACAACGTACCGTGTAGATACCTACGTGTTTTTAGGTACATTAAACATTCACTTACTGTCTAGTACTGACATTGTAAAAGCTGAAATAGTTTTTCTATTCCTGAACGATGAAAGAATGTTTGTGACCAATGAATAGATTAGTGATTATTGCTGACATGTCGCAATTAAGGATTAAAGAATTAAAGTAAGGATTTACTTGTAGATCTTTTAGTAGATTTTTAATATCACTTTCTCATTTTTGGAAACAGCTGTAATCGACACACTTGAAAGCGGCTCTCCCTCAATGTTTTCCTATTTTAAATTCAATAGACCACTTTTTTATAACCAAATAAAGACGTCTTGGAAAATCAGCTACAATTTCTTTACGGAAGTTTTTTATTTTTACGTTTTTCCATGTTTTGTGAAGATTTTAACAACCGCACTGCCTGAGTTGTTGATTTTTTTCAACATTGTTAAACTTTTTTTTGTCGTCTTTAACTGATCATTAGAAAAGAAGTAATAATGTCAGTCGAATAATATTGATACCCTCAGATAGTATCTTTAAGTAATTACATATTAAATTACCCTCATTATTAATTATACATCCTGATAACGAGATTACATTGATGTATCGAATGTCCATTTAGACGAGTACGTGTAGAAAGTTCACTATTAGAAGCTAAATAATTTGTTTGAAAGCAAATTAGACGATGAAAAAATGTTTATAGATCTTCTCGCCTGCCATGCCAAAATTAATTTGAATTGTCAATTTTGTCTAACGCTTCATTCATCGAAATGGGTACTAAGCACCTAAGCAGCACTAATCTCTCTTTACCAGTTTTGGGCAATACTATCCTCATTGTAATCATATAACACTTAAGCTAACAACTTCCATAGGGTTACTGGATGGATGACCAAATTGGAACCTATTAATGCCTTCCATGCTTTTGAAGGCCCGTTAAGCTGCCTTAGGCCAATGGCCAATGCATTATCGATCGATAAAACTTACCAACACGAATAAGGCTAGCGTGGTGGGTCATAGCTTGATCTTCACGTGTACTTTTGTTGATGTGATGGGCTTTTTTTGACCCAGAAGAACTTATTAAGTGAGCCCGACCTTGAGGCCTGACGGTTATGTGGGAGTCGCCTTTCCACAACCCACCGACGCCATCCGGAGACGCCATTGTCTCCAGTCGGCTGTCAATGGAGAAGCCCAAGACCGGGAAGTGAAGACGGAGGGGGATACCCACTTATCTCTGGGGGATTGGTCCTCCGAATACAGTGGAAGCCGCGGGGACCTGTTCACTGGGAAATTGAACCACAGGTAATGTGATAGTCTGAGCCAAGTGGTGGCAAGTTAGGCTGACGATGACCCATGAGGAAGTGTGTACGGAGAAAAGGCCAGCGTACTGGGTTATGGCTTGATCTCCACAAAGTGCTATATTCTTGATGTGGGAGAAGGTTCAGTCTTTCTCCCACATGGGCTAACATATCATAACTTCATAAATAACATAACTTAACTAACATAACATAACTAACATAGCTAACACAACATCACACCACCGGGCTCAGGCCCAGTGGTGTGAAGTTATGTTAAAGATGATCCAAGTCATAGATGTATGTACTGAGCTAATCTCAGACTGTGCTCTTAGTGATTGGTAACAACATAGACGGGCGCGTGTTAGAATGCCGCGAGCAGTGATCACGGTTTGTTGACAATGTTGCCGACACGATGCAACGCACGACTGGCTGCGACGAACACGGCTCCAATAAAATGATAATAGGTTCATTCAAAGTTTCGTACAAACAGTTTGTTACTTAGAATTAGCAGGTTATGGGTTATTTTACACACTTAAATGCCAACTTTGTCTCTGAAAAGGTTTGAGACTAGCTTTGTGTGTGTTGTTGCAGTTTTTGTTTTACCACTACTAGGAACTCCTTATTGTTTTCTAAAGTTTACGCGAACACTACACATTGAAAGGAAGCAACTTTTACGGATCTACTCACGTTTATTTTACACATTACTTTTAATTAATGTTTATCCTGACGTTTCGAACCCTTAGCAGGGTCCGTGGTCACAGGGAGACTGAGGTGTTGGTCGTCTCATAATTAGTAGCTTGTATACCCTTATTTAGGTGCGTTCCATTTTACGCAGAAAGAGCTTACAGTCCCTACCCTTCGATTTTTGAAGAGTTGTGTTGTGTAGGGAGGGCCCTACCAACGAGAACACAATTATGCAAACTGCTTAATCCCTACTCTCTATTCCTACCCTTGTCAGGCTTGTGAAACTCCGGCGAATACGAAATATAATATATTTCTTAATAACATTATTTACATAACTAAAGGGCCATTAGTTGCATTATTACGAACCGTTTTAAATTACCAAACGCAAATTTGAAATGACCTGTTTAAACAGTAAGCTTTTACCTTAACAATTCTTTACCAATATAGGCAGTTATCTCAGCCACTTCACAGAACAATATGCAAATATCCAAGTGCTAGCTTTAATCCAAAGAGCCCATGTACGAGTAATATGAAACCGTGGGGTGGTATTAGCGTGCTAAACTATCTCTTATCCCCTTACAATATGGATATTATCCTAATTTGTCGCCAGCGCAGTGTTTACACTGGACGCTACAGAGTTCACAACAATGTTATTACGCAGAGTTTCACCCGTTTAATTATGTTCTAAACGCCGTGTAATGCAAGTCGGTATTCAATAATGGACTCTATGCCAAGCTATTATGGTACACGGCCTGTTGTGCCAGAGTGGGTAGCTTTCTCTGGAATGTCGGGCAACTGTCGGGTGAATCGCACGAGTCGCGATTGGACTCGATGTGTATCTTACAATCGATTCTTATCTGGACAGTTTTACGCGCCGTGTCTCGGTGCACTCAGGGCGCGGGGGAACGCATAAGAACGTGTTTCATGCGTTCGCAAATGGATTCTTTAATTGACCCACATATTAACATCGTTTAATTGATATTGACGCCATATTTTTAGCTTTTAATAAGTCACGGTTTCGTATAAAGTTAATTTGCAACACAATCTTTTCGACTGGAAACATGTTACTGCGAAAATATTTAAGTAAAACTGCAAACCTTTTATTCTAAGACGTAATCTCAAATTAAAACTGCTTTAAAACTGGTGCGGTTTCATTTTTTGCCATACCTTGTAAATATAAGCAATATAAGCATAGACTATTGTCTGTGGTCACAAGCTACAAAGCTACAAGGTCGCTCGCTTTGTCGGTTGTAGCATGGTTGTAGGCAGCAGCTGTCAGCAGCTTGTCAGGACTCTTAGGCTTGGCGCTATCATTTGAATAGCAAATGGCCGGGGCAATATGTCGCCTACACCTCAATAGCTATGCAAGAAGCTAATTTAAGACTCATCAATCAATGTTTAGCCACCTTTGTGGTGTTGTGGTTAGATCACTGATTTTAAATCTAACGGTCGCGAGGAACGGGGGCTTTGGTCGTTTTCAGGAAACCAACGTGTTGGTCGACTTAAAATTTATTCGTAATTTGCTACCGTCAACTTTTTTAAATCGTGTGCATTAATTTTCGCGAAAATTTACTCATTGTATGCAACCCACACGTTAGCAAAACTGTTAAAGGTTGACAGTTTACATATTAATTAACAACAGCGAAACGTTCGTCTAACCGTCCCTAATGGATTACGCAGCTGCAGAAGCAGATCACCAACAGATCCGGATAAGGGTTTCTATTTGAAAAGCGGTGAGCTAACGTCCGAGACCGAGTCACGTGGCTAAAAGCATCGGCAGATAACGCACATCGCGCTATCTGCGCCAAGAGTGATAGCACTAATGAATCCGTGTTGCCGTCACAGAAGTGGCACAGTTTGTACGGCGGCCATTAGGCTTCAAGGCCGGCCCGACAGGACAGCACCCGTAATTATCTAAAACCAACTCAGCGGTGGATACGGGCGAGTCGTGTGCGACCCCCAATACCGAACGTCGCTTAACGGTGCTGACAATCGGTGTGGCTAATTGAAACTGTTATTTGAGCAATCCAATTGATGTGGATACTTTTAAGTAAATGTATGTGATTGCTTTAAGACAATGATTTTTATAGAAGATCATGAAATAAATTGATGTTATTTGCTTGATTATTTACAGTGAAATTATATTGCAGCATATATGCGATATAATAATATGTAATAAATCGATTAAAAGTAATTGACGGAATGCACGTTCCAAATTAAATATGAGACAATAAGTACTTCGTTCTTCGAAAGGTTAGGAAAAAAGTAATTAAACAAGAGAAAATTCGCAAATGTTTTTTATTTCAAAATTAAAAATGGTACACACGCATGCACATCAACCTACTACAAACTGTCCAATTTTCTTAATAGACTTTGAACTTTATAACTAAGTCATATGGTTGAAAATGTATTGATGAAAGGAGAATGGGCAAAATATATGAACTTTGGTCTACCTACTCAGCACTAACGCCATCTATGCTAATAAAAAGATTACATGTTAATAAACTATTAACGATTAGCGTAAAAGTACTAGGGGCTGGCAGACTTTAAAAAAAGCTAAAATAAAAAATAAAAATTCGGTGATTTATTACATAATATTACAATAATTGTGGTATCACATGATGCTAGTATCCACAATAACATTATTCAGATGGGCAGCTGGCGGTATGAAACCTTCCTGATGGCGAGCCCAGCACAAGTACCACAAGATTGATATGACATGTGCACATGACCCAATTGTACGACATCCAATCAAACACGTGCAATAATAGTATATGAAAGCGTCTCTTCCTTCAATTCCTCTGTTTATTAGCACGTAAGTGTAATACTGTTTTGCTCTTGTATGACGTGATTGTATGCTCTAAAAATATAACGAAGGAGAAACTACACTCAGCAATTATTTTTGACATATTCACAAAGAACCTCATAAGATACAAAATTTGCGGTCTTAAAAAAAAGTTTAAGTTTAGATGTCCTTTTCATTGATGTATGGCTTGTTGGTGCTGAGTAGGTAGACCAACTTGCCCATTTCCTTTGACAGTTATGGATAAGTTGATGTGCAATCACACATACAAATTTAAAACACAGGAACATCACTTTCTTCTCATAAGCTCAACAAAAACATACGTTTATATAGAAATGAAGTTGTATATTGCTGAATTGGAACTGTAGGAAGTGAAAATGTAAGCCCCTCCCTAAAGTTTCTACAGCTCAAACAAGTAGTCATCAAAGTGCCGTATTACGCGTTCATTAAACGGCACTACAATTTCCATAATCTCACGCCTGTTTCTGGGCTATAACTGTCAATGTCACCATATTTTACCACTTGGGACAGTATTTCTAATCCACGTTGCGGTCGTCATTATAAATGGTTGTAACACATTTTACAACGGCTTGATGCATGATCTTATCTCGGAATCGTCCCTTTCTTGATGCCTGTCTGACGTGCCGATATATTGAGAGATTGACACAAAAGATACATATTAGTTGTATATGTATAAACTGCTTTATTGGTAAACACTCGTAGAAAAGCTAAATCCGGGAAGTGTTCTCTACTTTTCTAAGAAAATAACTGCGTAGACCTTAGTACGTATAACTAAACAAATGAAATACGTATTTTTTCATCACGAATAAAAAGTTTACGAAACGCTACTTTTGTTTAGGTATTTTATTAGGGTTACTAAACTGGAAGGTTTCCAAGTGGAAAGTATATACCCATGTGCGTTTGTTGATTTAAACTTCAGTTGGCACCAATTTCTTAAATCTGGATTTAGCACAAATTGTACTTTTTTTTTAAAGTTGTTTAAAGTTACCTGACAACCTTTAATGCAAGATTTAGCTAAATCGAGATTTTAGATTTTGATGTTCGTAACCCTACGTCTTAGTTATATACGTCTAAGTTCTGCAATGTAACCTATATTAATGAGGAATCGAATAACTGTTTTAGTAATTTAAGCACTTTAGGTAGTCTGATGCTTCATTGAAAACTTAAGACCAGTTCTAGCAATCTTGTAGAAAGTAGATTGATTCGAGATTCCCACCACGCCTCTCAATCTCGGCTCCTAGGATTTGTCTATACGGGGCGCGAGCGCAGTGAATCATAATTTTATGTCTCTATGAACTGGGTAATAAAGCTACACTTTACATTCATAGTCTAAAGATTAGACGGTAAACTTTTATGATGGTGTAGAACGTTGGAAGCTTTATGTAAAAACACCCTCACATAAAATCTTGATAATCGCTCGCTACTAGTATTTTCGTGGTTTCGAGAAGACAGACGGATAGACAAATATGCAGATAGATGAACAAATAGACTGATGAGCGTAGAGTTATAATTAGATGACGATCAACATTTTCGACCGTGTTTAATTTTTTTGTCACTAGCAGTGTTTCAATTACTTTCCGATGTTTTATAAAAATATTTCTTAGATCCTTTTAGTTTTAATTATTGTTTGTGGTTAATTAGTTTTCATTGCAAAACTGATTTTAAGCAACACTTAAAGTAGTTAAAAGTAGATAAATATTATAATAATTCGATTCAAGTATTTCAAAGCGTAGTTAACGAAATATGACTTTCTGATGATCACTTTATTTTGCTGTGGTTTCGAACAGTGTCAAAGTGAACTAATAAAAATAGCAGGTTGGTGGATGTGGGAGTATGCATTGTCGTTCAAACAGAATTTCCAAATCAATAATTATAAATGCGAAACTTTATATGCCAAGTTTGTTTTGTCACGTCAATACTAGGTGACGGATCGACGTGTTTTTTGCTTAAATGAGTAGGTAAACTACATAGTGGATGAGGCTGAGATACTAAGACTAATTCTTATCTCTGTGAAATAAAGATCTTATGTGACACATTGGATAAGACGCAGGCAAAGCCGTTGCGGGAACTAGTAGATAACAATGGAGATTCTAAATGTCACATAGTTTTGACTAATGCTGATGCCAGAGAGAATTGATAATAATCACGGCATATCAATTAGGTATGTATATAGTTTATTACTATTGTTATAAGCATTTTTATTTTGTGTATGTATGCACTGCTCGTATGTTTATGTATACATTTTTTAGCTTTAAATATTGTTTTAAGTACCTACTATGAAAAAAAATAGTACAGCACATTTGGTAAAAAAGTAAAATGAAAATAAAATCAATGTTTGAATATAGGAATGGCAGGGATACACCTCCTCTGTGGTCTAGTGGTTAAACGGTCTCAGATATAGATATTTTTTTGAGAGAGGTTGCTTATTGCATCAAATGGCATTTTCAGCGTCACCGGGCTTTTTGGGGGCGGCGAGGTTCGTAGAGGGTACCTCAAGCCGTGTTGAAACGAATCACCTTCGGAGGTTTTCTTGAGGAAACGGCATCGCACACTTAAAAATGCGCGTCCCCGTGCCCTACTAGATTCTCCGAAGGGTTCGGATCGGATCGGGGAGCGGAACCACCCGAGGGCGCCTCTAAAGGCACGGACCTCGGCTCGGGTAGACCGGGCCATGGTGGAGGAGAGAAGCGCCCAGGTACATGTCTGTACCTGGTATAGAACGCATGTGAATCGGTTCTGCGTACCCTTGTTCTACGAGTACGGTGTCTTGGGCCTATACTAGTGTGCATGTTTAGTGTATTTTGTAAATGTGTAGTGGCATTTAGAGGATCGGGCGGGTCAGATATAGAGGTCTCTTAATCTAATTTTAATAATAAGTTGAAGTGACCACAGACGCTCTACACGCTGAAAAGTTCGTAACGACGAAGATTAATTTATAGTTAATTTTAGTGTGAAGTGTTCGTGACAAAACTTTAGCAATAAACAATACTACGCAAACAAAAGTTTTAAGCACATTGACCTGTAAAAATCGAAGGCTGACAAAAAACCCAGTATCACACCTCCATCTCTCTATTATAAAAAGTATAGAAGACACACGGATACATCATAATGTTATCTTAGTCAGTAATTTATCATTTCTGTAAACTCCTATCAAAAAGCAAAGGCGTCAAACTTTTATGTCTCTTGATATTTACAGAGATGAATAAGCGGTTTAGAAGTCAGGTCCCGTTTCTTGGTGGATGGATTAATTTATGTCGATTAGTCGATAGTCGATCTAAGTGGAGCGTCACAGCTTAATAAGCTGTTGCGCGGTACTGTGCGCTACTTCTGTGGCCCTGTTACGTGACAAGGGTGGTGTCTGTCACGAAAGATGAATAGCTTTTATTTTTACAATATGAGTGCCTGCGATCTTTAAAAAATTAGCCTAAATTCCTACGCAGAGTAAATTAAGCCAATTAATGTTTTATTTTGACAAGCTTATTTTGTTCTTCTGAAGATGCGTTTGCTATGTGTAAGTTGCATTTGTGTTACTATAAATTAACGTTAATTAATTTGTTACAGGTAATGCAAATGAGCAGTACTGGGTGTAGTAAAAAATCATAACGATAAAGTTTTTATCGGTAAATTGCTAGACCACAGCACAGTTGAATGTCATCACATGAATCAATTGCTATAACGAGTTCATTCCAACGTGCGAAGTCCAATATTCGAATAACGAAACCAGATATTCCACTATTAGCATTCGCAGACCATAAAGGCATGATAGTTTTTATAGGTATTTGCACACGAGAAAATTATATTATAATCTCAGGTAACATAAAGTACTAGGGATAATGTGGTGCAGTTGAAGCGACCGATACGTGAACATGCAATATTTTCATCTGCCGCATTATGGAGCATGCAAAAATGTTTCAAAATAAAACACTACGCAGCTTAAGGTCAAGCCTGCCCCAACAAATCGCCGAGTCACATCCTACGGACGCCAGCAATAAATTATTCATTTCATCTTGCACATCAACGGAAGAGTTATTTTGCAAAATACCTTGCCGTTAAGTTTGCGTGGAGTATTAATTACGTATAGCCTTCCAATTATAAAACTTGTTCACTTTCTTTACTAGAGTGGCCTTTGTTTTACCATTGACACACACCTGTCATCGATTACATATTCTCTTTAAAATTGTTAATTGCTTTGCAATTATATAATTGCTATTTCTTTTGAAGACAATACTGCTACAATATTAATTTATTAAACTTAATGTACATATTCGATTAATAATACTCATGTTTTTTTACAGTCATCGTAGTAGGTAAAAGCTTTCTTGTTTTATTTTTGTATGCGACAATTTGTAAAAATATATCTTGTCCTTGAGAAAATCTTTTGTCAAACCTGTACCAAAAGTAAATTCGGGCATCCGATATTCCATTATGTATAACAAAAGGGACTCGCATCCAAGTAGTCTGCCCTTAAAGGATGATTGAACGATCTTTAATGAACTGGCTAAGCCCTTAGGTAATGTTATGCGGAGAATTAAGTCCTGTTCATACGATTGCAGCGAAGACGTATAATCTTTCAATTGTGCTTCGGGATACTCTAGCTAGATTATCGGCCTAGTGCAGGACTTCTGCCTTTTAATAATATCTTGGTTGTTACAATAAAGCGGTCTTATGATAACGGCCGGACTACTATTTAAGTATTATGAGTATGTGCATTTGACAGATATAAACATTTAAATAAATCAGTTTAATATCTATACTAGGTACTATAAAAATCTGTAGGCTCTGTCTGTACGTGTAATTTTTCTGACCAATTTTGAGATACGTTTTATGACACTGACACCAATTCTACGATTTTTGAAATTTTTGTCTGTCTGTCTGTTTGTATGTCCTCTTATAACTCAAGAACGGCTTGACCGATCTTGATGAAAATTTGTATGTAGTAAGAACATGCGATTGTGCAAATGATAGGCTATATATGATGTTGGTAAACCTTATAATTATTTTGATTAGCATTCATTGATCCGTTTTTTTCGCACAGCAAAACGGGCGGGTAACAGCTAGTAAATGATAAAAAAATAATTTTCATGCAAATTCTAACTAACGCACTCAGAGAGATGTCAATAACAATAATGATTACTTGGCACTTATGGTTTTTCTTAGTAAAAGAGTCTCTACTAATAAAGTGGTAAATATTGTTTTTATAAAGACGCTTTTTTCATTAACATAAAAGTAAACGCCTGCCTAGGATTCTATCATAAAGGTTATTAAGCCAAAGGCTCAACACCACACTACAAAAACAAACTATTTAGCAAGCACATTTTGTGCGAAATGGAACGCACGCTATTTAGTGTAGGAGTTGTTGCCGATTATATTATTAAAGACAAATAAATATTATAAATTGGAGCTCTCTTTTTTTCGACATAATGTTAGTAAAAAAATCACAGAGGATCGAGCTATCTTACCTCTTTATTGGTGGTTTATATTATCAATGTTGCTTATCATTGTTATTAAAAGTTACATAGAAAAGATGATCCTACTGCACCAACGCTCTTTTTAGGGAACAGTGGTGGTCTAATAACTACACCATAGAATCGGTGAGTCTCAATCTAAAGTTTGATTTCAGTAACGTTTCATTTTATTTTTGACACAAAACTCTATAAGTAAAGAATGGACGAAATGCAAATATTTAATTGCTTTTCTTGTGTACTTACCGATAATTTAAAAAAATGTGCTAATACAATATCTGTAAGGGTACAGCGAATAAAGATAAGTGAAAGTTCTATTCTCTAATAATATACATAAAATAATATTTATCTTACATACTTGTAAAGAAAACACATAATAATGTATTCCTTTAATTTTGAATTTTGTCGCGCTGTTTGCTGTCAGTAAGCCATTACCGTAGTGTAGATAAAACAGTGTTAAATTAATGTAAATTCCTTGATTATACATTTTGCCGCGTAAAGGAATGATGTAGCGTAGATAAAACAGTAAAGTTATGATTGAAGGTTAGAAAAATAACAAAGTATGGTGTCGTGTAATACTTTATTTGTATTGTTGTAAAAGTAAAAAGTGTTATAAGGATTTGACATAGTGAAAAATAAAACTTTAATGTCGTTTCTTTGTTAGCAGAGCATCACATTGTTTTATTTTACTCCAAACTACAAAATAGAACTTATATACTTTATTGACGTAGAAACCTTTCTATCGGTAGGTATGTAGGTACTTTTAAAATTTTGTTGCCGTAATAGGTATGAATTTTAAAACAAATAATAATAAGCCGGTGTATACTTGCCTTTATTGTAGTCCCTTCACACGCCGGCTGGAGTGGGAACGGGAATTATTTTCGGGGTGACATCTCATCAATTTTTAGCTTTTCGATTAAGTTTAGGGCCTGGTAATGAAGTCGGGCCGTGTGCGAACCAAATTTATTAGACTCCCTCACTTTTTACATGGTGCATCATTAATTTGTTTATTATTTATTTGTTAGGGTAAGCTTAATGAAAAACATATAAAATATTTGATACCTACCTTAGGTACCATTACCTATAAATAGTAGTTTGCGTTAACCCTCGTTATAAACCTTTTATTAGTTGTGTTTTAACCGGAACCGGAACCGGTTGTGTTTTGACCGATTTAAACAGAACGCGAAAGCTTAAAAGTGTATATAAAAATATAATCTAGATTGAAAATGTACTCTACAAAGTAGTACCTACTATGTGTACAAATGTCAGCCTATTAAAAGCTTACAAAACATTCGCCAAACAAAAAACAACAGGATCCCGCGCTAATGAATTAAGTATATGCTTTAAATAGTTATTCCGTGTTTTGTCTCTTTCACTCGTTTTTCATGTTGAAGTTTACATGACGGAAACAAAACACGTATGCAAACATTGCTGATTAGCAGGGCCCTTTGTTAATTTTAACAATCCTAACATCTGCAACTGTGTCACTATTTCTAAAACGATTTTTTTTTACCTACCTATTTGTTTTGTAAAACACAACTACCTAACAACATTCGTATTCTATGCGCTTTCCAACCAATTTGATCAGTAACAAGACAGCGCGTCTCAACTCGTCGCCTGGTAGGACGAATGGGTCACGGGATCACGGGGCCGAACTAATGGTCCCTCTATATAAATGGTAAATACCATAATATGCATTCTCTAAGCTATTACTGTTTTACATGAGATACGATGCACATATATAGGAGGAAAGTCGGTAAAAGTGGGGTAAGGATTGTTGGTGCCTAGGTTATAGTTATATTATACGCGTATCGGAAAATTTCCTACAAGACAATGTTTTTTTTTTTTTTTTTGGAGAGAGACTGCTGATTGCCGAGAGGCATTTTCAGCTTCACCGGGCTTGTTTTAGGGGCGGCGAGGTACGTAAAGGGTACCTCAAGCCGTGTTGAAACGAATCACCTTCGGAGGATTTCTAGAGGGGTACGGCATCGCACACTTAAAAGTGCGCGTCCCCGTGCCCTCCCAGAGTCTCCGAAGGGTTCGGATCAGATCGTGTTGAAGCAATATAAATTCTTGTTTGAAGAACTTGGTGCTTATTCAAACTGTCAATATTCAAATTCATTTTATTTGACAGATACTTTTAATGCAAATTGTCTTTTTTATGTTTATTTCGTTTTTTACTAAAGATAACTTTGTTTTGCTAAATATTAAGATAGTAACATGTTATAATACATTTACAGAGGGTCGCAAAGTTAAATATATTGTTTTTAAATCACGGTATATTTTAAATACATTTTAGGGGAGGTGTTAACCTCTTATGCGTAGATACAACTTCATTCAATGCTAGCTTCAACGCATTAGCTAGGTATTGAGGCTAGAGAAACGCAATACCACAAAAAGTTTTATATTCAAATTTATTATACGAAAATTTGTCTTTATAAAAATAATATGATAAAAACGTTTGTCTTCTCTGCGGAATAAGAAATAAGGTACAATAGGTTTAGAATAGATATACTAAGATACACCGTATTCTATCATTTGTGGCTTCATTTTATCTTACGAAGTCAAAGATGGGATATGCACAGGGTTGCCAAATATTTTTCAGGAAATTAAATTATATCTATCACTATCTAGTATAAAAAAAGGAATTTGAAAAATAAAGTATTTTCCAAAGGAGAATGATCATTTTATTGTGGGAGTTAGGCTAATTTTTCGTAACTATGCGCTATAATGAATTCAGTATTAAACAATAGCAAAATGGTTCTGGATTACGAAAAAAAAACAGTTTAATTTTAAGCGGGAATTTGTAGCAATCTTTATTTATAGCAAGGAATTTTGAGGTTATGACAACTGTATTAATTTGTCAAGAGTTATTTATTTAAAATTTATAGGTCGTATTATAATAGTCTATTCATTATGAATTTATTTAAATACTTTCTTAAGTACTTATTTACTTAACCAATGCATCTTTAAGAAATAGATGAGTAGAATAGAGAAACTTGATCGAAAATAACAACAATAATATTATTCGAGGCAATCGATGTTATAAATTCATCAAAATCCATCCATCTGTTGCAGCGTGAAGAAGCAACAAGCACACATACACACAAACTTTCGCATTTATAATGTTAGTGTGATTCACTTTAATAATCAGTTCAGCATTTATTTATAATATTTTTGATGCTTTAAATGCTTTAGACGCAATATAAGAAAAAAGTAGCCTGGTTTTGGTCATTCTCCTTTGCATTCACAATCCTATATAGTTACAACATATCATTTTATACTAGAAAAAATCAACCAGCCTCAGAGAGCTTGCAGCGTAAATCACAAACTACTAGAAAAATTAAACGAGTTTTCTGAGGCCTCGGTAGCTCAGCGGTCAGAGCTTGAACCGGTTATCGAACTACTCCTACTTGAGCTTCTTGAGGCTTGTTGATTTTTTCTAGTAAAATTATATCTTGTAACTAAATATTTATAAAATTGATAAAATACAGTGAAAAAATTAAACGCCCACCCGACCCAGCCAGAAATCGAACCTGGGTCTTCCGCAATCCGGGCGGCTGCACTGACCGCTATGCTACCGGGAAGGCTGACGTAAGCGCTGAATTTTGTCACTGCTTTTTAATTTTTGAGTGCTAATAGCGGCACAGTGCGCCATCTATCCAACGGTCATTGCAACCGATGGCCATGCAGATTCACCTTTGCAGATGAAATACCACAAATTTGATAACACAACGCTATATATAGTAAATTTTACTTTTTATATTCAAGTGCTAAATTGCTGCACTGAAGCTAAATTAAATATTTATAAAACTCTAAATAACTTGTAACTATGTAACATATTTCACAATCCTTGCCGCGCGCAACATGTTTTTACTTCACGTATTTAATGTAATAGATTCTCCACGGGCACTCAATAAATGAACGATATTCTTCACGGCGTCTTTTTGTCTGGCGTTTCATTAAAATTCTCCTTTTAACAGTAAAGTAGAACATTATCAAGTGGTTCCAAAGCACACAATGGGGAGATCGTTGTCAGCGGTCGGCCACGACGGCCGCGGGCCGGGGTTCGATTCCCGTTCGACGAAAATCAGGCTAACGAACGGCCCTTTATGTCTTGTTACCTAAATACCGTTTTAGGGTACCGTGGGACGCTATGGTATTCTAGATTATATCGACGGGTTTCGTGTTTTTAAGCTGCTCTTGTTAAAAGAGAATAAAAGTGATTAATCAAATTTAGAGTAATTTAATTTGTGTTTGTATTGTAAAGTCACAAGCATTAACATGTAAACAATGTAACTCTTAATACAATGGAATAAGAGCCATGACTAGTCAAAAGTGTATAAGTACATGTCAATGCTCGTGGCTATACCTATTTCTATTATGTTGGTTTTGGATGAAGTGCATATCTAGGGTTGCCAACCATACTTAAAAATAACGTATCCTACGTTATTTTCCATCCCCATACTTAATACTTTTTAACAAAAATAAAGTATGGAAAATACTTTATTTCCGACTAATGCGTGCGTTTGAACGGAGTATCCCTGTTGACTTAATTTCAGAACTACTGAATGATTCTCAGACTCAGGTGAAGTGAAACGAAACGCAACGCTAATTTCTGAACGCGCTATAAAACAATAAAAAATTATTAGATAGTGCCAAGTTGTAGTTTAAATAAGTATAATTATGTGTAACATTTAACTGTATAAACATAGTCTAGTTTTTGAATTTACGGTCGAAGTTTGACCACTGGGCGAATGCTTTATTCACCATTTTAGTGAATTTTGCAATTGCTAATGCAGCCGGGACCAACGGCTTAACGTGCCTTCCGAAGCACGGAGGAGCTCGAGATGATACATTTTTGGTCACCCATCCGATGACCAGCCTTTGCGAAAGTTGCTTAACCTCAGCACTCGCAGACCAGGCGCATTAACCACTGCGCCATCGAGCTCCTCCAATTACAATTATTTTAGCACTAGCGGCCGCTCGCGGTTTCACCCGCGTGGTTCCCGTTCCCGTGGGAATATCGGGATAAAAAGTATCCTATGTGTTAATTCAGGTTATACACTATATGCATGCCGAAATTCATCCAAATCCATTTAGTAGTTTTTACGTGAAAGAGTAACAAACATCCATCCATACTTACAAACTTTCGCATTTATAATATTACTTAGTAGGATATAACCCGGTAATGACAAAGAAACACATATCGCGTCAAGTGTGCTACCTCATCGTTCTCCGTCATAAGAAATGATTTCATACTATTGGCACTTTAAAAGAAATGTTATTAATATGTTTACTTCTTTTTGTATTTGATGAGTTGTTGTTGTTGTTGACCTACGTGTTACTTTATTAGTTTTTGAATGAAGTTACATTTAACTTTTGTGCGCGGTTGTCATACGAAATACAAAAACAATATAAAGTTAACATTGTATACGTGTAAAGATTTAGCTTTCGTTACTCTGCCAAAAATAAAGAGGTAAGTTAATTTTTTTTAATAAATAAATAAACTTTCCTACACTCACACCAATTATCTAGCCCAAGAGAAGCTCCGTTATGAAACTCGTCAAATGGTTACTAGACAACGAACGGATAAACATACTTAAAATACTTAAATACATACTTATACATAGAAAACACCCACACCCGAGACAATTTAGACAAACAATAATTTCTAAATTGACTCGACCGGGGATCGAACCCGGGACCTCAAAGATGGCGACACCATGAAAACTGGTGTACAAACCACTCGACCAAGGAGGTCGTCAATATTTCGTCGTCAGTATAATGATATGTAATTGAGTTTTTTCTTAATAATAATTACCTATGTCAATAACAACAGATTGTTATACCTTCGGATAATCTGTAGGGCACGGGGATATGCACTAGTGCGTGATGCCGAGAAAACCTCCGAAGGTGATTCGCTTTACACGGCTTGAGGAACCCTTTCAGTTTCTCGCCGCCCCCAAAAAAGCCGGTGAAGCTGAAAATGCCGTCAGAAGCAATCAGAAAACTCTCCCCAAAAAAAAAGTATCAGAAATCTTGGAAAAAACTTTATAATTTTCAAAAACGCAAATGTTGAAACAAATTTCTACTAGCAGGATTTGAACCCGCACCCTTCTGACATACCGGGTCAGGTTCTTTCTCAATTGAGCTATCGTGGTTCTAACCAGCCCGCCGAAATTATTCAACACTATTTACTTTTTACTTTGAAAGCCAAAGGCGCGCCCAGTCAATGTCAACAACTACCGTCATTAACATCTGATCATAATATTTTAAAGATCAGTTAAGAAGTAGACAAGCTATTTATAAAATGTTTATATAATTTTTAACGCAAACAAAACTTGCGTTCGCAACAAAATTTGCGTTAAAAATTATCTAAACTTTTTATAATTTTCACTAACTCCAAACAGTCTGCTTTTATCATGCAGAGCAATCCAATCCATCAGACGACAACCAACATACAAGGATTAGCAATTGATTTCATATGCGCGGTATTCATTATACTAATGGGATTGTATGGTCGATAGATAGCTGTTTTTTTTTATCTCACTATAATATATAGTTTGGCACATCCATTAAAGTCTGTCCAAACCGAATGTCAATGAACTTGGGTGTGCCAATGTAAAGTAAATAAGTGCTTCAGGATATTATTGTTCTAGACATGCAGACAGGAGTGATATGATATGAGTAATCATAGCTTATGAATGTCAATATTAAAAAGTTATTCATAGCTAATTGTTTTGACAAAACTTTCGACAGCAATAAGGAAAATGGCTTAACGTGCCTCCCAAAGATCGGAAGCTCGAGACATTCTGTAATTGGACAACCTTAAGAGCGTTTACGCCGCACACTAGCGCCGCCAATGAAAAAAAAAACAAATCTAGTAATTAGAGATAGAAAATCAAATTATGCTCAACAAACTATTTGAATGAAGTAATTTTGCATTTTTACGTCACCTAATGAACACCTCACATGTTATGGTTTAGTTAAATAAGACGTTACGGCCACTTTTAACTATAACGCCATATTTGTTGAGCATAATTTGATTTTCTATCTCTAATTACTAGATATGTTTTTTTTTCATTGGCGGCGCTAGTGACCGGCGTAAACGCTCTTAAGGAATTTTATATAAATAAAAATATAAATACATTATGTTGCGCCAACGAACGCTTAGCAAAGTGTATTTACAAACTTTATAATTCGTCATTCTTCGGTTCGATTCCCAATCGAGCTACCTGAGGCTGGTTGATTTTTTTTCTAGTAAAATTGTATCCTGTAACTTTATAATTGTTTGACTCCTGGCCTCAGGCAAGTGGCATAGCCCTGGGCTTGATATTCGGAGGTCCTGGGTTCATTGTCAGGTACGGCAAAGTGTCTTGCGGATTTCTTGATGCTAAACCTGGGTTTGTAATGGACAACCCTAAATACCCATAGAATATACCATCAGCCTGGCAGCCTAGCAGATGCCCTAGCAAGCCTATAGCTAAGACTTTCACTTTGAATATGTAATACCTATTATAATGTTAGTGTAAAGTCGCCAGACTTGGATGTTTTTAGTCTTTCACAAAGAAACTTCAAAAAATATTTGCTAATGCTGCTCGATTCTTAGGCTTAATGTAACTTTGTACTGTTTGTTCAATACTTAGTATGGTTTATTGTGTTTTGTCTTATACGTTATTCTCGATTTTTGAATTTTATTTAGTTTTTATATAATTGTATTTCATAACCTTAATTATCCTGTTTTTGTAAATTTCTAAGAATTTAGTGTGTGCTTTTAATTGGCTAACATATATATAGCTGTATATTTATAAAGTGTTCTGCTATGTAAAAATTATGTTTTGCTGTAAGCATACCTTTTAAATAAATAAATAAATAAATAAAGCTATGACTTGATTTCAATGCTATAGTCCTTTACCTAGCAATGGGACAGTCAGTATATAGGCTAATTACTATCCTTATCACATCATCCTCAGTTCATTTTATGTCCTCACGGACGGGACGCAAGCCTTCCCTATGAATAAAAATAAAATAAAAACTAGTAAACAATAAAAAAATAACAATGTTTTAACGCACATTGACCAACTTATCTTGGTGTTACGATGTGAATAAATAGGAAGAACGGGCTATCAGCCACCAGTCGGATCCACTGCGGATTGGTGGTTGTTAACGACTGCTAATGCAGCCAGGACCAACGGTTTTACGTGCCTTGCGAAGAACGGATGTATTCCTACTACTCTATAATTGTTAGTTCATTAGGTACCTGCGGAACTTACCATTGTAATTCTTCATTCCCGTTATGGTAACATCCATTTAACATACCCTCGCAATATGTTAAGTTATGTAAATGATTAATATAATAGTTTGTATTCCTCGTGCCATTAGCGATACCTTTCGATAGTAGAGACGTGTTCAATATACTTCTAGGCAACATCGCGGTTTTATAGCGGCCGTGAATATGTAAATGTCAAACTGGGTCATGCTACTTGGGCTATAAAATAAAAAACATTCGCATCATGGAAACGAAATGTCTCTTCAATTACCTTATATACATATAGGTAGGTATTTCTCTAGAAATATTTTGTTTTTTTTATTTGTTGTGGGAGTTAATGTTTTACACGATTACTCATCAAAGCAATTAAACATTTCACACGGTTTTGTCAGCATTGTCTTAAGCTGCACTAACTCTGAATTTTAATATTATTTATTATACTAAGGATGACACAACGAAACTACTAGTTTTCTATTGTAAACGAATTCTGCTATAGCTAGTGGCCATTTATTAACCATTATTTATATAATACAATTGAATAATATATATATTTGATAAAGCGATTGTTCCATTAATCGTATTTTTTTTGTGATTTGATGATAATTTTAATATGCAAAAGCAACACTGTAACTCTATAGGTGAAATCAATTAATCGTAACATCTAAATATTGTCTGTCTGCTCATCGATTCCATTTCGATAAATACGTTTCATAATTAAATATTAATGGTTTGTGTTGCGACAACTCCGCCTTGTATGATCACTATATCAGTGATACCCATTTATTTATTTAGTAACACCTACGAACTTCCGAGAAAATGATTAATATGTAAATTATGGGAAAATATGAGCCACTGCCGAGCATAGATAGCATCACTAAACACGGTAGTTATTATAATTTATACGTTTATTATTCGGAACGCCTCGGCGGCCGAGTGGTAGCGCTCGGCTCGATATCCGAAAATCCTGGGTTCAATTCTCGGGTCGGGCGAATTCGTATGTTTCGATGCATAACCTAGATTTGTGATCACCGACCTGCTTTTTCTAGCGTGGCGGCCAAAATCCATCTAATGTAACGATGACTTGATTTCAATGATGCAAGGCCCAGCCGTGGGACAGTTGCCTTTGCTAGCTTGTTTCAATAGCCGCATGTTTCATCCATTACTTACCTAACTTGATCCTGATTGATTGGAAGTAATTCCAAAGTCAGCAGATATTAGCTTAGCTTTAAAAATACATTAAATCAATAAAACAAACATAACACACACTACCATGTATTTGACACACACGCATAAGTATTTGACACACACGTATATTACTTATACTCTTTTCAAAAATTTCAAAAATGGAATAGGAGCGGCCGAAATCTGTCAATGCCAATCCAAACTCACATTCTATCTTTTTTATTTTTTCATTGCCTAGGATACAATCCGTGCAACCTTAATAAAATTACGGTATTCTAGAAATTCTAGAATTTCGACCACTTGGCGACCACTAATAAGATATAAAACAGCATCAATGTTTTTTAATATAAATAAACTAAAATATACAATATATCTGCAAGAATAGGAGGTCAGTTCAGCTCTTACTGGAATTTTTACCACCTCTGTGATTTAGTGCTTGATAACAACGCAACGTTCTTTAACCCAGAGGCTTTGGGCTTTGGGCAGAGACCCCGGGTTTGATTCAAGAGATGGTCCCCTGCTCGAGTTTGGCGCGACTTGCGCAGGGACGTCCGGCACCTGTTCGTATAACCTTAACGACTGAAAGTTATTAGGTGCAAGTATTTAAAAAAATGTGAAATTCATAAAGGCGACTGGGCTCGGGACTAGACACAGGAGACGTTAGCATTAAACTCCTCGCTCAGAGAATTCACTTTCTGTAATGAAACGCCATACCAACAAGTTTCAACAAAAGTTATACAAAATGGCATGTGTCGTAAATATGTTTAAGCAGCGGTTTCTCGCTACGGGGTCTGATGCTAATGCTGTCTATTTCGAAGGTGGTGATATTAGTTTGAAAGTCACAACGGCCTTTCTCGGTGGTACGGTCAGCGACGAAAGTGACTTCTCTTTTATAATTAGCACGGCAAATGACTCTACTCCACCTGATATTAAGTAGAAATAAAGTCCAGATTTCGCAGACAAACGGTGCAGCGTGAAAACGATGCATTTACCTTGCTGGCCCACAAGGTGCCTCTTCACGCCTCGTTTGAAGGTTTCCATGTCATACAAAGGAGGAAAAATGTGTGTTGGTAGTCTTTTCCATGTTTTGGAGTTGCGACGAAGAGACGAGCCACCATGTTTATTTTTGCGCAATGGAATATGAGACTTTCTAAAGTTTACGCGAACATTACACATTGAAATGACTGTGACAGGAAGACTGTGACCACGGACCCTGCAAAGGGTTCGAAACGTCAGGATAAACATTAAATAAAGTAATGTGTAAAATAAACGCGAGTAGATCCGTAAAAGTTGTTTCATTTCAATATAAGAGACTCTAAAGCGGTTACAGTCATCAGTAAAAATAGCTAGACACTAGCACTTTGTCAAACGTACTAAATAACGTAACAGTCGATTTTTAGCGTCTAGTACAGCTATTATGACTTGGTACTAAAGTGTACAGCTACTTTCGATACTGACTGTACCATATATTTATAACTTTACTCTGAAAAGTAGACAAGCCCTTTCAATTATTCTGTGGCTTTTACAAAGTAAGTACTGAAATATTTAGTGACTTTCGTTGCGGACTGTACCAAATAACTTTACTATTAGACTTTGTCAAGGTGTCTGTTGCATTTTTTAATTGCTTTGATAAAGTACCAAATGTGTTTAGGTCTTTTCGTTGCTGACTGTACCAGTCATATAAAGCAAGCCCGATCGCGTTACAAGACACTCGCGATTGCTGCCTATTATACGTTGAACAAACAACAGTTAGATTTATATTTATTCCTTATATTTAAAGATGTTTAGTGGCAGCTTCTGTTCGGCGCGCGCATTGTATGAAAACTGGTAGATGGTAATAGAAGTTGTTTCACAATAATTTTATTTGCGAAGTCTGCGTAATGTAAGTGTTCTAATAGAGTAGGTTCTATACGAGTAGGTAATTCGTATTTTTATTGTATTATTCTTCAATCATTACCAGAGAAGCGCTTGGCTTTTAACTCATCTGGTTTTTTTATTTTTTTATTTTATTTTATGGGTAATCACAGTGTCTTGATCTCACCTGATGTTAAGTGATGATAAGGACAAGGAAGCGCACTTCACCCGGGATCCTCAACTAGTGAGGCACTGGCTATCCTATCTCTAGCTGCCGGAACACAACAATGCTACAAACAAATTGATGTTATGGCGACATATTTATATAAGATAGTGGTAGCAAACCAGGCGGACAAACAAGCCCTAACCACCAACCAAACCAAGCACACAAAGATGTACTCGCCGCTGGGAATCGTACTCGGGACCTCAACAGATGAGATAAAGGCCAAATGTGGAAGCGTACAGCACCAGGAATCCTCAACTAACTTAACTTAACTACTGAAGATCTTTCAATCTTATATCTCTAACGGACGGAATGCAACAATATTACAATGTTTGTAATGGTAACTGACTTAAACAATGTGGTGGTGGCTAGCCAGGCCAACCGATCACAATAACATGTATCTCCGCTAGGAATCGAACCCGGGACGTATGGGTCTGAAACCGTTGGTCGAACTACTATTGGTACTTAGTGCCTGCATGTAGTCCGCGATAGTGTTTTTTAATATAAAATTGAATATTCAAAATCATTTATTCAGTTCAGGCTACAAATAGCTCTTATGAACGTCATTATGCCATCGGTTCGTAAGTTTACTCTGGGCGGGAGATCTTGTACTGAGAAGAACCGGCAAGAAACTCAACAAGTGTCAAGCTCTTTTCTTCTTTACAGCAGCGTCAAAAATATTGGAAAATGCCCTATCATAAAAAGACACTTTCCATCACAAATAAAAACACAAAATATAAAGGACAATAAATAGAAAAATTTATAAAGGACAATATACACATGTTAAAAAAAAACAAAAGAGAAAATATATCTGTATATATATCTATCTAAGTTTGCAAATTTACATCAGTTACCAGTTAAAATTTTCACAATGTCAGACAGTAGGTCAAAATAAAGGTCAAAAATTGTCTGAAAGAAAAAAAAACCAAAGTTAAACTAAAGTTACTACTTTAACTTTATAATAATAAAAATAATAGTATGCAAGAGCAGACCAGCCTCCACAGGCGACACCCGTTCACGAGTATGACATATGAATCAGCCATCGCTTCACTCAACCATATCTTAGGGAATGACGACCCGACGCACATGCCACCACCGCAGAGACAATAAAGAGAGCATGCCACATTCAAGCTATTCTAAATAAAAACCTAATGAGATGTTTAACGTAACATAAATATTATTTGTAAACTGTAGGACACTGCTGATAAAGGCTATATAAAGTAATGATGATAAAATAAAATAAAAAGTGTCTTTTTTTTAATTATAACCAGGCTGTATACTTAGGTTCGCTATTCGTTCGTTTTATTATTATTCCAATATTCGTTCTCTATCGCATCTACGAGTAGGCAAATTACTCGTTGAACGGACCTGATGTCAGAAAGAAAGAAGATAAAAAATAGCAATGGTTATACCAACTGCAGTTTTAGTAGATATGCTTCCCTTCATCCTAACGGCCCGTGAGGGGGATGTAAGTACAGTGGTTTTTAGTAGGTAGGCCCCTCCTCCCAAATCCCTGTCAAGACCGTCGGGACTGGGCAGGGAGGCGGGCGCTGGAAAGGAGAGCCCCACATAATATTGCATCGCTGAGACAGCTACCCGAAGCCTTGCACATCATGGTTTTCTTTTCTTTTTTATTTTTTGTGATTTTTTGTGTTAGTTGTTTTATGATGTTCTTTTTTTATTATTTTATTTTTTTTATTTTTTTTCTCATCTGTTTGTATTTGTTTTTGTGCAGGTCAATAAATGTTTTTATTCGAATTCTTATTTTTATTCTTACAACCACCTGCGCCTTCCCGGGCGCGATGGTACTGTAATGTAGGTGTAAATAATAATGATAACCCCAGTTTCACTTTAACTTTGTGTATTCATAAATTAAACTATTACCTACATATTATATAACTGATCTCCGAGCACCTCGGCTCTTAGCCGGGCTGTCTAGCTCCTGACTACACTGTCCGCGACTGTGTCAAACCGTTGCAAAGCTTTTTAATTACTTATTCGATGATTCCAATAGTAATCCAGACTAAAGAGGTTTATATACAAATAAATTAAACTAGCTTTTACTATGAGCTGCTTATAAACTCCTTACGGTACCTAATCAGACGACGAGTTTTCACCGCAGCACACGGTTTCAACTACACATCAGAGACGCCTATATTATTGAAGAGTAATAACTATTTTTAACCGACTTCAAAAAAAGGAGGAGCTTCTCAATTCGTCAGTATGTAGGTATGTTTTTTTTTATAAATTCTCTATTTGCTCAAATGATGCAGCCTGACCTATAATCCCAGACAGGAAGACCTGCGTTTCTTCCTGGTTCATAGCTAGGATGTTTGTTATTGATTTTGTTCTTTGTTAAAGCTTTATTTGAAGTAATTAAATTATTTCCCTCAAAGTCTACGATACCAAACCACCATAGACAATTCGAAATTTCACAAAGTTTGATGCTCAAACGATTTTATCTACGGTTAAACAGCTGTAAGCCATTAAAAGGCAAATAGTGGGTGTAAAAGGTCGGGCTGCGTTGTCTGCCGATCGCATCAGCCGCATCATTATAAGGCATCGTTGCCGTGTCGCTTGCAATGTTTGATGATACAACCGAACCATTAATATGTCAGAGGCTATAGCCATTTGTTTGAATCGGAGATAATTAAAAAAGAATAGCTATATACCTACGTAGAATACGTAATAATGTAGGTATGCGAGTTGAGTTCTATATTTCTGTTTGTATTATGGGCATTCTTAAGAAAACTGTTCTTGATTACGTTATTTGAAGACACATCAGACATGTGCTATTAATAACACATTGTTAATAGTTCTGTTAACACATCTAGAAGCTAACTCGCTAGTGTGAGGAATGGGTTAATTTCAATAGCCAGATACAAAAATATAAAATCTTTATTGTTAAACAAGTGTACATGGGAGGATATAAGGCTACCCATAGCCATAAAATCTGAAGATTGAACCACGATTTTACACTTTCAAGACGAGCATCTATCCGTTCAGCTACCGAAGCTTACTTCCTTAAAGTTCCTGTAAGTTGCTAGCATTTATTTCGTTTCTAATGTTAGAATGGTAAAAAGAAATATTCTTTGCAAAAAAGTTTTTATTACAGAATATAGTAAGCTTTGGATTAAAATCCAGAGCAAACGTGGCAGATAAACTTGCAGAGTACAAATCGGCTAGCTTAGCGAACACAAGAGCAACAATAGCATCGCCCAACATGGAAAAAGTCGTGACCGACTCGCAGGTCAGCCGAGACGCTCCGGGCGTAAATAATGCCGACGTCCGATCTTAATTATCGCTCCATCGTTAGAGATGACCGAAGGCAAACCGAAATCGGCGAGCAACTTGCGACATCGATTCTCCGTCGGTCATTATCGAGAGCGCATCGCCCACCGATTAATCGCCGATACCACCTGCGAGTAGAGTTTTTATTGTGCCGTTTTGGCAGCGGACATAATAATTCTTTTGTTGCTATTGCTATTATTTTCGCGGCGCTGACTGGCCGCTTCAACTATTGGTAGATTGCAGATAATATTTAACACAGCATAAAAGTTGTTCGTTTTCGCATTGTTGTATTTACCGATCATCGTGAGTGACTTGAGTGGGCATTACTCTCTTTGCAAAGACGTTTTATTTATTCGTTTTATTCCGGTTTTAAGGTGCTGATTTCAATTTGAAAGGAAGAAGTAAAGCACTCATTCATTTCGATTATTTCAAAGAAAAAAAAATCTGATTCGGGCAGCATTATTCTTATCGGTCGATTATTCAAATCAAACAAAACGAGGACTCGTAATAAAAATGATATGCTCTCATTTGGTTTCAGTTCGTTAATCGTTAGAGCTTTGTGCTTGCCGCGGCGCCCGCGATCTCAAATCGGGCGGGACGTTGAAAAATTCAGAGCGCGTGATTTTCGTTCGTGTAGTTCATTTATTTGCTCGCCGCTGGTAATAGTGTCTGCTGCAACTTTTGTGGAGATAGGTTCCTGCTTTCACTGTGATGTTACAAAAATCACCTCAGAACCGCCATTATATTTTGTTTGGTGTGTACAAATCGAGCTGTTAAGTAAATGTTTGCGCATTTCAGTTTTCTGTTTGAATATTTTCGAACGGATTTTTTTATCATACAACGGGAGAGCGCTTGAATTTCATCTCACTTGATTGTTAGTGATGACTTAACTGAGAAACTCATGAATTTTCAGAAAACAACAATTATAAAAAAAAAACACAAATGTTGAAAAAAATTTCCACGAGCAGGGGTTTTTTTTTCAACATTTTGTGTTTTTGTAATTTGTTCGCAACAAAATTTGCGTTAAAAGTTATGTAAACATTTTTAACAACAATTATACTTTTTTATGGCGACATACAAGATGAGATGGAGCTACTTAGTTAGTTAGCTGGCAGACCTAAATCACCAGTCGTGCTGACGTTCAGAGCACCTTCCCGCTGGGAATCGAACCGAAATCTGTAGGTCTACTATCATATCGGTGTTCTTACATAGGCGGTTGATATTTTAATTTGTAATGAAAGGAGTTGGAATTAGAATATTAGAAAGGTATTAAGAAGCGCCAACTGATAATAAATTAAAGCACGTTAACGAGAAAGGTTTATATCTGGTGCATTTAATAAACAGTTGGCAGATTTAAATCCAGATTACTGGTGTAGTAAGATAAATATAATAATACGGAGGTCTCTTATCTTATGAAATATTTGGGTAATGCTTTGAGAAATAACCTAATTATTTTTGATTCAAAGGATCGCTTCGGCGGCTAACGAACGCGCTGCATTTGCATATATTTATTATTGCTCTAAATGTAGTTATTGCCCTTATCAAATGCATTCATCTATAACCAAATAGTTTTCTAGTAAACTTTTATCTTGTAACTATATTTATTGCTTGTATTGCATATATTTATTTATATGTATATATGTGTTATTTTGAATTTTGCTTTCACAATATATGCAATACATGCAATAAATATAGTTACAAGATAAAAGTTTACTAGAAATATATATATATATATAGCAGAATTCATATAGGTTTCTTTAATATATTACTAAACTTATTAATAAAAAAAACTACTTGGTTGACCGAACGAAAGATCTGATGGAGAAGAATGGAAGAAGAAAATATGTTAAGTTAAATTGTAAATAATTCAATACCTATGTTTATAACTAAGTATATACTGTTTTTTATACAATATCACCCAAGAGATTTATAAATCGCACTCAAGGACTTATAAAAAAGGTTATAAAGAAAAACAGCTTGTTGTTATAAATTATGAGAAAACATTATGACATACTGCAGTTAACTCCATGATTTTGTCTTGCTTTTGTACAATGTATGCAGTTAACTGTTAAAACCTGTTCAGACAGACTAATGTCGGTTAGATACAGATTGTTGCAAATAATTTTCCTTTCAACCCTTTCGCAATGCCTAATGATTTTTAAATGACTATGTGTGATGGGTAGACGGACTGTGACTAAGCAAGGTGGTTTCTGCTTTTACGTAAAGCACCTGATGAGTTTTATGTTATTAATGTGTTGCAAATGTATTTAATGAAGCGATAAGAACTGCAGAGGGCCTAAGGGTAAATTATACACCCATCTCTCTTTCTTTTAATCTCTCTTAGTTCTATAACCTTTGTGGGCAGCTTTGGCCTATTTATACACTGATAAAAAAAGGAGGCATAAGGAGGCATTATGTCGGGGCAGCTATTAACATAAAAAAACAATGTAACTTTGTTTTAGAGAAATAGGGCAGAACAAGGTCTGCCGGGACAGCTAGTTTATAATATTAATTAATTAATTGTTCTGTTAGGTAAACAATATAAGCGTACCTTATAAATAAATACGTTAAGAAAAATCTCTATTTCCCTTTTTAAGCACATTCCACGCATGGATGAGTGTAAGATTTGGCATAAGATAAAAATATGTAAAGTTAAACATTATAATAGGTTGGGGGAAAAGTTTCTTCGCATTTTTTAAGAAAATTCAAAACATTTTTTTATATAGTTTATTTACATATAACTAAAGTATGTAGGTGCCATTTTGTTTGATAACTTTTTGCCCTCTTGCGGGTAGTGACATGATCCCATTGCTATAGAAATTTTGGGACTTCTGATCAAAATACCGCGACAAGTGGTTTTGGCAGTCCTCTCGTGATGTTAACCTGACACTGCCTAAAGAATTCTGAAGAGACCGAAACAGGTGGACATCTGAAGGTGCAAGGTCAGGACTACACGGCGGATGCATTAACACCTCCCAGCCAAACTCTCTTAATTTTTGCTGAGTGGCTAAAGATGTGTGAGGTCTAACGAGGAGGAGCTCGATGGCGCAGTGGTTAACGCGCCCGGTCTGCGAGTGCTGAGGTTAAGCAACTTTCGCAAAGGCTGGTCATCGGATGGGTGACCAAAAGTTTATCATCTTGAGCTCCTCCGTGCTTCGGAAGGCAAATAAAGCTGTTGGTCCCGGCTGCATTAGCAGTCGTTAACAACCACCAATCCGCAATGGGCCCGCGTGGTGGTTTATGGCCCGTTCTACCTATCCATCCATAGGGAAGGGTGGGGACATATAAAACAAGGAGCTGATGATGATGATGATGAAAGAAACACCGTTAAGTAGTTTAAACTTCTCTAAAATATAATATGTAGTAACTGTAATATCGGAAACAAGCGAACCTTTTACAAAAATTTAATTGGAATGCCTAAATCTTCGTGTCAATTATCTGATGCGAGTTTTTCCAAAAAATATGTGAGACATGCGTAGTTATTACAAAATTATGCTATCGATCAGGCAATAATACGCAGATAGGCCCCTCGGGTGGTGAATTTAGGAGAAATTGCTGGTGGTTGCGTGCTCTCCCCGAGGTGAATAATCCTTGCATGCATACTAATACATGTTATTGGAACTGAAACCATATAGCACGCGAAACGGTTTAGCAAATTTTTATCATAGTGGAATCGGTAAAGAAACTTAATGTAAAATTATGATAAGTCGTGGTTTAGTCACGAAATATGAATAAGATTTAACTGTAATGTAACTACTTGAATTGTAAGCAGCCAGGGCATGAATTCTGTTTCTCAGCTGCTTGATTTTAATAATTAGACTGTGAGTTTTTTTTACTAAATATGGCATTCTACTTGATTGTGGACTTTTTGATATAAACCAAGCGAGGCTCTAGCTAGTCATTCTTTAAATCAATTCTAAAAAAAAACAGTGCATTTAAGTCTTGAGTTTTAACGAAACATCCTTATACGCTGTAGATTTGTGAAGCTTGTGAACAAAACTGTCCAAAGATGTTGGTGAAAAAAAACGCCGGTTCTTCTCCTCAATACATGTTCTACGCCCTTCTTACAAACCAATGGCATAGTGACTTACATTGGCAATAAAATTAATTTTCTTATATTTAAAATGAAAAGTATAGCTCACGCAAAAGTCCGGGCAGAACTTCGTAACTCCTGAAAATATGTTGCATTATATCGCTTTCCAAAAACTCATAACCGTCGCTTCGGACCGTAGCCGGTGACGCGATACTTCCTACGTTTTCGGTAAACACAGGGCCGAATGTTAGCCGGCGGCCCAGTGCGATGCAAATTGCGTCCCCTCTTATCGGCGCACTTTATCCGGGTACTTTTGTGCATATTTTACATATATTTGCGGACGATAGCCAGTGTGGGCGGGGCCCGGGCTCGCATGCTAATGCGCAAAGCGCAGATGTGCACTTAGGTAAATCTTTAATAAGGATCTGATTATAGTTTTTAGAGTTCGATACTCTCGTCACAGATATGTAATAGGGTATAGGTACGAGGGATTTATTATGTTTAATTATTTTTATTTTTAGTAGAAATTTATACGTAAGATAACCAAGCATACAAATGATAACTAGGTGATAACACTACGAGATTGGGAGCCGCAGTAAAATTATTCGTCTTTGTGACTCAACTTAACCAATTCAATGTGAGCTCAAGTAAAGAAGTGTTTCGCCATATCAAGATAACGATACGCCTTTCCACTTTTTAATCTTGAAAGCATTACTATATTACCACCTCAAAACGAGATAGGCATAAAACAAATAGCAGCAATAAAGATCCGCATCGCGTCTCCCCACTAATCTCTGACACCATAACATAATTGTGCGGAGTCCCGAGGGTATAGCGGGCGCAGTTTGCGGTCACGAGCGAACTAAACATAGCTCTAACCCTAAACGATGCCACCATATCCGTCCGACAGCATCCACTCATAAGTCCATGTTGCTTTAGCTCACGGCACCGATTTACTATAATACCTATTTTGTCAAGTATGGCCAGTTGTGGTATTGAGAGGTAAGGTGCTGAACATTGCGTTTACGATGAATTGTAACCATTACAATGATGTAGGTTCCTTAACTCACGTTTTTTAGATTTAACTTGAGAAGCGGACAATTTAGACATGCGGTCAGCAAGGTTCCCAATCACATATAGATGCAATATGATTTAACTTTCACACGGTACATAGTTTTTACGATGCTTCGTCATTGTGTTCCCAATTATAATGCGATGCGCATAAAAATTGATGATTAAAAAGTCATCTAAAAACTTATGTATTGCTAATAAATTTTATGACTGAAATTCACGCAGATAGTTCACATTGTAATAAAAAAGTGAAGCCATCATAGTTTAGAAATAATCAACCTTGTGTCTTAAGTAATAAGACCGTCCTTTGTTACGTTAGAGGTGTGGGCCACCGCACGAGCGTTGTTTAAATTACATTAAAAAAATATGAAATGAGGCAATAAAAGGAGTGACGTCAAAATTTCGAGGTAAACGACGTGAATGATTGATGCACGCGAAATTACCGCCGTTTGCAAAAGGACAAGTCGGCCATTTTTCAGAGTCTGGCGACGACCGACGCCGCGCCGTGATGCGAAGGCTTTGAATAATATATTTGCGATTTCACGTACGTATGTTCATTAATATTCGGGAACAATCATATTGTGTTTGATGTTATAGCGATGGAGATTTCGTTTGTGATTGTACAAAAATGAAAGGAAGTTTAAAATATATGTCTTAGTCCAAAGAAAAGTAACATAAGGATATTTCTATTTTAAGTGAGAAGGGAAATTGTTTAAGAACTTTAAATAAAATTATCGATAGATGACAACACATTTTAGTTATTTTAATTTTCTTTATCTGAACTAGTTCACTAGACCAAAGAATATGACAATATAGCTAAATCAATTGTTATGTGGGTACCATATCATTATGTGGTCTCTGGGACTGTTACGCGAGTAATTCAGATAAGACATGCATCATCAAGCATGACAACATTTCAACGTAAACTAGATAACTAAACGAGAGTCGCAGTAAATTCAAAATAGGTGGTTTTTAAATTTGAGTATATATATTTCAACGTAGTAACTATGCATTAGCACAAAGTTAAAAATACATATCTACGCTATATTTAAAATACGTTTCTTCCATACATATTCTTATAATAACTTAAACGTAATGTAACAAACATGCACGCCTTGAGAGCTACAACAGAATGTTGACTTGACAAATCACTGCCATTTGTTATTATCTACACAATTTCCACTTCAATGATCGTCGAGAATTATATTTAATATGGCAAAATAAATCTTTGAAATTAGCACTGGAGACCTGTGACCTATGCTACATTTCATTGCTTTTCTAGAAAAAATATTCTATTTTTAGGTTTCCTTCGCTGATTGTAGTTATCGTGTTAATGTGTAAATAGGCCTACATTCTAATTAGGTCTGTTTGCTGAATATGTACCTCATCATCTCAGCCAAAAGACGTCCATTGCTGGACAAAGGCCTCCCCCAAGGATATGAGGGGTATTTGCCGTAATCGCCACGCTTGGCAGGCGGGTTGGCGATCGCAGTAAGTTGAGATTTAACCTCAGAGAGATGCTGCTGGCCATCCTATGGAATGGTCCCTTAGTCGGCTTTTACGACACCCACGGGAAGAGATGGGGTGGTGCGATTCTTTATCCCCGGCACCACACAGGGAATATGTACACCTACTTATTGAAAAATTTGTATACATTAAATAGGTTTTGGAACCATTTCAACTCTTACCTTCAATAGTTACTTATTCTGAAGTGTCTTTATAGATTTTCTACAAGTAAAGAGACACGCGTCCGTCTCACTTAATGTTTCGGTTCATTAAACTCTTTGACATTGATTTTAGACTGGTACATGAGTTTTAATGTTGACGATTTTTTCACTAGCCGCGGCCAGATCTAATCATTACTCATTGAGCGGGCTACATGAAAACACGCATTATTTCTTATTAATCTAGTAGTGAAGCGTAATCAATTATCGAAACTTGACTAATCGACGATCCCACTAAACCGACGTACTGTCATTTCTCTTCGCTTAATCGATTACTTCAAACATGAACTGTAGGGGGTCTCTGCTAGCACAAGGGCTCTGCTATGCCCAACTTTGTGTTTTGTTATAAATCTTTTTAATCTCCGTACCCACGATATTGTGTTCGTCCAAACAACTTCCATGTTATTAAGAATGAAAATGTAAAATTTATTCATTACTTTCCGATTATCTAATCGGGTACACGAAGCGAAGTAATTAATACATTCCCTAGTTGCATATCGTCAACGCCAGTTCACCAACCTCCACCTATCACAATACAATATTTCAAACGGCGATTAGGCAATTAGGAAAACAATTTCTTGTGTTTCCGCTCGCACAAGAACACGTTACACGGCCACACCACACCACAGATAACTTATTCACAGACATCTTGTACAGTTACAACAATAAAGTAAATGTTTACAATCGATCCGGCGTTTTCTCATGCATTCTTATTTTCTGAACAATAAATTTTATTAACACACACATCACAATTTATTTCATAGAGGTGCACGCTGTTAGGTACAATCGCGTTAATTGCTGCTTCTCTTACGTAAGGTTCCGTGGGCGTTTCAAGTATTCTATGCGTGCCCTCGAGACAGCACCCTCGCGGGACACAAAGAAAAGATTGAGTCATCATAACAAATGCGCTGCCTGCGAGGGCAGGGAACTCGCCACAATCGGACCCCTCTTATCTGTGACGGCTACGATCATTGTGTCCCGAATGCTTCGTGCTTTAGAGCACGGATGACGAAATGCTGGCCCGTTTTAGTATTTTACTTCTCTCTGCCTTTGTCGACTTGTCGAGTTCTCTCCGAATGGTTTTTTGTAAACGCTCGCCGGCCCGCTTGTAAAGCTCGCCTCTGACTTCATAAATCTTATCTAACGTATCGCATCAAGCGAGAATTAAACAGTACCTTCGTTTAAATCGACGAATAAAAAATTAACAGAATGGTCATTGTAAAAAAGTCAATTACATAATACCTTCTTACCATAACGCACGTTGGAAAAAACTATAGTACCTTGATTAACGATAATGAATGCGTAATTATGTTGGGATGCAATCAATCTTTGCGAAATATTCATATAAAAACTCATCAAAAACACATATAAAGCTGTGAATAAAAAGTGGGTACCATCCTAATAAAAAAAGGTTTTAAATAAAAAAATTACCATGAAAAAGAAAATAAAAATGAGACCATTAATCATATTGATGAATGCACTTAGGATCACAGATACTAACGTGTCACGGGACGCGGCCACTTGCATTATGCTCATACCTGATTTACCTTCGGCTCAGTTTTTGGAAGTTTTGGTCACTCGAAAATGATTCATCATGCATCAATCAGAAACAATATTTTTTAATCATCAGCCTTTAGACTTCCTACTCCTGCGTATGAGATCGGGCAATAATACTAAGCCAATGACTATTAATGGGATTTTTTCTTGACGATGTATAAAAATTATTAAGTACAAGAAAACAAAAGATATACCGTATGACATTTCTTCCTTAAGGCGACGCACCGCTAAACAATAAATCTCATACGTTTTGATACGAGCGTTTGCGCCCCGTATCATAAGAAAAACTGTTTTTTTCCTTCAAATTAAAACTACAAATTATTTAAAAAAAATAAACTACAATTTTGAAGTGTGTGTTAAGACTAATCTACTAAGAAAATTTAGATGCTTAAATCGGTCTGGTTTGCCTGTAAAATGCGAATCTATGTTTTAAAAGAGGTTACTTTGATATTTTTTTCTCTGTTATAAAAGTTGACAAATCGTGTTTCTGCAACTAACAAAATGAAGTCAATTAAATGAAAAATCATGTCATCAAATATCACTTTCATATGTTTTGTAATCGTTGGGAAAAATCAAGATCCCCGCAACGTAAATTTCCAATGCGTCGCCCCTGAAGTGACCTATCTAATCTACTACCACAGTGAAACTTCTTCAATATTTAATGACCTTCTTAATATAACTGTTCGCGGCTCCGATACTGCAATTATAAACCTGTTTTTAAACAGTTTTCTTTCTTGTCCTAATGTCAAAATCAGGATTGGTACCGACGCACTATCGAGACTTTATTATGAAATAAATTAGCAGATTGTTTTGAATTTTTCGAAGACAAATAATTGTTAATTTCGATTTTTACATGCCCCTTAATAACATTCTTCCGGCTCACCCTTGGTCTTGTCTCCATGCAGACGCGATCGAGGCCAACTCAAATCCATCAGTAATAAAAAAGAACGTCGCGCATGCGCCGAGCGGGCCCCGACAGCTGCATTTTTAGAATTATTAATTTGCTCCATGTTCTTGCACTGTGCTAAAGTGGCCGATTTTGTGCCAAACTCATAAATAAAACATGCCGACGCTCCACTTGCAACTGTTTTATAGGAATCGAAGCTCGCTTTAAATACTTTATTATGAGATTGCATTGTTTTGCCAGAAATGGTAGCTTCATGATAAGAGGAAACTGAAATACTCATATTAAGTAACAGTTCTGTGAAAGCTGTTATACTGACCTCTATCCTGTCATGGTGCATATCGCTGAGAAATATGTGAAGCCTTGATTAAAATTAACTGTTTTCATAAAAAGTATGCTAATTATATTTAAAAAAAAATAAGTTCTGGTTTAAAATTAATCATCGGCTTTTAAACGTCTTACTTGCTGGGCTCAAGATTTCCCACACAACAACACATTGAAAGATCGAGCATTAACCTACAATGCTTGCCTAAAGCGGGTTTAAACGCCTGTGTAACGGCGTAATGTGCCATAAGACGCGCTGCAGATATTTTGATTTGGTCACCCATCTGTTGACCTAGCATTGCGAAATTTGCTGCGCCAGCGAGTACACAACTTGACGAAAGAAACAAACTTTAACATCGCACGCCATAAAAACTGCTAAAACTATATAATAAACTATAAACTAACTATGTAATTTATTTTTGCAGGTTGAAGTGGTGATACTCGACAAGAACGATTCTCCACCGGAATTCAAGAACATACCGGCAGCTTACATGGCTTCGGAAGACCTTGCTCCTGGCCAGCTCATCGCCACCATCATCGCGGAGGACCCAGACACAATAGGCACTATCACCTACACTATACAAACCGATGAACCGACACCATTCACTCTGGATTCCCGTACAGGTGCCTTCACCCTCAAGGATCCCTTGGACAGAGAAACCGTATCAGAATACAAGGTTGTCGTAAGAGCAGACGATGGTATGCAGTACACGGATGTGACTGTAGTCGTCCAGGTTAGTACGATTTTAAATAATATATACACATACCAATTTTTTATTTGCGTCTAACTTTGAAACATAATCTGGTAGGAATGCTTTTACTGACATCTGAAATGTACAGATAAGGAGATAAGGCTTACCGGTTAATTAATCAAAAATCATTGAAGTCGACCGAAGCGAGGTACGCTTCGATATTTAGAAAGAAAAGAGTTTTAAATCTGCCTCTACTTTGACATTTGTAGAATTTAGAACTTTAAAAGTCTTTTAAATTTGCTAAAATGTAAGTACTTTGTTACATTATTGAGTTCTACAATGTTTTCTGGACTTGGAAAACAATGCTTGTTTGTATTTAAAGAGAAACAGCATCTATAAAAGTAGTAGCACCATCATCATAATTATTTCGAACGATTTTACAATAGTTATTGATAATATAAATACTAAATTTTAAAACAGAAGAATGCGAAGCCGCTTAGTGTTTATCATGCTTTATAGTATTTGAACCTACGCACTGTGTGCAAATCGAAGTCCAAATAGTACCTATGTTTAATATAATATAATCAAAAAAGTTCAACAATTATGCGTTCGAGTGTCCAGATATCATCAGAGTAGATACTACCCGTGTCTCGCGCCGTTGATTTTGATCTGTCGGTCTCCGTCTGAATCTATTTCCACCTGTCACTTCGACGAATAACAGGCTTTGTTTAACGTTCTTCTAAATTCAAATTGTTTTTATACAAACTGAAATAGTATTCGTTTTGTTTCCATAAGAATTGGTAAAATAAGTTTCCATAAATCGTCATGATTGGCATATAAGCTAGCCACAGCTGGGCCTAGGCTTCTCACATATACAATAAACAAAAGCACAAGGGAAGATTGGGCCATACATACCCCACCGTGGTTCTAATACTTGGGTTTTAACAACCGCCATCTTAACACAGCAACCGGGACCGTTTTCCATGTTTTTTCGATTAAATCTATTTTAAAGTTTATTGTTATAACATTTTTTAATTGCAATAAAAAAAAATGTAAATATACGGTTAAAAGTAAATGGATTTATAAGTTAAAAAAATGTGACAACAATTTGTTAAATTTTTGTATAAAAATTTAACAAATTATTGTCACATTTTACACTAGTACTTAAGAAGTTTTAAGCTCGGCTGTTTTTGGATTGGAACGAAATAATAAAGAATGCCTTACCTTCTTATTTTAAACTAGCAGTTTACTCGCGACTCCGTCCGCGTGGATTTGAGATTTAAAAATAAACTCTTTTTTAAATAAAATATGCCTACGTTACCCGCAATGAAAGTATCTTTCTCTCAGTGAAATATTTTTTTTAAATTGGACCAGTAGAGATTTAGCCCCGGCATACAAACAAACAAAGTCACAAATGTTACCTTATTTATTAATAGTATAGATATAGAAGACCAAAAATACGTCTATCTTTCAGGTGACCGACACCAACGACAACCCGCCAGTGTTCAAAGAGAGCGCTTACTCCTTCGACATCTCCGAGAACGCAGCTAGGGGTTCCGTGGTGGGGACAGTGGCTGCCATAGATCTGGACTCTGGGCCGAACGCACAGCTCACCTATACCGTCATCTCGGACTGGGCCAACGACGTGTTTTCACTCAACCCGCAGACCGGCGTCTTTACATTGACAGCCAGACTGGATTATGAAGAGGTGAGTTTTTAGAGTACCCAGGAATTCTGTGGTTGGACAGTATGACATCGATCTGGACTCTAGGCCCAGCGCACAGTTCATAACTTATACTGTCATCTCGGACTGGGCCAACGACGTGTTCTCGCTCAATCCAAAAACTGGCGTCTTCACATTGACAGCCAGACTGGATTATGAAGAGGTAAGTCTGTCAAACTGGGATTTTGTGGTTGGGGCAGAAGATGACATCGGCATGGGATCTGAGCCGAACGCACAATTGATGTATAAAGGCAACTTGATCTGAAAAAAAGGACTGAATCTCTAAATAGAACATAAGATTCTGATCTAGAAGCTGGTCTCTGCAATTTCATAGTTAAATACAATTGGTATTTTATCTGTATTAAAACATCTTTCTGTTTAGATGGGAACGGGACATTTTCTTACTAGTGTATTTGTAAAGCGTTTGATAAAGCTTCTCCTTTCGGACAGAAACTCGTCTGAAAATGCAAGTTAGCTAACTTCTAAGTGATTGGTGCACGAGTATTTGATGTAGGCGGCGATAAGGTTCAAAATACAAGCGTATTTCCCCTAGAATCAAAAAACAAGCGAAGTCTTATTTCTAACTGACGGAACACATCAATGTTAACTTGTCAGTGGTGACATATAAATAAGTGAAACCACAACATGTAGTACCCTAGACCTTGAACCAGAGACCTCTTTTGTTAAAGGCCGGCGTTCTACCCACAAAACTACAATGCCAACTTCAGAAATGATCAAACACAATTGAATTAAATTAATTTACGAGTGTATCGGGCAACTCAATGTCCGCGATCCCTGAAGTAGGCGTGCCGTCGCAAAACTTGACAAGACCTCGTAAAATCGCGCGACATCGCCGTAAAAACGAATGAAACGCGCAATTAAAAACACTTTAAATAGATTAAGCGATTACCGCGGCGAATAATTGCGATAAAAGGAACACGACTCCGGTTAATACACCTTGGCATATTCATTTGGGACCGAAAAAACATTTAAATAGTCCATTTGCTAATGACCACATCGGCACAAACAAAGGAGACCCAGAATGCAGACTCAATACATACTGTGGTAACTGGGTAAATATGAACGCACAAAGATACTTACGTTGTATATTTTATCAAGCAACGAATTACAATTCAGCCTTAACTCCTTAGCTGGCTGTCACCGAATCCCCAGAACGTCTTCATTTGTTCTTCTTGACTTTTTCTCATCTTCTTCATTCAAACTCAAGTCACGTCGTGTGCCATAGAGCTGCTCATAGCAAGGAGTCCCGATTACACATGCTGGCGCCTCCACCAAAATGTATCAACGGTACAAATGTGAAGACCAAAATAACTTAAGTTGTATATTTTACCAAGCAACGAATTACAATTCAGCTTTCGCTCTTCAGCTGGCTGTCAACCAATCCCTAATCCTCTCTTGTTCCCTTCTAGACCTTTTATCTCCTCTACATTCAAATTCAGGACACGTCGTGTGCCATAGAGCTACCCGAGCAAGGAGTCCCGATCACTACAATACCACGTTTGAGCAACTCACACCGAGACCCCAAACAGTCCGAGCGTAGTTGTAGCAATATTCCGTGTCCTTGAGAGGCTGTCTATGTGCGCGTATTCGAGCACGTGTATATTTGTAAGTTTGCCTTCTGCAGTTTCCTTACTTTGTGACATAGGTTGAGCACGCCCTTCCGTGCATATAAGTAATTCAGGTAGGCTTGATTGATTTAGCTTCAGTTTTTTAATCTAGGCCTATTAATTAAAGGGCTTACGGGTATCCCGTTTAAATTGTTTGTTTCATTCAACACAGGCTTTTGTTTCATCATCATCATCATCATCAGCCTATACTAGTCCACTGCTGGACATAGGACTCTCCAAGTGCATGCCACCGAGCACGAGCCACCTTGCGAAGATCGTCGCTCCACCTAGTCCGAGGGCGTACACTACGTTTGCCGATACGCGGTCTCCACTCGAGAACTCGTTTACCCGAATGGTTGTCGGTTCTACGGCTAATATGACGGCTAATATGATAGGCTTTTGTTTTAACGATATTGTGTTCTTTAACTTTTCAGTTTTGGTGTTTTTTGAATCTTAAAATAAAATGTAGAGAAACATTCAGTTTAAGCCATAAGTACTCAAAATGATTTAGATCTTAATTGAAAATAAATTTTACACCTAACCCTATTCTAATTAATAATAAATAGTTAATAAATAGTTAGTTCTAAAATGACGGTTTCATAACTGTTATATGAAACCGTCTTATTTAGAAAAACATTATATAAAATTGCCGTCCTGGTATTGACATCCATAAGATCCCTTGTAATTTTAAAGTAACTGCAAGTTGGTTAGCAACGGGATTTAAACACAAATGAGTCTTTGTAAACTTTAAATATAGCTACTAATAGCATGGACTATGGTAATAGTAATTAAATCTTTATACTGTCCCTATGTCCTCGCTGCAATATCCATGGTATTCGAGTTTTCACCTTGCACCCCAAAATGCGACTTGGTGAACACAACCGTATGTATGTATCGAAAAATCCTAATTCATGACATTTTGCCTTACCTGGGAATTTAATCCAGGACCTTCGGATGTCGAGCCGAACGCTTAGCCACCCGGCCACCGAGGCGTAAATAAATGTAACTATAGGCATTGTCCATTTTACAGCAATATTTTTCAATTGAACTTCTCATTAATTTAAAAAACAAAAGCAACTCGTAAATGATTTGGACACTTAACATATTGTGCGGATAGGTAGTAGGCTTGCATTTTCAAGAGATTAAACGTACGTTATTTTTAGTGAAGGCATGTCTGTCCGTGTTGGCGACTGCTCGCGGGCATACATTGCGGATGAAAGAATTATCTCAGCATAGATCTCGAGCCGGCCGTTGACCCCGGTGATCCACTAAGCGTCTACCAAATCGGTACAATAAGACTATTATAAAATAGGTAGGTACTTTGTTACTGTTGACTTTGCTGCCTCGTTGTCGGTACGTTGCACTGTTTAACAAATGATTGTGTATTGGATGTGCTTTAATCACGGACCGTTCGACAAATATAATTGTTTAGAGTAAAAGAAGAATAGAAAAGGAATAAATTTTAATTTTTTAATACAATACGGTAAAGATGTAAAGTATTGGTCTTGTCTTATCCTAAGGACTGTAATTGGTTTTAAAGGCACCTATTTTCAGTAATACCTAAAACGTTAGAGACAGAACAGTTCAAATAAAAAAATACGCTATAACTTAATAATAGTTAGTATTAGAGTAATTGTCATTGACAGGATTACTTTCATGTTTTTGTGGTCTTTGGTAACTTCAGTAGGTAAATTAATGACCATGGCGCATGCAACGATACCGAAATATCGGAATCTATATAACAAAAAACATGCTTTAATCACGTTAGTACCTAATTATACAATGTTAAAGAGTATGATGGTATAAAAATCATATTTACATATAAAAGGTAATTTCTGATCCTTATTACGATGATGACCATTGAAAAGTACAAGGACGCCACTGCCACGCATTACGATTCAGACTATTTCGAAGCATTTATGCCTTTCGGGCGTAAAAATAACATGTGGCTAAGATTAATTTATTGCTTGCCGCATAAAATATAGCATGTTGTAGGCAAAGAGGCAGAAAGGCCAGAAAGGCCGGCGGTGGCCCTGAGCGGGTTTCAATGCACTACCGCTACGCAGTAAGGACGTTTACATCAGAAAAATACCAGTCTCGACTCTAGGTACATGAAGATTAAAATCATAATGACTCTGTCTATAAAAATATCGAGCCTTACCAATGTAAGATCGTAAAAGTTTACTATAACAACCGACAAACAAGTAATTTTAATATAGGGTTTTATAATGTTCCGAAATATATATATTTTTATGTTAAAGCAATAAAATATTACCATGATATACAAGTAAATTATAATAGGTATAACACATAGGTATATACAATTTTTATTTTCATAAATCTACAATGTACAAACACATACGTGAATATTATATTGTAAAAATAATTTGTAAAAAAAAATATCGTTTTCTAAAGTTTACGCGAACACTACACATTGAAATGAAACAACTTTTACAGATCTACTCGCGATTAATTTTACACATTACTTATTTAATGTTTATCCTGACGTTTCGAACCCTTAGCAGGGTCCGTGGTCACAGGGAGACTGAGGTGTTGGTCGTCTCATAATTAGTAGCTTGTATACCCTTATTTAAGTTTAATCAGGTGCGTTCCATTTTACGCAGAAAGAGCTTACAGTCCCTACCCTTCGATTTTTGAAGAGTTGTGTTGTGTAGGGAGGGCCCTACCAACGAGAACACAATTATGCAAACTGCTTAATCCCTACTCTCTATTCCTACCCTTGTCAGGCTTGTGAAACTCCGGCGAATACGAAATATAATATATTTCTTAATAACATTATTTACATAACTAAAGGGGCCATTAGTTGCATTATTACGAACCGTTTTAAATTACCAAACGCAAATTTGAAATGACCTGTTTAAACAGTAAGCTTTTACCTCAACAATTCTTTACCAATATAGGCAGTTATCTCAGCCACTTCACAGAACAATATGCAAATATCCAAGTGCTAGCTTTAATCCAAAGAGCCCATGTACGAGTAATATGAAACCGTGGGGTGGTATTAGCGTGCTAAACTATCTCCGTCACAGGGCCGTAACAGGGTCCGTGGTCACAGGGAGACTGAGGTGTTAGTTGGCTCATAATTTAGCTTGTATACCCTCATTTGAATTAAATCAGGTGCGTTCCATTTTACGCAGAAAGAGCTTACAGTATCTTTTGGTTTGGCAGTATGGTGTTGGGGCTGGGATTTAATATTTTGTATGATGAGATCCCAGGGTGGTGGTAGATTCCAACCATCTTCTCTATAAAAATTAGGATGTTTTTTAATTTCAATAGCCTCGCGTAACATCCCAGGGATGAATCGTTGTTCTCTAGCGAGTATTTGTGGTTTATCAAATATGATGTTATGGTTGGGCCCCTCTAGGGAATGTTCGCATACGTCAGGATAAACATTAAATAAGTAATGTGTAAAATTAAACGCGAGTAGATCCGTATAAGTGGTTTCATTTCAATAAAAAAATATGATTGTTATTATTATAAAACTACTTCTGTAAATATATTTAAGCTAGGACCCCTAATAGCTGAATGTTAATGTACCGCAAATACATACATAGACGTTGTATGTAGTTCTTACTAGTATAAATATAAGACAAAAACCAACGAGACAAAAGTTTTTGCACCCGTTTTTGTTACCTGTACCACTTAGGTATCACCTTATTGTAATATTCATCAATGCTGCTGTAAGATGGCCGGTAATGTCGTAAAAATATCTATGGGTATAAATCAACTGTCGTTTTGTATTAAGACGAGGTGGATGTTTACGTTTATATATAAAACATCTGTTAGAACCACCCACTAACACGATTCTAAAAAAATAAGAGCATCGAAAGTTATACATACATTAGTGTGAGTAAAAAAAAGTAAAATAATATTCAAAGTGAACTCGAATACATCTTTATAAAGTGTTTCATCAAATCGTATTATAATAAAAGAGTAATTAAACAACAAAAACATGAAACTCTTGATTAAACTCGTGTCGTGTATTTTATTTGCTCGTTACGGAAATGTCAGAATAAGTTAGATAAGAATCAGCTCTAAGCTCACAATTGGGACAAAAACTCGCGCCATTGTTTAACAAAACTTATCGGAGCGTCTCGCCGGTAGAATTTGTCGCAGCGATGTCGCCACACTGAGCCGCGAGGGCGGGGTTCGGACACTCATCAAGTCGGCCGGCCCTTCTAATTAGTAAAAACAATCCGCTCCGTACATTCGTTTCGTCGACCGCCCGCCAATTCCGCGTACCCCGCTAGAGCTGCTAATTTCATCCCGGTACAGTTTTTTTGCGTCGCGCATCATATTCGGCATTTGCCCGCTGGATCCGCCGTCGAAATTAAGGCCCGAACAATGTCGGACAAAGCGGCCGTCCGCAAAACATCCCCGCCCGGATTCCGCGGTCGCTGCCTGTTTTTTAAATCGCCCGCTCGCTTCACGATCCGCGAATGAGGGAGCTTATCATAGCTGGCAAGTTTCGCAGTCCTATTATATGGAAAATATGAATGCCAACTCGGTTCGTTAAATATTACGGGCGCAATGAATGCGGCGTGTTGTTTTAGGCGCTGTCGAACGCTTTTGTGCGTAAAAAGCTTTTGCAGATACACGTAACGTCGATTGTTACTTTGTATTTAAGTTGGTTGTTAAATTATGGCTGGCACTTTTCCGTTTATAGCCAGTAGCCATACCCATCAATCGTAGCGATGACTTGATTTCTATGATGGAGGCCTTTTCACAGTATATAGGGTTGTGTAAAATGGAGGGTGCCCAAATGAAAGCTAGGTAGCAATTTTAGATGTTTACTTGTCGGAAGCCAGTGAGAAGTGTTTTCCCTTCATACAATGTTTTTGTATTTATGCTAATTCACAAAGACACTATATTAAGACGTCAGCGCCATCTGTGATTTCGTAAACAAGCCATCTAGGTTGATGTTATTACAACCGTCCAGATGGCGCTGGGTGTAACATGCTGCGGGGCCGCATAGCCGCCTTATTACGTACTGCCTAGTTATATTCTTATGCATAGGTACAAGTTAAGTTCTAGTAGGTACTTATTTAAAGATGCTATAGTGCTAGTCTCTCACTGCACTATAAATTCAAGATAAGTTCATTACTACCTACTATGTTACTACAATTGATTTTTAATGTAAAGGAACTACAACCCTTAAGTAAGGTTATAGGTTCATGAGTTGAACTATAAACAAGATTTAATACTCTAATCTAGGTGCTTAAAACTAGGTTAGTTCGTTCATGAAGTGAACAAGATGAAGTACTAACCTTACAAATCAGTTACTAGGGCTATACCTACCTAATTGACCTTTGTTCATGAGGTACACAAATAATTATACCTACCAATTTATAAACCCTTTAATCAATAAACTTATAGACTTTAAATTATAAATTTAATCTATACTGCTAAATTGGTACTACACTATACATATAGACACTTGTGTTTTACTTAATCTATGCCGCTAAATTGATAATACAATATATAGTTATTTTAATTTTAATCTATGCCGCTAAATTGATAATACAATATATAATTATTTTAAACTTAATCTATGCCGCTAATTGGTAATATACATATATTATTAAACGCGCGTTTGATCGTGCCTCCCTGTATCTTGATCGTCGCCACCCTGGTGACGTCGTCTGGCCCGTCGTGGCACTCGGCGATGCGTCCCAGGCGCCAGCAGCACGGCGGCATCTTCTTGTCTTTGATCAGCACCACTGCCCCGACGCTGAGGCGCGGTCCCTTCGCATACGTAAGTAATTACATAATTACTTACTTTAGTTTTCCATTTATCTTTTAAGAGGGTTTATGGCCAACAAATTTTTAAATTTTCAATGTGGGTACGAAGCATTTCAAAGAGGAAATGATGTTTCATTTCCGTAATAATTCACATTTGCTGATAGGTAGGTACTAGAATAACATCCAGTAGTAGAGTGTGTGTGAGAGGGTATAGTTAAAGTGTTCGTCAACCAGCTCGGTCCCGATTGATCGAAATTACTTTGTAATCCTTTCATTTTCTTATACGACACTTTATGAGAAGAGTAGGGTGGAGCCGAATGATACTGCTATGTTTCGATGGTTAGAGATCATAAGCCAGTTGAGAATTCTAGGAAGAGAGCGCTTCCATCATCCGCCACCTAACCTAATTTATGAAAAAACTACCACTAAATAGTTCTTTTGTTACAAAAAAACTTATTGCTGCTAATTGTGATATTCCAGACACAACACTACATCCTGGTAGCGCAGGCGCACGACGATGGCCGGCCGTCGCTCTCCGGCACGGTGACCGTGTACGTCAACGTGATAGACCTCAACGACAACGCACCTATCTTCGACCTCATGAGCTTCTCCAATGAGATCCTTGAAGATGTACCCATTGGCTCCTCGGTTGTGACTATAAGCGCGACCGACATGGATTCAGGTAAATGTTTTACAAATAATTTTCTTGCTAGATTAACATCACTGCTAATACTATAAGTGTGCTGGCTTTCTTTATCGTCATCTTCAGCAATTTAACATCATATATCACATGCGGTTGATTGGTCATTCATCAACCATCACTTGTTTTGATTCTAATGACTGCCAACTTACAACCGGGATCAAAGGCTTAAAAAGTCAGGTTCACCCCTTTCTCAACGGGTTAATAAACCATTCAAAATTAGTCACATAGTCCTTTATCTAATAAATAAAGGTCATTGAGCTTTAAATATTACCAAATGAATAATATGCTGGCTCAATGCCATTAGTCTTGATTTTTAAATATTCAATTCAACGTAAATAAATCCTACGTTTTTACAATGTCATACAATGTATAAAATAAAATAATCAACGAGTATATAGATTTCTTTACTAATCATCTCAGCCAAAAGACGTCCACTGCTGGACAAAGGCCTCCCCCAAATAATCATGAGGGGAATTTGCCGTAATCGCCACGCTTGGCAGGCGGGTTGGCGATCGCAGTAGGTTGAGGGTAACCTCAGAGAGATGCTGCTGCCCATCCTCTGGAATGGTCCCTTAGTCGGCTTTTACGACACCCACGGGAAGAGATGGGGTGGTGCAATTCTTTATCCCCGGCACCACACAGGGATTTTCTTTACTAATGTATACAATATTTTTTTATAATTTCAGGACTCAACGGAAAATTGACTTACAGCATCACATCAGGAGACGAGTCGAAAGACTTCAAAATTGACAGCAACGGTACTATATTTACTGCAAAGATGTTGGATAGAGAGACACTTCCGGTCTACAATTTGATTGTAACAGCAAAGGACTCGGCAAAACCTCCAGAGCCTCAGCTATCTTCTACTGTTCAGGTATTAGAACCTTTTCGTGTCATGTTTACTAAGCCCGTTTTTACATGTTGTAACATTTTTTGTTTGTACATTCTCAATACGGTCAACCTAAGAAATATGTTTATTTTGACGAGATAGTGCTACTTCTAATGATTTCTCACTAATAAGCTAAACACTGATTGCCTTTTTCTCACTAGCATGAGACCTCATTTATTTAGTATAATACTGAAGCGTTGATGGTTTTATTTAAACTTGATACTCATATTTAGATTTTGTTTCATTTCAAACAAACTTTATAGCTCTTTGCTATGATCAAATACAATAATTGTATTAATTTCCCTAGAACCTAAAACCGATTTAATGAGTTTTGTAAAGATATATAAGAAAAATTAAAATCATGGTGTTATTATAAGTTTATGTTTGTGCGTATGTGGATATACGCGCATGCTTCTGTGAGTGTGTTTATACTTATATTGCGGTTTTTAAATTGCAGGTTACTATTCAACTGAAAGATGTCAATGATATGGCGCCGGAGTTTGTTTCACCAAACGTTACGACTGTATCTGAAAACATTCCATTAAATACTGTTGTGATGACGATCAAAGCTATTGACAAAGATGAAGGACGAAATGGTTACGTTGAATATTTTATGCGTCCGGATCCCGAAATTAATGGATATTTTTCATTGGGAAACGTGGACGGAATATTACGAGCTACAGGAAAATTAGACAGAGAATTAAAGTCAAGCTACACTATAACAGTTACCGCTAAGGACAGAGGAGATCCATCAAATTTAACAAAAACTAAAATACTGATTAACATTCTTGATGAAAATGATAATAGCCCTGTATTTGATCCGAAACAATATAGCGCTTCTGTTCCAGAAAACGCCAGTATTGGCGCTAGTGTCTTACAGGTAACTTACGATGTTTTAATTGATAAACCTATAAATATATTTCAAAATGGCTCTATATCAAATAACAAAGAAAAGCTAGTAACAATACATCTATTTTTTAAGCAGTAAACATTTCACATTATTATTATTTAATAGACATTTTATTATAATGTATTTTTGCTTTTCAGGTTTCTGCAACCGATATTGATGAAGAAGCTAATGGCAGAGTCAGATATTCAATTGCATCAGGAGATGACAATAGAGATTTTAGTATAAGCGAAGATACAGGAGTTGTAAGAGTAGCCAAAAATCTTAATTTTGAAAGAAAAGCTCGTTATATTCTAACTATTCGTGCTGAAGATTGTGCTAAAGATGATGTTAGATTTGACACAGCTGAGATATCTATCTCGATACAGGATATAAACGATAACCCACCCACATTCCTAGATTCTCCGTACTTAGCGTATGTAATGGAAAATGTAATTCCTCCTAACAACGGGTATATTATAACGATTCACGCTTATGATGCTGATTCTCCACCATTTAATAATCAAGTACGCTATTTCATAAAGGAAGGCGATGCTGATCTTTTCAAAATAAATGCATCGTCGGGGCAAATATCTTTGTTGCGTACATTGGATCGCGAAGCTCAAGATGAATATACGTTATCTCTTGTTGCAATGGATACAGGTAAAATATTTTCAAATAATTGTTGCAAATATACTTAATTTATGTTAAAATTTATTACTTACTTTGTTTTTTTTGTTATTGTTTAAGGTTCACCGCCTCTAACTGGATCTGGCACGGTCAAAATTGTCGTCCAAGATGTAAATGATAACAGTCCGGAGTTTGAAAGACAAAGCTATAAAGCTTCTGTCAACGAGAATATGCCTCGTGGTACTATTATTTTGCAACCAAAAGCAACTGATAGGGATTTGGGAAATAATGCAAAGATTAGATATAGCCTTCTGGGTGACAAATCGGAAAGATTCCAAATAGATTCATCTGCTGGCATTATTTCTACTAATGACACACTAGACAGAGAAGAATGGGACATTTATTATTTGATTATCATGGCGCAAGATTCTTCAACAACAGACCCAAAGACTGCTACTGCTAATCTGACCATAACAGTTGATGACGAGAACGATAATACTCCTACATTTTCGAAACCAGTTTATGAAACTCATATTTCTGATCGCACTATGAAAGGTAATTTTGTATTTGGAGTCAAAGCAAAGGATAATGATATCGGCTTAAACAAAAAGATTGTTTATGATTTGAAAGGCGAACACAAAGATATTTTTGTTATTAATCGAGAAACTGGAGTCATAAAAGCTAAAGACAACATAATTAAATATATCGATAAAATTGAATCTACCTTTAACTTAGTGATAATTGCAACAGATAGTGGAGTGAACCCTCGACATAGCACAGCTGAATTAATTCTTATACCGAAGTCAGTCAAAAATTTTCCAAAGTTTAGTTTAACAAATAAACTTACGTTTACATTTTCTGAAGATACACCAGAAGGCGTTTTAGTAACCAGATTGTCAGCAACATCCCCCAAAAAAGGGCCAACTGGACTATTACAATATGCTATTGCAGGCGGAAATGTAGGTGATGCTTTACGAGTAGAACCAATAAGTGGTGAGGTTTTCATAACCGGGAAAGGTCTAGACTACGAGACCGTGCCCCTTTATGAGGTGTGGTTTGAAGTTAGAGATTCTGACAATCCACCCCTTAAATCTTTTATTGAAGTAGAAATTAAAGTAACAGATGCTAACGACAATGCTCCTATAATTGAAAATGTTTTGTACAATGCTACGGTTATGGAAGAAGATTATCCGCCATTATTAGTTATGAAAATTGAAGCTCATGATGAAGATTCAAACGAAAACGGAAGAATATCTTACAAACTTGTAAATGATCATGAAGAAACGTTTAGAATAGAGCCAGAAACAGGAGAAATATTTACAAACATAGCTTTAGATCGGGAATCCATACCATTTTACGAAATATTAGTTGAAGCGGCTGACCATGGAGTACCCCAGTTAATAGGAACCAGTACAGTGATCGTTACAGTTTTGGATAAAAACGATAATCCACCTAGATTTACTCGACTGTTTAGTGTCAACGTAACAGAAAATGCTGAACTAGGTTCATTTGTTATTAGAGTTACAAGTTCAGATTTAGACATTGGACCAAACGCTAATGCTACCTACAGTTTTGTTGAAAATCCTGGTGAAAAGTTTGTTATTGATCCGATAAGCGGTAATGTAACAGTGGCCCGCCCTTTAGACAGAGAATTACAAGATGAATATATTTTGAAAATAGCAGCTATTGATGGAGCCTGGCGTTCTGAAACTCCACTAACAATCACAATCCAAGACCAAAATGACAATGCACCAGAATTTGAGTACTCCTATTACAGTTTTAATTTCCCTGAGTTACAAAATAAAAACAGTTTTGTTGGACAAGTAATCGCTACAGATAGAGACAGACAAGGCCCAAACTCTATTATTTCATACTCCTTGCAACAAACTTCTGATCTGTTTTCTATTGATCCAGCAACAGGCGAAATTTTAAGCAAATTTATAATGAACTACAAAAGAACTTCTGCTAATTTGTCACCAGAAAATACTTACTCTGTTGTCGTTGTGGCAACTGATAATGGGAAACCGCCAATGTCCTCAGAGTGCCTTGTTACAATTAATGTAGTAGATGCTAATAATAATGCGCCTAAGTTTAAAAATCACGAGAGTTTCGTTCCTGTGCCAAAAGATGCAGCCATTGGGGAGAAAGTTATGAAACTGACCGCCTTAGATGAATTGGACTTCGGTATAAATGCCGAAATTGAATATTTTGTTTCAGGCGGGAATGGCACTGGATATTTTACGATTGACAGAAATGAAGGCTGGGTTTTGGTAAACAAAAAGTTTAATTACATGGGGCAGTACTATGAATTGAAAATCAAAGCTGTAGATCGTGGAGTTCCCCCGCAATCAGATGAAACGAAACTTATATTTATAGTAACTGGAGAAAATCTTTATAGCCCTAAGTTTACTGCATTGAGTTATCAAGTAATTGTGCCTGAAAATGAACCCATAGGGTCATTAATACTTACAGTCAAAGCAAGTGATGAAGACACCGGCCCCAACGGTATTGTCAGATATTCAATTTCATCTGGAAATGTCGGAAAAGAGTTTCAAATTCATCCTATTTCGGGAGTTATTAGTATATTAAGATCCTTGGATTATGATACAATCCAAGAATACCGCCTTAATATAACGGCTAAAGATTTAGGGTTCAAATCCAAAGAAACAACAGCAGCGCTGACGGTTATATTAACAGATATAAATGACAATGCACCCGTATTCAATCAAACACAATACATTGCATATTTGCCTGAAAATTCTCCAGTAAATAGTTTTATTTACAAACTAAAAGCAGTTGATATCGATTCACCTAAAAACTCAATAATAAAATACTACATTAATAATGACATGTCATCTCTTTTCTACATCAATGCAGACAGTGGTGAAATATTTTCTAAAGAAGTGTTTGATTTTGAAGAAAAATCTACTATTAAATTGCAAATATTAGCGAAAAATCCTGATTCTATGATGCAAAACAAAACAGATGTAATTGTGTATATAACTGGCGTAAATGAGTATTATCCAAAATTCATACAACCTGTATTTCATTTTGATGTGTCAGAATCCGCTGAAGTTGGAACCAATGTTGGAGTTATTCAAGCTACAGACCAAGATAGTGGGGATGATGGAGTTATATACTACCTATTTGTTGGCTCTAGCAATGACAAAGGATTTAGTATTAATTCTCAAACTGGCGTAATAAGAGTTGCTAGGTACTTAGACCGAGAAACGCAGAATCGAGTCGTATTAACTGTATTAGCTAAAAACTCTGGTGGTATTCATGGCAATGACACAGACGAAGCACAAGTCATTATATCCATTCAAGATGGCAACGATCCTCCAGAATTTTTGCGTCATTATTATGAATCTACGATATCAGAAGGCGCTGCCATAGGACAAGAAGTTATTCAAGTTAAAGCAGTAGACAAGGATGTAAGACCACAAAATAATCAATTCAGCTTTTCCATCATTGGAGGAAACACAAACCAAGATTTTAAAATAGATCCACAGACGGGAGAAATAGAAGTAGCTCGACATCTAGATAGAGAAGCTATCCCAACATATTCACTAATAGTAGGTGCTATAGATACTGGTATTCCCCCACAAACAGGCACTGCAAGTGTGAAAATAACTTTGACAGACATAAATGACAATGGGCCAATATTAGATGTTACAAATTTTGAAGGGGCCGTTTATGAAAATGAACCTCCTAACACAAATATAGCTACTTTATCTGCTAAAGATCCAGACCTACCTCCTAATGGAGCTCCATTTTCTTACTTTATAGTAGGTGGAAAAGAGCATAACTATGTTAAAGTAAATAGGCATACTGGGGCTCTACTCACTACAAGAAAAATAGACCGTGAACTTACTCCTAATTTAGAAATCATTGTTCAAATTGAAGACAGTGGTAATCCAGTTATGAAATCAAATTATACATTGATAATAAAAGTATTGGACAGAAATGATAATCCGCCTTCTCCACGATCGGCGCATGTATTGGTTTATGCATTTAATAACAAAGTGACAAATGGTAAAATTGCAAATGTGAAACCGAATGACCCTGATATTGTTGGCGATTATAAATGTAGAATTATCAAAGAGTCTACTTCAGAGAGTACTCTTTCCATTTTGAGTATCAAGAATGGATGTGATCTTTATACAACGGCAGTAAAACCAGGACAGGGGTACTCATTTTCAGTGTTAGGTAATGACGGAATCCATAGAGATGTGGTTTCATCAATAAGTGTTGAATATTTTTCATTTGATAACAAAACCGTTGAACAATCGATAACAATGAAGATTATGAATATGACTGCTTCAATTTTTTTGACACAATATTATCGAAGCTTACTAGAAATTTTAAAGAATGGCCTACGTAATAAGGAAAATATATATTTGTATAGTATCAATGAATTAGAAAATAACTTAGATTTGACGATAGCAACAAAAGTAAACAACTCTATTTGGAAACGAGAAAATACAGAAAAATATTTAAAAAGTAGAGCGTCAGATATAACAAAGTTATTGAAAACACAAATAAAGGTACCATATTTTCCGTGTGCGTCGCACATGTGTGAAAATAATGGCGTATGTACCGATTCTATTAAAGTATTAGATGAGACGAAAATAACAGAAAGTTCAAATCTTATTTTATCTTCACCGTTTATTAAACATGACTTTAATTGTTATTGTACCGATGGATTCATGGGAAACAGCTGTGAGAAGCGACAAGACCCATGTTCGCCGAACCCTTGTCTTTTTGGTGGCCAATGTAAAAAACAAGGACATGACTTTATTTGTAATTGCCCAGCCCGGCGAGAGGGCAAGACATGCGAATTAGAAAGAGATGATGTATGCAGTAGTAACCCGTGTAAAAATGGAGGTTCGTGTAAAGAAAGTGCCGACAGAAATTCATTCTTTTGTCTTTGTCGTCCAGGCTATCGAGGCAATCAATGTGAAGCTCTTGTAGATTCATGCAGACCTAATCCGTGTATGCACGGGGGAATTTGCATCAGCCTTAAACCAGGATACAAATGCAGCTGTACTAATGGTCGTTATGGAACACACTGCGAAAGTACAACATTTGGCTTCAGTGAATTATCTTACATGCAATTCCCAGCGTTAGATGCTTCTACAAATGATATAACAATTATATTTGCAACTACAAAACCAGATTCCTTACTTTTATACAATTTTGGTGCACAAACAGGAGGTCGATCAGATTTTATAGCTATTGAATTACTTAGCGGAAAACCAGTATTCTCTTTTGGTGGATCGAGAACTTCAATAACTTCAGTTGCAATAACAGATTCAAGAAAAAATCTTGCTGATGGTGGATGGCATAAACTGACGGCGACAAGAAATGGTAGAGTCATTTCTTTAAGTGTCGCACCTTGCACTGATCATGGAGATGTCTGTATGGAGTGTGAGCCAGGTGACGACTTTTGCTATGGTGACGACACAGGACAAGCCGGGTACGTTACGATATTTTATTAATATTTATTATTATTATACATTTTTACCTAATTTTAACTTTTTTTTTTTAAAGTTTACCCAAGTTTGATAAAGATACAGTTTCAGTTTAATTGAATTAAATTTTAAGACGACCAACGCCTAAGTCTGCCTGTGACCACAAACCCTGTAAAGAGTTCCAAACGTTAAAATAAAATAATTATGTAAAAATAAAGGCGATCGATATAAAGTGCCAAAAAAGTTTTGAAATTTAGGTATAAATAAACTAACCCAATGCAAACAGCTACCATTAGGCCAAAGCGTAGTAGTTAGTGATCCAATCTTCTTAAGTATTATACGTATGCGTATACGTATTCATGTTGTCGTTATCTAAGGACCTAAGCTCAGCATAGGTATTTTGAAAGGCTTATTGTGAATATTCATTTCTTTACTTATGATTTTTATGACTCCTTGTTCTTTTTTTCAGAACTCTTAACTTCAACAACGAGCCGCTACTCATTGGTGGACTAGATATGGCTGATCCAGTTTTGGAACGTCCAGGGCAGATACATTCCGACGATTTTGTAGGGTGCATGCACAGCATATCAATCAACGGACGTCAATTGAATTTAACGAATCCATTACATTCAAGAGGAGTTGATTTAGGCTGCGAACGGTCTGAAAAAGGTGCATGTTATAAAAAAGACACATGTGGAATGGGAGAATGCTTAGATAGATGGAAAACCAGTTACTGTAAATGCGACGGTTATTTTCTATCTCCAGACTGTACAACAGCACTTCAATCAATATCAGTTGGTGAAAATGGATTTATCATATACATAATATCAGAAAAACATAGGCGAATACAATTACTGGAGTCTTTTTATGGAGGCAATACTGGATGGGATAATAAAACGAACAAAATGGCTGGAAAAGTGGTTGCAAAAAGTTACAGCCTAGCAAAGTCATTATCTTTTTTCTTTAGAACGCACAGAAAAGATGGTATACTATTTTATGCAGCAACTGACAAATATTACACGTTGATTGAGTTAGTGAATGGAAAAGTCAGTTACACTTCAAAACAAAACACTATGGTTAACATGACACAAGAAGAACAACATGATGTATCAGATGGTAGCTGGCACAATATTACATTATTTTCACTAGGAAGAAGTATACGCTTGATAGTCGACACAAAAAATGTAGGCGAAGAACTTGATTCCGCTGGAGTTCATGACTTCCTAGATCCTTATCTCACTATTATGTCATTAGGGGGGGTTAAGCATGAATGGATTGCTGCGACAAGCAATAATAAATTTGAAGGATGCTTGGCTAACTTCTCAATCAACAACGAAATTCAACCATTTACTGGAAATGGAAGTATTTTTAAAGATACTCAGAAGAATGGGAAAATATTATCTGGATGTCACAGTGCTTTTGGCATGGGCTTGATACAAAATCCGGATCCGCTAAGTATTGGAATAACGTTAGTCATTGTGTTCTTTATTATACTAATAGTAGCCATTTTGGTATCGTTTGTTTTCTTCCGTCTCCGTAAGCAAAAGAAGGAGAAGGGTAATTCGCCAACAAGCAAAAGCAATATGATTCATACGAAACAAAACGGAGGTCCAGCTATGTTGAATGCTCCAAACTTGATAGCAGGAACTAACGATAGTTTGATGGGTCGTAACCTTCACAACAACGAAACTAGTTTGAATAATTACATGTCTGACAATGCTGACATTATGAGAAACGTTGGGCATATTGTAGGCCCAGAACTTTTATCAAAGAAATATAAAGATCGAGAGATAATGAACATAGACCCTCCGAGACCTCAACGTCCAGATATTATAGAAAGAGAAGTGGTTGGTAAGAGTCCTGCACTTCGAGACGACCACCACCCGCCTCCTCCTCCATCAACCAATACATCACATCATACGCATGATCATCCTAGTGGTATGGATCTAAACTCCGAAGTACCAGAACATTATGATCTTGAAAACGCGAGTTCAATTGCGCCTTCTGATATTGACATCGTTTATCACTATAAAGGATTTAGAGAGGCTGCAGGTGTGCGTAAATATAAAGCTACCCCTCCACCAATAGCTGGTTATCACCATAAACATCAAACACCTCAACATAGGCATTCTCCCCACCACCCTAGTGGCTACCCACCAAGAGTGCTACCGCAAGCTTCTCAGCCACCACCTCAACCAAGACAACATCAAACTACTCCTCTTGCTCGATTATCACCGAGTAGTGAACTAAGTCAACAGCCAAGAATATTAACGCTTCACGATATTTCGGGAAAACCATTACAAAGTGCACTATTAGCTACTACTTCAAGTTCTGGTGGGGTTGGAAAAGACGCATTGCATAGTAATAGTGAAAGAAGTTTAAATAGTCCTGTTATGTCACAAATAAGTGGACAAAGCTCTTCGGCAGGAAGAAAGACACCCAGTGTCCCACCTCAAGTTCCACAAGTAGTTTCAGTTGGTTCTGGTGCAGTTGGTCTAACGGCTGAAGAAATAGAAAGAATGAATGCGCGACAGCGTTCGTCTAGTTTAGTATCAACCTTAGACGCCGTATCAAGTTCAAGTGAAGCGCCTCGAGGCGGAGGAGTTGGCCACCACATGTCTCACAGGCATCATTCACCACAAGATGACAATAGAAGTTCCACTGGGTCGGACGATGAAAGTGGTAATGATAGCTTTACCTGTTCTGAAATAGAGTATGACAATAATAGTATTAGTGCTGATAAGCCAGATGACGTTAGAAGACAAAACATAAACAACGGCAGTAATTCCAAGAAACCAATTGTACCTCCTCCATACGAAAGCTTCGATTCTTCGTTTCGTGGCTCTCTGAGCACTCTAGTCGCATCTGACGATGATCTAGCACCACACGTGGGGTCAGCTCTGTATAGACAAGCTAATGGTTCACCAGCTTCAGCCTCATTAGGTTGGGACTACCTTGCAAATTGGGGTCCAAATTTTGAAAGCATGATTGGAGTATTTAAGGATATCGCAGAACTTCCAGACTCCGTTAATGGGCGAATGTCTTCCTCTTTAAGACTTCCAAACGGTACGCCCAAGCCGTCGGAAGAATACGTTTAGATTTTATGTAATTTGTATATACGTAAATGTAATATTTTTTATAAGGTTTTGTACAAAGTATCATTATTGTTGTGATCTTGTATCAAGGTCCTCTTGCCATATATTAATGTGTTGATATAATTTAGTCTTCTTTTTGGTATCAAATTTATTTTATGGTTATAACTGTACTTGTTTAACTGTTCAATTCATATTTGTACATAAGCTGTGACAGTTCCGTGTTGTGTAGATAATTGTTTCACATTTATTTGCCGATCTGACAAAGATAAATTTATCATCAAGTCCTAAAGAGCTCTGCCTGTTTAAGATCCAATAATGTAAATAAATGTAAAGTTTTACGCTTATTTTTACGTAGTTGTAATAAATTATTGTGATTATTATGTCTTGTACATGTGTTATGTCGTGCACAAACATGGCAGTGTTGTAAATAGTAAATGTTCACAAACAGAGCTCTTGAAAGTATTTTATGGAACAAGGTAGCCATATTTTTGTGAACAAAGTGCCAAATGTGTCTCCTGTTCAAAAGAACTGACTGATTTATAAGCGTATAATAAAATTAATTTGAAATATTTCTTGGCTTTTATTTATAACTTGTGACCCTTTCTAGTATTCCCAGTAGTTCCGTTATAGTTGTCCTGAGACAAGACAAGGGCTTTTTATTCCTAACATTATCAAGTTTCAATAAGAAAATTCATGTGGGACTAAGAGAAGATTCAATAAATAAAACCTATATCTCGATATGGCTATCTTATCTCTGACGAAACAACAATGCTGCTCGTAGTTGTTGTTGCAACAAACTTAGATTATACCCTTAGTAGAAAGTTACCCTTACCTCACCCTTAACCTTAGTTAAAAAGTCCGCTTAACACCATTAAAGCGGACTTTCAAACAAGACGTACTGAGAATAAGATTTATATACGCTGGGAATCAAACCCGGGGTTTGAGACCGTTGTACTAACCACTTGACCATAACGGTCGTTATTTAGATAAGAAATATAAAAAAATGTATTAATAAAACGAACGATAGTACATTTGACGTAAGTACGTGATGTATGTACAACTGCTAGTAATAGCTGCCGAGTAAATGAAACGATCAAAATGATTAACATTGAACTATTTGGATAATATACCAATTAGTGCCAAGATAAATTGCTTTTACTACCTATTTAATTAGTCTTATCAGAAACTTGTCGTATTTAAATTGTTCATTACTTTCGATCTGAATGAAAATAGTTTAGGTAGATACAATGAGAGGTTTCAACCGCCTCTTTGGTCTAGTGGTTAAGACAACCGGGATCCCGGGTTCGATTCCCAGCGGGAGGTACATGTTTGTGTACTCGGTTTGGTTGGTGGAGGGCTTGTTTGCCCGCCTGGCTAGCGACCACCGTCTTATTTCACATTTTAACGCTCCATTTTAACATCCACACGACCACCTGTACAAAGCTTAGCTAAAGACCCTAGAGCTAAGTTAACCCGGCACTATACCGAAGACATCCTGGATATCAGCCTATACGAGATTAGTATGGCTCTCAAACAGGTCAAAAACGGCAGGGCACCAGGTGCTGACGGAATTACGGCCGAGCTTCTGAAAGCAGGCCGAAGACCGGTACTCGTAGCTCTTCAGAAGCTATTTAATTCCGTCGTACTAGGGGGCAGAACGCCAGAGACGTGGCACGAAGGTATGGTGGTACTGTTCTTTAAAAAGGGCGACAAAACCCTGCTGAAGAACTACAGGCCCATCTCACTTCTGATCCACGTCTACAAGCTGTTAGCGAGAGACATAACGAATCGTCTCGCACGCAGGTTTGATGACTTCCAGCCTATCGAACAAGCCGGTTTCCGAAAACGCTTCAGTACATATGCTGCGGCAGGTTATACAGAAGACCGAAGAGTATAACCAGCCTCTTTGCCTAGTGTTTGTAGACGACGACGACAACGGCCACCGTCATTGAAACCACACATCATCACACGTTTTCTCTTTCCATCCGTCCTCCATATTATGATATGGGGTCCTTTAAACGAGGACGGATGGAAAGAGAAAACGTGTGAACGTGTGAAATGAGGCGTGAAGAGGCACCTTGTGGGCCGGCAGAGTAAGGATGACTGATGCTTTGTGTTTTCACGCTGCACCTATTATCTTCGCGTCTGGACTCCACTTAGCATCAGGTGAAATGGAGTGTTAAATATTTATATTACCGTGCTAAATATTTAAAAAAATCAAGTCACCACTTCAGTTTATGGGTATTGACCTAATAAACTAATAAGCAATTTTATTTATATTTTATAATACTAGCGACCCGCCCCGGCTTCGCATGGGTGCAATGCTGATACACGCAACCCGCTATGTCCCTGCATTTTTAATCTGTAATATCTTCGAAAATATTCATTTAAATGACATGCTGTAAAGGGCCATATTAGCAGTATAACTGCTGATTCGCAGCGTAAATCAAATATAATAGTATGATAAACTACTAAAAAAATCAACGAGTCTTCTGAGGCCTCGGTAGCTCAGCGGTCAGAGCATTGGACCGGTTATCCAAAAGTCGTGGGTTCGATTCCCACTCGAGCTTCCTGAGGCTGATTGATTTTTTTAGTAAAATTTTGTCTTTAACATTATATGTGGCGTGGGGCATACTGAAAGTTTCTGGATCTGGCCACTTACAATAAAAGAATGAAAAAACAATTATGGAATTCGAAAAAGGAACTCTTTGGGAACGTATTGTTACTTTTCATTTTGCGTGACTGACATTTGTTTTTCAATCGTGACGTCCTTTCGAAAATTGTGTGTCGCTATCAAAATGAATATAACTCGTGAACATTTTCGTTCAATGATTTTTTATGATTTTCGTTGTGGCTTAAGTCAACATGTGAGTTGCCAGAGACTTCAATTGGCATTTGGTGATGAAGCACCATGTCACAGCTATGTGTATTCGTGGTTTGGAGAATTTAGACATGGACGAGATCATCTACATGACGAGGTACGTGAAGGTCGACCGGCGACTGCGGTTACAGACTCTAATATTGACACCATACGGCAACTTATTGAAACTGACAAAAAAATTACTTGCCAGCAAATTCGTGCTTTGTTAGGCAAGTGTAAAACATTTTACATGTGCATCTGAAAGTTCGAAAGCTTTGCACTCGATGGATACCGCATGACTTAACAGAGTACCAGAAACGATTGCGTGTCCAGTGGAGTCGTAAAATGATAAAAAAGTTTAACGGAGGACAGACATTGGCTGTCTATAGTATTGTGACAGGTGACGAAACCTGGGTGTACTGCTTTGAACCCTAAAGAAAAAGCCAGTCGGCAGAGTGGGTCTTTCCTTTTGGAGATTTGCCGACGAAAGTTAAAAAAAGTCGAAGCATTGGTAAAAAAATGGTTGCTTCTTTTTTTGTAAAATCAGGACATTACAATACAGTATCGCTTGAAGATCAAAGGACAGTGACTGCAGATTGGTACGCCGACACTTGCTTACCCAGAGTCTTAGAAAAAGTTCCCGAAAAGCGTCCTAGAAGCAATGTTGTCCTTCATCACGATAACGCATCCTCACGTTCCGCTAAGGTAACAGAAGCCTATTTGAAAGCTTCAATTGTGAAACTGATGACGCATCCGCCTTACAGCCCGGACCTTACACCCTGAGACTACTTTTTGTTTCCAAAAATTAAAGACAAACTTAGAGGCACACGTTTTACGAGCCCTGAATCGGCGGTGAATGCGTTACATGAAGCCATCGAAAACGGCCCTAAGGAAGACTGGTCCAACTGCTTTGTACAGTGGTTTCAGCGAATGCAACAATGCATTAATTGCGAGGGAATATACATTGAAAAACAATAAATGTATCGAAAGTCTTATATCTAGTCTTATTTATCAGAATTTAGAAACTTTCAGTAGTTCAGTATAGCTTTTTATATAAATATTAAATAATAATCTTTTATAAAAACATTTTAAAAACTTAGCAATCCGACGTTTCAAACGCCGAGCCACCGCCCTCCCCAAACCTTTACAGTAGAACCTCATTCTTTGCAATGCTCTATCACAAGATTGTGCACGTCATATCTTTGCATTAAGCGCCGATAAGCTAGGAGCCCGTGTTACGCACTAACTAATTTAAAAATAAATTTACATAAAAATTCGCTACAGCAACTAATTAACGCAACGTGTTGTGATAACACATGTGGCTGTTTTTACACTGTCAGTTTTTTAATGTTCAAAGAATACTTTATTGACAGAAGTATTATAGAGTTTATTTACCGTTGAATTGTATCTGTTCAATCTTAATTTTTAAGTGTTGTTTTAAAAGTATATCCTACACACTTATATAAATAAATATGTAAAGAAATACAGTATATAATACTAGGTACCTTTATTTTATAATATTAATGCATTTGGTACAAATCAACTAAGTAACGAGCATGATACTAAATCGCATTGACCAGCGAAAGTATCATAATCTTTTTATTAACCTGGCAATTGCTAGGAGATTTCTTTTTATGACCGAAAACAGACTTTTGCTACGCAAGTCTGGTGGAAACCATCTAGAATGCAGGGGTAATTTCCTGTTGAACACAACCAATCTATGCAATGCTAGTCTACAATGGAATCTGACAGTTCAGTTCAATATTTTCTCCCTCACACATGATGGATAACGGTGCATAGCCAAATCCAGTTTCCGGAATCATCATAGGCAGATAGGCGCGTTGAAAGAAAGCTCTTTAAACGAGTAGTCTACAATATAATCTGACAGTTACGTTCAATAGTTTTTGTATGAGTGTCGTTGTAAGAGAGCTCTCATAGCGGTTAGTCCACGACAGTATGGCAGTTCAATGTAAAGCTGTCGTATTAAATAATCGACCAAGGCTCATATTTCTCTCTTGCTCTATTTTCTGCTCAGGTTGCAGAGACGTGCTGTCCGTATTATCGGTAACGATGACGAGGGTTACAACCAGTCTGGAGCCGTTACAGCTACGTAGGGACATTGCTTCCCTTAGTGCTTTCTACCGCCTTTACCACGGTGAATGCTCTGAGGAGCTCTTTAACCTCATTCCTCCCTCTCCATTCCTTTCCAGATCGACGCGTGCAGGTCTGAGAAGCCACCCTCATACCGTGCTGACCATCAAGACACGTACCAAAAAGTTTGGACAATCGTTCCTTTGCCGAACTGCCCGTATGTGGAATGCGCTTCCCGCACACGTGTTTCCCTCCTCTTTCTCTCCCGGGTTATTTAAGCGGGGCGTGAAAAAGCATTTATGCAGGCCGCCATAGTGTGAGCGTTCGGCATAGCGTGGTAGCGCTGTGATGAACGCTTTCACTTCTTGGGCTTCACTGGCTGCTTTTCATCAGGCAGGGTGAAGCCATTATGGCGTGTCAAAATAAAAATAAAAAAAATAAAAAAAAATATTTTTCTGAAAACAGTTTTGAGAACATACCCAAATATATACACTTGAACAAACAAATTTTTTTATGACTTTTACAAGTAATAATACATCTCTCGCCTCGTTGTTAATGATGCTCAGCAGACATTGCAGTGTTAAAACTAATTCTAATAAAGGTTCGACGTTAGTTTTGCGCTTTCTCGGGTTGTTCCGCTCCTGATTCGATCAGAACCCCTCGGAGAATCTAGTAGGGAACGGGGATGCAGTAGTGCCTGATGTCATTCCCTCTAGAAAACCTCTGTCGGTTTTTCGTTTTACACGGCTTGAAGAACCCTTTAAGCTTCTTGCCGCCCGCCCCCAAAAAAGTCCGGTGACACTGAAAATGTCTCCTGAGGCAAACAGCAAAAAACCGTTGCTTTCAAACAATTAGAAGATACAGTGTTTTACAACTAAAACTGGCTACATTATTATACTTCATACTTCATGCTTTATTACCAATCTAGGTAGGCACGCAAGTGTCTGGAGTATGAACCCTTTGTAATTTGTTTCTAATAAATAAAAACCTATACCAAGGACTATCCCTAAAAAACTTGTTTAACCACCACTACAACGATTTTTTTATGCAGGTATCGGTGGCTTTACCCACTCCAAGAACAAACCTTTCTTCTTTGAACTTAACTTAACCATAAATGAAGACAAAAAATAACTTTTACTCTGAAAAAAAGTCTCTACGCGTGCAGGGAGTTAACTTAATCGGTGGGGGGAGTTAACTACGAACGCCACATGCAAGGAAAAATCAATTGAAACTGGATAATGTTAAATTTTGTTGATGGTACATTAAAAACCACTTAAACTGAATTAGCCTACACGAATTCGTATTAGATACTTTTAAAGCATTAAAATTACGAACATGGATGATAAAATAAGTACGTATGTAATGCGATAACAGGCGAAAAGTCAACCTTCAGTCTCACACTGGCTTCGTGGAATGTAGCCGAATTTTCAGCAGTGGCTTATTTCGGTGACATTTGAGTTCTATCATTCTAGAAAACTATTTCTACCGATTCAGCAACTGAGTGGTAGACATAATTTAAATCGATTAAATATAAATTTTTTGAAATGATAAAACTACTGCTTTTTATTTACAGTTGCGGTATTTTTGGTGAGTATTAAGAAAACGCCTAATTTTTTGTAGCCCTCATTGTCATGGCACACAAACGTCATACAATTTTTCGCACAATGTTTACTGTTAAAAAGTTTATAAAATTTTTTTGCCGCACTTTAATTTTCCAACACTCCATTTTATTATTCCTTGAACTAACATTTAATAGATTAAAATAGGTATTTATCAAAATAACTAGACAAAAGCAAGTCTGCAAACAATCATATAATTAGTATGCGCCAAGCAAGTCGTAAGCATTGCTTTGCTCCTCTCGCTTCGCTTGCTCAGTTTCACGTGGTCACAAGTCTAACCTAACCGACAGCTGTAATTTTCGTACTCTCAGCTTATTTGTATAGCGAGGGGCCTCGGGCCCTCGACCTTCCCGATCAGGGGAGCATCGTAATGCCAAAATATTTTAGTACATTGAGTCATCTATTTCAGCCCGGAGATACTCACTGCTGAGTATAGGCCTCCTTTCGTATCTGCCACTCATCTCTGTCCCAAGCCATACGCATATACGGCTACATTTACATTTAATATTAGAGGTTTCATTTTTGTAATCCAAATTATAAAAAATGTAAAAACAGCGGTTAGGCTAAACAATAATAGTGCGTAAAATGTTTAAGCCTTTGAGGTTTGGCCAAATAACATTAGGGCAATAAATTTTAGGCAAGTGATAGGACATCCAATTATTATTTCGTAACTGTACCTACTGGAAATCGTTGAATCCTAGTCACCAGTCGGTAAATAATATTGAAATATAAATGATTTAGACACAAAATTACCTTAACTAACATACGAATATTTTGGCTATCCATGCGGTCCGGCACATAAACACTTATAAGCGTATGAGCGTTCTACGATCATCGTCACCAGCTCATTTTATATCCCCACTGCTGGGTCACAAGTCTTCCTTAAGGATGGATATGGAGAACGGGCCATAAACCACCAGGCGGGCCCAGTGCGGATTGGTGGTTGTTAACGACTGCTAATTCAGCCGGGACCATCGGCTTCACGTGCCTTCCGAAGCACGGAGGAGTTCGAGATGATAAATTTTTGGTCACCCATCCGATGGCCGGCTTTTGCAATAGCTGCTTAACCTCAGCAATCGCAGAACGGGCGCGTTAACCACGGCGCCATCGAGCTTCTCTATATTATACGATTGGTTTCGAATTAGGGTATGAGTTATATGTTGAGTAGTGATGTTGATTACGTTGTAAACATTTTGAGGGATTAATGGAAAGCACGATTTAACTATAAACGTTTGTCGTAGTGATAACACTCACGGTGTTTAGGTAAGTTTGTTTTATTTGTTTTAAAAAATAAAATATTTAAAAAAAATATTTAGACAACATCACATACATTGTTCTGATCCCAAGGTAAGTAGCTAAAGCACTCGTTTCATGGAAATCAGAAACAACGACGGTACCACAACCACCTAGACCCGACACAATATCGAAAAGTTCGTTTTCGACATTGACCCGACCGCGAATCGAACCGGGGCCTCAGAGTTAGCGCCGCCCAAAGTCCGGCGCGCAAGCCACTCGGCTACGGAGGTCGTCAAAAAGTTGTTTTATTTGTTTTGATGATTCTATTTAGGCAGCCTTATTTTGTTTGACCCTGTGAATGCTATTTACTGGGACACTAAAAGAGGACCACGTTATGTGACGGTTCTCCTTTCCTGCCCGGAGCCTAAGAAAATAGCATCTCGGGTAGGCGAGAGGAGACCTCGGCAGGCACGTTAGAACAAACCGAACCCCTACAGAATTGAATAAGTAAAGAAATATTAATGTGTTCTTTATAATTGATAATTTATTTGTACGTTTCTTACAATAAATAAACCTGAACTAATCAATTGTACGAAATGATCTCCATTGTTTTCAATATAAGCGTCATTATAGCTGTGTTGCATTTAACATCAATATATTATTGGCTGTAATTTTTTTTCGTTTATACGTGTGGTCATTTTGTTGCCATGCTGAATTAAAAAAAAAGTGATATTCAAAAATCAATCGAAAAGTTTTTTTCGTAAAAATTTTAATGACTTTTCTGTGTCCGTGAGTTCAAAGTAAGATGTTAGATAAAGGTAGTGTTACAAAGGTAGTATTTTTTTTCAAAACAAGGACGAATAGATGGTAGTTTTTACAAAATTATTGGTTAAAATATCCGATAATTTAGTTAGTACTAATTATAGTTAAAATACCCTAAAATAAAATTAAAACAAGTAGCGCTATAAAATGGAAAGTTTCTTAAAATCATTATTTGGTTTTGTTTACGGTGAGTGTTTACGTTTGTTTTCCTTATTTTAAAACATATTATTTATTATTAATGTATTATTCTTTGATTATAAACATATTATTTATTTTTATTTTTATTTTATTCGGAAAACAAACAACGATAATATTACTAATACTTAAAACTCTAAGTATAACTAGACACCAGTTACCTGTTTTCACATTTCATAATTTCTAAAGTTTACGCCAGCTTATTAAATTATTTTAGTTATAATATAAATACTGTGATTCACTTTGATGGAACCGATTTGAACTAATGCAGAGAGATCAGATACGGATTTATCAAATAAAGTTAGATACGAATCAAAGATGTCCAAATTTGGAAAGTCAGTCAGCTGATTGAAAGAAGTCGCTGATCGAATTAAAAACGAATTTTGTCTAACTTTAACTTTGGTGGAACTACAGAACGGCTTAAGTTGTATATTGATTTTTAAATGCTGATTGCTGCACTGAAGCTGACCCAGGTTCGATTCCTGGCTGGGTCGGGTAGGCATTTAATGTTTTAGTGTATTTTATAAGTATTGTATATTGTTGTTTTTAAATATTTGTAATCACACAAGTCACACAAAAGTAATTTTGAATTTGAGAAAAAAAGACAAAACAATGATTAACTAAATAATGCTTAAATAGTTTTTTTATGAATAGGGGGGTTAATATTGTTTTACATACTTAAAACTTGATAAGGGATTCAGAATTTCAACATTATGTTGTAACATGTTCGATAATGACTTATGTCACATGTAAAATGTATGCACGCTTAATGTAACATTTACATGGATAACCGTCAACAGAAACGTTTGGCTTATCAACGACAAGCCAAGCCATTGACTTGACAGAAATTACCAGTTACTATTAAGATAACAAAACAGTCAAACATAAATTGAGTTTAAGAGTTTATATAGCCACATTTGGTATCCTATACAATATTTCAAAGATACAGTTTTTTCAACCAATAATCTAATTTTAAGGAGCTATATGACGTAGTGGTAAACGCGATTGGTCTGCGATTGGTCATCGGATAAGTGGCCTAAAATTTAACATCTCGAGCTCCTCCGTACATCTAAAAGCAATAAAGCATTTGTTAAGAATCACTAATGACGACCTACTAACGACAAATGACGATCATAAGTGACGACCTCCTTGGTCGAGTGGCTTGAACACCGGTTTTCATGGTGTCGCCATCTCTGAGGTCCCGGGTTCGATCCCCGGTCGGATAAATTTAGAAATACCTGTTTTTCTAAATTGTTACGGGCGTGTTTCCTATAAAATAAATAAAAATAAAAATATGTTTATTTTTCCATCACAAAAATAGGTACATAAGATTAGTCTAACATATAAAAAGTCTTAGGACTTATTAACTAAAAATTAACACAGTATCCTATATTTGTTATTATTTATTATTATTATTCCTATGTATAATAAGTATGTATTTAAGTATATTAAGTATGTTTATCCGTTGTCTAGTTAATCATTTCTCGAGTTTCTTAAGGAAGCTTTTCTTGGGGCTAGATAATTGGTGTGAGTGTGGGAAACATTTATTAATATTATTATTACTAATCGGCACTGGGACCGAGTTTTGTTTTATGGCCCGTACTCTTCGTGAGGAAAGGCTCGTGCTGAAGGAGTGAGGATATAAATTAAGCAGGTTATGAATCGTCCACCACCCTCACGACCCAGTCTACCCTAGTCTTCAAAGGTGTCCACGGGTTGTTCCACTCCCGGTCCGATACAAGCCTCTTTTTTTGTATTATTAAGTTCTCAGTATTTTCCTTAAGAATAAAAAGTTTCATTTAAATTGGCTTATTAGTTTGAAAAAGATGGAACTTGAAATTTGTTTGATATACCGAATTATATAAAAGCTCTTAATATGTTTTATATGAAACTTAGCTTATGTATATTTCTTAATTTCCAGGCTTTTGTTTAGCCGTAAGTCTCGTAGATGGGTGTGTTACGCCTCCAATGGAATGTCCTAATGAAAACATTACTTTTTGGCTTTACACGAGGTAAGCATAAAAAGTTATATTAATTTATATTAATTAACACGTTCAATTATTATACGTTTTCTTTTTCATATTATACATACATACATACATACATACATACATACATAGATACATACATACATACATACATACATACATACATAGATACATACATACATACATACATACATACATACATACACACATACATACATACATACATACATACATACATACATACATACATACATACATACATACATACATACATACATACAAACTCTAAGTTAAGTAAACTCACCGTTAGTGATCTCGGCGCTATATGTAGCATGATCAACGTAGGGCTCCGAGGTTGAGATGGGTAACCACCCGGTAAAAACCCGGGTTATGGGTTGGGTTATAACCCGTTTTCATCCATTTTTTCCCGGGTTATCACTCACCCACTTGGGTGGCGTGAAAATTATTATTTTTTGACGTAGAATGCACGTAGATAACGTAGATTGCAACGTAGATTAAAAATATTTTTTTAAAGTGTGTCGTTATTGCTATTACTTGTGGTTTTCTGTGAACGTAGAGTCAAATGGACGGGAACGGGACGTGGACGACGAACAGGTAGTACCCTATGGTTGGTTGCGGCTGCTTTTCTTATTTAAGTGACGATGTTTAAAACGATTTTTCCCTTAAAGATGTGTAATGAGGGGCTATACACGTTCTGAAACCATTTTTGTACCTTTAAAATTTATTTCACTATACTTACTCAATACTTAGCATTTTCACCCTTTTAAATAGGTGAAAATGGGTAAAAATCGGGCTATTACCCAAATCACCCGGTTATAACCCAAATGGGAAGAATGGGCTCTTACCCACTACACATCTCTAACTCCGAGGTGTAACCGATAAAATTAAAAAAAAAATATTCAAAAATCATTTATTCAGTTTAGGCTACAAGTAGCTCTTGTGAATGTCGCTATGCCATCGGTTCGTAAGTCTACTCTGAGCGGGAGATCTTGTACTGAGAAGAACCGGCAAGAAACTCAGCAAGTGTCCAGCTCTTTTCTCCTTTACAGCGTCAAAAAAATATATACATAAAAAATAACAAATAAACACAAAAAATATAGAAGACAACCACAACATGTAAAAAAACAAAAAAATAAACAAATCTAAGTTATCAAATTTACATCCGTACTTTTTACTACAGTACTCTAATAAAAGTCAAAAATTGTTTAAGAAAAACAAAGTCAAACTATAGTAATTAATACTAACAATAAGATAAGTATGCATGTATAACATCAGTGATAGGTTGCTAGCCAATCGCCTGGTGTGCAAGCATCTTGGAACCCTTGTCCTTTAGTCGGGTCTTACGACTTGCACGGGGAAGTTAGGCAGCTGATACATTTCACGTCCCAGACTAGCTTAAAAGTAGCGGATGAAGGATGCGTAACCTTAAAAGTACCGAATGAAGGATGCGTAACCTTAAAAGTACCGAATGAAGGATGCGTAACCTTAAAAGTACCGAATGAAGGATGTGTAACCGGCGTGTTCTGATCTGGCGTTATGACCTGACGTAGATGGTCCCTCGTGCTTGCGTAAGGACGTCTGACACCGAACTTTATAACCGTGAGGTTGGTGGGGTCAGTATAAACTTTAAAGTAGTGTGTAGCAGCAGGGTCTCCCAGACTAGCATGCTTTAATATTGACAATGTTTTTTTTTACCACGAAGAGCGTTTCCCTGATGATGATAAAGCCGAAGCTAGGTCAAAACTCTAGACGGCGGTAGTCTAACCACTAGATCTATTTTTTTTTTTTCCTTACGGGTTATAACTTGGCCTTTAACCAACACCTCACCTGACGTTAAGTAGTAAGTAAGTAAGTTAGATTTGTTTTTACTTACTGCATATGTTTATAATGAAGTAGAAGCGTATTTCACCCGGACTCCTCAACTACTGAGGCACTGGCCATCTTATCTCTGGCTGCCGGAACACAGTACTGCTACAAACATTGAAGTTATTTAAAGGGGCATTTTTAGATAAGATGGTGCTATGCTACATAGCCGGACAGACAAAGACCCTACTACCAACCAAACTATGTACACATACATGTACTCCTCGCTGGGAATCAAACTCGGGACTTCGGTGTCTGGGACCAGTGGTCTGTAGTAGTTCTTATGAATCTAATCTTATCTAAATCTTGGTTCTAGCTCACAACGTCATTAACAAATTCGACAACTTTTCCAAACTCATATTTTTTAGGTGAATATTTGCGGAATTATAAAGATTCACACATATTTAAAACTTCTATTTCAGGGCAAATAAGGACAACCCTCATCAGTTACGGTTTGCTGATTCTGAATCCTTGAAGAAGGCACCGTGGGTTGCTGACGCACCCATTAAAATACTGATCCATGGATATACTGGGTATAAGGATTTCTCACCAAACACCGAAATAAGACCTGGTATGTAAAGCTTTGTCTATATCTATACTAATATTATAAAGATGAAAGCTTTGTATTTTTGTATGTTTGCAACAAATGAACTCAAAAACTACTGGACTAATTTAAAAAATTCTTTCACTATAGAATGCTACATTAGCGCAGAGTAACATAGGTTATATTAAAAAAGAAATGTCCACCAGTGCGAAGCCGGGACGGGCCGCTAGTACCAAATAAAGATATTTCTATTCTATTATATTCTACTAGCTGAACTGGCGGACTTCGTACCGCTTTGACAGTTTCCATGACAACAAAACAAACGAATAATTTTGTATTGGAAAATTAAATTGTCGTTTTTAGTATTTTATATATATTTTTTTATAAAAAGTATCCTATATCCTTCCCAATACCTTTGAGAATATGCGTACAAGGTTTATGATGATTGGTTGAGTAGTTTCTGCGTGAAAGCGTAACAAACAAACTCATATTCACATTTATAATATCAGTAAGGATTCTATTATCCGATTAAAATGCCTCGAAGAATCTAGAAGGGGTCAGGGACTTGCTTGCGTGACACCATTCCCTCTGGAAGCCCTTTGAGGCTTATCGAACACAACGCCTAGAGAAACCTTAAGCCTGAGCAATCTCTTTCAAAACAAACATTCAACTATCAGTTTGTTAAGAAAAATATATGATTGCAGCTGGTTGTCACCATCAGCCAATAAAAGTCCTACTACTGGTCTAAGACTTTCCAACATGAACTATGGCACATGGGAAGATCAGATAGAGTAAGAGTATGAGTAGATAGTGTTGCTAATTTTGGTAAATTGGATAGAGTCACAATAGCATAGTTGGTACCTGACCCGCAGGCTTATTACCGAAAAATGCAACCATTTTTTAAGTGTACGCGTAATTGTAACGCGACTGCAAAGTTGAAAATGAAAAATGAAATGAAAATATTTATTTATCAACAACAAATTAGTTTTAACAATTACAGAGGTTGATTCTCTCCTTCGGAGTGTGAGATCACTTGTGACAGGAGAGAATCGCTCGCATTTAACATAATAATACTTAACAATTTGTTGAGTAGCCGCTATACTTAGGCTGTAGTACTTTGATTTACTATTTACTTAATAATTATAAAAATATGATAAAGATATATTTATATATGTGTGTGTGTGTGTGTGTGTGTGTGTGTGTGTGTGTGTGATTGTGTGTGTGTGTGTGTGTGTGTGTTTGTGTGTGTGTGTGTGTGTGTGTGTGTGTGTGTGTGTGTGTGTGTGTGTGTGTGTGTGTGTGTGTGTGTGTACATACATTTATACATAACATACATTTTAATTGCAAATGCACTAAGCGAGGAATAATTGTACAGTAAACAACTGGTTGCTCTTTTTGTAACCATAATCACGGGTATCCCTTTTTTGTAGCTTACATGGAATGCTGCGATTACAACATAATTTCAGTAGACTACAACCCAATAGCAAGAGAACCTTGCTACATTAGTGCCGCCCAAAACACTGAGCTTGTAGGGATGTGCACTGCTCAGCTGATCGACGAACTGGTCCGTAACTATGGCATCAAGCTGGAGAAGTTCCATCCTATTGGATTTAGTCTTGGCGGACAAGTAGCTGGTTTTATTGGACACTATTTGAAGTCAGGAAGGATGTACAGAGTAACCGGTAAGTTAATAAAGTATTTTCATATTTTACACATTTTTGCAACTTATGGTTGGCGGAAAACTTTTGCATATTCGAAAATACAAGCAGTAGTAAATAACTGTAACTGTACCACAGCTGCGGCAAGGCCTCACTGAAATCAAGTCATCGGCTGCAATTGATGGGTAATAGCATAAGAGCGTTTAAGCCGCTCACTAGCGCCGCCAATGAAAAAAAACATATCTAGTAATTAGGGACAGAAAATCAAATTATGCTCAACAAACTATTTGAATGAAGTTATTAAGCATTTTTACGTCACCTAATGAACATCTGACATGTTATGGTTTAGTTAAATAAGACGTTACAGCTAAAAACGGCCACTTTTAACTATAACAACGTATTTAACTAAGCCATAACATTTCAGATGTTCATAAGGTGACGTAAAAATGCTAAATTACTTCATTCAAATAGTTTGTTGAGCATAATTTGATTTTCTATCTCCAATTACTACATAAATGTATTTTTTTTCATTGGCGGCGCTAGTGTAAGCGCTCTTAATCACCACGATTGCCAAATGCGGGTTGGTCATCACAAACCCGAGCTATGCATCGAAAAATCCGAAACACACTTTGCCCGCCCTGGGAATTGAACCCGGGACCTTCATGTATCGGGCCGAGCGTATTGCCACTCGGCTACCGCGGCGTTTAATTTTGTGTCAGATAAATTGTATTACTTCGTATACTAATAAAAATGTGGTTCAATTTGTCTGCCGCCAAAAGATTCTGTCAGGTACCACTTCAACAATTTATAATAAAAATCTGATATCGTTGGTGCCTGTTGGTAGAATTTGGCTTGAATACGAATGGATGGCAAGCATCCTAATAACATTTACTGCCGTCAAGCAGTATTGTTCTGCATTACTCTGACGACCTCCTTGGTCGAGTGGCTTGCACACCGGTTTTCATGGTGTCGCCATCTCTGAGGTCTCGGGTTCGATCCCCGGTCGGATCAATTTAGAAATTCCTGTTTTTCTTAATTGTTTTGGGTCTGGGTGTTTCCTATGTATAATAAGTATGTATTTAAAGTATATTAAGTATGTTTATCCGTTGTCTAGTTAACCATTTTAACAAGTTTCTTAAGGAAGCTTTTCTTGGGGCTAGATAATTGGTGTGAGTGTGAGAAACATTTATTTATATTTATTTATTTATCAGTTCCGGTTTTATTGATAATTAATGCTGTAACATTGAAAATTATAGAGTTATGAGAGCCAAACCAGACGATTCAGTCGGCAACGCGCATCCTTGGTATTGCAAGCATCCTAATGCTCGCTCGCTCGGTGGTCGCTTTCCATCAGGTGGGCCGTATGCTAGTTTTCCACCAAAGTACCTATTATAAAAATGAAATTCGACTTTTTCAGCATTGGACCCAGCTATGCCCTTATTTGTGACGGCGGATAACAATAAGAAAGTTGACAAAAGTGACGCGCTGTTCGTGGATGTGCTGCACACCAACGCGTTGTGGAAAGGGAAGCTCGAGCCCAGCGGTGACGTCGACTTTTATGCCAACGGTGGCATATCACAACCTGGCTGCAAACCTACTGTCAACCAAAGTAAGTTTTTAGTTAATTTTATATCCCAAAGAACTTATCGTGAGGTACCTAGCTATTGTCTAAAAGGAAGAGCTGTGTCTATATTTCAAGCGTTGGTTAAATCCTTTTAAACTGTAACTGGAGCAAACCAATAATGATACTAGCACTGCTTTAACGTTGGTAGACCAAGGTATGATGGTGCTTCACAGGTAGATTTCAAAAGCGCTCTGGGCCCACCACTTATCAAACTGATTTGGGACCTCTGCGCCTTTGATCGTTTCTTGGTCCACTAAGCAAAGTAATTCAAAGAGTTTCCAACTCTACAGTTTAACATAACTTTTGTAGCAAAATCGAGCTGCGACCACGTGCGGGCGCCGCTGTACTTTGCAGAGTCACTGACCACTGATGTAGGCTGCTATGGCACCAAATGTCCATCCTGGTTCTCTTACGTCATGGGATGGTGCGAGCCGACCAAGACCGATGACAGCCTCTTGTTCGGGGAATATGTGCCTTACAAGTAAGTGATTTTACAGATTATTAGAAGTGTGTTGATATGGTTTGCTAACGTGATTGGAAATTATTTGGACTGTGTTTCTGGTCAGCTATCTATTTCCCTAGGTGCTATTATCTAGGCTGCTGTACCATCAATTTACCTTTTTACCTACTTTTGAAGCTGATGCGAGTAGACCGCACAAACACCGCTGATGGCCTACTCCGTAATCAAATATTCGATCATAGATATTTGTCTTCGTTCAATAGTAAACCAGAAACCGACGACAGGCCAGCTTATGGCTCATCATCAGCTCATTTTATGTCCCCACTGCTGGGGCAAGAGCTTTCCCTATGGATGAATATGGAGAACGGGCCATAAACTACCACGCGGGCTCGCTGTGGATTGGTTGTTAACGACTGCTAATGCAGCCGAGGCTTTACGTGCCTTCCGAAGCACGGAGGAGCTCGAGATGATAAACTTTTGGTCACCCATCCGATGACCGGACTTTGCAAAAGTTGCTTAACTTCAGCACTCGCAGACCGGGCGTGTTAACCACAGCGCCATCAAGCTTCTAAGTAGTAGTCGAAAGTCGAATAAGTAGTCTACGATTATGTATTCTAAAAATTTGTAAATACTTCTGCTAAAAATCGTTCATAACTGGAACCGATGTTTGATTCATATATAATAAAGAATAAATATTTGTATGTTTCAGCTCATCAGGGTTGTATTTCTTCAACACGAACTCACAATCGCCGTACTGTCGCGGGAAGAACCAAAGGCCGACCAGAAGTCATGAAAACTACTTAAGTGTATCTGACTGGTCTAAAGTAATTGAAAATTTAGCTGTAGACGATTTCACACAAATTTAAACATAGACACATAGAAATATTATTTTACATTTCCTCAAGAAACTTTTTTTGTACTTTGTAAAATGTATGTAGGTAGGTATTTTGTACTTTAATTCGTAATTTTGAAACCTTCGTATATACAATTTACTTACTAAGCAATAAAATAAATAGAAATTTATATATTTTGCAGCTGCAAAAAAACTGTTTAATTTAGATAAATCAACCATCGGTAGGTTAATGGGAAATTTCCAGTCTCAAAGAATTATCCCATTCACTTACCCACATAAGCAATCTTTACTATGTAATAGGTAAAAGGTAAAGTTTGTGACTGTATTTGTTTGTTTGTGAGTTTGAGGAGAGTAATCTTTGGAACTACTGGTCCAATTCCTAAAATTTTTTTACTGTTAGAATGCTGCATTCCCAGCAGATAACATAGGCTATACCTATTTTATCTTGATTAAAAAAATATTCTTTTCAAATCTCTGAACTGTTTGTTCAGAATCAGTAAAAAAATCGATTTCAATATTTTTTATACCATGTTACATTTTGACCAAATAATATTTACAAAATCTCAAATAAATTATACCCTACTAAAAACACACAACGGGGCAGCACAAAAAGCATGTAACTTCGTGAGTTTTCAAGATATTATTTAATTTTTTTTTTGTACTGATTCTTTAAATGAAAATATTTGAACCGCATTTCGGTTTTCGTATAAACTAAAAATAAGGTTGTGTATACTCGTATATATGTATATATTAGTATTTAAGCGCATACTCAGCTATACATATAGCACCAATGCTAGCCTCTTTTGGAAAAGGATTGCTGTTAGCCGCCAATGGCCCTTACAGTGTCGGATTTAACATAAGGATTCTCAAGTCGTAGTGACTAAACATCTACAGAGGATTTCTAGAGGGGATGTCATCACGCAATCGTGTCCCTGTCGCCTATTAGGTACCAGTTGGTAGCTGAATCCACGCAGCAGCAACAGAAGATGTGTCGTCGCGTCATTCACAAATTTCATAGAAATACATAGAAACCAGTAGTGTCGTGACGACTCGTCGTCTGCGCTGCTGCGTGGAGTAGGCTACCAACCTCCAAGCTTTAAGGTGGAAACATACTACTAAAACGCGACGCGACACCACGTGTCGACACCCGATGTGCACCGTGCACATTATCAACACGCTACGTGATGGTACAACACGCTTCGCCAGTGTGTACACCATCCTTCAGGACGTAAGTGACAAAAAATATCTTAATACCAGGAGTGTTCTCGAATGACGGACGTGTGGCGTCGAGTGTTAACTAGAAACACACTGCGTGCCAAGCGTCGGGTGGCGCGCGTACCCCCTCTCCCGGCAACACGCTGATCTAGATCGACTGGATTTTTCCCCGTGGGAGTGCGTGTCATCACATGGTGTGTGTGCAACTGACCATAATAAATGTATGGAATTGATTAGTACTGACACGCGTCAGATGGCGTGACGTGGCGTCACGTTTTAATAGTATGTTTCCACCTTTAGACTCTCCGAAGCGTTCGAGACGGATTCGGGAATAGAACAACCCAGGGGCGCCATTAACGCTTAGGACCTCGGGTCGAGTTGACCGTGTCTTTGGGATGTAATAGACAAAATTCAAAAAATTCAAAATTCAAAATCATTTATTCAGTTTAGGCTACAAATAGCTCTTATGAACGTCATTATGCCATCGGTTCGTAAGTCTACTCTGGGCGGGAGATCTTGTACTGAGAAGAACCGGCAAGAAACTCAGCAAGTGTCCAGCTCTTTTCTCCCTTACAGCGTCAAAAATATTGGAAAATGCCCTATCACAAAAGGACACTTTCCATCACAAATAAAAACAAAATATAAAGGACAATCACACAAATTAAAAAAAAAAACAAAAGAGAAAATATAATAATATCTACATTTGCAAAACATCAGTTACCAGTTAAAATTTTCACAATGTCAAAAAAAAAAAATTTTCACAAACATGACACCTTACATGATGATGATCATGATGGTCCATTATGGTTAGTGAAATAATATGTTATGTTACTAACCATAATGTGATAAATATTAATAAACAAATAAATAAAATGTCTAATAATAATGACACTGCTTGATGTCACAATGTATAATTGGATAAATGTCTAAGTATTGGACTCCGTATGCAATCACCATGATTGCTGACGGAGTCCAATAAGAACATGCAGATGGCTTATAATGTATTCTAATTATATTATAAGCTCAAGAAAGTCACGTTATACGGCCCTGTAACCAACAGGTCATATATTCAGTCACACGTCTAGACTGATTGCGTCTGGATATCAAATCTGATTTGAAAAATTGTTTTTTATTTATTTTTCATCATGATGACATTTAAACCTCTATCCTACCGTTCTCATTAAAGTGTTCTTCTAGGAATGTTTTAAGGTTTTCAGTTGCATCAAATCAAAACATGTAAATAAGACCTTGGTCTAGAGAACACTTTTTATTGGAGAGTTTGAAGTTTGGAAAAAGATGGCGGCGAGCAACTTAACAGATTGACCGCGGTTTGCCCAGACACATTAGAAATTCAATTGTTTGTCGGTCAAATGGCGTTTAAGGTGTTAAGGCGACGCATCGCTAAACAATTAATCTAATACGGAGCGTTTGCGCCCTGTACCATAAGAAAAACTGTAATTTTTTGTTTCCAATAAAAACTACAAATAAGTTTTAAAAAATGACCTAGCTTTTTGAAGTGTGTGTAAAGATTAGATGCTTAAATCGGTCTGGTTTGCCTGTAATGCAAATCTATTTTTTAAAAGAGGTTACTTTGATATTTTTTTCTCTGTTATAAAAGTTAACAAATCGTTTTTATGCAACTCCCAAAATGAAGTCAATTAAATGAAAAATCATATCATCAAATATCACTTTCATGTTTTGTAATTTTTGAAAAAAATCAAGATCCTCGTCACGTAAATTTCCAATGTGTCGCCTTAAAAGGCCGTGTGATCGGAACACCGTCAGAGGTTTTCTAGAGGCAATGGCATCACGCACTAGTCCGTGATGCCATTGCCTATTACTATATTCATGCCATTACTAGATTCTCCGAGGGGTTCGGATCGGATCGGGAGCGGAACAACCCGAGGGCGCCTCTAAAGGCTAGGACCTTTACCACCACCACCATTACCTCCCCCCACCTCCACCCACCACCCACCACGGCCACCTCGGCTTGGGTTGACCGGGTCGTGGGGATAATTCGGCAAACGTTATATTTGGCTAGAAGCAACGATATGTTTACTCGTATTGTTGCTCCTCTAGCTGGCAGTGTTTGTTTGAGAAGAGCCGACAATCAAACTCAATGGTATGTATTAGAAGAGGCCTATGTCCAGCAATAAATTGATATGACTTGTTATAATGATTATTATAAACATGCGCATAGACTAATAATGACATGAGGCTCCAAAATCAATTAAAACAAATTGAACCTCATTGATTTCAGAATGTGAACATCGATTAATAATTTAATCGTGTGTATTTACATTTTTACTTTTTATTTTCAAGTGCTAATTGCTGCACTGAAGCTAAATTAAATATTTATAAAATTTATAAAATACAATGAAAAAATTAAACGCCTACCTAGAGTGCTAATAGCGCACAGCGCGCTTTCTATCCAACTAAAAAAATTACAAAAGCAGTGACAAAATTCAGCGCTTACCTACGTCAGCGTTCCCGGTAGCATAGCGGTCAGTGCAGCCGCCCGGATTGCGGAAGACCCAGGTTCGATTCTTGGCTGGGTCGGGTAGGCGTATAATTTTTTCACTGTATTTAAAAAAAAATATAAATATTTAATTTAGTTTCAGTGCAGCAATTAGCACTTGAAAATAAAAAGTAAAAATTTACTATAGCGTTGTGTTATCAAATTTGTGGTATTTCATCTGCAATGAGAATCTGCATAGCCATCGGTTGTAATGGCCGTTGGATAGATGGCGCTCTGTGTCGCTATTAACACTCTAAAAAAATTACAAAAGCAGTGACAAAATTCAGCGCTTACGACAGCCTTCCCGGTAGCATAGCGGCCAGTGCAGCCGCCCGGATTGCGGAAGACCCAGGTTCGATTCCTGGCTGAGTCGGGTAGGCGTTTAATTTTTTCACTGTATTTTATCAATTCTATAAATATTACGTGTATATTTATTTGAGTTTCAGGTGTAGGGTCATCTCACGATGGCGGGGTGGACATTCCCACAGATGGGTAAACAAATGTAAATGGCTCGAGCTCCTCCGGAAGGCATGTTAAACCGTTGATTGGCCCGGTTGCTGTCGTAAGATAAGTCGTAAATTTAAATTTACCAGCCTTCATTGCTATCGTCGTGGATTACAATTTGTGCTGTGCCCAATGTGCTACTTCGAATAAACGTTTTGACTTGATTTGATTTTGTTTTTTTTGCCCATTCTCCTGTCATTTGTCCTATTGTGCTTATGGGAAGTCTGAGCTTAGCAGTGGAACGTTTAAAGCCAAATAATGATCAAAATTGGTAGTCGAGACCTTGCAGCTTCCTTTCGTTTTTTGGTTGCTTGTAACGACACCAAAATTGATTGCTTCTTTCGAGTGAATGCTACGAAGTATACTTTATTCCGATATGCCGCAGTGTCTCAAACCGAAAATCTTTGACCAGTGTGTGTTGCCAGTGATGACATACGGGACTGAGACGTGGTCGCTCACTATGGGCCTCATAAGGTTTAAAGTCACTCAAAGATCAGTGGAGAGGGCTATGGGGATTGTCTGCGTGATTGAATCAAAAAACCAATCTTTAACAACACGGCACATTTTGGTTTAACTTAGACATTGTACCTAAGGGTTCAAGTACAGCGGTAAGTAGCCACTATTTGTTTAATAAAGTAAGCTTACATTCAAACAAATAAAAAAGGTAAGATTTTTTTTTAATTTCATGATAAAATTCATGATGATGTTTAGACAATAATATGTCTAAAGATCATCGTCCTTGTAAGAAAGCTCATAGCTCATAGCTGCTAGTCATATTTTCCTCAAACAATTGAGCTATTTTTAAGAGACAGCCTTGAAACAGCATATATAAATTTTAATAACAATCAAGACACTTGAACAAATAAATGTAATTTCATATTTATTCACATGTCTTGCTTCATTGTTTCGTGCTATTTAATGATTTCCATACACCGAACAATATTCAACGTCACTACTAATTCCAACAAAGTTATCATATTTTTCTTCGAATTCTAATGAGTAAAATGTCTCCAAACTACCACAAAATGTCCTACAAAATGGCCACATTCAAACTTTGTTACGTAGTACATTTCATAGCCCATGTAACTTTACCAAAGACTGGTGTAAACACTAAAGTGTCTGGATTCTGAACCCTATGGCCTTTGTTTCTAATCACTTAAGACCTATTCCAAAGCCTTTGAGTATATAAAAACAAATTAAACCGAATCACTCTATTCAAATTCGTTTTAGACACTATAAAAGCATTAAAATAACAAAATGGGTGATACATAATGAGGTATATAAAGCGATAACAGGTGAAAACTCAACCTTCAGTCTCACACTGGCTTCGTGAAATATAGCAAAATGTTCGGCTTATTTCAGTGAAATTTCAGTTCTACCATTCCAGAAAACCTTTTCTACAGTTTAAGTAGTTTATATCAGATAAATAACGTATTTTTGAAATGTATAAACTACTGCCTTTTATTTACAGTTGCGGTATTTTTGGTGAGTATTAAGAATATTTTAGTTTCCCATTTTTAATAGTATTGGTAACTTGAGTTTGTGTTGAAAAAGTTTAATGACCATCTAGCAAAGTTTAACTACACTATTACTATCTTAGTATTTAAGATGGGACAATTCTATACTGGAATTTAATTCAAATTCTTTTATTGCTCTATATTGTGTACATTGATCTTAAAATAATAATTAGATTCAAACATAGGCCCTATAAACAAGACACTGCAACAGAAAAATAAAAATAAAATAAAAATACATTCAAATTTCATTAGCGAAACAGATAGATAGATAGATAGATAGATAAAACTCTTTATTGCACACACACACACACACAGAAAAGTGGAAACAAAACAACAATTTTTTTATATCGGGGTGGGCAAAGACGGTCTTATCGCTTAAAGCGATCTATTCCAGACAACCTAAACACAAAACAAAACAAACAGTAAACAGTTGAGTACATTAAAAAATAAAATAAATAACAACTAATTACATCAATATAAAATTAACTAATTAAAATTAATAACAAATATTTAAACAGTAACATAAATAAAATAACTTAAGGCTACATATTTTCACATAATACACACACATTTAGCTAGAAGTATTATCACATCGATTAATTAAATTAAGAATTAAACTAAATCATTATTTAAGGTATTTTTTGGTTTACATTAAAAAAAATCGTCCATTCAAGTATCCTTCTCTGGAATATACCTCGCTTGATCTTTATAAAGTCCTGCGGCTCAGGGGGCTGATCTCTGCCGCCAGGTTCACGTTCGACGGCGTTCATCCAATCGCCCTCTGTATGTTCGACAGGCACCGACCAAATACTACGCCAAAAGTTAACCATTGACGTAGTATCCGGCAGTGCGCATCGGACACACAAAGATCAGTTCCCTCCCACTTTCAGTATACCATCCTTTGGTCACTCTGGAAGTTGCGATTCTGCTGGTATCGGTCCACACGTTCCCTATAGCGGCGAATACGGTTTGCCCATGCATAGACTTTTTGTTTCAGAAAGTCGATCCGCTCTATCACACAAGCCATGTAATCGCATGGTCTAATACCAGTCCCAGCGAAGGCTTGGCTCACAAAGCGCATGACTCGGGGCCGATGATTGCCCCCCCCCCCCCTGAAACAGATCAGCTTTGCAATGAGAGTCCTAAATGAGTTGATTCGCCGCTCGATCCGTACTTGCCAGGCAGGGACACCTCCGGCGGTCCTAGATGCACGGTCAGCGTCCGGAAACTTGACTCGAGCAACACGGCACGCCGTGATGGCCCACGATCGAGTATCATCTAAACCTACGCTGTCCCGTAAATACGAGGCCAGTAGGTCATTCAGGGCTCCCATTATCGCTAGATTACGTCTATTCATGGGCAAACGTGATAATCGCGGCCTAGAGTTTTGTGTCGAGCGATACCGCGTAATCGCCTCTTCCAGAGCCCTCCTCATTTGCTCTTTGCCTGTGGTACTCACACTCGCATAGTCCTCCTCATCGAGGCTAGGGTCAGCCCGCGGCGCCTCCGATACCAAGTTGGGTGTGGGCATCGTATTCGGCGACGTAGCGGGCGGGTCCTGCGTCGAGGCGGAGGTCGCGCGAGCGGAGAGGGCCTCTAGGCGAAGCCGATCAAGTGTCGAGTCATCCAGCCGCCTCAGCCGTTGGATGGCACTTGATCCGATAGCCTCTGCGCGGTCACAGTTATCGTTGGTTCAAGGGCCTGGAAACAGAGGCAGCATCCTATCACGATATGCAGATAGCCTGGTTCCCCCTCTGTAGCCTCGTAGTATGCTCGCATGCAGTTCTCGTTCATACATGCGGCGCACTACACCACCGGCAGCGGGAGCCGTAGGCGGGGCAGTGTGTCCCGAAGGCCCCAAGCGTGTCGGCAGCGGTGGTCGTCCTCGTCGCGCAGGTCGTTGTGGCGGCGGGGACGGCGATCGCCCGCTCTCGCTGCTCGACTCGTCTGTGATGAAATCAACAGACGAGGAGAATTAACACTGAATTAACTATGACTTAGCATAGAGAACATTACTTTTTATGATTTGTTTGAGGAAGGTAATCTTTAGAACTATTGGTTCAATTCCAAAAATGCTTTTACTGATATAATGCTACATTCTTTGCAGGTAATATAGGCTATATTTTATTATGATAAAAATGCTTCTATTTAACAAAAATAATAATAAAAATAATAATTTGAGAATCAAATTATTGTTTTTTTTACGGAAACATATGAAATCTAAGAAGACGAAGTCGCGAGAAAAGCGCTATTAAACACTATGTAAAGGACTCACCATTTGCTATTATATATATACCCTTTTCATTTTCTTAGTTACTTACCTACTCAAGCATGTTCTTATTCACACTTTAGTAAAGTTATTAGTTTGATAATACTGAATTAAACTTCAGTCTTGCTCGGTCTTCGATTGTTTAAGTTAAGCATATTTCGCAAAGTTCGGTCACCGGATGGGTGACCAAAAATTTATCATCTCAAGCTCCGTGCTTCGGAAGGCACGTAAAGCCGTTGGTCCCAACTGCATTAACAGTCATTAACAACCACCAATCTAATCAAATTTCTATAAAACTTTCTGTGCCAATGCAAAATTAAGAAACATAAATATTTAGTAGAAAATATTTTAAAATACATTTAATCTATAAAATTAATAAATTAGTGTGATTTAAAAGGCGACAATGGCAATTTTCGAATAGCATAAATTATAAAAATTTTGTACAGATTATAATTTTATTAGTTTATGAATATTACTATTACTACACATCTTAACTTATACTATTAACTTATATCTTAAATATACTAACATAAAACAATGCCCTAGATCATCCCCATTCATGCCATTAGGCAGAGTACCCAATAAGCTAGCATATTTCTGTTTTTACCAAACAATAAAAAGTTTCATTAAAATTGGCTTATTATTTATTAGCATTAAAATTAGCATATCTTAAAAAAATTGTAACTTCAAAGAAATATACTGAATTATGTGAAGGCTCTTAATAAGTTTTATATAAATACTCTTTGTTCATGTAGATTCCTTAATTCCAGGCAGCTGTTTAGCCCTAAGCATCCTAGAAGGATGTGTTACGCCTCCAAAGGAATGTCCTAATGAAAACATTACTTTTTGGCTTTACACAAGGTAAGCGGAGATAACTATCAAATTAATTAATTTATATTAACACTTTCAATAAATATACAAACATTCATACATACTCTCACGTCCTTCTCCCAAAAAGGGGCAGAAAGAGCATCAAAAACACCAATTTTACTTAAACTCGTCGTTAGTGATCTCGGCGCCACATTTAGCGAAATCAAAGTATGGCTCCAAGGTGCAATAAATAATAAATAAATAAATAAACTTTCCTACACTCACACCAATTATCTAGCCCAAGAGAAGCTTCGTTATGAAACTCGTTATATGGTTACTAGACAACGGATAAACATACATAAAACACTTAAATACATACTTGTTATACATATAGAAAACACCCAGACCCGAGACAATTTAGAAAAACAATAATTTCTAAATTGACACGACCGGGGATCGAACCCGGGACCTCAGAGATGGCGACACCATGAAAACCACTCGACCAAGGAGGTCGTCAAGATAAAATAGATAGATAACATCAGTGCTAGGTTGCTAGCCGAACGCCAGATGTGCGAGCTTTTCGGAACCCAAACATACCACAATTCATACTAAAGTGGCAGGATCAACTCCTGCCGCTAACTTCCATGTGAAATTAAAAATATAGAATAGAATAGAACAGAATATAATAGGTATTTATTTGACTAACCTCAGAACAATAACTAAAGCTATAGAAGGATGGCTAAAATAAAAATCGTGCAACTGTGTTTAGTTCCGTTCTATCTTATGGCTAGAAATGGAGGTTGGAGTGCGACAAATGGTTGACACTTAGTTTTTATTTTTTGTATTGTTATGTCAAACGGTCATCAGATAATCGGTAATAAAAAAAAAACTTTAGAGTCCTTTATAAAGTCACTCACTACATTACCTCAAATATGACGTCACAAATCTGGTGACACCTTCGAAATAACGAAAGAAAAGGGACAATCGATCTCTTTCCAATAAAAAAAATAAATAAAATAAATAAAATAAATAAAATAAATAAATCTTTATTTGCATAGAACATGGTATTAGGTTCATTAATTAAAATAGTACGTACTGATGAATGAGTGTTGCTATTTTAGTCCGGTTTCTATAGCTTTAGTTATTATTCTGAGTGACTAACACTGTCACTCAACATTCATAAACAAAAGATTACAAAAAGTAAATAAAATGTAAAAAAAAATCGAAATAAAACAGTAGGTACATAAGAGTATGTACCTACTGTTTTATTTCGATTTTTTTTAACTAGAGAGTTATTATGCATATGCATACGTTGCTGCATGCACAGTGTCGCCAAACAGGGTCTGCACTCAGCATGAGTTGATTTTCAGTACAACCCTTGCATGACGTGGGAGTAGGTAACTGACACTGAACACTATAAAATCATAAAATAGTAAGTTATTTTTCTTATAAGTTATAATTAAAATAAAATAAAAATTTATCAGGACTAAAATACATAAATAACTATAAAATAAATATAAAATATATTTGTAAAATTTTAAAATTTCATCGTCGTCCGGTTCGAACATAGTCGTAGTCGTAGTCGACATAGAATAATTGGTGATGCGCCTGACCCGGTTTGTCAGACGGTGTGGGTTCCAGGGGCCCGACCGCCTAACCTATCGCTTTGACTTCTTGTGTGGTTTATGACGTCATCTTGTCGTTTCGTGCCGCCTATGAAAGCAATATCGAAAGCTATAGCTTTTACCTTTTGATATTGCTTTCATAGGCGGTGCGAGGTGGCAAGATGACGTCATAAACTATACGCGTAGTCAAAGCGATCGGTTAGGCGGTCGGGGGGCAGGTCCCGAACGTGGAAAAAAACGACGGGTTGCACTCCGGGAGTGCCGGCAGAAGTGAAAACGTAACGTTGTGCATTTTTGATATTTTGGAATGGTTAGGGAATAATTTTGCACGAATTGCTTCAATTATCAGTATAAAAGTACTATCATTTATGTGGAAGAATACAATATTTATTTATTGCGCTATCGTACACAAACATGACAATTTATATTACATTAAAAAGCACTCGAACATTCGCGCAAGCGCCCTGCGCCGCCTAAACGAAACAACAGGCATACATTTTCGCTGCGCCGTAGAAAGAGAGGGGGATACTTCCTCTCCTACGCCGCGCCGGCTGTCATCCGTCTTACGAATTTTCGATCAGGCCATGTGTCCTGACGGTCACGTGTCCTGACGCGAATTTAACATTTTTTACCCATTACAAAAAAAGTGTACAACGCCGCTAAAGAAGTTTTCACTTCAAAAAAATTAGATTACTTTGCCGATTTTTATTTTTTCGGAAGAAAATTTGTGCATGTGTATACTTCTATTTCAGGGCAAATAAGGATAATCCTCATCAGTTACTGGTTGCTGATCCCGAGTCCTTAAAGAAGGCGCCGTGGGTTGCTGACGCACCCATTAAAATACTGATCCATGGATATACCGGTTATAAGGATTACTCACCAAACACCGAAATAAGGCCTGGTACGTGGAAACTGAGTTTATTAATCCAATAAGAATACCTCGGAGAGTTTTGAAGGGGATGGGGACTCGATTGCGTGATACAATCCCCTTCAGAAAACTTGTGAGGATGTTCAAACACAATGGCTTTGGGGACACTTATGTTTTTCGCCACAGCAATCCCATCAAAAATTGAGTTCAACATTGTGTTTTTGTTAAGAGAAATACAGCAGCCAGTCGGCATCATAAGTCCTTTAAAGGCTCAATATTGGGCTCAGGACTTCCAACATAAACAATATAGCACATGGGGAGATCAGATGGGTTAATACCCAGCATGATCATCACTATATTAGTCTACGGCTGGACATAGGCTTCTCCAAGTGCATACTTGAGCACAATATGCGGCTACTCTCATACAACTTTTGCCAGTCACCTTGGGAAGTTTTTCTCTTGTCTAAAGGCGTTCTACACTACGTTTGCCGATACTTTAGGCTTAATACAGGTTTCAACAACTGTATTGGCGTGGGGTGCCTTAGACGTCTGAGGAGCGCTCAGACTTCTTTGGGTGTCCTTTCTCTGGCGGGCCGTTGCTAGGGCGAACGCCGCCGGGCTCACCATAGCACCAAAATTTAGAGTAGGTATGTACGTACAGTAGTGGCATATGCTATCTGCGTACGAGGCAATGCATTATCCAGTGTGAAAAGAGGTTTAAACAACTGTTATCTCACGAAAACACTTAAAGACTCTTTCCAAGCACAAGAGTATGAGTATAATATGGTCACCCGTCTGGTGTGCACAGCATTGTGAAAGTTGCTTATTTTGCAAGATCATAATATGAACGCCTAAGCCACTATGCCATCGAGCTCCGTCAAATTAGTCAATATTCACTGTTAGCACAGAATAAATAATAGTAACTTTAGTAATAATATATATATATTATCAACCCTTTACGGTAAATGTTGCTCCAGTGTGAAGTTAGAACAATTGTTGATCCACCTATTTTACGTGTTTACTCAGCTCCCCGTAGCGCAAACTGATATACTTTGATCCGTCCTTAATGCGCATGTGACGTCGGTGGAGCTGCACTTACAGGTTTTCAACATACTCGTCAGCGATTTGACCAACATTTGTTGATCCAGCAACGTTCGAAAAAATCATACTGATTATGATTTCTTAGATCCAGAATATATTTAACTTATATGCGACATTTACTTAGACTAAGTTGATCCGGAGCCAAAATGGACGAATAGGTACTTGAACACAAAGCGGCAACGTCGCGTTCTGCGTGTGACAGAGAGAGAACCCAGTAGAATATAGAGTGAATTTGTGTTATTTTACAATACAAGCTTTTATTTAGTTTCACCTGCCCCGTTGTTTGTTCGTCTGTAATTAAATCTGGCAAGTTAAATTTGATCCACTTCCTTCTTCTTCTTCAATTTTGCATGCATGTGTGAATCGGACCAGGACCATCGTAACCAGGGTCTGATGATGGAACCGGAAGGTGGCCATAGGAACTCAGTAGTTAAACGACACAAACCCATCGAGTTTGGACTGGTTTGATCCGTCTTGACGAGTCCTTTGGTACTAGATGGTAACCAGGGTCTGATGATGGAGCTGGAAGATGGCCATAGGAACTCGGTAATTAAACGACACAACCGCATCCAGTTTGGGCTTGTATGATTCGTCTTGACGAATACTTTGGTGTTAGATGGTAACCAGGGTCTGATGATAAAGCTGGAAGATGGCCATAGGAACTCGGTAATTAAACGACACAACCCCATCGAGTTTGGGCCCGTATGATTCATCTTGACGAGTACTTTGATGCTAGATGGTAACCAGGGTCTGATGATGGAGCTGGAAGATGGCCATAGAAACTCCGTAATTAAACGACACAACCTCATCGAGTTTGGGCTCGTATGATTCGTCTTGACGAGTACTTTGTTGCTAGATGGTAACCAGGGTCTGATGATGGAGCTAGAAGATGGTTATAGGAACTCAGGAAAATGAGTTCATTCGTTTGTTCGTTCCGTTTGTTATGAATGTGGATTCTGTCTTTGATTAGATAGATTAGATGAGTGACCCAATGAAGCTGATCTGATGATGGAACTGAAAAGTGGCCATAGAAACTAATTAAACGACACATCCCCATCGACTTTGGGCTCGTATGATTCGTCTTAACGAGTACTTCGATGCTAGATGGTAACCAGGGTCTGAAGATAAAGCTGGAAGATGGCCATAGGAACTCGGTAATTAAACGACACAACCCCATCGAGTTTGGGCCCGTATGATTCATCTTGACGAGTACTTTGATGCTAGATGGTAACCAGGGTCTGATGATGGAGCTGGAAGATGGCCATAGAAACTCCGTAATTAAACGACACAACCTCATCGAGTTTGGGCTCGTATGATTCGTCTTGACGAGTACTTTGTTGCTAGATGGTAACCAGGGTCTGATGATGGAGCTAGAAGATGGTTATAGGAACTCAGGAAAATGAGTTCATTCGTTTGTTCGTTCCGTTTGTTATGAATGTGGATTCTGTCTTTGATTAGATAGATTAGATGAGTGACCCAATGAAGCTGATCTGATGATGGAACTGAAAAGTGGCCATAGAAACTAATTAAACGACACATCCCCATCGACTTTGGGCTCGTATGATTCGTCTTAACGAGTACTTCGATGCTAGATGGTAACCAGGGTCTGAAGATAAAGCTGGAAGATGGCCATAGGAACTCGGTAATTAAACGACACAACCCTTTCGAGTTTGGGCCCGTATGATTCATCTTGACGAGTATTTTGGTGCTAGATGGTAACCAGGGTCTGATGATGGAGCTGGAAGATGGCCATAGGAATTCGGTAATTAAACGACACAACCCCATCGAGTTTGGGCTCGTATGATTCGTCTTGATGAATACTTTGGTGCTAGATGGTAACCAGAGTCTGATGATGGAGCTGGAAGATGGCCATAGGAACTCGGTAATTAAACGACACAACCTCATCGAGTTTGGGCCCGTATGATTCATCTTGACGAGTACTTTGATGCTAGATGGTAACCAGGGTCTGATGATGGAGCTGAAAGATGGCCATAGGAACTCGGTAATTAAACGACACAATCCCATCGAGTTTGGGCTCGTATGATTCGTCTTGACGAATACTTTGGTGCTAGATGGTAACCAGAGTCTGATGATGGAGCTGGAAGATGGCCATAGGAACTCGGTAATTAAACGACACAACCCCATCGAGTTTGGGCCCGTATGATTCATCTTGACGAGTACTTTGATGCTAGATGGTAACCAGGGTCTGATGATGGAGCTGGAAGATGGCCATAGGAAACTCGGGAAAATAAGTTCGTACGTTCGTACGTTCAGTTTGTTATGAATGTGGATTCTGTCTTTGTTTAGATGAATAAGATGAATGACCCAATGCCAAGGTGAGCACGAACATTTCAATTTTAAAAGCTTGAGGCATTCATTTTTTTATTTTATTTACTCATGTCGCTATCCTTTAAAACAGGTTTACACAAAACAAATTAAACTTATGAATTGTTTTCTAAAGTTTACGTGAACACTACACATTGAAATAAAACAACTTTTACGGATCTACTCGCATTTATTTTAGGGTTCGAAACGTCAGGATAAACATTAACTAAAAGTAATGTGTAATGTGCTCGATGGCGCAGTGGTTAACGCGCCCGGTCTGCGAGTGTTGAGGTTAAGCAACTTTCGCAAAGGCCGGTCATCGGATGGGTGACCAAAAATTTATCACCGTGCTTCGGAAGGCATGTAAAGCAACGGCTTTACATGCCTTCCGAAGCACGGAACCGGGACCGGAACCGGGACCAACGGGTCCCGGCTGCATTAGCAGTCGTTAACAACCACCAATCCGCACTGGGCCCGCGTGGTGGTTTATGGCCTGTTCTCCCTATCCATCCATAGGGAAGGCTCGTGCTCCAGCAGTAGGGATAAAAATGAGCTGATGGTGATGATGATGATGAATGTGTAAAATAAACGCGAGTAGATCCGTAAAAGTTGTTTCATTTTAAATTTCATGAAGATCGGTTCAGCGGTTTAGTCGTGAAGAGGTAACAGACAAACAGAAAGACATAGTACTTTTGCTTTTATAATATAAGTAGGTACGCAATATGAAAGTATGGATTGCCTAATACAAGCTTTTATTAATTAACTAGTTTCGTTCGTATGTCTTTATGTCTTTCCGGTTCAAATCATGTAAATTAATTTTGACCTACTTTCCGGTGCCTGATTGAGATAAAATTTGGCATACCTAGGTATCTTGTGTAAGGTGGCTGGCAGCGACTGAATCGGAGAACCGAGGATTGGGTTCAGTAGCGCGCCTTGTTGGGAGGCCTATGTCCAGCAGTGGACTTGTTTGGGCTGATGATGATGATGAGGTATCTTGGGTAAAAATGCAATAATATGGTACCATGGAGCTGGTCTGATGATGGAAGCCGGAAGTTGGCCATAGGAACTCTTCAACTAAGCAATATCCTCGTCGTGTTTTTTTTTTTTTTTTTTTTTCCTTTATTAAGGACAACAAACAATTACACTGTTTTCTTACTACATAAAAGCTTAATATAACTTAATTACTGACAGTGCAACCAGCTGCGTTATCCACAAATTACTGACAAAAACCAAGTACACAGTTAATGCAAAACAGAGTAAAGCCATAGTTATGATTTTGAATTTCTACATAAAGAAAAAGAAAGAAAATCTAGAACAATTTAGAATTTATATTCTGTTTAATTTTAAATTTAATTTGATTTGAGGTCAGAAAAATGTGTGTTAAGTTGTAATAAATAAATTGTGATATTGTCTTATAAAATTTTTAGGTAGTTACAGTTTTATTAAAATATCACAGACATTTCTTCGGAATGACGCAGGTGAGCAGGCAAAAATGTCAAGTTCGATAAAATGATTATTATATAGTTTCATTATTCTGCGAAGAGAAGCACGCTCACCTGCGTTAGTTTTACAAAATCTTGGTGCATATAAATAACGTTTACGAGAGTGGCGAATGGAACACAAACGATGAAGTATATGTATGCATATTTGATTCATAAGTTGATTGCAATCGAACTTACTGTGTGAAATATTATACAGTAGCATAATATCTGAGAGCATTCTTCTCATTTCAAGTTTAAGCAACGAATACTTATCTAAAAGAACCTCGTAAGAGGACTTAGAATGAAAACATCGGTAATTAACGGAACGTAAGAATTTTTTTTGTACTTGTTCTATTTGTTTGTTGTATTTAGAGTAAAAAGGATTCCAAATGGCAGTAGCATATTCTAATTGAGATCTAATCAAAGATTTGTAAAGTAAAAGATATGAAGAATGATGCTTAAATGAAACGCAGGACCGCATCAAAAAACCATAAATCTGAAAGGCTTTGCTAACAATGTGTTCGATGTGAAAATCAAAATGAAGCTTTGAATCTATATAAACACCCAAATCTTTTATTAGGAGGACTTTCTCTAGAGGGGTATTACATAATGTATAAGTAAAGTTAATAATATTGATTTTCTTCGTGAAACTAATAGATTTGCATTTTGTGACACTAAGGTGTAATTTATTATTATTACAGTATTCCGTCAGACGGTCTAAGTCTTCTTGAAGTTTAAGACAATCATCTAAATTCGTTATTTCACGATAAACTTTAAGATCATCGGCGTATAACAAAAACCTACTATTTTTAAAACAACTGCTAATGTCATTAATAAATAAAACGAAAAGCAAAGGTCCTAAAATGGAGCCTTGAGCTACACCGGAAGATACTTTAATAATAATATCAGATGCAAAACCATTGATGACAACACGTTGTGATCTGTTTTTTATGTAGGAAGAGAACCATCTCAGTAAATTGCCGCGAATTCCATTGAATGCCAATTTCTGTAGAAGAATATCGTGATCCACCTTATCGAAAGCCTTACAAAAATCGGTGTAGACAGAGTCAACCTGCACTCTCCTATCCATGGATTCAAATAAAAAATTTGTATATAAGACTAGATTACTAATAGTTGAACGCTTTTTAACAAAACCATGTTGTTCTTTTATTATTATTTTATGTAAATGTGGATAAATATAATTATGTATTAATCGTTCGAGAACTTTCGATAAGGTGGACAGCAACGATATGGGCCGGTAATTTTCAACGTCGCTCCTACTACCGCCTTTGAAGACCGGCGTTATATTAGCCAATTTCCATATCTCAGGAACTGTACCCTCTTTTAGGTTTTTATTAAATAGGATAGTAAGAGGAACTGCGATTGAATTTGAGGTAGATTTTAAGAAGAAAGGTGGTATGCCATCAGGTCCAGGCCCTTTAGTGATGTTTAAGCCTTTAAGTTCTTTGATGATGTCATCTTCCGAGATACTAAAATCCGATAATACATAATCACAGTAGTCACTAATTAGTGATGACTCAGGGTTAGTCCCAGGCCCGGCCTCCTCATAAACAGATCCAAAAAAGCGAGAGAACAGATTACATATTTTTTCAGGCTTATCACAATTCTCGTTACTGTACTTCATTTCTGACGGTATACCAGGCTTTTTCTTTATTGATTTTATGTAAGACCAAAATATTTTTACATCACTCTTTATTCCTTCTTCCACTCTTTTTATGTAACTATCAAAGCATTCTTTGCAAAGTAATTTAAAACGTTTGCGAAATAAGGAAAACTCTTCATAATGTAATTTGGATTTATATTTTTTCCAATTTTTCCAAGCCTTTTGCTTGTTCTTAAAAATGTGGATTAGAGGACGGGAGAACCAAATCGGATAATCATTCGGTTTAATTGGTCTTAATGGAATATGGTCTTTAATGATTTCATAAACTTTTTCGTAAAATAAACTAATAGATCTCTCAATGCCTAAACCGTCAAAAAGAGTGTGCCAATTTATACTTTCAATTTTATCATTTATGGCCAAATAATTACCTTCTAAATAACAGTATTTAGGCGTAGAGGACACAGTCATAGATTTAAAAGGTTGGTTGCAAGAAATGTTTACGTAAAAAGGAGGGTGCAAGCAGTCAATGGGCACAACTGGATTATGCGGCGGTTCGCAAATACAGACGTCGTCATTAGATATGAAAAGATCAAGTATGCGATTCATACTATTTTTATTATTATTAAATTGATAACTTAGTGATGAAGTTAGAAAATTTTTAAGGCAATTACTAACTACGTCACAACTGTTATTAAAAAGTGAGCCAGAAGTTTGATCAGAGGGTTCACGCCACTCTATATGAGGTAGGTTAAAGTCCCCAGCAATATAAAATTTATCAAGGTTATTATTACTTATTTCATACTGAAGAGCATTAAATAAAATAGAGTATATCTCCGCACTTTGACTGGGTGGAATATAAACACCGCAAATCATGCTATAAGTATCTCGTGTTCTCAGTTTTAATAGCACGTAATCGACACAAGCAGGCAGACCGGAGTCATCGCGATCGTGGTCTAAGTCAGAGGCTAGTGCACAGCGCACGACGTGCAGGCCGCGGCGAACCGCCACAAGCAGTCCGCCACCGTCCTGCTTGCCGGTCGCGACAAGGTCACGATCACACCTATACAACACGTAACGGGAATCCATAATTTCATTATCATTAATTTTCGACATTAACCATGTTTCAGACAGTATAATTACATCGTAACATTCTGCCAATACGTTCATAAATAAAGTATTGAGTTTAGTCCGTAGTCCTCTGCAGTTTTGGTAATAAATCGTAAGTTTATCAAACTCTTTTAAGGAATAATATCTTACAATTATTACTATAAAATAAAGTATAAATAGTAAAGTAAAGTAAATTAAATAGTCTATAACTGTCCCACAGCTGGGCAAAGGCCTCCATCATTGAGATAAATAAACTATACGAAATGAAAATTATATTTTGTAGAAACAATTTGTCTATTGTTAATATTGTTAATATGAGAAGAATAGTTCGAAAACAAACCAAATAAACATACACACACTTTCCCACATCAAAGTAAAATTTGTTACAAGACACAACCAATGCATTATAATAACCAAAAAAAACATAAAAATCGTGTAATAAATTAAAATCAACCAATAATTGCCTATTGAAGGTAAGTTTTAAACAAATAACTAGTCGAACAAATATGCGTAAACACATAGAGTAATGTTGAATAGAGAGGCTGCACTCATCACAACCAAATATATAAAAATCACTGCCACACTTTAATTGTGTTAGAAGAAGCTTTATATTATACACATTTTTATTACGACTTACACTAACATCAAACTTTAGATTTGATTTTCGAAAGGTGTTTTTCCGAACGTATAGCGATGACAGGCGCAGATTCATTAGCTCGAACGAGGACCGTTCCATGTTTGACCCAGGCGAACTGAAAACCAAACTTTTTTGTTGCTTCGCGTACTTCCCGGAACAGAATTTTGTTTTTCAAAGTGAGATGTTCATTAACGTAAATTATTTGAGGGGGTCCCGAGATGCCAATCTGAGCAGAGTTCACACCCTTATTTTGACGAACGGCCGAAATAAAGTTGTCACGTATTAACCGACTCGAGAATTTTATAATTACGTTTTTCGGTCGTGCGGAGTTAGGAGCAGCATGGGGTACCCGATGAATTGATAGTATTTCTTGTTTATTCAAGGGCATCTTCACTAGGACAGCGATATTCTCCAAAATAGTAGACAGATTTTCGCCACGTTTCTCTGGCAGGTTACTAATTTCTATGTTAGTCATACGTGCCTGTTGTTCCATATTGCCAATTTTGGCCTCTAATTCAACCAGTTTCGACGAATCCATAAAATCAGTCAGTGATTTATTTTCCAGCACCTTAACTCGTTTCTCAACGTCCTCGGTCTTTGACTTCAAGTTCTCAAAGTTGTCGTTCATAAATTGAATAGAAGACTTGACGTCACTGACCTCATCCAACAACTTAGCAAACCTTTCATCCTGCCTTGTGAACCAACTTTCGATCATATAAAGCATTGAAAGGTTTTGAAGTCGCTACGAAGATCTTGTAGGTCGGTGTTTGTCATACTTTTTCGAAACGTGACGTAGGGAGGCGATTCCTTATCAATAAGTGAACCATCGATACTCATTTCGCCACGAGAAGTCGGGTGGATATTTTCTTCACCTTTATTAAAGGTACTATTGTGAGATTCCATATCTAGTAGTAGCAGTCTCTGTGTTGCTCGTTACTCTGTGTAAAACGCACGGCGCACAAGCACTTCGATCCGAACCGGGCAGCGATGCACGCTGAGCGAGCGAGACGGATGACTTATTGTATCGATGCGCGCGCGTAATAAGACGCAACCGTGTTGATCGGGCGTACGAGACGGAATGATGTGTTTGTGCTCATTAGATTTGTTTTGACAAACTATAGCTCAAGAAACATTTGAAGTCCACTGTTGGACATCCGCCGGTTTGGCGGGTCCAAACTGTGTAGTGAACTCAAGCCATAACCAGCATTCTGTGAAATTTGAACTCAAGACAGTTAACAGTTGTTCATGAGAAGACGATCCTGGCTGCAGCATCAGGTCAAGGTCACCTTATTATTGCATTGTCATCGGATGTACATACGTTTACCAAATTTCATTTCTATACGCTTAACAGTTGAGGAGTTCCCTTGTGAGAGACGATCCTCGCTGCAGCATCAGGTCAAGGTCACCGCATTATTGCATTGTCATCGGGTGTACATATGTGTACCAAATTTCAACTCTATACGCTTAACCATTGAGGAGTTCCCTTGTGAGAGACGATCCTGGCTGCAGCATCAGGTCAAGGTCACCACATTATTGCACTGTTATCGGGTGTACATATGTGTACCAAATTTCAACTCTATACGCTTAACCATTGAGAAGTTCCCTTGTGAGAGACGATCCTGACTGCAGCATCAGGTCAAGGTCACCACATTATTGCATTGTCATCGGGTGTACATATGTGTACCAAAATTTCAACTCTATACGCTTAACCATTGAGGAGTTCCCTTGTGAGAGACGATCCTGGCTGCAGCATCAAGTCAAGGTCACCACATTATTGCATTGTCATCGGGTGTATATATGTGTACCAAATTTCAACTCTATACGCTTAACCATTGAGGAGTTCCCTTGTGAGAGACGATCCTGACTGCAGCATCAGGTCAAGGTCACCACATTATTGCATTGTCATCGGGTGTACATAAATGTCCAAATTTCAACTCTATAAGCTTAACCATTGAGGAGTTCCCTTGTGAGAGACGATCCTGGCTGCAGCATCAGGTCCAGGTCACCATATTATTGCATTGTCATCAAGATTACTGTATACCAAATGTCAGCCTATTCCGATAACGTAAACTAGTTCACAATTGACTTACAACGCAGCGGGCGGCACTCGCGCCGTCACTACCCAGAAACCGCCTTTGATTCCGACTGACTCCGTGTCCGTGAGTGGTTGTCGGAGCGCACATTGTATGAAGCTTTTATTCTGTATTTTGTGGCCAAAGATACGAAACGGCAACGTCGCGGCTGCTTTTAGCCAATCCGATCATTTGCTGTGCTCTGATTGGCTTATTTAAATCGGATCAACATTTTCCGTAACTATCGCAAGGTGGATTTGTATATCGGATCAACTTCGGCGAACTTTAGTAAGCAGTCCCGTGAGTGTAGATGTTGATCCGGCCGGAGCCACATTAGTTACCAGAGATGCATATTGGATCAACAAAAGGCGCCGGATCAACATACATTTTCGGATCAACAAAGTGCTCGCGTGAAGTCGCGTCTGATCAACATTTACCGTAATGGTATCTCTATATACAGGGTGGAAACTTTCAGCGGGGCAGTAAGGGGAAGTACCTTATCCGTTGCAGCTACACGAAAATGGTCTTAGGAGACTATCCATAATTTTTTATGGAATTTTGATCCCCATTCAAAGATGTTCAAAAAAATGTACAGTTGGCAAGAAAATAGCCATTTTACACAAAAACATTTTTTGATGCCAATCGATCCTGTTTCTAATACTGATCAAAAACTTCTATGGGACCAACCATCGTTGGAGTACTCAAAAAGTCACAAATTGCAAAAAAACTTTTCCCTTACATTTTGTATGAAAATTTAACGAAAAAACTTTTTTAGTTACGGCTGAGATTTTTTGTTGACTGAATAAAAAGATAAGTTTAAAAACAATTCAAATTTGGAACTCGTTATTATTAAATAAAAAACAATCTTGTCAGTTTGTTGCGTCAGAAAAGCTCAAGAATAACATCATCAAGTTATGTTAGTTAATAAAAAAGAAAATTAATACGCCTTCTTTTTGATATGTGTAATGTTCTACGTGATCATTTGTCTTTTATTTTATTTTTTGTATTTCAGTTACACAAATTTTCATACAAAATGTACGGGAAAAGTTTTTTGCAATTTGTGACTTTTTGAGTACTCCAACGATGGTTGGTCCCATAGAAGTTTTTGATCAGTATTTTAGAAACAGGATCGATTGGCATCAAAAAATGTTTTTGTGTAAAATGGCTATTTTCTTGCTAACTGTAAATTTTTTTGAAAATCTTTGAATAGGGATCAAAATTCCATAAAAAATTATGGATAGTCTCCTAAGACCATTTTCGTGTAGCTGCAACGGATTAGGTACTTCCCCTTACTGCCCCGCTAAAAGTTTCCACCCTGTATATATAGGTAATAATAATATATATATATATATATAATTTTAATATCCCGTCGTTCGTTGTCGTACTGAGCAGACGTGTACAACTGTTATTAAAAATTCTCGAAATCATTACGAATATTAATTCGTCGAATCGAAATTAATCAATTCGAATATTAATTCTAATCAAGAAGACTTAAATATCATAACTGTGTGAACGGTGTTAGTTTCGTGTGACCTTACGCTCTTGCGCCGCAGTGAAGAGGACCCCCAACGCAACTCGGACCGCCGCGCCCGCGAGTCACCAGCACCCCCGCGAGGCACGTGCGGTTGCTATTTTCTACTCGCTTATTCATTACGCTACATCGGCGCATCGACTGACGTAACGCAAACAATATGAGCGTACAGAGGTCACCAACTGGCGGGTCGCAACCTGATTTATCAAAAATAGATAATTCAAGTTCAGAACCATTGATTACATTTCGGAAACGGAAAGCTCCTTGCGATATGGAGTGCTCATGCTCTGACGATTTAAAAGTGATGAAATCTGATATATCTCGTATCAGTTCTCTCTTAGAAAAGTATGTCGAGTCTAACGAACAGATATTAAAAAATATGCAAGAGAACATAACTGATATAAAAAATCAAATCACTGATATGAAATCGTCAAATGAGTGAACACTTAATGCAATGCAAACCAAAATGGTATCCCTTGAATATGAACAACCTTAAAGTTACATCTGCAACCGTACCTATCACCTTGGCAAATGTGTCAGCTCTTGGCGAGCAAATTATACAAGAAGTGCAGAATCGCAGTAACAGAGAAAAGAACGTTGTGCTTGATGGCCTACCAGAACAAATTGCATCTACTACTGAAGACAGATCATCAAAAGACGAAGCTGACGTTCTTAAAACGCTCTCACTTGTGAGCGAAGGCATTCCTAGACCATCCAAGGTTTTTAGAATCGGTAAACTGCAACCAGGTAAGAATCGCAGTATTAAGGTGTGCTTTGATACAACAGAATCAGCCAAAACACTTCTCCGTAATAGGAATAAGCTACAAGGTGGTCTAAAAATGTTCTCAGATCAAACGCCGAAACAACAAAACTATATGAAAAACCTAAGAGAAGAGCTAAAGCGATGCCAAGACACAGGTGAGACTGATATTACAATCAAATATGTTAATGGAACTCCATCAATCATAAAAATGTCAAAAAACTAAATACAGTAAACGCAACAAGCAATATTCAAACGGAAAACCGTAATACCTATGAATTACTAGAAAGTTATAATAATTTCCCGAAAAACAAGTCACGATTTACCTTCCTCTACCTAAATGCCCGGAGTACACGTAAACCAGGTAAATTTGACGAACTCAAATGTATCTTACAAGCAATACCGAACAACGTACATATAATCCTACTAACTAAAACCTGGTTTCGTAACGAAGAACGAGCATTGCAATTCCAACTACCAAACTACAATCATTACTACAACTACAGAACAGATACCGCAGGAGGAGGGGTATCTGCATATGTTCATAATAATCTGAAACACAGTTTATCAGAGTCGGTTTATATAGGAGGCAATAATTATTTATGGATACAACTGGAAAAATATGCGCTCGAAGTAGGAATCGTATACAATCCAGGGCACACGAATTTCCAACAATTTCTCGAGGTATATGAATCACAAATACAACTAAGAAAGAGGGCAATAGTTTTTGGAGATTTCAATATCGATCTACTTACTAAAGACTCAAAAGCCAACCAGTACAACCAACTTTTAAAGCAAACAGGACACAAGATTATTAATAAAATCACCAAAAAATACCATACCAGATCATGATCAACTAAAAACTCCATAACAGATCATGTAAGCACTAACATAAACAAAGATAGCTTCCATGTGATAACAGTTAACTCATCTCTCTCTGATCATAAGCAGCTATACGTTGAAATCAAAAAAACAAAACCACCTTCTAAGATACGTTATCAATATGAAGCTATTAATTATGAGGATCTATTTGAGATTTCTGGAAAACCAGAAATACAAGAACCAAATAACGATTTTGCTGAATTACAAAAACAAATTAAAAAATGAATAGAAAAGAGTAAAATTACGAAGACCAAGTTAATTAATGAGCCACTTAAGGAGTGGATAAACAAAAATATTATAGCAGAAATTAATGAAAGAAACCAGATATGGGCAGAAGTAGAAAAAACCCCAACGATGAAATCTTGAAGGAGAAGTTCAATACCAAAAGAAGCCAAGTTAAAACCCTAATACGGGAAGCAAAGAAGTCATATTACAACAAGGAATTCGACAAAAAAAAAGAGTAAGCCTAAAAAACTGTGGAACTTATTAAATAGCCTTACAATTAACAAATTAAGAAAAAGGTGCGCTCCTTCAAAACTTATAGTCAATTCAATAGAAGTCTCCGATCCCAATGAGATATGTAAAATATTTAATGAATTTTACGCTACCATAGGGTCATGTCTAGCTGACGAAATGCCCATAGATTTTCATGTTAATTATATTCATGCGTTACCAAAGTCAACGTCACAAAATTCACAGTTATCTAGTTTTGAACCTTGTAATTAACAAGAAATTCTTTGTATTATTAACAAACTTGATTCTAATAGTAGTGTTGGCTTAGACGGTATCAGCACTAAGGCAATCAAATGTGTAAAATACTTAATATTAAATCGCCTTACAATAAGCCTTAACAAACTTTTACAAGACGGATTATTTCCAGACTCACTCAAAATAGCCAAAGTAACACCTATTTATAAATCGGGATCAAAAACAGAGCCTGGTAAATATTGACCAATCTCTGTGTTGCCAGTATTGTCTAAAATTTTTGAAAAAGTCCTATACACGATTACAGAACTACCTAGACTCTATTAATTTCTTTTATGATGGACAATATGGGTTTCGATCTAAAACAAATAAATACACTTACGGCAACAATTGATCTGGTCACTAAAATTAAACATAATATTGATAAACTAGAAACTAGAGGTCATTGGCATTACTGACAAAGCACTAAACATTTTAAAATCTTACCTTACGAACAGACTGCAAATCGTTAAAGCAGACAGTAACTCACAAAATCCCCCTCTACCGATTTCTTATGGAGTCCCACAAGGATCAATATTAGGCCCACTGCTTTTCTTAGTTTACGTAAACAATATGCACGAAATAGGCCTAAATGGTAATATCACTTTATACGCCTTTTTTACTTCGGTTCGTCAATCCATGAGCTTATATCTCAAGCCCAGTATGATCTTGATATCCTTCATGACTCGTTTTAGTACAATCTATTACCATAAACGTCTCCAAAACCAGCTATATAATTTTTAAAACTAAGAATAAACCAATACCTACTTTCACTCCTCTCACTATTAATAATGCACCCTTACAAAATAAAACTAAAGAAAAATATCTTGGCCTTCTCATGGATACAAATTTAACGTGGGTTAACCATATCCATAATCGAATAACCAGATTAACAAAACTCCATGCCTCCCTCCGGATCAATGTTCGATACATACCACGTAAACTGTGTTTCACAATTTACAATGCTCTAATAAAACCACACCTGATATACCTTATCGAAATTTGGGGAAGTGCTGCCAAAAAAAGATTAAATAAAATACAAATATTACAAAATAAGATAAGCTTTTTAATTATAACTATCGAACAACAACTACAAAAATCTATCGCGAAACTAATTTAATGACTATTAAACAATTATACATTTATAACACTTGCACTTTTATTCGTAAAACTATGTACAATAAAATCCGCTGCAATCTAAATTTTACTAAGCGAAAATTAGTTGAACGCCCCTGCACTCGTCGAGCGAGCTTCATTGTTTTGCCTAAGACACGAACAAAATACGGCCAAACCACTATAACATGCGAAGGTGCGCGCCTTTTTAACAAGATACCCTCAGATATAAAAAATACTAACTCCTTCGACGTATTCAAAAAGTTATTAGCCAAACACGTCATTGCTAATTGTTAAACTTTAAAGTGAAATGTTTTTTCTAGAGTGTGTTAAACTTGTTTTGTTTTCTTCGTATTAATTGGTTCCTATGACAACGAATGTAATGTATCAATTTTTTTTTTATAATTAAGTTCTCATGTAAGTGATGTGGAATATGTCTTTATGAGAATAAATGTCTTTAAACCATAAACCATAACATAATTATAATTCTTGCCAGCACCTAAATAAGTCATTAATTGACAACAACATTGCAGTTTGTAGTCTGAGCTACACGAGACACTTCTAACGCCTGACCGTTCCGTTCATGTAAAACCGACCAATGTTAAAATTGCAAGACTTAAAAGTATGACACACACTCTTCGATCACACATCTCAGCTATTACGCGATGTGATGTTACGACTATGCAATTAATTTGATCAGGAATTATTTATTTTAATATCTTTAGTCCGACGTGACGTGACGTGACGTGACGTCCGTGACAAATAGGCTAAAAGCACTTTACCCGAAATTCTCAACCACTGAGGAACGGACTATTTTACTTCTTACTGACTTAAGCAACCTTAATAGTTCTTTTTAACTATTTATTTGTATCCATTTTTGTAGCTTACATGGAATGCTGCGATTACAACATAATTTCAGTAGACTACAACCCAATAGCAAGAGAACCTTGCTACATTAGTGCCGCCCAAAACACTGAGCTTGTAGGGATGTGCACTGCTCAGCTGATCGACGAACTGGTCCGTAACTATGGCATCAAGCTGGAGAAGTTCCATCCTATTGGATTTAGTCTTGGTGGACAGATAGCTGGTTTTATTGGACAACATCTAAAGTCAGGAAGGCTGTACAGACTAACCGGTAAGATAATAGAGTGTCATATTTCATTACTCTGTGCAATTTTCCTTTATTAAAGAAACAGTTTTTGCAACTTAGGGTCGACGGAAAACTGATGCAGATTCGTATGCACACAACTTAGGGGAAATTTAAACATTAAATGGACCGTGGCCGACCCAAATAAATAGCTATTCTATTCGCCGTTTATTCATCTTGTGGCAGATTCTGGTATCAATATGACAGTTTAATTAATATCTTTCTGTCTGTCTGTAGTAGGGTTCTGTTTGAATCCGACTGGATGGCAAGCACCCTAATATCATTAACCGTCAAGCAGTATTGTTCTGCAATACTCCGTTCCGGTTTTATAGATCAAATGCTGTGACATTGCGGATCATAGAGGTATAAGAATCGAGCTAGAAGATCCTGTCGGCAACGTGCATCATTGGTGTTGCAAACGTCCCTGTGCTGCGGTGGCCGCTTTTCATCAGGCTTACGCTTACCGTATGCTCATTTCCCGGCAAAGTAATATGAAAACGAAATTCTACTTTCCAGCATTGGACCCAGCCTTTCCCTTATTTGTGACCGCTGACAATACTAAGAAAGTTGACAAAAGTGACGCGCTGTTCGTGGATGTGCTGCACACCAACTCTCTGGAGAGAGGGCAGTTCGAACCCAGCGGTAACGTCGACTTTTATGCCAACGGTGGCTTATCACAACCTGGCTGCAAAGCTACCGCCAATCAGAGTAAGCTTTAAATTAATTAATTTATATAAGACCAGAAAGAACCAAAAGAACTTATCCTGAAGTAAATAATTGTTGCCTGAGAGGAAGAGCTGGGCGTAGGCTATCACGCGTTGTTTAAAATCCTTTGAAACTAATTTTATTACCTGTAACTGACACAAACCAACAATGATATTAGCACTGCTTTAACCACGGTAGACCAAGATGTGCTGTTGCTATCTGTATAAGGTAGACTCAGTGAGTGCTCTAGAGGAGCTCCTTTGATCGGTTCTCGGTCTTACACAAGACAGAGACTACAGTTTTAACAAAACTTTTTTTAGCAAAATCAAGCTGCGACCACGCCAGGGCGCCGCTGTACTATGCAGAGTCAATAAACACTGATGTAGGCTTCTATGGCACCAAGTGTCCATCCTCGCTCTCTAACTTCATTGGATTGTGCGAGCCGACTAAGACCGATGACAGCCTCTTGTTCGGGGAATATGTGCCTTACAAGTAAGTAATGATGATTTGGAATGATTAATATGTCTTTATCCGACTGTCTTTATCTGCTTCCGTAGGCACTATTATTAAGGCTGCTGTACCATGAAATTCCTCTTCTTGCCTACTTTTGAAGTTGATGCGAGTGTTTCCACAAACACCGCTGAAGGCCTACTTCGTAATCAAATATACGATTAACGGTGGTTGTGAACGTAATAGTGTTTCAAAAATCAACGCCATACCAGAGACAGGCCAGCTTATAACTGTCCCCAGAACAATTAGAAAATTTATTAAAAATAAACAAAGAGTTCTTTTCTTACTGTAATATTTTTTTTATGCTTATAACGGGATATTTCTAGAATGATCCGATGCTTGCCTTCACACAGTTCTACACTTCCACTTTCACTGGCAAATCATTTCCCTTTTAACGCAGCCCCACTTCTCTGTCCAAGTATTATAATTATTACTTAATACTTGGCCATTAACATTCTGGACAGTTTTGTCTTTTATTGTTCTTGTTATCTTCATCAGAAAATAGGTATAAAGTTAAACACAAGCGAAGTCATTTCCATTATACACTGGACGGCAAAGAAAAGGGGTCTGTTAGAAAATCTTAAATATCTTTGAAAGCACCTGACCTAGCTTTATGAAATAAAGACTAAATTAAAGAATATTTAATGCCACATAAAATAATATAGTATAAAACCTTTTTATTTACTTTTGATAATTGTATAAAAAACTGAACATTTAAAGTAATGGTATTTTTTTAATTTAATACCAAAAAGTTCAAATCAATTGTAACGCATTTGTTTTAGTTTTGACATTAAAAAAATGCTATAAATATGGTGTCTCAACCTTATAAATTTTATTATTCTGAAGTCATCATGTCGTTAACCCCTGAAGAATGTACCAGGATCCTGACATTGCTTGAAGATGGGTGCAGTCAGCTAATTACAGCGAGACTTGTTGGTGTGACTCTTTCTACAGTTCAGCGAGCACTCCAGCGTTTCCATGAAACTGGTTCCAGTCTTCGAAGACCAGGAACAGGCCGAACAAGGTGCACGACGGCGCGGGAGGATCGCTATATGGTGTCAACAATTTTGAGAAATCGCTTTCTTACGGCTATTGATGTAAAAAATCATCATTTACGAGCTAGAAGACACAATCTGAGTACGGATTATACAGTAAGGCGGCGTCTGGCTGAAGCACATTTATAGCCATTATGACCTGCAAATGGCTCAAAACTAGAAAGACACCACAGAAACTCAAGGTTGAGTTATGGTAGCGAAAACGAGAATTGAACTGTGGATGACCGGTCAAAAGTTATGTTTTCAGACGAGTCTAGATTCTGTTTATATAATCACGATGACGGGAGGAAAAGAGTGTACAGAAGGCCCTGACTTTCTGTACACTCTTTTCGTCCCGCTCTCCTGAGAGCGCTATAACCAAGCCTGTACAGAAGAAAAAGAGGCTCTGCTCACGTGTGGGCTGTGATTTCTTCCAAAAGCCGCACTGAGCTGTTGGTGATAGAAAATGGCACTTTAATTGCAGTAAGATATGTCTACGTTGAATGACTACGTTGGTCCACTTTTGGTGGACATGGGCGAGAATGCCGTTTTTATGCAAGACAATGCCCGCCCGCATTCAGCTCAGATAGTGTTTGACTATTTTCAAGAAGTCGGTATCACACACTTGATTGGCCAACACGCAGCCCCGACTTAAACCCCATTGAGCATGCATGGGACGAACTGGGACGACGACGTGTAGGTACGTCAGCGGAATTCGCCACCAATCACGCTACGTGAAATGAAAGAAGCTCTAATAGAGGAATGGCAGAATATGCCGTAGCATCGTCTCAAAAACCTGGTAGAAAGTATGCCAAATCGCATAACAGCAGTATTGCGAGCTTGCGGAGGCAACACAGAGTATTAAAATGCGTGAAAACGGTACATCTGTAACCAATCTACGTTTACGAAAATACTGGAAAAACTTCGCGTTTATTTATTTTACATTTATAAAATTAAAAATATTGAATTCTTTTTTTTTATTTAAGCACCTTAAAATATTCTTAAATTTAGTTTTTATTTCATAAAGATAGGTCAGGTACTTTTGAATATATTGAAGATTTTCTAACCGACCCTTTTTCTTTGCGGTGTCTAGTGTAATTTGTTGGTGCACTAATTCCTAATTCTTTTGTTCAAGACTTTACCTTTTATTCATTGACTACCGACAATCTCTTTCATACAAAATAGTCAGGAACTTTGTAAGAAAGGATAGAATAGGACTTAGAAGGTTATATCGACGAATCAAAACATAAAATTACGTGAAGAGTGGGCTCAGCTTATTACATCGCCAGTGGTAGAACAAATAAGACCTTATATAAATCATAGTATTTAACTACTATTACATTATTTTTTGTTTATTATTATTGTTATCTCCAATTTGTATTCACAAAATAAATTTAGGTTACATAATTAATAATAAGTAGTGTACGAATATGAATTATAAAAAAATGGTAATCGCCTGGAGTCGGTGTTTAATTGAGTCGGGGGGCTTTCCGGACCGGGTCCGTGATCCCGAGAGCCATACACAATAAAAATAAATATAATTTTGTATGTTTCAGTTCATCAGGGTTGTATTTCTTCAGCACGAACTCGCAGTCGCCATACAGTCGCGGGAAGCCGAGTCAAGAAAACTACTTAAATGAATCTAACTTGTCTAAAGTTGTGGAAAATTTAAATGTAGACAATTTAGTAAAAAATTAAGGTTCACATAGAAACATACTTACCTACATTTCCCCAAGAAGCTTTATTGTACTTTGATGAAGTGATTGAAGTATGTTGTATATCATTAATGATGTTCGTAACTTTGGAACATTTGAGATTATACTTTACAATATGACTTACTATGTGCAATAAAATATTTTTTTTTAATGGTTATGGTTATTTATAATTATTATATAATTTACGCAAACACAAAGACTGAACTACGATAGCATAAAAAAGGTAGTGCATCTGACTCTGTATGTCATGGGGGTATGGGTTCCAATCCCGCTAGTTAAAATTTATCAACACTATAAAAAAAATAAATGAATAAATGCGAGCAGCACAAAACCGGTCGTTGTGGAGATCCTTGGGGGAGGCCTTTGTCCAGCAGTGGACGTCTTTTGGCTGAGATGATGATGATGATAAAAAAAATATTTTGCAACTGAAAAAAATATTTTTTATTTAGGTCATCTTGAGACTATATAGAAAATTCAGATTGACCTCTTTACTTAAACATTAGAAGTATTTGTTGATGGGATTGCTGTGGGCCGACAATGGCCTTTATAGCGTAATCGGATTTCGGGGGCAGCGAGAAACTTAAGTTTCCTCAAGCCGTTGTCTTAACGCCTACATAGGATTTCTGGTGGGGATGGCATCACCCCTACTAGACTTTTCAAAGCATTTGAATCGGATTCGAGAGCACAATATCAACCCGAGGTTGCCATTAAAGGCTAGAACCTCGGCTCGAGTTAACTGTGTCGTTGGGGTGTAACAGACAAAGGTGATACATTACGGATTACAGTATTAACTGTGTTGTACGTATCATTCATTTCATCTAACAGTTATAGTCCATTATTTTTAGTAACAAAATTGAATAATCAAGGTTGGTAAAGATCCATACAACACACAAAACAGAAGCAGATGGCTTATAATGTATTTTGTTTATATGTCAAACTCATGAAAGTTACGTTATACGACCCCGAAACCAACTAGACTAGACTGATTGCGTAGTCTGGATATAAAATAAAAATAAATTTGCTGTTCATTTGAGTCGCTAAAACTTGAGAATGGCTGGACCGATTTGGCTAATTTTAATTTTGAAATATTAGTGGAAGTTCAGGGAAGGTTTAAACGGCGAGAAACATAAATAATAAGTAACGGAAAATACTAAAAACGACAATTTAATTTTCCAATACAAAATGTTCCTAGCTGTGAAACATTTGATGTCTTTGTTCGTTTTGTTGTCACAGAAACTGTCAAAGCGGCACGAAGTCCGCCGGGTCAACTAATTATATAATATATAAACCTCTATCCTACCATTCTCATTGAAGTGTTCTACTATGAGAGTGTTTTATGCTTTTCAGTTGCATTAAATCAAAACATGTAATTCTTAACATGTTGTGGAGACTACGACTCTGAAAACATAGTGTAGGACGCCCTTGCCCTCCCTGGCTAGGAGAGACGATACAGACAGAGTAGCTGGCAGCAGTTTGATGAGGATAGCCTAAAATTGGGCTCATCTTCATGATCCATGCTAAAAAATGTCCACTACTGGACAAAGGCCTTCCCAAGGAGCTTCGGTTATATATGCTGCTCACATCCAGCGGCTACCCGCGACCTTTGCCAGATCGTCCCCAATGGCATGCATTAGGATTTATGTCCAGCAGCTGACTGACACAGATTAAGCTAACTGCTGCCGTAATTATACTTCGTATCTCTTCGAAGATGATTACCAGTTAACATGCAGCAGTACGTAGTCTGATGCAGTCCTTGTCACATATTTTAAAGCTACTAAAGAAAAAAAAAAAAAATCTCTGTCTCACTCCCTGCCGCCCTACACAGCCGGTCGCCAGATGGCCGCCATTACGTTTTTTTGTGCGGTCTAAGTCACACGTTCGTGTTGTTAATAGTTAGTAATACTTCAATCGCGATCATTAGTGCTACTATGAGTGGAAAAAAGCGGTCGAGAGACGACGATTATGTTCATTAGAACAAAATAATAAATCACGGCGTTATCGTCATGTGCATCGTAGAAAAATATTAACCTCCAAAAGTAAATCTTTAAAACGAGTCATCTCGTACTTTAACACACTGTAAGTAGGATTCCTTTGTTTGCTAAAAGATTTTCTAATAAGCCAATGCACACGCTCGGCGACACCAACAGTGCATAGGCGCCGCGCCGGCCGGCGCCATCATGTCGCGACGGCTTTTGTTTTAAGCGTATTCAAATTCTGCTCGATGCTAGGTATATTATTGCGTTGGCTTTTGTACCAGTTAACAGTATTCTAGGTCCTAGATCCTAGAATCTAGAATACAATAAAACGACTACCTAATTATGGTATAAAATAACATAATTATTTAAAAGAGTTTATCGTACCTACTTCCTTTTTTATTTACACTGACCAAATATCATGAGCTCCATGTATTGTATTTGAGCATCAATAGAATTCTATATAGATTGATAAATTTAAAATAATAACATAACAGTGTAATCATAGTCATAAGTATTTATTGCATTATGTATACTTCTTTACGAATGGAAATATTTTACGAATTTTATATTAGAGTTGTTTTGGGTATAAGTAATTTTATATGTAGTTGTATCCTGAATTGACTCAGTTATTTCAAAAATATTGGGCGATAACTCTAGTGCTATATTCTGCACCATTCAGTGACAACTTGTACAAACATGTTTCCACTTGTAGGTAACATATTTTATTATATGATTTATCGAAGAAAATAGTCACAGTTGTTAAAAACGTCCATGACTTTAGAAAACTGTCCCAGTGTGAGTGAGCGTATACTTAATCTAGAAATTATAGTGGCTTTCACAAAAATGAATCAAAAGAAAGATGTGTGTTCTCAGACAAAACAAACAATTACCCACTTGTTATTCGGTTTTTAATTGAATGAAATAAAATAAAATAAAATAAAATAAAATAAAATAAAATAAAATAAAATAAAATAAAATAAAATAAAATAAAATAAAATAAAATAAAATAAAATAAAATAAAATAAAATAAAATAAAATAAAATAAAATAAAATAAAATAAAATAAAATAAAATTATATGAAATTAAATTATATGAAATTAAATTAAATTAAATCAAATCAAAAAAAATCAAATTAAATTAAATTAAATTAAATTAAATTAAATTAATTAAAATGAATTGAAATGAAACGAATGAATACACAGATCTCCACGCAAGTCGTGTTGAGGGTTGTTTGCTAAACTCCACGTAAATTGTGTTGAGGATTGTCTGCTAAACTCCACGTAAATCGTGTTGAGGATTGTCTGCAGAACTCCACGTTAATCGTGTTGAGGATTGTCTGCAAAACTCCACGTTAATCGTGTTGAGGATTGTCTGCAGATCTCCACGTAAGTCGTGTTGAGAAATGTCTGCTAAACTCCACGTAAATCGTGTTGAGGATTGTTTGCAGAACTCCACGTAAATCGTGTTGAGGATCTTCTGCTAAGCTCCACGTAAAACGTGTTGAGGCTTGTCTGCAGATCTCCACGTAAGTCGTGTTGAGGATTGTCTGCTAAACTCCACGTAAATCGTGTTGAGGATTGTCTGCAGAACTCCACGTTAATCGTGTTGAGGATTGTCTGCAAAACTCCACGTTAATCGTGTTGAGGATTGTCTGCAGATCTCCACGTAAGTCGTGTTGAGAAATGTCTGCTAAACTCCACGTAAATCGTGTTGAGGATTGTTTGCAGAACTCCACGTAAATCGTGTTGAGGATTTTCTGCTAAGCTCCACGTAAAACGTGTTGAGGCTTGTCTGCAGATCTCCACGTAAGTCGTGTTGAGGATTGTCTGCTAAACTCCACGTAAATCGTGTTGAGGATTATCTGCTAAGCTCCACGTAAATCGTGTTGAGGATTGTCTGCTAAGCTCCACTTAAAACGTGTTGAGGATTGTCTGCAGATCTCCACGTAAGTATTGTTGAGGATTGTCTGCTAAACTCCACGTAAACCGTGTTGAGTATAATTTTGTATTAACTTCACGTATATCGTTTTGTGAACGACACAGACACTATGATGCTATGTATGTTTAATTGCCTTTTATTTAATTTTTTTGTTTCAACACTAGAATAGATGCATAATTGTTAAGTTCCGATTTTGCGGAACATTTAAAATCATCTACTCGGCTCGACTCTAAACGTAAGGGGGGCGCCGCAAGCATCAGCCACCGAGTCACGAGCGTGCCCCATACCGAGAAGGAGCAGGCGGCTCCAGCTTTGGCGTTTTGCAACCGAAACAACTACAGCTCGAAGACCACGCAACGAAATCGTGGGAGGAGAACTTTACTTCAGAGGTACCTAGTTCCTAAATGTTAGTTAGTTAGTAACGACCCTATAATTTTATCTCGGGTCAATGGCAACAAAAATTCTTTAATAGATATCCAATAGAATACAGAATAAATAAAAAAGTACAATTAGCATAAAAGTGGAATATATATGGTATAACAGGTCTGTTTAGTGCACGCAGCACACGCGGCCGCCTCGGCCGCGCGCCACTTTTGGATTAACCATGGGTCTTAAGACTGCGGGCAAGATTTCCCGTAAATATTATAATCGAGATATCAGTACATCTGTAGACAATAACAAATTAGCAAATCTTTTTCTTTTCTTTAATACATAAAACATAAATTTGTGTACATTTTTACAATAATAATACTAGAAAAGTTAGATGGGTATCGTTTTCTTTAAATAATGTATAAATCACTTTTTGTTATCTGCTTAAAATGTTGTTTTTAAAATGAGTGTTTTCCTATGTATTATAGGCAGTCTGCAAAGATTTCATAAGAACTCTTCATGTAACAAATCAAATTTTTCTTTTGAAGCTCTAAACATCTGCATGTTAACTGGTAATCATCTTCGAAGAGATACGAAGTATAATTAATAATTAAACGAACTTACCTTGTGAAGTTTGATTATAATTATACGAGTATCACAAAGAAGATGATTACCATACTCCCACCCAACCCAACTTCGAATACATTCTCCTTCCTTACCCCTTCGAAAAATTTGTTTTCAGTTACCTCTAAAATTAATGGCGGCCATCTGGCGACCGGCTGTGTAGGGCGGCAGGGAGTGAGACAGAGATATTTTTTTTTTCTTTAGTAGCTTTAAAATATGTGACAAGGACTGCATCAGACTACGTACTGCTGCATGTTAACTGGTAATCATCTTCTTCGTGATACTCGTATAATTATAATCGAACTTCACAAGGTAAGTTCGTTTAATTATTAAATATACATAGCATTTTTGAGCACACTGAGGTTTGGAGCCGTGGATTCCACGTTCCAGCATTTCAAAAATTAATTGTGATGATTTATGACCTAAACCTGAATGCAACAAAATGTTTAAAAGTAACCAACATCGGTCATCAATTATCATCATTACGTTTTGTAATAGGTAAGCATAGTATATCTCCAGGTTAGGATAGTTTAGGTTAAAACCATTTTTAAAAACTTTAATATTTTTGTATTATAATATGCATTATACGTATCAAAATATCTCATACTTTTCTGTATTTCGGAAGGCACGTTAAGCCGTTTTTTAATGAATTAACTACATCACAAAAGGTAACTTAAAACTAATACAGCGGCTACTAATTAAGCAGATAAATAGTATAACCCAATTTGTGAGAGACTGTCTCCGTTAAATTCATAAAGGACCTGTAAACCCGTTGGCCCGGTTGGTGTCGTAAGATAAAATCAAAATAAAATAAAATCCACCTAAATTATAAACCACCTGCCTTCATTGCTAGCGTCGTAGGTTACAATTTGTGTTGTGCCCAATGTGCTACTTCGAATAAATGTTTTGACTTTGATTTTGGTATTATGACCCAATCTCCTGTTAAATATGCTATTGTACGTATGTGGGAAGGCCTAAGCCTAACAGTGGAACGTTCAAAGGCTAGTAATCATCAAAATTGTAGTCGAGGCTGCGGCTTCCGTTCGTCTTTTGGTTGCTTGTAACGACACCAAAATAAGAATCCCCCAAAAATTGTTTATTTTTAAAATTCTGCCTATAGAAAAGTGGACACAATACTTCTCTTAGGCAGCTGAGATCGGTTATGATGTCCGACTCCTACTGGGTCTTACCCCTGGGACTGCCTATAGCCTAACCATTTTCTGGAATTACACTTGCAACATCAAACTCGTATACATTTTTTATACCTTTAAGTATTAAAATTTGTGACGAGTTAAAGAAAGCCTTACAGGAGATGATAACCTCTCCTGTACTCTATAAAGAGTACGTAAGACAATGTTATGTAAAGTCACCAAAATTGACTTAACACGGATGCTTTCAAGGAAAAAAGGTGGCCGTTTAAATATTTCATGGCTGACCACTTTCGATTTTTCAAAAAAGTGTTGAGTAACAGTGCTCTTTAAGTTGCGTAGGTCGACCGATTACATTATATAATTTAAAAAAAATAGTCATCGTAGTATATATGTAAATTATATTCCGCAGTGTTGATACATAGACTACAGTAGAATGCAAATGCTATTTAGATTATTTAAACATCTGTTTAAGTAGTATTAGAAGTAGTAGTAGTAGTAGTAGTTGTAGTAGTAGTAGTAGTAGTAGTAGTACTCCAAAACTCGAAGGACAAGACCAGGCACGACAATAAGTCTGCTCAGGGTACCTATACTAAAATTCAGTTGTTGGCGTTCGAGATCCCAAGTCATCCCCATGGCGGAGTAGGGATGGGTTATTTTAGTGGGTGTAATTGCCCTCGTCTAGCTTTTAGTGACTGGACGATGAGAAAAGAAGGAGAGTAGCATATAGCCCGGAGTTGCCCCTAGCCTCGGTAAAGCATAGTAGGAAGCATAGTACCAATTATATTTTAAAACATTTAATCGTAAATATATTTTTATGAAACTTATGATATAATATGATTATGATTTTGTTTCCAATACAACGCGCACAAATTATGTATCTTTTTTATTTAATAAAACATCAAAAGCAGGAAGCAATGCGGAATACGTCACACTATAGGCAGGCGGCCGCACCAAAGCGAGTCCGTCTGGGAAACTGCTATACGACTTTGTAGTGTAATGTGTATGTAAAGATGTATGCTCTCGCCTCCTTTGCTCATTATATTTAAAAGTTAGAGGTTGACAGCTAGCAGGTCACTCTGGGCGGGGACGAGGAAAGCAAGCCCGTTGAGGTTGTGAATGCAATAAGCAGCCGATAAAATATTTATTAATGTTTGTGTCTTTACATAGAGAAGTAGGTATATATAACAGTCTGCTCTGTGGCGGTAGCCAAAGTAACATTAAGAAAACGATAGCGAAGTTCGAGAAGATTAAAGTGTATGGGATTGATCTATGCCGTGCTAAATCACGTGGTCAATCTTTTGTCAATCCCATACGTTACTTTGGCTAAGCCTACTGCACTGTTCCTTTTGGAGAGCTGAACAGGGCAGACGTGAAGCAGTTTCTCCGCGGACATGCGCTCATATTTTATGTGTTTTGGATCATATCGTTTATTGTATTACAACTCGTGCTAAGCCGCGTTCAACCCGCGCAGCTGACTGACTGACTTTGAACCGCCTCTTTGGTCTAGTGGTTAAGACCACCGGTTTAGACCCAGAGGTCCCAGGTTTGATTCCCAGCAGGGGGTACATCTTTGTGTAGGTACTCAGTTTGGTTGTTGGTAGGGCTTGTTTATCCGCCTGGCTAGCTACCACCATCTTATCTAACTATGTCGCCATAACATATGCTTGTAGCATTGGGGTGTTCCAGCAGCTAGAGATTAGATAGCCAGTGCCTTAGTAGTAGAGCATCCCGGGTGAAGTACGCTTCCATCCATCATTGGCCTTTATTAACACTTAACATCAGGTGAGATGAAAGCCCTGTGCTTACCATTAAGAAATAAAAATAAAAAAAAACCTTTTTTGGGGGCGGTGAGAAACTTAAAGGGTTCCTCAAGCCGTGTAAAACGAAACACCACCAGAGGTTTTCTAGAGGGAATGAAATAATAAATAAAATAATTAAATAATTTATTGCCTCAAGAAATCATAATAAAAAAAACACATAAAAAAGTAACACAAGGTCAGAGACAAAAGGGAATGGCTCAGCTTTCACTGAGATTTTCTCAGCGCTGGTTTTCAGGCGTTCCCCCTTTCCCTGAGACGAAGAGCGGAAAATATTGTACAGAAGTTCTTCGAGGGGTACGGATTGGATCGGAGTATTGGTGTGTAGGAAGCTAAGTTGCTCAGTAAGTTTGATTAAGACTTACGTCAGTAATCATGATCCTAATGGTCGGAGGTGATAGTTTAATTGAATAATTGTTGACACCGCGCGAACCACAAATGATGGTGTCTAATTACGAATATTTGCAACTACTTACTTGAAATAAGTAATTAACTGATCATTAAGTCTTGGAGCGATAAATAGCATTAGCGAATAAGTAATAATGTATTTAAAAAACGTACAAAGGAAAAAATCTTTGTCAGTAGGTGTTATAATCACTCTACCACAGTATTACATGCTTGCTAAACTGTGACTCTACTCTCCTCTACTCTACTCGCTTTCGTTTTTTATTACTCACGGGACACATAAAGGAAGGCAAGGTCTAAGCATTATGCTTTATGAAAATGAAAACTAAATCGTTAGTAACATAAGAAGTAGTTTCCGTAGTTAGGGTGGGTACTTATATTGAACCTGTCAGGATCAACTACTTCTGCGGTCCAGAAACAGTATTTTCAATTACTTAGAATTACTCAATTGCTCTTTATAAACGGTCTATCCAATATAATCAGTTGGCATAAATGGCATAGTACAAACATCAGGGCCGGCAACGCGAACTCCGGTGATTGTCTATATCGGTCCTGAAACACCGTGGCAACATGTGGAGTTTTAATTGGGTATTCCCCCCATGGAGAGGTTTGGATAGAGTCGCATAATACAATTTTTCTGTATATCTAGACAGATAAGAGCTTGATGTAAATAAGAAAATGTATTTATTTACACATAAGTGACTAAGGCTTTGGTCACATTAAATAAAATTTAAGCTATAATAAAAATATCTCCATTTCAATGTAAGTAAAATATATTTTTAAACGCTACCGGTCCAAACTCACCGTGTCGGTTTCTTAATGTTTTGTAACGAAATCCAAAGACACGCGGAGGAAATTAATCCAACCGAACCGAACCGCGCGATGCCACGGGCCGCTTGGTTGATGATTGTCCCCGTCTGCGACAACTCTACATGTCTATACACCTGCGTCTCCCCAGTCGCAGTGGTATACCTAATCTATTTTTTCTTATCTGTGTAAAAAAGGGCATCTTTATCAAACAACGCGCCTTTACAGCTACTTACCGGTATCGGTACAAAGAACTATTAGTCATACAAACATCAACAAACTATGGACATAGCTTCCCACCATGATAAAAAACTATATGTATCAATAACCTAAATGTTTATAATCCAATTAAGCTAATTAATATGATCGGAGCTAGCGATGACTTGATTTCAATGATGGAGGCCTTTGCCCAGCAGTGGGACAGTTATAGGCTGTTTACTTACTTACTCTTACTAAGAAAAATAGGTAGGTTCTATACTTTTCGGAAAACCTTAACGGATTTAAAACTACGTAAGTATGTGGTAGGTGGGTAGTTCTCGTCGTTCGGTTTTGAAACAACTCAAAAATATAGCGACGGCTCGGCTTTTGAAATTTCATTTCAGTGTTGTCATCTGCTAGATGTCGGCTTCCTTAATAGCTCTTATTAAATCTGTTGAGTATTATGGGAGAAATGGCATTGCGGCTACGTCTTGCAAAAGGGAAGTGGTGCAGCGAGGGTCAACTTTACGCAGCTAACTTTCGCTGTCAGTACCAGCGCAGGAAAGACGCGCGGCACACGCATCTTGGGGTCCCTTACAAACAAAACAAAAATATGTCTATTTGTCTATTAAAATGGAGAAACAATTCCACTAGTTTAAATTAAAAAATGTCGTGTGATATTTTTCTGTGATCAAAATTTTGTGCACTAAAAATATTTATAGCGAAACCTAGTTTAAGAGGAATGCTGTTATGTTGTAACAATACGATACCTGTGTGCGCAATTAACTAGATAATTAACAAAAGTCCGCAAACATGATGACTTGTGCTAAGTGGTTCATCTTGATTGGAATAACTGCATTGCAGATTTCGGGTGAGTAAATTGTGGTTTTTTATATTAGACAACATCGCATACTAGACATAACATTAGTCATTTAATGTCAACTACTTATTATACAGGTTTAAATAAATAAATAAATAAATAAATAATTTTTGACTAATAATAATATTGATATCTTTTCTATATTATTGCCGCAATGTACAACACAATACATAATAATTGGTGCATAAGTAATTCTTACTTTTATTTGCATATAGGTAACGATTTTTATAATGTACCTTTTTTCGAAGTTTAGAAAAATTACAACCAACTTATTATTTATACAAATAAAATGTTGACAAACGTTGCTATATCAAGATCGGAAGTTGATGACGTAGCGCGTATATGTCGACATTGAATAGGGCTCCTTTGGCTTATAAAGTAAAAGTAGATAGTGTTGATTAATTTCGGCGAGTGGATGAGCCACGATAGTATAGTTGGCAGTGCACCTGACCAAGGGTACCACGGGAGTTCTGGATCCTAGGCCCCCTGCCGGTTATGCCTTCGCGGGCGTCTCCGGCAGGCCCCGGACATGGGTTGGACTCGTGGTGGCATGTGGTTAGCTATAGTAATGGGAATGTTCGTCTGCCTGGTTGGTCTGGCCAGGCTTCCATTTCGTGCATAGCGAGCGGGTTTTAGTAGCGGTCCGGTGGGGGCCTGAAGCGAAAAGATCTGCGGGGTACGTGAGTTACCCTTAGTTGGTGTGCTGCTCATTGATTTTTATTGAATAGTTACTCCAACATCTCCGGCACTAGTCTGGATAACTAGTAGAGGTGCCCGCTAGATGCAAAGGCCTCCGGTTTAATCAACCGCGTAGGAATTTGAATTGATCAGGTGCCTGGATGGGTACTGAGAAGTGAGTGAGCTTACAACTCCGCCACCAAAGAGGACATTTGGTAGTCGACTTTAGAGTTGACGGCCCAAGCAGTGGTACACTGCGAGTTGTGCTTTTAGTGCTTGAAAAGTGAGCGCGCTTACAGCTCCGGATACCTATCTGGATATTAGATAGTGGACTATACGTGTCCACGGGGCAACTAGCTCGAGACACTAGTCTTAAAAGTACTGGATGAAGGATGCGTACCGGCGTGTTCTGATCTGGCGTTATGACCTGACGTAGATGGTCCCTTGCGCTTGCGTAAGGAGGTCTGACACCTACTTTGTAACCGGAAGGTTGGTAGGGGGTGTCAGTATAAACTTTAAAGTAGTGTGTAGCAGGGTGACCCGGCATGTCATGAGGTGTGGGTTCGAATAACGCTCGTAAATTTTTTGAACACTTTGTCTTTTTTCAAGTCGTAAATACGATTGAATTTAATTTAGAGGGTTCAAATTGTTTTTTAATCAAACATCCAAGCATAGGGTGGGTTATCACGGTTTATTTATTTATTTATTTTGAAAAGGACAGCTAACAAAACATACACTTCATGAGTAAAATTAATCGTACATTAACCTCTAAAGCTGAGTGCTGTCTCAATTGTAAGCTGCCACGGCATGCAATTTTTGACAACAGCGTATATATAAAAGAGAGAAAAGAATCTTAACTTATAGTTACTACTTAATTAATTATTATTATACAAATGATAAAAGATAGCGTTAAAGACTGTTTATATAAATCAAATCATGATTAAAAAACCCACACACAGGCTAGACAGCGCAAAAGCGTTATAAATAAATACATATATATTTTATATCAACATTATGTATCGCAAAATTTTAATGCATATTATTACAAAATTAAATTAAATAAGGACTCATAAATGGTGTTAAAAATAATAATAGTCTGTAGGTTATGGGTACTTTAAGGGTGTATCTTTCATCATCATCGTTATATCGGAATAAGCGATAAAAGTTTTTTGTTAGATGAGGTGCAAGCAAACTATACTTCACGATATATAACTATACGATACTCGAATATGTGAAGATTTCATGCAATTCAATTAGCATGGACTATGTAATTATATTTACTGGTGTCAATGTCAAACAATGCAAGGATAAAATTAAAAGTGTTATTGCAATTAGCACTATGTTTCCATATATACAATAAGTCTTAAGGGTGAAAAATTGCACTAGAAATCAAAACTATATACCCACCCCAAATGTTAATATTATTTTGAGAGATTATTTTTGAAACGAGTATGATTTCCACGTGGAGACATGGAATAGTAAATTTGTTTTACTTGGACCTCCCAAGTAAAACAAATTTACTATTCCATGTCTCCACGTGGAAATCATACTCGTTTCAATACACTAATTATAAAAATATAGACATAATATCACACTATTAATTCACATTTAATTCACTGTTTCTTTTTTTAAGGAGCTGCTTGTGTGTGCTTTCTTTAATAAAAACCATACTTTCTTTAACTTATTTACATATAGATAGAGACATTGTTATCAATACCAAAACGGATAAACATACTTAAAATACTTAAATACATACTTATTATACATAGAAAACACCCAGACCTGAGCCAATTTAGAAAAACAATAATTTCTAAAATTGACCCGACCGGGGATCGAACCCGGGACCTCAGAGATGGCGACACCACGAAAACCGGTGTACAGACCACTCGACCAAGGAGGTCGTCAAATTTTAATATATTATATATTCGAAATAAAAAAAATATTATTATTATATTAAAATACCACAAGACTCAAACCCAGAAGTGCCGGGTTCTATTCCAAGCGGCTTATTGTTATAATCGGTCTGGTGGATAGTAGGGCTTGTTGTAAATCCTCCTAACTGGCTACTACTACTACAATAATGATTATTTTTAGTAGGAATGCTGTTTTACATCAAAGATACAAAACCAGTTAAAATTTAATTAATTAATAAACAAACGTGACATATTAAATAAAAAAAGCCAGTTAAATAAAATAAATAATTGGTTTTTTTGACGTTAAGACAAAAAGGTGCAAAAGGTCAAAGGTTCCTCAGTAGACGAAGGTACTGGGTACAGTACGCTTCCACCTCTGACCTTTTCGTCACCTAATTATGTTGAGTTGTGATAGAGGCAAAACGCGTCCTCCTTGCTAAATATTAAAAAAAAAGTATAATGAGACGACAGACGCCAGCCGGGGTCACTGCGCAAGACACGCTCTGCGTGCAAGCGAAGCCATGGGCTGAGATTACAACACCTACATACCTATTAGGAAATAAAATTAATTAATACTTGACCATTTCGGTACTGAAGACAATTGTAAAGTTTTGAAAAATATGGAGATAGATAACATGTTCAACAATGTTCAATGTTCAACAATGTTCTATTTTAATTACAATGCTAATACCAATGTATATATACTTAGTTAAAAGTAGTAAATATGAAAATGCTACTTGTACAGCTTCTGCATTAAACGTGGAGTATGTCGAAAACTAATTACATACATTAATGACGTAATTCCTGTTGTACCAGCTTCGTAATGGATACCTTGAAGTTTAAATATCAAACATTTTCCATGATAGTTTCTAAGTTACAGTAAATTCCTAATTTAGTTTCATCTCTCCTAATAAAATACAATTCAAAAACCCTTCCACCGCGGTTGATTAGCCTAATCAAAGCCATGCTAAAACATCACTATGTTTTAACTATCGTGACCACAAATATTTGAATAACCTATTATCATCGGAATACAACCATATTTTTTTATATTTGTTTTCCAATATTTCGGTACAGTCACATGCAGTATGTTCACTATTGGCATATCGGATACATAAAGATAGCAAAAAACACACATCAGATACCGCTAATATTTTTTTCACGTCATTCTCTACCAAAACAAAAGGAAACACAAAAATCGAAAGGGCTGTAGATTACGCCGCCGCGCCGTTCAGTTGGCAAAGATGTATGTGTCGTCATACAACTCGAACGATTATAATCTAGAAAGGAACCCCGGAGATTGTTTTGTCACTACTTGTAGCTTATGGAATCTACAGATTCTCACCGCGCATTTATATTCTGTTAAGCTTTTAAAGTGACAGGCGACCAACAAGTATGGTCGTAGGTACATCTTTTCCTAAATAAGAAATGAATATCATAAAGCAGTAATGAATAAAATATAAGATAAAATAATAAACAATTAAAATTATTTTTAAAACACTATTACACGCATATTAAGTAGATGAGGATTTAAGATCAAGTTAAGAATGTTAAACTAATATGTAAAAAAAAATATAAGATAAATAAAAGTTAAGCGACTCTTCTGAGACGCTTTTTTAATTTTCTCATCTACAATCAACAATCTTTAATTTTAAGACTTCTTTTCTCATAACCAAATTTGTATTATTCTTTTGTTGTTAATGAAAATAAACAGTTCAAAATTATTCCTTTTTAAAACCGCATTTTAAAAAAGAACTTAACTTCCTACACAGAAATTAAAAAATAGCACAGTGTGTAAAAGTACTGTCACTGTCACAACAACCGGTATTTACACAGTTTCCAGTTTAGCACGTAACCCCGGTGCCGGTGCAGGCGGTGCAGCGATCGAGTATAACCCACAATCCGAATGTAATTATATAACCGAGTTCGCAAGCTCGCGGTGGCTACTTTCCTTGTCCGCGTTATATGCTGCGCGGTACACAACGCGTGTCTTTTCTTAGCATACGAGTATCATATTTGGTTCCGTTATTACGAAATGAGGTAAAATTACAACAGGCTGTATTTGACAAACGTATTTTTATAAAATATTTAGTCTCTACTCGCTAAGCATCACTGTTTTTTCTTTTTTTTACTGGGTTCACTAGCTAGGTTCTATTTAGAATCTACCATTTAGACAAAACAAATACTATTCGTGATTTTGTCAGTATTCATTTTGAATTAGCTAACTATTATATTTTTTTCAGTAAAGGTGGCTTGATAATTTATTGTAAAATCGTAGTTTTTGATTATTTTATTTTGCATGATGTAAAAACACTAATATCACACGTACCTCTACTACTATAAACACTACACAAAAATTTAAATATAAATATATATATATAAATAATTCAGCTTAAGTGCAGCAATTAGCACTTAAAAATAAAAAATAAAAATTTAAATAGTTATTATTTATAAAATTCAGACAGAACCCATTAAAATGTCAGAACAATAAATAGACTTATCCTAGGGTATTACTATTCAAAGTTATTAATAGTATCACTATGTCTCAAACAACTTATATTAACAACTTTTATTTTATTGGAGATTCCCCGTTTCGTGAGTCAGGCAGTACAGTTCCAGCGCCGCGCACGCACTTCCGAGCGTTCGTTGATCATTGGGCGACCGACATTCGCATTATATAATACGGATGTCACTTCTCGGCTTTGTGCCTGCATTATGCAGACTGTGACCTCAAAAAGGAACGCGTTTTTGTTTTTACACATAAGCTCTTGTTACTGAATTGCCAAATAAAATACAATACTACATAAAAATAGTTAGGTACCTTGCTATTTTCAGCGTCGACCTACTTTTGTTCCAGAATCCAAACTAGTATTATAAATGCGAAAGAAAGTTTGTTAGTTTGTTGTTTGTTACGCTTTCACGCGTAAACTATTCAACCGATCATCATGAAATTTTGTACACATATTCTCAAGAGTATAATCAAAGACATAGGATACCTACTTATTTTAAAAAAATGAGTCTGTTTGCTAGTTTGTTTGTTTGTTTGCTACGGTTTCACGCGAACACAATTTACGATTTGTTTGTTTTATTTGCATAGACACTGTCAAAGCAGTACGAAGTCCGCTATGTCAGCTAGTATCCTTTTAAAAGTGTAGAGGGTAAAGGGCTTTATATTGATTCTAAGCTGCTAACACATGAGTAAATATGATATATTTACTCATGTGCTGCTAATTTACTTTAAAATACCAGAACAGCAACCAATCTTGGTACAATATGACTCTAAAATCTGCGCAACAAATATCATTTATACAAAATAGATCGGCTAAAGCCTGCTTAATACATCGTGTGTCAACAGACGTAGTTTATGAGAGCGATTTCTGTATGTAGCAGTCGTAAAATAAGGTGCGATAACTCACGATTGCGAGGCCTTAGCTTGCGGCGAATAGTTTTTAAACCACAGACCACTAGACTACGTGACAAATTGACGATTGGTCATCATCATTGGATATATATATCAGAACAATAACGCAATAAAGCTATAGCTTTAGTTATTATTCTGAGGGTTAAACAGTTAAACCAAAATTTGATGGATATAATATATTCATTTTAACATTCTCGTAAAATCTGTTGTGCAATTTATTAAAGATTGTTTATAACGTCTTTTTTATATTTTCTATATTTTATAAAAAAACATTGTTAATCATTTTTTAGTAAAAAAAATAATAAACCTTACTTACTATTTATTTACACGAAGTATATATTTTACTTGCTGACCCGGCGGACTTCGTACCGCTTTGATAGTTTCCATAACAACAAAACAAACAAATCATTTTGTATTGGAAAATTAAATTGTCGTTTTTAGTATTTTCCGTTACTCATTATTTATGTTTCCCACAATTTAAACCTTCACTGAACTTCCACATATATTTCAAAATCAAAGTTAGCCAAATCGGTTCAGCAATTCTCGAGTTTTAGCGAGACAAACGAACAGTAATTAATTTTTATATATAAACATATATTAAAATAATAAATAGGTTAGCATATTGGTTTTTTAAGGTTGCGAACCTCAGCGCAACGGATGATTGTAGCTAATTATAATGAAGGACTGCTGAAGCCTGAAACCGGCCTTCTGTACTATGTATATATTTTGTGACTACTTTGTAGCGATCATACAGCGTGCCCCGACCGATAATCGACGTTGCATAATGCCAGTCTTGTTCGCACAGCTCATTCCCAGGCACCTCTGTGAATCGTTCTACTTACCTAAGCATCTAGACCTTTCTGCTTAATAAAACTATGTAAATATACCTGGGTAATAAAATCAACAATAACTGATAGTTGTTTAGCCAGTGTATGCAAACTGAGCTTATCATATTTTTATGTGCTTGTTTAATACGTTTTTATTCTAGTATACAAATATATTTATTGACATACTGTTTGACAATTTGTACTTACATTAAAATACGGTTAAAATTAATTTTTATTTGAAGTTAAAAATATTTTAATTTGTAAATTAAAAGTACGTACGCTAATTATTGTAAATTATAAGTTGGTTATACCAGTATAGCATAGAAAATAAAAAAGAAAGTATAATCCGGAATATGGCAGATGGGGTGCATATCATCATCATAATCAGCCCACATCAGTCCACTGCTGGACATAGGCCTCTCCCAATGCATGCCACTGAGCCCGACCTTCGGCTATTCTCATCCAACCGCTACATATAACCCCGGGAAATAATGAACATGCCTTGGTCGAGATATTGAGGCTGTTTGTTACAAAGTAAAATTGCAAAGTGACGACCTTAAGTCCAGCTGATGCATTGTTATTGGTTGGGGACTTCTTGGCGGGAAAGTGAAAAGTCATGTCTGCGGTTTTGTTTTATATTTTCTAAAATTTGTGTTTGTCGATTATTAATGTGAAATAATGGTAGATTATTAACCGTTAAGTGTTCGTGAGTGTGCATGAGTGTTGGAAAATGAAACAAAACAGTGCAACATCACTTTTCAAATTCTCTCAAGAAGTCCGCGTGAGGACTTAGTAAGCCCCACATCTTTACTGAGATACTCGAGGGGTTGGGGGTTATTTCATTTCTCACTTCCCATTTCTATTATCATTCATCATCATCACACAGGAAGGAAATATTGTTTATTTATGTATTACTTGTAAGAAAAAATATTTAATTGGCTAAATGCTTGTGCAAAGCCATAAAAAAAGGGTTGTAAAAAACTGGTTGTTTTTGGTGTTCAAGCTTATGGACTATGGTCCAAATAAAAAAAAGTCAAAACATGTCAGGGTTGTACAAAAATAACGTTATAAAATAAATTTGAGTGTTTGCTTGGAAAAGTAAATATAGGAGCCTAAATATAATTTTGCATATTACCACGGTGTTCTTTTTACTTGGTCGCATGGCTATGTTTCATAAACATCATGTACAACTGAATTGGAAAAGCTGTCACCCTGGTCTCGAAAGGCCATTCAGTCCATGAAGATTTTTTATCTATATCTTCAAGATTGAGTCCGACCTAAAGGTGCTTTTCCACTGGTGCTGCGTGAGGTAGTTAAGCGGTGCGCAATGAACAATCCACCAATAGGATAACTTCATCTTCTTTGCCTTACTCAGGTGCGGTGTAAAATAAAGAACTTTCCACACCGCTCTAGTGGAACCGCACCTTAATACAAGTAATCATTGTTGAAATGCTTTTTTCATGAACATATACAATAACATTAACGTTTAAGCAATTTTGTTTAGCATATTAAGCTTAAACACTAACGCAATAAAAGGTAAAGAGGCGATAAAATAGCTAATTGTTTGGATACAAAGCTGAACGTCGATGGGGCAAGCGTCCGACCTTCACAGCTGCATATGAATACGGCATTTCCAAACATCCGATACGACAAATACCTTCGATCTGAGTTGCGAAAGCATAAGCGCCTATATTAATAGCATACAATTATGGCCCACTACTCGCCCAAGCGAACAACCTTTTTGCGCAATAATTGCAATTTATCCTGATCCAAACAAATTATGTGAGAAATTACTATGTTGTTTCTCCAACTGACTCGTTATCTTTGCAGCAATGTTTTGGTTAGAAGAAGATACAAGTAATTTTTTTCTCCTTTACATAAAGGTGATACAATGGATAATTGTACAAGACAAATGTAACATATAAACAACCGTTATGTGAGAGACTGGAGCCTGAGATAGGTTTTAGTAAAAAACCCGTTTTACAAGTCACCAATGCCCCCGCTACTAATAACATAAAAAACAATAAGCTGGTTAAACTTAGACTGGTAAGGATGTCTGACACCTAACTTTATAACTGTAAGGTTGGTGGGGGGTGTCAGTATAAACTTTAAGTATGTGTGTAGCAGGCTGACCTATTGTTTTTTATTTTTATTTTTATGTATATTAGTGTGTGTGGTCAAAAATGTTTCTCTCTCTCTCTCTCTCTCTCTCTCTATCTCACTTATTATATGTGACCTGTTAAAATATTTTTTCATTATTATTTACATGTTTGTGTCAAAATAAATGTGCCACTTACGTAAGTTTTCATGACATTACATTCAACAATACATATTTTACATAGGCATTTATGTAAAGTGACTTTAACTTGAGTTCACTAACTAGTTCCTGAACACACGACATAATATGACACAACATAAAAGTGAATCCAAACAAACAGTGAAAGCGTCATTCGCTAAGGCTTGTTTGTATGCAAGACATTGAGTGCGACCTCGGCAGCCTGCTCGAACGAAGACAGCGTGTTGGTTAATCATAATCACACTGTTTTGCGGCTCACGTCTCATACAGCAATTAATGAAACCAAATAAAAAAATCATCTTTAACCAGTTTTCTCACCAGTTGCGGTGAGAACTATGATTTTATGCATTTAAGTGGTGTGCCGTCCGAACTCCCTTCTACCAAGCAATATTTGGATGAAAAAATTATACTATAATTATGTATATATTCATGTGAAAGACACAATGGAAAGTGTTGACATTAATACTCACAAATAATAACACTAATTATCTAATCTCAAACTAATAGAATAGAATAGAATAACATTTTATTGACCGATTGTACATGACATTATAAAAATAAAAATAAAAAAGTTTAAGAATAGGTAGGTAAATTACATTTAGTGTGGCCAACTAGGCCCCAGCCTCAGCATAGGCTACAACGACAATAGCCGCTGCAGCGCTGGTATTCTGGCGGGACCTAGAGGTCGACGACACGACACAGAACAAAAACACAAAACAATAAACATAAATAATTAAAAAAACTGTTCAAACAGTAATCAGAATTTGCACTTTGTTTAATAAACAGTAAACATACACAGTCACTTGTCGTGATAAGTTTAATACTAAATTATTGGCGTGGTCACAACATTGTTTGTGAACCAATCAGAACTATTTTTAATACATTCCTTTTAACTAAAAGTATGGAAGGAAATCAAAGTGTTGGTAAAAAAAAGGAAATCAAAATCAAAAATAAAAAAAGGAAGGAGGTAGTCTATTGGTCATGTGATACAGACAAGGGTGCAGACATACAGGAATGTTTTTTTTATAAGACCGATACGAATAAGGGGGTGGCGAAAAACTTAAAGGGTTCCTCAAGCCATGTGAAACGAATCACCTTAAAATGAGGCCAGAGGCAATTAGCACAAAACAAAATCCCCAGTAAATAAATGCCCTTCTTAGCCAGCCTCGCCAGCAGTTATAGCACATCAACTTCATAAAAGTAAGCCTGGCCGAATCGATGGATTATGTAGAAGCCTTGAAATATACCATTATTGAGTAGCAAGCTTATGTACAGGGATTAAGCAACACTGCTTTAGTAAGTAGATAGTAAGTAGGTTATTCGAGGCTTCTAATATTAGCACGTGCGGGACGCAAAATACATCCATCGGTAGTTTGAAATCAGTGCATAATAATATAGATACGTCATCAGCCGCCAAAACCGCATGTGATTCACTGCGTCCCGTCCTCAGTCAGTCAATCAGTCAGTCAGTCAGTGAGTCAGTCAGTGAGTCAGTCAGTCAGTGAGTCATTCAGTCAGTGAGTCAGTCAGTGAGTCAGTCAGTCAGTCAGTCAGTCAGTCAGTCAGTCAGTCAGTCAGTCAGTCAGTCAGTCAGTCAGTGAGTCAGTCAGTCAGTCAGTCAGTCAGTCAATCAGTCAGTCAGTCAGTCAGTCAGTGAGTCAGTCAGTTAGTCAGTCAGTCCGACTCAAGTGAGGGAAAAATCCCGAAACTCTTCCATAGAGCTACTACGTCTTGTCGCCAGAATGTCGGCATAATTGAATTGTCGCTGCGACATGGATGTCTTCTTCTCTATAACGGAGTCGTTTAGAAAATAATATTGAAATATTATAAAAAGGGAAAGAGGGAAGCAAAATGAAACGAGTCAATTCAAATAGCAGCTCAAGAAAAAGATAAAAGAATATAGTGTTGTGACAGTGGATAGAAAAATATAAAAATAATACATTGACAATAAAGTTTACTCCGCAACTTCAGAGGAAGAAAAAAATGACCCAACGCACATAATCAAAGCGCACAACCTCGGTGATCCACTCACCAGACGAACTGTCTGGCTATACCTACGACACTGCTGTAAAAATAGAGGAGATGCAAATCACCATCATATTCTTCTACTTCTAGAGACAAGCAGATGGATTCCCGCTACAATTATTTTGTGAATAAGTTTTGTTTAAAGGTGTTATGCTCCGGTGGTTGAGAGGTCGGCTACCGGACACCACGTTGCGTCAACCGTTATCGTTGCTGTCCTCACGTGTAATATTTAAGGTTTATTTTTATCTGTTGGATTTGTTTATATGATAATTTAATAAATTATTAAAAACAATCTACGTCTAGTTATACGTGTTTATTTCGCTCGGCGCTTAAAGACTCCGAGCAATTGTTTTATATCGATACATACTAAGTTTTATGTAGCAATCTTAAAGTTCATCTTTTCAACTCTATGCATTATTTTCTACATCATTGGCTGGTAAAGTACTTATTACGCTAAGTGTCTAATGTGAACAGGTTTACTAAAAAAAATACGGAACATAAATTATTACTATCCACTAATAAGTTAAATGATGACGATTACACAAATTTATAAGCAAGGTCAGTCAGCATATTTTAATATGATAATTAATTATAACTGGAACATTTCAAAATGTATTTTGAAATAGGCAAATCACTGCTAGGAAATATCAACAAGTTTTATTTTAATTTATTTTCATTAGCTTTATCTTGTCTTTGTTTATTTGTCCGTTTTTCATATCAATAATATTTAGTTGCATTGTATTTATTTAGTTGTTTAATGTTTAGTTGGAGGAGCTCGATGGCGCAGTGGTTAACACGCCCGGTCTGCGATTGCGAAGGTTAAGCAACTTTCGCAAAGGCCGGTCATCGGATGGGTGACCAAAAATTTATCATCTCGAGCTCCTCCGTGCTTCGGAAGGCACGTAAAGCCGTTGGTCCCGGCTGCATTAGTAGTCGTTAACAACCACCAATCCGCACTGGGCCCGCGTGGTGGTTTATGGCCCGTTCTCCCTATCCATCCATAGGGAAGGCTCGTGCCCCAGCAGTGGGGACTGTATGAGTTGGTGATGATGATGAATATTTAGTTGGATTATATCAGGTAGTTACTTGTAAAACACACAAAATATCTTTAAGATCAGACGCACTTATCCAATATTTGCTAAATAAAACTGCTTCCATAAAAGCATTAAAGAGTCTACAATTCGAGACTCTCGAGCAAGTTGTAGTTGAAGTTAAAACAAACTCTTGAAGACGCAAGTCGAGAGCTATTGACTAAACTTCTTGAGTATGATATAAGTATTAAACAGTACATCTTTAAGACAAACGTAGGTACGTTTGTCTTAAAGATACAACAAGTAGGTACTTGTAGTAGCTGGCGTAGGTGTAACGAACGTTTAGTACTATCGCCTGACCAGCGTACTACACGGCTACTTATCGCATGACCTACTCGAGTCGATTGGCGAGCGGCGGCAAGGTCACGGCTATAGGTTCATGAACTTAAAAGAAAGGAAAAGTCGTAAAAGGCTAATTTGAAAATTTTTAAATGACTATTTCTATCAAGAGGTCTATAACAAACAACTCGAAATAGAAGTATGATGGCGATAGAAAGTGTCAAACTAATATATAACTCTGTTCTAGTAATGTTATGATATTTATACCTAGTATGGAAGAGCGAGACTTCCTGGTTCAGTGATCATTAAGATGCTTAAAAGGAGGTCTTACCATATTCTATTATAAGAGTGTAAAATAAAAACATATTTTTTTTCATTTTGTCACAGGCCGATTTACATTGATTAATATACGATAAAAATATATAAGTCCGCCTTTAATTACTTAAAACGACAACAAATATGTCGTCATTCTAATTATTATAATGGTAATGACTATCATAGTTTAAAAAGTAATATTCTGGATGGCTATTAGAGTAAAAAGTTGAAATAATACTAAAATTGTGACAATTATTATATGATTACCTACACTCTGGTGAAAACAGGTAGTACTTTGTATCATATAAGTGATGTAAGCATTTCACATTATAATGCACTTTTGGGCACTTAAAAAATACTAGTATCTTACATGCGGTGACTGCATAGAGCTTTTCACGCTCTGTTTGTTAAGAACAGTTGCTACCAATTTTCTTATTACGGATACTTAAGTTAAATGAAAACATTACTCACATTTGTAACTTAATCATAGTTTTAGATCTGCGTCCGTAGATACTTGGACGCCTAATGTAACCACAGTGCCATAGAACAATTGAATTTCTAATAAGTCTGGTTTAAGAACAACTAAGTCGTAAGTAAGTAAGTAAAGTATTTTTTATGGCTTAAGTTACCAAATGTAGAAATATTTATAGATTAAATACTAAATTTGACTTCTTTCATAATATTACAAAGCAATATTATAATATTACATTAGTTTTGCGCAATATTACTATAGTAATATTTTTAATACTGATTGACTTGATAATAAGATTCAGTTTCAAAATGTCTGTTATTACACGATTGCCAAAAAAAGGAGTGTTATGTTTTCAGGGTTCATGTATGTAAGATGATGTGATGTTTCTTTTTTCTATTTCGGAAACCAGATCCTTACTCATAAGGTTATTTATTTCTAGGACACTGTTTTCTGAACCAAATGAGAAATTATAGATAGGCGTTTATCATTAACTAACTCATACACTATGTACGTTAGAGTTCTGATTTCCTAGTCATTATAACCAACCACAGTTGGCTTTTACCATTTCATTCCACATGTAACACAAGACAGCGAGTAAGTAAGTTATTTATAATTTTCTTATAAATCTAAAACATGAACTAAATGATGAGAAAACGATGTTTTAGTTTATTATATTTTTGTATTCTACCCATTATATACATTATTTGTATTGACGATAACAATATTTTATGTTTAATTTGTTTTTAGATAACATTTAGATTATAAAATGAAAAATCAATGCTTTCTTTTAACCAGTCACCTGAAGTTTTATGATAGCCTTATGCAATATCAAAATGTGGACTACAATAGAATTTAGTATGATGTCTGTAACAAGATCGTTATTTGTTTAAACAATTAAAAAAAAACTGTTTTGTTTAAAATCCAACACTTATCGTAACTAATTTTAATTTTTCTTAACTTACAGTGTCAGACAGCCAGCGGAAGGACCCAAAACTGCGGCGAGAGAAAAAACCGCAATCAGTAAGCGATCTCCTCAACACTACCTCATGTATACCACCGCCGTACCGATGCCCTCATCCCAAAATGCAGTTCTATCTTTACACAAGGTACGTTCAGTTTAACTTACTTTCAAACAATAGAGTTATGCTGTAGAAATAAACCAATGCTCCTGTCTTGCCTATTATGAAAAAACCTCCTCTTTAAACTAAACCACGACCTTAAACTAAGCGGTACCGGTCTTCAGTCACAGTGGTCCTGATTTGATTAAGTTAAGCTTCAGAGTTGTGTACTATCCAGTGATCGGAATGAATGGGGCTAAAATACCTAAAGTTGCCGACAAGACATGACTAAGAGTGGTTGTCCTTTTATGATAAGGCATTTTCCAATATTTATGACGCTGTAAGGGAGAAAAGAGCTGGACACTTGCTGAGTTTCTTGCCGGTTCTTCTCAGTACAAGATCTCCCGCCCAGAGTAGATAGACTTACGAACCGATGGCATAAAATGACGTTCATAAGAGCTATTTGTAGCCTAGACTGAATAAATGATTTTGAATTTTAAATTTTTTTGAATTTACAAACCACCAAAACATAGTTATATTATTTTTTACGAATCTCGGATCCCGGAAATAGTTTTACTTCTTAGAAATCTGCACTGAAATGAAAGTTACTCGTATTGCTGTATTTTATAGCAATGCCAACGTTGACGAAACCGTATATCTATCATCATTATGATAGTTAGTTCAAAATCATTTTTTTCTAAGTTTTTTATTTCACCCTGTGTGCTGCTGCCGTTTTGAGATTTTATTCATTGATGTCAAAATTTTGAACTCATATCTTATATCTATCTACTTCTTTATATCTGAATTTATTCACCAGTCACATCCAAAGAGTAAACAATATATATAAAGCTGATCCTTCCTATTTTGTTGTTAATTGTGTAATTAAAGCTTTTGTTTCATAAAACGTTTAATGTTCCAGGAAAACGCAAGAAAAAGGCGAGCTTCTCAACACTCTAGACAATGACTCCCTGACGTACTCTAAATTCAACCCTATTCATCCCACGAAGATAGTTGTGCATGGCTTCGGTGGTGGGAGGAATCTCTCCCCAAGCACTGACATGAGGAACGCGTACTTTACCAGAGGGAACTACAATATCATCATTGTGGATTATGGAAGCTTGGTAAAGGAGCCTTGTCTGAGCCAGGTTGGTACTCTCTCTTGCGTTACAGATGCAAATACAAAAAGACTATTCAGTCAGTTATGATTATTGTTTTAGAAAATTTAGAGGATTATATAGGAATGAGTCTTTTACATATCTCGGACTATTGGTAGTCAATTTCATTATTTAAGCATTTTTTATAAATCTACACTCTCCACTCCACGAGTTTAAAAATGTATGAAACTTACCTATATTTTCTCAAAAAAAAAGAGTGCTTAGGTAATAATGGACATGATTAAGAAAAAATGCATTATCCCCGAGGACTTTACATTTACAGCCACGTAATCATATTTATCTAGCCTCAATGACTTGCTTGATATACTATCAATGCGTATAAAATTAAACTACGCAAACTACCTTCGAGTAAACAGTGAAAGTTCCATTTAACTAAATCGATTCACTGCTTTTCATGATTTTTAAACAATAATCAAAATCTGTCTACTTGGAGTGCTGTGACAAGTTAGCGAGACGTGACTCTTCGTAACGACTCAATCTGAACTTAACGACCGCTTTGTTACGTTATGAAAGTTTCTTAAAACTTAAGTTATAATAATGGGAGGTTCTTATTACATGTCACGTTTTCATTGTCATGACAAAGGAAATACAATAAAGACTTAGGAAATATTCTAAAGATTAACTCGATATACTATATAATATAGCTTCAATTATATTATTATAACCATAATTCCACCATTATTGACTCACTGGCTTTTGTGTAATTTATAATTATAAATCACACAAAAGCCAGTCTATATATTAATACGTGAAGCAAAAACTTTGTACCCCTTTTTTACGAAAATTGCGCGGACGGAGGAGTATAAAATTTCGCACACTTATAGTTTATATAGAGAAGGTTATCCGACTGTTAATATTTTTTTTAAATTATGCATAAAAATACATTAAATCAATAAAACAAACATTACACACACTACCATGTATTAGACACACACGTCTAATACTCTTTTCAAGAAATTCAAAAATGGAAGAGGAACGGCTGAATGTCAATGCCAATCCAAACTCACATTCTATCTTTTTTAATTTTTCATTGCTTAATAAAATTACGGTCGAATTTCGACCACTGGCCGACCACTAGTTAACATTAATGTCTCAACTGAATGAATTTCATATTATTATTATTATTATTAATTAACCATGGCAAGGTCAGGATGGCTAGTGAGGCGGAATCCTGCTCCACTAGTAGTCCTCGCATCTGGACTCTGCTTCTTCTTTCTTCTTCTTCTTCTTCTTCTTCATCAAGCAGAGCAAAGTCTATTGCCTAACTTTCTACAAACAAAGAAAAAACTTTGCTGTGATAACACCCATAGTGTAGACCATAAGATCTACGCCCGTTCACCAGTTTCTAAGTTGGTAAAACCATCAATGATGCGGATGATTACGCGGACAAAGTCGCAACAGGCGCACTGCTATTGTAATAAAATATGAAATATCTCTAAAAAAGTCATTTTTGTTAAACAGTCTTGGCGCTTGTAAATTTTTTGTAATTAAAATTCTCTAAACGAAACGTCATCAATGTAGAATTGCATACTTTACCTTGATTAGGGCAAATTAATCAACACTATCTACTCTAACTTTGTTGGCCAAAGGAGCGTAATTTAATGTCGACAGCTACGTCATCAACATTCGATATTAGAGATTAGATTAGAGCAGTCATCTGTTTTTGAAATCCCAATATAAAAAAAAATTACAATTCCAGATTGAATGGGCACCTCGATTTGCGGGGCTGTGTATAGGCCAGCTGGTAGACTACCTGCGCTACCACCCCGTGAAGGCTGTGGCTCCGGAGCAGCTCCACACCATCGGCTACAGCGTCGGTGCTCACATCCTAGGGCTTGTGTCTAACTACATCAAGGACGGAAAACTGGGAAGGATCACTGGTAATTATTACCTACGTCAATTTTTTTACATTAAAAAGTTTGGGTGACAAATTCAACAATGACTTCCTTTATCTTTACTACTCGTAAAGTAATTTTTGAATTTGTCACCAAACCTTTTTAATGTGAACATTTGTCAGAACCTTTAAAAATATAATAATCCGCTTAAAGTTGCGCTAACTTGCTAGATGAGACAAAAATAGTGAGAAATTGTAAATAATTGAAACAACAAAATTTAAGCAAAGGTAGCTGTCATAGTAAACGCCAAAGGAAGAAACAATCTTTTCTCAAAGAGATTTCTTACAGAATTCATGTATGTCGTCCAATATTTTAATAAAAAAGTTTGATAACTTAACTAACTACCTAGTTACCTACTATAATAGGTTTACTTTCGATTGCAACATTGAACTCATAATCCTTAGTTTAACAGTCTATATTTTACAGTACCTACCTAAGTAGATTGTGTCCATTGAAATGAAACCACTCTCTACTGATCTACTCGCGTTTATTTTCAATTGAGTTCTATTCTGACTTTTTTAACCCTTTGCAGGGTTTGTTAATTTATATTGTTTACATTAGAGTTTCATATTTCGATATATTGTACGTATATTTCTTTGTTTGCTCCCAGGTCTTGACCCAACGATCCTGTTCTACATGGGCAACAATCGTTCCCGCGACCTGGACTACACGGATGCTTTGTTCGTGGACATCGTCCACACGGGAGCAGGCATCCTGGGCCAGTGGGGGCCCAACGGCCACGCCGACTTCTACGTCAATGGAGGCTCCAGTCAACCAGGATGTGCGCATGACACCATTTTCCGTAAGGGTTCTATTTAATTTCTTCATCGTTTTATTAATAGCATGATAATGTAAACAAAATTTTTTTTACTACAAATACACATCAAGTCGCATGAATTCACTTTATTTAGGTATAGCGAGGAATGTCGTGTTAGCTGTCAGACTATTCTGATGTTTTAATATTCGTCTGATGTTTTATAATTACTAGCAGAAATAATAAAGTAAAAAAATGAAAATTCTACCTTAATATTGTTTTCCGAGAACACACCACGCCAATGCTTCCAACATTTTTACCAAATAAAACGCTAAGTCATTTTCACAAATATACTATTTTATAGGCTAGCTAAAAAAATCATACAAGAGACACGCACAAACGAATGGTAGCGCCACCTACTAGAATTTTAGAGAAATAAACTCTTTTAAGTAAACGAAAGTGTAGCGTAGTGCAAGGTTTTCTTAGAAGAGGGCGTTAGTGTGCACCTTTTGTTTATGAAAACGTCTATTTTTGTTTCTGTTTGCTTTTATAAAATACAATTCTCACCAGCCAGTTTCAAAATACAATTAATGGTTTTGGGTTATATATTTTTACAGTATCATTAATTTATTTGTAGAGACCCTGTCGTGTGACCACACGAAAGTGACGCCGTACTTTATAGAGTCGATCAACAGCCGGGAAGGCTTCTGGGCGGGTCCGTGTCCAAGTCTGTTCTCCTACCTGATCGGCTGGTGCGAGCCTATGGACTCGGAGTATGTCCTCATGGGAGAACATTTGAACCGCAAGTATGTTTTTGAAGGAATCTACCTGCGTTTTCACATTACTTTTCGTCCGATCGTAGTCGCAACAAAACCGCTTTGTCATGTTACTGTGTTTTAGTTCGCGTATATTCGTATCGGTTAAAAAAATATATATATTTCGGCGGGGGGGTTTGTAGGTAGGATGGTTGACCAAACTCGGATTCGTCGATAACTCAGTTCGTCTTGGATCTTCAAAATAAAAACGCCGTCGTATTCCTTACAGTCACTTTTAGTTATTTTAACATCACAATTAAATTATTTAGAAATAGTTTCCCGATCAAATGGATTTTAGAAACGAAGTAGGTTTTGCGCGTGCATTCTCTCCGACCGCTCCCGTTCAAATGTGTCCAGTCCGTTATTATCACAGAGTAATTATTATCATGCCAACTGACATTGACGTTTCGCGTACCATAGAGCATAGGCTGCACTTATATCTGTCGGCTGCACCAACCTCAGAACAATATAGCTTTAGTTATTATTCTGAGGCACAAACCACACTCAAGTATTAGACTATACTTGTCTTAACTAAGCGATGCTAGCGCCATGTCTCCGACATATAAATAAATATTACTTGCTACAATTATATTACATTAATAATATCATTGACTTGCTATAAATTAGGAATAACAGGAATAATTATTTATGAAATGTTATAATTGGACCCCACCTTATTCAGAACTAGTTTTGACTAAGCAAAACTACTAATTTATTAACTTTGACATCTAAAAGAATCGTAAAACGTCTTTGACAGCTCTCTTAACAATAAGTCCTGATTTAAAAATTACGCTCAAATAATGTAGAAGGCTTAGATAAATGATTGATCTCGATTGATTTATCTAAGGTTTTTAGGCTTTTATTTTAACAACAAGCGCTAATTTTGGTTAAATTGTATCATTTCAGTTGTATTTTTTTTATCTGGTATCTTTGTTTCAGGGCTCGTGGCGTGTACTACGTGACGACAAACGCAAAGCCGCCTTACGCGAGAGGTTTCCCAGGGAAATCCAGGCGTTTGCGATCTATAACACCTTACAGCTGATCACTGAACACAATGCCTTAGATAATTTATTAAAAAAACATTATGTCTCCGATATTTAAAAGACATAACTTAACCCTGTTCTTCGAAAAGGAGACGTAAGCTTTATATGAATCTGAGCGGTCTCTCTCTACAATGAGAGTTGTTTGTTGTTGTGTTCAGTTTTGATTATTGACTGATAGGTACTTCCTACTGTAAAGCTAACATAAAATAAATTAATCTAAACTAGATTTGTCACTTCCCTTTGTTTGTACAAGGACATCCTATCTATCCTTTTATTAAGTCAGAGAATTTATACTTTATCCTCCGCCCTAAGATATTTTTGAAGGACGTACAAACTCTCAACCCATACAACCACAATAACGGGTAACGCATATAGTAAGAAATGCTCCTCAACTTTGTTTACAAAAAAGGTAGCTTTAGCTAGACCTATGCAACAGAAACCCATGAAAAGGGGCACCGTCCTAGCTTTAACCTCGCAGAAGGAATCTTCATTAATCAAATTCAGCTTTTATGTGACCCACTGCCGAGTTAAAGAGTTCCCACATGGACAAAACACATTAGAAGTTTGGGATAACTCACTATGTTTGTCTGGTGCGAGTTAATTGGTTTTATTGATAGACATTTGCTGCAACTGTGTTTCAATGTTGGACTCATTAAGAATTCGTCTTTGTTGCGGGTTCTTAGTTCATCGTGCGACGGTCTGAAGACCTGAAGGTCTGAAGAACTGAAGAAGGTCTGAAGAACGTCAGTTTCTAACGAGATTTTATAGGTAGTCGCAGTGTGCTCATACTAATATAAAATCACCCTACATATTGTGTAGCTGAAATATATGTTTTGTAAAACTAGCAAGTAATCAATCATAGTTGCCGTACAATGCCAAATGATAAATTTATAAAATGTGCAATTTTTATTATAATATATAAAAATAATAAATATAAATAATAAGAGTTTTTTATCAATATTCGCTATCAAAAGTTACCGTTTAATTTGTGATAAATTATAAATTATCTTTACGGCTAGTTAGACTTATGGCTTTTAAATAAATAGTGGTAATTTATTTATTTTAATTACTGTTAAGACATTTTGTGATATTGATTTTTATAGTTAACATCGTGATTGCCTACATGATTTATTTAATTTATGTACTTAGGTTATAAAAAAGGTTTTCTACTAAACTCCTATTAGGTAATAAGCGTAAATAGGAATAAATAAGTTTGGTTTTCACATAAACTTCAAACAAATAAATTTATTTATATTATACTAAGCTTATTGCAATAGTGTTAAATAATTGATAATTAAGTTTTATTAAAATAAATATCTGTTTAAAATGTTTACGTTTTATTTTTATCTAACTGCTATAATAAGTTTGATGCCTAAGTGTTCAATTTAGAATTAAATAGTTTCTTCCTCTCAAATAAGACGACAAAGCATTAAATAATGTAGATTCTGTGTAGCAAATATTGCCTGATTTTTGTACTAAGAAAAGAAAATGGGTATTCTAAGACGACCAACTAGTTGTTCATTTTCTGTGAGATATCAGTAAACCAAAGCACACGAACACTCATTGTACACACACAAATACCTAATTACTTTCAGTTTATTTTTATTTATTTAAGAAAATATATGAAACAAGAAATAACACACAACTTTGTGTACCTGCGATTGCTTCAAGATCGACATTTAGATCTGAAGCCTGTCTCATTTCGTATTTGGCGTGTGTGTGTATGGGTGACATATTTGTATTGCAAAGTTTTTAACACAAAATTTTATTTTTATTAAATTTACTCAAGACCTCTTCAATTAAAATATTTTAATTCGAATATTCAAGAAAGAAAAATGTAATTACCCCTGCCCGTTGGAAGATTCTCGTAGCGACGATTTTAAAGATTATTTTTATTTATAATTGTGAATTCATATTGCCATCTTAAAAAGGCTGGGTTTGACCAATGATATACATGCTGCATTTTTTTATTAGTTTCGGTCTGTTTCGGACGTACCGTACGTTAATGATATACATTGACTAAACCTTAAATGGTATAAGTGTTATTGTATTTTAGTCTATATTTTAGGTTTTATTTGTGGGAAAGCAAATAACACAAAGTTATATTAATTTCAAACATACATATAATAGGGAATGTAATGTCACCATATCAAAAAGAACAATATAGAGATAGTCCACACAGGCTGTAACAGTAGTACGTATATAGACAATTACACCAATTTTTTTAACAAGATCACAAACCGCTAACTCTTTAAGTATACCTTTTAGAAGACATATCAGCAACGGAAAATATAGATTACAAAATCTAGATTCAATAATATAAATATTTTAATAATATTGCACATAACATGCTCCAAAGTTAAATCCCATCCCAATATGTTTTAGCATGCATCGTTGTCTTACCTAAGCATAATTATATACAAAGCATTGATAAGTTTTAAAAATCAATATATCGAACGTTTAAACATACTAAAGTACAATTGATTATGTTTCTACTTATTTTCGCATACAATTTCTCTAAGAATAAGTAATGTTATTACTCATATTATTTACAGTTTAAAAACTACACACTGTACAGTCAGCGTTAAATTAATCAACCCAATTAGTCATTAATCTTTACATTCAGTAAAATGGGTCATAGGTATACTGAATTTTTTTTAGTTGACTGAGTCGACAACCAGATGTTAGACTCGCTTGATGATTAGTAGTCACTTACATTAAATTTCTCGTCTCGTGAAAAAATCTGGTGACACTGAAAGGGCACCAGTAAACTCTCTCCAATAAATAGGACATAGGCTCATGAAAAATTATGAATGTAACTCCGCGTTACCAACCCTACGCGCCAAACTTATGTAATGTAATTTAAGTATTTTTCTGTACCTTTGGGAAATTTGTATACCTTTACTTGAAAGCTAAAATTATGACAGTAGGTATATTATTTGGTATTAAGCCAAATATCAATTTGACGCTGACTGTTCCAACAAAAAAGGTGATTACATCACGACATTTCCCTTCCTTTATGTCCTAGGTACCTTTATACTTTTAGGTAGGTACTTAATAATATTTATATACAAAAAAAAATAAAGACAAAACTAAAGTTAAGGGTTACCTATAATTAATTTCTATGCCAATGCTATTGTTATTATTAAGTATTTTTTAGTGTATGGAAAATACAAATCATTAAAATAATACGGTAAAGCTGTTGAAAAAATATTATTTGCTTAGCCTGGACTCTTCGGTTGAGAATCACCATTATCATACACGTCAATAAAATCAAAAAAGATTTCTACAATGATATTATATGCAATTAAACGAATTAAAGAAAGTTTCTTAAAGTGAGTAATAGGTAAACATATGTTCTGTAGCGTTTCCTGACAAAAAAAAATACAAATAAAAAAAAACTAACTATGTCATAATATTTACAGCTAAGGGTCTTATCGTAGGCCTGATTGAAACGAAAATGATGGCTGCTTACCATATAGAAATTACATTATTATTATTTTGTACCTTATTAAATATTATTGTCTACCTATTTACTTTATATTTACTTAACGCGTTATATGATTCGACATATTATGCAATATACATATAATTAATTAGCAGTTATGTAGGCCTATCATACCGATAGGTTTATATGACTATGATGTGCTTAGGTAATCATACTTAAATCGTAGTAAGGTATAGTGGTAGAGCTTCATGTTGATTCAAAATTAGAAACAATGGAAGCAAAATAGCGCTAAGCGGTGACTTTCGTTCACTAACTTAAATATTGAAGTAATCTCGTTTTCGACGGAGTCCCTATTATATAACAGTGAGCATATCGTTAAACCTCGATTAATATTTTATTTGACCGCGAAAGTTTGTAGTTTAAATGGTAAATTGCGTAAAGTGATCACAAGAAAGGGAAATTATAAGCCAGTAAAGTTGCTACTGCTGCATAAACTTACAAATACTAAAAGTGACACAAATTATTTACATAGATGCCAACACCTGGACTTCGAAAGCAATTCTTAAAATATGAGTCTAATCAGTAATTGACAAATCAGTGCTCTTGTGCAAGTAACGTGCGATTTGAAAGGTTTGATATTTAGCAACGTGACCAACGAGAGACTGAAAGATAGGCCGCGAGACCGTGAGACCGCGAGTCCACAAGACTACGAGTCCGCAAGACTACGAGTCCACGAGACTACGAGTCCACAAGAACACAAGACCGTGAGACCGCGAGACACGTAGACCAAGTTAATGAAAATCGTAGACAGTCATTCATTATTTACAGTGACTTACAGTTGCACCGGTTGCACCTATAGAGCAAATCTTTCAAAAGTATTCTCGGATATTTTGAATAATATTTTATCTATTACAAAGAGAGATTAGACCCAATGTTATTTGGTGGGTAATAGCGTCCACTATCTTACAAGAATTAGGACCCAACGGCTCAATGAAGAAGCTTAACATAACTGAAATAATTTTATGGAAGTTTTCGGAATCCTAAAGACCTCGTACCAAATACATTTGACATTAATCACAAGGATCTAGTTGCAATACTTAAAACGTTGATCTGCCCTGATTATTGTTATATATTATTTTATGCAAATTCTGTTGCGAAGAAATTGATCTTTCCTAATAAATTGGTCACAATTGACAAATATCTTACATTAAAATCCGAGAAATATTAATACTAGCAATAGCACTATATAACTATGTATCTATCTACATTAATTAATTTATCTACATGATAAGAATTCATTGAAATAAACATTAAAGTAATATTAATTAATCCATTAGAAATAAAAGAAGAAAACAAAGTTTATTGAACATATGAATATCTCAATGAAATAATTATTAACATTAAGGAAGAATAGTTAAAATAATACGAAATATAAGAAATGAGCTGCCTTATTTCCTTTAGATATACCTATCTAAATTTTGTTATACATACTTGGATTCATTAATAATATAAAAATTTTGTCTTTTATTTTTTTTCTCAACGTTTCCGAACATATATAGTGTATTTATATGTTTTATTTTAAACATAAAGTGGTATAGAATATTCAATGTTTTATTCAAAGAGTTAAAATAAGTAAATATTGATTATTTAATTAAAAATGTTATGTAATTTATGAAATAAAACAAGTAAAATATACACGTACCTACCAATAACTAATGTTTATGTATATTTTATATGCTATTGTTATATAATATTACATAGGTACTAACTTTTACAACTATGTTTCGCTTAGTGAAGCTTTATTGTCAACACAGCCTTATAGAGTGAGATCACCCCATAAAATTAAAATTATTGTCCATTACCCTAAGATTAAATATTTGTTACCTAACTTAACCTAAACTTGTTATATAGTTAGAGATAAGTACAGATATAATTATGTCGTATAGTTATATGGAGCCAATTGCCAATAATACATTTTGTTGTTTTTTCATTTTGGTTAATTAATTTTATCTGCTCTCAATTCGGCGTAAGTTAACCTACCTAAGCTTTGTTGAGTAATATGACATTCTCACTCGACGATTCTTTTGTTTTTAAGTATATTAGTCAATAATAATAACAATGCCAGACATTTAAAAACTTGCTTTTACTTGAGTTGCAGTTTTAATCAATATTATTTATAAAGAATCGATTTGTTATATTTGATACCATGCTTTTAGGTTTTCTTCATTAGATTAATTCGGTTTCACTAATTCCCAAACTGATGTAGAGTTTCTAATAATGATGTTTTATATGTTTGCAATATAATATGGTGTTTGCGTTTGTCTTGATTTATTTATTTATTATACTGTATGGGTGCATTTATTGGCATATTATTATATAGTAGCGATAGTGTTCTCTTAAAATATTCATTCCTATTCATATATCTTACATCGACGGGTGCACGTCAACAAGTGCTCGGGGGATCCGTTACCCTTTCCGCCATTTCCTTGGACATCGTGAAAATTATCATTATACATTAATTTTATAGCGATTCTTATTTTAAAAGTGCTATATTGATATTTAGCTCATGCACGAGACAAATCACTCGATCTTGCCTTGATTGCAAAGATTTATTTGAAACATAATACAAACTGCTTGCTCTCAACTGTTAGGCTACGAACATAATCATGTCCATCATGACTATATGTTTCGCCAATTAAACCATTTTTCTTTTAAATACTGGCTAACTGCAAAATTTATAATAAGTACTTAATAATAATTATACCATTCTTAATAACGTGCACAAACCCCGGCCATATTCTAATAATATACAATTCTGATTATATATCAATAAATTAACTATATTGATTTAACTGTACATAATAACAAAATATTGCACGTAATTTCATAGTGAGCATTACTACTCTGGTAAATGAAAGTTCATTTTTCATAAAAAAATATATAATGTTTAACAATTGGTAATTTCAATATTAATTAATGTTTTTAGAGACAAGGAATTTATCTGTTCTAAATATTATGCAGCATTTGGTGAGTCCGTTCAAAAGTAATTCAAAATAAAGTTTATGTTCAATAAAAAATTCTAGATTTACAAAAATATTTTTAAAATTATATTTACCTTATACAAAAATAACTTTCTTGTTCTTTTAATTATTCATAAACTAGGTACACATTCAAGTAATATTTTAAAAATTTACTAAAAATATTTTACAACTGCACAGAATTGACGGCGTAGAGATTCTTTTGTTTAAAACAACGAGTTCACTTCTAATCTAGGTTATCTATAACTCTAACAATATCACGAAACTATTTCAAATACTTGGACGTCACCAAAATTTGTCTAAGCACGAATCAGATTTTCGTACTTTTCGATATGTTAAACATGTCTTAAATTTATTTCATGGTCATGATAAAGAAGTTAAAAAAATATATAATAATAAGCCGACAAAATTACTATGATAATTCCCACCCATGTCCAACAACCTTTTAAAAACTATAAAGTAACCTAAAAGTCTTATCATCAAAAAACCAAACCTCTATTACTCCTATTTGAATTGTGTTTTGTCTCTTTTGTTTGAGCTCAATTCGTTGAGACAGAGTGACAAATCACAGCTACTGGATTTTATAGACATTTGGCGTTTTGTGTATACTCGTACGAGTATAAAGTGTTAATGCTCATCATTTGTTTTGCCTATGCGTATTGCTAATATAACCTAATCTTTTATTATTTTCTACAATATTATTGTCATTTGCTCGAGCACTTATTATATTATAATAAATTTAGTACTTGTTACTTTAAGATATTTTAAATACCTTATCAAAAACGTATTATACTTTTACTCCTTACCGTATAAATTTGATTTTCCATTGTCTATTGTAGCAAACTATGAGTTTTTAATAACCAACGTTCTTTTTTAGATCATTTTAAATAATTACAAAGCTAATGCTGCTGAAACAAGTGATTTTACAATTCGTACTCTGATTAAACATATTTTAAGTGTGCTCTGCCTAACAAGTGAACTCTGTGCTATAAACACAGGCTACACATTTATTGTCAAGATTTTTTTTTGTATTTTTTCTTTGAAAAAAGAAAATTAATGTCAGTAAAGTTTTTTTTAAAGTTAAAGTTATTTTTAACTTTAAAATGTAAGAATATAAATTCGTCTCAATAAGACTGTTATTGTCCTTTACCGTTTCTAGAGATCCTTACAGATAGTCATTTTCACATCGATTTCACTTTTATTGAAAGCGAACTCAAAATCTATAATGTTGTAAGGATCTCTTTATTGTCAAGTTCAGATAATTTCATAAGAACTAGCTACAAATTTACTGTTTTTTACGTGCGTTGTGCATTATAATAACGCCATAAGGAACGCTAAAAATTATCAATGCTAAAACTAATTTATTAGTTAAAGAAGTGCATACTACGCACTAACTACTTACGTGCATTCTAAAAGCCTCTCAAATATGTGTATAAAAAATTGCATTGCATTTTGTGTGGTGCATAGGGTAGTAAATAAGCATAATGTCATTCGTGCATATTTTAATGTGTAATATAATATGTGTACAGTGTTAAATAATAACAAACGAGCTTTTTACTACTCACTACAAAGCAAGCTACATCTAGATTAAGCAGTGTATTTTATTATCACATCAGTAATGTGGATTTATTATTATGATACATAGACGTGATTAAAAAAAAACTGTAAAATAAGTTCTCAAATGGCCGATATAATCATGACGATTCAATTAAATTATAATAAATTTTATTTAAAAACAGAAATTGATTATTTCGCAACTGTAAACAATTTTGTTGAAATTAATTATTGAATATAATTATACTACTTTATTATTTATACGACACATTACATAATAATACTATTTAAATTTAGATAATTACAATTCGAAAGTCCTGGGTCTACCGATAAGTAAGCTGATTACATCACCTATAACTATAAAGTAATGGAAAATAACATAAATACAGTGGAAAGTTTGATATTATAAATCATCATACTTCTACTAAATTATGACGATAAGTTTTATATTTTATAAGTTACTTACATTATTTATATAAAGAAAGGGAAATTCGTTTTAGTTATGTAAGTCTAATATCACAAATAATGTTTAACATAAAATGTTATTATAAGGCGACTAGTTGAGATGAGCCATTGTTGAACAAAACGTTATTGTGATTTAAAATTAATCAATAAAAAATAATAAATTACTCTTAATACCGTTAAACCATATCATCATATTTATAATGACCCATCTCAACTTAATATCCAACTAGTTAATAAACACTAATAAAATGTAAGTATTCCTTACAAACAAAACACATCTGTTTTTGGTTTTTTATTTTTTTTTGAATGATTACATTACTTCCCATCACAATTAACATTTTTTGTTTTATGTCTACATCTATCGTAGATATAAGTACATTCATATTAAACGGATACGATACTAAATTTTGAACAGTTACTTAAATATTTATAAACAGTTTACAACAATTTGATGAAACTTGGCTAGCAGGATGAAGTGATTTGTTATAAAATGCGAAAGTATAGCGAAAAGTCTAACACCTCTGAAGCGCTGATTGCCAACCGTCGTCGGCAGGTCATAAAAAGCCGTTGAGCACAATATGCCGATAGACCATCCACGACGCTAGAGTAGTTAACAAGTTATAAAATAGCTAACATGAATAAATTATAAAAGAAAATATACAAATATTTTTATTTAAATAATAAAATCATGGACATTTAATGTTTATTATGTATTACAATCATAATATTATAAAACAGTGATATTATTGTTTTGTACCGAACTCGCTTCTGAACCATTCCCAAATATATTAATAGTTTGTTTTATAGTAACTGACACTTAAAGCGTTGATATGCAAATATAACTTATTTAAACCTGTACAAGAAGGTACGAATAAAAGAGTATTTAATTTAAACATAAAATTCAACAATATTAACAAATTTCAATGACTAGATATAGTTTGAGCATAAAATAACACGGTAAGGACCGTCAATCAACTTTCTGAAAATACCTTCTAATACATTTTCTGAAACAGGTACACAATATCGGTGATAATGTAAGTACAGGTACACTATGGCTAACTGTTGCTATAAACAACATGATATTTCGTACAAGCTATTGAATCGAAACAGTTATAAATGTAATTTTCCTACCTATCTATAAAAATAGAGGAGCCATCGTTAAACCCTTTGTAAGCTGGACTGAAGAACCTGTAAAGAAAATAAAGTATCAAGATAGTTAGATTATAATTATTGGTAGAGCCACGTGCAAGGTATTTGAATTGATTTAATCGGGTTTCTTAAATCATAGCTGATTCATGATATCGTTAAGGTCAGATTAGGTTGAATATTTGAGTTGTGTTCATATCGTAGCGAGTTTTATTAGCATAGCGAGACTTTAGAGTTTGTTTGCTTATATTTTCCGGTGGCATTTATACAGCTCTATATTCAGGCAACTCCAAACGATTAAACCATCTCCTTTTATAGTTATTACAAATAAATGTTCATCATATCTGCTGGTGACGCTAAGAGAACAATTTGTTTGCTTTAACCTAACATGAATACATATCATGTATCGATATGATACAGACAATAAAAACAAGGGTAATGTCACAGATAACAAAAATCAAATTAGAGGTACCTTGATTAATAAGTGCCATCTTCAGTAGGGTCCTGGTAGGACTGCGTTGGCGGCTGCACTGGCTCAGCTTGGTAGAAGGCTCCACTCACGAAGGGGTTATTGGGCACGTGTTTTTCGGGCACTGGGGGGCGCGGGGGAACTGCAATGGCGCCGTATGCAGGGAGCTCTGAGCCTTTTAGGGGTGCTGAAGGCCTTTCCGTCTGTAAGAAACGTAAAGGGAATATTTATTTCATTTATTCACATTATCAGGGAAAAAGAATAGAAAATAAAATCTTAATATCCAAGCTATTTTCAGGGTCTTAAAAGATTTACACGGTCGTAATATTTAAGTTTTCTCATATTAGTTAATGTTCTCATATAGTTCTTGTGAGAAAAATTATAATTTTTAAGCCTTGCGAGCTTCGATCAATAATGTAAGTACCTACTCTAGATAAAAGATCCCGAACAAAAATGCATTCTGAAAGTGGTGCTGATTGCTCATACTATACTGAATTCAAAATTAATACGGCGATCAGCGGCCAGCAACGCATGTAGGTAGCACCAAAGGAGGCGCTAACATGCTCCCCCCTCCCCCCCCCCCCCCCTCGAGGAGGTAGAGCCTCGAAAAAGCTCCTTCCGGTTAGGGTAGTGGCATAATACGTAGAAACATTCAAATTTCGAATAACAAAATCTGAAAAAACATTTGGTAGCATCAACAACTTCATATTATACTGCATACTGTGAACCTTAAATCTTAAGTATAAAGATTAAATTAAGGACGCAAAATATTTGTACTTAATATTAACTGTCATCGCCACAAACGTCATTGTGGCTCTGTGGCCCCAAAGTCGCGCACCGTTTTTCAAGCGCTCACCGGGAATTTAGTACAATATTGATCGAAGCTTGCGAGTAATTCTATTTCGTTGGTAAACTTGTATAAGTGCGCTAGCTGCCGCGACTAAAGACTTCTTGGTAATCTATAAGGAACTAGCTTCTGTAGTAGGTATTAAATAGTTTCTTCTGCTTACAAAGGTGGTTTCATGGTCGAGCGGTTTGACGGGCGGCTCATGTTCCGGGGTAGGGTCTGCCCACGGCTGCAGCTCACCGGACGCAAAGATCCCGTATATGGTGATGCCGATGAAGTGGACAGTCGCTCCCATCAGAAACACGGCCCGCCACTCGGTTATGGCTTTCGCGTGGATGTTCTGTGAATACGGTATTAATAATGATTAATAAAAATAATTATTATAGTAATAAATTATTTCGATTATTATTTCGAGACCAAATCGGGGACGTCTTGAAAAAAGGCCAGGTCAAGAGAACTCTAAACCGAAGAGCATGTATGAAGGAAATAATGAAAGTGGACGAAGCAAAACAAGTATGTATGGATCGTAGCAAGTGGAAAAAAGTGGTCTCTGCCTACCCCTACGGGAAAGAGGCGTAATTATATGTATGTATGTATGTATAAATTATTTGTTTCAGACAAAGCTTATTAAAAAGTGTAACCAAAAATGATCTTACACTAGGGTTAGTTAAGCACAAATTTGACTTTATAATTATTATTAATAATAATAATAATAATGCAGGATTGTCCGAAAGTTCTTGTCTTCTGAATCCCAGTAGATAAATTAAGTTCACATTCACTAATAAACATTCAGCTATCACACACTTACGCACACACGACAATACTAACACACTTAACTTCCTATAGTCTTGGCAAAAGCCCGTAGAGGAAGATAATATACCTCTTTCTTAAACAGAAAGAGAGAAGAAAATCTAAAAATAATAATAATAATTTGACCGCTTGAAGCAAGAGATTTCTTTACCATTATAATCATAATAGATATAGAATATAATTAACAAATTAAATGCCCACCCGACCCAGCCAGGAATCGAGACTGGGTCTTCCGCAATCCAGGCAGCTGCACTGACCATTATGCTACCGGGAAGGCTTTTTTCGCTGTACTTTTTTCACAATGTTTTATATTTATGTTTTTTATTCAATTCAGCTTTTGTGCAGCAATTAGCACTTGAAAATAATAAATAGAATAGGTATAATGTTTAATGCGGATAATTTTACAATCCATAATGTTGGTACAAACAACTTGAGGCTTCTTATTAATAAATTTATCAATAAAAACGGTTTTTAAAAAGCGGTACGTAAACGAGGTGATTAACCCGAAATAATAACTTTGAACATACAAAGCTGTAAAAGAGTATTTTAATTGAAAAATATTCTTAATTTGGATGTCTTATGGCTAGAAACGTAAATGAGAAAATAGTAAAATCAACCATGAAGGGCACGTGGCTCGACGTAATGGGTGATAGTTGTCACTCAATGGGTGTTAAATTACAGTTGACGCCTCAGCCAGACTATATTATGCCTATGCCTATACTATTCCACTGCTCAGCAAAGGCGTCCGTCATTGAAATCTGGACATCGCTACAAGATAGCTTTTTAATAGCGGGTTGATGAGAATTACAAACCTATGCAAAACGAAATATTCAAAACATATTTTGCCCGATCTGGAAATTTTTTTTTTTCTTATAGCGACAGTATTACTTATGCAGGAAGACCTGAACACGTAAGGGCCGTTTAAAGGCTGAAGATATCGATAATGAACTACAAAGATTACTGCAAAGATTCGGTCGAGAGCTGGCACGAAAAGTTTGAAAAAACATAACAAAAGAGTCTTAAGAATTGAAAATATAGAGTGAACTAAACTAGAACGTGTTGAGCCGTCACCTACCCCTGAAACGCAAAGGCACTCGTGCGCGTTGCCACCGTGGCAACGATAATAAAGTGCTTCGCGGTGACGCTCCGGCGCGCACCCACAAAGCGGCTCATTCGATATTCCGCTCGTGTCGCTCGGCTCGCGATTCCTTTTTTAAATTAGCTACAGACGAGTGTCCTTTTTGTTTCGGCTGGATGATGGAAAGCAATACCCCAGTAGGGGGGTTTCAAACTGAAGTAGTGCTCCATAATGCGTGACTAAATTATGATTTAATGGAAATATCATTGCTTACAGCACGACTATTATGAAATTTATTTATGTATGTGGTTATATTAATGTTTGTGAGCTTATCTTTGATGTCTGACAACTTCTTGAATTTGAAATTCAAGTATCATTCATCGAAAAAAAAACGTTATTATACGTTTTATAGCAAGATCATCATTCACATTTCAGTTAAAATCACTGGTAAACAAATAAAATTATATTATAATAAATTACATAATATAATACAGTTTTGTTTCCTTCCCATAAATATAGACTGAATTCACTTATGAATCATCATTACCAGCTCATAGGTATACGATCCCTTTGCGAGGGAGAACGGGTCATAAACAACCACGCAGGCCCAGTGCGGTTTGGCAGTGTTGACGACTGCTAATGCAGCCGGGACCAACGACTTTACGTGCTTTCCTAAGCACGGAAAGCTCGAGATGAAAAAATTTTTGGTCACTGTTTTTTGGCCTTTGCGAAAATTGCTTTACCTTAGCAATTGTAGATCGGGCGCGTTAACCACTGCACCATCGCCATCGAGTTCCGAGAGAGAACTTATGTATACTATATCTAAAATTGGTGCTCAAAGACGACACAGTCATGACCTAAGGACTTAAAAAATACAGTCCACTCATATATCATATTTCATCTAGTAAAAATAATTAGTTAAACTACAGCTCAATAAGTGATCCACCCCTTAGGCTTTATTTTATAACCTAAGGAAGCGTTCCGTAGCTACTTGCCAGTGGAACCTTAACCATACATTTTTGGTACATTACAATGAAAATAATTACCTTATCTCGTGTGATGCGATCGATGACGATGGGGACGAGGAAGCCGGCGATGGTGCCGATGCCGTTGGACAAGCCCATGAGGATGGAAGCGTAGCGAGGCGCGATGTCCAGGTGGTTCACGTTGTAGCCAGATATCGCGAAGCCACTGAACGCTACACCCAACGTCAGCTCTATAGTTGCGATGTACTGGAATAATGTGTTAGTATTATGGTACATGAAGCTCCCAATTAAAACAAAAAATAATCTATCTTTCCTCTAGTCTAAGGTGGAATAACAACGTCTGCAATGTTAAGAAGCAGTGAAATAGTTCGTTTCTTAATGCAAGATATTCAATACATTCAATTCTTTACAACAAGCATTATATCTAACTCAAAGTCTGATATTTAGGAATAAATGGGGCACTGATAAACTTTCCAAAGTTTACATAAATTTAAATAAAAGATTCTATATATTATAATATTCTCGTAAACAGTGAAAAACAATAAAAGATTTTACCACAAAATCTATCACAAAATTATTCTCTTACCTTATTGTTTGCATACGCCACAAGCACGAAGAAGAATGCTTCCAATCCGAAGCCACCACAGTTGAAGAGCTTACGCACGTTAGTGGTCGTCATAATGTTGTTCTTGCGCAAGTAATCGGCTAGCATGCCGCCAATAGGCACCAGAGATGTCATGATTAAGTGGGGGATGGCACCCACGAAGCCAGACTAAAAGAACAAGAACAAATAAAGTAAAAGACCGAAATTACTGAAATTTAAAAAAATTATGTGTCCAACATTATATAATTTAATACCTCTGTAATTTGCATGTTGAACCTGGAGTTGAAATATGAAGCCTGGAAAATTACAAGCAAACAGAAGTTCCATGTCCTGCAGAAGTTTGCCACGATGATAGCGTATACCTACAAGAGATATACAATAATTTTAGCACACACAGAAAACTGTAGGTACCTAAACATAAATAACAAAATGTATGGATATAATTTGATATTTGTCCCCAACTGTTGTTTTACTGCATTGCTTTGTTCCGGTTAAAAGAAAAATTTACTCAATAAAATTACAATAAAATTACTAGACGTACAACGCGCTATATGTTATGGATTGCTTTGCTACCTTTTGGTCATTTGCTGGTGTGCCAGCTCAGTCAAGTAAAAAAAGGAAAATTTAAATTCAACTGACCGGTGCTGAGGTTGCAAAAGCTTTCCATGGAGTATTCCAGAAGCCGGGCATAGCCGCTTGAGAGGCGGTTCCTAACGACTGCTCGATATATGTTAACTCCTTGCCCGATATGTGAGGGTGCTTGCTCGGACGCTCAAACACCAGCCAGAGCCACATGATGTACCTGTTAAGTGTAATGCAAGTTAACAACAAAATAAGCTTAATACAATGTATTGAATAAGTCAATTAATTGTACGAGAGTTGTAATTTGCGCAAGTTAAACCATTGCACTCACGTCCGCCTCATGCCATAGCAAAACGGGTTGGAAAGAAAATTTAAACATACCAGATGACAACAGAAATGCCGTAGAGATAGAAAGGCGCTTCCCAGGAGATGTAGTCAGTGAGCAGGCCAGAAAGCGGCACGCCAATGACGATGCCGGCGTACGTGCCGCAGAAAGTCAAAGTTGGCAGTCGCGAGCGCTCCTTATGCGGCACCCACATCCGCCTCATATCTTAGCGAAATGTGTCAGTAAAGAACTAATAACTTACCAGATGACACCAGAAATTCCGTAGAAGTAGAAAGGTGCTTCCCAGGAGATGTAATCAGTGAGCAAACCAGAAAGGGGCATGCCAATGACGATGCCGGCGTACGTGCCGCAGAAAGCCAAAGTTGCCAGTCGCGAGCGCTCCATAGGCGGCGCCCACATCCGCCAGATACCGTGACAAGATGGGTACGTCACACCCTGGTATCAAAAAAGATGGGATTAAAGTATACTTTATTCCTGTAGAGTATGCTAAAGAAATATTTAAAATAACACGTTTTGGTTATCACATCTAGGAGTGATTAGTCGCAAAGTCAAACGAATTCGATTATTGTTGAACCAATTTATAAAAATTAAGAATTGTTATTATTTTCAAATTCTCTATTAAAACTACAGAGCGTTGATGCAAGAGAAGTGGGTGACGTGCAGTACAAATAATATTTTATCAAAAAAAAAAACTGTTGTCACTGATCCTATATCCGATATAAATTAATACAATACCTACAAAGCTATTCCCGATCTACGTTCAGAACGGGCACAATGCCTTTTCTACTGACCTTTACAAAAAAGATGATACATCTGAGTGTATGATCGTATCAGCGGTTCACAGTATTAGATTTAATAGGATAGCGATGGCATTGAAGAATCAACTAAGCCGGGATGTAGGAGCGAGCAAATACGTAGCCATGGAGATAGGGTCCCGGTAATCCTAAAGAGGCTTTATACTTCGAAAGCGGTGCCCGAATATAATATGTTCTTAGGTGATTCGACAAAATATAATCGATAATGCGTGCTGAATTGATACATATTTTTTATTTTTTTACTTCTTTTTACAATTTTTTTGTAATTCAAGGTTGCTTGTAAGCTTGTAGTTTGCCTCTTTGTTTTTAGTATTTGTATCCTAGTGTGTAACAAAAGTATGTTATTATCATTAATATGATTTTACTTTCCAAAGTACCTACATATGCACCATGCAAATGTTACATACAAATTTATTTTATAATAAAGACGTATCACAAACAAATATAATACCGGGTAAATTAGTAACGCCCTATCATTTAAGCTTATAATACAAATGTACCACCGTATTATGCAGAATTCAGTTTGTCCAAAATACAAAAGGAAGGGGACTTGAATCCAAACGTGACGTTCGTACATTCGATACGGATGCGGGGTTCAAAATTTTAAGCGCCGATAATAAGCTTGATCATGCTTCATCACGGACTGAATGCCAAATGTTGCAAATTTTCAACGTATGATGTTTCGGATGTTACTTGCTACATGCTCGTTCTTTCACCCTTCAACTGTCACCTATTATGTTTACTCGTACAGTGAAATCACTGTTCTGGGATTATTACCTTTGTTTTCAACTTAGTATTGGAATATATTTGCTCTTTATTGTCAACGGCGTAGTATATCACAATGTACTGCTCCAAATGAGAGTTAAAATTAATAAAAGACTTTTTTGGTAAGTAGAGTTCCTGGGTACAAATTTCAGGGCGAGTAAAGTGTGTTAAGTATCGATGCATGCATACCTACTAATTGGATTTCAATGATGGATGTCGTTGCCCAGGATAATATAGGCTAATTGCTTACTTTACGTTATTATTAAATTAGCAATCCAAAACTCACCTCAACAAATCCCTGAGCGATTTTCAACATCACAACGGCGGCCGGGCCAACGGACATGGCTCCAGGTATTGCCATATTAAATATCGCTGACGTCACGATTGCGGCACCAAATATCTTGTTAGCCGGGTACATCGATGCTAGGAAACCGCCAGGAACTTGAGTTATGAGGTATCCGAAAAAGTAGGATGAATCTATAGACGACTCCACTTCCAAGCTCCATTCAAAGGGAGTGTCTTCTTTGACGCCACTCGAAGTCTGAAACAAATCCAAGTATGACCCTCGTGCTTTGAGTCGGCGGCGTTCTTTTCGCATTCCTTTAAATCTGGCAAAAGGATTCTTGAAACTTTCTCAATGGGACCGGGAGTTAAGTAGTTTGAACTAGTTTCGACTTCTTTTCTGTTCATGAAGGAACGTCTAATTAAAAATGTCGTTAATTACTAGTGCCATTAGACGATTTTAATTTGTATTCATATTGAAAATACATATTAAACTGGTACCTAAAACATTTACGTCAATTGAGAAATTGCTAGTTTGTCGTTTTACTATAACACGTTTACAACTTTTTACTAAGCATGAGCTCTCCATGGATGCACATATCGTTGCTTGACTTTTTGTGAATGCTATGCCAATGAATAAAAAACTTACGTAACAAACATCATAGCGAGTTTTGTGTAGGTACGACGAAACATTTCACATATTTTTATTATCTAATACACAGGTTGAAGTTAACAAATGTCTAATTCTCTCATCATCAATGAGCTTTGTCATCCTCACGATACAGTCTATGCCGACTATAATACTAGAAATCAGCCACTTTACTTTGTCGGTACAATAACATAGTAAACAGAATAGTTTTGTTCCTAATAAAGAGATTAATCATACAGTTTCTCGGTCTATCACACATCCTTGGGTCCGTTGGCTATACTATTCAAATTTCCAGTCAATATTCTACTATTGTAGTATTAAAGTACTTACGTTGATTTTCTCCGTCATCTTGAGCTTAGCCATGCTCATGTTGCAGCGCATGCCAAACATGATGCTGAAGCCGAAGCATGCCAGTAGCGCCACAGTGTACCGCGCAGTCAGACATGGGCACTCCGCTCGTATGTATTTGTCTGATAAAAAATATAGTTTTTAATATGTTTCCCTTTCTAAATACTCCCTTGTTTAATTAAATATTGTACTGTGTACAATAATACATGAATTAATGAAAAAAAACATAGTTTTCCCAATACGCTTTACAGACACAGTATTATAAATTAAACAGTTCACTGTCCAGCAGACCATTTAATTATTGCAAAAAACAATTAATTTTGCTGTTGATTTATTAATTGGAAAGTGAACTTGATAATATTAATATTATCAATTATATTTAACAGATTTTATGCCAAAAGTAGTCACTACCCAATAACCCAGGAAATTGTATGTAGTCATTACACCGAAGCAGCGACAGAGACAAGAAAATAGTCAAACTAAAACGAGACCGAAAAAAATCAATAACAGATACCGTGTATAAAAAATGTAACGAAAGAGCTGGCAGTATATGGATGCGGAGAGCCAAAAACCAGCCTCAATGGCGCGCCTTAAAAGGGGCCTATGTCTGACCAGTGGACTGCGATGCTGATGATGTCATGAAGCAAATAGAAAACACTCAGAACATTCTATCTAATTTTTCATTTGAAACGGGCTCCTAAAATGGACTCAAGTTACTGTAAACAGAAGCACATAGAGAGACTGAACTCTATGGGTCTTACAAAAAATAAGCTTCGAATAGATATTCCGTGTTTTGTCTCTTTTTCTCTAATTTGTAATGACGTTTACATGACAGGAACAAAACTCAGAATAACTGTTCGGAGCTTAATCTTTGCTTATTTGTAAGGCACTACGAGTACAACGCACCAAACTGGCTCTATGGTTGGTAGCAATTAGTATTCTTAGCTTCTTTATTTTATTTTTTATTTTTGTTTATCATTTTTACTTGTAACTGATTAAAATATTTTGATTTGACTTGATTTATTCTTACCTATTTGTCGTGGTGGAGGTCTGTCGGGTGACGGTGGCGACTCCAGGTCTTCGCCATCGTACAAGTTGTAGCCTTTTTGGTCCACGTGGAACGTCTCATACTGGCTGTTCCTGTAACAATATTTTTTTATTAAATAAATAATAAATAAATTCACACACAGTCCGGAATACTTTTTAATTTGTCATTGACAAAGAAAAATATATAATATTCATCGGAGGTCTTAACCACTAGACCACAAAGGCGGTTAAATATACTGTTAAAAAAACGACAGAGTACTCTTAGACTTAGTAGTGCTAAGACGCTTTAAACGTTTCATTCAAATAACTTTTTCTTAATTTTTTCTTTCTTCTTTGTTTAAGTATTTCTTAGTTGCAGTTACGTCTCTAGAGGATGACCAAAATACAATGAAACTATTACGTGCGTTGCTCATACATTTTATTGGTACACATATGATACACATTTTAGATATAAAAGTTGAATGACTAAACAAAAAAAAACCGACTTCAAAAAACAGGAAACTTAAAAAGTAAAAACAGCTCTAAAAAGCAAGAAATAATATTGAAATTATATTATTAATTACCTAAATACCCATATCAGTTTTAAAGAAGGTGGTCGGCTGGGGGACAATTTTGTTTCATTTAAACTTTATAGTTGTTCCATTATTTCCATTTTTTTATTGTAAAAGCCCCACCCGAATTCAGTAGACATTTTTTAAAACTGATATGCGTATCTTGGTAATTAATAATTTGATTTCAATATTATTTCTTGCTTTTTAGAGCTGTTTTTACTTTTTTAAGTTTCCTGTTTTTTGAAGTCGGTTTTTTTATTAAAAATTATTTTATTTTACGATTTTTAGTGATGGGTAGACGTAGACCTAACAAGGATCTCGGATGAGGAAACGACGGCCTAGTAGGTAGTGGTATTCCTATGTAAAACTTCAATCTTAATTTGGTATTATTTTTGTACGAACTAAACATTTTGGCATATTGAACCGTACGGAGTAAGCCCAACAAAAGGTAACTCCTGTAAATCGTTGAGAAATTCCCTCGACTGTCTATGGTCTCCACCATCAGACCTGTAATGGCACTTATAACTTATATGGTTGCAAAGTTCTTATCAATTAAAATGAATTAAGACCAAACACAAGGAAGCTACTGTAAAACGTTGTGGAGTTCCCTTGACTGTCCTTCGTCTTCATCATCCGACCCCTAATGACAGTCACAACCCATCTAGGTGTAAAGTTCTCATCAATACAAATTAATCAAATCCAACACCATGTAATTGCTGTAAATCGTTGAGGAGTCCCCTCGACTGTCGACTTTCGGCTCCATCATCAGATCGACTCCAGACCTTCATTAAATAGTAGTGCTTTAAAATACTTAATGAAAACATTATTAAACGCACTAGCCGCCACTACGGTTTTCGAAGGTTCCCCTCGATTTCTCTGGGATGCCATCATCAGATCCTAGTTTCCTTATCATTGTACCACCCTTGGGATATCTCCTTTCCAACAAAAAGAGAATCATCTAAATTGGTTCATAAACGACGAGGTTATCCGCAAACACACATAAAAAATATATATAATTACGAGTCGAATTGAGTAACCTCCTCCTTTTTTGAAGTCTGTTAAAAAGGTTGGTGCTGTGCACCTGGACTGGAATGGACTTCGACGATGACCTCATCGTCGAAGTCCATTTGCGCAAATGTTTCATCTTCTTCTGTTTTACGGTATTTTTTGTAAGTCTTTCTATAATCGTATAAAGTTACCCTATATTGCGAAAATATTTTGGTGCACGCTTTTACTTTTTTCTTACAACGTCCATGCAAAATGGGTAGTTTTTAGCCCAGCTTTTAGCACATCGCAAGCGGCACGCGTACTAACCAAATTACAGGAGATAGGAGCTACACAACAGAGCCATTACGGCACAGATTAAGTTATCGTCGACGTCGCATGTCGCATGTCGCGAGTCATTTGTTTGCAAACTAATAATCAGCAGAGGTAATGCACGGGTTTTCTGTCGCCTTTCATTTGTCTCGTTTTTAATATTTCAACTAGTAACTAGCAGCTTCTAATTCGGCAAAATATACGAATTGTAAAATTAATTGCATCAGTCTAAGTTATGTTTTTACAGTTTATTGTGAGTTTTTGCAAAGACTTAAAAATCAAAAGCAAGAAGGCAACCCAGAGCTATCAGTGCAGTCTCTTATGTTACATATAATCAATAAAATAAAATAAGTTTTATGGGCTTTAACCATTGAGGTATCTTAAACTTATAACCACTAACTCCTGTTAAGCTAAATATTACTCTGTATTGTTAGGTATTAAAGAAAAAATAAAACACCATCTTACATCATATACTTACCGTTATTACTATTATTATTAATCACTAATCAGTATATTGTTTTTCCATGCCAATAAGTAATAACATAATAACGCTATAGATAGTGAAAACATCAACCTTAACGAGACGCCGGCTGCCGGAGTCATCGGCGCGTGAAAATTATTTTTTCCGCTGACAAAAGAAATAAATGTGACTATTCTAATTACTGTTATTATTTCCTATTAATCAGTATATTATTTTTCCACACCAATAACTGACAGCATATGGACGCTATAGATAGTGAAAACATCCACGTTAACGACGCCGGGAGTCATCGGCGTGTAAATTCATTTTTCCGCTGACAAAAGTAATAAATGTGACTATCTGTTCGCTCCCCCATTTAGGCGGGAGCGTAATGAATCGCTCGCATAAAAGGCATAACCAAGTGGAAGCGACGCGCCGGCTGCCCTAGCGACGCGACGCCCGCCGCGACGCGCTAATGTGTTTTGTGTTGACTGGACGAGATATCACGTCAACAATCGCGTTCATCTGTAAAGCGCTAATCATTATTTCGTAAGGCCCTAGACCCTAGTACAGTTACGAACATTAACATGAAAAAAATGGAGTAAGTGTAAAAAATTAAAAGAAATTAAAAGTGTATTTATGTTATTGCTCGTGTCTATACTCCAACTTTGGAGTGAACTTATTATTATTTGCTTATGAATTTATATACACTAATTTGTTATTTGTTATCAAAGGTCAAAATCCTGGTAGTCCAACTTTAATTCGGATTAGGAAGATGTATAATACTTATAACTTTATACGTAGCCATAATATTATGACATTATTATTATATTTGACGACCTCCTTGGTCGAATGGTTTGTACACCGGTTTTCATGGTATCGCCATCTCTGAGATCCCGGGTTCTATCCCCGGTCGGGTCAATTTAGAAATTATTGTTTTTCTAAATTGTCTCGGGTCTGGGTGTTTTCTATGTATAATAAGTATGTATTTAAGTATTTTAAGTATGTTTATCGGTTGTCTAGTAACCATTCAACACGTTTCATAACGAAGCTTCTCTTCTCTAGAAAAGTTTATTTATTTTATTATACATCTCAGTACCGTGTGCAAGTTTAATGCAACTGTTACTTTTGCTGTCTAGTTCACCTATTTCTTCCTATAGTACGTACGTATTAAAAAATAGTCTAGTTAAGGCGAATACTGGTACGAGTATAACTCGAGGAGCTCGATGGCGCAGTGGTTAATGCGCCCAGTCTGCGAGTGCTGAGATTAAGCAACTTTCGCAAACGCCAGTCATCGGATGGGTGACCAAAAGTTTATCATCTCGAGCTCCTCCGTGCTTCGGAAGGCACTTAAAGCCGTTGGCGGCTGCATTAGCAGTCGTTGACAGCCACGGCACCGCACTGGGCCCGCGTGGGTGGTTTATGGCCCGTTCTCCCTATCCATCCATAGGGAAAGCTCCTGCCCCAGCAGTGGGGACATAAAAAAATGAGCTGATAATGATGACTGGTAAAACATAAAAAAAAAAAAAAAAAAAAATACTATGGTTATTTATAGATTTTTTAAAATTGTTGATTCGAGTTCATGCGTACGTTTGTTCATTGTCATCGGCAATGTGTATTTTTCTTATAACGTTCTATTACAAACAATAATATCAAATTATTACGGTGATGTGATGATTAATAATAATAAAACACAAAGTAAGGCCTATATATATGTATATTTAGTACTTGAACATAAGAAAACTGAGCGTCACATCTCATTTCATAGAAATGTGACCACACGTCTTCTGATGTACGAGTGATGTTGTGTGGAAATAGGTCGAGACTAAAAGGAATGCGAATACAACCCACATTTTTACGTGAGCCACGAACGCATATCAAAGATGTCCTCGTTGTTAGCTCTCACGATGTATGTAAAAAAGCTTTCCATGAAGCAATGAAATATAAATCTAGTAAAAATTAAACGATCAAATCAATATTTTGTTGGTTGTGTTTGTACATAATAAATAATAACTCATATGACTAAGAGCTTATTAAAGTCAGTACCCATTATCGGCAATTATTACAATAATGCCAACATCAAAACTTTTATCGAACAGATTTCGACATCAACCCCCGTGCCATTGTCGGCTAATGCACCCCACGTCGTCGCGTCGTCGCGTCGGCAATTATGTAACGTTACTCAAAACGGAGTAATTGCTGTTTAGCTCGCATGTCTCCGTCCCCGATAATGGTACAGGCATTTTGATGTTTAACTACACAAACGGGCAAGTTAACTTGGTTATTGATAATATGAGGGATACGGTAGCAAGGTTTTATTGAAACGTATGCAAAAATTATATTACGCACTCACTACTTACATACTTACAGTTCCAAAAAAAACTGTTACTTCTATTTGATATAAAAAATAATTGATAAAATTCTAAAACTTCTTTTTGCATGCTTATTTTTGTTACAATAGACAATTTTAGGTGCTAAGTAATCATTAATGATAATTGACGTCTATGAGTGCGGCAGTAAGACTGATTATAGATACCTATCATTAAGGTTAGTCAAAAATTTCAATTTTGGTTTATAGTTTAATCCTAAGGACACACTGTCTGAGCTCACACACTAAGCTGCTCAAATTTCTGCTACAAATTGGATTATAACTTCGAGTTTCATACTACAATCGGCCTTTGTGCAGCTCAGAAACTATATTAAGCCAGCATTATGGACAAAAGCACACGGTGGTCACGATATTTCTTTATGATAACATTAAAATCTTTGCCACAAATTTAAAAAATGCCTATTACATTTTTGGGTTATGCGACTATCTCTGTGTATAAAATCACGTCAATCCGTAGCTCCGTTTTGATATGAAAAAAGAACAAACAGGCAAAAATACTTTCGTCTTTATGATATTAAGATAAGGACTAAAATTTAAAATTGGTCATTGCACGTCACTGATCACTATCAGGTCTGAAAACAACTAAACCAAGCTAAGCTCTATTTTCCTATCAGGAACTCAGATAATGTAAAGGTGAATGTAAAGCTAGTTTTTAAAGTAAATGGAAATTTCATTCGATTTTTTACACTTACTTTCATCCACCAACCATTGGCACAAATTGACAATGAGTATTTTTAAATAAAATAACTTCTACGGATCCACACACGTTTTTATACCCATTGGTTTTATATTTCTCTATTCCAGACTTTTCGGAACGTCACGTGTTCACGTAAACATAAGAAAACAAAATGAGTATTTCGTTAATTTGTTTTATTTCAACAACGCGGCTAACAGAAATTCAATTAACTGGCACATGTGTAAGTGAGAGTTCTTGTCAGCCAGTTTTTTTTAGTCGCGTTGCATTAGAGCTAATAAATTCGCACTCCACCGGTGCAGGTTCACCTCCTTCAAGACAGAGCCCTGGATCAGACGTGAAGAGCCGGGGTGTGCCGGGGGGGTTGCGTAGATCACAATATGCACTTGAGCATACCCCACTATAAATACCCATAGAGTACAGAGAGGAACGATGGAAGTTCTTAATTAATTAATTAACGCCTCAGGACACGAGTGGTTATTCAATTAACTTATTCATAACTTCGCAGATTTCAATGATTCAATGACATATTTGAATGTTAATGAAGCGAGCGTTGCATTGTTGCACTTTTCAATAGGGGATTTTTAATTTGTGGCCCATTTTTTTCTTTTTAAAGATACAAGATGCGAGCCTTTTGTAATCAGTGTAGAAAATATAAATGTTGTGCCATTTATAAAAGGTAACATTTAAAAAAAAAGGCAAATATTTATGAACCTTCCATACAAAAGGCGCGATCAGCTGACACATTTAATATGGGAGGTCCCTTCCTTGCCGTATTCTACACAAATGCTCCTGGGACAAAATCTTTCATTCGTAAATGTAAGTAGCTAAACATAACAGTAAAGAAAGAGATTAACACACTTTATATTAGTGTACATATGGCACCCTAAATTATTAATTCTTTTAATATTTTTATAAGTATTTTCTTCTAGTATTATCAACGAATAATGCAATAACGTACAAATCTCAAAATCGATTAAATATTTTTAACGTATGAACCATTAAAAAAATATAAAATATATTTCGGCTCGTTTCTTCAGTATTTTAAACGGTCAATGCTGAAAAATTCAACATCGAAAAAAAAAAACCGACTCCAAAAAATTTTACTGATAAAATTGCACTAAAAAGTAAAAAAATAAGCGTTGACTTACATAAACAATAACTTTATTAAGAAAAAATATAGGTACAATTATTGTTACTTTTGGGGCCGGTGCCAGCCAACGAAGTTTTTGAAGCCGGTACCAGTCCGCGTTTGTAGTCAAAATTTCATGCATAAGATTGAATGTACTATTATGATTATAATATAGTATGTCGTTAAATGTTTATGTTAAAGTTACCTTGGCTGGCACCGACTCCAAAAGTAACAATAATTGTACCTATATTTTTTCTTAAAAAAGTTATTGTTTATGTATGTCAACGCTTATTTTTTTATATAGACAAGCGAATAAAACGAGAAACGCCTATCTCAAAGTAGGAAATCAAAAACTGAGTTCCGATGCCTGTCTTCTTTTGCTTCGTCATAGTCGCTTAACTATCTTAATCGAGATATTTTATCGCCACCCGTGAAATACTTATCATTGAGGAGTTCCGATGGCAATCTGTGGTCTTTTTCATCAGTTACACTTCATCAAATGATACTTTCTGAATGTAAATGCTTGATTTATTTCTAAAAATATCAAAATCGCGATAGGTATGCATACAATATTCGAGGAGTTCCCTCAATTCCTTGAGGATCCCATCATCAAAACTGAACCAAATTAAAATGGGACCACACGGGAAGCACCAGCTTTCAAATAAAGAAAGAATCATCAAAATCGGTTCACTCAGTCGAAAGTTCTGAGGTAACAAACATAAAAAAAAAAATACAGTCGAATTGATAACCTCCTCCTTTTTTGAAGTCGGTTAAAAATGTCTTTGCTTCTACAAAAAAAAGTGTTATTAAAAGTGTATAATTATTTAAAGTAAGTTGTATTTAATACAACTGTTTCACAAAATTGTTCTATTTTTTAAATGCAATTTTTTCAAGCAATAACGTACCTATGAAATTCTTTATTTTTCCAGTATTCGAGCCCGACTCTGGCGGGGTGGGATGGGGCTATTAAGCCGGTAGCCACCCTCTCTAATTGATTTACAATTGTCGGTTAAATTTGTTTCCCGACCACCCCCTGCGATCACGATCGCCGATCGCGAACGCTTACATTCGCGATACCTAGATGAATAATAAAGAGTCGTTGCCTCGTGACTCGTGGCTCACTTCATAGAACGGCACACGTATAAAATAGGACAGCTTATTTTTACCAGGTCAATACGGTAAAAGCCGGATAGCCGCCTTGGGGGGATAGTTTTGAATATTTACACTATGTTAGAGATGTCCCTGGCGTTAGCGGTTTTCTGTAATTAGAAGTACTCCCCTCGCAGGCCTCAGTGCCCAAAAACCATAGGATAGGGCCCACAAATTTCGTCTGTGTGAGCGAAAATCTTCCAAGGCGACACCTCGACGAGCGTCTCGTACTAATATTAGTGACACATTTTCATTGAACAACTAATGTTACGGTTGAAGATTCAGTCAACTATTTGTTTCCTCGCATGCACTGGAGTTTCAACTACACGGTCTGATACGATATATCGTTAAATGGCTTTTATTTATTTTTTAATAAAAAGGGCAAGTATCCGTATCCAAAAGGATATAGTTGCCCCATATTCTCTTGCGGATAGTCGCCCTAAGGGCAATATGAGTAAAACTCAGGCGTGGTCCTGCGCTACATATGCTGGACCGAAGTTAGTTTAGCACTAGCGTTTGAAGAACTAGATAAAAACGAAAAACTGTTAACTCATGGTATTTAAAAAAATTACAAAATTAATAATAATAAATATTAATAAATAATAAAATTTATAAAAATAAAATATCAAGATAAAATAATAAAATAAAAAAAATATAATAAAGTAAAATAATCTACAACTCAATATTGATGATAAACTTCAAGTTTGAAGGTTTTTGTTGGTTTTTTTTTAAAGTGTAACACATTATAGTTTGAAAAATGTGTATTAAGCTACAATATGTTGATAAGTATTTCGATTAGTACCTACTTAATAAAAAAATCTCAATAATTAATAAAGAGTGATTAAATAAACATCCAGTGAATAAATAAATTCCCTGTGTCCCTGTGCCAGGGATAAGGAATTGCACTACCCCATCTCTTCCCATGGGTGTCGTAAAAGGCGACTATGGGACCATTCTAGAGGATGGGCAGCAGCATCTCTCTAAGGTTACCCTCAACCTACTGCGATCGCCAAGCCACGTGCCAAGCGAGGCGATTACGGCAAATACCCCCCATGATTTGCACACCAGCAAAAACCGGACCCTAGTCCGGCGGCCCCGCTCGCCCTAGCTACGGTAGCGGCCAAGGCAGCGACAGGGTCAGGGGGTGCTAAGAATCTCCGGCAAGGACCTGGCTACCGCCAACAACGAACTCTGGCCCTGGCAACATTTAACACGCGCACATACGGACTGACGAGAAGATATACGAACTGGAAGAATTGAGCAAGTTACGGTGGAACATAGTTGGATTATCTGTAGTCCGGAGAGGACACGATAATCCTCAAGTCCGGTAACTTACTCTATTTCCGGGAGGGCGAATAACTGTCCCAAGGTGGTGTCGGGTTCATCGTCCACAAGTCCTCGTAAACAATGTTGTCGAAACAGGGAGTGTGTCGCCTAGGGTAGCGTACCTTATACTCAGAATAACCAACCAACCAACCAGGTATTCGTTGAAGGTCTTACAGGTTTATGCTCCTACCACGACACACCATGACGATGAGGTGGAAGCTACGACGCTATGAGGACATCTCTAAAACTCATTACACCGTTGTCATGGGAGATTTTAATAATAATAATAATAATAAACTTTATTTGTACACAAAAAATACAGATACTTACAGACAAATTGATGAAAAAAAATAGTACGAAATAGGCGGTCTTATTACTAACAAGCAATCTCTTCTAGGCAACCTTGGGCGAAAATAATAAAATTGAGAAAACACAAATGGGTGCAAGTAAATAAAACATATAAATAAATAAACATAGCTAAAGTGTAATTAGAAAATGACTCCGAACCAGACTCTTGAACGACTGCAACGTGCGAGCAATTCTGATGCGCTCAGGCAAAGAATTCCATATCTGGACAGCATGCACAGAAAAAGAGTAGGAAAGGAAATTAGTTGAATGAAGAGGAGTCGCAAGAGCTAGGTTATACGCAGAACGCAAGGTAAGGCTTGAGGAAGTGGAACGGAAGGAGAAACAATTTTGAAGATATGAAGATGAAGTGGGTAGAAAGAGGACAGTATACAGAAAGGAAAGAACGTGTAAGTCTCTACGCCGGGGAATTGGCAGCCATTTTAGCTGAGCTCGGAAAATTGAGACATGATCGTACTTCCTCAAGTTGTTAATAAACCGAATACAGAGATTCTGCAAACGCTCCAGTTTATTTAGAAGTTCCTCCGAAAGATCAGAGTAGCAAACATCACAATAGTCAGAAGGAGAGAAGGAGAAGGAGAGTTTGCGCCAGAGTGATCTTTGTGCTAATCGGCAAGAAGTTACGAAGACGATTGAGTGAACCGTACGCAGCAAAGACCCTTTTCTGAACAGCATCAACTTGCTAATGCCAAGTGAGACACTCGTCAAAAACAACACCCAAGTTTCTCACTGACTTTGAGTATGGTATATTAACGCAAAACAAGGCAAACGAAGCAGCGACGAGATGAGAGTGGGAAGATTTGGGGTTGGTAATCGAAACTCCAGGGGCCAACTGCTGGCGGACTTTCTGGTAAGGGATGGACACTTTATGATGAATTCTTTTTCAGGACTGCTGAACACCGCAAGTGGACCTAGATGAGTCCCGATGGTGCAACAAAAAACGAGATTGACTTTATTAGGAAGCAAATATTCAATGATGTCACTGTGATCAATGCGTTTATAACTGGCAGCGATCACCGGTTGGTAAGAGGGACATTGAATATCAACGTTAAGCTGTAAAGACGTCAAATTGGTAAGGCCTACGTGCGTCTCCTGCACATATCCAAATCCAAAACCTCAAAAGCTTTCAGCTCGAATTGCAGAATCGCTTCGAGTGCCTAAATGATTGCGAAAATGTGGACGAATACAGCAACAGGTTTGTGGAAACTGTCCAAACGGTTGGGTCCAAGTTCTTTAAAACCCACCGTGCAAAAGGAAACAAAAAGTTCTTAAACCATACCCTAAAACTAATGGAAGAGCAGCGCGCAATGGTTCTGCTTTCCTCTGGTGATGCGTCTCAGTTTCAGCAGCTAAACAAGCAGAATACAAAGTCTATGACTCGCGACACGCGCCGGTTTAATACTAACCATATTAAATAGGCCATTGAGCGGAATAAAGACTCAAAAGTGTTCTCAAGAGATCTGAGTATTGGACAGTGCCAACTGACGTCGCTGAAAACCGATGACGGCGGAACTGTTACGACCAGGTCCTATGGACAGCTTTACACATCCACACGGCCACCTGTACAAACCTTAGCTAAAGACCCTAGAGCTAAGTTAACCCGGCACTATACCGATGACATCCCGGACATCAGCCTGTACGAGATTAGTATCAAACAGCTCAAGAACGACAGGGCACCAGGTGCTGACGGAATTACGGCCGAGCTTCTGAAAGAAGACCGGTACTCGTAGCTCTTCAGAAGCTATTTAATTCCGTCGTACTAGGGGGCAGAACGCCAGAGACGTGGCACGAAGGTGTGGTGGTACTGTTCATCAAAAAGGGCGATGAAACCCTGCTGATGAACTACAGGCCCATCTCATTTCTAAGCCACGTCTACAAGCTCTTTTTGAGAGTCATAACGAATCGTCTCGCACGCAGGTTTGATGACTTCCAGCCTATCGAACGAACAAGCCGGTTTCCGTAAAAGCTTCAGCACCATAGACGACATACATACGCTGCGGCAGGTTATACAGAAGACCGAAGAGTATAACCAGCCTCTTTGCTTAGCGTTTGTGGACTATAAAAAAGCCTTCGATTCGATTGAAACATGAGCCGTGCTACAGTCTCTCCAGCGGTGCTAAATTGACTACCGGTACATCGAAGTGTTGGAGTGTTTATATGACAGCGCCACTATGTCGTCCGTCTTCAGGAACAGAGCTCAAAACGTATCCAGTTGCAGCGAGGAGTGAGACAGGGAGGTGTGATATCTCCGAAACTGTTCACTGCTGCACTGGATGATGTTTTCAAGCTGCTGGACTGGAAAGGACTCGGCATCAACGTCAACGGCGTATACATCACTCACCTTCGATTTGCTGACGATATTGTGGTCATGGCTGAGACCCTGGAAGACCTCGGCACAATGCTCGGTGACCTCAACAGAGTATCTCAAACAAGTGGGTCTTAAAATGAACATGGAGAAGACAAAAAGTATGTCGAACTCACGTGTCGTACCCACTCCTTTGATGGTTGGGGACTCTGCCCTTGAAGTTGTAGATGATTATGTTTACCTGGGACAAACGGTCCAGCTAGGTAGGTTCAACTTCAACAAAGAAGTCAATCGTCGAATCCAATTAGGCTGGGCAGCGTTCGGTAAGCTACGAAATATCTTCTCGTCCGATATACCGCAGTGTCTCAAGACGAAAGTCTTTGACCAGTATGTGTTGCCAGTGATGGCATACGGGACTGAGACGTGGTCGCTCACTATAAACCTCATAAAAAGGCTTAAGATCACCCAAAGAGCAATGGAGAGGACTATGCTCGGGGTTTCTCTGCGTGATCGAATCAGAAATGAGGAGAATAGAATAAAGAAGAATAAAATACTTTATTGTACACATAAAAACATATACATGACAAAGAATTTAAAAATTAAGATTGGAGTCGTACAAAGGGCGGCCTTATCACTAACAGCGATATGTTCCAGGCAACCTAGGGATGGAGAGGATTGATAATAAATAAAATGGAGGCGTTGAAAAAAAAAAAACCTAAAAAACAAAATAAAAAAAGTGTACAGTAATACCTTATTATTACTCAAACATAAATACACATATACACACACATACATATATACATACATACATACAACCATATAAATATGTAGAACATATATGTATACATACCATTTAAGAACAAAAAAAATAAAAATAAAATAAAAATAGTGGACTAACAGTAGAATTACAATGACAGATAGTGATCTTTGACGAGTTTCTTAAAACTTGTCAGAGACTTCGCACGTCTTACAGGCACAGGCAAAGCATTCCACAGGCGAGCAGCATGGACCGTAAAAGATTTGTCATAGAATCCTGTTGAATGCAGTGGAATCTGCAAACTCAAGTTCTCCGATGATCTCAAGAAGCGGAAAACGATCTTTAAGATAAAAAGGGGTGGTAGGATTAAATAATATATTGTAAAGTGAGCAAACAATATGAGCATTCCGGCGAAGACGAATTGGCAACCACTTGAGCTTAGTGCGAAATTCGAAGACGTGGTCATATTTGCGCAAACCAAATATAAACCTAATACAAAAGTTTTGAAGGCGCTCAAGCTTGTTTAGTTGATCCTCCCTAAGGTCTAGATAGCTGACATCGGCGTAATCAAGGATAGGTAAAAGAAGAGACTGTGCAAGTGCAGCTTTAGTGGCAGTTGGTAGGAAATTGCGAAGTCTCCTAAGAGACCTGGCCGAAGCAAATATTTTGCGACTGACCTCTTGCAGCTGCGGATCCCAAGAGAGGTGAGTGTCAAAAAGAACACCTAGATTTCTGACTACGTCACTTACATCTATTATGGCATCATCAAAAACGACATCAGGGATGTGCGACCAGTCAAGCCTAGACCTAAATCTTGGACTACCAATCACAATGACCTGTGTTTTGTTCTCAGGAAGCTGGTCTACAGGTGCTTGGGTGTACAACTGTAAATCATCTGCATAAAGGTGGTAAGAGGAAACTCATTGAGTTGAAATTGAATTTATGAAAATAGCGAAGAGTAAAGGAGATAAAACGCCACCCTGCGGCACCCCTGCGGATGTGTTGCACCAGGAAGAGAACGACTCTTCGATGCGAACCCGCTGTCAGCGACCAGACAGGTAACTTCGAAACCAATCAACCACCACAGGAGATATGTTAATAGAGCCATAGAGAAAGGAGATCCACAGAAGAGCAAAGGTAACCGGCATAGCCCGAAGAGTTGCTAAGCTCAAGTGGCAGTGGGCAGAGCACATTGCTCGCAGGACTGATGGCCGCTGGGGCGAGATAGTCCTTGAGTGGCGACCACGTACCGACAGGCGCAGTGTGGGCAGGTCTCTAACAAGGTGGACCGACGATCTGGTGAAGGTCTCGGGAAGCCGCTGGCTGCGAGCAGCACAAAACCGTTGTGGAGATCCTTGGGTGAGGCCTTTGTCCAGCAGTGGACGTAAAGACGTCCAAAAGTGGCTGAGATGATGATGATGATGATGATGATGATGATGATGATGATGATGAAATATCGTATCGTGACTATTATTTTAATTTTCTTTTATTAGGCATTACCTATTTTCCATACCATTAATCATTCACTTGATCGAAAGTAATAACTTGTTAATAAACTTCTCCTAAATTTAACCCTAATAAACTATAAAACATATGGTAAAAGAGGAGACCTATATTCGACGTCAGATAGTACCAAAGTGTGTCACAAGGCTCGAAGTACGGTGTGAATAAAACATGTAATAAATAAAATGTAACGTAACGACCTATTACGTATGAGCACACACGGACAAAGCACTCATCGTCTATGTAATACTGACTGATTGAAAGTTCTGAACTTTCGTTGAATGAATATAATCTATAAATCCTATAATTTATGAAGACACTGAATATACAAATATATTATGGAAAGAACGAATCCGCACTGGGCCCGCGTGTTGGTGGTTTATAGCCCGTTCTCCATGTGGTGTTACCATCCATAGGGTGCTCATGCCCCAGCAGTGGGGACATAATGTGAGCTGGTGGGTGATAATGGAATGAACAAGAGTTCCAAGTTACTCGCACATCAGGCGACCGGCAAGCTACCTGTCACTGATGTTGTCTATGCCAGCCACCTCGCAACCCAAATTTGAGTATGCTAACTGTGGCGTCGAGGTCACTAATGCCAATTTTGCAAAAAATGTGAACTTGATGCTCTGTCTACCACTTATTGGAAGATGGACTTGAGAGTATGTATATATGGAAAGAAAAGTTCTGACTGACTGGAGAACGATCAACATCACACAGTCTACACCGCTGGAGCAAGAACGCTGGCATACTGCAGGATAGCCCTTTTTATGATGTAGGCTCGAAATAAAACAGGATTTTTCGGAAATTCACAAGATACGGGCACATGGACAAAGTCGTGGACGATCGCTAGTAAAGTTATAAAAAGAAAAGCACTTTATCAGTTTGTTACTAATTGTCAATTGCAAAGAGACTCGTTCACGTGGCAGCTATCGTATTTAACTCACGATCGTTCAAGTTAAGTAACTTTCGCAATGCAGAGTCCTTGGATGGGTGACCCTAAATATAAAAAATGTATGCCGATATTTGTTGTGAACAAAAGAACATCTCAATCCTAATTAACACTGCATCTTAATTTTGTTAGTAATCCGTACGACAAACAAATGATCGCATAAAACAAGAGACTACAAAGCTAATAAAAATCTTTGCAAAGGGCATGCACAACAATAATCCAGGGAAGTTCATAAATAAATCAACGGAATGATCTCGCATTTCGACACTCGCGAGCATAATAGAGTTATGACAAAAATGGCGGTCTCCCCAAGAAATATCACTTGGTGCACCCGAGACGCTTGTTAGCGTCGCCGCCTTATTTATGGCCAGATTTATTTTATGGCCGGCCGGATAAGAGAATCGAATGAACCAGAAACGGTCGAACAAGACAATACTTTAGCCGATTCTGCCGATTCGTTGATTCGATTGAATCTTAAACGGTTACCTCGGACGATCTGACACGCTACAAGTTAGACGAAATAGAGACAAAGTGCTTGCAAAAGTATGAAACAGTACACATTCCCACATATACAGAAAGGATGACATTTTGTTAAGGCGACGCATCGCTAAACAATAAATCTCATACGTTTTGATACGAGCGTTTGCGCCCCGTACCATAAGAAAAACTGCTTTTTTCCTTCAAATTAAAACTACAAATTATTTTTAAAAAAATGAACTACAATTTTAAAGTGTGTGTTAAGACTAATCTACTAAGAAAATTTAGATGCTTAAATCGGTCTGGTTAGCCTGTAAAATGCAAATCTATGTTTTGAAAGGGGTTACTTTGATATTTTTTTCTCTGTTATAAAAGTTGACAAATCGTGTTTCTGCAACTAGCAAAATGAAGTCAATTAAATGAAAAATCATGTCATCAAATATCACTTTCATATGTTTTGTAATTGTTGGGAAAAATCAAGATCCCGCCACGTAAATTACCAATGCGTGTCGCCTTAATATAAGTTTAGTTTGACCTATATAACCTATATGACCTAAACACACGCAGTACTGAATGACATAATAGTTTTTCCCAAGAAATACAGATCAAATAAGGCAAAAGTAGATTAACCCTTCATACAAAACAATGCGCTAAGTCTTCGATATTTATTTTGTCACAAAAATAATATTTTTCACACATAAATTTTTGGTTAGTAATTAACAGTCTAAGCAAAACCTTAAAAAAGTCTCAATATTTTTATAGTAAACGTGTTAATGAAGAATTCTCAATAAAAAAAAGCATCAAAATGTCATTTTAAAATTGATTTGCCTCTACAAATCAGCATCAAACAGCGATGGGGCACGAACGTGCTCGCAGCGAAGTCTATTACAAACAATATTTTTATTTCTCGTGCACCAATATCTAACAAATATCATAAAAATGGAAGGCAAACAAGTCTGCGTCGTATTTGCGCTGATATTTGGCTGGATCGCTGGATCTTACCCGGTTCCTAATCTGTTGGAGCGTCGGAACCTCACGTCCTAACCAATTTTGTTGTTTCTTCCATCCTTGGATGGCCCTATTGTTTCTACTGTCGATTTAAAACGCAGAAATGTACCTACGTTCAATCTTTAAAGATATTTTTGATTCTACTTTTGCGAGGGGATTTTGCTTTTTAAAAGATTTCCAGTAGTCTCTAAAGGTTTTATTCTGAAATTTTCTCTATAGTAAATGTCACAATCAGGCCATTGAGATTGTGGACGTTTTATAATAGCGGAATCGAGGCCCAGGTTATTTAAAAAAGTTTAGTGCCATTTACACTTAAACTGATCTTATATGATATATATATATACCCCTTGTGTATACTGTGTTTTTTTGTTAGAGGCAAACAATTTTATTTTTTTAATATAATATCATTGGAGGCAAATAAAGTTATTTCATATTGATGTGTAACATCTTTCCGCTCGCCTTCTTTATATATACAATTTGTGGGAGTGATTTCGTAGAAAGGGACGGAAGTAGGGTCGTAACAGTGTGATCCGTAACAGTGTGATCGGCTCGCCTTCATATCAATAATTTGTGCGAGTGATTTCGTAGAAATGTGATCGTAACAGTGTGATACTGCCGCACAATTTACGAACGCAGTAAGTACAACTTACTGTGTTTGTGATTGTGATATTTGAGGTACTGAAATTACGATCTATTTTCTCGAAACTTGCGCGGCAGGATAGAATAACAGTGTAACATGTCTCCTAATGAGTATTTACTGCTTTCTCTTTATGAATTGTAAAAAAATATACGGAGTCGGAAGCGCGCGCAAACTTAAAATCGATAAAAATAACAAGACATTATGTGTCATCATTTTGATATGGCAAATGTCTTCTAATGAGTATTTACTGCATTTTCTTTAAGATTTGTAAAAAAATATATGTCATTGTTAATTCCAATGATATTATAAATTGTTTAATTCTATATTTTATTTTATATTGTAATATAAATAGATTTCAACCATTTCGTGTGTAATAGACTTTTAAACTATATTAATAAATATTTACTGATAATAAGTCTAATATTTACTGATAAAGTGCAGATCATTTATAATTTTCAGAATATAATGTTAAAATTGCTTATTAATACTAAGGTGAGATATCAAATGTTACATACACATAATATGCGACTACTGTAAGGCTCGTTAATTTTTTTTTATTTATCTATATAAATAAATAATCGCTAAATGTGTTACTAATCGCAAAACTCGAGAACGGCTGAACAGATTTGGCAGATTTCTTTTTTTTTGTGTATGATGAAGTCTGAGGAAAGTTCTTAGAGAAAAAATGTAAAAAATAGTAAAAATAACAATTTTCTTTTCTCATACAAACCACTCTCTCCCCAGCTGTCAAATATTTGACGTCAATCAAAACAAAACAAAGGCGCGTTAAGATTATCTTTGGTATGCCTTCAAGTTGATTAGAGGTCAGATATATTTATTTACGCGCCAAGTAAGCAAACAAAAAATGTCGTGTACCTTATGGCATTACAATAAAAATATCATCACATTAGATATTACTAAAGTCTTTCAATGTTATTTTATTTCTATTAGACTGCGACACACCAATAACTTTTAACAGAACGAAATCTGTCGGGGCAGCTATTATCATAAAAAAATCAAAGTAACTTTGTTTTAGATAAATAGGGCAGAACAAAGTCTGCCGGGACAGCTGGTTATTAATAAAATATTTGTAAAAAGTTTCAAATGAAACCAAATAGCCGTTTAGAAAGTCTTAAGAAAGAAAAGTATAATTTGTAAAAGAAAAGGTTTTCAAACATTTTATGAAAACAGACAGTTTTACTTTAACGTGACAAAAAATAAAGAAAGTTAAGTTATTAAAGTTATCTATTGTTTTCAAATCAACAGAATGTTTATTCCATTCAGAAATTATATATCTACAATTTTCAAATTTAAATTGTTTATTCAGTTAGTTCGTACTCATATTAATCAAAAAATATTCACACAAAAATTCGTTGTAAAAAGAAACATACAATCACAATCCAACAAAGCAATAAGACAAAATGTAAATTCCATTTACCCAAAAGGATTGGAACCTTTCCCTATCTGCCATCGCTGCAACAGTAAATAAATTGACGTGGATCCACCGAGCCAGGGAATCCAAACAAATCCTCCGCTAATCCTGGCGAGAGCGTTTTCGAATTCATGTTAGTTGTAAATATCAATTACTCTAATACTCGGCTTAGATTGTAATGCTTACGCGAGTCAGCCGTTGGTAAGGGGTGAGTTCGAGCCGAAACCATTTGCTTAAAGTGTTGAGTGCATTAAGAAATCGCTTGCGTGTTTCCCTCGGAGAACTCTTAAAAAATTCGTATTGATTTTTCATTATCAGCATCTCATTATTTGTCAGTGTCTTCGCGGTGGAATTACAATTGGAGCTAAAATGTTTTTACTAATACGTACAATATAACATCGGTATTATCATGGTATAATAAAGCTTGAAACTCCTATAGAGTTTTTTACAAAATCCTGGCGCAATATGAAATCCCACAGGACAACCAACTTATTATCATCATCAGCATCATCAGCCTATAAACGTCCTACTAATGGGTCAAACCTTCTGACATTAACAATAGCATATACGGGAGATCAGACTATAACCCATCATACTGGCCTAATGTTGGTTGGTGGGTTACCATCTTTCAACAACACACTGGTACCAACTATTAACTACCTAAGCATGGAGAAGCTCGAAATATTCCTCTTTTGGTCACCCATCTAGCGACGTGGCAGTACGAACTTCAGTTAGTATTATCTCTTTTTTTGTAGTTAGCAATGCAGATGACTCCACCCAACCTGTTGTCAAGTGGAAATGGAGTCCAGACGAAAAGACAACTAGTGCAGCGTGAAAACCTCACAGCATCAGTAACCCTCACCCTGTCGGCCCACACGGTGCCTCTTCACGCCTCGTTTGAAGAACCCCATATCATAGGAAGGACGGGAAACGCGCGCTGGTAGACTATTCGATTTTTTGGAAGTGCGACAAAGAACTGGCTTTTCGGCTGCTTCGCTAACTGTAATTCACTTTGGAACAAAGATATTCGATGACTAACTAGATAAATATGTCCACAACTAAAAAAGGCTTAGATTTTTTTTATTAAACTTTAACTGCAATATCGGAAACCGCGGCGTCACCGAGCCCCACTATATAGTTGACCTTAATTTACATCTCAATTGCCAATATAAAACTGGCTAGCGGAACATTATAACGAACAGAGATCCAGGCAATTGGACGGCGTCCCACGGGTGACTTTCTCAAATCTAATAGAAACAGGGCCCCTGCAGTTGCCGTAGATAATTTTAATATTCGCATCGTTCGGAGAGCGACCGGTCGATCACCGGCAGTCAAGTCGAACTTTAATTACAAAAGAATTCCAAATAGTTATTATAGGCATTTTAATTTCATTGGAGCTTTACGTAGGTACCTAATAAATATTTATAAAGTATGCCTTGTCATTAATGATTGCCTAAATTGAATTTGTATTTTTTCGTAGTATTTGTTGTTGAGTTGTATACATTATTCGATGACGTTAAATAAAAGTTTAAATGGATAGTTTGGATGCCAAAATTTGCAACTTACCTAATTATTATAATTCCGCGGGGCATTGAACGCCATACAAATTCGTCGCTTTCGTTAACATGCAATTTGCAAACAAATTGTGAATAAAACTCGCGTACACCAATCTTAGCAAAAACAAAAGTGAAATTAATACAGAGTACTTCAACGAAAATTAGTTTTTATCATTCAGTATGTGGCACGAATAGTGTACTAGGAGGCGGTTGGTCTTAGCTACCTATCGATTTAACCCTAATGAATGTAAGATCAGCCAAAATTTAACAGTGTTTGACTTACTTATTTAACTGAAATTACGCTTACATCCAGAAAAACTTATCTAATTTCTAAGCTGTCGTGCTAGTGTTTAAAAATTTGTTTATTTTAGTTAAATAATGGGCCTATCTAAGTAAAATAACAATATAGAAGATATAGGTACATATTTTTTCTAAATCGTATAAAATAAAAACTTTTTATAGCTAAATAATAAAATTAATAAATCTCCCAGCTGGATAACCAAGGTGGCCTAGATAGCCGAAAACATATATTATGAAACCTTTTTCGAAGTTTTTTATTTTTAATTACTCCCTTAAACATCTTCGCCTTTGACTCTTTAAACAATCGTGATCAAAAAGAAATCTGAGAGGTCAATAGAAATAACTTTGAAATTAACAAACAAGTTAATTTCGACCATTTTACTGTAGCTTTAAAGTACTGTAGTACTGAAGTGCTGTTTCAAATTTTCACAATATTTTAAGCATAAAAAATAATAATAATATAATAATTATATTATAAAGATTATCATTTAAATGAGAAAATTATTCCGTAATTGTTGGTAAAAATAGTACAACGATTGAATGATGTAAAATATCTTGGCATTTGAAAAAACAAACCTTATAATAAAACTATATTTTTGTCTAACACTCAACATTAATGATCGAAGCTGAAAAAGACTTAAAAACAAAGCACAATAAACTTATTTTACTACGCGTAGATACATTTATTGCTGAATGTATTAAATAACTAAGTTCTAAATAATGTTACAAAGATTGATTCATGTATACGATATGTCTGGAATGACTTTCAACCTGTTATGAATAAACGTAGACTAAAATAAGGCTTAGTTTAATACTGATACTGTATAATATTAGTTTCCAACGAGATATATTTCATCTATGCGATATGTATTGAATGACATCCACTGTAACCGTAATTGCGTACCGAAATAGTATATTATACGTTTACGATCCCGTGGAAGTTCAATCATTGAGCAGAATGGGCGTACCTGCTACATAATTTTACCCCAAGGGACTTTACTGAAGGGGGACATGACGTATGAATATTATTGCCCAATAACTTACAAAAGAACCGAGCCGTCATTATTATTGTGACAGAACTTTCTATTAAAGTTCAGTTAGTATTAGGAATATTTTTTACTATGATTTTTGCGTATACTCGTAGGTACCTAATTAATCTCTGAAACATATTTAACAGATTTTCAAAAAAACCCTTTACATTATTAACAATATAGTGTTCCTCGTTCATAAAAAGAAAGAAAGGCTGACTTAATTACAAATAAGTATAAAAAGTGAAATTACATTTTAAAATTTTTATCAATAAAATAACTTAATATTATTAGGGAAATAAAACCCAATTTATAATATAGTTTTTAGTATTCATGTCATATCTCGTAGACATAAATTGTTCTCTGTAAATCACGTGCTTAGTCGTCTCTAGAATATTGAAAACCCTTATTTTAGTCAGGAATTCAATAACAACAGCTGACAAAATTAAAGCTTTTGTTTAAGTCAATGTTTTTAAAATGTTTTCAAACCTACTTAACCCTAAAAGGTACTAATTATAAAAAATCTGATCAATTCCAACCCTACTTTACTAAAATTTATGTACCTATGAAATCACAAGTTAGGTCGAAACACTCAAATGTAAATATAATAAACTTACTTCAACCACCTCCAGAACATGTTCCCTGTGGATTTCTTCACGGAGAATCAACAGGTGTCAACGGAATCACACCCACAATACACCCTAAACAATTTACTACCATAAATACCACTAACAGAGTCCAAATTTCAATTACGCCCCCCTTGAGAGCAGTGAAACAACCTGTGGATTTTCTTACACAGTTACTGTATTACAAGTTTTCTTTACTTGCCGCTGAAAGTACCGACCATTTTTATTTAATCACAGGTTTTAGCGATAGTTTCACAATTATTTTTTTATTTGTACTTTATTGTCGTATTGAGTAATTAATAGGTTTTATATGGTTATAAAAAAGTATTATTTAATATCAATAAAATGATATTTCGATGTCGAGATCACAAGAGAAACAGCGACGCTGACGTCACGGGAGCTGATATCAAACTAGCCAGAAATGCGTGCCACGCTCGCCAAGCTCTCACTGGCGGCAGAGATATTCTGCAACCGTTTCTTATCTATTGTTCTTATCAATTTTCTGGCTTTTTGATATTTCTTGTATAATTTTAAATTATTAAGTCGATCATTGTTACAATTAGAGTTTTAGTGTCCCACTGAAGGTGCCAGTATGTTAAAATTATTTAACAATTATTTTTACTGATTAGCAGGTTTTACTAACAAAGCCTATAGTCGATCATTGTATGTTTAATGAGAAAATTAGAATGTTATGACAACAACACAAATAATTCAGTATTAATTCTCAGATATTAAATATTTTTAACAAATATTTCTTACAAAAATAATACCGTTTCATTAAAAACAGTCTAGCTTGGTGAGCGAAGAAGCTAAAAAATCTTTATATAATTTTTAGGACTAACTAAATCCATGCTAAATGTAATAACATAATATAAAGATATCGGCGAATTTCATCTGAAAGTCTATGTGCAATAAACAAACTTCATAAATATCTCTCATAAAAATATTGAATGTGATTATTTAGATAAAAGACGCTGAATCGCGCTGCGGATTGATCCTGTATTCTGGTGACAGGAGGATGTAGTGAGAAGTCCTGTGCGCCAGAGCGAGAGAGCAACAACAGAGTGAGAAAACAAAAGAGAATTCATTCAAGATCAGCAATCTTATTCTGCAACGAATTCCGTAACGATTTAATAATCAACCCCCGCCTATCCTTATCTGTCTCTATACAAATTCAGTTAGCTAGAGGGAGACGGAATTTCCCAGAGGTTTTAGCCATTTCCTCGGTGTTGCAGAATAACGTTAAAAGTCCCGCGAATGCTCCAGATTCGCAGACAATGCCCCAATTTATATCCAACTGACTTACTGAAGTCAGAAGAGACGGGGTAGTGGGAAAAGGAAGGATGTGTTGTACGTATCTCCATTTGATTTTATTACGGTTCAACTATTTACAAAGAACTGCTAGGGACTACTATTACTGTAATTTGGTGAATGGAACTTAAAAATATTAAAGTGATTCCTAATAAAACAAACTGAACTTCTAATAAAAACAGAATCAGCCTTAGCACTAAGCAGAGTTTCAGTACTTATACTGCTGATAACTAAACAAAATTTAAACGGGGATTAACGCAAACTAATTAGTAAAAAGGTATCATACCTTCTTTATACCCGACGTTTCGACCGAGTTACAACGGCCGTGGTCACGGGCTGACACGGACTGGGGTACAAAGAAGGTATGATACCTTTTTAACCGACTTCAAAAAAAGGAGGAGGTTATCAATTCGACTGTATTTTTTTTTTTTATGTTTGTTACCTCAGAACTTTTGACTGAGTGAACCGATTTTGATGATTCTTTCTTTATTACTAATTAGTTTGCGTTAATCCCCATTTAAATTTTGTTTAACTATGGAACGTCAAAGTTTAAAAGTGCTGATAACTATATTTTATTACTCTATATAGATTATCATTTGGTTGTAACTCCTAGGACAGCCAGTATTTTTGATTGCATACAAAAATATCAGAAACCACAAACAAAACATAAAAAAGCATAAGTGATAAGTTTTGATTAACTAGCAGGTTGGTTTCCATAATTTAAAAAAGAGACAATTTTAACTTTATTTATTTATATCTATAGTTTATTTTAAAAGACATTTTACGCTATGCGAATTATTTAAAGCCTTTAAACACACTCTAACCTACCTTACTTTCTATGCTTATCTATGTAGGTACTCTTATTTTATACCTATAGTTAAACTGTATTGGGGTCGTGTATAAACATTAACACTTGCACCATCTAATTTGAAGGAATACTTCGATCGTACCCACGGATTTTTCATCGGTTACCGGTCATTCACCCTAAATGTTGTTTTGATTATTTCTATCGAAGGAATTCAATTTATTGTCTGGCTGTTCTCTCTCTCCCCTCGCCCAAGCATAACGCGAAAAGTGCTGAATGAATTTTTATATTTCTTTACACAGTAGCAGTCGCAGCTTATATAGGAAAAACTAAGAACTCTTTCTTATCTTAGAAAGGATTTTCCATAGGATAGGGGATAAAATGTTTTATGAAATTCGAGTTCTTTTGCCGACGATTTCTAGTAGCAGTTGGCTTAGAGATACACAAACTTTGATTTGTTTTATGAACAACATTGGAAGCTTCCTTGTTATGCTTCTTATTCTAATTAATTTCAATTAAAATCAACCTTACCATAAAGAAAAATATCACTAATATATTGATAATGTAAAACTACAAAGGAACAGAGCCGCGGGCAAAGCTTGTTTAAATATAATTATATCTGGTACTAGCTGTGCTCGCGACTTCGTCCACGTGGAATAGTGACTATCGGCAGCATTTTTAATTTTTTAGGCTCTCGTTCCCGTTTTTGCAACATTTTTCACTGATGCTTCGCTTCTATTGGTCGCAGCGTGATGTTATATAGCCTAAAGCCTTCCTCGATAAATGGACTATCCAACACAAAAATATTTTTTCAATTCGAACCAGTAGATTAGCGCGTTCAAACAAACAAACTCTTCAGCTTTATAATATTAAATATAGATTTCTGTTTCAAGCTTTTTAGTGAAGGACTGTTTTTGTTCGTCATTGAACTATTACCACCAAAAGAATGGAATCAATTTTATCACACGTTCCAAAACAATTTTATAATAACAAAACGTGAAATGAAACTTTGTCGTTTAATTACTCAAACAACAATACAAGGATTGGTGTTTACAGCCGTAGTTACACATACTAGTCAAAAAACCAATGGCACAAAGCCAATTACATTAAAACATTCGGGCCGGGACAAAGGCCGAGAACAATGGCGCTTGGAAGGAACCCGCGATATGTCTTTCAATGCTTTTAACTTTCTGATGGCGGCGGCGGCGAGGGAAAAATGTTGACGGCCCGCGACAAATGCGCGTGAAATAGGGAGGGGACTATGTCGATACTTCTCTGTTATTCATAAGTTCGGTTTTTGTGTATTTTTTTTGTATCGTCGACCATGAAATTGCTTTATCCCACCTAATGCTAAGTGACGACAATAAAGCTGACCGTGTTCGACGGGAACGAATAAATACAGAAACAATTGAATATAGACCACCTGCTTCTTAGCCGTCATCCAGTAAAGTTAGGGGTATAGGTATGGGAAGGGAAACGTCGCTCTGCATCTGAAATGTTAGTATAGAGTTTATTGAGATTATTTTTTGGCGACGACCATAGTTTTAAGTGTTAAACACTGGTGCCAGAACGATACTTTACCGCCTCTGTAGTCTAGTGGCTAAGACCACCGGTTTAGGCCCAGAGGTTTCGGGTTCGATTCCCAGCGTGGGGTACATGCTTGAGTACTCGGTTTGGTTGGTGGTAGGGCTTGTTTGTCCGCTTGGCTAGCTACCACCACCTTGTCTAAACATGTCGCCACAACATCAATGTTTGTAGCATTGTTGTGTTCCAGCAGCTAGAGATAAGATAGCCAGTGCCTCACTAGTTGAGGATCCCGGGTAAAGTGCGCTTCCATCATTGGTCTTATCATCACTTAACATCAGGTGAGATCAAGGCACTGTGCTTACCTGTTAATATAAAAAAACTAACTTTGTTGTCAAGGTAATATTTAAAACGAGCCCTACCACTAACTTAACCGATTACATACGATAACATGTACGCTTTGCTGAGAATTGTAAGTAAAGCAGGTAATGTTTTTCTTAGGTGATCAGAAATACAAATAACAACATAACCAATGCTAGTCCACATTTCAAGTGTATTCCAAGTGTACTTGTGTGAACTTGTAGATTTTTCAATCAATTATTTTATTCTAATTCACTGAAATCCAACAGACACTTTATTAGCAGACGAAACTGCGACAAGCCTCCGACAAAATAGAACTGCGATAAAGGGGAGATTGCAAGGAGTGAAGTGTACGCGTTAGACGTGCGTCCATAAACTATCTTTGCGAGCCAAGCGAGCGAAGCGAGTGCGCCGCTACAATCGACATTGGCTGGTGAAGCGCCAGAATCGAAAAGTCTCGATTCATTGATTGCTTGCTATATGACTTTGTTCTTTAACAAGCTAAGGACTGTCACAGTTTCATCTTGTCGAAGCTACTATAGCTTGTCGCAGTTCTATATAGTATTCAAATGGAATTTCTAGCGTTGCTATCGATGAACTCTACACTCATTCCGGCACATCCCTAATAAAGAAGTGAGACGTAACCAATGGGGTATCACGGGTTGGTTGCACCGCAAACTCATTTTATAAATCGGTCGCTCGCTCGGCCGGAACCACGCGTTAACCACCCCTTGATAAAATGCACCTCCATTACGATGGAATCTGTGAAAACACGCTTGAAAACTACCAAAAAGAGGGTATAAAAAAAATAAAAGAATATAATATGTTCGAAATATTATTAAGTATTGATTCACTTCTCTGAGAACGTTTTTTTATAATTAGTAATAAGTATTGCCCTGTCTATCGTATCCAATCATCATAATCATTACATCACGAGGTTTTATAACAGTTTCGGACAAGTAAAATTTGTTTTTTATTTATTTGATTTATCAATAGCCATTACATTGACACTTATTTGCTAGGTATATTGCATTGTAATATTGAACTTAATGCACAACCAGTTATACATTTACTTAAGTTATACCTGAAACATTTAAAAATGTTCCTCATTATAATAAATCGGGAAATCATAATATAAAGGAAAGAGCATTGAATTTTCCATCTTTGTAAGGACCCTAGCTAAGAAGCTCGAACGAAAGGTTTGATCGCCATAATAAAATAAAATACTCCTAATATCATACTCCGGTCAACGCATCGCATTATTCTTTAAGAAAAGAGTCCTTTCGCAAACCGCTCCCTTAATAGACAGTATCAGGGCAAAGATCTTAAGTAAATCAAATCGCCCCATGAATGGCGAATGAGCCCGGGGCTTTTCACGGACTTTTCTACAGATGGCTATCACAATGGCTGGGGATCAACCAACTTATCTCCGGGGAAGCGAAAATGTTTCTTAATGCGTTGCAAAGTTGCATCCAATTTGATGTTATCGCCGTTATACGACGAAAGCCATTGTCTAGACTCTAATAATCTACTTTGGAAGTGTCGAACCTGATTAAACTTCACACTGAAGTTTGTTACTTTAACACTGATATATTGCAGAAGCGTTAACATTTTTGATTAAAAAAACACATTAACATAGCATCTCTCCAACCAGAAGAAATTGAATCGCACGCCGTGATTCATCGCAATAAAAAAGATATTTTACAATGCGTTGCAAATTTACATTTTTATGGTCCCTAAACACTCAAACCGACCGCAGTAAAACACCCAACACACGATCTCGCAACGCGCACAAATCTGTTGGAAGCGCAAAAACCCCTTTTCTGTTACGCGAAACGCTTCCACCATTACTGTAGGCTTTGAAAAACAACAATATCCCTCTATATGTATGTATGATGATACGCAATATACTTTAAAAGTACACGATGTAGACCGAGGGATGTTTGAGAAGGGGCTTATGAGAATAATAACGATGGTAACGTTGGTATTGTCGTAATATCTTTAAGTTAAAGTGTAGATTAACACTTATATAACATTAAAGTACTCCTTAATATTTCATAACAAGTTTTCTGCTACAAAATGAGGCATTGTTTGTCGGTCAACACAGTGATGAATGCCATGGCGCTTCAAGAGTTAGTTATTTTTACATTACCATTACCAAAACTTATTCGGACCATTATTTACCAGTTTTAGACAGTGTTAATAAACTGAGAAAATACTTATTCAATTAATAAAAATGCAATTGGTATCAATTTACATTTTTAGTCGAGAGCACACAAGTTAATATTCAATATTTCACTGTGTACCGAGTAATGCACGGAGTAATGCACAATCTGATTTGCATTCTCCGCTGTCAGCGAACGCCGATGCCGCCATGCGCATTTTATTAACTCTACGCAGAACCCCTCCGGTTTAAGAGCCACGCTATTTTCATGTTTCGGGACTACAAATGGGAATCCATTTAAATACTAAGCCAACGTTTCAATACGATGTAAAGCTTTGCAGAAGGATTTATTTGAGTATCACAATGCAATCTAATTGTACGGTGAGGTACACGCTGTATTGATTGTACACATTTCTGGCTTTTTATGTTTGAGAATTGCTCATGGTGTATACATTACTTTGCGGCTTCTTATTTTCTTATATTGTTTATCTTCCTTTTTAATGCCAAATAAACGAATGTGTGTTTATAGATATGTAACTAACTTAAGTATCGTATGTGCTATTACATAATATTTAATGTTATCATAAAGTTTCCCCTACCTGTTTACAGGCCCCAGCAAAGAGGTTGAAATGTCAAGATAAAAACAAACAATATGCAAAAACTAAACGCGAGCAGATGTGTAAAATGTGTCTCATTTCCAAGAAAAAGGTGAAGTGTGTTAAAGGTACATTATTAAACAATTTGTTTATAATCAACTTGAGAAATTCAAATATCATCTTTTTTTCATTCTTGCAGCTGCAGATTCCTGATCAAAATGAACTGTAAGGAGTTATTTACAAGATACGGGCGCCTCGATAGATACACTTTATTTGTAAGTTCATTAAATTCCCTCTGCAGTACGGTTGCCTTTGTAACTTTGTGGCAAAGGAGTCGGGACTCCGAGTCTGCCTTTGAACAGTTGAGGGGCTGCGGAGATTGCGAACGATACACTCACTTGTTTGCCGCTGATCGACTGAGCTTGCGTATATCGAAATGCAATTTATGGCTTCCATATTGCCCTTTGTGGATGAATGCCCAAGAACTAAAACCTGTTAAATTAGTTTAAGTTAACACCTCGATGGCCGAGTGGCAGAGCGCTCGGCCCGATACCTGAAGGTCCCGGGTTCAATTCCCAGGTCGGGCAATATGTATTTTCGGATTTTTCGATGCATAGCCCGGGTTTGTGATCACCAACCCGCACTTGGTACGCGTGGTGATTAAGCCATTACCCATCAATTGTAGTGATGACTTGATTCCAATGATGGAGGCCTTTGCCCAGCAGTGGGACAATTATAGGCTGTTTACTTACTTATTAGTAAAAGTTTAAGTTTTAAGTATTTTAATATATACTGTTTACCATATAGTATTAGAAGGATTTATTTGATTTTAAGTCCTGGTAGACACTATTCCCTATGGAAGACCTATGTGCCCAGCAGTGGACGTCTATTATGTTGATGATAAATTTTACTGTTTTTCTTGTATTGTGCAGATGGTCCCTTGAGCGAGTTGTTTTAATTTAAATTGCGCAAGGTCATATGACACCATTTATAAAACCTATGGATTGGTAGAGTGTGTCAGTATAAACTTTAAAGTCGTGTAATATTGTTGCACGATTGTTGTATTTTTTGTATTACTACGAAAAATAATGCATGTGATTCTTTCTTTTTTATGACATGCTATCATTCTAGTTTCTATCACATTCTTAGACACTCCTATCGCCTTTGTAACTTCTTCTCATCAAAGTAATTGTGAGCTATGTGTGAGTTTATAAGTTTCTCTTTGAATAGAGCAGTTGTGGGGTTTGAAGGAAGCAAATGATATTTCTTTGTTTGCTGGTCGATCGATCACCTGTTCAAAGAGAAGAATCACCCCAATGGCACTGCTGTCGCCATAGGGACGACTATGGCTATTTACAGAGTTTCCTTTATTAATCAATGCCTCGATTCGACTATTTTAAAACGTCAACAATCGTGTGTCGGTGACCTGATTTTGTAAATTGTCATAATAGTCCTAATGTTAAAAACGGGCTACTAAAACAATAATGACAAATTATTGAATTAGTGGACTTGAGGCACAGACAATTTCCTTTGTTATATTGTAAAGAAAGTAAATTCCAACAGGATAGCAAGAAGAAATAGAGAAGTCAATAAATTCTGAATGCTAACATTTAATATGCAATACTTAGTAAGATAAAAAATATATACAGAATCATTTTGCTCGCAGGTTTTTAATATTCATAACATAACTTCTTCAAATATTCTCTTCCTAACACAATGCAATAAACTCGTAACTTCGGTTTTCCTTTGTACAATCGAGGGGTTTATTACAAACAAACTTTATTTGTTGACAATGATTGATTTAAAGCTAATAAATTTTTTTAATGCATTCGTCCAAATGCAAGGTTGGACAGGGTGTTATTTTATTTGATAGTAATAAAATACTCTGATATTTGTGTTTAGTGTAACTACAATTTACAAAATGTTGTAATGTGTTTTTTATAAAGTATATATTAAAAGCTTTATTTACCTATATATATATATACTAGTTGTCGCCCGCGACTTCGTTCGCGAAGACTACACTATCCCGTAAGAACCTGTTACCGGAATAAAAAGGATCCTATATCCTAGTCCGGGTCATGGTGTGTCTATGTGCAATGTTTCATCCAAATCCGTTCAGCCATTTTCACGTGATGCGCGGTCAAATAAACGGCACGTGATGTGCGGTCAAATAAACAGACAAACAGACAAAAATTCTAAAAACTGTTGGAACGTGGTCTGTTATCGATTCTAAGTATCTCCAGCCAATTTTTTTCGAATATCAGTCTAGTTATAGATATTGTTACAAGGAAAAGATTTTTTTCTACTGCATAAAACATATTACTGTAATGTGCGTTAGTTTATAAATAAATATAATAGCATTAAAAAATATGAAGCAATGATTGATGCATTCAAAATGATCTCCATTGGCCTTAATGTACTATGTAATACTTTAAACGTTGAGGCCAGTTTTCAATTGAAACACACACTTTCTCCATGGGAAAATTCTTCACTGCCAATCTTATGGATTGATTTAGGGACTCCAAATTAACATAGCGTATAAAGCATGCCATACTCTCTAAAACTGACCATACGTCATAATCCAGCGAATTAAGATTGGGACTAAATGACGGTCAGTCTTCAGCTCTGATGAAGTCAGAAACGTTTGCTCCAACCACGCTTGTGTGAATCGAGCTTTATGACCCGGTGCTGAGTCTTGCTGAAAGGACCATTCTTGGTTATGGAACATGGTGTTCTTAAGAGGCTTAACCACCTTCTCAAGAATCGTATCTTGATACACCTGTGCCGATGTTTTGGCTCCTTTTTCACAAAAATATGGCTCAGTTACTCCTTGAGAACTAACACCCCACCAAACCATCACTGAAGTCGGATAATGCCCACGTTGTACTCTGCTGACTAATTGAGAAGCTTCTCTAGAGCTTTGAGCATTTACTCGGTCATTCTGCTTGTTAAAATGTTGCTCGATAGTAAAAAAATTCTCGTCGGAAAATAAAAATTTTCTGTGACCACCCTTTGCGTACCGCTTAAGAAGTTGTTTTGATTTTCCCACCCTATTTTTAAATTATCAGTTAAATAATGACCAATGCGTCTCTTGCAGCAGCAAGTCATAAGTCATCTTTTAAAATACGCGACATAGTTCTAGGTGCTATATTCATTTCCCGAGATAAAATCTCTTGCTTTCGGACAGGATTTCTTCGAATTCTTTCCTTTACTGCTTCGATCGCCTTTTAAGTACGAATACTACGTGGGCAGCCAGATTTTTTTCTGTCACAAACAGAGGACAATCATTCGACTAATACCAAGCGGATGGAGAGTTTCAAAAATTACATTTGGCTCCATATCAACTTTGTGTAATGCTATCACAGCAGTTCGGTTCTCTTTATCATCCAACTCTATTTTAATATCACAAAAATATTTAACACCGATGGCGCGAAAATGAGAAAACACAATGAATATTCATATAAGAATGACAGGTTCCAAATTCAAATGTAATATTAATGTTTTTTTTTAATTGTAACAGTATTTATGGCCAGACTTACCCCCTTATTCATAAAAACTATTTAAGTATTATAAATAGTTTTTATGAATATGGGGGTAAGTATATATTGTATTAAACTAGTTCAAAGTTGTAAGGTGATGAAAAGTGTCAAAACCAGCACAACCACGAAATCACGACAAAAAGAAAGCTGTAATTACGGTCAAACCATTATACTTAAGTTAAATGAAAGCTCGGTTGGGCTTTCATTTAACACAGCTGATTAGTTTCTGTCTAATATCAAATTTGGTCCCTTAATAAATACTTGTGATGGTTTCGTTACACTAAAAGCTGAAATAGATCAGACGATTGACGTTTCTATGATTAATGCGATAAGTTTGCAGAACGTGTCACTGTTTACTACATTTCGCGTCTGTCAATTATGCGAACACTGTCTCCAGATTGCATTTTAAATAACGGGGCGGTAATCAGGCGGTGATTTATCACGCGCTATCTCAGCCTTCACCGTCCATTAAGCAATCACCACTGCAACCCTTTGTCGGTGCTCGGTGCGTGGGGACAGGGAGCGACTGTTCGACTGTTCCAGCGCTCACCAAACACAAGGGACGAGGACAAACATTTAGGTTCTTACAAATAAACAAAGAATAAGTTCCGAATAGTTATTCCGTGTTTTGTCTCTTTTAAATTTGAAATGACGTTTACATGACAGGAACAAAACACGGAATAACTATTCGGAGCTTACTCTTTGTTTATTTGTAAGGCACTTAGGGAAAAGAGTAAAGAGTTACTAAAAAGAAAATAAAGATTACATTCTAATGTTTACGCGTACACTATACATTATGAAACCTTTTTACGAATTAACTCGTGTTTTGTCTCTTTTAAATTTGAAATGACGTTTACATGACAGGAACAAAACACGGAATAACTATTCGGAGCTTACTCTTTGTTTATTTGTAAAGCACTTAGAGAAAAGAGTGAAGAGTTACTAAAAAATAAACATTACATTTTATTGTTTACGCGTACATTATACATTATTAAACCTTTTTACGAATTAATTCGCGTTTAATTTACATGTTATTTTATTCTGACTTATCAGGGTCAGTCTTCATGTGATCACCAATATTTAAATTAGATAACATAAAAGTAAATCAAGTTTTGTCACTGCTCTTCTGCGATAAGGACGTAATTAGGCCACGTCTGGAAATATGTTTTATTCTTCTTCTGTTCCTTATTATAAACTCGCATCTACTGTCTTATTTTGATTTGGTGGAGCCTATAATATTCTTTTTTATATACAGAACAATATTCTCTACTGTAACAGTATTCAAAGCTTAAAAGTTGGAGTGTGGATGGTGAGCGTCCCGCTAACAAAGTTAAGGGCACAACAATTGACATGCATTAACTGTATTTCCGGTGGCGTTTGGCTCGCAACCTCATTACCGGCCGGAAATTCAATCGAATTTTGGAACGTCTAAACGTCTCCCCGTGCTGAAGGGACACTAAACTGCTCTTGTTGATAAAGTAGTAGTGTTTTTTACATGAGTTCCTTTCAATACATACAAGTTTGCTATAACTTTGAAACTACCATAGTCACTTACATTTATATTAAGGGGATTGTTATCATATTTTTGTTGTTTGTGAATTCAGATATTATTTAAGTATACATATGAGATATACTTACCTATATACATGAAATGAGGAGATCCGCAGAAGAATAAAGGTAACCGACATAGCCCGAAGAGTTGCTAAGCTCAAGTGGCAGTGGGCAGGGCACATTGCTCGCAGGACTGATGGCCGCTGGGGCGGGATAGTCCTGGACTGGCGACCGCGTACCGCAGTGTGGGCTGGCCTCCAACAAGGTGGACCGACGATCTGGTGAAGGTTGCGGGAAGCCGCTGAATGCGAGCAGCACAAAACCGGTCGTTGTGGAGATCCTTGGGGGAGGCCTTTGTCCAGCAGTGGACGTCTTTTGGCTGAGATGATGATGATGATGACGATGATGATACATACATCCAATACGTGATCGTAGCGCATACAATATATACTGTCTCACAGTTGTACTAAAGCCTCACTTATTTAAATCAAGTCATCGCTACATTGTGATGGGTATTGGGTTAGGTAATTACCACGTTTACCAAATGCGGGTTGTCAACCCAGGCTGCGTAAAATTTCGAAACATATTTTGGCTGACCTAAGAATTAAAACAAGACCTTCGAATATCAAACCGAGCAGTTAATCACTCTTGATATAAAACAATATATAACATATTAAAAAATCTGTTACAAAACTAAATTGGGAGTTAAGAATGAAGGTTTAATGAAGCTCACTCGTACTTCAAAGCTTATTTTAGCTGAAAACCGTGACAGTGACACCCCAACGCAATATAGTGCTTTGTAAATAGCTCTGTTAAGAGCCACGTGCTTACAACCTCTTGAGAAGCAGCGGAAGGCGCTGAGCTGTGCAATATTAAATATTTACCTATAGACGATCATCTTAATACATACCTTACATACACAACATATAGACATATATAATTCGACGACCTCTTTGGTCGAGTGGTTTGTACACCGGTTTTCATGGTGTCGCCATCTGAGGTCCCGGGTTCGATCCCCGGTCGGGTCAATTTAGAAATTATTGTTTTTTCTAAATTGTCTCGGGTCTGGGTGTTTTCTATGTATGATAAGTATGTATTTAAGTATTTTAAGTATGTTTATCCGTTGTCTAGTAACCATTTAACGAGTTTCATAACGAAGCTTCTCTTGGGCTAGATAGTTGGTGTGAGTGTAGGAATGTTTATTTATTATAGTTTTATAATCGCCTCTGTGGTCTAGTGGTTAAGACCACCGGTTTTGACCCAGAGGTTCGATTCCCAGCGGGGGGTACATGTTAGTGTACTTAGTTTTGTTGGTGGTAGGGCTTGTATTCTGGCCTGGCTAGCTACCACCTTATCTAAATATATAAAAATAAAAATAAAAACAATCCTACACTCACACCAATTATCTAGCCCAAGAGAAGCTTCGTTATGAAACTCGTTAAATGGTGACTAGACAACGGATAAACATACTTAAAATACTTAAATACATACTTATTATACATAGAAAACACCCAGACCCGAGACAATTTAGAAAAACAATAATTTCTAAATTGACCCGACCGGGGTTCGAACCTGGGACCTCAGAGATGGCGACACCATGAAACCTGTGTACAAACCACTCGACCAAGGAGGTCGTCTATATATAAATATGTCGCCATAACATCAATGTTTGTAGCATTGTTGTGTTCCGGCAGCTAGAGATAGAGCCCAGTGCCTCACTAGTTAGGGATTCCGGGTGAAGTGCGCTTCCACCATTGGCCTTATCTTCACTTAACACCAGGTGAGATGAAGGCCAAATGCTTTCCCGTAAGATATATAAAAAAACCTAAGAATATGAGTAAATTAAAATACTATTTAAAAAATAGTCACCATCAACCTACAAACCTATACTGGGTTGAGGTATTCTCAAATAGACAATAGTGGATAATAAGAACGCCCTATAATTACTGGCACGCTACTGGCTCAATGCGGGTTGGTGGATAAAAATGGCAAAAATTGCTTCTGGTCGTAATCCAATTTATTAATTAATTTTATTATTTCCCAAAGCGTATTGAGCCTTCTTATGTAAATATAATACGACAATTAGTGTTATTAACTTGTATGCGTAGTCCTCATACAAATGTACGTTTTTAGATTCAATGAAGTATTTTTTATAAAACCTTAAGACAAAATAAAGAAACTTTATTTTTAAAACAATTTAGTAAAGTATTGCAGTCTCAAAAGTATAGTGCAACAGCCAGCTTGAAGTAGTATGCGGCATCTCAAGCAGTCGTCTTGTTCACAAGCTGTCGGGACGTGACGGAAGGCGGTGAGCGGGCGTCATGATCCCCAGTGATCGATCAGTAGCGAGCGAACTCAAATATTTGCGCGCGGACAACACGGGCGGGCGGCGCGCGCAACACCGCGAATGTCTGGCCTGCTTAAACGGTGCAGACTAATGTAGCATCAGAGATGTTTCATTTCACGAAAATTAGGGGATATGTAAAGAAGATCCTTTGCTTTCTTCCAGATGAAAGGAATTACAAAACAGTTTTTAGTAGAATTGTTTGTGTGTGGCCAGTTTTTCACGCTCAGTCGACCCAGTTTATCAGCGCTGCATGCTGAAACGATGCTGAACTGACTGAATATTGTGAACTGTGACTTATATGTTGATGTTAGATTACAACGATGCTATGCCAAATATTTTTATCTTATAGACAATTTTGCAAACGCAACTTGCTTAGTAAAGGAATTTTAAATTATAATGTGTTTCTACACTTAGGGATACAGTAGCCAGTTCTTCAAAACTTACAGTTCCAGAGGGAGTGTGCTTGGGTGGGCCTTTCTGTAACTTACAATCAAATGAGATCCTTAGTCTCTTCGCTTCCACTTCCCCATTGTGAAATAAATAAAAAACAAAAGGAAACAAGGTCACTTTAAAAATCATTCAATAGAAAATCAATATAATTTTGTTTTTTTTTTCGCCTGTTTTCTTTTTTCCTTTTTTGTGCCTTACGTGTATGCACTTGGTGCTCATCTCACCTAATGTTAAGTGATAATAAAGCCGAAAATGGAAGCGCACTTCTCCCAAAGTCGAATTCTGACTGAATTCTTACTATCCAGAAATTCAACATGTATTAAAGATAACCGATTAAATATAATGTCTTAGATATAGAATTTTATCTTAATTTTTATTCGCATATTGGTTAGCTTACAATAGTGCCTGTGTCAAGTTCAACGTTACTACCCGTTTATGCTGATTCAAACGCACGTTTTGAAAAGAGCATTCAATCATGCAAGTATTCAAACGTTTGCATAGTTACACCTTTCGCCATGTGCTTGCATTTGTCGTGCATTTTTGTTGTGTTCCTCACGCGTCGACGTCGCGGCGTGGCGGCGGCGGCGGCGGGCGGTGACGCCTGAGAATGAAGTCGGGTGCATACTCTGTATGGGCCATTGCTCTGTGAATTGTTGTAACATGCAGCATTCTGAAGGCGCACGGATGAAATGGAACAACGGCGGCGCCGAGGCGTCTAGCGTGTGGCGCCGATCTTGTTTCCGAACCCAACGGAATAGCCACTCTACTCAATGCTATGTCTTTAGCGCTGCATATTAAATGTTAACGTAATGGCTAATAAACCTTTGTGAAAAAAAAGTTACGATCGATGTAGGTTTGAGTTAGGATTAATGTTTAAATTATACATGTTTTAGATTTGTATAAACGATTAATTATAACCTATTCCCGGTATTGACAGTCAAATGATTTTAACAATATTAATATGTTCCTCACATTCAATGCGAAAGTTTAAAAGTGAATTTTACTAATTACTTTTACCGCATTTTAAGAAAAAAAGGTTAATTTGAATTTTATTTGTAAATATTTATTAATTCATACTGAGTGATTGTCAGTATGTAATTTTGTCGGTAACATTTAGTTGGTAATTGTAATCAAGAAATAATACTATACTCTTAGTTAACTTTCAAAGATAATACCTACCTAATTACAGCGTACAAAACTCGGATGAAAGATAAGATAATTATTTAACCTTAATTAAAGTAGCCATATGGTTTCTACAAGTCATTAAAAGGATCGTCGCTATTATTGATTGAACGAAATTAATCACGACATCGCTATAGAGACATTTAATTAATCGCCACAGACACAATGATTCAAACGTGAAGCTTTACAGTGTGTAATTTGAAAGAGTCCTTTGATGTGGGATTAATATAGGCGGGTCGCAACCACTGCAAATTAAATCCCTGCCCTGCTCTCATTAACGAGACTGTAATGAACACCGGCCAGTCGGACTTTTTAGAGTTACTCTATTAATGTTTGGTATCTCTATGGTACGATGACTAAAATAAATTAAAAAATAATCGTTTGATCAACCGAATGTGTAACATGTTGGGTATTTTGTTATAGTGAATGGTTAAAGCTCCATGGTGCAATACTTATTGCAAAGTTGCGACTGAGTTTGCAAGTTCGTTTGTCCGTCCCGTCCGGGGGACTAAATTAAAACATCTGTATTCTGTTTTTGTCGTAAACACAATTCAATTTCTTGTTTGATATCTTGCGATGATTTAGCCAGTGTCTAGTTTTTGGGCAGGTGATGCTTGTCGAAGATAACTGTTCTGTTGTTTTAGGTGACAATTATCACGTACCTCAAAAACACTGTTATTTTTTTATGTAGGCTCAAAAAGGGTAGTACAACTAAGGTCAACAGACACCTACGACTGAATTCGAAATGAGTAATGCATAATACACCTATGTAATTTAAACTTGCCTACTCCGTATCTTTATTTCACATCAGGGATGCGCTTGGCTCTTAACTCACTATTAATTAACCATTGCTTTAAGATGATGATAGACTTGGATAAAGTGTAGCCAGACAAACTTCAAAAACCTACCACCGATCAAATCGAGCACAATATCTATCTTCACTGGTAATCGGACCTAAGACCATTAGATGTGGTACCTACCGGTGATCACACCACACCAGATGCGGTAGACGAAAAATGTTCTTAGATCACGTTTTATAGCATTAATAAGCCAGAGAGTCATAACTCGCCAAATGACCAAGCCACATAATTTATGGAGACTGTTTGTTCGGTTTCCTAGAGGGGTGCGAGTAGCAGGTCGTGGGTTTGTCTCCTGTGTAGGCCCCCTGGCGCCAGCGACGGCGCCGCGCGGTCCCGCCGCCGCCGGCCAGACTCCGCGTCGGGGATCGATCTGAGATGACACAGCTTATAGCCGTGACACACTTTACAATTGGCCCGCTGATAAATATAGAACTAGCTATGGTGTATTATTTTTGTCTATTTGTAGGCTGCTGTAACAATTGCTAGTACAAGTACTAGCATGGTTGCTATTAGGTAAGTGTCTTGATGAGGTCGTCTTTGCAATTGGACCGCTGTTAAAATAAAACTACCACTGTATTGTTATTGTCTATTTGTAGACTTCTGTAACACTTGCTAGTGATAGAATGGTTACTATTATGGCAGTGATGTTAGGGTTTTCTATTGACACACTTGGCAAATGGACCACTGCTGAAAATAGAACTACCCCTGTATTGTTATTGTCTATTTGTACACTGCTGTAACACTTGCTAGTACTAGCATGGTTGCTATTAGGTAAGTGTCTAGCTGGAGTTTTCTTATGATAAACTTTGCAATTGCTGCTAAAAATAGAACTACCCTCCCCTGTATTATTGTTGTCTATTTTTAGTCGACATAACACTTGCTAGTGATAGTGTGGTTGCCTATGGTTGACTATGTAAGTGTTTTGCTGAGGTCTTCTTATGAAACACTATGCAATTGACCCGTTGCTTAAAATAGAACAAACCCTGTATTATTATTGTCTATTTTTGGTAGACATAACACTTGCTAGTACTAGCATGGTTGCTATTAGGTAAGTGTCTAGCTGGGGTCTTCATATGACACAATTTGCAATTGGCTCGCCGCTAAAATGAACTACCCCTGTATTATTATTTTCTATTTTTAGACTGCTGTAACACTTACATTGAGTCTACTTGATAAAAGTTGCAACGTTTATGCAGATTACGTACTTCAAGGCCTACCAGGCTCACCTTAAGCCTTGTAGACCATGATATTACTATACTACTATTACTTATTTAATACCTATTATTGATTTATACAATAGTAGTATTAGTATTCGCAACTATAATGAAGTCACGATATTTAAAGAGATAATAAGACGCTCAGCCCTATACCCGGTAGTCTCAAGTTCAAATCCCAGGGCAAGCAAAGTGTTTCGAAATTTTCGAGGCATAGCCCTTTTTGTGATCACCAACCCGCATTTGGCCAGCTTGAAGATTAAGGCGACGCATTGGAAATTTACGTGGCGTAGATCTTGATTTTTTCCAACAATTACAAAACATATGAAAGTGATATTTGATGACATGATTTTTCATTTAATTGAATTCATTTTGCTAGTTGCAGAAACACGATTTGTCAACTTTTATAATAGAGAAAATATATCAAAGTAGCCGAAGCGTAGCGCGAAGACTACACTATCCCACAGGAACCTGTTACCGGGATAAAAAGTATCCTATATCCTAGTCCGAGTCATGGTCTGTCTATGTGCAAAGTTTAATCCAAATCCGTTCAGTCATTTTCACGTGATGCGCGGTCAAATAAACAGACAAACAGACAAAAATTCTAAAAACTGTAGGAACGTGCTCTGTTATCGATTCTAAGTATTCCCAGCCAACTTTTTTCGAATATCTTCCATGTACAGACTTTCGACCTTCTTTAGCTTTATTATATGTATAGATATCCACGACTATAAATAATGTCAAGATATTTAATGAGACTCCTTGATGAAAGTTGCTACAATATTTGTGCAGATTACGTTTCATAAGTACTCCAAAGCTCCAAAGTCACCAGGTACCTACACCCTCCACGGCAGCTAAGCCTCTTAATTGGCAGCGCGTCCACAGACGGTCTCGTTAAACTTCCATAACCACCCACGGCCAATTTGTATGTAATGCAACACCCATCTGTCCGTACAGTCAGTGTTCACTGATTTCAATAGACTCTATTGAACATGAAGACAATGCGAGATGTTATCTGGTTACATCTTATTATTCTGAACAGTTAGTATTATTTGCGTCCTTACCTATGAAATTGGCGTTTTGTATGAAGATTTTTTATAAAACTTTATTTTTCATACTAACGTTTTTTTTTATTTTCTTAGCATCTACTTATTTTAACACTATAAAATTGTAGAGTAGTGTGTTTGTTTCACTAACTAAATATAGCAGACATTAAAAAGAAAAGCTACAATGAAACAAAAGAACGATTCCGCGAACAAAAAAGTTAGTCAATTTTAAAAAAAAATTGGGCGATAAAGACACAAAATTAATAATCATTGTTATAACTGAAGCATAAGTAACATAGTCCTAATTAAAGGTGTATAATAATAATAGGTCCTTACCTATGAAATTGACGTTTATTTTCTCACTTATTAATAGGTGTATTACTTCTAAAAGTCAATACCGGTTGTTAATATTATTATACACCTTTAATTAGGACTATGTTACTTAGGCTTCAGTAATAACAACAATTATTCATTTTGTGTCTTTATCGCCCAATTTTTTTTTTAAATTGCCTTATTTTTTGTAGGTATTGACTTTTAGAAGAAATACACCTAATAATATATGAGAAAAAAACGTCAATTTCATAGGTAAGGACCCAATACATACTCTCATAAGGCAGAGCATCAAAATTACCAATTTTGAGTAAACTCGCCGTTAATGACTGATGATGAGGTGAAATAGATTATATCAGTGATAGGTTGCTAGCCGATCACCTGATGTACGAGCATTTTGGAAACCGACAAGGGCACTTACGACATGCACAGGAAGTTAGGCCACTGATACATTATTTTCACGTCCCATACCAGCATGGCACCAGCACGGGTTAGTTTTATGATTGAGTATACATCTAAATAAGAGACTCCGGAAAAGTCGCCCTAAATAGAATACCTATTTATAATGAAGGATCAAAGACAATTATTTGTACAAGATTTATTAATTTAATTAAACGATTCCTCACAAACGTAGAAATAGCCTTAACCAAGGCCTATTTTTATAAACTGTGGCAGGTATTGGTCCTTAACGCTTCTATATATAACATCATAGATAGATAGATAGATAATACTTTTATTAGTAATTTATTAAATATAACATCATAGATAGATAGATAGATAGATAATACTTTTATTGCAACGCTATAAAACATAAACATGAACAAAAGAAAAAGAAAAAATAATATTACAAAGTTACAATTTGGCGGTCTTATCGCTTTCAAGCGATCTCTACCAGACAACCGACTGGATGGAGAGAGCTAATTTACTTTAAGATCAGAGGTGAAACTATGAAAACATACTAGAATAATGTGTATTTCATAAATGGAGCAAAATAATAATGATAATAATAATATTATTAAACATATTATACTATAACTATCTATGTAAGTACCATCTAAATAAATAAACCTACTTAAACATAATAGTAGTATCAGGTAGGAAAGTAGCGAATATGGCAGCGACGAACAGCTTCGACGGTAAAAGAATAATCATTAAACATCATAGTACTTTCATAAGGTACTTAATTCGCGTAATTTCGCAATGTTCCACTAATTGTTTTGGAACACAAATACCTTAATGCATTAATCGTTCACGCCTTTTCACAGTTCCGTATAAAACAAAATGAGCAGAGAGCAATTAATTTAGGGCTCCGTAGCCTCCGGCGATGGACCAATCGACTAATTGTCGACGGCAATATTCAAATGGCGGGAACAATTAGCGAGAGTGCTGAACACGCATTTTGTCATCTGGACCCTCGGATGAAGTGCCGACACAAAACATGTTATTATATTTCAACATTGCTTTTATAAATCTACCTTTCTGCGATATGATTTTTAGTTGCTATATGTTTAGCGAAACAAGTATAAATGGTGACTGAAACAATTATTGTGGGTAAATTACAAGAAGAAAAATACGTGGATTCGAAATTCCTTCAAAACACTTTCAATTATACTATAGAGAAAACAAAACAATAAATAACTATATATGAATAGGTACGTGAAGCAAACGCTTTGTACCCATTTTTACGCAAATTGCGCGGACGGAGGAGTATGAAATTTCGCACACTTATAGTTTATATAGAGAAAAAGTGCAGAATGCTAATATTTTTTTTTAAATATGCATAATAAATACATTAAATTAAATAATAATTGTTACATACATTTTTCAAAAATTGAAGAGGAGCGGCCGAAATCTGTCAATGCCAATCTATACTCACATTCTATTTTTTAAAATTTTTCATTGCTTAAGATACAATCCATTAGTAGAAATCTAGAAATAGTAAACAGGTTTTTATAAAAATTACGGTTGAATTTCGACCACTGGGCGACCACTAATCAATATAAAAATACATTTTTTTAATAGGTTAAGTTCTTCTTGTAAATTGATTTTCCCGTTACCAACATTGTATTTAATGAGACTTTATTGCCAAAGGTACGTATAACAAAAATATTGTGCGCCGTTATCTACTCATAAAAATCCCTTATCTAATATCAGATAAAGCATCAAACGCTTAATTTAATACAACCCTACCTATTCCCGTACAGACAAAAAAACAAGAGGGTGCTTCTAAAACGCATAGTAAGCCAAAATATGATGGGCGATAATTGACGTCTCCCCACTACCTAGCAAATCTCTTTTGTGTACTGCGATAGCTCTACAAAGCCCGCTAATGTCTTTTAAGGACTTAGTCGTTTAAACGGACTAAATAATGAACCGGCTACCCTTTCACGGTACAATTTATGAGCTTAAAACCCTGGGGCTCGCACACATACACAGTACTGTACATTAATGGGCAGTGTTTGCTCGTGATAAGGGAATTAAAAGATTTGTTTAAGACTGGTAATTTAAATGCTTTTAAAGACTGAATTTTCGGAGGAGAATGTCTTGATAGAATTTCTTAAGTGGATTATGCTTTATTGTCTTGACGACACTTTGTTTAACATTACAATGTCTTTTTATTAATTATTTCATAAAAACCTGTTTAATAGTTATTATCGTCATCATCAACCTATAAACGTATGAATGATGTAAGTGTAAAATGTAAGCTACAAGTTATGCTCACGTATTGATAAAAAATATTTAAAGTCGGTAACTTGACATTTAAGTTGTATGCTTTTTAGAGAGTGTAAGAGTCTGCAGAAAATATTTATAATATCATTTTACGAAATGGCGGGTGGTCGCCAGTATATAACGTTATCTAGTTTATTTGTATTTGTATAATTTTTACCTAAACACGATAAATAATATCTTATAATCGTCGTTATGTATTAGAAAGCTATATCATCTCAAGATAATCCATCAAACAAATATTCGATACCATTTTGTATCTCAACAATCATAATACCGTTTCGTTTGCAGCGGAGCATTCTTCTCGCATGACGCCACAAAGCCGGATGATTTCTGTTTGTTATCAGCCCTGAGCAGTTGAGCGTAGGGCTGCCACGTAATCGTATTATTTATTACAGCCGCATGATTACCGAAACGAACCGCCTCTGCGGCCTCGTGGTATGAGTAACTGTTTCAGACCGTTCTTAAAAAATGCACATATTGTGCAAGGTTTTTGGATAAGTGGCTTGTTTTGGCTAGGAACCATGATATTTTATTAAGTCTATTGAAATAATCGGTTACAGCAGTGTTATGTTTGACATCAGTTAGATGTGAGATAGCCAGTTCCTCAATGGCTGAGGATTCTGAGTGAAGATCACTGCCATCTTGGCCTTATTATTGCGTTATATAAAAACAAATGCACACTCAATCATGTGTTAACTTCTAATCAGAATACTTATATGCTACCGTTTTCTATAAATTTTCAAGAATCTATGAAACAATACGTATCCAGGTTGGATACCCACCCGTATTTTGATACCGAAAGTTCTTGAAAGATTATTAAAATTAAATAATTTAAAAAATATAATTTGTTTAGCCATTTCAAATGTTTCAGTTCTCCGGTGTAATTAAAAAATGTTTTGCTCCTGTTATAACTATTACATTACGTTATTTTTTTATTTCATATTGATCGAAAAATAATGACCTTAAAAGCAAGTTTCGGCTATACAATCTAGCTGCTAACTGCAAGCTTCAAGCTAAACCTAGATTTAACATACCAGTGCAATTCTCCCTAAGTCCACAACAGTTCCTATTGCAGCAGTCTATTTACCCTGTCCAAATCGGGAACTTTCAATCCGCATGAGGACACAAATCCGGATGACGTCTGTTTGTTATCAGCCCTGAGCAGCTCACCGCTAGGGCTGGCACCCGCCGTGTAATCGCGTTATATTTGCAGGCTCCATTAAAAATAACATGTTTATGTATCATTATCTAGTAAGAGGTGTGTGCAAAAATCAAATTTTCTACTGCTCTAGAAAGGACAAACACAATTGGTGCGTTTCATGTGCTCCTTGGATTTGGTTGATGGTACCACGCGCGTCGTGTATTTCTATTCAGTTAGATTGTAAAATATTCATAAATTTATGTTAAGGATTTGAAAATGTTAGTTTATAAGTTTGCTCTTCCTTCACGTCAAACAGAGCAACGGATCAAAGCGAATTTTCGTATGAAAATAATTGAAGTAACTAAGAGTAACATTTTTTTTTTCTTAAATGTTTTATTTTTATTTGGTAAATTATAAAATTACACAAAACAAATTGCATACTAAGAAAAGCAAAAATATAAAGATACTGCCGTCATATTTTAGACAGACTATTTGACATATTTTGATGCTGGTAATGGTAAATAATATTCAAACTTGATTCGTAGTAATCACTGAACGTCTCTATAAAACGACAACCCGCTCCACAAAGTTGCAGAGCTCTTGAAATACGAGTATTGCCAGATTTTATTATAGACTAGCTGACCCGACAGACGTTGTCCTGTCTGAACCAAATATAGAGAAAAACCATGAGATTCATTCCCGTGGGAATATCAGGATAAAAACTATCCTATGTTATAATCCAGGTTATAAACTATCTGTATGCCGAATTTCATCCAAATCCATTCATCCGTTGCAGCGTGAAAAAGCAACAAATATACACACGTACATACACACAAACTTTCGCATTTATAATATTAGTGTGATATTGTAAGATCTGAGGCCTCACCAAGAGCTAAGCAGTATTATTGCATTTGTAAAGCGAGACACATGTAGCGGCGTATATACCTACCTGCGTCTCGTTTACTCAACTGCAATAATACTGCTTTATGAGCTTATCCCTGGGTGTGGTTCGCAAAAACAGACATATGAGTATACAATCTGCACAACCACTCTGACAATTCATTTAAAATATTGCTGCGAGTGCTGAGGTTAAGCACTTTCGCAAGGGCCGGTCATCGGATGGGTGACCAAAAATTTATCATCTCGAGCTCCTCCGTGCTTCGTAAGGCACGTAAAGACGTTGGCCCCGGCTGCATTAGCAGTCGTTAACAACCATCAATCCGCACCGGGCCCGCGTGGTGGTTTATGGCCCGTTCTCCCTTTCCATCTATAGTAATGGCTCGTGCCCCAGCAGTGGGGACATAAAATGAGCTGATGATGACGATGATATTTTTTTAATTTAAACAGTATGGCATTATTGGCATGTTCAAAAGGGTTGTGACGAAAACTCTTTAAATGCATTATAAGCATACCTTCGGAAACACCCGACAACGTTTCGGTTGACTTTCTGTCGGGTACTTCAAATAGTATGCCTAGGATGCATTTACGAAAGAGATTGCGTTACTACCCATTTTAATAGTGCACAACCCATACCATACGTTACTTTATATTTTATCTAATTTGTTTAAGCGCTTACATTCTTTGCTATGATTGGGGCTCTTGCCAAAGTGGTGGAGAAGATGGTTTATACGGTGGGTGTTATAGTGGCCTGTCTTTGCACAGATCTTGAAACATTTCTCCAATTACTGGTGATTCTTGACGGTGTTTTATTGGTATTGCAACTATTATGACAATTAAGGTCCTTAATACGAACTGATTGGTACGAAGAGCCAACCCTAGCACATCGTTAGAGCAAGTCCGAGATTCGCCCGCCCTTATATTTTATTTCCACTGCAACACGTATTACCAGGTTGTCAATATTATCGGCGATCGACTCGGTGCTTCCCGCCAAATTGCTTCTATCCCCAACTTCTCCCGACGACTATTATTTCTTGCAGCTTTTCTTGTTTTTTTGTACTGGTTATGGTTTGATTGCTTTGGAAAATATTTTTCCTATCTCCAGTTGCATTCAGCTTTATTTTTTTGATGTAATTGTTACTATTATACTTTGGAATAACTATTACCTATAGTTTCATCACTATCACTCGAAAAAAGTAAACATATTTTTCTGTTTTGGGTGAAATCACCAAAATTTTATAGTTTTAACCGTACCGTTTCTACATATATGTCTTCAGCTTCCGTACTGCGAAATATTTGTAAAAATATTTCAAACAATTTGTATTTTTTTTTATTTCAATTGATTAATAAATATAAAATAATTTAGCTTCAGTGCAGCAATTAGCACTTGAAAATAAAAAGTTAAAATTTATTAATAAATTATATTAAATATATTAATTAAATTTATAATTTTTTTTGTAGGTGGTTTTTATTTTTCCAGATCAATGTTGCGTAATACAACATAAATTATTGAGTTGCAATGACCTCATGAGACCTCATACAGTTCACATAAGATGCAAAACTTAAAACGGCATCTTACGTTAAATTACTATTTAAAGTGGATTTTTAATTATCGATTTATCAATATATCAACTTTATAGTTTACAAAAACTCCTCCTAAAATGTAACATATTCTTAGAATCATCGATGAAAGAGTTTTATTGGAAAGAGTACCTAAAAACCAATCCAATTATTTCGCCATTTCTTACTATGGCTCTGTGACTGCACAATTCTTGAACAGTTCTATGGACGATCCCTGTAAACATGCAAAATCTACACTTACTTGAACAAGAGGGGCCTGTTAGCGAACAGGCCCGAGGCCTTGTCTTTCGCGGCTTGAAGCCCCTGCATGGTGGATCCCCCGTCCTCATCAAACGATCACACGGCACTAACACCTGAAAGTGAACCAAGCTGTTAAACAACTGAATTGAAGAACCCAAGAAGCAATGTATCGTTCGATGTTATACATTTTTTCTTTAGTCCATACGGCTAATTACTTGGCCTGCATCTTACTTGATAAAAACTGAAGATAAACGCAAAGATTACTCATGAAATATTATAACAGTCTTAAATATCTCCCCAAGACCACAGATCGAAATGAAGCAAAGAGTTCAATAAACAAGTTAAAATAATAAATCAAACAAACGCGAGTAGATTCGCTTAGCATTTTATTCTTCCTAACATTTAAATTCATTTCATTAATTATGTGAAATCATAGTACTTTCATAGTACCTACTTTGGTTTTCTGTACTGGTTTAGAAAAGCACAGGTTGAATTTATTTCTCAAATTATTTATAACATAAAGAGGCTCATCGTTTGTTAGTACGACATACGCAAGTGAATTAATTCATAATCATTATAATAATTCCTTTTGAATATTTAAGCTTTTTGACAATTTTGTAAGGTTTTGTCACTGAAATTATATTTAAAATCTGTTATAGTTTTTGCCCAATAAATCTAACGATACATTGCTTCATGCGTTTAAAAAAAATAGCACTCATAATAGTTTTAGCATTCGATATAATTATGTTTGCGCAACAACTACCAAAACAAATGAAAGCGTCATATTTAAAGAAACTATGAGTATACTCGTAGTTTATGCATATACTATTGTTAGGTCTAATAATAGCTGTATACTTATTTAAAATACCTACATAATGCTTTAGAGGCCTAATAAAATCTATTTAATAAATGTTTATTACTTCAATGAGTATAATTAGCTTAAATGAGGTTGGATATGAATAAACATTTTAGTTAAAGCTAGAAAATCGAAAAATTACAAACTTAACATATATACGCATTATAGTCGAAAGAATAATAATGATATTCCTAACATGTTACTGGCATATGTGTAAGCAATGTTCAATGTTAATAGTAAGGCTATTTATAACTTAATATGTGTTTTGTGTACTTACTATGTGTACGCTGTGTATTTCATTATTATGATAACTTTTATGTAAGGTATGTGTCATGATCGTTATTTCCCTGTAGGAAAATATACAAATTCTTTTTAGTTTAGTTTTATAAGCCGACGTCAAAATGTTTGAATTATATTAAATCAGAAAGCACAAAGTTAGTTGGTTAGGTTAAACTTTAATATCTGTTTTTGCAACAACGGATTATCTGCATTGATTATATTTTTTTTTGCGACAGCGAATTAAAAATTGACCCTATTTGGTTCGTTTACAAAAATTACCCGCCATTTTGAAAACAATTTGTTGCATCAAAGATGTTCTTCTTTCGAGTCAAAATGATTTAACTCGATGTTATTACTTCACCCTTAACACAACGTCGGCTCAGTAGATAGTATTAGATTATAGTGGTGTCAAAGATTAATAAAATGGCCAACGAATCATTGTTACATTCTGTTTAAAGAAACAAAATTTGTAACTAAATAATTTCAATTGGTATTTAAAATACTAGACAGCATGAATGGATTGTTAAATATAGAGTAAAACTGCATTTTTATTTAAAAAAAACTAGAAACAGTCGTATAAATTACTTGTAAACTAGAAACAGTCGTATAAATTACTTGTAAACCACTGTTTTCAACTGTGTTCTTTTTTGTCATTTGTGCCTCTTTTCTAACAATATCAAAATATTGGTTGATACGGTTGGGCTCGTTAAAGCTCAGTATATCAAATTATAAATAGATATTATTCAAAACAGTATTTATTTTACTAGGATGAATAATTACAACTTTTGAAGTAACGACACTTATTCAAATTAAAGCTGTCGTACCTAACCCGACGGCTAAATGTATAAAATGGTAGGAATCACGCGCTTGAAGGGTTAAATAGGATAGAAAGTAGCGTTAGTAAAGTTATTATTTAAGTCATTGATTTTATTGATAGATTTATGTAAAAGTATATACAATAATTAAAAAAACATTTTAAGAGAATAACATTGATTTGTAGATGTCATTATTTCAGCTACAATTGATAAAAAGAGGCGGTTTATGGTATTAAACTGATTTTCGAAAAATCGGAAGTTGCAAAGGCACCACAAATATCAGAATCAAAATATATATTTATGAATGAGAGATCAATGGTTCAACGAAGGGATCCGGTTACGCAATTCTACTTGTAGCTTAGCCCTAATAAAATAATAAAAATGGGAACTGCTTGACTATTGATAATTGGTAAAACTACTGAAAATCCTTACATGGAAATATTTATAGCCTTAATCACTTTCCGGAGTCAATATTTAAATATTAGAGTTATCGAACGAAAGTAATACACTATTAATAACACTCCCAAACCTTGTTACATAATCGGCTACAGCTACCTATACATGCACTGATTTGGATACATCTATATATAGAAGTACGTAGCACCCACGAAATTCACGACTAAAACATAGAAGGGCATACCTAACGTGATCTTAGGTTACATAACACAAAACTATACATATTTTTACACCACTAATAGCTAAATACTTACATTTTTCAGATCCCAGGCGTAGCAGCTCCTTCGTAGCGTCTGTCGATCGCGTAGCGCCCCGCGCGCCTCTGAGCAGTGCTACGGCTGCGCGTAGCACATTATGCCATTGGCCGCTACGGTCTTGTCTACGTAATCGCAGCGGCCAATCACGGCTCCCCTGTAAAGGGGCGTGGCTTTTAATTTTCAGAAAAATTTCAGTGGACCCCAAAATACCCCGCTCACACCCTAAGCCTCGAATATAACTGACGCAAGTACAGGTTAATAACTGGAATGTATTCATATGGTATTGATTGCATAGTCGGAATGCAGTAGCCTACGTACTTTATTAACTCTGTACTCTAATATAATGGATGGTCGATTTGTATTACTATAATGTAGGTATAAACGATAAAAAAGTATTGTAGATACTGCAGCTTAACGAACGAGTTTTAATAAATTCTGTGGTAGTAAAAACAGCAACTTAATATTGATTATGTGATCTCCAATTCTCAAAAAATCAATCTGACTTCTATCTGAAATAAAAGAGGGCTTTAAACTGACAGTAAAATGTTCCAAATCACACGAAATGTCTGTTTATAGGTCTTATATTATCTTATTTGGTTAAAATTGTAAGTTTATTTCACATAAACTTCTAGATATGGACTTTAATAGTTTTAATTCTTAACTTTTTACTGTTTACTTTGGACAAGAACATAAAAATCATTGCTAGTTTAATTTGGTTTTCCTTTTGTTATTATACTTATGAAAACACGGATGATTACTCACAGGTTTCTTAGTTCTTGGTAAAGCCTGCTGGTAGAGCACTGAACCCACCTGCCTACATTGCTACTACCGTCATAGCTATTTGTGCTTATAATCAGCTGGATCCTGCATTGATTTGCTTCAATTTGAAAGGTATCTAATCAAATTTATTAGCATATAGGTTTGATAAGGCCTCACGGTAAAGATGCGGGTGCTACAGTGCTTTCCCCATTGTATTGTATAGGTGGTGTAGGATACAGAGAGCCCATTTCCCTCCACTATACAGGGTGGAAAGATCGAATGCCACATGGATGGCAACTACTTTAAATATTGGAAATAGCACGTTCTGCGTAAAGGAGACTTTCCTTTTTTTTTTAAATAATAAATTCTGCATATATGGAGTTTTGAAAATCGCTTGTCTTAGTGGAACTCGAACCAGTCAAAAAACAACAAAAAATAACATGCCATATTTTACGATGCAGATCGAAAGTTACTGATAAGGTTCATTTTTCTCTAAATAACAAACACAATCAAAATAACGGAAGGCCATGAAAACTAACAATTACCTTTTAATTTTGTTTTCACCCGTCACGCGAAATGCACCACGACTACTTTAATTATTGGAAATAGCAAATTGTACGCAATGGAGACTTACTTTTATTTTAGAGAATAATAAATACTGCAATTAAGGATTTTTGAAAAATCGTCTGTCTTAACCGGGGAATCCAACCGATCAATTGTGGTAAAAATAACATACCGTATTTCATGATGCAGATCGAAAGGGTCTTTCATTATTGATCGTTTACAACACATAGGTATCATGAATTAAATAAAGACCCTGAGAACTAATCAAAACACAAAAGAAAACAGTATTCATTTAATAACTTACTCTGAAGGATAGGATTCGTAACGAATACATCCGACAGAGAACCAAAGTCATCGACATAGCTCTAAGAATTAGCAAGTTGAAGTGGCAGTGGGCCGGCCATATCTGGCGAAGAACCGACAACCGCTGGGGTAAACGTGTTCTTGAGTGGAGACCACGACTCGGTAAACGTAGTGTAGGACGCCCTCCGGCCAGGTGGGATGATGACCTGCGAAAGACTGCAGGCAGATGCAGGATGCGTCAAGCTGAGGACAGGGCGCTATGGCGCTCATTAGGGGAGGCCTATGTCCAGCAGTGGACTAAGATAGGCCGATGATGATGATGATGATGATGAAACTTACTAAAACCTTGCTAACTAATAAAATCAGATGTTCAAAATGAGCTCCATTTTCTCGTATGCATAAATTTATTATTTTGAGGAACAACACATACAAGATCTAGATCGGATACACTTTGGAGCTTTTCATTTTTACCACACCATTCTGCTACATGTTGTATAGTCACCGGCCAGTGACCGTGAGTTTGAAATGAGCAAAACTCACACAATTTGTGTAACTTTAGCGATTTTACGCTAATGGACTATTATTTTTTTATACTACATTAGATATAATGCTTTTATATTAGTGACAAAAATTGAGAAAGGTATGCTGAGATGGTTTGCACATGCCGAGAGAATGAATGAAGAACGATTGACGAAAAAAGTGTATAAGGGGAGTGTGAATGGAAGTGATAGAAGGGGTAGACCTAGGCGGACGTTTCGAGACCAAATGGAGGACGTCTTGAAAAAAGGCCAGGTCAAGAGTACCCTAAACCAAAGAGCATGTATGAAGGAAATAATGAAAGTGGACGAAGCGAAACAAGTATGTATGGATCGTAGCAAGTGGAAAAACGTGGTCTCTGCCTACCCCTATGGGAAAGAGGCGTGGTTATATGTATGTATGTATGTATATTAGATATAAGGCTTCTGCCTTAGTTGTGATATTAAATATTGCACGTATTATCATACAAGAAAATACAGTTTTAGAAATTCATAATATAATAAGTAGGTACATAGATGTTCTTCAATGAAATAAAAATCATAAATATAAAATCTACTTGCGTTTATTCTACATAATATAATTTAGCCGAGCCGCTACCAAAACGGAGTCCGCATAATTTCAAACAAAGGATAAATTCCATCTAGTTGCCTCGCCATATTTCACCGGCCCCCTCGCAGTTAGACAAGCGCGATCAGCAAGTTACACCATGATCGGTATCGGCATTGGCCCAGCTTCATTTCACGGCCAGAGGACCTCACAAATGAAGTTGCCGCGGTCCACTGAGCGTGATGCCACGCAATAATTTTCGAGAAAAATTGATGTGGCATCTTTTGTTTTATTGCTTTTAAAACGTCTGTAGTAAAATTGATACACAAAGGTCCCGGGTTCAATTCCCAGGTCGGGCAAAATGTATTTCCAGATTTTTCGATGCATAACCCGGGTTTGTGATCACCAACCCGCACTTGGCAAGCGTGGTGATTAAGCCATTACTCATCAATTGTAGCGATTACTTGATTTCAATTATGGAGGCCTTTGCCCAGCAGTGGGACAATTATAGGCTGTTATACTTACTTATGCTATCATACAGGACGTGCAATTTAACAAAAAGTATGATTTAGACAAGTATTTAAAAAAAAGTATATATTTAGGTTTAATATACTTCAACAAAATGAAAAGTAAAAGATTGCGTTATTTTAATTGATCGAAGGTTAATTTTCATATTATTCTATTCTGCTTTTAGTGTTAGAACATATAGGGCCTTAGAAATAAACAAAGAATAAGGTCCGAATAGTTATTCCGTATTTTGTCTCTTTTACTCTAATTTGAAATGACGTTTACATGTCAGGAACAAAACACGGAATAACTATTCGGACCTTATTCTTTGTTTATTTGTAAGGCACTTAGTTTTTAATATTTAAGTTTTTTTAGTTTTTTCTAAATGTGAAGTGTGATCTGAAATAAAAACTTTTTTAATTTTAGTGTATAACTAATATTTTTTATAAAATTCATAATTATCCATTTACACAACAAACAAAAATAAAATAGAAAAATGAAAATGAGCAATGGAACTTTGAAAAATTCTAACAGTAAAAACGTTACTGCAACAAGAAAATATAATAAAAATAAGTAAAGTACAAAAGGGTTCGTAAGATTGAACATGAGAATGAACAGCTGACTGCATATTTGAATTTTGTAATTGTTTGAGCACACGCTTCTCCATTTAGGTATATATTTACATATCTACACTCTAATCTTTCGTAGCTCCGTCAGATATGATTTACTACGTTACGGTGACTGAGTACGATACCGCCGTTTGAATCTGAATATCTGTCCATCAGACTGATTTTGCTCACTAAATGCTAAAGCTTTCGATTTATATAGAAAATTATACAAATAGTGTACAAAAATGTTAAAAATAATGCTTCATTTCAATAAGATTTATTATATCGACGAATAAATAATAATAATAGTGTATTGCGGATAATTTTACTATTCACAATTAATTTTCAATTACAACTATTGTAGGTTTAATTTAAATAGTTATTCACATCCAAAGAAATGTGTCGCTAGAGGAAACCGGAAATCATATACGTATAATATAATGTAATGTTCCACACTTTAAATTAGATTTGATTCAATTCAGTTAAAAACATAAATCTTTCTCTCTTAACTTCAAATAACTGAGAGAAATACAATGAACACAGCTAGATTTACAATCCTTTAGAATTAGATAAATTTAGCCTAAAGATTGCGGCGAAGGCCAATACATGATTATAAAAAAAAATATACATATTTACTGACTTTAAAACTGCCGCTCAAAGTAATTTCCAATAAATCGTAATCACCGCATTATACAGTCAGCTGTTTCTGGCCTATTCAGCCATGGCCACCCCAAGCGACGTCGGACCTTATAAAAGAACGCATTCATCACGCCACCGGCTATGTCACTGCGAAACAGTTTACCATTAACGTTTTACGTTTTACCACTAGCACCAAAATCTGTATGTCAATAATCTATTTCTAGTAGGATTATTCTAATTCTACAGACTTCAAACAAACCACTGATAGAGTTTAATGTTTACGCAGGAGTGACAAAACTTTAAGATTTGCAATAAAGATTTTGAATAAAGGTTTAGAAGTTCAGATTCAAAAATAAGACATTTTAGCAAACCACACTATCTTTGTCAGCAAAATAAATATGATATGACAGAGATGAAACTCTCTGATTCTAAGAGCTAATCACACCGATGCGCAGCAACCCCGCTAGCTGTAGTAGCTACAAACCATTACACATGATGTATTAGCCGGCCAGCTATAATAATAACAATAATAAATTCGTTTATTTTCAGGCAGAAATTTAAAGTAACAGGCCCATAGATATATACCATATAAACTAACATATACATACCCATACACAATCTTTGTTAGTAATATAAATCTTAAATATATGTTAGTAATTATTTAGACACTTTCGGTGTCGTATCGGTGGCGCTCAAAGGTAGTCTTCTCTCATGAAGTCGTCCAGCTTGTTTGTTGGGACTCGCACCACAAATGCTTTGAAGCTAGTGTTGTGGCGCGACTCCAGCGGCTCCGCCCTCAAAAAGAAGTTGGTCTTCGTTTGTATGTAATCTGCGATCTCCGTCACGGTAGTGGTGTAGTGCAGGCAAGACAGATACCTACATAGAAGTGGTCGGTGTCGCAGCACGCAGCAGGAAGTTAAGCCCTGTAAGCTATAAACCAGTGATCCCAATCAAACTATATAGCAAGTCACTGTCGCTATACGATATATCCAATTGTTGATGTGCATACAATTCCACGACCATGGGTGTTCAAGTACAAAACCAGCAGACTAAGCACCACCACTTGCATCGAGGTGTAAGACAAGGAAATGTGATATCCCCCAAATTGTTCACAAATGCGTTGGAAGATGTGTTTAAAACGCTGAACTGAAAAGAACGTGAATTAACATCAACGGCGAATACATCTAGCACTTACGATTTGCTGACAACATCGTCATCGTGGCCAACACGTTGCAGGATCTACAATGTCTTGCTGATTCTTCCAACACATTGTTAATCGAATGAAGTTGGACAAAACCAAGGTAGCATAACCAAAATAATAACAGCATTTTCGTTGAACATTTCAACGAACATTCTATTCCGGTACCGATTGTATGTACGCAGTGCTCTCGGAGTTGTTAAGGAATATGTCTACCTCGGGCAAATAGTGCAGTTGGGTAGAACCAACTTCGAGAAAGAAGTCAACAGCGGGGCGGGACAGCATATGTGTAATTACGTCAGGACTTCACGTCACCTATACCACAAAGTCTAAAGACGAAAGTATAGTTTTAATAAGTGCGTTCTGCGTGCTTGCGGCAAACGTAGTGTAGTACGACCTCAGAGTAGGTGAAGCAACGATCTTTGCAAGGTGGCTCGGAAAAGCTGAATGAGAGTAGCCGCGGATCGTGCTCAGGGCATGCACATGGCGAAGCCTATGTCCAGCGTTGGACTTATAGGTTCATGAGGATAATGATGATGATAAAAATAAACATGTTGACATTAAAAAAACACTTTTTTTTAAATCTGACTGCGATTATAACTTGACCCAACATTATCTATTTTAAAGTTACAGAGGCGAGACATTACGTTAATTGTGACTTTTTTCATCAAATGCCAAAAGTGGCAGCCACTACCTACCCACTCGGCTGTCACTATGGCTCACATAGGAAATTAACTAACTTTTTAAAAAACAACTGTTTTATTTGCTTGATCTGTTATTCTAATATTGTTGATTTCAAAATTAGTAAGCTAGTATTTAAAACACATTTTGTAACTGTTTGTTGTTCCAAATATAAATAAAAAAGTCTCTCTAAAGACGTCCATTACATCACGCGTGCCTTTTCCCTTCAAAGGGCCGAAGTGGCCGCGGCCGTCCACCACTCAGCATATAACGCTTCCACTCCGCATCAATGCCACTCGATGCACAACACCCTAACGCTATTTGAAGGCAAACATCTACTGGTTGGACTATAAGCATGAGGGTCCTTCCCGACGGCTCCGAAAATTTGTTCAAAACTTCTTTAAAAAGATTTTGTCTACGATATTATTGCAGATAAAATATAATATTCAAATATGAATATATTATTTACATTTGTACAGAAGTGAGCAAATCAAATAGTTTTTACCTTTGATGTATTTTTGGACTTGCAATCATAATAAAGAATGCAAGAAGCTCCTTGCCTTTTTCTATAAGTCCTTGTCTACAGTCACAAACATAATGATATGACTATGGACAAATCGACAACAAGACTACACATGGAATGGAGTACTGTTCTCACCTTTGGTCCGAGGCTCTTAAATGCCAGCTTGACCCTCTAAAATCTTTGCAGCGACGGGCCATTCGACTGGTCAACGATCCCAAGTTCTCAGACCGATTAGAACCCTTAGCCTTGCGACGTGACATCGGGTCTGTGTGTGTTCTACCGCCTGTATAATAGAGAATGCTCTGAGGAACTTTTTAATTTGGTGCCCACTTCCTCGTTCTACCATCGCACCGCTCGCCATCGGAACAGGGCACACGCACACTTCCTGGAGCCGCTGTTCTCTCGAACGTTTCGTTTCCAAAGGAACTTTATACCACGTACCATCAAACTGTGGAATGAGCTGCCGTCCGAGGTTTTCCCATTGAGTTACGACATGGATTCTTTCAAAAGGGGTGTAAAGAGGTTTTTCTCAGGTCGGCAACACAAAAGCAACATCTGTGATGTTGCTGATGTCCATAGGCGGCGGTGACCGCTCACCATCAGGTGGCCCGCCTGCTCGTTTGCAGACTATCAATATATATATATATGTATTAAATATATAAAATAAATTAAAAAATCAGATAATTCAATTTCGTCAGCACGATTTAACTTATTTATAAATTCTTCCTACAAAGAATAAAAAAATATAAATATGTTTAAGGGGGCAGACTTTATTAGACAAATTAAACTCAGTGGAATAGTAAAAATATTTTTGTTCTGTTTAAATCGTGTATACAGAGGGCGGGAAAAAAAGACAAAAAAGAAGAAATAGTGAAGTAGGCGTGTGACAAGTGCTGCGCCAGTCAATTGAACCATGCTTGAACATGCCCCCGCGCGTTGAAGGCTTGTCCTTCAACCCCAATATCTTCGGGTAGCAACGGGACTATCTTGCTGAAAGTACGCCGGACGACGCCATTCACCGTACTTATGTCAGCGACCCGTGATATACCATCACTGCAGCTAGTGTGAACTGTAATGATGCGTCCAAGCTTCCATTTTAGCGGTGACAACCATTAAGTCCGTCCAAAAATATATTTGATCGAATTGCACTCTTAGCGCAGCGATAGCCTTTCCATACAGCTGAGCACCAATCACGGCACCGCACAGTTCCAGATGTGGGATCGTTGTGGGTTTAATTAGACTTTTAGCAAGCACTAAATAAACTGAGTTTTCACCTTAACATCATACTTGACTTGACTTGACTTGACAATACTACACACATAGACACATGAGCCATAAGAACGCTCAGATGCATCTGTAAGAATGTGCAACTCCACTCAAAAAGGTGAATTGCAAATAACTCGTCGCGGAACGCACAGGCTATTTAAACCTGGCAGGCTTTCCACCAGCTCAACCCAGGTTTTATATACGCCATGAGGCAGCTCATCGTCCCATGACAGACGCAGCCATAATTTTTGTAATAAAATTTTCATGAGGATGACACAAGGTGATACAATCCATGGATCAAACATTGGGCAATAACCGAAAGTATTTCATGCTTTGTGTTTCCCTTGGCCACAATAGACACAGTAACCGATCGGTTTCAGGTAGTAGCCGAGGCTCATTGGACTTCCACTTCCTAAGGTTCATACAAGCCTTAGCCAACTTGGAAGTGGTTTGGTCCCTTACGTACATGACCTCATTTAAATCATCCCCTCCACTTAACAAATCATCCACCTATCTTAGGGTCTCTGCACTCTAAACCTATCTGTTTTCAGCAGCGCGTAGCGAGAAGAGGAGGACGTTTAAGCGACGAATTATGCACATTCTGATCTCGCCAATTAATTTGTTGAAACGATCTTTCGCTAGAATGTACTTCTATGCACCCATACATTTACTCTACTTCTGCTACGACCACGAATCTATGCTGCCTAAGACGCAACAGAATCGATAGTTCACATCAAGATTCTTACACCGACCGTCTGCGAGACGAGTTGTTTTCTTCACAAAATGTTCCTCACAGTGCTTCTCTTCTGGAAAAAACAAGACAAATAAAACAACATAAATAAGTTGAGTAACTTTCACACAATGACCTAATAGATAGGCAAACGACATATTTTGTTTATGCTTGAAGTTTTATTATTTATGCTAACAATAACCCTATCGGCACGATCAACCGGCAATTTTAATAGTTTATGCAGTCGTTCGGTTCGTCGTCGTCGTTCACGATTGTCACTATCTCGCAGTTTCACTAATGCAGTGGATAATAAAACGTCAGCGTGCCCTGACATTCCGTATGCAGAGAAGATGCTCCCCGTGAGCGCAACGCTTGAACAAAGAGAATTCTTAACGGCATCGGCACCTGCCGAAAGCGATAACTCGGCACCGTCAGCGTCAGCTCGAAGAAGTAAGCCCTCAGTCATCTTGTTATTTTCCAGAAGAGAAGCAATGTGAGTTTTGTGATCAATCAGTTGCACCAGCGAGCGTCAGCAGCAGATAAGTACGTCGGCTGCTTGTTTGATGAACCAGGCTCGTTTACTCGTGAACTAGCATATGATGCCTATGCTTGCGTCCTTTACAACCAGGACGCTTACACGAATTAGCAAAATGTACACTACGGAAACAATTAAAACATACTCTATAGCTTGGCAGTAAATTATATCGCGCTTCACTACTTTCAGTACAAGGAACTTCGGGCAGTTATTTGAATAATGATCATTATTACAATTAGGGCATGGCTCAATTACTGATGCAATAGAATCATTTTTATTGCTACTCTGTTATTATGACATGGCGTTTATTTTAGTGGTATTAGTAACATTTGCCGCATTACTTTTGAGACACTTCAATCGTTTCGATTAGATCTGCGCAATTACGCATAAATTCAAGAATGTAGTCGGTTTGTCTTTAGAAAGATTGCCTTTGCATTACTCTCCACTCACAGTAAGTTACTAAAAGTATCCTAATTATGAACAGGTTCTCCTAATGATTCTAAACAACGCAAATTCTCATTGACCTGATCAATTATACGTTTTCAATTTACAGAGGATTCTTTTCGTACAGGTTCAATGTTGAATAAAGTTGCGACGTGATTTTGTATCAACAAACGCTTATTGTCAAACCTATCACACAACAGTTTCCAAGCAACATAGAACTCAAATTGCCTTTAGCTGAAAACTCAATGCATTTACACCTGAAACCTAATGACGAGATAACAATAAAATAGACTGACCATTAAATTAACTTAACTTTAACTAATAATATTACTTTTATGTTAGCAATTTAACAATCTTTACAGATGAATTTAATGACAATGAATACTTTATGTAAGTTACAATTCCAAACGACAAAAAACAATTTATAATTACAATCTACAATGAAAAAAAAATGAGTGCTTTTGCTTATAAGATAAATTAGTTGAAATTAAAAGCTAGGTAAATCATTCGGCATTAATTAGCGAATAGAATAACAAAACAATAATATTTAACTGGCATTGGTAAACAAAAATGATCTACACTGCAAAGTATTAAACAATTCTTTATTAATTAGGTTGATGTTTTTTTATTACAAAAAATACAGAATAATTGTTATTAACCTTTTAACAGTCGTCTTATTGTACCTAACAATACCTGATTAGATTGTTGGATTTACAAATTAATCACTGTTCTAACTCATTGAACTCGCGACCACTCTTTGACGACGCGCAATCCCTAAAGCAAATCACTACGTCCGACTCGATCCGAACCCTTCGGAGAATCTAGTAGGGCACGGGGACACGCACTTTTAAGTGTGTGATGCCGTTCCCTCTAGAAAACCTTCGAAGGTGATTCATTTCACACGGCTTGAGGTAACCTTTACGTACCTCGCCGCCCCCAAAAAAGCCCGGTGACGCTGAAAATGCCGTTGGAGGCAATCAGACTGAATTCTTCGATACTGAATCAGCTGAAAATATAATGCGGCGGCGTGCGTCAAGTGCTGTGCCAGACAATTGATGCATGTTTGAACAATAGGATAATTCATAGGTGTTTAATTTTACAAGTGTTATAAATACTTTACAGTTTGAAGCCAAAACAAATGAGAACAAGACTGAACCTGATTGATTCGACGTTGCTAAATAAACACATTTTTGACTACCGCATTAGAATTTGAATACCATAGCTACGAGTTATGAAAAAAAGGGGATGAAACTAAATTCTCTTTTAATTATACCTTTTTCGATGCAATTTTGCTCCTCTAGCTCTACATTGTAAGGCTCTCGACAAAGCTTTACGACGGCATCAGCCACTTAGCAGCGATCGAACACTTGCGATAGAGCGCACTCAGCGTTTATCGCACGTCTCTACATCGGTGCCACTTCGAAACAAAACACTTTTGAATATACCCCCGCTATTTACTATGCATCGATACCACTTCGATACTAATATAATAGGCATTGCTTTTAGTATAGCTGTAGACGTAAAATAAATCACAAAATTAGTTTATATTTTTGGCTTTATGGAAACGAATTAAAAGCAGTAAGTAAAAAGAAGTCAACATACTGTGTCAATCAAATAAAACATTCCAGTAGTTAGTAGACTTATTTAATCATTTGGATCGATTAAAATAGGTGCATATTTATTACATTTTCAGTATAGTAGACTTTATAAATATTGAGCCGATTGGCCTTCACACACTTTCATGTTTCCTTATTGTTGTTTTATTATTATTATTATGTTTTAACATGTTTCCTTATTCATTGTACCTATATCTTTCTGTAATGTCTGTGTGATTTTTGTAATTTCTTATTCTTATTTAAATAGGTTTAATTAGGTGAATATATATTTTTGCTCTCTCATTCTTCATTTAACTGCTGTAATATTATAATAGGTATATTATTATCAGGCACTTATGTTTTGTTTTCTCGGTAGAAGTTATTATGTTTGTTTACAGATACGATGAAGTACCTAAATCTAAAAGTATCTAGTTATTTAGATTTTGTGCGTAGAAGTCGTTAGTTCAAATTAATAGAGCCAAGTCAAACCTAGCAAAAGGCTTTTTTTTTGACAGTATGTCTCCTCCTCGTAATCTTAACGCGTCTTATTTCCAAATCGTTTGCCGACTACTATGTCGTCAGAAACCACATTAAATCTGTGACACCTCACGGCTCCTGCAAACGCACCTTTTTCCACACGATTGCACAATCGTACCACCTGGGGGGATGCCCCTCTCTTTCCAACACAAAGGTTCGGCAGTCACCCGTCTCCTTTCTCCATTCTATTTATGACTTATTAACTTCTCTGAGGTATCATAGCAACCTCTCCCGCGCCACTCAGACGATTTAATATAGAAAATTGTGAACTCAATCGAGAGTGACTTTGAGTCAGGTTTATTAAATTCCTTGAACTCTTGCTGTACTTATTTAGTTTTTAATATATACTGACTGATGTTAATTGACTTGATAGTTGGAATTATTATTATTTTTTTATGGCAGACTTTTAAACGCCTTTTAAAATTATGTGTAATTTTCTTTTTCTTCAGTAGTAGATGAACTTTATCAAGAAACTAGCTGTGCTCGCGACTTCGTCCGCGTGGAATAGTGACTTTCGGCAGCATTTTTAATTTTTTAGGCTCTTTTCCCGTTTTTGCAACATTTTTCACTGATGCTTCGCTCCTATTAGTCGCAGCGTGATGTTATATAGCCTAAAGCCTTCCTCGATAAATGGACTATCCAACACAAAAAGAATTATTCAATTCGAACCAGTAGTTCCTGAGATTAGCGCGTTCAAACAAACAAACAAACAAACAAACTCTTCAGCTTTATAATATTAGTATAGATATTTTAAAGTCACTATTCATAATAGTAAGGAAACAATTACTTATAGGGACAAAAAAAAACAAATACTATGCAAAACTGTTTAAATATAATTAAAACAGAATACTTGAATACTTTTAAAACTAAAATATTAATATCATCATTATGATTGAAGCCGAAAGACGAAGTACCTACGAGTACCTAAATAGAAGTATGAAGTATGAAGAACCTAAGTATTAAAAAGCAAAGACTTGAAATGTATTCTCAATAAAATCGTGCGTTTACCGAAGTGAAGCAATAAGACGACCGATACGAAATACAATTCCTATTTTGGAGTTCGGTATCGGCGCTGTTTGCCAACAGATCGCTCCTTGGGGACGCGCTTACACGGCGATCCCATGCGACGGAATGTACTGGCGTTTTGAAAGATTTTTACGATTTTGAGGTTTTACTGACTATGAAGAGCACTTTAAAAATACAATACAGTTTCGGGTTTACAAGTTTTTGCGTTAAGCAATTATTGTTATTACTAGATTGTACGCAAAGTGGCTGGCGGCGGTTGGATGAGAATAGCCGTAGATTGGGCTCAGTGGCATGCATTGGGAGAGGCCTATATCCAGCAGTGGGTTGATGCTGATTATGATGATTATGATGATGATGTGAATAATCACACCAGTATATAAAAAGGTAAATTTCAAATGAAATTAGAGTTATCTTTTCAAGTTTTTACATTTTTTATAGAATAACAGAATAACCCAGCCTCCTTCCTTGTGACATAATACCACAGCGTAAGAGGTTGGATAGACTGTGATAATACTAAGCAAATTGAGTTTTTTTCTAACCAAAGTATAATATGAAGATCAGAATCTTTACGATGCAATTAAATTGAGAAACACTGTTTTTATAAGCTAGTTTGAAAACTATAGTTTTGTGTTCTTGTTTTCTCTCTTACTAACTATAGTAACAAAAAGTTTTAAAAATTGGTATTATTTAAATATTTTCCTTATTCAAAAAATTCATTAGAAATTTCTAGGTGAGTATTGTCCACCGTGGGCCACACCTTCACAAAACATTAGTAAGACTAATTTATAAAAAAAATATTGTAGTAACATGTTTAAATTTTATGTAGTCTCTATCTTTATAAGGCCTTTATCAACAAAATCAACACAGAATCAGTACAAGAACCCAATTTAACTTCAGTTCACATGTAAAAGGTTTTAATTAAAAAACGAAGTTTTTATTTCTGTCTGCACGTGCCACCACCGTCAGGTACATCTCCCCCCTCCCCCTTTAGCTTTTTTACGAAAGGTACCTTAAACCCAAATGGAATACTCAGTTTGTAACAAACATGTATATTGAACTGAATCCAGGTGAAATGGGCGGGGCTCCGTAGGCCACACCCCGCTTCCATTGTCTCTCCACAAAGCGGGGCAAAATTGAATAAATTAACGTTTAATTTAATAACTCTATTAGGCTGATGCCGACGTAAACAACATTTGACGTATAGTAGTTGAAATGTTTTGGGGGCGGTGCGCTTATTCGATTAACAACGACGGGGGACGAAAGCTTTTTACATTGATTACTGGGAATGCAGCTGCATTCATTAGTTTGTGAAGTATGATCACGGAACGTATTAAAATCATCATATGTTTGTGTTATCTATATTATCTATATTAATATTATAAAGCTGAAGAGTTTGTTTGTTTGAACGCGCTAATCTCAGGAACTACTGGTTCGAATTGAAATTCTTTTTGTGTTGGATAGTCCATTTATCGAGGAAGGCTTTAGGCTATGTAACATCACGCTGCGACCAATAAGAGCGAAGCATCAGTGAAAAATGTTGCAAAAACGGGAACAAGAGTCTAAAAAATTAAAAATGCTGCCGAAAGTCACTATTCCACGCGGACGAAGTCGCGAGCACAGCTAGTATCTCATAAAATTGTTATATCATGTAGCTACTTATGATACGCTACTGACGATACTAAGTATGTACTTACTTTTTTTTTTCTTCACTTGACCCTCACCTCACCTGATGTTAAGTGATGATAAGGCCGAAAGTGGGCTTCCACCTACTTTGTTGCGTATAACAACTTTAAAGCATACGGTTATTTAAAAAGACTTACCGAAATAAAGATATATGTTTTACGAATCCAAATTACTTCTCAAATTAGATCTCTTCTTTAAAAATCATCTCATCTCAAAAGTAAATACTCTATCTTTAACCCTCTTTTAGTTTTCTTTCTTAAACTTATGCCGCCGCCGGCGCCGCTGCCGCTGTGGTAATACCACAGACACGCATTTTTTTTCAAAATAAACATTTTAATTCGACATCATTATTAAGGTCTATGTTTATTTACAGTAATTCACCATAATCATTATTCAAATTAAACTTACGCCATGATTTCGGTACTACTTGTTAAATTAATTTAAATAATACGTTCTCAACTTGTTAAGCTCATTAGGCAGTATCAAATTAATAAATTTATTTATAAAGCCACACAGTTTCTATTTAACCTATCCATTATAATAATTTCAACTGACATTGCTATAACCATTTATAGGTAGAAAAAAGTATCTATGAGAATCGATGGTAGAAAGACAAAAGTAACAAAATTTTAAAGACAACAGACAAATGACTTCCGACATTTCCGAAAATTCATAATACTTAACAGATTAGTAAGAAAATAGAAGTTTCCTAAAAGTAAGTAGGTAAGTCTTGCTTCATTATAATTTAATTTAATATAGGTGAGCAGCATTTCAACAAAAAATGCTATTTTTAATTAATAAGATAGTACCCTTACATGGCATGGCATTAATTATTTTTAACTAAATTCGATGATATTCGACCGTAGTTTACAAAATATACAACACATAATATTATACATAAATTTTATATTTTGGGACTCTTTCTCAATATAAATTTTAACTGTACCAAGTCCCAAAGTGCTCGCAATGTTCTTAAATAGAAGCGCGAAGTTATCTATTCACCTATAATATTTAAAGAAGATGAGGATTCCAGTACAACCACTAACAGCAATAATATTGCGTCCTAATAGATTTCTATTCTAGTCTACGTTTTTTTGTTCTTTGTTTCTTTATATTTATCTGGGTCTCAATACTCCTTTTTTGAACGTCTATCGTGTCTCAGTGATTTTGACATAGGTATAGACTTAGTTAGAATTAAAGTCACACTGAGACACTGTTAAAATCGTTTTAAAATGGCAAATTTGAGGCCTAGAACTAACACACTTACCTACATTCAGTTGTTCTTATCTTCCTGATAGGTGGGCGGAAAAGTATAGCTTTCTCAATTTATATGAAAAGTATTAATCTCAGTTTACCGCTGCTTTGGTCGGTGGTATTGAGTTAAGAGTCATTTAATATACATTTTTGATCATGTGTAAAAATGTGCTTTTGTGTTAGTCGCTATTTTAAATTTATTTTTTGATTGATGACTGTCCGTTGTGCAGAAAAATAATAAAAAATAAAAATAAAAATATTATAATAATATAAATAAAATTAAATAAATCCCATAATAAAGTTCGAACGTTTCGTATTTTTCGTATTCTGGGGCACGATAGAACAATTACCACTCGAATTGTCGAGTGGAACGTAGCATAGACAATTTATTACGTTCCATTACGGCGTTTATAAAAACGCTAAGAAAACTATTGTAATTTCCACCTAATAATTGATGATTTTCACAAATTCGAAGTTCGTAAGAGGATTTTTTAAACTTAAAAAAATATTGTCATTACAACAAACCGTTTAAAAAAGTAAAATTCGGAATATTTCCTAAGTTATATTGCATAAAACGGAACGCATTAAAAAGTTGTCTGTGTCAATGTCAGTGATCGAAGTTTATGTAGTACCTACTATATAATTTTTCACACCACCTGATGCCTCATTATATATCATGCAAACCTTACTCAAAGTAAATCATTATAGCCCTTGTCTTTTGCCGGGGTGTAATGTTGTACTGAATTTCATTATAACCCGCCGGGCAGTAATGTGATTCTCACTTCTCTTAGTTCTTATTGTAATGCACTTAAAGTCTAATTTCGTCAAAATCGCGCGGCGCGCGGCTGCTGCAGCTGCTGGTGGCCGACGGCGAGGAGGTGGACGGCGGCGCGCGCCGCGCCTCATTTATTTAAAAATCGAACTTATTCGAAAATCGAGCTGACCACGCCACGGCAAGCCGAACGAAAAAAAATCAATACTTAAAACAAAAGCCGCGAGTATTTCAATACGGTGCAATCAGTATCAGACAAAACTACAAAAGAAGATAGAATAAAACATTAAGAAAATGTCGAGTGACGAAAGTGATTTAACTCCGGAGTCCATTAAATTAGACGCCTTAGGTATTGTTAATAACCTACTACCAGAGAAGTCGAAGGAAAAATACTTTACTACGATTTCCACAAATGGAAAACTGCAAAAGGCGCAAAGTCTGTGTCGGAGTCAGTGCTTCTTGTTTATTTCGAGTATTTATCGTGTACAAAGAAGTCCAGCAGCCTGTGGTGTATCTATTCGATGCTCAGGTTAACAATAAGCATCAAACACGACATTAAGATAAATACATATAGCAAGTTATTGGCATTTTTAAAGAGGAAATCAGATGGTCATCGAGCAAAGAAGTCAAAAGTATTGACAGCGCAAGATGTGGAAACTTTTCTGAATGAGGCTCCTGATCACAGCTTTCTGGCCATGAAAGTAAGTATGAGTACTGCCTACTTTTTAGTTACGTTTCTAGTACCTACCTATAATAGCTCTATAAAATAGTTAATGAATAAAAGGGTATTTAAATGGCACACATTTAAAAAATACACATTCTAAGGTTTTGTCGCAAGCTTTTTTTATAATATAAAGGTCAAAAAATGTAGTAGTGTATCTATCTATTTACTCACAATCCTATTTTTTGTTACAGGTAGCCTTGATTTTTGGAGTGAATGGCGCATGTCGTGGAAATGAACTCGTAAACATAAAAGTCAATGATATCAAAAAACATGCAGATTTATTGCTGATTAACTTACCAGATACCAAAACAAATAGAGAACGTTCGTTCATAGTTCGTGAAGATTATGCAAGAATTGTTGAAAAGTACCAAGCTCTACGCCCCTCTAATATAAACACCAACAGATTTTTTATCGGTTACAGTAATGGCAAATGCACCAGGGCAAGTCATTGGCAAGAATAAAATCAGCGCCATGCCAAAAGAAATTGCAAAATACCTCAAATTGCAAAATCCCGAGCTCTATACGGGTCATTGTTTGAGGAGAACATCGGCAAGTCTGTTGGCAGATTCAGGAGCAGATATGGCCCAGATAAAACGTCATGGTGGCTGGAAATCCGATGCAGTAGCGGAGGGCTACATAGAGAATTCCATACAAAACAAAAACAAGATAAGCTGTCGTATTGGTGACAACATTCATCTGAAAACTACGTCCATTATTGATGATCCTTGGAAACCTTTGCCACCACAGCCATCTAGCTCAAAATATATCCCGTCAAGCCCACTGCCTCAAGCACCACCTTCCCCAACCTTTACTGTGCCAAACGACCCTCACACGCAAGGTTCTGATGTATTGGGTGCTGCTACTCAAATAAATTCCACCTCAACTAACATAAGCGTACCAAAAAATATAACCATATCTTTACATAACTGGACTAATGTATCAAACATCAATTTTAATTTTTAATTTACTTTTTATTGTTATTTACTGTGCCAATTATATATAATTAATTAGTAATGAAAATAGTATTTTAATAAATAAAATACTTTTTCTAGTAGCCTTGGTTTTATTGTCTCGCAAAAGGTGAGAAAAGTAGAGTATACTCCTCAGGGATAAAACTGATTTTGCCTTGGGCGCGCTTAAATCCTTCACTGCTCTCAGGACTCCATTTTAATTCCCTCGCTTCGCTCGGGAATCAACTTAAAACCCCCTCGCTACGCTCGGGAGTTAAATCTGGAGTCCTTCGTTACGCTCAGGATTCAAATATCGCGCCCGTGACATAATACAGTGCTTTATCCCCTTGGTGTACAATTTACTATTGGAGCCAAACAATCTAAATTAGAATTAGATAAGTTTTGTTTGTGGAACAGACAAACTAAATTAGAATTATAGGAAATGGATAAGAAAAAATACGCCAGTGCCGAGCAAAAGCTCCGCTTAATCCATTCGGTGGAGTCGGACCCCCAGTTAAAAAGTGGGAAGCTTAGTATTTCTTTCTCTAGCTCCTCAACTAAATTCCCGAAGAAGTCTACTATGAACTCTTCTTCGTTCATTTTTGTCAAATGAGAATACAAATTAAAACAAAATTAAACTAAACTTATCCCACATAACCTCAACAAACTCGTTTTCACAGCTGAAGTTCGTATACGAGTTTCAACTTCGATTGGTCAGTACCACTCGTTGCGTTCGAGTGATGCACGATCGAAATATTTCGATTGTGAAGTTCTGAGAATACGCAAAATGTGTTGCCTTCGAAAAATATTCGAATTTCGTACTTTTTTACGTACGTAAACTTTTCTCTATTGCGTGAGAATTAGGCCACAGGTGAGATGTAGGCTCTGTGTTTATCCGTAAAAATATAAAAAAACTAACTCTATACAGTCGGAAGCCCAACGGATAAATACTCAGGTTGAAATACGAGAAATCGAAGTTAAATAGACATAAATCTCAGTTGGACTAATGACGTGAACCCATTCGTAACACAAGCGTATTAGCTTTCAGGAGGGTATGAAACTTTTAAAAAAAATAGATTTTTTATTTTTTATTCAATATGACCTTTTACAAGTGTTTTTTGAACGTCAATTCAAAGCCATGACTTCGTAAGCCCTACGGTGGAGACCTTGTACCGAGAAGAAGCCGCAAGGAACTCGGCAAGGGCTTATAAGAATGTTTAAATTAAGTTTTTATTGAACTTTGTGGATTGTTCTTAATGTGTAATAGCACAATAATAGTAATCAAGGCGCCATGCATGTTTTAAAGCAAAAAAAAATATTTTTCTGTTGCTAGGTTTTTTTATTAGCGTATTTTTTTTTTTAATTTAGGTTACTAAAAAGAAATACTTGCCTGTGCAAGGCCACGGGTGACCAGAGATCAGGTTTTTTTTTAGCACTGTGCATTAGCTTGGTCATCCAAAGGGGTAATACCGCCAGCATTTTGAGCACCTTGCCTCGGTAACGCGAGTTAATTGTTTTATTTATGAATGAATTGTTTATCGTTTTTTTATGAATAAATGCGTTTACAGATTTTGTCTTTGAAAAAAATAAACCAAACACATTCTTGTTAGATACCTTTGACTGAAGTTAGAAAACATTAATAAACTTTTTAACTACCTACCTATAATTCATGCTATAGTATAATCTTGATATAGATTGATCAATCATTGCTTATCATCAGAACATCATTTATTTAAAAAAACGTTTAGTTCATAAATTATATTTTTTTTAAATTTGTAATTAGTGGTAGGTTTATATAATATATAAATAAATATTATAACTGATAGAAAAAACACAAATTTTACATATTAGGCTGCTTTAGATGTAATTATTGCTAACTTAAAAAATCTGGTTTTACTCGGTTTTAAGCAGAAGTTATTGCTTAAATAACTGAACCTAATTTATTGTCAGCGACTGTTATAATCATTAATAGTATTATTATTTATACATTATTTAACTTATATTTATATATAAATATATACTTATAGTGTTTGCATCTAGAAGGTCTTACAGTAACTTTAGTATTCATGTAAATTATTAGAATTTTAAAATTGTAAAACCAGCTTTGCAAACCAAACAATAACAAAAATATATTGTGATGTTCTTTTGTTTAATGTTGTTATTTACTGTTTCTAATGGTTTTGGGTAGTTTATTTTGTTTATATACGATATATAAGTATAGAGAGAAAAAAAAGTATAGTCTTTTGTAAGTAAATGTTTCTTTGTATGAGTGTTTAATAAATGCTGCTGTTATTTTATTGTTTTTAGGTAAAGTAAGTTAGCAAGCGTTGGTAATTAATAAATAAATAATAAAACAATGAAATAGATTCTTATGGACTTACCTGTCTGGCGTAATTTTGTTGCACGAAGATATGAAGACTCGTAATACTAATGATCATTACATTTTAAAAGTTAATATTTTCTATAAGTTATATTATTAATATTTTTTAAAACGAGATATGATAATTTTGGTTTGATATGTTTTGTATTGATATTCATTAGAGTGGTTGTTGTATTATATACATTACTCTAAAACAATACAATAGCGTTATCATACTATGTTAAGTTGAGACATGTTTACGTTTCAGTTCACAGGCACACAGGAACGCATCACTCTTAAGGTAACTATTGAATTTGTGTCTTAAAGTTGTGGTGGCTGGGTCTGTTTCGCGTTATGTGGTCACTACTCTGTTTGTGTGCCGGTGTTTGTTATGTTTCCGCTCGCAGAGCCTTAAGAGTGATGCGCTCCCGGCGAACGCGCCACGTGACTGCCGGCTCGGCACAAGCATTCTGTTTACATCCCCCTCCCGCCCGCCCATCGCCGCCCCCGCCCGTAACAGTGTACCGGGCTTGAAAATCTCCAAGCCAGACGGGAAAACGGCGGATCTCGAAAGGCTACACTGGGAAATTCAAACTATTGACTGTCTTGTCTAGTGAAACAATAGTAAAGGTAATAATATAGTCATCCAAAAACCTAAAGACTATAACTGAGTAGGAAGACTTGTTTTAATTAATTAATAATATTTTAAATGATTTGTATTATTAAGGCTATTAAACAGCAAAAATTACAATTCTTGATAATTCATACAAGTCTCAATGAAAATTCTGAAAACAAAATAATAACTACAATTTTTTTTACACAATTTTAAAATCAAATGAAAAAATGCAGTGTTGACTTCCTTACCGAATTTTTAAGAGCTTCAGCGTTCTTGGTGATCTTCCCTAAGCGTCTAAATATTTTCAATGCAATATCCTTTTGCAACTTTTTAGTAACGCGCTAAGATCAACAGCGCACACAAAATATCCTTTGAAAATACTGTCTAACTATCACTATCAAGTGCTACCAGACACTTTTGAAATTATACTTAAAATTATAATATAACTTTTATGATTTTTTCGCATAACTGAGACGCTGAATATACATACGTGTTCGCCTTGAATCCAATATTAGAGATTTAAAAAAGTCGTTTCTGTCTCTGAGGACTTAGTCAAAATGCCTCGTGCCCAGAAACTTTAGCTAAAACTCTACCACCGGTTCTCCTTACAAAATTTAAAGACTAAATTACTATGAGGTAAACAATAACTGGACAAATCTTAAGAAATATATTGTTTTGTTAAGTTTAAGCAAATACAATTTAATATTTTAACCGCACATGTGGTCTATTATTTAGACTAGTAGTCGCCCAGTGGTCGAAATTCGATCGTAATTTTATTAAGGCTGGACGGATTGTATCCTAAGCAAAAAAATAAATAAAAAATATAGAATGTGAGTTTGGATTGGCATTGACAGATTTCGGCCGCTCCTCTTCTTTAATTGAAATTTTCGAAAAGAGCTTAAATTCGTTTGTGTCAAATACATGGTAGTGTGTGTAATGTTTGTTTTATGGATTTAATGTATTTTTATGCTTAATTGAATTAAAATAATAACATTCGGATATCCTTCTCCATATAAACTATAAGTGTGCGAAATTTCATACTCCTCCGTCCGCGCAATTTTCGTAAAAAAGGGGTACAAAGTTTTTGCTTCACGTATTAATATATAGATAACCCGTTCTCAGACGCAGAGATTATGATTGATTTCAGCGGGGGATACATTATAACGATATTTAATCATTCCAAAACAGAGAACGCTTAGTCCTTGTCTCACTTGATGTTAACGGACTATAAGAGCGTTTACGCGCACACTAGCGCCGCCAATGAAAAAAAAACATACCTAGTAATTAAAGATAGAAAATCAAATTATGCTCAACAAACTATCTGAATGAAGTAATTTAGCATTTTTACGTCACCTAATGAACACCTGACATGTTATGGTTTTATTAAATATGGCGTTATAGTTAAAAGTGGCCGTAACGTCTTATTTAACTATGACGTGATGTGTTCATTAGGTGACGTAAAAATGCTAAATTACTTCACTCAAATAGTTTGTTGAGCATAATTTGATTTTCTATCTCTAATTACTAGATATGGTTTTTTTTTCATTAGTGGCGCTAGTGTGCGGCGTAAACGCTCATAAGGCTGATGGTGAAAGCACACTTTACTCTATCCTTAGCTACTAAGGATCTGGCTATCCTTTTCCTATCCTAATCATATGCCTTCGTAATCGTATACTAGAAAGCTATTAAAAAGCATACAAGTATATTATAAGTTCTTCTCCAAACAATCCAAAAAGCCTTTAAAATAATAAAAAAATCTTGTAAAACTTTATCACATAGCCATATTCGAATAGATGACTTTAAAAACGTAAAAATCAAAGCGTTGTTTTTATAATTTTTTATACATGTTTTGCTCGGCAGCATACTATCAACTCACATGAAAGTATTCTACAAACTCGCGTATTATTGTGGCGGAGCCAATGAATTAAATAATCAATTAATAATAATGAATGATTTTTTAAAGAGTTTTGTGTTAGAACAGTGAATGTGAGCCAGTGGTTTTCCCTAAAAATCAGAATGAAACGGAAGTGACTTTAAAAATCATTGAGGAAGATCATCCATCATACAAAACTTATGCTGTGTACGTTCTGTAATAAGTATTTTTTTGAAGTAAATTTTAAAATATAATTATTTATAGCCGCGGTAGTTCAAGTAATTTAAAAAAATATAAGTAATATTAATATCCACGGAATTCATAATAATATAATTCCTCACAGACAGAGCAGCGGCCAGCGGCTAGTTCTTATACAAGTATCCTTCATTCGCTTGCCGCTCTCCCTGCGCAGAGAATTTATTTGATGGCGAAAATCTTCTTATCGCCGTTTCCACTTCACCAGAGAGTAACTTAGCAGCAAGCGGTTTAGTTCCCCTGCAACAAATAAATGATCTCCGTTTATTTAAACTGAATCAAATGGTGGTGATTTCTGTAGAAATAAGTGCATGTTTATTGTTTGGGCCTTTTAATAGAAATTGGGTATTTTTTACCACTTACTTAGTTAGACTATTAAGATAATGTAGTAAGAAGATACCTACGATATATAGGTATATACCCAATAAATAATAATAAGTACCCAGTAATAATATAGCTTAGATCGTAAAAATAGAGAAAAATGGCTTCCGTTTTTAATCCATGTTTTATAAGAATATCAAGTTAAAACCCATCTATTTTTATATATAATTATATATATAAATTGATATAGCCTATACTAGTCCACTGCTGGACATAGGCCTCTCCAAGTGCACGCCACCGAGCACGATCCGCGGCTGGCGGTGGATGAGAGTCATCCAGCTCTTGCCAGCCACCTTGCGAAGATCGTCGCTCCACCTAGTCTGTGGGCGTCCTACACTACGTTTATCGGCAATATATATATAACGGGTTATCACAATTAAGTACAGATCACCTGCTTCCTAGCGTCTGCTGTCATCCGTAAAATTTAAATGAAAATTAATGTTATTTTTTGGCGACAAAATCTGTGTGTTGGGTATAGGGCGTAGTGACGGCAAAGTAAAACTTCGTTGTGGTCTGGATGAATACTTTTATCAAGTGAGAAACGTGATTTTTTTTTGAGAGAGATTTCTGATTCCTTAAACGGCATTTTCAGCGTCACCAGATTTTTTTTGGTGGGGCGAGATACGTGAAGGGTGTAGAAACGAATCACCTTCGGAGGTTTTCTAGAGGGAACGGCATCGCACACTTCAAAATAAAGCGTCCCCGTGCCCTACTAGATTTTCCGAAGGGTTCGGATCGGATCAACGCTTTAAAAAGCATCAGTTGAACGAGTGAAGGAATGAATGAGTGATTAGTGATCGAGTCATTTTAGTAACTGATTTTATACAATGAGAAAATCGAAAGATGTTAATTATGTATATGTTATTTTTGTATATTCCAACACTGTGTCGAACACTGGGTTTAGTGTTAAACACTGGTGACATTACCCTACTATTTTTTAATAAATAATCATTAATAATCATTACATTTTATATCGTTTCATTTTATTTCAATTCTCATAGCAACATAATGTTTCCGCTACACCGCTTCAACATACCTACGACAAGCGACGATACCGCTACATCTTAACAAAAGAATTCGACGAATATCACTTTTAAGGTTTCCTATTCAAACAAAAATCTTTTGTTCCATATTTCAAAGTTTCGTAACAAAAAGAAGGAGAAACAGTGTTTCGCTTAAATGACGCAGTACCTATGTTTCGTTTCTTACCAGTGTTTCGCTAAATAAAAAGGCTTCCGCAATTGGCCTGTAAACAGCAGCATATTTTTAAACAGTAAAACACGTGAAAGCCGGGTACAGTTGGCTACCGATAACTAAAATCATAATAAAGATAACATCCAAATAACACGTCGACTAATGGACTTGCAACATTAACGTGGCCGTAACGGCGATGTCACGCAATGACAAAAGAACGTACAAATGATAGCAGGTATTAATCACTGCACTATTATTAATCTATTTATTTATTCCACTGTGATACTATTCTGTTTTGGTTCTTGTACGCAAAACTTTTGTTGATATTCTTATTTCATTTTACATGATAGCGGCAGCGCACTACGCCTAGTGTCTTTAATTAAGGAATTGGCTAAAGGTAAATTAAATACAATAAATATAAAAACATCGAAAAAACGAATGACCAAACTATAGGTTTTGGTAAATTTGACGAGCTCCGTAGCCGAGTGGCTTGCATGCCGGACTTTGGGCGGCGCTAACTCTGAGGTCCCGGGTTCGATTGCCGGTCGGGTCAATGTCGAAAAACGAACTTTTTGATATTGTGTCGGGTCTGGGTGCTTGTGGTACCGTCGTTGATTCTGATTTCCATAAAACGAGTGCATTAGCTACTTACTTGGGATCAGAACAATGTATGTGATGTGGTCTAAATATAAAAAAAAAATTAAATTAATTTACCAATCAATTTCTTTTTTTATTATAGTTTTATTATGAGTGAACAAATGAAAGGGTTGACCTTGTTTCAAAAGTTTGACAAGGCTTGTTTTATAACAACAGAAAAGATACACTCGAAGAAAAAGTTAGAAAAATCTAATAACCCATCTGCGTACCAACCGTATCAATGTAGCTTATCAGTTACGATCGGCCATTTGGCGGTTAGAGGCGGCGCCACCGACCTTCTTGAATATGGATGGTAAAAAACATCTACTGCCTCATTATTTATTTTATTTCCAATAGTACTGACGTTTTAATTGAATATAACTGCTTTTTCTACCAGATTTTCAAATCTGAGCAATTGTATTAAACAATACAAAACCCTAAACAGTGTCCTTTTTTGGAATCGTGACTAATGAAATTGTGGTACAAGGAAAACCCTCAAATAATTGAATCATCTAAAGTTACTAACCCTTTTTTGTTTCCTGCTGTGCTGTGTCATAAAATTAATCATGTTTTCTAATTTAATTTTTTGTTGCTTATAGACAAACAAAAAAAAATTACATAGACTACAAGGATGACTACAATAGCTTTCTCTATATGGTGGAAAAACCACCTATCTGATGACCGAACTTTCGCGAAAGTTACTTAACTTCAGCAATCACACACTGAGCGCGTTTGCCACTGCGCCTTCGAGCTCCTCATTCTACGAGATGTCTAAACAAAAAAGTGATCACGCTCTTACTATTAATACTAGTGGTCGCCCAGAATTGTATTAAGGCTGCACGGATCGGATTGTATACTAAGCAATAAAAAATAAAAAAGGTAGAAAGTGAATTTGGATTGGCATTGACTGATTTCATCCGCTCCTCTACCATTTTTAAAATTTTTGAAAAGAGTATTTAGGCGTGTGTGTCAAATACATATGCGTGTGTGTAATGTTTGTTTTATTGATTTATTGTATTTTAATTGTATATTTTTTTTAAAAATTAACATTCTGTACTCCTTCTCTATATAAACTATAAGTGTGCGAAATTTCATACTCCTCCGTCTGCGCAATTTTCGAAAAAAGGGGTACAAAGTTTTTGCTTTACGTATTAATATATAGATATCTGATAATCTAAAATATAATATATATTTTATATTATATATGCATAAAAATACATTAAATTTAATAAACATTGTTTTTTTTATACATTTTTCAAAAATTTCAATTATGGAACCACTAGTTATTACAATATACATAAAAATATGATCACGCTCTATTTATTAATATATATGATAATTATTATAAAATACATAAAATATTATATGTTGAATAAGCAATAAATATTTTATGTATTTTATAACAAAAGGGGTACAAAGTTTTTGCTTCACGTATTAATATAATAGATTATCACATTATATTAATAGATAGAGCGTGATCAAAAGTGAAAAGTAAAATTAATGTGGAAAAGTCAGACATAATGCTGGTACCTATGTAATGTTTAGTTCATTGCCTTTATAACATATAGCTGTTAAAAGTATATAAATTGCCATTTCTCTAATTGCCAGGTATTAACAGAGTGAGGGCTCTACACTACAGGTAAAATACCTTCTAACGAGGCAATCGCTCTTCAAAAGGCCCAATTAGACCAGCTTATAACATAAGAGGCTTTATACAGAGAATGGCGAACAACTAAGAAACATTATCAGTTGGTTTCTAGAGGTATCTCAACAATTTTCGCTTTTATAAATTCGGTTAAAATACTTTTTTTTTGTCCCTCGGAATTATCGTAGACAAAATAGCTTTAAGCTGACTGCAAGACAAGGAGCAACTACGTACAAGTAATAAAAAACATTTACTTAAAAAGAATCAACTTATAAAAAAAATCCCGGCTATATAGCAATACATTCAGTTAATTTAATAATTAATTATTATAATAGTTTTGGGATTTATATTTTCTGAAAAACAATTCTACTTTTCTGTACATGCTAAATTGAATATTTTGGGTAGGTAGTTGCTTTGTTTATTTAATTCTACATACTTAATGCTATACTATATTACTGTCTATAGTATACCTACTACTATACTATAGATAGAGCCGCATTTTCTAATTAGGAACCTCCTTTTCGTACGCAAAAAAGCTTCCTATCAAGGGGACTCATTGTGAGTTATGGCTTTAATAGCTTTTTGAAATCGACAACATCTACAAACAGCCCCGGGACAAATTATGAATACAATCTCAGTCATCGCCATAGAATTGAGACGCGTTTTTTATAGCTTAAAATCCTTTGGAATTTTATCGAAAATAGAATAGCGAAGTCGTTTTATTTTTACTATGTGTATAAAAGTATTCTTTTTTGAATACTTTTTTATTATTATAACAGATCATTAGTGTAATTCAATAATATTACATACTTTTAAACTATGTTACTATTTAAATCCTGAATGAACTTGAGGTCCTATGATAAAGCAAACTTTTCATCAAAAGTAATTGGAAAAAAGAAAATACTTTTTTTTAAATTCTTTTCGGGAGAGTAGGTGCTTGGTCTTCATCTCTTCTGATGTTAAGTGATGATAAGACCGAAGGTGGAAGCTCACCTAGCCCGAAATCCTCAACTAGTGAGGCACTGGCTATCTATATCTAGCTGCCGGAACACAGCCATGCTACAAACATTGATGTTATGGCGACATATTTAGATAAGATGGTGGTGGCTAGCCAGGCGGATCGAACCCGAGACCTCTGGGCCTAAACCGGTGCCCTTAACCACTAGACCACAGAGGCGGTTAAAAAAACACAGAAAAAATCTCTAGTCTTGTTAGGTTTAATGATGTGGATCAAATATGTTTATTGGACATTGTTTTATTTTTACCGCTTTTGCTTAATAAACAAAACCTCGATTTAACTCATACAAATTCACGTTTTACTAAGGTCTACGCCGTACCAAACGAGACAAAGCTCGGAGATACCAGCGGGGGGGAGGGAAAACGCGGGGGGCGGAACAACGGGCTCGTTACGTCACATCCGGCGGACGCAGCCTCCGCATTGTGACGCCTCCGGGGTGGACAGGGTTATTTTCATACCAAACATTAATAAATCCAAATGAAATATGTCTGTGTTTATTTCATTTTAACGAAGCGTCTAGTTTATGGTCCGTAAAATGGAAACAGACGAAAGAGTTACATACGATATTCGCGTTGATTAGACTAGTTTGAATGCAGTTTAACACAAAATATCTCTTTTAAATCTTTTGAATAACATTTTGTAATATCATTGGAGAATAATGGCCATAAAACATTTAAAAACTGTATTTATTACGTACTACGTTACCAACGTCATTATATATTTTGCACTATACCTAACTCGGTACATACCTAATTACATTAAATTAACAGAATACTGTTTCTCATTTAATAGAGATACAGTTTTCTATAAGCGAAAAATCTTATAGAATCGGCTTCAGAACGAGTAGCTCTAAATATTACTTCAACAATAGACCATGCCTCTACATTCAAATAACCAAAATTTATATCTCTACAATTTAAGCATAGATGATTCAATAATGATGCATTTCTCCCTAATCTCCACATGACAAATCAATCGCCACAAACATCTTTAACTCTCAAAATAATTATCTACGTAGCTTAGGAAATAATTACCGTGAGTCGTCACCACGTTTGTGGTGCGATGGGAAAGTAATATCGTCGATGAGGTGTCTTTTCGGTCCGAGCCCCCCGGGAAATCACGGTAATCCGCCGCGTCGACAGCGCACCCGCTAAATCTCTCAAACGTCGAATAGTGTTGTCAAAGTATCGACACTTTGATTTTTTTTATATTATTTTACAGCAAGCTTAAGGTGCGACCAGATTATATGACAAAATATGTTATATAGCATAGTTTAATAGCACGTTATATAGCATAGTTTAATAGCACGTTTTATTAGTGTGGACGTTATGTGCTAATATAACTACCTTATACTTATAGTTTTGTAACATGTCATATAGCATGTAACTTAATATGGTCTTACCTTTAGACTTAATTTCATTTGATGGTAAGCAATGATAAAGCCGAAACTTGAATTGCACGTCATTCGGAACCACTGAACTCTAACTGACAGAACACAGCAGAGTTACAATGCTACCAATATTTTTATTTTGGCGTCAGATTTAGTTTAGTCAGTCTGGCTAACCAATAACCCTGCGGACTTAGCATAAGCCAAACCGAGTACAAATTGTACCCGCTCTGTGATCTTTCCTTTGAATCTGAGAATGGTAATGATGACGATTTTTAACCGCCTCTATGGTTATGTGACTATAAAGATGGGAAATCAAGCCGCGTTGACTGAATCTTTCAAACTGAGAAGTGTTGTAACTGCAACGATACCTTTTTATTAGATTAGGGAATATGATTTCTGGATTTGAGATTGGTGTAACCATAAGACGGCGGCGGCTGAAGTTAGAGCTCGTAATTTCGAGTAATAAAGTATTACTTTTTTTTAACAATAAGTCTTATACTTAGTAGGTTATAACGTTTGCTATCATACGCCAAAAACCAGAACTAAAATCTAAACGTGCCTTCCAAAGCACGGAGGAGTCCGAGATATTTTAATTTGGCCATCCGGCAACTCGGCCTTCAACATAAGGTACGTAAATAAAAGTCAAAATGTTTAAAATAAAAAAAAAAACACAAATGTTGAAAAAATTATAATAAAAACAGATCATCAGATGTTAATGACGGTAGTTGTTGACATTGAATGGGCGCCTTTGGCTTTCAAAGTAAAAAGTAAATAGTGTTGAATAATTTCGGCGGGCTGGTTAGAACCACGATAGCTCAATTGGAAGAGCACCTGACCCGGTATGTCAGAAGGGTGCGGGTTCAAATCCTGCTCGTGGAAATTTTTTCAACATTTGTGTTTTTGTAATTTGTTCGCAACAAAATTTGCGTTAAAAATTATATAAACATTTTATGTTTAAAATAATTTGAATGTTGTTTAATATTTAGCCGTCATAGCCATCGATACACAACTACAAAACACAACACTATTTCGAAACATCCCCGCCTAAACCGCGCCAGATCCAGAGATCACCGTGAATGGGCCCTGATGAATCATGCTCGCTCTCGTGGAAAGATGCGCGTTCAGACAGAGCTGTAAACACTAAAGCGGCTTAACCCATATAACTATAATATAGAGTTACAAGATAACTAAACATTCGTCAACGGGATAAGGCAATATACAGTACATGGCACAACATTTTTATTGCGTAGAGGCAATATTATTGAAATATCATTCTTCGTCTCCGTCAAATGCATTTTGCTGTTCTTTTATGCATTTGACGGAGACGTGTAGCAGATAATCAGTTACTTTAAAAGCAGAAGAATCACCAGAAAATACTGAATATCTAACGTCGAGAAGCCGTTCTGCCAACATTGTGGAACAAATTATTATTTTAATCGCATTTTTCGCATTTTCGCTTTTATTACGGGCGGTCGTGCAGAAATGTCAACGTACAGAAATGTCAAATTTCAAGTGGCAGTATTCGGCGCCATCTGCAAGCGAGCGCTTATATTCATTTAGATAGCTGGTAAAAAAAGTTATTATAACGAATGATTTGTGAAACCTTACTATATGCGAGAAACTTTATGAACCCTTTCTTATTTATGAAAATAATATTAAAACCCCAAGTATTTCCTTTGTACCTATCTATGTGGATACTAAAGGATTTATTGTAAAGTAATTATACGTACATACGTAAGAAAGCGTTTATAAAGTTTCTCGTATACAATGTTATTTTCAGTTTATACGAAACCTGAAAATTGTTTGTTCAGAATCTGTAATAGAATCGATTTCAATATGTTTTATACCATGTTACATTTTGACCAAATAATATTTACAAAATCTCAAATAAATTATTCCCTACTAAAAACACAAGACGGGACAGCACAAAAAGCTTGTAACTTCGTGAGTTTTCAAGATATTATTTTAATTTTTTTTGTACGGATTCTTTAATTGAAAATATTTGACCCGTGTTTCGGTTTTCGTATTAACTAAAAATAAGGTTGTATAGTAAGGTTTCACAAATAATTCGTTATAATAACTGTTTACCAGTTATTTATATAAATATAACCGCTCGGTTGAAATAATACGAATAATTAATTTACAATAAACTGTTTGCTTACATTGAAGCTTTTCCTAAATCTATTTCAATAATCTTAAAAGATATTGCCGCTGCAAGCAAACATTACAAAGAACCAAGAAACGCCATGTTTGAACAAAAATATTGCTAATTAAAATGGGGAAATGTCCGAAATATGTCAGCGTCGTCTCACATTACGCGCCAGTAACGAGGGTTTCATTCTTCCGAACTAATCGCCACGACAACAATTATCGAGTCGATGCTAGAGATGTGCTGTGCATCGTGTTTTCACTTGCTAAATGTTCATTTAGTCAGTACCTTACGAAAAAATATATTCGATATTGTTATAAAATCTTAAATGGGCTTTTTTATATCCCTTTTTTTTGACAATATTTAGTACCTAATGAAGCAATTTGTTCCGCCCTTGTAGGTTATCGATATAGCAACTACCTACTGAGGACACCAATTCAAAAATAAAGTTTTCAGATTATTGTGTGTTTGTTACTAATATCGGTTATGTATCACGCAAACTCAAGTGGATGTCGTAAAGCTTTCCAGTGCCATTATTATTATTATCAAACATCGTGATATCTTAGTAATAATACACATCAGTAAACTAAAACTTTACTTACTTTAGTTTAACTATTTCATAAAAACTAATTAACATTTATTTTTAATTTTGTATTTACACAGGCTCTGGTCTCTACAAAGACCCCTAACAAAAAACTAATAACCCGCACACGCAATAAAGTCTCATCAGATGCAACACTACGAGATTGTCAGGCAGACTCATAAGTCTTCATTACTTCCCGTCGAGCGCTGACTCGAGAAAGTTTCCGGTCTCGATACCAAACGAGCTTAAGATGATTCCCATTATAACGATGTCCTATAGATAAAGTTATATCTCACCCTCTCTTTTTTTAATGCGTACTAAAACTGTGAATTCACGTTCCTCTTTAATGATGCAAATGACATGTGAAATACTACCTACTATTTCACGTGTGATTTGCACCATTATAAACCAATATTTGCTTGAAAAGTCAAGACAAAGTAATATAGTTTAAAAATATTAATTCTTGAAGTTTGTATGAGATACCAAAATAATGAGATTAACAAACCTTCGTCATAAACGTTTTGATAAACCTGAATGCAAAAAAGCTATTGAAAGTGCAACCACCTTACAACCAACACAATATTATTATTTTTAAGCAAAATGTTTTGTAACAGATCCTCTGATAAAACTAAATTATAAATGGTACAGATAAAAAACGATGCAAAAAGTCAGTTTTAAAAAAGTTGATGATGCTAAAAGGAAAGTTTTGGCTTACTCCACAATATCAAACCAGCCTCCTTATTCTCAAAAACAGACTTATTTGTAGTCATATCCATCACTGTCTGGTGTATGAGATAAGAAAGAGATGAAATATACGTGGACTCCGATCGAGCAATGTTACACAGCGTTTTAGAATAGAGGGGCAAGAGTCTTCCTCATTAAAAGTGACAAGTCATTAGAGGGAGACACAATGTGATAAAGTTACCCATTATAATTACCGACGGTAATTCATCAAGCTAAATCAATGCAAACAGAATTTGGTGAGGATACCCATGACAATGTAAATTAAAATTAATAAATTACCATAGTTACTCTTGGCTCTTTTGTATACTGATCTCAAAACTTCAGTATGTAACATATAATAATATAGTAAGCTCAAGTGAGGTGTTCTTCACTTACTACACTAATTATTATTAAGCTGATTGATTTAAATCTGCAAATATTAATGATTACAGATTTAGATAAATCATATAATAACAAGAGTAACAAGTAATAGTAATATTAGAATTTAATTAATTTAATTTAATATTTAATAAACATATTCGTTTTATAATAAGTTATTTTTGCTATGTATATGTGAATGACTATTGCACCTCAATATTTTTGTAATTGTATAGTTCTTGTACGTTACAATATCAACTCCTTTACTAAACATGGTGACGTACACAACTTCAATACTAGAAATAAGACAAAACTTGTAATGCCACTGATTAGGTTACAGAAGGTTCTTGGTTCTTTCTTGGGGCAAGGTATACACTATTACAATAAAATACCAAGTACTGTACTAGATTTACCTTTAGATAAGTTTAAAAAATATGTGAAGTCTTTATTACTTATACAGGTTATTATACAGTCAAACAATATTTAGATGATAAAACAGTCTGGTCATAATAAAATCTATTTGAATCAATATAATAAAATTAATTTATATAATTTTTATACTGATATGATAGCCTTTATCAGCAGTGTCCTACAGATAACAAACAGCGTTGCGTTAAATATATCATTAAGTTTTTAATTAGAGTATCTTGAGCGTGTCATGCTCTCTTTATTGTCTCTGCGGTGGTGGAATGCGTCGGGTCGTTACGTTCCCTAAAATATGGTTGAGCGAAAAGATGGCTGATTCATATGTCATACTCGTGAACGGGTGCGGCCTGTGAAGGCTGGTCTGCTTTTCATACTTACCTTATTTTTAGTATTTATTCACTATAGCTTGACTTTGTTTTTCTTAAACAATTTTTTACTTTTACTAGAGTACTGTAGTGGTACTGTATGACATTGTGGAAATTGAAACTTTTACTTGATGTAAAGTTAACTTAGATTTTTTATTTTGTTTTTTTTTACAAGTTGTGATTGTCTTCTATATTTTTTGTGTTTATTTGTAATGGAAAGTGTCCTGCTATGATAGGGCATTATCCAATATTTTTGACGCTGTAAGGGAGAAAAGAGCTGGACACTTGCTGAGTATCTTGCCGGTTCTTCTCAGTACAAAAATTCCCGCCCAGAGTAGACTTATGAACCGATGGCATAGTAACATTTACAAGAGCTACTTTTAGCCTAAACTGAATGAATGATTTTGAATTTTGAATTAGATTTTTTTGAATTTTATTTATAATATTATAATTTAATTTATTCAATTTAATATTTAATATTCTATTCGTATTAAAATAAGTTATTTTTGCTATTTCTTTATATTTATGCCTTCATACCCACTAATTATCACCGGACCTATTATCATTTGAAAACGCTACTCAGCAATGCTTCTTGACTGCTTAACAGCAGTCTTAATCTGGGCAGTTATTTCATAAGTGTAGTTATTTATTTTACCATTATACTGATGGATTGTGTGTGTAATGAAATAGGTTCCTACCCACAAACCAAATATGTAGTTCTGTGATCCTACCTAATAAACTGTTTAATTATTTTTGTATCTTTTTTTCTTAAAAACGTAGTACCTCGACATAATATAGCTATATAACAAAACAATATGGCTAAGCTTAGCAAACATCTCGAATCCGTAATTATCATATTGGGCGGCGATCGGGCGGGCGCGCGCGGCCCGGAGGCGCAACGATATTGCTGTTTGCCTTCAGCAAACATTTGTCCGCCCTGCCCCGGTACTTACCGGAGTTAAATCAATATTTAAATCATTTCAAACTTTGATTAATTTGCATGGATACATTGTTTGCAATGATGTTCGTCGGGGGATTGTTCGGTTTTGGCAATCAAAGCATCTTTCATATCTTTATGTATCGTCTGATTTATTTTTATTGAAAAAATAAAAATAATAATGAAGGTTTAAAACATTGATTTATTTAGTGTGACAATAATATTACGACATAAAAAGATTTGCTATATAGGGTAGACCCTTAATATTGTGCTACAAAAGGTATTGACAGAAGCGAATCGCTGCAAAACCGACTCCACGTAGTCTTGTCTGCCCTACGCTAGAGTGTAATTTAAGACCGCGTAGGCGCGGAGGGGTGAGGCGGCCCGCGAACTGAGGCCGGCCGGCTCAGCCGGCCAGCAAGCCGAAGCTGCGGTGGTGAGCGTTAACCATCTGCGACGATACGCTCGCGTGGGACCGCTGGAGCCCCGCAGCGCCGGAGCCGTGACAGAAACCATGCATGCTGCATGTCTGCTTACATGTTGCATGCCTGCTTGCATGCAGCATGTCTGCTTACATGCTGCATGCCTGCTTGCATGCTGCATGCGTGCTTGCATGCTGCATGTTTGCTTGCATTCTGCATGCCTGCTTGCTTGCTGCATGCGTGCTTGCATGCTGCATGTCTTCTTGCATGCTTCAACGTCACTACCACTGCAGCACTTTATTAGATTTATAAACTTCTGCGGATTTATCAGACATTTAGTACAAAATGAAACAAAGACGTTCTGATACTTGAATAACAATTATTGCTACTTATTAATGTTGAGTTTATTGGACATACCTACAAAAGCTGACGATTGAAATTGTTAAATTAAATTATAGTTAGAATATTGCGGAAAAAGATGAAATTTCTATTATTTTTCTGTTAGGCGTTAGCGTGTTTATAAACTTGATGGATTGTAAGTATTTGTTATTTGTAATATTTGTTTTTTTATAATATAGGAAACGTTTTTCTGGACACTAAATCGTCTAACATTATATATTTATCAAAGGTTGATAAATAGAAGATTTCAAAACATATAAAATTAAAAAAAATATATATTTAAAATTCGGATTATCAGCAATATGTCAATCGTGTTTTCGGTAAAATGAAACTATGGAAAACAAAAATGTGGCCAAACGTTTTCGGGATAATGAAATTCGTACTAAAAAAAATCGGTTTTAGAATAGGTAACCTGTTTACACCAATACATTTACAGAAAAGTAATACATGCGCAATTATTATTTCTAAGCGTATCAAACACTTATAGGTAAATACATAATTCGCACACAACATGGAAATATTACAACTAGCTTAGATAATAATAAGTAAAACATTTTGTAATGACAGACCGAAGTCTGTTAGGTTACTTTATTAAACATTTTCCGATGAACATAATGTAAATGTCAGTTACACAATAGCACTGCTCTACCTCAGAATAGAAAAAGAAAAGCTATATTTATAAAATTTATAAAATACAGTGAAAGAAACTAAACGCCTACCCCCGACCCAGCCAGGAATCGAACCTGGGCAATCCGGGCGGCTGCACTGACCGCTATGCTACCCGGAAGGCTGACGTAAGCGCTGAATTTTGTCACTGCTTTTTAATGTTTTGAGTGCTAATAGCGGCACAGTGCGCCATCTATCCAACGGTTATTGCAACCGATGGCTATGCAGATTCATCTTTGCAGATGAAATACCACAAATTTGATAACACAACGCTAAGTATAGTAATTTTTACTTTTTTATTTTTAAGTGCTAATTGCTGCACTGAGGCTAAATTAAATATTTATAAAATTTATAAAATACTGTGAATAATTAAACGCCTACCCGACCCAGCCAGAAATCGAACCTGAGTCTTCCGCAATCTGGGCGGCTGCACTGACCGCTATGCTACCGGGAGGGCTGATGTAAGCGCTGAATTTTGTCACTGCTTCTTAATTTTTTGAGTGCTAATAGCGGCACAGTGCGCCATCTATCCGACGGTTATTGCAACCGATGGCTATGCAGATTCATCTTTGCAGATGAAATGCAATGAAAGTGCAGCAATTAGCACTTAAAAATAAAAAAGTAAAATTTAAGAAAAGTTATGTTCAAATCTGGGTGGCGAAAAACTTTCGCAATTCCGTTTTTCTGTAGGGATATTAAAATATCTATATCGGTTATTCCAAAATCTCATATTCCGCCCCACTTTGGCGAGATAAGACGTTGATTCCTGTTGATACCATAAGATGGCAGTAGTGGACATGCACCAATCGGCATTTAGTCAGCGACGTGGGCTGTAATGGCACCATATCCCCAAAACATCTACAATAGTATGAGTATCAAGGCCACTGTCACATGGCAATTGTTTTATTCTGTAATTTTTCCCGTAGTCCAAATCGATTAAAGACGTTCTAAAATTGCAGAAACGGGGCCCTGAGTCATTCACGTCACACGTCTCAGTCGAAAATAAAAAACTTTACTTGTTGTACGACGACAATTAAAAGGCAAGCATGCTAGCAACCACCAAAAGAATCGTTTTATCAATGAGTAAGTTGTCCTAATATCATAGTCCTCTCTTCTCCTAAACTGTGGCTATTAACTGACTTAACCCGTGAATATTTTATACGTCTCCGGGACGGGTGTCACAAGCCCCAAGGGAGGAGCGACTGATACTGCACCACTAAATACAAAAATACAGTAGGACGGCCATGCGTGGATGCGCCATGGACTGCCAATCTACTGTCAAAGTACAATGCAAACTTAAATCACAGTATTGTTTCGAAAAAGTAGTCGTAATGGTACAAATAAATAAATAAGAGATAAATTTGTAATTATTTATGTCTAACTTATACGAGTATAATGTTTTTATTATTTTAATTTAATTTTAATCCTGAGACTAATTGATTTTGCTAGTAAAACTTTCTTGCATTTAATCAAAGGTAATTTAATTATTAAATTTAACTATTTTGTTAAATAATCTTACTAAAAGTTTCATAAAGTATACGTTTATTATTGAATTGAACAATATTACTTAGACAGATGGGCGATTCCTCTCAAAAATTGCTACACAAATATAACACAACGGGGATGCGCTTGGCATCGCATCACAACAAAGGTGAAATAAAATAAAATTAAAGAAAGTACAGCCTTCGCTAGTAATCGACTACAGTAGGCTTAGCCAAAGTAACATTAAGAAAACTATAGCGAATTTCGAAAATAATAAAATGTATGGGATTGACATAAGCCTAAGACATAATCACGTGGTCAATCTTATGTCAATCGCCGCCACAGGACCTCTGGGTATGCGATAGACCACAAAGGTATAGTCGACCGTGAAATTGCTTTATCACTTTTGACAAAAACTTCCATTACAATAAAACTGCGCTAAGGCTCATTGTCAATAATGACAACGTATCTGTCACTTGGTCTTTTGAACAAAAATAGAACTTGCTGTTTTATTTTAAGCAAACAAAATTCACTTTTAAGGTGGTAAAGCAATTTCATTGTCGACTATACATAACTGTACAATCTATACATATAATAAGAACGTAGGGATAAAAAAATCTGTAATTGCAAGATATAAAAAAAAAAATTACACAGGTTGCCTTAAAATCACTTACGAAACACGATAGAATAGTTTTAAAAAAATTGTTTGTTTGTTTGTTTGTTTGAAGTCGATAAACTCGAGAACTACTGAACGGATTTTGATCCGGTTTTTACCAAAATGCTAAGAAAAATCCGGAGAATAATATAGGCTACATAAATACTAGAAAAATACAGGGTGTCTCATTTAAATCGGTCAGTATGGGAAAGTCTGAAACTATAAGACATACGAAGATCTGTCTTTAGGAACCATGTCATCGATTTTAATAAGAAGAAAAACTGCATTCATACATTTAAAAAAAACCTGTACTCAGCTCGGGAATCGAACCCGGTTGTTTTGAAAAAAATAAACTTATACTATTTATATTTAGATATCGATTGTGTAGGTCTTAAGCAGTAAATGGCTCTTTGAAACATGATGTCTAAAATGAATAAAATGCATTGTTTTCACGTACTTTAATTTATTTTAGTAGGTGTTCGATGTGACCACCGTTACATTCAACAAGTTCAGGCATGTAAAATTGTCTCTATGGTTGTTTGTACCTCTTTGCTGGTTTTGTAATTGTAAGATCGTTACCTAAACGTGTTGAATATTGTATTGGAAAAAACGGTGGTCACTTCGAACACCTTCTAAAATAAATAAAAGTATGTGAAAACAATGCATTTTATTCATTTTAGACATCATGTTTCAAAGAGCAATTTACTGCTTAAGACCTACACAATCGATATCTAAATAGAAATAGTGTAAGTTTATTTTTTTCAAAACAACCGGGTTCGATTCCCGAGCTGAGTACAGGTTTTTTTTAAATGTAGGAATGCAGTTTTTCTTCTTATTAAAATCGACGACATGGTTCCTAAGAACAGATCTTCGTATGTCTTATAGTTTCAGACTTTCCCATACTGACCGATTTAAATGAGACACCCTGTATAATAAGAACGTAGGGATAAAAATATCTATAATTGCAAGATATAAAAAAAAATACTTTAAAATCACTTACGGAACACGATAGAATAGTTTAAAAAGAAATTGTTTGTTTGTTTGTTTGTTTATTTGTTTGTTTGTTTATTTGTTTGTTTGAACACGATAAACTCGAGAACTACTGAACGGATTTTGATCCGGTTTTATCGAAATGCTAAGAAAATTCCGGAGAATAACATAGGCTACATAAATACTCGAAAATTGTTAAATTTTGATTTGGTCTAAACCGGGATTTAATCCTTGGTTGCTTGGCACCTGTTGTTTATTATGTAACATAGGGAATTTTTTTTTAATGAGTTTTACGGCTCTGGCATTTGAGGCTCTGGCTCTCTATTGCTATCGTGTTTTACGGCTCTGGGTTCTTTGCCCTTTTGAGCCTGTCATTGATAGTTGTTGCCATGAGAATACCGATTTTGATGCGGTTATCACCAAAATGCTTAGAAAATTTCGGAGAATAACATACAAATCGAAAAATGTTAAACAAATTTTGATATACGTATTTACGCGACCAACTGTTAGATACGTTCGTTGAGTTATTATTTTAGAAAAGTTTTGTTACTCTCTAAGGTTACCTACCCTTTATAAATCTGTGAGGCACCTAAGCGAACATTAGCACCGCAGTAGTAAAGCGACGGAAAATAAAAACAAACTTGAAATCACGCACATCATTAAACTTGGCTGTACATAGGTACACCTTTTGTTTCATTTTCCAAAATAACCAATAATAATATGGCTATTTAGTCGCGCCTGCGCGCGGCACTTATTGCAGTTTTCTAATACACAGAAATGTTAAAAGTTAAAACATTACCTATATTTGGCGGTATAAACCTCTGTGTCGTTGCCCAAAATAATGTCTCTTTTTTTAGTTATGCATAGAAATGTTACCTACTCATTAAATTTGGCTGTATAAAACTTTGTATCATCATTAATAAATTCATTCTGCTTTGATTGATGATCTAAATAAATAAACTGTTGACTATGTTAAAACTATTGTTTTAACTTAATGTTTTTTAATTTTATTTGTAGCTATTCGAGATCGTTTCACACTGTTTTATTGACTGCGCCGTGTGTGTATGTACAACTTTACATCGCAGCCTGTCCCCCGTAGCTATCGTTAAAGTCGAGCATGGAAACGCGCATTGTTTTGATAATGTCGCAATGGGGACTTAAACACCGAGCTTTGGATGGGATGTCTCCCTGTTTGCATACGGGTCTTTCCTGTGTGATCCATATTTTACTATCCTATAATCACACTAATATTATAAATGCGAAAGTTTGTGTGTATGTTCGTATATTTGTTGCTACTTCACGCTGCAACGACGGCCGTTGCAGCGTATGCCGAATTTCATCCAAATCTATCCATATGGATTTGGATGAAATTCAGCATACAGATAACCTGGATTAGGATAGTTTTTATCCCGATATTCCTAGGGGAATCACACTATAAATATACTAAAAACGACAATTTCATTTTCTAATAAAAATATATTTGTTTGTTTTGTTGTCATGGAAACCAAAGAGAATTTAATCACTTGATGGAAACTTTCAAAGCGGTACGAAGTCCGCCGGGTCCACTAGTTATAAATAAACTAATTAAAAAGACAAGTAACCGCCTCGAGTTGCCACGATCGAGCACTACGTACTCGTACCAACTAGACTTTCTGACTTGTAATTCTGTGTTACTCACAATTCATTAGAGTTAGAGGGAACGATGAGAACACATTTTAATTAATACTACGCACCGCGTTTCGGTTGCCATTGTTCAAGCCAAATTGAAAACTACATTTGTCGTTAGGAGTTGTTTTGTCGGCACCCCTTTAGTACCTCTAGAAAAATAATCTACGGCTCCTCTACTTGCATGTTCACGGTTTTTTTTAATATGTTACGGACGGGTAAGCACCGTGCCTTCAAATCACCTGATATTAAGTGATGATAAGGGCCAATGGCGGAAGCGCACTTCACCCGTGATCCTCAACTACTGAGGCCTGGCTAACTTAGCTCTCTAGCTGCCGGAATACAACAATGCAATGCTACAAACATTGATGTTATGACGAATATTTAGATAAAATGGTGCTAGCTAGCAAGACGGACAAATGAACCCCATTGGGATCGAACCCGAGACCTCTAGGTCTTAACCAATAGACCAAAGAGGTGGTTGATGCCGGTGGTCCCATAGTTTTATATAATGATACAGATTTAAATAATAATAAATATTCTAATATCTTTTAGGTTTATTAACAAATGACAAGTTCATAGTTAATTTAAACTTTTTTTCAATAATATATTATTATATATTGAATAAACTTAGTATATTGCAATGTATTACCTTATAATGTAGAATAATGGCTCAAGAGTAAAATCTAAATTTTAGTTTAATATTTAAGTTAGTAACGAGTGTAAGTTTCTCATGTAAGTGAATTTAATAATTCTTATGAGAAATAAAGATTCTTAAACCTGAATAATGTGCAGTTTTCTGAGTGTTCCAAGAAAACAAAACTTTAAAAATCTCTATGATTAACAATACTTGTTACAAGTATAAATATTGCCCGCCCTAAAATACATTATTTCTCTACAACGAACAAAATTATATTCATTTCGAGGGCAAAATTAACTAACAAACAGTAGTGCCTGACTCACTTAAGATTTCCGAAACCGAGAAGAAAAGAAGCACAAAGGAGAAAAATTTAAATAAAATTTCCTTGAAGGGTCGGCTCCCGTTACAGAAAGGAAAACGGCAGCTAATAAAAATACTCCACTTGGGACGTGCAATTTTAAAGCAGTGTCAAATGGACATTAAATCCCTCCTGTTTTAAATTCTGTTCCGGGCAACAAATATGGCGTTAAGGAGGGTTAACTGGAATACAAAATGATTTTGTTAAAACCCGCCACTGGGGAAGCGGGCCAACATTTATCGTTGTCGCTAATATTCATTACCTACTTCAAATTTTTGATTTTATTTTCTTTAGTTCTGAATCGTATGAGACGAATTATGGTGATAAATAAATCTTGAATACTTTTTTTTTTCATTAAATTTCACTGCAAACGGGTTGTAAATTAAACGCACGAAATTTAAACCCTTGCAATAAAACGTATACCTACACTTCTCACCTTTATTCTAAGTTCTATTATTAACTTACTTAGCGGCTTTTACATAATTCAGTATATTACAGTCATTACAGTTTACGTTAATTATCACCTCACAAAAACTGTTTATTCCATGCTGTTTGTAAGGATTAACTTTCAAAAACTCATTAGCAGCATGTAGGTATGTATCTTCATTTTAAATCTGCCGAGCATCTAATATCGACGTTTTACCCGCGCGATGCAATATCGCTCCCCTTACGTTGAGACTTCGGCAAACAGCACTTAAACGCCCATAAAACCCGCGAATATTGATCCTTTAATTGAGTCCGCTGCCGGTACTTAGCAAAGCTTTAGTTACCTACCGTTCACGAGACGCCTCAAAGAAATAATATGGTATATGCTTAATGATTTTTGTTTGTCACAAATTTAGGTACCTATCTCATCTTATCTTAGTGGGGCCTGCTGAGGTTTCCCTCTTGCAAACCCATCCTTTCACTCTTCTTTCTCTGTAAAGATAGATGCCGTGCCATAAGTTTGGGCCTGCCTTCTACTGCCTCCGCATATGAACTTACTCCGTCCTAAGGCGTTTTCGCCTAGGAAGGATTTGAAATGTTTCATACCCGGCTGCTCTTTCTATTCGATGCCGTGCCTGTTTTTGATGTTATCTTTTAAGGCCTTGTTAATGGTACTTGGTGCAAGTGCCACGAACGGCTCAGGACCAATAAGCTGAGTCTCTGAGCCCTCCTTGGCAAGTGCATCCGCCATCTCGTTGCTATGGATTCCCATATGGCCTGGGACCCAGATCAATCGCACCTTGTTATGTCCACCTAGCTTGTTTAGAGCTTTGGTGGTTTCTAGAACAAGAGCAGAGTCGATTAGGGGCGATATGAATTTGAGTGACTTGAGCGCTGCTTGGCTGTCACTCAGGATGAATATATTGCGCTTTTTTATAGTTAACTCCTTATTCTGCTTTGCGCATAGGAGAATTGCGTAAGTTTCTGCTTGGTAAACAGTGGCAAATTTTCCCACGCTTTGACTATGCTTGAAGTTGTTGTTATAGACGATTGCCCCTGTGCCCGACTTAATTTTTGATCCGTCGGTATACCAGATTAGGCTGTCTTTTTCTGGAGATGGTGGCCCTCGTTTCCATTCGTCCCTGGTTGGAACATAAACTTTAAATTTCTTTTCGAACATGAATATGGGGGATATTTTATTGAATAGAATAGAATAGAATAGAAAACCCTTTATTTGTAACTAATACATCACACACACATAAAAAAAACCCATTATTGCACCCCATTTCCATGATCCTATCAGGAATGTCATTTGTTTCCCATTTTGTGTGTCTAGTCATAGGTTTAGATGCGTCCCACAGTCCGGCCACCTTTAGTCTATGTAACGCTTTCTTTGCCTCCGTTTCTATTACACTATGCAGGGGTGAAAGGTCTGTGAGAACCTCCAACGTTGCCGTTGGAGTGGTTCTAAAGGCACCAGTGATCGCCAGACAGGCTGTTCTCTGAAGTTGGCTAAGAGCATTCTTACAGATCTTCAGCCTGGTTCTAGGACACCAGACGATGCTACCATGTGTGAGGATCGGGCTCACCATCGTCATGTAGATCCACCTAATGATTTCGGGGTTTAGCCCCACATCTTGCCTGCCATAAGTAAACCGACATATGCCAAAGACTCTGTAAGCCTTGGCTAGGCTTGTGTCCACATGCCGTTTCCAAGTAAGTTAAGCCTATCCAGGGTTAAGCCTAGATATTTCACTTCTTTGGACCAGGAGAGCTGTGTACCATAGAGTGTTAGGTTACCCAGTCCCGTAGTGTTTCTCATTCTTATAAAAGTGATGGCTGTTGTTTTCCCCGGGTTTACAGAAAGGTGATGGGCATTGCACCATTCCTCCAGCAGACCCAGGGCACGTTGCATTAACCTCGATACCGTAGAGGAAAATTTCCCACTGACTGAGATGACCAGATCATCCGCATAACCAACCGTATAGAATGGTCCTTTATTCAGCCTTACTACAATTGAATCAACAAAGCTCCACAGAAGAAGCGAGAGAACCCCTCCTTGCGGGCATCCTCTGGTTGTTCGTGCAATTAGGCTGTCACCTAGCAGTTCAGAGTTGATAATTCTACCCTTTAACATGCATTCAATCCAATTACAGATCGGTTGTGGCACACCATAGTTCTTGGCTGCAACCTTGATGAATTCAAAGGTAGTGCGATCAAATGCACCTTCGATATCTACGAATGTGCAGACGCAAATCTCTGTTTTCCAGCGCAAATTCCGCTCGACTTACCACATGATGAAGAGCAGTTTCTGTTGACTTCCCTGCCTGATATGCGCATTGAAGTCCATGGAGTGGGAACCTTTTCATTGGTCCCTCTCTGATATATTTATCTACCATCTTCTCCAGGGTCTTCAGGAGAAAGGATTGTAGACTTATAGGCCTAAAGGCTTTGCGTTCTTCGTAATCTGGTTTTCCCGTTTAGGATATGAATATTACCTTAACACGCCTCCGTGTTCTGGGAATATGTCTGGGTGTATGTAAAAAAAAAAATGCACATTGAAATGAGCTTGGCGCACTGGATACGGCCACCCACCGTTAGAGGACGGTGTGTAGTCAATGTGCACCCAATGTTTCAGCATCGGTGAGCATGGTGTTTCTATGCATGCTTTATACAGACTGCAGAGATGGGGTCCCAGGATGGCGCCCTGTTGTAGTAGAATGGGATAAATGTTGTCAGGCCCTGGCGCCTTTAACGGTTGGAAACTCCCAAGCGCCCATTAGGTACATATCTACTCGTATATATATTATGTTTAAACTGCATCTAAAAATCCCTTGAATTATTATTAAGGATTTTTTCGTTTCGGATAAAGTTGGAAGATTGTTAGAAATTATAACAAAACCTTAGAAATATACTAAATATCTTAGTGCACTACTATTGTTGTAATAAGTAAAATTAAGCGCAACCTATATTCTCTTCTAGTATTAGAGCATTCTAGTAGACGTATCGTTCAGAAAAACGAGTAGAATACGGTAGAGTAACAAGTATTAACATGTACCTAAGTATAAAATTTTGATTTTTAATTTTTCCAACCTTATTTTTAGTTTATACGAAAACCGAAACACGGGTCAAATATTTTCATTTAAAGAATCAGTACAAAAAAAATTAAAATAATATCTTGAAAATTTATTAAGATTAAGAGTTACAATGTTTACATATTAATGCTCGTGCACATAAAACATGTCCATCAATTAAGAACAACATGATTATGTCTACAGTGACAAAAACGGTCTAATATTCAGTTTAGCAGAACACAATATACCCTTACCTAGAAAGCATTATAATTATATAGTGGACCCGGCGGACTTCGTACTGCTTTGACAGTTTCCATCAAGTGATTAAATTCTCTTTGGTTTCCATGACAACAAACAAACAAATCATTTTGTATTGGAAAATTTAATTGTCGTTTTTAGTATATTTATAGTGTGATTCCCGTGGGAATATCTGAATAAAAAGTATCCTATGTGTTATTCCAGGTTATAAACTACCTGTAAGCCGAATTTCATCCAAATCCATTCATGCGTTGCAGCGTGAAGAAGTAACAAATATACGAACATACATACACACAAACTTTCGCATTTATAATATTAGTAGGATTATTTTAATAAGCAAACTTTCACTTGAGTTATTTTTGTAGTGATTCAATCATTCGACCTTTATTAGATCTTATCATAAGTACCTAACCCATTTTGTTATACCTAATGATCGTATTTTTGTCAAGTGCCAAATAAAGCTATTGAGTGATTTTTTTTTCAAGAATAAGTAGAGTTTTATTTATTTTTTTCCATTCTTCCTTTCTTAATACATATTCGTGGCCTCAACAAAGGCCCTCTGATCGACTCCTTTTAGACCTTGTTACGGTTGCGTCGGTCATTCGTCACGCGGTCACACGACCATTAATTTCTATAGAAAATACATTGAAAGCTTTTACTGCACTTTCGATAACATCAAAACGACATTAGAGCAGTAATTTTCAGGCAGTCCGTGATTCGAAGGTGAGATTATATTATATTGAATAGGGTATAGGTATGTAGGATTAATAATTTGTACGAGTTATAAACCCTATTTATTGCTTAGGAATTAACTAAAGACTTTGAAACCAATAATGCTCAAAAATAACTATGCAAAAAAATATACTTAAATTATAAACAAATATTTCTATTTGCCAACTGTTAGCTTAACGTCATACTTTTCAAAAATGTCAACGATATTGGCATTTGTCTTGGAGAGCGAGATTATTTGATTTTTACGGGGGTATATGAAAGAAAAACTAAATTTATTAAGGAAAAAGTGTAAGAGTGGTGTAAATATTCGTCAAATAATATAATAAATAATATATAAATAATAAATAATAATAAAATAATATATAATAAATAATATAATATAATAATAAATAAATAATATAAGTAAGAATACAGAAATATTGTTTAATTTAATACAACATATTAATTGTTATTTGAGTTTTTAATATGCCTACATTTAGTATTGATGAATATTGACAAAGTTTTGAGATGAGTGTCTTGGGTCATGCGGTTATAAATATGCCACACACTGAAATAGGACAAACAAGTAGTAAGTACCTAATTATTAATATAATAAGTACTTAACTACTCGTATGCCGTTGCTGATGCAACTAAGTATACACCAAAGAAGCAAGGAACATACATGGCAGTAAATTTTGTAAGCGGCGGCAGCGCGGCGGGCGGCATCATAGACTATGTATAATATTGGATTATTATAGATGTGCCTGTCATAGAAAAAAAGATGGGAAACTAGGTTCCCTGTACCACAGTATTACCACAGTATAACTATTTCATACAGTAGGGCATCGCCTTTGATGTGGGGCGATGCCGCCGCCCGCGTAGGTATCTACGCGATCGTCCGCCGATATGCAAGGGTTGTCACAAAATTCGAAATCAAATAATTGTTGATATTTTTATAAAATAATCATTTATTATCAAAAATAAACATATACATATTTACAAATGTTGCACTGCTAAATTAACGTGAGGCTTATTTTTGAATTCGCATTCGGATTGCTTAAAAAATAAAAAAAAATAAACAAGCCCAGAAATCTTAAATATAAACCCTAAAAAATAGGTGAATGTAGAACCTCCTTTTTTCTGTTGGTTTAAATAAATCATAACAGTTGTATATTAGACAAATACCTACTCCTTTTGTGTCCGACATCCCAACTACTCCAATAAGTTGTAAACATAATTATTACACTTTGAGCAAGAGCTTGCTCCGTAAAGAATACATATACCTACCTACACTAGAAAAACCTGCTAGGTTGGAGTTAGAGTTACGAAGTAACTATTTAGTAAGGAGAGCCCGTTGTGCAACTGTGATACAGATGCTAACGATACCATCTTACATCTAATAACAGAATGCCCAATAAACGCCAAGGCGAAACAAAGACTAGAGCAAAAGGTAGATGGTCTCGTTAACAAAAATTCGATTCAATTGATAATTGAGAATAAAAAACACAGAAATAGCCTAATAAAATATGTGGAGGCTGTTGTAGATATACGAAATAAAAACAAGTGAAAATTGTTGTGTTTGTGATGAATTAGAATTTGACATTTGTAATTGTATTAGTTAATAATTATGTGTTGTAAAAACGTTCATTATTAATCAATGAGAAGTTGGCAAAATAAATAAAATAAAAAGAAAAAAGAAACTACGCAGATACGGTAATATTTTATCTGCGTAGGTATAAAAACTTAATTATCTGAAAGCATCACACACTAAACAGATACGATAATATACGAGACGATACATTCACTCGGAATCCTTCAGACTAAGTAGAGTTATTTTTTGGTATGTATTGTTTATACACAGTGTTACAATGAGTTCGCGTCAAAGTAATTTTTCCTACAAGTAATACATAAATAAACAATATTTCCTTCTTGTATGATTATGATGAATGAATAATAGAAATGAGAAGTGAGAAATGATATACCCCCCAACCCCTCGAGTATCTCAGTAAAGATGTGGGGCTTTACTAAGTCCTCGGGCGTACTTCTTGAGAAAATTTCAAAAGTGACGTTACACTGTTTTGTTTCATTTGCCTACACTCATGCACACTCACGAACACTTAACGGTTAATAATCTACCATTATTTCACATTAATATCCGACATAACACAAATTTTAGAAAATAAAACAAAACCGCAGACATGACTCTTCACTTTCCCGCCAAGCAGTATGTATGTTTGTTTAGCTTTTCACTTTCCCGCCATTAAACCTTTGTTTCTCTATCTGTTTAAGTAATGCAAAAGGATATAGCCCATACAGCCTAATTTGCAGTCATTTATTACGAGTAGTATTAACAAATGATAGCCAATAAAGGTACTGCGTTTCCCTCCCGATTTATTTGAGTTTTAGTAAAGATATGGTAACTTACTGATAAATAAATGACTCGGCTCGATTATAAGTTTTTGTTTTTTTTTTATGGCTTTGCACAAGCATTTAGCCAATGAAATATTTTTTCTTACAAGTAATACATAAATAAACAATATTCCTTCCTGTATGATGATGATGAATGATAATAGAAATGGGAAGTGAGAACCCATCGAGTATCTCAGTAAAGATGTACTAGGCCTTTCCTAAATGTCGCTGCATACGTGACGGGTTTTTACACGGACGGACGGGACGAGAAGTTTTGGAAATATCGTTTCATACAAAATGCATATGAAAGAGCATATGTCACGGAGACACGGACGGGACGTGAATGTGGCACTCACGGGGCGGGAAAAATATCGTCGCCGACGATGTTTAGAGGGCCGCCCCGCGCGTGCCCCGCCCCGTCCGTTTTTCCGCTACGTATGCACCACGCACGCACACTCCGTTCGTTCCGGAGAGAGAAGCAGTGTTGTCAACCATACGATTAAATTCGTATTTATACGACATTTTTGACACTTGTACGATGTACGATCGAGAAATCGAAATCGTTCGCAAAATGTACGACCTTTTGAATACATTAAAAATTAAAAAATGTACTTGTATTCATTAAATTAATATGAACATTTACACACACACATGTATAACATAAAAAGATATATCATAGAGACCAATACCTTTAGATGGGGGTATGTATTATTTTTAGGAGACAACATAATATTTATTTCAAGTTTATTTATGCTTCGTCATCTAAACCAATAGCAATTTCATCATCATCATCATCATCTCAGCCAAAAGACGTCCACTGCTGGACAAAGGCCTCCCCCAAATAATCATGGAGGGTATTTGCCCTAATCGCCACGCTTGGCAGGCGGGTTGGCGATCGCAGTAGGTTGAGGGTAACCTCAGAGAGATGCTGCTGCCCATCCTCTGGAATGGTCCCTTAGTCGGCTTTTACGACACCCACGGGAAGAGATGGGGAATTTCTGTCAATTAGACGTCAGGGCGACTTTCACCCCGAGAATTTGTAGGGCGACCGGTGCTTCGTCGAGCGATGTTTTCGAACGACCACAGATCATCGTCGAGCGAACGCACCGACACTTTTAGAACGGGTGTTGCATCGTCGAGCGTCATCGGACGACCTTTACGAACGCAGCCCAGGTTCCCGTTATGAACGAGGCAGTCACGTCACCGTCCCGTTCACGTTCCGTCCGAGTTATTATCTCGTTACGTATGCAGCGACCTTAAGTCCCCACGCGGACTTCTTGAGAGAATTTGAAAAGACGTTGCACTGTTTTGTTTCATTTGCCAACACTCATGCACACTCACGAACAATTAACGGTTAATAATCCACCATTATTTCATATAATGTTCGACCTAACACAAATTTTAGAAAATAAAACAAAATCGCAGACATGACTCTTCACGTTCCCGCCAAGAAGTCGAACGAACCCGTTCATAAGTTCATAACTTATCTAAACGTTACAATAGTGACTTTCAGCTCAATAATTCTGACCCAGGGCTTGATACCGTTACCAAATTCCACTTTATGTACCGATAAGTAACGTTATTTCTATAAAGGTAATGCGGTACCAGTAATGCAGGTAATGTTATCTAGAAAAGTATCGTTACTTTTTTTGTTCAATAATGCGCTTTAGCCAATCCGTGTAGAGCGGTTAGTAAATTTACCGGTAAATATGCCACCCAGGTAACAATATTAAGCATCCCGTTACTTTTTTTGATGTGTAACATGTTTCCGCTCGCTTTCTATATAAGCAATTTGTGGGAGTGATTTCGATAAATGGGACGGAAGTATGTGTAACAGAGTAACAGGAAGTGGTGTCATTTGACTATCAAAGGTCATTTTGATATGTCAAATGTCTTCTAATGAGTAGTTAATGCATTTATTTTATAGTTATAAAATGATGACCCATTTTTTCAGAATATAATGTTAAAATTGCTTAAGAGCGTTTACGCCGCACACTAGCGCTGCCAATGAAAAAAACTTATCTAGTAATTAGAGATAGAAAATCAAATTATGCTCAACAAACTATTTGAATGAAGTAATTTAACATTTTTACGTCACCTAATGAACATCTGACATGTTATGGTTTAGTTAAATACGGCGTTATAGTTAAAAGTGGCCGTTTTTAGCTGTAACGTCTTATTTAACTAAACTTATTTATTGGCGGCACTAGTGTGCGGCGTAAAGGCTCTTAAAACTAAGGTGAGATGTCAAGTGTACACTCATCAATTCGTCATATTATGCGATGCGACTACTGTACTGTAAGGCTCGCTCGTTTTTTTACCCGTATTGTCGTTTGTTAGAAGTATCGATACCAATTTTTTAACGGTATTTTAAGCCTTTACCATTCACTTTCAAATCATTCATTCTTGACATTCAGTCGCATTCTATGTGCTCTGCACTTCTGTTTCCGGTTTACTTTTTCTCCGAAGAAGATTGATCGAATGCCATTGAACGCCATTTTGTCGTGTTTGTCTGTTGTTAAAATTGTGTTTGCTTTATTGCAAACTGTTATTCATACATATCAGAACTCCGTTTTGCTAAGGCTAAACAAGTAAGTAAGTAGATAATATCTGTATATGTTATGCTTGATCACGTGCAAATTTAAGGTCCAGAGTGTTTTTGGTATTTGTGTACATAAATATTTTTAGCCATGTTGTTTGTTTTCTAGATTTGAAATAGACATATCTGGAAAATATTAATGTAGGTTTTTACTTCTTACCCGTGTTTACTACTGTTCACCTTTTTAACATGAAGTACCTACAACACATTGCAACAAGATTTCATAATGGCTGCCATATTAAAGCTGACACAAATTTTATAATTTTGCTACGTCCAAGATTTTTGTGGTAAGGGTAACTACAGTTGACCTGATAAATCATAAGAATTTATCTTTGTTCAAGCCAATTCAATCATGTCTGAACGTGGACGCGGGCGTGCGCGTGGTAGGGCCGGTCGCGGCCAAGACAGTGGTGGGCCGGCACCCCGCAGGCCGGGGGAACAGCCTGGGCCTATGCAGCAGCAACCAGGGCCGCGGCCGCAGCCGCCGTCGGCGTGGGGCCCGCCTACTGTGGCGCCGCCAGTGCGAGCTGGTGTCCCCACGCCGACAGTACAAGCTGGCAGAGCCTCGCATCGCTCCACTCCATCTACCCATGACCACCCTGGAGATGTTGACATCCAGCAACGCATGCAGAAGATTGATATTGGTGGTAAGTAATTGTTTCTTTCTCGAGGTAGGTACTGTAAGGAGTTTATATGCAGCTCATAGCAAAAGTAAGTTTAATTTATTTGTATGTAAACCTTTTTAGTCTAGATGATTATTTGAATCATCGATAAGTAATTAAAAAGGTTTGCAATAGTTTGACACAGTCGCAGACAGGAGGAGTCATGAGCGAGATAGCCCGGCGAAGAGCTGAGGTGCTCGGAGATCATTATAACATGTAATAGTTAAAGATAATACTAATACAAGCAGTTATAGTGCAACTGGTGTTTTATTCACCCACACCTACTTAAAGTAAAATAATATTTTTAATAACTAAAAGTATTTTTTTAACGTCAAATCAAATCCAAATCGTTGTAAATCCTATGGTGGAGAAATTGTACTCAGATGAATAGGCAAGAGTTTTTTCTTTCTCCGTAATAAAATAAAACAATATCAATCCATTACTAATCACATTTCATTAAATAATCAATAATACAAAAAACGAAAATACCAATTAATAAAAAATAAAATAAAACTTATGGTGGTCTATTGTGTATGTACAACAATATCTAAATAATTTTTCTCAAAACAAATAATCTTCCACTTTATTGTCATGTACTTTAAATTAATATAATGGCATTTTAACAAAATGTGTAACTTTTTTTAATTTATGTTATTTGAGGGTAATCTAATTTTTAATTAGGTTATAAATTTAAAAGAAAATGAAGATGTTGTGATTTGAAAATAAAATAAATATTAAATTATGTAAGAAGCCAAAGCCTTCAGATGCATTAGCCTATCCACATTCCTACTAAAGACACTGGATAAAATCCTAGATAGAGTAATTAGAGAGCAAATAGAGAAAAGCGGATCTCCACTCCACCAAAACCCAACACTCATACATTGGAGGGCAAATCCACCGAAACTGCCCTCCATAACCTGGTGACGAGAGTAAAGATCAATAAGCAGTACAGAGTACTCAATGGGATGCTTTTTCGACGTGGAGGGCGCCTTTGATAGGGCGACCCCTGACTATAGAGGCCACCCTAAATCGCGAAGGAATAGACAAAGATGTATCAAAGTGGGTGAAAACCATGCTAAGACACCAGCTGATACGAACAGAGATGGCAGGAAAAACGCAGGCGGTGGTGGCGAAAAGAGGATTCCCCCAGGGGGGATGTCTGTCGCCACTGCTGTGGTGCCTGCTAATAGACAAACTAGTAAACAAGGTATCATATCATATTATAGAAATTATAACAGGACACTGTCGACTGAACAGACATCTGAGTGATAGGAGTGAAAACTGGCCCGGAGTGCATGGAAAGCGAAGAGACCAGCCTCCACCTACTAGCTGAGTGCTCTATGTACTCACTGACAAGGTGGGAGCTCTGGGGATCGGACACATTACACATAGAGGACCTAAAGGATCTGAAGGTGGAGCTGATAGCAAGATTTACCAAAGAGACCAAAAGATTCGACGGTGCGCCGTGAAAGCTGCATGAACCTTAACTCCCTCAAAAGGGAGAACGGGGAAAAGGATGAAGTGGTCAGTCGCTCACAGGTTAAGCACCAAAATGCTAACCTGCTCTAAAATATTATTGCAGTAAATAAAATTCAATAAAGCTCCTTTATTACGGCATTTCTTTGTTTTATTTCTTACACCGCTCACTTGTGAAGTCATAAATTAGACATTTCGAGTTAGCCATGTCATTAAGATAGAAAATCGAAAGATGCACCATAAATGACCAATCAAAAGTTTGAAGCAAATGGGGATCCTTTTTCATAGAGCGTAGAGTAAGGGCATAATATTTGTGCACTGTACACTGATTCTAACATAACAATTAACAACAATTTGAGTTGCATGGTCTTAGAACTTGAGCAACGATTTTTAAAATTGTTAGAAATATATTACTAAAATAAGTAATAAAAAGTAGTCATTACTATGCTGTAAGTTGTAAGAAATATTGGTACACCTAGATATTACTGTTTTCACAGGTCAAGGTGCTCAACCTGGGGCCGGAGGTGACCCAGGATCTGTGGTCGGGCGAGGCTCGCGTCGCGGCGGCGGCAGAGTGCTGCCTGAACAAATGACCATCCTTAGAACACGCCCAACTCACGTTGCGACTAAGAAGGGTAAGCTTGGTTGAGAAATGTAGGCATGTTCCTTTCTGAATACTTTTTAGTGAAAGTGCTTTTTAAACAGTTTTATTTCTTCATTATCCCATCCCATCAATATAACAAAACACCATTATATTGTAACTTTGTAACATTTTTCTTTTTCGTGGTTGGTTCTTCAATTTGTAACAATTTCACTAAAAATATTGCAAACATTTTAAACTATTGGTCAAATATGTGCCAAAGAAAAATCGTATTAAACAGAGATGTTGTTAATTGTATATTATTAAAGTTAAAAGTATTTTATCTTATATACATTCAACATAATAGCTCTTTAAGTAATAAAAATATTTCCTTATCCATAAGTATACCATGTAATACAAAACAACCATTCATTTATTCCTGTTATCTTTAGGTACATCGGGCACTCCTATTGATTTGCTGGCCAACTATTTTACTGTGGAGACAACTCCTCAGTGGTGCCTGTACCAATACCACGTCGATGTTGTCCCAGAAGAGGACAGCACTGGTGTGCGAAAAGCTTTGCTCCGGGTTCACAAAGAAACTCTTGGAGGGTAAGTGCCATAGATTAAAAAAACAAACTGACTCTTTAACGCAAGTAATTTTGTTAATAATTATATATATAATAATATATCAACAAATAGTAGGGTGTAAAATTAGCTTTCTAATATTTATTATTTCTTATAACAGGTACTTATTTGATGGTACTGTGCTTTACACAGTAAAGAGACTTCATCCAGACCCAATGGAACTGTATTCTGATCGTAGGACTGATGGAGAACGTATGCGTTTGATGATCAAGGTATAATGTCATTATCTGATTCACAATGAAATAAGTTTTGTTACTTTAGGAAATAAATAAATAATACATTATTGTTTTTAGCTTATCCATGATGTGAGCCCTGGAGATTACCACTACATTCAGATCTTCAATATCATCATTCGCAAGTGCTTCAGTCTTCTGCAGCTGCAGCTTGTCGGAAGGGATTTCTTTGATTCTGAAGCTAAGGTTAGTTAGATGCAAAATCATATAAAAATGGCCTGTCTGTTTCAATAGGTAATAATTTTTAATTAATAAACTTTATTATTTACAGGTCGACATACCAGACTTCAAGCTTCAAATATGGCCTGGTTACAAGACCACTATCAATCAGTATGAAGATAGGCTATTAATGGTCACTGAAATTGCTCACAAGGTGCTTTGAAAATTTCCTAAATATTTAATGACCAAACTGATTTAGTAGAATCAGAAACTTATTATTGTTATGTTATAGGTGTTGCGAATGGACACTGTGCTGCAAATGTTGAACGAATATGCAGCTAACAAAGGTGCACATTACAAGAAAGTATTCTTGGAGGATGTTGTTGGTATGTAGAATTTTGTGTTTAATTTATTATTATTATTATTATTTTATCACAAATATTGTCTTTTAATTTTATATCTTTTTTTTAATACAGGCAAAATTGTCATGACTGACTATAACAAAAGAACATACAGAGTAGATGACGTGTCCTGGGACTCTTCCCCAAGTTCAAGCTTCAAGATGAAGGAGGAAATGATCACCTACACTGACTATTATTACAAAGTAAAATATTTTTTATACTTGCTTATTTTTTATACTTGCTTATTTTTTAAGAATTATTTTTTTATTACAGTGATCAAAACAAAGCTTCTTCTTACACTCTGACCCTTACCATACGCAGAAATACAACATCCGCATCCAAGACCCCAGGCAGCCACTGCTCATCTCCCGCTCGAAGCCGCGTGAGATCCGCGCCGGTATGCCGGAACTCATCTTCCTGGTGCCGGAGCTCTGCCGGCAGACTGGTCTCTCGGACGCCATGCGCGCCAACTTCCAGCTGATGCGCGCGCTCGACGTGCACACCAAAATCGGCCCCGATATGCGCATTAAGAAGCTACTTACCTTCAACCGCCGTTTGACTCAAACCCCTGCCGTGGTCGAGGTATGTTTCATTGTGTACGGCTATAAGTCTTGTTAACTAAGTTAGGACTACCAAGGAGATCTCTGTATAAAATAATGTACAATATTTGCATAATGGTGCAACCATAGTTACTATGTTAGGCTATGTTACTTAACACAGTTAAGTAACATAGCCTAACATTTGAAAACAGTCAACATGTTATAACTATTTAAACTATCATGGTCATTTGCAATAGAGTAATGATTAACGGGATTTTTTTTAAATGTAGGATACTCTCATACCTAGTCCTATAATAAACATGGTAAGAATCTAATAATTACTCTAGTCAACAATGTTGGAGGTATTCTACGAAGCACACCTAAAGTATTCCACGAAGCACACCTATGAATATCACTCACATAATGTATAGTGGAATAGTTAATCTCCTAGCACACAATACATATATATATTGGAAAGGGAAGAACGGCTAATACTCTAGTGCCCTAACAGCCCTAGTGCCCTAACAGCCCTAGCCCTACCCATAAAGTTAATAAATACACATATAAATAAATAAGGATGCTTGTACCAGTCGACCTAAGGTAACAAGCGGAAAGTGGAAGGAATAAGGTATAAGGATGGATTTTCTCACTGCCAGTCAAGCAGGCTCACAGGACTGATCAGATATCTGACGGCTAAAGGTGTCTTGGCCGCAGTGAGAGGAGTCGTAGGCGATGGTAGGTAACAGAATCACAACACGTCTGAAGTCTGGTTACTAATGGTCAATCAGCATCATCGCTTGCAGATGGACGTGCCATCTGCTAATTTAATTTTATTTACACATTAATTTCTATTAATTAAAATCTGTGTCAAGTAACGTCCGCGTAAAACTAGGCCAGCGCATGTTAGTCATGCAGATATCGAGAATAGTGTTGTTTTGTTGTTTTATTAAATATTAATTCAATAATGGATAGTCCCTTCAACCGGAGTACGAGGACTAGCAGGAGCCCACCACCATTACCGCAGAAAAGACCACATGAAGGAGCTGAAGGACCAACAAAGATCGAAGCTGTATCGACCCACGAAATTCAGCAATGGCTCTCTTCCATTGAACAGTGCTTGAACGAAATATGCACAATTTCAGGTGAGAGTAAACTGAATACAGAACAAAAGCTGAAAATAAGCACCGTCAGCAGAAATGTGATGGGAGGTGTATCTCAACTGGCCGTTCAGTATCAATCGCTGAAACAAAAATATATTACAGCACAAATAACAATCAAGACCTTGACCGATCAAAAAGAGACTTCTACCCAACTTGACGATCAGCTCAAAGTGATCAAAGAATGCATTCGCTCTGCTCCAAAGGCCCAGACACCCAGCATATCTTTCGCAGATGTGGTTAGAACTAGAAATAGTTCTGTAATCCGACCCCCCAGCACCAGTACCATTGCTATTTATCCAGCGAGCAAAGATAAGTCGAGCGAAGAGACTAAGAAGCTCATTCAGACCATCATCAAACCGGAAGAACTTAAATTACATGTCCGAGGGATGAGGAAGATCAAAGGTGGAGGTGTATTAATCAGCACCGAAGGAAAAGACGATCTCGAGAAGTTAAAGCGTTCTGAAAAGCTTAAAAGCTCAGGTTTGCAAGTGGAAGAGACTACAAAACGTAGGCCTAAAATTATATTGTTAGGAGTACCCGCCACCACTTCTGAGAAGGACCTATTTGAATGCTTATATGAACAGAACATCTCGGACAAGCATCAACACCTGGGTCGCGAAAAGTTCCTTAGCTCGATAAAACTGAGCCACAAATCAGGTAAAAAAGACGCAGCACATTGTAACTTTGTACTGGAGCTAACTTCTGACCTTCGCAAAATTATCATTGATCAGGAAAGAGTCTTTATCAATTGGACTTCCTGCCCAGTAAGAGATTACACATTTGTGACTAGATGTTACAAGTGCCAACAATATGGGCATTCGGCGAAATATTGCCGTGAGACCGAAAGTCCGTGTGGGCACTGCGGCCGCGTCGGTCACTTAATAAAAGAATGCTCAAAACAGCAAGAACCCGCAAACTGTGCTACGTGCCAGCGCTTTAACAAGCCCAGCCACCACAAAACCGGGGATGAACAAACAAACAAACAAACAAACACACATTTATTGGCACACACTACAAAATTACACGATATTCACAATAACAATACAAAACAAAGACAGACGAAGTGTGGCCAACTAGGCCCCAGTCTCAGCACATGCTACAGCGACATAGAGCCGCTGCAACGCTGGTATTCTGGAGGGGCCTAAATTGGTGACATGTCCACAAAACAAACAGTGTCAAGCAAGAAAAATGGCCGAGTCACGATACATGAGTTCAATTGACTATGAGGGCGCCTAGAGCGCCGCACATATAGTTTAACGCAGCACAAGGATGGGTAATGTAACTCATGACATTATTAAAGAACTAGACTCTTCATATGAATATGACTCATTGATCTGTAAGCCACATATATGTTCGTCGTTTATCAGTAATATTAAGCATAGTCATAATATTTTTATACAAAATATACGTACCATTAATTGTAACTTTGATGGTATGTTAGCGTTGCTTAGTCAAATCAATGTAGAAATTGACATAATGGTACTGACTGAGTGCTGGTTGTCCACAGCTTCTTGTATTCCTCAATTACCCGGTTATGTCTCATACACTACTAACAAAACTAATATTTTAAAAAATGATGGTGTAACATTGTACATTAAAAGTAATTTGAGCAAGGTATATATAGATGAACCTGACCTAGTAGATGCAAACTGTCTAATTGCAAAAATAAACAATGACACCGCTATTGTAGCTATATATCGTTCTCCCTCTTATCATAATATTTCCTACTTTTTACAGTCTTTGAGTGTACTTTTAGAACAATTATCATCATTTAGGAATGTATTTGTCATGGGCGATTTAAACATCGATATAAAACCCGGAAATATAGATCGTAATTCATCAGAATATTTAACTCAGACAGCCTGTTTAGGTTACCTTCCCACTCATTTGCATCCTACTAGAGAAAGAAACTGTTTAGATCATATTTTAGCCAAGACAAACATCCCTTTAAAAACTTTTATACTAACATCTACTTTGACAGATCATAATTCCTTATTGTTGTGTTTGCAACAGCGCTACGATAAGTCTTACGCAAAAGTAAAACATACGACGCTGCAATATGAGTCAGTGGCACATGACCTAGACAACTTAGACTTGTCTACTATTTACAACTCGGATGACGTTAATTAGTCAACCGAATACCTTTTATCATCTTTAACTAAAATAATTGAGTCTAATACACGCACTGTTTTGTTATCCCGCCGTTATAATATCATGAAACCTTGGATAACTCCTGGACTTTTACGCTGCATTAAGCATCGTGATAAACTTTACAGAACACTTAATAAAAACCCAGACAGTGAAATAAATAAAATTACTTATTACAGATATCGGAATTTTTGTAATAATTTGTTAAAGAAATTAAAGCGACTGTATGAAAGGAGTCAAATTCATAATGCGGGTCATGACAAGAAGAAATTATGGAAAGTCATTAAAAACATTACTTACACATCTAAAACCAAACCGCCTGCCCATAAATTCATTGCAAATTTTGCTACGCCTGCACATTCTCTGAACAGAGTAAACAATTTCTTTGTCAACATCGGGAAAAACCTAGCTGCAAAAGCGAAAGTCAGTAACATGCAGCCATTTTCCTGTATCGCACCCCCTTCCAAATCACCAGTTTTAAACTCGTTTGCCTTATTCGACACTGACGAAACCGAAATTGAACAAATTATTATGACTTTAAGAAATGACTGTGCCACTGGAATTGATAAAATATCTTGTGCTTTCATAAAAAAAATTAAAGATAAACTTACTCCCCCGCTTACATATCTTTTTAATTTATGCTTCGCGAAAGGAATCTTTCCTAATGTATTGAAGAAGGCTCTTATTCACCCTATTTATAAAAATGGAGATAATAGTTGTTTGAATAACTACCGTCCCATAGCCATACTGCCATCAATATCCAAGATCCTAGAGAGATAGAAAGACTCATTTATAAAAGACTTGTAAAATACTTAGAAAATAACAAACTCTTAGCAGCTACTCAATACGGTTTTAGAGCAGACAGATCGACTGACGATGCAGTACATCAGCTCACTGACTATATTGTAAGGCGACTGGACTCACAAAAAAAGTGTTTAGTCATATTCCTTGATCTCGCAAAAGCATTTGACACGATTTCGGTATCTATACTTCTCGAGAAGTTATATGAACTTGGTATAAGGGGTGTTCCACATAACCTCATCAAAGATTATCTTTCTAATCGGACACAACGTGTTATGATAGATGACACTATGAGTGATGAACTGACTGTTGAATATGGTGTTCCTCAAGGGAGCATAATCGGACCCTTGCTATTTCTTACCTACATTAACGACTTATGCCTCCTTCCTCTTTCCAAAAGCGGAAAAATAATATCAGATGCCGATGACACAGCTCTGCTCTTCAGCGCGGACACTTGGAACGAGGCTTACAAACTAACTCAATCTGGATTTAATACAGTCACTCAGTGGCTTAGAAATAACTTACTGACACTTAACATAGATAAAACAAAATATATGACTTTTTCCTATAATTCACTATCCCAGCCTATCCCAAACTCACATTCAATAACAGCCCATCTGTGCAATGACTCGCCTGACACTTGCTTCTGCCCTAAGCTCAGCTGCACTGACAATATTAAATACAGGGGTAATAATTGATAAGTATTTGAAATTTAAACCACATATTGAAGCCTCTAGACTCTAGATGTAAGCATCTAGAGTTCGAAAGTTAATTTACGTCTTTAAAAATCTTCGGCACGTTGCATGCGGTAGTCTACTAAAATCAATATATCTGACACTTTGTCAGTCATTATTTGTATATTGTATAACATCATGGGGCGGTGCACACAAAACTATTATGATAAACTTAGAAATAGCGCAGAGAGCAGTTCTAAAAGTCAGCACATTCAGACCAATACGCTTTCCGACAGCAGAGCTCTTTACCAAATGCGATGTCCTATCCGTACGCCAGCTTTTCATATTACTAACAATCACTAAAAAACACTCATTAATGCCCTTTAACCCTGCGCTCGAAACCAGCCGAAGACGTGCAGATATTGTCTGTTCTACTGAGCGATTCAGAAGATCAAACACGCACAGATTCTTTTGTCATCTGAGTAGTTTTCTGTACAACAGACTAAATTTTTCTTTATGTATTTACCCCATGAACAAAGCACAATGTAAAAAAATCGTACAAGATTGGCTAAAGGGGAAAACATATGATGACACAGAGAAATTATTATTAGTAATTACATAATTTTTAAGACCATCCAAAATTCTAATTAAGTAGAGCAATTAATAATATTATTCAAGTACTTTCCAGTTCCGCATTTAAAATAGTTAGTCATTATTATTGTGTAAATGTTTTATTGTAGAATAAGCACTAACATTCTGTTCTAGATAGATACCTAATACATAGGCAATATTGATTGCTTAGCATAGGTATTACGTAATACATAATATTATATACACTAACCCCAATTACTTTACATAAGTCTTTTGTATCTAGGCTAAGTTTTTATACAGCAATAAATTTATCTTATTTATTTATTTACATAGTGCGGGGACTAAGAAATAAAAATGTCGACAGATGAAAGTATTTATTATTTAATATGACCAACTTTAATTTTTAACATCAATCCGTTTCATTCATAAAGTTATACAATACTTGTCATTTATAAAATCTTACTATTTAAAATCACAGATTCTTTCATAATTATGCAATACAACTTGCTAACATTAAAAAACCTTGCAAATACAGTTTTCCGTAGAGATCAATTTCTACGTTTTCTTATAGCTACTTGTTTTATGAATAATAAAAATACTCTACTTTAACATAAAAAATCACAGATTCTTTTATATTAATTGTACAATAAAACTTGGACTAATATTAATAATAAAAATACTCTACTTTAACATAAAAAAATCAGTCTTCCATAATTATGCAATAAAACTTGGACTAATATTAAAAAACATTACAAATACAGTTTTCCATAGAGATCTATTTTGAAGTTTTCTTATAGCTACCTGTTTTACGAATAAGAAAAATACTCTACTTTTAACATAAAAAAATCACAGATTCTTTCATAATTATGCAATAAAACTTCATCTGACCCTGGTTACCATCTAGCACCAAAGTACTTCAGTAAGCCCAAACTCGATGAGGTTGTGTCGTTTAATTACAGAGTTCTTATGGCCATCTTCCAGCTCCATCATCAGGCCCGGATTACCATCTAGCACCAAAGTACTTGTCAAGACGAATCACACGGGCCCAAATTTGATGGGGTTGTATCGTTTAATTACAGAGTTCCTATGGCCATCTGCCAGCTCCATCATCAGATCAGCTCCATGTCATAATAATTTTGCATTGTCATCCGATTTACACATGCATGCAAATTTCAGCTCAATCGGTAACGATTTGATTACAGACAAACGGACAAACAAACAAACATCGGAAAAGGTGAAACTAAATAAAAGCTTGTAAAAAATACTATAATATTAATAACACTAAATCTCGTCAGAAAATCGGTTCACAAACAGAAGAGAAAATGGTACTAACTGTTTTGTCTCACTTCGTCGCAGAATGTCCCTTTCGCAAAATGTCCCCTTGTCGCAAAATGTCCCTTTCGAAAAAATGTAAAAAACGAACTAATTATTGATTATTAACGATTTAATAATACGAAAAACTTTTTCTTTGGTAAATCTCCTGAAATGTTTATACATTTCAGGAGAAGGTTTATATATAATTATTTATATAAGTATGTGTAGTACAGAAAAGGCTTTTTGTGGTTTTCAGAGGGGTAACCAAATAAAAAGTTGTTTGTATTGTTTGATAAGTTGAACTTAAAATTAAAGATATGCGTATTTACTTAGACAACCTATTTTGTTTACACATAAGCAATTTACTGTTTTTTGTGATCAATAATCGAAAATAACAACTTATATATCGTGTTATGTAAAATAAATGTAGTGTAAAGAAACAATAATATACATAATGTAGTCAACATATTCGACTTAATTTTTTTTATTTTCATAGAACACTTTCAAGAAAATGGAAATTTGGCGAGTCATATTTTTGCTACCAGAGGGACATTCTGTGACGAAGCCTTTTGTCTTTGCCTGGTAGAATTACTAGCGACCGCCCGCGACTTCATCCACGTGAACACACCGAACACACGTAACCAGATCAATCCCACAGAAACCATGCATTTTTTCCCGAATTTTTAGATTTCGGCAACAGCCTCCGGGTCCAAAACTATCCTTTCTTTCAAGCTGGAACTAACCATGTATACACATTCGCAAAATTTTATTGAAATTAGCGTGTACGAACACAGTGACATGTAATTTTTTAATATTAATGACATGTAATTTTTTAATATTAAGTAGATTATCGGGTATTGTATCACTTTATGAATGAAACGGATTGATGTTAAAAATTAAAGTTATATTAAATATTCTTATTAAATAATAAATATTTTCTTCTGTCGACATTTTAAGGTATTCCACGAAGCACACCTATAGGTGTGCTCCAAATAAAATTTTATAATTATTAATTTTCTATTTCACGAAGCACACCTACAAATATCACTCGCATAGTGCGGGAACTAAGAAATAAAAATGTCGACAGAAGAAAATATTTATCATCTTATTAGATGCAGGTCTTATTAGACCAACTTTAATTTTTAACATCAATCCGTTTCATTCAAAAATTGATACAATACCCGATAATCTACTTAATATTAAAAAATTACATAAATCACTGTGTTCGTACACGCTAATTTCAATAAAGCTTTGCGAATGTGTATGGTTAGTTCCAGCTTGAAAGATAGGATAATTTTGGACCCGGAGGCCGTTGTCAAGATCTAAAATTTCCGGAAAAAAATGCACGGTTTCTGTGGGATTGATCTGGTTACGTGTGTTCGGTGTGTTCATGTGGTTGAAGTCGCGGGCGGTCGCTAGTTATTCTACCAGGCAAAGACAATAGTTAAGTATCATTTTTTCTTCTGTTTTTGAACCAATTTTCTGACGAGATTTAGTGTTATCAATATTATAAAAAAAAAATAGAAACAGTAATTTTTTTACAAGCTTTTATTTAGTTTCACCTGTTCCGATGTTCGTTTGGTTGTCCGTTTGTCTGTAATCAAATCGTTACCGATTGAGCTGAAATTTGCATGCATGTTTAAATCAGGTGACAATGCAAAATTATTATGACGGATGGAGCTAATCTGATGGAAGATGCTGGAAGATGGCCATAGGAACTCCGTTATTAAACGACACAACCCCATTGAGTTTGGGCTCGTACGATTCGTCTTGACGAGTACTTTGGTGCTAGATGGTAACCAGGGTCTGATGATGGAGTTGGAAGATGGCTATAGGAACTCGGTAATTAAACGACACAACCCCATCATCGAGTTTGGGCTCTTTTGATTCGTCTTGACGAGTACTTTGGTGCTAGATGGTAACCAGGGTCTGATAATGAAGCTGGAAGATGGCCATAGGAACTCGGTAATTCAACGACACAACCCCATCGAGTTTGGGCTCGTATGATTCGTCTTGACGAGTACTTTGGTGCCAGATGGTGATCAGGGTCTAATGATGGAGCTGGAAGATGACCATAGGAACTCGGTAATTAAACGACACAACCCCATCGAGTTTGGGCTCGTGTGATTCGTCTTTTCGAGTACTTTGGTGCTAGATGGTAACCAGGGTCTGATGATGGAGCTGGAAGATGGCCATAGGAATGATTGGTAAAAATTAAAGTTGGTTTTATTAAATAATAAAATTAATAATATTCTCTTCTGTCGATATTTTTATTTCTTAGTCCCCGCACTATGCGAGTGATATTCGTAGGTGTGCTTCGTGGAATACTTTAGGTGTGCTTCGTGGAATACTTTAGGTGTACTTCGTGGAATACCTCACATGTTGTCACAATCCATAATCATTACTACACACGATCCCGAGCGCCTGCAGAATTTGTTGAACATATGTCGTGCTAGTCGCTTGTTGCTGAAAGTTCAAAATAAAATTACTAATTATCACTTTCAAAATAATTTTTCGCATAATTTCATTTGCCAAATTATGACTGCAAATAAGCTTCACAAATAATTGTAACGCAAACCTAATATTTGGCAAATGAACGTTTAACAATAACTCTTCTTACCAACTAGTACTTTAAACAATTTTAATGTAGAAAAATGTTTCAGTTGGTATAAAAGTTTACGTAGTATAGTATATTAACGTAATTTGACCAAATGAAAATGTGTGTACTAAAATCATATCAAATATTGTATTGGTTTAAAAAAGGTTGCTAAAGGAGATGTTCCATTTTTGTATGGAGGCTGGGCCCCCTAATTCTTACAGTAATGAAATTATATTTTATGAAAAGAGCCCAAAATAAGGAACCTTTCCATGTAGGTATTAATATATTTTTTTAAAACATTGTATTTTAATAAAAAAAAGGTCATAATAAAAATTCATGAAATAGCAATCCTAAAATTTTTCTACCTGGCAACTTCGCTTTTCTAAAGTATGATTGTAAGTATTTAAAAATATAACGTATTTTTTAAATTAGTAGTGCAATGGTACTACCCATTACAGCCAGCAAACGCATGGTTTAATTTTCAGCAAATTGCATTGAAACCTTAAAATACCTTTTAGAATGTATAAATAAGTTCAGCAATATATAATAAACACTTTAAATTTTCATTAGAACCCAAAAATAATAAGAAAAGCTTGATGAAGAAAACAAGATTTCAAGTTTTTAAATTATGTTGGGGCCTTTTTATGTTTTTCTTTTCTTTTTGGAAACATCATCTCAGAAGGCAGATCTATCAGAAAAGCATCACTTCAAAACTGTAATACAATAAGGGCCCAAAAACGATCATCTCCTTTGTTTGTATAATGAAATATTGGCAAAACCGCACGATCCTCACAAAAAAATAACTGGGGTGTGAATGTACCATAAGAAAGATTACTTATAATATTTTTTCTTCCTAGGAACTGGGCACCTGGGCCCTCAGACTTTCAAACAGTTTGATTAAATTCAAAGGCAGGCAACTCGCGGCTGAAAATATTGTGCAGGCCAATGATGCCCGGTACCCAGCTGGGGACACCACAGAGGGCTGGACTAGGGATATGAGGTAATTATTAAATATTTTATTCCTTATTTTCTAACCAGTAGTATTTGGATATTTAAGTTCTTTTTTTTTTGGTTGCCATATAAGATTATTTTGAATTGATTTTGTTATATATAAAGTATGAACCTATGGCAATACGTTTGAGCATCTAATTATTAATAATTTCAATACAATGATTATTTGTACTTAACAGTTTGAATGCCCATATACTAGTTCAAGTAACAACTTTAGACTTTTTTTTAATATAGCATTGTTTTTAAAGGTACATATTATTATTATTACAATAAATATTATTGATACATTTTTATGTTTAAACAGAATAGAAAAATAATTAAAAACATTCATGCTTAGAAACGTGACAAGTAAAAACAAAAGAGATTTCCATTTAAGACTAGTTGCTAATCACTGATCGCGGCCGCGACCCTGCTTCACGCCCCTAGGTGGAATAGCCAATTACTATTAAACTACTCATTCCATTACAGATCCAAAAATCTTCTGACTATTGCGCAAGTGCAATCGTGGGTGGTGATAACGCCAGACAGGCAGCGGCGCGACGCCGAGGGCTTCGTCGAGCTTATCATCAAGACCGGAAACGGATGTGGTTTCAGACTTCCCAAGCCTGATATTGGTAATAATAGTATAAATGGATAGATAATATTTAATACATACAATAATAATAATACAATAAAAAAATACACTAAACTAAAACAAAGTTACAATTTTGGGACTTTGTCGTTGTAAAGTTATTTAAGTGATTTCTTTCGGACAATCAGATAATATATGATTCTTGCAAACATATTTTGCTAATTATCTGAAAAGTATGCACTTCAACAATTGTGTCAACATATCTTTTTTATATACATAACGCAGATAGGTATATGAGAGACCTCTAAGGGGGGGTACCTACTTATACCCACTGTACCTACTTATCTGGCTTTTACATTCTATTTTTGTGACTAACACTTAATTTGTTTGTAGTGACAATACAACGTGACGGACACATGGATTACGCCAACATGTGCGAGAATGTTATCGCCAGGAAGAATCCGGCAATGATATTATGCGTACTTGCTAGAAACTTCGCAGATCGGTGACTATTCCATATTTATTTACGAACAGATTGAAGCATGCTAAATTAACTAGAGATGAAACGGATATCCGGCAACTATCCGGTATCCGGCCTATCCGGCCCAAATTTACTATCCGGCCGGATACCGGATAGTAACTCAATATCCGGCCGGATACCGGATAGGCATTATTTTTCTAAAAAATCGTTTAATACGTACATAAAATAAGACCTACTTTTTAACCGACTTCAAAAAAGGAGGAGGTTCTCAATTCGACTGTATTTTTTTTTATGTTTGTTACCTCTGAACTTTCGACTGGTAACAGCTCGCAATAATGATGATTCCCTTCACCACCTCGAGAAATCTGGAGTCGGCGCAACAAACAAACAGCAAACTTATTATTTTTACTAGAAATGTCAAAATATTGCCAAATAGGCGATCTTTTTACTGACGACATGTTTTTGTCCCTCAATTATTTTACATATTAACCTTCCTCGGTTCTTCGGGTCATATTGACCCGAAACTGAAATTTAACTGGCAATCAAAGTCGTCATTATTAATATAATTTATTACGACTTCATGACAATTTATTAATTATGCATTCACTATATAATAGTATTGTAAAATTATGGTTTAGTCTCTTATCTTAAGAAAATGTAAGTTTTTTCCGTCTTAGGTTCCTCGGGTCAATAATACCCGAGTATGAAAAAGGTTTTCGGGTCAGAAAAGCCTGTGTTCTGCAAACAATAATGCTTTGTTGGTGTAGGAACATACTATGCCGAAATTACGCGACCGAAGTTCGGCGTTTTCGGTCTCAGAGGTTAAAGGCGTACGCTATGTCGTATCGCAACGTAATTTCGGTATTATTATTATTAATTCAAATAGCATTGCAGGCGTAATCATGCCGAACTTTAGTAGCGGAATTTCGGCATAGTATGTTCCTACACTTGCAGTCTAATAATATACTTACAATTTATAAATGTTAGTCATATCTCAATCACTTAGCGTGTTATTATTGAAGGTAGTTTGAGAAAAATTGTTTATTTACATTTGTGTGCGGTTAGATTACATTACTTACGTGAGACGGTTACTTTTATTTGATTTATTTGTTATTTGGACTTGACGTGTTCCGCTGGTGTTTGAAATGGCTTACAATTTGTCTGAAGCTATGATTTCGCAAATCCTAAACTACGATATATAAACTTATGGTCCGAAGTTTATGGAAGACCTATATTTCGGGCAACAATGTCCCTGAAACGTTACAAACAAAGGGGTTTGGGTAAAAGTGGCTTGATTTTCAAAGTCCGCGGCCACTTATGGAACTTGCACCATTCGTTAGTATATAATAAAGTAAAACATTTTTGTCATAAAACATTTTTGGCTAAAGTGTATCGGAACTGAGATATTTGATAAAAAAGAAAATAAAAATAGTCCCGTATTAATTGTTTGTATAATATACATTTCAGTATAACTACGGTTTCAAACGTTATAATTGTTATATCAGAGCCCTATAAGAGAGTTTTATAAGAACCCTGCAATTCCTTTCGGCCAATGATAAAAGATATGATGGATATATTAAAAACGCAAGCCTTTTTTAGACTTCGATAAACTGCAGTCAATTCACGATAGCGTATTCCGTTATTATATTGGATTTTCTAAACAACAATTCAACGACATTCTGCAAAGTACACCGAATATTACTAGGCTACATAAAAGAAAGGCGGGGACAGCTCTTGCCACAATTCTTGCTAAACTTTACACTGTCAAATGAAAAGACTATGAAACTAGTAAGACAAGACTTATTGGCCGAGTTTGTTCCATTTCAGAATCAGAATCATTTATTGGCCATATAACAAAACGTTACATCTCAAAATACATATACACATATCAAAATATAAAGGTAAATTGGATTATAGAATATAAAAATAATTGCAAAAAATGAAATGTCAATAATAAATAAATTGAATTGAATATTATATCAAATTGTTGAGCGAATTAATGAATAATAAAATATAAAAATAATTACAATAAAAATTAAATGTCATTAATAAATAAATTGAATTGAATAAAATTATTTAAACATGTACATACAACAATAGAATAATAAATGAAGTCATTGAATGAATGAACATTTATTCTGTCGTAACTGAGTGAAGTATTCCTCAAGACTATAAAATGGATTGCATTCGAAAAACAATTTTATTTTATGTTTAAAGTTCAAAGATGACAACTCTGTTATTTCTTGTGGCAAGGCGTTGTACAAGGAGATTTTAATGGCTTCCCCTTGCTTTTCAGTTTTCTTTAATCTAGTTCTTGGTATTACTAATTTATTCCTATTTCTTGTGTTATAAGAGTGGACATCTCTTATTCTCTTTAACGATGGTTTCTTATCATGGACTTCTATCAGTGAATTATATATATATAGAGATATAACTGACATTATCTTATTATGCACAAAATATTTTCTGGCCGATGTACGTCGGTGGTGTCCATTTATAATTCTTATGGCTCGTTTTTGTAGCCTTAGGACTCTCTGTATCTCACTCGCATTACCCCAAATTGTAATTGTATAATTCAATATAGATTGGATGTACGCAAAGTAAACGGCGATTAATGTTTTTTTATTTATTAATGGTTTCAGTTTTAACAGAACATAATTTGCACTACTTATTTTCTTGCAAACCCTATCAATGTGCAGTAAGTGATTTATTGTATTGTCAACTATATATCCTAAAAATGTCGTGCTTCTTTTGAAATTATGCTTATCTATTTTATCATTATTAAATTGTTTTGTGTTATATGTCATCATTATTGTCTTGTTCGTGTTTAATATTATTCCATTTACTTCAAACCATGACTTCAGAGTCTCTAAAACATTATCCATCTCTATCTCCATTTGTGAAAACAGACTATCTTTTATGCCTACATGAGTATCATCAGCAAACAAAGTAATTAATGTCGAATCGGGTAAAACATTTGGCAAGTCATTAATATAGATCAGAAATAATACAGGGCCCAGTATAGAACCCTGCGGAACACCTATATCCGTTTCTATAAGTGATGAGAGCGTCCCATTAACATTTATTTTTTGTTGCCTGTTTTGAAGGTATGATTCCATTAGTTTTAGTTCTTTATTAGCAAATCCGTAATAGGTGAGCTTGTGAAGCAGTATCTCATATCGCAAACAATCAAAAGCCTTAGATAGATCGCAAAATATACTTGAACATTTCTGTTTTGCGTCCAGTGCCTCTAATATAAAATTTATGACTGTTTTTATTGCCATAGTAGTTGATCTACCTTTGCGAAAACCAAATTGATTTGCGTTGAAAAGCCCGTTCTTCTCAAAATAGTCTAATATATCGTTTTTGATAATAGTTTCTAAAATTTTTGACATTGTTGGTAGAATGCAAACTGGCCTATAATTATTAGCATCACCCTTTTCTCCTTTTTTAAATGAAGGTATTACACGTCCTAATTTAAAAGCGTCTGGGATCACTCCTTCAATAAGGCAGCTGTTAATGACAAAAAGTAAAAGTTCTGCTAAATAGTCGTTTTCAAGTATAATTCTTTTCATTATAATTGTATTCATATCGTATATGTCTTTAGATGTTTTGCCTTTTAATTTTCTTACTATGCCTTGTAAATCTTTAATGACAATCGGTAGCATTTTAAACATAGTCATTGGCTTAGTTGTTTTCTGTAACAAAGAATTACATTTATCTATATTCGTTCTAAGGTGTCCTGATATCGTATGTGCGATTTTGGAGAAAAATACATTAAAGTACTGTGCTATCTTTGTGTCATCCGTCAATATCTTTCCATCATCATTCTTTAACTTCTCAATACGTTTATTGGGTTTTATCTTTCTACCGGTTTGCTCACTAATGACGCGCCATGCTTCTTTAACTGTATTACTAGCCTTATTAATACGATCAGAGTTCTGAAGGTGCTTCGCTTTTGACATAACTCTCTTCAATATTTGTTTATACTGTTTTATCAACAAAGTTCTGCGTATACATGGTTGATAAACTTGTAGTAATTCTAGTTTTTGTAGATTAGATATCGAGATTTCTATCCCCTTGGTGGACCAGCTTATTTTATTTTTATATATCTGTATTTTTTTCTTAGGAAATGCAATGTTATAGTAATGGATAATCGCGTCCGACAGAATGTTCATTTTTTCATTAGGGTCGGCAGTACTCATGATGTCAGTATTAAACAAAAATTTAAAATATTTAAAATTATTTTCTGCCGTTGACCTAATATAAATTTGTTCGATAGTGTCATCAATAATGACATTCGACTTATAGTTATAGGTCATTACAAATAACATTATGGTCGGATAATTTAAGATTTAAAACCTTAGCTTCACAAAATTTTCTGTCAAAGTTAATTACAAAGTTATCTATACATGTAGCACTGGTATTACTTATTCTAGTTGGCGTTTCTAATAGTAAATTACAGTTAAAATTACTAAGTATATTCTTAAATTGCTTAACTTTTTGGTTATTTGTCAAAACGTCTAAATTGAAGTCTCCTGCCAACACTACTTTTTTTCCTTCACGACAGACTTTATTTAAAATAAGAGAGAGTACATCGTCGAATGTGTTAAAATCATAATTGGGCCTGTACATGCAAACAATTACTAATTTAGGAGATTTCAATTAAATTGCAGCTACTTCACAATTCATTTCACATGTCAAATTGTTAATGTCATTTCGTAATTTAAATGTTATATTATTTTTTTAATTAATAGCAACACCGCCGTGATTAAACATTTTCCTATTAAAGTATGATACAAGTTCATAGCCGACTATATGCATAGCACCAATTTGAAGATCTGATGCCCAAGTTTCAGTAAGACATAACACGTCACATTTTGTTTCCTCTGTCAACAGCTCCAGCTCAAGATACTTATTACTAATACTTTAAATATTAGTATGTACAATTTTTAGCTCGTGGTTGTTGGCTTCTTGACTGTCTGAAAATAATGCTGGCTTCCATGAAGTCTCATGTCTTCTTCATATTGGCTCGATTTTATAAATTCTGTAGTTTTTACAAAATGAAGAGCAGACGATCCATGAAAATTTCGACTATTTTGTACTATTGACTCAACAACTCTTAAGCTGTAGCTGTTTCTGCGGCAAGTCTTTTAATAGTTCTGAATTTATATCTAGAAATCTTACTCTTTCTGTACAATTAGCTGTTTGTGCTATTTCATTATTCAATTTGTAAATAGTTTCATCGTCGTATCCGTTATATCTCATTGCACAAACAATAACATTACACTGTCTTTTTATATTGCAAATCAGTTGTTTTATTAATTTTGTATAAGAAAAACGTTTATGATGGTCAATAAAAAAAATTTTTTTCATTTAGGTTTCAACCATTTAACACGAAACGAAATGATATCTAGGTGTGTATCTATTCAAAATGCATGATTTGAATATCCTGAAGCTCCTTTATCTGAAAGACTTCAAGGTGAGGCAAAAGTAATCATCCGATGTTCTTTGGCTGTATTTTTTTTTACTTCGAATATGTCAAAAACCAATTTGACATTTATGACTTTGACCAATTTGACTCAAAAGTGTTCGCAAGAGATCTGGGTATTGGGCAGTGCCAACTGACGACGCTGAAAACCGATGACGGCAGAACTGTCACGACCAGGTCCGATGTTATGGGAGAGGTCGAGAAGTTCTATGGACAACTATACACATCCACACGGCCACCTGTACAAAGCTTAGCTAAAGACCTTAGAGCTAAGTTAACCCGGCACTATACCGAAGACATCCCGGACATCAGCCCATACGAGATTAGTATGGCTCTCAAACAGCTCAAAAACGGCAGGGCACCAGGTGCTGACGGAATTACGGCCGAGCTTCTGAAAGCAGGCGGAAGACCGGTACTCGTAGCTCTTCAGAAGCTATTTAATTCCGTCGTACTAGGGGGCAGAACCCCAGAGACGTGGCACGAAGGTATGGTGGTACTGTTCTTCAAAAAGGGCGACAAAACCCTGCTGAAGAACTACAGGCCCATCTCACTTCTAAGCCACGTCTACAAGCTGTTTTCGAGAGTCATAACGAATCGTCTCGCACGCAGGTTTGATGACTTCCAGTCTATCGAACAAGCCGGTTTCCGAAAAGGCTTCATCACCATAGATCACATACATACGCTGCGGCAGGTTATACAGAAGACCGAAGAGTATAACCAGCCTCTTTGCTTAGCGTTGTGGACTATGAAAAAGCCTTCGATTCGATTGAAACATGGGCCGTGCTACAGTCTCTCCAGCGGTGCCAAATTGACTATCGCTACATCGAAGTGTTGAGGTGTTTGTATGAAAGCACCACTATGTCAGTCCGTCTTCAGGACCAGAGCTCGAAACCTATCCAGTTGCAGCGAGGAGTGAGACAGGGAGATGTGATTTCTCCGAAACTGTTCACTGCTGCACTGGAAGATGTTTTCAAGCTTTTGGACTGGAAAGGACTCTGCATCAACGTCAACGACGTATACATCACTCACCTTTGGTTTGCTAACAATATAGTAGTCATGGCTGAGACCCTGGAAGACCTCGGCGCAATGCTCGGTGACCTCAACAGAGTCTCTCAACAAGTGGGTCTTAAAATGAACATGGAGAAGACGAAAGTTATGTCAAACTCACGTGTCGTACCCACTCCTCTCAAGGTTGGGGACTCTGCCCTTGACGTTGTGGACGATTATGTTTTCCTGTGACAAACGGTCCAGCTAGGTAGGTCCAACATCAGCAAAGAGGTCAATCGTCGAATCCAATTAGGCTGGGCAGCGTTCGGTAAGCTACGAAATATCTTCTCGTCCGATATACCGCAGTGTCTCAAGACGAAAGTTTTTGATCAGTGTGTGTTGCCGGTGATGACATACGGAACTGAGACGTGGTCGCTCACTATGGGCCTCATAAAAAGGCTCAAGGTCACTCAAAGAGCAATGGAGAGGGCTATCCTCGGGGTTTCTCTGCGTGATCGAATCAGAAATGAGGAGATCCGCAGAAGAACAAAGGTAACCGACATAGCCCGAAGAGTTGCTAAGCTCAAGTGGCAGTGGCTCAAGTGGAAGAGGGCACATTGCTCGCACGACTGATGGCCGCTGGGGCGGGATAGTCCTGGAGTTTTGACTGCGTACCGGAAAGCGCAGTGTGGGTAGGCCTCCAACAAGGTGGACCAACGATCTGGTGAAGGTCGCGGGAAGCCGCTGGATGCGAGCAGCACAAAAGCGGTCGTTGTGGAGATCTTTGGGGGGAGGCCCTTGTCCAGCAGTGGACGTCTTTTGGCTGAGATGATGATGATGATGATGAACAAAATCATATGAAAGTAAATAATTACTGCAGATATGTAGAAAAATATGAAAAACATAATATATAAGGTTTCAAACAACACAGATATTATGTTTTCAAAGCTTCACTTTGACCTTGCATATCTCGGCTTCGATATTACTTAGGTCAAAAACCTTTTTGCAGCCATATATCTCAGTCGATGTACTATTAAACTAGAACAATTATTTTAGTGGCCGCTGAAAAAAAAATCAAGCCAACCTCCATACAAATTTACCCAAACCCCTTTCAGCGATTTTGCGTTTTGATAAATGTTCTGACCGAGAAGCAAGAAGACCGAGTGACAAATTAGCAGCTGTGATTGTTAAAGAAATGAGGGATGAATGGGTGAAGCTGTTGCCTAAGTTTTATAATCCAAATATAAATATCACAATTAACGAACAATTACTGTAATTTAGAGGTAAACATATATGTCCAATACATTCTGAAATGTTGTGCCTTTCGTGTTGCCAAGATAATGAGTAATATACATATAATTATATAGTCGTTTAATGTGTCCTTATTTTTATTTTATAATGTGTCTTAGAAATAATTAGATTTTGTATTTAATTTAAAACAATTACTTCATATTTTTGAAATCGGGTCAACATGACTCGAAGGCCTCAAGTGTACATAGTATTTGAAGGACCGAGGAAGGTTAAGTACCTACGTATTTTTACAAAATCCAAAGTCAATCAAATAACGCACGTACGGCTACACAAGCATCAAGTAAACGATTGATTGATTGATTTTCGCCTGTCATTCACTCACGAATGCGCACGATCACTCCCGACGAGTCCCGATGACACCCGAAACTGCCCGAAATGTTGCAATCGCGTTGCCCGCAGCTGCACGGCGCTAAACATGTCACAACTTGCTTCAGAGCATTTACTTACTCTCCGCCGGATATCTGGCCATCCGGCCTCACAGCTCGCCGGATATCCGGTATCCGGCCAAACAACTATCCGTTTCATCTCTAAAATTAACCCTTTCACAGTCAGAGGTATGTATATTCCCACCACATTTTTAACTTTATGTGATTCAGATAAAATTGAACACCAATAAAATAATCAAACATGTTCTGTCTGTTAAAGGGTTTTAGGCACTTTAAATTGGCAACCTAAACAAAACATATTTTTAATTATTTTTAGCTATGAGGCGATTAAAAAAAAGTGTACCGTGGACCGAGCTGTGCCCACGCAAGTGGTAGTCGCCAGAAACATGACCAGCAAATCTGCCATGTCCATCGCTACTAAAATCGCCATACAAATTAACTGCAAGGTAAGACTACCTGCCCACACTGCCTCCAATAATGTGAACCCACGATCTGGTGAAGGTCGCGGGAAGTCGTTGGATGCGAGCAGAACAAAACCGGTCGTTGTGGAGATCTTTGGGGGGGATGCCTTTGTCCAGCAGTAGACGTCTTTGGCTGAGATGATGATGAAGACTACCTGTCGTGAAGCTCTTTATGTACAGTCAGCCACCAAGTAGAGAGTATGACTAGAAAGTGTCGATTTGTTGTTCTTTGTTACATCTGCTCGCGAAAGGACGCGGTCCAGATTCAAAGTAAAAATCAATTATTCAATACTAGTGGACCCGGCGGACTTCGTACCGCTTTGACAGTTTCCATCAAGTGATTCTCTTTGGTTTTCATGACAACAAAACAAACAAATCATTTTGTTTGGGTGGGAATCCCGTGGGAATATCGGGATAAAAAGTATCCTATGTGTTATTCCAGGTTATAAACTATCTGTAAGCTGAATTTCATCCAAATCCATCCATCCGTTGCAGCGTGAAGAAGTAACAAATATACGAACACACACACACACACACACAAACTTTCGCATTTATAATATTAGTAGGATTGACTTCACAGGCACTAACAAACAAAAATCATAAAGTAAAGCTTTGTTTAAACTTTTGATTATAAACATTTAAATTTCTGAATTAGCACCTGTTCGGATTTTGCGAGAACCTTCGACCGAGAAGAGCTAGTTAAGAAGCCCGGGAGCCTTTTTTCTCCATAGACATCCAATCTCCATGGATTTTCCATAGACACCCAACTGGCCGCTTACCGTCTGGTGGGCCGTACCCTCGCTCGTTTTTTTTTATTACCTTGTAAGCACGGGTAAGCACTTTGCTTTCGTCTCACCTGATGATGAGTAACAATAAGACGAAAGATGGAAGCGCACTTCACCCAGAACCCTCAACTACTCGTATCCTTGCTCAGTACCCATATAAAAGAAAAGCTAACATAACCACCGTGCACACCTGGTTGGTTCCTCTGCACAGTAATCATGCCGCTGAAGACAATCGTGGTGGTGAGCTGCGACGTGTGCCACACACGACACATAATCTCCATAGATTTTCCATAGACACAACTGGCCGCTTACCGACCGTTAATAAACAAAATTCCGTGTTTTGTCCTGTCATGTAAACGTCATTTCAAATTAGAGTAAAAGAGACAAAACACGGAATAACTATTCGAAGCTTATTCTTTGTTTTTTTAAGACTAACATTAAAACCTTCATACACAGCTGGGAGGCTCCCCTTGGACAGTAATCATCCCGCTGAAGACAATCATGGTCGTGGGCTACGACGTGTGCCACGACACTCGTTCCAAGGAGAAGAGTTTCGGCGCGTTTGTGGCCACGCTCAACCAGACTATGAGCCAGTACTACTCCACCGTGAACGCCCACACTTCGGGCGAGGAGCTCAGCGCCCACATGGGCTTCAACATTGCCTCCGCCGTGCGCAAGTACCGCGAGCGTCATGGTGAGTCATTCTTTCATGTCCCTACTGCTGGCTGGGACATTAGCTCTACCCATGGATGGATAGGGAGAACGGGCCATAAACCACCACGCAGGCCCAGTACGAATTGGTGGTTGTTGACGACTGGTAATGCAGCCATGGTTTCGCGTGGCCTTCGAAACACGGAGGAGCTCAAGACAATAAATTTTTGGTCACCCATCCCATGACCGGCCGCCAATCTCAGACCGAGCGCGTTAACTACTGCGCCATCGAGCTCCTCCAATCGCAGACCGGGCGCGTTAACTACGTAAACCAATAAAAATAAACGCTACAACGTAAAGGTACATTTATGTTCGTGTAGTCCTACGGAACGTTCGTGAAATCTTAGGAGGTACTGGGACAACTCGTAAACCTCTGGGGGTTGTTGGACCATTACGGCTTAGGAACCTTAAGTTTATTGTTGCCTATAATTTTGGTTACCTACTTCATTTGCTATACGCATACATGCTACCTTTAATAGCACATTAAAAAATTTGCTTTTGGGATATAATAGCTTATAGTCCTAAATATAACTAAATTCATATTGTGATAAAAATCATACTTAATAGGGCGGCGACAGCTGCCCATGGTTGCTTTGCCCTAGCAGGACGTCACTTTTACTTTTTTATATTTTAACATATTTTTTAACTTGTGACATGCAATGAATATACGAGGGCGACACTGAAAGTTCTTAGTTAATCAAAAACTGAACAAACTAGCAAGTTATTAGTTTTATTACATCTTTTCAAAATAGTGTCCATTCACATCAATACATCGTTGCATCGGATGGAACCACTGAGAAAAGCACTTTGCCCACTCATCCTTAGGGATCTTTCCTTTTGAAATGCAGTTACTGCTTCCTCGGCGTCCTTAAAACGTTTTTCTCTAAGTTTTTCTTTTATTTTCGGGAATAAATAAAAATCGCAAGGTGCGAGGTCGGGGCTATACGGTGGATGACCCACCCAGTAATCTCACGTCTGACGTCGCCAAATAGTCGATCGTTTGCTAGGCGGTGTGCGACGAGGCGTTGTTTTCCGAAGAAAGATGCCACCATCTTTTTTCCCACGCTTCAACCTCTCTTCACTTTAGTAACTCCTCGGAAGGAAACACTTACTCAGCAGCATGTCTTGTAGTTTCAGGATCATAACAGTAAATCCAGCTTTCGTCACCCGTAAGTATGTCGAACACAGCATTTGAGTCACCTCGGTTAAATCTATGAACCGTTTCACGGCACCAATCAACACGACGGAGTTTTTGGGCCTATGTCAAATTATGAGGTATCCACCGGGCACAAAGCTTCCTGGCCGCTAAATGTTCATGGAGGATTTTGTGCACTTGACTCATACCAATGCCTATGTCCGAATCTGCTGATAGGTAACTCTTTTGTCAGTCTATCATACGCCGCACAACACTGATGTTATCTTATGTCGTCGCCGTAGAAGGCCGTCCCTGACACATCATCGGTGAGGTTAGTGCGAGCACGTTTAAACTTTAAACCAGTTGTAAACAGTAGCACGAGATGGGGCTTCATCGTAAAAGGCCAATCGAAGTCTATTATAACAATTTTGTTGACTTAAGGGTGGGCCGACCAAAAAATGCTAAAAATGCAGTTACGGTTAAGTAAATATAATTGAAAATACTATCGTATTAAATGAACAAAATATATATTTAGTATCATAGGGAACGTGTTTACAATTTGTCAGAACCATAAATTCATAACACGCTATAGTTTTTTCTACAATATCATTTAAAATTGGGCAAAAATTGTTTAGTAGATTTCGTATAGTTTATCTAAATTATTGTACCTCTGATTTTGTCTAAACAATGAGATAAACTACAAATTGCTAGACCACATTTTTGATTCATCAAGTGGTTATTTAAATAATATTTTTTTATTAAGCACCTTAAATTCCCCATACAAAATTAGTATGGCCGCGCGGCATCAAATAAATATGGACGACGACATTTCAAATAAAACATATGACACTTGTCACTTACGAACGGCGCACCCTTAAATGATATCGAAAGTCATCTAAACGAAAATTTTCTCGTGTTAAATTCATGCTGACGTAACACAGACAAATTTCAATTTGCCGCCTAGTCGTAAAACCAATGACAAGCGAATGAAATACATACACAATAATATTGGCAAAGAGTTCCATTTTCAAAATTTGAACTTATTTCTTTATTATATCGTTTACAAGTGGGCAGTTCAAAAACTTTCAGTGTCGCCCTCGTAACTGAATCTAGTAAATTGTTGCGTTTCCTAAAATAGTAATACTATCGTAAAGGCACGAAATAGCCTTACTAATTATTTTTGCACTTTTATAAAACTGTATTTTGTATCACAGGAGTGCTCCCCAATCCCATCTTGGTGTACCGTGATGGTGTTGGCGACGGGCAGATTCCCTTCGTCCGCGAATATGAGGTATGTAATAGTGTTACATTTGTAAGAAACTTTTGCAATGAATATAAGTGTGATTAATGTTAAAAAGACTAGTAATCGAATCACATAATATTGGCGTCCTTGTTCGACTACCAATCTAATTAAAATATTAGAGATTTGAACATCACACTAGTTTTTCTCCAGCATAGGCGACTGATAAACGTATGCGCAGCGTCTGCGCTCTAGAAGCTCTTGATTAACCTTTTCACCGCCAACAACATCGATAGAAGTCCGAGATTTTCGTGCCGTCCACGCCAGCACTTCTATAGAAGTTCTTCATTATACCTACTTTAATAAAAAACATTTACGATACATAAAACATTTGTTTCTTTTGTAATTTTGTAAGATGGACACAACTGAAGCCCTATTTTTTATTTTCCCGGGCAAAACAGGCTATTTTTGTATTTTAAAATGGATAAAAACAAAAACGTCGCAAATATTTGTATGTCCCGCTAACAAACGACTTCTTATCAGTAGGCCAGTGATGTGACTCGAAAGTTGCATTCATTACAATCCTATAAATTTACTTTGTTTTATTTCATACACATGTTCATAAATTCTATGATTAAAAATAAATTCCGGTCAGTAAATAACGTATTACAAATTATAACGTATTACGTATTACAAATTATATTTAAATTTTAAAATTAATGTACGTATTAAAAAAATTAATTAAGTTTACTGAGGATTTTCGATATTGCAACACCCATCTCTACGTAATGGCAAGATGTCAGTACTACCAAACTTCATTTCTGGAAAACTCGTGACGTCGTCGTAAGCGCACAGGTGTCAAGGTCATCGTGTCATAGTGCTGGGCATTACAAACAAAACAAACCTAAACAGTGCAAAATGAGTAATTGTTATTCTGATGAGTTGTTGCCATTTATTTGTTTCTTTCTTCTTATTTTAGTAGGTAAATGTATTTATTTATAACCTACAAAGGGTAGGTACTCACTGTCCATTCTCGTCCACACTCGGTAACTCAGCGGTAATTAAAAGTCTGTAAGCCAGCCACTTAATAAGAGGCCTATTACATCTCAACTGTGATTTTTGCGTAAAATGCCCATTTTCGCATTTTGCAGTAATTTTCCAGTTGTATTTATCGTTTTTATCGAAATAGGATAATAAATTCATGCTTAGTATTTCAAATTTCAACTCTGCGAGAAAAAGCTGAGTTCGGACGGCCGGCGCATCGCATTTTGTAGTAATTTTGCAGTTGTATTTATCGTTTTTATCGAAATAGGATAATAAATTAATTATAAAATATGTATTCCTCATGAAGTAACTATTATTCTGGTATAAATTTTGCTCAATAATATTATCGTAGATAGGAGAAATTCACAGCGATCTTAAAGCGATTTACGAAGTTTTTTGGTTTAGACTAAGATTTTGTTTCTATGTAAAATCAATGATATCTAAAAATTCCGAGGCCGCTACGAACTATTCGACTATATAAGAGATAACATTCTATTTTTTTTTTATTTCATTTCTTTAGAACAGTAGTTCAATCTAGGAGCTCAAAAAAGTGCCTTCGCGCATTTTATGAAAATCTTTCTCTGCTATTTTGGGTTTCATTAAAAAGTTAAGCAAAATTTACAAAAAGCGAGGCCGCTACGAACTATGCAAATAGCTATTCTACACTATTCAATAATTCAAAATTGTTAATGTGTTTTTGTTTCTGAGATCGAGAACGCCAAAAATGACCATTTTACGCTAAAATCATAATCAAAATGTAATAGGGCCCTTAACCAAAATAAGCTGTAGGTATACCTATCAACATTAAAACTGAACGTGAACACATACATGAAACGTCGATTTTAAGTATAGACCAACAAAACTCTACAATGAAATAAAAGCATAGACAACTCTTTTCCTTAACAAATTTATCGTCCTACGAGAACCAAAGACTTAATAAGAAGTCAACGGACGACGTTATGATATGAATAGTGAAGTGCCTATTATAATATATCTCTAGCAAGTATATGTATGTCTTTTTGTCTCTGATAATGGATATTCATTTTTCTTACAAAAAAATATAAAATAAAACAAAATACCATTATAATGTATCAGTGTTTATTTATATTTGTAAATTTAAATACAAACTTAAACTTACACATCTATTTTTTTAATATCGATATGACGTTACCGCCATTCTTGCTTTCGTACTATAGAATCTGTTTTACATTTATACGTTGGCGGGGACATCGCGTGCTGGATAGATGGGCGGTGAAAAGGTTAAGCAAATCTAAATACAAGTTAGTTGACTTGTATTTAGATTTGTTGGAACTGGAGCTTTTTAACTGTAACTATTTGTACAGGTGGCGGAGATTAAAAAGCAACTGAACGAGATCTACCAGGGTGTTGAGTACAAACTGGCGTTCATCATCGTGTCCAAGCGCATCAACACGCGCATCTTCCTGGACACGCCCCGCGGGGGGCAGAACCCGCGCCCCGGCACCGTCATCGACGACGTTGTCACGCTGCCAGAACGGTATTTATTTTAATCGAAATCTTTGATAACACACGTATTAGCTTGCTTGTTAGTTTGTGTATGTATAGTCGACAATGAAATTGCTTTACCACCTTAGAAGTGAATTTTGTTTGCATTTAATAAAACAACAAGTTCTATTTTTATTTAAAAGACCAAGTGACAGATGACGTTGTCATCATTGACAATGAGCCTTAGCAAAATTTTATTGTAATGGAAGTTTTTGTCAAAAGTGATAAAGCAATTCCATGGTCGACTATACACAATTATATATTAAAAATTGGATCTAAACATCAAGGGCGGATAAGTGGATAACCTTTTCTTGTTACATCTATTCTACATCCATTTTCATTACTGAATAATAATAGTCAAGGTAAGGGGCTAGTAAATTCGAGTAATCACAATATAAATAATTATAGTCCTCCTATATTCCTATTTTTAAAGTAGTGTACGTACTAACGCACGCACGCGTACGCAGTGATTAACGCGCCCGGTCTGCGAGTGCTGAGGTTTAGCAACTTTTGCAAAGGCCGGTCATCGGATGGGTGACCTAAAAATGTATCATCTCTAGCTTCTCCGTGCTTCAGAAGGCACGTAAAGCCGTTGGTCCCGGCTGCGTTAGCAGTCGTTAGGAACCACCAACCCGCTCTGGGCCCGTTGTCCCTACCCATCCATAGGAAAGGCTCGTGCCCCAGCACATAAATGGGGACATAAAGTAAGCTGATGGTGTGCATAATAACATTTTTATTTGTTATAGATATGATTTCTACTTAGTGTCGCAGAATGTGCGCGAAGGAACCATAGCGCCCACTTCATACAACGTAATCGAGGATACCACGGGGCTTTCGCCTGACAGGGTAAATATATTATTATTGTGATTGCTTATAACAGTGTTTTTGCGTCTGTGTTCATTCCTATTACAGATCGGCCGGGTGTACACCACTTAATGCTTTTATTTGTCAAACCAATTTTATGATTACAATGAATTTTCTTAAATCATGTTTTACTCAAGTTGTATTTATTTGTCGATCTGTCTAACTAGAACGAAATGAGGCTTTATAGTAGTGCACTCGCACATACGATGCAGACGACAGACCGCCATCTCTCCATAAACTCATTTACACAATTTAGTTGTCCCTTTATTTTCTTAATTAATGGCTTGGTGCTGTTTGACATAATATTCCCCCCAAACCTCTTGTGCCTTACAAATAAACAAAGAATAAGGTCTGAATAGATATTCCGTGTTTTGTCTCTTTTACTCTGATTTAAAATGACCTTTACGTGATAGGAACAAAACAAGGAATAACTATTCGGACCTTAATCTTTGTTTATTTGTAAGAGGCCTTGAGTATTAGTAAAGTTTGAGAAATTAACAGAGAAAGACCTAAGGCGGTTTTCTTGAGAAAATTTAAAATGACGTTGCACAGTTTTGTTTGTTTTATTTACCAACACTCATACTCGAACATATTCACAAACAATTGACGGTTAATAATCCAAAGTTATTTCACATTCTTATTCGACAAAACACAAATTTTAGGAAACAAAAAAACCGCAATCGTTTTGCCAAGAAGTCTATATAAATTGTCCATCTATATTATTAACAAGAACGTTTGGTGCTTTTACAGATCCAGTTACTGACATACAAGTTAACACACTTGTATTTTAACTGCTCTTCTCAGGTGCGTGTGCCGTCCGTGTGCCAGTACGCGCACAAGCTGGCTTTCCTGGCAGCCAACAGCCTACACAATCAGCCGCACCATTCTCTCAACGAGACCCTATATTTTCTTTAAACTTTAAACTTATGTGTAAATGGGACCGGCCTGTGTGTCTAAGAGCTTCTTTTACTATTAGAACTATAATTTGTATTGAATCGAAGCAGCGTTATGTAGTGACGATTTTGTAACTGCTACGATGCTATACAAATTATAGTTGACGCAGGTCGAAATTAAGCACTCGAATGTCTAATATACGTATGACACACTTTACAGGAAATGTTTAGTATACCCTTATTGCGAAAATCTATGTGGTTTGAAATGTGTGGAACAGATTTTTGCTGGTCAGTCGGCATCAATATGTACTTAAAATAAAATCGTTTTATTTTCTTTGATATTTTTGACCAAATAAGCCAGTTGTTATAGTCGATTGGCGCCCTGCGTACTTTTCAGTATCGAGTACATACCATTTAGCATTAAACGCCTTATTATAAGGCTCATCATTTCTTTATTAATTTACTTTAGATTAGTTTTAAGATTCGCGCAGCCATTTCATTTATTATTAGTTTGTAAGTTTTAGCTAGTTTGTAGTTTTTTTTTTACTTGGCTACCTCACCCTGTGATTATTAGTCATAGGTGTCACATTTGTTTATTCAGACATCAAAGATTCATGAGTTAGTCATCATGTGACTAAGAGTTCCTTTAAATAGTTATTTGTTGATTAGTTTACAGCTTTAATTCGGTCTTATAATAATTATTACCACCGTTAGGTTTGTAAGCTTATAAAACCTTGGCGGAATGGCAAGACACTCGATAATGACTGTCTTCTAATACCGCTCGTCCAAATTCCACTATTTTTGAATTCGTCTTGTGATAAATGTGCGCAGAGCGTAGTGTGGATCAAGTGATTGATATTTCAGATGTGATATTATGGGAGTGCTAGGATCTGAAATTAAAACAATCTGATCGTTGATCAAGTTTAATTATATGTAAGACTGCAATAAGCAGAACTGCTTATATGGCATTTATATTTTTTCATTACTTTTGGAAACTTTAAATGAGGTCAGGCTGCTCATAAAATGTGTAGATCGCTTGACCTCGCCTGTGGGAACAAATAGTGGTTAAATATTCAATTATAATGTTCACTATTTGTTCCTGCACTTGTTGTTACTAGATATGTCTAAAATTTATAACATTGTAAAATGATCAAAAGATTATTAAACTTTGATTTTATAATTTTGATTGGCATTGTTTTTTTTTGCTTAGAAAACCTCTACACAGATTTATACACAATCATATTTTATCTGCTTTGTTCACAATATTGTTTGGGTTGGCGCAAATAATGTTTAAAAATTTTTTATTCAATTTTAATAATTATGGCGTACACAACCGTTTACAATCAAAGTTAAGGGCGTTTACGCCGCACACTAGCGCCACTAATGAAAAAAAACATCTAGTAATTAGAGATAGAAAATCAAATTATGCTCAAAAAACTATTTGAATGAAGTAATTTAGCATTTTTACGTCACCTAATGAACACCTCGCATGTTATGGTTTAGTTAAATAAGACGTTACGGCCACTTTTAACTATAACGCCATATTTAATATCTCTAATTACTAGATATGTTTTTTTTTCATTGGCGGCGCTAGTGTGCGGCGTAAAACTCTTTAATGCTACATAATATACTTTATAATTATAATATTTAATAATGTGTACATTAGGTTGTTTACACGCAATTCTTTTAACCTTGTGACCATATCAAAATGAAAGAGCTTGTTGATGTGGAAATAATTATTTTTACAAGCTTTTATTTACTTTCACCTGTCCGATGTCTAATGAAATCTTGCAACTTTTTGCCCAACCCACTTCCCGGTTTCTGATTGAGCTGAAATTTTAGCGTGCGTTACCCCAGCGGAATGTTGTCGAATTTCTTGGATTCTTGATATAGAATAATTAGTGCTCCATCTCGTGTAATTGTGCGCGAAATCTTAAGTTTGTGCCTCCAGTAGTTTTTGAGATATTCGCGAAAAACAGATGCCGCTGGGGTAACGTTACCCCAGCGGCACATTTTTTTCCTGTGGACTTATCAAAAAAAAAAGTACCCAGGAAGATAGATCTTGGGGCGCTGTAAATGTGCGTGTTAGTCTTAAATTTGTGCGTCTTATAATTCCGAAGTTATTCAAAATACCGCTGGGGTAACTTTTGGGTGGTTGTTGTATCTCACGAACGGTGAGGCGCACAAGTATGATTTTTTTTACACACAATGTAATAAATTTGTGCGTAATTTCAGCAAAAGCAGAATTTGAAAAAAATGCACCGTCCTGAAGATATATTCATTTTGAAGAAAAAGGATAATCGGTCCTAGCTCCCTAAATACTAACCCTAGAGACTAATTTCTGATAGTGATTCGTACCTTATAATACCCTACAACGTCTATTAAAAACTTAAAAGCTTACTGCAAGTCGTTAATGAGTTAGGCACTTTAAATGTCACTGGCCCGTGAGGTTATTTTGGTCGTCGCTTACATGAGTTTGGTATGGACCAGCAAATCACTTATTAAGCAAATAATTAGTGCCTTCATTCAACTAGCCATTTGAAAATTTTCAGCCCAATCCACAAAAATGGTAAATGAAGCGAAATACAGTGATAAACCGACCAAGTTAAGATGAATATCAAAAAGCGGCCGCGCCATACATGACGCTAACCTTCTACAATTGATGGCACTAGGATCGGTACAGGTGCAGACACAAGCGATAGACTATTCTTGAGAAATAAAACACCGATACATTTTTGTTATTATTTATTAATCACTGATTGTTTATTGTATTATTATGTAATTAGTTAGTATAGTTTGATGAAATCAAGTAGTTATCACAAAAAAATCACTATTTATTTCAGTTTCGTTATGAACTATCAGGTATGTAGGTAATGTGTAATAAGCAGCAATGTTTTTCTTCATAAAGATAAAAAAAAACGTTGTACCTACCTACTAACAATGGTGTACGATTAATAATCACAAATATAAAAAACATTATTACAAATCACAGATCAGTATAACTGCACAATCCGTATTCATTCGATTACGTTTACGAAAATGAAAATTAGTATGGCACAGGCAAACAGGCAGCTCTACTGCGTGTTTACGTACCGAGCCGAGCAGCCGTAGGTAGTCAATCCAAAGACACGGCCTAGTTAAAATACTGTAACTATAAAGGTACTTATTTATACTGTGGTTGTGCAGTGTTGGGTAGTGTTGCCATATAAGGAAGCACGATAAGAAAGTAGATAAAAATTTGCCACGTGTATGCGCGCTCTTTTTCTTTTTGCTTATCCAACGTTGCCAGCGCGAAGCGATAGTAAGTAGGTACAGTATGTGTGTGTGTCAGTGAAACAGCGTCGATGAGTAGACTATAATAGCTTGTCAAGATCGTACTTACCGCGCCCACGGGGACAGGGGTTGGCGGGGACGAAGTAGCACGCAGTCTGCCGCACGCGGTGCGCTCGCTTGCCCTCCCACTAAACCGCCCGCGTCCCTTCCGAGAACCGTTTTACCTCGTCCCCGCCAACGCCTGTACCCCGTAGGCGCGGTAAGCACGATCTTGACAAGCGATAGGTTTCTTATCATTTCATATAGATTTAGGTTTAATTTTGACGATGGCGTTTAATGATTAATTTCAGTTCGCTTTCATTATTCATATATGGGTTTTCATAGCAGAGAATAATCTCGGGCAACAAGCTTGAGGCCCGTACCAGCCAATGGCTAATGAGATCTGTTGATGTTGAAGAGCGAAGGTCGCTGAAGCTTATTATTATACTTACGAAAAAGTCGATGTAGGTACCTACATTTTGTAAACGAATCTTATAATATAGTGCTGCAACGTCACCTTGGTGCTTGCTTGGTTACTACAAAACTGTAGCAGTTGTGCTGTTTATGGTGACTGTGTTCAGAGGTATCTTTGTCACGATAAGTATTAATACAATAAGCAACACTTTATGACCCGCCTGAATTTAAATTCGGTGCAAGTCACTCAGAAGGAGCATGGGGGCGCGAGTGCTGACTTGCCTGATTGTTTTTACAAGCATGACCTCTCATTTTGTGGACTTAAAGTTTGCACCAAAATATCCTACAGTTAATATTATTACTTATATAAAAACATAAATTTATATGACATTTTTACATTATAAACACAATTATAAACGATATTTTACGCACATACGGGCTTTAATTTAAAATAGATAAGATTACATTTAAAAGTCATAAAATGTTAAATAATGAATCTTTACTTTACGAATTGTGTAAACGTCTGTACAAATAATGCCATCAATTTTAGATGGTTAGCGTCATGTATGGCGCGGCCGCTTTTTGATATTCATCTTAACTTGGTCGGTTTATCACTGTATTTCGCTTCATTTACCATTTTTACTATAAATCTTTAAATAATAAGTGGATTGGGCTGAAAATTTTCAAATGGCTAGTTGAATGAAGGCACTAATTATTTGCTTAATAAGTGATTTGCTGGTCCATACCAAACTCATGTAAACAACGACCAAAATAACCTTACGGGCCAGTGACATTTAAAGTGCCTAACTCATTAACGACTAGCAGTAAGCTTTTAAGATTTTAATAGACGTTGTAGTGTATTATAAGGTACGAATCACCATCAGAAATTAGTCTCTAGGGTTAGTATTTAGGAAGCTAGGACCGATTATCCTTTTTCTTCAAAATAAATATATCTTCAGAACGGTGCATTTTTTTCAAATTCTGCTTTTGCTGAAATTACGCACAAATTTATTACATTGTGTGTAAAAAAAGTCATACTTGTGCGCCTCACCGTTCGTGAGATACAGCAACCACCCAAAAGTTACCCCAGCGGTATTTTGAATAACTTCGGAATTATAAGACGCACAAATTTAAGACTAACACGCACATTCACAGCGCCCCAAGATCTATCTTCCTGGGTCCTTTTTTTTTTGATAAGTTCACAGGAAAAAAAATGTGCCGCTGGGGTAACGTTACCCCAGCGGTATCTGTTTTTCGCGAATATCTCAAAAACTACTGGACGCACAAATTTAAGATTTCGCTCACAATTACACGAGATGGAGCACTAATTATTCTACAACTTGTTGATTTGCATTCACGCCATATTCATAGCAGCAGTCGTATTGCTTATACTTATTACAAATAAATTATAAAAAGAATATGAAAAAATAATAATCATATTTTCAAAATCTGTAAATACGAATCGCACGTCTGCGTAGCACTAAAAAATAAACGCTCGTTCGCGTACGCCCGCTCACCCGACCACGAGTAGGTAGCAACAAGCTCGAGCTTCGCGGCGCGCCCGCAGCTTTGTCGGCGCGGCGAGCGCCGGCGGCCGGCGGGCGGCGGGCGCACGCCGCACGCATCAAAGCCAGTGTGCCGCGCAACCCCGAACGAGTGACACATTTCTTAGCCCTAGCGAATTTGGAGCGAAACGTGTTCTTAGGTGTGTTGCTTGTGTGTGTAAAAAAAGTAAAATGTCGGAAAATTATTCTAACGTAGAACTTGTGGAGATGGTGCGATTATACGCAATTAGTGGGAACAGTCTACGTCGAGCCGTGGTCATGTTTGTGGAAATGTTTCCAAACAGACCAACTCCATCGCGCGAGGTAATGCTTGCTGCCACGCAACGACTGAGGGATCATAGCCAGTTCAACGTTCCTCGACATGCGCAGGGTCGCGGCAGTGTGGGCCTCTCAGTCGATTTGCAATAGCAAATACTCGAATACTTCGAGAGGGAACCACGTGCCAGTACTCGTGATGCTGGCCGCCACTTCAATGTCCACCACACAACAGTCTGGCGGCTTCTTAAGTCGGAGCAACAGCACCCGTTCCACTTCAGAAGAGTTCAAGAATTGAACGAGCAAGATCATGCCGCCCGGGTCACTTTTTGTCACTGGGTACTAGAACACCGAGAAGCCAGCATTCTATGGACGGACGAGTGTATGTTTACGCGCATCGGTGTTTACAACGTCCACAATGAACATTGGTGGGCTCACCGCGAACAGAACCCGCATAAGACCAACAAAGATTCGTTCCAGCATAGGTTTAGCATCAATGTGTGGGCTGGCATTGTTGGTGGACATTTACTCGGGCCCTATTTCATCGAGGGTTATCTCAACAGCAACTCGTATTTGCAACTTTTGCAGCACGTAGTTGACGTAATGCTTGACGACGTGCCACTAGCTCTTCACCGGAATCTCTTTTACCACCAGGACGGGGCGCCTCCGCATTATGGACGCCAAGTGCGCGATTATTTGGACGAAGTGTTCGGAACCGAGTGGATTGGTCGAGGTGGGCCAGTGCCCTGGCCTCCGAGGTCGCCAGACTTGACTCCTTGTGACTTTTATTTGTGGGGAGACATAAAAGAATGGTTTATAAAGACGAAATCACGAGTGTTGTGCAGTTAAAACAAAATATTTTAATGGCTTTTGAGAGTGTAAGGTCAAATCGTAGTGTGCTGCAAAAGTTACCTAGAAACATAAGGCGCCGTGCTCATTTGTGCATAGAACGTGAAGGTGCCCACTTTGAGCAGTACCTGCGAGTATCTTAAACATGATCAGTAAGTACCTAATAATAGTTTATTGCAACAAAGTATACTTATGCGTAAGAGTAAGCCACTTTACCACAGAATACATAATAGTACCTACAAGTTTACGTAAGTTCATCGACTTAATGTCCGCCCGCTGCGCTCTTATGTACCTACTACGGTCTGCACCCCTATTCTCGTCAGTCGACGGTCGCTATTCTAATTTACACTGAGATCATTTTATTAATCAATCGGTTCCTTATTACTTTCTCCGTGTTAAAAGTATTTTTTAGTCATTAAGTGTACCAATTACGATCAGCTGTAAATTTATGGCGGGAATGCAAATCTACAACCTGTATATCAAGAATCCAAGAAATTCGACAACATTCCGCTGGGGTAACGCACGCACTTAAAATTGAAAGGTATAAAGAGTCTAGGTAAGAATCTAAGTATATAGAGTGAAAGTAAGTAAATGATAGAGAGAATCGGATACATGTAATGTCGGGAACCAAAAAAAAATAAACTAGTTAGTATATAAATAAATTTCTTTAAAATTATAAAAAGGCTCATTTGAATGCTTTACAATTTAATTATTAACCGACTTCAAAGAAAAGATGAGGTTCTTTTTTACTATTAACCCCTTAGGCCCCGCCGTGACTCCAGAGGTACGGACGCGCTGCATACCGTCAAGCCCCGCCGTGACTCAGGAGGGACGGGAGCTATCAAGCGAAACTTTGTCTTATAGTGAAAGAACTACGGCTTAGATTTGGATAAAATGTTCTGTGACTTTGGACGTTATGAAATTCCCTTTCTAATGACGTATAAACCGTTCGAATAGATTGAGTGAACGAGATACTGTTGCCGACCAATGATAAATGATATTATAATAAAAAGAGGTAGATAGGTTATGTCAGTACTAATGCGAAGCCAAAAACGTACATGGCGTACGTACCTACTTATAGTTTTAAACACTAATGTTACACGGCCGAGATAACTATTCACCTCGAGTTCCAATTTCACATGGCCGCATGGTGCCGATTTAAATTGAACGTGTTTTAATGTGTGAATAAGAGAGCATGACAACTAACAAGAGCGAAAATGAGACAGATATAGGTTGAGTTGTGTCGTTGCGATATCACGAGAGTAATTCATAGAATAACATTCAAAATGTCACACAGAACGGACATAAAATAGTTTGAAGCCCGTGGAAAGCCCGTGGATGACGAAACTGACCTGTTATTTCAACTATGTTTATAGAAATTAATTATTGTATTAAAATAAAATAAAAAAGCTACTAATATACTTATAATGACACTTATTTATATTTCTTTTTATTAACTTTTGTTTCTCAAAATTAATTTTTCGAATATATTTGTTAAGTGCTGTTTTTCAAATCAGATATACATTCTCTATCAAGGCTGTTAGGTTTTTTTTCAATAAAGTGAATCCTTTTCTAGATGTATATTTTTATCCGCATTATTGAAATGTACTGAACATATTCTACTTGAAGTATTTGCCGCCAATCTTCTTCCCTTCTTTGTCTACGTACACACGGCGGCAGATCAATCTACCCAAAACTGTCAAATTTCTACAATCAATTTTAAATTTTATTGTTTGGTTATAAGGATCAATATTCATTGGAGAAATTTGACAGATTTGGGTAGGTTGATCTGCCGCCAACTGTACAATATTTATCCATTGGTTACACCTTAATTCATTTGCCGGAAACCTAGAAATATAATACTGCCGTCATAAGGAAAAAGGGCACAACTAACATTTTTTTTAAATACACATTTGGAATCGGAGAAAAAGGCCTATCTTTTCAAACTCGTTTTTCTCCTGATTTGCAAAATGTTAGATGTGCCTTTTTAATTATGACGGCAGAATAGCAAACATGTTATGCCAGTTAATTGATCTCGTAATGCGTAGGCACAGTCGTAGTCGTAATTGTTCTTTCTGTTACTTACATTAATTAATTATCCTAATTAATGGTTTCGCGTTTAGCATTTAGCCCATTTCAAGTTTCTTTTTATTGTTAATAATAAGGGTGCAATTGTACGGTAGATAGAAATTAAAATGGGAGTCTCACACCACGCGTGTTATTACGGGAAGAACTCGGGTGAAACCTCCTTCTGTTACATTACTTTTTATAATCTTTGACAGACAGAGATGTCACACTCGGTAACCGGAGTATTTGGTATATTTATAATAATATTTTGGATTTTACTAATAATATGAGCTCAAATCAATTAAAAATATATACTTATGCATGATATGTGATTCCTAGACTTTTTTGTGTAGTTTTTACAGTGTCGCATAACACAGGACGGCTTTTATATATAAATTTTTGGAAACAAACGCACACTGTGAACGCTGCCAACGCTTTCGCGAGACTGAGCTTGGGTAGGCTAATTAGCCTAGTTTTACGCTGCCACTTTTTAGGCGCATGTAACTCATCTATATAATATCATTGTTGCCGACCAAATTCGGACGGCTTTTGTCACTTTTATAATGTCATTTACTTTGTTCGGATGTGGTTTTTTCATTTTTTTTGTATGAAAGGAGAGTAAAATAACATCAAAAACGGAAATTATAACTAATCAACTTATTATTCGTCATATTATCAATGTTTATGTGTATGCTTCAAGTTTTTACATTACATTTGACTTTTTACATACTTTTTTCGGACCCTTGTAGAACATTTACAAGTTATTACCGACTAATATACAATATTTATGTATTTCTGCAATATTTTAGAACCAAGAAAGCTTTTGCATCATATCACATTTCTAGCTAAAAACATTCACCTAAAATAAAGAAATTGGATTTCAAAGACCGTAGATTCACGCGAAAGTTTACGTGCGGCCAATGCACTTTCAATTGAGCTAAATTATTATATTTTCTATGGAAAGTGCACTAAAAATATACACGATCGTTTGTTATTGATCATAGCTTCATAGAATTATATTTTCATAGACTGTAAAGCAATATTTTTTTATAATGGAAAATTTCTAGCAAATGTCCCACTGCCGGGCAGCCTTACATTTATATAAATTTATAGTTTATGGCATCTTCCAATATTCTTATTTCTTTGTATTGGAAATTTATTCCAGATTCTGAAATAAAAAACAGAATGAGGATTGGTAGACGAATAAATTAACAGGGGCGTTTTGTCTGAACTAACTCAGTAGAGCCGGGTCGCAGGAGGTACGCGCGGGGCTTGACAGTTATCCGCGCGGTGAAACGGCGGGGCTTCAGGGGTTAATTATTAATTTTGCTTATAACACAAGAGTCAACGGGACACTTTTAAAATGGCTTGTATAATCTATCAGGCTAATAAATGTTATCTGGGGATTGAAAAATCCAAAAATCTGTTAATACATTTTTTAAGCATTTATTGGCGCCTTTTTTATCGATACAGAATCAAACATACGTACACACATATCAAAGTTTCGTCGTTCATTCACAATTTAATTAATTCAAGTAATAACTAAATGCTTATGTGCGCGACTGCACATGTTGTTTTTGTATGGAAAAAAGAAGTTGCTATAACTTTTGAACCATGGCCCCACTAATTCTGATATTTATCCATTAATTCCCACTAATTATCCACTAATTATTGGTGTAATCAGATCTTCGCTACGACCCGTGGGTTCAGAGATACAAGGTGGCCGTGCCAAAATGAGCGCTCATTTTGGCAGGGCCACCTTGTATCCCTTATAACTTTTGAACCATGGCCCCACTAATTCTGAGATTTATCCACTAATTCCCACTAATTATCCACTAATTATTGGTGTAATCAGATCTTCGCTACGACCCGTGGTTCCAGAGATACAAGGTGGCCGTGCCAAAATGAGCCTCATTTTGGCACGGCCACCTTGTATCCCTTATAACTTTTGAACCATGGCCCCACTAATTCTGAGATTTATCCACTAATTCCCACTAATTATCCACTAATTATCTGTAAACTCAGATTTCGGGTTGGTGATGGTGGCCGTGCCAAAATGAGCCACACCCTAGCTCCTTAAATACTAACCCTAGAGACTAATTTTTGATGGTGATTCGTACCTTATAATACCCTACAACGTCTATTAAAATCTTAAAAGCTTACTGCAAGTCGTTAATGAGTTAGGCACTTTAAATGTCACTGGCCCGTGAGGTTATTTTGGTCGTCGCTTACATGAGTTTGGTATGGACCAGCAAATCACTTACTAAGCAAATAATTAGTGCCTTCATTCAACTAGCCATTTGAAAATTTTCAGCCCAATCCACTTATTATTTAAAGATTTGTAGTAAAAATGGTAAATGAAGCGAAATACAGTGATAAACCGACCAAGTTAAGATGAATATCAAAAAGCGGCCGCGCCATACATGACGCTAACCTTCTAAAATTGATGGCATTATTTGTACAGACGTTTACACAATTCGTAAAGTAAAGATTCATTATTTAACATTTTATGACTTTTAACTTTGACTTTTAAATGTAATCATATCTATTTTAAATTAAAGCCCGTATGTGCGTAAATTAACGTTTATAATTGTTTTTTATAATGTAAAAATGTCATATAAATTTATGTTTTTTTATAAGTAATAATATTAACTGTAGGATATTTTGGTGCAAACTTTAAGTTCACAAAATGAGAGGTCGTGCTTGTAAAAACAATCGGGCAAGTCAGAACTCGCGCCCCCATGCTCCTACTGAGTGACTTGCACTGAATTTAAGTTCAGGCGGGTCATAAAGTTTTGCTTATTGTGTTGCGGAAACCCACAACACACACTATGCTATTGCTTAGAATTAGGTTACACATTAAAATCGAAAAGTCCACTCACAGTTCCATGCCGCTCCCGCCGTCCAGAACGGGATCCATATGGTCCGATGGGGCCCGAATCCGAGTCCGGGTCTTCTAAGGTTCCCTAATCACACCCAAACTACCCCAAGTGCACTTTTTCCCCCGAGGAATACCTGTTCACTCCAGCAGCGGTGTGGCCGACATCCAAACACGGATGGCGAATTGTACTCCCGATGCGATTCGCTTACGACGCACACACTCACAAAACACAGGTTGCACAATATACTTAATTAAAGTAATACGGCTCCAAATGCCCTTATTACTACATAAAATATATTTAATTATCAACACACGATAACCTATCAACCAGCCATATTGCCTTTTCAGAGACAAGTGTACCAACAAAAAAAACAATTAGTGATGGGGCCATTATGCCACCAAACAAAATTGAATCTCGATAATCGATTCGTCCATAATACAAATCAAAGTTTTATTTCCAACAAAAATAAATGCCTGTTTATTTGCAACATCCCGCCACCCAAAGCGGACGTACCGCTTTCTAGCCTGAAATCTTAAACTAGTCAACCGGTAATCGAGCTAAGGTCGCGACTGCGCGATTTAGCACCGATCCATCAACCAACACTTGCGCCACACGCGGAGTCCCGTCCGCGCCCCAGATTAACTTTAAAATGCGACCTCGTCTCCAAAATAACGATGGCAAATTAGCCTCTTTTAATAAAACCAGATCCCCCTCCGAAGAGGGCGACGTCCGGTCTATCCACTTTACACGCTGCTGCAATAAATGCAGATACTCCAGTGACCAACGACGCCACAAGTCCTGACTCATTTGTTGTATCATTTGAAAACGAGACATCCGGTGTCTGCGTTCATCCTTCCAGGGATACTCAGGCAGGGCAGTGAGTGGCTGACCGACCAAAAAATAACCAGGGGTCAGGACTTCCATGTCATTTGCGTCAGAGGAGAGTGGACAAAGCGGACGCGAGTTGAGAACCGCCTCAACCTTACAAAACACAGTTGTAAGTTCCTCATACGTGAGGGTAGTTTCCCCGACTACCCGGCGCAAGTGGGTTTTTGCCGATTTTACCGCGGCTTCAAATATCCCGCCCCAGTGGCGGCCTCACATGGCGATCTAGTGATCGCCATGTGATTCCCCGCTGTGCGAGAGCTTGACTTATGCTATTACAATTTTTATCCAGAAAATCGTTCACATCTTTTAAGTAGTTGGCAGTGCCTCTGTAGTTGGTACCGTTGTCGGACCGAATGAGAGAAGGTAAACCCCGTCGCGAAACAAAACGATCCAGCGTGGCGACAAAGGCTTCCGTAGACAGAGCCGAAACCACTTCCAGGTGGACGGCCTTAGTGGCCAGGCAGACAAAAACGCACAGGTATGCTTTCGTGACCCTAGTGTTACGATAGGCTGTGGTTTTCACCAGAAACGGTCCAGCAAAATCCGTACCGACCCCGTCGAACGGCCTAGTTGTCTGACAAACCCGGTCAGAAGGGAGATCCCCCATCTGTGGCTGCATAGTGGAGGCCTTCACCCGATAACAAGCCACACACTTACGAACCACTCTCCGAGAGGACAAAATCCAGAACTCCCTCTGTAATATCGCCAGTAACGCATTACACCCCGCGTGAGCGTTTTTCAGGTGTCTATCCGAGACCACCAGTTCTACCAAAGGTCCTCCTTTGGGGAGTAGCAGAGGATGACGGCTACCGAAGGGCAGGTCGGCATTTTTGAGGCGACCTCCAACGCGTAGCAGTCCATCCGCATCCAGAAATGGGTGGAGCCGAGAGATCGCTCCCTTGAGCTTTGCGCGACCGACGCGCAAAATCTTCAGTTCGTCCTCGAACCGGTCAGCTTGAACCAGCCGTATCAGGGCCAACAGTGAACTCCTGCGTTCCTCAGCACCCGCCACGGGTGATAACTGCCTCTTGTCTGGATGGCGGCAGTTATGTAGAAATCTCCGGATCCAGCAAGTTACACCTAGCAATTTGTCCAGTTTGCTGTATCGAGCCGTCAACCAATTCGGATCTGGCCTTGACTCGTTTGTTGTCACCAAAACTTTTATTCCAGGGAGCATCCCTAGAGAGCCATCGATCATGGTGACCGGCCATGATGACTCACCTTCCTTTAACCACTCTGGACCCCACCAGAGGGCATGCTGCACCAATTCCGGCGCGGTGCAGCCCCGAGAGGCACAATCGGCAGGATTCCAGGGGCCGGGAACGTGCCTCCAACAAATTTCGATGCCCGAGTTCTGTACCTGAGATACCCGATTGGCCACAAACGTTTCCAATACGTGGGGTGCCCCGCGTAGCCATGCCAGAGCTACCTGACTGTCAGACCAAGCGTAGACATTCCGGATGTCCACCGTAGACGTCAGTTCCTTGTGCACGTGGCACAACAGTTTGGCCAATAGATGCGCCCCGCAAAGCTCCAGCTTCGGGATTGTCAGCCTAGTTTTGAGGGGAGCCACCTTGCTTTTAGCCAGAAGCAAGGAGACGGCGACTCGACCCTTCGAGTCCACCGTTCGCAGATACACCACTGCGGCATACCCTCGTTCTGACGCATCGCAGAAGCCATGTAGGCTTGCCCTGTATTTGCCCCGCGGCAAGATCCGCCGCGGCAACGCCACCTGATTGATCGCCTCGATCGTAGAGATCAGAGCGAGCCAAGTGTCGAGTGAGAGCCCTACCAGTGGCTCATCCCACGAGCCTCCGAGTGTCCACAGTGTTTGCAATAAACACTTCGCCATAAAAATGCACGGGTTGATCCATCCATTTGGATCAAACATCCGAGCGATGGTGGAAAGGATCGTCCTTTTCGACCAAACACTTGTAGTTTCCAGTTCTACCCGGAATGTGAAAATATCGTGAACCGGCTGATATTTAATTCCCAAAACGGCGATAGAGTTCGGGTCCCCTGCGTCCTCGAATAGCTGAGGATTCTGTTGGTGATCTTCCGGAATCCCAACCAGAAGCTGTGGCTCGTTGGATAGCCATTTTCTCAACTCATAACCACCAGCCGCGAGGAGTCCAATCAGCTCATTCCTGATGATGAGCGCCTCTTCCAGAGAGGCTGCCCCTGTGCAGATATCATCTACGAACACGTCACGTGTCAGTACAGCGGCTGCCCGGGGAATGCGAGCCCGTTCCTGCTCCGCCAGTTCCAGCAGTGACCGGATGGCAATGAAGGGACTCGACTTCAGGCCGTACGTGTTGGTGTTGAGCTCGTAGACGGTTATGGGATCCTCCGAATGTTCCCTCCAGAGTATTAACTGAAACCTCCTGTCCGCAGGATGTATTACTGTTTGGCGAAACATCATCCGGATGTCCGCACCGATCACCACCTGGTGTCTTCAGAAATTTAAAATGATGTCGACAATGTCCCTATGTAACTTCGGACCAGAATGGAGACATTGGTTCAATGAAACTCCAGTCGACGACGGTGCCGATCCGTCAAAAACAGTCCGTAGTTTTCCAGATGAGGCCTTCAACACCGCGTGGTGAGGCAAGAAAAAATGATCTGTCGTTGTCCAGTCGACAGTCGCCCGCGACATATGCCCCAAGGCCTCGTATTCTCGCATGAACTCGATATACTTTTCCCGAAGTACCGGATCGCGAGACATACGACGCTCCATGGACAGGAGTCGTTTCTCTGCCAACGCCCTCGATTTTGCCAAGAGAGGGGGACAGTCGATAAAGGGCAGTCGAGTTTCGATCCTACCCGACGCCATCCGGCGTGTGTGATCCTTATAAAAGGTTTCGCACTCCACATGCTCCGGATCCAGACGGGAGACCATGGGAGGCTCTTCCAGTTCCCAGAATTTTTGCATCGTCCTAGCGATGGAGGTAGTAGCGACGACAGGTGAGACATCCCGCATCTCCTGGTCGAAAACCGGTCCCATTAAAACGTGTCCAAAGATGGTAGGTATAGCTACCAACGAAGAGCGGCCCAGACTCCGCTGAGGCCCTAAAAGGATCCAGCCCAGTACATCCGCTCCCAATATGAGGTCCACCGGAGCCGGCTCCTCGAAATGAGGGTCTGCCAGCATGAGACCTGATGTGTCAGGCATTGCGTCCCGCGGAATGTCTGTCGGTGGATGCCAACCCAGCAGATTGTCGAGTACGATCGCGGCGGCCGCGATCCGTATCGAAGTGGAATGCACAGGAGAGAAGGAAATGTGGGTCTGACCGGACAGACCCCCCACTTCTGTATCTCCGACTCCCCGAATCGGAACTGAGGGAGGCGCGCACTCCAGACGTAGGCGCCTCGCTACCTTCGTAGTAATTAAGCAGCCCTGTGCCCCAGTGTCTAGGAGGGCTCGTATCCGGACGAAGTCCCCCCTAGGTCCCCAAACGCGTACCTGCGCGATGGGCAAAAGAACCGTCCTCGGTTCCGACGTAGCCCGACCACAGGCTAGTCACGCGTCAGAGCCAGCAGCCGACCCTGTCGAACCGTGATGACTCGGCCAGTAAGTCGGACGCGTGCAGGCCACCATCCGGGGTGGTGCGTATCCAGCTGCCCTACCACACCGGTGATAGGGTGGGTGGTATTCCAACCTCGGGTACTCGTGCAGTACCGGTGAGAACTGTTGACGGTTCTCATGTCGCTGTTGTTCCGGCAACGGCGGCGGAGGATACGCGTACGAGTATCCTGGTGTTGGGTCCGGAGGTGGGGCTCCCTGTGCCCAGTGGCCCTTAGAGGCACCAACTCCTGGTGTTGGTCGCGCCGGGTGCCGGGTTGTAGCCAGAACCTGGCTCCGTTCCGGCGGTCCCCAACTCACCTGAGCCGGGGTGTACGAGGGGTTGTAGTGTGGCGGCCGTGGCGGACTCCGTCTTTCCGGAGGCGGAGTTGACCCCGGCCCCAAACCGCCACCCGTGGGAGATCCCCTCTCCCGAACCGGTGCTGAGCCCTCAGCACTACGGGTGCACAGTAAGCGATGGTGCGGTCCGCCGCACACATCGCAAGGCCTCGCCTGGGGACACTCATTATACCTATGTCCTCCCAGGCAGGCATAACACAATCCTCGTGTCCGAACGAGGTTTCGGCGCTCTTTTGTGGGCAGCCCGAGAATTGCTGGACATAGCTGTTCCAAGTGCTGCTGTCCGCAAACCCGGCATCCAGAACCGGGGTTGATGGCGGCCGCAGCCACCAGCCTGCCGCGACCCTTCCCTGGGTTGCGTGGCGGCTGGGCGCCGTAGACTCCGGAAGTGCGGGCCAGCGCACTTGTCGGAACCTCCTGGGAGGCTAGCTGGTTTTCCAGCAGGCCAGCCTCCTCTTCCAGGAACTCCAGAAGTTCCCCTATCGAGGGCAGAACGCTGCCGAGATCCTTGTGGACCAGTCGATTCCGCTCGAATTTGTCCCTCATCTCCTGCGACAACTTGGCCAGAACGATGTGCAGAAGAAGGAAGGACCACTGGTCGACGGGCAGTCCGAGCGTCCTTAACCCGTTTAAGGACACGGTGAGCGGGGTGATCAGCTGCGCCCTCAGCTGAGCCCTATGGTTGACCCTCGGCAATCCCAGCAGATGGGTCACGTGCTCGTCCGCCTGAAGACGCGGCTTCTCGTACCGCTTCTCCAGCAGCTGCATGGCGGTGTCGTAGCTCGCATCCTGCAGCTCCAGATGCTGTACGAGCTGTCTGGGTTCTCCGTCTAGGAAGGAACGGAGATATGCCAGCTTTTCGGCTTTGGTGAAATCCTTCCGAGTATCCACCAAGGCCAAAACATGTTCCGGAATCCAGCCCAGTCCCGCATACATCCGGTGAAATGCGGGACCTCCAGGGCACCCAATCTTCCCATGGCGCTGGGTCCAGGGGTGTGGAGCGAAGCGGGGCGCGCAACAGGCTTCCCCTCCCGCAGTCGCTCGATGTCCTTCACCCGCTGAAGGACCTCGTCGTAGATGTCTTGGATATGCTCCAGATCCTTGACATATTGGGCGTGGAGGGCCAGCTCCTTCTCCCCGACCGGGTCGGTTGACAATAGAGCGGTTACCGACCGCTCGGCCAACAAGAAACGAGCCTGCATTTCTTTCGAACGCGTCTCCAAGGCGTCCTCCCGGTTAGGCCGATCTATTAATGCAAGCAGCCCGGTGAACCACCGGAGCTGCTGAGCCAACTCCTGCCGTGACGCTGTCATTATAAATAATTTAAACTAAATAAACCTAAACACAAAATTAAAACGAGTCAACGAAAACACGGAATCGATTATCCCGAATCGACTCGATGCTTTCAATTGAACGAAATTAAATAACAATTAACGTTCCGAGAAATGTCCCAGCCCAAATGAATGAACGAACGAAAACAACGGTACTACCAACCTTACAATTCAACCGCACCTGTCCCGGAAGTGCGATTTTACACGAAATGAGCTTAACCTATTACGAACAAAAAAAATACACAAAATTACACCGATTAACCTAGAGGTCCGGTATTAACCACGCTCTGCTACCAAAATGTTGCGGAAACCCACAACACACACTATGCTATTGCTTAGAATTAGGTTACACATTAAAATCGAAAAGTCCACTCACAGTTCCATGCCGCTCCCGCCGTCCAGAACGGGATCCATATGGTCCGATGGGGCCCGAATCCGAGTCCGGGTCTTCTAAGGTTCCCTAATCACACCCAAACTACCCCAAGTGCACTTTTTCCCCCGAGGAATACCTGTTCACTCCAGCAGCGGTGTGGCCGACATCCAAACACGGATGGCGAATTGTACTCCCGATGCGATTCGCTTACGACGCACACACTCACAAAACACAGGTTGCACAATATACTTAATTAAAGTAATACGGCTCCAAATGCCCTTATTACTACATAAAATATATTTAATTATCAACACACGATAACCTATCAACCAGCCATATTGCCTTTCCAGAGACAAGTGTACCAACAAAAAAAACAATTAGTGATGGGGCCATTATGCCACCAAACAAAATTGAATCTCGATAATCGATTCGTCCATAATACAAATCAAAGTTTTATTTCCAACAAAAATAAATGCCTGTTTATTTGCAACATATTGTATTAATACTTATCGTGACAAAGATACCTCTGAACACAGTCACCATAAACAGCACAACTGCTACAGTTTTGGAGTAACCAAGCAAGCACCAAGGTGACGTTGCAGCACTATATTATAAGATTCGTTTTCAAAATGTAGGTACCTACATCGACTTTTTCGTAAGTATAATAATAAGCTTCAGCGACCTTCGCTCTTCAACATCAACAGATCTCATTAGCCATTGGCTGGTACGGGCCTCAAGCTTGTTGCCCGAGATTATTCTCTGCTATGAAAACCCATATATGAATGAATATATGAATAATGAAAGCGAATTGAAATTAATCATTAAACGCCATCGTCAAAATTAAACCTAAATCTATATGAAATGGTAAGAAACCTATCGCTTGTCAAGCTGTTTCACTGACACACACACATACTGTACCTACTTACTGTCGCTTTGCGCTGGCAACGTTGGATAAGCAAAAAGAAAAAGAGCGCGCATACACGTGGCAAATTTTTATCTACTTTCGTGCTTCCTTATATGGCAACACTACCCAACACTGCACAACCACAGTATAAATAAGTACCTATACAGTTACAGTATTTTAACTGGGCCGTGTCTTTGGATTGACTACCTAGCGGCTGCTGGGCTCGGTACGTAAACACGCAGTAGAGCTGCCTGTTTACCTGTGCCATACTAATTTTCGTTTTCGTAAACGTAATCGAATGAATACGGATTGTGCAGTTATACTGATCTGTGATTTGTAATAATGTTTTTTATATTTGTGAATATTAATCGTACACCATTGTTAGTAGGTAGGTACAACGTTTTTTTTATCTTTATGAAGATAAACATTTTCTCATAATTACATTTTGTTCAAATATGCAGTCGTATGACAAAAAAAAACATTGCTGCTTATTACACATTACCTACATACCTGATAGTTCATAACGAAACTGAAATAAATAGTGATTTTTTTGTGATAACTACTTGATTTCATCAAACTATACTAACTAACTACATAATAATACAATAAACAATCAGTGATTAATAAATAATAACAAAAATGCATCGGTGTTTTATTTCTCAAGAATAGTCTATCGCTTGTGTCTGCGCCTGTACCGATCATAATGCCATCAATTTTAGAAGGTTAGCGTCATGTATGGCGCGGCCGCTTTTTGATATTCATCTTAACTTGGTCGGTTTATCACTGTATTTCGCTTCATTTACCATTTTTACTATAAAACAAGTGGATTGGGCTGAAAATTTTCAAATGGCTAGTTGAATGAAGGCACTAATTATTTGCTTAATAAGTGATTTGCTGGTCCATACCAAACTCATGTAAGCGACGACCAAAATAACCTCACGGGCCAGTGACATTTAAAGTGCCTAACTCATTAACGACTTGCAGTAAGCTTTTAAGATTTTAATAGACGTTGTAGGGTATTATAAGGTACGAATCACCATCAGAAATTAGTCTCTAGGGTTAGTATTTAGGGAGCTAGGACCGATTATCCTTTTTCTTCAAAGATTCAGCACAAATGAGCCTTAAAATGAACATCGGAAAGACCAAAATAATGTCGAATATACTTGACATCTCCAGGTACCATTTGCCAGTGGATGTAGTGCCTGTGGATGTAGTTATCTCGGGCATAAGATCACCTTAGGCTACGAGAACCAGACCGCCGAGATCGAACGCAGAATCGCACAAGCTTGGGCAGCATTTGGCGCCAACAAAAACATCTTACGTGGTAAATTACTACTGTCACTACTGTTAAGGTCAGAGTTTTCGAGCAGTGTTTCATGCCTGTGCTTACATATGGTACAGAAACCATAACTCTCACCAGGAAATCTGAGGAGTAAGTTCAGAGTTGCGCAGAGAAGCATGGAAAGAGCGATGTTTGGAATTACGCTGCGCGACAGAACGCTAGCTAGAATGAATGCTAGCAGATGGACACGAAGACTCCTAGAATGGAGACCCCGAGCAAACACCCGAGGGCGGGGAAGACCACTGCAGCGCTGGGTGGATGACATCAGACGACACGGAGGTCATGACTGGATGAGTCGGGCACAAGATCGCCAGGAATGGAGGAGTAGGAAGAGCCCTATATCCAAGAATGGATCCTACAAGGCCCCCATGATGATGATGATGATGACTATTAAAACATCTCAGCACTCGTAACGTAGGTAATCATTATTGGTAATTTATTAAAGGTTAGTTAGTCATGGTGCAGGATGCCCACCACTCAAACTGACTTATGTCTCGGGCTAGCATAATTTTACCTCAACGGTCTTGTTTCAGGGCGATGAGACTTTTTAGAAGCTACATAGTTCTTCAATGCAACGCCAAAACAGCCCGACTTTACTCGGTACTTGGTTATTTGGTAAACTTTGTCGGCTCGTCTCTGTCTCGTCGCATCTTTAATATAGAGATTAGATACCTACAAAAATTTATCTTTTTGTTTTTTGTCTTAAAGGAGTAAGTAGCTACCAAGTTCAGCAGTAAAAATAGTTTTTAATGGTCAAGATTTTCGCTTTTTTCGTTTTTCTGTAAAATTGTGCAAAAGCCGATACGCGGTTTTTACGAACTGCTCTTACGCGGTCTTGCACGCTCATCATCTATACAGGTTGACTTTTTTATCACCGTCCAAAACTTCTGAGATGACTCCCGTGATACAAACGAACAACTCTTACTATTGGACCAACTCCCTAACTCGAAAATAAAATTCAGCTGTACCACGCTGTATCTACCATACATTTTGGTCGAATGAATATTGATGTTTTGTATGGAACAGCTGAATTTTATTTTCGAGTTAGGGAGATCGTCCAATAGTAAGATTAAGTAATTGTAATTGTAGTAAATTGTTCATTTGTATCACGGGTAGGGAGTCTTCTCAGAAGGTTTGGACGGTGATAAAAAAGTGACATGCACTCCATTCCTCTAACCTCGTGTCCATCCATACCTTTAGCCATGCTCTAGGCCAATAGAAATACCCTTACTTTTCATTGTTACCGTGGCCAGTGGCTAAAAAGTGTAAATAATTGCCACAGTCGGGAGAAGTGGGCTAGATAAAACCGCATCTGCCACATGCATCCCAGCAATGGATTTAGAACTGGGGCAACTCTTGGATTAAGTATTTGAAAATTAGTCGTCAATTATTAATGCCAAGGTAAGTAGTTTCGAAGAATAAGTAAAGAGAGAGTTCCATATTTTTTAATAATTTCATAATTCAACAATTGAATTAATAATATCGGAGAAGCACAGAAGTCGGGGGTAGAAAAATAAAAATTTGATCAGTCTTAGCTAGGGTTCGGGAAGTCTCGACATTCTCGACCACCCAGGTTGGACCTAGTTTGGCGTATGTAGGCTGCCAATTGTTAAAAAAAAATTGAGTAATCCAAAGTCCCGGGACTTCACGCGACATCGAAACTTTTCAAAATAAATTTACAAACGAGTTTTTTGAATACCAATTTTATAATTAAAACAATAATATAGGTACTTAGTTACATAAAAGAAAAATTTGAATTTATTAAACAATTGGTTTGCTTTTTCAAATCACTTATATTATTTTGACTTAAAATTGGTGATTTTTTTCGGTGGAGCGCAGTGTTCTAGTGGTAGAACACATTGTATAACAGTTGACGTGCTGCTCCACGGGTTAATGAATATCGGCGAGATCTTTGGGAAGCTTTTGTCTGTTATTATTCAATTGTTGCTAAGGTAAAAAATCTGTTTTGACCCCTCTTTTTAATGATTATGAAAAAAGTGATCCGTCGATCACTTGTTCCTGTCGAATACGATGGTGCCACTACCTACACTATTTGATTGAAATGATACCAGAGTATTGGATACTTACAATGATTCAAAAAACTGAATGCCATAATACATAATTTTGGTATCGACGAAAAAATGTTTCCAGTTATAACAACCAGAACTTATTATTTTGTACTGACCCAATTTAATTGTTCTCTGATATCCCGATTTCTTTCATCGTCATTAAAGACCCGCAGTAAACATTTCATTAAAGGCCAGAATGCAATGTAGTTGAATAGAATCAAACAAAGCCTTACCGACAATGGAACGTAAACGTGAAATCGATTTTGGTGTTTACGCGCTCTGCGTCTTGGCAACGCGCCAGTCTGGACACGGCTGAAAACATTGCACCACCTCCAAAGCTACCTGGAAACGGGAATAATGGACGAGGATAAAGGGAAGGACGATGCTGATGACTGGAAGGTGTACGAAGCGCTGTGCACACCCACCGAGGTACGTAGGTACTCTCACATAGTAAACTCAATGTAAAGAGGCTGCTTTATGTAAAACTAGCGGCCCGTCCTGGCTTCGCACGGGTGGACATTTCTTTTTTAATATAGCCTGTGTTACTCAGTGCTAATGTAGCATTCTAAGGGTGAAAGAATTTTTAAATCGGTCCAGTATCTAGTTTTTCAGTTTATTCGTTGCAAACATACAAAAATACAAAGCTTTCCCTTTATAATATTATTATGATGATGATGATGATGATGATGATGATGATGATGATGATGATGATGATGATAGTAATAATACGTCGATCAAAATTGTGAGGATAAGGGTGAGTTTCTCTCATTTGTCGTATTTCAGATAGGTACGGTATCCGCAATCCGTTGTCTCTGTTATATTTACATCGTATTATTATTACAGATAAATTTATTGGATTACTTAGACATTATACATACATTGTCATGTAAGAGAATCAAAATGGATCCAAGCACTATTCCTATATTGTAAAAATCCTGTAAAAGTGCAACGCAATTTGATATAGAACATAATTAGGTAGGTAGAGGTACATTAAATGTGACTAACCCAGGGATGCTGATTTTTATGAGCAGCGGATATCATCAGCCTATAATCGTCCCGGTTCAGGCATTCTTAAATAAACAATATGGGGAAATTGGGCTATAGGTAACACTGGATGGCAGGTTGGTGGGTTTTGAGGACGGCTGTCTTATGACAACAGCAGGACCATGGCATAACGTGTCTTCGGAAGCACTACACGTGCGAGTGACATTTAAGTATAACTTGGTTTGTTGTATTGTTGGTATATCCAGTGTCCCGTTGCAAAAGTGACATAACTTGAAAGATCACACAAAACAGTACTGATCCAAAAATGTTTGTGAAAATGCAACATTCGATTTTATTTATTTATTTATTTATTTATTTATTAGGTACACAAAACAAATAGAAATTAAAAAATGACAATAATGCATGATAAATTGTATAAGAGCTAAATTCCTATCTAAAACATGTGTACACAACACGATTAACAATAAGCGTCCATGTTAAAGTTTACCTAATATACAACTATATCCAATTAAAAACTAACAAATACAATTTTCTTAAACCTTGTATTAATTAATTAGGTACTTTAACTCGATTGGTGAGAAATTTCAATGAATTTGTTAAGACGACGCATTGGTAATTTACGTGGCGGGGATCTTGATTTTTCTCAACAATTACAAAACATATGAAAGTGATATTTGATGACATGATTTTTCATAATTGACTTCATTTTGTTAGTTGCAGAAACACGATTTTTTAAATATTTATAACAGAGAAAAAAATATCAAAGTAACCTCTTTTAAAACAGATTCTCATTTTACAGGCTAACCAGACCGATTTAAGCATCAAAATTTTCTTAGTTGATTATTCTTAACACACACTTTAAAATTGTAGTTCATTTTTTTTAAATAATTTGTAGTTTTAATTTGAAGGAAAAAAAACAGTTTTTCTTATGGTACGGGGCGCAGACGCTCGTATCAAAACGTATGAGATTTATTGTTTAGCGATGCGTCGCCTTAATGTGATCGAATAACTAATATCGTCGTATTGAAGCTAAGGAAGTCGGGGGCTAAGGAAATCAGAATGCATTTACGACACGACCGACTATAGAAATTGGATAGGAATAATAGCTTTATTACTCTTTATAGCAATCTTGCAAGCAAAAGCAAGCCTAATGCGAAAAGTGGAATATAAAAACCTAAAATCAGCAAAAGGTCTACTTTAATACCATTTCAACTTTGGAAGAAGCTAGTCCTTTGAATTTTTTCTAGTTACTTTATAGAAGCTCCCGGGCCTGATACGCAATTCTGTCCAGACGTAACACACTCACTTATTTGGACGCGTTTCCATTACTATTGCTCGTGTTATTGGCTTTACCTAGGTCTGTGAGTGTGGGGAAGTCCTATCAGTGCCTAGGCCGAGTTTCGTTCGCCATTCGATCACGTTAACGAAAACGAAAATATAAATGGCATTAAAGCAGCGCCTCCTGGTAGGATAGCGGAAAGGGAACATTTCGCCATACAAATTCGTGTTTCCGTGTAACATCTTTTAATACCATGTTTAATGCAAATAAAGATTTATTTATTTATTTATTTTATGATCGAATGCCAAATAAAACTCGCATTAATCAGTCAGATGTAAAATACTTTTTTCCGGTTTTGATCAGCTTATGTTACGAGAAAGCTTTATCACACTAATATTATAAATGCGAAAGTTTGTATGTATGTGTGTATATTTGTTGCTTCTTCACGCTGCAACGGATGAATGGATTTGGATGAAATTCGGCATACAGATAGTTTATAACCTGGATTAAAACATAGGATACTTTTTATGCCGATATTACCACGGGAACGGGAACCACGCGGGTGAAACCTCGAGCGGCCGCTAGTCTGTAAATAAGTTTATAAGTAGGTAAGTCGGTTGCTATAGGTCTATAGTCCCAAGGTAACAGTAAAACTATGAAGTCCTATGATTTAAGTCAAATATTATAAGACTAACCGCCTCTGTGGTCTAGTGGTTAAGACTACCGTTGCAGACCCATTGGTCCCGGGTTCAATTCCCAGTTGGGAATACATATTTGTGTACTCGGTTTGGTCGTTGGTAGGGCTTGTTTGTCCGCCTGGCTAGCTACCACCATCTTATCTAAATATGTCGCCATAACATTAATGTTTGTAGCATTGTTGTGTTCCTGTACCTAAAGATAAGATAGCCAGTGCCTCAGTAGTTGAGGATCCGGGTGAAGTGCGCTTCCACCATTGGGCTTATCATCACTTAACATTAGGTGAGATGAGGGAAACAAAAAAACAACAACAAAATTAATACTTAAGACAGTAAGTAAAAAAAATGAAATTATGAAATTGACGTTTTTTTCTCTTTATTAATAGGAGTATTACTTCTAAAAGTCAACACCGGTTGTTAATATTATTATACACCTTTAAGTACAACTATGTTACTTAAGCTTCAAGACTAACAATAATTATTCATTTTGTGTCTCTATCGCCCATTTTTTTTTATTTACTTCTTTTTTTGTTCGCGGATTGACTGAATTGACCTTTTGTTTCATTGTAGCTTTGACGGATCTTGATTTTTTTCTTTTTAATGTCTGCTATATTTAGCTAGTGAAACAAACACACTACTCTACAATTTTTATAGTGTTAACATAAATAGATGCTAAGAAAATTAAAAAAAACGTTAGTATGAAAAATATAATTTAGAAATACTCTTCATACAAAACGTCAATTTCATAGGTAAGGACCTAATAGTTAAGTACTCCTTTTAAAAATATAGCAATCCAGGGTTATTTACGTTATTATTTGCAAGAAACGCGCCTTGGGGGTTCGCGGATTGACTGAATCGACCTTTTGTTTCATTGTAGCTTTGACGGATCTTGATTTTTTTTCTTTTTAATGTCTGCTATATTTAGCTAGTGAAACAAACACACTACTCTACAATTTTTATAGTGTTAACATAAATAGATGCTAAGAAAATTAAAAAAAACGTTAGTATGAAAAATATAATTTAGAAATACTCTTCATACAAAACGTCAATTTCATAGATAAGGACCTAATAGTTAAGTACTCCTTTTAAAAATATAGCAATCCAGGGTTATTTACGTTATTATTTGCAAGAAACGCGCCTTGGGGCGCTTTCGTACCTTGCACCGAATTCTCTGAGTCGTACAATTCGAACTATATTACAAAGCATGACAGAGTTACATCCCTTCAAATTAAGGCGAATTCTTCGAAAAAAGTCAATGGAGCGTTGTTAAGGGTAGCGTATACATATCGCGACCTCGTTATCTACAGGGTGGGTTGTAATCGGGTAAACGATGCCGTAACTGCGCACATCGCCGACCGCATGTAAATTATCCACAGGCAGGCACAGACTTCGAACATCGGGATATCGTGACTCTTCGCGGGTTTAAAATAGCGACCCCTATCACGCTACTTTCTGACATGGGAGTACTTACGATCGGTAGTCGTCTTTTGCACGCCACATAAAACCGTTTCTTCCCGGTTGACAAAATAAAAATAGTGTTATGGATTTTTGTGAGTTATAAAATTGTTTATACCGGCATCCGCGATGTATTGCTTCCACAAATTCGCTATTCCTACACTTGTGATTGTTGCAGATGGAAGCGGACGCTGGTACTGACATAATAACTGCCTTGAGAAGTGATCTAGCCGGTCTGCAATATAAAAGAGAAAAATTAATATCGGAGGTAAGTGGAATGTTGTTTTGTATAAGTCGTATTTTAATCTGCGATGGGATTTAACATATTAACAAATATTTATTTACAAACATGATTGTAAGACCGGCGTTTTGTTAGGTTCATCATTTATTATTTTCCTACACTAGAGCGCCGCGCCATCTTTGCAGTTAGTTATCAATTCAATAAATTACACCAAACCAATAAAGCTAATTATTCTACTAATATTTTTTACAACATATTTTAATCTGTAGGAACGGATGAATGGGCCACGCTTTTAAGCTCACTTCACTAGTGACTTATTTTTTTTCAGATAATTCCAACAAGTATATTTTTGTTTACTTTGCAGAACAATGACATCATAGGAAAATTCGCTAAACCATATCTAATTGCAGTGAATACTAGTGACATAAATGCACTCTACTTCCAATGCATATTATTTTGTAGCTTGAAGTATCTAAATAATCATTGGTATTTACCAATCACACAACACTTATTTAAAAGTTACTATTGAATCTTAAAGTATGAGATTCTTTAATTTTACAGAACAGTGATTTGAAAAACCAAATGCTGTCGCGAGACCAGAGAATTTTAGAGCAACAAGTAGAGATCGATCACTTGCGCGAACAGAATGCCCGCCAAAATGCTATCATATCATCACTCAAAAAGAAGATCCATGATCTCGACGAAATCAATCGGAATATTCAAACTTCACATGGCAGAGCCGACCTCGCCGTGCAGACGTTGCAAAGAGAGAACCGATACAGCGAAGAGAAAATCAAAGACTTAGAGAAAAAACTACGATCATTAGAAATGGAATGTAACAACGAAGAACAACAGAAGGAGAACGCAAGATGTCAGTTCCACGACCTCGTCAGGCGCCTCTCTGCAGCTCTGGATGCCGACTTTTGCGACTCAACGCACACACACTCACCAGAAAGTCTCATCATAAAGGCAGCTGAACTAGTTCAAGAGATCACACGATTAAAGAACAAGTGCATGAACACTACTGAAAACTTGACAACTGTAGAACAGGATTTCCGAAGTTGTCGAGATGCATTGGAGAGGGCGAACGCTGACAAAGACATGCTGCAACGACAGCTGTCTTCTCAAATCCTCGAAACAGAAAGGTTGAAACAGGAGAAGGAATCTTTATCGGTCCAAAACAGAGTCGTGGAGCGGGAGTTACTCGAAGCAAGAGAAAAGCTATCGCATTGTTCTAAAAACCTAACAGTGATCACGGATAATGTTAATCAGAACGAGTCTATTATTTTACAGCTCAAAGGTAATTTTGGTAACGCATTATTACACTGTTATCTTAAAAAAAATTGTTTCTTTAATAAGATAGGTTACAAAAAGTGTTATTGAATTCATTGACTACACCGATTCTCGCTATGCACCTAGCATTCTTTTTCTAGAGGACTTGAGACATCGAGAAGAAAAATACCAAAGACTTCAGACAGAGTTCCGCAACTCCTTGGAATCAATAGCAATCCTCCTCAGCCTGCCCACTAGATTCGTGGAAGCTCATGAGAGCACGATAAAAGACAGGATTCGTGAAATATTGAGCGACAATAAGGACAAATCTGTTGTAAGTATTTTTTGTTTTCGAAGTAATTTCAGTAATTTATTGAAAAGACAAAGCTACCAACAGATTAAAAAAAAAATATTTTCTTTTTATTCTAATTCAAGAAAACTTAACTTCTTCCCAAACCGATAAATTGAAATACATATTTATTTTCAATTCCGGAGAAGAAACTACTATAATATTAAAACTACATTGATTACATTTATTTTAAATAAATAATAACATGTAATAAACCAAAATTAGGGACATGCTTCAGGCGACTTATTTCTTTCAAACAGAATAATCACAATCTGTCTTAAATTTACAGTTTGGTCCTTCGATCATGCTTTTACTAGTTTTTTGTGTGATAGCAAATAGAAGCTCTACGAGACAAATTGACCATGGAGTCGCAGCAGCTGAGCCGGACGGCGCATCTCCACGGCCAAGCCACCACCCGCGTCAGGGTACTCGAGGACGAAAGGAACATGCTGGAGGCCAAGGTCCATAAGCTGGAGTCAGAGCTTAGCGCTGTGGAACTGTCCAGGGAGAGCTTGCGCAAGGACAAGGCCAATGTAAGTTGAACCATGAACCATAAAAATAGCACGGTATTTTTTTAAAGAAGTTATGAAAAATAGTAAGCAAAAAACTAATTTTCAAAATTGATCGCCAAAGTGATTTTGTTAATCCATATTTTTGAACATAACCTACCAATTGGTAGTTTGGCCTCTGTGATCGAGAAGCCTATAGCACACCGCAGTAATTTCTCCATGGTCACATATATTATTTTTATATCGGAAGAATTTAGAGAAACATTGTGTTTTTTCAATGGATAAGTTGCTTACATAACAAACGTTAAAATCAATGTCGTGGTTCCTACATTTCTCTGTCTCTTATAGTTTCTATGACTTCTCCATACTGACAGTGACAGGTCGTTATAAATCACCCTGTACACATTTTGTAGTTGGCGTGGCAACCTCGTCTTCCTATTATTTACCCACTCCACTATCGGTTTCGCGCAATGTTTGCTACAGCGCATCGTTTGGCGATGAGTTCAAGGATACAAAGTTACGTGACTCTTCACTATATAAACGGTTCAGTTTATCAACTGGGTCGCTTGGAATACCTGCATAGCTCCACCAGAGGTGTTCGTGCCTTCAGAAAAAAGGAGATACCTGCTAAAGAATTATAAAAAGGTAGAATTTTAACATTATCGAGACACAGCAAATATTTTGAAGGATCTGGCTATTGGCGTTTTGTTTCTCATCGTTGATTCGTCGCAGGTAGTACCACCGTAGTCACCGAACACTTACATCACAATCCGGTCTCATAACCCAGGAGGCAGATGCAGCTAGACATTAGGTGAGTTGCAGTTTGTAGTTAATAGACTCGAGCTGACGGTCTTACTTTGGGACGAAGGAGCCACACATATCGTGAGAATACCAGCTGGTAAGCATAACGTAGTTACTTTGTACCAATAACAAAAAAGGGATTGTCACATTTTTCGATTTGATTTGACCTTGATTGAATTGGAAAGACCACAATAGGTCTATGGGAAAGACCAAATATTTTAATATCTTAATAACAAAAATAAAATAATTAAATAAAAATCTATTTTTTTAAATTTATTTAATTATGTTAAAATATTCTACATTTAATTTACATAGGTACTTACATAAGAAGTACATTCAGAAGCTTAGAGTATGAGAGAATATCGCTTAATAATTAAGTTTTTTTGAGAAACTTATTGGCCATAATTAAAAGCTACCAATTCATTGGTAACACACACTATTAATGACGAAATGTGACAAGTTTTTGTAGATGTACTTAAGTATGTTTGTCTTTTACTAAACCGCTAACAGTTATAATATTAACGTAACGAGCAACTATTAAAAACTCTTGAATCTTCGACTTCTTAATTGAAAATAATGAATTTCACTTGTGAATTATTATCTCTAACTAGCGGCCGCTCGCGGTTTCACCCGCGTGGTTCCTGTTCCCGTGGGAATATCTGGATAAAAAGTATTGTGTTATTCCCGGTTATAAACTATCTGTATGCCGAATTTCATCCAAATGCATTCAGTAGTTTTTACCTGAAAGAGTAACAAACATCCTTTACTTACTTACATACTTACAAACTTTCGCGTTTATAATATTAGTAGGATGTGGACTCTCGTTCTTCTTCATATTTTTTTTTATAAATGCAGTAGGTATGTTTGTTGGTTTGCTTTTAGGGATATTAAAAAAACCTAGCACACTATGAGCTGGGAGCCGTGTGGTATATAGCCTTCAATCAATTACCAATATACTAGATTCCCGATGAGCGCTTGAAAAACGGTACGCGGCTTTGGGACCACGTGGCGGTGACAGAAAATATTAAGTCCAAATATTTTGCAACCTTATTTAATCTTTATGTTTAAGATTTAAGGTTCACTGTAGGCTCAAGTTGTTGATTATATCCAATGTAATTTAATTTAATTTAATTAGTGTATATGGTTATTTTCTATTTTTTTTTCTTAGAATAAATAAAAATGTAATATCGTACAATAGCATTACTTTGTAACAACTGTTTGTAATCTAGCATGCTGTCAACACTATATAAAACTAAATTAAATACATGCTTATACATAGAAAACACCCAGACTCGAGACAATTTAGAAAAACAGTAATTTCTAAATTGTCCCGACCGGGGATCGAACCCAGGACCTCAGAGATGGCGACACCATGAAAACCGGTGTACAAACCACTCGACCAAGGAGGTCGTCAAAATATATCGTCGTCGTCTATTTAAGGGTAGTATCTTGTTCTAAACTGTATTTTTTTTCAAATTGTATTGTGTTGTTTTGATATCTACCTGTTTGTGTTGCAAATAAATAAATAAATGTCTTTACAGATTTTGTTATACAAAATTTAAATGTATGAGCAAACAAGACCACTTTCAAAATGCATTTTTGTTCCGGATCATTTTACTAGTACATTTTTAATCAAAGGGTATTATAGCATAAGGCCGCGTCCTCGACTAGGGCGGGTAACGGGGCGGTACGGCAGCGAGCGGAGGCGGGTTGTAGGGAAGTTATGGTAAAATAGCAAATCTGTCAATCTATATTGATGCACATATCTTTCTAGCACTAATATTTTTTAGAAGGTAGGTACAATGGCTGTGACATTTAAACCGAGAGATATGGCAGTCTTATACGGCGCATTTTTTAGATAATACAGTATGGAGAAATCTGAAACTATATCTAGATGATACGGAGAAACTATCTTAGATACTACAAATAGATTATTTTTGTTAAATATATGTTGAGTTCATAAATATTTGTTAGAGCGTCTCCACGTTATACCATCCATTACGATATCTTTATGATCAATGAAGTTAGGTAATTCGATGTTGTTGTTTCATGTTAATATTATGTATCTTAGGTAAATATCATTGAAACAACTCTGATACAAATCTCAACATAAGATAATGGCTAAATAAAAAACGAAAATATTTTTCAAGATTGGCAAATAGTTAGATTTTCCTGTATTCTGGTAAAGTAACCTGACAGAAAATGTACACCTAAAGTTGTAATTAAACCACATGTATGACAATAAATATTATTTTCTTGTGAAAAAAAACTAAAGATGTTTTTAAACGTGCTCGAGCTTTACGTAGGTAATACTTACAGCAAAATAAAAATACCAACACTTCTGCTGTCAAAACTCTTGATCTCGTTAATCTCGAATAAAATAAAATAATATTTAGATGAAAACAATGAAGATGAATAATATAGTTTTCTTATGTAAATGTTTTTTTTTTGTAATTCTTAAATAAAATAACAGCAAATAAATCATTTAGTTAAGCCATATAATAATTATTCATAATAGAACTCTAAAATCTCGAACTGCATTAATTGTATGTACCTGTGTACTGTTGTTGTCTGTACAAAAGGAACATTCCGCCACCGAAGCAACTATTTGCTACTAATCCCTGATTTTTGAACTTCAAGTAACACAACTTTTAGATAATTTTTAAAGGTTTGTGTGCACGAAAGAAGTCATAAGGGAGGAGGTATATCGTTCTAGCATTTAGTCGCCTGGTAGCGGAAACTGCCAGTGAAACCTGTGTTAGTGGAGGTCGTGTAGACTACACTCTCAGAATAATAACTGATAGCTTTAGTTATTGTTCTGAGACTACACTACCTGTCCTATATAAAATAAATGTGCGTCAGGCACGTCTGGTATGGAGTACATTGACATACAAAGTTAATATTGTAGTTCGTCGCGTTCCTGGAGCGACTGAGCCGCACACTAAACATGGACGAGCTGACGCACGACATCGGCCTCGAACTGCACACCGACTCGATCCTGCACCGCGCGGAGCAGCTCTCGCGACTCGAGAGCGACAAAATAGTTGACAAGGTCAGTTCCTGAAGCACCTGAACGCACACTAAACATGGATAAGCTGACGCACGACATCGACATCGATTTGCACACCGACTCTATTCTGCACCGCGTGGAACAGCTCTCGCGACTCGAGAGCGACAAAATAGTCGACAAGGTCAGTTCCTGGAGCGAATATAGACGCACGCTGACGAGCTGACGCACGACATCAGCTTCGAACTGCACACCGACTCGATCTTGCACCGCGCGGAGCAGCTCTCGCGACTCGAGAGCGACAAATTAGTCGACAAGGTCATTTCCTGCACGACATCGGCCTCGAACTGCACACCGACTCGATCTTGCACCGCGCGGAGCAGCTCTCGCGACTCGAGAGCGACAAATTAGTCGACAAGGTCATTTCCTGCACGACATCGGCCTCGAACTGCACACCGACTCGATCTTGCACCGCGCGGAGCAGCTCTCGCGACTCGAGAGCGACAAATTAGTCGACAAGGTCATTTCCTGCACGACATCGGCCTCGAACTGCACACCGACTCGATCCTGCACCGCGCCGAACAGCTCTCGCAACTCGAGAGCGACAAAATAGTCGACAAGGTCAGTTCCTGGAGCGAATATAAACGCTGACGAGCTGACGCATGACATCGGTATTAACCTCCAAACCACGCGGAGCATCTCTCACGGCTCGAAAGCATCAAAATAGTTGACAAGGTCAGTTCCTGGAGCGCCTGACCACACACTAAACATGGACAAACTGACGCACGACATCGGTATCGATCTGCACACCAACTCGATCCTGCATTGTGTGGAGCAGCTCTCGCGGCTCGAGACCGTCAAAATAGTCGACAAAGGTCAGTTCCTGGAGCGAATATAGACGCTGACTAGCTGACGCACGAGATCGGCATCGAACTCCACGCCGACTCTATCCTGCACCACGCGAGGCAACTCTCGCGACTCGAGAACGACAAAAATAGTCGACAAGGTCAGTTCCTTGAGCGAATATATACGCTGTCGAGCTGACGCATGACATCGGTATTGAAAATGTCGTTACATCTATTAAAGCTGTGGAGTTTCTTGCGCCCATTTTTCTCCACAGCTAAAAACTAAACGTCCTGAATGGATAGTAGGTAAAAAATGTATGGACGATTCAATGGCACTTTTCGAGAGTTTATTTGAGTAAAAATAATTGACTTTGACTTTGACTTTCAACTCCACGCGCCGCGCCGACTCGATCCTGCACCGTGCGGAGCAGCTGTCGCGCCTCGAGAGTTGAAAGTTGGTCGACAAGCTTCTGGAGTGCTGAGTCGCACGCCAACAATGGACGAGCACAAAATATACATTGTCTGTGTACATTTTGTGCTCGAGTGTCTGTCTTTATAAGCTCATCAAAACATAAAGTTACCTGCTGTAAATATGTTTTTCTCTTTTTTATATAAATATCGGTATTCTTTTAACATATGTATATTATGATAGTACTTAGCCCATATTACATAAGATGCATTGTTTAAAATAATCATTTTATTTTAATAATAAATAATCATTAGATATTTTACTGATATAGCACATATAGCACAGAAGAAAGAATGCTATAGGCATAAAGCATATAAGGATCTTTGGCAGTGGGAGTAGCTATAAGATTTTCAGATTGAAAAACAAATTATTTTTGTCAATAACCTGGTACCTAATACTTATTGAATGTAGCTCTTTTGATTATTGGTACCGATCGTTTCTACTGAGCAAGCCTAGGATTTGTTGCTACTTAAAAGTAAGTATTGTGTGTCGTCTTGTGTTAATGATTGTGTGTTTTCTGTAGATGCTATATTACGGATACTACGGCACCCTGCCGCGACTGCGAAGGGAAAGATCTTTCCACGATTTGCCTTATCTTAAAGAAGTAAGACATAATTCCAAATTGGCATGTCACAATCACCATCGTTAATCGTTACTAATGACGTAGGCAACGTTTAAATTGTAATTAGCCGTCCGCAAATTAGTTTGTTATTGGCACTTAACGATTCGCCATACGGGTGAAGAAGCTGCTTTCACAGTATCTTAATTAGGTACTAAACTATCATACAAATGTGTCACGTAATTTGTGTTGAATCATTTGTAGTGAGTAGTTAATTCAGCATCTCATACTATGAACAGTTGTTGGCCCTAAAAATAGCGATCACGAGCATCGGTCGTGTTGTTTTGGAAGATTACATCGTTACAAACATTAATTGAATGCCTGAGTACTTAATGTGAGTTTTCATTATTTGTAATTAGAGCTTCATTTAATTGTATGCCTTATTTGAATAGTATTAAGAACGCAATTATAATCAATCACATACTTTATTCTTTCACCCATTCATGTTTTTTTTCTACACTGGTCATTATTTTACAGACAGCCGTAGTGTACCAGTTACAGCGCAGAATCAGGATCCTAAGGGAACAGTTACAAAGAAAGGATTTGCATTTGGATTTACTTCGTCGTAAACTAAGCATACAAGTGAGCAGGCTTCAACTTTTCACAGCTTATTCTAAGTTACATAAAGTAAAGGGCATTGGTAAAGTAAAGGGCTCTTTTGCCGTCTTATTATACCTAGATAGTAAGTATCTGTTTGTTGATATAATAAAGCAATACAGCCCTCCGATGCGATTTAAAAAATGCCTGGCCATTGAGCCAATAAAGTCAGCTTATATTTTAAATCAGGAGATATCCGACCAACAATATAAAGTACTATTATAAAGTTGGATTTGCATTGTTAGGAGGAGAGTTGCCGCGTCCGCGCAGTGTTGCAAGCCGAACGCGACGAAGCACAATGCCGCAGCAAAAAGCTAGCACGTCAGTGCGACAAACTTACGGTGCAGTTGTCGGATGCGCGCTCTCAACTGCGGGAATTGAACGCGCAGCTCGCCGACGCTGCAGAGTACAAGGTAATACATGAATCAGGTGTGATAAATTCATAGTTAATTATGACGTTGACTATTAGACAGTGCGAGAACTTAACGGCGCAGTTGACAGTTGCGCGCGCTCAACTGTGGCAATGCAGAAGGCGCAGCTAACTGACTCTGCAGAGTACCACATGAGACAGACATTGAATGTTGACTAGACAGTGCGGCAAACTCACGGTGAAGTTGACGGATGTGTGCGCTCAACTGCCGGAGTTGCACGCGCTGCTCGCCGACGCTGCTGCAGAGCACAAGGTAACACACAAGACATGGGTGGTAAATTGACGCGGCAGTGCGACAAACTTACGATGCAGTTGAGAGATGCGCGCGCTCAACTAAACTTTTGTTAGGTACACTAGAATTGGTTTGAAAATTATTGAACTTTGAAGTTTCCTGGGATACCGAAATGCTTAAACGCTCCTAATAAAATTCGATGGAACTGATAAGATTCTATAAATTTCAATAAAACAAAAGTTCTGAAAAGCTAGTCGTTTGCATGGTAGATGGAACTGCAAGGTAATGAAAGTCATCACAATAAAAGGAGCCATACATATCGCGGCGTGTGCCAGTCGAACCAATGACAGAGCGAATCGTTTTTCTAACGAACATGCGACGTAATGATAGAATCACGATTTGCTTAGTCAGCGAAATAAGCCCGACTAAACGTTGCATTTCCTTTCTGCTGTCCATTAATCATATTGCTTGTAGACCACCGGGCTGAGTATAAACTTGGACGCGTATTAACTTGCCGTTTTGCTATCAGATCTATTTCAGCTATTGAACTGCTTTTTTTTCATAGGTAAAAAAAGGGACGAAACATAGTCATTGTATGCAACTCAATCTAAACAATTTTGTAATGACAGTTCACGGGATGGTATGAGTATGACCAAATTAAAAAAAATTCAAACTCCTTCGTGCTTCACAAGGCTCTCTAAGACCATGAGTCACGCACGGTAGTTAGGTACCGTAGGATCACAGTCGTTAAAATCGAGCGTGAAGCTACTGCATGATGGGTTATGCTGATCTCCATGGGGAGATCAGCATAACCTATCATGTAATAACAAGTAGCCTTTCCCTCTCTTTCTTTGAGCTCTTGCTCATGGGAGCTCTTGGGTAGATTGCAACTAGAACGCGCCATCAAACTCATTTTACTTTCATTGTCATATTTTTACGACAATATGGCTTTTAATAAAGTCTTTAAAATATGGTGACAATTTTGGTTTTAGAGACAACATGTGAACCTATGAATAATTCAGACCTAAGTTACATCCCTATACAACATGGCCAAGTAAAACATACAACTATTTTTTTATAAACAAGTGTGATGTATTGTTAGAATAGTACCCACTAATAATAAAGGCAGGTCCTAGACCATAGAATACTATTTATAAGCAACATAAGTCTACAGCAAACCTTCTTTTCGGATTTAAATCATCAACTAGGATTTTGAGTAGGAAGCTTTCTAGTGCCCTGCGCTTAATATTAAGTGATATGCTTCATATTTTCTTTCAACGGATTTGTTAAAGTATCAGTGTCACGTATAAAGTTTATTTACAATCAGTAAAGTAAGGTATTATCGTAATACAACAGAGCGTAGTGGATTTACTGGAAATATTTATCTGCAAGGTTAAAGTAATTTGCTTAATAAAATCGTGATCTCATTCATATTACCTAATTCAAAAATATATATAATAAATAAAATACTTGATGGGGTTTAAAGCAAAGCAAACCACTTAGTTAAGTAGTATGTGGCCTAGGCATGTATTTTAATAAAAATAATGTTCTATAATCTAATGTAATGTATTTTTTTATTTGGGAATCAGAGTATAGAATATGTGAAGTGAATACTGAATCTACGTGGACGCAGTCGCGGTAAAAGTGCTAGTTAAGAATAATCTGCGATACTTTTAATCATCGCCACTAAATCCGAGCTGACACTGCTAATACCTATCAATTGCATTTGCAACGACAAATATGAATTATTTATTCAGTTTATTGCAGTTTTATCAAGGCGTATTATCTCTGCAATACATTTTATACTTTTTATCTCAATAACTAGTCATTTATTCGATTCCCGCGCGCTATAAATAATTTTTCGCATTGATATGTGTCGCACTGAGGCATGGAAACCTTTTTAAAATTCGCATAAATTGATCAGATTTCGATCTGATAGATACTTTGATTGCGGAAATATTAAGAAAATGTGGCTCAGCAGGTCAGATTAATCGCGAGTCAATATCAGTTTTAAAAAAGTATTTGTTTTCGAAAGGTTTGATTTTGTTGCCAGTGCTTCAACAAACTATTGTGTTACAGATAACATCATTAGAAAGAGCTCGGAAAATCGAGGAGCTTCAAAAGAAACTGGATGAGGCTGAACTGCTACGATCGCGGTACAACCGAAAAGTGTGCGTCCTGAAGGACCAGGTGCGGGCTACCGGAGAGACCTTCGAGCAAGAGAGGAACACGTCTGAGCACCAGATAGTAATGCTAAGGGATGATCTGGCACGCACGAAGGAAATGCTGGTAGAGTGCCAGAGAAGAGAGGCTCAGTTACAGAGTTTCAGGTAAGAGTCAAATCGTAATTTCTTACTAAGAAATTACGGGTAAAATTGAAAGATAAAGCAAAGAATTTCTTAGCAGCAGCTCTTCCGCAAAGCTAATTTCTTGTACTCAAAATTGATGTTTTTTTTACTAGTACGATGTAAATAGAAAAGCTTATACATATCTTAAACCTTCCACTGAAGCTATTTAAGTATTCAGAGTGCGAGTCATCGTTCTTACGACGGAGTTTGACGATTTAAACTTCACTCGTTCAATAATTGAACCTTGTATCCAGGCACTCGATCGCCAAGCTGTTGGGCATATTAGTGCCAGCATCAGTATCGGACTTCGAGATGGTGTCGCGCCTGCAGAAGCTGATCGACGCGCACCACGACTTCACTGTGGTGTCGCGTCGCTACGACGATCCCGCGCTGCTGAGGGCGTCCTCACGCTCGCCCCCGCCTTCCCGCTGCCGCACCAGGACTCCTGACAGGTATATTAGTGACAGCATCAGTATCGGATTTCGAGATAGTGTTTAAGCCTGCAGAAATAGAGTGACAACTTAACGGTAGGGCGAGCTGCCGCACCAAGACTCCTGGCACTTGGCAGGTTATAGTAGTGCCAGCATCAGTTTCGGACTTTTACATGGTCCCTAAGCGTAAACTGCTGCGACGACCGTCACAACGAAACACGAAGGATCACCTTTTCAACGTGCCAACGTCAGCGGCGCTGGCGTATTTAATTTGGAATCACGCCTGTAGCAGTGATAGCGCTCCACTTATTCATCTTCACAATTAAGGTCGTCACCCCGTTCCTCTTATTTGTGACATATAGAATTACTGGCCGCCCAAATGAGCCTGTAAGTTAGGTCAAGTTGTACTCTAATAATATAGGTTTTAACACTATAATAGTGTTTGTCACTGCAGATCCCTGCGCTACGATGACTCCGGGTACGCAGACCCCGCCTTCGACGTGGAGGACGAGTTGTACAAGGCCCGCGCCGCCATGTGACAGTCGCGGAGGCGGACCCGCTTCTAGAGAGAACGGGGCTATGAGGAGCGAGCGGCTGTTAATGAGTGACGTTTGCGTACAACTGCAGCGAAGAGATGAATTGCGCCGATGACTTTTTAAATATTTGCATACGAAAAATTTACACATGTAAATAACAGTAACATTAACATATCTGTACTAATAAAACAAATCTGAAGAGTTTGTTCTTTTGCTTGAATACGCTAATCTCTATAGCTGCCAGACGGATTTGAAAAAGATTTTTGCATTTGATAACCCAATTTTTGTGGCTATTTAACATGACCCTTAAAAAAGTAAAAAAAACGCTATACGAATACAAAATACTAGCGCATTCAAGCAACGTGATGCGACGCGGTGGATCGGGGAACAGCTAGGAAATGATATCGTCGTATGTACAATTCTTCAAAACACTAACCAATTATGATCTGACCAAAAAGGTTTATTGTACATTTGCCACAACGTAAATTTGCCACACTTCTATTTTTAAGTCATATTTTAATTTGGACCTGTGACGAACTTACACATATTTTTTTATGCATGTAAAAAATTTACTTTCAATGTATGGAGTGCACAAAAATGTGACGAACTTACATTGTGGCAAATGTACAATAATCCGACTAAACCTAATTTCTGTAACATTTTATTACTTTCATGATGTCACGTGTGACTTGGTGATCGTGGTTTCTAACCGGATCACTGCCCCGCAGACCGCATATGGCACATATGTATATTTATTGATTTAACCATTGTTATATATTTTGGACATTGATATTGGTAATATTTTGTACACCCAAGCACCATTCTCAGACCCTAAACGAATGCATATAAAACTTTTGTTTTCCGACCTAAGTAGGCATTGTTACCTATTTTTAACCGACTTCAAAAAAGGAGGAGGTTTTTCAATTCGACCGCATATATTTTTTATGTGTGTTCGCGGATAACTTCGTCGTTTAAAAACCGATTTTGAGGATTCTTTGTTGTTGGAAAGGATATATCCCTAAAGTAGTACCATGAGAAGGAAACCAGGATCTGATGATAGCATCCCAGAGAAATCGAGGGGAACCTTCGAAAATCGTAGTGACGACTAGTGCGTTTGTTAATTTTTTCATTAAGTATTTTAAAGCACTAGTATTTAATGAAGGTCTGGAGTCGATCTGATGATGAAACTGAAAGACAGTTGAAGGAACTCCTCAACGATTTACAGCAGTTACCTTTTGTTGGGCTTACTTCATACGGTTCAATATGCCAAAATGTTCAGTTCGTACAAAAATAATACCTACTTAATTAAGATTGAAGTTTTACATATAGGAATACCACTACCTATTAGGCCGTTGTTTCCTCATCCGAGAAGCATCCTTGTTAGGTCTAAAAATTGTAAAATAAAATATGTTTAATAAAAAAAACCGACTTCAAAAAACAGGAAACTAAAAAAAGTAAAAACAGCTCTAAAAAGCAAGAAATAATATTGAAATCATATTATTAATTACTTAGATAGTGGGGCTTTTACAATAAAAAGTAACACACACACTTTTCGGAACTTACACAAACACCGAAACACTATAAAAACTAAGTTCTATTATTAGACAATTATAGACGACATAGGCGTCTTAGGTTGTACGAGTATTTATTATAATCAATTACATTATGCAAATAAAAATTTGTTAAAGTACAAAAAGTGTCGATAGACATGTAGATCACATAAGTAGATTCTAAATAATGTAGGAGTGTATTTTAAAAAAACTTAGTAATATTTCTTTGTGCAAAACTTGAGAACGAATGAAAATAAAAAGTAGATTACTTATGTGATTGTTAAATTTTCGCGTTTCATTATACACAAGAGATTATAATTTGATTGCAGGAATTGTAATAATGAGAAAAAAGGTAAACTAATGAGGTTGTATATTTTTTTAAATACTATTACTTCGGTGTAAGTACTGCACGAACTCAAGGTAACCTTCGTAGTAAAAAAATTACACACCATCACATCATCTTAATAATAAGATAAACATTTAATGTAAAACACATACAGTACTTACATGACAAGTACTCATTAATAATGATGCAAAATTATTGTTTGTATAGTTCAATCAAATGTTAGTGTACATATATACAATTAAAATAACTATGTGGTAGTCGAACTAATAAATCATTTTTATTAGCATGATTGGCGTCTGCGCTCCATCAAGTTGGTTTATTTGCATACCTTGACAATTAAGCCACATAATTGCTAAAAAAAATGGTGCAAGTTTTTGTTAATCCTTCGTATGAAGGATGTCGTCTTGTTATTCTTGTGTAATGACAATGTCTTCCGTTTCATGGTTGTTTTTAAAACTTTATTTATGATATCATAATTTAATTTTATGCATTAATTTGTGTCTCTTTTCGATTAAAAGATGTTGTACATAAGAATAAGTAGTACCTTAAAATTCCTGTTTATTGATCGTTTATTATTCTTGTATTAAAGCCGACCTGCTACAGAAAATCATCACAATGAGTGTTAAAAGCATATTTAAATTATTACCTGAGCTGAGGTTCTTGCCTAAGGGTGACACTCCATTGAAGCTGAGCTGAGCTAAGCCGAGCTGTGTGGAAATAAAGCAATGGAGTCCCTTTATTTTAACGGCTATTCTTAGCTCTGCTCCAGTATTGGTTCATTCCCACACAGTTCGGCTTCGCCGTCGTCTTCGGGATTTCGCTCTCTTCATTCGATCCGTAGATTCTACCTAGCAATTTATTGGGCATTCTCGTGATACTGACCTCAAATAAAACCTCTGTGGATTTTTCCATCACTATGACTTGAAGCACCAAGTTTCTCGCCACCAATAAAACCATTTATAGACGGCCATAACAACAAATTTTATAAAAAAAAATTACATCGTTCTGATTTACCTATTCAGTTGCGAGCAATTCACATAAGTACAACGACACTTTTAATATGATTAATGTGTTTTTAGTGAGCTGGTCGATGGTTTAATCCTCAGATAAATAATACAAATACTTATATGCAATATTTCCTAATATTGTACAATGCAGCTATTATGAAAGTTTGTTTATGCTCTATCGTTTCTGGTATACTGGTGACAGTTTATTAGTTTGCGTAATACTTAATCAGATGCATGGATTTTTACAAAGTATTAAAAAACTATCAGTTCTAAAATAAACAAACACTAAATTCTTTTTTATCATGTACGGAAACAATTGAGTGAATTGGTATCACGACTGAGTTTACTCAGCCATTTTAAATTCCGCCCTAAAAAGTATTGTAGCTATAATAGAGGCAGCTAGTCTACATACAGTTTACCATAAAAGTACATTAATTATTATAGAGGAAGTAATTTAATCATATTCATAAGCATCTTAGAATTAAATGTATTCGAAAATAATGTGTTCACTTGTATGTACTAAAAAAATATTATGGCGTATCAGCAATTACGCAGTAGGTAATGTAAGTAAGATATCATGATACATAAATATATATTGAACAAAATTGCTGTGTGTTTAATTTTTCAACTGTAATTATTTGGTGGTACGATTATCATAACAACTATTTACCATACTTGTGTCTGCGGTGGCGACTGTCGACAGACGATGACGAACTGTCCACTCATTTACCATTAATGTCTGCCAAGAAAAATACGGTTTTCAGGGTTCCATGAGGACTTCATAATAGAAAAAATGGAATCCTTATGATGATAGATAGTTTAATTGTATCCTAGTTTTCATTTTGTTTACTTTTAAGAATTCTTATTGGTATACAATAGTAACAATTGTCTAACAGCCAGTTAAACATATAGCCGCTTACAAATAAACAAAGAATAAGGTCCGAATAGTTATTCTGTGTTTTGTTCCTGTCATCTAACCGTAATTTCAAATTAGAGTAAAAAAGACAAAACACGGAATAACTATTCTGATCTTATTTTTTGTTTATTTTGAAGGCACATAGGGTCTTACAAATAAACAAAGAATAAGCTACGTTTACATGACAAACAAGAACAAAACACGGATTAACTATTCGGACCTTATTCTTTGTTTATTTGTAAAGCACTAAATATTCAGTAAGTATAGGTACGGAACACTAAACAAAGAAGAACTATCGCTGCGTACATCTCTAAATTATTTTATTTTAATAGACCTATAAACAAAATGCAATTAAGTACTGATTACTAGACCTACCATGAACATACCAATATCTTTATGATAAGTAAAGCCCCTACAAAATAACATCGCGATAAATAATCGCAAATTAAAGCAATGTTTTATTAAAATGTTGATAAGTAAGCACCTAACCCATTTACAATAACATTTAGTTAACCACAAGAATGGAGCAATCGCGCGTCCTTTTAATACCATTTTCTGTACTTGTGAAGTTACTATCGTCAGACCACAATGCGAGATTTATGCCATTAGACCAAATTTGTAAGTACTCTCTTGGATGGCGCAGCGTTTTGGGCGTTCGGTAGCATTTTTTTTTAAATCTTTATAGGCAATTATTCAATTATGCAACCTTCGCAATGGCGCGTGACTGGATGGGTAACAAATTACAAAATGTAAAAACAGCTCTAAAAAGCAAGAATATAATATTGAAATCATAATTAATTACCTAGATTAAAGAAGGTCTATTGAAGTCGGGTGGTTGGTGGTCGGCTGGGCGACAATTTTATTTCATTTAAACTTTTATAGTTGTTCCATTATCTACACTTTTTTATTGTAAAAGCCCCACCCGACTTTAATAAACCTTCTTTAAAACTGATATGCGTATCTAGGTAATTATTAATATGATTTTAATATTTTTTTTTGCTTTTTAGAGCTGTTTTTACTTTTTTTAGTTTCCTGTTTTTTGAAGTCGGTTTTTTTTATGAAAAATATTTTATTTTACGATTTTTAGCGATAAGTAGACCTAACAAGGATGCTTCTCGGATGAAGAAACGACGGCCTAGTAGGTAGTGGTATTCCTATGTAAAACTTCAATCTTAATTAGTCTATTTTATTTTTGTACAAACTGAATATTTTGGCATATTGAACCGTATGTAGGAAAGTAAGCACAACAAAAGGTAACTGCTGTAAATCGTTGAGGAATTCCCTCGACTGTCTATGGTCTCCATCATCAGACCTGTAATGACACTTATAACTCATAGGGATAAAGTTCTCACCAATAGAAATGAATTAAGTCCAAACACAAGGTAGTTACTGTAAAACGTTGAGGAGTTCCCTTGATTGTCTTTCGTCTTCATCATCAGACCCCTAATGACAGTCACAACCCATCTAGGTGTAAAGTTCTCATCAATACAAATTAATCAAGCCCTAACACCAGGTAATTGCTGTAAATCTTTGAGGATCGACTGTTCCCTCGACTATCTTTCGGCTCCATCATCAGATTGACTCCAGACCTTCATTAAATAGTAGTGCTTTAAAATACTTAATGAAAAAAATTAACAAACGCACTAGTCGCCACTACGATTTTGGAAGGTTCCCCTCGATTTCTCTGGGATGCCATTATCAGATCCTGGTTTTCTTATCATAGTACCACCCTTGGGATATCTCCTTTCTAACAAAAAAAGAATCATCAAAATCAGTCACAGTAAAAAAATAAAGGTCCTAAGTATATGTCCTCTGTGCATCGAAACGGTAGGCATTGGGGGGGAGGGTAATTTTTGAATCGGTGGTCACGCTATGATATCAATGCCGAGTGCTTATTTTTCTCTTATTCAATGTCACACCGAAAATTCTCAAATGATATGTATGTTAACAATCAAATTGTAAATCATGCAAAAATATTAGGTATACTTCTTCATAGTGTATTTCATATCACTTTTATTTTCGAGATCACCGATGAGATTCCAAAATCTTTCCCCAGGGTCTGAGTTTTGCTATTTTAAATCGTCCACAATCGTGTGGCGGTGTCATGCTTTTCCCATGTTTTCTATAAATAGTCTTCATGTCAAATCAGTTTATCGACACTAGAATTAAGATGTTTTTAAATTAACAGTCTTGAAGCCCTAGTTGGTGTTTTTGCCGTAAAGATTATTTACTACATTTATGTGTAATGATGATAAAATAATACTTTATTTGAGGGTAGTTTTTAATTTCTTTCGGTAATTAACAGCGCAACAAAATTTTAATACATAGGAATATGGCCCTTGTTGCTACTATCTTAAGTAGCATAATGTAAAATATTATAAGCAATAATGTGTTACATATCGTTTTTATTCAATATAACATCTACAGGACCGCCATTTGGTGGCATTGTGACAGACAACTTTCATACGTACACTTTAGTTGCGGAAATGTCCGATAAAATAGTTTATTTTATATTAATTTTGTCATTTAACTGTGGTAAGTGGCATGTTATTTTTTATATTCATTCACCATTGTTTTAAAATAGAGCATGTATATGAATTTCGATAACCCCAAATTACCATGCGGTCAGCCTAGTAATTAACTATTAAAATTTGGACAATTACGTATTGCAGTCAAATTAAGAATATTCTTTATTGATAAACGAGTGATTTAGCGGAATTAACACTACATAATATTTGAAATGCATTTTTGTGTGCCATGGATTTCTCCGCAAAATAACGCCTGATAACGCCTTTATTTGTTCGTCAAGCTTGTCTACCTTTTATTAATAACATTTCGATCTATTGATCTAGACGATTTTTCATCTAAAAAAACTTTTCAGGATTTTTACTCAAAACAATATAGTTTTTATGTCCCCACTGCTAGGGCAATAGTCTTCCCTATGGAAGATAGGGATGGAGATAGGGAGAACAGGCCATAAACCACCACGCGGGCCCAGTGCGGATTAGTGGTTGTTAAAGACTGCTATTGTAGCTGGAACCAACAGCTTTACGTGCCTTCCGTAGAACGGAGGAGCTCGAGATGATAAATTTTTGGTCACCCATCCGATGACCGGCCTTTGCGAAAGTTACTTAACCTTAGCACTCGCAGACTGGACGCGTTAACCACAGCGCCATCGAACTCCTTGCTTGTTTTCTTTATTTGAATATATTTTTACGATTACGCATTGTTCCATTCGTGTTAGGTTTTTCCAGAACGAAAACTGTTTTCCGTCTTTGTTGCCGCATATTACCTACCTACATGAGTAATGTGTAGATACCCTAATTTAAGGCGAGGGTTTCCAAAAAAACGATGTTTTTAAATGAGTTTTATTCGAAATGTATAAGGATTTTAAATCCAAAAAAAAAATGTTATTCATTGGCCTTTTATCTAGTAATTTCGGCTAGTACTTTCACGATATTTTACAATTTCCTGCATTGAATATAATATCAAACATACGTCTTATTAATAAACTAAATATCATTTTATTCAGGCTATACACCGTTTCAGGCAAAGAAAATTATACCAAACCAATTGTCTTTGAATATGTAATAGTTGTCGGCGATTATAATTTTAATAATAAGTAAACGTTCAATAAAATCCATATTATTGCCTAATTCGACGCTCGCGCTATCATTCAGTCCCGAGCGGAACGCCTTGGAAATGTCACAGTCGGAAACGCTCGCCTTAATTATAATTAGTGACGGAAACTAGATGTTCCCACAATCGAGAATTCTAGTATAGAAACAACATACCTACCTACGGGTTAGCGGATGGGTTACCAAAGTAAAATATCTCAAGATCCTCTATGCTTGGCAAGGCACGCGAAACCATTCATTCCAATTTATATCTTAAAATAGCAGTCGCTAAAATCAACTAACCAGCATTGGCCCAATGTTGTGAGTTACGTCCTGATCTCCCTATATGCTACTACTCATTTGGATATGCCTGAGGCATATAGGCTAATAATGACGATGATGACTTTAATTGTGGGCGCAAAAGGTGAACCACCACCACCACCATTCCTAATTTCAAATTTTGTTTTCCACATAATATTATGCAGACGCCTCATACCACATCCACGGCAATTTATGAGATTTACGTTTAACCAACTCTTTGTTGTATTGTAACCCAACCCAGATCAATCGAGATATCTACATTTAAAAACAATTTTGTTTCACGTTTCACACTTATGTTCACAATTAACTGGTTTATTATTGTAATGATATACTATGTTCAACATAGCATATCTGATTTATGTTCGCGATATTGCACTTGTCTACCTTTCGTATGTACTGCAGCATGTCAAACGACGCATTATCGATCTACGCACGCTTCTTATTCCGTTCTGATAAATATTATGTGCGCAATGGGCGTTTCAATAATTATTTTCTGAAATGCCACATCATTGAATGTAGGCATTTACCTACTTGCATCTCAATGTATTATAGATTACGGCGATTTAGTAAACATTTAGGAAAATAATACCTTCGCACTGAAACAACGTGGGTGCATAGTTTTACGACCAAAAACAAAACACGACACGTCTAAACGATGGAAAATGCTACTATGGCCCGCAAGTAAACAGAAACTTTAAGGCACAAGATCTAGTAATACCTACACGATGTATTTCTTCACATTTTGCCATCCAATCAATTAAATACATGATATTTTACTACAAAATTCATTGTTTTATGTGACATTGATCACTAAAAGTAATTATTTTACCAATTCGGCCTCTAATGTTTTTATAAAAACCTATTATTATAAATACATAGCTCATTATTAAGTAATTGACAAATTTTTCGATAGATTTAGTTTTTAAACGTTAAATATTCTAAAATCTGTTTGATGACGTCTTTTTGTAACAAATTTAGTATTTTGAATATTTATCCGTTTATTATTGCAATCAAACCCTCAAAATAATTGTTATTATTGCTTGGGTTGATATGTTTGCCATTAGTTTTGCAAATTCCTTATATTCTAAAAAAAATATTCTGATCTACGAGAACTATAACAAGTATGTTAGACACTACATGCGGAGGAATCGTGTGACGGTATCATTTTCCAATATATCTTCATTTATTTTAAAAATTAAGAGCTCAGACACTTCCACTACAGTTTATAATAAGACCTACTTATGACCTCTGTCCTCCTATTGCCTAATAATAACACTTATTTAAAAGCAACATATACAATTATGTTTTACTTTGGACCCAATTTCAAATGCCTCACGTTAAAACTTATAATCACTTTATATTAAACATTGGAAAAACCAATATTGCGTTTTTTATAACTGTCTATACCATCGTTTTTCCCTTCCACAGCCCTATCAAGACATGTCCCTCGCTTCGCCGACCTAGACGAAGAAGACCAGCACCTATTCAGAGCGGCATACGACACGCCTTCGTACGACCACGAAGAGTATGCGGAAGACAATGGCAATCTCGACCTTATGAAGGACGGTTTATGGGCTATTAAGGCGAAGCTGAAGGAGCTTAAGGCCTTCGATAAAGCCCTTGCCGCGAACATGCTCTCCACTAAGTTGAAGGTCAAAGACCTGCTGGAAAATCATATGGGCGAGCTTCTGAAACACCATCATAAAAAGAAACCAGCATATGAATACCAGGTACAGTATTTAAATAAGATATCCTGATCCTCATAAGTATGAAACCATACCCACATTTTTTTTAAATAAAAGCAGATGAGACAGAATAACCATTAGATTGTGTAATTGATGAATTTTAAATGATTTCAAAACTATTTTGACGACTTTCAGGCCCCCTCATATCAACCTCATTATGGGTCACAATACGGCGGGGATCACCAGTACGGCGGGGATCACCAATATGGAGTAGCCCATCAGTATGGGGGAGCCCATCAGTACGGTGGGGCCCAACAACAATACGGCGGGCCACAACAGCAATACGGCGGGGCACAACAGTATGGAGGCGCCCCCCAGTATGGCGGTGGAGAGCCCAATTACGGGCATGACCCTTACTATGGACATTAAAAACATAAACTAATATCTTTTGTTACCAAATAGTTTTATACAAAAATAAGTAAACCATTAAAACTACAGGTACCTATATATTTAGTTTAAATACGAATTACATAAAAGTTACTTCCGTACCGCGCTGGACGCCGAATAAATTAATTCTCCCTGTCTTCTTTGTTGGAAAGAAAAAGGCATTGAATTAAGAATTTTGTTAATTCCTTTCAACTAACATAACAGTCATAAAAGGTTATAAATAAAGTGCTCTTCTATTATCTCTTTGTTTCATTAATCACTTTGTTAGGTAGAACAGACATATAGGATCGAATAAATTGTTCCTCATTCGATCACTAGACCGCACGTCATAAGAAAGTGCATTAATAAAATAAAATCTTAATTGGCAAGGTCACTAGCAGTGTTGAATGCCGTAGGTAGTAAAACGCGGCGCGCGCGCAGGCCACTCGTGTACTAGAAGCAGGTCGCTTTTTCAGATTCGAATTATCGAATAGTGAAATAGAAGTCTTCGCTTAGTTTTACGGAGTGCAGGGAGCGGCCGCTATAGGGAACAATCAAATGATCATCCTAGTGGTTTTCTAAAAGATGTCTTTGTTAATGTTGCCTGAAAAAGTGGACATGTCCTTATCAATACAGTAGACTGATTCGGACTTTTGGCTGAGGAGTGGGACCCTTGGTGGCGACGAGATGATTGGCTACTACCTATGGATTGTTGTGATGGTATGTTTATATTTTAATCCCTAAGCACATATATTTATGATATAGTTTACTAATTAATCTGTATTAGATAAGGAAATTGTTATATATTATTAATTTTGCTATAAATTAGTCAACTTTAACGCCACATTCCATTATGAAATCCGGTACTAGAAATACCAAAAGTTAATTAGGTACTCTGAATCTCCCACTTCATAATGCAATAATTAATCTTTAACATGATCGAACCTTAACACAATATTTTATCTATAACATATTCCATCGGCACTCTTGTTTCTTATGCCGGTTACTGATAAGGGTATTTAAGTATATTAATTTCAATATATCGAACTATGAAAAGTAAATTTTAAAGTGGAAATTGCACCTTTTGTAGGAGTATTAAAGTATCAATGACAATTATTACAATATTATGTAAAACGTTCGAGCAAGGTCACGAACCTACAATTTCATTTAAACGGTATACTATTGATAAACTGCATTCAATGTTAAACATTTTGAATTAAAAATATAAGTCTTACAAGTAATTTTATGTTCCAAGTTCTTTTTTATGGAAAACAATATGTATTAACACCTACATCAGATCGGATTTGAATCGCTAACATACCATTTAAAGCCAAGTTTGGAAAAGCCTACAGAGAGTGTTTTAATAATATTATTCGTTGTACATCAAGGATTCAAGTCTAACCATGTTAATAATAAAATTAGACAAAATTTTGACCTTTTCCCACCTTTTCTTGTCTCATTTTCGCTCCCAATGGCATTGTCACAGTTTGATACACTTGAACTTCAGAAAAGTCGTAGTATGCAGCAGCGCGTTGATGTCTTTTATTTCATAAAATATAAGACGTTTTTAAGAGACAGATTTCATCCTATTTTATGGAGCATTGACCTTTGTGTCTGCCCACTTTGACGACATTAATATCGATTACTTTTGTGCCGAGCTTGGTGCTTTTATGGTGACTTTTAAATTATTTCTTTCATTTTAACCTTTCTGACAATTTTTGTGTAGTATTAGGGTTTTCTTTTGCCACTTCTGTGATTATTTATAAAGGTCCCGTATTATTTTGGCGGCACGAACGAAGGGGCAAAGCAGGAGTTCTCATGGGTAAACCCTTTTTTCCTCTTGAGGGGGTCAGGGGGGAAAGTCCCACATACCCATCTGCCTCTCCCCGGGCGCAGAAAAAACTTTCGCCGTTTTCTGTACAATCTCAGCCGATAAATATAAGATGATTTACTGACTCAATTATCTATCTATTTAATAATCATAATATTGACCAAATAAATATATTAATTAAATGTCTGAACTCCAGTAAAGTCACTTAGCATACATAATCTTTTTATGTAATTATGATACTCATTGCTGGCATTTCATAGATGATTTATGGCGGCGTGTCATTTGATGTACAGTGATAATAATGAATCGAGTTAAACCTAAAATAGATAACTTTAAAGGAGCAATATTTAGGATACTTAAGGTAGGTTAGGTTAGGTTAGGACTTCAGAGATTTGACATCTACTAGTAATAACTTCAGATTATTTAAATCCATATGGTATAAATAGACTGTGTAGGAGTTTTCACTAGAGTTCTTATGACAACATGTATTGTGAGACTCCATGTATAATTCGAACTACCGTACAAATTGTACCATTACTATTTATTACAAATACTACTTGAAATTGGCTTTATCCTTAACGCGAAGCCATTAGTTAAGATATAACAATAAAATGTGTAAATTGACAAAATCAAAACTAAGAGACACACTAAAGTTCCCGAGCATGACATTTAGCCGGCCGTCCTTTGTTGGGGAGATGAATCATTCACTTTTGTTCATAACCCAGAACATGCTAAATATTTATATTTATAAAGTAGTCAAGTACAAAAGTAATGAAGCTACAACAATGATGAACTTCATCGCTCGCTAATTGCACACATTAAACCAGATGCATAAACGAGTGGGCGGGAAATGAAACGGGCCGTTAAAAAGTATATAACTATCGGGGCCTGCGCGCGCGCTATATAAAATGTCAGTGTGATCTTTGCGAAAACTGGATCGGTGGAGAATTCTGCTCTAGTTGAGGGCGATACCACTTCCTGTTGCACGCTGTAGGCCTTCTTATTGTGCGAGGGATCAGCGAGCTATTATTATTCCCGTTTAGGTTAACCGGAGCTTCATTTACACTCACCTTCGAATATTTTACTTGCGTTTGCGCCAGAGGTAAAACCGAGAGCTCGTTGTGTTTTATCGCTGTAATTGGGTAATTTTAAAGACTCATGATCAATTTATTTTCAATCGATACTTACATTCGTTACCGTTTATAAGAAGATACGGTGAATTGATAGTTAAATGTAAAGATTGTCTTAAAAAGCCACTGTTCTACATTCACGACTTTCTGTTGGATTTTTTTTTTATCGAGAGAGTTCTTTTGTACCTTTAAAACGAGTTGTATGTATAGTAAGTTGTTAAAGTAATTAATGTAGTCGTTAGAAAGTTAAGGCTATTTTATTTTAGTAGGTACTCCCACATGACATTTAAAAAACAAATAAACAATATACCAAAATTAAGATTTAAAAACTTCTGATAAAATAATGGCGTACGCAGCATTCAATTAAGAATTTATTATCTCACTATCAATGAACGTAAAAGTAAACAGCATCTTAATAAGTTGCATTGAAATCAATAGACACATGAACAATTTATAATTAATACGAATTGGTTACATTAAAACAAAGGCACTAAACAGCTTGCAAATTGATTACATTAAGACAAAGGCATTGAACAATTGCCACTTCATTAAATCAGATTAAACTTATTTAAATTAAGTCTTAATGTAAAAGTGTAAGTATACGGCCTACAGTAATTTGCACTACAGAATAGCCCCCAGAAAGAAAATTGATTAGAGATTTTGTACTTGATCAATTCATATATAATACACTAGTTACAATTCTATTAAAACCAACTTCTATTATTCAACCAATACACCGGAAAAAAAGTGCCAGTGCCATGCCCACGCATGGTCGAAGAATAAGTACAACGCTAATATGGTGAGTGGTGTGGATTTGGCAGATAAGCTCGTTGCTCCGTATCGCACTGAATATCGAGGACATTGCTGGTACCTTCCCTGCTTTTCTTCTTCTATATCTAGCTGTTTCAACATTTAGATATAGCAACCAGTTCATCAGAGGTTAAGGACTTCAGTAAAGTACGTTTCCACCATCCGCCTTGTCTTATCGTAACTTACCATCAAGTTACATGACGGCCAATCGCGTACCTGTAATTGTGCAATAAAAAAATTAAACTTTGGGTCACCAATAGTCGATCAAGGATTATTTTATTTTAACGATATAGCTAATTTACGAAGTATTTCATAAGGGCAATAACTAAATAACTAACATAAACAAGCATTTATTTTACAAGTAATTTAAATGTTTTACTTTTATAAAACTTTTAGCAATGCATTGGAATATTCAATGAAGTAAATTCATTTCGGTCTTGCATGCGACTTTTTGTTTTTGTGTTATACAAAGGGGAAGCTCTTGGACTGACCTCACCTGAAAATTAAGCCGAAGGAATCCGAAATCTTATCTTCTGACAGGTTAACACCTCCTTGGCCAATTTCCTTTTGAAATCTTATTCAACAAAGAGTAATTACACTACATGCTACGGAGGTAGATTCGTAGGCAGTTATCTTACATAATTTTTTAATAAAATTGTAAATTTGCAATGAATAATTACTAGTTGCAATAAATTCTTATTAAAACCTCCATTATAATTTATTATGATGGCTAATGACTATTTAAATACCTGACAACACAAGAATACGTAAATGACTTAACTAGATCAACTGATCTCATATCGAGGATGGAATGCAGAAGACCTTCCAATATAATACTCTAGGTCTTGGAAAACTTAACAACTACAGTAGCAATATCGGGAAAGTGAAAACGCTTATCTAATACAAAATTTATTTTAGATCCGAAACTCACCACACACTATGATTTTATGATATCTTACTCGTGTTTAAAGTCACCGGTAACTATTTTGACATTGACAATTTCTTGAACGGAACATAGGTGCCTAATTGAACAAAGTACAATAAAAAAAAAATTATTAAAATTTATTTATTAATTGTAAATAATACAAATCTATCGTTATTTCGTACTGTTTCTCAAACTACTGTCTACTGCAATGTTGCTACGCCAGCGTTTTGAATACTCAGTAAAGATATTTCTTTCTCCCTTTCTTTCAAAGCGAAAAATGTAAACACTCTTCAACTAACTTCTACAACTACAACTTTTACTTTAAGATCACCGATCCCTGGGCTCACATCTACCTTTCTCGCAAAATTCGGATAGTAAAACGATTAACACATTACGTCCATATTCCAAACAGCTCATTTACTTAGTATATACCTACCTACCTACCTACCTATCCAAACACAGCAGGAAAACAAATGAACCACTAATACTTTTCAAGAAATGTCACAGCTTTAACACGTTAGAATGATTGGCATCTTGAACTACGTACTTATAAACTAGCCAATATTGGAAAACGATAATTTCATAGATGTGGAACTAATATTCCCAAGGTTTACAGGTATTAACTTAGTACCTAGTGTGAGGTTCGTTTACTATCCGTATTCATTCGATTACGTTCACGAATACAAAAAATAGTATGGCATTGAAACAGCGCCTCCTGGCGACATGCGAGAAGAGTTAAAATTTTAACATTTTGCCATACAAATTGTTGTTTTCGTTAACGTGATCGAATGGCGAATGAAACTCGCACTAGCCATAACGTATTCGATTGGAACCAGTATTAGTTTTTTTTTTCCTTTAATCGTTAAATTAGGGGAAAGCAGCTGCTTTTGACTTCAGCAACAATTTCTTCCTAGCTGTCATCCATAGACGTACATCTATATATTAATACGTGAAGCAAAAACTTTGTACCTACCCCTAGGAAAATTGCGCGGACGGAGAAGTATGAAATTTCGCACACTTATAGTTTATTTAAAGAAGGTTATCCGAATGTAATTTTTTTTTTTAAATTATGCATAAAAATATATTAAATCAATAAAACACGTAATAAATACTCTTTTCAAAAATTTCAAAAATGGAAGAGGCTCCTCTTCTATTTTTGCCGAAATCTGTCAATGCCAATCCAAACTCACATTCTATCTTTTTTAATTTTTCATTGCTTAGGATACAATCCGTGCTGCCATAATAAAATTAAGTTCGAATCTCGACCACTGGGTGACCACTAGTTTTAATAAAATGATTTAATAAAAATGATTTAATGTTTTAATAAAATGAACAACGATGTATAATAATGTTTTACTTCTGTTTTAAAATAACCCATACAGCTAATTAGCGTTATCGTTAAGATAAAGTAGAAAAGCCAGTTTTAATTTCTAAATATAGTCGCGACGTTGCTCGCAGTTAAAAGAAATAAATATCTTTAGTTTTTCCCTTTTTGCATACTATTCTCTTTTTAAATTCTATCAAACCGCAGCCCACTGGCCTTATTTGCATACTTATCTTCTTAACAATTGACTTTTAACTATTTGCAGCTTCATTTATAAAGCTGATAGTTATGTCTTAGTAAGATATTAAAAGTTATTAGGTATATATTTATATTCCAAGGGATATCAGTAAGACATAGTTAAACGAAGAATTCGATAATTATGTCGTTAGGGTAAACAAGTTGTAACTATAACAGGGTACTAATTATCAAGTAATTACTCGGATCTCCTATGTAAATTGTAAAAAAAATATGTAAAATTTATATATAAATTCGAAAGTTATCAAATCAATTTTTATTTCAACGAACACCATTTAACTAACATTGATTACAGTTTTAAGATGAAGTATGACATCGGGTATTAAAGCTTCATTTTTTTCGTTTAATAGTGCAATGGATCAATGGAATTTGTTAAAATTAAAATCGATCAGACGATTTTAAATTTTTCATAGGAAATCAGTCAGTATGGGGAAGTCTGTATAAGAAATCCCAAGATGTCGCCGATTTAAAAATTAAGTAACAATCCAATAAAAAATAAAAAACGTTAATAAACAACTCAACATGGATTCGAACCCGGTCCTGGTTGCTGTCGTAAGATGGCACTCACCAATATTGGCCAGCGTGATGGCAATGGCCCAATATGTGTTTTTTATGTGGGAAGGTCCAGTGGGACGTTTATAGCCTGATACTGATTAATTAATTTAGATATAAGATACTATTTAGATATTTGATTTTACATTAGATATTCGATATTAGAATTAATATAAATAAATAAATATGATGACGTATCTCGTATGCGCTCTCATTTGTTTATTAGCATACAATTTATCCGCGGTCGACTTTAAAATACCGCACGATCTGGTAAATCAGAACTGGTTTAGTCACCTCACCCCATGTACTTATTGTACGCGAATGCATTATATACAGAGGTAATAAAGAGTAATAAAGACAAATATGCGCAGGCATCGCGCGTAAAACTTACCACGGAAATCTACTTTATGTTTTATTTGTAAGAGGGACGGGCTGATTGTTGCGGCTGTGGATTTTACGAACACTTAAATGCGAGATAACTTTACAATTCCAAATCAATTGAAGTTAACGAAATTAAGCCATTATGTCATCGACTTTTAAAGTCGATGCAAAAGGTGGTCGCTGTCCATTTATTTAATTTGTCATCAAATTAGCAAAGTCATTTGTCTAAGAAAAAATATTCAGGTATTTTGACTGGTTATAGAGATATCGTCTTGGTCATACATGCGGCTGCGCAAGACAACTTTTTCTCTAAGTTGAAAAGTTTTAGGTACCTTTGTTTACTTTATTATCACCACAAAATTACATTTGAAAAGCACTGTTTTTTATTTTAACACAATTGTTATACAATTTTTGATTTGTTTTTTTTCTATGGTTTTTAATTGCCGTAGGTAAAAAGGATTAACAATATTTTTAGGTTGAGAGAAGGTGAAGCGCTATCTCGTTGAAAAATTTAAAAAATAAATAATTTGTTATCTGGACAGTGTATTTAACGCTTGAAATTCATAGCCTTGTCTCGATGGTTAAGAACAATGTCGTACCTACTGGCCTAGATTTAGATATTATGCATATATATTTTTCTTGCAACCACTGAGATTGTTATAAGCTGAAGTGATTGCTATCTGAATTTGTATTCATTATAAATATTTGACTGTGGTCAAAACGAAAAAGTGTCTTCTTTAGGTATGTTTCTCGAACAAATAGCGTCGCATAAGCTTGGTGTTATGTATAAAAGTATTACTACCTAATAATGTTTTAAAAGAAATTACTCGTAACATTACTACTTAACATTAGTTTTAGTTATATTTTTTGAGTAAAGATTTAATATTTGTTCTTCTACTAACTACAACTTGTTTTGACTCTAGTCTTTGTCGCGAACCGAACTACTAGTAATATTAATAAATTTGATATGAAACAATTTGATATTAAGCTTGAGTTGTTACTCAGAATTCACGACTTTTTGTGCTCACTGAACCCTGCACAATCAAGTCAAGTCTATAAAATTAAGACTCAAGGACTCATGTCTTTTACAGCACTACTCTGATGCATTTCGGTAATGTAGTTTAAGCTTATATATGTGTGAGTTAAACGTGTATTAAATGATATCATAAAAGACTTTACAAAAAAAACAGTACCCAATTAACGAATGCAAAAAACATCTAATATACTGATGGTCATTTTGAAGAATCATGATCGGAAGTCATGTTCGAGTTTTAGAATGCTAGTGAGAACAAAGTTCTGAAATTAAAGGTCATCATAATATAGGAAATTTCAATGAGTCGGTACGGTATTTATAGTGGTGGGTTCATAACGAAGCTGTAGAATTCCCGCTAGCTTCTGTGTCCTCATAACGATCATATGAAGTGTTAAAATGGTGAATAACGAGTTGCAATTTTGCCAAGGATATTCTCGTTTTCTTTTAAGTTATCAAATGGGCAATATAATTCGCACTCTGCGCTTTGGAGTGTCCTCATACAGCTCCATTTAATACGGTTGCAAAGAAAATAATACTTAAATTGTGTCGTCTTATGTATCCTTTACAAAGATGCAGTACAATACTAACATAGAGTTTAATTATTGTATTGTACATTTGAAAAATACCTACGAAAAGTATTTGATTTTAAAATTAATTAGATCACTAAAATAAATTAACTATTTTATATAGTTTTATATCATTATGCACCTTATTCAATCATACTGTATATCTGCGGCTGCATCAGAACACTTAGTACTCAGGTGTTCAAGCCTAACATAATTTGTGCTCATTAAATTGTAATCTATCAGAATTAACTTGTAAATTCGTGTAACGATTAACGAGTTTTTCAAATTATCACCGGAAATATGCGTTTATCGGTTCAACTTTAGATAGGTACGTAATAATACCAGTTACTAGAAGGTACGCATGGCTAACTATCTAGTTCCACTCAATCTTAACACAAAGCAGCTCTTAAATTAACTATAGAAACTCTGATATCTATTTTATCTCATATTTCTTTCTTGAAATATTAAGAAAATTATCATAATACCAAGAAAATGTATTATAATTTTAGAAGTTTATGTAGGTACGGTACACACATGAGCTCGGTACTTGCCATGTGTGAACCTCACCGTGGCAGAGAAGGGATGGCACTAGGTTTTTAGCGGGTGCAACTCCCCTCCTCTCGTTGAGCTAGTAGCTGGACGAGGGAAGAGGACTCCTTTGTTTTTAGCGGGTGTAACTCCCCTCCTCTCGTTAAGCTAGTAGCTGGACGAGGGAAGAGGTCTCCTCTGTTTTTAGCGGGTGTAACTCCCCTCCTGTCGTTGAGCTAGCAGCTGGACGAGGGAAGAGGTCTCCACTGTTTTTAGCGGGTGTAACTCCCGTCCTCTCGTTGAGCTAGTAGCTGGACGAGGGAAGAGGGCTCCACTGTTTTTAGCGGGTGTAACTCCCCTCCTCTCGTTGAGCTAGTAGCTGTACGAGGGAAGAGGTCTCCACTGTTTTTAGCGGGTGTAACTCCCCTCCTCTCGTTAAGCTAGTAGCTGGACGAGGGAAGAAGTCTCCTCTGTTTTTAGCGGGTGTAACTCCCCTCCTCTCGTTGAGCTAGTAGCTGGACGAGGGAAGAGGTCTCCACTGTTTTTAGAGGGTGTAACTCCCCTCCTCTCGTTGAGCTAGTAGCTGGACGAGGGAAGAAGTCTCCTCTGTTTTTAGCGGGTGTAACTCCCCTCCTCTCGTTGATCTAGCAGCTGGACGAGGGAAGAGGTCTCCTCTGTTTTTAGCGGGTGTAACTCCCCTCTTCTCGTTGATCTAGCAGCTGGACGAGGGAAGAGGTCTCCTCTGTTTTTAGCGGGTGTAACTCCCCTCCTCTCGTTGATCTAGCAGCTGGACGAGGGAAGAGGTCTCCTCTGTTTTTAGCGAGTGTAACTCCCCTCCTCTCGTTGAGCTAGTAGCTGGACGAGGGAAGAGGTCTCCACTGTTTTTAGCGGGTGTAACTCCCCTCCTCTCGTTGATCTAGCAGCTGGACGAAGGAAGAGGTCTCCTCTGTTTTTAGCGAGTGTAACTCCCCTCCTCTCGTTGATCTAGCAGCTGGACGAGGGAAGAGGTCTCCACTGTTTTTAGCGGGTGTAACTCCCTTTCTCTCGTTGATCTAGTAGCTGGACGAGGGAAGAGGTCTCCACTGTTTTTAGCGGGTGTAACTCCCCTCCTCTCGTTGAGCTAGTAGCTGGACGAGGGAAGAAGTCTCCTCTGTTTTTAGCGGGTGTAACTCCCCTCCTCTCGTTGATCTAGCAGCTGGACGAGGGAAGAGGTCTCCTCTGTTTTTAGCTGGTGTAACTCCCCTCTTCTCGTTGATCTAGCAGCTGGACGAGGGAAGAGGTCTCCTCTGTTTTTAGCGAGTGTAACTCCCCTCCTCTCGTTGATCTAGCAGCTGGACGAGGGAAGAGGTCATCTCTGTTTTTAGCGAGTGTAACTCCCCTCCTCTCGTTGAGCTAGTAGCTGGACGAGGGAAGAGGTCTCCACTGTTTTTAGCGGGTGTAACTCCCCTCCTCTCGTTGATCTAGCAGCTGGACGAAGGAAGAGGTCTCCTCTGTTTTTAGCGGGTGTAACTCCCTTCCTCTCGTTGAGCTAGTAGCTGGACGAGGGAAGAGGTCTCCACTGTTTTTAGCGGGTGTAACTCCCTTCCTCTCGTTGATCTAGCAGTTGGACGAGGGAAGAGGTCTCCACTGTTTTTAGCGGGTGTAACTCCCCTCCTCTCGTTGAGCTAGTAGCTGGACGAGGGAAGAGGTCTCCTCTGTTTTTAGCGGGTGTAACTCCCCTCCTCTCGTTGAGGTAGTAGCTGGACGAGGGAAGAGGTCTCCACTGTTTTTAGCGGGTGTAACTCCCCTCCTCTCGTTGATCTAGCAGCTGGACGAGGGAAGAGGTCTCCTCTGTTTTTAGCGGGTGTAACTCCCCTCCTCTCGTTGATCTAGCAGTTGGACGAGGGAAGAGGACTACCCGGTTTTTTTTTGGAGAGAGTTTGCTGATTGTCCCTTTTGCATTTTCAGCGTCACCGGCCTTTTTGGGGGCGGCAAGATACTTAAAGAGTTCCTCAAGCCATGTGAAACGAAACAACGCCAGAAGTTTTCTAGAGGGAATGGCATCACGCACTATACAGGGTGTCTCATTTAAATCGGTCAGTATGGGAAAGTCTGAAACTATAAGACATACCTTCGTATGTCTTATAGTAATAACGTATAAGTTACGTATAAGTAGAATGTTACGGTGGTCACTTCGAACACCTACTAAAATAAATTAAAGTAAAGCAAAAGCAAGCAAGCAAGCAAGCAAGCAAAAGCACATACAAAACATAAAAATATTATAAAAAACCTAGCCTAGGGTACCGCCGGCAACAGGGCAGGGCTCATGCTGCCGGTGGTTAGGGCTGCAGAGACAGGAACCTTCTGACTATTCGCGCCGTCTCCAAGAGTACCACCTTCTGTATCTGACCCTTGATCCAACCATTGAGCGAGAGTTTCTTAAGGTGTTGGTCGAGACTCTTCGCTACCAGACCGTTCGCAGACACGACTATCGGCACAATGATTGTCGAGTCAATATCCCACATGGCGGTTACCTCGTGAGCCAAGTCAAGGTACTTGCTGACCTTGTCCTTCTCGGCCTTTACAAGGTTCTCGTCATGTGGGATGGTGACATCGACAAGCACTGCCCGGCGTTGCGATCGATCTATCAGCACGATATCAGGCCTATTAGCTAAAATAGTCCTGTCCGTGATGACAGCTCGATCCCAATAGAGCGTGGCACGGCCGTTTTCGAGAACCGGCGCAGGTGTGTACCTGTAGTACGGCACTTCAAAGTCCACAAGACCGTATAGAAGAGCAAGTTGCTGGTGAATAATCCTAGCTACCAGGTTATGTCTGTGCAAATACTCGCCGTTAGCAAGATGAGAACAACCGGAGATAATGTGCCTGAGTGATTCCCCGGGACGGCGGCATGCCCGACAAATGTCGACCGTACCATCCTTCAGGATATATCTCCGGTAGTTCTTCGTCATGATAACTTCATCCGCAATTGCAGACATTATTATTATTATTATTATTAATAATAAATTTGTGTTTTTATTATTTATTTTTAAACAGATTGTCTACGGCGATACCGGTATTTACGTGGAAAACTTTGCAAAGCTTAAGTTTGTACTTTATATAACCATGAATATGTAAAAGACAATTTAAAAAAAAGTTAAAAATAACATGTCCACGCAGCCTTCGTAAAGTGAAGCGGTATAAGTTTAAATTGAAATCGTTGTCAAGTTCAACATATTATGTGGCCGCACGTTGGTCGAAACATGGCGGCGATTAATAGGTGTCTTGGCGGCACGGTCGGTGCGGTATTACTCACAGCAGTGGTACCTAATCAAGGATACTCCATAACCAGACGACCTTCAGGCCCTTGGGCTAGATTCTAACAACTTATTATGTTCTATGCAATAGTTAAAAATAAAATTCTCCACAAATAGATAAGTAGGTACTTAGGTACATCGGTTAAATTATAGATAATCGATACCTAACGATTTTATCAAATGCTGTTAAAACTAAATCGATAATTACTGAGATATCCGCCTAGTCAGAAACTTCAACTATACAAAGCTCCATAACTAATTTTACCGGTTTTAAGTACAATTGATTTGTATTGTATGTTTATGTTTGTAGATCAGATCAGTTTTCTACTTTGGTCTTGAAAATACGCACACATTCAAAATTTTTAATATGGACAGTAGCGAGTCTCCAAAGAAAAAGTATTAGGCTAACTCTGTTATGTAATATATTACAAACAAAAAAAAATAACGAAGTCAGTATATGTTTTTCTGCTTTGCACATTCTCTAAAAAAGATTTTTGTGTTAATTTTTACTTTTTATTTTCAAGTGTTACTTGCTGCAGTGAAGCTAAATTAAATATTTATAAAATTTTATAAAATACAGTGAAAAATTTAAACGCCTACCCGACCCAGCCAGAAATCGAACCTGAGTCTTCCGCAATCCGGGCGGCACTGTGCCGCTATTAGCACTCAAAATTTTAAAAAAGCAGTGACGAAATTCAGCGCTTACGTCAGCCTTCCCGGTAGCATAGTGGTCAGTGCAGCCGCCCTGATTGCGGAAGACCCAGGTTCAATTCCTGGCTGGGTAGGTAGGCGTTTAATTTTTTCACTGTATTTTATAAAATTTTATAAATATTTAACTAAAGATAACTATTTTATTATATATCTTTATTTGCTTATTTTAATGAGCATTATCTTTATCAGTTCATAAAATTGCATTTACAGCCTTCGCATGACAAAGAGAACGGCTTTATTTCATTAAATTGAATCAATTGTCAAGTTCAACACACGAACACTAGTGAAATATATCGGCGATTAGCCCGTTATGCCACGGTGAGACGGTGTTACTCATATATGTTATAATCAAATATATTCCATAAGCAACTTATAAATCAAATACTTACATCTAATTTCAGCTGTCAAACTGTAGATAATCGATTACCGTTGTCTTCGCGTCTGGATTCCATTTCCACTTAACATAAGGTGGAGTCGAATAATTTGCAGTGCAAATTGTTTAAAAAAAATAAGCAAAAGCTAGTGCTTTTCTAGTACTTACTACTAGCTTCAAAAATTCAAAGCTGGGCTGAATAAATACAAAGAACAAAGATGGTTCTTGAATTATACGTATATTGGATTATTATAAAATATTAATTGAACTTACTGTATCTTATAAAGTATTAACTATTTGACTGAGAAAACTTGTAATTTCTTTATAGTTGTCTCATTCGGTTTGTAGAGGTCACGAAAAATGTCTGTATGAACCTGTATGATTAATGATGCTTTAGATTCTGAGTTCTGACACATTTTCTTTTCTGGTCCTTATACGTTGAAGATTCCTGCTCCAGGTAAAATGCTTTTGCGGCATTACTTGGTTACAAAGAAATATAATTTTAAATAATTAACATATTCATCATCATCATCATCTCAGCCAAAAGACGTCCACTGCATATAACATATTATTTTTACTTAATTAACAAAATATGGATTTTTTACCTCGAACCTACTGTAATTACTAGGCACTTTTAAAAAAATTGAATATTTTCTATTTCGAGTACAAGGAGCTTACATTTTGCTTATTTATGTTTCTTTTTATTTAATTTTAGAACAGCGGTATCGTATATTTACTTTCTTAATCCTTTCTAAACAATCAGTCATTGGGTAGGTACTTAACATTTCTGTAGCAAAAACCTTGTGCGGCCGGCGTCGCGTTTTTCACTGCCAGTGGCACGCTGAGCGCCAGTCGCGAGCGCCAGCTAGGGTTGTCAACAACATATATAAAATAGTTTTGATATTTTACAGTTATCGTATTATTTATTTATTTTTCCCGTCAAAATTATTTACAATCAACTAGATTTAATTTATTATAATCCCGCTTCGTTACCTTTGTCATAAGATTTTCTAATTGTGTAGGTATCAAGCAAGATGAGCCATTTGTGTAAGCCACGGTTTTCTTGTTGGTAAACTAACTTTAGACTTTAAACCTTGTTCATCTGTGACAAATAGTGATAAACTTAATACGCATTTTAGGTATTAAGTACATTTTATATTGTAGTTTAGTTGATAATAAAAAACGTTTTAATGGGTCACTGTGTCTTTGATCATAAGCGTTTTATAATCACATAAATATGTTTATCAATCATTAATAATAGCTGATACATTTTTAACCTCTGTTAAGCTTAATAAGTAAAAAAATAAATAAACTACATTTTTAATTCTTTGTAAGCAAATCACTGACTATTTTCTACAATTCTTTTAAAAAGTAGTAACCCTATGCGTGCAGGCTTATGGGCGCGGTCAACAGCTGTATGAAAAAGCGATATAACCACATTCATTCAACATAACATTTACTAATGTCAAGCGTATGAACATTTAAGTATGAACTTTTATTAATCAGTGTCTATTTACCAGAGCTTATAACTGGAAAGTTTTTTATTCCACTTGATATTTATGCAGACATCAATTAGTACTACCAACTTAAGTAATTAGTTGCCTCTTTTTCAAATTGTAATTTATTTGCAGCATCATTTGCCTAAAATTATAAATAACAATAATTATAAATAAATATTAGCTATATAGCCTTTACTTTTTAGTCCTAAGACCATCAATAAGATGTTCTGTAAAAGTAAATAATGTATTACTATTTAATTATATGGTTGAACATCGATATGATATATAATTATATGAACAGCATATCAAATATATTGGCAAAAAAATAATAATAACATAAATATTTTTACTATAAACAACTATGCTTTTATGAGACGAAAGAAAAAATATTGAAAAAATAATTATAGGTATATTGCATTTGCTATTTGCAAAAACCAGACCAGTTACAAATACAAATAAAGAAATTAAAAAGAAATGTCACTTCTTAGAGTGGCGTGGACTAGTGCTGTTCACGTTTAATGCTCTCACAATAGGACTTGTATTACAACCAGCATGAAGGTGTAGTTATAAGATTACAACAAAGGTGTTCTGTCTGTCATACAATTTAAAAACATTAACACTTGATACAATCTCGCCTGTCTCAGTGGACTGACAGTCGTAATGTAAGTTTATTTTATACATTCGCCGTGAAGCTTCTTAAAATTTATTGAAAATCTATTATGTTATATACGTGCTTACCCTAAAGTAGCAAATAATTTGATACTCACTACATACACTTATTCTTTTTTTTTATTAAAAAAAATTACTTTAGTGAGAGATGAGATGGAGTTTAACTTTAATGAGATAAAACCTTTTACCAACTAAATAGTTAGATCTGGTTTCTGTTAATTTCATCTATATACACGGACAAGGTGCTAACGGCCGTTTGCTATCAATTTATCAACATCATCATCATAATAAGCCCGTTGCAGTACACTACTGAGAACAATTTTTTACAATTTGGTGATTTTGAGTTACTGTCATTACCTTTTTTTTGAGTGTGCCGACATGGTAACTAACTAGATATTTTATTTATCATCAATTACATTTTAAAGTATCGTTGCGTTATAGAATTAATATTTTAACATTTTTAGATCGTTATTGATTCTTTTTAGTGAATTTCACGATATGAATGAAAAATATTCTTTTTACATTGTTTAAATATGAAAAATTTACTGTTAATCTGAATTCCTATAAAAGAGCGTAATGGCAATTATACAAAAGCAGTACCTACAGCTGGCTCCAGGCAACGTACTGTAGCTGCCGCCATTAGCACTACACAGAGTGTCATAGGCCGCCTCTGGACACGCTATCGTATCACGGGCAGCGTGGCCGAGCGACATGGAGGAAGATCTCGTATCATCACTCGAAGACAAGACCGGTACATCCAAAATACTGCTCGACGGAATCGTACCATGACCGCTACGATGTTGAGCACAAGGCTCCACAGCAGCACACAGCAGTTCTCTGGACGTCAAAAACGCTTGAAATTTTGTCAGGAAGTTCATCTATATGGATGGGGAACAATCTGGTTTGGGCTGGTATTTAGATCGGTGGAAAAACCGATCTCATTTGGATCAGGGGCCTCAATGCTCAAATCTACGCAGAGAGGTTTGTTTCAGATGTGATCATCCCCTTACGAGGCCGATTGGGTGAATCTTTTTGACTAATGCATGACAATGCACGTCCACACGCTACAGTCGTAACACGTACTCTTGCCGATTCTCATATCAACGTCCTGCCGTGGCCTGCACAATCACCAGACCTCAACCCAATTGAGCCTGCATGGGACATGCTCCAAAAAAGAGCTATGCCCAATATGGATGCCGTGCACACCCTACAACAACTTCTTGACTTGTTAGAAAGAACGTGGGCGGCTATTCATCAAAGTGATTTGGATGAACTGATTTTAAGCATGCCAAATCGCTGTGCTTGTGTGATTCGTGTGAATGGTAGAAATACAGATTATTAATTTTTATATTTTTACAATAAAATTTAAAAAATCAACCTTGTTCTTGCTTTTTTTTCCAATTAGGTGACGACCTTAACGTAAGCAAATTTTGACTTGTAGATACAATTGTTTACTATAACAAAAAATAGAGCAAGTAGCCAGTCTGGAAAACCAGATTAGGTAAATAATTTTAGAATTTTTTTTTATAGCTAAAAATGTACTTGACCCCTAGCAATTTTTGATGTGTGTATATACATGTAATGATTTGTCTTGACTGACTGATTCATAATCGCCGAGCCAAAACCGCTAGAGCTAATGAGATAGAATTTGGACTGTAGATTAATTGAGTGACGTAACCAGCCACTGAGAAGGATTTTACGGAAATTGTACCCGAAGGGGGTCAAATAGTGAAAGTTTGTTTGAAAGTCCGTCAGTTTTGAAGGAAAATACATCAAAATTGGTATTTGGCTTTTTGAAAAGAAACAAAAAATGACATGTCTCAGGAATTTTGTTTATTTTCCTTTACAGGAGTAAAAAGAGGAAGCATATTTTTTTGGTAAAATCGTTCTATTTAAAGTAGTAACTATAAAAATGAATAATTAATTCGATATATAGATTTTTGAATAAAATTAAAGAATGTCGTGATTTGCATTTTTTGAAAACCTTCCTCTAAAGAGGTGAAATAAGGGTGGAAAGCTTGTATGGAAATCTGTCATTCCTTAAATTTCGTTTTCTAGTTAGAAATTATGAAGTTTTTCAGGATTTTTGGAAAATCATCCCTAAGTAGGGCATGACAATTTGTAGGTACAGAATGTTCCAAAACGGACCAAAATTACTTAAACAGAGTGATGTTGTACGTTTTTTTGCGTTAGAAACTTTTTACAAGTTCTAGCTCACATGGAAGGGGATATTTGATAAAAAATGAAAATATTTATGTTGAAACAACGGGACATGTTACGAACAAACACAGGTCGTGTAGCCCACGTGAGCAAAGCCGCGAACAAAAGCTAGCTACTCAAATATTACTAATTATCCCATGATAATAAGGCGTTAAAGGCTGTGGTGACCATTTACTATTATCAGACTGCCTGTGGACGTAGGTACCTAAACGCTTTAACTACTTACTCAAGGCTCAGTCGAATAATAATAATAAAACGCTCTGTTAGATTGCACTTTGTATTTTATGTGATATATATATATGTAAAATGTATTCATATGTAAATCATACATGTTCAACTAGAAAGGCCACTATGGTTTCTTCACAGCGGAATTCGCTCCGCTTCCGCACAGCGCCCACTTACACGTACGAGCGTATGAATTGTTTATCTCAAAGATCTCGATCTAACTTCTTATCGTGATAGACGTGAAGGTCGAATATGTTGTCATTTTCCTTTATTTATTCACACTTACTGGTAGAACCTTTTTTGTTTAAACTTCAATGTGATCTAGTTTAGTGAAGCGTTATCTAGCTAAGTATATATACGTGAATCAAAAACCTCATGCCCCTTTTAAGTACATGTGCGCCGGAGGAATGTGAGTTTTGGTATTAGGTATAATTAAAAATGGATTCTCTATATAGAGAAGAAGTCTCGAAAGATGAAATTGTATATCCCATTGTATATTTTGTAAGTTACCTACGATTAAATTTCGACTACGAATCACAAGTAACGATAAATAAGTATGTGTTACCAACACTAATGCGCAGTTAAAAACACAATGTTTAGTAAAAAACACACTAAAAATACTAACATTCGTTACTAATGATCTGACTCAAAGAAAAACGGGTGATTCATACGCCATTTTTTATTCGCAATCCACTTTTATCATTGCGATCGCATTTCGATTGTATCGGTACCGAGAGCGCACAACACTTTACTCGGACGGTGGGTATCTGCCACTATCTGCATAATCTGTGGTGCGGTGCCTTTGGCGCGAATCAGGACGCCAAAAGGTCACGCACGCGGTCACTGACAGCGGCCGCGTTGGTACCGCCGACACCTAGCCATTAACCACAAAATTAAGAGTACCCAGGAGGTAAGCTTATTACATACCGCGCTCGAGCCACTTTTTTATAATTTTTTTTAGAGAGAATGCTGATTTTCTTAAACGGCATTTTCAGCTTCACCAGACTTGTTTGGGGGCGGCGATTCGTGTGAAACGAATCACCTTTGGAGGTTTTCTAGAGGGAACGGCATCACGCACTAATGCGCAGCGTGTCCCCGTGCCCTACTAGATTCTCCGAAGGGTTCGGATCGGATCGGGGAGTCTGGAACCACGCATACATAGACCCTCTCACTGACACGGATCTCAGAACAGCTCGGAACACACCCCGCTACACACGACTTTAAAGTTTATACTGACACCCCCCACCTACCTTACGGTTATAAAGTTAGGTCTCAGACATCCTTGCGCAAGCACAAGGGACCATCTACGTTAGGTCAAAACGCCAGATCAGAACGCGCCGGTTCGCATCCTTCATCCGGTACTTTTAAGACTAGTGTCTCGAGCTAGTTGCCCCGTGGACACGTATAGTCCACTACCTAATATCCAGATAGGTTACCGGAGCTGTAAGCTCGCTCACTTCTCGTTGCACTAAGAGTACAACTCGCGGATTCCACTGCTCGGGTCGTCAACTCTAAAGTCGACTACCAAATGTCCTCTTTGATGGCGGAGTTGTAAGCCCCACTCACTTCTCAGTACCCATCCAGGCACCACATCAGTTCCAAAATCCTACGCGGCTGATTCAACCGGAGACATTGCATCTAGCGGGCGCCTCTACTAGTTCTCCAGACTAGTGCCGGAGATGTTGGAAGCCTATTCAATGAAAACCACCAAGCAGAACAACCAACTATGGACAACTCACGTGCCCCGCAGATTCTTTCGCTTCAGGTGGCCCCTCCGGACCGCTACTCGGACCCGCTCGCTGTGCACGAAATGGAAGCCTGGCCAGACCTCAACCAGGCAGACGAACATTCCCACTTCTACAGCTAACCACATGCCACCACCAGTCAAAAGTATGTCCAGGACCTGCCGGAGACGCCCGCGAAGGTATAACCGGCAGGGGGCCTAGGATCTGGAACTCCCGTGGTACCCTTGAAAACACAGCCGGACCCGTAGTTCCAGCTGCCATACCCTACCCAACTAGCAAAATTTAATCTTACAAATATCCCAAGACATATGGTCTTGGGATATTTGGGATCTTTTTACAGACTTAAATCCTACTTAAAAGCTAATGTAAGTGTGGATTTGGGCGCACTTTATAAGCCTATTCATCCTTTCAATAGCCTTATATCTATCTTGAGTGAGAGGTTGTCTTTGTGTAGGGCAGCCATCCGTCCGGGTTTCCCCGGATATGTCCTAGTTTGGGGGGCGTCCGGGGAGCATCCGGGCGGGGTTTCTAAAAAGTGTCAGGGGAAATCCGATTAACTTGATAGAATGTAATGATTAGCAATAAATAACAGCATTTCATAGTTATTCGGTGCGGCAAATATATCCGCGCACCCGTGAGTCTCGTGACGTGACGTGACCTCCCTAGTCGATTAAGTTGATTTTCTATAAATAAATAAAAATATGATGACTGTTTTTATTTGATTGTAATTTTTTTCTCGATGGAGTCCGGTGTAATATCTTTATTTCACCCAAAGTCCTGGGTTTTTGAAGTATTTGTCCTGGGTCCGTAAATTAGCTGATGGCAGCCCTATCTATGTGTGCGTTGCTCGACCGCGTTTGTATGACGCGTACCTCCTGCAGTCTCCGTATTTTGTGCCATTAACAGCCGGCCGCGTTTCCGCTCCGCCTGTGAACGCTCCGTCGCACCTCAATGTTATTAATTAACATTCACGACTCCAATCAAGCCGTAGATCACTTGATAAATAATGTAGGCACCGCGCTACCTGCGCCGCCGCGCCGCCCCGGCCCGTGCTCTAGAAGAATGCCCACTTTTAACTTGTTCTAGTTAAAAATTATTTTGTTTCACTTTGGGTTTTTACTTTTTTATTGTCTTTATTTACCTATGCAGTCATCAAGCACTGGGTATAAAATCGTTTTGCATTTTTAATTATAATAACATTTTAGGTCGCACTGAACATTATTACACTCATTATTTTTCTTAAGAAAACGGATACAAAAATATATTTTAGTACTACCTACGTACCTTCTAAGTACACAGGGTAAAAAGCCTTTCTTTTTCTGTATTTTTGAAATAAATAAAATACAGTATGTAACCGAATCCTAATCATATTTTAAATGAAAATTGTAAATTAGAAAGTCAAAGGTTTCCAGGGGTCGGAAGCTTGCCGGTTGTCCCAGCACCTTAATTGATTATCTAAGTGGGGCGTTCGAATCTAGTACGAAGAGCAGTAAACAAAATATTAAGGACCTCGGCTCGAATTAATTAGGCCGTAGAGGAATTGGAGCAGGGAGGAGTTGGTGCACTTTTGCTAAGTCCGCCTGACTAACCCCCACCATCCTATATTAGTCGCACATACTGTAATGTTAGGACCATTGTCATTGACCATTGTAGATAAGACAACCTGTTAGCCAGTTATGAGGTCGAGAACTCGGGTTGAAGATAGCTTACATCTTTGGCTTTATCGTCACATACTCTATACCACTCCTTGCAGTAACCAAAAAAATATTAATAATATATTTGTTGTTGCATAAAAAAATAAACATAAATGCCGTTAGATAAGTTTTTAGTTACATTTTTGCTTTTTACCATGTTTTTAGCGATTTGAAGACATAACAACAGTTGTTTAATAGTCATTTGTTATTAACGCTTCGGTGGCCGAGTGGCAGAGTGCCACTCGGCCACCGAAGCGACTAATGTAGTAGTAGTACTAGTGGCCCGCTCGCGACTTAATCCGCTTAAGAACACCCGTATCCCATGATGGACCCCTATTACAGCGCCACCTACCGGGTCCAATTGTAAATCTAAACCATTCTCGAAACCACACAAAAAATTTCATCAAAATCGGTCCAGCCGTTTGGAAGGAGTTTTTATATATTTATTTCACAATGAACTAAAACATGATTTAATATTCACCAAACATCGCCAAATTTTAAAAGTAACGTAATTACTGCATTTCATATAGTCAGATATGGGCATGATAACTTTTATGAATTTGAATAGGTGGTTCCCAGTTTGCCATTCTCCTTTTGCTAAATTAATCACAACTTAATTAGCAATTAAGAACAATATCCTCAACGACATCCGCGTTATCGTGCCACCGTGACATGTCACAATACAACCTCTTCGTATGTACTCGTATACTTAACACAAAAAATATTGCTGCGCACCCAATGAAACTCTGTCAACTACTTAAACAGTACCTACATATAAATGTCCATATCCTGTCATGCTGACGTAGGTGGAAACGGCACAAAACAAGGAGACTGCAGAAGGCAACCTTCATACAAACGCGCTCGAGAAACGTACACATAGACAACCTTCCACGGACACGGAATCTCGCTACAGCAGTAGCGGAAATACCATATTTTGAATAATGACAATACAGTGACTTTAGTTACTGTAAATATACAAAAACACAAGTGTTGAAAAAATTTCCAAGAGCAGGATTTTTTTCAACATTTGTGTTTTTGTAATTTGTTCGCAACAAAATTTGCGTTAAATATTATATAAACAAAACAAAAACATTTTACTGTAAATATTTTAGGGAAAATATGAAATAAATCGCAGTTTTAGTATTAAACTAACTACTAACTTATTACTGTATAGTAAGTGCCTTACAAATAAACAAAGAATAAGGTCCGAATAGTTATTCCGTGTTTTGTCTCTTTTACTCTAATTTGAAATGACGTTTAGATGACAGGAACAAAACACGGAATAACTATTCGGACCTTATTCTTTGTTTATTTGTAAGGCGGTAAGTCTACTTACTATCCTTGTTTTTACGAGCGGTTGAATCTTCATAACACTTACTGTGGTTAAGCTTATCGTATTTTTGTCAATAACTATGATAAAAAAAGTAAAAATAGTGGCATGTAGGTTTTGATTTCAGGATCACGGTACAGTAAAAAAAGTCATAGCACCAGTAACACGACTTACTGTAATTATGACAACGGGGGCAGATTCCACAGAGTCTAAAGACGAAAGTCTTCGATCAGTCCGTCCTATTACCCGTCATGACATATGGAGCCGAAACGTGGACACTCATAGTAGGCCTAGTCCGCAAATTTAAAGTCGCTCAGCGAGTCATGGAAAGGGCTATGCTTGGAGTTTCTCTGAGGGACCGGATGCCGAACGAGGTGATCCGACAGAGAACCAAAGTCGTCGACATAGCCCACAGGATTAGCAAGCTGAAGTGGCAGTGGGCCGGCCATATTAGCCGCAGAACCGATAGCCGATGGGGTAAACGAGTTCTTGAATGGAGACCGCGTATCGGCAAACGTAGTGTAGGACGCCCTCAGACTAGGGGTGACTGGCAAAAGCTGGATGAGAGTAGCCGCGAATCGTGCTACCCATTCAGGACGTATGTTTTTTGACTGTAAAGAAGAATGGGCGCAAGAAACTCCACAGCTTTAATAGAAGTAACGACATTTACAAAAAAAAAACTATGTCGTTACCAATTCATTCAATATTTACAATTAAAAACTTTCAAGTGCCCGCTTATACAAATAATGCTTACCCCTATACATTTACATAACATAACACTTTATTTTAAAAAAAACGTACTTCGGAACTAATATACAACGTTAGTCGTAACGGGGGTACTAAGCCGAAAGGAGGGTAAAGTATACATGATAGTGAATAACTTTTGTCTAAGAACTTTTCCTTAAAAATGGATAATTTGAGATTAACAGCTTTTTTAAGATTTCAAAAGAAATTACGCTGTGATGGTAGCCCTGGCAGTCACAAAAAAAACAAATTAAAAGTTAATATTAATGGATACATCAGTCCAATTATGGAGAGAAAACGACTCTTTACATTGCCCGTACATTGACATTAGAGGTAAATCTATTTGCTGAGAACCTACGTCAAAACCGAAGCCTACTAGATTTTTGTAGACCAATCAAATGTAAAAAAAAAACATTGTACATTGTAACTTACCTTCTGGGTCTCCTATTTTGTGGAAACGGCCTCCAATGCCGAATGGTTGTCGATGTCGTGTAGGGGGCGTTGCCGCAGCGCCGACCGTGTCAAAGTCCCGGGTTCAATACCCAATAGTCAACACTAGATATTGAAATTAATGTCAATCATAAAAAATAGGAAACGACAACACGACAGGCCGGAGATTACGTTATGAATTAGTAGTTCTATGACATTTCTTTATGAAAGATTGATCTCCAATTTAATAAATAGCCCCAGTGGTCTAGTGGTGAGACCACCAGTCTTAGACACAGAGATCCCAGTTTCGATTTCCGGGGCACATATTATACCTACTTGATTTCGTTGGTAGTTACTGTTTACAATTAAGCAGACTGAATACTTGTATGCTGGCCGCCTCAAAAACTAACCCTGCTAATGAAAATTACTACTACGACCGGCGCAACGCCTTTCGTTCGGTGTTTCACGTATGGTAGACTGGAAGGCATGACTCACTGCCGCACTCAGAGACGTCAATTAACGTTAGTATTACCACATTACAACCGTTACTCTTTTTTTGCATTTGCACATTGCAAAAAAGTGCTTAGGACGTCACTGTTAGAGATTTTATTACAAAGAAAAATCATAGGTGCTACGTATCATTAATGCTAATCGACGTCTCTGAATGTGGCACCTAGAGTATTTATATATTTTTCAAATGAGAATGAAAAGTGCGAGTTTTATTCAGCACCCTAACAGGTTAAAGAAAACGGAAATTTGTATGTCATTGAAGCAGTGCCTCCTGGTGACTTAATTAAAGAAAAACCCTTTCAGAACCCTTAAAGCAGTCAACAAAGTTATCCGACATATTATTATCGATAACGCGCTCATTGTATTGTCTGTGTGCTACACTTCAATCCGGGGCGCAACCAGTTTCGCATACTTCGCAGGTCAAACTGACGCCATTAACTTTTTACGCTGTCAGTCATGTTAACATTAATGTCCGTGTCCTGTAGCCACTGACCTCTATTATACTAGCTACTAAAAAGACGAACAACCTGTGCTGTACCAGCTACTAAAACATAGATATACACGAAAGAGTTTTTATCGGTGATCAGGACATATACTGATTCCGACTAAGTAAATGATGGACATTGCAATAATAAGAAAACTTACATGTCATCGTTCCATTTTTTATTTTTTTGCCTGGGAAGTAAAGTTAATAACAATGAATATTAAAATCATGGTCATCCTAATCCTCTTTGTTACAAATAAAACCTCTTCATAAGTACAGGTAGGTACAACGTTAAGATAACAAACCTCATTGAAGATTAACCCCCTTATTCATAAAAATAATTAAGCATTATTTAGTTAAATTTTGTTTTGTCAACGTCACACAAACGTCATTTTGAATTCGAGAAAAAGAGACAAAACACTGATTAACTAAATAATGCTTAAATAGTTTTTTTTACATTTGTGTTTTTGTAATTCGTTCGCAACAAAATTTGCGTTAAAAATTATATAAACATTTTATAAATAGTTTTTTAAGAGTAAGGTGAAAGTTTTTCATGTTTATTAAACTGTCAGATGGTACTGTAAAAAAAATCACTTCAATCTCCTCCACTTCATAAAAATGTAGGAAGACCGTACATTCTAATTAATTTTGGTTACCTAATTAAAAATACAAAATTAAATTTATAAAAAGAAAACATGTAACTACTATTAATATTAAGCCATCATTTACTTAGTCGGAATCAGTTGGTCCTGACCACCGATAAAAAGTCTTCGTGTATACACAACCCTCACGTCCTTCTCCCATTGGGAGACTCCCAAAAAAAGGGTAGATAGAGCATTAAAATCATCAGTTTCATGTAAACTCGCCGTTAGTCATCTCGACGTCACATAGTATAAACAAAGTAGGGCTCTAAGGAGTAGGTGTGGAACAGATAACATCAGTGATAGATTGTTGGAACCCTTGTCCCTTAGAGCGCTCTTAGGTACGACATGTACGGGAAGTTAAGCAGCTGACAGCTGTTCAAGTCCCAGACCAGCATGGGATCTTAAACTATACTATACTTACACATCGTCCTTCTTAAACCACCAACTAAACAACAGAAAAGCTATTTACGTTCATCTCATCTAATGGTAAGTGACAATAAGGTCGAAGAGCACACGTTATCCGGTTCCTTGACTATTGAGGAACTGCCTATCTTGTCTATGTCGGAACGCAATAGTGCTACTTACCTTTAAGCTAACATTGTTGTTATGATGACAGATTTTTTTAAATATTATGGCTGTAAATAACCGCCACTAATAATCGAGCTAGGACCCGGTGGGTCCCAAACCCGCAAACCGGTGGTCTAACCACGAGACTATAGAGGCGTATAAATAAGTTGTTTATTATGCCTTTGTCTTACTCGCATGTCCCACAGTAGGTACTTAGTGGTTACAGAACCTTTTCTCACAAACGTAATCGTGATAAACAAATAAATTATTTTTCTGATTTCCGTATAATGATTATAGAAAGGTCTTCTTCACATTGAGACCACATACAAGTATCATTACGATATCTATAAAATGAAATGACAGAGTTAATTATTATTTCTGTGGTGAAAGACTTTATAGTCCTTTGTTTTTAAGATTTTAATTGGTAGGTGTATAATATAATAACATAAAAATATCACTGTTTCCCGTTATACGATTACTGCAGGCGATTGCCTGATTTCTTATCTTCCTTGCTCCATTTACTGAGAAATATAACCAAATAGGAAGTCACATAAAACTTTTGTAAATTATAACGCGATACGGGTATTTCAATGATTTTACTTGATATATAATTACTTGAATATTTAGTCGTAGTCATATAAAACATGTTTGTAGGTTGCCATAACTATTTCGGAGGGAAAAAATAATAATGCAGCAGTGTCATTTCTGCGTTCAAATTCTAGGCGCATTTCGCACTTTTGCGGTTTAAAAAAATTTTGCTAAAGAAATTATAATTATTTTGTTTCAGATCTTGCAATGTGATGTCATCACACCGAGACCAACTCAAAGACTAAGAGAGAATGAAGACCCTCTTCTACAATACAACTATGATGCTCAAAATAAACCAAAGGTGGAAACGAACGATGAACAAGTGATATCAGTAAGGATTACCTCATCTGTGGCAGTGGGCCGAGGACGGGCTAGAAAAGCCCACAGAGGAAGTAGCATAGGTGGACCAGTAGTTCTGAATACTCCACCGGCACAAATATTAAACACTGCATTAGAAAATTTCAAAACCACTATAGACGATGTAGGAATCGACTCAGTCTCGACTGAAGTATCAGCAAAACTAATAGGCGCAAATATAGAATTTATAAAGCAACTTAATGCTAAAAAAGACACGCAAACTCATGACTCCGATCAAGTTCATCCTTTTCAAACGAGACTTCTGAATCAGTTTCTCAGTGGAACCGACTCGTTCGATTTGAAGTCTTTTGATAATGAAGGTCAAGATTTTGATAATAACAAAAGTGAAAATTCTAAGGTCTCATCATTAGAGAGACCTAGTCAAAATCCTAATTACGAAAAATTACCTTTTGACCGATCAGTTCAACGTTCAATAGACAAATTAAGATTAGATAGAGTGCTCGGTCCAATTCAAGCTCGACCGACAACTCCGAATTTTGATTTTGATCCGAGCAACAACAATGAAACTGATGACACTTTAGCTGAACCATCAAATAAGTTGATACAAACTATAGCAAATGAAGATGATGTTGAAGTTGAGAATTTAGAAAACGTTCCGCTGGCACGATCTGTGCCTCTTTCGCCATCATCGAAGAATTACATTCAAGGTCCATCAAATAAATCGCCAAGTGAAAGGGGGAACAATCCGAGCTTGACAACTGTCAGTTTTGATATATTGCACGATCTACCCAAGCAATCTAATAATCACAATGACCCTAGTAAAACATTTACAACGGCTAATGAAGCTTTTGGAATTCAAAGTAAGTTTTACGACCCTCCCAAAGTGTACAGCCAGCCCGCTAAAATATATAGCGAGCCAGCTAAATTTTACAGCGAGCCTGCTAAAATATACAGTGAACCAGCTAAAATATACAGTGAGCCATCCAGGATATACAGCGAACCAGCTAAGATATACAGTGAACCCGCTAAGTTCTATAGTGAGCCGGCGTCTCTACATTTGAATCCGGGAAATGTACCTAATTATACCCCCTGGCAAAATCCTGTACAGAGCACTGCTGTACCTAGTTCTCCGTGGCAAAACCCTTCGCGCAATACGGCATTGTCTAGTACCGTTGTTAATACAACTCCAACTGCTTTGAATACTATGTCAGCTGGCTTAATAAACACGCAACGTGTTGTTGAGCAGTTACCAGAGAAGAATTATGAAGTAGATGAAAAAGTCAGTATTCAGACTGACGGTCGCAGTCACGGCGTACAAGAGACGAGTACAGAAAAATGTAAGGAGGACAACTGTAAAGTGGGATACGTTGTCGAAGGGCGACAATACAAGAAATATAGAGTAGAAGAGCGAACTCCAGATGGGTTTATAGTTGGAGAGTATGGAGTGGTCAGAAACGAAGATGGGGCGCTGAGAGGCGTCCGATATACCGCCGACAGTGACGCCAGCCCCCGCCTCATATATGACGCACTCATGAAGTTCCTACAACTGAAATAATTATAGAACAAATGCTCCGAAACAAAGTAAATTGATTGCTCAACTAAACAACTGCCTATTTCTATAATGTAAGACTGATGCACGTCCTTGCTTGTAAAGGTTTTGTTAGACCCAGCTTTAAAGCTGCTATTTAGATAGTCCTTGAAATTACATCTGGTTTTATAGATAAGCTTCATTAGTTTTTGGTTTTCACCTATTTGCATAGAAATTAAAATAAAAATCGAAAATGCATTAGTTTATTTTTTTATTAGCAATGCTTTAAGAATTATTATATTGCCTTTAATTGTCCAAAAGAGCTTTGAACATTTAATCAATAAATTAAAGAATGGAATATTTTTCAGTGTTTAAATTTAATGATAAATTTCTGTAGATTGTAGTTTGATAAATCAATTAAATACTCTTTTGGATATTTCCTAAATATATCTAAATAGAGTATGGTGCCATGGTCAATGATAATGATAATGTACGAGAAATAATAGAAACGCACGCTGTCATTAATTTTAATTAGTTAAATTAATTACCTATTCTAATAGCGTAGTTGTAGTTATATTACAACTGTAGGTTATCTTTTATTGTAAATAAGGATGTAAATAATGTAATAAAGCACTCAAAATATGCAGTAAGTAATTCTTTCAAGCCCCAACATCTTTTGTAACATAAAAATTGGATCTATCTAGTCGTCCATGTGAACGAAATCGTGCTAGACAATCTGGGCGTCAAATCTCTGTTTCTATTGTCTGTAGCGAGGACTACTGAAAGGCATTACTGTTGTAACGTAATTAACTAAGTACTTCATGATAATCGCCGGGAGTGGTATATTTATATATTTCTAAAAGCCAAATATCTGTCAATGATCGACTAACTACGATATCCCATAAACTTTATAGATCAGGGGTAGGTTAAATTATTTCTCTCGTGAGCACGGAGTAAAAAAAGCTTTTTGTCTTTTTAAATATTTTTAAGAGAAATGTCGCTATGGAAAGGTTTTAAAAATCCTAAAGGCCCTTGCGATCACACGAGACAAGGATTGTTACGCGGTAAACTCGTGGGCTATCACTTGACTTATCTATCGAACCAATATCGAACGAATATCGAACCTCTACAACTCTTTTTAATCGAAATTAACTTTCGTAGCCCACCTTTTTAATATTCTTTACAGGTAAGCTCTTGGACTGATCTCACTTAATGTTATGATATGATAAGGCTTTGGCCTTCACGCAGAGACCACAACTAGCACTACCTAATAAATGCTTACTCAAAAATTATCATGAAGTTTCTTCAGATGTTGCTAGGTGTATTCAAAAGGAGGAACCTACATCCAGAAGTAAGTACCTTTTGTGTGTTGATGATGATGATGATGATGATGATGATGATCAACTGAACTCAGATAATCTATTAATTTATACTTATTGCTCTTTGCTATACTTACAACATTTTAGGGCAGCTTAGGATTTCTTTATCATAAAGACTCAAAAAGGTTATTTTAAAATTAGTTTATTCTTATTAATATCGTCTAATAGTTTTGATAACATTTAATTATAAAGATTAAACATGTTTAGGTCGTAGCAGCCTTATATCTAAATCTAACAACAACATTTCATTTTGATCAACTTTTCAATATTAACACTGAATACTTAATATATTTAATTTGAGTCCATTATGCAAATGTCTATATGTTTTCAATGACAATCTTCATGCCATTATGAGGCGATATATTTATGTAACTGCAAATTTGTTTTAACAATTCCGACTTTAATTTCAAGTCTGCGACCACATAACTACTTGATAAAAGGCAATAGCACAATATGTCGTGTACACTCAACACAGTAATATCATAATGATACTTGAATTTATGGAAGTAACGAGAAGTTCTGTTTTTTACTGCAAATGCTTATACAATATTAATTTAAAGTATAATTTTACTTAATCATACAAAGCCAAACCCTTCGTCGCTTATAAAAGAAAACAAGCCTGAAATACTTTTTATTAAATATAGACAATTATACACCGAGCCAGCTATAGTCTAGCACAAATAATAATTTCTCAATCGATATGTAAAAATCTACAAAGAACGTAATATTTAATCTGCAACATTTAACGGCACCTACTTTAAACAGTCCTTATATTAGTTAACAAAAACACATCTCCTTACTTGACGGTTGTACCTAATTTAGGTAATATTGAATTTATCGGGTAAGCATACATAATTTATCAGAAACCATGACAAAACTTCCCAAATTGTTACCAAACATAATTCCATAAAAATACTTATACCTAGTAACACTAGTGTCGTGCCTTTGTTTTTTTTCTATATCGCTTGCTCCAATAGTTAATAGTGCAATGCAGTGCAATGAGTCAAAACGACCGAAGCTCACAATGTTGTTATAGAATCTATCATGAACAAATTTTGTCGGTTAATTTAATTGATCGTACAAAATCGAATTTCTAGTATGCCTTTCATAATTCTAGTATTCCAATGAGAAATTGCTATTTTAATATTCAAGGATTTTTTTTCCAATCATCAAAACTTTATCTTACTCTGTATCATAATGTCCATTTAAACAATAATTTTATGAACGTAAATTCTGATTCTTATGTAGCCTGAAACTATCATCACCATGGCATTCTAACCGTGTCGAGAGTGATTCGCTTATTTATTTGGTCAAAAGCTCTATCAACTCTTATTAAGCCTGAAAAATCGCGCTCGCAAAGTAGACAAAACCGTTAGAAACACATTGTGCAAAACAGTTAACAGTAAAATATGTTAGTCGTGGAAGCACATCAAATCGATCGGACGAAATGTCTACAGTTTTGTCGACCGTGAATTAAGTTATTTCTAGCTCAGTGCACAATTGCTTGGAGTAATCTAATGATGTAGTTTTTTTTGTGAATTTGGATATGATAATCAGTTAGATAGATTAGGTACGCATTTCATAGACAGTTTAATTTGCCTTACATACACGATCGACAAAATATAGACCATCCATGGTGTATCTTATCTTACTTACTAATGATTGTATCACATTACTTTGCTAACTTATTTTAAATAGCCTTACCACAAGAATGAGAAATGTCAATCAGACCGAGAAGGTAAGAACGAAAAAAATATTTAGTTATAATAAATCAAATCAAATCAAAATACTATTGTTACCATTGTGGACATTAAAATAAAGTAAGTATTTAAGAAAACAGCACAGTAATTGTGAATGTTTTTGTGATCAGAATCTCGCAATTACAAGACTGCAGAACATGAATCATGAGATGCCCTACATAAATAATGGAGGTAGGTGCTGAAGCCGTTGTAGGTAAGTACTCGGTCTTCTTTGAGAACTTGATATCCTACTGGCGGGAGAGGATAGCCCGGCCTAATTACACTAGCCAAAAAGCTCAGCTCAGCTTAAGCGTGTTAAAACGTGCCGTCTCGACCTCATCTTATAATATTGATAACTATTGCGGCATTTGCAAATTGAGAAATTTAGTACAAACTAGAACACAAAAAATATTATTTGCTTTATTTTTTTATCTTTTTGTATATCAGTCCGATAAACCATTTCTCATCATTTACTTCGCATGTGGTCATAAATACCTAAAGTATAGATGTACTAAGCATTATAATATTTGAACAAAAACAAATCTTTACACCTACTTGTGAAAACGTGGTACATTTTTGATACAATGTTCATAGATTTTTTTTTAATTTAAGTAATTGTTTCAATTTCTTTTTTTATTTATTAATAAACATTTCAAACATTGTGTTGTTGCAAAAGCACACGTGTTATACAATCCTAATAAGTTTTAATATTTTTATTTAAATACGATGTGATACTTGGCAGTTGATAACATCTAACAATCGTCTAGGTATGTAGACAAAAAGTACTATAACTAAAGCTAAAATTTTGAACAAAGAAGTAGGTTTCTTAATAATATAATATCTATCTAAATGGTAAAGATGCATTATTTAAGAGACTTAATAAAAAAAGTGTATTTCAGTTTTAGTACTGAACGGTTTTTGACACTTTTGACTTTTTGTATGTAGTAGTACGTAGAAATTACATTGAATGCCATGGCGAGTAAGCCATGACTGCCGTTTTATTTATGTTTCTGATATCTCCGATATTGTCATGATGTTAAGTCCGCGTAGATCAGTAGCCTCACATGTATTTGAAATTCATTACGGGAATTGGGGAAAAACCATCCAACGTCTAACAATTACCATTAATCATTTATTAACATTAAATTATGGAAAATAAACTAAAGACTAAGTTACACGGGCAGATGCCTTTGCCTTCCTCAAACTAGATGTGATTGGTGTTAGTAATTGCTTGCGAAGCCCAATTTATCTTTAATAAAGTGTCACAGTTAATACCCGTAACTCAACGCATAGCATTTAGATAATGAATGAATGATTAATGAGTACCACTTTAATGTTTTTTTTTATTTTTACATTATTGGTCTTTAGATATGTAACAAAATTATTTCAGTGATATGTTCAAATCCGGTATATTCAACGTAGTACACGGATATGTTATTTCAAATTCAGTAAAAAAACGGAAGCCTGTATTTTTCATACATACCTACGTTGCATTATAAATATATTTTTAACTTATTCTAATTTAAGCTTTTTCGACTTTTTGACAAGATATATTCATAGTCTTCAAATATATTCTTATTTTACAGGAGAGATGCTAGGACTTGAGTTATGGGAATGTAAAACGAACAATATTCATCGTACATACGACCAGAAAATCATTTTTACAAGAGGTTTCTGTCACTGGTTTTAAAGGCCCAAAAATATCTTATAAATTTAAATGTCTACTTAATTTTTAACAATATCATTGAAGCGGTCCGAATAACGATTTTTTTACACACATTGTCGAGGCCTCGGTAGTCTGTACCGACAGAAAGCAGATAACGCGATTTACACAAGTTACGCCGTTTAATTTCCACGGCTTCAAACATCTCCAAGATAGAATTTATTCTGTGCATCGCTGACAGAGACTTATGCTTCAATCCAATTTTAACTAAATTTAAATTATTGAGTCTAAAAATATTTGGGTCTTCTTGGCGGGAAAGTGAAATCATGTCTGCGGTTTAGTTTTATTTTCTAAAATTTGTGTTATATCTAATATTAACGTGAAATAATGGTGGATTATTAACCGTTAAGTGTTCGTGAGTGTGCATGAGTGTTGGCAAATGAAACAAATCAGTGCATAGGTACGTCACTTTTCAAATTCTCTCAAGAAGTCCGCGTGAGGACTTAGTAAAGCCCCACATCTTTACTGAGATACTCAAGGGGTTGGGGGGTATATCATTTCTCACTTCTCATTTTTCATAATAATCTTATATAGAGTTTAATTTTGAGAAACGTATAAACAAAGTTTTCGACTGAAGGAACTAGTCCTTCAGTCGAAAACTTTATTTATTCGTTTACTTCTTCGTTACTTCTCACTTCCCATTTCTATTATCATTCATCATCATCATACAGGAAGGAAATATTGTTTATATAAGTATTACTTGTAAGAAAAATGATTTCATAGGCTTAATGCTTGTACAAAGTCATAAAAGAAAAAAGAGAAAAAAATATATATATAACACAAATTGTCAATTTTGTACTAGGCCCGAGATAATCCAACATCGCACTGGTAATGACGGCATCTATGACGTCACACCATCCATGACGACACACCATCTGTCGTTAAATTGTGGTTATATTCTATAATCATTGATTCGGACCGCATACATAGTGTTTGCATTAAGCTACAATTTATAATTATGACATGTTTAGCGTTTAAAGTAAACGGTTTCAGCGACCCGCACTTTAACACCAAGGTGAAATTCTTAATTAACGTGAAACTACTTCGGAGATTTTTAGGTATAAAAAAGCAAAAAATAAAATAAAATAATTTAATTTCCAAATTAATCTAAACAAATTATTTTATAAACATTTAAATCTATGCCATGGTTCCGTAAACCTTACGGTAGAGCTTTTGCATAGGTAATCTAATAAATAACTTTAAAAAACACAGAAAAGGTATCAATTAAGTATTATTAGTGTATTTTTTACATCTACATCACACAAAGAAAACATAGGTTAAAAAAAAGGTTTATTTAACTTTTTGATATGACGTCTCCCACGTCTTAAGCTTACGTCGCATGCGTATGCATTTCATTTCACCTTATACTACACATACAGGCAATAATAAACTTTACTTGTTGTTACTAGGTACTTTCAATACCAATTTCTTTTGACGCAACGATATTTTTAACACGTGGCAGTGATATATCTCTCTAGGTCATGTTTCATTGCATAACATAGAACATCTACAGAAATAAAAGTTAGCCGACTTTATTTGTTTCATTGTTTTTTTAGTTTACTTTTAAACGTTCCATACATAAACGGTGAAACGTATGTCTTTTTCAAATTTTTGTTTACAAAAGTAACACTAGCTTTCATGAATGCTCCGATAATTTACTGTTGAAAAAATAAAAGGCGCTTCAAATAAATAATTATTAAACAAAGAACTATCAGCCGCTCTATACCAGTACAATAATATTCTTTTTTATATATCACTGCTTTGTACATACCTTTACAACAGTGTAAACCTTACTCCTAACTTTAATGTAGCAAGATTATGATATAGATCGAAAATAGTAATCAAATACTTAGCTTACATCGAAAATATTAGAAAGACAATCGACAACGCGATCGACACTTAAACACTAAATTATAAATAGTAGTAAACATCATTCGTTGATCTCTAATTATATTAAAGCAATCGTCGAGACTTCGAAAGAGAAAAAATCAAATCATTCATAACAAACAGGTAAGTAATTAAACTGTAGTGTCATCATTACGATTACAATAAATTAATTATGATAAGTAATACAATTCAAGCTACTACCTTGCCGTTTCTCGTCCAACGGTGTCGATAGGTACACATCAACCTGTATTTGTATAACGAGGCTTGGTCGTCGGTGCGAGTGTGAGAGAGAGCTCACGTGCGAGCGAGTTAGTCGTATGTCTCGGACTCCTGCTGCACCAGCTTGAACCGGCGCGGACTCTTCACCGCGATGGAGCCGTGCCCGTCCAGCGACAGGCGGCCCTTCATCTGTAGGTACCTGCAACAATCAAATACTATTAACATACACTTTAGGAGCTCGATGGCGCAGTGGTTAACGCGCTCGGTCTGCGATTGTCAAAGTTAAGGAACTTTCGCTAAAGGCCGGTCATCGGATTGGTGACCAAAAATTTTAAATCTCGACTTCATACGTGCTTCGGAAGGTACGTAAAGCCGTTGGTCCCGGCTGCATTAGCAGTCACTGGTGGTTTATGGTCCGTTCAATCTATCCATCCATAGGGAAGGCTCGTACCCAGCAGTGGGAAAATAAAATGAGCTGGTGATTGATTGTGTGCGTTAACAGGCAGGGATTCTGCACGCAACCCCTCTGTATAGTAACTGTTGTTCTTTTTGCATAGGTACTGAACTTGTTAGCTTTGCAACAAATTTTGCTATGAAAACAAAAAGTTTAGGATAAAAAAGCAATAAAAATTTTTTTCACTAGAACAAGCAACAATTACCTCTTGATATAACGGCAGACCAACTTCGTAGGACGTTGCTGCCACTCATCTAAAACTTCTTTAGGCGCCAATACCTAAAAATAAAGTTGATTTATATTATTCATCGATACAATTATAATTGTCATCGTAATAATCAGTGACACATAGACAATTCTGTCAAGTCAAAGGTATGTAAAGTCAGATTGATGACTATATCTCTAACTTGGTCTCCCTCCCTGGTCAAACAGCGATAGCAGACGGCAGTCTAATGTCTACCTGATCTCCCTTGAGGCGGTCTAAGAGTGTGACACAAAAGATGACGACTATAACGGCTGGTTGGTACGTCAAAAGCTCAGTGCTTGCCATTCGTGATCCCGAGTCATCCCCGTACCAGAAAAGGGATGGTCCTAGGTTTTGTTAGTGGATATACGTCTTCTCCTCTCGTCGTGCTTTTAGTAGATGGACGAAGGAAGAAGAGGAGAGTCCCACATAACCCGGGCCCGCCTCTAGCCCAGGTGTTAAGCATTTTACTTAGTTTACGTTAAGAAAAAAGTAAGAGGTTATAGACCAGTAGGCTTAGCCAAAGTAACATTGAGAAAACGATAGCGAAGTTTGAAAAGAATTCAATGTATGAGATTGACATAAGCCGCGCTATATCACGTGGTCAATCTTATGTCAATCGCATACATTTTATTCTTTTCGAACTTCGCTATCGTTATCTTAATGTTACTTTGGCTACCGCCACTGATCCCCACGGTCAGCAGTGTGACATAGACACATAATTCTAGTTGGCACGTAAGCGCTCCAACCCGCTGACCTGGTCTTCATTTAGCAAGTCCAACACCATAAAACTGATGATGGCGGCTGAGTAGAGGAACAGCGGTGGCTTGACTTGATATATTATGAAGCGGCGAGGTCACAGACCCAGTCTCTAACCCGTCAGCAGGTCAAGCAGAGTGAACCGACGAAGCTGTCGAATGCCTGCCTAGTGCGTGAGGTGGCGAGGCCACTGATCTGGTCCCCATTGAGTAGCCGAGCAGCGTGAGCAGACTACGACGGCCTTTATGTCTGCCCATCGTGACCTGAATATCCGGGAGACCTGATGCGTGAGGCGGTGAGGCCACTGACCTGATCCCCCTTGAGGCGGTCGAGCAACGTGACGCATATGACCGCGGCCTTGATGCCGGCCTGGTGCGTGAGCGCGGCGAAGGCCAGCGACTCCATCTCGATGTTGACGACGCCGGCCTTGTGCACGCTCTCCAGATACTCCATCTTGTCGGTCTCGGTGAAGTCGCAGAACGCGCCATCCAGTCGACCTTGTCCTGTAACGGAACGTTGAACGTTGTACATTATCATCATCATCATCATCAGCTTATTTTATATCCCACCTGCTGGGGCACGAGCTTTCCCTATGGATGGATAGGGAGAACGGGCCATAGAACGGAATAAGTTTTTGCTGTTCCATCCGATAACCGGCCTTTGCGAAAGTTGCTGAACCTCAGCACTCGTAGACCGAGCGCGTTAACAACTGCGCCATCGAACTGCAATGAGTACCTAATATTAGAATAGCAGGTCGATAGGGCAGCGGCTAGCGCGTCCGGTAGGCCTAGCACGAATGTCATAGAATTGACGTATGTCGATTTTTATCATTTACAGACGTTTAAGCGCTGTACCAATATATATTTTACGCTAAACGAATACGATTATTCTTGCTGCGCCCACTGGTTTCAATCTTGCAGGTTAAACAAATTTCACGAAGCCGGTCACAGCATTCAAATATAGTCTTCTAAGCTGCTGATGACACGGTAAGCTTTTTTAAAAAATATGTTTATAATTAACTCGCATTTACTACATTAATAACAGTTCTGTTAAACAACCTAGAAAGCCAATGTAAATAAAACTTTCCTACACTCACACCAATTATCTAGCCCAAGAGAAGCTTCGTTATTTATTTTTATTTATTTATTTATTTATTAAGGACAGTCAGCGAAAACTTGTACTAACACAAAAAACTATGTAACATACAATAACATCTTACATGCTAAGTACAGCCTTCTATTATTGACAGCCACGGCATGCAAATGTGGAGTTTGTGTAAATTTTAAAAGAGGAAAAACTACATAATTTTTTTAAGTAATCAGTAATAACAAACTTAACAATATAAATAAGAGCAAAACATATTATGAAACTCGTTAAATGGTTACTAGACAACGGATAAACATACTTAAAATACTTTAATACATACTTATTATACGTAGAAAACACCCAGACCCGAGACAATTTAGAAAAACAATAATTTCTAAATTGACCCGACCGGGGATCGAATCCGGGACCTCAGAGAAGGCGACACCATGAAACCTGTGTACAAACCACTCGACCAAGGAGGTCGTCTAATATGATTGTGTTTAGCACTTACCCTCGTAAAAGTCGTAGGTGCACATGGTCTTGCCGGTGACGGTGTCGTACGGATCCTCGGGGTCGGCCAGCAACTTCAGCTCGCGCGCCAGCCGTTTATCCAGCTTGGCCGGGCGCTGGATGTTCTTGCCTAGCACCAGCTTTAATCATAATAGGAAATAATTAATTAGGAGTCTTTATATGTTTCTGTATCGCATAAAATCTTCATGGGTCCTTTCAAATTCTAAAATTCAAAAACATTTATTCAGTTTAGGCTACAAGTAGGTCTTGTGAATGTCACTATGCCATCGGTTCGTAAGTACTGAGAAGAACCGGCAAGAAACTCAGCAAGGGTCAAACTCTTTTCTCCCTTACAGCGTCAAAAATATTGGAAAAGACCCTATCATAGAAGGACACTTTCATCCTACTAATATTATAAACGCGAAAGTTTGTAAGTATGGATGGATGTTTGTTACTCTTTCACGTAAAAACTTCTGAATGGATTTGGATGAAATTCGGCATACAGATAGTTTATATCCTGGATTAACACATACGATAGTTTTTATCCCGATATTCCCACGGGAACAAGAACCACGCGGGTGAAACCGCAAGCGGCCGCTAGTTACAAATAAACACACAAAATATAAAGGACAACCACAACATGTAAAAAAACAAAATAAAAAATAAAGTAACAAATTTACATCAGGTAAAAGTTTCAATTTTCACAATGTCATACAGTACCACTACAGTTCTCTAGTAAAGGTCAAAAATTGTTTAAGAAAAACAAAGTCAAACTATAGTGAATTCATAATACTAAAAATAAGACAAGTATGCAAGAGCAGACCGGCCTCCACAGGCGGCACCCGTTCTCGAGTATGACATATGAATCAGCCATCAATTCGCTCAACCATATTTTAGGGAACATAACGACCCGAGCGACGCACACACCACCGCCGCAGAGACAATAAAGAGAGCATGACACACTCAGGATACTCTAAATAAAAACTTAATGATCTACATTTAGCGCAACGCTGTATGTTATCTCTAGGACACTGCTGATAAAAAAATATTATATTGATCCAAATAGAGTATTGTGTTTTTTATTATAACCATGCTGTTTTATCATCTAAATATACTTAGTAATGAAGACTTCACATGTTTTTTAGGGTTCCGTACCCAAAGGGTAAAACGGGACCTTATTACTAAGACTCCACCGTCCGTCCGTCTGTCGGTCTGTCTGTTTGTCAGTCTGTCACCAGGCTGTATCTCATGAACCGTGATACCTAGTTAGACAGTTGAAATTTTCACAGATGATGTATTTCTGTTGCCGCTATAACAACAAATACTAAAATAAATATTTAAGGGGGCTCTCATACAACAAACGTGACTTTTTTTGCTCGTTTTTGCTCGATATTGATAACGGCAACAGGTAGACGCTTGAAATATTCACAGAATATTTAGTTAAAAATACTTTTTTTGCTCGGTGGTATTAAAGTGATTATACAATCACTTTAATAATAGATAAATAATTAAATTCAAATAAAACAAATATTTAAGGAGGGCTCCCATACAACAAACGTGATTTTTTTTGCTTGTTTTTGCTCGATATTGATAACGGCAACAGGTAGACGCTTGAAACATTCACAGAATATTGAGTTAAATTACTCACTTTAAAAATAAATAATTAAATTAAAATTAAATAAATATTTAAGTGCGGCTCCCATACAACAGACATGATGTTTTGCCTTTTTTATAGATAATGGTACGGAACCCTTCGTGTGCGAGTACGACTCGCACTTGGCCGGTTTTTAAACTAAAACCACTAGGCGACCACTAGTTATAAATAAATTGAGATGCCACAACAAAAAGTAAAGTAAGTGAAAAGATTTCTTAAAGAAAGTCGTGAACCTAGTTTATAGATTGTTCTTATTGCTCGTTTCTGTAAAATGAATGTAGTTTCAATATCAGCCACCGTTCCCCACAGTAAGACGCCATACGACATGACACTATGAAAATAACTAAAGTAAACTGTTCTAGCAGTTTCAAAGTCTGTTAACTGCCTAATTTTTCTAATGGCATTCTTTTCAAATCAACTCTTATGAAACTTTCGATGGTTTAAGAAAATACAGAGATCTTTAATAAGTCTCTGTATTAGTACTAGCTGAGGATGCGCTGTCTGGAAGGCTTTATTATGTTTTTGTGACCCATAAAAATTTTAAAGTACAATATTTTTCAAATCAATAAGCCTATTTTAGTGAAACTTTCGATGCTTATAGCTAAGGATGCACTGTCTAAGAGCCGTGTCTAACTTCCGATATGTCTGAATGTAGATATTCGAGGAACAAAATTAAATTACTATTGTGTCATTATTAACAGCAGCGACGATGTAAAAATTCCACCACGGTAAGTTTCAAATCGTATACCTAAAATCAGTTGAATAAGAAATAAATGCGCTTATATCTACAACCTTATCGTCACTTATTAGATGAGATGAAGCAAACGCTTCCCTTTTTAGGAATTTAAAACCATCATATCTAAATATGTCGCCATAACATCAATGTAGCATCATTATGTTCCGATAGTTAGAGATGATGATATGCCTCAATGGTTGAGAAATCCGCTGAAGGTGAAGTGCGGTTTCAGCTTCAGCCTTATCCATTGTTATGTTCTGACATTTAGAGGTAAGATATGCCTTATCGTCACATCGTCACTTAAGACCCAATGCTTACCCGTAAGGAATAATAATAAAAAAAAACAATTTACCAGCTCAAAGACGTTCCTGAGCGCGCCGTCGACTGCCTCCTCGGAGATAATGACGGTGCCGCCCTCGTAGCCGATGCCGCCGCACGTGCCGATCCTGAAGAACACCGGGTCACGCACCTTCGCGTGGTACATCAGCTTGATCACCTCGTGCAGCAGAATACCCACTGAGGGGATGCCCATGCCGTGCTGGAAAAGTATTTGAAATTCTGTCAATTTTTAGGGCTCTTTCAAATTACATCTTACGAATTAGATAAGCAAGGCCTCAGTAGTTTAGGTATCCGGGTGAAGTGCGCTTCCACCATTGCCTTATCATCATTTAACATCAGGTGAGATTAAGACACTGGCTTACCCGTAAAATATATATAAAAAGACGTTTTGTGTCGGCCCACAGCCGTGTTTTTGCACTGCTTTATTCCATATTAAAACAGTCGTGCGGCTGACGTAAAAATGATAACGCACGACAGTGGTCCGCGAGCTCTTAAGGCAACGCATTGGAAATTTACGTGGCGGGGATCTTGATTTTTCCCACCAACTACAAAACATATGAAAGTAATATTTGATGACATGATTTTTCATTTAATTGACTTCATTTCGCTAGTTGCAGAAACACGATTTGTTAACTTTTATAACAGAGGAAAAAATATCAAAGTGACCTCTTTTAAAACATAGATTTGCATTTTACACGCAAACCAGACCGATTTAAGCATCAAAATTTTCTTAGTAGATTAGTCTTACCACATACTTCAATATGCTAGTTCATTTTTTTAAACTTATTTGTAGTTTTAATTGGAAAAAAAACAGTTTTTCTTATAGTACGGGGCGCAAACGCTCCGTATTAGATTAATTGTTTAGCGATGCGTCGCCTTAAGAATGAATCGATTTCACCGATCCGATCCGAACCCTTCGGAGAACTAGATTCTCGGGCACGGGGACACGCACTAGTGCGTGATGCCGTTCCCTCTAGAAAACCTCCGAAGGTGATTCGTTTCACACGGTTTGAGGAACCCTTTAAGTTTCTCGCCGCCCCCAAACAAGCCCGGTGAAGATGGAAATGCCGTATGAGGCAATCGGCAGACTCTCTCCAAAAAACAAATTTATTTCATTGTTCGTTCTTAGCAGCTTCTTAGTAGCTTTTGCTCGCGGCTTAGCTCACGTGGGCGACACGACTTGTGATTGTTTTTAATAAAAGTCAAACTTATTAATGTAAGTACCTGCAAGAATAATCAAGAAACACTTCATAATTTTAACATGACCAAATACCGAAATTCAAGGATTTAACTTTGAAAATGACAGATTTCGATACTTCAATCTTTTGCTAAGGGAGGTTTTTCGAAAAATGCTAAGGTTTTTCGAAAAATGTTAAAACACGTCATTCTTTATTTTTATTGAAAAATCTATAGAGCGATTAAATTATTCATTTTTGTAGTTCTTACTTTAATAAAATCGATTTCCCAATATAACCTTTTTTCCTTTTATACTCCTTTAAAGGAAAATAAACAAATTCCTGAGACAATTCATTCTTTATTTCTTTTCAAAAAGCTAAATACCAATTTTCATGTATTTTACTTCAAAACTGACGGACTCTCATACAAGACCCTTTTAGGGTTGATTTCCGTAAAATCCTTACTTAGTGGCTGGTTACGTCACTCAATCAACCTACAGTCCACATTTCCTCCCTATCTACTGACCCTGATAAGTATGGTATGGCAGTTGGAACTACGGGTCCGGCTGTCTTTTCAAGGGTACCACGGGAGCCCGGATCCTGAGCCCCCTGCCGGTTATGCCTTCGCGGGCGTCTCCGGCAGGTCCCGGATATGGGTTAGACTCGTGGTGGCTATGTAGTTAGCTGTAGAAAAGGGAATGTTCGTCCGTCTGATTTAGTTCTGGCCAGGCTTCCATTTCGTGCGCAGCGAGCAGGTCCAAGTAGCGGCCCTGAAGCGAAAGGATTTGCGGGGCACGTGAGTTGTCCATAGTTGGTTGTTCTGCTCGGTGGTTTTTATTAAGTAGGCTTCCAACATCTCCGGTACTAGTTCGGATAAGTAGAGGCGCCCACTAGATGCAATGTCTCCGGTTAAGTCAGCCGCGTAGGATTTTGGAACTGACGAGGTGCCTGGATGGGTACTGAGAAGTGTCGAAGAATTTGACTTTAGAGTTGACGACCCGAGCAGTGGAAACTGCGAGTTGTACTCTTAGTGCAACGAGAAGTGAGCGAGCTTAACCTATCTAGATATAAGGTAGTGGACTATACGTGTCCACGGGGCAACTCGCTCGAGACACTAGTCTTAAAAGTACCAGATGAAGAATGCGCTTCGGCGCGTCTTGATCTGGCGTTAGGACCTGACGCAGAAGGTCCCTTGTGCTTGCGCAAGGATGTGTGACACCTAACTTTATGACCTTTATGTGGGGGGTGTCAGTATAAACTTCAAAGTCGTGTGTAGCGGGGCTGTCCTTTCATTTAATTAGCTCCAGCGGTTTCGGCTCGGCGATGATGAATCAGTCATTCAGGACAAGTCATTATATGTATATAGATATAAATGTTTCATTTCTATGTGAGTTAAAGTTTATATATCTATTTTATTGCAATATGTCCAAAATTTTTATTAGCATCTCATTGTTTACAGTTTTAATTGTGAAAGCTATTTTTCAAAATTTTCCTTAAATTAATAAATACATAAGGTATTTCTACATTTCAGCATCTTTTTCTTTTTTTTATGTTACTCAGCTTGCAAACGAGCACAGTGGAAAGCGACGAATGTACCATTCCATTGCCCGTATAATACTTAATTTTGGTTTAATATTTCAGCATCTATTTCCCTTAGATGTTTCTTAGATGGCAAATGAACATACGGCCCGCCTAATGGAAATCGGCCAACGCATGAACGCTTGAAACGCATGCGTTGCCGTCGCTAAGCCTTCGTTATTATATGCCTCTAAGCTCTGTAGATTCACTAGTACTTAACAAACCGATATAGCATTGAAAAACAAAGATGTTTGGCGGCAAAAAAAGGTGAATCAGCAAATCATAAAAACTGCAAGCATTTTTAATGTAGTTTTAAAGTCTTGCGGATTCTAGGCACAATCCTACTACCAAACTACAAATAATACTTTTACCATGCTTTTATCATACGTCAAACAGATTATTTAATTTTCCACAAAAATGAGTTAAACAAAAGAAAGTGCAAAAGAGAATCGCGTTGTTTATTTAATCGATCACATTGTTTTCGTAGGATGCGAAGGAGTGTTTACAGGAGGGAAGAGAGGAGGCGATCAATCACCTACTTTGTTGACTCCCACAACAACAATAATTAGAGCCTTGAAAGCTACTTTATCAAATATACGAGTATACTTTCAGTGCACAAACGGGTGTTTTATTGGTTTGAAGAATTTTGAAAATGTATTTACTTGTTTTAGATTTTATATTTCGTAATGAGCTACTGCACATAGAGCTTGAACTAAAATCAATCTATGTATTTGTACATTTGACTCTTTGATATGTTATCTTGGTCTATTTATTATATATATTTATTTATGTATTTTTGGTATATTTTAGGCGTGCCTCCATAATTAATCTTGCTATTTTATTTAAAAAGTAACGAAATGTTAAATGTCTCTTAGGGACATTAATGGACATAACATACCTAACCAATCAGCAAAAAAAAATAAAAATAAAACAAAAAAACCCGACTGCTAAAACAACTAGTTATATCAAAAATGCAAAGAGAAAAAACTGAAAAGAAAAAAACAAGCTCTAAGATCCCAGAATTCAATTTGAGCAATGTTCAATGCAACGTGAAATATTTCTAAATACGCATATGAATATTGATAGTTGTCGCAGGCGAGGACAATCACCAAACAAAGAGAGTGCAGATTTAATAGAGCTAGCCACAGCCGCTTGGTTGATGATTGTCCCCGTCTTGCGTTATTAGTTATTTTTGATATAGTTGTTTTAGCAGTCGGGTTTTTAGTTTACAGGATAAATTAAATAGCAAAGTCATAGCGCATACACCAATTGGCGTAAAAACGAAACTCTCGACGTCTAGTACTTTTGACTGACAAGTTCTTTGAGTTTTTAAACATGGGAATAAAATCTGCTAATATTCCCGATTTAGCTAACATACACATACATAATACACATACATACATACACTCGAAAAACATAACCCTCCTTCTGACGCAGTCGGGTACAAAGTAAAAGCGCGTACACAATAGCCATATACTGGACAACTTTCAGATAGCCTCGATGAATCGCATGTATCGTTAACAGTCCGTTTATATGGCTCCAATAGAAACCAGTTCAATCCGGCTGGCACGTGTCGGCCCACGGTTGGTACTCGTAGTGCGGCTTGTGTGATACACGATTCACGTTTGTTCATTTATATCAATTGAAATGTTCGCGGTGACCGCCGCGCCGAGCCGATTATGCATATTCTACCCACCGTTCATTTATTTGAATACAAATGTTATCAACCGCCTCTATGGTTCAGTTGTAGACCACCAATCAGAGTTGGAGGTCCCTGGCTAGATTTCCAACGGGGATACATATGTATCCCCGTTGGTTGGTGTGTATATACGGGGATACATATGTATCCCCGTATATACACACCACAAAGTAAATAATTCATTTAGAGGCCTGTGTGTACGTTTTTACAATAAAGTTCCAAGTAATATCCAAAAACTAGATATTAATAAATTTAAAATCGCTATTAAAGAAAAGCTTTATAAAAAAGCTTATTATAAAGTGTCTGATTACATTGAAGACAAAACAGCATGGGTTTAAAATGCTCCAATCTATTTCTAATCCAATATATTGTTAAGGTTTTTTAAACTTGTATAACTTGGTAACGTAACGGCATATAATTTTGTAAATGTCGTTACATAATGAATTAAAGCTGTGGAGTTTCTTGCGCCCATTCTTCTCCACAGCTAAAAAATAGACGTCCTGAATGGGTAGTAGGTAAAAAAATTATGGACGATTCAAAAGCACTTTTCTAAAGTTTATTTGAATAAAGAATATTTGACTTTGACTTTGACTTTGACTTTGACTTATATATCGCAGGTACTGGGAAAAACTTGTTCAAAGTAGGTAGTAGTAAGTAGTGTGAATTTCGAGATAAGTGGGCTTCCACTTTCGGCCTTATCGTCACTTATTACCATTACGTAAGATGAAAGAGTTTATAAAAAATAATAAAGAAACTATCAGTAAGATATGTTATAAATAATAAAACACCTTGTTTAAGGTTTCAAAGATTTCCTAGTGCTACTGGGAGATGGAGACATCGGCAGGCACTTCACAGATCTGAATCGTCTCTCGTATTATATATCTCGTATATGAAAAGGTATAGGTACATAAGTTACTCACGCTTATACACAGCACTGGTCCGACTTTGTACATGGAGTATCGGTAGGAGAACTGGCTGATGTCCTGCAACGTGGTGCCGCACGGCAACTTATGGCCTATCTCCGCCATAATGGTGTATGCGAACTGCTCCATGCGTTTAGGCGTGCCGCCCATGCATACGAACTAAAACAGAATGCACAATACTGAACACTTAAGACCTTTTAACACGAAACACTGTAATGCGTGACGACGAATGCGTTGATCGGTCATTTGACCCTCGTTATGCTGAGTGAGAGTTTACGATCGATCGTGTTAAACTTAACTACAATTTGAATGGGTTCGAAGTGGCTCCTTCTGGCGAAAAACCAGTAAAACCTATATTGTTTTCTAGGGTCTTCATTCTACCTGTGATCACGGACTCTGTAAAGGATTGAACACGTCTCGGATAATCAAATTAACAAATTAAACCCGAGTAGATTTGTAGACGATGTCTTATTTTAATTGGATTTCCAACTTGTTACTAGCCGGCGTTGCTTAGATTCTATACATATTATTGTTTTTACTCAATCGAAAAGTGAAAAAACTGGTACTGAGCAATCTGTCATCAGTAGGAAATAGATTGGCGCGCAACGTCCAGTGACGGAAATTGAATGCTTTAAACATTGAACAGATATTACAGATATCTCACGAGTAATCTTACAATACGTCGTCGCCGCATCGCTAGATCTCACCCCCAGTGTTTAATCTTATACTTGACATCTAATGTGACGTTGTTGTACGATGCTTCAAAGTTGGTCAGCATTCAGTTTCCTCAACTGTACAATGACAGAATCGGTGATAGAATGCATGATTTACGGAGTAGGTAGACCTCTTTTGTATTCGTTATTATCGAAGTGTTGCCTATTTATTAACAGCCTCTATGTCTGACTACTTAGTGGTTAGACTAACGGCCTCATACCCAGCTGTCCCGGGTTCGATTTCCAGCGGGAGTGCACATATTATTTAATGCACAGTCTTATAAGTACGCATGGCTAGCTACCACCATTTTATCGAAGTCTGTTGCCGTAACAACCATGTTAGTTAGTAGACATTGTTGTGTTCCGACAGAGATATAACCAGTTCCTCGGAAGTTGAGGATTCCGGATGAAGTGCACTTCAATATTGTCCTGAATGTTACCATCAAGTAAAATGAAGGGCTAGCGCTTACCCGTTTCAGATTAAAAAAATAAAAATAGCATACCTCGACTTTGTTGAGGAGCTCGATGGCTGGCGCAGTGTTTAACGCGCCCAGTCTGCGATTGCTGAGTTTAAGCAACTTTCGCAAAGGCCGGTCATGGGATGCTCATCCGTGCTTCGGAAGGCACGTAAAGCTATTTGTCCCGGTTGCATTAGCAATCTTTAACAACCACCAATCCGCACTGGGCCCGCTTGGTAGTTTATGGCCTATTCTCCCTAAGATTGGATAGGTAGGGACATAAAATAAGCTGTTGATGATGATACCTTGACGTCACCAAACATCTCGACGAGATCGTGCGAGCCGCTGCCGAGCGCCAGGTGGTAGAGGATGTCCTGGTCCATGAGTTCGATGTTCGGGTTTCGCAGCCGCACCGACCCATCTGGATATCTGATATTCAAAAAAGCATTAAAATTTAAAATCCTTTCCGTCTCTTTCTATCTGTCTATTTCTCTCTCTTTCTCTATTTACTTATGGAACCGTTTATCACACAGTGATAATGCCAACCTCATTGTATAATTAAATACTCAGCACATGTCTCTTTCTTATAACATGACAAGCAAACACGAGTCAGCAAGGTGAGAACGGCTTGTTAAGCACACACCTGTGGCGGTAGCCAAAGTAACATTAAGAAAACGATAGCGAAGTTCGAAAAGAATAAAATGTATGAGATTGACATAAGATTGACCACGTGATTTATCGCGGCTTATGTCAATCCCATACATTTTATTCTTTTCGAACTTCGCTATTGTTTTCTTAATGTTACTTTGGCTAAGCCTACTATTCCACTAGCTGTCTTAGCATCTGGACTCTACTTCTGCTCTACATCAGTTGGAGTGGAGCTACTTACCTACCTGCTTTTAAACATCCACTCGCTTGATGTTTTACCTACAAGTGACGCCCTGAAAGAGCACATGTTGTATGTGTATTGTTTTTGTATCAAATAAACATTTTTCTATTATATTATATTCTATTCTATAACCATGAGGGGCAACTATATTACCGTTTTACCATATCGTACAGACACCTCTGTCTCGGACTCTTCGTAAAAGGCAACTGTATATTGTAAGCTTAAATACTTAAATACATATCTAGACTACGTTTCTGAAAACAAAAAACAAAAAATATCGGTCGCATAATAACAACGTCTGTCCGCAGCATTTATAAGGAAAACTGAATGTATCCACCCATACGTTCGTATATTCATGTTATACGACTGTTATTTTGTTTCTTTTTTTTCACATAACAATTGATGAATTTCAAATTTTCTTACGTATTTCATTAACATTGCTGCAGTTATGTTATCAACATCACCCATTGACTAAATAAAACGGCAGCAGCGGCATAAGAAAATGTTTTTGTTTCGTTTAAGGTATGCTTTTATTTGCCTAAATGGGCGCGTCTGAACCTTACATCAATCTGACTTCTCGGTAACTAACCAAACGAAAGCAAGAAAAAAAATTAAAAAAGATTCTATTAATGTTTAATAATATAATTGTTATAGTTTTATTTAAATTTAATTTTTATTTTGATTTTTAAATTGTAAATGTTAATTTATTTTTATTTTATTTTAAGGCTCATTGGCTATCTGAATAAAGTATATTATTATATAACTTGTATGAAGAGATGAATTAATATTATGACTTTGTAAACACTATTCGTAATTGGTCCCGTAAAACTAACTGTCTTGCAAAAATGCTGGTTCGGTCATGCAAAAGAAGCAAAATTATAGAGCCTTCCGCTAATTAATCCTCACACAAATAACAAATGTGGGTTAACATTTTCATCACAATTTAAATAATATACAACTTTGTGTTGATATTTTCAACAAACCCTGGCTGGCTGATTAAATTTATCATAATAATTAAGAATGCAAAACGGGTAGATACGAAAATGTACTGTTATAGTTGTGCCCTCTCCCAGTTGTTTATGTTTAGGTAAACAATATGTAGTTAAACCCTAATTTTAACAGGTGTGAACTAGATTTTTAAATAAAAAATACACAATAGAATAATTTCGCAACACGGACAGCTTCCCTTTTTACATTGAATGGCGTCACAGGAAAGTTTTCCTATGCGTTGTATTGTATGGTCCGCCATCATTTATTTATAGATAGGCTTACCTAAGTATATGTGTATCTTTAGATGCTTCTTAGTTGTACAATTATCAATAGGTATTCGCTGTAAACCTTCCTTATGCATAAAATTAAAAATAACGAATTTAATACGACTTTTAAATAACATAAATTCAATAATTATAAAATATAGTGAAAAAATTAAATGCCTACCCGACCCAGCCAGGAATCTAACTTGGGTCTTCCGCATTTTTCACTACATTTTATAATTATTTAATTCAACTTATGTGCAGCATTAGTAACTAAAAACAAAAAATAAAAAGTAACATAAAGTAACCACTTAACAGCATTTTCATCGCAACTTCCTCGTGACAATGAATAGCGTCGCAGTTGAAAGTTTTCCTATGCGTTGTGTTGTCTGCCATTGTTTTGTTTTAATAAAAATCGATGCGAATTTTAAATTAGAAAAAAATAAAAGCAACAGTCTAACAGCATTTTCTTCGTAGCTTTCTTCATGACGGCCAAAAGTTTTTCCATGCTTTTTGTAGAGTTCGCCTTATTTTTTTTTAAATAGGCTAATAAATATATTTTTATTAAAAAAAATTGACGTAACTTTAAAATAAAAATAAAAACAAAGTAACAACCTAACAGCATTTTGATCGCAGCTTTCCTCGTGAGGCTGAGCGGCGTCACAATCAAAAGTTTTCCTGTGCGGTTGGTGTCCATTTTGTTCAGTCTTGTCACTCGGGGGGGCTATCTCGCAGCCATTGTGCGGGTGCGACCTTCCGTTCACACCAACACCGCAGTTACACGGCATCGTGCCTTTTATTCGCCCCTTCTAAGCACTGGGTATAATAAGAAAAAAAATTATAAAATTATATTTTTTATAAAACTAAAAAAATAAGTCGTTAGTTGCATGCCGTGACTTTGAGTTAGCATTTAGATTAAAGCTTATTATTATATTTTTATATGTTATAATTAGTGTATGTTTTGTTTAAACCCGTGTGGTGCCGGAGATAAAGAATTGCACCACCCCATCTCAACCCGTGGGTGTCGTAAAAGGCGACTAAGGGACCATTCCAGAGGATGGGCAGCAGCATCTCTCTGAGGTTACCTTCAACCTACTGCGATCGCCAACCCGCCTGCCAAGCGTGGCGATTATGGCAAATACCCCCCATGACATGCACACCAGCAAAAACCGGCCCCTAGTCCCCGGCGGCCCCGCTCGCCCTAGCTACGGTAGCGGCCAAGGCAGCGACGGGGCAGGGGGTGCTAAGAATCTCCGGCAGAGACCTGGCTACCGCCAACAACGAACTCTGGCCCTGGCAACATTTAACACGCGCACATTACGGACTGACGAGAAGATTTACGAACTGGAGGAAGAATTGAGCAAGATACGGTGGGACATAGTTGGATTATCTGAAGTCCGAAGAGAGGGGGAGGACTCGATAATCCTCAAGTCCGGTAACTTGCTCTATTTCCGGGAGGGCGAACAACTGTCCCAAGGTGGTGTCGGGTTCATCGTCCACAAGTCCCTCGTGAACAACGTTGTCGAGACCGGGAGTGTGTCGCCTAGGGTAGCGTACCTTATACTCAGAATAACCAAACGGTATTCGTTGAAGGTCATACAGGTTTATGCTCCTACTACGACACACCCTGACGATGAGGTGGAAGCTACGTATGAGGACATCTCTAGAGCCATACAAGCCTCCAAAACTCATTACACCGTTGTCATGGGAGACTTTAACGCAAAACTGGGCAAACGAAGCGGCGATGAGATGAGAGTGGGACGATTTGGGGTTGGTAATCGGAACTCCCGGGGCCAACTGCTGGCGGACTTTCTTGAGAGGGAGAGCCTCTTTATGATGAACTCCTTTTTCAGGAAAGCTGAACACCGCAAGTGGACCTGGATGAGTTCCGATGGTGCAACAAAAAACGAGATTGACTTTATCATGTCGACGAGGAAGCAAATATTCAATGATGTCACTTTGATCAATGCGTTTAAAACTGGCAGCGATCACCGGTTGGTAAGAGGCACATTGAATATCAACGTTAAGCTGGAAAGACGTCGATTGATAAGGTCTACGCTCCGTCCTGCACCCATCCAAATCCAAAACCCCGAAAGCTTTCAGCTCGAATTGCAGAATCGCTTCGAGCGCCTAAATCATTGTGAAAATGTGGACGAATACAGCAACAGGTTTGTGGAAACTGTCCAAACGGTTGGGTCCAAGTTCTTTAAAACCCACCGTGCAAAAGGAACCAAAAAGTTCTCAGACCATACCCTAAAACTAATGGAAGAGCGGCGCGCAATGGTTCTGCTTTCCTCAGGTGATGCGTCTCAGTTTCGGCGGCTAAATAGGCAGATCTCGAAGTCTATGACTCGCGACACGCGCCAATTTAATACTAACCGTATTAAAGAGGCCATTGAGCGGAACAAAGGCTCAAAAGTGTTCGCAAGAGATCTGGGTATTGGGCAGTGCCAACTGACGACGCTGAAAACCGATGGCGGCAGAACTGTCACGACCAGGTCCGATGTTATGGGAGAGGTCGAGAAGTTCTATGGACAGCTTTACACATCCACACGGTCATCTGTACGCTTAGCTAGAGACCCTAGAGCTAAGTTAACCCGGCACTATACCGAAGACATCCCGGACATCAGCCTGTACGAGATTAGTATGGCTCTCAAACAGCTCAAAAACGGCAGGGCACCAGGTGCTGACGGAATTACGGCCGAGCTTCTGAAAGCAGGCGGAAGACCGGTACTCGTAGCTCTTCAGAAGCTATTTAATTCCGTCGTACTAGGGGGCAGAACGCCAGAGACGTGGCACGAAGGTATGGTGGTACTGTTTTTCAAAAAGGGCGATAAAACCCTGCTGAAGAACTACAGGCCCATCTCACTTCTAAGCCACGTCTACAAGCTGTTTTCGAGAGTCATAACGAATCGTCTCGCACGCAGGTTTGATGACTTCCAGCCTATCGAACAAGCCGGTTTCCGAAAAGGCTTCAGCACCATAGACCACATACATACGCTGCGGCAGGTTATACAGAAGACCGAAGAGTATAACCAGCCTCTTTGCTTAGCGTTTGTGGACTATGAAAAAGCCTTCGATTCGATTGAGACATGGGCCGTGCTACAGTCTCTCCAGCGGTGCCAAATTGACTATCGGTACATCGAAGTGTTGAGGTGTTTGTATGAAAGCGCCACTATGTCAGTCCGTCTTCAGGACCAGAGCTCGAAACCTATACAGTTGCAGCGAGGAGTGAGACAGGGAGATGTGATTTCTCCGAAACTGTTCACTGCTGCACTGGAAGATGTTTTCAAGCTTCTGGACTGGAAAGGACTCGGCATCAACGTCAACGGCGTATACATCACTCACCTTCGGTTTGCTGACGATATAGTGGTCATGGCTGAGACCCTGGAAGACCTCGGCGCAATGCTCGGTGACCTCAACAGAGTCTCTCAACAAGTGGGTCTTAAAATGAACATGGAGAAGACGAAAGTTATGTCGAACTCACGTGTCGTACCCACTCCTCTGAAGGTTGGGGACTCTGCCCTTGAAGTTGTGGACAATTATGTTTACCTGGGACAAACGGTCCAGCTAGGTAGGTCCAACTTCAGCAAAGAGGTCAATCGTCGAATCCAATTAGGCTGGGCAGCGTTCGGTAAGCTACGAAATATCTTCTCGTCCGATATACCGCAGTGTCTCAAGACGAAAGTCTTTGACCAGTGTGTGTTGCCAGTGATGACATACGGGACTGAGACGTGGTCGCTCACTATGGGCCTCATAAAAAGGCTCAAGGTCACTCAAAGAGCAATGGAGAGGGCTATGCTCGGGGTTTCTCTGCGTGATCGAATCAGAAATGAGGAGATCCGCAGAAGAACAAAGGTAACCGACATCGCCCGAAGAGTTGCTAAGCTCAAGTGGCAGTGGGCAGGTCACATTGCTCGCAGGACTGATGGCCGCTGGGGCGGGATAGTCCTGGAGTGGCGACCGCGTACCGGAAAGCGCAGTGTGGGCAGGCCTCCAACAAGGTGGACCGACGATCTGGTGAAGGTCGCGGGAAGCCGCTGGATGCAAGCAGCACAAAACCGGTCGTTGTGGAGATCCTTGGGGGAGGCCTTTGTCCAGCAGTGGACGTCTTTTGGCTGAGATGATGATGATGTTTTGTTCGTAAAAAAAACTATAACTAATAATTAAATAATGATTAAAAACGGGATTTTTATATATTTCAATATCACGAAAGTACTTACTCTAACATAACGAAATACAGGGTAACATGGTAATGTTACCCTGTATAAATACAATAATTATTAAAAACGGTAGTTTTTAATAATTATTGTGACGTTTGAGATAGGGTTTTAATTTTCATGACAATTTCCACTTCAGCTTACACCTCAACCTTACCTATACACATGAAAGCTTACGTACCTATTCAATGTAGTTTTATTTAAGTTATTAGCTATCTATGTTTTTTTAATAACGTATCTGTTAGACGCGGTATTTAAAAAAATTAAGAATAATACATTTGTGATTGACCTTGCAAAGTAAATAATAATCATCATTAGATCTATTATATTATTTAAAAACATGTTTGTTATGTATCTACATTATATAACAACTTGAAGCGACTTATACACAAAAATTGCGCGTATAAACGTGACTATTCTTGACATTGGACGAAAGGTTATCGCGAATATCACAGCAGAGCTTGATTAAAAAAATGTTTGTCTACTGCCAGGGACTACTTTACTACCGATTTGTCGTTTATCGCGTTCAAACTTGCATTAAATTAAACTCCACACTATAAAAAGAAGCAGTATAGTGCAGGGCGCATAGGGCTATTTCCATTTGACAATCGATCACGTTTACGAAAACGTAAATTAATATGGCATTTATGCAGCGCCTCTTGGTTACAAACGAGGCGACTTAAAATTATTCGGCAAAAAATCTACTGATCTTATGTTAAAAGTAAGTCAAGCTAGGCACGTAACCTTAATTAAATTGCATTAAGAAGGCATGTTACAATGGCTAATCTCGTTTCCGTTGCGTGATAAGTAATTAACTTGTTTGACCAAACTGGTAAAATCAAGGTCCCTATTTATACCGTTAGGGCAGAAAAAAATGTTTGAAAACAAATATTCTTGTTGTTTTACTATTTCTAACGTCATTTGTTTTACTTCATTTTTAATGTTTTTTTTATTATTATTAGTCTACTAACAGAATACAAATGTTAATTGATTATGTATGCGCATCGGAGTAAGAGTATGTTATGTTAATTACACTATGACAAATCAACTAATCAAATGGTAAGATTGCTCAATAGTGCGAGGCTGTCTGAACAGAATGCAAGTTAATTATAATGTATAAATATGTTTGACATGCTATGTATTATTTATACTAGTTACACAATTATAAATACACTAACACACTTACAGATTATTTAAATATGAAATGATATTTTGGTTATTTTTTTTCTATAGTGTCGTGATTTTGAAAACTTGCAAAATAAGCAGGTAACAGAAAACCTTAAAATTCCAAAGACACCTAAGTTTTGCAATATATATTTTTTAATTGTTACTTTAGGCCTACAGACGTTTTAAAATATCTTTCCTAACTCTACATGAAGACTTAAATCAAATGCAAATTAGATAAATTCTATGATGAAGAAAATATACCTATCTAAAGGGATTTTTATTAATGAATAGGTTTATTAATATTTGCTTTGAGTAACTTTTGATTCAACGAAAAAGTGTAGTCAAATATTATAATAATTCACGTGGGGCTAGAAGCCTGCATTCTTTTGAAACGTGTGTTTCATTTCGTCCCTTCCCTTTGTGGCGAGGTGAAGGGCATTTTTTCTTTGAGTAAATAAAATGTTAACGGTAAATTTTTTTGCTTGCTTATAAAAGTACTTACTTACTTGCGTTAATAAACATATTTACACAAAAGTACTATTAGTTTTGATAAAATATTATTTAAATTAAACAGTAGGACTTTAAAAAAATCGACGCCTACTTAAAGTATGTATACATATAAAAATAATTATTTAAACCTTTAAAATGTTTAAAAAGATATTATCTTTACCTTAAAAAATTAAAAATAAACCACACTACAATTTTATAGCAGCACAATCGCTGTTTAACACAGAGCACTAAACTGTGAACCGTCGGATCAGCTTTGCAATGACGAATAGTACACCACAATCAACTCGCGGAACGAACGGTGCGACCGTACCCCTACCAAAAAGCTCCCACCACACTGCGACAACACGAATAAACTCCCAACTACCAATACATTGAACGTTTGCAACCAAGCTTATCTTCACAGACCCAAAGAACTCAGCCATGATCTCAAAACAAGTATATATTAGCACATAAGCTTTAATTTAAATGAAGTAGTTTATATAATTTGTTGAATGGCATGCAATGCAATCGACAACCGACATCGTATTCAAATTTCAGTTATGTAACTGTTTTTTATTATCATCATGAAGGTCAGGTCTGTTTTGATCTAACTATTATGAATTTAAAAGTTTGTAGGGATGTTTTTTTATTATTCCTATTTCCCTGTTTTGAAGTTAGAATATTAGATCCATAATAAGCTGTAATAAAAGCATTAGCTTCCAACATAAAAGTTACGACGAGATAAGTCCCTTTTATCCACTGTACACAGTAATTTCAGATAACGGCATGTGGCATTAGCCGAGCATATGTAGGAATAGTAGGATCCTCGAATTGTCATTAGTAAAAATAAGCACGATTTTGGCATTAATACTTATACCTAGTCGTAACCTTGTATACCTAGAATATATAAAATGACTTTCCATCCTTAGATCGTTAAATTTTATGACGAATTACCTAAGTATTATCTAAGTATCGACAAACCTTGAACGGCGTACTTGCTTGAAAAAAAATCCAAAGGGGTTGCCGTTTCTTGGTCACGGTAGGAACTTAAGTTAACATAATTAATCAAGGCCGTGTGAACAAATCTATAATGTATCGGGGTCAACCCCTAGAAAAAAGTATAAAAAATACAATACAGTAATATTATTATCGCTATAGATGACAGACACATTTTTTTTCCTTTGTGTCTGGGGAGGTAAAATTTAGACGATAGTTTTAGTTTTTATAACGATATCTATCTTCATTTTTATGCATTGTAGACGACACCAGTGTTCGTGTGTTAGACACAGTAACCAGAGTAACCGAGTGTACAACATTAATTACTGGAGCAGGTGGTCTGTCTGTATTAGCTTTAGTTATTATTCTGAGGTCTGTATTCAATTGTTTTAGTTCATGGCTTCGTACGATTAGCACATTTAGCCAGTGTCAAAGTAATATTTCTTACAAGTTGTAAATATAAATAAACAATATTTCCTTCCTGTATGATGATTAATGATAATGTTGAGAAGTGAGAAATTATATACCCCCCCAACCCTTTGAGTATTTCAGTAAAGATGTGGGGCTTTACAAGGGGTCTAGTTCACGAAATCGACAGTCTCAACATCGACGGTCGCTGTATCGAAAACGTTCCATCGACGGGTCACAGTACACAAAATCGATGGTACGCTACATCGACAGTACACTATGACGATGGTACCAGGGTACCTACGCTGCATCGGCAGTACGCCATATCGAAAGTACGTACGCTGCATCGAACTTTAACATTTAAGAAAACTTATATGAAATAAAGTATGTATTATTATTACTAATTATTATTATGATTTAGTTAAGTATGCAAAAAATATTGAAAAAAAAACTACTTCTGCAAAAATAATTAAAAATTTTAAGTAGAACCGGCAGCAAATTCTCATTAATAACCATGACTCGAAACTACAAAAAATCGCGGAACAATACATATAAGGGTTCGGGCCAGAACCTCCTCTACCTTCTTGACATTTGTGTCTGGCTTGGGTCGGGCTGTCGAAGCAGCGTACTATTGATATGGTGACTGTCGATGCAGCGTACCGTCGATATGGTGTACTCTCGCTACTGTGATCCGTCGATGGAACGTTTTTGATACAGCGACCGTCGATGTTGTGACTGTCGATTTCGTGAACTAGACCTTGAAATAGAATAGAATTTGAAAAGCGACGTTGCACTGTTTTGTTTCATTTGCCAACACTCATGCACGCTCATGAACACCTAACGTTAATACCGTTCCATCCACAAATCCACCATTATTTCACATTAATATTCAACATAATGACATAACACACGTCTTTAAGAGTAAAACAAAACCGCAAACATGACTCTTCACTTTCCCGCCAAGAAGTCCTTTTCAATTGTTACTAACGTCAAATTTCAGCCGCTGACCGCTATTTTCAAATCCTACTAATATTTTATAAACGCGAAAGTTTGTAAGTATGGATGGATGTTTGTTACTTTTTCACGTAAAAATTTCTGAATGGATTTGGATGAAATTCGGCATACAGATAGTTTATAACCTGGATCAACACATAGGATACTTTTTATCCCGATATTCTCACGGGAACCACGCGGGTGAAACCGCGAGCGGCCGCTAGTAATTAAATGAAAAAAGTGTCGATCACTGTTTAAGTAAGTAAGTAAGTCAATATCTAGTAAAAATCAATATCTACGACACTTATAGCATGGATCGCCGAAGCGTATAATATCATCATCACATTATAAATAATAAACAAAACAAGCCAACAACCAGGTAGGCATAACTTTATAAACACAAACAATTTCATATGAGTAAAATGTCTACATTTGGCTCCTGAGCAATCAAGGCATTGAGTACCTATCATGATTGACTGTTGGAGCGAAATGATTGGTTGGCTTATTTGTAAAAAGAACGTAGGTATAATTTCTAGAACTCAAAAAGTCAGAAGCCTTCCATAGCGAATAGTAGGGAAGGGGTAGGGTTCATGCCCAGTTAGGGAACAATAAAATTGAGATAGTCCACATCATTGGTGAACAGAGTCGCGGGTGTCACGGGCACAGCTAGTAGGTACCTAAGTACTACTTCTATAACTAGTAAAGGTAAATAGGGTAAGCAGCACATTGATTGGCCGTCTAAGGAGAACATTAACTTTGAACATTTCTCCTTTTGAATTAAAGTCCAGAATCATTAAACGTGGGCTGTCAATTTGATCCGTAAGATACTGAGAATTTGAATACATAAAAATTTAAATCATATTTCAACTCATTTTGAACTTTAACGCAATAAATATAAAAAATATGCCTAACACACAATCATTGGCCATTGGAGTATAGCAATTGGCATATCAAAAGTATATTGATTGGCAGGTCAATCACTATACTTTGTGTTTATTGTCACTGCCGATATTTATACCGTATAGGGCCAATCACAATACAAATGTATTGTATTATACGTTAGTGACGTGCAGGGTTTTATCGAGCTTTCGTAAATAGTAGGTAGGTATGCAAAATAAAATAAACCAACACTTAGGTGGGTAGGTAAGTAATGTAATAATAAAAAATATAGGCGTTCATTAAAATTAAATAATATCAATCAAATAATCAAAAAATGCAGAATTAGGTACTATTTAAAAAACTACAAAGTTCCTCGTCATTACGGAATGATTGTCTTCTATTAAGTTTAGGGTTAGGTTTGGGTAAAACGTGCGGTTTCTTTGCACTATTTATGCAACTATTTTCATCAAAAATATGTTGTGGATTAATGTTGAATTTCGTCTTAACAACAGACAAAATTTTAATATTTTTTAAAGATGTATCGGATTTCTCAGACTGGTCAGTCTTCTTCTCTTCAGTCTTGTAGTCTCTTTCAATAAAAAGATCTATTTTATTTTCTTTGTAGTTCGTAGAATGTATGGATTGTAGCTGATTGTAATGTAGCTTTCTACTTGTGAAAGAATTTTTAAAATCGGTTCATTAGTTCCTGAGATTACTTCCTGCAAACAAAGTCACAAACTATCAAGTTTTACCTCTTTATAATATTAATAGGTATAGATTCAATATCGACCTCGGTACATCACTAAGAATTTAAGATCTCTTTGTATAATGATTGGCATAAGTATACATATAATGATTGGCATGGCCATTAACTTAAAATGTACAATGATTGGCCTGCCAAAATCTAGTTATTGCGAACCTATGACATTCTGAATTAAACTATTATAAAAAGGAATTGACAATAACGTTTATTAAAACTTTTAAATAGAGTAGTTAATTTGAAGCACTGATTACAATCATTGGCACCGATGCTATTCATTAAACTTCCATACAAACCAGTGGTACTAACTTTGGCCTACCTATTTTAAGGATAAGTTGAGTCTTTTTCCACGAACTAACGTGTATAAACCATAATTTAATAGTATATGACGTATAGAAAGACATATATCGCTATTTGAATAACAAGAAAACAGGTAAATATCCATTAAAAAGTACTTACTTTTTGTAATTTTTATAACAAAACACACTTTTCTGTAGCCGCCGCAAAAGTATTTTTTTCAATGTGTGTGCCAGCAGTTAAATTTAAAAACTACCAATTACATTTTAGAGTGTTGTCAGCAAAGAAATTATATATATATATTTTTCCTTGCATCAAGGGCAACTCTCATTAATAAATTGATTTTTCAATCGAGTGGCCAATGATTATGGGGGGGCCAAGATTACTACTGCTTACCCTACCTAACCAAAAACTTATTGTTTGCGTCAATTAAGGTCTATTTTACAGATCGACTATTTAAAAATTTTGGGACAATATCTATCAAACAGAAAAACTACATGAAAATCTTTATTCAACCGTAGTAGGTACTTACAACTTGCCCCAACAATATCATTATTTTCTACTGCTATGTTTTAGTGGGATTTCGCTGTTGGTCGCAGCTGGCTTTTACGGCGTTCTCGTATAATTTATTTATTATTTGGCAGCTAGTAGGCCTATACTTTTACGCTTTTTTGTGATTTGACAACATTTCATAATTGTTTAAATTCATATACATAGGTACCGAACTGAAGAATATAATAAAGCTCAAAAATCTTGCAATGAAGACACGCATAAGTACTACGACTGAATCGAATTTGACCTTTTCTAAAGCCTAATTTATCGAAGGAGTAAACTTCGAGTAAACCGTAGAACAATAAGCTGTAAGTTATTGTTCTAAGTAAACACAAAGTTTAATCGGAAATGTAAAACGTGACGTTACAACAAATATTTTTGACGCTGTTTTTTCCGCCTTAGGAAATAAATAAGGCAAAGCGCACCTCACTTTGGCGTACTTGTGACGTGCGACGTCTTAAGGCGGTTACAAATGTTTAGTGTATAATGATTGTTATTTTTAGATTCAAAGTTTTTCATGTAAAGACCGTATTTCGAAAGAGGAAGCTTATTTTTGTTGCGAAAATGAGAGACTTTATATGACATCTACAGAAACAGCTGAAACATTTTATTTTGCAAGAATAAACGTAGAACAAAACAAAGAAACCGAGTGTTTGCATCGTATGTTGACTTTCCTCCATTGAAAGCATATCAAACAGAGACACATTGTTCTTTTTGAGAGTTCTGTTGCCAAATGGCAACTGCAGCTTAGTAGCTTTTTAGTGTATTTTTCATATATCTTATTAGGTGCAAGATACAAAAATGTCTGGTGATATTTCCTTTGCACAATACTATCTACTTGGTACCTGAGGGGGGCATAAAACAGTAGCTTAAGCTGAAAATAATAAAACTATATTTTTTTTAATTTCATGAAAAACACTTTTAAGCTATAACGATTCGTACAGGCACTGTGCTATTGATCCCAGTTGCCTAATGAAGTTTATTGACCGTAACCGTAAACTAGGAATCTGTATGGCTTCGAAACAGTTACAAGTCATTTACAGGAGTTCGTCACCTGGCAGCGTTGTTTTGATCCCATACAAACTGACGTTTTCTCGTGTGTGCACTGTGTGTTTATAAGCAATCACAAGCGTCATCAACGCTGATCCCATAACATTAATGTGAGCCATTCTCCCCGCTTTATACGTGGATCTTTAAACGTAAATAATTTGATGACACGCACGATCACGCAGACGGCCGTCTGAGTGCCTAGTGCGTGTTATATTTGCTATTCGAACGCGTTAACGTAAACGAAAATTTGTATGCTGTTGAAGCAGCGCCTACATTTGCTATGCAAAATGTCGTTTTGGTTCATATTCTCCTATTTCTTTTCTGAGTTCTGAATGAAACTAGGCATCCTGGTGTTGACGAGAGCTCCATGATAACGCGCTCGGTCTGCGATGGCTAAGGTTAAGCAACTTTCACAAAGACCGGTCATCGGATGGGTGACCAAAAATATACCATCTTGAGCTCCTCCGTGCTTTGGAGGCACGTGAAGCCGTTGGTCCTGGCTGCATTAGGAGGCGTTAATAACCAGCAATCCGCACTGATAGGCCCGCGTGGTGGTTTACGGCCCGTTTCTCTCTTTGAAGGCTCGTCCAGCAGTAGGGACATAAAAATGATCTGGTGGTGGTGAAAGTGGATGGCGAGGCAGCGAGCGTGTTTGAAAAGCAACCTTTCCAATGCCGGGATAAACACTGTAACTTTTCCAACGGAGGGCCGCCCCTCCGACCAATTCAAAAGGAGTCCTTCCTTCGCCATTCATACCGTGGTCCGAACAGCTCGTGGTATGAATCGCCGAACGACACAAATGGTCAAGAGCGAGTAAACAATTAGTATACCATCCCAAAATATACTCCACTAAACCTTTATAAATTAACGGCATCAAAGTTTTTTTTTATGCATGCAGAACTTGAGTAGATCTTTTGACATCGTACGGAATCCTATGTGTCATTGATGTTTATAGGCGTGTACCGAGGATTATCTCTGTCTGATACGCAAATGTTTAGGTTCTTGTGATTTTACATGTGCTTTTAGTATAATATCATTCTAATAATAATCTAGACTCGCAGTAAATTCACAAATAAAAATTCTAAATAAGCTAATTAGATATGTATAACTAGTATAATGTAACACTAAAGTTAAAGGTAAACTGTATCAGTATTAATTGTTCAACAGAGGTAACGACATTTCGTAGCAATTATTCGACGAGAGAGGCATACAAGTTACATTTTAAAATCGTTAGAGAAGGAAGACATAAACTGTTGGGAACTAGGTTAACCGCTTAAGGCTGTATCAAGTTCACCTACTTTTGAATAATGGGTCAAATCGTTGTTTACGAAAGCAACAATTTAAAATTCTTTTACTCGCTACTAACTATTCCACGTTACTTACGTTTCTTATCAATTAAGATAAAGCCGTTTTCGGAAAATTAAACGATAACCTATCTCAGTTAATAAAGGGAAGTTAAAACGCTGCTTTGTACTTTGTCATGCATGTACCATCGATTGTATTCTACACATAAAGTGAAAATTGTAGAATCTAATACTTAGTGCGTACGGCTTTAGATTCTTGTATGTACGCAAACACAATCGTATCCTATTAACGTAATTAATGTGACAGAATAATCCATATCCTCACAATTATGAATGGAGAGTCATGCCAGTAGGTATGTACGGTACTCACTCGTCACGTAATTCGTCGTTATCGAAGGACATTGTGGTTCGAGCACTGGCACTATACTGCGTTTTGTAAACTGGTGATTGACACGATGAAATTATTATTTCGACTAGCCCGGATCAATGAGTGCGTCGGTGAGAGCGGGCGGTGCGCGACTGTGGAAACCGGCGGGCGGCGGCGGTGCGTTTTCCGCCCAACGTCGTCGTCGGTAGGGCGCGGAAAGTGGAAAGCCTGCGCAGTAGCTCTGGCCGATCTCCGTTAAGTTCTCGCGGGACATTCTGTATTTGTGTCAATATTATCTATACATCGTGTTAACACGGTGGTCTGACGACCGCAGGGCCCTAATGACTGTAGACTGTAGGTACTTGTAAACACCGAAAATTATACAATGTCGAAATTTAAATACCAAAACACTTAATAGTCAGTATCTTGAATAAAAGTAGGTACAATTATTCGTAACTACAAAAAAAAACTCCTATCAGCAGGCTCACAAGTAGAAAGCACTAATGGTTTTTTTTACAGGCTAACGATGAAAGCTCGAGAGTACCTACCTATCTAAGTTTTGTTCGAATTAATAGGTATTCCCAAGAAGTACTTACCTACCCAATAAGATTTATAAGAGTATCTAATTAGTGGTTATAGCTTACGTGAGATAACTCTGATGAGATGACCATCACGCGTGCTAACTGCTATCCAAGCGAGCGAGTCGGGTTGGTGTCCGGAGATTGCCATTACGGCAGAGCTTATTACTATTATATATTCTGTGCTATTACCTCAGTCAAAGCAATTTGTCCAGCTAGATCGGGTTACTATACTAGGAACTAGGGTTGTTCCTCTTCTTCCATTTCCTAAAAAACATAAATTCCAACTACTACTAAACAGGAGCGTCAATGTTATAAGAGAAAAGTACCTACTTATTTAAACTTATATAAGCATATTTATTTATTCGTCAGGGATTTACTATTGTTTTCTCGTTTAATACTTAAATCAGTACTAATTCAAATATAAAGATAAAACCAGCCATATTACCTAAGAAGTCACCGATATATAACTTAAGTCATTTTATAGCGTACTCGAGTAAATATTTTTTTGGGAATTATCGATTTACCTAAATAATACCTTAGGTCCCTTTTCACTCGACGCTACCTTAAACAAACTATAGTTATAAACTTTAACTACAATTTGTAACTACTTAAGTGTTTTGAGCAAATAAAAACCTGTTTGTAATTGGTTGCTTCGTGTACGGATCGCCATTATAATATTAGTGCTGTTACATTTTAGAAACTCATGGGTAATTAGTTTCTAACTGGTTTGTTTTGTGTAGCGTCGTGTACGAACGGACTCACTTTTAACAATTTGACACTTTTGAAAAAGAAATGCGATTAGCCTTAGATGAATGATTGGTCTCGCTGCGCTCGACTAAATACCGCCGGCGTACTTGTTAAATGCGGCAAAAAATACTACGCCGAAGTCGTACCCGAATTAGTCGCCTGCTGTCAGTCGCGTTGCAAACTGTGAGGTGCGCGTACCGAATGTTTTGTTAAATTTTGGTCATAAACCGAAGTAAAATGCCAGTTTGCGTAGTTAAACTGTGTAAAAATAATACTACAAGAAATTAGGACACCGTTCTTACACACACTACAATATTGAGTTGCCGCATTCACGGAGCTACTGTATCCAGGTAGCGCGGTATCTAGTCGAGCGCAGCGAGACCAATCATTCATCTAAGGCGGATTGCATTTATTTTTAAGTGCCCTTTGTATCACTGTACCTCATGATTTTACCCTACTAGCGTGGGTATATAAATGGTTTACCAATAAAACGATATAAATAATGCTTACACAATTTAATAGTTACACGATTATCAGTACATTTATAATGATATAAGAATTCTTCATAAAGGATTATTACACAACTACATAGAGACATCAGTGAGCAAACTATTACAGAACAACAATTATATAGTCTCTAAATATATTTATTTATATACTAATTATAAATTAGTGTGTATTTCACATAATATTCATGTACTTCGGACAGTTATAATGAATAATAAAAAATATTCAAAAATATATTGTCACAAAAGCAGGTACCATAACAAAATAGATCACTATATTCACTGGTAATAATAGTCTTTACAACATTAAAACCGATAGATATAAAAGAAATAAAGTTAAGTAAATTAAAGCTTAAAGGGGCAAACATAGGCAAACTTGACCAGAAAATATTTATCACGATGCTATTATAAGAGGCTGAATATTCTTTCTATGATCATATTAAACTAATATTGGTTAACACCAAACTAGACAATAACTTTTAATGGCTTATACTTGTTTGCAAAGAACGGGACATGGTCGATCACAGAAAGGATGGTGTGATGCCGACAATAATGAGTGGATATTTATGGCTGAGGATTGGCAGAAGTCGAAGTGGGAGGCAGGGCCTTTGCCCATTGGAACACTCGAGGCACACCATTAATGAACAAATGACATTCACTGGCCTGTTTTCTCTCTTAAGATTGTTTCATTGGAAGTCAAGCTTCGCAATTAATTAATAACTTCCCTGATATGTATTCTCTTTCGAGTTTTTCATCGGCACCCTCACACCTCCTATGGAATGAAAGAATTACACTATCATGTTTTCTCTTTCTAAAATTATTAATTTCCTTATCGTAATTATGCTTTCAATGATCCATTTCACTTCCTTTAATAATCTTTTTCTGCATCTTTACATATTAGTTGGCCTTTGATAACGTCTGGAAGTACCATCGCGACAGACAGATAGGATTGATAGCTTTCATTGATTAACTCTAAAATTATACTACTGACTAGTAGACGAAATGTAACAACTTAAGTAAATCATGACTCACTAAGTTACAAATGCTTTTCATTAAACAATCACCACAGACATCACCTCAGAAGTTTCACATTCAACATACATTTTCATAGTTCATTACGAACTCAGTCGATTTATTTAACGTTAAGCGTTTTGCCAAGTAAATTTGTTTTTGTTTCCAGTAATAAAGCCTCGTTGACGGCAAAGTTCACGAAATGTTACTAATGGCTAAGTGAAACACACTTCTGTCTTTTACTAGCTTAACTATCTATAACAAACTATATATAAAACTGACTAATAACCAAGGCAGATATTTTACAAATATAAGGTTGATAAGATCGTCGACAGAACAAAATATTATTGAAACAAATTAAGTATTTCATATTACAAGAAAACATACTAACCGATTTTAATTAAGCTTGATCGATCACCCTTCATTTTAATTACTATGTTGTAAATAACAAAATTGTAAAAAACTTCAATAAATTAAAAATATGTAATTTAAAAAAATATATTTTAAATTTAATATTTGCCAGTTCACTATTAAATTAACCTTACATTGCACATGTGGAGATCATGATAAAACACTCCACGCTGACCCAATGGGTTGGTGGGTTTCAACGACTGACATATTTCGACAACAACCGAGATCAATAGCTTAGCGTGCTTGTTTAAGCGCGATTTGGACAATTTTATACTTATTACGACGAAGCAGAACATCACAAAAAAAATTCACAACATCGGGCTAAGAAGAGATGGCTCTGCCGGTGTCCATTCTCAAATCAAATCCTGATTCATATACCGGGACAAACGCTACTTAACATAATGGAATGACCAACTTTGTGTTTTTGCTACATTTTATTTTTTGGTTGGTGAACTCTGAATGACTTCAATAAAATCTACAGACACATCTACAGTAACATACAGAACTGTTAACTAAAGCTGGCATGTTCACAGTACTCACACTAATGCAAATTCAATATACAGCTTTTTTTTAATTTAATTTATTAAATTATCTTGATTAAAAAAGCAAATTTATAAAAATCTTGTCTTCATAGTCTGATTTAATAAGCTAATTTCACGAGGTTGTCCTGTTAATGTTTTGCCGGAACCAATTCTTTGAGAAAACATTTTTATCTAACCTTAAAATAGGTAAACAAAGATGACACAATAATCTTCATCGATTTAAACGTGATTGACGCTAACGGACGAATGTCAAAAAATACCACTCTGTATTTATAAACAGTAGCAAAAGCAAAACAATAACTGCTTCTTTCATACTCATAAGCTTCACCGAGCGCGAGAGAGACGGATAGACTTTTCATGATGCGTATGCAGTGCGACGTCACGCCGCGCGCTTATTCACAGACACTACACAAGCGCAACGTGTCAATGTGTTGAACGTGCCAGCTTTAGTTAACAGACCTGTGGGGTAACCACGAGCTCTTAGAGCATTATTATTGCAGTTGTGAAAACGAGACGCGTGTAGCGGCGAATATACTCGCATCTCTTTTCCACAACTGCAATAATACTGCTATAAGAGCTCATAGTCAGGAGGCTGTACCTTGCTTATTAGTCAGTTAATTATTTATCTATTTGTTGAAGACCACACTGATAGGTGAAAGATTCATTCAAAAATAGCTATTAAACGAAATCAGTGCAGTCTACAAGACGTACATATATGTATTACTAATATAAGTAGTTTTTCATTGGAAAAATAGCATGAGGTTCTTTATAGTTAGGGTCAGGTTGGTTGCGGTATCGTCGGGCGAGCCAAACAGCAAATAACTGAAAACATAATTAAAATCAATACAGTTTATGTTCTATTAATTAAAAAAAAGTTTTGTCTAAAAAAATTATGAGATTTATTTGAGATTAATGACAGAAACATGCAGAAAGTCAAGAATCATGCATAGCATAAAAAAATAAATAAAGTAGGTACTGACAGCATTACAATGATTGAAAACTACAGCGGTCAAAATAATATAATAATAATAATAGACAAACCATTTACGTTTAAAGGCGTAAAGTTGTCTACGTATATTTGTAAAGTTGTATTATTGATAAATAATAATAAAAAAAATATCTAAGCATAATATCAGTTTAAAAAAATCTTATTTTAAAGCGATCAAACGATGTTTTTAACGAAACACTATTTTTTTATTTGCTTCAAGCCAAAATAGACTCCACGATTACGCGTTAAGATATATTATGCTGAAATATTTTTAAACACGGTAGTGTTGCTATCATATTGATGCTGACCGTACACATAAACGTAATATTCAATTTGAGTCGTATATTAACCATGCCTTATGTTATGTTACAATATAAAGAAGTCTCCTACCATTCACTGCATAAAACTCCATTGGTGTGAACTATTGAATGTTGTCTAAAACCTTGCAAACAACTGTAACATGCATTAGGCCATAAAATGCCATCGCTTCTCTTGAGAAGGTGTTTTTTTAATGTTTTCAAAGTTAACATCCAATGCGAGTGAGCGGCGCTACTGATAGATATGTTCTCCTTATTAAATTGTTTTATTTTATAAAAAAATATTTTTATGAATTGTCAATCATAGATAAGTTACATCAGTTTTAGACTGTAATTCAACTTCTACCGTCAAATTAATATTAGGAATCCATTTACCTAATAAAATATTTTTGTTTCGTTTTTATATAATTTTTAACGCAAATTTTGTTGTGAACAAATTACAAAAAAAAGTTTTTACATTTGTGTTTTTGTAATTTGTTTGCAACAAAGTTTGCGTTAAAAATTATATAAACAAAACAAAAACATTTTATAAATAGCTTACTTACTTCTTAACTGACCTTTCGTACTTGTAAAAATATTATGATCGGATGTCAGTTGTTGACATTGAATGGGCGCCTTTGGCTTTCAAAGTAAAAAAGTAAATAGTGTTAAATAATTTCGGCGGGCTGGTTAGAACCACGATAGCTCAATTGGGAGAGCACCTGACCCGGTATGTCAGAAGGGTGCAGGTTCAAATCCTGCTTGTGGAAATTTCTTTTTTCAACATTTGTTTTTTTTTTTCATTTACCTAATGTTTTAAAAAACATAAGCTGTAAATTACTGTAACTCATAGTAACAATAAATTAATTCTATCTACTAAATATTTAAAAAGATCGCAAACACTAACATTTACCAATCACGACTATCTATCTGATCTATTACGAATGTAAGTAGGTATATAAATTATATATTAATTGCAGGATGCGACAACAGGCGGCAAAGTACTTTGGGATATGTACTCATTCATGCTAATGCGTGCAAAGCGGCAATGTACATCAAGTAGTGCGTGACAACCGCTTTGGCGAACGTGCATAGAGCGTCATATTCATTGTTATGACATGTAACAGATAAAAAAAGATTTTTATATCTATTATTACTAATGATATAGCCAATATGAGTAACTGGCATCTAAGACACAGGGCCTAGTTTTGATGCTACTGGTCTTGCTTAAAACTCCTCTATCTCAAATAATTTATGCATCAACTTTTTTACATGTGTTTTATAGATTTTTCTTTGAGAGCGTAAGAATTAATCTTTCCCTCTCATTTAGCCTTTTGTATGACGCCCTACGATCCCCATTAGCGGTTCTAAGCAAATAACATGCGCGAAACACCAATCCACCTCAAGAGACGTTATGCTGTAAGTCCGTGTTATCCGATAATTCACAGAAATGCACTGGGGTTAGCTCGCGGATCCTTTTGGTTACGATATCTTACTGTCAACCATACACCAAGAAACTGCAAAGTAATCAACCATCTGTTAGTCACAAACTCAGTCACAAAGCAATACCGAATGTCTGATGCCGCGATCTCATTTAAATCAGCGTATCTGCGTATACGCCAAATATTACAGCGATACAGCGATCATATATACAGCGAGTAGGTATCAATCACTACACGAATACGCTGAGATAAGTGATGAATGACGCAACATAAAGAGTAATGTCTAGTTATATCATTAAACCCTAATAATTAGTAAAATATTATAAATAATACACTTGGAGCCTAACATGACCTCTTAAAGTTTAATACATTATACATAATATTATACCTAAAACATTAGTAATTAATTGTTTACATGTCCTAAAAAGCTAAACATAACGGATTTTTTTTATATTATTGTGTGTGGTGAATCAAGTGACCACATATTTGCAGCTTATAATAATTTATTGGCGGATGAGAATCCTAAAATTATCTGCAAGTCGAAGAAGCAAACCTACCGTGAAGGTTTTCTAAAAGCTGGCATTGAAGAACCATACACCAGACTAGATTCTCCAGGATGACGTTCGCCCCGGAACGTATGAAGGTATACCAATAAATGTTAAACACTTTTCACTGCATCATTGTTTACCAATTACTTAAATATACCCATCATCTCAGTAAGCCATATGTATGTCGTATGACGCTTGTTCAAGTCAAATTAGCTTTTAAGCACCCAATCACAGGATTGACATTAAAGCTGGCTGGCATAATGGAACAAATAGCTTTAATCGGGCTAAAAGACCCAGCACCATGATATTTCGTGTTTCAATTTTTTTGTATCCAATTATTAAGAGCGATAAACTACTGGCGATTTTCAAAAGCGTTTCAATTTGCCCAAAAATTCCATGTAAATTGTATGACACACTCATTACTAACGCATTAGTTATTGCACTTTTAAACTCTATTAATTTCAATAGTTTAAAAGACGTTTGACGTCAGTGTGTTACTACTTACACCGTTTTTGTTATTTGTTATATTATCAGATCTGCAACATTATGTACAAAAAGATAAAGTGTTCTGTACAAATGTTTGTGATGTTGGTGAATATATTAAATGTCAGAGCATACAGATTGTTGAAATAATGATTATTGAATAATAGCACATACCTCAGTAAAGCTGAAGAACAGTCCAATGCCACCACACAGTTTGAATGCATAATCAAAAGTTTCTTTCAATTTCTCCATGCAAGGCTCACACCAACAGTCACGTGTTATTTTTAATGCTCTGCAGCAAATTTTCTGAAATGTATGTTGAAATTCAAGACAATTAAATTAAAATAAATAACTGAGTTTACATCAGATAGAGACAACTATCAGTTGTTACAACTGCGTACCTAAAAACTTATACAATGAATTACTTATACAAAAATAATACAAAGAGATATAAAATTGTATTAACAAACTCTTTTTTTATCATGACTTTAATTTACGTCTTTGACACTGGCTATACTTGCAGAGTAAATTAAGCCTAGAAACACCTTAGCCCCTCAATCCATGTTGATTTGTTCATCAAAATTTCAAAGGAGTTCATGATAGACAAATTAAAATACATTTCTTTACAGAGTTGTATTTGAAAAGCATTCTAACTTACATCAACTATGTCACATGAGGGAAATTCAGCAGTTCCATTGAGAGGTACATTCCTGTCTTGGAAGCCGCAGCACAGGAACCTTTCTTGGATCTGTTCTTTGACATCCATGTTGACTCTATTCCAGCCCTGAAAATATTTAATACAAAACTAATAAAGATATGACTAATACTTGGACGCCCAAGGCTACCACAGTGCCATAGAACAATTGAATATCTATTGTGTCTGGTTTAAGAACAACTGAGTGGATAAGGAAAGCTGCTTATAGACTAAAATAAACTGTATTTAAATCGTCTTTTAGTCTGAATGTGGTTGTCATGGTCTGTTTGGTGGCTAGACCACAAGTCTCAGCCAGAGGACCCTGGTTTGATACCAAACATATTTGTGCTTGGCTTGGTCAGTGGTGGGGCTCCTTTGAAGTTCGCTTTGCTAGCTACTATCATTTTATCTAAATATATCGCCATACTTATTATTTTTATTATTTTAAATTTATTTATTTATTTTATTAGGTTACACAACAGACATTAATCCTAACAAAGTTATAAATACATAATAGGTTTAACAACATTTTATACTAGACTAATGTCCTAATTGTGTTAACACAAGTAGTTTATGTGTGCTTAACATGTGTAAAATTAGATTTAGTTTTAGTTTTAGTTTTATTTAGCATTCACAATGCTATATATTATAAAAATTCAATGAGTCATCTGAGGTCTTGGTAGCTCAGCAGTCACAGCATTGGACCGGTTATCCAAAGGTTTGATTCCAACTCACTCTTCCTGAGACTGCTTGATTTTTTCTAGTAATGTTATCCTATCACCATAATATTAATGTTAGTAACATTTTTATGTTCAAGACAAGAGCTAGACAAGCAGGAAAACAAACAAAAAGTGTTTGTATACAAAAAGGAGAAGCAAAGATACTATTAAAGCTGTAATATTGAGTTTCAACATATTTTAAATTACCTGTTGGGCAAGCAGCTCCTGTTGTTCAGAATTAACAGCAAGACATGCGCATGCCACGGAGAACTGAACGAGGAACAATAAAAACAAGATCACCATGTACTGTAAAGTTGGTTAAGAAATCAATTACAACAAAAAGCCCATTTAGCCCAACCAGGCGTTTGTATGTTGTTGTAAATGAACCTAAAAGTATTACATTAGGGTACATCTATATAACACTTTTAGGGGTGTTATTACACCCTGCCGTGCCAAGCCAAGTGGGTAAAACCTTAATGACTTCATACATCAAATTTAAGAAACTGTACACATACATATCCCAATGCTTTGAATATTTGAGTTTACAGAACTAAATTTATATCACAAGCAAATAGTATTTAATCATAGCAAGATTACACAAGTAGCAAGTGTCATGGTTGTATATAGTACTGTTCCGGTCTGACAACCTTGATTTTAAATTAGAATGAACAATTAAATTTTGTTATTATCACAAATAAACCAATTGTAAGTCTATCACTTGCACAATTTTTTAAACAGTAGAACTTTGAGGTAATCTGTATGATAGTGATTTCTTAATAACATAGTTACATACATACTGGTTTCACAATCAGTTGTAATAACTATGTAAACCTTGTAATACAGATTTAAAGCAATTTATATATAATTAATAAAAAAGGATACAAAGAACAGCATGACTTGATGGTGCTTAACGGCCCCAGCCAATCCTAATATTGATATCAGGATTAAGAATACTCCACAGGCCAGGATGCCACCCACGATAGGCAGGTTACCAATCAGTGACGATGCTTGCCCATACACTGCCACCGATATCAAGATAGAAGCTACCACCTAAAACAAAAGTTTAGTTACCTATTGTTTTGTTTAGTGTTTGCAATAAAACTTATCATCATCATTTCAGCCAAAACACGTCCACTGCTGGACAAAGGCCTCCTCAAGGATGTCCACAACGAAAAAAAACCATATAAAAAAACATTTCGATTATTGATTTCTATATCTAAAAGAGAACTATATACAATCTTGTTACAAAGGTTTAATGGTTCCATACCATATCTTTGGTACGGCTACTTATACATTAAAAGAGAAGGGTGAGATTACAGTTTTGTAATTACTTAGTTATTGTTGATTACTTGGCTTGTCTTGTTGTGCAAGTATAACACAGATAACCTTTAAAGCCTATGTTAACTTCTGTTATGAAAGGAACTTACCACATACAACACATTTAACGCAATAAGTGCGTTTTTGGAACAAGTGAAACCCCCACACATGATGAAATTTTCGGGTAACAAAAATAGGCAACTTTTAAACAGATAGATTTCAAGCACAATATTAATTCTTATTCACTACCCAATGAATTGTAGTAAAATTAATAGGTCATATTTTATCAAGTTGAAATAAATATTAAGCTCTCTAAAATGATTTGTAACAATTAAAGCAACGACTTAAAAAACATATAGTGAATTCGTTAAAACAGTCAAAATCAGAAACCACTTCGTTCAACAGGGCTCTACTTATGAACAGACAAGCCCAAAGCCTCTAAACTTTATCGAAACCACTATTTTATTTCATTAGATTGATTAAAACGAGGCCAAAATCGGGAATTCGGATACAATGAAATGACACTGACACATGACACATTTGACCTATGACCAATTTTTTTTTTTTCATTGTTTTTCGGCTCCTGATGAAATCTATCAAGCCTATTCGTTCGTTCTAGACACTTCTTGTCTGTCTAGTTTCTTAATTTCATTAGTATTTTTCCCTTCATGTATGATGATGATGATGATAATGGGAAGTGAGAAATGATAGAACTCCCAACCCCTGGAGTATCACAGTAAAGATGTTTTTTTTTTTTTATGGTAAAAGGAGGCAAACGAGCAGGCGGGTCACCTGATGGAAAGTAATCACCGCCGCCCATGGACACCCGCAAAACCAAAGTTATCGCAGATGCGTTGCCAACCTTGAGGAAGGAGTTGGATATTGAGGAGGGAGTAGGAATTGGGAGGGGGCAGGGGTGAGAGATGGGCCTCCGGTACTTTCACTCACCGGACGAAACACAACAGCAACGAGTGCCGTTGTTTCACGCCGATATTCTGTGAGAGGGTGGTATTACACCGGGTGAGCCGTCCCATTTCGTGCTGCAACGCAGCGTGGCTCTACCACTCAGACAGTGTTACTCATTTAGCACCACCCAGGGGTGTAGGGTCTCAAGGGTAAACCTACGGACGCGAGTAACTTTAACCCCCAATTTAATGTGGGGCTTTACTAAGTCCTCGGCCTGACTTCTTGAGAGAATTTGAAAAGTGACGTTGCACTGTTTTGTTTCATTTGCCAACACTCATGCACACTCACGAAAACTTAACGGTTAATAATCCACCATTATTTCACATTAATATTCGACATAGCACAATAATTTAGAAAATAAAACAAAACCGCAGACATGACTCTTCACTTTCCCGCCAAGAAGTCCTCACCTATGACCGATGACGTTTATTAGACAGTTTATTTTTGTAGGAATCTTCGGTCCTCCCCAAGGAACTTATACCCGGTCCTCCTCATGTCCTCCTTCCTTAGAGCATTATTATGCTCTAAGCCTCCTTCGGTGTTCGGTCTCTAAAAGCAAAGAGATCTAGCTTATACAGCGTCGTACTAGCGTCAAGTAAACAGCCTCACCACGGAATTAGATGGTTTTGACTACGCCAAAAAATTGTGTATAGATCTCAGAACAATGACTAAAGCTTTAGTTATTATTCTGAGGTATAAATAGTGATAAATAGTGACGTATAGCATATAAATAGTGATACTGTGGTTCAAAAGATATTGAGTATTTTGATGATTTTGAGAAATATAGTTCGTATCAATGTGATTTATATGTTAAAAATCTGTGCATAAATAGTGAATCGTATACGCAAAATTTCAATAATAGTACTTCAATACAAGCCGAGATGTTACGGTCTTTATGTGGGCTGCTAACTTGACGTTTATTGCGAAGGCGATTCCAGAGAAGCGCGTACAATATACACTTTTAAACTTTCGCGTTCCATAGTTAAACAAATTTAAACGGTGATTAACGCAAACTAATTAGTAAAAAGGTATCATACCTTCTTTATACCCTTAGAGTATTTTAAACCCCACGTTATTACGAAACGTTCTCGTACCTAAGAAAAACGTCGGGTATAAAGAAGGTATGATCTATTTTTTTTACCCGACTACGTCAGAAGGAGGGTTATGTTTTTCGAGTGTATGTATGTATGTATACTATGTAAGCAAACTAAGCATGTGCCTAGGGGCGCGAGGGTACAAAGAGGCGCACGGGCGGATTTAAAAATAAAGAAAAAAATATACAATATAACATAAAATTAATTGCGCCAGTAAATAAGCCACATCTATACTATCGAGGTCATCCAAGCTCAAGAATAGCACTTCTCCTGGCTGGTGTGCAGGAAAAGAAGTCTCTCGCTCTCTCAAAGGATTCATTGCGAAAGAGCAATAAAAGCTGTACGAGTGATTTGAGTAAAACTCTGCGTGAGGACTTAGTAAAGCCCCACATCTTTATTGAGATACTCGAGGGGTTAGGGGGTATATCATTTCTCACTTCTCATTTGGAACAGTCCATTAGAGCTTGTCAAAGTTGAAACGACGCGCCCCACTACTTAATTAGTTGAGATAAATGTGTGAGTGCAAATATTAACAATGACACTTCGTCTGTGCTGTGTGGGACTTGCTTGTCTTGTCGTAGTTGTGGGAGCGTCTTTAGTATCTCTACCTAGTTTGTGCGTCTACGGAATTGTGTCCTGTGGTCTACGGCGTGAACTAGGTTTTTTTTTAAATATTTTTTTCATGACCATGGATACTAGTAAACGTATAAATAAAGTTTTCGACTGAAGGACTAGTTCCTTCAGTCGAAAACCGTATTTATACGTTTCTCAAAATTAAACTATATATAAGATTATTATGAATGATAATACAAATGAGAAGTGAGAAATGATATACCCCCTAACCCCTCGAGTATCTCAATAAAGATGTGGGGCTTTACTAAGTCCTCACGCAGAGTTTTACTCAAATCACTCGTACAGCTTTTATTGCTCTTTCGCAATGAATCCTTTGAGAGAGCGAGAGACTTCTTTTCCTGCACACCAGCCAGGAGAAGTGCTATTCTTGAGCTATTATTCTTTTGTCTGAAATAAATGTTTTATTATTATTATTATTCTGCAATTGTAATTTTATTTTATGCTTTAACATTAATGTTTGCAAATACCAACAAAAACTGTGTGGCTCATTTTGGCACGGCCACCATCACCAACCTGAAATCTGAGTTTACAGATAATTAGTGGACAATTAGTGGGAATTAGTGGATAAATCTCAGAATTAGTGGGGCCATGGTTCAAAAGTTATAAGGGATACAAGGTGGCCGTGCCAAAATGAGGCTCATTTTGGCACGGCCACCTTGTATCTCTGAAACCACGGGTCATAGCGAAGATTTGATTACACCAATAATTAGTGGGAATTAGTGGATAAATCTCAAAATTAATGGGGCCATAGTTCAAAAGTTATAAGGGATACAAGGTGGCCGTGCCAAAATGAGCGCTCATTTTGGCACGGCCACCTTGTATCTCTGAACCCACGGGTCGTAGCGAAGATCTGATTACACCAATAATTAGTGGATAATTAGTGGGAATTAGTGGACAAATTTCAGAATTAGTGGGGCCATGGTTCAATAGTTATAGCAACTTCTTTTTCCATACAAAAACAACATGTGCAGTCGCGCACATAAGCATTTAGTTATTACTTGAATTAATTAAATTGTGAATGAACGACGAAACTTTGATATGTGTGTACGTCTTTGATTATATACCTGTCTAGATAGAGCCTGGCCGTCAGAAAACGTACAAAAATTAACGGGCCAGTATTGGCTTGACGCGCTCATCCGGCGGTCAGTGTCATTTGTGCCGTCAAGCAGTGATAAAGTCTCGCTTTTTGGTAAATTTGTTCGCAAAATGACCGTTTGTTCAATGAAATTTTGTCGAAACTACAAAGGAAATATCTTTTTGAAAAGGAAAATCACGCTCCATCCGTACTTATAGATAAATTTTAATGATAATTATAATTTTAACAATAATCGATTTCATTACGTAAGCAAGGCAGCCATGTTGCTAGTATCGGAATGTAGAATTCCCAATCCCATTATTGGTGGCAGAATATAAAAATATAAAACTGTTATATTTTATAATATTGTACTATTAATATTAACTGTTATTGTGGTGAGGTATCGATATTCGAAATGAGTAAAATAATAATTTTGTTTGAACTTAATTTACGTAAGTATTTAAGTAAGAAGGTATATGTATGTGGATTTAGAGTATTTATGCGCGAATGTGTATAAAACGAGGTGGCTACGTTGTTGTAAAAAAATCAGAGATTCTATTCCACATGTTAATTTTGTGAGGAAACATACAGTTTTCTAACCTTCTAAAAAAAATATTTTTGAATAATCAGTAATCACAATACCTACATATGATTTTGACGTATTGACATTTATAGATTACATAGATTAGACAATTCTTCTTCCAAAAACTTGTCAAAAATTTAAGACAGTTGAAATCATGTAGAAATAATTTTGATTTTTTGTGCATTTAAGCGGAAAAGTGCTTTTTGACTATTGTATGACGAATTTACAATTGTAATGTAATGCAATTTTGTTGGCTGTAGGGTGTGGCCTCCTTCCAATCCCAGGTACCAGCTGATCATGAATGCAGTCTTCTACATCAAGTGCACCTAATAAGGCTGATGGTGGAAAAATATTTATAAAATATTATGAAATTAGAGAACATGGAAAATGATGTAACATCAAAACGAAAGTTATTTAAAAAACAAAAACAAAGAGAAGGCCATTAATTGCTTGGTTTTGCTTATAATAAAAAAAAACTAATTTAAAAAAACTATTTTGATTATTAAATGTAAATCATCCTGCCTGTCGTTCCTCTTTCATCCCTATTATATACACTATACAAACAAATCACACGCACGCAGGCTTCCATTAAGGCATAATTTTATTGTACTCGCTCTCGCTTTCAATCATCCATCAATTCTAAACACACCAGCTACTTCGATGCGTTATGCCTACATATAAGAATACCTAATTTAAAAGTTATGATAAGTTATAAATTATGATGAATAATTTGCTAGGTTGAGTTGGTACATACTTTCCTAGTAGTTGTTGGTAACAATTACCAACTCCAAACACCGTAAACAAATAAAATCCATCAACGAAGCCAATTTGAAACTACTATTTTTATGAAATGAAACAACTTTTACGGATCTACTCGCGTTTATTTTACACATTACTTATTTAATGTTTATCCTGACGTTTCGAACCCTTTGCAGGGTCCGTGGTCACAGGGAGACTGAGGTGTTGGTCATCTCATAATTAGTTGATAGCGGTAAAAAAACGGAACGCACCTGATTAAATTTAAATGAGGGTATACAAGCTACCAACTAATTATGAAATGACCAACACCTCAGTCTCCCTGTGACCACGGACCCTGCAAAGGGTTCGAAACGTCAGGATAAACATTAAATAAGTAATGTGTAAAATAAACGCGAATAGATCCGTAAAAGTTGTTTCATTTCAATGTGTAGTGTTTGCGTAAACTTTAGAAAACAATACTATTTTTATTTTAAATTGTATTGTGCCAATAAATATTTTTTCCCTACTTTATCGGGAATTACGTATTCACTGGCAACCATTCACGCACACATATACCCGTTCAGCGCTAGTGTCATACGCGGCTGTCATGCACACTTCGATAAAAAAACTAGCCGCTTTGAGTGAAGCGTTTGTACCGCGACGCTCCGTCTAGACATGTATATAGTCAAAGGTGTACGTATGTTTGATTCTGTATCGATAAAAAAGGCGCCATTAAATGCTTAAAAAATGTATTAACAGATTTTTCGATTTTTCAATCCCCAGATAACATTTATTAGGCTGATAGATTATAAAAGCCATTTTAAAAGTGTGTTGTTATATCCCGTTGTCTCTTGTGTTATAAGCAAAATTAATAATTAATAGTAAAAAAAGAACCTCATCTTTTCTTTGAAGTCGGTTAATAATTAAATTGTAAAGCATTCAAATGAGCCTTTTTATATTTTTAAAGAAATGCACTTATATACTAACTAGTTTATTTTTTTGGTTCCCGACATTAAATTAACGTCATGTACAATTATATCCATACATGTATCCAATTCTCTCTCTCATTTACTTACTTTCATTCTATATACCTAGATTCTTACCTAGACTCTTTATTTATTTTTTATTTTTTTTTCATTTATTATGGCAACAAACAGTCATGTACTTAACAAAGCTAGTTCTAATAACAATTGTGTATTTTTAAAAGACCAACAGTGCCTAAATATTAGCATTAACAATAGACTTATTTACGTTGAGACTTAACATGGTAAAACGCGTCTTACAGTTATTACGAGGTCTTACTTTATGTAAAAATTATTAGTTTTATTTAATATTTAATATCATTGAGTGTTATGAACACTTAACTTAAGATATAAATTTGATTTTAAAACATTCAAAGACATATTGAAGAGATCAAGATCGGAGAATTCTTTATTATATATGTTGGTGGAACGATACAAATAAAAGTTACGTGTATAATTTTTAGTAAATCGTGGAGAAACGAAAAGTGGTAGTTTACGTGAGGAACGCACTGAGCGACGACCCCGGACAGCAATAGAAATCTTGCCAAGAAGCGTAGATGAATCAATTAGGGAATTTAAAATTTTGTAAAGAAACACAATGTCAAACATCTTACGTCTATTAGAAAGGCTTAACAGTTTATACCTACTCAAGGCGTCATTGTAACATTCATCATCACTTACAATAGTATTGCGAAAATTGAGCGATTTTAAAAATTTCTTTTGAACTCTTTCAATTCTATTTATATGTTTTTGATAACATGGACTCCATACAGTACTACAAAAATCCAAAAGAGATCGAACGAATGAAAAATAAAGTATTTTAAGAGTAATAATTTTGCTAAAAGGTTTGCTGATTCTGAATATAAAACCAAGATTACGAAAAGCTGAACCTAATACGTGGTCAACGTGGAAATTAAACGAAAGTTCGGAATCCATAATTATACCAAGGTCTCTAATTCTTGTAACGCGCTTAATAATGATACCATCTAATTTGTAATGAAAATTAATTTGATTTTTTTTTCGGGTGAAAGACATAATAAAGCACTTATCAATGTTTGAAAATAACTGGTTAGATGAACAATAATTATGTAAGCCTTCCAAATCTTCTTGCAGCTTAATGCAGTCGTCAGTAGATTTAATAATTCTGAAAAATTTTGTATCATCGGCATAAAGTAAGTGATGACTATGTTTCAGTATGTGTCCCAAATCATTGATATAAAGTAAAAAGAGTAAGGGACCTAAATGTGAGCCTTGAGGCACGCCAGATGGCACTGCGAGAAATTGTGACGAGTACCCTTTGACACAAACGGCCTGAAACCTATTTTGGATATAAGATTCAACCCATCTAAGTAGGTTACCGTGTATACCGGCTCTCGCAAGCTTGTCGATAAGAAGACAATGGTTAATTTTGTCGAAAGCTTTTGAAAAGTCTGTATACACGACATCCACTTGTGCATTATCTTCCATGGCTTGAGACAAATAATGAGTAAATGAAACCATATTAGTATCAACACTTCGATGTTTGAAGAACCCATGCTGTTGAAGAGATATATAATTACGAGCTGCGACACTTATCTGAGAGGTTACAATTTTTTCTAGAATTTTTCCCAAAACACACAGCTTTGATATTGGTCTGTATTCCGTTATCATATCTTTTTTATTATTTTTGGGAATAGGAGTAATTAAGGAGTATTTCCATTTAGAGGGAAACACTCCAGTTTCAAGAGATGTGCGAAAAATTATCGTAACAGGCTTTGCAAGTTCTTTAGCGCAGTTGAAAATTAAGATTGGATTAATGTCATCAAAACCCGCTCCTTTATTAACATTCACATGTTTTAACTCTCTTAAAACGATATCAGAGTTAATGTTTACTGTATTAATATCTAAAGCAGAAAGACTGTCCCCACGGGCAATTGTTTGTGAGGCACTATTACAAGTTGATATGAAAACGGAATTGAAATACTGATTAAATGCCTCACAGATTTCAATGCCAGAGGAAAGAATATCTTTGTATAACATCTTGCCTGGAATGCCGCTTTTAGCGTTTTTAGACTTTACAAATGACCAAAATGAATCCGGATTTGTTTTAATATTGTTTTCGGAATATTCAATGAATTTATTGTAGCAGTCCTCTGACATTTTTTTGAATCGACTCCTTAACATTGAAAATGTTTGATAATCAGACAAGTTACCATATCGCTTCCATTTTTTATGAAATTTGCATTTTTCGTTTGAAAATTTTATAAGCGGTTTGGTATACCATGGAGGATATTTTTGTTTTGTTTTTAAGTTATAAATTGGCACATGTTTATCTATTATACTCTTAATAATATTATAAAAGTAATTTGTCATGGAGTCGACATCAGGCAAAGAAAGAAGTTCCTTTTCCCAGTCTATGTCATTTAAAACTGTTCTGATGGAGTCGAAATCGGCCTTATAGAATTGTTTTTTTATACTACTGGGAGCCTGAAGTGGTTCAGGAAAAGATAACTTTAAATCAATTTCCAATGCAGGGTGATGACGGCCGTCTAATTGCACTATCGGCTGTTTACACGAAGAGACCTGACAATTCTCGTTACAAAATATTAAATCCAATAGTCTATTATTAGTGTTGAATTGGTTATTGTATTGTGACAGCAAGGATAAACTCATAAAATCTGAAGTTAAACAAACTAAATTATTATCATTTGATTGTATTTGCATAGAATTTGTGTTCACGTCATACAACCAATCTGCATAAGTAATATTAAAGTCACCGAGTACTATGAAGACATCTTCAGTGTTACGCATAATAAATTCATTCACTCTGTCGTAAAAAGAAGTCAATAATAATTCATGATTATCGCCGTGGCTAATATACGTAGATATTATGTGTAAGTATCGAGCCGAGGAGGTGGAGGCGGCGCCGGCGGCGGGAGTACGGCCGCCGGGAGCAGCGCGCGAGCGCAGTGGCACGGACACCCATACCTCGTCAGCCGGCGGAGGCGCACGCATGTCAGCACGGTGTCGAGGGCACAAATCGCGTCGCACCGCTATTACAACACCGCCACCCCGCTCATGACCGGTCACAGAAACGTCACGATCGCATCGAAATATGTTGTATCTATTGTCAAAGTATTCGGAGTCATAAAAGTTACTGTTTAGCCAGCTCTCAGTGATACATATCGCATCGAAATTATTGCTCAGCACGGCTTTAAGAAAGGAATGTGATTTAGTGCGTAAACCCCTCACGTTCTGATAATAAATAGAAAAGTGATAGTTATCGTATTTTAATAATATGTTTTATAAGTGTTAAAAAGGTTCCACCAACATAAATAAAAGCAATATAGACTTGACATTTTCTACTAAATAAACATAGGTTACATTTCTTTTTGTAACAATTGTGATACGTATAACAAACCAATCCTTTGCAGACAAATAACAATAAAGGGTACAATGTAATACACTTCAAAAGAAAACCACCTACCTATTATACCTTTCAATTTTAAGTTGTTAATTCAAATTTATCAATAAGCTTAATGTACGCGATTATACATATACTATGGGAAAATTGATATAACTTTTCATAGAAGCTCCTACTAATTCTGAGATTTATCCACTAATTATTGGTGTAATCAGATCTTCGCTACGACCCGTGGTTTCAGAGATACAAGGTGGCCGTGCCAAAATGAGCGCTCATTTTGGCACGGCCACCTTGTATCCCTTATAACTATTGAACCATGGCCCCACTAATTCTGAGATTTATCCACCAATTCCCACTAATTATTGGTGTAATCAGATCTTCGCTACGACCCGTGGTTTAAGAGATACAAGGTGGCCGTGCCAAAATGAGCCTCATTTTGGCACGGCCACCTTGTATCCCTTATAACTTTTGAACTATGGCCCCACTAATTCTGAGATTTATCCACCAATTCCCACCAATTGTCCATTAATTATCGGTAAACTCAATTTCGGGTTGGTGATGGTGGCCGTGCCAAAATGAGCCACAAACAAAAACTTTAATTCTTTCTAAAAATAAAATATTGGTTTCTACTACTTTATTTGTTCTGCTAAATATATATCAGTTGCTGGCGTGCGTGGTAAGCACGGAAATGGTTTGTCTGATATATCCTTAGAATGGCGTTATTATTCTAAGGATATATCCATTATTGGCATTGAAAGGGTTAATAAAACTGACGTTTTTACTACACAGCTAAATATTTATAGAGAAAAATGTACATTATTTTACACTAGTTTACAAGATTGTTTTTAATCAACATTCTTCAAGTTAATTTCATCCTTTTCTTCATTATCTTTATTATGCAGATTCTTCAATTTTTCTTCAAAAAATTGTTTTCTATGGACAAGTGCCACCCTAGGCTGCCTTAGGAAGAAATTTTCATTTCCTAATTTACTGTACTTCTTTTCTCCTTCTTTACCCATCAATTCTCTTAGAGCTTGGTTTCTTTGCAGCAATTTTTCATAAAAAACTACCCCACTTTCAATATATTCTGGGCCTAATTCACAAAGTTTCTTATCAACTTCTGTTTCATAATAAACTTCAGTCATATCTTTCATGAGAAAATATGAGCCCAGACCAAATAACCCTAATAATGAATAAAGAGTTGCTCTCATCGAAACTGGCCCTTTATATAAATTAAGCTTATTATTTACATAAAGCGATACATTATACATTAAAAATATACATGTAAATGGATATGTCGACTCATACACAAACTTATTATTCTGGGTCATTAATATTTCTCGACAAATTGCAAACTGCTGCACTTTCTCTGGTAATATAATTGCATTTGCTAACTTTTGCCCAGTTTCTGTAGTCCAGTCAACTTTTTTCTGATTTACCTGAAATGTTAAGGGTTTGTTAAATGAAAGGAAATAAGATTACTTTTCTTACTAATCAAGAAAAAAAGAAAAAAGAAAAAGAAATCATTACAGGACACTGTCGGCTGAACAGGCATTTGACAGTGATAGGAGTTAAAACTGATCCCATATGCCCGGAGTGCATGGAAAGCGAGGAGACCAGCCTCCACCTACTAGCTGAGTGCCCTATGTACTCACTATCAAGATGGGAGCTCTGGGGATCAGACACATTACACATAGAGGACCTACAGAATCTGAAAGTGGAGCAGATAGCAAGATTTACCAAAGAGACCAAAAGATTCGACTGGGCGCCGTGAAAGCTGGACGAACCTAAACTCCCTAAAAAGGGAGAACGGGGAAAAGGATGAAGTGGTCCGCAATAATGCAGGTGGATCGTCCGTTCGGCTGGCGACGTCCCCATAAGAAAATAATAATAATACTAATCAAGAAAATAAGCTAAATTATAAATCTTTGACACCCTGCAGGTTCACATGTGAACCTGCCAAAATTTCCGGAAGGGCTATTGATTACGGACCCACGATTTTCGTGGTAGGAGGGGGGGGGGGAGGGAGGGAGGGAAGAGGCCTACCCCCCGTACTTCTCCCCCCCCTCGGCAATGGATAGTTTTTGAGATATGGGGGTTGCTTTAGTATTCGGCGGCAGTCGAAGGGGGTAGGGGAGCGGGGGGAGATAGGGTTTTATTGACCCTCCCCACTTCCGTGACTACCCTCGCTACGCTGCGCTTCGCTCGGGAAAAAAAAGTTTTACCTAACCTACCCAACAGTAAAGATTTACGTAACTTTAAATACATGTAAAAAAAACCACGCATCTCCGCGGGGTGGGAGGGGTGTCGATTGAAAGGGGTAACCAACCCCTATAAAAACCAACCCTTATCAATTGTTAATTTGTGCCGCCGATTACTAAAGCCAACCCAAGATATGAACGTTTGAAAATTGACTAAAGCTAATCTCAAAATGTATGAAAAATATCATTCTTTTCATTAGATATTAACTAAATTAGCTTTTATTATCTATACAAGATTTGCGTTTCGTTTCCAACAGTAATTTGAAAATTATATAAAAACTATTGTCTGTAACTATTTATTTACGACCTCCTTGGTCGAGTGGTTTGTACACCGGTTTTCATGGTGTCGCCGTTTTTGAGGTCCCGGGTTCGATCCCCGGTCGGGTCAATTTAGAAATTATTGTTTTTCTAAATTGTCTCGGGTCTGGGTGTTTTCTATGTATAATAAGTATGCATTTAAGTATTTTAAGTATGTTTATCCGTTGTCTAGTAACCATATAACGAGTTTCATAACGAAGCTTCTCTTGGGCTAGATAATTGGTGTGAGTGTAGGAAAGTTTATTTATTTATTTATTTAATTTATTCCCTAGCAATGATAAATAATGTATGTATACTTTTTAGTTAAATAATACTGACAGTATGTTATTACTGCAAATACTACAGTAAAAAAACACCACAATGTGTTAACACAACATGTAACAAAACGCAATACACGTAAATACGAAATGTCAGTCGCAACACTGTCGTGTTGCGAAATTCAAAGCAATTTTTTACGATTTTCAATTAACTATTACAAAAAAAATACAAATTATCGAGATAAGATAATAAGTGAATAAGTGTAAAAAAATATAATCTTTCGAATGGTAAACATCTGAAATTGAAAATCGTGGGTCCGTAACCAATAGCTGAGCTAAATTTCCTTTTGTCAAGCCCCGCAGGTTCACGTGTGAACCTGTTAGCTTGCAGGCGAAGTTTTGTGTTATTGTGAAGAAGTTAAGCAGTAGATTTGTCCGAACTAACCCAGACGGCGTGAATTGAGTGAAATGCGCGCGAGGCTTGACAGAATGTCGTAGAACAAAATGTCGGTACCTGAGAGGTTTCATATTATTATTTTCTTCTTATTAGAAATAAATAGCAATAAATGAAACCTGTATGTTATCCTTTTCTAGGTCTTCAATAGTTTTATAATTAAAATTTACAGGGATGCCTACAGCAACACCAAATCTTGAATTGGTACTTCCTGAAAGCAAGTAAATGTTTTAATTGTGTTCAATAATTAGAGTTTTCTTAATTTATGCAAACAATACTTCAGATTAATCACTCTAATAAGATGAAAACAAAATTAGACTAAACTAGTATAAAAGATTAGAACCGTTTTGGTTCGTGATTGATTACAAGGAAGCACTAAAACCTTTAGTTGAACAAAATTGTATATGAAGTTCTTTAAAAAAATACCTGCATGGAACAAATCATATCCAAAAACACTAAATGGTGAAATGAGCTTTCTGTGGACTTCAGGCAGATTAAGTAAATCCAAACAAGACTGATACCGCTCACGAAGTTCTTTAGGTAACTCAACCGGCTGACCATTACTGTAATAAAAAGAAATATATACCTATTTCAAGTTTATATCTCAATACATTTACAATGTTTAAACAACTCGCAAACACCTGTAATGATGGACGAAGTTTTTATATCTATCCAGGAGTAAGGAGTGCGGCGCGAATTTTGCAACAGTTAACGCAAGACCTGAAGATGTTATGAACGCAAAAGAACATTTTCTTCCTTGGTCGGTTAAAAACCAAGACACCGGCCTTTTCACCGACATATTGAACTTTGTAACGTCTAGGTACCTAATTCAGAAATTAATTTGTCTTTGAATCTTTTAGATTTATAACCAACAAAATATCTTTTTTTTTTTTTTCCTTTAGTTGATGGCTTTGTGCGATTAGCACATTTAGCCAATGTCAAAGTAATTTTTCTTACAAGTTCGTATCATAATGATGATGAATGATAATAGAAATGAGAAGTGAGAAATGATATACCCCCCAACCCCTCGAGTATCTCATGGGGTTTTACTAAATCCTCGGGCAGACTTCTTGAGAGAATTTGAAAAGTGAAGTTGCAATGTTTTATTTCATTAGGCAACACTCATGCACACTCACGAAGACTTAACGGTTAATAATCCACCATTATTTCACATTAATATTCGACATATCACAAATTTTTGAAAATAAAACGAAATCGCAGACATGACTCTTCACTTTCCCGCCAAGAAGTCAAATATCTTATTTTTAGTTATAAAGACGATTTCATTTTAGTAGGGATGTCAAAAAATATTCGAATAAAGGAAATATCAGTTGTTAATCGATTTACGAATCAAAAATTATCGATTTTATTTCACATTTGATTTTTTCAAGAATACATATAGACATATTAGATAAATATCATAATCCTAATTGTTTTATTAGGATTACAGCAATTACAACTAGGAGTTTTATAATATTAGAATATATTTAATATAGACACTTAGGTACATTACAATAAAGTTGTTGTATTAATGAGATGTGACAGAATGTCCATAGAGAGAACAATCTAAACAGCATATTAAAAAAAATTAAACACAACTTCTTAACTGTTAAACAGACCTTTACCAAGACAGGCATTAAGAAAATATAACTAGTGCTTAACATCCATTAAACAAAAGATCTCTAGCATTTTTAAATACCTGAACTGATAGAGGCTTTGTTAAAATGTCAGCTACTTGTTCTTTTGAACATACTTAACAGATTTTAATATGACCATTAGATACCCTTTCCTTCATAAAATGGTACTTAATGTCCAAATGTTTCATCCTTTTTGGTTGGACAAGAGAATTACAAGACTGATTAGCCGATTGGCTATCTTCAAACATAGTCACAACTAAGGTTTCAGAAAATAACATTTCTATAAGCAAAGATCGAAGCCAGCACACTTCACTGACAGCAGCCGCTAGAGCGACATATTCTGCCTCGCAGGAAGAAAGAGCTACAGTAGACTGCTTTTTAGAATACCAAGCTACAAGATTTCCGTAAACACAGAAACAATAACCGCTAGTCAACTTCCTGTCTATAGGATTTCCATCCCAGTCGGCGTCAGCGTAGCCTTCAAGCACATCGCTGTTTTGGTTTCTGTAGTACGTCAGTTTTAAGTCAATAGTTGCCTTTACGTATCTTAAGACGCGTTTAAGACACCCAAAGATCCTGACTCGCACAACTTTGGAACCTTAAGAGCATCGTTATGCTTAAACAAAGATCAGGCCTAGTGCCCAACATGGCGTACATTAAGCAGCCAATGACCTGTCTACACCGATATTCAATTAAATTGTCTTCAGATTTATCCTTTTGCAGTCTAGATAAATCTATATTTAAATCCATCGGCGTGGACACACCATGACAATCAGACATGTTAAACTTGTCTAGAATATTTTTCAAGTACTGAGTCTGGTTCAGAGAGACAATACCTTTTTCTATGTCATGACGGATTTGAATACCGAGATAGCTATTCACTAATCCCAAATGCTTCATTTTGAAAGCTTTAGACATTTCGTTCATGATAGTTTGTACTACTGGACCAAACCCAGTGATTAAAATATCGTCCACAAAAATTAATTCGTAAACCGTATTATTATCGTTATTGAAGCAATACATACATTGATTGCTACATGTTTTCTGAATATTCTGCCTGATAATAAAATCATGAAACTTATCATACCAACAACGTGGCGCTTGTCTTAAACCGTATAATGACTTTTTCAACTTACAGGTTTTGTTAACCGGTACGTCAAAATTTTCAGGCAACTTTAAATACATGTTTTCTTTTATATCCCCGTGAAGGAAAGCTGCACAAACATCCATTTGGTGAACGGGCCAATCATTGTTACACGAAATTGACAGCAAGGTTCACACGCTCACCAACCTAACTACCGGGGAATACACTTCATTAAAATCAACATCTGTTTGCATAAATCCCCTCGCTACCAACCTTGCTTTATATTAAGCAATTTCATTATTTTCGTTACGTTTGAGTCTAAAAACCCACTTACTATCTACAGTCAACACACTTTAGACTTGTCAATAAAAGTCTAAGTCTGATTATCGGACAAAGCCTTCATTTCCATCTTCATGGCCTCTTCCCATTTTGAAGCACTTGAGGAAGACTTAGCCTCTTTTAAGGTCGTAGGTTCCTCGGAATCTAAAAAGGTAAAATATGAAGTGTCATAATCCTGTAAAGCAATAAGTGGCTTTAAATATTCTCTTGGTCGCAAAATCATAGTGTCGACACTACACTTGAAGTAGCGCTATCATTAATAGATGGTTCAATCTGAACCATATTGTTACTTTCACGACACTCTGAGTTATTGACATGTACATCCTCAGCATCAGTAAAGGAAACGGACGTATCCAAACTTGATGTCGCATTTTCTTCAAGGTTGACCGTATCTAAACTTGATGACACTGCCGACGCAGCAGCACGTAGGTCAATGACGTCCAAATTCACCGTGGCAACTTGTTTCACTTTTTCTGTAAGATTCGTTAGCTCGTGGTGAGGCGATATAATTATTTCTCTCTCCAAGGAGAAAGATTTACTCTCAGGATAAAATTTCTTATAGCCTTTTGTAGTTTCGCCATAGCCAACGAACAAACCTCTTCTACTCTTACTGTCTAGTTTTCGTCGCCGTTGCTTGGGAATATGAGCCCACACTTCGGAGCCAAAAACGCATTTTAAACTAGACATATCGAACTGTTTCTGATAAAAGAGCTTATACGGCGTTATTTTCATGAGAACTTACTACTGTTCTGTTAATAACGTAGACAGCAGTATTAACAGCCTCCGCCCATAAATTGTTTTGGACTTAACTCGCTTTCATTAGTGTACGCGCGGCCTCCATGACAATTTAATTTTTCCGTTTTGGGCAGGAGTGTATGGGACGGACGTCTAATGTTTTATCCCTTTCGACTCTAACAAGCCTTTCAATTCAGCATTGATAAACTCACCCCCATTATCCGTGCGCAATATCTTTACAGGTTTTCCTTCATTTTCGCAAAGAGCGAGATAAATTTTAATTTTTGACTGACTGACCTGACTTTTCTCTTTCAGGAAGTAAACAGATCGAAAACGCGAGTAGTCATCCTTCAGTAGCAGAAAATAGCGTGAGCCTCCAATAGATAATTCCTTTAAAGGGCCACAAACATCGGCATAAACTATTTCGCCTCGGCTACTCGTTTTGGAAAGGCTAGAATAAGCCGGCGTCCTGCACTGTTTACCTTCTACGCATGCAGTACAAAAATGCTGTTTCATGCAAGAGAACAGCACGTTATTTTTCAGCAATATTTTCTTAATATATGCAAAATTTTGATGAGCAAGTTTCCTATGGAAAAGCATGAATTCGCAGTCATTATTATTGCACACATTTGACGACGTTTGTACGTCAGTTTGACTTGACAACGCTCTAGACGTACTAATATCTTTAAAAAGCATTTTAAATAAATGGCCATCGGGCCTTGCCAGCGGTATAACCTCTTTGTTTTTAATGAACTTACAAATGTTTTGGTCAGATACCATCTGTAGGCCTTTGTCTAGCGTACTCGTTGCAGAAAAAAGATTTACGTTCAGATCTGGAACATATAAAACAGATTTTAAATTATCGATCTGCCATTCAGTGCCATTATAAGCCTGTAACCGGACGCTCCCCATGCCGAGGGCTTTTACGTTTGTTCCATCGCCAAGCTGCACAAAATGTTCGTAGTCCAAGTCTTTGTATTCTGACATGTCTTCTCTGCTCCTGCATGTATGTTGAGTGCAACCGCTGTCCATATTACCAAATGTCATGCTGTTAAAACCTTCATACTTGAAAGTTTTCTTACTGGCTGGCGTAATCATTTGATTTTGTTTTTATATTCTGATGTTGCCATGGTGCAAACACTTACTTCAAAAATTGTAAAATTCTATTGAAACCGTAAATTATACTAATCAGTAAGTATATTAAATATTTTCGGTGAATTTACATTGTTTTTTTTGTTATTTAATTAGTTAATATAATATTTTAACATTGATTATGGGCCACCCAGAATAACAAATAATTGTGAAGTGAAATATAATTTTTTTTCATCATGGATGGAAATATTTCGTACGATAATGTAATCGTAAGTACTGGTTCTAATATGTCCATCAGTAAATTGGAAGGTGTCAAGAATTATGCAACATGGAAATTTCAAATGAAATTGGTGTTGATTGACCATGGTTTATGGGAGTTTGTGGATGGATCTGGTGATGCTTCAAAGAATCCCACCAAAGATCAAAAGGCGTATGCAAAAATTTGCCTAAATATTCAACCTTTATGTTATCCACATGTAAAGACTGCTGTAACAGCTTCACAAGCATGGAAGAATTTGAAATCTGCATATGAAAACTGTGGCATAAGCAGAAGGCTTTCTTTAAAAAGGAAATTAGCACAAATAAAATATGCTGACTTTAACTGCATGGATCATTATAAAGGAAATATAATTTCTGTGATTCAAGAATTAGCAGATATTGGCTGCAATATTGACGATGAAGAATTGGCAGAACTCATGTTAATTGGCTTGCCAACTGAATTTGATCCACTTATTATGGCAATGGAAGCTTCTAATACAAAGCTGACATCAGATTTTGTTAAATGTCAATTAATTCAGAGTGAATTCAAGAAAAAGTCAATAGATTCAAATTTAGAACAATCCGAAAAGATTTTACTAGCAAAGAACAAATTTGTTCCTATCTGTCACAACTGTCATGTCAAAGGACATATCAAGCCTAAATATCCAAAGTTGAAAAATTTCAAGAAAAAACTAAACAACAATTCATCTCAAGATGGTTCATCATCGAAAAAGGGAATTAATACTTCTTTATTTTCAACTGAGACTGCTTTAGTTAGTACTATTTGTGATCGTGATAGCTGGATTTTAGATTCAGGTTGCACTAGTCATATGACTAATCGGAAAGATTGGTTATTTAATTATTCTTCTGAAGTTAAAACCCAAATTACTACAGCTAATAGCGATACCATAGGAATGTTTATTAAATAACCAAGAGCCTAAGATATCAACCGAAGGTAAAGCTTTTGTATCCAGTACAGATTTGTTAGAGCTATGGCATCGTCGCTTAGGACACTTAAGTTTTAAAGGTATGTTAACCCTTCGTGATTCTTTAGCACGCGGTATTACTTTTCCAAATGGAAATCTGAAATCATGTCCTCCTTGCATTGAAGGTAAACAAAAGATTAAATCTTTTCCCCGTTGTCAAGCACATAGAAGCGTGATGAAGTTGGATTTAATCCATACTGATATTTGTGGACCGATGTCTATTAATAGTTGGAGTGGAAGTCGTTATTTTATTAGTTTTACTGATGATTTTACGCGAAAATCTTTTATTTATTTTTTGGATCGAAAAGATCAATATACTGTTTTGAATACGTTTATTGAATTCAAAAATGTTGTTGAAAACCAAACCGATCTAAAGATTACGCGTGTCAGAAGTGATAATGGCACAGAATATTGCAATAAAAGTTTTGAGAGTTATTTTAAGCAATGCGGTATAATACACGAAACTACTGTTCCTTATACACCTCAGCAAAATGGAGTTGCTGAACGTCTTAATAGAACTTTAATGGAAAAAGCTAGAGCAATGTTGCAAGACGCTGGCTTAGGAAAAAAGTATTGGACTGAAGCAGTCAATACTGCTTGCTATTTAAAGAATCGTTGTCCAACCGCTGCTCTAAAGAAGGCTACTCCTGAAGAGCTGTGGACTGGTTCTAAAGTTAACCTTAGTCATCTTAAAGTCTTTGGTTGTATAGCATATGCTCTCACTCCACAATGCCAACGTAAAAAACTTGATCCTAAATCAAAACCCTACATTATGTTAGGATATTGTGATCATACAAAAGGATATAGACTTGGTGATCCAGCTGATGGCAGCCAAATAATTAAAGCTCGTTTAGTAGAATTTATTGAAAATGTTAGAGGTACTGAATACAAGACTAATAAGTCAAATAAATTAAATGATTCTATGAATACTGTCGAAGTTTCGATTTATAATCAGAACAAACGTCAATCAGACATTATTGAATCTGAGGTTGATGAATATGCTACACCAGATTTATCTATCAATTCTGAAATTCAGAATAATATTAATGAGGAAACTGTTGTAGATCATCCTATTATTGATGAGATTTTCTCTGATGAACAAAATGTTATTGAGTCATCATTGAATAATACTCAAACTTCTGAAAATATAGAGCCTGCTTCTTCTGTAAGATTTGATACAGATTCTGAGGTCGCAGAAAACTCTAGACCTGTACGTACCCGTTGTCATCCTATAAGATTTCAAGATTATGAAATGAACTATTTTAATGAAATAGGCTTAATGGGACGGAGTGAACCTCGTACGTACAATGAAGCCATAAAGTCTGAGAAAAGCAAACAATGGTTAGAGGCTATGCAGGAAGAATATAATTCTCTTTTATCGCATAACGTCTGGGAACTTGTTGATAGACCAAAAGATAGTAACGTTATAAAATGCAAATGGGTTTTTTAAGAAAAAGTTGATCCAAGTGGTAATTTTGAAAAATTTAAAGCTAGATTAGTTGCTAAAGGATTTACTCAACAATACGGCATTGACTTTGAAGAAACCTTTGCACCTGTCGTTAGACATTGTACCTTACGTTTACTTTTGGCAATTGGTATTCAAAATGACATGGACATTGAACATGTTGATGTCAATACAGCTTTTCTTAAAAAGAGTTTATATGGACTTAAACAAGCTAGTAGAGCATGGAATGAAAAAGTTCATAAAGTTTTAGTTACAAATGGTTTTACACAACTAAAAACTGAGAAATGTGTTTATTTCAAAAATAAGGTAATTATAGCCTTATATGTAGATGACTTCTTCATATTCAGTTCTAATGAACATGAAAAGAAATTGCTTTACAATTTACTTAGTTCTAACTTTAAAATTAAACTGCTTGGACCTGTAAAACAAGTATTAGGTATGAAAGTGGAAAGGAACCGAGAGCAAGGCATTTTGAAGTTAAGTCAATCTGAATACGTGAAAAATCTGTTATTAAAGTTTGGCATGAATGAATGTCATAGCATAGCAACTCCAATGGAAGTTAACTTTAATCTTACAAAAGCAGATAAGATAGATCCAAGATTTCCGTATCAGGAACTAATAGGAAGTTTAATGTATCTTGCTGTTTGTACACGGCCAGATATAGCGTTTGTATGCAGTAAGCTTAGTCAATATAACACCTGTTATAATGAGTCTCACTGGACTGCTGCTAAGCGTGTTTTGCGGTATCTATCGGGTACAACTGACTATGGACTCAATTTTAAAAGAGGAAATAATGAAGTTACAATTTCATCCGACGCAGATTGGGCGGGGGATACCAACGACAGAAAGTCTTATTCTGGTATTATAACTAGATTAGGCAATTGCATCATAAACTGGCATAGCCACAAGCAACAAAACGTGGCCTGTTCTAGTACAGAGGCTGAATATTACGCTCTTGGCAATGCTGTAAAAGAGGCGAAATTTATCCGTAATTTTTTACAGGAACTTAACTGTACACAATGGTTGAAATCTAAGACAATCACCATTTATAACGACAATCGTAGTACATTGAAAATGGTAGAAAATGAGTGTTTTCGTAGGACTAATCACATAGATGTTCATCATCACTTTATACGAGAATGTGTTGATCGTAAATTAATTAGTTTAAATTACAAGCCTTCTTCTGAGCTGGAGGCAGATCTTTTTACGAAAGCTTTACCTAAGGTGAAACACAATTATTTTATTAAGTGCTTAGGTTTAATGTAACATTTGTTTCATGTCCTATAACATTTATTGTGTAACATGTATTGATTTATTTATTTTTAATTTGGTTCAATTTCAATATTGTACTCTCACATTTTGCTGGCAATACCTTTGCATAGTTTGTTCGAGTAAGGGGCAGTGTTAAAACCTTCATACTTGAAAGTTTTCTTATTGGCTGGCGTAATCATTTGATTTTTTTTTATATTCTGATGTTGCCATGGTGCAAACACTTACTTCAAAAATTGTAAAATTCTATTGAAACCGTAAATTATACTAATCAGTATATTAAATATTTTCGGTGAATTTACATTGTTTTTTTGTTATTTAATTAGTTAATATAATATTTTAACACATGCGGACTATAAAAGCCAGAAGCTATTAGAACTTGTTCAACATCATGGCGCTTCTTCTTCGACTTATTCTTTTTGAAGAAGCAATTTTTAGTCGGATGACCCTTTGAATCTTTTTGCAATAATCGCACTGCTTGGTTTTATAACAGTCCTTTTTAGAGTGACCAGATTTTCCGCACACGGTGCACTCAGATAAAGCCCTACTCCCGTTGCCTCTGCGCTGTGCTATAAGTGCAAGTGCCACATCGTCTTCAGCCTTAGCTCGTTCTTCTTCTAGTAGCAAACGTGGCACCAGCTCTTTGACTGTTTGTCTTATATTGCCGCGGTGTCATGACACCGTTTTATATATGGAGAGGTTAATCGGGGCTGACTCCCATGCTGAGCGAAAATGCTTATATTTATCTGGTAAAGACATTAATATTTTTATGATGACCAATTTATCATCAATAGGGTGACCAGCCTGTTTAAGTCTCACACGAATGTCTTCTATATTTGACATGAATGTGGAGACTGAATCCGAACCAAACTGAATGGTGAAGAATTTCTGTTGGAGTAGAAGGACGCTAACGACAGATTTCGTCCACATCTCCTCTGACGTCTCACACGACTGAATGTGCGCGAGCGGCCCATACTGTATCTGCGTAACAATAAGTTATTGGGCTTTGGCGTCCAGCGCAACCCACTCTTCACATTCTTTTTCTTTGTCACCTTTCGGTTTTATCTTGGTCCCCGATACAATATTAAACAATCCTCGACCCTTCAAAAACACTTGAGTGTCAAACTTCCATAACGGCCAATTTTCGCCGTTGAATTTTGAACTGGTCCATAATGAAATTTTTTCCCGTAGGAAGCTCAAAAAAGTTATTGAAATACGTTTTATTTTAAAGAACTCACGGTTTTATTTCTTTGCAGTAATCCAAAATATTAGTCTGGGCCCATAACCAGTTGTTTTATTAGGATTATAGCAATGATAACTAGGAGTTTTATAATATTAGAATATATTTAATATAGACACTTAGGTACATTACAATATAGTTGTTATATTAATGAGAAGTGACAGAATGTCCATAGAGAGAACAATCTAAACCTACTTTTATTGACTTTACAACAATCCTCACCACCATCATTACCATATCGTGACTACTATAATCAAATAAATAGTAATATATAACTTTGAGCACTACAATACTGTAAAACTGCCTGGCGCGTTCGCGGCATTCGGAAAAAATGTATAAACTCGCACCGGTTAGCGGCGCGGCGGCGGGCGGGGGCGGTGGTGCGGACGCGTCCTCCTAGTACCGAATACCGACCGATAGACAAAACTTCGAACATAGTAGGTACTATGCATAAATACAAAATACAAACATTATAAAATGTAAGGTCAAATTAGTTGTTTTCTAAAGTTTTACTAATTATTAAATTATTGAAATACTTTAAATGGTCAAAGTATAAAGCTGTGATTAATTAAATTTTAGGTGTTTCATTATTGATCACTTTAGAAAAATTTAAAAAAATCGATTGTTAAAACAAAATCGATTGTTTTTCTAACAACAATCGATTATTTTAATCGATTTTATTTTGATGAAAAATAATCGATTTTTTGTGTTGAATGTCACATCCCTACATTTTAATTGGCCTGGCTGTCAGCGCTGGCTGACACTTTTTTTTTTTTAGTTGATGGCTTCGTGCGATTAGCACATTTATCCAGTGTCAAAGTATTTTTTCTTACAAAGTAATACATAAATAGACAATATTTCCTTTATGATGAATTGATGATGGATGATGAATGATATTAGAAATGAAAAGTGAGAAATTATATACCCTCCAACCCCTCGAGTAGCTCAGTAAAGATATGGGGCTTTACTAAGTCCTCACGCGGCGGACGTCTTGAGAGAATTTGAAAAGTGCCGTTGCACTGTTTTGTTTCATTTTCCAACACTCATGCATACTCACGAACACTTAACGGTTAATAATCCACCATTATTTCACATTAATATTCGACATAACACAAATTTTAGAAAACAAAACAAAACCGCAGACATGACTCTTCACTTTCCCGCCAAGAAGTCTGGCTGTCACTTTCATTCGATATTTTGTTTTTTTTTTTATTTTTTTCAGAAAAGTTTTATAACATTTTGCAATTAGAGATTTGCATCTACTCCGCAGCAAAGAAAAGGTATCATAGTCTCGGGAGTTGGTTTTTTTTTAAAACACCTAAGATATTTTTTTTTCATTTATACAATGAATTAAAGCCCGACTGTACCAAATGGGGTATTTATTAGACGTGTTTATTGCAACTGGCGTGTTCTAAATATCAGTTCTAATAATCTGTTTTATTTTATCATAAAATACGTTTACACATTCATTAATATCGTCTGATGAAAGCAGCTCCTCCCAGTTAGCAAGTTGCAATTCAGATTTCAGAATTTCATTGAAGTTGTAACGGTTTTTTAACTTAGGTTTTAATGGTTTATCTGAATTATACTTAGCAACTTCCACGCGATATGCTAGATGGTGACCATCCAAACGACATAAAGGTTCAGTTTCCAGTACATTGGCTAAGTCACAAGGCAGAGGAGTAGAAAGGACAAGATCTAGATACCGGTTATTTTTATTGGGAATGTGGTGTTATACTGAACCAGGATATCGGACTTCTTGGCGGGAAAGTGAAGAGTAATGTCTGCGGTTTTGTTTTATTTTCTAAAATTTGTGTTATGTCGAATATTAATGTTAAATCATCATCATCTCAGCCAAAAGACGTCCACTGCTGGACAAAGGCCTCCCCCAGGGATATAAGGGGTATTTGCCATAATCGCCACGCTTGGCAGGCGGGTTGGCGATCGCAGTAGGTTGAGGGTTAGGTACCTCAGAGAGATGCTGCTGCCCATCCTCTGGAATGGTCCCTTAGTCGGCTTTTACGACACCCACGGGAAGAGATGGGGTGGTGCAATTCTTTATCCCTGGCACCACACGGGGTAATGTGAAAATATGGTGGACTATTAACCGTTAAGTGTTCGTGAGTGTGATGCACACTGCACACACTCATGCGAGTGTTGGCAAATGAAACAAAACAGTGCAACGGCACTTTTCAAATTCTCTCAAGAATTCCGCGTGAGGACTTAGTAAAGCCCCACATCTTTACTGAGATACTCGAGGGGTTGGGTGTATATCATTTCTCACTTCTCATTTCTATTATCATTCATTATCATCCTTTAATAGTAGTTTATGCAACTGTCATATAATGAAGGGTATTAAAACACGAGTGTGAGTCATAATAGTAACGAGTGTTTTAATACCCGTGTTATATGCAGTTGCATACACTACTTTATCTTCACTAATGCAATTAGTCAAACAACAAGAGTAAAAGCTGACAATAGTTTATTTATAATAATTGTTCAAATTTCCGCCATTAAAATCTAACCAATGAGAGCGCAGCTGCGCGCGCAGGGCCAACCAGGAGCGAGCGCGCGCTGTTCTTTTTTTATTTAATTGGCACAAGATCTTACCAAAGAGTTTTGTGTATGTAAGTTTAGTAGTTTCGACGAAGTTTTCACGTATAACCCAACTGTTTTCAAAAGCCAGCCTTATATCAAAATTTTATACAACTTGTATGAGGATTTTGACATAAGGCTCGCCAGGTTAATTGGTCGCGTTTTATTGATGTTATAATGAGATTTTACGATATCGATGTGGATATTATTATACCATCATGTGAAATTGCTTAAATTGAGTGTTTTGTTGTCTGCGCTATAACAGTAGTAATTATAAGTCAAGTATTGGAAACATAAGTAGAATGTTACAACATTAGTGTAGATAAAGTTTATTACAGATAGTACTAATGAATTTAAGAAACTAATGACATGGCAGCATGGTCTATGACCTTATCCGATTCCTCAGGGAACAAACTACACTTTTAAAAAAACCCTATATGTCATACTCTACGGGGTTGATTTGTTTTTTTTCTGATGAAAATTTATAAAACTTATTTATTATTATGTTCACTGAAAGACCTATCGTTTTATAGGTCTTTGAGTTCACTATTGTTTTGTGATGTATTTATTTTCGAATACATATATTTTATAAAAGTTAACCGACCACCAACCTCATTGCCGAATCCAAAATGAATCAGGTGCTTGATGAAATAAGTAACTTGCAATTGGACTGCTTAGATGATGATTGGGTGCAAGGAATATATTATTCAGAATTTCTGGAATTCGGAGAAATATCTTCTGAATACGATATTGCGATTGAGTCCATAGATATACACTCAGTTTTCACTAATGTTATGATATCAATTGATGAGTGGCTTTATTCAGATGATGCTACGGAAGAGAAATCTTGGGCTATATTATCAAATCATGTTAAACATCAGAATCTATTAGCTATTATTGCATATTACATAGATAATGGAACCAAAAATGTTGTTACTAAAGAGTATAGAAACAATGCTTTATTAGCATCCCGATTGTATTATAAACTTTTATCTGTGCCAGGTTACAAAGCATATCATATTTATCATTCTCAACTCTTTGCACATTCTCTTGGCTGTCTTGGATTTCCTAAAGCCATGTGTGAGAATGAAGACAATTATTTTAATACAAAAGAGTTGACTCGAGAGGTCAACTCTGTAATAAGAGAGTTAAGAAATTTTGTGCTTGATTTGAGAGCTATCATAGAAAAGTTGCAACTAAGCTCAAAGGATATGAATTTTGAAGATATACTGAGTAATTTGGTGGATATCACTGGAGGTGCAATAGTAAATAAACTTAATGTTGGTAAGTTAATTTGTTAATATTGTTTTTGGTTGAAAGAAGTTTGGGTTTAAGGTTTAATATTGAATTTCCTTTAGTATAATATTTCATATTTTTAATATTTTTTTAATTTTGAGTAGAATTGTTGACTGAATGAAGTTATTATATGGATTGATTATAATTCATGTTTTCTGTACATACATGCATTTTCCATAGGGACTCGACACATTGGTATGTAATGTATCATAAAGAGGTTTAAACAAATACATACAGCAGTTGCTTTGCTAAATCTATTAATAAGAACCTTATAAAGGTGCTTTAATCATATCATTTGTTTGAGTAGTATTGAAGCTAAAGCTCAAGCTAAATTATTAAAATAAATTACTAAAGTTGTTATTGGCTTTCAGATAAAATAGAACTGGCTAATATATCCAGAGTCATATATGAAGTGATTGACATTCTGATCTGTGAAGCAGTTGGAGGACCAAATAAAGAAGCTATTAAGCTTCTTTTCAAGTGTATCCTTCCTAAACTTGTGGCCGCTTCTGTTGATTGTAGAAATGCTAATGTAAGTGAGTCTATATATATACTGGAGTAAATAACATGTACATACATTTTACCCAACTAATAGTTAATTGCGGGTAAACACGGCTTGTAGCAGGATTCTGCCATCCTGATCAACTAGCTGTCACTGACACTTCTGCTTCTTCGGCTTCTGCTTAACATAAGGCAGAGAAGAGTCAGTAGCCTAACCTTCTATATAAAAAAATATTGATCTTATCTTATCTTATTTATGGCCCTTTCTCCCTATCCATCCAAAGCGAAGGCTTGTAAATATAATTTTAACATACTGATGATGAGATGGTACCTATATTTTTAGAGTAACTAAAACATAATTAAACATTTATAAACTTGAACGTCTACAAAACTTATGCATTAGATTCATTTTTGGTCTACGAAAGTATGACCAGAAGATTCCGCGAGAAACTCAAGTGGCTCCTAATTCGCCTACGCAGAAATACTTTGTGTCCTTTATAATTCCTCCTATCCATCCTATCTGCAAGAACGTTTTTCCTTTTCTCATCCTCCTGGTGCTCTCTGCAGGTCCCACCTCCTACACCAACTAAAAACTCCACCCCATAAAACAGATTTTTTTCTCCTACTCCTTCTCCGTGCATACTGTCAGGTTGTGGAACGCGCTGCCGCCTAATATTAAAGACTCTCCTAACATCAGCTTTTTTAAAAAGCGTTTGAAGGAACACTACCTGTCTGGTTGATTGTCTGTTTGATTTAATTTTTTTTTTGTTTTGTATATTAAATTTCCTTTTTTTATGCAATTATTAGTATGTATGTGTATTATAAATATTTAAGTAAGTTTATTTCAAATTTGCAGGAGGTACACATTAATTCTACCTCTATTTATAATGTTTCCTTAGCAGGTCTGCTGGAAAATATTTCAGAACTGAAATAAGCAGTACCATTGTACTACATTTACCCATAGAGCTTATTTTGTTACCTTTTTATGTACATAAACTTGTAAATAAATAAAAATAAATAAACATATTCATGCCAAAGATCTTTATTCCATGTATACGACATTGTGTTACAATCTTGTACAACACATCTCATCATCACTAGAGACATCACATCTGCTTATAGCCAGAGAGACTGATCGCATGATATAAACCATAAAAAAAAACAATCTTGTACAATACTTTTTCAGAACCTTGTAAGAGCTTCCTATGTTACATATTCAGGACTGCTTTTAAGCAAATATGGTAAAACAGCGTTGATTGGCTACTGTGTCCTGCTGCAACATCTATGTTACACATTAGATGGTTTGGTGAGTAAATATTTTGAAACCTGCATTAATTAGGTCTATTGTAATTACTAACTGTCTATGGAATTATTCTGAAATATATACTTATTGTTATCTATATAAATAAAAATGAATGTTGCTAAGCGCAAAACTCGAGAACGGCTGAACAGATTTGGATTAAATTTTGCACATAGACAAATCATCACCCGGACTAGGACATAGGATATTATTCATTCCGATATTATGTTCCTGTGGGATACATAGTCCTCGCGGACCAAGTTGCGGGCAACAGCTAGTTATTATTAATTATGAAAGAGTTTAATTATCTCAATAAAAAAAATATGCAGATACAGGTTGTAGATTTGCATTCCCGCCATAATTTTACAGCTGATCGTAATTGGTACACTTAATGACTAAAAAATACTTTTAACACGGAGAAAGTAATAAGGAACCGATTGATTAATAAAATGATCTCAGTGTAAATTAGAATAGCGACCGTCGACTGACGAGAATAGGGGTGCAGACCGTAGTAGGTACATAAGAGAGCAGCGGGCGGACATTAAGTCGATGAACTTACGTAAACTTGTAGGTACTATTATGTATTCTGTGGTAAAGTGGCTTACTCTTACGCATAAGTATACTTTGTTGTTAACTATTATTAGGTACTTACTGATCATGTTTAAGATACTCGCAGGTACTGCTCAAAGTGGGCACCTTCACGTTCTATGCACAAATGAGCACGGCGCCTTAAGTTTCTAGGTAACTTTTGCAGCACACTACGATTTGACCTTACACTCTCAAAAGCCATTAAAATATTTTGTTTTAACTGCACAACACTCGTGATTTCGTCTTTATAAACCATTCTTTTTATGTCTCCCCACAAATAAAAGTCACACGGAGTCAAGTCTGGCGACCTCGGAGGCCAGGGCACTGGCCCACCTCGACCAATCCACTGGATTCCGAACACTTCGTCCAAATAATCGCGCACTTGGCGTCCATAATGCGGAGGCGCCCCGTCCTGGTGGTAAAAGAGATTCCGGTGAAGAGCTAGTGGCACGTCGTCAAGCATTACGTCAACTACGTGCTGCAAAAGTTGCAAATACGAGTTGCTGTTGAGATAACCCTCGATGAAATAGGGCCCGAGTAAATGTCCACCAACAATGCCAGCCCACACATTGATGCTAAACCTATGCTGGAACGAATCTTTTTTGGTCTTATGCGGGTTCTGTTCGCGGTGAGCCCACCAATGTTCATTGTGGACGTTGTAAACACCGATGCGCGTAAACATACACTCGTCCGTCCATAGAATGCTGGCTTCTCGGTGTTCTAGTACCCAGTGACAAAAAGTAACGCGGGCGGCATGATCTTGCTCGTTCAATTCTTGAACTCTTCTGAAGTGGAACGGGTGCTGTTGCTCCGACTTAAGAAGCCGCCAGACTGTTGTGTGGTGGACATTGAAGTGGCGGCCAGCATCACGAGTACTGGCACGTGGTTCCCTCTCGAAGTATTCGAGTATTTGCTCTTGCAAATCGACTGAGAGGCCCACACTGCCGCGACCCTGCGCATGTCGAGGAACGTTGAACTGGCCATGATCCCTCAGTCGTTGCGTGGCAGCAAGCATTACCTCGCGCGATGGAGTTGGTCTGTTTGGAAACATTTCCACAAACATGACCACGGCTCGACGTAGACTGTTCCCACTAATTGCGTATAATCGCACCATCTCCACAAGTTTTACGTTAGAATAATTTTCTGTCATTTTACTTTTTTTACACACACAAACAACACACCTAAGAACACGTTTCGCACCAAATTCGCTAGGGCTAAGAAATGTGTCACTCGTTCGGGGTTGCGCGGCACACTGGCTTTGATGCGTGCGGCGTGCGCCCGCAGCCCGCCGCCCGCCGGCGCTCGCCGCGCCGACAAAGCTGCGGGCGCGCCGCGAAGCTCGAGCTTGTTGCTACCTATGCGTGGTCGGGTGAGCGGGCTTACGCGAACGAGCGTTTATTTTTTAGTGCTACGCAGACGTGCGATTCGTATTTACAGATTTTGAAAATATGATTATTATTTTTTCATATTTTTTTTATAATTTATTTGTAATAAGTATAAGCATTACGACCGCTGCTATGAATATGGCGTGAATGCAAATCAACAAGTTGTATATTTTGGCTACCTAATATTAGAAACTCGTAATTCATAAAGCAGCAAAACAATTCTGATAGACTTTTATATTAAATTTTACCAGGAACGGGCTGAAGTACGATCTGCTCGTGTCTCCTTGGTTGTGGGCCTGATGAGTTTGTTGCCAAGGAAGGCGTATCGTAGCACCGTGATATGGCTGCTAAAACTATCTACTACATCAAAAGTATCACATCGTCAAATCGCTCTGGTAAAGCATGATCTGATAATGCATATATAATAAGGAGTATCAATATGTTCATAGGTTTTTATGTTACAGGAAATGCTATCAAATTTATTAAGTAATGAACCTGAAGAGAAAAAACCTATTGAACCCCCTCCTGAACAACCAAATAACAACTCAGATCCAGGTAAACAAGATAATTTTACCTAAAGCGAAACATATTAAGTTTTTATTATGAAAATCTTTTCCTCATTTATCTCAAAAAACTTAAAATCTCTAACAATCAGTGCCTATAGCTTGAAGATTACAGTAATGAAGTACATAGTTTTGTTCACCTGATTAACACGAATTAATTTTGATTTGTCTAGGTACGTCAAGTATTCAAGACAATGAATCCCAAGAGCAACAGAATGCAGCATCAGACTCAGGAGTTGGTGACTCAGCATTAGCAACTGAGGGTGGAGCGGAAATACCAACCATTACGATATCTACGGACGACGAGAGCAGCCAAGAGCTACCTTCAGTGCCTGCTAATAATGTAAGTTTCGTATGTTTGTAAACCAAACACAGTGGCGGCCCTAAGGCGGTGCGGGCAGTGCGACCGCACCGGGCGCCGACATGAGGGTTGGGGGGGGGGGGAGGCGCCGAAATCAACCTTTCGACATAGTGTATTCGCTATGCTTTCGGGCAACGGTCACCGACTCTATTATAATTATAACTAGGTTGATTTTGGCGCCCCATGTCCCAATAATTATTGACCAACGAACGAACGAGTATGAGCGCGGCGCGAGCAGTGACACGACGTGGCATTCGCGACGAACGCGGGTAGACGGTAGATACCGTCCCCGCCGCCCTGCCCTGCTGCCCCGCCGGGCACGTAGATACGTGCCCGGCGGGGAAGTGGGGTGAATTTTGTGCGCGTCAGTCGTCAAGGCAACCAGTGTTGCCAACTTAGTGCTTTCAGCACTAGATATAATGCATTTTTTAATATTTTAGCGCTCAAAAGTCCATTTCAGTGGCTAGGGCCGACACTAGTGCATTTTTAAGAATCTGTATGACGTTTATATTATATGTATATCAACTTCAACTTCAACTTTTTTGTTTATGGCAACTGGGTCACTTTTAAGTTAGCGACCATTACTGCAAATGACTCCTGAAAACAGCACAGTGTATGGCGTGGTTGACCGGTTATAAAAATGTGTCCAAAACAGGGTCTGGCGTACAGTGTGGTTTTGATGTGCTCACTGAAATAGACAGACACAAGACATTTAGACATCACAAAACAGCACAAAACATACAGACAATACATAACAAAGGAAAAGAATAAAAGCGGGGGCAAGCAATCGATTATAGTTTAATTTTTTGTGAATGGATGTATTTAATTAAGGAATTTAGAACTGTTTTGTTGGTAGATGAAAGAAATAGAGTTGCCAGCATGTGTCAAGTTCGGATTTGGCCAAGGAAAAAAGATCGTGAAAGAAGCAATGGAAGTGTTCCAGACTACCTAGTTCTATGGCTTCTTTAGCATAAGAATCGACAATCTCGTTGCCTTGTATCCCAGAGTGGCCAGGGATCCAAGCCAACGAAACCTCAATGTTACGAAGATGGCAATCAAACAGAGACTGCCTGATAAGTAACACAAGGGGGTAAGTACTTTTAGATGCAAACTGATCAGAGTTAATGGTCTGTAGTCCACTCAGTGAATCCGAAAAAATAATTGCTCTAATGTTCCCGTGAGAAATTACATACGTCTAGGATAGCCACCAATTCTCCAGTGAATACCGATGTATGAGGGGGGCATTTGAAGCTCAGGATATTGGCGTCTTTAGGAATCCATACTGCCGAGCCTACTGCACCGTTAATCGTAAGCTTAGAAGAATCCGTGAATATCGTCGTCCAGTCATGCCAAAAACAATTGATGTTACTGTTGAAAAGCTCATTGGCTCCGGGCTGATTTTTTTCAATTCCGAAATCAAGGACTATATTCGGTTGGAAAATTAAGGCATCATAAGGAGTGGAGTAAAGACGGAATAACGAGCAAGAGAAAGTTGGGTCAGGAAGATTGTTAAATTTGCGAAAGCTGTTTATCAGACATGGGATAGACTTGTTAAACCAGAATCCACTATCAGAAATCAAAGAGGAGAATTCACGGAGTTTAGGTATCAGAAGATGATCGGAGAGTGAAGCTAATCTGTAAAAAAAACGGTCAGCCAGGTATTGTCGCCGAAGAGCGAGGGGGGACTCCGCAGCTTCTACTTGAAGAGAGTTAGTCGGGGAAGATTTCATAGCGCCAAGGATAGTTCTAGGAGATTGAAACTGAATTTTATCCATTTTGCCCCAGGCCAACCTTGCTACGAGGTTCCAAGATAAAGGCGCCATAATCCAGTACACTGCGAACAATGGCATTATAGAGCAGTTTCTGGGAATATGGGTGTGCACCCCACCACACCCCTGATAGGCACCGCAGAATATTAATGTTTGATTGACATTTTTGTACTGTATAATTTATGTGTTGGGTCCCGGAAAGGCGTGAGTCCAAGATAACACCGAAAAATTTAACTTTGTTGCTAATGGGGATCAGTTGGTTGTTGAAGGCTATTTCTATTGGGGGCACGGCTCTCTTTTTAGTGAAAATTACCACAGTTCTTTTGGAAATCGATAATGTTAGTCCATGTGAAGAAAGCCAATCTCCCAAATAAAAAAATTTGACTGATAAAATTGCACTAAAAAGTAAAAAATAAGCGTTAGACTTATACAGACAATAACTTTATTAAGAAAAAATATAGGTACAATTATTGTTACTTTTGGGGCCGGTGTCAGCCAACGAAGTTTTTGAAGCCGGTGCCAGTCCGCGTTTGTAGTTAAAATTTCATACATAAGATTTAATTTACTGATTATAATATAGTATGTCGTTAAATGTTTATGTTAAAGTTACCTTGGCTGGCACCGACTCCAAAAGTAACAATAATTGTACCTATATTTTTTCTTAATAAAGTTATTGTCTGTATAAGTCTAACGCTTATTTTTTACTTTTTAGTGCAATTTTATCAGTCAAATTTTTTATAGTCGGTTTTTTTTTTGTTAAAATTTTTGTTTATTTTTCGCTTTTTAGTGATTCGTTTCGATCTATTTATCAAAAGCGAATATGGGTAGACCTACTAAACACGCTGCTCGTATGAGACAGCGCCGTTTAAATGAGACAAGCGAAGAAAACGAGAAACGCCTATCTCAAAGTAGGAAATCAAAAACTGAGTTCCGGTGCCTGTCTTCTTTTGCTTCGTCATAGTCGCTTAACTATCTTAATCGAGATATTTTATCGCCACCCGTGAAATACTTATCATTGAGGAGTTCCGATGGCAATCTATGGTCTTTTTCATCAGTTACACTAAATCAAATGATACTTTCTGAATGCAAATGCTTGACTTATTTCTGAAAATACCAAAATCGCGATAGGTATGCCTACAATATTCGAGGAGTTCCCTCAATTCCTCGAAGATCCCATCATCAGAACTGGACCAAATTAAAATGGGACCACACGGGAAGCACCAGCTTTCAAATAAAGAAAGAATCATCAAAATCGGTTCACTCAGTCGAAAGTTCTGAGGTAACAAACATAAAAAAAAAAAGAAAAAAAATACAGTCGAATTGATAACCTCCTCCTTTTTTTGAAGTCGGTTAAAAAGAGCTTGGTTAAGACTGTTAGAAGCAACCTCGACCGAGTTGGAAGAAATGTACAGGGCTAAATCAAAGGGCATATTGTAAGACATTGCAGAACGGATGACGGACTCCTCAAGGTCGTGAGTATAAAGACTATATAGTAGTGGGTTTAACACTGATCCCTGAGGGAAACCTTTCCAGATTAAATCGGGATCAGAGAATGGTAGTCACAGTGTCGAACCTCTATAGCTCTTTCCATCAGGAAGTTGCATATAAAATGAGTCAACTTCTCAGGCAAACTCAGCTTGGATAATTTATCTCTGAGTAAGGAGAGCCAATTGTCATATGCAGAAGAAATGTCGAGATCAATGTCATTCTTTGTCAGAGCGATCCTGATGTCGGTAGTCAAAATAGATAGGCTATCCATAGTGCCCATTCCTTTGCGGAAGCCGAATTGGCTTCTGGCCAGTAACTTTTTGGATTCTACAAACCACTCCAACCGTTCCTTTATCATATGTTCCATTATTTTTAATAAACAGGAGAACAGAGCAATGGGGCGATAGGAGGACGGCAAAAGTGGATCTTTTCCTGGTTTTCGGATGGGGATAACAATTTGTTTTTCCATGATTCTGGTACAAATCCTAGATCAAAAAAGTTATTGATAATATCTAAAAACGTTTTTTTAGTGACTTGTCCGGAGCTAGATAGGAAGAAATAAGGAATATTATCTGGACCAAGAGAGGAATATCTCAAGTGGTTCAGGGAAGCCAGGAGTTCGGACCATGAAAATGGTTCGTCGAATCGAGAAATACGGAGAGGCCCTTGCGGTGTCCCTCGATATCTCAAAGGCCTTTGACAGGGTTTGGCACGCGAGCCTTATAAGCAAGCTCCCATCATTTGGTCTTCCTGCTAACTTTTGCGCTTGGATATCTGATTTCCTGAAGGGAAGATCGATACGCGTTGTCCTCGACGGCTACTCATCGGACCAAAAGGCTATCGATGCCGGTGTGCCTCAGGGATCGGTTCTATCCGCAACCCTATTCCTGCTTCATATAAACGACCTGCTTGTGCCCGGTACCTTTGGGTACGCAGACGATAGCACCGTTGCGGATAGATACATGTCGAGTGCAGGGGCTGGCAGACAAGATGTCGACTCTTGTCGAGAGGCCATGGTTAGCCGCTTGAACGAAGCCCTCCAAGCAGTATCCGATTGGGGCGATGCCAATTTGGTCACATTCAACGCTGCCAAAACACAGGCTTGTTTGTTCTCAGCTAAGCGGAGCCCATTTCACCTGGCTCCGACTTTCCGGAATGTGACTGTAGCTATGACTGACAGCCTACAGCTCTTAGGTGTTGAGCTCTCGTCCAACCTCAACTTCGGGCAGTACATCGAGTCCAAAGCAAAGACTGCAGCAAAAAAACTGGGGGTTCTCTCTAAGGTCAGGCGGTACTTCACGCCAGAACAGCTGCTCCAACTTTATCAAGCACAAGTTCGTTCATGTATGGAGTACTGCTGCCACCTTTGGGATGGATCAGCCAAATACCATCTGGCTGCTTTGGACTCGATTGAAAAACGAGCTAAGAGACTCATTGGTGACCCTGCCCTGATAGACGCCAAGCTGCAAAATCTAGAACATCGGCGTAGGGTGGCTCGTCTGTCGGTCTTCTACAGGATTCATTTCGGGGAGTGCGCGAAGGAGTTGCACGACCTAATCCCACCATCCACTTTCCGCTATCGGAGCGCGAGGCGCGAGTTCCATCCCTATGTTGTAGATATGCCACCTTGTCGCACGAGCCGATTCGGTTCAACTTTCTTAGTGAGTACAGCTAGGGAATGGAACGCGCTGCCTGCGAATGTGTTCCCTGAAAGGTATAATCTGGACCTCTGCAAGGCTAGAGTGAATAGGCTATTTCTAGGCAGGCATGTTCCATCCTCGACCGCACCGTCACTTAACATCAGGTGAGGTGTAGTCAAATGCCTGCCTATAACCAATAAAAAAAAAAAAAAGAATCTGTTGGGGGGACTATTAGCATAAGGGGAGGGGAGGGAATTTAAGCACGGGGCAGAAGGAGGGGCCAGGGTGTCAATAAATGTCTTGAGCCAAACAGAAGTGTCGTTGCTGGAAAGGTCGCAAGGAAAGAAGGAGCCACGGAAGCGTTTAATTGCTTTCCATAATAAAGTCGCAGGAGTCCGGGAAGATATGCTTTGACAGAATAGAATCCATCCTTTTCTCTTTTTCTTTTCACATTCGCTTAGCCAAAGCCGCTGTTCTTTTAAATAGGAGGAAATTATCCATGGTCATACAGTCACAATAATCTTTTTCGGCCTCTTTTCTGCGGCGGATCATGTCCGAACATTCCGAATCCCAACAGGGGGGAGAGGGTTTAGCTGTTTTACCCCTTTGTTTAAAAGGGATATTTTTATCTGCGGCAGCTTTGAGGGAGGTCACCAATTTCTCGTGACAATCTAGTAAATTATCTTACTGGGAATTCATTGACGAAAGCGTCACAATCTCTGGCAAATTGGTCCCAATCTGCCTTAGAAAGGAGGTATCTACGAGAACTTGTTGGGGTTTTGGGTTGAGAAAAGGTGGTGGGGCAGGTAATTAAAATAGGGAGATGATCACATACCGTAAGAGTCATACAAAACAGACCAAGTAAGAAGTGTTCCGGAATTCGGGGAGCAAAGGGAAAGATTAACCGCGCTGGCATTCTGGCTTGAGGCTGTCCTGCGAGTTTGAGAGCCATCATTGAGGAGGCAGATGTTTTTATCCTCCATAAAATCCACCAAGTCACAAGCTAGGGAGTCGTAGTCTGCGCTTCCCCACATAAGGTGGTAACAGTTAAAGTCGCCTAAGATAAGGAAAGAGCCGGAAAGCGAGGAAAATATGGAGTCGAGATCAGAAATTTGAACAGAGTGGGGGTCCGAATGTAGATGGAAAGAACTGATATATCCATGATTTTGGCAGCAACCGCGTTGATGCCAGATGGAATGGGTGGGAGAGTAAGACGGGTAAATGTGACAGATGATTTAATAAGAAGAGCGGTTCCTGCATAGCTATCGCCTCTATCATCCCGGAGGCAGAAGTACCCAGGGACTGGAAACCGGGATCCCGGGACCAACCAAGTCTCCGAAATGGCAAAGGCAACAGGATCATATGAGGCAACCATTTGTGAAATTTCATGTCGGTTTGGGCGTAGACTGTGGCTATTCCATTAATTGAAATGGAATTTTAATAATATTTAGGAATTCAGAAAGTTTATCGGCGACATTGGGCGGTAGAGGTAAGTCATTCATCTTACTGAACATATTTATCAAAAAGGACAGCACCACATCCAAAAGATTGTCACTAGACGAGGATTGGGAGAAAGGAGAAGTAGGGGGGCCTTGGGACTGGAGAGCGATTCCATTGCTCGGGGGAGGGGGGTCACGTTCGGAAATAATTGACTGGTGGGCCAAAAACCTTGTGACAAGAGGCGACGAGGGAATCTTGGGATTGTAATTGATTTCCTATAGGAATGGTTGGGAGGGGATGAAGGAGAAGGGGTTGATGGGTTTTGAGCTAGTTTACTGCGGGCAGCATCTGAGTAGGTTTTTGAAACGGGAGGGAATCTTTCACAAGCTTGTGGGTATGAGATGTTTTCTTGAGACATTGTGCTTTTGATGGCCTTTTGCCGAGTTTGCTCGGGGCAGGACTTTTTCGTGGCAAAGTGATTACCCGAGCAAAACAGGTACAGAGCTAAAGACTCTGGGGTAGTGCAACTTTTCCCATTGTGTTCTTGGGCGCATTTAATACATTTTGCCTTGGATCGACATTGATCTGCAACATGCCCAAATTTACAGCAATTATGGCATTAGATTGTAGGGAGCTGATATGCCTCCACAGGCATGGCAGTGTAGCAACAATATATTCTCTGGGGTAGTACTTGGCCACTGAATGTAAGAACTACTGTCCCCGTGGGGACCCATTCTATACCATCTTCTTTGTAAATCTTCCGATTCAGTCGTCTAGCCTTAAGTATTTCACCACAGCCGGAGGGTACCTCAGCCTCCTTGACGAAATCCGTCAGGGAGAGGTCAGAGGGAACTCCCCTCACAATACCCATACGTGTGATATTAAATGTAAGGATCACAGCCTCATAAGCGGCCGAAATGGGGTTAGTTAGAAAAGAGTTAGCTGTCGCTGGTGATTTAAATTCAACACTAATTCGGTTTCTACCTACTTTCTTGATCCCTCCTCGTGAGATGTCCTGCACGCGGGAATTTAACATAACCTGGCCGAACTTGATTGGGTTCAGGGTAGTGCCAGCAGATGGGTTAGACTCAATGCGAGAAACGTGAACGAGGAAAGGCCCCTCATCCTTGTTAGAGTATTTTCTGCCCTCTTTCAGATTAGGATGGATGAACAAGGAAATTATGGAATCGGATGGTGCCCTGCTCGACAATTTAGCCAGCGGCTGAGCATCGTCCTGCTCCGAGGATCTTTTACTGGTTCTACGGGGTGGATCAGAGGTGTCCATCGACATCCCGACTACCGCGTCTTGCGACCCGGCAGCCTGAGAGTCGATAGAAAACTCCATGTTGTTAGTCAGGTCAGGCGATTTAGGCGGAATAAGAGACATTACAGAATAGTTAGCAGCGTACAAAATGGGTTAAAACACTTACTGACGTCCGATGTACCCGAGGCACACAACAAAACAATCAATAGGCAACGAAATTTCGCAGGTAAAACACAAACACGTGCTATCTCCAAGAAAACCAAATGGCCGGTCCTATATGTACTATATCAAAAAATGGCACGAGGTTTGTATGAATTCCCACATTGATTCATAAACTTGTCACACCCACTTCACTCATTCATTGATTAGGTTCTTATGAAATCTGATGAAGAAGGATGAAGACGAAGCGGACAACGATCTAATTTTATGTAACAGAAATATTTTTTTGTAAATTAACACTAAGATACACATTCATAATAAATATATATTTTTTTTTAATTGTTTTATTATTTGTATGAATTTGATGCTTTTTTAAGCCAAATTAGCGAAATCTAGCGCATTTTCGGGGACGGTTCAGCGCATTTCATATGGTAGCTGAGTTGAGTTGGCAATACTGAGTCAACTTCAGTTGTTCACTCTTTCTCAGTCAGTCAGTTGTTTCGCTCCTTCATGCACTGCACTGACAAAACGTCATCGAGTCATTTAGGCTAAGCGTATGCTGAGACGCAGGTGACGCAGCGCAGAGCAGCGCAGATTTTGTAGTACATGGTTGTGCCGAGAGCTGCGTACGCTGCGGCGCAGGGACGTGCGACGCAGTCATGTGCCTGCCCTGCCCTGCGCCTCGTTGTAGTGCCGGCACAGATTTCTGCGCGACGCGTGCGTGTCGATACATGTTTTTTTACTATTTTATTATAATTTTGTTATAATGACAGAACAATTAACAGAACTCTCTCGATAGTACAAATTATCCATTAGTAGAACGTTTTTTTCAGATAATCACTTACAGTTTTCCAAGCAACAACTCATATTATCAGACTCTGACATTGACATCTGACAACTCACTGTCACTTACCTGCGTCGCAGCATGCGTTCGCGGCCAATGTCTGCCTCAACTGCCCTGCCCCGCAAAATCTGCACTGCGCTGTGCTGCGTCATCTGCGTCTCAGCATACGCTTAGCCTTATTCTTGCACGGCGAAACAGTACAAAATTGTATATTTGCGAAAAGTTGCTCATCTAGATTATTCATTAAATGTATTGTTATCTGTTTAAGAATGTCTGCAGCATAATAGTGAAAAATAAAAATTGGATAAAATTATTGACGGTTTTTCATTTCTCATCTGTACAAGACAGGTTGAAGTGACAACACCTCACCACAGCAGGGCGAGCACTGGCGTTGTCGAGTACGACCAAACTGCGACAGAGTAGTACAACCGGGATGAATAATATTTCTTTAACGCGAATGCACCGCGCGCCCTCTAGTACCTACTATATTATGTCACCATATTATTTGCTCACTTCACGAAATGCTCGAGAACTTCATGAAATGGTCGCATTTCATGAAACGTTTCACTGTCTATTGGCGACATCATAATGTGGTTTGGGCAGATTAATGATAAGAAATCGTTTCTCGATATGGGCAACTAAACGCGCGACTACTTCATGAAATGTTCAAACTTTAGTGACCATGTCGTAAAATATTTACATTACCCACCAATCTTATACCGCTCCCCCCTTCCGTTACTGCTCTCCCCCCTTCCGTGACTGGCCCTCGCTACACTGCGCTTCGCTCGAGAAAAAAAAAATAACTTAACCTAACCAACAGTAAGGATTTCCTACATTAATGATATGGCCAAACGTGGAAGGGCATATCTTCAAACGTTGACGCTTTAACGATATGATCAGTTTAAGCTGGGCATATCATGAAATTCAACCATTTCATATAAAGTGATCAATTTTAAGATCCGGCCACGACATATTATATTCATAATCATGGACAAGAAACTGCATAGTAAAGGAACATTATGGTATTGTTTGTATTTAGAACGGAGCCACTTTGAGATGTCGCATCACCTAAAAAAATGTCTAGGGCCGCCACTGACCAAACATTCCATAGGCAATAAAATAAATGTACTATATATATATATATGTCAACTGGTTTAAGAGCAATTTTACATTTCGGTAATCTTTCAAACCAATAAGCCAATTTTAATGAAACTTTTTTGTATTTATAACATTTTTATACTATGTCGAAGTGCAAATAAATAATTATCTTATCTTATCTTTGTTTAAAGAAAATACAGAGATTTTGGCAGTTAACTTTTAAAAAAGGTCTAAAAAAGGGACAAATTTGTCTTTAACTATTTTGTAATTGCTTTTTCTTTCTTTTTTTCCATGCATATTAAAAAAACTTAATTTTCATTTGTATTAACAAAATAATCATGCTTAAGTTTTCAATCTCCCCGTGGTGGTCACCGGTGACCGACAAACAATAAATTTTCTATTGTCTGGTTTTGCGGCAGTCAACGTGTTAATGAAATCCTGGCTCTCATCCGTTTATAGGATGATCACGAGTTCACGAAGGAGGACATCCTTCTCCACCTCTAAGGCAGCCATGTTGACTACCTCTGTGGTTTAGTGGCTAAGACCGGTCTCTGACCCAGAGGTCCCGGGTTCGATTCCCAGCGTGGAGTACATGTTTGTGCACTCGGTTTGGTAAATGGTATGGGTATATCTTATCTAAATATGTCGCCATACCATCAACATTAGTAGCTTTGTTGTGTTTCGGCAGCTAGAGTATAGCGAGTATAGCGCGAATATAGAGAGTATAGTCAATGCCACTGTATACACTTTTTTAAACTTTCGCGTTCCATAGTTAAACAATTAACGCAAACTAATTAGTAAAAAGGTATCATACCTTCTTTATACCCGACGTTTCGGCCGAGTTACAACGGCCGTGGTCACGGGCTGACTGCTGTCGCGATGTTGCGCCTCCGTTTGCGCGGCAGTTTTCATCCACCGTCACATTATTTTGCCAACTACCGCCACACACAACACTATGCCTCAGTAGTTGAGGATTCCGGGTGAAGCGCACTGCTTCCACCTTCGGTCTTTAAGTATGAGGTCATATTTACATCATCATAACTTAACATGAAGTTAGATGAAGGGAATTAGTGCTTAAAGAGCTAGTTTACTTCGTCTCTCATCATTTCTCTTTACTCCTTCTATAGGATGACCACGAGATGACGGAAGAGGATGTAGCCGGCTTACTCCGGCAGCGTCCCCATACCGTGCCGCACGCGGAGATCCTGCGCGCGGTGTACGAGCGCGTGAACGACGTGTCGAGCACGCTGCGCACGCGCGCGCTCGCCGTGCTCACCGACTGCGTAGCCAGCGAGCGCGCGCCAATGAAAGATGCGCTGCAGGTAACATTTGTATTTTATTTTATTTTAATTGATACGTAAACAGCAAGGCCAATATAAATGTACACAACTATTAGCTTAGGTTGATAACAAAAAGTTATATAAAAGTAATATTAACACATCATGATGCTTAAACGCTACAACTAACAATAATCACATTATTTACAAAAAGAGAGGACTAAGATGAAATCTGTGAACCACAACACAGTCGATAAAAATAATATTACTTAAATATAAAAAAATGAAACTATATAAGTAGATAATATTAACAAATTATAGTAAGTATAAATAATAATGTTTTTTGTGTTTAATTATATGATACTTAGAAAAATACTAAAATTATACAAACAAATAAATGGAGTGTGTAAAAAGTTACTATTTGTTGTTTTTTGGTTTTATTTAGACATATAAACGTAACCAAAAAGCTAAAGATATGCCAAACCGTACACTGCTTAGTAGTGAGTCGAGTACACACAATCAATCTATCGTGTAATTTCGTCAAATAGGTTGAAATTTATTAACACGCTACCTTGTTATCGTAATTTAACCGTTATATCGAAATAAAAAAAATAATACGGTGTTCTTATGAAACATTTTTTTACAAACGCGCACGCGCGTTCTCTCCGTGCTCACCGAATGTGTGGCCAGCGAGCGTACGCCCATGAAGGATGAGTTACGGGTAACGTTACTGTTTGGTGCATTTTTTAATTTTATTCTTGGCTAACCCCCTTACAAATAAACACTATTTAAGCATTTACTTAGTTAATCATTGTTTTGTCAACGTCACACAAACGTCGTTCTCAATTTGAGAAAAAGAGACAAAACAATGATTAACTAAATAAATGCTTAAATAGTGTTTATTTGTAAGGGGGTAAGCCATGTAGACGTTTAGCCATTGTGACATAATAAGAAGATCAAGTGTCCAGTTAGATATTGTAAAATATTTTCTTTGTTTTATAAAAGATGATGATGTTTGATGATGAAAATTTCACATATTAATGTAACCGGTTTAGTTGCTGGTTGGTAGTGTTTGTATGAATTCTGGCTAGCTATCTTATCTAAGTCTGTCGCCATTAGGACAATGTCAGTAGCATTGTGAGAAACCTTTTAAGCTTCTCGCCGTCGCGCCGCCCCCAAAAAAGTCCGGTCACGCTGAAAATGCCCAGAGGCACTCAGCAATTTCCCTCTAAAAACAGTAGTATTGTTGTATTCGGATACTTAGAAGATAGTCAGATGGATGGAACGAGCTTCCTTACCTTCGACCTTTAAATCACATACCATTAGGTGAGATGTGCGTTCACTATCCGATGTTGAATAAAGAAAGGAAGTATATGTTTTGTAGGAGTTAAACGGCAATGGCACCGTGTCGCGTCTGATGGCGGTGTGCGCGCGCTGCGTGTGCGACGAGCGCGCCGCCGTACGTCGCTCCTCGGTAGCTCTGTTGCATAGATTACTTATCCGCGCTTCTATCAACGGGGGACTTTTAACTTCGCCTTCACCCAACGACCTTGGGGTAAGTATAGTAGTAGTAGTAGTAAATAGCTTATGTACCGTAGCGCGGGACAAAAGGCCTCCATCATTGAATTCTTGTTATGTGATGGAGAGTGGCTTTTTTCTTATCAATTTGTATTAATACCAAATAAAAACAGTTTAAAAAAATAACCGCGCTTGCCTTTTTGTGATCACACGCGGGCCACCTATCAAATACATAAATAATACATAATAATAATATGCTCGATTTGTTTTAGGAACGCCTGGCTTAACTTAAGGTTTTGCTATATAACTAGTTAGTAAAACCTAAACCTAAAAGCTAGTACCCGTACCCGTCATTTGCAATTTGAAAATAACGGGCGTGCGTATCTTATTTTAATTTTATAAATGTATTTTGAACGAACTTTGCTTCTATGATCTTTCTATCATATATTGTCGACCATACGTTTACCAATACTATTTTACTTTATTGTCCATTTTCGCATGTCTGTACTTTATTCACGGATCACCAGACTCTGCCCATGAATGATCTAAAGGTAAGTATACTATGTAACTGAGGCAAGTGTAATACAAACAATATCATTGTATGTGCGTTTAATTATCATCTAAGCAACCAATAATGTACACAAAATATCGAAATAAATCAGGTTTTTATTTAGATCTAGTGGAAAGTCTATAGGCTAGTCTATATATATTAAAAAGAAATAGCCAGAATAGAGGAGTGTAAGAACGGAATATACGAATGGATCAATTATCGAGTAAAGTATGACAAGACCGGTAGCTATTTGTGGTATGTACTTTGTGATCTCGGCCTATCGCTTTAGGACACAGAGTGAATGGAATGTATGTTTGTTTGAGTGTGTATGTTTACAGTGAAATGTTAGTAACACGGACCAAATTGGTACGTCCGTACGTACAGGTCTGTTAACTAAAGCTGGCATGTTCACAGTACTCACACTAATGCAAATTCACTATACAGCATTGTTGCGGAAACCCACAACACACACTATGCTACTGTTTAAAATTAGGTTACACCTTAAAATCTACAAAATCCACTCACAGTTCCATGCTGCTCCCGCCGTCCAGAACGGGATCCATATGGTCTGATGGGGCCGGAATCCGAGTCCGGGTCTTCTCGGGTTCCCTAATCACACCCAAACTACCCCAAGTGCACTTTTCCCCCGAGGAAATACCTGTTTTCTCCAGCAGCAAAGACGCCGACATCCAATCCTGGGATGGCGAATTGTACTCCCGATGCGATTCGCTTACGACGTACACACCCACAAAACACAGGTTGCACAATACACTTAATTAGAGTAATACGGCTCCAAATGTCCTTATTACTACATAAAATCTATTTAATTATCAACACACGATAACCTATCAACCAGCCATTGTTGCCTTCCCGAAACAAGTGTACCAACAAAAAAAAACAATTAGTGATGGGGCCATTATGCCACTAAATAAATTGAACATCGATAATCGATTCCCAAATCGATCCGTCCATAATACAAATCAAAGTTTTATTTCCAACAAAAATAAATGCCTGTTTATTTGCAACATCCCGCCACCCAAAGCGGACGTACCGCTTTCTAGCCTGAAATCTTAAACTAGTCAACCGGTAATCGAGCTAAGGTCGCGACTGCGCGATTTAGCACCGATCCATCAACCAACACTTGCGCCACACGCGGAGTCCCGTCCGCGCCTCAGATTAACTTTAAAATGCGACCTCGTCTCCAAAATAACGATGGCAAATTAGCCTCTTTTAATAAAACCAGATCCCCCTCCGAAGGGGGCGACGTCCGGTCTGTCCACTTTACACGCTGCTGCAATAAATGCAGATACTCCAGTGACCAACGACGCCACAAGTCCTGACTCATTTGTTGTATCATTTGAAAACGAGACATCCGGTGTCTGCGGTCATCCTTCCAGGGATACTCAGGCAGGGCAGTGAGTGGCTGACCGACCAAAAAATGACCAGGGGTCAGGACTTCCATGTCATTTGCGTCAGAGGAGAGTGGACAAAGCGGACGCGAGTTGAGAACCGCCTCAACCTTACAAAACACAGTTGTAAGTTCCTCATACGTGAGGGTAGTTTCCCCGACTACCCGGCGCAAGTGGGTTTTTGCCGATTTTACCGCGGCTTCAAATATCCCGCCCCAGTGGGGACAGGCTGGCACACTAAATTGCCATGTGATTCCCCGCTGTGCGAGAGCTTGACTTATGCTATTACAATTTTTATCCAGAAAATCGTTCACATCTTTTAAGTAGTTGGCAGTGCCTCTGTAGTTGGTACCGTTGTCGGACCGAATGAGAGAAGGTAAACCCCGTCGCGAAACAAAACGATCCAGCGTGGCGACAAAGGCAAAAACGCACAGGTATGCTTTCGTGACCCTAGTGTTACGATAGGCTGTGGTTTTCACCAGAAACGGTCCAGCAAAATACGTACCGACCCCGTCGAACGGCCTAGTAGTCTGACAAACCCGGTCAGAAGGGAGATCCCCCATCTGTGGCTGCATAGTGGAGGCCTTCACCCGATAACAAGCCACACACTTAAATAACACGCTGCGAACCACTCTCCGAGAGGACAAAATCCAGAACTCCCTCTGTAATATCGCCAGTAACGCATTACACCCCGCGTGAGCGTTTTTCAGGTGTCTATCCGAGACCACCAGTTCTACCAAAGGTCCTCCTTTGGGGAGTAGCAGAGGATGACGGCTACCGAAGGGCAGGTCGGCATTTTTGAGGCGACCTCCAACGCGTAACAGTCCATCCGCATCCAGAAATGGGTTGAGCCGAGAGATCGCTCCCTTGAGCTTTGCGCGACCGACGCGCAAAATCTTCAGTTCGTCCTCGAACCGGTCAGCTTGAACCAGCCGTATCAGGGCCAACAGTGAACTCCTGCGTTCCTCAGCACCCGCCACGGGTGATAACTGCCTCTTGTCTGGATGGCGGCAGTTATGTAGAAATCTCCGGATCCAGCAAGTTACACCTAGCAATTTGTCCAGTTTGCTGTATCGAGCCGTCAACCAATTCGGATCTGGCCTTGACTCGTTTGTTGTCACCAAAACTTTTATTCCAGGGAGCATCCCTAGAGAGCCATCGATCATGGTGACCGGCCATGATGACTCACCCTCCTTTAACCACTCTGGACCCCACCAGAGGGCATGCTGCACCAATTCCGGCGCGGTGCAGCCCCGAGAGGCACAATCGGCAGGATTCCAGGGGGTGCCGATCCGTCAAAAACAGTCCGTAGTTTTCCAGATGAGGCCTTCAACACCGCGTGGTGAGGCAAGAAAAAATGATCTGTCGTTGTCCAGTCGACAGTCACCCGCGACATATGCCCCATGGCCTCGTATTCTCGCATGAACTCGATATACTTTTCCCGAAGTACCGGATCGCGAGACATACGACGCTCCATGGACAAGAGTCGTTTCTCTGCCAACGCCCTCGATTTTCCCAAGAGAGGGGGACAGTCGATAAAGGGCAGTCGAGTTTCGATCCTACCCGACGCCATCCGGCGTGTGTGATCCTTATAAAAGGTTTCGCACTCCACATGCTCCGGATCCAGACGGAAGACCATGGGAGGCTCTTCCAGTTCAAAGAATTTTTGCATCGTCCTAGCGATGGAGGTAGTAGCGACGACAGGTGAGACATCCCGCGTCTCCTGGTCGAAAACCGGTCCCATTAAAACGTGTCCAAAGATGGTAGGTATAGCTACCAACGAAGAGAGGCCCAGAATCCGCTGAGGCCCTAAAAGGATCCAGCCCAGTACATCCGCTCCCAATATGAGGTCCACCGGAGCCGGCTCCTCGAAATGAGGGTCTGCCAGCATGAGACCTGATGTGTCAGACATTGCGTCCCGCGGAATGTCTGTCGGTGGATGCCAACCCAGCAGATTGTCGAGTACGATCACGACCGCCGCAATCCGTATCGAAGCGGAATGCACAGGAGAGGAGGAAATGTGGGTCTGACCGGACAGACCCCCCACTTCTGTATCTCCGACTCCCCGAATCGGAACTGAGAGAGGCGCGCACTCCAGACGTAGGCGCCTCGCTACCCTCGAAGTAATTAAGCAGCCCTGTGCCCCAGTGTCTAGGAGGGCTCGTATCCGGACGAAGTCCCCCCTAGGTCCCCAAACGCGTACCTGCGCGATGGGCAAAAGAACCGTCCTCGGTTCCGACGTAGCCCGACCACAGGCTAGTCACGCGTCAGAGCCAGCAGCCGACCCTGTCGAACCGTGATGACTCGGCCAGTAAGTCGGACGCGTGCAGGCCACCATCCGGGGTGGTGCGTATCCAGCTGCCCTACCATACCGGTGATAGGGTGGGTGGTATTCCAACCTCGGGTACTCGTGCAGTACCGGTGAGAACTGTTGACGGTTCTCATGTCGTTGTTGTTCCGGTAACGGCGGCGGAGGATACGCGTACGAGTATCCGGGTGTTGGGTCCGGAGGTGGGGCTCCCTGTACCCAGTGGCCCTTAGGGGCACCAACTCCTGGTGTTGGTCGCGCCGGGTGCCGGGTTGTAGCCAGAACCTGGCTCCGTTCCGGCGGTCCCCTACTCACCTGAGCCGGGGTGTACGAGGGGTTGTAGTGTGGCGGCCGTGGCGGCCTCCGTCTTTCCGGAGGCGGAGTTGACCCCGGCCCCAAACCGCCACCCGTGGGAGATCCCCTCTCCCGAACCGGTGCTGAGCCCTCAGCACTACGGGTGCACAGTAAGCGATGGTGCGGTCCGCCGCACACATCGCAAGGCCTCGCCTGGGGACACTCATTATACCTATGTCCTCCCAGGCAGGCATAACACAATCCTCGTGTCCGAACGAGGTTTCGGCGCTCTTTTGTGGGCAGCCCGAGAATTGTTGGACATAGCTGTTCCAAGTGCTGCTGTCCGCAAACCCGGCATCCAGAACCGGGGTTGATGGCGGCCGCAGCCACCAGCCTGCCGCGACCCTTCCCTGGATTGCGTGGCGGCTGGGCGCCGTAGACTCCGGAAGTGCGGGCCGGCGCACTTGTCGGAGCCTCCTGGGAGGCTAGCTGGTTTTCCAGCAGGCCAGCCTCCTCTTCCAGGAACTCCAGAAGTTCCCCTATCGAGGACAGAACGCTGCCGAGATCCTTGTGGACCAGACGATTCCGCTCGAACTTGTCCCTCATCTCCTGCGACAACTTGGCCAGAACGATGTGCAGAAGAAGGAAGGACCACTGGTCGACGGGCAGTCCGAGCGTCCTTAACCCGTTTAAGGACACGGTGAGCGGGGTGATCAGCTGCGCCCTCAGCTGAGCCCTATGGTTGACCCTCGGCAATCCCAGCAGATGGGTCACGTGCGCGTCCGCCTGAAGACGCGGCTTCTCGAACCGCTTCTCCAGCAGCTGCATGGCGGTGTCGTAGCTCGCATCCTGCAGCTCCAGATGCTGTACGAGCTGTCTGGGTTCTCCGTCTAGGAAGGAACGGAGATATGCCAGCTTTTCGGCCTTGGTGAAATCCTTCCGAGTATCCACCAAGGCCAAAAACATGTTCCGGAATCCAGCCCAGTCCCGCATACATCCGGTGAAATGCGGGACCTCCAGGGCACCCAATCTTCCCATGGCGCTGGGTCCAGGGGTGTGGAGCGAAGCGGGGCGCGCAACAGGCTTCCCCTCCCGCAGTCGCTCGATGTCCTTCACCCGCTGAAGGACCTCATCGTAGATGTCTTGGATGTGCTCCAGATCCTTGACATATTGGGCGTGGAGGGCCAGCTCCTTCTCCCCGACCGGGTCAGTTGACAATAGAGCGGTTACCGACCGCTCGGCCAACAAGAAACGACCCTGCATTTCTTTCGAACGCGTCTCCAAGGCGTCCTCCCGGTTAGGCCGATCTATTAATGCAAGCAGCCCGGTGAACCACCGGAGCTGCTGAGCCAACTCCTGCCGTGACGCTGTCATTATAAATAACTTAAACTAAATAAACCTAAACACAAAATTCAAAATTCGAGTCAACGAAAACACGGAATCGATTATCCCGAATCGACTCGATGCTTTCAATTGAAAGAAATTGAATAACAATTAACGTTCCGAGAAATGTCCCAGCCCAAATACAACGGTACTACCAACCTTACAATTCAACCGCACCTGTCCCGGAAGTGCGATTTTACACGAAATGAGCTTAACCTATTACGAACTAACAAAATACACAAAATTACACCGATTAACCTAGAGGTCCGGTAGGAACCACGCTCTGCTACCAAAATGTTGCGGAAACCCACAACACACACTATGCTACTGTTTAAAATTAGGTTACACCTTAAAATCTACAAAATCCACTCACAGTTCCATGCCGCTCCCGCCGTCCAGAACGGGATCCATATGGTCTGATGGGGCCGGAATCCGAGTCCGGGTCTTCTCGGGTTCCCTAATCACACCCAAACTACCCCAAGTGCACTTTTCCCCCGAGGAAATACCTGTTTTCTCCAGCAGCAAAGACGCCGACATCCAATCCTGGGATGGCGAATTGTACTCCCGATGCGATTCGCTTACGACGTACACACCCACAAAACACAGGTTGCACAATACACTTAATTAGAGTAATACGGCTCCAAATGCCCTTATTACTACATAAAATCTATTTAATTATCAACACACGATAACCTATCAACCAGCCATTGTTGCCTTCCCGAAACAAGTGTACCAACAAAAAAAAAACAATTAGTGATGGGGCCATTATGCCACTAAATAAATTGAACATCGATAATCGATTCCCAAATCGATCCGTCCATAATACAAATCAAAGTTTTATTTCCAACAAAAATAAATGCCTGTTTATTTGCAACAGCATGTTTAGAAATTAAATTAAATTATTTAATTTATCTTGATTAAAAAAAAAATTATAAAAATTTAGTCTTTTTACTCTGTTTTTATAAGCTAGTAGCCGTCACCCGCCCGCTTCGCTGTGCGAAAATAATAGATCAATGAATGCTAATCAAAATATTTATTAGGTTTACCAACATCATAATCAGTGTGCTGATTATGATCTTATGTTCTTACTACAAATACAAATTCAACAAATACAAATTTTTTTTTTTTTTTTTTTTTTCTTTTTTACTTTTTAATAGCGTGGCGATTACGGCAAATACCCTCCATGATTATTTGGGGGAGGCCTTTGTCCAGCAGTGGACGTCTTTTGGCTGTGATGATGATGATGATGATGAAATACTTTTTTCATCAAGAACCGTCATCGTCACCCGTCCGCTTCGCTGAGCGTAAACTGGTGAATAAAATGTCATTTTTTTTTATAGCCTATCATTTGCACAATCTCATGTTCTTACTACATACAAATTTTTATCAAGATTGGTCAAGCCGCCGTTCTTGAGTTATAAGAGGACATACAGACAGACAGACAAAAAATCGTAGAATTGGTGTCAGTGAGTCATAAAACGAATATTTATCCCAAAATTTGTCAGAAAAATTTCATGTACAGACAGAGCCTACAGATTTATATGTATAGTAGTATAGATATAAGCTTGTAAGTTGGTAGGTCGAGTAAAGTTGTAGAGTTGTAAATAAAATTTAAAAATATGTATACTTAACTTGAAAAATTATATTTTATTACAATAATTGTTTCTAGTCAGAATCGTAAATTAAATCTTCTACCCCACTCAAACTTTTATCGCTCGAAGAACTTGTTGTTTCGCTGTCGGAATTTCCTAGTCTGATAATAAGTGAGTCAGTGAAATTATCTACTTTTGGTTCTAGTTGAACATATTTTTCCTCATGGTCTCGAGTCTTTCTCCAAACGTCACTAAACATATCAAGCGAAATATACTTGATAAATAAAATGACGCTACCGGTCGAATGTCGAAAAATACCACTCTGTATTTATAAACAGTCGCAAAAGCAAAACAATAACTGCTTCTTTCATACTCATAAGCTTCACCGAGCGCGAGAGAGACGGATAGACTTTTTACGATGCGTATGCAGTGCGACGTCACGCCGCGCGCTTATTCACATACACTACACAAGCGCAACGTGTAAATGTGTTGAACGTGCCAGCTTTAGTTAACAGACCTGTAACAATTACGTACGTACAAAAATTACAAGATAGTTAGCAGATGTGCGCAAGCCGTTGTGGTTGCCAGCTCCTCTAAAGATATAGAAAGTAATGAAAGGTTTTCTTAACAGATTCTTGTGGGTCTGTGTCGGGACGCGAGTATCCTGGTCCGGTCCGCAGCCATCAGCGCGTTGGGAGAGATGCTGCTGGCACTGCCGTGCGACACAATATTCGACGCGTTTCTCTCCGGGCCCATGCAGCAGCTTTCAGACCCTGAAAACAAGGTAGTTAACTCAACATTTTTAATCGTCTCCAAGTGATGCGAAAAATTAGATGCATTTATTTTATATCGATAGCTTATTATGCTTGGTTTTTGTACGTAACAAACTGTTTTGTATTCATGTTAGCTAACACTGATATTAAAATAATTTAGTTAAGTTAAAACAATATTTCTGAGCTGCTTCTGTAAAGTGGTGCTTAGTTACGCCGCCGCTCTCAGACTCATAAGTGCCATATTATACTTGGTTCGGTTGGTGGCAGGCTTATTTTCAGCCCTCCTGGCTAGCTAGCACCATCTTATAAAACAATAATGTTAGTAGAATTGCTGTGTTACGCAAGTTAGGAGATATTTTTGAATTGAAGATTCCAGGTGAAAAAGTCAGTAAGTTCTTGCTGCGTATCAACATACGACATACAACATACAGCTCAACAGCTGTACATAGTGTTGGCATCTCATAACAGGGCGCGATTTATAAATTATTATTTTCTTTTTGTTACTTCTTGTTTATTTTATGTGTGCGCTTCGGCTACCGACTAACATTCTACCGTCATCAGTTACAGTTATTATTATAACTTTAACCTATATAACTGTGTAATAATTATCTCAGTTGTAACATACAGCGATATAGAGGAGTTAAAAAATGAAATTAGTGTCAACAGTAATCCTAGAACTTTAATAAACGACGTTAGGCAGCTTTTAGAGTTAAAATGGTGTTAGTTAAAGCAATTGTAATTAAGATGTTATAGGTTTAACCTGTCTCTAACACCTAAAGCTATACAACAGTGCTGAATGAAACCCGTTAACACTTATGGTTGTTAAGTGGTTTCCTATAATACTTATATAAATCTTTAGGTATCATATTGACTTTAGGGTATAGGAATTGGTTGTAAAAGAGATTTTGTCAAGAGTGCAGTAAGATTCTATAAGTGTTGGAAAACTCATCAATGCAGTTTTAATCTTTAAGGTTAACTTTACTTATGCTAAGCATAAGCATATTGCGTTAGGCAAGTAGACTTTAAAAACATTGTAAATAAAAGTAACGATGTTAAGCAAGCGTGTACGGAACATTATTAACACTCAAAGGCAAAAACCTAGATTCGAGTAATTAAAGAATTAAGAATAGTCAATTGACTATACGTATCGGTTTACGAAGGGAATAGATTGTTATTTTGTGCTGATATTGTTAAAATATAGTACCTAAAATGAAACGGTTATCTTGGAGTAAACAAAAAAACCACGGACAAGTGCGAGTCGGACTCGCCCACAGAGGGTTCCGTACAAAATTTTAAAAAAAGACCAAGTAGGTACGCATAACAGTGCAAACTGTTAGGTACTACATACACCAAAGCGCAAAGTTATTATGTACCTATTTCAGACCCCCTGGACCTTGGTGGTCTCCGATCAAAGGGTCTGAAGCTGCTGCAATACGCAGTGTTAAATGCTAAAGTTAAAGTTCTTAAACTTCTGACCTGTGGTGCGGTGACTCACTCTCGCTGGTCCCACGCTGCTGGAGAAGGTGCCCAGGCACCTTGGTGATGACCCTCGCGAAGTAACCATCACACGGCCGACTCACGCGCAGGCCAGGTCCCTAACACAATTCACTAACACACACCGACGCGGCTCCGCGCAACGCCTTCCGAACCCGAAACTAGAGGGAGTTTTTATATCTAGGGCACCGATCAGCCCTAGTACCGTCTGATTATAAACAAACTTGCCACCGATGGCTGAAGTACAACCGAATTTAATTATTCCGAGCAAATCTCAAAAGGTGCGATACCGACGACGTCACAACCGAATAGACAAACAATGACATTTCCTTATAATACCGTTTTCACCGATATGGGCAGAGGTATTACGCTCATTCAGCCCAAAAATTGAATCTTAGTGTTCGATCTCGAACAGTCACCCGCCCAGACAGGACCCGACCTGTTCCTAATCAACAGGCAGTCGTGACAACGTTACTACCGCTCGCTTAAGTACCGAGTCCCCAACCAGAACCTCTGCAGACCGGGGGGTCCCATCCTTATCAGGAAACAGGTTTACAATACGCCCCCTTCGCCATCGCAGTGGCGACAGGTTAGCATCCCGACCGTTGCCGACCGTTTTGAATATATTTATGTAGAAGCTTTAAAATTTTTAGAAAGTATTGACGTATGATACAATAAATTGATATTTGCTATTTTTTATTATGCACTTTTTATGTATTATTTGACATTGTATATTTGTAATTGGTGTTGCAGTAATTATCTTCCATAGGTACATTTGACATTTTGTATGAGAATTAATTTTGACATTTTTATATTTTATTTTGACATGAAATTTTTAGACAATGTATTATGATTTATGACATTTCATACGTTTGACATAATTTATCTTGCCCTAATGATTTTTGGAAATTGTTAATTAATTGATTTTATTTTTTTATTTTTTATTTTATTTTGGTGGTTGGTTTAATGCTTCTATAGTATTGTATTTAGCTTGGTGGCTTGTTGGTGTATACTGTAAGCCAGCAAGTTCACCTATATATAAATAAATAAATAAATGATTAATGCTGCCAGATACTTTGTAAACGACGGCTTGCCACATTTTGGGTGCTTTGCACATTAAATATTGTAGTCTAAGATGCACTAGACGTAGTAAAAGAAACTTTAACTAAAGTACACAGAACTGTAAACCACTTTCGAAAAAGCACGATAGCCAAAGAAAAATTATTAAAATACCAGACCAACCAGCAGAATGTGGCTCAACCTAAAGCAGTAATAAAATCAATACCTACAAGATGGAACTCGGTGTACTTAATGCTGGAAAGGTTTATTAAGCTAGCAGAGCCTTTGCGAGCTATCATTCCAAATTTAGAAACTGACCTTCCGGTAATTCCTATGGAACAGTGGAAGTGCATAGAACAAATGTCTGTCATTTTAAAGCCCTTTTACAAAGCTACCGTGGAAATGAGCGCTGAAAATTATTTGGTAGCAAGTAAAGCGGTTATTTTAACTTCTAGCCTAATTAACATATATAATCATCATTTCACCCAACAAGTGCTATACGACCCCATCAAAAAACTCGCTGAAAAATTAAAAGAAGGCATGATAAATCGACTAGGAAACATTGAGACAAATGAAACGATAAGTCTGAGCACAGTTCTGGATCCTAGATTCAAGTTTAAAGCTTTAAAAAGCAAAGAACAGATAGAACACATAAAAAATATACAAACAAAATAAAATTATAAACAAAATTGATAATAAAATTCAGCCTAAAGTATATGAAGAACCTGTACCGACAACATCAGCTGCTGATCCTGTGCCATCACAGACTCTCAGTTTACGGTCTGAATTTGACACCGAAACTGACAAAGAATTTGTACCAAAGACGTCGGATGTTGAAGCTGCCGTAGAGCTAGAAAAATATTTAGCTGACAATCTAATAAAAAGAACAGAGTGCCCCTTAAAGTACTGGCGCGAACACAAATTTATATATCCCGAATTGTTTAAATTATTTTTAAAACATTGCAATATCATGGTAACTTCAGTTCCTTGTGAACTTATCTTTTCCAAATCGAGATACACTATTAGTGATCGAAGAACACGGTCGTCTACAACAAAAACTGGCCCAAGTAATGTTTTTAAATGTAAATAAAATATAACAAAAAAATGTAATTTAAATAATATGTAGTGTTAATTCCGCTAACTCACTCGTTTATACAGCTTGGATGCAGTACGCATGCACCGCCCTCCCGCCCTCAAAAAGTATGCACATGCAGGAGAAACAATGCGTGCAAGCGAAAATGCACACCAACACCGATACCCGAAACGTGTTTCGCCCCTCCACGGGGCTTCATCAGGAGCTGTTGACTGGTCGAGAGCTGCGCACCGACTGTATCTCGACCAGTCAACTTTGCAAGTTTGCTTTATTTAATGCGACGCATTCAAAAATAATATTTTTGTATAGCACGCTGTCTGTCCAACGAACATTAGGTAATGTAACGTGCTACGAGATCTAGCGTGCTGCATAATCGCGCCTGTTGAGCTTCCTAATTCATAGCGCGCTATAATATAGCGTATTTTATAGCGTGCTAGAAAATTATAGTTTATTTTCTGTAGCGTGCTATTGTTTTATAGCCGTTTTGAACTACGCTAATAACGATAAGTTATGTGAACGGTATGTAGGTAAAATATATTACTTGCAGGTTTTATTATTTCAATAAATAACCCTAATTTAGTCAGTTTACAAAATGCTTATTCGGTAGTATTATCCTGGTTAAGGTGAGCGTAATTATTTGAGACAATTATGACACCGTTAAGTGTACTGAAGACTGCATAATACCCTTGGATAAGGGTGTTCTATCTCAAAAAGTGTAATAAGTGACTTAGGTGAGTAAATAAGTCTTAAATGTAAGTTCGTCATTTGCATTGGCGACTTAACCTATAAATTACTGGGATAATCAATATTTTGCTGTAAAATACTTAACTATTTATGTTAATTTTGTTATTTCACTCATGCCAATCGATTTATCGTACTAATGGACATAAAGCAAGAATAAAAAATTGTACAAAATTAAGTCGTCTATTTTGTATTCACTTATGTTTCATTTGAAATCCTTAATAAATTCTGAGCGCATTAAAATTGAGATGGGAAATATGGTATACATTACCGTAAAATTACAATGGTATATTGTTTTCACTTAACAAAACAAGCTTAACTTCAAGTTATTATACTTACTTACTTTATTTCACACACTCCGACCGACCAATATTTTCTTTAATGTCACTTATGCTTTACTATTGTTGATATGGTTATCAAAGAAATACTAGCGTGATGGTAAAAATGTACTCAAGAAGCGGTAACACGCTCACTTGATCCTTTTTTAGATAACTAATAAGAGTCAGTGTGTCAAATAACCCTTCTACAACTACAATTATACCGGTAAAAGTTCTAGCTGAGAGTGAATAAACGCTATTCTGCAGTAACTTTAGCACTTCAATGACACCGTTCTACAGGCTTTCTATAACTTAAGCACCTCAATTGCACCGTTTTACAGGCTTTATAAAGCCTTTACTCTCAAAATCGTGGGCCTCTTTCGTGGTTATATGTGAGTTAGAGGACTCTATAACGCCTCTTTTACAGGCATTCTTAACACTTTAATTCTCGAATGGAACCTTTATACAAATGATATGAGAATTTTCTTTAACGCTACGGTGCTAGTTGGCTCATTTACCAGTCAATAAGAGATGTTATTTTATGTCATGACGGAGAAACCCCCGTCATGACATAAAATAAAAAAACCTATTTCTAAGTTATCTCTACTCCCGCTAGGTGCAACAACAAGTGGTGACGCTGGTGCAACAGGTGCTAGTGGACCGCCTGCGCAAGTGCGACGCGTCCGTGGCGGAGGACCAGCTGCCGTGGCAGTTCCTGGCCGCCGTCACGAGGCACAACATGCGTAGGCATCTGCAGAAGGCGTGCACGCTGCTCGTCAAGACTGGCAATGTTGTCAAGTGAGTGTCTTAACTTCTTAAGTTTATTTCGTGTAGACTACCATGTGGCTAGAGACATGATATGCCCAGTCTCATAATAAGGGTCAAATCACACTGAAGTGGCAGCGCAGCGGCTGGCAGTTTTATCACAGAATAAGGAAGTATTACATACAGTATTCTCTCTTCGTACAAAACGGCCGAAACGACGCGCTTCGATCATGCTTACGTAGCAGACAGAGAGACAGACAGACAGACAGACTGTCTGCGTCAGCACGTCACTACGGCGCACTTGCGACTGTTGCATGCGCGACTGTTGCATGCCAACAGACATTTCACAGTATGTAGTATTCCGCCATCGCCGTTTGTCTGCTCGCGGCGCCGCGGGTAGCCGCGGGTCCTACCTGACTCTCGACCCGACTCGACCCGGTGATAAGTACCTTACGGCGTGGAGTTTAAATAAAACTGTTAAAGTACCAGTTGGTAGCCGACTCCACGCAGCAGCAGCAGACGACGTGTCGTCGCGACACTACTGGTTTCTATGTATTTCTATGAAATTTCCTCCGTAGCTAGCGACAGAAGCTAGCGACGCGTCGTCGAGAGGCAGACGACACTGTCGGCCGACAGCAGATCAGTAGTGCCGCTGACGCCGGAGTAACAACACGTCGAGCGAATTTCTTTTCAAAATGAATTTTTCCGATTCTGAAGAAGATAAACTTATAAACCAGGTGGCCCAACATCCCGCACTGTACGATGGTACTGTACGGCTTTTCGTCTTTTTCTGTATAATAAAAAAAGTCATCACCGTCTTCTTCCTCTTCTAATAAATGATATAAAAAATTGCAATCACTATTCTTTAACACGTCAAACATCTTGTTTCACGGAACACTCGGAACCAACTGGATGCCGTCTGCAGTCGGGTTCGAAATCATGACTGCAGCGACATGACACAACGACGTGTCGTGGCGACATGTCGCGACGACATGTCGTCTGCTGCTGCTGCGTGGAGTCGGCTACCAACTGGTACCTTTAAACTAAACTAACGTGTGTGCGTCGTTTGGGAAATCGTTACACGACATATTCTAGTGCACTCTTTCAAAGGGTTGCATATTATTTATTTATTTATTATTAGTTATACAAGCACATAGCACAATTACATTACTAATCAGTTTACATACAATAAAAACTTAAATTATAAGTATATACATTCATTTGCACAGTAAAATAGACATAATAATAATAATGTACTTCTACAATAATAAGTTATAGCTAACTGTGCTAATAATCAACCCTCATTATAACGTAGGTCTACCTTATACTTGCGCTGTCGTCTTGTTCTATACAGACCTTTTTTTTACAGTCACCGTCTAGTGGACATCTTAAGTACACACTTGGGGACATTGAACGATGAGCGCGATCTTCAATGCCTCGTGCTGCTGACGAGTGTCGCGCGCCACTTGGACTATTCGGATGTTACCTTTGTGCTGGACTACTATTACAAGCTGGCTGAAGGAGAGATGGTGAGAGATGTATATGACATGTTCTTGTATCGCCTGCTTGCAATAAGAACGACCACGCATAAAAATATAGCAATTTATTAAAAAGGTTACTTTAAAGTTAAAATTAATTAGACTTAGTAAAAAGTTATATATCCCAATTTGTTCAAGGGATAAGCAGAAACTGATGATGATGTAGAACTGTACATCGAAGCAACATAAGCTGCTTTTTAGCTGTAACGTCTTATTTAACTAAACCATAACATGTCAGATGTTCATTAGGTGACGTAAAAATGCTAAATTACTTCATTCAAATAGTTTGTTGAGCATAATTTGATTTTCTATCTCTAATTACTAGATATGTTTTTTTTTCATTGGCGGCGCTAGTGTGCGGCGTAAACGCTCTTAAAAGCAAACACACCTTATATATATATATATATGTTTATATATGTTTACAGTTTTATTTTTACTAACAATATCAATACTTCTATACAGGCTAATACAAGCTTAAAACTTGCATGCTGACTTATTTTATTTACAAAATATTTTTGAACATTAAGTACCCTTTTACACTAGCGTTTGTCTAGCGTAGGCGCTTCATAAACAAACGCAACGTACTGGCATTAGAGCGGCGTCTGCGTCGCGTTATCGTAGCGTCTCTGTGCTGCGCATACGTTTATCGAACGCTGACGAAACGCTAGTGTGAAAGGCTCCATGGAGGTTTCAATTACTTTGGTCGTGTAATGCAGAAATAGTGATTAGTCAAGTTTTGTCCTTCCATAGGTGCGCGACGTCCGCTTAATGCCGCTGACGCTGGAACTGCTGACAATGTGGTCTCGGTTCACTAGTCTGGACGGCCGCAGCGCGCTACGGGACAATCTCGTCAAGCGACTCGCCGCCTCCAGAGACGATGGTATTAAACTATGAAGGTTATATGGGATAAGGGAATGTTTAAAAGGCTCATAACCATAATAATAATAAAATAAATGAAGTTTTCGTGCTAGCCGAGTCCTGAAAAGGTGGGTATCCACTATGCTTGCGATTCTCTCGAGCTCTGCGCTTCTGCAACTTCTACAGGTGATGGATGCGCTCGCAAACGTTGCATGCTCGCATGCATGTTTTTGATCGTATCCTTTAAACATTCCGATGTCCCATAGAAACTTCGAAGTTCTAATTTTTTAACGAGCCTGAACGACCACAGTGCGTTACGAGGCAATTTCGTTAGACAACATGCCGCCTCTTGAGATAATGATTATGGCCAGAGATGGGCGTATTCAACTACTTTTTTAATCAGATTAATAATCTGATTGAAAGTAATCATGATTACTTTTAATCAGATTAAAGTAGTCGTGATTACTTTTAATCAAGATTGAACATGTAATCTTTAATCTTGATTACAGTAGTCAGTAATCTAGATTACATGATTATTCATCTAAGTTTATATGAATTATGGTTTAGGAATTAATGAATATCTAGGTAATTTATTTTTTATTGAGTTGCCATTAATTATCACAATTAGTATGCATCTAGAAATTGAGTGGTTGGCTTTATTGTACTATAAATTACTGCGAAAAAAAATGCAAAAACTCAACAGAGATCACTTGTTTTTTGCAAAAAGTTGGCAGAAAAGTATTTGGAAAGTGTGAAAACGCGATTTTCTGAGTTTTTTTGATGTCTTTTCGAAGGTTGCTCAAAATGCGGTAGTTGCTGCAATTTCTTATCCCAGGTTCAAGGACAAATGGATGGCTTGTATAAATATAGAATATCATCCCAGAATCAAATCAGTTTTCAAGGGAGCTGTTATCAAGGAAATTCATGAAGCACCTGAAACTTTCAAGATACCCCAAATAATAGATTTGAAGAAAGTTATTTCGAGTTTTACACTGATTCATAGAGACTGATTCAACAGGAGATATTCACCAAGTCCAACGATCTTAGGCATATGTCATTATTTCTCATTATTTAGCGGATCAAGATAAAGATATATCCATGTTAAATAGATATCTTAAAAACAAAAATGTTTTTAAGAAATATAATACACCTCTACCGTCATCGGGTCCAGTTGAAAGGCTTTTCTCATATGCAACAATGACCAATTCACCAAAATTACACAGACTTTCAGATGAAATGTTTGAAAAGAGGGTGCTATTGAAATCTAATTTGAATCGCACATCATAAATAACATTCTGATAGTGCCAATCCAGTAGATTTTTTGCGTAAAATAATTATCCTAAAAGCACAGTGTATGAGACTGATAAAAAAATAGAGATGATTTATTGCTATACAATGTGTTCTTTTATTTTTAACGCTCCGACTGTTGGTTTTATTAATCAATCATAAAAGTAATCAAGATTACGATTACAGATTTATAATCATTAATCACCGATATGATTACATTTTTGATTAATTTCTGTAATCTGTAATCATGATTGAAGATTACACATTGTAATCGTAATCCTTAATCATTAATCTGATTACTTTTTGCCCAAGACTGGTTATGGCTTTTTCAGGACACGGCATTGAAATTGTTCCACTTATTAATTAATTTTTTTAAATGAATTTTAAAACAAGATAAACTCAATGTAGACTGTAATGGGCTTATTATGTTGTTATAATTTTTTGTCAGAGTATTTATTTAGCTCACACATTATTTATTAATCTAAAACGTAATGTTACTTTGCAGGTTGTAGAATCGCGTGCGCAAATCTTGCGGCACAACTAGACCCAAGTAATCTTCAATGGGCAACAGAATTGATGCAGCTCTGTGAGTATGAAGCGTAAATTGATAAAAGTAGAAGTAGAAGTTTTTAATTTAGATTCTGTAAATAAAGTAAAATACCTACTAATATCAAATTATATCAAATTCAACTAAGTCCATAAATAAGGCACCCATAACTTCTTATTTTTGTAAAATATGTTACTTTTCATGCGAAACTTCGACTTTTAGTTTTATAGGGTATTGTCTATTTTTTATTTAATCAAAGTGTGGCGGCTCCATCTACCGCATACGCCGCACATTATTCTACACGAAACAAACACCTTCTCAACCGTGTACAGATGGCGCCACAGACGCAAATCAACGACGTCGCCATACCACGACGTAAAATAGTATGGGAAGCCTGCATCGCGGTAGCGAAGTTCTCCATCTCCTTCGCTATATATAGCACCTCCAACTAAGATCCGTTGGACCTCGGTCCCCGAGCTATACCACCCAGCTCGGAGGAAGATCTTCCCTTTGCCTTCCTCAATGTGGCATCCTACCTACCATCGGCTCCCTACAAAAGCAAAAATAATTATTCATAAAGTTCTCAATGTAAAATGTCTTCTAAAACAAAACTCGTTTGACAGCGGAACGACGCGCCCTAGACGGTGGGGAGTTAGAAGAGTGGGTGCGAGCGGCGGATTTGTCGCTTGTGGCTCCCGCGCCGCCGTCTGCGGGGCTGTTGAGATTGTTCCTCACCTCGCTGACGAACCCTCCACCTGGTAAGTTGTTTTGTTTACCTAAGGATGTTCTTTGTGAATCGCTCCTATGTTTTGTTGAAACTATCTAGCTGTCGCATTCAGATATGGTAATAATAATGTAAATTATTACATTACAACATAGTCCCGGCTATGTTTTCTGTCACTATGATTATGTGGTTATAAACCAATCTCTCTCGATCTTTGAGGCACCTACACCGCAGTGCTTGAAAACGCGAGATTTTGAGCAGTGCGTTTTGCCAGTCCTCACATATGGCGCTGAGACGTGGACATTGACAAAAAGCCTCGTTCATAGATTCCAAGTCACATAGCGAGCTATGGAGAGAGCTATGCTCGGAGTCTCTCTAAGGGATAGGATCCGAAATGAAGAGATTCGACGGAGAACTAAAGCCACAGAAAAAATTAGCAAGCTGAAGGCCACTTCAGCTTGCTAATTGCCCATTGCCAAATGGGCGAGGCATGTTTGTCGTAGAGCCGATGGCCGTTGGGCAGACGTGTTCTCGAATGGAGACCACGCTCAAAGCGTCGTGTGGGCCGGCCACCCGCTCGCTGGACCGACGACCTGAAGATGGCGGCGGGAATTGGTTGGATGCGAAAGGCGGAGGACCGAGTGTGGTGGCGATTCATTGGGATTGGAAAGGCCTATGTTCAGCAGTGGACCTCTGCAGGCGGAGCATGATGATGATGATGATGAAACCAATCTCAGCGTTACGGAAGATCTGTGGGCCAAGCATGAACAACTATCGTATTCGTATCGTAGCTATTATTGTATGGAAATTGATACAGCGCCACAACGTACGTAAATGGAACTAATAATCGTCAGTCGTCATTCCACAGATTTTACGACTTCTAACACTCTCTAAGGACATTTCAATCACACGGCTTGGGGAACCCTTTAAGTATCTTGCCATCTAAAGTAATAATATTCCGTCCGTAAGTAATAATAATAATAGTCCGGTTACGCTGTAAAGGCCATAGGCGGCTAATAGCAACCTATTTCCGAAAGAGGCTGTTCGTGACATTATAGTGTAGCCGCCGCGCCTCTCGCGTGGTGGGCGAAGGACGGCTGAGGGTGCCATATCGCTGTGATTGTGTTATCATTAAAGCAATAAGAACGAAAAAGACAGTTTGTGATTTAATTTGGCATTTTTCTGACGAAAACTAAATTTTGGGTTTTTCTAACCGAAACTGTCAACTGACTCACTTGTCTGACTCTGTTTTAGAGATACGGTTGCCTTATTTTGTTCCGCGTGTCTTTGGGGCGCTAGTAACGTACTATCTACTTTTTTTACTTATATAATATCATTGAGTGGATATCGTGATCTATATCTATATATGGCTATCTCTGTGTTATGTGATTACAAACTAAAATAATAAATAAATTATGGCAGTGGATCGAGAATAATAGACCATATGTGTTATCCACCTGAGTGGTGCGACAGCCGGCGCGGCGCATGCGTGGCGGGCGCGGGGCGGCTGTGCGTGCTATCACTGCGATTATGTGGTTAAACACTAATCTCTACGTTAACGCCTACCAACCCCATTCTGCCATGGTGGTGAGGTTTGATCCGATCTGCTTAGAAATACTTGTGCCCAGCTAAGGATCGTGATTTGTGTACCCACGAGACGGTTAATTCAAGCCGAGGTCCTAGTTGATAGAGGCTCCCACGAGTTGTTTCGCTCTCGATCCGATCCAGGCGCTTTAGAGATTTTTAGAGAATCTACTTAGGAAAGGGGACTCACTTGGGATGAAATGTTTGCTTGGGAACCCTTTAAGTTTCTCGCCGCCTACATAAACAATCGGATACGCTGCTGCGGCCATAGGCGGCTAACAGCAACCTCTTTCCAAATAAAAGTAATTCGTGTATACATGATAGCTTTGTCCACCAGAGTGGTGCGACAGCCGGCGCGGCGCGTGCGTGGCGGGCGCGGGGCGGCTGTGCGTGCGGTCGCGCGCCGCCGCCGCCGACGCTGCGCCCGCGCTCGCTGCGCTGCTGCACGAGCCGACCGCGCCGCTGGCGGCGAGGCTCAACGCGTTGCTGGCGCTCACGGATATATGCACCAGGTAACGCTGCTCCACCCGCCCGAATAATTTTATTATTTGAATATTTGCAGTCACAATACTATGATATTTAGTTACAAGATAAAATTTTATTAGAAAAAATCAACCAATCTCAGCAAGCATCAGTGGGAATCGGTCCAATGCTTTGACCGCTGAGCTAATGAGACCCCAGAAGACTCGTTGATTTTTTTATTTTTATTGTGGCTTCGTTCGGTTAGTTATCCAAAGACAAATTTTAATAAAATTGTGAAATATTCTCCGTTGATTATTAAAGATGATAATGAGTGACGATATTTCCCCAAGCACTTTGAGTTTTTGTAAATATGTGGGACGTTATTAAGAGCTCGCGCGGACTCAGAAAATTTGGCGAGACGTGGCACTGTTTTGTATAATTTGCCAACACTCACACCCACAAAACGCTAAACGAAACACTTAACACTAAAAAATATATAATTTTTTACTGATTTTTAAAGGTTTTTAAGGTGTTTTTTTTCGATTGTCCTACAATATAATATAGAGTCAACCTTAGATTTATTTAACTTTCAACATCAGCATTTAAGGAAACTGCCATATGGACAATAGTACATAGGGAGATCAGGCGATATCCTACCATACTAGCCCGATGCGGGTTGGTAGGTTTTATCTATTGTGATCTTACGGCAACAAACGGGCCTGACCTTCCAAAACACGGAGTCCCGAAGTTTCCATGTGGTAAAGAAAAACCTATTCATTCATGGTAGGAAGATACAAAGCTTGTTGTCAATGCAGGTACACGTGCATCGTGGAGCCGCTGCTCGGGTCAGTGTGCGGCTGCCTGTCGCCGCAAGCGGCCGCGCCGCTGCGTCGTGCAGCCGCGCGCGCTCTCACCAAACTACTGCTAGCGGGTTACTTGCGTCTGCGCGCGCCGCTGTATTACAGGTCTTATAATTTTTTTTCAGTTTTTTTAAATGTTACTGATCGATTATACTATCATGCACTCAACATATTATTATATTTTATTTTAATTTATTATCTTAGGAAAACCAATGTCTACAAAATTTTAATAGGGTTACAAAGTATTACACATAAAAACCACTAATAGGTTCTTACCGATAGAAGCTTATAAAATCAAGGGTAGGTATCATGCATATATTTAACCGCCTCTGTGGTCTAGTGGCTAAGACCACCGGTTTAGACCCAGAGGTTCCGGGTTCGATTCCCAACGGGGGGTACATGTTTGTGTACTCGGTTTGGTTGGTGGTAGGGCTTGTTAGTCCGCCTGGCTAGCTACCACCATCTTATATAAATATGTCGCCATAACATCAATGTTTGTAGCATTGTTGTGTTCCGGCAGATAGAGATAAGATAGCCACTGCCTCACTAGTTGAGGTTCCCGGGTGAAGTGCGCCTCCATCATTGGCCTTATCATCACTTTATATCAGGTGAGATCAAGGCTCTGTGCTTACCTGTAAAATATAAAAAAAAAAGAAAAGCGCATTTCCTACCCTGAAACTTCAATTCTTATGCTTCATTATGGGATTCCAGAATAACCGATTTTATGCTACTAGCATCCTACGGCTACCCACGAACTTCACCAGATCGTCGGCCTCTTTGTTGGACGAGTGTTTACTCAGCTTCAATGCTTTGTAATTTCACTGTACTGTTCTAGTACTCTTCAAACCGAAACACAGCAATACAAAACAAAAGCTGCTTGCCGGCAAAAGTGGGTATTTAGAGTAGGCGCCATTCAGTCTGATTCTGTACAGAATTCTACCACCAAATAATATTTGAAAATTGAACCTGAGCTGATTCAACATCTCCAGCTGAAGATTTTAGTCATTATACAACTAATAATAACTTTGCGTGTTAATAACAGCTCCCATTGCTGCTTATACTGATATGTGGACGTCCTAATAACGACTTTAATAGTGTATAAATAAAGCTCACATTGCTGCTTACATTGACATGTATGATACTGCGTTAGGTTCTGCGCGCTGCTGGCAGACGAGGACCACGACGTGCGCGAGCCCGCCGAGTACTACGTCACTTGCTGCATGACGGCAGATACTATCTACTTTCATTTCGTGGACTGCGTGGTGCACTACAACAAGAAGCAGGAAGGCGGTTGGTTATGTTTCTTAATTTTTGATTGTTAGATCTCATAATTTTGCAGCTATAGTGTGTTACGCCTTTTTGGAGGCAGGAGGCTTTTTTTTTGTTTTTTTTATAACAATTTTACTACCATCGTTGTGTTCCGCCAGTTAAAGAGAAGATAGACAGCTTTCTTTACATAGTAGAGTACTACGTCACGTGCTGCATGGCGGCGGATACTATCTACTTCTGTTTGAATACTGCGTGGTGCACTACATTAAGGAGCAGGAAGGTGGTCGGTGCCACTTTTATTGTTTCTAGTGGTGCACAGTGGTCTAAATTTGACCGTAGTTAACAAAATATACAGTGTTTAGGAAAACACTGTTCTGTAATACATACTATAATTACATTTTATCTTTTATATCATATATGATACAGGATCGTGTACCAATTCATGTACTGCGTTGGTCGGGGCTTATTTTATTATTTTGCTTTTCGCATTTACAAGCAGTTTCCGCTAAGTTAGAACGAATAAGTACTCCCGCAATACGTTCCGTTCGTTTCAACCCACCAACCCGCATTGGGCTAGCATAGCAGGTATAGAGGTAGGTAGTAAAAAATCGCCCCCCTGATCAATTTGATACTGACTCTACCATTATTCATTTTGGAAGGCTTAAAGCACGTCAGGGTCACGTCACGTATACATGTATGCACGAGTTGTAATATAATTCCTAATTACAGAAGGCATACCGTTCGACGCCCGCCAGCTGATATACGACGTGATGCTGCAGCGGCTGTCGCTCGTACAGAAGCTGAACGTGCAGTGTCGTTTGGCGAGGGAGGTGTTGGAGCATGCGGCCGACTTGTGTGACGAGAACGACGACGAACTGCCCGCCGAACTTAATGCCACGCTGCTGGATACCATCACGCTGCTCTGCGGGCCGAGGATGAAGCTCCCAAGTATGTGCTTATTAAGAGGCCTATTACATCTCGACGGTGATTTTTGCGTAAAATGCCGTTTTCGCATTTTGTAGTAATTTTCCAGCTGTATTTATCGTTTTTATCGAAATAGGATAATAAATTCATGCTTATTATTACAAATTTCCACTCTGCGAGAAAAAACTGAGTTCGGACGGCCGGCGCATCGCATTTTGTAGTCATTTTGCAGTTGTATTTATCGTTTTTATCGAAATAGGATAATAAATTCATTATAAAATATTTATTCCTCATGAAGTAACAATTTTCTGGTATTTTTGCTCAATGATATTATCGTAGATAGGAGAAATTCACAGCGATCTTAAAGCGATTTTCGAAGATTTTGGTTTAGAATAAGATTTTTTTCTATGTAAAATCAATGATATCTGAAAATTCCGAGGCCGCTACGAACTATTCGACTATATAAAAGATAACATTCTATTTTTTTATTTCATTTGTTTAGAACAGTACTAGTTCAATCTAGGAACTCAAAAAAGTGCCTTCGGCCATTTTATGAAAATCTTTCACTGCTATTTTGGGTTTCATTAAAAAGTTAAGCAAAATTTACAAAAAGTGAGGCCGCTACGAACTATGTCAATAGCTATTCTACACTATTCAATAAGTCAAAATTGTTAATGTATTTTCGTTTCTGAGATCGAGAACGCCAAAATTGGCCATTTTACGCAAAAATCACAGTTAAAATGTAATAGGCCCTTAAGACCGATATTTTCATCTGTACTAATATAATAAAGCTGAAGTGTTTATTTTTTTGTTTGAGCGCGCTAATCTCTAAAACTACCAGTTGGATTTTAAAATAAAAATTTACCTAAATTGGGGTACCATGTGGTACCCCAATTTTTGAGGAAGGCTGGATGGATTGGCTATTTAACATCACGCTATGACCCTTAAAAAAGTCAGAAAAAAGAAGTACTAGCGCATTTGGGCGACGCGGTGGGTCTGAGAACAGGTAGTATAAAGTCTGAGACCTCAAGTCTGCTAAAACAACGTGTTAAATAAAGTTACCATCAGTGATCGGATAATCGTATGCATATTTACCTAAAGTCAATTTTTGGCTAGGAAACTATGAAAGCGGCTTCTTAAAACATGTTTTTTAAAATATAAATCCCGGGATTCCAGAAAATTCGGGAATGCTAAACTTTTCTGTAACTAACTTTCAACTTAGTCGTTTAATACGATACTGTCAGTTGAGCGCGGGAGTTTGTTGGCGATGCTGTTTTACGTTAATAATCAAGAACTTTTTATTAACGTAAAACAATGTAATTTCTCTCTTTGTAATTTCTTATTTGTTATTCGTTTGAGATATGTTTTGAAACTTGAAGAAGTAATTAAGAAAATAATGAAACATAAAGAAGTTATTATTTCTAGAGATTTTTTCGTTTAAAAAAGTGCATTCCATATTAGCCAACACCTCAACTTTAAATAAATATGCATCCGATTATCCGATCACTAGTTATCATCATCACCAGATCATTTTATGTCCTCGCTGCTGGGGCACGAGCCTTTCCTAGGAAAATACCACATAGAGAACGGGCCAATCAGTACACCATCACGCTGCTCTGCGGGCCGAGGATGAAGCTATCCAGTATGTAGTTGTTAGGGCAGATATGCAGATATAACTCCTAGATAAACGGAAAAGGTCTGTTAACGTGAGCAGCCTTGTGCAGTTGTACGAAAGGTGAGACGACGAACTGCCCGCGGAACTTAATGCCACGCTGCTGGATACCATCACGCTTCTCTGCGGGCCGAGGATGAAGCTCCCAGGTATGGTACTAGATGGTTCAATAAGTCCCGAGGCTTACTTGGAGATGGCGCATATATTAAAAACTCTTTTGATTTTTTAGAAAGTACTGGCCATCAAATGCTGTTTTAATTTTTTTTGAAAATCGAACAATTTAAATATTGATTTACAGATATTTAAGTGACGCTACTTCTTTAATTCCGAAAACAATGGAAAAAAACGAGTTTCGTGTGTTGATAAAACATTGTTTATTAATGGGAAAAAACACCGTTCAAGCACAGCAATGGCTTATAAAGTATTATCCGGAATCTGCTCCATCTAAACCAACCATTTGTCGGTGGTATACCGATTTCAAACGCGGTCGTATGGACACAAAAAACGCTGAACGCTCTGGTCGTCCAAATGAAGCAGTGACTCAACCAAACATCATCCAAGTCCTGAAAATCGTGAAGGAAGATCGAAAGGTAAAAGTGCGCGAGATAGCTGAGATAGTGAAGATTTCAACTGGTAGCGTTTTCACTATTTTACATCAAAATTTGGCCATGAAAAAGCTTTTTTCCAAATGGGTGCCGCGTCTGCTAACAATTGATCAAAAGCGACAACGTATATTTATGATTCAGAACGCCGTTTAAAACTGTTTAATAGAAAAAAAAAGGATTTTACGTCGGTATGTGACAATAGATGAAACATGAATTCACCATTTCACTCCGGAATCCAAAAGTCAATCAGCTGAGTAGAGAGCGGCCGGTGAAAGCCGCCCGAAGCGGCCTAAGACACAACAATCTGCCGAGAAGGTTATGGTCTCTGTATTTTGGGGTATGCATGGAATACTCTTCATCGACTACCTTGATAGAGGCAAACATATAAATAACGAATATTACAAGGGATTATTGGAGCGATTAAAGTACGATATCGCGGAAAAACGGCCTCAAATGAAGAAAAAAAATGTGATCTTTCACCAGGACAATAGGCCGTGTCACAAGTCCATGATAACAATGGCCAAACTAAACGCATTAGGCTTCGAATTACTTCCTCATCCACCGTATTCTCTAGATCTGGGCTCCAGTGATTACTGGCTGTTTGCAGACTTAAAAAAATGCTCCAGGGCAGGAAATTTGACTCAAATGGTGAAGTACGCAGCAACGGAGGCTTATTTTAAAGCCAAAGATAAATCTTTCTACACTCATGGAATAGAAAAGTCAGAAAAGCGTTGGAGATACTGTATTGCAGTTGAATGAGACTACGTTGATGAATAAAAAATAATTTTATCAAAAACACTTTGTTTTAGTATTTAGTCTCAGGACTTATTGAACCAAGTGTTACTTGTTAGGGCAAATGTTTCATTCACAGATGAAACGACAAGGTCTAGGCTAGGACCTCAAGTCTGCTAAAACAATGAGTTAAAAGGTTATCATATACACCAGCTCATTTTATGTCCCAATTGCTGAGGCACCTAGCAATGGAAAAACCACATTAAGAACGGTTCAGTCAGTACACTATCACGCTGCTCCGCGGGCCGAGGATGAAGCTCCCCAGTATCCAGTATGTACTTGTTAGGGCAGATGTTTTCATTCATAGATAAAACATAAAAATATAGATAGGTGAGGAATCGTGGTAGCCTCGTGCAGTTACCTATACGAAAAGAACTGTCTTGTCTGGTTAATTTGATTTAGGTGAAATCAGCCCTTGGAATAGTAACTGTTTTTGTAGTTCGCCAGAAAACCATTATCCGTGTAATCCATGAAACTATAATTGTTTTATCAGAACAAAAGATAAACTGCTTTGGGCCCTTACTGTCCTCTAACTTGTTAAGCTAAGTATTTATGTATTTTTTTCAACTGATTTTCAATTGTTTGACAGAAAAACCACAACCAGCTTCCGGCGACGCAGATATAGACGATCTTCAAGAGCGCGTCACTACAAACATAGTTTCCCATGTAAGTACTCCATATCAAAGTTTTTTTTTTGTCGTAACTGATAATACAGTTCTCATTAATTATTCATTATTCTTAAAAATAGTGTCAAAAAAAATAAAACTATTAGTCCATATAAACCTGTATGACGGCGGCGGGGGCAAGCGGCGCGGAACTATGACTCTCGATGGCGCCGCTGTCATCGAGAAGAGTTTTACATGCGCAGGAACGGCTGGCACTTCTAATAACCTTAACGGTTGGTAGCGGTTATTAGTACAAATCTATATCTATATTATAATATTATAAAGCTGAAGAGTTTCCCTGTGTGGTGCCGGGGATAAAGAATTGCACCACCCCATCTCTTCCTGTGGGTGTCGTAAAAGCCGACTAAGGGACCATTCAGGGAGGATGGGCAGCAGCATCTCTCTGAGGTTACCCTCAACCTACTGCGATCGCCAACCCGCCTGCCAAGCGTGGCGATTACGGCAAATACCCCTCATATCCTTGGGGGAGGCCTTTGTCCAGCAGTGGACGTCTTTGGCTGAGATGATGATGAAGAGTTTGTTTGTTTGAATGCGCTAATCTCAGGAACTACTGGTTCGAATTGAAAAATTATTTTTGTGTTGGATAGTCCATTTATCGAGGAAGGCTTTAGGCTATATAACATCACGCTGCGACCAAATAGGAGCGAAGCATCATTGAAAAATGTTGCAAAAAAAAAAAGAAATTGCTGCAACAACTATGCGTTTGCAGAAAATGAAGCGCACAGTAGCGGAGGTGTTGGTGCCGGCCGTGCTGCGGCTGTACGCGCGGCTGCGCGGGCGCGGCGGCCAGCTCGCCGCCTACCTCGTGCGCATCGCCACCGCACTGTTGCATGATTACCGGCATGAGGTAGGTTGTTTATTACTCAATCAAAAACGTGCCATATTGAGGTTGACATGGAAGACTAGGCATGAGCCGATCGAGCAAAGTAGCGTGCCAGAACTAAATTTTTGGCATTTTAAAAAGTGCTATAAAACGAAATGAAAAGTACTCACATTATATGTATTAAGGTTATGAGTTTTAATTTTTATTCCTGATTTCAGGAGGTCCTTTAAATGTGTTGCATTTTTACGTTATTTATATTAAATATAATATATAAGTACAGTGGAATCTCACTAATCCGGCACTATTAAAAACCAGAGGGTGCCGGATTATTGGAATGTTCGGATTACTGGATTGTATAGAAAAATACATAATAAATAAAATAAAAGGTTAGACGACTGCTTGACGGACGACGACGCGACGGAGCGAATGCGCGGTGCTTGGCCTAGAAGAGGGGTGAGGGAGGTGCGGGCGGAGGGTGCCGGAATATTAGACGTGACGGTCTATAAGCGATTCAAAAACGGTCGAGAGAATTTGTTCCCCCGGTATCGATTCCCTGCGTATCGACATCCCCCGGTATCGACTCCCGCCGTATCGACTTCCCTCGGTTTCGACCATGAATTGGCTTAGAGTACAGTTAATGAAACAAGTGTTTTAGTTTGAAAATAATCAATATTTATTACAATAATTAACGTTAATAAATATAACAGTTTAATCAGTCTTCATAATTTCGTTTTATTATTACTAATAAGATAGGTAACTTAATCATAAATCAGTTTAATTACAGATGTCTTAATAAAATCCAAAATAAAGGTTGTTACCCTTGACGTGACTATCCACCCTCGCCGTACCGGCTCGGGTGGCTATATGCACGTCTCGGGTAAAATGGTTCGTCTTATGCTCTTGTTGTACAATCTACTATATTCGGAATTAAATATGGGTGTCTATTAGAATACAGATTTTTTTGATATCGAATTTCTTTTTACCGAAAACTATTCCACGATTTTTAATATATTTTTTTTCTATTCATCAAATAGTTAATCATCGCTGTTTATTATCATCGAAAAACGTTTCTTAAAAAAAATCTTTTTAAGTTGTTTTGATTACTAGAAAAACGGTATGTCGAACTTACATTTCATAAAAGTATTAAGTTATCGTTGAAACTATTCGTAAATAGTAGTTTATGCAACTGTCATATAATGAAGGGTATTAAAACACGAGTGTGAGTTTATGAAACGAGCGCAGCGAGTTTCATAATAGTAACGAGTGCAGTTGCATACACTACTTTATCTTCACTAATGCAATTAGTCAAACAACAAGAGTAAAAGCTGACAATAGTTTATTTATAATAATTGTTCAAATTTTGGATGGTACAATTTTGAAAGTTAATGTTAATTATTGATCCAGCAGCTGTAGCGGTCGCGGGGCAAGCAGTAGAGCTCGTAGACGGACTTGGAATATTTATAATTACTTCATTCGTCTTGTTTTCTATACTGTTCAAGATCGTATTTGAGACTTGAATTTTATTCATCAATGTAGCTTTCAGCCACAGTAGAAGACTTCCACCCCCCGTGTCGTTTCAGTGCGGTCAAATCACCACCGCTATCTATGAGAAGGGTCGCCGAGGTGCGCCGGAAGCAATGCCCCGTGTACAACGCTGGGTTAGGCAGATTCAAAAAACTTGCGATAGTTTTTACCAGAGCACCAAATTTATTAATACCAGTTCTTTGATCGACGCACTTCCCCGATCTATAGCTCAAGAAAAAGGCAGGGTTTCGACAGGGGGTGGGTCGAAGTTCCATGTATTTTTTACATACGGCATAGCAGTTGCCCGTCACAACGAAAGAACGATCTATTTTCGTTTTTGTTTTCGAAACTTTCACCATGATTGTACTGTCGTCTATGTTAGACTTCATCGAACTGGATGTTGTATAGCTCTTGCCTTCGGCATGCCCCCATTATGCCGAAGATTAGTGCAACCTGTAACAATAAACGATATAATAAGCTTGAGGTACATAGCCAAGGCAAAAACTATGATTTATGAAGTAGTAAAGTGTAGGTACCTACTACCTAATTTATACACAAAGCGCTTAAACGGAGTGTCTAGATAACTTGCGTGTGTAGTACGTAAGTACTAGGTAGATTAAATAACAGAACTAAAATACACTTACCTTTTCAAAAAGATACAAAATATCTGGTGAATCTTTCAGGAACATCTTTATTTGACCTGATGTAAACGTCAAGGACTTTTTTTCCTTGTGTCCTTCTGAACTGCGTTTCAGGAACGCTATGACTTTTGAATACTTCGTGATATCAATATTGTTGTAGATACTCAGTGTGGACTTGAGCATAGAATATTTAGCCCACATAGAAGATGGCTTGAATTTGTCGGAGAGGTCTTTGAGATACACAAGAATGACATTTTCAGAAAATGATGTAGTTTTCTTTTCGATCTTCCATGCCAAAAAGTTATTATATTCTTTTTCATATAATTTTCTAGATTTTTCTGGCAAAAGATTGTGAGTTACTTTTGTTGCCAATTCTAGAATATCCGGAGGCGTACAAATATCATCGTCGCTGTCCCTTTTTAACTTTTAATTTGTATTTTAAAAACAAAACACATTGCGAAACATTAAATTCACGCGTACGTGTATTGTCACAGTGAACTTGCCGCCATTAAAATCTAACCAATGAGAGCGCAGCTGCGCGCGCAGGGCCAATCAGGAGCGAGCGCGCGCTGTTCTTTTTTTATTTAATTGGCACAAGATCTTACCAAAGAGTTTTGTGTATGTAAGTTTAGTAGTTTCGACGAAGTTTTCACGTATAACCCAACTGTTTTCAAAAGCCAGCCTAATATCAAAATTTTATACAACTTGTATGAGGATTTTGACATAAGGCTCGCCAGGTTAATTGGTCGCGTTTTATTGATGTTATAATGAGATTTTACGATATCGATGTGGATATTATACCATCATGTGAAATTGCTTAAATTGAGTGTTTTGTTGTCTGCGCTATAACAGTAGTAATTATAAGTCAAGTATTGGAAACATAAGTAGAATGTTACAACATTAGTGTAGATAAAACATATTACAATATGTATCGGAACTCATAATACTTTTTCACTTCACAACTTTTTATCGCAGTAACGTTTCATTGAACGATGCATTTTTTGATTGTTTTAATCAACTATGCAACATGCACGCAAGCATGCAGCAAGCAAGCAAGCATACAGCATGCAAGCAAGCATACAGCAAGCAAGGAAACATGCAGCATGCAGCAGGCATGCAGCATGCAAGCAAGCATACAGCATGCAAGCAAACATGCAGCCAATGCCTGCTGCATTTCTGTCACCCACGCGAGCTTATCGTTGGAGATGGATGTAACGCTCACCGCCGCTTCGGCTTGCTTGGCCGGCGCAGAGCGTTACATCCACCTGCTCCTCAGCTCGCGGGCCGCCTCGCCCCTCCGCGCCTACGCGCTTTTATATTGCACTCTAGCGTAGTGTTAACTTTTTTAAACAATATTAATAATTTAAAATTAATTACTCACATTGATGATGATAAGTATTGTATCCCGTAAAGTAAAGAACAAAGAAAATGAAAAACGTCGGGTTTAAAAGGTATGCCTGAATGAAAGAAATGCCTTTACTGAGTAGTTTTGCATTAAATCCCGTTTAAATATGTGAACTTTGTTAGTATTTTGTACTTTCGATGTAAAATGACTTAAAAGTAAAGTGAAATTTGATGTAACCGACTATTTTGCGAACTGAAACTTACGTGGAAACAAAATTATAATAAACGAAACATCGATCTGACAATATATCGATGAAATAAAAAAAAAACGAAAAAAGAAATACGATGAGTGAGTTTAGTGATAAAAACTATTCGAGAAAATAAATATGCGATGTAATGAGGTTCGGGGAATTGTTCATTAATGAATAAAAACATCGGTGAATAGTGTTATGGGAAATGAAATTCGATCTAATTAATTGCGATAAAGTGACGGTTTCCCGATGTTGGGCTGCAGTTTAAAACAAAAAGTTTGAAAATGCTGTGAGCAAATTGTGTGCGTTTAGAAGTCCACGAAACATGATTTTCACAAGCTGGGATCCAAATATCTCCAATAAATGCATCTTTTGGAAATCTGAAAAATAAATAGCCAGAATAAACATTATGATAAAGTCGATATCGATGTTTTGTTTTTGTACTGTCGCAGCTCTAACTTTGTTGCAGTGTGGCTTATGTAATTAAATTAAAATTTCCTATTTTTGGGATAACTGACTGGACGTCAATCTATTATATTAATGAAGTAGACCGATCCTAAACATACAATTTCATAGTATTGATATTTTTTAAAGCAATTTAGTTGCAAAAAAACGTTAGAAAAAGAAAATAGTAACAATTTATAAATAGTGATTTATTATTAATTAAATAAGCATTTATATTAAAAAGCAGTTTTAACGATAAAGAACGTGAAATATAAATTGTAATTCAATGTTGGCTTATTCAATTTCAAAAGTTACGCAAAGTTGCAACTTGACGTTTTAGTGGCAACACTTTTTGTTTAAACTCACTAAGGTCGGGATTCACAATTCACAAACACTGTTACTTGTACTACACTTTATTAACACACACTTTGAAGGAACTACCTATCAAATACATCACTGCCTTATATAATGCCACTAAAACGAAACGTTTGCGCGATTCAGCGTAAGGAATAGCGCCATCTCTTAGGGGCTTTGAGAACTAACTTTGATGTGAGATGTTTATATTGACAAATCAGATTTTATACAAATATTAAGTACATAATGATTTTAATTTAATTTGGATATATTTTTTTTTTGTTATTGTTTAGTAAATTAGATATTAACTTTAAAAGAACTCCACAACATTACATATTGTTCTTACAGTTGATTTCTCAAACTTGACAATTACCTTTAATATTATTTATTCCTTAATTATTATTTATATAAACACTTTAGTAAATTGGACATTCCGCCCACCAAGGACGAGTCCTTCAAAAAATATAAAACTTCAACATTTAAACCACCACCATAACCCGAACACTTATCAGTGCAAATTCACATAGAAAATAATGTTGAAAACAAAAATTAAAAATGTAAAATTCAAACTCAACATTGCTTGATCAACTTAACAATAAACCGCCCACCGTGAGAATGCAATTTACTTTGGAAACACACATATTTTACTAAGAGGGCGTTTCAGAAATCCGTTTTTACATTTAATAGTAACTACACGAGTAACATTATCAGGTCCTACATGTTTATTTATAATAATACCCATGATCCATTTACAAGGTGGAATATTTTCGTCTCTCACAAGTACTATATCTTTTACATTTGGCTCAGTTTGCTTAGAATTCCACTTGTATCTCTGACTTAAAGTAACTAAATATTCTTTTGACCATTTTTTCCAAAAAATATTTACCATTTTTTGTACTAACCTCCATCTATCTAATGCTGTAATATTACATTCGGAATAATTTTTATCATTAACATTACGTATTGGTTCGCCAACCAAAAAATTACCTGGCGTCAGTGGGAGTGGGTCGTTTACGTTATCACTAAGTACCGACAAAGGACGTGAATTTAAACACGCTTCCACTTGTGACAAAACTGTTGCTAGCTCTTCATACGTTAGCGTGGTACCGCCTATAACTTTTCTCAAGTGCCCCTTTACACTGCGCACACCTGCTTCCCATAGACCTCCGAAGTTAGGTGATTGAGGTGGGATGAAATGCCACGTCGTTGATTCTAATGTAAGCATTTCCGCAATTTCATTCGGCAAACTAGACTTGGCTCTATCAAACATCTCTTGCAACTGCTTGTCAGCCCCAACGAAATTTGTGCCATTGTCGCTAAAAATATCCTTACAATGGCCACGTCTTGATATAAACCTTCTAAAAGCAGCTATGAACCCTTTCGCAGTCAAATCCGTAACGGCTTCTAAATGTACTGCGCGTGTTGTCATACATACAAAGAGGCAAATATATCCCTTGTACGATTTCGCACCGCGACCTGGAGAAAACCTTATGTTGATAGGTCCTGCGTAGTCAACACCGGTAGATGTAAAAGGTTTAGCTGGCGTAAGTCTGGCTTGTGGCAGTTGCCCCATTAATTGATTTCTCGCAGCTTTGGCATGTCTAGTACACACAGTACATTCCCTATAATATTTTTTGACCTGTTCGCGAGCCCGCACAATCCAATACTTAGACCTCAGATAATTAAGCATGATTTGTGGTCCACCGTGCAAAGTTTTGATGTGAGCGTCCGCTATTAAAAGCTGTGTAAGATGATTCTTAAAAGGCATAATAATCGGATGTCTTATGTCAAAACTCACCTTGGCCATATCAATGCGTCCGCCTACTCTTAAAATTCCCATTTTATCTAAAATAGGACAAAGAGTATGCAGCACACTTCTTAGGCAAATCTTTTTCTTCTTTAATTATTTGAATTTCTTCTTTAAATTCTAAACCTTGCACTTGTCTTATACAATGTTCTAATGTTTCCTTCATTTCTTTTACTGTAATAAATTCTGGATACTCTTTAAGTTTAATCTTTGTCAATAATAATCTTCTACAATATGATATTACTTTTAATATTCTTCTTAGATTAGAAAATCTTTCCCACTCAAAATTTTCTTCTTTGTTTTGTGTAACTACTAATGATGTTTTTCTTTCTTCTTCGTGTGTCTCTATATCTTCCTGTTCCGTTATTTCTAATTTTGATTTTCTTAACCAATTAGGTCCGTTCCACCATAATATATGGGTGCTTATTTCCGAGGGTTGCAATCCTCTTAATGCACAATCGGCGGGGTTGTTATCAGTAGAAACATGTCGCCATTGATCGTGGTCCATTATGGATAGTATACCTGATACTCTATTGCTCACAAAGGTTGTCCATTTGCTTGCTCCACCTTTAAGCCACGCCAGAACTATTAAGGAATCAGTCCACCCGTATAAATTTTCCGTTTGTATATTCATGACTTGCGAGATTTCAGATAGTAATGTCGCTGCAAGATGAGCGCCACACAATTCTAAACGAGGAATAGACATTTCCTTTTCTAATGGAGCAACCTTGGTCTTTGCGGACAACAACGTCACGTGAACACTTTGATCTTCATTTACAACACGAACGTAAACGGCTGCACCATAGGCTGCTCTAGAAGCATCTGAGAATGCATGTAATTCCAATCTGCTGTAATCTGTCGACTTAATCCATCTAGGAATTCCTATTCCCTTGATTTCCTTCAATTTTTTCCGAAAGTTGAGCCATTCTTCTCGCAGTTCCTCTGTCAAATCATCATCCCAATCTAACTGTGCTTTCCAAATTTTCTGTATTATAAGCTTTGCACACACAACAACTGGTGCAATCCAGCCCATGGGGTCGTAAAGACGAGCGATGTCGGAGAGAACTTGCCTTTTAGTTATCGGATATTTTGTTTCTTGTAAATTGACGGTATATTCGAAATTATCGGTGTTTTTATTCCATTGTATCCCGAGTACTTTTAGAGTGTCATCCATCTTTATTGGAACTTCATTGTTACGCTGTCTACCTTTATCAATGTACTGAAGTACTTCCTTGCTGTTGTTACTCCACTTTTGCAGTTGAAATCCTCCGGAACTCATTAATTTGTTCATTTCTTCGTAGATTCTTTTAGCTTCTTCTTCTGTGCTACAGCCTGTCATCATATTATCAACGTAAAAGTCTCTTCTTGTTATTTCTGCTGCCACTGGAAACTTAGTCTTTTCTTCTTCAGCTAGCCTCTGTAGGGTTTTGACTGCAAGGTAGGGTGCACACGCCGTACCAAACGTCAAAGTTTGTAACTTATAATGTTGGATGGGCATGTCTGGATGAGTTCTCCAAAGTATTCTCTGAAAATTTGTATCATCGTCATGTACACGTACTTGTCTGTACATTTTAACTAAATCTGCAATTAAACATATGCGATGAGCTCGCCATCTCATTATTAAATGTCGTAAGTCTTGTTGCAGTTTGGGACCTACTTACAGTTTATCATTTAACGATACACCATTCTCACCTTTACTTGATGCGTTGAATACAACGCGTACCTTTGTTGTTTCCTTGTCCTCACGAACAACTGCATGGTGAGGAAGATATACAGCTCTTTCATTATTCAATTCATTTGCCTTGACAAGATCCATGTGGTCCAAGCTTACGTACTCAGCCAAAACCTTTCTATATTCTTCATAAAGATGAGGATTTCTCTCTAGTCTCCTCTCCAAAAATGCTAAGTTTTTTCGTGCTCTGTCCAATGATTGACCGTATTGAACTTCTGGATCTTCATCTCTAAAAGGCAACCTTACAACAAATCTCCCATCATTATTTCTGGTAGTTGTCGCGTCATAGAACTTTTCACATGTTTCTTCTTCGTTAGATAGCTTTTTCTGAATACTGTCTGGTTCAGCCTCTAATTCCCAAAACCTTTTAAGCCAATCATCTGGTTCTCTGACTTTCAAATGCATACTAGTAACTTTGTCCTTTGATGCAGAATTACTAGAGATTCTTCCTGATAAAACCCATCCAAAGACCGTATTTTGTGCTATTAGATTTTCTTTGGGGTGTTTTATCAAGCCACTTAACAAAATTTCACCATGTACTTCAGCGCTTAATAAGAAATCTATCTTTCCTGGTAACGTATAATCTGGATCAGCTAGTTCCAATCCTTTCAGTTCAAGCCATTCAGGGTCTTCAAGTTTGTCACAAGGAAGCAATGAAGTAAGAAAGCCTAATACATATGCAGTTACTTGGATACTAGTTTCTGGATTATGACGCAATTCTAAACAAAATTTAACATGTTTAATACGCATTTGCCCTTCTCCCAGACTTGACACCACACCATTTACAGGAGTGCGTTTAAGCCCAAGTAATTGAACAGTAGCTTCTGTCACAAATGAAGCTTGTGAGCCCTGATCTAATAGTGCACGAATTAAACATTTATTCCCGTTACTAGAACGAGCCTTTAAAACTGCTGTTGCAAGTAAAACATTATAACTGTGATGCTCCTTCTTTGAAAAATTAACAACTATGTTTGGTTCTGCTGTCGATTTACTAGGTTGATTTGTGTGTTCCTGTTTCTGTTTTGTGTTTTCTGTGAATTTGTCTCTTTCATAATGTAACATAGTATGATGTCTTCGGCTGCATTTCTTACAGCATATCGGTTTACGACAATTTCCAACTACGTGGCTCGACTTTAGGCAGTTGAAACATAATCCTTTTGTTTGAACAAGGTTCCGTCTATCTTGCACTGACATTTGGCTAAATTGATTGCATAAGTTGAGATAATGATTTCCGCTGCACATGACGCATGTTAATTCGCTTTTCTGATTATCTTCTTGAATAGCTGCGTGGAATGTCTTTGGCTTCCCTATTGATTTCTTCGGCGTCATTACTGGTTTGTGCAAGTTCTTGCCAGAATCAATCATTTCCAAACTTCTTAATCTAGCCTCTAGGAAATCTACTAATTGACTCCACGTAGGCGTTTCGTCGATCATCATACTCATTTGATTTTCCCATTGTTTATGAGACTCCACATCCAGTTTTGAAATCACCATGTATATAATAATAGGATCCCATGATTCCGTACTAAATTCCATATTCTTTAAAGCCTTTAAGCATGACGTCGTAGTGTCTAGCAACTGTTTTATGGCCAGTGCAGATTCTCCATTTATTTGCTTTTGAGAAAACAGAATTTTGAAAACAGCATTCGAGTTATATCGTTTGTTGGCATATCGTCTTGTCAGTTGTTTCCAAGCCTCATCATAGTTTTGTTCAGTAGTCGAGAAATTCCTTAAAAGTTGTTCCGGTTCCCCAGAAACGCTACTTTTCAAATAGTGTAGTTTTTGCATCTTTGATAATTTCTCATTTTTATGTATTAGTGAAACAAACATATCGTAGTACGTCTGCCACTCCTCATACTTGCCGTTAAAACTTGGCAATTGTATTCTTGGAAGTTGAATTTCAGTAGATGTAGACATCTTAGCTATCTCCGTTATCTGCGCGTTCTCCTTTACCTTCTCCAGTGCATCCTGAAGATCTGCCATGTACGATGTATATAATTCTTCAAACCAATCATATTTATCATCCGTAAAATAGGGTAAGACTTGTAGTTGTTCCTCGGGTAAGTCTTCAATGAGTTTGTTATGATTAGTTTTATATAAGATTAAATTTTTAAAGTTTTAAATAAGATTTAGTAATTCTCACTCTTGGACTCTTCTTAAAGTTCTTTTCTGCCTTTTCTAGTCTCGAACAAAATTCGATTTGCGACTTCAACCTTTTATCAGCCATAATTAATTATATTGACTAACAACTGTTTTAAATCAACGAAGAGAATTATTAAAGTTCGATGTATCACGCGTAAGTTCAATATCCTTCGATTAATATCAAGTTCAAAACATGAAAACACAAAAAACACGAAGTCTTTTTTTATGACTAAAAAATGTTCTAAGTTCGTAGTAGACTAAAACACAAAAATATCACAAGTGTTTTCTCGACGAAAAGGAGAAGTCCGGTTTTGGGCCTGAATGTTGGTGAATAAATGATATACCAAAAAAATCGTAAATTTTACCTGATTAACCTCTGTAAATAACAGCGACGTTGGCAATGGCCAACAGATGTTATTTTCGTAATGATGTATTTAGTTTATCGATTAGCAAAAATCGATATGAAGAGATTAAACGAAATGCAACATTACTTCAGTATCTTTTAACTATCCATTAAAAAACTAAAAACATTTATGAAACGAAATAAATATCTTAATAATTATCCACTTTATCTTACTTCATCATCAGTTAGAAAGATCCTAATAAGATCGATCAATAATCGATTGTTCAATCAATATCGATTATGGGAAGCAGCCATATTGATAATGTCTATTTCTATGTCTAGTCTATGTCTTTTGTGATGTTGTGTTGTGTTATTGTCATTCGCTTTTCGTATTTCCTAATGTTCTTTTTTGTTTTCTCCTGGGACTAACAATAGTAACAATTATTGTGCTCGAATACCTGACTCCGACTTTGATTGCTTCCTAGCTGACCGTTTGCTTGAACGAACACTGCACTGGATACTGGATATCATCACTCATATTGATCTTTGTGCGCAGTAAGTACCTGCTTGGTTGTCATTTTTATCAATGTATTTCGTATTTCCCATTGTTTTAATTTAATTATACCTAGAGTAGGTATGCGGTCTTTATTAGGTACTCGTACTATTACTATTTTCATTTGAAATATGTGTACAACATTTTGTTAACTAGAGTGCATACTGCATAGTCATGTTAGGCTCATTAAACTGATGGACAATTTTAAAATGACCCTAGGAAATACGCTAAACATTCATAATCAATACTATTTACTGTAATGAACTGTTAATACAGTTAAATATTTTTCTATGCATTGCAGTTGAATTTAATTCTTAAAATTATTTCTAACTTGCAGGTAAATAAAAATGATTCTAATTGCCAAGCTTGCTGGAATCGGGCCAGTGCAGGCTTTCCTGAAAATAGACCAGACATTTCTCCTGTGGGACACCGTCATGTATATGCATTCTATGCGGACGTTCGCTTCTGCAAAGACTTTGTTCCCATGTTTTAAGAACTGGATCACAGCAAGAGCGTAGAATATACAATGTTGTCAGATAATGGATCTTACCACATACTGTAAGTACAACCCTTTTAATATTATAACCATTTAGGTATAGGTGTGATTCCTAAAGTAGTATATGCCTCTAAGAGTTGATTATTATTTGCAGCGGTCATGTCAACATACACAGTTAGATATGGGTGTGTGTACGTACATGGTCTAGTAAGCCAGGGGTAGACAAGATGCAAATAGGAATTTACATGAGCATGAGATATTGTTCTGGTGATTGAATTTGGATTCTGTGATGGATTGTATGTATTGTTGTGACAGAAATTGTATATCTGTTCTGGTTATTACATTTTTGTGACTGCCATCTGACCTTCGTAACCCGTAGAATGGACAACCAGACAGATTGGATCATAACTACACATCCAGAATTAACAACTACAGGTTTCCTCATGATGTTTTTCCTTACCGCTGAGCTAGTGACCACACATAAATTAAAAAGGTCAAGAGGTGCGTGCCTTCACGCATGAGAGGCATGAGAGCACGCACCTTATCCACTAGACTACCATGGATCAATCACTCTTTTAGAAAAAATTTACTTAAGTATATTTCTTTTTAGGTAGGCGCTACCAGCATTGTGTATGAAGCCTGCTGGATGAGAGCAAATAGGGCATCTCGCCATATTCAATCAGGCCCTTCTACATCCGGTGCTTCTTCACTTCCTGAATGAACCAGCTTCTCAAGGTGTTCCTCCTCAAGAATCTTTGCCAACACTACAACCTCAACATGTGCAACGGGTACCTCTTCCTTCTGCAGCCACAATAGTCTTGCCCCGCTTGCCCGATTACATTACAGAAAGAAGATGTGTTGTGGTTGGATGTCGAAGACAATAAAGAAACCGAATCACACTGTCAATGCGTCAGTTATTACATGTACAATTATTATGTACCTACCTCAAATAAATAATAAATTATGTGATTTTCATTTAACATGTACATCTTAAGACTTTCTAAATGAAACTACTGACAATGTTATCAACAGTTTTACAGCAAAATCATATTCAGGATATGTTATTACTAATAACTAATTAAACATCATGAATGCTCTTTTATTTTACCAAACTTATCCTATACCTATCTCATTGAGGTATTATGTAGTACGTAGAGGTACCTCGATGACCTTCCTAGACAATTTTTCATCAAATCATTTTGACAATTAGACATTTATATAACCGCTTAGTGCCTGAGAATAGAAACTATACAATTGTGCACGCGTTCACAGGGCATGCACGACTGGTCAAGTTGCTTGAATCTTATAAAAATAATCCACTTTCGACACATTCACATCGATGAGTATTATCGCTACTTATCTTTTTAAAACAATGCTCGTATTAGGGTCAAGCGCACGCGCTCATAATATAAGCAGCAGTGCAACCTGCTCTGTTGCGATGCTGCTGCTTAGCGAGCATAAAACCGCTGCGCAGTTATGCACCCAGTTTGCGCATTGCTCATACTGCCAAGTACGTACATACCTACCACTGCAGCCGCCAAGTTCGATAACATCAACACGTACCTACTATAAATGCATGAAATCAAAAAATAATATACAAATACCATTCTTCGTGTAATAATAGCAACAATTAAGACATAACCTCCAATATCTTCATACACGATTTTGAGATATTTGGCCAAAGCCGATTGATGTGGAAATTGGGCAAATGTAACCTTTTCATATGTTCTATTTTGTGACTAATTTCTAGCCCATAACATGCAGGCCCTAGTTTGTATGAAGACCGGGTTTGTCCTTTTCTAAGTCCATACTAATTATGATCAAATCACAAAATTTTACAAGTCTTTTTCGCAGCAAAATTTTCTAAGTCCATAGAATAAAACACTAAAATTTTACAAGTCTTTTTAACAGCAAATTTTTCTAAGTCCATAGGATAAATCACGAAAATTTTACAAGTCTTTTAAACACTTCAAATTTTTCTAAGTTCTAATTTCACTCACACGATTACCAAGTCCAAGTCCATTCCCGGGTTTCGGCAACAATGTTTAAACTCACTAAGGTCGGGATTCACAATTCACAAACACTGCTACTTGTACTACACTTTATTAACACACACCTTGAAGGAACTACCTATCAAATACATCACTGCCTTATATAATGCCACTAAAACGAAACGTTTGCGCGATTCAGCGTAAGGAATAGCGCCATCTCTTGGGGGCTTTGAGAACTAACTTTGATGTGAGATGTTTATATTGACAAATCAGATTTTATACAAATATTAAGTACATAATGATTTTAATTTAATTTGGATATATGTTTTTTTTTGTTATTGTTTAGTAAATTAGATATTAACTTTAAAAGAACTCCACAACATTACATATTGTTCTTACAGTTGATTTCTCAAACTTGACAATTACCTTTAATATTATTTATTCCTTAATTATTATTTATATGGACACTTTAGTAAATTGAACACTTTTTGATTGACAATATTTTTTCAGTTTTTTGCAAATTTAGTGCTTTATTCAACAATAACAAGACAAAATAATACTTACAGATGGAAAGTAACGTTATCCTTTTGTACTTTTCTGATCGCTCTTAACCCTTTGAACGCCAACCTTCAAAAATGAATAACACCAACGTACGCCGAACACTATTCTAAGGAGATGGACAGATCCAAGGACTAGTGTTGTTCTACACTTATCGATAAGGTAGACGTAAGGACATAAAAATGCAAAGTAAACTTTACAGTAAATTAAAAAAATATATAACGGATGTTAACTACATTCATTAAAAAAATAGACAATTAAAATTAACCAGTACTCATAATGAAAACACTTTAAGAAACAAATTTAAAAGGTTATCCTTTAAGCGGTTGATACCCATCCCTAGTGGTGGATTAATCCGTCAACGGCGTGTAGTGATGGAAATTATCTCTATTTTTATTTTTATTCTTTTTTAATATGGAGGTGCAAAACTGTTTATCGAAAAATTAAAAAAAAATTATTACCGAATTTGTACAATTTTATTTCTGTACCTAGGTGTAAATGTACAGTCACCGTTACACCGACTTACCCTGATCTGTCAAATTTCCTAAACCAATTTTAAACCTAATGTCCCACATATCGAGTTCAAATCTAATTGCGGAATTTTGACAGATTTAAGAAGGTCGATGTGACGCAGCGTGTACACATGTAGGTAAATCAAGTTAAAGTAAAAAAAAAACATTCAAATAAACTTAAGAAAAGTGCTTTTGAATCGTCTAAACATTACTACCTACTACCTTTCAGGACGTCTATGTTTTAGCTGTAGAGAAGAATGGATGCAAGAAACAGACTAAGAAATTTACAATTCAAAACTTTCAAGAGCCCGGAATTACAAATAGTGATTGTAAAATGAATACGGTTGTGATTTAGTCTATTATTCTTGATACTTATCATTTTTATTTGCTATTATTTAATCATCATTTAAGTACATAAGCAAAATTAACTTAACCTACTTACTTTCTCGTGAGGGTATAAACATAAGATTATTTATTATAAGAGAATAAACGCATACATTCACATCACTATTCAACGGATTAAACCGTCACCGGCGTCACAGTGGCTGAAAAAGTACGCTATTTTTACTTGGCTAGTAAAAACATTTTCACTCAGTGAAAACGCATTCATTTTTGTATCTTTTCTATTAAAATGAAAATGTATGAAAGATACTGTATACGTGTATAAATAACTAAAACAAACATGTATGTTGCAATGTTTAATTAACCGTTAAACTTCAAGACGGAAATATACGTCGAAGGCGTCAAAATATCCACCCACGTCTGCGGATATATCCGTCAACGGCATTCAAAGGGTTAACACGAAAACACGCTGCAATTCGACATTTTTTGCTCACGTCCTAACGCGTGCACCGTGATTTGCAAATGACGCCGGAACACGCGAGAACTAGTGTTATATAACCGATATGACCGCCGGTCATATACTTTTGGCAGAGGGTAACGCCTGTCAGTGGCGTCTCCGGTTGGTTTAATGCTCTAAGGAATCAGCAATCAAAATTGATAACAACCGGTCTTTATGTGGATTTTAAGGTCTTCACTTATAACGAGTGGAATATCACTCTTAATTTTTTTAAATCTATTTTAGTACTTATAACTAAGAGTATAGACGACTTTCGTATTTAATACGTTATTACTATTAATTGGGATTTAGTATTAATTATTATTTCAATAATTAGCGCACATCAGTAGTGTAAAATAATAAGTATTTAGTAAAATATTTAAGCTACACATTTATTTATTTTTAAATACAATGATATAACCCTGTGTCACTAGATCGAGGAGTTGATCGAGAACGACGAGGAGCTAGTAGAGCGTGTGCAACAGTTCGAAGCGAACATCGGCATAGAGTCGTCGTTCGGCAACGCACGCAACCTCGTCACGGCCTCTGCGCCGCCCGAGCCAGACACGCCGCGGGCGCCGCGCAAACGGCCCCGCGCCACCAAAGATACGCCTAGAAAACGCGTGCTCAGGATATAGACCTAAGTGCCTTTGTACTATCGCCAAATTTATTTAGACGCTGACTGACAATCATGAAACAGCGCTCTGTCGACCTGCATACAAGCAAAAATCAACACAGAGGTAACATACAATAGCTTTGAGGATTTAAGCCAAAATCTGAAGGCTAACTCGAGAGGCGCCAAGTTCGCGATCCCATTTGAGCTATTAACTTTAAGCCAGGAACTAATTTGTAGTAATAGTTTTTGGGTCGCACTATTAGCTACTCAAATTCCAGCTATATATGGCCTATCCTACCTTGTAGATCAAATTGTTGACCAAAATGCTACGTTTTTACTCCGTTTTCTCGATTGTCTGTGGTTAACTATAGTATTCGCCTGTAATGTTTCAAAAAACACGTTTTTAATAGTTGTATTTATTAACGCCTTTAGAAATACGCTTGTTAGGAATAGGTTTACTTCAGTAGTTTTTAACGTGGCTATGAGATTGAACCACGACTTTTCGTATTAAACCCGAGCTCTCTTTGTTCGGTCACTGAACCAATGTCAGTTTAGTTTTAATGCAATTATAATTAATTTTGTGATTGTACTAAATCTTTGTTCGGAATATGAATAGCTTGATGTGATCGTTTAGTTTTTAATGTTTAAGTCATATATTTATGACAATAAGCCAAATTGCGGAAGGCTGTTGGTTTTTCTAGTGTTCGTTTCAAATGAGCATAGTTATAGAGAAATGTTGACTATTATGTGTTATTTTAATTCAATCAGAATAGTTTATCTTTGTCCTGGAGTTATTCCAGTAATTATGTGTATGCGATATCGGTAGACGATTAAGATAAGAATTTAATAGAATAAGAATTAGTTTAAAACTGCAAAATAATAAGCAGAATGAGTCTTAACATATCTTTATATTTCTTTTTTTTTACTGTTTACTGTACATATTTGAAGTTTATTTTATATTGGTAAACGTACATATATTTCAGATAATTATTTGTATACTTTATTTTTCAAATTAAAATTATGATCAGTATATTTTTTTATTTCAAAAACAAATAAAGCAAAGTAATGATTTGTACTTGTTTAATTTTTCTTCCACTTCCGTATTATTATGTATCTATCGTAGTGTATGATTTATAAACAAATATTCAAATTATTAATTTTATTAAACTGCTTACAAGAATAATAACATTTAAAGGCATTTAAAACGTGCCTAACAATAAATAAAATTTAAATTACTATAAAAGTTAATAAATCCATTACATATCATTGCTTAAATTGAGTTTAACAACCAAGTCACTTTCGTTTTCAATTTTCAATTCCTTGCTGAAGGCTTTTTGCAGTAGTAAATCTATTGCGGCCTCTTCTGTAAAATAAAATAAAAATATATTTGTGAGAATTTGTTAATTTGTAATTATTATAATAATAGATAAAATATGTACTCCTTTGTCAAAAAAGTACTTACCAGTTACTTGAATGGCTAATAACTGATGCACGATGTGTCTAGCAGTTATCTTGAACAGATCTCTGCTACTTATCTTTTTATTTTTATAATAAGGCATTAACAACTTAACGACGAGACTAGCAACATCAACTTTCTCTGTCTTTTTGACTTTCATATCTTCTTTTTTCTTTACCTTCTCAGCTTTATGCTTTTCTTTTAATTTCTCATGTTGATGTTTGTGTCTAGATTTATTTAAACTTAACACATCTCTTTTCTTAGAATAACATTGCTTAGACTTATCTTCTATCTTAGATTTAGTTACATGTTTTTTTGGTGATTGTGATGATATTGGACTAGGTGGTTTCTCTTGTTTAGGTTTTTCGACTGCTACAGGCACTACGGGCTCTTGCGGCTGCTCTGAAAACTGTTTTAGTGATTGTAAAACCGCATCTGCCTCTTTGCTTAACCTATACGCTTTATCTAACTCTGCATCATTTAGGTCTATGTCCAGGAGAGATGAATTGTTGGTGTCATTTGAAGTGTTGAGGTGCTCTGAGGGAGGATCATCGGTTTCTGTTTTAATCTTTAAGTTCTTCTTGTACTCTTCTAATGCTTTATTTGTTTTGGCAAGTTGTATTTTCCAATCGTTACTTACACCTAATGTTTTATCCGTTTCGCTTGTTTGAGGTGAAGTTAATTTGTTTTTTAAACTATGAGATTCAGTTCCATCGTCGATAACTAATTCTTTTTCAGATTCACTATCCGACAAAGCCTTAGTAGGTACATCAACGTTTTTAATAGAAGGCTTTGTAATTTTCTCTTTTTTATGAACAGTTTCACTTTTATCTTTTTTGTTACGATCTTTGTGAGTATGTTTGCGATCGTCTTTTGAATGCTTTTTCTTTTTCGTGTCTTCATACTTGACTTTTTTGGTCTTTTTAGTTTCTTGTTCGCTTTCTGATGATTCACCGAAAAGAGCTTTTATTTTTCTTTTTGAAACTTTTTCAGTTTTCTGAGGTGAGTTTTCCTCTTTTATTTTTGATTTTACTTTCACTTTTTCTGGTGATTTCTCATTTTTTATCTTAGACTTTTCAATCTCTTTTTTACAACTCTCTCTTTTAACATCTTTATTACTTTCTTCTTTTTTGTCTTTGCTACTTGGTATGCCCTTAAATGTTATATTAATAACAAATGTTTTCGAATCATCTTTTTTATTTTCTTCATCTTCTGAAGTTTCATATAATTTCATTGTCGTATTATTATGTTCATCTGAAGAGCTAGTTTCCTGTACTTTCAGGGTAGTATCGTTACTGTTCCCTTCATTATGTTCATCGATTACAAGATTATCATCATCCTCACTTTCACCAGCGGAAGAACTAGGTGAAAAATCAGATGCTTTCTTAAAGAAAGTTTGAAGCTTTGTTTGTTGCAGAGGATCGCGTTTGAATGAGTTAGCTTTCCTTTTTGCATGTTTATCTGATCTAGAAAGACCCTTCGACTCCCTATCACCGGTCATGTTTTCTGTAATGAAAAACGTAAGTTATTGATGCTGTTTCTGTGCGCCAAACTTTGAGCAACACGATAAAAATATCATCTAAACATACCCATTTCTAACTGGGATCCCGTAATGAAACCTTGATGTTTCTGCTTTTGAGATTCAAAATCTTTCACAAATTCACTAAGTGTATCACGCTTTCTAGGTTTAAACGATTTTAATCGTGGATATAGGTGATCTTTACAATCTTTCACAGCAGTTACCTGAAAAAAAACATGTCAATGTAATTTTTAAATAAGTTATAATAGTACTTGCTAAAAATTTACATTTTTTAAAATAAAAGACGAACTTGTTTAGTCATAGCTCGCCTGTATAGGCTGATGACCGTGCTGCTGGAGAAAGCTTCGTACTCCAAGTCCACCGCGCACTGCTCCACGTCGTGCCGAGACAGCGGCTTGTCAGGGCTGTCCACGCCTTTTAAGTTTGACAGATTGTTGTTCAAAGCATCGGTTAAGAGGGTGAGGTAGCCCTCTCTACCGGAGATTGTCAAGCCGTTTACCTAAAAATATATGATAAAATTTAAAATGTCAAAGACAACTATATTACAACCTGTAAAAACAATATACAGACTATTATAGTATTGCGTAGTTCAGCTATGTTGTATACCTTATATATTAGGGCCTTACCTATGAAATTGACGTTTTTTTCTCACTTATTAATAGGTGTATTACTTCTAAAAGTCAATACCGGTTGTTAATATTATTATACATGTTTAATTAGGACTATGTTACTTAGGCTTCAGTAATAACAATGATTATTAATTTTATCTTTATCGCCCATTTTTTTTTTAACCCTCTGCAACTGAGGTAAAATTATTGTTCACATTCGACTGAGGTGGTGTCTGTCAGACACCATTTTAAAATGTAAATATCATAAAATTATACAAAGATATTATTTTATTTTTACTTTTATTTCTTTATGTGTGTTACAAAGAATTATTTAATAGAATAAAATGTAATATTTCAATAAAACGCTAAGATTAATAGAGTATTTCTTATTGAGATCAAAAATTTCTATTTTAAGTTTGTACCTTAACAATTTTTTTCTCTCTTTTTGTTTACAAAAAAAACTTTAAAAACTTAACATTTTTTCTATAAGTTATTAAACTAATAAACCTTAACAAAAAAAATCAACGAGATTGTATGATACGTGTAGGCACAAATCAGTCGTAAAGTTACAGTACATTTTAAGATTTAAAATTTACAATCTTCGCAGATCTGGGCCGAACATTGTAGACAAATAGGCTTCTTACATGCACAGCAAGTAAATCGAGTCTGACGTTTTAAGCTGCTAGGACAAATGCTGCATACTTTTCTTGCTGGCGGTCCAGGTTCCAGCTTCTTCTTCTTCTCTCTCACTTGCTTCTTTTTCCCTGACACTCGCTTGTTCACTTTCGCTCACAATTCTTGATCCCTCTGGCTCTTGCATATTTTCTATTTCAATGTCGAGATCTTCGACTGAATATTCGACATCGCTAAGCTCCACATCATAAATTTTAGGTGTACCTTTAAAACCTCGCTTGGTAGATCTACCCTCTTGACAACTTGAATTCGACATCTGCAACATAAGTATTCTTTATGAGTCTGTTTTCGACAAAACAAAATTACATACATATAATCACGACTATTATTCCCAAAAGGTTAGTCAGAGACTAGGCAATAGGAACCACAAAAGCAGTCCACTGACACAGTCCACGTTTTACTAAGCAGTAACTGCACATGTGCTCAGCGTGACAGGTGGTGAGCCCGTTGCCGTTATAAGTTGTTGTATGTATGTGTAGTTTTAAATCTATTAGTCGCCTTTTACGATACCCAAAAGAGGAGATGGGCTGGTAGTATTATTTTGATGGCCGCCATCACACGGCTCGTTACGTTACAATAAAACAAAATTAAAAAATAAAACTGAAATAATAATTGAATTTAAATGATAGTTTATATATGTGGCTACGTCTGAGAGACGTTATGTAAATATACATATATTACTGAGGTTACGACTAAAAGACACTATGGAAGTTAGAATATTTTTGGTATGTGACGTCTAATAGAATCAACGCTTATTGCTGTACTTACGTCTGACAGACACCAGGGACCCGTACAGCCACATGTATGCACCGCGTCGTCGAACGCGCCTGACTGTTCAATGGCTCGCACCATTTAAGTAAGGTACTGAGCCAGACAGAGCTACATCATGCCATATTGCGAAATGGCAACGTCGCAATTGGTTGGCGGTGTCTGTGAGACTACCACCTCAGTTGCAGAGGGTTAACTGACTACTTTTTTTGTTCGCGGAATTGTCCTTTTGTTTCATTGTAGTTTTGAAGGGACTTGATTTTTTTTTTAATGTCTGCTTATTTAGCTAGTGAAACAAACACACTACTCTACCATTTTTATAGTGTTAACATAAATAGATGCTAAGAAAATTAAAAAAACGTTAGTATGAAAAATACAATTTTATAAAAAATCTTCATACAAAACGTCAATTTCATAGGTAAGGACCTAATACTTAACAATATGAACACTTCCAAGCTCGGCACGGTGACGGTGGTAAGAATGTTGTTACTCACAGTAATATCCGCCAAGGACTATATGAATGGTCCGCCAATTAACTTATTCCGTGAGAAAAGTATAAATAGCCTATATACTATCCCACTGCTGGGCAAAAGCCTCCATCATTGAAATCAAGTCATCGCTACAATTGATGGGTATTGGCATTAATCACCACGCTTGGCAAATAGGGGTAAACACATTTTACCCGACCTTACCACTCGGCCACCGAGGGGTCCTGTTTTCACGAAATATCATTGATGAATGTTAGGCGTTCGTTGGCTAGGCTGAGGAGCTCGATGGCACAGTGGTTAACGCGCCCGGTCTGCGAGTGCTGGGGTTAAGCAACTTTCGCAAAGGCCGGTCATCGGATGGGTGACCAAAAATTTATCATCTCGAGCTCCTCCGTGCTTCGGAAGGCACGTAAAGCCGTTGGTCCCGGCTGCAATAGTAGTCGTTAATAACCACCGCACCGCACTGGGCCCACATGGTGGTTTATGGCCCGTTCTCCCTATCCATCCATAGGGAAGGCTCGAGCCCCAGCAGTGTTGACATAAAAATGAGCTGATGATGATGAGGCGTTCGTAAATTATATGCAATTCATACTTTATCACGCGAAAATAAGGTCTCTGATAATAGGATCCTATGAATCCTTCTCCTAACATTCGAGTTTCTCGAGATTCTTATAGCAATTTATATCTACCAATGTCTACGGTACAAACAAAGCTCTGTCTCACCTTTACGCTCGTGCTATCAGCGGCGCGACATTTTGAGTATTGTGCAGATTGGGCGTCATCGCCCTTCTTCCTGTCTTTCTCTAGGTGTTTCTTCCTGTTGGCGAACTCCTGCATGATGAGCGACTTGGTCTCTTCCGCCACGCGGCGAGTGGTTTCGCCTTCAGACTCGCCACTGTCGTCCGCATAGTATGACTCTGCTTCCCTGGTAACGTTCACCAATGTTTATTTTAATCTAATGGTCTTGTGCTTAGCCTGTAATAGTTACATGCAGCCAAATTACTGAAAAATAAGTGTAATATTTAGTCTTTTATCAGTAATTTTTAGATTTCTTACGAGTTATCGCGGTACAGAAAGTTCTCCGTGGAGAAGCCGCCGTCGCCGATGCACGAAAACGCTAATACGCCAACCTACCTACCTTTAATTTTCCACTCAGAGACTTTATGCCTCAAATGTTGTCTGAAAGAGATCGCTATAAGCAATAACCACCAACCAGCAATAACAAACCACCTTTGCTCTCCTCTGTATTAAAATTTTCGTTATTTGCTTCCTACATGTCTGAGCAATCAGGTGTTATCTGTCTATCAATCTACCCCTATTGTCCGTTTTCTTCAATCTTTGTGGGAAACTCTAATTTATCTACCAGCGCATACGTATAGTACCACTTTTACCCACTTTTTTTGTCCGTAACGGCCCCTTTCCATACAAGTCCGCGGGGTTTTTATTGGAAAAGCCGCCATCGCCGATGCGTGAAAACAGTAATACGCCTACAAACGTACCTATTAGGCCTCTTGTCTCGAATCTTGCGGGCAGCGGGGCGGCGGCGGCGCGTAGGCGCGGTTTTGTATGGAGTAAACCGCTTGTCGCCCGCTCCCGCCCCGCTGTTTTCGAGGGCCGGTCTAAATAGACCGGTAATCGGTTTTGCATAAAATCAAATGATTTTACGCAAAATATACTGCCGCTCCCGCGCCGCCGCCGCTGCCGCCCAGCTGCCCGCAAAATTCGAGGCTGAGGCCTTAGGTCTAAGTTTGTACCTCTCATTTTCCGTTCAGTGATTTTATGCCTTAAATGTTGTCTGAAAATGATCACCATAAGCGATAAAATCACCTTTACCCATCTCTTTATTAAAATATTCGTTATTATGTTTCCTACGTATGTGCATACATAAAAAGACTGTTATCTATCTAACAATCTACCTATATTGTCCGTTTTCTTCAATCTTTGTGAGAAACGCTAATAATATAGCGTATACTTGTAGTACCATCACCACTTTTACCCACCTTTTTTGCCCGATCCGATCCGAACCCTTCGGAGACTCTGGAAGGGCACGGGGACGCGCACTTTTAAGTGTGCGATGCCGTACCCCTCTAGAAATCCTCTGAAGGTGTTTCGTTTCAACACGGCTTGAGGTACCCTTTACGTACCTCGCCGCCCCTAAAACAAGCCCGGTGAAGCTGGAAATGCCCCTCGGCAACCAGCAGTCTCTCTCCAAAAAAAAAAAAAAACCTTTTTTGCCCGTAACGGCCCCTTTCTATACAAGTCCGCGGGGTTTTCATTAGATATTCCGCGATCGCGGACGACTAGTTAGCACCTAGCGAGGTACAAATAGTATAGTGCAAGTGTACAGTTTTACCTACCTTTTTTGTCCGTAACGGCCTTCTCCATACAAATCCGCGGAGTTCTCGTTGGAGAAGCCGCCGTCGCCGATGCGCGCGGACATGGCGCGCCGCTGGTGCTGGTCGAGCGCGCGCCGCACGCCGCGCTCGTCGGCGCACGCGTCGCAGCGGTCGCCGCAGCGGGGCGGCTCCTCGCCGAAGAACTCCGCGAACGTGCGGTGCCGGCACCTGGGGCGAAACGACGACCGCACCGTTAACATTTTGCTGTCTTTTTTTAGGTAGGTACATAAAAAAATATATAATAGAAAAAAGAACAAAAGACAGTTAAGGCGTTCATCATCATCATCGTCATCATCAGCCTACACACGTCCACTGCTGGACATAGGCCTCTCCAAATGCACGCCACTGAGCACGATCCGCGGTCAAGGCGTTACTTTGTGGATATTAATATGTAGTGTTAATTCTGCCTATCGAAAACATTGGGCCTGTCTTTCTTTAGACAGATAAAAAAATTGTAATAAAAAAAAACAAACGACAATCAAGGCGTTACTTTGCTGATATCCACGGAATATAAAAATGCAAATAAAATATTATATGCATGGTGTTAATTCTGCCAGTCATAAGACGATAACAAAAAAGTTTTTTAAGACCATGTAAAACGAGGCATGCATGCCTACATAGTTTTTGCCGGGCGGTCAAAAAGTATCTGTGATGTGATGAGGTTGATAATACTTTTTAACCGACTTAAAAAAAAGGAGGAGGTTATCAATTCGACTGTATTTTTTTTACACAGGTTGGCCACAACCCTGATTATTATCAGATTAATGCCACTATCTCACTTGACACTTTCGCAGTATTGGACCATAACTTCGAAACTTTTGTAGTTGTTCTTGCATCGTCTTTTCTGTGCCTCGGTTTTTGCGCGACCCATCTCATTTTTTAATAAAAAGTTGACGGCATTCCGTTCGCTGTTGCAATAGTAAATGCGACAAAATGCAGGTTTCCCGTCTCGGCCGGCTCTACCAGATTCCTGCAAAGACGTAACAACATCAAAATCCATAACTAATTTTTCATTAAGCAGTTTCAATATATTAAAAATGTACTTTACACTTCATTGCAATGGGTAAGCCTTCTACTGCATAAATAAAATATTCAATCATCTATGGTTCATCCTCAGTAATTTTTAGTGTCATATAAATCATCATAGAGTTCATGATCATGTTGATAATATAAAATTATAATCAATAAACTACCACAATCATGCATTAAATGTAAACAGGGTCTTTAGTGAACATGTATTATGGCATTAGGTACCAGTCTAAATGATAGATTTTTTGATCTTACTACAAATTAATAGTTAGTGCTATAAACTAAATAAAATAAACATAAGTATAGGTACCTGATAATAAGCAGCCACGTTCTGAGCCAACCCCCAGTGAGCAACGGCGCGCACGCTGGCTTTGTCCACGCCCATGCCAAACGACACCGTCGCACATATGCAGGGACATTCTCCAAGAGACCACTGCTCCTGCACTGCTATTCGATCAGCAGATTTCATACCTGTCAAAAAGCCATTACCAGATTCAAGAGAATGTAAGTACCTTGAACAAGTTACATATTGAATATTTATTTAAATTATTTATACCTCCATTGTATGCTAAAGCTTTTAGTCCTCTCTTGGCAAGCATATTAGCCAAATGTTCAGTTTGATCACGTGTTCTACAATAAACTATTACTACATTCTTGTCTTTCTGAAATTTCAATACATACATTAATAGATTTTTTAAACAATCATAAATTAACTCTTCTCAAATGTAAGGTCTTACTGTTTTAGCATTTTCATCGCCACTCAAGCTTTTCTTTAGAAATTCCATTAAATGACCAATTTCATCTTGAATAGTATTCTGGTATACAATATCGTAAAATAGATTTTTTCGAAAGCTTGGTGTTTTGTATTTTGCAACTGGTTGTAATAGTTTCAGATTTGTTAAAATATCTTTAGCAACTTCAACACTAGCTGTTGCTGTGAGTGCTACCCATGGTATGCTTTTATACTGCTCTCTTAGATCTCCTAACTTAAGGTAGTCAGGTCTAAAATCGTGCCCCCATTCACTAACACAATGTGCCTCATCAACTACAATATATGAAACCTTTTTGTATTTGACTAGATGTTCTAAAAGAGATTTAAAAGTGCTTGTTGCTGCCTGTTCTGGTGTTATATATAGAAACCTGGTATTAGGTTTCATACTTCTCAAATCATTCAAAACTCTTTCTCTGTCTTTTACTGTCATTTTTGAATTAACAGATTCAGCTGCGATTTTCAGCTTGGTGAGATGATCTATTTGATCTTTTATGAGGGCCAGCAATGGTGAAAAGACAATAGCCACTTTGTTATCTTGTAACATAGCAGGAAGCTGGAAACATAATGACTTCCCGGAACCTGTAGGCATTGATACATAGACATCATGGACACCTGAAAATTCATATGAAAGTTATTTATATGATAAGCAAAATAATAATTTATATAAGATTATAGTTGTTTTAAAAAACATAATTTATTCAAAGAAACAATGGACTTTTATAAAACTTTTTCTAAGTTTTAAGGTGTTTTTCTGGTGGGTAGAGACAGCGTTTCTAGCTGACAGCGCTTTATACAATGTTTTAAGTTGATTAGCTTTTTATTAATTGAGCCGTGAAATCTATTCTTAATAAATAACATAGAAGTCAATAATGATATTAAAGGATTAACATAATAGTAGTTTTCTTTCTGCCACTAAGGTTATTTATAATTATTGTTTTTAAAATGTTAACATAATTTTGCAAAGTCAAAGTCAACATTTTTTATTCAAATAAACTTATGAAAAGTGCTTTTGAATTGTCCATACATTTTTTACCTACAATAATAAATAGACATCCTGAATAGGTATTCAATATAATATAATAACATAAACATTTACATTGTAATAGCCCTTTTTTTAAAGTGTTACCTTAATGTGTGTCTTAAATTTCTCAAAAACATCATTCGGGATTTTATTATATTAAGTGACACCTTGTCCCATGAATGATCTGTAGACTTTCTGCAGTCGAAAGTACTTAAACTTCGACCTAAACCTCAGCAGGTTGCTGAGGTTGCTGTAGTTCTAGTTGGTTTTAAAATTTATAATTGAGATTATATGACCTAAACACCATTACCACCATATACCTACAACTTTATTGATTTTCTAAAACGGCTTCAGGGTAATAAGAAAATTAGATCATCTTTCAAATTGGCAGCATTTTTATAATACGACATATTTGTATATTACCTATTTTCAAAGATTGAAGTAGATATTTAAATACTTTGCTCACAATATCAGACATGTAATAAAATTGATTTATTTTGTGTATTACCTCTTGCAATAGCTCGAACGGCTTGTTCCTGGAGCTCACTTTTGAATTTTCTGTGTCCAAAACATTCGTAAAGTTTATCTGTTACACTATCCATTATGTTGTAAACTTTCTATTTGATTGTCAGCTATCAGCATTACTAGAACTTCGATTTCGATTGAAATTAAAAACACTTCGTAAATAGGTAAAACCATGCCACATATTTTAAATATAAATTGAAAATACAAATTTAATAGAAGAATAACCTTAAAATTCAATTCAACAAACTGACATTAATGAATGACACAATGACATTTCTCTTTATTTTTGTGTATGGTAACTACCCAATAATGCATAGTATACGATGGTAACCCTAGGTCACCCCTCCCTCCGTCCGGCAAGCTTAGTGACTTCTTGGCGGGAAAGTTAAGAGTCATGTCTGCGGTTTTGTCTCAATTTCTAAAATTTGTGTTATGTCGAATATTAATGTGAAATAATGGTGGATTATTAACCGTTAAGTGTTCGTGAGTGTGCATGAGTGTTGGCAAATGAAACAATGAGGACTTAGTATTTCTAGTATATACAATTTTCTTTAGGGTAAAGTCCCACATCTTTGCTGAGCTACTCGAGGGGTTTTTTCATTTCTGTTATCATTCACCATTATCATAAAGGAAATATTGTCTATTTATGTAATACTTGTATGAAAAATTACTTTGACACTGGTTAAATGTGCTAATCGCATGAAGCCATCAACTAAAAAAAAAACTTTTTAACTTTGTAGCCTAAAGAAAATTGTTTATTATGTAGGTAGGTACCGAAAAAAGATACCAGTTGCGCTTGCCAGTTGCGGTTGATAAATTGGTATAATGGACACAAAATTAGTGCATTTGCGATTATAATAATTATTGTAATAGTTTACATACAATAGAGCGATTTTTGTCCGTAATACTAATTTATCAACCGCACCTAGATCAGTCACGTTGCAATCACTAACAACTTTTTTTCGGTAATAAATAAGCCTAGCCTAATTAGGTTACTCTCAACCTACTGCGATCGCCAACCCGCCTGCCAAGCGTGGCGATTACGGCAAATACCCCTCATATTCTTGGGGGAGGCCTTTGTCCAGCAGTGGACGTCTTTTGGCTGAGATGATGATGATGATGATGATGAAATAAGCCTGCGGGTCCGGCATATCGGCACAGTTTAGTGATATCGGCAGAATTATTAACTTCAGGAGTATCAGGAGGTTAGTGTTGCCGAACTATCGATAGTTTGACCATCGATAGTAGACCATGGAAATCATCTATAATATCGATAGCTCAGTTTGGTAAAACAGTATCAGTATACTGCAATACTATCGATAGTATCGATAGTATTGAAGCTCAATATCGAAATTACTATTTATAGTATCGGCTATAACTATTGTAATAACAATTGATACTATCGATAGTATCAATACTATTGAGGGAAAGGTCACTATCGATGGACAAGAACAATCGATAGTATCGATTGTTGCAATATTTGGTAGAAATACTATCGATAGTGCATTCGATATTGAGCTTCGATAGTATCGATACTATCAATAGTATTGCTGTGTGTCGATAGTATTTACGCTTAAGGGGCTATCGATACGATCGATAGTATCGACACTATCGATAGTTCTACCGATACTATTGCTTTTGCCTAAGTATCGATAGGCAATCGATAGACTATCGATAGTGAACTATCGAGCGGACTACAGGAGGTCTATCTACTACGTACGAACGAAACGCCGCAACCGACAGTCACAAACTAGGTAGAGATACTAATAACGTATCCGACAGTCGACAGTATCGATCCGCTTTCTCTGTGGTAAGGGTATCGTCGGCCGATTGTTCTCGCTCACTACTTATCTTTATCTATCATTCCTTCCGAATTCAGAAATCAGAATTTCAGACCAACGGAATTTATGCTTCAGACACAAGAATAATTTATTCATCTTGTGTTTAACTTTACTTACTACTTAGGTTTAGGTTAGTTTCATAAAAAAATGAGAATCTTCGTTCGGTAGGTAGTACGCTACAAGTCTTTATCAATCAATTTTACACCCTTTAAATTTTATTCTGAACTAAATTAATGAATTGAAATGAGTAAACGTAAAAACCCGTCAGACAATAATAATTTAAATGCTGACTTCTGCGACTTTTTAATAGAATTGGCAGAATTTGAAAAAAATGTCAGTCGCAATATACACAAATATAATGCGTACAGAAAAGCAGCTAGTGTTTTAGCTGCACACCCTAAAAGGATTGATTCTGGAGATGAAGCAAAAAAACTAAACGGTATTGGAGAGAAAATTGCAAAAAAAATTGAGGAATTTCTTCATACAGGAAAATTGAGAAAGTTAGAAAATATTCATCAAGATCCAGAAGCCCAAGCAATCAGCTTGTTGACGCGGGTATCCGGAATAGGTCCTGTGAAAGCGGCAGAACTATCTCGAAATGGTATAAAATCCATAGAAGATCTCAAGAAGAACCAAAATCAACTCAACCACCATCAACTTATTGGTCTGAAGTAAGTAAACCAGTTAAACAAATAAGAAGAACAATCACTTAGCTTTACTATGTACTTTTATACTACACCTGCTTGGAAAGTACCTTGATACTTTATCAAATTTACGGTAGAAAGTACGTCATTGCATATCGAACAAATATGCGGGGAGAAAACGCATCTGAGCGGGAGAGAAAAGTGTATGAAAATCCATTTCTTACGTGGTTTTTCTTTTTTAATTTTGGGTAAGACTATGCGCCGGTAACCTAAATATCAAAAGCCAAAAAGTTTTTACAGTGAGTTTTTATCTCCAAGTTCGCAAAATGACACTGGCCACTAGCTGTGTGTTGGATGGTGTCGGGCTGGCAGTGCGACCCTGCGGCGGCAGGATAAACAATTTGAAAAAAGAACATGTGAAAATTGCAGACGCCATTGGCGCCATTTCCAATTTGTGTGTTGTTTGAGGATTCAGTTTTCGTAGAAAGTAAAATAAAACTATCAAAATGATAAGTAGTGATAGTGATGATGAAGATTTTTTAACTCCGCCGCAGTTGAAGGAAACAGCAAAAATACTGATTGATAACCTTTTACCACAGAAATCAATTAAAAAATATAATAAAACTTGACGATTTTTTGCAATGGAAAAGTGAAAAAAATGCGGCATCTTTTTCTGAAACTGTTTTGCTAGCGTATTTCAGTGAAAAAGCGCAAAAATACAAACCAAGTACGTTATGGTCTATATACTCAATGTTGAAAAGTACTATACTAGTATATTGACAAGAAACGACATAAATATTCAAGAATACAAAAAACTTACAGCATTTCTGAAAAGAAAGTCGGAGGGATTCCGTAGTAAGAAATCAAAAGTGCTTACTACAAAGGATGTTTATTCCTTTTTGCAGAATGCTCCAGATGACAAATATTTGTTGATGAAGGTAAGTTTATGAACAAAATGCACTGGTTTATGATTTATTACGTACCTATTTATGAGTAGAAATCTACTAGGTTTTCATGTTTGATATTTTTGTTTACAGGTTATTTTGATTTTAGGAGTAAATGGGGCCTGTCGTTCGCAAGAACTTGTGGATATGACAACAGACGATATCGAAATCCTCGAAAATCGAATAATTGTCAATATTCCTAACACAAAAACCAAAATTCAGCGATCATTTGTTATATCGGGCTTATTTTATGAGATAATAAAGAAATATAACGAAATTCGCCCCAGTGACCTCAAAACCAATCGGTTTTTACTACAATATAAAAACAAAAAATGTACGAAACAAGTAATTGGGAAAAACAAAATAAGTACTGTGCCAAGAGAAATAGCTTCCTACCTTAATTTACTCAATCCACTAGAATACACTGGCCACTGCTTTCGCAGAACTTCAGCGACTATTCTTGCCGATACTGGTGCTGATTTAACCACAATAAAACGCCACGGTGGTTGGAAATCGTCCGCTGTTGCAGAAGGTTACATAGAGAATTCCGTAGAAAACAAAACACGAATAAATAACCAAATATCGGGATCGATTAATGTGCATCAAGACTCATCTCTTCAACCATCAACGAGCGCGGCGATGCCAAATGCCCCTCAGCAGCCAGTTGCCCCTCTGGTACCACAGGCTTCTACGAGCGCAGTGCTAACAGCACAGCCAGTTATTCCTCCTACATTGTCGCAAACATCTCAAACAAACATTAATGGAAAAAGTGTTACATTAAGCTTCACTAACTGCAACAATTTCAATATAAATTTCAATTAGTAAAGATTTCGTTTTTTATTTTCCTTGTAGGTGTAGTATAAAGCACTATGTATCACTCGAGAGAAACTGCGATTCCCGATCTCAGGTGTTTTAAAGCCCTCGCCTACGGCTCGGGCTTCAAACGACACCCTCGACGGTAATCGGTCACTTTCTCCTCTCGGTGAACAATGTACTAAAATAAACTTTAAAATTCCATTATTTACAGATATTTCGAAGACTTTGAAAAAAGATACCCAGATCTGAAATTATAGAAATAGAAAGTAAGCTAGAAACCATAATTACAAACATAGATCCTGCATTTACTGTCACAATATGTGGCAGTTACAGGTTTGTACAAAAATAACTAATAAATTGAAGAGCTCGATGGCGCAGTGGTTAACGCGCCCAGTCTGCGAGTGCTGAGGTTAAGCAACTTTCGCAAAGGCCGGTCATCGGATGGGTGACCAAAAATTTCACATCTCAAGCTTCTCCGTGCTTCGTAAGGCATGTAAAGCCGTTGGTCCCAGAGCTGCATTAGCAGTCGTTAACAACCATCAATCTGCACTGGGCCCCGTGTAGTGGTTTATGGCCCGTTCTCCCTATCCATCCATAGGAAAGGCTCGGCTCCAGCAGGTGGGGACATAGAATGAGCTGATGATGATGATGATGATGTTGACAAAAATAACCCAATTAGAACTAATAAATAACAAAGCTGTTGATAGTATCATTAATTCCTCAGACATTTTGTTAATGTTGTAACTACAAAAGACAATTTTAAATTTAAAATATAAATGTTATTGCAGGAGGGGTAAATCAGAGAGCGGTGATATTGACGCTTTAGTAACGCATCCATCGCTACATGTGACTCAAGGAAGAAAAACACATGGGGAAAATCTACTAAGGACTGTGGTCAATACTCTAAGCAAGGAATTGGTCTCTGATGTCTTATCTTTAGGTGACACAAAGTTTATGGTAAAATATTTAATTTATTATTTTATATTATTTATTATGATAAATTAAACGACTCATGTTGCTGATTTTACAATATCAGCTTTAATTTTGTAAGCAATGTGAACAAAGGCTTCTTCCAACTCTCTCCAAATACTCTGCCACAGTAGATTAGCAATTATTTTAAATTGGTCTGATAAACTTTTAAATTGCCTACTGACATGCATATAATCTCTGTGATTGACCTGTCCTTCTCCACTTGTACTTGCGTTACCGGACTCCTTGGTTCACATCCTTCATGTTTGTGATTTATCTTACATTAGTGGCTTACTGTTTAGTTTTGTGTAGCCTAGCAAGCTCCTTTCTATACTCCTCTGGCATGTAGCAAGTTTTTGCAGATGTAAAGTTTGTTTTTTTTTGGCAGGCAATTTTATTTTTTAATACACATACCTAAGTTTTTAAATATTTTATTCCTTTATTTAAAAAGCTAGTGAACCATGTACAGTCATTGACCAGTTTTTTTTATTATTTCAGGGTGTGTGCCGTCTTAAAAACGACCGGCCAGCCCGCAGGCTCGACGTCCGGCTGATTCCTAACGCCCAGTACTTCTGCGCCGTGCTATACTTCACCGGTAGTGACGTGTTCAACAAAACCATGCGGGCGCACGCCCTCGACAAAGGCTTCACACTTAACGAGTACTCGTTGCGGCCAGTCGGCATCACAGGTCCGTCGATCTCAATATCCATGATTAAAGAGTGTTAAAACATATATTAATAGTAAAGCACTATTAAGATTATAATTAATTAAAAAAGTTAGCATACAGTACTGACTCCTTTGATGATCAATTCCCAAAATTCACACTTTGTACATATTACATTGGACACTTCATGAAAATATTCATTTATTAAAAACCACACTGTCCTCAAACTACCATTGGGGAATGTTTCCTAACTCCTTAATTATTCTTTTTACACTTCCTAAAATTCCCACTTTTTCAAAACCACCTATTTTTATAAGCTTTAGTACTTCCTACATTGACTTATACAGGGTAGAAAGATTAAATGCCACATGAATGGCAACTACCTTAAATATTGGAAAATAGCACATTCTGTGTAAAGGACACTTTCCTTTATTTTTAAAAACAATACATTCTGCATTTCTGGATTTTAGAAAAATAGCTTGTCTTAGGCGGGAATCGAACCTGTCAAATGCGACAAAAAAATAACATGCCGTATTTTATGATGCAGATCGAAAGGGTTACTGATAAGGTACATTTTTCTCTAAATAACAAATACATTCAAAATAACGGAAGGCCATGAAAACTAACAATTAGGTACCTAAAAATAATTAATAATAATAATAATTGAATTACAAAAACAAATAAATGTTAAAAATTTCCACGAGCAGGGTTTGAACCTGCACCTTTCTGACGTACCGGGTCAGGTGAGCACCTGGGACATTGGGATAGCTCCCAATTGAGTAATAATTGAATTTTCATTATTTTATTTTACGATTTTTAGTGATGGGTAGACCTAACAAGGATGCTTCTCGGATGAGGAAACGACGGCCTAGTAGGTAGTGGTATTCCTATGTATAACTTCAATCTTAATTAGGTATTTTTTGTACGAACTGAACATTTTGGCATATTGAACCGTATGAAGTAAGCCCAACAAAAGGTAACTGCTGTAAAGGAATTCCCTCGACTGTCTATGGTCTCCGTCATCAGACCTGTAATGGCACTTATAACCCGTATGGGTGCAAAGTTCTCATTAATACAAATTAATCAAGCCCAAACACCATGTAATTGCTGTAAATCGTTGAGGAGTTCCCTCGACTGTCTTTCGGCTCCATCATCAGATCGACTGCAGACCTTTATTAAATAGTAGTGCTTTAAAAAACTTAATGAAAAAAATTACAAACGCACTAGTCGTCACTACGATTTTCGAAGGTTCCCCTCGATTTCTCTGGGATGCCATCATCAGATCCTGATTTCCTTATCCATATCATATACTATCATTGGGATATCTCCTTTCCAACAAAAAAAGAATCATCAAAATCGGTTCATAAACGACGAAGTTATCCGCGAACATACATAAAAAAATATATTTAAACGGTCGAATTGAGAAACCTATTTTGAAGTCGGTTAAAAGGGTACTAAGGGTATGTACACCCACGTTGTAAATAAAAAGTGTGCATTTGGGTAACATTAAGCTAGTATGTAATTAACTTAAAAGTGCACATTTCAGGAAATGACATATAGAGGCAGTAGAAAATAGGTGAATTGGGTAACACCCGAATAGCTATTTTGGCAAGTGTGAATTTTGGGAATTGATCATCAGAGGAGTCAGGAAACGTGCACTGAAACGCTCAGCAGTGATTGTTTCTTGAATACATTCTCTCAAACTAGGGTTTCGTATGAAAGGACAATTCTCTCTTTAAGAGTGTGTGTAGCTGCACATAAACTTGGTTGTTTCGGTTTTTGTTAACAAAACAATATTTTTTTAATTTTTAATTTTATTTTATTTAGGATAATAAAACATATAGGGTAAATTATTTGTAGTCCATAACATAGAATAAAAAAAAACAACACGTAGTTTATTGAACTACGTGTTGTCTTCTGACTGTTTTTAAAATTTAATAAACTACTTTTTCAATCATGTTTTTTGTTTTAGGTGTTCCAGGTGAGCCGGTGCCGATATCATCAGAAGAAGACATTTTTGACTACATTGATTACCCATACAAAGCACCCAAAGAGCGAAATATGTAAAGCATAAATAAACCAAAATATTTTTATATTAACATATTTATTTCATTTAAATTAAGTCTAGAATATCACAAGGTTTCATTAATTTATACCTTTAGTCAATTCAGTAAAAAAATATGCATCTCTAATATTAATATAATAAAGGCGTATTCATACAAGATGATACGATGGTACAAGTCCACCACAAACTATATTCTTATAATAATTGTCAATAAATTTAAAAAAAACGAGCGAGCCTTAGGACTCCCACACATAAACACGATACGACGTCGCGTGCGCGTCGTATCACGATGGGGCGCCTGTCTAGCATTTGACAGGCAATAAGGTTTATACTAGCCTGGCGTAACGCTTATTTTTGCGGTGCGACGTCGCATCGTGTTTGTGTTTCGGCCCTTAGGGCTCCCACACATAAACACGATACGAGACGTCGCGTCGTACCACGATGGGGCGCCTGTCTAGCATTTGACAGGCAATAAGGTTTATACTAGCCTGGCGCAACGTTTATTTTTGCGGTGCGACGTCGTTGTTTATGTGTTTTGGCCCTTACAGTATATGCATATAATGTGTAACATTTGACATCTCACCTCAGTAATAAGCAATTTTAACATTATATTCTAAAATAAATGGGTCAGGTATTATTTGAAATGATTTTTCATAACAAAGAATAATTATTTTTAATGAAAATTGTATTTTATTTAATTGACACTAAGAGTAATGCCCGCGCGCTTATTCGTCAAATCAAATGGCGCGCGCTTCCCCGATTGGTTGGTACCATCCGACGGCCAACTCACTACCACCGCGCGCTCATTCGTCAAATCAAATGCCGCGCGCTTGCGCGCTTCCCCGACTTCATGTTACACACTTCAGTCCCATTTCACAAAATCATCAGGCAGGGTGAGGCCATTTTGGCGTGCCACAAAAAAAAACACTCCCTCAAATTGCAAGAAAGCGAGAGGAAAGATGTTACACAATAATTTTCAAACATAAATATAATTATGATTTAGAATTAAGTCTGCAGGAAAACAAAACAGGGATTACAACATATTACAAGTCTATCTACTATTTATACTTTCAAGTGTGATATGGAAACATTACCGACGAGTCTGACGACATCCATAACTAAAATACATTTTTAAGAAACAATGTCACATTGTTATAATAATCATAATTTCAGTTAACTATCACTCCATCTATTTTATATTGGAAGCATACATAACTATAGAATTATACAATCAAAAACGAAGATATCACATCACACACATGTTAAATATTATAAGCAAGTATCTTAAGTTTTTAAATATTTAACTAATGACAAATTATAATATTAAGTCTACTAACGATGCGGCTAATAAATATAATAGTGTATGATTCAATCCTTAAAATATGTTGCTTCTCAATTACTTATCCCAAGTATTATTTAAATTAAAATAATTATACGATTACTAGATTAAACGATTTGGAATGTATTTCAAGGTGAAATTTTTAAGTGGTTGTGGATGGCCAAGAAACTGCAATAAATGTAAAATCGTGCAATTTTTTTTATTATTAAACTTCTACATCTAATTCTGGGAAGCAATTTAGATTGAGGGGAACTAGAGAAAATGGTAATCGCAACATTTTTAATTTTTTCTTTTATTATTCTCTTATTTCACTTATAATATCGTCATACATTTCCCTCTAACATTATTACACAGTACTTCCTAGAATGTTAAAGTTATATAGTAGGTACCTGGTGGCTAGTAAATATATAAAGTTGGTTATCCGCGAAATGTTTAAAGAAATGTTTCGGATTAGGACATCACAAAAAAACAGTGAACTGCTTTAATCAATCAAATTTAAATCAATAACAAAATGATTTTGATATGGGTCCCATCGCCTAGAAAGATAAGAGAAATTGAGCAATAGAATTAGCTGTAAAAATTTTAAGGATTCTATAAACTGGTTTAATTTTTAAGATAAGACTGAAAAAAAAGCAATTAGCAATTCACCAGGATCCCCTAGCCTGATCCCCCAGAGATCCAGGATCCTCGTGAACTCATTAGTTCATCAGGATCCCCTTTAATAAAAATGACAATAGCACACTGGGTATTTTTATTTCTAAGAAATTACCTACTGTTATGTCGTTATTGAATTATTCTAGCGGCATTTCCTGTATAAACTTATCAATTGAAATTTGATCTGTCTTGCGAACTTTTTTCGGTTGACTTAGTTTTTGTTCAGCATCTCTTTTTTAATGCGTTCAGTAACTGTACAACATTCGGGCGTTTTCGACCAATCATTTTGATTAAAACTGAGTTCCAACTTTCACTACCGTTATTAGTCAGTAATATCATTAGTTAGTAATTGTAGATGTATTAAATTAAATATTGTAAGATTTGGTATGTACATAACTAGTATTTGTATTTATTTTTGTAACTTTTCTTCTTTTTGTGGTTTATACGTCGCGTGAATCATCACTTCTCCATTCACTTAATAAGTTACGTTATCTTCCATTATATTTAAATATTTTTATATTTATTACAGAGAAATAAATACCTACCAACGCAATGAAAATAAAATAATGTACGTTTTTTTAATAAGTATAAATCGGACTCAGTGTACTACCATCTTTTTATGCTTATTTTTATTAAAGGGGATCCTGATGAACTTATGAGTTCACGAGGATCCCCTGGGGGATCAGACTAGGGGGTCCTGATGGACGAAACGATAAATGAGGACTAAGTATTATAGAAAGTAAAATTATGGGGAATAACTAACAGCATCACTGTTCTGCATTTCAAATGCTGCACTGGGAACGCCTGAGCCCAACTAACAGCCTGGCCACGACTTTTGGCTTAAACCGCTCGCCGCTGCCGCTGAGAGCGGCACATGCTTCATACATTTGTTTTTACCGCTCGCCGCTCCCGCGCTTAGACAACGCTCGCAGCAGCAAAGTCGTGACCGGGCTACTATGGACTAAGGACGTTTACCGCTCGGCCACGAGTCGGGGCGACCGGCGCGGCGGCGGGCGCGACGAGCGAATTCCTCTTACATGGTGTGTTATGCCAATAATAGCAGTGCGGTGAGAGCGCTTCGACCGCGTAATGAAGAGAGAATTTGCTAGTCGCGTACCCGGTCAGGCCACTAACAGACGAAGTTCTTTTTGCAGGACCAAGAACGTAGTTTACTTGACATTATTTTCAACGAAATTTAAAAAAAATCGCGACTAGTTCTTTTTGCACGCTACGTTACGGGTTACGGGTTATTTTCTATAATGATATGTTGTCCATTTTTACGTGCATTTCGCATGTTAAGGCATTATAGGGCTTATTTATTTTTATAATAGAGCCCATGTTTCAAAACTGTCTTTATTTTAATCTCTTTATATTTCTGGATTAAGCCATACAACAATACCATATAAATCTTATTTTTTGTATAAATATGCTAAAAAGTCTTAAATTCTTAATACTCAGAAAGCCAGAAGAAAAAGAAAAATCTGAAAAGATGATAAGTCATAATTATATTTTCTGTTTCTATTTAACAGCTAACAATAAAAAAACCTAACTAAAAGAATATCTCTACAAATTCAACATGACTATCTCCATTTCCTATAAATAACACACTAATTGACACAAAGCGGCATTAATATTACTCAGACGGGAGGCACTTAAAGCAAGTTTCATTCGTAATGTATTTAATACTAGTCGACGACAATTCTTTATTCTTAAACGTCACAATGTAATTTCTTATGATTTAATCTCCAGTTTAAAATCAATTTTCACCTATAATAGTTAGCAGCAAGTGCTGTTATTAAACATTCTTAAATTATATAGGAACTTAAATTGTTAGGTAACCGTTTAGTTGATTTGCTTTGACTCGTTAAATCCTTGCACTTCTTCAATCATGTTTTTACTCTTATTAAGTGTCATATTTCATTTATTAGTTGTGTCTCTGACATAGGTTGTCATATAAAATCTATGCTATCATCTACCTATAAGACAAAAATATTGATAGCTAGCTGGCACGTAGTTAGATTATAAAAATATACGTTACTAGTTCTATGTTTGAATCGATTTAACAATTATCAACTACGCAATTACCTTAACTAAAAAAATGATTTCCAATTTCTTAATTTAGTAAAGTACCTAACTTTGGCATTCTCATAACTGGTGCATGTATACTTTCGTAAAACTTGGATGATAATGTATATCTTATACTCGTACAAAGACGACCAGTAATGTACAAACGGTAAATATATATTTTGTAATCACACGCTCACTTCTTTGTCATTTTAGAGGCTCATTAATTGTGTATATGTAGGTATATCTCCCCTTATTCAAGCATTAAGAATATAATTGATTTATTAAACATAAACTATACAGGGTCACTTTTTATCAGCGTCCAAACTTTCTGAGATGAATCCTGTCATACAAACGAACAACTCTTACTATTGGACCAACTACCTAACTCAAAAATAAAATTCAGCTGTGCCATACAAAACATCAATATTCATTCGACCAAAATGTATGGAACTGCTGAATTTTATTTTCGAGTTAGGGAGTTGGTCCAATAGTAAGAGTTGTTCGTTTGTATCACGGGAGTCATCTCAGAAGTTTTGGACAGTGATAAAAGAGTCAACCTGTATACATAGAATAAATTTAAAAGAAAAAAATAAGTAATAAAGAAAAGTAAATAAAGAGCGCCTATAAGGATACTTTATATAACGGCAAAGTAAGGGCTTTCAATGGGATGACGAATTGATGACAGATGAAATTTGCTTATTTGGAAACAAAACCACGTACACACCGTGGGCACAGATACATATAAGCTAAAGCAGTACAGAAACTAGGCCTTTTTGTTGAGATACCTACGCGCCAATTGAGCGTTAAGGTTGTCCTCTTTATTTTTTTTATCTTGTCGCGAGATATAAGTAGGTACCTACTCATATTTACTTAGATTGAAAATTTTAATAGTTAAAATCAATCACATCAAGTTATTTAATTTACTTGTTTATCTACACAAGTAAATCTCGCGACAAGCTTTTATATCATATAAATTGTGTAGGTAATGAATGACGTTATCAAGTTGATAGTAAAAGTTTTATCGTCTTACAAATAAACGAAGAATAAGGTCTGAATAGTTATTCCGTGTTTTGTTCCTGTCATATAAACGTCATTTCAAATTAGAGTAGAGCCATACACCAGCTCGTAGAGGTGTGAAGACGGGTCGCTCGCAGCTCCCGCAAGTCGCCGGTCTTTAACACGAGCACGCAATGCAATTCTATTCGCGAATGCACACCACAAATGTCACGTAGTCTTCTTTACTTCTGCATCACAAATGTCACGTTGATCTATTTCTGGAGTAATATAATATATAATATAATATAATATAATATATAAAGTACGAGCCGTACACCAGCTCGTAGAGGTAGGCGTTAGCACGCGAGCACGCAATGTAATTTCACGCACGAATTCACACCACAAATGTCACGTAGATCTATTTGTGAGGTTCGTCTGAAAGTACCTTCTCTATATCATCATAGTATATGAGTCCTCACGAGCCGTACACCAGCTCGTAGAGGTGCGATGAGGGGTCGGCGAGCGCGTCGGCGGGCGCGCGCAGGTCCCGCACGTGGCCGCGCGCCAGCACGAGCACGCGCGCGCACTCCAGCACGCCGGCGGGCCGGTGCGCCACGTACAACACCGTGGAGCCCGCGAACGAACACCGAATAGTGTTTAGTATGAGACGCTCCGTTTCCTGGTCTAAGTTCGCGGTGGCTTCGTCGACTAGCAGTACCTGTGACCCATCGAAATAAATGGTTTAACAGTTTTGCAATGAAAATCAAAAACTATTTATTCTTAGTAGCTTTTATGAAAGTTACTAGGTACGACGCCACGCCATCAATTTGATTATCTACAACGGGAGACCTTGTATTGAAAAGCACAAGCAAGAAACTTACTTAGTTTTTTTTTAAATTACCGTTTATTACTGCGGCTTCTCATGAAGTCATGGTGAAAGGCGATGGTGAAGAATTGTTGAGTAACTAAAAATATCACTTTTAGTCTACCTCAGCACAGCTTAGACATCCCAGTCATCTATTCTATTCTATAGCAGCTGCACGTATCTAGCGACCGACCGGTCGTTGGTAGCAGCGAACGGCTAGTTCGTGCACCCGTAATTCCATTGTCGTCTGTCGCCCAATCTCTTTGTAGAGAATAATCTAAGGAGGTTATATGCAGCTCATAGTAAAAGTTAGTTTATTGTATTTGTATGTAAGCCTCTTTAGTCAGGATGAATATTTGAATCATCGATGTTGGGTGCCTGAGCTTAGTGGAATGTTGAATGATAAGATTGTTAAGTAAAATGAGAAGAAAGTTTATTTAAATGTTACAAATGTTCTTAAACTGTTTAAATGATAATGAATGTTGATGAGTGCATCCGATTGTTTCCGCGGTGAAATATACACTAAATTACGTAAATGATTTGATGACCGTACACGGCGGCGAATGACCTAGTTTCAGGTCAAGCGCCGCTTTGCTGTGTATGCAAACTTTAAATGTTCGGTAATGCACCGAACATATTCCCAGGCGGGGAAAAATAACAACAAAGTGATATAATAGATGAGGCTTAGTTATGTATGGCCTCCGTAAATAAATCTTTAAACGAGACCCAGTAGTTATAGCTACCACTAAGATGAGACATTGACCACATTTTCGTATTAATAGACTTTTTCAAGTTGTTAAATTGTTTTTCGAAATAATCAAATTTTTTCTCATATGAAATGTTTTCGTCACCCGCCTCATAGACTATATCCCAGTGCAGATTGTCTACCAAAGACCAACGTATTTGTAGAGATCTTAACCTTTTTACCGCCAACAACTTCTATAGAAGTTCGAGATTTTCGTGCCGTCCACGCCAGCACTTCTATAGAAGTTCTTCTTTGTACCTACTTTATTAAAATACATTTATACGTTGGCGTACAGCGGGACATCGCGTGCAGGATAGTTGGGCGGTGAAAAGGTTAAAGCAATATGTAAAATTAAAAAGGTTTGCAACGGTTTGACACAGTCGTAAACAGGAATAGAAATAAAAAACCCACCTTAGCCTTCTGCAGCACCGCCCTGGCTAGACACAGCAGCTGCGCGTGCCCCCGCGACAGGTCGTTGGCGGGCGCGGCCAGCCCCCGCTCGCGCGCTTGCACCAACGCTCGCGCGCCGCACAACTCTAGCGCGCGCCATAGCTCCTCGTCTAAGTACACGCGCAACGGGTCCACGTTCTCACGGATACTGCCCGAAAATATGAACGGCTCCTGCGGTATCACGCCGATGCGTGATCTAGAAGGAAAAGGGTGTGGAAGCAGCTGTTTTAAACACGCAATTAAAAGCAAGTGATTTATTGCTCTCTGCATTGTCTATATTTTGGGGAGGTGGGTGGTGCTTATGTTGCATCCAAGCTTGAAAACTAGTAGGTAAGTGGAATTATCACTAAACATTTTAATTGCATTAATGAAAGGGTAAGTGGTATTATCTGCTAGAAATGGTAATGCTAGTAATAAATACGAGTAGTAAAATTTTCTACTATTAGACCGTATGGCAAAATTATTCTGTAATGTAACATATTTATAATCTTAGATCGTGGGTACGTAACAAAAACTGCTCCCTTTTAATTTCTACGTTATAAAGCGCAGTTAAAAAGCTCCGATCCGATCCGAACCCTTCGGAGAATCTAGTAGGACACGCACTTTTAAATGTGTGATGCCGTTCCCTCTAGAAAACCTCCGAAGGTGATTCATTTCACACGGCTTGAGCTACCATTTACGAACCTCGCCGCCCCAAAAAAGCTCGGTGAAGCTGAAAATGCCGTCTGAGGCAATCAACAATCTCTCTCAAAAAAAAAGTTAAAAAGCTGTCCTAATATTTCTTGTAAAGTAAGGACAGCGGTTCTTACTTTACAAGGCCACCATCACGCCTGCCGCCTACGACGCGGTCTCCCCCCGCTCTGCCACCAGCGACCCCGCAGCACATCTGTGATCTAGTGATTAAGACCACCGCTCTCAAACCCAGAGATCCCCAGGGGGTTCGATCCCAGCGGGCGGTACATGTTTGTGTACTCGGTTTGGTGGGTGGTAGCCTGGTAGGGCTTCTTTGTCCGCCTTCTCTGTCTAGACCACCATCTAATCTAAATATGTCGCCATAACATCAAAGTTGGTAGGATAGTTGTGTTCCGGCAGCTAGAGATAAGATAGCCTAGCCAGTGCTTCAGTAGTTGAGGATTCCGGGAGAAGGGCGTTTACACCTTCGGGCCTTATTATCGCTTACCATTTATTAATTTTATTGCTTTTTTTGGTTTGTTAATTTCCTCAAACGGCCTTTACAGCGTTACTGGACTTTGCCAAACACGTAAGTTACTTATCTAACATACTATACTATGATATGATTACCTATAAGAAATTTTAAAGAAGTTTTACCTGAGCGCTTGCAGGCTGATCGCACGAACGTCCACGCCGTCTACGAGCACGCGGCCAGAGTCTACGTGGGCCAACCGCAGTAGCGCTTGTAGTAGAGAGCTCTTCCCAGCACCAGTGCGTCCTACTACTCCCAACTTCTCGCTGGGCCATGTCGAGAATGTTACTCCGCTCAGCGCGAGCGTGCCGTCAGAACGGTCGCTGAAAAGGGCATATCATCTGTACTAATACAATAAAGCTGAAAAATTTGATTTTTTAATTGAAACTAAAAAAAAAATTTGCATTAAAAAAATCCAAACAAAAAAATCAGAATTATTACGAACAAAGAGGTTCGAACATTTTTGTATGGAACCTGGCATACCTACATGTCCGCCATTTTGAAAAAAACGTGTTTTGGCGGCCAGTGATGAAATGCATGTCAATCGACAGAGTATGTGATTACAAACAAAAAGTGTTTCATGATGAAATCTCTAAGTGATACGGTTTCTGAGATATTTGACTACAAAAACAGAAAAAAAAAATAAAAAAAAAATATATATACCTAGTGAATCGTCTAACGTAAATGTGTTAACAAAATTCGCGGTGCACCAAACTGGGTGGAACTAGTTTCGTGTAGCACGGAGGAATTTTGTTAACACATTTACGTTAGACGATTCACTATATAAGAATTTGTTTTTTTGTTTTATTTTTCTGTTTTTGGAGTCAAATATCTCAGAAACCGTATCACTTAGAGATTTAATCACGGAACACTTTTTGTTTGTAATCACTTACTCTGTCGATTGACATGCGTTTCATCACTGGCCGCCGAAACACGTATTTTTCAAAATGGCTGACATGTAGGTATGCCAAAGAGGTTAGATGCTCTTTAACAAATGAATTTATTCGGCTCAGGCCACAACAATTATCTTTCTATCACATTACTCTTTCCCACCTATCAAAAGTTAACTATTATGTACTTATTTTATAAGCCAAAGACATATTAATTTTATAAAGATAATGAACACCTTTTCCGAACAATATACCTACCAATTATTCTTCGATAATAATAAAATTTATTTTGCATAAAATATTTCACTAATGACGATTGCGAATTAGCCTTTGTGTCTCTGAAGGCTTCTGAAGGCTTTCGTAAAGGAACATGAATACCTACCTGTATTTGAGCGAAACATCTTCAAATTCAATAACACCTTGTGACGGCCACCCGTAAGGTGGAGGTATTCCGCCCTCACTTTCACAATCAATCTACAAAAAAAAATTACAAAAATGAAATAGGTACTTTATTTGAAACATAACAAACTAACTTTATATAATGTATGACCTTAATACTGACCTGCCTGATATATTCACCGACACGTTCTACAGCAATCATTTCTCGCTCAGTCTCCGTGAATGAATTGAGAACGTTACTTAGCATTGACGTCATTGACAACGCGTACGACATCGCGAGACCCACCAGACCTGTAATAGAAAAGACCATAATTACTTTCTAGTCTACTCTAGCCTCTATTCTCTTTATTGCAAAACTTGGAAAATTTGCAGTCATTATCTTAATTTCAACTGAACGCGAGCAGCTAGGCGGGGCGGCGTTCAACCCGGTCGTGTGTAGACTTCTGGGAGGTGACACCCGGCGATACGGCGTGGCGTAATTGAAGCTGCAGTAGACGCCTGTGTGGTGCATACCAGGCGATATACGGCTTGACGTCACGACAGCCGTGGCAGCCGCCTGTGAGGTGCGTACCGGGCGAGGCGGCGTGCAGCGCGCGCTGCAGCACGGCGAGCAGCGCGGCGGCGGCCACGACGGCCCCGGCGCTGGCCTGCAGCCGCAGCGCCAGCCACTGGCTCGCGGCGGCGGCGTGACGTCACGGCAGCCGCCTGTGAGGTGCGTACCGGGCGAGGCGGCGTGCAGCGCGCGCTGCAGCACGGCGAGCAGCGCGGCGGCGGCCACGACGGCCCCGGCGCTGGCCTGCAGCCGCAGCGCCAGCCACTGGCTCGCGGCGGCGGCGCAGAGGGCGGCGCGCTGCCACGCCTCCACCAGCTCGTCGCCGGTGTCGCACCATCGCGTGGTGGCGTTCATTGCGCGTATTGTCGTCTGACCTGTTTAGAAAATAAGACTGAAAACCAATTTAATTATATTACTTTATTCGCTCTATTTTATTACCTGTTCATCTCTTTATTACCCGTTGAAAAATAAACGGGATTAGTCAATGCAAATGCGAAGCTGTTGTTAGGTAGACCGACTATGTGTTACGAATGGAAGTGCCTGTCATTCAGCACGTGAGTGAAAGGGAAGCCACTAGAAGACTGGATTCGGGCAACGCCAATCCAGCTATCATTGTCCTAGATAATAAAACTACAGATATATCAGATCTCAAGGAGTAACATTGAACTCTGTATTGTGACGTACCGTCTAGCGTGTCGTTGAAGTGTGTGTAAACGGGCGACAGGGTGACGCTCTGCAGCCGCTTGAGCTGGCGCGAGGCGGCGCGGTACCGCCGCTGCAGGTGGTAGTACACCAGCGACAGCGGCAGCACCGCGGCCAGCAGCCACGGCAGCCCGTACACGGTCACCACCACGGCACCTAAGATAGCCAGACAAGATTTGTAATAAACCTATATATTTATTTTCATTAGATACACACTTAAGCTGAATTGAATATTTATAAAATATATAGTGAAAAAAATAAATGCCTACCCGGCCCAGCTAGGAATCGAACCTGGGTCTTCCGCAATCCGGGCGGCTGCACTTATATTAGTATACGTATATGGTAGAACATTTATTGATAAAATTGGTAAGTTTTGGATATTCTGATGTGCAAGCGTCACTGTACAAACTTAAACAATGAAAGCTAAGTCGTGGGCGCGGTCGTAACTTCGTTAATAGGTGAACGGACAAAAGCAAATGCCTCAAAAGAGAAAGCTAGACAAAAAATGGACACATAATTAATCTGAAAATCAGTGTTGTAGTTTCTTAAAACATAATATGCTGAGCTATTTGTCGTATAGCATTCAGTTTACTATTTTTTGTTGAATGTCGTATCGTGTTAACTTTGAATATAAATAAATAAACATTTCTTAAGTAGAATATATGTTTTTACACTCCTGTTACTTACCGATTAATGAGAAAACTTGAGCCAAAAGTATGTTTAGAATGAAGGGTAACGAATCGTCAACAGTGTACGCATCAGACGAAAACCTGTTCAGAATACGTCCCAGTGGTGTAACATCGAAGAACTTTACTTTTGCCTGAAAAATAATAATACATTATTAATTTTAAATTTTTAACACAATATTATATTTGTAGTAATAACAGAAAATAAACTACAAACCTTAATAACAACTTTCAGTAAAACTTTGTGTATCTTCGTGGCAGCTTTCACTCCTCCATAAGCGAACAAGAACGCTCTCATTACAGTGAATACCAAATTCAGTCCGGTTAACGCAAAATACATTTCTAGATAAAACGTGTCTGAGCTTGGCATCGCGGCGTCAATCTGTGTTTTCGTAGGTGTTAAAGGAGTTTCAATCGTATCGTTCGTTATTACAGCCTTGTTTCTATTGAAATTGTTAACCAATGCCATTGTGGTGTCAATCACTTTGTGCACAAAGTTGTCGACTGATATAAAGCCGTGGTCTAGTAGCGTCGTATTCTCATGAGGTACATCGTTCATTTGGAGTACTGTGATGTTTGTGGCGTTCGGTGCGGTCTTGCTGTTAACCCAGAACGTGAGCCAGACGAACGTAAAGTTCTGTGAGAGTTGCATCAGCACCAGAGACATCATAATGACGACAGATAGGAAAGCCCCGACCGACCGCAGGTACATGCCGATCACCCACCAGCCAACGGTGCCTTCCGCCATTGTTTCCTGGAAATCACACTTATATTATAAATGCGAAAGTTTGTGTGTATATTTGTTGCTTCTTCACGCTGCAACGGATGGACGGATTTGGATGAAATTCGGCATACTTATAGTTTATAACCTGGATTAAAACATAGGATTAGGACTTTTTATCCCGATATTCCCACGGGAACGGGAACCACGCGGGTGAAACCGCGAGCGGCCGCTAATTTAAATGCTTTTTGAACAAACAATTTTTTCTCATTTTAATTAAGCGTGAGTGGTTCATAAAAATGAGTATAATGTATAAATCCTTGTTATTAGTTGATAAGCAGTTTCATATATAGATGATTTCAGAATGAAGCTGTGCTTTTTTGTACTAAAAAAAACTGAGCACTGTTTAGTGAGCAGTAGACATTTTTTATTAAAACCAATGCTAATCATCGTGAAAATTACTTAATACAGCACCTGCATATTATCAACCACCAATCGTATTATCCAAGCTGTTCCAGCTAACGGAGTCAAGCGAGCGAGCTGGTGACGGCTTCCACCATAAGACTTCATATTAATCCTCTAGGTTATGTAGAACCTGGCTAAAGGCTTAATGAACGGATAGTGCGAAGCAGTTCTGTTTGACATAAGAATTCTGCATATAAACCACCAACCTCATCATCTAAGCTGTTCCTGCTGACGGAGTCATGCACGTCGGGCAGGGGAGACGCGGGCGCTCGCAGCGGCTCCTCACCGATCGACTCCGTCTCGCTCGGCATGTACTCTTCCAGATTGTGTAGTACCACATCGGGTGGACCTATCAAACACCCAAGTAGCATTTTATTCTCTTTAAAAGGCCACATTTATTTCACTGGTGATCTCTTAGCATTTACAGTGGTCACAGTTGGTTCATCGGCTGCAATAAAGTGAACATGTCCACCTATACCTGTGTAAGGCATGTATAGGGGTGTAAATGTGGCCTATTATGTAACTATTGGCGTTTTGTCAGGACAGCATTACTCTTCTAGCCAGCTTTCATTTTCAAAGCTGAACAAGAGCGGTTTAAGAGAAGTAAAATTCGGCATAGGCTGTACAGAGGTTCACATATACGGTGTTAGATTGCTGGCATTATAATAAAACACATGTGAACATTATTGCAGCCCAAAGCTGTTATATATAACCTTTTATGAAGCGCTATTCAGTTGTTAGTGTTAGCAGGTCTAGTTTGTGATATATTAATCAGCTAATAAATTATTCTGTAAAAGAAGCGTTTAATGAGTTCACATGTACATGAAAGGTATTTACACGCACCACTATTGATATCTAGTAGCACTGATAGCAGTTTATTTGTTCACGAGGACCACACTGTTATCCTCTATTGGTACACATGTGAACCTTTCTAGAGCTGACGTCATTATAATGGTACACGCGTGAAACTTTAAAGAGGTCACAACACTAATTTTGAGTTATAATGGTTCACTGTAGATGGAGACAATGACCTCCATTTTCACTTTTAATAACCTATAATATTTCTATATTAATTTATGATTTTGTCACTTAACACGGAGTTTTCGTTATTAATTTTATGGTTGATGTTTAAATACAAAACCATACAACGATTTAAATGCCAATAAAACAAAAATATGAAATATTGCTTTGTTTGTATCTGCTTATTTCGATATATTTATTTGATAAAAAGGCATATAGCCGAGGCGCGTGAAAATTTTAACTATAAATATGTATGTACTTTACAATAAATTTACATTACCCCGTAATATTAACACAATATCATATATAAACACAGTGTACTACCAGTAACAATAAATCACATCAAAATGGCTGTTAGACACGATTCGACGATGGCCATGGCCGTAAGTTATCACAAATTAATATTTATTAAAAAATGTGGTACCAAAGTGATTATTTGAGGAAAAAGCGGCCTAATAGTTGGTTTTAGGTACACTTGTGGTTTGGGTTTTGGATAATCGGCTGTATAATTGTTCACTTGTTACTTATTATAACTCACTTGCCTGTATGAATAACCACACGGAATCTAATATAGTGCCGTTCAACAGCTTTAAGACCACAGTTCTCTCTTTAAACTTCCATTAAAGATCTACTATACTGCTACCGTGAACCTTTTGTACACTCAAAGCTGAAAAATTTGTGCCCAAATGGGTGGTACAAGGGCTGTATAGCATGCTATACAGCTCTTGTGCAGCTCACATAGACAGCTTAAAGAATAAATGTGTACCGTAAGTCAACCGCTATAGAACCCCCAATGCTACTTGGGCAGTTTGATATTCTAATTAGAGTATATGCAGTACACTTCAACCGGAATCCTCATGTTTTTGAGTGACTGGCTATCTTGCCCCTACCTGTCTGAACACAGGCTGCTATAGCGATAGACTTACTTACTTAAGTTATGTTTCTTCTTCTATCTGAATGTAAATTAGGCTCCTAGTATTGAATATACTCCTTAGCTAGTAACTGTTATTCCCCAAAAGCCTGTACATGTGTTGAGCTATCGCTACATTTAAGTGTCATAGCTAACCAGGCTTAAATTGTTCCGTTATTATGCCGTCCAGAACATAACGATATCATAGGGGAGGGCGGACACCTTGCAGCCCCAGCACGCAGCGCTGCATCACGTGCTGCGATACCGCACTGTCCAGAGCAGGCGACGTCACGGGGCAGGGTACCTTGCGTGAGGATGCGGCCGTTGCTCACGAGCAGCACGTGCGCGGCCTTGGCGAGGTGCCGGTGCGAGTGCGTGACGAGCAGCCGCGTGGTGCGCCGCAACAGCCCCAGCACGCAGCGCTGCATCACGTGCTGCGCCACTACGCTGTCCAGCCCGGATAGTATGTCGTCCAGAAGGTACACTGTTGCGAGATTATTTATTAGTTTTATTAGGTCTACCAACATTTTTTACGCTTTAACATACGTAGAACATGTTTTGATTTGCATCCTCGCCATATTCATAGCAGCAGTTATATTTCTTATTCGCATTATCTCATTACATATATATGAAAAAATATTAATTTTTTGTACCGTTGCCTTCGTAAATTAATACTTACACGACTAGTATATTTTTATTCGTAAGGTTTTCGACATTAACTACTACGCCTGCCCGCCTAATCTATTTACTACGATCTACGTCCTTACTATCGTTAATCGACGTCGTTAATCTGATTTGACTTAAATCGTTTATTTAGCCGCTCCGGTGTTGAAATATGTTTTATAATCAAAAAGTATGCTGTTAGCTAACTCTTATTGAGGTTCACATAGTGATGATGAAGTTTTCAAATGCTTGAAGTTCAGCTTTACACTAAACGTGAACCATTTCTGAGAACTAAATGTTATTTGGGTAGTTATAATTTCATGGCAATTAAGCAAAATCAAACAAAAAAAAATACGAACAATACACAACTCATTTTCTGAGGAAAAAGTTAATCAACATAAATTGAGCACTACGAAAGAACCACGTTCAATGAGTACCTAAACAAAACAAACGATTACATTGATCATACGCCAGACTCAACAGGAGTCAACTGTTTAGTTAACAAACTACTTACATAAAGTATAGTAACATTTATGATGACACAATGTTTGTCAAATATTAATTATAGAAGAACAACTTAAAACATTCGCAATAAAAGTTATTTTCCATTTAAACGTTACGATCTTTTCGACCCTTTAGTATGCTTCGATCAATTTGACGCAGACTGTGTAAATACTTGTGGTGTTGCAAAAGTATTGTCTGTCTAAGTACAAAGGGGATTTGTAAAAGAATCTGTGTAATTTAAAAACACAATCGTATATCATAAATAAGTACCTTGTTTCTCTTGGTAGACTGCCCGTGCGAGCGATATTCTGGCGCGCTGGCCTCCGCTTAGCGTACAACCCCCTTCACCAACGTAGGCATTCCATCCCAAGATATTTAAATCCTCTGAAATAATATCTTTAATGTAGAAATGCAGATGGCACAGTCAAAGAAGTTGACGAAATGCACTTTTTCAGCTCAAATTAAGCAAGACCTTTGACAGCTTAAGTTTTTTATGCAAAAGATACTAAATGGTTAGTAGGGCCGCTGTTCTGTATCTCCTAAATATTGAGATTGTATATTGTCTCAGTTAAATGAACATACTGTATATCTAAATTTGCAGATAAGTAAAAATATCCTTTCTGCTTGTCATACCTATTTTGTGAAAGGGGCTTCACCGTAACCAGAAGCTAAACAATGAGTCATGTGATGCCCCGTGTTTATATGAAATTAATACTGGCTGACACAATGTTTACTGATATCAATTAGGTACAGTAACTACGAGTATAATTTATATATTAGAGGTTTTCGTATACCTTTGCAATGTTGTCATAACATGGATACACCTAGACAGGGCTAGTTATTTCTAAAATATGTAAGTTGTATATTTTTAAATAAATAATGTAAGTAAAAAGTAATAAGTAATGTTTTTTTACTTTTTTCTCTCGATTTTATTGGATAATCCACACTATCGTTAACGTTATATATAACATAATTAACTGAAAAACTAACTTTTCCGACCTGTTTATAGCTCAAGTTTTTACACTTACGTAATTGATTGTTTAAATTTATTATCATTATACAGGCTTTGGATTGATCACCAATCCAAATGGGTTCGGTGTTTGTATTTACCTGTAAGAGCACACGCATCTATAACTGATCGGAATTTGGCTTCATCATAAGGCTTTCCAAACAGAATATTATCACGTATAGTACCGCGCACCAACCAGGGCTTTTGAGGAACATATCCAAACCCTGCAATTTATATAAGATAATCAATTATATCCCCAGAAATCTTTTGATAAAGAGGTATATTTCAGTTCATATTAAAACTTTACCATTAAGGTTTTCGGGTATCTGTATGTCGCCACCTTTTTTTAACATCTCGCCAATAATAGCAAGCAATAGGGAGGTCTTCCCACTGCCCACATTGCCCGTTACACCGATGAGTTCTTCTCTACCAATTTCAAGAGAAATATCCTTCAACATAAAAGAACCTTCTAGACCCGCCGCCTCTGACGATGACGTCGAATCACGCCTTTGTATGTTCACTTTCGAGAGCCGTTTCCTTGATTTCCCTTTGTTTTTCTTATCTTTTTTGACAGGCTTCTTCCTTGGTGAAGGAGTAGCCCAAGAAAACGAGGCGTTCTTAAATATAACAATCTTATCCTCATCTCGATTTGTATTGACTCTATCATAATAATCTTCGGAATCACTGTCTGGAAGCTAAATTACATTGATTAGATTAGATTTATCATAGAATTGGGTAATTGATGTTAACAGTCAAAAAGAAAACAATCTTACATCTAAAAGTTTTTGTATTCGCTTGATAGAAACCCACGCTTCTGTAAGCCCGTTTAGCACCCAAGGGAAGGCATTCAGGGGCGCGATCAGCATGTTGATTAATGCTACAGTGGTGAATACCTTAAACAAAAGACGATACCTTAACACTCCTCTAGAAAAAATAAAACCATTTTAAAAGAGTTTATGGTAGCAGGTAGCTTACAGTAGGTGCATCCAAAGGCTGATTCCTCAACGCGTGAGTTCCCAGAGTGAGTGCAGCTACCAAAACCGGTGTAGTAGCCCACAAGACCACGCAAATGGCGTCCAAGTACTTGCGACCTCTGAGGTAGTACAGCTCCTTAGCACGGACCTCTGCCATTAAAATGTCAGATAAAAAAACATAAATAATACCAACAATTTATTTTTTGTCATAATGTGTTTAATAAAATTAAATATATTTATTAATACAACTATTGCTATTTTATTTTATTAACATATTAACCTATTGTTATAGAAAAATTATAATAATGACAGAACACCATCTAATCCAAAACAACATTTATATCAATAGTCATTGTGCTTATCTCCAAATTCTATAGATAGAATATACATGCATACACTTGTGTATTTTATAAACTGATAAAAATGAATACATGTATACACTCACCAGAAACCCTTTGTATAAAGTAATCTTCCCAGACATGAATTTTTATAGTTCTGATTCCCTTTAACATGTCACTTATCAAGTTTACGCGAGCATCCTTGTATCTCATCATCTCAGTACTCAGGTAACCTATTTTGTTGGCTATAATTTTATTTATAGGTATCAGAATGACAGAGAATGCGACACCCGCAAGGAATGATATGCCAACTTGTTGATACAGAAGAAACAATGTGATAAATAGCTGAAACAATTTTTTTATACCAAATTAAATTAATAGTTTGTAAAAATAAGAACTATTTCAATTGAATTTTTCTATACTAACTTGTAACGGTATACTCCACAGGGCATGAAAACTGGGACAGGAATTAACAATTCTGTCTGTGTCTGTTGACATGAAGTTAGTTATTTCACCTACTGTGAATGTTTTGGAAAGTACTGATGATGTCACACTAAGCGTTTTTTTAAGGATCGTTGATACAATAGCGCCACGCATTTTGAGCCCAATTATAGACATGAACCAATTGAAATGAACATTAAACATGGTAGCTATTAGTGTAGCAGATAGAAGACCTGCCGCATACATGTATCTGAAAAGACAAAATACTCATAATTTACATTGTTTTTTAAGTTTGCAAAAAGGAATTTACAAATTTTAACTAAATATGGGTATGGTACTTACCCTAAATGTTCATCAATACTTTCATCCTGAACAAAAGCTACCAGTCTATTTAACAAAATGGGTCCAGCAAAGCCAGCCATATCAGATACAAGTTTCAGCATACCAATGCTGTAAAATTGAAGTGCAAAGCAGGTGTGCAATGCTCTCAATAACGTGACATTTTGTCGTTTGTGTCGAACTGGCACTCGCGAGGTGGGCGTCACAGGTGTCGACGATTGAGGTGCTGTCTGGTCAACTGAACCATATCCTAAAAATATAACCAATAAAACACATTATTATCAATAGAAGGTAAAAATCATTTTGCTTTTGTAAGATACAGCATCAGCAGCATAAAATAAAGCTAGTTCAGAAAAGTCAGCTAGTTTCAAAATCTCAGTGTGTATCATCATCAAGTCAACCAGTGGGCAGATCTCTGCTTTTATAATGTTAGAGGTTGTCTCTTACATAAATAATAATTATTGATAATAATGTTTTAATGAAAAATCATTGCATTGATTTTTTCTTATAAATAATATTATCACCTACACTATTAGTCCATCAAATAAATAAAAAACTGTTTTAGATATAGATTATAATAATATTTTATAGGACTATCTTATATTTTGCACTTACCAGATGCTATAAATGGTTCATGAGGAACATCAGTGTATTGATAGAGGTCAACATTGCCCACAAGAGCTCTATCCATCCTTGCCCCTACATATGAGCAGCGGTACTTGCCAGGTATGTCAAATAGTTCCTCAGGGTCATTTAATTTATTTTCTAATCCTAGAATAAGAGTTACAAAATAACACATTACCTAGTTCTATATAATTGGATTAGGATTTCAACTCTAGTTGAGTTGAATGGTTGTATGGTTCAGTTGACATATTTTATTATTTACCTTTGTCTAGTAATGGGTTCACCCAAGATAATGTCAATTTAGAGAAACATCCAGATCCATTCATAGCAGTGCCTAGCATACCTTCATCCATGTGTGGAAGGAGTGGAGTGTATTCACTCTGAAAATAAAAATAATATAATTAACAATATAAAGTCTATTATTTTATAAATTACTTACTAAAAAATTCATAAATATAACTTATGAAACAATATGTTGTATGTGATTCATCTTTATTGTTAAAAATAAAAATGATATCAAATACAAAAAGCTATTAGAAACCAGCACGATTTAAAATATTAAATATATTTTTTCTTACATGTGAGTGCTGTGATCCGACAAGACATGGTGAGTAGAATGTAGGTCTCGAGTCACTAGAAGGTATGAGTGTAAGGAAGTACAACATATGGCAGCATAATGTTGCAACGTCATAAGTCATAGGAGTACCCCTGAGTATGCTGCTTCGGAGGGCTATCACATTGAGTACAAGAGCTATACTCCACAGCACCAGCTGGACTGTGGGTCCTCTTGAACTGGACCCCAGGCGGTGTTTCAGAGCCAATACATAACCAAAGTGAACCAACCACGAAACACAGGCTGCTCCAGCAGCAAAATAATCAACAGGATACAAAGTATTGTCAGTTTGTGTAAGGAAAATATACAATTGAATAATAGGAATGAATAAAAGTGCTAACACTACAAAACTTCGTAAGATTATAGCTCGTTCTTGCATTTTCTCTCGCACAACCCAATCTCTTCTGTAACCAACATAGTAGCCCGACACTACCGCTATTACAAAATACACTGGTATTTGTAAAAACAGTTCTTGAAAGCATGGCCCAAAATCCTTTGCTACGTCGTTCCAAGGCTGAAGACCTGCAGGTCCACACATATCTTCCCATTTCCATCGGAATCCCAGTATTGAATCCATGACAAAGGAAAATTAATCTCTATTATTGCAGTTCTCTTGAAAATACCGACATAACACACGTAACAAAATAAACTGGATTTAAACTACAATATTTTTATATAAAACTGTATATTGATTATTTAATGTGTAAAACTTAACAACCACGCATATTTCACATTCTCTAAATCTATTCTTTATTCATTTTAAATTTCCACAACACAAGATAGATTAAAGTATCGGAGACTTTTTTTTTTTTTTTTTTAGTGTAGTTTGTTCCTTGAGGAACCGGCTAAGGTCATAGACCATGCTGCCATGTCATTAGTTTAAGTAATACATAAATAAACAATATTTTCATATATGATGATGATGATGAATGATATTAGAATTGGGAAGTGAGAAATGATATACCCCCCAACCCCTCGAGTATCTCAGTAAAGATGTGGGGCTTTACTAAGTCCTCACGCAGACTTCTTGAGAGAATTGTGCCGTGAAGAGGGCCGTTGCACTATTTTGTTTCATTTGCCAACACTCATGCACACTTACGAACATTTAACGGTTAATAATCCCTCATTATTTTACATTAATATTCGACAAATTTTAGAAAATAAAACAAAACCGCAGACAAACAAAAATGTCAACACTGTTTTTTTCTTTTGTTTGTAGTAGGAAAACCAAAGCGATCGAGCCCATACAACCATGTCTTCAGATTTTTTTGTTCGTAATAAAAATGATAATGATGCTTATTGTTATGGTTGTACGACTAGATAGATTTTTAGCCCTTTGCCTTCTCTAACGTGACGTTAGTAGAAAGAAGGTGAATTTGTGTTGTGTTTGTGAGTCACATCACATGGTGACTTGTGGTTGTGTTGTGTGTTGATTGACTTGACACTTGACTTGTGTTGTTGTGTTGTGTTGTGTCATTCATTCATTCCGGCCATAAAGAAAATTGTATATGATTCCGGCTGTCATGGTCATGTCAGTAATCCAACAGTAATCCCACATCCCAAATCTTTATTTGTTGTGTCTTGTCTTGTGTCTGCTAAATATAAATAAATAGTAGGCAACATACTTATTAATTAACATTTTATTTACACTTATTTGAAAAAAAAAATCAATGGAGTATGACACCAATAATTCTTATCACGTGCAGAACGAAGACGATAACAAAGCAGAAGCAGATATAGATCCCATAAAAGATATAGTTGATTACCTTGTAAGATGTGCAAAAATTTCGTTTAAAAATGCTCACGTTGACGAAGACGAGTTAAGGACTAGCGCTAAGATTAAAATAGCTTGTGACCTATTCAACAAATCCCCTACAGACTTTCTGATTCAATTTGGAAAGTACTTGACACCACACCATTTAGAGTATTTCGAAAATCTCAAAGTCCCTATAAATGATCATGGGAAAAACTATGCAGAATGCATAAAGCGGTTACATATTTATCATTCTGAACAGAGCAAACACAAAAGAATCAGAAATCGAAGATACAAGGCACTACAAAAACTTCAAGATGAATCTGATTACTTTAGTGAGACACAAATGATGTCCCGAAACCCACTTCTTTATGAGCAATTAGTGGGTCAATACCTAACTGATGACGAAATTAAGGAGCGTGATGGAGTTGACAGGGAAAACCTAACATTTCTTAATTTAATTTTGGAAACAGTTGATCGTAATCAAATGAGAGAAACAAAAAATGAACAAATGCTAGCAGAAAATCTAGACTTGGTGACCTTAAATGACAAGCAAACAACTGAAAAAGATGGCTCTGTAAAAACTGGAAATCAATGGGGTGAACTAACAGAAAATAACCCTACAAAGAGATGGGGAGACTTTGATAAAGTAGACACAAGGCCAAGCCACAAACCTGAAATCAGGAAACAGTGCCCCATTAGCGCTCCTGAAAGGAGGTTGCTGCGAGAAGAGTTTCTTCAAGAAATGTATAGTAGTTTTATTGAGGGGAGAGATGATGTTGACTATGATGATATTGACAATGATGAACAGTATGATGATCTACAAATGCTATCTCAGGATGCAGAGGATAAATATTTTGATTCAGAAACAAATGAAGTTGAAAATCTGGAGGAACACATGAAACTTGTTGAGGAGTATAGAAGAAAACCCTCCACTGAAAGCACTGGCGAGGACCCTTTAGATGTCTTCATGACTCATATTTCTAGTAGATTGAATACAGTGTAATCAATTGTTAAGCTTTGGTTTTATTTATGATCCTAATTTAAGAATATTAAAATAATTTTAACAGGATTCTTACCATGTTATTTGGGCCACAATCACGGACATGTACTGAAATTACTGCATAAAAAAATTATTTGGGCTCAAAACCAATCAATGATCTGAAAAAAAGACAAAGTGTTGCAAAAATCCACGAGCAGCTTTCGAACCCGTACCCCATGACATGCCGGGTCAGGTACACTGCCAACTATGCTATTGTGGATCAATCCAACTCGCGGTAATTAATCAACACTGTCTTCTTTTACTTTATAAGCCAAAGGCGCCCTATTCAATGTCGACAACTACGTCATCAACATCTGTTCTTATTATTTTTACAAATATTGAAAGATCAGTTAAGAATTAGGCAAGCTATGTTTATGATTATAATCCTGCTCGTGGAAATATTTTTTCAACACTTTGTCTTTAGCGTAAAATTATATGTAAATAATCACAATCAAGGATCTTTTTTTAGATGAATTTACTTCATATATATGTTGTATCATCTCTTTGTTGTCTTTAAGCATTTTGACTACAATCTGAAAATCATCTAATTTTGTTTTAATATGCTTTATATACAAACTGTAATAATATGTCTGGTTACATAATATAATAAACTATACTATATAGGTAACTAAAAAAATTTTTGGGGTGGACTACCTTTATCACTTAGGGGTATAAAAATAGATTACGACCGATTGTCAGACCTACCGAATATACATATAAAATTTCATAAAAATCGATCGAGCTGTTTCGGAGGAGTATGGCAACCAAATTATATTTCTCTATGATGGCAACTAACATGTGACACGAGAAATTTATATAGGGTCTAAAAATATCAATAAGCGAACGTTTAAGGGGAGCATCTATACATCACACTGAGCATGGTCACCAAATTTGGTCCAAAACTACAGGCTCGTCACCGAGATAATCAACAAAACATTATCATAATTCACCAAAAAATACACCCTTTCCAAACCCGTACAGCTGTACTACACGCACACAAAGATAGCCGTGTGTGTATGAATGTCATACAATGGTTTTTCAATTGTGTGCGTGTATCTGTACAGTATCTTTTTATTGGCGCTTGCGTGCGTGTTAGTAAAGATACAGCATGTTTCATGATGTGCATTATTTTAAGTGATTTAGTTTGTTAGAAAATATATCTTTGAAAAATCACTATAAAACTGGAGCTCATTTTATGTCATTGTATTCAGAATGATGTATAGATACCGCTCTTAAATGTTCGCTTATTGATTTTGTTAGACCCTGTACAGGTATACAGGGTTATTTGTAAAACATCAACGACCTCGCAAGACTAGGTAGCTAATATCATAAACAACAACATTTCTTCTACGACTTTTGATAATTTGACATATTTTACTTTCTTACTAAAATAAATATCAATTTAATTTTACGTCTAAATGTTCTTATCTCTGTGCGCATGGCATCGCGAGGATCGCATAATATTCTGTCATCTGTGGCGTCCGTCGCGCGTGTTCGCCTTTTCCTATGTAAATGGAACATAGACTTACAAATGTCACAACAGCACAATAAAAGCTGCGCAAATAATTTTTAATTAATGTATTGAATTAATGATAATACTCGTAGAACAAACGTTGTTGTTTATGATGTTAGCCATCTAGTCGTGCAAGGTTGTTGATGTTTCTTCAAATAACCCTGTATGTAGATTATAAAGAGGAAAGTTTTGTATTTTTGTATAATTATTATTGTTACGAATAAACTTAAAAACTACTGGACCGATTTAAAAAATTCTTTCACCGTTAGAACGCTACATTAGCGCTGAGTAACATAGGCTATATTTAAAAAAAATGTCCACCCGTGGGTTGCAGGGACGGGGGACAGGCCGCTAGTATTAAATAAATAAATACAATACTGATCTAGATTTGGAGACAAACCAAAAAAAAACAAATATTCAAAAACACTCGTAATGTCACTGTTTACTTAACTGTGACGTGTCGAGTATAATTCGATCAATCGCAACGTATTCGATCACGTGACCAGACACCAATAAAAAATAAATTTATTTTTGATTAAAATACTGGGTATTTTTACTAAGAAATCATAGCAAACGGTAACTAAAAATCAAAATAAAATCTCTCAGGATGACAAAAATTCGAGCCATATTTTTTTACCAGTTGGCATTAGCAATGGCACCCATCCTATCCTATACATTACAAGCAATACAATCATCAAAAAAGAGTGTAAAATTACCATCTTTTGAAAACAACGGGACCTACGATTCAAAGTGGTTTTCTGTAGCACAGGGGAGCTTGAGATGTGTTTCTAAGTAGGTATAAGGCAGTCGCATAGTTTTTAAGAATATAAGATTGAGCATAATAAAGGTTAATTGCAAGTAAATTGAACAAACTATAGTACGCAATTATTTTTTACTTTTTAGTGCTTTGTTAATTTTTTCAGTCAAATTTTTTGGAGTCAGTTTTTTTTGTTTGAATTTTTGTTTATGTCTCGCTTTTTATTGACTTATTTCGATATATTTATCAAAAGCGATTATGAGTGGACTCACTAAACGCGCTGCTCGTATGGGACAGCGCCGTTTTAATGAAAAAGCGAAGAAAACGAGAAGTAGGATCTCAAAAACTAAGTTGCGGTGCGCGGTGTCTGCCTTTTTTTGCTTCGTCATAGTCGCTTAACTATCTTAATCGAGATATCTTTTCGCCACCCGTGAAATACTTATCATTGAGGAGTTCCGGTGGCAATGTGTAGTCTTTTTCATCAGCTACACTTCATCAAATGATACTTTCTGAATGCAAATGCTTGACTTATTGCTGAAAATACCAAAATCGCTATAGGTATGCCTACAATATTTGAGGAGTTCCCTCAATTCGGTGCGTCTCACTTTTTATAACAACATTTGATATAATTGAACTTTAATAACGTTCATTTTACATAATAATCATTTGTTATACCAACACTTAACATTTTTATTTATCATAACGTTTACTTTACATAATGTTAATTTTTTAAATACTATTTAGTATAACATCATTATCATCATCAGCCTATACTAGTCCACTGCTGGACATAGACCTCTCCAAGTGCACGCCACCGAGCACGATCCGCGGCTACTCTCATCCAGCTCTTACCAGCCACCTTGCGAAGATCGTCGTTCCACCTAGTCTGAGGGCGTCCTACACTACGTTTGCCGATACGCGGACTCCACTCGAGAACTCGTTTACCCCAACGGTTGTCGGTTCTGCGGTTAATATGACCGGCCCACTGCCACTTCAGCTTGCTGATCCGATGGGCTATGTCGATTACTTTCGTTCTCTGTCGGATCACCTCATTCCGAAGTCGGTCCTGCAGAGAAACTCCGAGCATAGCCCTTTCCATAGCTCGCTGAGCGACTTTAAATTTGTGAACCAGCCCAACCGTGAGTGTCCACGTTTCAGCTCCGTATGTCATGACCGGTAGGACGCACTGATGGAAGACTTTCGTCTTTAGACTTTGTGGAATAGGTGACGTAAAGACCCGACGTAATTTCCCATATGCTGCCCAGCCTAGCTGTATCCTTCTATTAGCCTCTTTCTCGAAGTTGTTTCTACCCAATTGCAAACTCTGCCCGAGGTAGACATATTCCTTAACAACTTCGAGAGCCCGAGATCGGTCCCGGAATGGCATGTTCGTTGAACATAACCTTGGTTTTGTCCAAGTTTCGGTCACGATGACGATGTCGTCCGCGAATCGCAAGTGTGAGATATGTTCGCCGTTGATGTTAATGCCACGTCCTTTCCAGTCCAGCGTTTTAAACACATCCTCCTATGCATTTGTGAACAATTTGGGGGATATCACATCCCCTTGTCTCACACCTCGATGCAAGGGGATATGCTTAGTCTGCTGGTTCTGTAATTGGACGGCCATGGTGGCAGCATTGTACAGACACTCAACACTTGGATATATCGCCAATTGACTTGGCATCGTTGCAGGGATTCTAGAACAGCTCAAGTTTCGATAGAGTCGAATGCCTTCTCATAGTCCACAAATGCTAAGCACAGGGGCTGATTATACTCTTCGGTCTTCTGTATAATCTGCCGCACTGTGAAGATGTAGTCTATGGTTCCGTATCTTCCTCGGAACCCGGCCTGCTCTGGCGATTGAAATTCGTCGAGTCGGCGCGCAAGGCGGTTTGATGATTACTCTTGAAAACAGCTTATAGACGTGGCTTAGGAGCGAAATGGGTCGGTAGTTCTTCAGTAGGGTCTTGTCTCCTTTTTTGAAGAAGAGTACGACGACACTTCTACTCCACGCCTCCGGAGTTCTCCTATCGAAAATAATGGCGTTAAAGATGTTTTGGAGTTCCTTTAATACAGGTTTTCCGCCTGATTTGAGGAGCTCAGATCTAACACCGTCTTCACCAGGGGCTTTTCCGTTTTTAAGCTGCCTAAGAGCCATCTCAATTTCACCTAGGCTGATTTCTGGCAAGTCTTCGGTAAAGTGGCGGGTCAATGTGGTATCCTCATTTTCGGGATCAGGTTGAGATGCATGCGATGCGTATAACTGGCTGTAGAAGTTTTCGATTTTTGAAAGAACCTCTGGCCTCGAGGCAACGACTACTCCACTGGCCGTAGTCAACTTCGTCAAGTGGCTTCTCCCAAGAGACTGGACAAACACTTTCGACCCCCGGTTTTGCTCAATTGCTCGTTCAATCGAGCGTGTATTGGAGCATCGGAGGTCGTAGCGCACCAGTTTACCAATCTTCTTGTTAAGAGCCAGTTGTTCGGACGAAGTGACAGGTGGGTCCTCGCGTCGTTTCTTCGACTTCTTAGTATAACGTTCATAACGAATAATGCCATTTGAAATAAAACTCATTTAATATATCGTTCATTTCATATAATTTTGTTTGATACGCGTCATTTTATATAACTATTATTTAAGATAATAACGTTTCAAATAATAATTTATTGATATAACCTTCACTAGGTATAACAATCAATTGACATAATAATCTGTTGGTATACAGTGTCAGTGACAGAAACGAATCGCTGCAAAACCGACTCCACGTAGTCTGCCCTACCCCTAGAGTGTAATTTAAGCCCGCTTAGGCGCGGAGGGGCGAGGCGGCTCGCGAGCTGAGGAGCAGGTGGTTTCAAAACCTCGCCGCCGCTGCTGAGGCTGGCCGGTCAGCAAGCCGAAGCTGCGGTGGTGAGCCTAAACCATCTGCGACGATAAGCTCGCGTGGGACCGCCAGAGCCCCGCAGCGCCGGAGCCGTGACAGAAACTAAGTACGTTTGCTGCATGCTTGCTTGCTTGATTGCATTATGCATGCTTGCATTATGCATGCTTGCATGCATACTGCATGCTTGCCTGCATGCATGCTTGTCTGCATGCTTGCTTGCTTGCGTTTTGCATGCTTGCTTGCATGCTGCATGCTTGCTTGTAAATAATATTAAGTTTTTATATTATAAATTACTTATTATATGTTAATTGTCTTTATATTAAATGATTTTAAATTAAGTATTCATTATATGTTTTAAGTATTATACAAAAATAGTGTTATCGTAAATGAATGTTAAACTAAATGTTCTTTTAGAAAGGATTTGAACTTTGACAGCGTATAGCGGCCATCTTGGTAAAGCGATACCTGTCAAATTTGACATGAATATATATAATATAATATAATATATAATATTATATATAATATATAATATATAATATCCCAGTCAGTCCCGGCTGCATTAGCAAAACGTTCGAATTGAGAACCTCCTCCTTTTTTTGATGTCTGTTAACTTCACATCTACACATTATTATGACAAACAAGCAAATACCAAATATTTACTTGCAATCCACTTAAAGAAACAAATAAAAAAATATATTTTAGACTGCTTATATAGACAATCATTCGTCATATATAGTTACAATTATTGTTATTTTTGGAGCCGGTGCCAGTCCGCGTTGTGTGTCCTGTGTGCTGTGTTCTGTTAGATGTGAAGGAAATTCAATTGTTCTATGGCACTGTGGTTACCATGGGCGTCCAAGTACGTGCAGTCGCATAGTTTTTAAGAATATAAGATTGAGTATCATAAAGTTTAATTGCAAGTAAATTGAACAAACTATACTACGCAATTATTTTTTACTTTTTAGTGCAATTTTTTGGAGTCAGTTTTTTTTTGTCGAAGCAACTAAAGAGTCTTAAGAAAGTTAATATGACATAGTAATAAAGAGTATGTTATCGGCTTTCGTTGTTGACCGTATTTTTTATGCCATATTTTTCGTTTTTCGTACTCAACTTCGATCACCAAAAAGGTTTTTTATTGTTTAGATTAAACAAGTCAGACGAATTAATTACGTGGCGGAGTGGGTAGCACGCGCAACGCAACGGCCCGGCCGAGGTCGCCATCTCTGAGGTCCCGTGTTCAATACCCGTTTAGTGTCAATTTAGTAAATGAACTTGGAAACTTCTTTTTTTCTGAATAACATAACATAAGTGCTATGACGATAAGCTCCACCCTCTTTGTCGTGGTTAGATCACTTATGGCGCTTCGTTGCTTCCTTTCCTTACGCCGGCTATCACTTACCATCAGGTAATATAAAGTAAAAAGAAGAAGGAAGTTATAGAAGTTCCCCGAAATAAAAATCCAGAAAAAAGTAAAGCTCGGACTGACCGAGGCGTATCATCGTAACGTTACCATTCGCGGCGAGCTTGATACGTCATTGCTGACTAACCGATATCATTCATTCATTCAACCGTCATTGATGACTAGCTCGCGGCGATCAGATCGGCTCACTGTACTGAAATGCGCGTAACATGTTACGTTACGGCAAAATGCTCCAGTCAGTCTCGCTCAACCTTAAGATCTAGGTATGTAAGGGCAATATTTTTTTGCCTTTTTAAAATGTATACAAATATAAACAAGCAGGATGCAAGCAATGCATTTTAGTTGACGGCTATGTTTATGCGTTTTGTGTTGTGCTCCGTTATAGCGATTATTGGGCATAGATATATATATCTATATCCGATCCTGAGAACGTAGCATTTATATAAATATTACAGTCTCAGGATCGGCCATCGGCAATGTTATAATTATTACCCATGTAAATGCCGCTCACAGCTCACCAGAACTTGTTTGCGGACTCAGTGTAATACAGAAGTATACTATTAATTATTCTGTGGTAATACCCAGATATGAGAACTTTCTTTCTCGAAGGAGTCTTTTTACTGTAAGTATTCAGAGATTCAGCTATTATTTTACATTGTAAAACTCACTGCTTTGGAATGAAATTGGTAGGTAAGGTAAGTAATGGTACCGTTAATTGAATGCTGCAGAAAGTTTTGTAGGTACATGTAAATAAACGCCTCGGTGGCCGAGTGGCAGAGCGCTCGGCCCGATACCCGAAGGTTCTGGGTTCAATTCCCAGGTCGGGCAAAGTGTGTTTCGAATTTTTCGATGCATAGCCCGGGTTTGTGATCACCAACCCGCATTTGGCAAGCGTGGTGATTAAGCCATTACCCATCAATTGTAGCGATGACTTGATTTCAATGACGGAGGCCTTTGCCCAGCAGTGGGACAGTTATAGGCTGTTTACTATGTAAATATTTCTCATTTTAAACTGAACTGGAGGTCGTTATTGTTTTTTATTAAATAAGTAACAATTAATTTCGTGACATAATACACAGGTCGTACATATTAAATATGATTAGGGTTCTAAAAAAGGTGCGTTGCACAAGTAAAATGGCGGGTATTTTATAACACGAGTTCATGATGAGCCGTTAATTGATCGTTTGTATTAAAGGAGCGTTTCACTTTTGCACTCGACGTTGTGCTTCTTTCCTATATGGCGTTGGATATGCGGTATGCATATTGAAATTATAGTGAACAAATTTCACATATCTGAAGTGATAGATTACCTTACTTAAACTATACCATCAAGAATTTAGTACTTTTGTAGAAAGTAGGAATAAAATAAGCGAGCACAGTTAAATTATTGTGAAACAGTTTTATAACAGTTTGACAATAATTTAATTAATATATTAAATAATAATAATTTTTTATTAACGCTTTTAACTAAAAGGTTTGTTCATATAGGTATTTGAGAAGCTCGATGGCGCAGTCGTTAACGCACCCGGTCTGCAAGTGCTGAGATTAAGCAACTTTCGCAAAGGCCGGTCATTGGATGGGTGACCAAAAATGTATCATCTCGAGCTCCTCCGTGTTTCGGAAGGCACGTAAAGCCGTTGGTCCCGGCTGCATTAGCAGTCGTTGATAACCACCAATCCTAACTGGGCCCGCGTGGTGGTTTATGGCCCGTTCTCTCCCTATCTATCCATAGGAAAAGCTCGTGCCCCAGCAGTGGGGACATAAAATGAGCTGATGATGATAATGATTTATTATTATTTAAGTTATCCATACCTAGAGGTAGAAGATAGATAGATAGAAGATATTAAGAAGAGATATTTTGAAAGTGCCATCCATTTCATTCATAGTTTAGCTAAGGTATGTTTGTAGGATACATTGATAGGAGTACAGTCAACCGCAAAAGTAGATGATGTTTATTAGATTTCAAAATTAAGTTTCGATAGTGTAAGTCGGTATTTTCTATATAACTACAGTCAAAGTCTGCAGGTACTAGTAGACACTCGAAGGTTTTTCGATATGCGTTTAAAAAGTTTTGATTTTAATACTGATTTCATATTTTAAAACTTAACCAATCATCAGTTACCTTTGCTGTTGACTGTACAATCGCATCGGTAGTCTAATCGGTAGCTATGAGAATTTTTGATCCGAGGAAGAACATATTCTCTCGCTCCGAAATTGGCACAGAGCGCCACTTTGATTTTGAATTTACTTTTAATCTTAAAACTTAGCGGAGAGACATGGTATTCCAATGTAACATCAATAAACTTACCAATTCTAGCATATTTTAAGGGCAAGTAGTTACCAAATATTTACGGCATTCATTCATACACGCTAAAGAGTGATCATTGATGAGCTCGCATCTCCGTCAGCAGCTATCACCATCCTCTGTAAGGAAAGCAAAATATTAAATTAAATGTAATCCCTATGATATGACATTTAATAACCAGTTCATCAGTGATTGAGAAACCTGGATAGACTTCGCATCCTTTGTCTTTACAAGGTGAGGTAAAGGCTAGAGCTTCCTTGTTGTAAGATATTAATTAAAGCTGCACGAGACGTTGTAAAGTAAGTTAAAGATAAAATCTTCATCCTTCTGTAATGTGTTTTCATATATGTTTACTGGATATCTCTTCTGGTTCTAATAACATGTACAGTAATAATTTGACACGCGCTCGCTTGACCCAGAGCATAGGAAACACGGTAAGATCGCAAATAGATTAGGTGACTATAATAATGTATTAAAGAAAACAAAAGCTGTGTTTAAAAAAAGAATCGCATAGGTAGAGGTGATTTATACAAATAAAATGTAGGTACTTTTACTTACACGTGTCGCATGAATATTACCATACAATGGGTGCTAGGCTAGCGGTCGGCGAAATTACAAATTTATCGAAAATGCTGTAAAAGTGGGTCACCAGTCTGTAAATTGAATTAACGACTCATTCTTTCTTTTATATACTTACTCATTATTCGATGCTGGACAATGTTTATAATAAGATCGATCTTGGACTGTCGTATCGCACTTGGACAATGAAAATGTTGCAAATAGCATTGCAGATATTGTAAAATTACTTAATTTTATGTAGTAATTTAATAACACCGACTAAAAGCTATTGGATATTTGGTTGTGGTAAGAGCATACATAGGCCATAAAGATTAATCATCAGTAACATAGTACGTGTTTTTGAATTAATAGTATTCTTTTACCATTCTATTCTATTACCATATTGGTATTCTATTAAGTAAGTGTACTTACTACTTTATATAAGATTAGATTATCAGATTATATCGTAATATTTTTACGTGTGCTATAACAAAGAAAGTTAATTATTTAAAAGTCCATTAATAAAAGCTCTTCTTTCGCAATGCGCCTATATAATGATCAGCTCACCTTCGCTTAAGATGCAAAGACTTGGAGTCACGAACACACGTTATATCAGACTTGAATAAAAAATGTTTTATTTCAAACCCTAATTTAGGGTCATTTATAATAATAAATTATTATTCGCCGGTTATTGATACTAAAGATATATATTAAGTATTTATATCAAAAATTGATGCTTATTTTATTTTATCATAAATTAACATCGTAAACTGATTGTCATTTAGACATTTTACGATCGCCAAATGGTTTCAATGGCACGGCAATATAAAATCTCATAAATATAACTACTTTATTATGTGTTGACAAAACATTAGGCGTAAAACTAATAAGTACAAATAAAGCCTTACCACTAAAACCTCACAAATTCAGATTATCTAAGTGAGAAGAGAAGTAAGTATATTATAATTATGGTGGTCATGCAGGTCCTCGAGGAAGGAGAGCGCAGTGGGCATCCAATGTCAAGTTGTCGGCTTTCGGCAAAAGTTCGTAAGGGTATAGTTATGATGAGGACACTAATGGCGAGAATAAGTGGTCAGGTGTGCGGTGCGTTATGGCGCAGACGCGGCGCGGACGTCGGCTGAGACGCGCGGTAACGCAGCTAGGCGCGCGCACCCTTGTGCTCTGAAATCGATATAACGGCCGATGATTTACAACAATGATTATGGTATGTATTATATATTGTTACATAATATCTTTATAGGATTTATGGTTAAAGCAAAGTGGTCAATGTAAAGTTTCGATGTTTTAAAATATATTTATTGGTGGAGGTTTGTTTCGATTTGATTGAGTCGTCGTAAACTATGAAGCTGGAATTTCAGAATGTTGCGTTAAAAAACACACACACATTACACTTATGTCACTATAATAGTTTATTTCTAACGATATGAAGATTTTGGTTTTCGAAACTAAGTGCTAAGTGTAAGACAATCGGATAATACAGTGAAAATCTAACAAAGTATATTTTTCTAAAATACGAATATTTTTGACGTCAACTTTTGTATTAACTAGGCCATATGCCTTTTGTATTATAATATTTAAATCTAACAGAAATGTACGTGTGTCGCTCGGCTGTGTTCTTTCGGTCAAACATGTGTATTTCGAAGTCAGTAGGTTGCTATTTGTGCAGTGTAAGTGGGCATCGTTTCATTGGGATTCAGCGAGAGAACAATCACAGTAAACCTCATTCTTACTTCTGTTTAGGCATTGAATAACATATTATGTATACATTTTCTTTTTTAACGGGTTTGTTCCATTTTGCGTGCAGTACGTACCTATTTCCGGGGTGGTAAATAGTGAAATATATTGTGTCATGTAGGTATATATAAAAAAATACAATTAAAATTACAAAGTGTAAATAAAAGTGAAATAAACCCCTTTTTCGAATATTTATCTGAGTGAAATTATGTACAATATGTGAATTTATTAACGCTTTGTGTGTGATATATTATGAACTATTTGTTTTTATAGATTTCATTACTCTCTCTGGCGATTATAAGAAGCAAATCAAAATTGTAATCTAATAGGAATCAATCAAGAAATACGAGTATTACAATAAAGCTGTCACATCAGACTCACGTTTAAAAACTCCAACAACGGAAATTATCTAATCAATCACTACAAACATTATAAGTAAAGATTAATATATAGAATACCATAAGAATCAATCATTAATTCGATAAGCTTCAGTTTTATTTTCGGAAAACAATACAATGGAGCTTTACAATCCGCGGCCTATAAAAGACATCAACGCGTCACCTCACTAAACTTTTGCCGTTTTGTATTATAGCTAATAATGTGCACTAAGTGCATTAGCATTCAATATTTAGTATGTTTTATATTGTTAATATTATTTCAGTCTTCTAGATAGGTATTATAGGTTAAATATGATTATTTTACTTATTTTCTATGTATCTTCCAAGCCGTGTTACATTGCGTTCAGACGTCTGTAGTAGTAATAATGACGTAGTTGTAGCGTACAGAAAAGACTGTTATTTTACATATTTTTTGTTTCAAATATGACTTCATCGTGTTTAGGAAGAAATGAAGCGATGTTCTCAAACAATATAATATATCATAAACAGTAGTTTGCGGCTGCCCATTAGTTGACGTAATAATTGTCGTAAAAAATTGTCGTGTACCCTTGGTGACCCGTGACCACGCGGGCGCGTGGGCTTATCTACAGCGCAGGTCATCGACACATAAACCATGTGAAAGTGTTAATATTTCTTTCCTTGCGCACCCACTCGTCTGACGGACCAAACGGATTGATGACGCGTCCTCCGCGCTCGTGGACAATGGCGATCGGCCTGCCCATAAAGTAAAAGCTATAAAATGTTGAAACATGCAACAACCGTATATTATGTTATATTTTATAATATCAATTTTTAGGAGTAATAAAGAATAAGTATTTGATTTTAACTTGTATATCTATTGATAAATGACGACGTTTTTAGTAGAGACTCTCATTAGGGACTGCGGTCAACTATTGATGGGCAAATACACATTACATCTGGGAAAGGAAAGCGATTAACTTCAAGCATAGTATGTCACATTTATTCTGAATCTTCAACTGCTGAAGAACTGACAAATCCGTCAGCACACAATAATGCTACCACCAGCGTTGTTAGGTGACGAACTTAAATATGAGGGTGGTAGCTAGCCAGGCTGACTTAGAACAACCCTACCACCAACCAAACCTAGTTTAAAATGTACCCCTTGGGAACCAAACCCGTAGCCTCTGTGTCTGAGTCATCGGTCAGTGGCTACCCTAATAATCGTCGAGAAATATGCTATCGAGCTCCTTTTGTTACCTAATCGTGTCTATATTCTGCTATTTGTATTAAAGCCGCCAATCTTAATTTCAATCAATTATAATAAGAATAAGTTATAAAGTTACAAGTTAGTTATTAGTTCTTCCTTGGGGGAGGCCTTTGTCCAGCAGTGGACGTATTTTGGCTGAGATGATGATGATGAAGATGATAATAAGAATAGTACTACGCCTGTCATAAATATTCATGACGTTTTAAAACACTCCAGTTGTTATTTTAATTACAAAAAAAGGTATCACGGAATGGCTCACGTCATTCAAAACTTTGATTAACTATTAATAAAAAATTGTTAACAACACGCAACGCCATTCAAACTGCACGTAACTATGATTTTGGAAGCTCAAAGCCAAGATTTCGGTTAGTGTAGCTGATATTATCGAAATTACTTACGTGCACCGAAACAAATTCATGTTGCGAATTAGCCACATCTTTTTTGTTTCGCGAACACTGTTACGGAGTAAATACTTTTTCCGATCCGCTCCGAACCCTTTGGAGAATCTAGTAGGGCACGGGGACACGCACTAGTGCGTGATGCCGTTCCCTCTAGGAAACCTCCGAAGGTGATTCATTTCACACGGCTTGAGGAACCCTTTAAGTTTCTCGCCGCCCCCAAACAAGCCCGGTGAATCTGAAAATGCCGTTTAAGGCAATCAGCAAACTCTCTTAAAAAAATTTTTTGGTAAAATTCTTCTTTATTTCTTCTTTAACTGCCTATTGTGTTTTGTTTTGCTTTTGATTCCTTATCGATCGCTTTAGCATTCCTACTAAGTCTGTGCATATACCGTTTATCGTCGTCTTTTATTTATTGGCTTGGTATGTCAATTCATTTATTTTTATAAAATGTACGTTTTACTTTGATTTTCTTCTTTATTCAATACAATCTTATTACGCCTCCATACAACTTGTAGGTATGAAGTGACGTGTGTTTAAGCTGCAGAGGTATCAAACTTATATCATAATCAAGCGACTTCTTTGCGCCAAAATGTATTATATCTCTTGAAACGCGTTCTCGCAACCTGTCGAGATGTTAAATCAATCGAGTGCCGCGGCCGCCGACTTTACTCGATTACCGAGCTTTGTCGACAAGCCGCGCCGCGGGCCAGTTGCTGTGCAGGCTCGATTCAAGTATAGGATCACCACAATCTTTTGTATTCCTCAGACTTTTACGTCATTAAGTTTGTAGAAACAATTTGGTTGTTCCTTTCATTTCCTCCTTTTTCATAGCTCTGATTATAAACATAATAATCACATCAAGTATGTTGCATGCACAATAAAATTCAACAACATTAAATAGTGGATTAATTGTCCTGCACAATTAACAAAGTAGATGTTTGCTTCAGTAGTTGCACGTCGTGTAGTAAATTCATGATCATGTTGTGTGCAGTCGCAAATGCTAAAATATGGGATACTCAAGAAACACGGTATAATCCCGTTAATATTATTTTAATTACCAAAGTGAACGTAATTTTCAGGATTTATTTATTAAGTTAAGCGTACAGCCAAACACATAAAAGCAAGTAACAGAATAATTTCCATTTATATTTAGTTGTAGCTTTGTGGTGACCCTCCGTGGCTGGTGGGCGTAAAGTCGCCCGTGGCGCCACTCGGTCTGCGTCCGCGCCGACGCGACGCGTTCCCACGCCTCCCCCCGCGAATCAACGCAAACTTCATAAATAAAAACTTTCACTAACGAATAAACACAAGTTTTAGGAAATCATTGGTTTAGTAATTAGATACATAAAACACACGTCCATAAAATAAATAAAATATGCATGCCCGGCCGTTGTCTAATGAAAGACAGTTGAATTAACAGAATTAGGTACGCTTTCGATTGTTTTACGTATTCGAAATCCAATTTTCTTAATTTTTGGATATATTGTAACTCTTATACAAATCACTAAGCCATCTCGGCAGGTAAATTTTCGAGAGGAAACCGAATACCGAGAAGAGAAGTATGGAGTACTGCTGCCACCTTTGGGATGGATCAGCTAAATACCATCTGGCTGCTTTGGACTCGACTGAAAAACGAGCTAAGAGACTCATTGGTGACCCTGCCTTGATAGACGCCAAGCTGCAAAATCTAGAACATCAGCGTAGGGTGGCTTGTCTGTCGGTCTTCTACAGGGTTCATTTCGGAGAGTGCGCGAAGGAGTACGACCTAATCCTACCATCCACTTTCCGCTATCGGAGCGCGAGGCGCGAGTTCCATCCCTATGTTGTAGATATGCCACCTTGTCGAACGTGCCGATTCGGTTCAACTTTCTTAGTGCGTACAGCTAGGGAATGGAACGCGCTGCCTGCGAGTGTGTTCCCTGAAAGGTATAATCTAGACCTCTTCAAAGTCAGAGTGAATAGGCTACTTCTAGGCAGGCATGTTCCATCCTCGACCGCACCGTCACTTAACATCAGGTAGTCATGTAGTCAAATGCCTGCCTATCAAAAAAATAAATAAAAAAAATTTCTTCTCGAAGAAAATTGTTTGTACTTAGCCATTTGGTTTTAAACGATTTGTTCCTTTCTTAAACAACATCCAATTCGTGGATATGCTTAATCGTAAATAGTTATTTGTTATGCAAATTTGGAAAGTTGTTGTTTCGCGCGAGTGCTTGTATTGGAACCCGAGCAAGCGAAGGATTCTAGGTTCAAACGAAGAATCCTGAGCGTAGCAAGGGTTTCAAGTCACGAGACGCAAAACAACTTTGCTGCAGAGCAAAACACACAACTTTTCACCTCACTACTGCGAGAAAATGGTGGATGGAAGAAAAACAGTTGAGCTTTAATATAAAACAGTTTTAAGGATTCATATAATTTTTTAAGAAAGAAAAGTTAGGGGTCTACTTACAAGTTCTAAATTCGTATTATACTGTCTCTTTTACACACCTATTAGTGTGAGCGGGACGGCACAATACGAAGTTCGAATTTCTTATTTCGCAGTATAGGAATAGTGCGCACCATAGTGTTCATAGTCACGTTCTAAATTCAAAAACCTTTTCCACCCAAGCGGGGAAAAAGCGCTTTTCCACCCAGATTTTGAAAGAGGAAGTAAGCTTTTTCGAGCGAGTGAGGTGAAAAGGATATTTTCTACCACAAAAACACATAAAGAAATAAAAGCTCGGAGCTCGACTAACATTTTACAAACGTGCAAAATCTAATAAATATATTACTACAGTTATTAAAAATTCTAATGGCAGTAGACAATATTATGTGAAAACCAGTTTCCACAGGCGGCACACGTTCACAAGCAAATATTGCTAATACCAATACCATGTTAATATAAATGAAAGAAAACTGAGCCAGTCGGAGGAGCCAGCGCTAGCTATTGCAACATTATTATATTTTTATTCTATCTTAAAAATCTAATTAAAAACGTTATCAAAGTTTTTATATCAAATGTTTAGCTCTTCTGTGTAGTGGATTGTTTATTATATTAAATGATCTACTAAAAATATATGGTACTATTATGGGCATATTGTTGTATAAAAAGGAAATTAGGGTTAAACTCTTTCATTTTTCTTACTCTTCCATTCCGTGAACTTCGGTCTTTTGTGAAATCCCAAAGGAATGAGATGTTTTCCGAAATGGATTCGAGCTATCTATTTAGAATAGGTTCAATAATTTAAGAGATACAAACAAATATATTTCAACTTTTAATATTATTAGTCGAAATGTAGATATTATGCATTACTTAGAACTTCAGTAAAAAAAATGTAGTTAGACATTTTTCTATTTAATTTTATTTCAGTTAATTAAATAGTTATTTAGTATTTAAAAAAGTAGTAGCTTATTAACTACTTGACGCGTATTTTTCTCAGCTCTATACCTACTTGCTACTTGGTTTTCCAAATCTAAAATGAGTTAGCGAAATTATATCGCTACAGTGAATGTATGATCGATCTTAGAATTGATGGCAGCTATTCATATATTAGATTCTCACCGATATCGTTTCATGGTCTAAGTTTATTTTATATATATATATATATTATTATTTAAAGACATAACTTATGTAATACATTAATAAAAGAAGGTTAACTACATATTAATAATCCTACATGTCTACGTTTTTTTCACTATCAAGAAATAAAATAAACATATTCATTCAGATTTTCTTAAAATTTGGAATCGAGATTTAAATTAAAATTGTACAATATTATCGATCCGCAGCTTAGTATCTGTCGCCTACGTTAAGACTACGTTTGTAACAATATGTAATGAAAAACTTGTAATGTAATAGTATTCTTATACATACAGCCAATGCATATACATAAAATCATGTCACTTATAGCAGGCCTAACGGAATCCACCACGGAGACAGGTTTGGAGGCTGTTTTATGTCTCGCCATTGTATGGTGTGGATGCGCCTACTTAGCAAAAACAAGCCCAGGCGCGTTATGGTATGGCTTACTGGGTGCCTAGTGCGACTTTTTTTGCCACTCGATCACGTTGAAGGAATTGAGATTTTGTATGGCGAAATATTGTCTTGCCTCGTTTTTTACCAGGAGGCTTTTAATGCCATACAAATTGTTCTTTTTGTTTACGTGATCGAATGGTAAACAAAACTTGCAGAAGCCTAGCCTACTGGTGGCAAACGATGAGAGTTGAAGTAACGCCATATACAAATTTTCGTTTTCGTTAAAATGATCGAATGCCAAATAAAACTCGCACTAAACAGATGTGTCCAAAAATCTAAACAAAGCAGGTTGCTCACGAACATGGGCGCTGGGTCATCGACTTATTTACGATTTTGGGATTCCCATTCTCAATGCGATTGAATCATAAAATGTAATAAATGTAAACGGTAGAATAAAAATGGACTATTTACATGCTTAAGATCCATTTTGCATTCTAGTATATAGTGGGATTTATATTCGGTTATATAAATCCCGGAAAACAGGGGGTTACGCGGACGATGGTCGTAAGTGATTTATAACAGTCTGCTGAGATACAAAAATCAGGCTTTGGAATAAAAACAGATTTTACAAATGAAGTATGAATTAAAAAAGCATTCGCTACCCATACGTAATTGCCATATTCTACATCATCAGACATATTTCACCATTTTTGCATAACTATGTATATCCAATAATCCATACATCTCGGTTATATCCAAACACATGGTTTAAACAAGTGCAAAGTGTAAAATGATAACGAGGTTTTATGCGCCAAATTAGCTCCCATAAAAATGATAATGTTATCGACACGACTCTCCCCTAAACGTAGTGATTAAATCCTCTTTGACTCTCCCGTAACTAAGTAACGAGAATCAATATCATATTTTGCAATTTATCAATACTATAGTTATACTTAGTACTATATAAACCTGTAGGCTCTGTCTGTACTTGCAATTTTTCTGACAATTTTGGGATAAATATTCGTTTTATGACTCACTGACACCAATTCTACGATTTTTGAATTTTTTGTCTGTCTGTCTGTCTGTGTGTCCAGAAGAACATAAGATTGTGCAAATGATAGACTATATATGATGTTGGTAAACCTAATAACTATTTGATTTAGCATTCATTGATCCATTATTTTCGCACAGCGAAGCCGCTCGCTTCGCTGACGGTGACGGCTTGTTTTTAAGATAACTACTAGCAGAAGCAATGGGAAGTTACTCAGCCTACGCTACTATACAATTTCAATCGAGAGAGCTTTTGATTTTATTTGATTCGCCTGTTTTGTACCTATGTTTATGTATCGCGCGGTAACAACGGATTAATTAGTAAAAAGCTTGACGTAGTTGTAGTTTTGGAATACATTTTGGAAATTTTGGCGATATGGTAGATAATTATCAGGTTTGAAGAAAATGAATGAAAAGTGGCATTTAAAAAAATTAAAACATCAAATTATACTTTTTCTTATTCATTCTCTTTCTATTCTAATACATCTGTGGTTTATTTGACTCTCAGCTAGGTTCATTTGTACTTGTTTTAGTTGAAGCGGAGCATGTCCTAAGTCAGCCTGGTTTTAACATCTGTAAAAAAATAAACTAAAAAATTTAACAAAAAAAACCGACTCCAAAAAGTAACACTGAAAAAATTGCACTAAATAGTAAAATAATTGCGTAGTATAAGTTTGTTAAACGCGCTGCTCGTATGAGACAGCACCGTTTAAATGAAACGAGCGAAGAAAACGAGAAGTAGGAAATCAAAAACTGAGTTCCGGTGCCTGCCTTCTTTTGCTGCGTCATAGTCGCTTAACTATCTTAATCGAGATATCTTATCGCCACCCGTGAAATACTTATCATTGAGGAGTTCCAGTGGCAATCTGTGGTCTTTTTCATCAGTTACACTTCATCAAATGATACTTTCTCAATTCAAATGTTTGACTTATTGCTGAAAATACCTAAACCGCTATAGGTATGCCTACAATATTGAAGAGTTCCCTCAATTCCTTAAGGATTCCATCATCAGAATTAGACCAAATACAGTGTAATTAAGAACTTCCTCCCTTTTTTTTGTAGTCGGTTAAAAACATAGTAAATCAACTTTTCGCACCTTACGCAGCGAATCATAAATCTTTAAAGGATTTATTGAAGCGTTTACAGCTAGAATATGCTAGCTATTCTCGTCAACATAAACAGAATTCTCGTCGTTACATTCATGGTATCGCTTTAAAGCGATAAGACCGCTAAATTGTAACTTTGTAAGTTATTAATTTTTGTGTTCATGTTTATGTTTCAGTGTTGCAGTAAAAGTATTTTCTATCTATCTATCTTTCTATGACACATAGGTGGTAGACTCAGTCCAATAACTATAATCTTCTGAGAGCTAAAAAAAAACGAATAATGTTCTTTTTAATTTTTATAAAAATATATGTTACGAATTTTCTTAGATTCCGAGTTAAAGCTTTAGGAGCCGTGTGTGACGTGCGTGCACGCTAGAAATGTTTTCACTCGTTACCTGATAACAAGTGGTCAAGATATAAATTTCATTGTTAGTTAAGTTGGAGGATCGGGTTAACCGCAGTGCGTGGTGACTAGAAATGGAAAGCCGCCGCGACCGTCCGTCCGTCGTCGTCGCCTGGACCGCGCAAATGTTTGCCGAACGTGCCGCCCGCTATGGGGGACATATTAAAACGTCTAGCCTCCCAATACAACGTTGATTTCGTGTAACAATATTTTCTAAGCCCTCAAAGAAAGCTTACTCATTTCTTATTTGCAAAAATAAATACCCTTTTTTGAGTAAAAATTTATCATTTCTATATTTGATCCAGCTCCTTCCGATGGTATCCATCCTTTATCTAACTAATCACTGGTACCAAGTGTTTTATTTACCACTAAATATTTAGAGATATTTATTCCTATTTTTATAGTAGTACGAACCTTATCTTCAGTAATAATAATTATAATATAATATAATAATAAATTCATTCGAAGACTGTCCAACATTAGCTTAGAGATTATGTATTGTAGAAAGATTTGAGAAACCCCTAAAAGTATTACAATTTTTTATGTAAAATAAACAGCCTGATTAAACTAAAACTAGGAAAGATTAGGAATGTTTATACATCTTTAAAGGAAGTATGCGACTATTGCTTGTTTAGCAACGATAATTTTTCAAAAACACACATTTGTGTTTTTGTAATTTGTTCGCAACAAAATTTGCGTTAAAATTATATAAACAAAATAAAAACGATAATTTTGTTTATACTGGTTAAGAAAAGTACTTTGGAGCTAATTACGTACTTTTTATTAGTATCATGAATACCTAGTTACCACCGTGTCATAACGAAGTCTGTTACCATAACAACGATATTGTCAGTGTTTCGTCAGATAAGAGAGAAGTTAGCTGGGTTTCATTGATTGAGCAATCCACGTGAAGTGGACGATTATCTTCAGCTTTATCATCACTTACCATCAGATGAGAGGAAGACCAAGGGCTTCCTTGTTGTGTAATAAAAAAAAACTTAATAAGACGAATATTGTACACACTCGTTAATCATATTCGTCCTTATCCCTAGTGTATGTAGCAGTTTAGGAGTACTTGATGGTTGGTTTAATGCTCTAAGACTTGATATTGATGCGATGTGATAGTGATGCGGTGTAATAGTGTAAATAAGTATTAGAAGAGAGTGAAAGGACAATGGTTAGAAAGAGGACAAATTAGATGCGAATCGCTTCAGTAGGATTCCTGTCATGTAACTGGCACGTTAGTGATTCCGCGCACGCGCAGCTTTCACTGTGGCACGTCAACGTATCCTGGTTTACTGATCCAAGTGCCAGTGAATTTACATTAGCTAATAACACTATGTTTTTTATATGAAACTAGCGAACACCTTTACCAGATGTACCTATCCTGTGACCACGAAAAAAACATTTGAGATTTGCAAAAACGTATTTTGCAAATCTCTATGATGATGGTGATTGCTCAGACCGATTTTGGTTCACTTCTGACTCCTAGTCGGTTCGACGCTGGAGCGCTCGAAGATGCCGATCTTAACCTTTATCGATATTTATACCCTTTAGGAACCTTGCAAAATTTCAAATTCATAGGCTAGTATTTCTTGAGCTTTCCTGTGAGCAAGTGAGTAATAATTGCAATAGGTTAAATAAATCAATAAGCTTTTGAGCTGTTTCAACGGTGTCCGATCCGATCCGAACCCTTCGGAGAATCTAGTAAGGAACGGCTTAACACAACTAGTGCGTGATGCCGTTCCCTCTAAAAAACCTCTGACTGTGATTCGTTTTACACGGCTTGAGGAACCCTTTAAGTTTTCGCCGCCCCCAAAAAAGCCCGGTGAAGCTGAAAATGCCGTCTGAAGCAATCAGCAAACTGTCTCCAAAAAAAAAAGTTTTTACGGCCTCAAGTCAATAACGTCTCAATAGCGTCTCAACTTTCTTTTGAAATACTTAGCGACTACGGAAAAATTTACAAATTCATGCCACTGTCATGCGATTGTATTCGTTTTAATACTTTAGTTGCAGTTGCTGCTGCTACTATTGCAGAGGCTTTATGGCACACTCGAAATAAACTCAGTTTTGCACATAAATAACATAATCACAGACTCTATGTACACACCTTATATAAAAAAATAGGATTTTTTTGTGTTTTACGATGAATGGTGTCCTTAACGAAGATCTTAACTGGTTTCTTAAAACTCTGTGTTCATTATAGTTTAGTACTTCATTGTTGGAAGTTTTATTTTACGACTGTACGGTCGTCGACGATCCCATAACAGTCCCTATCTTTTGACCCTGATAGATAGGGTAGGGTATGGCAGTTGGAACTACGGGTCCGGCTGTCTTTTCAAGGGTACCACGGGAGTTCGGATCCTAGGCCCCCTGCTGGTTATGCCTTCGCGGGCGTCTCTGGCAGGACCCGAACATGGGTTGGACTCGTGGTGGCTATGTGGTTAGCTGTAGAGGTCGGAATGTTTGTTTGTCTAGTTGAGGTCTGGCCAGGCTTCCATCTCGTGCGCAGCAAGCGGGTCCGAGTAGCGGTCCGGAGGGGGCCCCGAAGCGAAAGGATTGCGGGGCACATGAGTTATCTATAGCTGGTTGTTCTGCTCGGTGGTTTTTATTGAGTAGGCTTCCAACATCTCCGGCACTAGTCTGGAGAACTAGTAGAGGCGCCCGCTAGATGCAATGTCTCCGGTTAAGTCAGCCGCGTAGGATTGTAGAACTCACGAGGTGCCTAAATGGGTACTGAGAAGTGAGTGAGCTTACACTCCGCCACCAAAGAAGATATTTGGTAGTCGACTTTAGTGTTGACGACCGGAGCAGTGGAAAATGCGAGTTGTACTCTTATTGCAACGAGAAGTGAGTGAGCTTACAGCTCCGGTAACCTATCTGGATATTAGGTGGTGGACTATACGTATCGACGGGGCAACTCGCTCGAAACACTAGTCTTAAAAGTATCGGATGAATAATGCGCTTCGGCGCGTCCTGATCTGGCGTTATGACCTGATGCAGATGGTCCCTTGTGCTTGCGCAAGGATGTCAGTATATTGGTGGTGGGTGTCAGTATAAATTTTAAAAGTCGTGTGTAGCGAGTGTGTAGTTAGTGGTGTGTTGCGAACGCCCCCCCCCCCCCCCGCTCCCTAAATGCTACTACACTTTTACAAAATAGGTATACTAAACATGCACACTAGTTTACACTCAAGACACCGTACTCGTAGGACAAGGGTACGACGATCTGGTTCACACGCGCTCTATACCAGGTACAGACATGTACCTGGGCAATTCTCCTCACCACCACGACCTGGTCAACCCGAGCCAAGGTCCGAGCCTTTAGAGGCGCCCTCGGTTCGTTCCGCTCCCAGATCCGATTGGAACCCCTCGGAGAATCTAGTAGGCCATGGGAACTACACTAGTGCGTGATGCCGTTCCCTGTAGAAAACCTCTGAAGGTGCTGCGTTTCACACGGTTTGAGGACTAAGTTTCTCACCACCCCCAAGGCAATCAGCATACTCTCTAAAAAAATCGATTTAAAACTCGAATTTTATTTATTACCTAATTTTTTTTTCAACCCTGATGTGTTTTGACTTCTGTTTATATTAAACCATGAGGTCTGCCGAAAATGAGTTTTGACGACAACAGTAAACAGGGAGCAACTGTTCATCGTGACCCGTAACAGATACCTACAACATTTCAATGTATGGTTGTAACAGATGCTTACAAAAATTCTGTAGTTAAGAACATTATACAATAACGTAGACAAAGACCATTACCTATGGAACTTTCAGATTATTTCCTAATCACCCTCGACGATTTGTTAATTAGACCAGTAGACCAATCATAGATATACATCAGACCGGTTTTTTTTAGACTTATCTACGATAACGCAGACAAAGTCTCGCGTGGGTTGGTCGCGACGATTTATAGATTTCTAATTTAGGCAAACGGATGATAATCCTACGAATTAATTGATGTGCCTTAATTCAGATAAAGAATGGCGCAATTATTAAGAATAAAGCACGATCATCTGCCTTAATAAAAAACAACCAACTAATTTCAAAACTTTATCATAATCAAGGTGACAGTTTGTAAAATAGGTACTTAACTTTTATGGAATGCTACAAGTTGTTAGCAATATACTCGTACATAGGTTTTTTTTTATTTTTTATTATTATTATTTGAGATGGGCTTGCTCTTGGCCTCAGGTTGATAGTACTAACCTACTTGATTAAAAAATATTTCAGAAATATAAGTTTCATCTTGTCTTGGTATATAAATTTTTTAACTATAATAAGCGCGAGGTTTAACAAAACCTTCAAGTTGCATTTATAGCTGTTAATACAATTTGATAAATATGTGTAGTCATTAGCTACAATCGGCAGTTTTAATAAATACAGCTTGTGCTGCTCGTTAACATACATTTTCATCCTTTAAAACAACCTATCAACATTTTTTCCATAACGAGTTATCCGGGTCAGCTGTTCAAGATCAACGATGAGAATGGCTGAAATATTAAATTAGCTCGTTTTCTTCATGCGCCGCGGCGTGGTATTTTAACGAGCCCTTGTTGTGCTTAACAACCCACCAAAAAACGACCGACAGGCCCATCAACACTCTAATTGCACGATAAATGTGGACCCAACCATTTTTTAAAACATCGAAACTTTGTATATATCGATTGGATTGTACATTTCAATCCTTCTTGCGATACATAGTAGCTGTGTTTAATATTATGTAGAGATAAGGTAGATTTAATAAATAAGTAACTATACAGATCTACTCGCGTTATATTAAATATTTTTTTATCTTAACGTTTGAAACACTTTGCACTTTGGGTCGCCATAATAGGTTACAGGGAGAAGGGAAAAACGTGAGTAGATCTGTCTAAAGTGTCTTATTTCAATGTGTAAAGTTCGCGTGAACTCTAGATGAGTATTAATGTAAGTTGTTAGATAAGTTTATTAACGAGATCATTGTTTGCTTTTCTCAGAAACGGAGTAGTGCAGTCGCATATATGCTGATGTGGCTGTTGGATTCAGCCACCAGCAAAGCTGACTCAGTGGACAAATCATCTCTTAACCACATTGCTAATGTTTCCTGTAAGTGCCTATCTTGTAAGAGAAACCTTTTATGTAAGCAGTTTTTCCTCTCAGTAAATGTATTTAGATATTTTTAAATATTTACAGACGCAGTGGATAGCGACAGCCTGAGCCATTTAGCTTCTATATTTAGTCCTCGCATGGACTTTGATCAATGGAAGCCACTGACAGGGCGCGGGGACCCACTCCGTAACGACCCCACGTATGATTATGAGCCGCCTGTTCTAGAACGCGTCCATTACTGGGCCGAGGACACGCGTCTCGAACGTGAACACTACCCCGAAAGAAAGTCCGAAGTTCTCGTTCTTGGAGTCTCCTCACGCAGACCGAGTGTTGCCTCACGGCAACCGCCACCGAGGAGACATCCACGACCACCCCCGAAATATGAAGACTTCACTTACAGGGTCAGCGACCACTATCCTATGACTATACTAGTCCCGCCGCCGCCACCTCCTCCAGGACACCAGTCGCCCCTCTATGTGTACACTGAAAATAAAATGTCAACACCTAGCCCTTTGCCTAAAGTAACGGAAGCGCCAACCTTCGTAACGAGGCCAACGACACCTGCACCAGAACACCTTACTTCCCTTTATGCTCTACAACAGGCTAACTTGATATATCAATCTTCTACCACCAGTCACAATTGGGTCCTTGACTTAAATCAAACAAAGCCTATTCCAAATTCAGTAAGTAGTGATTATGCTGGTTGGGGGCCTACGACGCCTTTGGATGACAACGATATTGTCAATGATACACATAATCTAATTCCCAATGACCACATTGAGCTGTCCAAGCATCCGTACACATTTTACAAACCAATGTTATCGGAAGCGCCACCTCCACCGCAACCTACAGCAAATTCGATTTTCTTACCGACATTTGTTCCTCCCACGCTACCTGCTACAGAATTATCGGAAATTCCTAGTTTGACTCAAGTCACACATGAAAATATAGAAACAACAACGGAGCTTTCCATCAATATACCAGACTATTACGATGAAACAACAACACAAAAACAATCTTCAAACAAATACAAAACAACATCAAGTTTATTATCTGGTACAAAACCAAATCAGAATATTTTTGATATGTTAGGCCCAATGATGTCCATGCCTCTGGTAAACGGCCCAGAGAGGCCCGAAGATCACCTTTACGCTCATGCTTCAGAAAATGTTCACGTGTACAAAGAACATCCCACCGAAGATACTAAAACATTAGAAACTATGCAGACAATGCAACCACCCCCGCCTGTGAAATCTATAGAGACTACAACAGAATCGGGCTCATATCACACTAATCCATATATTATTAATAATTTCATTCATAAGAAACCATCTAAGTTTACCCTTGACCCCTACTTGCATATGCGTTTTACGACATCTTCACCAATAGCAACAACAACCAGTGACCCTGATAATAATTTCAAATCTATGACTGACGGCCCGGCATTGCCTATGTACTTAATTATACAAGGACATTCTAAAGTTAAAACTTACAGTTCCAAACCTAACATAAATGATGACCGCCACACCATAACTAATGAGATAGAAAAACCCAATGAGACCACGGAAGTGAAACATCTTCATCCGATTAAAGAAAAGAAAAATGAGAAATCAAACACTATTAGAGAAAGTAGATCAAAAAATCTTAAGTCATTAATCGAAGGCAATATCGGATCTATTGAAATTCAGGAAGCTGATGTCGGAATTAAATACGACGTGAGTGATGGCAGTGAAGTGCCCGTGGAAATATACAGAAGAGGGCTCGTAGACAGTGATGAAAATAACTACTCGTCTACGAAGAGAAAAACGAATGAAAAGCGTATAAAGAGACAGGTTGATTTCGAGGATTTATTGACATTTGACGAAGATGCAATTGAGGAGTACGTGTTTAATTTCCTCAACGGGAAGCGGAATTCTACAGGCATAACGGGTTTAATAGCACAAGCAGTGACTAGCGACGCAGCCTCCGTGGTTGATTCACTCGAGGATGACGATGATGCCAGTGAACGTGATGAAGAAAGGTGAACTCAAAAGACAAAACATGATACAAAAATGTGTTAAGTCTCACTGTAGCGTAATGCCAAAAAGAGTTTTGGTGAAGATTGTAGTTACCCACATCATGTGTTCAAATCTAAAATTACATGACCTATTAAAATAAATAGGGAACCCACTAAAATATCTAAACGCGACAATCGTAATTTTTAGAATCTGTGTTCATGATTTGATTGATGTTAACTTTGAATTCTACAATCATAGTGTTGTCTAGGTAGTTAAATGTAACGTGTGAAGGACTAGTATTGCCGTTCCACCAGAAATATTTAGTATAAGATTTTTAAATACGATAAGTTTATTTAATTTAAATTGGAAATTTAAAGACTTATTTATTATAGTTTAAGAAAAAAATATAAATACAATGTTATCACAGAATAGGTTGTTTTTATTAGTGTTAAGTTCCAGAAACTCGGGCAATAAACAAGTGAGAAGTTTTCTTAGTACCGAAGTGCAACCAGATATTATGGTGAAGGAAAATTTTCTATTTTTCTAATTATGTAGGTGTACATTGACGCATGCCTACAAAAAAAAGACGCATGCGCCGCAGCGGACGCGGCCCACTGACACACACACTTCTTACCATCCTTTTCGTGGAAATAGACGCAGGCACCTTGGATAAAGTGAAAGCTGCTTAGAAGCCGATAAAGTCACATTTATTGCGATCCACCACATTTAAAGAGTCATCGTCAGTCATCAGTCATCATCAATAATAAAAATAATACGTAAAAGATCATTTCAATTAAAGAAAGCTTATTGTTATTTAATAACTGAACCTGTATAATAAATATGATTTATAAAAAGGAACAATATTTCGAGATAAATATTTATAAAATTATAATATTTCAAATAATGTTTCGACGTCGTGTTGCACCAATTGGCCTGACAGAAACACACTTTGTATTCAGCGTCAGTTAACCTGAAACCAAATTACAATTTATGTTGAGTCTGGGCTTTAACAACTTTGTAGGTATATTGAAAGATCTGAGTAGGTAACAGATGGATAATTAAATCCCAGTCCCAACTCCACTCTTTTTAATACCTTTATTTTTGACTTTTAAAAACTTTTTATATTATTAGATTTATTATATATCGGCATTATATTTATAAAATTTGCAATTATTCTTACTTTATTATTATTATTATCAGTCATTACTTTCCCACTGTAGGGTAAAGGCCTCCCCTCCGTCTTCCTACCTATCTCTATCCTGAGCTGGTTCATCCCAATTAATTCTTCGAGTCAAACTCATTCCCCCATCTCCGTCTAGGCCTTCATATCGGGACTGTTTTATTATTAATGACATTCCATAACACCAAGCAAATTACAATTTGCTTCTTGAAATGGAAATGGCTCCTTGGCGCTGGAAAGCTTCGCATGTTGCATAATCATTTCGAGTTCAGACTTCCGATGTTGGTGGCGCCTTGGGCATAGATGAGATATTACCTTGAGGCTTAGATACTTTTTTTTGTAGTAGTAAAAGTTTACATTAATTTGCCAAACTATTTTTTTAACTAGATAAAATACTTTAATACAATACACTGGGGCTAGGTTATGTCATGTGGGACTCCTCTCCACTTCTCTCGTCCAGCTACTAAAAGCTCGACGAGTGGACGGCAGATATTATACCCACTAAAAACCTAGAACTTTATCGACGAGTTCATATTATTATTTCACTTGCGCATAACGCATAAAATGGGTGTAAACGGACGTTAGCCAAGAAGGACTTAGCCAAGAACCGTTTAACAAGGGCTGAAGTCCTTCAGCCCTTGTTAAACGGTTCTAAGTTACCTAAGTTACCATACTATCGAACGTCTGTCGGCGTTTAATAATAAGTTTAACAGGCTAGCCGCCCAACCAACTAGTGAGTTAATTTAATCAACGCTAAGATAATGTTAAAACATAATAATTAATTTAAACAAACATACCGTTCTCGTTTGCATGACATCGCTCGGGTTGGCGTAGTCATGGTGCGTGGCAGCGTGTCCCCTTTAGCGACCTGGTAGCATCCTCGCTGCACTATCCACGAAAAACGCCCGCGCGCTCTCCATGACCGGACGAAGCACATGCTGCCTTCTAAAAATAACACTTAAAAGCTCTAATCTAAGTCTAATCTTAACTATAACGTCACTGGTGTGGTGGTAAGACCAGGGTGCCTAGTAAGAGTTTCATTCGCCTTCAATATCGTTAAATAAAACGAGAATTTGTATGGCAAAATTTTAACTCTCCTCGTATTCCACCAGGAGGCGTTGCTTAAATACCATACAAATTCTCGTAACGTGATCTAATGCGAATGAAACACGCACTAAGCATCCTGCTTCTTAGGCGGGAAATGCGATGGTAGAAACGCGAAGTTGGCACCAGTTCGAAAAGCTCATTAGCTTAGTAAAACAACATTCGTTGATGTTCAGTAAGGAAGTTCAAAAATTAAACTCGTTATTGTTTCCAAGAAAAATATTTTTAGATAACTGTAATAAAACTGTCTCTCACACGTAAATGGACAGTGATTTTACTTGGATCTAACAATTAATGTTAAGGAACTTCTTTATCAGTGTGTCAGCACAGCGATTACATAATCAAAATGGTCATACGTAGGTAAGCGTAAGACGGAATAGAAGCATTATTATGCTAGCCTACTTAGAAAAATGCCACAAGTTTCATTAAATAGGATTGAACTTTATAGTCTGTATGGGACACATGTAAAATGGCTCTTAATGTTTATTGAAGATGCATACTTAAGGTGGTGACTGACTGGAGCATTTTGCCGTAACGTAACTTGTTCGATGCGACCAGTCACATGGTCAGCACAGTGAGTCAAGCCCCTGTCGCCCTGTTATCGGTTGGTCAGCAATGACGTTTCAAGCTCGCCGCGAATAGTAGGTACGTTACGATGATCGTCCCGGTCAGTCGCCATCATAACTGCTGATTCGTTGTCTTTATAAAGCAGTCACATAACACCATTGGGTGTCGGCGAAGACAGCCATTCACAACAAATAAAAGAAATGTGTTTATTGACACGCACCTTCAGAGCAATTCACAAGGAGATACCGGCTGTTGTTAAAAGGTATGCCGTAGGGTACAAAGTCTCCTGCACATTCCCAACTTTTTTGTTGAGTCGACGTACAGTTGAAGCAGAGTATCCCAAAAGCTCCATTCACGCAACAAATTATTACCAACCAACATGCTTTACTAATCATTTGCGCTACGCCATAAATGTATTATGCACTTTATGTTTTACTATGTTCAAAGCACAGAGCAAGGGTATATCTGATAGTATTTGTCTAATAGTACTACGTTAATTCATAGTTTTTAAAACACATCACGAAAAGCAGAAGTCAGTGATTGTCATATGATTGTCATGTACCTAATCGGACTCGTGTCAGAGCAGACCAAAAAGAGAAAATCCGTTCACAAGTTCGCAAAGCGTTCGTCGTCGAGGTTATTAGCATAACGTATAACATGGTACAAGTATAACTAAGGAAAAACGTGGAAGCAATAAATACGATAAATACCTACACGTCTGATAGGTATCGTCTGACATTTGAATTAGAATTTAAAATTACGTGAGTTGGAAAAGCGCGGTAACAGCTTTTGCAAATCCCAAATGATAGCTGCAGCTACTACCAGCTAGTCTCAAAGTACAGAAAATAGATTGTTTTCATAACTTGCCTATGAGCACTTGGCTATAATTTTACCTGATGTTAAATGGTGATGTTATAATAAGCGCACTTCACCCGGAATCCTCAACTACCTACCGATGAACTGATCTTATCTCTACCCGTCGTCGGAACACAACAATGCTACTACATTGACGATGAGGCGACATATTTAGATAAAAGGTCGTGGCTAGCCACGTGAACTCAAAACAAGCCCAATTAAACAGAGTATAAACATGTACCCCTTACTGGGAACCGAACCAGGGGCCAGTGGGTCTGAAACAGTGGGCTTAACCACTAGACCACAGAAGCATTTGAAATATTCATACTCCTTAATCTTATCCCCAAATGTTTACTTTAATAGAAACTTTTTATTCCTCTACAGCGTAGTATACGCAATGAAAACAAAGAAAGCGAAGGCCTGGTTTCCCTTTTTTCAAGTACTCAGTATTACATAAATTCTTCAACGATAGTAAGTAGATAAGAGTAAAAAGTAAAATAGCCGATGACTGTCCCATTGCTAGGCGAAATCCTCAAGGAATCCTGGAATCAAGTCAAGCATAATTTAAGGGTAATGGCTTAATGGTGGTGAGCACCTTGTGATCACTAACCCGGGTTATGCATCGAAAAATCCGAAACAAACTTTGCCCGACTTGGGACTTGAACCCAGGGGCCTTCAGGTATCGGGCCAAGCGCTTTACCACTCGGCCATCGAGGCGAACGATTGTACAATTCGGTTATTTTCTTTTGCTCAAAAGAGGCCTAATCTGGTAAGCTCGTTTAGTATGTGCAGCTGTTTAGATACTTTTTTTTTATTAAAATGCTCATGCTGGATTGTCGATTCCCGTCTGTGTATATGTTACCGGCAATCTGTATAATACGGTATTCTATACAATACCTAGGCAATGTATAGAATACCTAAAACGTTAAGGTAAAGTATGAAATATTTTTCATTTTATACTTTGCCTGAGCATTCTATACAATACCGAATGCGCTGCCGGCAATGTGTGTATAGCAGGGAAGGGGGAGTGCGGGCAGGCAGTAAACACGTTGCGACTTGTTTGCATATTATTGCGCGGGTACGCACCTATTATAATGCCGAAGTTCAAAATACCGACAGTATAAAATCCAGGAGATTTATATACCTACAGCTGAAATACCTACCTAGTTTTTCACTCATTGTACAATGAGGTACGTATCATAATGTATAAAATTAAAATATATAAGTTTACATTGCATTAGTTCAAAATAAGTAAGTTGAGAAAATGATTGAGGATATTAGCTGCCCTACTCCTGTAGGTCACGTGATAGCGCAGCGTAGCGATTGTCTTGAATTTCGAGGTCATTTTTTTTTATTAGACAACAGAAAGCAAAAATTTCCAAAAAGAAACTCTTTCTGTTGTCTAATAAAAAAATAACCTCCTAATAACCTAATTTCTAACCTATCACGTGACCTACAGGAGTAGTACGTACGTACGTACTACTCCTGTACATAACTTTGATAAATACAGGCCCAACAACAGATACTCTATACAATACCTAGGAATTGTATACATTACCTAGGTAAAGTATATAAAGTAAAATAATATTCATAATATTTAATACATTGCCTAGACGCCTTAGGTAGTCTATACATTACCTAGGTATTGTATAGAATACCTGATTTATACAGATTGCCAGATATATATTCAAAGGCCGTCTGTTTTCGTAGATCATATTCTACGCTCATAATCTGAGCTTGCTCCTGTTTATAGAATCACCCTTGAGCGATATAATTGTAAATAGAAATCACTGTTCGCCGTTCATCGGTACAAAGAGAATATTTTCAGCCGGTACCTTTATTTACCGACAGCTCGGTTCGCCGAAAGAATGCTAAAAGTAATAAATGTTTCACCGATCCCACCATTTGCAGATAAGGCAATTCTCTGAAAGCTCCACTGGGCGAATTAGCTTTTTTAAACAGTGGTCAAACTGATTTGACCACGAGGAATTTTGACATTCTTCGTGGACAAACTGTAACTTATAATCTCTTTCTGTAACTATATAATGTTGCACTAGATTTAATATTTCCAACATAAAGTACCAGGCTACCATAACTATGCAGGAGATTGCTTATTAAATCTAGTGCAACATTATATAGTTACAATTTGACCACGAGGAAGGAACGAAAAAAGCTAATTCGCCCAGTGGAGCTTTCAGCGAATTGCCTTATCTGCAAATGGTGGGATCGGTGAAACATTTATTACTTTTAGCATTCTTTCGGCGAACCGAGCTGTCGGTAAATAAAGGTACCGGCTGAAAATATTCTCTTTGTACCTACCGATGAACGGCGAACAGTGATTTCTATTTACAATTATATCGCTCAAGGGCAATTCTGAGCCTACGGCGAAAATCGTGAACTTGTCGTTAATTGCGTTGTGTCTGTTATTTACCTTCACAAGGTATTGTCAAAGTGCAGCGCAATCTTGCCTCTTCACTCCGGCTAGGACCGAATAGTCTTTTATATTGCAAAGGGTCGTATCCATAATGTTTATTACTGAAGGTGCCGTTGAAACAGAGAAGTGACTGTGCGCCACGCGCAAACACACATAACAACAAAATTTGGGGTAGCATGACAAGCCATAACCGACCTGTTTATAACTACAAAGACAATATTGAAGTTTTTTCACTACAATACGTAAAAAAACAGTACACTAAACATGCCATTCAACACCCGGTTTGAAATATTAAAATCTGGACGTTCTAGAATATATTTAGAAATTTTCTAAATATTTCTTAAAGTACCTACCTACTAACATTAAAAATGCGAGAATATAAGTACTTATTTGTTCGTTCTTTAACCACGCTGAAACAAATGACTGAGTTTTGATGTCATCGGTTGCAAATGTAGAGCACAATAATCCTGGATTAACAACAAATATTTTTACCCTGCAAAAACATTCCATTTCACCGGAAGTTCACGAAGGACCGAATTTTCACGCGAGTAAAGCGCAGGAGGAAGCCTAGTCTGAATAATGCTACGATATTTCTAAGCTATTAATATAAAATAAAACAAGACAATAAATTTCAATAATGTATTTTGTAGTTTTCATAAATTGATAACTATCCACTATCGGTGAGGTAACAACTCTTGTAGAACCAACTCTGCAAGCTAATCCTAAATTCACAATCTACCTGATATTTTGCAGGGCACATTCGACACATCATAATACAATATAAATATTTTATACATTGACAACAAAAAATCTGGTAAATTTTCGTTTCGAATCTTGTCTTGCTTTATTATTATGGCCTGCCCAATGGCGAATGCACCCAACGCGTGCGTACGCGCCGCCGCCGCACAAACTCAAGGCGCAACTTTTAGCCCTCCTACATGAACAAAACATACCGAGACACTAGTTAATTTTAAACTCGTAGCAAATATACATCAAAATTTCTCAATTTTCCAAATTCAATTAAAATACACAACATTTACATAGGGGTTAAAAAGGCGTACTGGATGGTTATGTTTAGATAAACTTGGGATTTATAATGTGTACAAAGTTTTTCGAGAAGAAACTAGGCAATATATGCTTACACAAGTATATATATACATTATATAAGATTATGAAAATTGAAAGAGTACTTATTGTTTCGTAAATATAATAATATGGCATTTTAATACAGATTTGTCGTTTGTTCAAGACTGAGCGAATATTCGTACTATAAGAAGAACAATGTACATTGAATACTTCAAATGGGTCTATCTAATTTAAATACAATTTAATTTATAAGGATACGCCTTAAACACACCACACACCTTCACAGGGCAAGACGCAGGCAATGTTTTAAAATAAATTATAATAATATAAATGCAAACAATGTATTTATGGGTAGGTAGGTAAACTTACAACCAATACTTAGGGGTCTACTTGAATGCAACAATATTGTAAATAACTATATCGATTTATTTAACATAACATCAAATACACATAGTATTAAACTCGCTCAGCCTTCTATGGGCCTACAACATTGTAGAGTTCCTCTAATTTTAATCTAAAGTTGTCTGAACATCTTTTTAACTAGTTAGTAGGCCCATTTAAAATAACTCTCCAAGTTTTAAGGGCATGGAATTAATTGACCCAATTTAGTTCTTTCGGATGTCATTAGGAATATACCTACATAATATACATAACAATTTAGATAAATTTTTGATCACAATAAATGCAACTAAAATACAACATAGATTATTTGAAATCTATAGATCGCGACTTCAATATGAAGTTGGAACAACACCACTTTAGTTAACCAATTTTATAACGAGAGTGCAATGTACGAGACAGTCATTCTTCCCTTTTGAAGTAACAACATAAGTTATACAATTGATGGATATAATAGTTAATTACAAGGGTTTGCGAATACAATTTTAAGATAAGGATAAATGTGGATTACGCAGGAGCTTTCAACCTAACATGAAAGTGTTCACAAAACATTGCATTATGAGAATGTCGACGTTTCCGATATGTCCATATTAAATAGGACATTTTATAATCTCTCAGCCTAATTAAATAAGACAGCTAAAATATAATTTACACAACCATCACATTAGCTTTTAAAAATAGTCATACCAAGCATTTCAAAAAATGGTTTAAGTAACTGGTCTAGCCTGGCTTTAACAAAACTTCTTGTAAATAAAAAGTCACATGACAGTTAATAAACTCAGTTCAATCTTAACGTGGTAGACAACATTTTTTAGCTGCCTGAACTAAAAAGTAGGTTTTGCGGTACGCAATCGAGACAGAACGCGACACAACACGTTCGCTTTGAATGCAATTATATTAAGAATATTTAGACCGGGAGATAAAAGCGACAGTATGGTCGTCATGTCAAACTGTTTTAAGTTCAAAAACTTCCTTCTGCGATAGAATGCGCCATATTCAGTCGCGGTTTCAAGTCTCGTTGGCGTATCTCGAAGCTTACCTTTCAATTTCAAGTCAAGTTAAGAATAGTGTCAGTTTTATCTTTCGTTTTTAATAATAAATTCAATGCAATTATATGAATTGTCAAAAATTGCACACATTTGTACTTTATAAAAAGTGAATAAACCCCTTAAGTCTTTACTACCCTTACCTACGTAAGGAAACAGTAATAATTATACTACTAGAAAGTAAACATTATATAAAGGGAAGCTGCTTAGTAAATTAACATTGGGAAATGTTGTCACCATAACAACGCTATTGGATTCGGCGGCGGCTAAGTACCGTTCATTTACAATGAGAATAATATCTGACTTTGAAATACTAATTACAATATGTAACACCAAAACTCTATTCAATATCAATATTAAAAACAGCACTAAAATTCAGAAGTGACTTAGAAATAAAGGATTATATAACATTGCATTCAATAAATGGACGTATTACACCAGATGAATCAAGCCAGATATTATTTTCGTTGAAAGTGGTGAAAGACAAGAGGCAAAAACCTAGCTTACGGTCCAATCAAGACCCCAGCGCTCTGACACTTTCAATTGTGCAGCTGCTGCATCCTTTAGTGAGAACAAGTGTGTCATCTCTAACTCTGTCTTTGCCAAGGCTATGGCCTTTTCAAATAGCTCCAGTGACCGCCTCAAGTTGCCTCTGTAAATGACAAAATAAATATTTGTTACTACATTTGCCAGTACTTATAGTATACATTAAACTAAATAATGAGTAACCATAAAAATGATATATGCAACTGTACAGTTAGTATGTATATTGATACATACTAACTGTACAGTTGTTTGTTACTTCAACAGTATTCTATTGGTGTATAATATTTCTATAAGAAAAAGACAACACTGACAGATATATTACTGCATGGAGTTATTATTAAGTTCAGTTACATAAAGTAAGATAAAAACGTGCTATCATAAATTACACAACACTTATGATAAATACATGCCAATGATAACTAAGTGAATGAAATATACACATTTTTTTACAATATCTAAAATTATGTGTCAAAATGTTGACTCCATGATAGATACACAAATATTGTGGTTATATTCCTTAATAGATATTATAAAACAATTTGAAGATGGTTATTAATGACATCATTGATTGTCATTATTAACTAAAAAAACATTAGGTAGGTAAGTGAAGTACATACTTCACCTACCTACCTACCTTGAAAGTGAGCCATGAAGCAAATGTATAAGAAATGAGAGTTTCTGATTAGCGCTGCTCTCTAATAACACTTCATATGATAGCTTGTAAAGACAATTGTGTGAAACATTGGAAGTGAAAGCTTACCTCTGTACTTCAATTGTGCCAAGTGTTTCATATGCAAAGTCACATTTGTCATCCATTTCGATAGCTTTGTTGATGAGTTTCACAGCTTTATCAAAGTCTGTGCTCTTCTGCAGTTGTACTAGTCCTTTATGAACATACAATGTAGCATTATTTGGATCCACAGCCAAAGCTGAATCAAACAGGGCTTCAGCCCTTCCCCACTCTTGCTGGTCAGAGAGTACTTGAGCATAGAGAATATACGCCTCTGCACACCTTGGGAATCTTTCTAAAGCACGCTCAAAGTCAGCTCGCGCCTGAGCCAAAGCACCAACATTTTTGTTAATCTGAGCATGTTTATAATCAGCATAGCACTTTTGAATGAATGCAATTGAGAAATCAGGGTTGAGTTCAACTGCCTTGGCAAACTCCGCGGTTGCCTCGTCCATACGTTCCAAAAGCAAGTATACCTGGCCTCGATGATGGTAAATATCAGAGTTATTAGGGTCTAATTGTGCAGCTTTAGCAAAATCTTCTAGGCAGTGTTCAGTGTTTTCCAACTGAGTATATAGTGATGCACGCTTGATCAAAGCATTTACTTTTACCTTGACAGATGAGTCACTCTCAATAACTCTGCCAAGATCAACCTGAGCTTCGTCGTGTCTTCCTAGTAACAGATAGAAAGTTGAACGCAGCAGCAGAGCTTCATACTTATTACTGCCATTGGTATCAAATTCTTCTGTGCAAGCATCGACAATTGATTCATAATCCTGAGCATCAAGTGCCTGTTTTGCTTTGGCAAACCCACCAGTTAACTTTTCATTCAACTGGATTTTTGCAATGGGATCCTCAGAGAATGCTGAAAAGTATGTTTTGATAAAGTGTTTTGATGGCATAACAGGGCGGCGCTTAGCGAGTGCTTCACGAGCGTGTTGCCTCCCGAGCGCCTTAAGGATGCGGTCGGCGTTGACAAGACTACTCTGCACCTGGAATCGTTCAAGGATGCAGGCTGAGGTAACATCTTCAAGAGCGAGTACTAGGTCACCACTTTTCTCAGCAGCCCGTGAACGGCGCAAAAATGCTTTTACATATTTTTCATTCAATTTTAGTGCGAAAGTGCAGTCCTCTTTCACTTGTTCCCACATTTCACGTTTCTCGTAACATGCGGACCGGTTTTGATAGAACGTTGCCAAGTCCACAGGACGGTCTGGAGGGCACGCCTCGATCGCTTCGTTGTATAGTGTTATGGCTTTATCATATTCGCCAGCATGAAAAGCACGGTTTCCGGCACCCTTCAACTTCATGGCGCGGTCAAGAGCATTTTCTGTAGTTTTGGAATTGTTTTCTTCATTATCTAATGAAATTGTCGTTTTTGCTTTTAAATCAGCTACCTTTTTCTTCTCCGGGTCTTCTAATCTATTTCGTAGATAAAGGTAACCTAAGCCGATGGCCAAAGGTGCACCGAGAAGAATGGCCAGTTGCCATTTCGGAAATGGTGTACTGCCGGTCGATGCCATGTCCTCGCGTTAATTATTTGGTTAATAAGCAACACAATCCACATTTACTTTACTACCACAGAATAATATAAAACAATACAACTTTAAATTTTATTCTTTACTCCCATTTCTTTGAAGCCTTGGCCCTTGATGCAACGAGCGATTACCTACGCTGCAAAGACAATTTTTTGACATTTCACTTTTTGTTGTCAAAAATCATGTGCGGTCGAAAACATACCTGCCAGTACGTAAAAAATATAAAAACTATGCAACGAAAAAACATTTTATTATTAATTTAAATGTGTTTTTGACTTAAAACGTCCCTATATAATTTGGTTAATAATCCAATAAATAGTATGCTTTGCCAGTTTCATTTTGTTTAATTTTAGGCACAGAATATCAGATTTAATAAATATATAGTTTTTTAATTACTTCAGTTATTGTTGTTTTTCAGACTAGTTATCTATCACTGATTATAATTTACCTGAACAAAAGACAACGTACTTTAACGACAGTGAGAACGGAAAATAGGCTATAAAAATAAGCTTAAAAACATCGATATATACAACTTGTAGATTTGCATTCACGCCATATTCATAGCAGCAGTCGTATTGCTTATACTTATTACAAATAAATTATAAAAAGAATATGAAAAAATAATAATCATATTTTCAAAATCTGTAAATACGAATCGCACGTCTGCGTAGCACTAAAAAATAAACGCTCGTTCGCGTACGCCCGCTCACCCGACCACGAGTAGGTAGCAACAAGCTCGAGCTTCGCGGCGCGCCCGCAGCTTTGTCGGCGCGGCGAGCGCCGGCGGCTGGCGGGCGGCGGGCGCACGCCGCACGCATCAAAGCCAGTGTGCCGCGCAACCCCGAACGAGTGACACATTTCTTAGCCCTAGCGAATTTGGAGCGAAACGTGTTCTTAGGTGTGTTGTTTGTGTGTGTAAAAAAAGTAAAATGACGGAAAATTATTCTAACGTAGAACTTGTGGAGATGGTGCGATTATACGCAATTAGTGGGAACAGTCTACGTCGAGCCGTGGTCATGTTTGTGGAAATGTTTCCAAACAGACCAACTCCATCGCGCGAGGTAATGCTTGCTGCCACGCAACGACTGAGGGATCATGGCCAGTTCAACGTTCCTCGACATGCGCAGGGTCGCGGCAGTGTGGGCCTCTCAGTCGATTTGCAAGAGCAAATACTCGAATACTTCGAGAGGGAACCACGTGCCAGTACTCGTGATGCTGGCCGCCACTTCAATGTCCACCACACAACAGTCTGGCGGCTTCTTAAGTCGGAGCAACAGCACCCGTTCCACTTCAGAAGAGTTCAAGAATTGAACGAGCAAGATCATGCCGCCCGGGTCACATTTTGTCACTGGGTACTAGAACACCGAGAAGCCAGCATTCTATGGACGGACGAGTGTATGTTTACGCGCATCGGTGTTTACAACGTCCACAATGAACATTGGTGGGCTCACCGCGAACAGAACCCGCATAAGACCAAAAAAGATTCGTTCCAGCATAGGTTTAGCATCAATGTGTGGTCTGGCATTGTTGGTGGACATTTACTCGGGCCCTATTTCATCGAGGGTTATCTCAACAGCAACTCGTATTTGCAACTTTTGCAGCACGTAGTTGACGTAATGCTTGACGACGTGCCACTAGCTCTTCACCGGAATCTCTTTTACCACCAGGACGGGGCGCCTCCGCATTATGGACGCCAAGTGCGCGATTATTTGGACGAAGTGTTCGGAACCGAGTGGATTGGTCGAGGTGGGCCAGTGCCCTGGCCTCCGAGGTCACCAGACTTGACTCCTTGTGACTTTTATTTGTGGGGAGACATAAAAAGAATGGTTTATAAAGACGAAATCACGAGTGTTGTGCAGTTAAAACAAAATATTTTAATGGCTTTTGAGAGTGTAAGGTCAAGTGTGCTGCAAAAGTTACCTAGAAACTTAAGGCGCCGTGCTCATTTGTGCATAGAACGTGAAGGTGCCCACTTTGAGCAGTACCTGCGAGTATCTTTAACATGATCAGTAAGTACCTAATAATAGTTTATTGCAACAAAGTATACTTATGCGTAAGAGTAAGCCACTTTACCACAGAATACATAATAGTACCTACAAGTTTACGTAAGTTCATCGACTTAATGTCCGCCCGCTGCGCTCTTATGTACCTACTACGGTCTGCACCCCTATTCTCGTCAGTCGACGGTCGCTATTCTAATTTACACTGAGATCATTTTATTAATCAATCGGTTCCTTATTACTTTCTCCGTGTTAAAAGTATTTTTTAGTCATTAAGTGTACCAATTACGATCAGCTGTAAATTTATGGCGGGAATGCAAATCTACAACTGTATGTTACACTAGATAGGGCGTTCCGAACACTCACTGTGTTCGACTCAGGTGTACTGCAGTCCATACACCTTACTTTAGTGTGATTTTGACATTCATGGTGCGTGGGTGCGAACGGAGCGGCGCTAATAAATCGAAAAGTCGATAAATCAAAGTGAATTATGAAGAGAAAATAATAATTTTAGTCAAGTAAGTAAAACTACTTATTATTCAAGTGATTAAATAGGTAATAATATCGTAATTCCATAATAGAAATAGTATTTATTCATTTAAATACGACGCCATGACGCCTTCTACAATCATAGACTAAAACATGCAGATGTTCAAATCGGTTGTAGGTAAAATGTAACTGAACACAGACTTGACATGGTGTATTTAAAAAGGATGACACTCTGTTTTGATTTGTTTAATTGTTTTATAACCAGTTTGACATTTTTAAATATTTTTTTTTAAGGTTTTTCTTTTTAGTAGGTACAGAAAAGTTCAAAAAATATGACGACGCCGACGTGCGTATTTCGACACTATAAAAATACATTTGATTGATTTGATTTTAAACTATTGCTAACATAAAAATTTGAGCTCAAATAATAATAAATTTATTTTCTTTTCAACTTTATATATTTTTTTTATATCATCGTCTGCTCTCTTTATAATATATTCATTAATACATTTTGAAATAGAGTATGAATTCTAATGAAGTTTTGTAGGTACAATAGCCGTGTCACTTCTGTGGTGTAAAATCTATTGGACCGACTCTTGTTACTTAACGTTGAACGAAACGCGTAAGGGCTTTGAAATTCACGGCGCTTACAACGTTTTGGTCGCGAGAAAACTATACTCTATAAGCGATCTAGCGCTGTATGTTTTTAGTTTGGTAAAACGACGTAATAAAATGTTTTAGCGCTGCAGCGAACTTTAGTTCTAATTTCAGTATTTGAACAAATAGTTTACAAGAACGTTCTTGTCTATTCAAATATAAGTCAATGCTTAAAAAGTTATGACATCTCTCTGTGTAGGTAGTTAAAATATTAATTTTGAGTGCCACTGTATGATAATTGATAGTATAATGCCTATTTGTTCCTAGAACTTTACATTTATTTTATATAGTTCCACTGCGTTTTCACATAAACTTATAACAACTTATAAAAATAAAAGTTCACTTTCTGTAAGCACTATTATTGAGTAGAGTAGAGTACGTTGTCTCTTGACGCCATCGCCATCGCCAGCTCGAAATGTCATTCACAAGTCTTGTTCGATATCTCCGTTCCTTTATGAGCAATCCATATGAAATTTTGCATAGCGTGCGTGGGCGCTAATTAAGCATTAAATGTGTGTGTTCTCAAAAATGACTTATATTATAGCAACGTATTGCTATAATATAAGTCGTTTTCGAGAACAGTCATGGGTACGCCAGCTTGATTGTGATGCCAGCGTACACACTAAAAAAGGTCTTTATTTCTTGAACTAAAGAGGCACTAATTATTTTGTGTTTGCACAGTAATGACGCACTAAAAGAGGGCAAAACAACAAACGTGAAATCGACCATGTGTACGCCTTCTTAACGGACACATTATTTCATCCCTTTGGTTTAGTTTTAACTTGGCTGTTATACCTAGAATCCTGTGCCTTTGTTTTCCTAATTAGAAACGATAAAATAATGTCTATCAGCTGTCGGAGTCGGACTGACAGTGACAAGGGACAATCACAGCACAGACATTCTGACCTGACTGACAATGACATGTCAGTGTTGCCAACTTAGCACTTTCGGTGCTAGATTTAGCACTATTTTCCTGAGTCCAGCACGAAACATCAGCATACAGCACCTAGCACTAAATCTAGCACTAAATAGTAGGTACTCATCCACTCAAACGTCAGGAGACACTTGAGTGTCCAAAAAGTATTTTGCATCTTACGCCAGGAGACACTTGAGTGAGACTTCTATGGGCAAGTGATTTCCCCGAGATATTATTAATAAAATAGGCAAAAAAGAAATGTACACATTTCAATTAAAAAAGTCGGCTGAAAGTCATCGTGAACAACTTCAACGTCCACTTCAACGGCGGCAGTACAAAGAGAAGAAAACACGGCAGCGGATACAGATGACAGTGAATATGACTGGATATAGATTTAAAATAATTATTACTGCTACATTTTGATTATAATTTTTGAAGTGAAAACTTCTTTAGCGGCGTTGTACACTTTTTTTGTAATGGGTAAAAAAAATTAAATTCGCCTCAGGACACGTGGCCTGATCGAAAATTCGTAAGACGGATGACAGCCGGCGCGGCGTAGGAGAGGAAGTATCCCCCTCTCTTTCTATGGCGCGGCGAAAATGTATGCCTGCTGTTTCGTTTAGGCGGCGCAGGGCGCTTGCGCGAATGTTCGAGTGCTTTTTAATGTAAAATAAATTGTCATGTTTGTGTACGATAGAGCAATAAATAAATATTGTATTCTACCACATAAATGATAGTACTTTTATACTGATAATTGAAGCAATTCGTGCAAAATTATTCCCTAACCATTCCAAAATATCAAAAATGCACAACATATTCATGTTTTCACTTCTGCCGGCACTCCCGGAGTGCAACCCGTCGTTTTTTTTTTTTTCATTTTACATTATGTCATTTTATTAATTATAAATTATATTATTATTTTATTTAAAGTCCAAAAAAACTAGCACTATTTTTGAAAATCCATGTTTAACTAGCTCTTTTTCAGATGACCACAAATAGGTGCTAACACCTATTTGTGGTATTGTGTTGGCAACCCTGTGACATGTCTAAAAGTAAGGCAATGTGGAAAAAGATTAAAAATCGGAACAAAACAAGCTTATTTCAATGTTTATATAATTTATAAAATTTTAAAATAAAGCTCCTATATACCTTAACTCAATATAAAAGCCTAAAGCATAACTATTTTTATATACTCAAATTAAAATACAATAATGTTGGGGTTGCAACTTTTAAAGTTGGTAAGTGATTTACTATAATAATACAAATACAATATTTTCCAACAAGAAGATCTTCTATAACATCTATTTAGTCAGCCTGCTGTTTTAAAAGTTCATTCATTTAATTTTTTAAATTTAAATGCTACTCAGATTATTTGTATGGATGATTGTTTGTACTTCAATCACGCTGAAATGGCTTAATGGATTTGGAAGATATTAATTATTATAAAGGTAGTACATACCTAACCGGAATGAACACATAGGATACTTTTTATTCCTGAAATATGTCTTACTAGCGGCCGCTCGCGGTTTCACCCGCGTGGTTCCCGTTCCCGTGGGAATGTCGGGATAAAAAATCCTATGTTTTAATCCAGGTTATAAACTATCTTTATGCCGAATCGCATCCAAATCCATCCATCCGTTGCAGTGTGAAGAATCAACAAATATACACACAAACTTTCGCATTTATAATATTAGTGTGATTCTCTCAGGAGATACTTTATAATGACTGATTGTAATGCATGCAAAATTTTGGGCGGAAGCTAGTACATGCATAAATAATTTTCTGTTACAAAAGTATAGGCTCTTACCATTTGTTATTTCTTATTTCTAGGTGAAACAGTCCCACATAATTAAATCAGCTAAGACAGTTGCAACATCATCAACATTTCAGCAGTTAAGGCACAAAAGCGACCTGTATGAACCAGATTATCTCATTGTAAGTTTAAAAAACTGTTAATCTTACTCTTCTGCAAGCAATGTGGGAATTTATAATTGAGTCAATACTTGCACTTTTCCTTAACATTGGCCACCTTGGTAGCCTACAACCCATGTTTCAGTTTTAGGTGACAGTTATTGGAGCAAAATCGTCACCTAAAATGGCTTAGGGGTCACCTAAAACTTAGGGGTCAATGGTGGAGCAAGCATATTTGCATTAATAATATAATATAAATAATATAATGTACCTATAATATTTAGAGATAAGATAGCCAGTGCCTAACTAGTTGAGGATCACGGGTGAAGTGCACTTCCACCAATTAGCCTTATCATCACTTAACATCAGTTGATATCAAGGCACTGTGCTTACCAGTAAATACATAAAAAAATAGCATATTTTCACTTCATCCAGGAGTTTATTCTAATACCTATCATTAGTAGCTAATAAAAGTAAGTAGGTAAGATCAGACCCTACATAACATTTATTTATTTCTATTTATTTTTTAAGATCACCAATGATTTAACATCATTATTAGTAAATAGGATTATATTTAGAAAATATAATTATTATAATTTTATGCAGACTGCATGCAATTGTTCAAAAATCTATCAAATTACATAAATTTCTTGTTTCTCAAAAGTTAGTTAATGTGTGTGTAGAGTTATACTTGTGCCTTTTATTAACTAGCAATTCCTATTAAAATGTTACAGAGTATGGAGCCTGATGAGCCAGTGTATGACTGCTTGAATCTACAGCTGAAAGGTTATGACTACGCTTTACTTGAAGCATGCCAAAGGCAAATCCACAAATATGCTGAAGTCATGGGATTACAAGTTGATGAATGGTATATAATGTTCTGCTATGTTAAATTCTAGAAATTGTAGGTCATCTGGAGTACCCTATAAGTTTAGATAATGTATGAAATATATTGTATGGACACCATGTTTTCATACTAAAATTACAACTCTCCAACTGATTATACTCTTGAGTGCCTGGATGGCAAAATGGTTTTGTTATTGCAAAGAGCCAAGAAGCATTGAATAATATACAAACTGATGTAAAATTTTCAATATTAAATGTTTTGTTAAGAGTTAATTTTCATTATTGGTATAGTTTGTTTATACAGGCTGAATTTTTATTAGAGTAGAATTTTATTTCATATCCGTTGTCAATAGCTCCCAATGTAAAAAAAAAACATAAGTAGGTAAAGTTAAATAAAGTATTATAAAATTATACTTTTTAAAATTTATAAAGGATTTAATTTGTTTTTATAGTAAGTACATCCTGTTTAGCCTAGGACTAGGTTATTAATTGTGTATGGTAAAAAAAATCTTGGATAAAGTGCTCTTATCTCAATGAGGCCTGCTAAGGTTTCCCTCTCCCAGTAGCACTTCGACCTGCGCTTTGACCCATCAGGATCTCTTGTGTAATGAATAAAGTATTAAAATAATAAATGATTTCGCTTATTGAAATGTTTGTTTTCAGTTGGGCGACACCAGCGCAGCAGGTGAAAGTGCAGAGATTTAAACCAGGTGGCAATGTTGTTGAAGCTGAATATCATCTTAATGTGTATGAAAGGAATGTCCAGGTAAAATATACTATTTTAACTTCAGTATTATTTATTCTGTGCTTCAATCTAAACACTTAAGTTAGTCAACATCTGAAAACGTCAACCATATTTTTTTAACCTGCTAAAATTTATTTAAATAACCTGTGTCTTTTTGCATAAATGTAATTAAGTGCCTGGTCATGCTTACGCCGCAAAAGTCGCAGGCGCCGTGGTTATACAATATGATAATTGTATCTGTCGAGACCGTCGCGTCGTCGCACATACAAGTTCTAGTTGTTGTTATCTCTTTCAAATAATAAATAAAACTCGCAGTACCTATACACTCTTATTTGCAATAGTTTTTCTCGTTTTCGTTAACCAAATTCTGACCGAATTTGGATGGCACATTAAATTCGCACTAGCCACCCTGATAAGATTTTTTACTACTTGAACGAGTATCATATCATAGCGCCGCTTAGGAACGAACCACACTCCAAATAAATAGTAGATTTTCAAAACGAACCAACCAACCTATAAGTGTGTAACCAACTTGAAACTGCTTCTACCCTTCTATGTCAAATAGTGTATAGAACTCGCACTAGGCGCAGGCATTCGTTTGCGCCCAACACTTTAATTTACCTATCAACACGAATATGACACCATATCGGGTTTTTTTTTCTTTTAGTTGATGGCTTCGTGCGATTGGCACATTTAGCCAGTGTCAAAGTAATTTTTCTTACAAGTAATACATAAATAAACAATATTTACCTTCTGTATGATGATGATGATGAATGATAAAAGAAATGAGAAGTGAGAAATGATATACCCCCCCACCCCTCGAGTATCTCAGTAAAGATGTGGGGCTTTACTAAGTCCTCGGGCGGAATTCTTGAGAGAATTTGAAAAGTGAAGTTGCACTGTTTTGTTTCATTTGCCAACACTCATGCGCACTTACGAACACTTAACGGTTAATAATCCACCATTATTTCACATTAATATTCGAATAAATAACACAAATTTTAGAAAATAAAGCAAAACCGCAGACATGACTCTTTACTTTCCCGCCAAGAAGTACACAATATCGGTTTATGAGTGGTAAATTTCATTTTTTTTAAAATTCCTACCGCGAATTTACTTGTTAATCATCTCACCTGGTGTTAAGACTGAAGTTACGGTAAGGCACTTCACCCGGGATCCATAAATACTAAGGCACTGGCTTTCTTATCTCTAGCTACCGGAGCACAACAATAATAATATAAGATGGTGGTAGCTACAACAACATTGATGTTATTGCGACATTAGATAAGATGGTGATTGCCACAGGCGGACTAACAAGCCCTACCGTCAACCAAACCGAGTACACAAATATGTATGTACCTCCCGCTGGGAATCGTACCCGTACTACAGACCGGTAGTCTTAACCACTAGATCAGTGTTCCGAAATTTTTTTGCGTTCAAGGCACATAAGGAAAACGGAGAATTTTGAAGGTACTTACACCTAGGGTTGCCAACTTTTTTTACAAGAAATAAAGTATATTTACGTCTGAAAAGAATATTAATAAGTATTTTAGAATATTAACAGTATTTTACAGACAGATTCGTTCTGAAACTCCATTATTGTAATTGTTTGAGGCTGCGCTGCACAGAGCGCCCTCTGACTAAATAGAAAAAAATTGTGTGACCATCTAAGTCTAACACTTATAGTGCTTAGCATTTTGATGCTGAAAACAGTATTTTGTATAAGTACTTTATTTTGAAAAGTATAAAAAGTATAATGTAGTGAAAAACAGTATAATACTGTTTTTAACAGTATAGTTGCAATAGTTGGCAACCATGGTACACCTAGGTACACCATAAATAAAAAATCAATTTTCAAATAACATTAATCAACATCCCGTACTCGCGTGATTTGCAACTGGTCAGTGTTAGTATTTTGTATTTTTGAAATGAAATGAAAATGTAATGAAATGAAATGAAATATATTTATTAGAACACAGTACAAACTTTTTCTTCAATTCGTGTAATCAAATCAATGTAACTTTATGATATAACCTTATTTTTCCGAGGCACACCAGCTACGGACCACGGCACACCAGTGGGGATACCTACTGAGTGCGAAAGCCGTGTCATCGAATATTATTTATTGGAAAACTTTTCAACGACATCTCTATACTGCGACGCCTTGTTAAATCGACGCCGACGTCTTGTCACTGCGATGTTTCGTTACATCAAAAAACTGTACTGCGAAACTATCAAACTGCGAAGCCTTGTTCAATCGACGTCTTGTTACTGCGACGTTTTGTAACAATCATCGAAAAACTATATGTTGATTTTGTTTTTTAAAACAATACCTAAAGTGAGTTTCAGAATTTTAAATACATTTTTAAAAAGCAAAGAGCGCAATCTTTCTGAATATCAGTGTTTAAGTAAAGATTGTTGGTAGATCATTGCCAATTTCGTCTGAATTAATTCATTACAAGGCTTCGCAGTATAATAGCTTCGCAGTAAAATCGTTCGCAGTACAGTTTTTCGATTTAACGAAACATCGCAGTAACAAGACGTCGATTTAACAAGGCGTCGCAGTATAGAGATCTTTGAAAAGTTTTCAAAGAAACAAAATTCGATAATACGGCTTTCGCACTCAAGGAGTATCCCACACCAGTGTGCCACGACCACAAACCATAGCCACGACACACACTTTGCTGAACACTGCACTACATTACAGAGGGGGTAAAACATTCTCATAAACGTCATCCGCATTTTAACCGCCTCCCTAGTCTAGTGGTTAAGACCCAGAGGTCCCGGGTTCGATTCCCAGGGGGGAGTACATGTTTGTGTACTCGGTTTGGTTGATGATAGGGCTTGTTTGTCCGCCTGGCTAGCTACACCATCTTATCTAATTATGTCGCCATAACATCAATGTTTGTAGCATTGTTGTGTTCCGGCAGCTAGAGATAAGATAGCCAGTGCCTCACTAGTTGAGGATCCCGGGTGAAGTGTGCTTCCATCATTGGCCCTATTATCACTTAACATAAGGTGAGATCAAGGCACTGTGCTTACCCATAAAATATTAAAAAAATAAAATAATCCGACTAGGTGACGGACGTGCCGGCGTGGTCGCTGGGCACGCTGTTGCGCGTGGCGCGCGCGTCGCTGCCCGAGGGTTGCTCGCTGCACGTGCTCGAGCACGCGCCCGAGCACGAGGAGGTGCGCTACGTGCCCGACAACCAGCTTAAGGAGCTCAAGCAGCAGCTCGAGGACATGGGCGGCAGCCGAGCGGAGAAGAAGAGGAGAAAGTGAAATTGACTATTTTTAATTATCTAGTTTTGTTTTATAGTGTATAGTTACTGAATAAAATTTGCGTATTTATAAGCTGTGGTTTTTGTTAATTGACCTTTATGATAATAATATAATAGTTTTACACAGAAGATTGATACTCCACTTAGTTGTAATTGGAAAGTTATAATTGAAGACGTTTCATGCAAATTAAACAATAAAATTGATTGAGTATCAGAGTATTTTTAGTTAACTTGTATAATTTAATTAAGAAAATGTACAGATCAGAATCAGGCGTTAAAGAATAAAGAGAAGTAGGTACCTACTCCAATATGAGGAATATAATGTGAGCCCACTAACCCACTTACAACATTTAGTCATTGAGTTTGAGTAGGTAATGCCTAAAATCTCAATAATAACGCAAGAATACTTCTACCTAATTCTAGAATCATTTTACTACAACAAGCAATACCTCGTATTGGCGCGGGTGTGATAGATGAAAACGAGCTAACTGATTTCCATACTCTCGAATCTAAATATTAAAAAATTAATTGACTATTATTAATTGTAATATTTTATTTATATTAATAATTAACTCTTACGCATCGATTGCCGAATGGGGAGACGCACTCTATAAAATATGGCTCAATCTCTAAGCAACCTTATTCTACTGGCTTAAACCCACTATCCTTAAGCTAGCACAAGCAAGATGTAGGTATGTAGATGCAGATATTTTTAGATTAGTTATCAGGATTTTTATTGCATCAACAGAACATTAACAAAGTAATGATTGTAGGTATACATATTTTTGGCTTCATCTCGGTCGGAACAAGGTCTACGTCGTGAGATTAAAAAGGCAATGGCTTAGATTTTCATTTTCAAAAAAACTATGTACTTAGTAAATAGCCTATATACTGTCCCTCCTGTTCCAATGGAAGCATTTGAACTCGAGCAATCGCTACAATTAATGGGTATTGGCTTAATCTCTACGCATGCCAGATGCGGGTTGGTGACCACAAACCCGAGCTATGTATAAAAAAATCCGAAACCCACTGCCCGACCTATTGCCCGATCCCATCGGAACCCCTCGGAGATCTAGTAGGACACGGGGACACGCAATAGTGCGTGATGCCGTTCCCTCTAGAAAACCTTGGAAAAGGCTTCGCGATCGTTTCACACGGTTTGAGGAACCCTTTAAGTTTCTCGCCGCCCCCAAAAAAGCCCGGTGAAGCTGAAAAAGCCGTCTGAGGCAATTAGCAAACTCAAAAAAAATATTGCCCGACCTGGGATTTGAACCCAAGACTTACGGGTATCAGCCCCATGCGTTTTGGCAGTCGGCCACCGAGGCATTCACTTCGTGACTTTGTACTTAATAAAGTAAATTAAAAAAAAAACTTTATTTACTGTCGTACCTTCCTAACCAAATAAGTAAGTATAATTTATTTGCTTAAAAATAGTTTACGTCAGAAAAATTTATACCGATTATCCGACTCTATAATAATAATACATATTTCGCGTCTACGCAATTGCGTAAGGTAGGTACCTACGCTTTGCTTTTGTGTACAGAATATAACGTTCTCAAAGCCAGATTGAAGGTAGGCACGACCTTCGCTCTCCGCACTCATCATAATAATAATTATTGTATTTAATGTACCGAAACATGCACCGGTCTACCACTTTGTTTAGTAACTAAACACTTTGGCCACAAATACACAGAACAAGCTCCAAATGCAAATTCTCGATACATGAGAGCATGTATAATAACAATGGATGGAATTGCAGGCAACATTGTTAGGTACTTAATATCATTTAATTTGTGCATTTAGTGAAAACTTGCAACATTTAAGCACGCCAAATTAATTGTTTCGCAACTCGCAACAAGTATAAACTGGGTTTAGTATCTTCTTTAGTATTCATCTGTGGTTAATACTTAGGTACCTACTCAATTAAAACAAAAATCACGTTAGATATTAATTCTTCAGTGGGGACATAAACAAAACTATGTTTATAATGCTTGCAATACATACTTAAAAACTCCAAAGGAATTAATATACCTACTTTGTACAAATCTCAGAACAATAACTAAAGTTAATACATAAATACTGTTACAATTAAAAAAAAACAATAGTATTACATTACATTTTAACAAGAAGAATGACCGAGTTTATGCTCAAAGCTTTAGAGAAGCTTCTTAATTAGTCAGCAGAGTACAACGTGGGCATTATCCGACTTCAGTGATGGTTTGGTGGGGTGTTAGCTCTCAAGGAGTAACTGAGCCATATTTTTGTGAAAAAGGTGTCAAAACATCGGCACACGTGTATCAAGATACGATTCTTGAGAAGGTGGTTAAGCCTCATAACAACACCATGTTCCATAACCAAGAATGGTCCTTTCAGCAAGACTCAGCACCGAGTCATAAAGCTCGATCCACACAAGCGTGGTTAGAGACTAACGTTTCTGACTTCATCAGAGCTGAAGACTGGCCGTTATCTAGTCCCGATCTTAATCCGCTGGATTATGACGTATGGTCAGTTTTAGAGAGTATGGCATGCTCTAAACGCCATGATAGTTTGGAGTCCCTAAAACAATCCATAAGATTGGCAGTGAAGAATTTTCCCATGGAGAAAGTGCGTGTTTCAATTGATAACTGGCCTCAACTACAACAATGAAATATGAAGTTCATTTAAAATTGGAGATAATTTTAAATGAACTTCATATTTTTTTAATGCTATTATATTCATTTATAAACTAACGCACACAACAGTAATAAATGTTTTATGCATTAGAAAAAAAAATCCTTGAAACAATATCTATGGCTAGACTATGTATATTAGGTACCTATAGTAGATTAGTTAGGTATCAACGTAACCTATCGTCATGTCCCTTGAAAATAGATATACCTACTTTCAAACCTTGATCGGAACTCTATGTATAAAATACTTGCAAGAAATCAATAACAATTTAAAAATTAGGTACTTAACAGTTAAAATTAACCACTGCCCAGCTGGGATTCAAAACCCACGACCGTTTGTAATCCAGGCGATGGCTCTTCATCATCCGCTCATTTTATGTCCCCACTGCTTGGGCACGAGCCTTCCCTATAGATGGATAGGGAGAACGGGCCATGAACCACCACGCGGGCCCAGTGCGGATTGGTGGTTGTTATCGACTGCTAATGCAGCCGGGACCAATGGCTTTACGTGCCTTCCGAAGCACGGAGGAGCTCGTGATGATAAATTTTGGTCACCCATCCGATGACCGGCCTTTGCAAAAGTTGCTTAACCTCAGCACTCGCAGACCGGGCTCGAGCTCCACAATGACTCTTCAATCTGAGACAATTTTAAAATGTTAACTACTGATATACATTTCGGTATACTTAAATAAAGCATTTTGAATGCTAATAATGCAATTATAATATTACAAATACAAGAAACCCAAGCCCAAGCAGTAGATAGTATAGTTCTCTTTTTCTTTGGAAGACTTTAAAAGAGGTGTTTAATAGTTGTTTCCAAATCACTCGCCATATTTAGCGTGTTATAAAGGGACCGCCCTAACCGACTACCGAGGTACCCAGCCACAGGGAGTCTCTTCAGAGCCTAGACTTGGTGTTGATCAATCAGCGGCTAAGTAATCGGCCGCGTGGTCGTTTATTATCTATCTTCCCAACAATATGCAGCAAGTGTATGATAGTGGTGGTGGGTGCAGATGGTGGGTGCAGTGAACTGTCGCAATGCAGAGAGACCACTACACGATCTTCTTCGTACTTCGAAAAGTTCAGCCGTTGGTTCCGGTTGTTGTCGTAAGATGGCAGTTGTTAAAAAAGCCCACAACTCGCAATTGGACATCGTGGTGGGTTACGACCCGAACCCCCCAAGTAATTTTAATTATGTGGGAAAATCTGAGCCTAGCAGTGAATGGTTATAGGCATCAAGCCTTTCATCAGCTCATGTTGTTTTAGATCGAAATGCAAACGTTTGATCTCGTTATTGCAACAGCCATATGTCACATACATCATGCACGAAAGCTGTATAGACTGACTGAGTATTAGTGCAATGTAACGTAACACAATACCGGACTTTGCGCGCTTGATAGACAACTGACCGTACCCCGCTTTGTAAAATAACCCGCGTCTGAGGAGGCCGATCTTGTAACCTGAGCGGCATTGCAACAGGCGGCGGTCTGGAATCGAAAAGTTCAACACCTTTCGGTTCCTATGTCCCTGTGGGCTTTCTAATTTTGTAGCCGACATTTGCTGCTTTTCGTAAGACGACTTATGATATAAGTGTAAGTACCACCTACCTGACTAGATTACCCACATTTTAAAGGGACTAGCTTTTGGGTATGGACCAAATGACAAAAAAGAAATATTTATTGAAGGCATTCATATAAAATACAAGTCATTATATGTATATAGATAAGCCTCTTTTTCTGAAATCTAAATCTATAATATGTAAGTTATATTCATACATTTATTGCATCCCATATATGTATTATTAATATTATTATAATGATCAGATTTGATTAATTAATAAGTAATATGTTGTTTACACATAGTTATCTGTGGAGTTGCAGCCTACTTACCGAATTCTGTTTTGTGTAATAAATAAATGAATAAATTACTACGTTATATATTAAACGAGGTCAAAAAATACTAATAAATGAACAAGGTCCTTACATAGATAGCTCTTTCAACTTGCTTATCAATAATAGTGTTTTTCAAGTTTACGCGGCCACTTATACATTGAAATTAAACACTTTTTACTTACATTATTTAAGTACTTGATCCTTATAAGCCTTTAGAAAAATCAAATACATATAAAAAAAATATCTACATTTCACATGAGACCCCTAAAATAATGAAATAAAGACGAATTGAGACAAAATAAAAAGATAGACGTTCTACAAGTATGAGATAACAATCGGTAATTACGTTCATCCAATACTAGGCTGACCTTTCTGCTGTAGACCAGATTGCGAAAGTGACCAGAGCGGGCCACCGTGACTGACTGCATGATGGTTACAGACTCATTACTCCATTACTGTGGTTCTCGGCCCTTGTCTGGAGGATATTTGAACTATAAAACGGTACCGTATACATTTGCACGACTAATGTCCAAATAATGAAAAATGAAAAATGACAATTTTTTTTACCAGTGCACAAATTTTCTGGAACGACTCAGAATCGGTAAGTTTGTAAACAACTTTAACATGGGTTAAAATATATCAAAAATTTTGAGACTCTTTATACAAATCAGGCTAATCAAGTGTTCGCTAAAGTATGGGAAGTCCAAATTTTTTTTGTTTTATTTCGACCCATGTTACTATGAGGAAGTTGTTTACTTACCGATTCTGAGTCGCTCCAGAAAATTTGTGCACTGGTAAAAAAAAATCCTGTAGTGAATAGTCTGCACACAAAACAAAATTATTCGCGGTAGGGTGTGGCACCAGCGTTCGGCAGAAACCAATGATCGACTTTTTTTTTTCTACGCCTTATACATTTTTTAATTATTTATTTATACTCACATTCTAGCTTTTCCTGATAATGGAAACGCTAAAATGTTATTATAGTTTCCAATCATGTACATATCTAAATTCTAATCTAACAGAAGGAGGGTTATGTATATATGTATGTATGTATGTATGTATGTATGTATGTATGTATGTATGTATGTATGTATGTATGTATGTATGTATGTATGTATGTATGGTATGTATGTATGTATGTATGTATGTATGTATGTATGTATGTATGTATGTATGTATGTATGTATGTATGTATGTATGTATGTATGTATGTATGTATGTATGTATGTATGTATGTATGTATGTATGTATGTATGTATGTATGTATGTATGTATGTATGTATGTATGTATGTATGTATGTATGTACGTATGTATGTATGTTTCTTTGGCACGCTCTACAGCCCAAACGGCATGGTGGATTTTAACATATGAGGTGTCATTAGATTAGTTTTGACTGTGGGAATGACATAGGCTATAAAAAAAACATAAAAAAAGTAAAAACATGGGCCGGGTTGCTAATTCGGGAATATTAGCAGATTTTATTCCCATGTTTAAAAAAACTCAGAGAACTTGTCAGTCAAAAGTACTAGACGTCAAGACGAGTTTCGTTGGTGTATGTGCTATGACTTTGCTATTTAAAAGAGTAAGGCGTTTTAATATAATTATTTTAAGTAGGTTTTGAAATGCTTGGTTATTTACTTTACAAAACTAAAAAGTTTGAAATAAACCAAATTATTACAATAAAACAAAAAACCCGACTGCTAAAACAACTAGGTATATTAAAAATAACTGCAAAGAGAAAAAACTGAAAAGAAAAAAACAAGCTCTAAGATTTGAGCAATGTTGAATGCAACGTGAAATATTTCTAAATACCTTGAATATTGATAGTTGTCGCAGAAGACGGGGCCAATCATCAACCAAGCGGCCGTGGCTAGCTCAATTAAATCCGCACTCTCTTTGGTTGGTGATTGTCCCCGCCTGCGACAACTATCATTAATCAATGTATTTAGAAATATTTCACGTTGCATTGAACATTGCTCTAATTTAATTCTGGGATCCTAGAGCTTGTTTCTTTTCTTTACAGTTTTTTCTCTTTGCAGTTATTTTTGATATAGTTGTTTTAGCAGTCGGGTTTTTTATTTATATATTCTATTCTAACGGCTTCGATTCGGACGCACTCCGGCAATATGTGATGTACCTACCTACATCTTCGACATTTATTGTCAGCAACTGACTTTAAACTGTACAAACAAGTCTTTAACAACAATATAATACAGAGTACACTGCCGCACATTTTATGAACGCAGTTAGTACCACTTACTGTGTCTATGATTGTGATATTTGAGGTGCTGACATTACGATCTATTTTCTCGAAACTGTTCACATGGTTCTTTACTGCGTTCTTGTGTTGTTGTTTTTTGTGCGGTAGTACAGACCACCAGGCTTCCTAGCTGTCATGCATACCGTAAAACTTCAATAAAAATCTATGTTAATTTCTGAAAAAAAAATGAAAGCTGTGTCGAATACTGATGCCAATACGATAACTAGTTATGTACTATTCACCACGCCATTATTAATTTTATCTTCATTTTCTTGCGAAAATGAAAACAAACTTAACAGTATTAATAGGTAATGATGTTTAAGCACAAACTACACGATTCGTATGTGCTAGGCTATATAGGACTCTAGCCGCCTTACAAATAAACAAAGAATAAGGTCCAAATATTTATTCCGTGTTTTGTCTCTTTTACTCTAATTTGAAATGACGTTTACATGACAGGAACAAAACACGGAATAACTATTCGGAGTTAGGACCTTATTCTTTGTTTATTTGTAAGGCGGTAGAAGTTTAATTAAAACTAGTGGCCCGAACCCGAGCACACCCGTATCCCATGATGGACCCGTATCCCATGATGGACCCCTATTGCAGCGCTACCTACCGTGTCCAATGGTAAATCTAAACCATTCTCGAAACCACTTGGACACGTACAAAAAAGTTCATCAAAATCGGTACAGCCGTTTAAAACGAGTTCAATTACAAACACACACACAGAAAATTTATATGCCGTATGCCGTTTATGTGCCGTAAGCACAGCCGTGAGTGAAGTGCTGAGATTATGACAATAGTCCTTGTTTCATTGCAATAAGTTCCACTATGTGCGGTGTTATTGCTACTTTATGCACCATTCTAACACGTCATAGTACGTGTTTGTTGTTTAGCCACATATCGTCGTAAGTATTCAGGGCGCATCTGCCCGCCCGGCGGGCGCTCCCTCGCGCACGCAGGTCTGGCTGCGACATAACGCAGCATCAAAGCGCCATTTTGTTGTAATCTCCGCTGTATATGGGCCTCCTGGATTTCGCAATGTCGATGTCGTTGACTCTGATTGCCGATTACACTGTGCTAAAGCCTTTTTTTAAATTTCGTGTCTGGATTACTAAGTGTTTTATTGCTGAACCGTAGCGAATATACAATAAGGTGGGATATGCATGTATATCACTGTCATCATCAGGTTATCAACATCTTACTGTTGGGCATAGATCTTTCCACATGGGTATGGAGAGATCATGCCATATCCCGTGCTTGCGATGCTGGTCCAATGTGTGCTGGGTGTCAAGTGCGAGTTTCATTCGCAATTCGATCACGTGAACGAAAACGAGAATTTGTATGGCAAAATGTTAACTCCTCTCGTATGCCGCCAGGAGGCGCTGCTCCAATGCCATACTAATTTGCGTTTTCGTAAACGTAATCTAATGAATACCGATAGTCAACAAAACTCACACTAGGCACCCTGTTGGTGGGTTTTAACGATTGCCGTATTACGACACCCTGCTACACACTACTTAAAGTTTATACTGACACCCCCCACCAACCTATCGGTTATAAAGTTAGGTGTCAGACATCCTTACGCAAGCGCAAGGGACCATCTACGTCAGGTCATAACGCCAGATCAGAACACGCGCCGGTACGCATCCTTCATCCGGTAAGTACTTTTAAGACTAGTGTCTCGAGCTAGTTGCCCCGTGGACACTTAAAGCCCACTAACTAATATCCAGATAGGTTACCGGAGCTGTATGCTCGCTTACTTCTCGTTGCACTAAGAGCACAACTCGCAGTGTACCACTGCTCGGGCCGTAAACTCTAAAGTCGACTACCAAATGTCCTCTGGCGGAGTTGTAAGCCCACTCACTTCTCGGTACCCATCCAGGCACCTGATCAATTCCAAAGTCCTACGCGGCTGATTTAACCGGAGGCTTTTGCATCTAGCGGGCGCCTCTACTAGTTCTCCAGACTAGTGCCGGAGATGTTGGAGTAACCACTCGGTGAAAACCACCGAGCAGCACAACCAACTAAGGGCAACTTACGTGTCCCGCAGATCTTTTCGCTTCAGGCCCCCACCGGACCGCTACTAGGACCCGCTCGCTATACCCGACATGGAAGCCTGGCCAGACCAACAAGGCAGACGAACATTCCCACTTCTATAACTAACCACATGCCACCACGAGTCCAACCCATGTCCGGGGCCTGCCGGAGATGCCCGCGAAGGCATTCCAGGCAGGGGGCCTAGGATCCGGAACTCCCGTGGTACCCTTGAAAAGACAGCCAGACCCGTAGGTTCAACTGCCATACCCTACCTATCAGGGTCAGTAGATAGAGACATCAGCCTTATTACGACACCCGGGATCAACGGTTTATAGGTAGTGTAATGGAATGACACCAAATTTCGACACTTTAAGCCAGGTGTTCGAAACAAGTTTATCCGCCAAAAAAAATATAGATTTTTAATGAAATTTTACGGGATGACAGACTAAGAAGCAAGTTTTTAATTGTTGTTAAAGACTAACCGCCTTACAATTAAACAAAGAATAAGGTCCGAATAGTTATTCTGTGTTTTGTTCCTGTCATGTAAACGTCATTTCAAATTAGAGTAAAAGAGACAAAATACGGAATAACTATTCGGACCTTATTTATTCTTTGTTTATTTGGAAGGGGATAAAATCTAATTTTATTTATTTAACGATTTTTAACGATTTTTTAACGATTAAAGGATAAAACTGCCGATTACTGGTTCCGGTCGGACACGGTGCCGCTACCCTACGCGCCTTCCGAACGACGAAGGAGATCAAGATATTTTAATTTAGTCAATCAACTAGTAATTCCTCTGGTTTTGCGGGTGTCCATGGGCGGCGGTGATTGCTTTCCATCAGGTGACCCGCCTGCTCGTTTGCCTCCTTCTAATATAAAAAAAAAAAAAAGTTTCTTAATTTGCAAGAGCGCGGGCTTGCAAGTAGCTGCGCCATCGAGCTCCTCAGAGCTCCTCACATTACGTTAACACAAGCGATGCATCAGCGAAACGGCTGATGTGCCAGTTATTTTTTGAGTAGTTTAATGAATAAATGTAAGTGTGTTTCTTGTTAAATGCATCTCATTGTTATTAATTCTGTTTTTATTAATGAGGACCTATAATTGGCTTTCTGTTATTATTTTTAAGTTTTTAAGTTGTGTCATAGCTGTTGGTCTTCCTATAAATAAATAAATAAATAAATAAATAAATAAGTGAGTACATAGTATGACATAGCAAATATGTACCCAACCTGTAATTTTGTAACATTGATTTGTGTAAGCTTTACCTACTAAATAACCACCTTTGCTTTGTGGTCTAGCTAGTGGATAGACCAGTGTCAGACCCAGAGTTACCGGGTTTAGCCATTTTTTTGAAAGTTTGCGCGCGCGCTTATACCGTGGAATTATTATTTTATAAACTTTTACGTAGAGATGTATACAAGTCTGCTTTTGTTATATAAATCATACGCAGCATAATGTCAAAATTTTTACCTATTTTATTAGGCTGAGTCTGCACACAAGCAAACTCACGGTTCGCTTTTGGAGCCCCTGGGAACGATTTTACAAAATAATATTATTATATAATTTTACTCTTGGAGCGCTTGGGAACAAAATCTGGGAGCGGGCGGGAATAAGCCCACCTAATGGTTAGTGGTCACCGTATCTTTAGACGCTTGCAACACCATGATGCCTTACATATACTGTCTGTACCCAGTATATATCCCTATAAATTATGTGAATATAAAACGAAACTTTGTCATTGTTGGCCTAAACACCTTTTTGATTTTTGTGTGTTTTTTTGTTTTGTTTTTTATATTTACTTTGTTTTATGTAATGTCTATAAATCGTGTGTGTGTGTGTGTCAATAAATGTTTACTTTTCTATTTATTCTTCATCTTCTTCTTCTTCACATGTTTGTACAGTTTAAAAAAATTGAACGAGCCTAACAGTAGTCGCATACGATGTGTAACATTTGACATCTCACCTTAGTAATAAGCAATTTTAACAATACATTCTGAAAATTATCAATGATCTGCACTTTATTGAGACATATCATCAGTAAATATTTATTAATAGTATGTATGTGTATTATAAACATTTAAGTAAGTTTATTTTAAATTTGCAGGAGGTACACATTATTTCTACCTCTATTTATAATGTTTCCTTTTGCGGGCCTGCTGGAAAATATTTCAGAACTGAAGTAAGCAGCGCCCTTGTACTAAATTTACTTTACCTTTATTTTTGTTACCTTTTTATGTATGTACATAAACTTGTAATTAAAATAAATAAGTAAATAATATAGTTTAAAAGTCTATTACACACGAAATGGTTGAAATCTATATTACAATTATAGCGGCCGCTCACGGTTTCACCCGCGTGGTTTCCGTTCCCGTGGGAATATCAGGATAAAAAGTCCTATGTTTTAATCCAGGTTCATCTGTATGCCGAATTTCGTCCAAATCCATCCATCCGTTACAGCGTGAAGGAGCAACAAATATACACACATACACACAAACTTTCGCATTTATAATATTAGTGTGATACAATCTATTTAGATAAAATTCTCGTGTCACATGTGGGTTGCCATACTCCTCCGAAACGGCTCGATCGATTTTTATGAAATTTTATATCCTATATGCGGTAGGTCTAACAATCGGTCGTAATCTATTTTTTATACCCCTTAGTGATAAGGGTGGTCTACATCAAACATTTATTTTTTATTTTTGTATATTTTTTTTATTCTTTTGGCTTATAATTTGTGGCATCAAAAATACATACAACCCTAAATTTTCACCCTTCTATCACCAACCCCTATTTTTATAGCCATATTAATCACTTGATCAGTTATCTCCGCCAGGCGTCTACCGGTGTCACTTCTCACCCAGATTAATGGATTGACATTATTTGTCATTGTTATTGTCAATGATATGTTATATACCTTATGGTTCACTGGTAGAGAATGAATTTAAATGGGGATTAATGCTAACTAATTAGTAAAAAGGTATCATACCTTCTTTATACCCGACGTTTCGAGAATAAATTATAATAAATTTAAAAAAAAGTTTGGTGTTTTGTTATTTTATATTCCGTCATCGTTCACAGCGCTACATGCCTCTTTCAATCAAGTTAGTTATTTTTTTCTACCCTACAAATTCCCTAGAAATAATTTGTATATATATATTTTTTTTTGTTTTGACATGGACACCCCATGGGCGGCGGTGATTGCTTCCCATCAGGTGACCTGCCTGCTCGTTTGCCTCCCTCTAATATAATATATATATATATATACTAGCTGTGCTCGCGACTTCGTCCGCGTGGAATAGTGACTTTCGGCAGCATTTTTAATTTTTTAGGCTCTTTTCCCGTTTTTGCAACATTTTTCACTGATGCTTCGCTCCTATTGGTCGCAGCGTGATGTTATATAACCTAAAGCCTTCCTCGATAAATGGACTATCCAACACAAAAAGAATTATTCAATTCGAACCAGTAGTTCCTGAGATTAGCGCGTTCAAACAAACAAACAAACAAACAAACTCTTCAGCTTTATATATTAGTATAGATATATACAATACCACGAATATAGTTTTATTTGAAATTAGACACAAGCAGCCTTAGCAGCTACTATTTATTATCATCTGTGCACGCACGCTTGAGGTTAAATCTTAGCCCGTACGTAAAGTGATGAGTAATGTAAAAATTATTTAAATTACAAAAACTCAAATAAAATTTAACAAATGTTAACAGGATGGTTAACAATTAACAATGTTACAATGCAATTACATTGTTCTTGATTGCGAAAACTTTGGAATACATAATTCTCAGCACTTAGTGTCTGGATATTAATCTTAGCTTCTCGATCGCTACTCGAAATCATTTTAGTGCATGCAATTGCTGTTAGAGGTATTTTTCCACGACAGAGTCATTTCGCAAGCAGCATTGCAAGTGTAATGTTGAGATCGCTATTTTTGATGTTAGGATATGATATCGATAACATTTGACAAAGACGCTTATTGTGTATAAAGCTTTTTGTTTTTCTGTGGCAATATAAACATTAAACAAAAGGTTAGTATTCCATTGAATTAACAATTTAAAAACAAATTTCTATTACATCGAACAGCTTTTGCTTACTGTAAAAGCTTGATATTTATTTTTGCTTGTTTAGCACAAAATCAGACTTTTGTTAGACATATATCTTAAAATTAAAACAAATTTTAAATAATAATTTAAAAAAGGTTCTTATCTATGGCGTCCTATGGTACAATACTCTAAAGCTTTAATACGACCTGATACATAACATTTTAATTTCAAAGGGTATAATATGTTATGTTATCTATACATTTATTAAAGCTAAAGAGGGTCGAAAGTTTGTACATGGAAGATATTCGAAAAAAAGGTTTTTTAGAATTTTTGTCTGTTTGTCTGTTTATTTGACCACGCATCATTTGAAATGGCTGAACGGTATTGGATGAAACTTTGCACATAGACAGACCATGACCCGGACTAGGATATAGGGTACTTTTTATCCCGGTAGCAGGTTCCTGTGGGATAGTGTAGTCTTCGCGAACGAACTAGTTAATAATAGAGTTACGGAGAGTGTACGTAGGTAGTCTGTGGTAAATTTGTAACATTCTACTGTTTGGCTGTTAATCGCATTTGATGGCACCTACTTTATAAATAATTTGCAGTCTCTTTCACAAACATCTTCAACTTGGTTGTGAACGACCACAATGTGAGACAAATTGGTGTTTAAAAAGTCATCAAGGTCAACGTCTTAAGCAAGCTTCCTAATAAATCGCGTTCAATTTCATTTCTAGTTATCGCATACATTATTTTACCAATACATTAGAGAGGACAACGAAATCCTAAAGTAAACATGAAATATATCATATCACAAAATATTAATTAACTTGCATTATGTTCGGCTTCACAAAAGCGGTCGTCGTGGAGATCCTTGGGGAGGCCTTTGTCCAGCAGTGAACGTCAAAAGCAATAATCTAAGGAAAACCGGCGAACATCAATCGACTTCCCATATAGCATAGTTACATTAGAATGTCTATATATAACAGCATTTTTTTTATTATTCTTTTACGGGGAACACGACAATGCTTTATACTACGAGTCTCAAGATTGATGTTATGGTGACATTGCAAATAAGACGTTGATAGCTAGCCAGGCAAACTTAAAACAATCCCTACCGCCAACCAAACCTCTTATATACATCCGCTGAGAATCGAATCCGGGACCTCTGAGTTTAAGATCGGCGGTGGTCTAACCACTAGACTACATAGACGGGCGGGCGGTTAAAAATAAAGGTGATTAAAAATAAATCCTTGCATGTTTTTTAGTGTACAGTACATATTATATACACATAACATGTACAGAGTAAGTGAAAAAAATAATTAATTGTTCAAATATATGAGAGATGATGTTATACCTTTTTGCAAAACGTTGGTAACGCGTACTGCACACACACTATTACACAATTGGATCGACCTCATAAAAGCAATTAGAGTAGCCATTATAACGTTTCTGTTACTATTTTATAATTCTACTTGATGCAATGATACCTATCACATTTTGATAGCTTTCCTCCTTTTTTAGTTTGTTTTGAGATGATCTTTTAAAGCCTCTTTTTTATTCCTTACCGTTTTTTTGTATATATCTAATCTTACAAAGCTATTTATTTTCAGTTTCCAGTTTAACAATATATGAACGAACAATTGAAATGATAATTCAATTAAACAGGCATTATAGTTCATCAAGCTGTTAAACATTTGATTCTAAATGCTAATAAAAAGAGGAAAGTTGATGTAGGTTGGCGAGGTAAGAAGTAGTAATAGTTGTAGTGTAGGAGTAAGTAATTATTAAATCTAATTAATATTTCCTCTAAGTATCTCTTATAGCTGCTACATATATATTCTACGAGCCTTACAAATAAATAAAGAATAAGCTCCAAATAGTTATTCCGTGTTTTGTTCCTGGCATGTAAATGTAATTTCAAACTAGAGTACTTTTACTTAATACCTAATATCATAATTAGGTATTAAGTATCGAATATAGATAAAAGCGGGCTTAAATTGTACTATAGAGTTTATGATGATATTTAGGTAGCTTTTGTAACTATCAATATTATTTGTGAAACCCCGTCATCACCCATGAAGGTTTTATAAATTAGGAAGAGGAGATATCTCTTCCGGATATTAATTATCCGCTATGACCTCACGCCAAGATTATTGAACTTGTCTAGTAGCATGGACTAATAATAGTCCATGTTAGTAGGTATAACAATACGCCAACATAACTGCTAGTTATAAGCATTCCTTTCAAAATGGACAATAGCAATGGAGTAGATCGATACGAAAACGACCTTGACCCTTGAATCAACGCTTTAACGAGCTTTCCAAAGCACTCACACAAGCTCGAGATACTCTTTAATTTTGGTATTTATGCGAGAAAATGCCATTTTCTACCTTGCATGAAAACAAAGCGAACGCGCTAGGCTCTACTTCCAATTTTGTACTTCAATAAACTTAACTCTCCAGTATAAAAAGTAGATATTATAAATGTTGTTCGGTTATAATAATATTTAGTTGTGCTATCTGTATTTCAAGCATATATCAATGGAGAAGAAGTTGCGTGATGCATGAACAAGGAACAATACATACAAAGAGACAACATTTGCAGCAAACTTGTTGCTCTCTTTTACTTTTATTATTTCTACAATTTTATTCTTTTACAAAAGTAAAAATTTTGAAAAAAACATTGAAAAAAAACCTAAAAAAAAAGTCATTTAAGTGTAAGGTGTATGAGGTTTTCATTATAAGTTATGGAGAACCAACGCAAATAAGCAAAAAAGGGTTAAAATATTTTATTATATTTCATGGTCAACTCAAAGGACAGTACGCTTATGGTCAAAGGTCATTATTGATATGTTGGATAATAGGAGTAAAGAGATCGGTTCGCAAAGTCCACTGCATTTGCCGAGGTGACGGGCACCAGTTGCATAAGTGACGTGGGAGTGCTGCGGTTGTTCGCAGATGATGCTTTCAATTTCGCGCACTCGATTCGACCCGTCGACACTAATATCTATCAGACAACGTAAGTCACGGAAATGAATGAAGAATCGATATAACAGAGCATTCATTTTATGAAATTTACATTTTATTTGTTAAAAGCTTACCTTCGCCATTTTTGGTGGTTAGTTACGACTTGACTTTAATAGCTTAATACCATTACGCAACAACTGTTACTTATAATATGTAGAAAATTAGAGGACTTAATATTATGTCGCCACTGCTGAATCTCTTTACCATTTTCCCATCCACATAACCATGCCATAACAGTGGCGAACGCCCGCGCCCCCCCGCCTGATCCTCTAAATGCCACTACACATTTACAGAATACACTAAATATGCACACTAGTGTAGGCATAAGACACCGTACTCGTAGAACAAGGGTATGAAGAACCGGTACACACGCGCTCTATACCAGGTGCATACGTGTACCTGGGCGCTTCTCTCCTCCACCACGGACCGGTCAACCCGAGCCGAAGTCCGGGTCTTTAGAGGCGCCCTCGGGTTGTTCCGCTCCCCGATCCGATCCGAACCCTTCGGAGAATCTAGTAGGGCATGGGGACACGCACTTTTAAGTGTGTGATGCCGTTCCCTCTCTGAAGGTGATTCATTTTACACGGCTTGAGGTACCCTTTACGTACCTCGCCGCTCCCAAAAAGCCCGGTGACGCTGAAAACGCCGTTAGAGGTAATCAGCAATGTCTCTCAAAAAAAAATCTTTACCATTTAGGGACTTACAAATAAACAAAGAATACCTAAGCTTCGAATAGTTATACCGTGTTTGTCTCTTTTACTCTAATTTGAAATGACGTTTACATAACGGGAACAAAACACGGAATAACTGTTCAGTGCTTATTCTTTGTTTATTTGTAAGGCACTTACCCCCTTATTCATAAAAACTATTTGAGCATTATTTAGTTAAATATTGTTTTGTCAACGTCACACAAACGTCATTTTGAATTTGAGAAAAAGAGACAAAACAATGATTAACTAAAATAGTTTTTATAAATACGGGGGTTAATGTCTACCATCGACTATATCACAGCGAGAACCAGCAAGAGAAGGATTACCCGAGATAAACAGTGGAAGTTGTTTGGACGAGGCCTTTTCCAAATGGCACATTGAACGGAGAGACATTTATATATATTCTAATAGCGTTATGCGACTTGTCTAGGCCCTCAGATGTAAAGTGATGATAAGGCTGAAGGCACTTCACTCAGGTCCTTGAGGAACTGGATATTTTATGTTAAGCTGTCGGAGCACAAAAATGCTATTAACACTGGTTGTAGCCAGGTGGATTTAAAAAGAGCCCTACCAGCTACCACCAACCAAGAAGAAGAATAAGATAAAGATGAATAGTAAGATTATTTAAGATAGAGAGCTTATATTGTTATATGGAATAATAAAATTGTCTGAGTTAATATGTTATTTTGTGGGTTTCTTCAGGAAACACAATAGTAATTGTGGACTTATCGCAATGAAATCCGAACGCGGTGACCTTACAGCTACAGATGTTGAGCAGAGGAGTCGCTTGCCACACATTGTTTGGGAACCGAACCGCGCGTATAATTAGTGTTTACACACCTAGTGTGGCCTTCTGCGTTTGATCTCATCTCGTACCATTACTCGCGATCTGTAAAATTACGTTTATACGTCAGACATCGCCTCTAATTACCGATAAGCAGCTGGCAGAGTCATTCACGCATTTTATGTGAGAGATACTAAATAAATACTTTATAACCATTATTATTGTTTTAATGCTCAATTATCTATTTTATTTTATGGCAAATATTGACAAGACCGTGGACTAATAATATATTTATTAGTCCTTGTCAAGGCATTATTTTATTTTGACATTCTAATGACTCATGCTAATTTATTACATTAAATTAAAGCTCTACCACTCTTATTAAAATAGGAAACAATTAAAATAGACTTTAACAGCGCTCGAGTATCCATATCTCTCATCATTATCATTATCATAAAAACTAGATTATAGATAAACCTAAGAATAACAAAATAAATTTTACTAATTTTTAATATTTACTTACTGGGTACTCTGCCTGATGGGGATGACCTGTGGATTTTTTATTATTTAAAGTTGTAGTTATTATTTAAAATATAGTAGTTAAAATTTTTAAAGTTGATTGTTAAGTAGATTTATATAGGTACTTGTAATTTCCTATGTTTGTAAATAATAAAAGCTTGAGAAATTTGAATGTACATAATCTTGAGAAAATCATTATTTTGTAATTTGTAACTAAATGGTGCTCATACTGAACTTTAGAGCATGTAACTATTTACATAAGGTAAGGTTATATAGTTCCCTAAGTACATAAATAACCTATCTTTAACTAATTTTATTCAACCTACTTTTGGATATTTGGACTATTAGGAAAATCTCAAAATCTATACGAGTAGTCTCTGAGTATTTAGTGTGTTAACGACTGCTGTCTTACGACAATAAACTGGACCTAACTGTCATTAAATCTAATTTTCTAACGATCTAAATGTACAGGGAAACCAATGAATCAGTACCTTAATTGGAAGAGCACTTAACTACTCGGATTGAGAAATGTACCGCAGTAGTTATTCGAGGCTATCGATTTTTTAAAAGTTTACACAAATGTTTTCAAAAAATATTGAAGAAATTGTTAACGTGATTCTAACCATGTAATTATTATTTTTTAATGGTAAGAGTCCCGTTAATAACTATGCAAGTAATCATGATAGAAAACGCCTTAGGACGGAGTAAGTTCACATGTGGAGGCAGCAGAAGGTGCCTTGACAGGGCACTATGCCACAAAACAAATGCTTCAGCAAACAGAAATGCAAACAGAATGCACCTTTCAACAAATAGTTTGTGTAGGGCATGTGGAGAGGAAACGGAGTCAATGCAGCACTTACTGTGTGACTGCGACTCTCTGGCTAGGAAAAGAATGGGACTCCTGGGGTCGACCTATCCGAAACCGGAGGACTTCAGGCTCTTCGCTCTTAAGGACGTTGCCAAACTTATGGCATCTATCTTTACAGAGGAGGAAGAGTGAAAAAATGGGATTGCACAAAAGATTCCAATGGTTCGAAGTGTTACTGAGAAAGGGAAACCTCAGCAGGCTCCACTAAGATAAGATAAGATAACCATGATAGTTTGATATTTAAAATATGATACATTTTCTACTCGAGGGTTAAGAATCAACTCATGGTATTATTTTAAACACTTTTTCTGTAGGTATTAGTAGTTTGTTATTATAAAATCGTGTAAAACTTATATTTATGTTGCTTGGCTGGTTAAGTTAGTTATAGCGATCGATAGTTTAACATAACAATGCATAAACCATAAATCTTAATTGAAAACGATAACTCTAACAATAATTAAAGTTTTGAATGTATTTATAGGTTCACTAGGTACTTCTTAAAGTCTTAAATCTATTTATTGCCGTTATTTGAACCCTGCAAGGGCAATACATTAATTATTGTAGCAAACACTGGTAATCAATCTATACTATTTTTTTTCATATTGATCAACTTAGTGATAACATGTTTTTGTATAGATATATATAGTGCGTGCTCACAAAAAACCCTTCCGGTTTTATCCGTATCGGAAGGTTTGCTTTATTTTTATTTTTGTTATTTGAGTCTCGGCATAGCTATTTTAGCATTAATTGGAAGTGCAGCTAATCCAGTATTTTCTTCAATATTTACTTTTACCGAATTGTAACCGCCTCTATGGTCTAGTCACCGGTCTCAGACACAGAGGTCCCGGGATCGATTCCCAGCGAGGGTACATAATTGTGAACTCGGTTTGGTTGGTAGTAAGGCTTGTTTGTCCACCAGGCAAAATGAGGGTATGAAGTTACTAATTAACTATAAGACGACCAACACCTCAGGTTCCCTGTGACCACGGATCTTGCAAAGGGTTCGAAACGTCAGGGTAAACATTAATCTTAAATAAACGCGAGTAGTTCCATGAAAGTGGTTTCATTTCAATATGTAGTGTTCGTATAAACTTTAGAAAACAATATATTTATTATCAACACTATTCTGTGTCAAAAGTCGTTTATAAATAAGCACTTCCTCCGTTATTGGAGCATCCTCGAGATCTGGTTGCCCAACCGCATTACTTCATAACGCACTCCAGTGCAACGTTTAGCGATTAAGAACAATTTTCACACAACGGCCATTGTGACGGCCGCCTCGAGCCGCCACATAATTATACCGACTTACACCTTTGTATTTTGACATTCTTGCAATTTGCCACACAATAGATACAGTTATTTCAGTGGGTCGTGCTAAGGTGGAAATTTCTAAAGAAAATGCACTGCAAAATATAGTTTTTCTTTTTCCACAACGAGAAAACGATTGGCTTTCATCCCGCTCCATTAAGTGGTGTATTATGAGACGATAAGGATAACCACTAAACCAAAATCCTCGTCTCATATCTTAATTGTCAGAACCACAGAACACAACAATGCAACTATAATAAGATTGTTGTTGTGGCGCGGTCTTAGGTAAGATGGCAGTAACTAGCCCTGCCAGGGGGGTAACCACGAGCACACCCACTTGGTCCGACAGGGTGTTTATAACACCCTTAGAAGTATTATATAGATGTACCCTAATGTAATACTTTTAGAGTTTTATTTACAACAACACACAGACACTTGGTGGACTAAATGGGAGAGACGCGAGTATATTCGCCGCTACACGCGTCTCATTTTCACAACTGCAATAATACTGCTATAAGAGCTCATAGTCAGGGGGCTGTACATTTAATGGGTTCGGTAGTACATAGTCACGAGCATAACATGTATACACTATTGACTGGTTTTGACTCTTATTCCATTGTAATAAGAGTTGAATTGTTTACATGGTAATGATCGTGACTGTACCAAACCGAACCATCTAAATGTGAGACCGGTGCGGTGGTTAAAGGTTTGTTCTTGTATAGACTTTTCTGTTGGCCTATTGCTTTTTCTGTGTCACCAGTTCACAAAGAATGGCAAGAATCTCGTTGCCTTGATAGCCGAAGACCCCGAGGTCGTTTCAAAGGGCCACAGCTCGGGTTAATAGTATCGTGGAAAAAAAATATGTGTGCCCACAATTAATGAAGTAATGCAAGAGCGTTACCGTGACCTTTATTTATAGGTTTAAGGTTTAAATCGAGGTTTAAACAAAACGACTAAAAAGCTTCTCCGGTTTCTTGCCAGCTTTTCTCGGTGAAGACTCTCCCAAGATTCAGTAATAGATTTAAAAAAAAGAAAAGAAATAAGATAGAAAAGCCTTTGCCCAGCAGTGGCATAAGGCAAAATTAAAAGAAAAAATATTTGGCAATGACAGTTTAATAGTGTTAGACGTTAATAAGTAGGCACTTATTGACGTCTAAAACTATTAAAATTAAATATAATAAAACACAGACGTTAAGGCTTACTTGTATGAATTTAACTTTAACTTTGACTAATAATGCATGAAAATCGTCATATGGAACAGCTGTCCCAACTGCGAGATATCCCAACTTACATCAGAGCTGCATTATGGATTTTTGTTTCTTTACCTCTCTACAATATTTAAACATTAAAATGAAAGGATCTAAAACATTAGAGGTCACTTCTCACAACGGCCATTATTCAATCAGATTGCGTTAATTGATGATGCAAAGAGCCTTGTTAACATTAAGGAAAACAAAAAATTAAAGGATATATGATTTTTATCGAACTCGATAGGAGTTTCTATAATGAATTAAACTTTGAAACCCTATTAAACTAACGGCACGGAACACAGATCAGGTTACTCATATAAATTTGAGTTAGGTACTTTACGAACACCCAAAAAGTTTTAGCTTCTTTTTTAAATTCCATCACAACGTTTTAGATGAAATTTGCTATATGAATCATCTCGCGGTGCTCCAACTCCGCGAGGTATGTGGGAATAGCCGATGTTCTAGCCGACCCACTAAAACCTCAGTACACTTCTTCTTCTACCGCTCGGGCAGGACCTAGAGCATTAGGAACCTTCATCTCACCTGCTGGTAAGTGATGATAAGCTTTTAGAAAATAAATATTATCGGAATGATTTTAGCAATCTTGTCACCAAAATTACCAAAGTTAGCCGATAATAGAAATAAAAATGTATAGTGTAAGTTAATTAATTAAGGTAGGTAAAGTTATAAAAAAATCCTTTACAATAACAAAGAGGAAGAGGAGTCAAACAGAAAAATAAAATAGTGATGAACAGGTCGGTGGTGGAAGCATTCTTCGTCTGATATCAACGTCAACTCAACCTCAACCAATTGCTGACAAAAAATACAACTTACATTGTTATGGCGTGAATTTAGTTAAGAGGGTGGTAGCTAGGCAAATGGACTTAAAATAGAAATAGAAATGGACTGGAAATAAAATAAGCAATAAAACCAACCAGACCGAATACAATAATATTATTATTTATCATCCGCTAGAAAATAAAGTATACAGAGAGCAAGCAACATAAGAAATCTTGAATGGGTTTATGTAGGTAGACCAACCATTTTCGCAGTCAATGTGTTGGTAAGCGCACGCACGGTATCCTGTTTGGATCACTGGGGACATTAATCGAGATATAAAGCAAAAGGCGAAATTGTACTCTACCTATAGTACCTAGTGCTTATGCACTCGAACTGTGAAATGGCTTGTTGGTAGTTTTCTAAATTAAGAACGAGCTAAAGACTCGCTTTTTATTGGCTTACAATTCGTATATCGCATAGAACAGAATATACAGCGCAATCCGAAACCTCCCTTGGTACGCCAAGGGAGGTTTTAAACCCAATGTTACATAATATGAAGGTCAGACGTTTTCGGGAGTTGAAGCAGCAGATGCTTTTGCCAGCTTTTTTTCTAGTGTTTTTTTATCGGATGTTCCTTTGCTTGATGCTGACAGAGCATATAGTGCGGATAATAGCTGTGATAGTTATTATGTCAGTATCGGATCTTTCACTTTAAAGGACGTTTTGTATGGCATTAATAAGTTGAAACCTAGCAGCGCTGTTGAACCAGATAGCGTTCCACCCATAGTTGTCAAACAGGCAAAGAAGCACTTCTGCATTCCTCTTTGTCATATATTTAATCTGGCCTTGACAACTAGTAAATATCCACCACAATCGAAACTGTCAAGGGTGAGTCCAATACCAAAAAGTTCAGATAAGTCCAGAGTAGAGGATTACCGCCCTATTGCAGTTCTCTCCGCTTCAGCAAAGGTATTGGAAAGTGTTCTGTTCATCTATTCTCAAATCAATAAATTCCTTTGCAATGAGCAGCACGGTTTCAGACCAAAAAGATCAGTTGAAACCAATTTAATTAAAGTGGTGGATTTTATCTCGAAGGTTTTAGATCGTGGTTCTCAAGTAGATGTTCTTTACTTTGACTTCCAGAAGGCGTTTGATACCCTACCAATAACGACATATTGTTGACAAAACATGGGAAAATAGGCTTAACTCCAAGCCTTCTTCGCCTACTTGCAGACTACGTTCGCGATCGTCAACAATATGTCAGGCTTGGTTTGTACAAGTCTCGCCCCTATCACACGCGTTCTGGTGTCATTCAAGGCTCTATTCTTGGCCCTCTCTTGTTTATGTCGATAGTGAATGATCTTCCCACCGTTCTCAGTTACGCAAGATGCGTACTATATGTAGATGACCTAAATCTCTACGTAGAGGTCAAGTCAGTGGAAGATTGTTTAGCTCTCCAGCGTGATGTTGATGCGGTATACCAATGGAGTTCGATTAACGACATGGATTTTAATGCTGGAAAGTGTCATGCGATGACTTTCGGTCGGTTGCAGTACCCAGTGGCTTATGGCTATAATAGCAATGGAGATCTTTACTTGTGTAATATTATAATAACTCAACTCACCACTATTAAAGATTTGGGTGTAGTTTTAGATCGGAAGTTAACGTTTCACTACCACATAACAGTAGGCTTAGCCAAAGTAACATTAAGAAAACGATAGCGAAGTTCGAAAAGAATAAAATGTATGGGATTGACTTATTAAGCCGCGCTAAATCACGTGGTCAATCTTATACCGCCACAGCTCTTGCTAAAAAATCTTTTCGGCGTTTGGGTTTCGTTGTTAAAACGCCAAAGATTTTCCAAATGTTCAAGTCATAAAACTCATTTTCACTACATTAGTACGTAGTAAATTAAAGAGTTCCATGTGTGTATGGAGCCCTCATGAAAGCTCATATGTGCTTATGTTAGAAAAGGCGCAGAAAGCTTTTTTAAGATATTTGTACAAACGCGAGAACGGGCACTATCCCTTTATGTACCCGCCTAAGTTTTTGGCTATAATTCCTTAGAGGTTAGGCGAATTAAACATCAAATCGCGGTTATGTCCAAAATTCTCCGAGGCTTACCTCGGAGCATCTATCTTAATAGATGCCCCTGACTTGCATGATGAGCTGTGTCGACTCTTTGCGCCGACCAACTACTACCGCACTAGAAAGCACAAGTCGCTTGCCGAGCCGCGGTGCCGCACCACGGCACGTGCTAATTCCCCTATACCGCGCTCCCTTTCTGCACTCAACTCTCTTCTAGCCAAAACCCTGAATGTGACTTGTTTGCGGATGGATGGCCGGATATATTGTTAGAATATTTTCGTTATTGTGAAAGAGATGATTGAATGGTTGTCAATATATATATTTTTAAAGTTATTCTATGTGAAATTGTTTTAATAATATTCTTTATTTATTGTAATTGGTGTGTAAAAAAAAGTTTTTTTTAGTAGAAATGAGGTGGTCTCCTAGGTATTTGCAACTCATGTCTAGTGTATCTCTGTAGTCTCCAAAAATGCTTACTGATAAAAACTGATCACATTAAAAAATGTAATATGTACTTTACTTTACCGCTGCCTATTTTATAAAAATGGACACGAGCTAAAATAAAGTGGCTAATCACCAGTCACCGCTAATCTAATCGCTAATCACTAGGTACTCATTGACGGGTCATCAAAAACTTAGGGGTCGTTTGGTGAAAACTAGCACATTTGACTCAAACTGATCGGAACCTATAAAAATACATGTATACAAACTTTGTTCTAAATTAAACTTGTAGGTAACGTATTCGTTGTGTGTGTCACACTATGTCGTACTAGCATCGTCTAGGCTATATATCCAACTGCTGGGTTCAAATCTTAACTCCCACATAAGCAATAGTATATGTGTAGATCGGGCCATTAGCCATGCCATGAGCTCATGAATCAATATTGTGGAAGTTTTGAAGCGGTTGTGAAAACGAGACGCGTGTAGCGGCGTCTATACGCGTCTCGCTATCACAACTGAGCACAGGTATCACAGGTCTCAATATCAAACAATAATATGGTAAAACACATAATTACATATTATCCAGTTCAACGTTCACTTAGACGGATGGGGATTGTTTGCTCTTTGCCGTATCTAATTTGATATTTTGTATAGTGGCGTAAGTACTTACGTCTCACTGCATTATAATATGTTAATGACATTACTTTGTTATTTGAAAAGGCTGCGTATCTACAACATAATAGTCTCCGAAGAATAAACTAAATATTCATTGGTAATCTGGATCTGATGATGGCATCCTAGATAAATCGAGGAGAACCTTCTAAAATCGCAGTTGCGACTAGTGCGCTATTTTTTCACAAGTATTTTAAAGCACTACTATAAATAGTAGTGCTTTAAAATACTTGTGAAAAAATCTTCATTAAAATGAAGGTCTGGAGTCGATCTGATGATAGAGCCGAAAGACAGTCGAGGGAACTTCTCAATGATTTGCAGCAATTACATGGTGTTTGGGCTTGATTAATTTGTATTTATGAGAACTTTCCACCTAGATGGGTTGTGACTGTCATTAGGGGTCTGATGATGAAGACGAAGGACAGTCAAGGGAACTCCTCAAAGTTATACAGTAGCTACCTTGTGTTTAGACTTTATTTATTTCTATTGATGAGAACTTTGCACCCATATGGGTTATAAGTGCCATTACAGGTCTGATAATGGAGACCATAGACAGTCGAGGGAATTCCTCAACGATTTACAGCAGTTAGCTTTTGTTGGGCTTACTTCATACGGTTCAATATGCCAAAATGTTCAGTTCGTACAAAAATAATACCTAATTAAGATTGAAGTTTTACACAGGAATACCACTACCTACTAGGCCGTCGTTTCCTCATCCGAAAAGCATCCTTGTTAGGTCTACCCATCACTAAAAATCGTAAAATAAAATATTTTTTAACAAAAAAAACCGACTTTAAAAACAGGAAACTAAAAAAAGGAAAAACAGCTCTAAAAAGCATGAAATCATATTGAAATCATATTATTAATTACCATCATTGAAGTCGGGTGGGGCTTTTATAATAAAAAAGTGGAGATAATGGAACAACTATAAAAGATTAAATGAAACAAAATTGACCCCCAGCCGACCACCAACCACCCGACTTCAATAGACCTTATATAAAACTGATATGCGTATATTAATGATATGATTTATGATATGCGTGATAGTTTTTAATATAGTCCAATGATTTTAGTTTTACTAACACTAGTCTGTAAGCTTTTTGAATTTTCTAACCCAATTTATCTATTTGGATTTTCTCTATTTGGATCATATCCATGTTATATCTGTTGATCGAAATAAATGTTTTTTTTTATTATTTATTTATTTTAAGATTATATTAAACTGAATTCAACTTTACAAGCAATCCATTATTTTTAATTGTTTACGTATTACGAAATCAGACTATTAGAAAAAAGGCACTTTATTTGTACGGAACTTTTAGAAGTAATGTCACGTTACATCAGTGTTTATGTATCGTACAAAAAAAACATGATGTGATGAAGTTCGAGGTGATAAGTAAGCGGCGATTGATTGGCATAATTTAACCTTGCATCTGAGTAACAAACATCATATTCCGTAGATTTAATTCAAACTCTTTATTAGGTAACTTATGTCTAATTTGATATAATGTTTTTGATGCTTCCTTTTGGAGAAAAAATAATTTGGCTCATTTTAAAAGCTTGTACCTAAGTAGTTTATTTAATATACTTATACTTATGTAGAGCCGAATTTACTTATATACGACATATGGTTTAGGGCAAGGCAAACCGAAATAGGCTAAATAGGAAAAAAATTTTTTTTATGATACTAGTTGTATGTGAGACACAATAGAGTCATAATCGCAGGCAAAATATAATATAAGACTAAAATAACCGCAGTAAACATCTGAGAAGCAACTTTATCATTTAAAAAAAATATATTACGAGATCAATATTATCGACGATTAATGTAAAAATATGTATAGTAAAAAATCACGATCACTTCTTTTGAAACGTTAGCATTACTTTGTGGCTTTTAAAAAATAAAACATGCAGAATTTTAACTTTCTAGCGAAAAATATCGTTGTAAAATAAAAAAGAAAAATAATGTCCCTCGAGGTTCCTTACGTGGGGCTTTTCACTATTTCACACAACGGGGAAACGCTCAGACTCCATCTCATTTGATGACGTGACGATGACTAAGTAACGATAAAGCCGAATATGGAAGCGCAATTCATCCAGATGCCTCAATTCTAAGATCCACTTCGTGCTTCAAATGATCTTCGTGGAAATGGCTGGATGTAATGGCTTGGTGGATAAATATCTTTATTTAATTTCGCGCTAGGCAATAAGTTCGGCGATTCGTACGATTTATCGTACAACAAAGGCACAGAAATGTATAGAGGCGGTAAAATAAATGTTAAGTAATAGACAATATAATGTTCCACTCTGGGCACAGGTCTCCATCGAAAACATGTTATCGCTACAATTGATTGGTATTAACTTAATCATCACGCTCGCCAAATGGCTTACAACTACAAGAATACAAAACATACTTCACCCGACCTGGGAATTAAACCCGGGCCTGTTTTTGGTTTCTATTTTTTTTTTGATAAATAGCATAATAATATTATATACTTACAACAAGTTCAGATTATTTTTCCATTTAATACATAAATGAACTTTTCTCGTAAGCTTGATTTGTCAAATTGTCAATCCTATTATACCTACTCGTTAACACAGAAACCTCGAAACAGCCAAAAGACAATTTTTACATAACAAACATAATTTAGCTAGCAGGCAACGACACAATAATCTTCAGTAAAATTAACTTCATTATGACGGTGATATAACGAAAATGAAATATAATTTGAAAAAGTGAATGCAAATAACAAATGAAAATAACGATGACACATCCAACAGTCATGATTAGATAATAAAAAATCATTGATGTATTATAAGTAATTGATGAACGCTGCATAAAATAGGATAACTATGCTCCCTTATCTCTCTATAAGTTTTGGTTAAGATGTGGAACTTTACTAAGACCCTCCACTACTTTCCACTCTTTTGTTGTTTGTTTAATTCGACAACGGTTAAAATTGATAATAAAAACAATAGGTAACACAGCTTAAGTACACGACATCACTGCTCCGGCAAGAAGTCTCCTAACTTTACTCAAAAGTTTAGGGTTACCAAGTATTGCCTCACCGCGGAACAGCATCCGCTCGCTCGAACCGAGCGGTCGTCGGCGCCGCGGAGGGGACGTCGCTCAACATAAGTATATAATGGCTAGGCGGCCGCCACAGACCAAGCACTTATCGCACAGCTTCATCATGAAGGTAGGTTCACAATTCTAAAACATCACAATTCGAGTGCTACAAAAGAATACCAAATCAGGACTTTTTCGGCCATAACATTTGTCATGGAATAGCGCAAGTTTTTGCTAACATAACATTTTGGAGATCACAATTTTAACTGTAATACATATTTTTGCTAAGTAATTAAAATTTATTGTGCAGTGATACAACTTTTTTGTAACTACTAAGTTTGCCATGAAAGAAGTTATATAAAATAGCTTAAAAAATTCAATTTAAATTAAAGACGTTCACAAAATAGGTTCTAGTTGAAAAATAGCATTTTTTACGAATTTACTTACTCGCGCTTAATTTACTATTTATTCTATCCTGAAGTGAACCCTTTACTTTTTAAAATAATAGGCAGTCTAGGTGTACTGAAAATGTTTCAGAAAAAAGGAGGGAAGTTATAAAGAGGTGGTTGTGTTCGCAGGTCTTCGTGTGTCTATTAGCGATGGCGGTGGCCTCGCAGGCTGGTTTCATCGGCGGTGGCAGCAGCGGCGGCTGGTCCGGCGGTGGCGGTGGTGGTTACGGCGGCGGCGGCGGCGGCGGTGGCTGGTCGAGCGGTGGCGGCGGCGGTGGATGGAAGCTCGGCGGCGGCGGCGGCAGCAGTGGCTGGTCGGGCGGTGGTGGAGGACTCGGAGGCTGGTCCGGCGGCGGCGGCGGCGGTGGCTGGTCCGGCGGCGGCGGAGGCAGTGGTGGACGTAAGCATCGAGTATTTTATAGGGTAGTGGTGGTTGACAGAAACCGGTGATCGTCATTTTTTTTCATTATCATTAAAAATAGGGGTGTTAGCAACAAATTATAGTCTTTAGTAACAATTGAATACCGACTACCTGCTTCCCGGCTGTCATCCCGTAAAATTTCAATGATACTAACTGCCGTACTCAGAGACGTCAATTAAGTTTTAATGACAATTAAAAGTATTTCCTTCTCTATTTAGCACTATACATAAGAAAGTGACAGCAAGAGACTTAATGTCATTAAAACTTAATTGACGTCTCTGAGTACGGCAGTAAGTATTTTATGGCACCGAAAGTTGTGTCGAAGCAGTCTTCGACACAACCTTAGACCAGTGTCTTAAAGTGACGAACACTGGCGCCATTACCCAACATTAGCAACAACAGGCTGACTAGTACAAGTTATATTAGCCATTCAATCAGTAATGAGAATGTGTATGGCAAAATTTTAAAGGCTTCGGCAAACCAAACGCAGGTCAGTAGCAGCGCAGTTTGAATGCGAGCCCGCGCAAGTTGTAATACAAGAAACTCTTTGAACGCATTCGCATTCAAACTGCGCTGCTACTGACCTGCGTTTGGTTTGCCGAAGCCTTTAAGTCTCCTCGGTTCGTTACCTAGGAGACGGCATTTTAATGCTATACAAATCTCATTTTTGTGAACGTGAAAGAATGGTGAGTGGTGAATTAAAAATTATATTCACAAGACTATTTTACAAAATTTGATAGCTAAAGTTAAGTAGCAAAAACATTTGTAGTTAAGGAATTCATAAAATATTGTGTTAAGGTGAATGCTCCATTGTGACATTTTAGATTACCAAACACTTTGCAAGGCAATTTTTTATATATTTTTATATTTTATTTTTATTTTTATTTTTATAATTTTTTATTTTATATTTTTGGCTAAAAAAGTATATTAATATAAGCAATCTGCACACAACAGCAATTTCCCCTAAATACCAATCTATTTTTGTCCCAAAACTCATTTTATTATTAATCTTATAACTTTTTCAATGACGAACAAAGTTTATTACTAACATCAAATTACTATTCACAGAAGTCAAAATTATCAAAATCATTACCTCTGGAGGAGGCGGTGGCGGCGGCGGCTACGGTAAGTCGTGATTTAAATATTGTTAGTTTGTTTGTCTTATAAATATACAGCGTTACAGAGTGCCTAGTGCGAGATTAATTAACCACTCGATCACTTTAACAGAAACTTGAATTTGTCTGGCATTGTTAAGACAAAGGATGCGAGTTCCAATTTAGTCATACACATTTTGTTTTTGTTAACGTCTTCGAATGGTAAAAAAAATCGCTCTAGGCCCTCAGAGCGTTCATTTCATATTTGCGATTCTCATTAACCCACACAGATACTTAATATTAATGATTTGTCATTGTAAATAAATATTTAATGAGGACGTCATAAGCACTTGTTTAGAATTAAAAATATTTGACATCAAATCATTCAATGTTAATTGACTTCCTTGAGTACGGAAGTTACTCATTCGGTATGATATTTATATTTGCACAATTTTAACACTAATTAATATGTAAAACACTAAAATCACTCAACAATCATTTAACTTTAATTATTTAGCAGAACAGTTCATAGACACTAAAAAACTTAACACGCATTTTAACATTTTAACTTAACATAATTGGATTTAACTATACTAAACTATTAATGTACCCACGCACATGATATGATTTTAGAAGCACTACACATTGTGCCTATGACAAAAAGCTGACCCCCGACACTGCCTTATCGTCCCAGCCTAAGCCCTTAGACCTAGAAAGCTGAAAATTTACACAGAGGTTCCTTTTTATATAGACAAGGAGTTTATATAAAGTTTTGAAAATTCCTGCTTTATTCTTATCTACTTAGTTGTTCTTAAACCAGACACAATAGAGATTCAATTGTTCTATGGCACTGTGGTTACATCACTGGGCGTCCAAGTATCTACAAAGTAGGAATTTTCAAAATTCCCACGGGATTTCGGGAAACGGGTGTTTAAAAAGACTGAATAATAAACTAACAATACAACGTTAATATTTTGAATAGCAAGTAATAGGACGGTGAGGTTTTATCCAGTTATAGTTCTAATAAGCAATTATCTAAGAACCTTAAAATTATTTAACTAGTAGGTACTTAATCTGCGTGTGTATAACTTCACAAAGGCCAAACGACCGTTCAGCTAGGGTCATCCGCACCACTGCAACTTATTTCGCAATACCACACACTTGATATAGCTGACGGTATTTATTATGTTTCTAATATTAATATCACATATTTGGCAGCAATTGGATAAATATTTGAATGCAGCTTTTACAAGGTCAATAAAGGATTAATGTTCGTCCCATTTATAAGCAACACCAACTATGCTTTGATGAACTCGCATTGTTGAATTATAGCACGATATCCCTATGGAAATCCTTTGCCCAACTATGGGACGTTTTTTGTTTGATTGCTGTACTAAAATCTTTGTTTTGACGTTCAATCGTAGATTAGACGACATAGGTTGGTATATTAAAACAGAGCGCCATTACCTATGGCTCTATGATCATGAATATAATGTTTGACGGGGTTAACAACCTGCTAGAGATTTATTACCACAAAGGATATAATTTCGATAGTTATTAACAGACACTACCACACTACCTCAGTGCAGTTCTTATTATTAAATAATACCAAGGACTAAGTCTATCTTTATGGTTAGTGTTTACGAAAATTTTATAAACAAACTATCCAATTTCTGATTTTTGATCGTGGTTTAGAATTTTCATACAACACCATTTAATAAAGATATTTAAAACTTTTTGCCTCCATATAACACTTAACATCTGGTGGAGTGGCGATATTTATAACTAACATGATAAACACAGAAACCTGTCTTCAGGTACGCATCATCATCATCATCATCATCGGCCTATATTAGTCCACTGCTGGACATAGGCCTCCCCTAATGAGCGCCATAGCGCCCTGTCCTCGGCTTGACGCATCCAGCATCTGCATATTTTACGCATAGTTGCCTAAAATATTTAGTATTGTTTTGTTGAATATTTTAGTTTTCTTAAATTGTGCACTTGTCATAAACTTTTCGTAACTTGTCGATAGGTAAAGCTGCTGGATGTATTTTTGTATTTTTGTTTGTAACGAATAAACTCAAAAACTATTGGACTGATTTAAAAAATTCGTTCACCATTAGAATGCTACATTAGCGCTGAGTAACATAGGCTATATTAAAAAAGAAATGTCCACCCGTGCGAAGCCGGGACGAGCCGCTAGTAATGTATATTTATCCACAAAACACATGTTACACGTTGTACAACACTGTGGTCTGTGTGTTGCATTTCTATAATGGGAGGACAAGTGTGCCGCTCACTCGTGGTCGTTGTACAATAGTGCTCCACACAATCTCTGCTATGATATGCTCATTGCTCATGCATGGGGTTTGACAGTGATTCGAATTCCGATGTGGAACACTGTTACACATTATAAGGACTCATCTTTTATATTTGTTTTGAACGTGTTTTCATATTCGCTTTTATTAAGGATTGTGGTAGCTTTTATTCAGTTCGTTATTAGTAGAGTTTAATAACCCCGTTAAATATAAAATATACATTGTATTTATTAGAACCTGGATGTCTGGGTTTTTTCCAAAAATAACATGACTAATAATATAGAGCTTTCATTTCATACTGAATAAAACGCACGGTTTAGTATAAATAAATATTGAAGGGCTGAATTTTTTAAATATTTAATTGTGACCCATGTTTACTGGGAATATTTATTCAGTGCCACGGGCTGGGAAAGTTTCTAATCAATAATCTCAAAAATAGTGGTGGAATCTATACTTTAACCTTTCTATAATTGAAATAAGATGATATAAAAACCAAATTGAAAAAATGTTCTGCTCCGTTTAATGTTTTATTTATATGGCAACGACATAAATTTGATTGATGTAATCGAACAGGCGGCGGACACGGCGGTTGGTCCGGCGGCGGTGGCAGCAGCGGCGGCGGCTGGAAGCTCGGCGGAGGCGGCGGCGGCTATGGCGGCGGCGGCGGCGGTGGATGGAAACTGGGCGGCGGCAGCGGTGGTTGGTCAAGCGGCGGCAGCGGTGGTGGCTGGAAACTGAGCGGTGGTGGCGGCGGCGGCGGTTGGCCAAGCGGCGGCGGCGGAGGTTGGTCTAGCGGCGGCGGCAGCAGCGGCTGGTCGAGCGGCGGCGGCGGCGGCTCCTCAGGCTGGTGGTGATTTTCGCAGCGCTCCTCTTTAGTACCTTTGTAAAATAAATTTATAACTCCAATACCAAACTCATTTGTTTTAATTAAAAACTTAAACGATTCGAATATCGAAGTGGGGTACTTCGATATTAAGGTAACTTCGGTACCCCCTTTTTTCAATAGGCGAGTAGTCTGCAGGGTCAGATATTGTACTAGTTTGGTAAGTGTTAAGGCTTGCTCTAAGTCAGCCAGTCTAGCAATTGACACCTTACCACCTGTTGCCATAACGCACAACAATACGACTTACATTAAGTAGCATTGTGTCATCATCAGTTAAATCTTCAACTACATTAAAAATAACTAGTGGTCGGCCAGTGGTCGAAATTAGACCGTAATTTTGTTATGGCTGTACGGATTGTATCATAAGCAATAAAAAATTAAAAGATAGAATGTGAGTTTGGATTGGCATTGACAGATTTCGGCCGCTCCTCTTGCATTTTTAAATTTTTTGAAAAGAGTATATTATGTGTACGTATGTGTACGTGTATGTAAGTGTAATGTTTGTTTTATTGATTTAATGTATTTTTATGCATAATTTAAAAAAATATTAACATTCGGATAACCTTCTCTATATAAACTATAAGTGTGCGAAACATACTCCTCCGTCCGCGCAATTTTCGTAAAGGGGGTACAAAGTTTTTGCTTCACGTTTTTAATTTATAGATAAACTTTCATTAACCTTTTAAAACAATTCGTTATTGTATTTATTAAAGACAGACAGATCTGAAGATACAGATCTGAAGATAATATTGTATATAATAATATCTACGTGTCATGGTTTTAAAATTCTAATTATCTATAGGAATAAATTGGTAGCCCAATAGATTGCCCGTATTTATTGTCGAAACAAATTACCGTAAACATAGGCCCTTGTACTACAAGTGGCTACAAGTTAAACAATGGCTAAATACGTGTTTAAAATATTGTGTCTCTGTCTAAAATATGGCAAAGAAAGTGACAGCATCTGTTTTAAGAAATTTGCACAATACAAGTTTTAAATATGTGAAGGGATTTGATGTTGAAATTCTTAAATCTAATCCACATAATTTGTTATGGTGACCTTGCTAATTTACATTTACTGCGTCATTTTCCATGTCCAATATTGATGTATATTTCTTTATTAATATATTATAGAAATATACATTTAAAAAAATGTTATTCTTGTTAGAATTTATAATTCGTTGCATTATTTATGTTACTTAATGTGTAGTATACGGTCAGCATCAAAATGATCGAAACAATACGGAGACGGCTGATCAAAAATATCTAAGCATGAATAACAGAAGTTTGAGACTATGCTCAACTCTAAAAGGTTGAGTGTTTCTCAAAAACTCTAATCTGATCTCTCTCTCTCTCTTTCGTTACTCTGATCCCTTAAAAATAAGGCTTCGATGTTACGATTGTGTTTTGAACATTTTGATGATGACTTTACATTCATAAATAAATAAATTTTCCTACACTCACACCAATTATCTAGCCCAAGAGAAGCTTCGTTATGAAACTCGTTATATGGTTACTAGACAACGGATAAACATACTTAAAATACTTAAATACATACTTATTTTATTATACATAGGAAACACCCAGACCCGAGACAATTTAGAAAACCAATATTTTCTAAATTGACCCGACCGGAGATCGAACCTGGGACCTCAGAGATGGCGACACCATGAAAACCGTTGTACAAACCACTCGACCAAGGAGGTCGTCAAAAGGGTTTCAACCTTGTTGTCAAAAATGTTTCAATCTTAGGCAACTTGTCAAATGTATCCAATCCCATCCAAGTTGCCAAGTTTTTTTTACTCATTAAATCCTTCTAATAAATGCCGCCAAAGCAGCTGACTGAGAGTCGCATACTCTACTGAACCCTGAGGTAATTGCAACTAACTACACAGAATTGATATGGGGTCCAGGGACTCAAACCAGAACGCATATTATATGCCATTTTGAGATGCTCACTTAAAAGCACAACGTAAATAAAGAAAACGCCATCTTATAAATTACATAATATATTGATTTTAATTTGCAAATCTAAATTAAATATCTCATAAATAAAGTCAAGGACATAATGTATTTTGGTAAATTATTTACAGATGAAAAACTTAAAAATATTAAACAATATTCTATGGAAACAAATTCATCCAATAGACATGGATAATTTATAAATAAAACAAATTAATTTAATAATAATCCGTCTGTTTAGAGGATTAGGTTATGCCCATAATAAGAATGGATGGTGGCCTCCCTATTTTCCTATTTCTGCCAGCATGCAGCATTGTTGTCTGCAGCTGTGTTCCCGTTTGAAGGGGGTTCAGAGATATTACAGATCATAGAGGCATAAGAGCTGAAGCGTCAGGGCGGCAATCCACGCGAGATACTTTTAGTGGCCTATGCTCTGTTAATAGCATGCGATATAAGCCAACGATGGGTACGTATAAATTACGTTTGATTGTTTTATGCCAACCCCATACGTCTACCATTATATTCCATTTATATTCTACTAGCGTTATGCCACTTATCTAGGCTCTCTAGTACTCAATACCTCGGCTTGGTAGAAAAACAAAGAAGTTAAAGAAATCGTATTCATACAGAGTATCTTAAAGTGAAGAGTGTGAATTAAAAATGTGCAGTGTGTCGCCGAATGACTTCTGCCATCTGTGACCAAACAAATGCTACTGGATATGACCTTCATTAATAAATGTTTAGCATAAGAAGTGAGATCATTGGTCGCAATCGTAGTACTTGGACGAACACAGATTATTTAATACTTCATTATGACGATGAATGCGCTTGCGTAAATCTAGAAGTGACCTCCGTGGCATTACTTCTTTCCTCGACCCAGACTATTAATCTATGAAGATCTTACTGTGGAAGGAGTCTATAATTGCTTTAATATTTATCCCTCATTTTGTTAATTATCTTAATAATAATATAATTAACGATCGCTGCTGCAGGTTATACCTGGTTTAAAGCTCTCTATGGTGATACCGCGTGGCAACGCTGCCGGAGTCATAGGAAACCATTAAGCTTTTTTATTTAACTAATGTTTCTTTTTTTCAGTATATCAAGCAGTTTTTTTATTAGAATTTTATGTTGTGTAAACACATCAATCTATAGTGATTCTAACAGTTAAGCGACCCTACTCGTTAAACCCCTTCGCGTGTAATATTGGCACCAAATAAATAAAAAGAAGCTCATTTTAACAGCGCTATTATTATCGGTTACAAAACAAAGCTGCAACGAAGCGATTGCAAAATAGAACAACATTAATGTGCACTAAGTATCACTTGACGAGAGAACGTTACAATAAAAATACCCATAAATTTAATTGACGCGGTTATTGCGTAATTTTTATGATGAAGTGATGAAATGTATTCAAAAATGTTTGAAAAATTGTGTCCTCGAGCGATACTCGAACCCGCACTACCTATAGCGTTGGCAGCCGTGCAAATTTTGTTAGAATTATCTAGTTTATTTGAACGCGAAAATGAGATTTTTTACCTTGAGATTGAGATGACGTCAAAAATAAAAAATCTGTAAAATTAAAAATCTTTGTTCACGTTTGGTACGTTTATGAGTATGTGAGATAGTGTAAGTACCTAGTGTAAAGAAAAAATAATAATTTGTAACTGAAAAGAACATTTATGAAACAAGAGGACTTCTTACAGATGGGACTCGAACCCACGACCTTTGCAGTTCGGACGGTTCGAATCTCAATTGAGACAAGTCGTCTTTTATAAGTGCTACTGATCTCAAACTTTAGTTTAAGGGTGCACAAAACGATTGCCTCTCTAATTTCAAAAGAGAAAAAACTAATGAAAAGCATAAGATAAGATGAGTTAAGATACATTTTTATTGCCATAAAATTGTGTAAATACATACAACAATTGGTACATCTGAAATTCTCGGAAACAAAGTTTATTTCATGCCTTGATATTTGTCCGCTCGTTAATGCAGTTGTAACGTTAATTTGCCCGTCGTTTGCCCATTGAATTGCTATTTAAATGTTGTTGGCGCTCGTCTATTCTTGAAGCTTTTATAGCTTTAAGTTAATGAACCGAAACAAATCATTCATAATTAGACAATATTATGCCAATGTACCTATTTTAGTACTAGATTGACAAAGTAAATGCATTATACCTTAACAATATCGTTGACATTGGTCGATGGCTCTTGTTTTACCGAGTTTACTACCAAAAATTCCACATAAATATAATAGCACAATAACATAACATTATGTTATGCTTTAAGTTTAATTGGCACGAACTAGCTCAGGAAAGAGATAGGTGGAAGGGGGGGCCTTTGCCCAGCAGTGCGAAAGTAATAGCTGATGACCACCGGTAGCGTGGGCTCTGTCCCGCTGCTGGCAGTACTCTAGTATTAGGTTTTTATAATGTTTTATTGTTTTTATATTAAAATATTGTAAAAATCTAGTTTTAAGAAAGAAAATAAATAAAGAGAATAATAATAATAATAATCAAATAATAAAAATAAATAATAATATGTAAATTAATATGTAAAAAAATAAATAGAGAGATAATAATCAAAACAACGACCAACATCTCAAAGGGCTTTCGCTGGATGGCTGGATCAAGGGTCAGATACAGAAGGCAACACTCCTGGACACGGCACGCCTTGTCAGGAGATTTCTTTCTCTGCAGCCTTAATCGCCGGTATCTTGAGCCCTGCTCCGCTGCTGGCGGCGTTCGCTAAACACGTCTGATTAGTTTTGACTCTTAATTCATTGTATTAACAGTTACAATGTTTACATGTTTATGCTCGTGACTGTACATGCGTGACCGAATCCGTACACTACGTCAACTACGTGACACGAACAGCGTTCATTTTCATATTATTTTGATATTTGTTTTAGCTGTTACAGTCTATAAATATCCCATAACCATAGAAACTTTCATAAAATTTAAATCGGCTTGTTATTTAAAAAGTTCTGAAGTTTGTATCATCATCATCATCATCATTATCTTAGCCAAAAGACGTCCACTGCTGGACAAAGGCCTCCCCCAAATAATCATGGGGGGTATGAAGTTTGTATGTGATACATTAATTTAAAAGTTAAAAGTATTTAAAGGTATTAATCGTTTATATACGGGTTTGTCATTATTATGAAGATACCGACACAAATCATTATAATACACAACTTTAAAATGTTTATATAAATTTTTAACGCAAATTTTGTTGCGAACAAATTACAAAAACACAAATGTTGAAAAAATTTCCACGAGCAGGATTTGAACCCGCACCCCTCTGACATACCGGGTCAGGTGCTCTCCCAATTGAGCTATCGTGGTTCTAACCAGCCCGCCGGAATTATTCAACACTATTTACTTTTTACTTTGAAAGCCAAAGGCGCCCATTCAATGTCAACAACTACCGTCATTAGTAATAATACACTACTTTGTTTCAAATTATTAGATTATACAAAGTTGCACTCGTATATTCTAAAATTGAGATCTATAATTATGATCGTCCGAGCTCAATGAAAACTCGCAACCAGTATGTATTTAACTAAAACACTTCTAAAATGATATCTAGGTTACCTACATAGATAGGTAATTATGAACTACCCGGCACAATAAGAAAAGGAATATTTATTTATTTTTATATTAGAAAGAGGCAAACGAGCAGGCAGGTCACCTGATGGGAAGCAATCACCGCCGCCCACCCGCAAAACCAAAGGAATCACAGATGCGTTGCCGGCCTTTAAGGAAGGAATAGACTCAATCATAATTATAGGATATCATCATCATCATCATCAGCTCTTTTTATGTCCCCACTGCTGGGGCACGAGCCTACCCTATGGATGGATAGGGAGAACGGGCCATAAACCACTACGCGGGCCCAGTGCGGATTGGTGGTTGTTAACGACTGCTAATGCAGCCGGGACCAACGGCTTTACGTGCCTTCCGAAGCACGGAGGAGCTCGAGATGATAAAGTTTTGGTCACCCATCCGATGACCGGCCTTTGCGAAAGTTGCTTAACCTCAGCACTCGCAGACCGGGCGCGTTAACCACTGCGCCATCGAGCTCCTCGAATTATAGGATATATGTTTGTACAACCAACCCATTTTATTTTTTGGAATTATTTAGCGTATTGTGAAAGCCAAACTGCCAAGCAGAGTAAGTAGGATGGACCTTTGAGGGCCTAGTGTGAGTTTTGTTTACTATCGGTATTCATTCGATTACGTTTACGAAAACGAAAATTAGTATGGCATTGAAGCAGCGCGTCCTGGCGGCATACGAAAGGAGTTAACATTATGCCACACAAATTCTCGTTTTCGTTAACGTGATCGAATGGCGAATGAAACTCGCACTTGGCACCCTGTACTGCTCCCGATCATATCCGCGAATCTCTCGGATAATCTTGAAGGGAACGGGGACACACCCTAGTGCGTGATGCCATTCCCCGTAGAAACGGTGAAGACCTCTGACGGTGTTTCTTTCCACGGCTTGAGGAATCCTTTAAGTTTCTCGCCATCGCCACCCCTAAAAAAGTTCGGTGACACTGAAAATGCCACCGGAGGCAATCAGCAAACTCTCCAAAAAACCTCATTGGTCTACTGTAGGCTTAGCCAAAGTAACATTAAGAAAACGATAGCGAAGTTCGAAAAGAATAAAATTTATGGGATTGGCTAAATCACGTAGTCAATCTTATGTCAATCCCATACATTTTATTCTTTTCGAACTTCGCTATCGTTTTCTTAATATTACTTTGGTTACCGCCACTGGTTAGACCCCTGGTCCCGGGCCAATACCTGGGATCGATTCCTACTTATTTTATTCTATATTTGGTTGGTGGCAGAGTTTATAGAAAGTCATCATGGCAAGCCACCTATCTTCTGTAAGTCTGACGCCACAATAATGTGGTTGTGCTTGTTGTGATCCGATAGTAAGAGATAAGAAAGCCAGTTCCTCAGTAGTTGAGGGATCCTCCTCAGTTATCCTCTATATGCAACCGAATATAGAGCTGTAAAGGAAAGGGGACGGTATAATTGAAAATAACAACGCTAAGTTAGCAGCAAAATTTATTTTGATACAAAAGACATCAACGCGCTCTACATTTCAATGGACAATGTGCCTTTGATAATAAATAAGTAGTTATTTCCAATAATTAAAACTAGTGGTTCAAATTGGACTGTATTTCATTAAAAAAAACTGTTTATTTATTTTATTTTGAAGTTATTTTTCGAACTTCTTCTCCATAATATGAACTTTGACTATGCCAAAATCACACACTCCTCCGTGCGCGCAATGTACTTACCCACTTGCTCCGACAGGGTGTTATAACACCCCTAAAAGTATTATATAGATATACCCTAATGTAATACTTTAGAGTTTTATTTACAATTACACACAAACACTTGGTCGGACTAAATGGGTTAAAAAGGGGTACAGAGCTTGGGTTGTTTTGTTTACTATTAATGCTTACTAGCTAGGCCCAGCGTAAGATCATTGTTACCAACTCGTTTTTGGGCTATGCATATTGATTTGTTAAAATGAAACAAGTGAAATTATTTTATTGTACCTATATATTATAAATAAAATATTTTGAAGAATAGTATTATGTTATTTGAATGTTTTATTTTACTACCATAACCAATGATATTATAATCAAAAGAGGTAGATAGGTTATGTCAGTACTAATGCGAAGCCAAAAACGTACATGGCGTACGTACCTACTTATAGTTTTAAACACTAATGTTACACGGCCGAGATAACTATTCACCTCGAGTTCCAATTTCACATGGCCGCATGGTGCCGATTTAAATTGAACGTGTTTTAATGTGTGAATAAGAGAGCATGACAACTAACAAGAGCGAAAATGAGACAGATATAGGTTGAGTTGTGTCGTTGCGATATCACGAGAGTAATTCATAGAATAACATTCAAAATGTCACACAGAACGGACATAAAATAGTTTGAAGCCCGTGGAAAGCCCGTGGATGACGAAACTGACCTGTTATTTCAACTATGTTTATAGAAATTAATTATTGTATTAAAATAAAATAAAAAAGCTACTAATATACTTATAATGACACTTATTTATATTTCTTTTTATTAACTTTTGTTTCTCAAAATTAATTTTTCGAATATATTTGTTAAGTGCTGTTTTTCAAATCAGATATACATTCTCTATCAAGGCTGTTAGGGTTTTTTCAATAAAGTGAATCCCTTTCTAGATGTATATTTTTATCCGCATTATTGAAATGTACTGAACATATTCTACTTGAAGTATTTGGCCGCCAATCTTCTTCCCTTATTTGTCTACGTACAATATTTATCCATTGGTTACACCTTAATTCATTTGCCGGAAACCTAGAAATATAATACTGCCGTCATAAGGAAAAAGGGCACAACTAACATTTTTTTTAAATACACATTTGGAATCGGAGAAAAAGGCCTATCTTTTCAAACTCGTTTTTCTCCTGATTTGCAAAATGTTAGATGTGCCTTTTTAATTATGACGGCAGAATAGCAAACATGTTATGCCAGTTAATTGATCTCGTAATGCGTAGGCACAGTCGTAGTCGTAATTGTTCTTTCTGTTACTTACATTAATTAATTATCCTAATTAATGGTTTCGCGTTTAGCATTTAGCCCATTTCAAGTTTCTTTTTATTGTTAATAATAAGGGTGCAATTGTACGGTAGATAGAAATTAAAATGGGAGTCTCACACCACGCGTGTTATTACGGGAAGAACTCGGGTGAAACCTCCTTCTGTTACATTACTTTTTATAATCTTTGACAGACAGAGATGTCACACTCGGTAACCGGAGTATTTGGTATATTTATAATAATAATTTGGATTTTACTAATAATATGAGCTCAAATCAATTAAAAATATATACTTATGCATGATATGTGATTCCTAGACTTTTTTGTGTAGTTTTTACAGTGTCGCATAACATAGGACGGCTTCTATATATAAATTTTTGGAAACAAACGCACACTGTGAACGCTGCCAAAGCTTTCGCGAGACTGACCTTGGGTAGGCTAATTAGCCTAGTTTTACGCTGCCACTTTTTAGGCGCATGTAACTCATCTACCTCTTTTTATTATAATATCATTGACCATAACAATCAATCTTTACCTACAAGTCGTTAACGCAAAAAGCTTCCCGGATGCTTTAGATATGGCCATCTGGGCGGGTGGCGGCGGTGGCTCCTTTCCATTAAAAGGCTCGCCTGCTCGTTTGAATCACTAAATAAAAACACTCAAATATTTTTTAAGAATTGACGTAAAACGTATCTATAGCAAAGCAACCTTGCACAAGGTTGCGGTCTTATTCAATTTTAATAAATATCTTTGCAAAAACGACCATTAACAAGCGAACAAATGTCAAGGCATGAAATAGATGTTTTAAGTATTACAGTTACATACAAACTCCCCTTTTTATTATTACTTTTTCGTGTTATAAAATTTGCCGGGAATATAATAACAAATATCATAATTTTAAAAACAACATTTAAGCAAGCTCTCTTGCAGAAGCATTAGTCGTGATTCTACTACACCGTACCGGTTCAAAATTCAGTCTTCTTTAGGGAAAAGTTAAGAAAGTAGGTATTTATGGAAATAATTAATAAGGTTTCATATTTATAGGTGAATCAACAGTTACATATAAAAAATACAACCTTTTTTTCGGTTTTTGTAATTTTCCTTGTTTTTTTGGGTTCTCAAATCATTAGACTTCAGGTAGCTCTATGAGCATCTGAAACTTCTCATATCCTTCATGAGGTTTGAGGCCTTCAATCCATTTTTTCCCAAATAAAAGAAAAGGCATTCCTTGTTTGTATGCGCATACTGTGTCAGTAGCGTCTAAATCTGGACTCGCTTAGTTCATCTATCAATGGAACGACTTCGAACCACTGGCACGGGTTTATTATCTAAATATAATAAAATAAAATATAAACAGCAACGTTAGTAGGTAGGTATTTAAATATCAAAACTTGTTAAGTCGCTGTTGTCGTTTATATAGTGCTTTTTGTGTAAAATAACAACCTTGTCTGTTTGTGCATCAAAAGTAATAGAGAAGTATAGGTGGTGAGCTGGTGTTATTAGGCTTGATACCTTTGTCAAATATATTATTTATCATTGTATCATAAAAGTATTTTACATGTATTCAAGTCTTCTTGATCTTTCTTAGGAAAGCTCAAAAAGTTACACGTAGCAAATAGTTTCGTAGTTCTGAATATTTATTCCAAATTATGATAATGAGTTACAGATTTTACGTTATAGCACAGACTAAGAATATAAATTTCTTCACGAATACAATTGTGAATGTTACGTAGTTACCAAATATGCGGCGACGGTAAGGTTGCAACGCGCGAGAGAGCAATTCTGAAACTGAGCACTCGAAGCTTAGAACAAGGCTTTCTGCGTCACTATTACTTCCGATTGCTTCCGCTCGTTTCAGCGCAGTGGGAGATGCACCCGCGTATATAATGCCTTCACAATCGGTGCACAGCAAGTACTTACAGCACAACTTCATCATGAAGGTGGGTAGCATCTGAAATTTAAACAATTACGTTAACTGATTAATTCACTTTTTAAAATAAAAACTGAACATTACCTACAAACTTGCCATAATATGTTTTATATCTTCAAACTATAATTACTTATATATTTACTTCAAATAATGACCTGGATGCTTGTGTGATCTTTTCTTCCGATTGAAAGTCAATTCAGCATTGGTTTCTGTTCATGTTCAATTGTTACTACACAGTAACAATTGAACATGAACAGAAACCAATGCTGAATTGTACACACGTACAAAAAAAAGCAACTTTATCATAGAATGAAAAAATATTGCAAAGGAGAAAACTAGGGAAAATAGGTTCTTATTTTTGATAGTGAGAGTGTGTTGCAGGTATTCGTGTGTCTACTATTGATGGCGGTGGCCGTGCACGCCGGCTACATCGGCCGCAGCGGCGGTGGCGGTGGCGGCGGCGGCTACGGTGGCGGAGGTGGATTTGGCGGCGGCGGTCATGGCGGTGGCGGATTTAGCGGTGGCCACGGAGGCGGCGGTTTCGGCGGTGGCGGCCATGGAGGAGGTGGATTCGGCGGTGGTCACGGAGGCGGCAGTTTCGGCGGTGGTCACGGAGGCGGCGGCGGTTTGGGCGGTGGCCACGGAGCCGGTGGATTCGGCGGCGGCGGCTTCGGCGGTGGACACGGAGGCGGTGGTGGCCGTAAGCATTTTGTTGATAATAACCGGGTCTAATGACTCAGTGCTCCGAAGCACAGGAGCATTCAAAATATATACATCTATTTCGTTTGATGACTTGATATCGTGAAAGTATTGTTCTTAATATTTTACCGCTCGCTACACGTTTCATTTGCTTCTTTCTCACTGTAGTTACTTCTTGTTTACTTTAAATAGCTCATTTAAAATAAAACATAGCATCAATGAACTGATGAAGTGAACAATATAGAGCGCAGTTTGAAAATCAATGTGATAACTGTTGTTGTTTTTTGTTTTACAGAAGTCAAAATAATAAAAGTTATCAGCTCTGGCGGCGGGGGCGGTGGCGGCGGAGGTTTCGGTAAGTGTTTTTTTATATTATAACTAGTTTTAAATAATTGAGAATTTACACTGCCATAACCGCGTCCTGCTTTCTATTGTTTGGGATTCACACTCTGTGGTTTCTTTGGCTCACAGAGCATTGGACTTGCGAGTTGCGACAGATGTGGCCTGCTCAGTTTCACTTTGATTTAGCAGTTGATTAATTAAATATTAACAAATTTAATACATTTGTTGTGAAAGCTCGCACGGTACAAAAATACAAAATATACATAGTTTAGTGGCGCCAGGCTTCGACAGGAACGAGTGATCGACTTTTTTGGGCAGCAACTGATTTTAGTCTTTAGCAATATGGACCATCTGCCTTCTAACTGTCATGTGTTATTTTTTTTAAAAATTGTCTAACACTATCCTTACCCAGATACTGCGACGGGACTTTTAAAAGGCCCAAAAAGTATTACCTATATAGATATACCCTAATATAATATTTTGAGAGTTTCATTTACAACAACATAAAACCGGCCGGACTATTTGGGTTAGGCGACACACTGAAAAAATGCACTAACTTTCGTCGAATAGTTTATAGTAGATTGTACACCAAGGGGATAAAGCACTGTATTATGTCACGGGCGCGATATTTGAATCCTGAGCGTAACGAAGGTCTCCAGATTTAACTCCCGAGCGTAGCGAGGGGGTTCTGAGTTGATTCCCGAGCGAAGCGAGGGAATTAAAACGGAGTCCTGAGAGCAGTGAAGGATTTAAGCGCGCCCAAGGCAAAATCAGTTTTATCCCTGAGGAGTATACTCTACTTTTCTCACCTTTTGCGAGACAATAAAAACCAAGGCTACTAGAAAAAGTATTATATTTATTAAAATACTATTTTCATTACTAATTATATATAATTGGCACAGTAAATAACAATAAAAAGTAAATTAAAAATTAAAATTGATGTTTGATACATTAGTCCAGTTATGTAAAGATATGGTTATATTTTTTGGTACGCTTATGTTAGTTGAGGTGGAATTTATTTGAGTAGCAGCACCCAATACATCAGAACCTTGCGTGTGAGGGTCGTTTGGCACAGTAAAGGTTGGGGAAGGTGGTGCTTGAGGCAGTGGGCTTGACGGGATATATTTTGAGCTAGATGGCTGTGGTGGCAAAGGTTTCCAAGGATCATCAATAATGGACGTAGTTTTCAGATGAATGTTGTCACCAATACGACAGCTTTCTTGTTTTTGTTTTGTATGGAATTCTCTATGTAGCCCTCCGCTACTGCATCGGATTTCCAGCCACCATGACGTTTTATCTGGGCCATATCTGCTCCTGAATCTGCCAACAGACTTGCCGATGTTCTCCTCAAACAATGACCCGTATAGAGCTCGGGATTTTGCAATTTGAGGTATTTTGCAATTTCTTTTGGCATGGCGGAAAATCAGCGGATTTTATTCTTGCCAATGACTTGCCTGGTGCATTTGCCATTACTGTAACCGATAAAAAAATCTGTTGGTAGGTATATTAGAGGGGCGCAGAGCTTGGTACTTTTCAACAATTCTTGCATAATCTTCACGAACTATGAACGAGCGTTCTCTATTTGTTTTGGTATCTGGTAAGTTAATCAGCAATAAATCTGCATGTTTTTTGATATCATTGACTTTTATGTTTACGAGTTCATTTCCACGACATGCGCCATTCACTCCAAAAACCAAGGCTACCTGTAACAAAAAATAGGATTGTGAGTAAATAGATAGATACACTACTACATTTTTTGACCTTTATATTATAAAAAAAGCTTGCGACAAAACCTTAGAATGTGTATTTTTTAAATGTGTGCCATTTAAATACCCTTTTATTCATTAACTATTTTATAGAGCTATTATAGGTAGGTACTAGAAACGTAACTAAAAAGTAGGCAGTACTCATACTTACTTTCATGGCCAGAAAGCTGTGATCAGGAGCCTCATTCAGAAAAGTTTCGACATCTTGCGCTGTCAATACTTTTGACTTCTTTGCTCGATGACCATCTGATTTCCTCTTTAAAAATGCCAATAACTTGCTATATGTATTTATCTTAATGTCGTGTTTGATGCTTACTGTTAACCTGAGCATCGAATAGATACACCACAGGCTGCTAGACTTCTTTGTACACGATAAATACTCGAAATAAACAAGAAGCACTGACTCCGACACAGACTTTGCGCCTTTTGCAGTTTTCCATTTGTGGAAATCGTCGTAAGCTTTCAAGTATTTTTCCTTCGACTTCTCTGGTAGTAGGTTATTAACAATACCTAAGGCGTCTAATTTAATGGACTCCGGAGTTAAATCACTTTCGTCACTCGACATTTTCTTAATGTTTTATTCTATCTTCTTTTGCAGTTTTGTCTGATACTGATTGCACCGTATTGAAATACTCGCGGCTTTTGTTTTAAGTATTGATTTTTTTTCGTTCGGCTTGCCGTGGCGTGGCCAGCTCGATTTTCGAATAAGTTCGATTTTCAAATAAATGTGGCGCGGCGCGCGCCCCCGTCCACCTCCTCGCCGTCGGCCACCAGCAGCTTCAGCAGCCGCGCGCCGCGCGATTTTGACGAAATTAGACTTTAAATGCATAACAATAAGAACTAAGAGAAGTGAGAATCACATTACTGCCCGGCGGGTTATAATGAAATTCAGTACAACATTACACCCCGGCAAAAGACAAGGGCTATAATGATTTACTTTGAGTAAGGTTTGCATGATATATAATGAGGCATTGTCGAGCAGGTGGTGTGAAAAGACTATAATAGGTATGACTTACGAATCTGAAATGTTGATATAGGTAAATTCATGTCTTTATCTTGAATTTGTTTGATCAAATACACGAGTGTATAATTTTGACTCGATCATAATTATTTTCAAAACACCACAAATAATCACTATTGTAGAAATTACAACAAAATCACGTAATTAATATGCTTGGAAACCACTCAAATATATTGATAACATCAATATTCGTAATTTAGTTGCTGCATATTTTGATAACTAAAATGAAATGAAATGAAATGAAATACATTTATTGGCACACACTACAAAATCACACGATACTCACAATAACAATACAAAACAAAGACAGACGAAGTGTGGCCAACTAGGCCCCAGCCTCAGCACATGCTACAGCGACATAGAGCCGCTGCAACGCTGGTATTCTGGAAGGGCCTAAATTGGTGACGTGTCCACAAAACAAAGAGGAACCAACATAGACAATAATAACACAAAAAAAAAAAAAACAATAAATAGGACTCAGCACCATCCTGGCCGCCCGCTTGCCTTCCCGTGCTTAAAACAGAAAAAAAAACAAATTTTTTTAAATATTTTTTAGGATAACTGTTAATTTGCGGTCTATATTGTCGCAGGCGCTACGTATTATCGACCTTATGCCAGCGTCAGTAAGGATCAGCCTTTTTAATGTTCACAAATCGAGGTGTCATTTTAAAGTGTCGGACACTGGTGACACTACCCTATATACTCGTACAAAAAATACCGTTTGCTAGAACTCATGTGATACCTAATATTGTGCTTAATGTCTAACAGGTGGCGGTCACGGCGGTTTCGGCGGCGGCAGTTTCGGAGGCGGCTATGGCGGTGGCGGCGGCGGCGGCTGGAAGCGCGCCGGCGGCGGCTCCTCCGGTTGGTCGTGGTGATTACGTCACAAAAACTTTAGTGAATGAATAAATGTATTTATGGACTCTTAAACAGCTTTTACTTTCCTATTTATTTCTTAAGATTGCAAATAAAAGTTTGATGAGATATACTTTTATCTACATATAAAGATCGCCTTTTGGGTAAATGACTAAGATAGAACATGACCAACGCAGAACATGACTAGGATAGACAATGACTAGGGTAGAACATGACCAAAGCGGAACGTGACCAGTGAGGAAAATGACTAAAGCCGAACATGACACCCACCTAACAACCCAGATAGAGTGTGCGGCATCGAGACTTAAATTCAAAATTCTCTGGAGTATCGTAGAGGCAACAGTGTTCGACACAGTATAACCCAGTGTCCGAAAGCAGTGTTATCTTATCTTATCTTAGTGGGGCCTGCCGAGGTTTCCCTTTCTCAGTAACACTTCGACCCATCGGGATCTTTTGTGCAACCCCATCCTTTCACTCTTCCTCCTCTGTAAAGATAGAAAGATAGATGGACAAAGGCCTCCACCAAAGATCTTCACAACGACCGGTTTGTGCTGCTTGCATCCAGCGGCTACCCGCGACCTTCGTCAGTTCGTCGGTCCACCATAAGGGGAGTTTGCCATAATCGCCACGCTTGGCAGACGGGTTTGCGGTCACACAAGGGTGAGAGTAATCACAGAAGGTCTGCCCATCCTCTGAAATGGTCTGTTAGTCGCCTTCTACGACACCCACGGGAAGAGTAAAATAATTGGAATTATTTCCTTATTTTAGTTTTCGTCGCCTGTGCAAGCTCTTTAGTAGTTTCGCTGCGTCCATTACGTTACTCTCTAGTAAAAAGTAAACAAATAAAAAGATAAACAGGCACCGATTCTTACTTTCCACTGTGATGAAGTTGAGGCATAACTCAACTCGGCCTCGATGTGTACATCGAAGACTTCTTAGCGACACTGTTGTGGAGCGAGTTTTGGTTGTTGTATTGTTATATCTACTTGTTTGTAAAAACAACCAAATTATCAAAAGTCTATGCTAATGCAGTTTATTCTTTATAATAGTACCAATTTTATACTTTTTATAAATATTTCTTCGTACCTATCAAATTTTTACTACAACCGGTCAATTAAAATAAAACAAGACAGTAGGTATACAGTTAGTGTAAATATGCAGGATTTTCAGTAATAGGTGTATTAATCCCGAATCATAGGCATGTGCATCCAAGTCAAAAGAACAGGTAGTTAGGTAATTATGAAAAATCATATTTACAAAGATTTACTTTTACATACATAAAACTCAATTTTATTACCTCTTTTTTGTACTACCCTGGTTTTAACTTTTGTTTTTTTGGACGATGAAGTTTACGACCAAGAACAATGTATCAGCTGGACTTAGGGTTGTCACTTTGAAATTTTACTTTGTAACAAACAACCTCAATATCTCGGACAATAATGGTGCTCTTCAGGCATTTTAATAATTTTCCGAGTTTCTATGTCTGTCATGTTCGAGATTAAATTATATAATACCAAACACCACGGTGGCCGAGTGGCAAAGCGCTTGGCACGATACCCGAAGGTCCCGGGTTCAGTTCCCAGGGCCCTGTTTCATAAAGCATACTATTGTCAGTGACAGGTAGACATAACATTAGGCCTGACATATTTGTAATCGGAAAAGGCGACAAGTTTGTCAAATTGTCACGACAATTCGACAATTTAGCGTTTCATAAAAAATTTTCAAGTGACAATGAAAACTTGACAAATTGTCGAGGATTTTCTGACAATTGTTGTTTATGTAACGCATAAACGCTATTAGGTACAAACTTGTTAAATTGTCGCACATTTTTAACAGGGACTCTTGGCCTGTGTCAGGATTACCTAGATATCAATTGTCGAGGTAACGGAAAAATCTATACTACATGTAAAAATGTTAAATTGTAGCAGTGATACAGTGTTAATGGTAATAATTTAGCAAAGGTATATTCCTGCCGCTTTTAGTACTTTGGCAATATCTTTCCATTTAGCAGCTTTTACTTCATGGGTCATAGTTGATGACTACCCAAGAAGTAAAACCTGCTACTGGAAAGATATTGCCGAACAGTATATGGCGATATTTAAAAAATTGGTTTAAGATTAACATCTTGTTCGCCTCCGCCATGTTTGCGTCTGATTGAATATCAATGTATGTTTTGCTTGTAGTCAGTACATTTGAAAGTAGTTGTTAAAAAGTAAACACAAACCTATCGCCGACAATGATCTACCTGTCACAAAAATGGTTTACCTGTCAGCGACAGGTGTTTTATACAAGAATTGTCGTGATAATGGTTTTATGAAACAAACAATATAAAAGTGACAATTAACCACTGTATTATGAAACGGTACTTGTCGTGACAATCCGACAAATGTCATGATTTCTGACAAATTGTCGACTTGTTAAGCTTTATGAAATAGGGCCCAGGTCGGGCAAAGTGCTCTTCGGATTTTTCGTTGCATAGACCGGGTTTGTGATCACCAACCCGCATTTAGCAAGCATGGTGATAAAGCCTTTCATTACACATCAATTGTAGTGATGACTTGATTTTAATTTTGAAGCCCTTTGCCCAGTCGTGGGAAAGTTTTAAGCTATGTACTGTACTTATACCAAACACCCTATATAATAAATAGGGTTCTGTTCTATTTACATCATGTTATTACGGTTTTGAATTAACCTTGCTTGTGAGATGATATTACTCGATATTAAGGACAAAGTTGCGTTACCGCAGATCAACTTCCGTTCGCTCCAGCGGTTTTCGCGGGCGGCAGCGTGGTGGGGACGTGGTGTCGCTTAAAGGTATATATATAATACCTTTACAACCAGTACAAAAACATAGAACATTCAAATTCATCATGAAGGTAGGTTTCAATTGAAAAAAAAATACATTTATTTGTCTATTGTTTGTGTAACATAAAATAGATACCTCAGAATAATAACTAAAGCATAGTTATTGTTCTGATTAAAATACGCAATCCATAGAAAAAAAACTGACGCCAAAAGTTATTTTTTGAACCGAAAAACTTATAGCACGAAATTCTTGTCTTTAGCTAAAAGGGCATTAGCAGAAAAAAGCTTTGGGCTTACAAGTGGTAATGTTTTTAAAATTCTTAGGTTGAGCTAAGTGATCGCAAGAATATTTTTTTTTATAATTATTACTATTATAATAAGAATATTTGTTTGCAGGTACTTCTGTGTCTCTTATTGATTGTGGTGGTTTCGCACGCCGGCGCCGGCTATATCGGCGGCGGCTACGGCGCTGGCGGTGCTGGTGGCTGGCCGGTAGCGGGCGGTAGCGGTGGCTGGTCAGGCGGCGGTTGGTCTGGCGGCTGGTCTGGCAGCAGGGCGTATAGTGGCCTAGGAAGCGGTGGACGTAAGCATTGTTTTAAGAGGGTGCCGCGCGGATGCAAAACTGTGAGTTTAGGCATATAGCTAGCGATCGGCGCGTGGATGAATTTGATTGCTTGATTGATGATGAATTGAACATGAATACGCACGCACACTAAGAACTGTACAAAGTAGGCTGGTGATTTAATTGGAGCAATGTTTAGGTACTTTCGTAAAATCATAGGCGTTTGGGTAAAAAATAATAAAAGTCTTAATATGTATATGAATATGAATTCATATTTTTTAAATGAAAAATTAGACAACAAACATTTTGATGTCGGATTATTGTTTCATGTGCTATATTTACAAAGTTTCTGACGAAATAAGTTTTTAGATATTAATACTTTTACGTATTGTTCATGCAGTTTCTGGGTATTTGTTTCAAACTCCAAGACAACCATGGCCTTGTGAAAGGATCAAGCTAACCTACACTAATTCTTTTAATGTATATGACCTAAAAACACAAATGTTGAAAAAATTTCCAAGAGCAAATTTTCAACATTTGTTTTTTTAATTTGTTCGCAACAAAATTTGCGTTAAAAATTATACAAACAAAACAAAAACATTGTATATGACCTATTCAGCGCCTAGCACCAGTGACTTAAAAACACGTAAATTTTCGAAATTCCGCGCGGCGCCCCTTTTACTTCCAACACTCACGTCGTCTAAGAGCGTCCGGTACGTCAAGCGGGTGTACGACGACACGGGGCGTTCCTGTTTCGAGTAAATTCATAGAGCACAACAACAATTTACATGTAACAGCACGCCGCGCCGCCGGCGCCGCCGTGCTGCGCGGACGCCCTCTTACGTAACGGACGCCCATATAAGTGTATCCCGAGCTGAGATACCAGTAGATCTGTTGGTAAAAGGCTCTAACCCCTATCAAAAATCAAAGTGATAAACCCTGGCGGCGTTGGCGGATTCGGTTAGATACACAGACCAAAGATCTGTGGTTAGCTACTTTTCCACAGTTTCAGAATAGTCGTGTGTTCTGGGTATTTAGCACGAAGTTTCATCGAAATCGTAACGTAGGTGAACTAAACGTTAATTCATGGTCATGTCATAAATTCTATGAAATAAATGTCTGTTAACAAGTTAGATCCTTTTACGGACGTTATAGCGCTGTATCAATTCTCATACAACATTCCTCTATATAAGCAATAAAACGATTTCGATAGAAGTTCGTCGTTCGTGTCATGCTAGACCTACTGACTTGATAACTTTACCTACTCTTCTTCCTCTGTATAGGTACCTTACTTGAACATTTTAAGCCATCTCACATGCACTCAGAAACGTCAAATAACATATATTAACCCTATTCTTGGCAATATTGGTGGATTATTTGACACACATAACTTGCAAAAAATGTCGTGTAGTGGAAAAAGAACATATTTTATACAAAAAAACATATATAATTCCACAAAAAAAAACTCTGCCAAGTATAGGGGTAATGATAACTTAGTAGTGTGTCTAAAATGATTCATTTAAAAAAGGTGCTTATGAAGTGCCATTACGGGAGAAAAATTCACAACGAAGAGTCATTGGTGATATTAATCCAGCCTAGTCGAAGAGTTCTCGAGTACATTAATTAGGCTCGAACTCGACCAAAGCAGATACGCTGTAAGGGAGAAAAGAGCTGGACACTTGGTGAGTTAGTTCTTCTCAGTACAAGATCTCCCGCCCAGAGTAGACTTACGAACCGATGGCATAGTGACATTCACAAGAGCTACTTGAAGCCTAAACTGAAATGATTTTGAATTTTGAATCTTATCTATCTCTGCTCTCGTCTCGACTCCGCTTTAGTGGAGTCAAAGACTAGGGCACAAATATAAGGAGACTGCAGAAAGCAAATAAGCATCGTACAAACGCGCTCAAGCAACGTACAAATAGTTCCGATCCGACCCGAACCCGAAGCCTTCGGAGAATCTAGTAGGGCACGGGGACACGCACTTACCTAAGTGCGTGATGCCGTTCCCTCTAGAAAACCTCCAAAGGTGATTCGTTTCATACGGCTTGAGGAACCCTTTAAGTTTCTCGCCGCCCCCAAACAAGCCCGATGAAGCTGAAAATACCGTTTGAGGCAATCAGCATCTCTCTCCAAAAAAAAACACACTATAAGACATCCTCGCGGACACGGATGTCGGAACAGCTCGGAATAGTCCGAGCGCAGCTTTCGCGAGATTCCGTTTCCGTATCCGTGAGAGGCAGTGTATTCCAGTAGTCTCTTCTAGCCTTTCCCCCTTGGGGGACAATTGGGATTTTTTTTTAATCTCCCGGTTGTCCCCTCTACCAAAGACACGGGGAACAACTGGGACTTTAATTTTTAGATGTCCCAAGTCTCCCCCACTTGAGATGTTACCGTATAATTTTGCTAGAAGTGACAAACAATAAAGCATTTGTTAGATATCCTATACACTGGCTCGGATATGACAAAGTGTCTTAATGAGGAACAGAAAAACTCAATTAGGGGATAATCACGAAATTAGGTATAGTTTTAGTATTTTATGTAAAATAAAACACGTACAATAATATTGTTCTTTTAACCTTTTCACCGCCCAACTATCCTGCACGCGATGTCCCGCTGTACGCCAACGTATAAATGTATTTTAATAATAAAGTAGGTACAAAGAAGAACTTCTATAGAAGTGCTGGCGTGGACGGCACGAAAATCTCGAACTTCTATAGAAGTTGTTGGCGGTAAAAAGGTTAACTATACTCGGGTAAAATTAACTTTAAACTATAGGTAAAATTAAGAAACTAGGATTTTTTTTATATTAACGGGTAAGCACAGTGCCTTGATCTCACGGATCTCACCTGATGTTAAGTGATGATACGGCCAATGATGGAAGCGCACTTCACCCGGGATCCTCAACTAGTGAGGCACTGCTCTCTCTACGTCTCCTCATTTTGTGACTAGAGTTACAATGTTTCAGGTGGAGGTCATGGTGGCTGGTTAAGCGGCGGCGCCGGCTGGAGGCGCGGAGGCGGCTGGTGGTGACATCTTCTACAATATTCTACATAATGTCTGTTGTATAATACCTACCGAATTAATAAAATAGTAAACGACTTATATTATCATTTTATTTGTTATTACTAGTTTAGTATAATTAGCCTTCACGCAAATGGGCTTAGTTCGCGCACTTTACCTGCGCGCAGCATTGTTATTCTGTGGCGCAGCGTGAAAGTATACCACACGTATTTTGCATGGTTAACTGCCTAGGTCTCGATTTCGCTATTTAAATACGTCCACAATCATGTGTCAGTGGCCTGAGTTTGTAAATCTTTCTTAGTAGGGTAATGGCAGTGTTCGACAGGTGCCACTGATCGACATTTTGTCTTGTCATCATCATCATCATCATCAGCTCATTTATGTCCCCACTGCTGGGGCACGAGCCTTCAGTGCGTATTGGCGGTTGTTAACGACTGCTAATGCAGCCGGGACCAACGGCTAAACGTGCCTTCCGAAGCACGGAGGAGCTCGAGATGATACATTTTTGGTCACCCATCCGATGACCGGTCTTTGCGAAAGTTGCAACCTCAGCACTCGCAGACCGGGCGCGTTAACCACTGCGCCATCGAGCTCCTTTGTTGATTTGTAATTATTAAAAATATAGGGGTCAACAACCGATTTTAGTCTTTGACGACAATTGAATACCGACCGCCTTGCTATCATTCTGTAATATTTCAATTAAAATCTGTTATTTTTTGGGAAAAAAAAACTTAATCGAACCTTTATCCAACTTTAAGTTCAGTGGCTTAAAGTGTCGAACACTGCCCACTGGTGCCAACTCGTTTATACACGTCGTCATACATCAATATAATTTACCAGCGGCCGCTCGCGGTTTCACCCGCGTGGTTCCCGTTCCCGAGGGAATATCGGGATAAAAAGTATCCTATGTGTTAATCCAGGTTATAAACTATCTGTATGCCGAATTTCATCCAAATCCATTCAGTAGTTTTACGTGAAAGAGTAACCAACATCCATCAATACTTACAATATTAGTAGGATTAATATGCTTATGTATTTTATTTTGTACTTACCTGTACGTTTGAGATAACAAAGTGACACGCTGTCAGAACAAAAATCTGGCGAAATAAAAATCTGTCCAAACGGAAAAACTTCTAATTAATTTCATATCAGGCTACCGACACTGCGTTGAGACGTTATTGAATTAGCTGACTTTGAGGCCATTTTACCAAGCTGACATAAAACAAAAATATAATCATCAAAGAAATTACAATCACGTTCTATTATAGCTCAAATGTTGTTCTTTGCTTTGTCGTACAGGCAAAGCAATTATAACTCTCAATACAATGGAATAAGAGTCAAAGGGGCATACATGTTAATGCTCAATGACTGTACAGGATGGGTGGTATAGGTTCATTAAAAAAAGGTTTCTTATAACTTCTACTAGGTAGGTACCTATATTTTATAACTGTACAATAAACATAATTATGATAAAACTAAAGGCCGATTTTTTTACTGGTTTGTACATGAATCAATCTTAGTTTCGTTTTTGTAATTAATGGGCAAGTACAAAAAGTATTTTAACCATTTTCAATAGTATGTTACTTTTGTTATGAAAAATATTATAAGTTATAAGTTATTTTGTTCATGCAACTGGATAATGTAAACAATTAATTATCAGCTAAAAGTAACTGATATGATAGGTAGGTACAGAACAATTGGCCATAAATAGATTTGAATGTGTTCATTTCTTCAAATTTTTATTCTTTTTGTTGTCTCTCCTTTTTCTTCCTTTATTAGGATCACAATTTTCTTTGTCCGATGAGTTATTGCTGTCCGGAGTAGCACCTCTGGCTCTTTTTCTCAATCTGCATTTTGATTTATCTGCATATATTTCGTTAAGGATATCATAATCACTGAAAAATAAACATTATTCAGTCAGTATTGCACTGACTGACATAAAAATTGTTATGTACCAAAATATTGTGTAAAAATACTTCTAAGATATCATTAAAAATTTAGAATATGGTAGGTATATTATTATATATATAACACTAGCTTACGCAATTTTAAAAACAAGCATTTACAATTTCATACTCCGTACATTGTAATATATTAGACCAGGAGAGAAAATACTTTTGGTTCATTGAACTGTGTCTATACAAAATAATCATGACAATTGATTCCACGGAATGGAATGATAAACAAACTTTCACATTTATAATATAAATAAGGATATGGCTTGGAATTTATTGTTCAATAAAATCAACATTAAATTGACTTGACCGTTATTTGAAGCATATAGCTACGGCGCCAGCGGGAACTGCACTGCTATGTCGAGATAGGGCTTTCTTATAATACTATATTATTACATAAGTCGGCTGTTTCTACACTTTGCAATTCAGAAAAGGCTGGTAATTTAAGTTCACATGCATTGGTCAAACATGTGTTAAAGTTAATATCACAAACCAATATTTCATAAACCACCCATGTGGAACCTCGACGACCTAGTTCTTTATGATATGCAGAATTATTCGTTAGATTTTAATAATATTTTTCATATCTCTCGACACACGGCAGCATTGTTGCTCCTTCTCTCGGGAAGGCGAATTCATGACCTTACGTTACTAAGTGTCGACTCAAATCATTGTACGAGAGACTCTGATTCTATTATACTTTGGCCCTTGTTTATTCTAAAACCGATGCCCATAATTACCGCCAGTCAGGTTGGAAGCTGATTGCTACTTCAAACTCATTGAGATAGGATCCTGTTTTTTGGATAAATTAGTTGATTTTTGTGTTAAAAGACAAGTTAAGTCGCGAATTGCCATAATTTATTTATGTCATTTAGAGGTAATCCGAAATTTAGAGCTTCTAGACCTGTCATAGCAGGGTGGATCTAAACTCTACTAGCAGAAGCAGGCATTAAAGTAACTCTGGGCAGTTTTAGATCAGCCGTTTAATCTAAAAACTGGCTTAGGACTATCCGCTCGAAGAGATACTATTAAGGCGACGCATCGCTAAACAATTATTCTAATGCGTTTGCGCCCCATACCATAAGAAAAACTGTTTTTTTTTTACCAATAAAACTACGAATAAGTTTAAAAAAATGAACTAGCATATTGAAGTGTATGTTAAGACAAATCTATTAAGAAAATTTAGATGCTTAAATCGGTCTGGTTTGCCTGTAAAATGCAAATCTATGTTTTAAAAGAGGTTACTTTGATATTTTTTTCTCTGTTATAAAAGTTAACAAATCGTGTTTCTGCAACTAGCAAAATGAAGTCAATTAAATGAAAAATCATGTCATCAAATATCACTTTCATATGTTTTGTAATTATTGGGAAAAATCAAGATCCCCGCCACGTAAATTTCCAATGCGTCGCCTTAAGAAGTAATTGGCGTGATAGTAATACGTTTCAGAGATTTTACAAACGCGCAGTTATGCCTGCTACCGCTACGATGTGTGTTACAAAGTATTTCAGTCCAATAAATAATTAATTATTTATCTATACTACTATATAAATCTGTAGGTTCTGTGTGTACTTGCAATTTTTCTGACATGTTTTGGGATCAATATTCATTTTATGATTCACTGACACCAATTCTATGATTTTAGAAATTTTTGTGTCTGTCTGTCTGTCTGTTTGTCTGTATGTCCTCTTATAACCTGATGAAAATTTGTATGTAGTAAGAACATGCGATTGTGCAAATGATAGGCTGTATATGATGTTGGTATATCTAATAATTATTTTAATTAGCATTCATTGATCCATTATTTCGGCGAAGTGGGCGGGTGACAGCTAGTATGAATATATTTTTGTTTTGTACCTATATGAACTGAATGCTAATACTTACAATAAATGTAATGATTGTGATACAATAATTTTGTTTTTCTTCTTATATTTCTTTCTTCGATAGCTATAAGCTTCGAATTACGGTCAAGTCAATTTAATAAGAGTGTTTTACCTACCAATAGAACGCATATTACATTACTTACCTTATTCGAATTCTCCAAAGCCAACACGCGTAGGCTAGAGAGTATTAAGAACGGAGAAGAACTAATAACTAATCCGGAAAAGATACTGGAAGTTATGATGAAAACACACTTCCCGGACAGTGAGGAATGTACAGTTGATGACGTACCAATCGTCCCAGGTCCCACGGTGGACCGGGAGCCAAAGTTAATCATCACTGAAGAACATTTACTGTGGAGCGTCCGATCCTTTCAGCCATACAAGGCAGGGGGACCGGATGAAATCTTCCCGAAAATGTTACAGATAGCTATAAAGTATATAAGCAAGGACCTGCTAGCCCTGTACAATGGCAGCATCAGAACTAAGTATATACCAAGAAAATGGAGGGAAGTGAAGGCAGTATTCATCCCAAAACCGGGCAGGGCATCCTACCAGGAAGCCAAAGCCTTCAGATGCATTAGCCTCTCCTCATTCCTACTAAAGACACTGGAGAAAATCCTAGACAGAATAATTAGAGAACAAATAGAGAAAAGCGGATCTCCACTACACCAAAATCAACACGCATACATGGAGGGCAAATCCACCGAAACGGCCCTCCACAACTTGGTGATAAGAGTGCAAAGATCAATCAGCAATACAGAATACGCAATGGGATGCTTCTTTGACGTGGAGGGAGCTTTTGATAGAGCGACCCCCGAGTCAATAGAGGATACCCTTAGCCGCGAAGGAATAGATAAAGATGTATCAATATGGGTGAAAACCATGCTAAGACACCGACTGATACGCACAGAGATAGCAGGAACAACACGTACAGTGGTGGCGAAAAGAGGGTTCCCCCAGGGGGGATGTCTGTCACCATTACTGTGGTGCCTGCTAATAGATGAATTAGTTAACAAGATAAACAGGATGCACATTTACACACAAGTGTACTCCGATGATGGTGTACTCCTGGTGACAGGCAAAGTTCTCAGCGTCATGTGTGAAATCATGAACAGAGGTCTAAAAGAAGCTTTAGGGTGGTGCAGGAGCAAAGGTTTGAACCTAAACCCTGAAAAAACCAAATTAGTTCTATTTACGAAGAAAAGAAAGATAGGGCGAGCTGAACCAGTGATACTGGACAACCAGGAGCTGGAGACGGTCAAGGAAGTCAAGTATCTAGGAGTGACACTGGATAGTAAGCTTACCTTCAGGACCCATATCAGTAACACATGCTCCAAGGCAAAGATGGCGATGATGCAGTGTAAAAGCGTGATAGGCAGAACCTGGGGCATGAAACCAGCGATGGCACTATGGATATATAGGGCAATAATAATGCCAAGAATCCTACATGGAGCTATCGTATGGTGGCACAGAGCCGCAGTGGGGAGAAACAAGGCAGAGTTAGACAAAGTCCAAAGGCTAGCGGCCCTAGTGACTACGGGCGCGATGAGGACCACACCTACAGCCGCGCTCGAGGTCCTGCTGGGGCTGAATCCCCTGGATTTAGAAATAAAGAGAAGAGCAGCGGAACAATGGTTCAAGCTAAGAAGCACTGGCATATGGACCGGGAACTACACGGATAAGGGTCACGCCAGTATAGGTAAACAATATGAAGATAGGTTGTCAATGATCCTTTCCAACAACGACTTAATACGAAAGGAAAGGATTTTTGACAAAAAATATAGAATACATATAGGTTCAAGAGAGGACTGGAGCGTAGGAAATGATGGCATCATTTGCTACACAGACGGCTCCAGAAAGGAGTCGACAAAGCTCTCTGGGTCTGGCGTGCACATTAAATGTGCAGACGGGACGGAGATAGACAAGTCGATACCGCTAGGAAGATTCGCTAGTGTCTTCCAGGCGGAAATATACGCAATAATGGCATGCGCTGAGATAGCTGAACACCTCACTATTACAGGAAAGATGGCTATCTACAGCGACAGCCAAGCGGCGCTGAAGGCACTAGGCAAAGAAGAGACGACATCAACAATTGTCAGAGAATGCAAGGAATCATTAAAAAGGCTGGCTGAGAGAACGGACCTAACGCTAGCGTGGATTCCCGGACACGAGGGATACACGGGAAATGAACAGGCCGACGAACTAGCCAGAAAGGGAGCAGAGGAAAACTTGGTGGGGCCGGAACCTCGGCTGCCAATAGCGCACAACATCACCAAGGGAGTAATCAGTCACAGCATTACATCAGAAACCAACAGAAGATGGAGGTCCTCGAATGGCATGAGACAATCGAAGATCTTCATCAAGGGAATGGATAAGAAAAAGACTAGCAAACTAATGGGACTCTCCAGAGAGAACATGAGGCTAGTCATTGAAGTTATAACAGGACACTGTCGACTGAACAGACATATGACAGTGATAGGAGTGAAAACCGACCCCATATGCCCGGAGTGCATGGAAAGCGAGGAGACCAGCCTCCACCTACTAGCCGAGTGCCCTATGTATTCGCTGGCAAGATGGGAGCTCTGGGGGTCGGATAGACTACACATAGAGGACCTAAAGGATCTGAAGGTGGAACAGATAGCAAGATTCACTAAAGAGACCAAAAGATTCGACGGGGCGCCGTGAAAGCTGGATGAACCTTAACTCCTCCAGAAGGGAGAACGGGGAAAAGGATGAAGTGGCCCGCAACAACGCGGGTGGATCGTCCGTTCGGCTGGCGACGTCCCCATAAGAAATAATAATACCTTATTCGAAGCTTATTGATAATCTCTGCCTGGTACAATTCCACACAATGAGATACCAAAAGAGTTTCACTTCATACAACAGTTCGCCCCCTCCAGGGTGGTGAAAGAAGAAGCCATAGAAAGAGATAAAGCTATAGGCTAGAAAAGGAAAGATATATTGGCGGGAACTGCAGATTGCTATCTCGAGATAGCAATAAACTTCGAATAATGTAAGTAATTTAATATGCATTTTATTGGTAGGGAAAACACTCCTATTAAATCTTTTAAGTAACATTAACTTACTGTGGTTCACATGATACATGAACATCAGCAGATACATGCAAGAGGCTTGCTTCTTCACCAATTGTATCATTATCAGAATCATCAATTACAACATTTTTTCTTTTAGGCATATCCTCACATTTAGATGAATTAGAAAATATCTCTTCATGAGTATTAAAATGGTCTAGTTCATTATTAGGATTCATTTGTAACTTATAATCTGTAAATAGGTCCTGACTCATTGGCTTCTCATTTTTACTAGCATTACAATGCCTCAACAAAGCACTTTCATGTTTTAAAATCTCTTTTTTAGTGTCTGCTTTAAACAATTCATTTTGAACATCATCAGTTTGAACCAACATGGAATTTCTTTTTTCATGAGGTGAGGTAACACAGTTAGATATGTCGATTGTAGTTATAAAACCACTATTTTCTATGGAAATCAACACACTTTTTGAGGCACTTGTAGCTAAAGAATCCTGCTCGTTATTTTCTATACAAAGCATACATGTCTCCAGTAACTGACCCTTTTTATAAAAGGGGACATTAATATGTATTTTACTAGGTAAGCTTATAGTCTTAGATTCTTGTGGCACCTGGAGACTAGTTTGAGGTAATATTGTATTGTGAACATTTACCGAAAACTTCAAAGAAGTTGACTCTGACAATTCTTTGTCTGCTGCCTCCACAGCTAGAAGAGCCAATTTATCTTTATCAACTACTTCACTTTGCGAATCGTCTATGTAAATAATCTCATCATCGAGAACTATTCCACTTTCATCATGCTCAGATTTTTTCTGCACTTTGTTTTCCGATAGAATTGGTTTTTCAAAAATGTTTTTTTTACCATGTGTGCTGATTGTGTTCAGTTTTGCTTGTTTTTGTTTTCTTACGGGTGAATAGGACTGTATTCTCTTTCTGCTCCTCACTGTATTTTCATTGAGATTCGAATTTCTATTATTACTATGTTGGTTAACATTTAGTTCAGAGAATGCTTTTCTGGAATAACTTTCATTATGATTGAGCCACTGTTGTACAGAGTTGTTAAATTTCTTCATTTTAAACTGTTTTGGTGATGAGATATGCTCCCCCGGGAGAAACAATTGTGATCTATTTTCTTTATTTGTTGAAGATAAACTTTTTCTTACATTACAATATTTTACTGGGGCCTGTATGCATTCTGGAAACAGTTCCTTTTCAATCTTTAATTTTTCAGAGATTCTTTTCCTTTTATACACTGCAATAAAGAGAAAATGAGCAAATAAAATTCTCGTAAGTAGAAAACTTGTAGGCAGTTGTTTATTTATGTAAGTAGAAACTTAAATATTTAGTAGAATATTATTATATTATACCATTAGGCCACTGTCCTGTACACTAAAAATATCCCATTAAATCAATAAGGTATCAATATTTTTGAAATCATGAAATGAAACAGTAAGTACCTACCAAAGTTATATCTTCTAACTCAACATTCACATTAAATTGATTGGAATTTCTGGTCTTGTTTATTGGCTTCCAAGGAATTCTTTAAGACTGTATCTATATGTAGGTACCTAATATTCTGTTTTATTATTGTTCATGTCTCTGCTTGGAATGCATTTTACAATATAAATAATGCTATGATCTACTTTTTTATTATAAAACTACTAGCTTTCACTTACCATCAATGTTAAACACTTCCTGACAAGCATTGAGTAAGTCACAAGCACTTTTCACTCGTTTAGTGAGTTGATCATCCGTTACAGATTTGTTGCGTGTGGAAGAACTTGGAGGTGTTAGACACAGCACACATCCTTCTGCTACAGTAAGACAATCATCGCAGCCAGTGTGTCCACACTCGTATCTCCCACGGGCTCCATCCGACTTGTCACTAAAATTACGTAGAATATTATTTTACTACCGCTTCATATTGCCAAATACGCAGGCTAAAGCTTGCCACGCTTTCAATTTGGGTATAAATAAGGTCTACATATAATACATCAAATTGTTGATAGTTAATTTTTCTTACCAAATAGAACATCGAATGCCGTCAGTGATGTTTTTTATTAACTCAACGACCCTATCTAAGGGTATCAAACTAGACATCACACGCCAGTGTTAATTTTTATATAATTTTAAGTTGTTTGAGTAAGGGCACACACTAACAATCAATCAAATCAAGATACTTTGCTTTGTGACTGACTTTGCATTGTGATCAAATCTGAGAGATTATAAATATTACAAAATTTTAGAACAATCTCATACGTCAGGGGTATGTCCTCAGACCAAGGAAACTAAGGACAATTATGATTAGTCAAAGCGTGAAGCCTGCTGATTGAGGTGAAACTTTTTATTTTTGAAAATATAAAAAAAAATTACAGTTTGCGAATACAATTAGCTTACTTCTTTAAGTAGAATGTAGACACTTATTTTTGAAGTTATTTTCAAATTACATTTTATTGTTATTCTGTACATATTTTGTTAAGAACATACGAGTGGCAAACTCTTAGAGCATGGGAAACTGTAACTATCAATAAACAAGCTCTAATAAAACCGAATGACTCATTCATTCATTGATCGTAAACGACAGTTAAGCTAAGCTTAATAGGACTTGGCAGGTAATCCACGACACATGCACCCTGAAAGGTGGGCTAGGTTCAAAACTCCAAAGATATTTTAATGCTTAATTCTATTCGGCACGGAACTTAGCCGGGAACGCAGATACCAGTAAAAAAGAAAAAGTAAGGTTTTGCCTAGAATCGTTGGAATCGTTACCTGGGTAGCATTTTTACTGGTAAATAAACTAACCGTGGATTGGCTAAAGCCTAAGGCTAAAGCGCAATATGTAACAAAGAAAGTAATTATACTTATTTCTCTAGATAACGTTACTTGCATTACCGCTACCAATACCTTTATACAAATAACGTTACTTACATCGGTAAGTAACGTTATTTCCAAATATTAGGTTCTTACTCCTTACCTATGAAATTGACGTTTTGTATGAAGATTTTTTCTAAAATTATATTTTACATACTAACGTTTTTTTTAATTTTCATAGCATCTATTTATGTTAACACTAAAAAATTGTAGAATAGTATGTTTGTTTCACTAGCTAAACATAGCAGAAACTAAAAAGAAAACAAAACAAGATCCTTCAAAGCTACAATGAAATAAAAGGGTTCGTCCACCAGGATCCCCTAGCCTGATCCCCCAGGGGATCCTCGTGAACTCATAAAAAATCAACAAAAAAGAAGTCAATTTAAAAAAAAATTGGGTGATAAAGACAAAATGAATAATCATTGTTAGTCCTGCCTGAACGAAGCTTATGTAACATAGTAGGTAGTCCTAAACCGGTATTGACTGTTAGGCTGACCGCGCACTAGGCAGCCTGACTGCCGCAGCCAGCCTTTTTGATGTATGAGCGCTTCAGGCAGACCGCGCACTAGGCAGCCATAAGTTCTTGGCAGTACACCTATGGTAATACACCTATTAATAAGTGAGAAAATACGTCAATTTCATAGGACCCATTACATCAAATTCCCACTTTATGTATCGACATATAGTGGGAATTTGGATTTGGTAACGGTATCAAGACCTGTTAGGGGCATAGAAAGCGTTGGCGAGTCTATTTAACACGTTGGCTGCGGCGCCTCTAAATTCGTCAAACCCTTTATGCGGCTCGATACACGCCAGGTACGTGCGCCGCACAGAAGTATCAATTTTGTTCGAACGCTACAGCAGTGCGGCCTTACACACCTGACGTGTTTACGTCGTCTATACGACTGTGCGGCCATACACAGGCTGCGTGTGCGCGCCGGACTCACGACGGTGCGCCCCCACACGGGCTGCGTGTGCGCGGCGACCACACGGCTAGGCGGCCCTACACGCCTGGGTCGGGAATATTAAAATTTATGTTCGATTTAGTATGGAAATAAGAAAAAACATATTGTGGCGCCTTCTAATGATTTTCAGCTTAATATTACGTTATAAGTCGATATAATTTACTAATAATATAGTTAGTATACCTACTTAATAGTTTTTTGGTTTTTTTTTATAATGACGTGTAATTATGATTTATTATTAAATACTATCAAGCCCATAAATGTGCTTATGTGTTGAAAATGTGCAAATGAAACAACGCAGTCATGCAATCATCCCTACATACGTCTGTGCATGCAATGTTATTTTTTAAACGTTGACGTTTTGGCGTGAGAGAACTTGAGTTGAGTGAGAGCTTCGTGAGAGTGAGAGATATCTCATTTTTTTCATAATGGCTTTGTGCTCTTAGTACATTTAGCCACTGTAAAAGTATTTTTCCTTACAAGTTAGGTATTTTACTAATTATATTTATGTATTTATATTAATAATTAACCAAAAGAAAATAAAACAAAACCGCCGTCACTACTCTACACTTTCCCGCCAAGAAGTCCGAGATCTCATGAAAAAATACATTTCAGTAAACTCAAGGGGTTTAGAAGGGTGTACATACTAATAAATTACATTACAATTCATCACATCAGACATTATTTTGACGAATATCCAAACCTCACATAGGTACATACATCTGCAGTAATTTTGTTAGTATGTAAACTTAATTGTGTTACCAATAGTTGTCTCGGGTCTGGGTGTTTTCTATGTATAATAAGTATGTATTTAAGTATTTTAAGTATGTTTATCCGTTGTCTAGTAACCATTTAACGAGTTTCATAACGAAGCTTCTCTTGGGCTAGATAATTGGTGCGAGTGTAGGAAAGTTTATTTATTATTTATTATAAATATTGCCTTTGTATAATTTAATGAGGTTTAAATTAAATAATGTGCTATGTTAAAATATCCATTCATATGAATAAAAGATCATACAAACCTTTAATCTACTGAGCAAATCTTGAGAACCTACCTACTTCTAGCATGTACAAAAATAAATTAAATATAAATAAATTTTGTTTATTTCTTTTCATGTTAGGAAAAAAAGGGATGTAGCACATACAGCTTTGGTTTTTAGTTAAATAGGGAATGGATGAATCGTACAAGATCGCAGTCTCCGGCCGGCCCAGATAGACCTACGTTATTAATAAAACTACAAGTTTTTTGTAATAGAGATATTTTAATGCTGGTGAAAACGTGTGAGATTACGGTATTTTGAAAACAGGGCGCTTTGAAGTTACTTCTACATAGGTTCGTGTTTACGAAAGAACGTCACTAGAAGCATCTAGAAGGCAGCACAAAGTTTGGGATAAGCTTCTCTTATCTCCCAATTGTATATAACTCTGTAGCTATCGAAATTTCTCGTTCTGACTATATTTATCAAACATTTGATATATTATCTATTTCTTAAGTAGTGCTATGTTAAAAATGTTATTAACGATTTAGTAGTTTTAATTTCTCATGTTATCGTATCTACAAGAATAATTTATTAATGAATAAAAATGCAGAAATATGAGAAATTGTGTTATCTAGTGTTAAAAAGCAATACAATTAAAATAATTCTGGCGTTTTATGTATTTTATAAAACTAAGTTTTTTTTTGTTAAGTATAAAGATTTATTTCAAACCAATTAGCTATCCGATTTCATTGAAAATTTTAAGAAATTGCTACTGATACCATCTAGTGACATCTATCGAAAACTTCTAAATAGGTCGATGCTTCGTCATGAAAGAAACGTCACTAGAAGGCAACACAATGTTTGGGTAGAAGCTTCTCTTAACTCCCGATAGATGTCTAGCCCTTTACGTTTTCTGAATCGCGCTATCGACATTTCACATCCTGTCCTATAAATATAAAACGAGATTTTTATTTGGTACGATTTTGTAAATATGATAATGAATTTTATTATTATAATGAATTAATCTGCTCTCTCAAATTCATTTGTGAGAGCAGATTAATTCATGAATAATAAAATTCATTATCCTATTTACAAAATCGTACCAAATAACAAGTACCCCTCCCAAGCCATCAACTGGTACGAAAATACACTACGCTACGAGAAACGTCAACTTTCTCACTTAGATTAAATAGTTTGGATCAAAGCTAATTCAATTCAATCAATGTAATAATAATTGTAATATCGTCAATTCGGCATCGTCACTTTATTATTATTGACAAGGGAGTAATTAATATCAAAAGTATTGTTTATAATGGTTTTTATGTATGTTTGTTTGGACTGCTGTAAATCATTATAAAACAACATCTTATAGCCGTCGAAAAAACATGGCTAATAATAATAGTTCGACTTTCGGCCTTTATAATGCGGTTGCGGTGACAAACAAAAGAACAAAGAGTGTTTGCGTTCTAAGTTTATGAGAAGATGCGTTTATTACACACTTTTCTTATGTCAGAAATGTGCAGTTTGCATCGTAAAACGATCTCAATCGAAGAACTTTTTACACTATAACCCATAGATGTCGCTGGGGTTTCATTTATTTTGTGAATCTTTATATTTTTATAAATTAATGAATTATGAATGAATTGATTACAAACAACAGGTAGTATAATTTGAATTTGAACTTTTAATAATTTTTTTTTTAACCATTTGGTACTTTATACACACCAACTGGTACAAACTCTAATTTTCTCAAGATAATCATTTCCCCCCGTCTAAATCTAAACTAGATAAGACAAGTCAGATTGACAGGTATCGTAATTTCATTAACGCCACTTGACCGACAAACAAACAAGTTTCTTTTGTATCTGGGATGCTTGTATTTGTATGGTATAAATAAATAAATTAAATAAATAAATAAAAGAATTTTTTTTTTAGTTTTGTTTCACATCATAAATAATATCTATTTTAGATCCGTCGACACAGATGTGGATAACAAAAGAGCTTTCGGATTTAGAGCGAGCGGTAAAACAAACAAAAGAACAAAGGAAAAACTAAACTTTTGAAAAAAATATATATTGGAGATGTACAGGTACATTTCTAAGAACAGCCTTAAGTTTGATATATAGGTACATATATATATTTATTTATAAAATTTATAGACGGGGATTAAAAACACGCCTCGCGCGTAGCCCGCACAAGCGTAACGTCGGTACTCAACACGCCGTACGTGTATTACCGCACAGCTGTAGGGATAAATCGCGCACACGCCTAGCGTGTGCGAGCCGTACTCGCGTCGCGTCACGAAAAACACGTTTAGTGTGTTTCCAGCAGCCAACGTGTTAAACTTGTTCTAACCCCAGATTGGCCGGAGTCCGGACATTTCCAAATCAGATTTGGGGGTGTGATATGATTTAGTTCTAGAAGTTGGGAGATGCAAGATTTGTAGTCAACAGCAAAAGTAGATGATGTTTACTAGATTTCAAAATTAAGTTTCGATAGTGTAAGTCGGTATTTTCTATATAACTACAGTCAAAGTCTGCAGGTACTAGTAGACACTCGAAGGTTTTCGATATGCGTAAAGTTATAAAATTTTGATTTTCATCCTGATTTCATATTTTGAAACTTGACCAATCATCAGTTACCTTTTGACTGTACAGCCTCCCTTTTTACGTTTCAAAGTCCTTACATCAAGCAGCGGTTGCTTATAACTCTCAATTCGATTAATTAAGCAATCAACTTCCATATTAACCAAGTTGCAGTTTTCCGTGGTGTTGGAGTCGCAATAGGGCAGACTTTTTTTAATAAGTTTGTGTGTCTACCTACCACTAAAATGGCAAACAAACAAGCAAAGATAAAAAGGCAAAAATGGTAGACTAGTGTCCGGGGAGACGCAAAAAGTTATGTGGAGATCTCCCCAGTCCCCACCCAGGTCTTTTGTGGGCTCAACGAGGATTAACCCTGGCAGCAGCCCGCCAGAGAAGACAGGCTCACGAGGGCTAGGGATTTCCCATCCCTCACAGGCCACAGTAACCCCAATATGGCGGAAGGAGGCGAGCGCCAAGTCTGCAACAAAACAGGTCTATATGGACCTCGCGGGCCCTCTCCACGGCCTCCTTATGCGAAATCACTGAATTGCGAAAAGAGGCCGTCTATAATCTCTCACTATCTAGCATAGTTTAGTTAGAGAGGTCCCCACCGACAATGCCTGTCAATGTGTGGCGCTGCGCAGTTATCGGTCCACACACCGCTAAGGTTTGATCGGCTGTGTCCTCTGCAGCACCACACTCGTGGCACTCCGGGATTGGCTCTCTCCTGGCGACCAAAAGATATTGTCCGAAGCACCCTTCTTGTACTTGGAAGTTGGGACCAAGTACAAGACCCAACCACAGCCAGACTTTAAAATAGATAAGTAAGTAAATAAAATTTACTTACTTTACGTGTGTTGTCACTGAACTCCTAAACGGCTAGACAAACTGGTTTGAATGCGTCTTTGGGTGGTGTCGATTTACAGTTAGACCAAGGTAGGTGGCGCCGCGATTAGGGTCCATCATGGGGTTCTCAAGCAGACAAAATCGTTAGCGGGCCAAATTTTATATGTCATTGTCCATTACGTGTCAGACAAGTAGTGTTTCTAGGATAAATTTATCATTTGATAATAAAAAAAATACGAAATAATGCGTAGGTACTGTAAAAATATTTAATTAATAAAACAACATTGAGAATGGATGCGCTGATAACCCATGTGCATAATGTTTTAGGCACTCTCATTACTTTAACATAAACTATATTTCACAATTTCAGCAATAGAAGCATATTTTTAATTAGATCTCGCTTTTATTTTTGAAGTGTGTTATTATAAGGAACCTAGCATGCAATAATACATTTTGAAGCTTGTATGGTAAAGCCCGGCCTGGCAGAATACTAATTATGTAATATTTATTATAAAATTTTAAACAGAAACATTTTTATCATATTGGCATTATGTCGCCACCGGGCCGGTCTCGTGTGCACAATCTCAAAGAAATCAGTGACGTCATCAGCCACTGAACTATTTATATGTAAATCATCAGAATCAGAACAAACAATTCTTAAAGTATAAATTACTATATTTAATTGTCTCAAAAATAGTCTATTAATTTGATGCTTCCAAGGATATTTTACTTTTATCAATACCTTAAACCGTACAATATATAACCAAATTTGAAGCTTGTTTTGATTACAAGATTAATAATTTATACAAGACATAATTTGTAGATGTATTTTCTTATGCTAGTATTATTGTTCTATTTATATATCGTTATTTTTATATTGGTAATTAGGTACCCTATGAACTTTTTAAAATTACTAATTTAACACAACTATAACAATAATTATGTAATATAACATTTGTGTCACGTAACAGAGAAACATGTACCTAACAAGTAAAATAAGTTATTGGGTATGTAATATAATGAAAATTGTATTTCGCAAATGCATCCGCACATATAGCGAAATGTTTTAATCTGTACAGTCAGCAACGATAATAGTAAAACCATTTTTGGACTTTGTCAACCAAATTATAAAACAAGTGCTTTTAACCACTAGAAAATCTATGACATGGTATCAAAGTGTTCAGCTGCTTTCGTTGCTGACTGTATTGCTGACAATCCGAGTGGTGTAAAGATGTACCTTGATGTGCTGGCAAAGGTACAATGATTTTAATATCTTTATATATCCATAACAATCATTATGCATAATAACAGAAGTAAATTCAATTTAATTTATTACAAACTCATAATAGTTAACTGCCAAAAAATATGCGAGTTAAGCTAGAACGCCTACGAATGTTTTTGGGCAATACCCATAGTAGTAGGCTTTAGGTCCATAGTATATTATACCTAGTACGAAAATAACCAAAAAATTCACAAAGCATGTCATCAAGCTTAAGCCAATAAAATAGGGAGGGACGGATCTGTATTACGGCACTGAGACGTGGTCTAGGGGCCCCTTATAAAAGGCTGAAACAACTAATAGATGGTGTCATAACTTTTTTTTGGAGTTTGCCGATTGACTCAGACCGCATTTTCAGCTTCAATCAATCAGCGGCAATCGGCACAGCAGGCACTTACCGAATAACAGTAATTCTAGCTAGAGTGCTAAGTGCATATTGTTTGATATTTATTTATTCGATCCAGTAAAAGTTAACTACAAATTGGTATGGGATAAGCAGCGACACGTAGTGAAAAGTTTGTTTCTCAAATACAGTCACGTGCATTACCATGTAAACAATGTAACTTTTAATGTAATGGAATAAGAGTCAAAACATAATGAAAAAATCGACTGCAATTGACACAAATTTTAAAATTGACGGCTTCTAGATAAGCCTTTTTGTACCACTTCATTAATTTATTGCATTACTTATATTACAACCCTGGTGGTTTCTTGAAAACGCAGACATCAAAATTTTTATAATCAAAATAACCACCGTGTTTTTGTCAATAATATCGTAAATTTAAGTAAAAAAAATACCTTATTTTCATGAGATCAAGAGTAAGTTTTTGTTAATAATCATCACTGTCAAAGTTTTGAGTCGAGCAAAAGTTGACTCAAACTTGTAGTTGTGTTATTTAGACTTATTTTTACGAAATGTTTAGATATTTATGATCACGATGGTGCTTTGAACATTCTGTTGAGTGTTGCGCAATCTCAATAGACCGTGATGATTAAAATTATTGTGATTGGTAGTCTTAAAAGGCATTTAATTAACCTTAAAGTGAAAACTATTAGTAATATTTTAAATGCATAATTATGGACTTTGAAAAAGTGATGAAAACAAATTGTTATAAATAAATAATAGTTGTTATAATGATTTTTTAGAAATCTTTTTCTTAGAATGTCTTTGAGATGTTATATCTATTTAAAATAAAAATAAAAATAAATCATCACATAGCGACGTCGGTCGTCTACTGCCTCATCCGCATTTACACGCGTATAGGTATTATAATTCCGAAGAAAAGCTTTATACAACCTGCATATAATAAACACGTTGTATATTTCTCCATAGCGGAATTTTATTAAGGTCCAATCTACCAAATTTAAAAATTGTAGTTGTCGACAGTGAATAGGGCTCTTTTGGCTTACAGAGTAAAAGTAGATTAGTGTTGATTAATTTCGGCGAGTTGAATAAAGTCACTATAACATAGTTGGTAATGCACCTCACCCAGCATGTCATGGCGTGCGGGTCCGAATCCCACTCGTGGAATTTTTTCAACACTTTGTCTTTTTTCAGTATGTAAGTATTATTTCGCTTTAATAAATATAGATTATGCATACTAAATGCACCTAAGCGACAACAATTATATTGTGTCTGAAATATCTATACAAATGGAGAATAGTTTAACATCTAACGATCAGACAATAGAACAATAACCAAAAAACATATACTTGAAGTAGAACATTATGTTTACAGTAAACATTTCTTTTTTTAATATTTTTTTACATAAATATATATTTTTACGCTTTTAAATATAACATGGAGTCTTATCTATAAAAATTTGACACACTCTTACGTGATAGGTACTCGGCAATATTTTTGTACATTCAGTGTGAGTCTATTAAGTTACAATAAAATTTAAATTTAGGTACATTACATTTAAGCTTTGTAAAGAGGTCATTTTTAATTACTTCTCACATAACATTTAGGGCCAGTTCCGCCACTTCCTCATAAGTGTCCGCCAAATGTCAGATGGCGATAAAACCGACCCACAGACTTCTATCCAAGATATTAAAGTTACAAAAATGCAAATTAGAAGGTATTATATACCTTACCATAACACAGAGTTTAAAAAAATAAGTACTCGCTATGAAATACTGGAAAAAAATCAAATATACAGAGAGATTCATTAAAAACTACATCACACACATACCAATACTGTGAATCTAATCTAATAATAGTAAATGCATATTTAAATACTGATTCTATTCTAAGATCAACTTACTACTTAAGGTACACCAGGTACCAGTCTGACTGAAAGCGTATTATTATGAATAGTTAGTAGATGTTGTTATTTCAACGTTCCCTTCGAGCTCGTTTGCCGCGCGCAGAAGGCGCGGATTGGTTTTGTTCATCGTCTTGTCGTCGCTTCATTGGGGCTAGGGGGCGCTGCAGCTGACTTTGCGCGGTCAGCTGAAGCTGTAACGCATGAGTATTTAACCTTTCAGCCAGCAGAAGAGGTTTTAATGCAGCCATCTTGTGACTGTAGAGAGTTACCCGCGGCCGACTATTTACTGCAGCTGTGAGTTGCTCTCTAACACTCATTTCGGTATTATCAGCATTGTTATTCCATTTATCATTGTCATTACTTTCATGCTCTTCTTTTTTCTTTGAAGTTGAAGACTCACTTGGCTCTTCCTTATGTTCATCTGAATCAGGATTACAAATAATGTTTACCTGGGCTCGGACTTCGGCATCAAATTTGGAAATGGTACCTACTAAGGGCTTTGCCCATCCAATATGAAGGATTGGTGTCTGGCTACCTTCTTCCCATTTGCAGATACCATCATAAAACCTGCAAGTACACAATTTTAATTAGGATCTTGTAAAATGTACCTAAAGTTTTATTATCAAAAATGTTACTGGGATAAAAATGTTGAATAGATAGGTAATTATTTATATGCAACAATGCAACCCGAAAGCTTTCAGCTCGAATTGCAGAATCGCTTCGAGTGCCTAAATAATTGCGAAAATGTGGACGAATACAGCAACAGGTTTGTGGAAACTGTCCAAACGGTTGGGTCTAAGTTCTTTAAAACCCACAGTGCAAAAGGAACCAAAAAGTTCTCAGACCATACCCTAAAACTAATGGAAGAGCGGCGCGCAATGGTTCTGCTTTCCTCAGGTGATGCGTCTGTTTCGGCGGCTAAATAGGCAGATCTCGAAGTCTATGACTCGCGACACGCGCCAATTTAATACTAACCGTATTAAAGAGGCCATTGAGCGGAACAAAGGCTCAAGGGTTCGCAAGAGATCTGGGTATTGGGCAGTGCCAACTGACGACGCTGAAAACCGATGACGGCAGAACTGTCACGACCAGGTCCGATGTTATGGGAGAGGTCGAGAAGTTCTATGGACAGCTTTACACATCCACACGGCCACCTGTACAAAGCTTAGCTAAAGACCCTAGAGCTAAGTTAACCCGGCACTATACCGAAGACATCCGTCCGGGATGCCTATACAAGATTAGTATGGCTCTCAAACAGCTCAAAAACGGCAGGGCACCAGGTGCTGACGGAATTACGGCCGAGCTTCTGAAAGCAGGCGGAAGACCGGTACTCGTAGCTCTTCAGAAGCTATTTAATTCTGTCGTACTAGGGGGCAGAACGCCTGTGACGTGGCACGAGGGTATGGTGGTACTGTTCTTCAAAAAGGGCGACAAACCCCTGCTGAAGAACTACAGGCCCATCTCACTTCTAAGCCACGTCTACAAGCTGTTTTCGAGAGTCATAACGAATCGTCTCACACGCAGGTTTGATGACTTCCAGCCTATCGAACAAGGTGGTCATATAATTAAGAATGCTTATGTGTGGTACAAGATTTTTTCAAACACACTTGCATAATAGGGTATTTGACTACAATGAAAATATTGATCAAACTGTTTAACTTAATAGTAAACATGTTTTTAAACTAATTTAGCCAGCACAAAATTTTAAAATAAGAATGATTTTTATAAAAAATCATTATTAACATGATAAAATTTTTATGATTGACCACGTGATCAAAAACGCACGGGATGACGCTGAAACTGGAGTGACGTCACCAGCTTATTTACAGTAAATGTCAATCAAAGTTTTGTACGTTTAATTTGACAGCTAAAAGTTTGCTTACAAGCAGGTGACGTCACGACATCACGTGACCTAAATTCAGCGTTTTGGCAGCTATTTTATTAATTTGAATTATAATGGCGATTTTCATAAAAAATAAAGAAATTCATAACGAATTAATCAAATTGCAAATATATTATGCTATAATGAACCATTAGACATATTTTTCTAAAACCTGTCAAATACCCCATTCCTCCTTACACATGTTTTATTCATTTTTGTGCCATTGCAAAATATTTTAATACTATCGATATATTCATTTACACACGTGACTAATTAAAAAACAAAACGGATAAATTTTATACATCCAATAAACTATACACTGTGATTTTGTCGTGACTACTAACTGGCTGGCCACATAAATAAGAATGCTGAACAGTTTCTTTATTTATTGAAATTTAAATATCGAACACTGTGTCTGTCTATGTCACTTCTAGTATAATATTGGCGCCATTTAGTAAGTTAGTAATAATGAAACGATATTTTTTAGTAATTATTTTACTAAAAAATATCGTGGAATGGGGAAAAATAAAAGTTGCAACAAATCTAATAAGGAAGTCATAATAAAACTTCGTGAAAAGAATTGGTCGTACAAAAAGATAGCTGATCATATACAGTGTTCGAAAACGATGGTTTACCATTAAGTTGTTTGATACAGTGAAGCATTTTAATATGTATCAAACAACTTCAAATATTCTGCGCGCGTCTAAACAGAGAAAGACATCGCGACGAGAAAAATCGTTTGGTTGGCAAGACAAAATCCTTTTAAGGGTTCTAACGAGATAAGAAAAGCATATTTTGGAGAAAACAACCCTTCAGCGATCTCAGCACGCACTATTCGGAGACGTAGAGAGAAACATACAGCACGCTCAATAAAGGAATTTCTCAAATCACAATCAGTTTCTGTCTTAGACTGGTCAGCTTACAGCCCAGATCTAAATCCAATCGTGTTGATTTAGCCATTACCCATCAATTGTAGCGATGACTTGATATCAATTATAGAGCCCTTTGCCCAGCAGTGAGACAGTTATAGGATGTTTACTACTGACCAGGACCTACTGATTCCGACTAAGTAAATGATGGCCATTGCAATAATAATAGTAGTTACATGTATTCTTAATATAAATTAAATTTGGTATTTTTAATTTTTTTACGTTGTCTGCCATTTGACAGTTTACTACTAATAACATGAAAAACTTTAAACTTTAATCTTCAATGAGGCTTGTTATGATTGTTGTACCTGTACTTATGAGGAGGTTTTATTTGTAACAAGGAGTAGGATGACCATGATTATAATATTCATAGTTATTAACTTTACTTCCCAGATAAAAAAATAAAAAATTAAATGCTGACATGTAATTTTTATTATTATTGCAATGGGCATCATTTACTTATTCGGAATCAGTAGTTCCTGATCACCGATAAAAATCTTTGTGTATATAGTTACAAGATAAGTATCTAGATACAATTTGGTGGTCCTATTGCTTTAGAGGGATTTCTTCCAGTCTACCATTTGTTAATTTACAACATAGAGCAACTGCTTAGTAATTAACAACTCATAGAACTCTATACTGTAGGTACTTAAAATCTTTTTAGAATATTTTAGCTGATTTAGGTTCTTGACACTTAGGACACACAGAGACTCTGGACTCTGAAGGAGTCTGAAGCACTCATCTAATTTAGGCAATTATATCTATCGAAGGAAACACACCGTAAAAGTGATGCAAAACACTCTGGATCCTTTAAAATTGACCGAGCTGAATGTCCTGAGCTCTCTGCTTTCATCACCTGAGGTATCAATTCATTAGCAATTTCAGAAAACTCTTTGTATATTTCTTCATCATCACGGGAATAATTATAACTGCAATAAAAAACATTATTTAGACACAATACACAGACATTAATTGAATATAGTATAAGTAAATTAAAGTGATACATATTATTTAAACTTGTTGAGTAAAGTTTTAATCAAAGCTGTAAAATTAGATAAGAAAAAAAAATACAAACTTTCTTATAACATCTCCAGCACAGGCCCATGCATGAAATGCTTCCTTGTACATTTTATAACGATGATAGTACCCCCCTTGAAATGTGTATGGGTACACATGCCTGTCATCATAATGTGTACGGGATGAACGAATTGCCTGAGTATAGAGACCTGCTGAGTCTGGCCTTGAGGTTCCAAATGTCTGAGGTAGTGATGAATCTTGGGTATCATCTAGACTATTTGTTATCTTCATATATTCATCTAGGTCTCCTAGATTCCCAAGAGCCATAGGATAAGCATCTAAATGACCTGAAATAATAATAATTATTCATTAATTATTTTATTACTTTTTTATTGGTATCAAGATCAATAACTATTAATTAATTTTCATTTAAGACTAAAAAATTGCAATGAATGATTCAATTAATAAAAATTACCATGATCATAAAGAAGCCATAATAGTCTATGCTGCATTTGTGCTACTTCATGTACATCAATAGATGGAGTCAACATAGGATTGATTGATGACACTAAGGCTGCAAGTTCCATAATGCGAGTGCATACAACTGGTTTTCCTGCTACATACAGCCATGAGTGAGCTGACACTCCATCTCCAACCGAGCGTCCCCTTTTGTCTTCATTTCCTTTGCCATGCCATGTAACCTTATGTAGATTGAAAATTATTTTTATTTAAAAGAGCTACAGCTAAATATTCATACACTAAAGTAGATATCAATTTATAAAAAGTATTTACTTAAAATACAATATTTATATTTTATAAATCTTTATTTAAATGATTCAATTGCACCTCAGTATTGGAATTTACCTCTGCAGTTTCTACACCATCCTTTCCAAACACAACCCAGGCGTGATCTTCAGATAATGCTAGGTGGACATCCCGTTTCCCCAAAACTTGGCAGGCGGCGGTTACCGCAAATGCTACACCAAAACAATCGAGCTTGTTACCAGTCAAAAAGGTGTAAATGGATTGTAGATGTGCACGATCTTTGTAGTAGCTGCGTGTCAAGGAGTTCCATACAATATCAGCAACGCGTTTCACTAAATCTCTAGTGGCAAATTCACCGCCTAACAATTTATTATCAACACCTCCACGCATCAAAGATACGAATCTCTCGTGCAGCGACTTCACCTCATCCCATTCAACAGACGGGAACTTCATTTTTACAAATCTATTCGTGGTTAGATTTACATCTTTATCGCTATTTTTGATATTTGTAAGGTTATTCTCAACAGCGCCAAATATTATTGAAAACAATGCAAGATCTGGATCTTTTTCACTGCGCAATTGCTCTTCAAATAGCTCACATACTTTCTGAATACTATCGATTGGAAAGAAATGCTTAAATTCAGTTATTCCGGTCATTTTAACTTAAAAAAATCAAAGCATTCTAATAAATACTTCTCCGTTGAATTAATACCAAACTTGATTATTATTATTTTCGAGATGCCGGTAGGTACCTTTATGAGATAGTAGGTAGGTTGATAGTGTCGGGCACTGTCGGGTCGGTCGGACACGGACATCAGCCACAATTGAATGAACGGTGCATGCATAGAGAAGGATAAATGTGTAGTTCATTCGATCTAACTAAACCAGTGTGGTGCGAGCACGGAACTTAACGATCGATAAAATCGGTCGACAAAACCGTTTATCTATCGATTTTTATCTACAACCGCTAGAACGGTACTCGGATTGGTAGGTTTTATCGTGTTCTATTTTAGCGATATTTAAAAATGGCAACACGGCAATTTTATCGTCCCATTCGTTTATCATTCATTCGAATCTTATATTTTTAAATGCTAGTGATTAAATTCTCTTTGTTTTGTGTACTGTTTCTTATCGTGTAGGGTTTTTAAAGGAATTTTAATATCCATTTATTTATTTAATATTATTTTACTATGTCGGAACCACCAAAGTACCTAAGTATCACATTTTCTAAGTCGTTTAAAAAACATCGTGTGCCTAATATTTACTTATTTGTTAATGGATTTACTTTTAGTGGATTACTTGCTTCATGCTTTTGTAAAAAGCTGTCAGCAATTAGGGTCCAGCAGCGATACTGGGAAATCGAATGTAGACGGGCAAAAGACGACGCACAATAGCTTCAGAGACAACTTCGACTTCGACTTCCTTCACAACTTTGCTTACTGTGCATTGTCCCAACACCAAGTTATATTCTTGCCCGCTGATAACTACTGACGGCATTAAACCGTACAGCGGTGAGGACCGGCAAAAAGTAGATTGTTGAGGTTAAAATAAAAATATGAAATAGGAAATAAAAAAAACTAAATTCCTGCTACTTACAACAACATGGACGGGCAATTCGTTTGATCTAATCCGTTGGATAGCGCCTGGGATATGCGAAACAACCTCATGAAATCAGAATCTTCTAAATCCATGGGGGTGGTTTTTCTCCCTCAGATCAGATGGCGCCGGACAATGTTAGTTTCTTCGCGAACGTCGCCGTTGCGTCTCTTTTGCAACCAGCAAAAGGTGCCCGAAATTCATTTTTTCACGACCGCCCAAGAAAAGTGTAATATTTAGTAACTTTCCAATGGCGTCGAAAGCGTCGATAACTTTATCTACCAACTTTTAGATGCCGATAAACTTATCTATATATCCACAAGAAATATCATTTTCGAGTCCCATGCTAGCTTTTAAACAAAATAGATAAAATTTACCGATTATATCTACGGGTCTATAAAGCAAGTCCCATGCTGCCAATGTTAATTTGTCGACGTGGACTGTCAAATTTTATCGTCTAATGTCACTTTATCGGTCGATAAAAGATCCGTGCTCGCGGTACAGTAACGCCATTGCCGTTATATCAAGCTGTAGAGTCTCTTAATAGGTACCTATTAAATAATAGCTTTAGTTATTGTTCTGAGAGAAGAATCAAGTTAAAAACAATAATTAGTATATTAAATTAATAAAAAGGTAAAGTTTATGTTTTGTTTGTTTGTTTGTTTGCGGAAGGTAATCTCTGGAACTACTGGCTGGTCCAATTCCAAAAAAATCTTTCACTGTTAGACTATATTTTATTTAAAAAAATATTATTTTTAAATTCCCAAATCAACGCGGATGAAGTCGCTAGTAAAGTGCTAGGTAATATATATTTTTATAATTAAAATATTTTTAAAATAATATTAAATAGATAGGTACTAGATAGCCTTTTTTAGGATTGATATCGGTACTTAAATATATGTACTAAGATTGTACAATTCAGTAGGTACACATTTCTTTGTTCTCCTTTTATAGATTTTAGCGTATATATTGCCCAAGTAAACTAAGGTTTAGTTGGTTTAAAAGTTAAGCATAATATTGTATTTTTTATGAAGCAAATTGACTTTATTGCTGGTTCCCGATAATTTACTTACTGCATTTTTAACCGGTGTGGTGGTAGAGCTACGATTAATAACATAATAGTACTGAGAGTAAGCTGACTTTAAAAAAATATTAATAAATAATTTTAATTTTAATCCATTCTTGTTGTTTTTAATTACCACTTGTCATAGTATTTACACACTAAATAAAGTTCATTCCAATCAGAATGGCACTAAATATAAATACGCAAACTTATAATTGAATCTTGGGTGGCACCCACAATTCCATACGCAAGAAGCATGAATCGTAGGATTCGCAGTCACTTTGCTATGTTGGATTATGATTCCGGCATACATAAAACCTACCCCTAAATAAACTAATCAAAAAGTACCAAGTGATTCGTAGTACTATAAGTCCTGATTTTTATGAATTAGTAAGGGTTACCAGAGAGATAGCTAACATCAGAAGAGTGAGATAGCTACATAATACCTTTGATTATATAATAATTTATTTAGTTTTTTGTGAGATTCTTGGCGGGAAAGTGAAGAGTTATGTCTGCGGTTTTGTTTTGTTTTCTAAAATTTATGTTATGTCGAATATTAATGTGAAATAATGGTGGATTATTAACCGTTAAGTGTTCGTGAGTGTGCATAAGTGTTGGCAAATGAAACAAAACAGTGCAACGTCACTTTTCAAATTCTCTCAATAAGCTCGCGTGAAGACATCTTTACTGAGATACTCGAGGGATTGGGGGGTATATCATTTCTCACTTCCCATTTCTAATATCATTCATCATCATCATATAAGGAAATATTGTTTATTTATGTATTACTTGTAAGAAAATTACTTTGACACTGGCTAAATGTGCAACCCGCACGTAGCCATCAACTAAAAAAAAAAAAACTAGGTAGAGATAGACTGTGTGTGACAAGTTGACAACTGTCAAGAGTTATAAAAATACTTTGAGCAAACAAAGCACATTACGGTCCATAAAACAAAGAAAGAAGAAGAGCAAACAAGCAATTTGGTTTCCTGAATTAGTTTTTCAAAAAGAAACAAATGCAAATTATGAACAATATTATAAGTGAAAAGCAAAATAAGCGCTATCGGACTAAGTACAAATTTATTAAATTAAGAATCAAAAGCCTACTCTTAGTAAGTAATATAATATTTAAAACTGTATTTCATGTGTAGTACAAATCTGTACAGCAACTGTTTCACTACATTTTGTAAAGGATTGTATCCTAGTTCATTTGGCACCAAATATTTTAAGCATTACATATGTATATTCATCTTTTTTCTTCTAGGAGAATGCAGCTTTGTGTGATGAGGTAGCAAAAATACAAGAGAGTATACTCATAGTTAAAGAAGAAAGAAAGTTTTTGCTGCGGAAATTACTGGAGTATGAAAATGACCCTGATGTGTCACTTTCATGTCGACAGAGTGATCTTCTATTGGCATCTAATGGTTCAAGAGGAAAAGTAAAAAAAAGGAATATCTTGGAAGACAGTGGCAAAGTGTAACCAGTAAAACCTGTAAAAAGTAAACTTACCTCATCTAAGTAACTGTTCGACTACATACAAATATTAAAATTGGCTATCAAAGCTTCAAAATAATATTTTTAATAAATACAATTTCATCAAATGTTCTGAAAATTTAATTAAGCTCAGTAATATTTTTACACCATGCCTTGTATTTATACTAATAAAATAATATTTTTTATGATAAAACATTCTTTATTGAGTCTTTAACCTTTTAAATTACCTATCCTATAAATTAAAACTAGTCTTCATTTTCTTCATCATCAAATGACAACAGTGGGCGTTTCTTATTATTCTTTTTGGTATCTTCGCTATTTCTCCTTTTATTTGTTTTCGTTTGCGTTCTTAACTTTTGTTTGGATTTGAACAAAACTCTTTGTGATAAATCAGCTTTGGTTTCCGCTTCAACCCTCTCAATTTCTTTTTGTTCATTCTTTGCTTCTTCTGCAGTGAGGTCACCCTGTTTTAGAACTACTACTTGTGGTTTCTCACTTTCTTCATCATCTACAAAGTCTTCTTCAGCATTGTTTAGTTCATCAAATTTGTGGTTTTTATCGTCATAACCAGCTTGCCTCTTTAAAACCTTTAAAAACTCTGGGTCCTCGGGTTTTATATAATTCACGTTTCTTTTTCGATTCATTATTTTGTATTAGTACACGATATTCAAAATTTTATGTGAAAATTTAAGAGAATGCTGATGTTAAAAATAATTAGTTGAAAAGGTGTTTAAATAACTCAGTTTTGTACAAGAAAAGGACAGAACACAATGACAGCCGACGTATGTCATGTCATACTGTCAACTGTCATGCATGCATGCAGGATTGCCAACACAATACCACAAATAGGTGCTAAATGACATCTGAAAAAATGCTAGATAAATATGGATTTTCAAAAATAGTGCTAGTTTTTTGGACTTGAAATAAAATTATAATATAATTTATAATTAATAAAATGACATAATGTAGAATAATAAAAAAATATAAGCAAAATGTAGTTGTAATAATTATTTTAAATTTATATCCAGTCATCTTCACTGTCTGTATCCGCTGCCGTGTTTTCTTCTCCTTGTACTGCCGCCGTTGAAGTGAATGGTTGCTCACGATGACTTTCAGCCAAATTTTTTAATTGAAATGTGTTCATTTCTTTTCGGATATGAATAATCGAATTTAAAGAGTCCAAGTTCATTTTATTCCTTAGTTTATTCAAAATATCTACATTTTGTGCCCTGTCCCTAAATATGAACGATACCTTTATCTTCGCCACGGAGCTTTTTAGAATCACTAAGAACGTTTTTTCATAACTTGCCCATAGAGGACACTCAAGTGTCTCTTGTTGACGTAAGGTGCAAAATACTTTTTGGGTATCCAAGTGTTTTTGGAGACACTTGGGTGTCCAAGTGTCTCCTGACGTTTGAGTGGGATGAGTACCCACTATTTAGTGCTAGGTGCTGTATGCTGTTGTTTCGTGCTGGAGTCATGAAAATAGTGCTAAATCTAGCACCGAAAGTGCTAAGTTGGCAACACTGCATGCATGTAGTCTTGAGTAGTGTTGTGTAGTACGCGAACTAAGTACTAATAGGATAGGTTACGATACTCGGCACTGTACGAAAAGAAACGTTACCGAACGCAAGCTCTTAATCGGACAGTCTGACTATTACGAGTAGTACACCGTCTCCCGCTACACTCAAGTGCATAAGTTGCTTGTCCGAATTATTCCGAATGTCCGAGCAAGAACGAATAAGGAACAAACGTACTGTATGTAAGAGAAAGCGAAATAGTTGTTGCCTGCCAATCACTATCGAATACACACACATTACGCGAGATAGCAAATCAATCGCTTACGCCGACCGTGCATTTTATTGTTAGAAAATCTTGCTTAGCGGTATTTAGCGCAAGGATTACTGAAATTGTTTAAAAACCAGCTAGTGTGTAGTGTGAGCGAGTGATCGCGCTTTGTTAGAGCGTATTTGAGTCTGTGCGTAATAATAACGTCTAAAGGTGGCACTTCACATGGCTATTTGTATTCGCGTATTTGCCATATTTGGCAAATAATTGCCATGTGTGGATGATATGTGTGACAAATATTCGTCTCATTTGCCTATTCGACAAACACGGCAAATACCAAATACGCGTTTCCGCGCGCTTGTCGGTTTCTGGACACACATCAAAGAGGTCAAATAGGCAAATAAGCAAAGAAACCGTCCACACAATGACCATGTTTAGAAGCGCACGCGCCGTCGACCTGTAGGGACACGTTTGTTGCAAATTGAGGAACAAGTGTTGAGAATAAATTGGGACAACGCAACAACAGTGTTAAAATTCTTGGATTTGTACCAAATTTATTCCTGTATAAGGGACCCTTTAAATGACTAAAACTGACATAAAAATAACATGCATTCAAATAGTAAAATCCTGCAGCAAGTTGAAATACGTCCATGTTGGTGGTGGACTTGGCTATTTGTATTCGCGTTTTTGCCATGTTTGGCAAATAATTGCCATGTGTGGACGGTCGTATTCGTTGGTATTTGCCATATTTCAAATATTTGACAAATACAAAGATCACCAAATAGGAAATACGAATAGCCATGTGAAGTGCCACCATAATATTTATTGAATAGCTTTACCCAGTTCAAAAATACATTTAATTTTAAAATGGTTTCGAAAAAAAGTGGCTACTCTTGACAAAAACAGTTTTAAAGCTATTTAGTTGACTGATAAGATAACAGTACCAAAATAGATTAAAACAGCAGTGAGTCTATAGAAGATAGCGCACTGAGCTCTATCTATATTACACTAGCTGTGCTCGCGACTTCGTCCGCGTGGAATAGTGACTTTCGGCAGCATTTTTAATTTTTTAGGCTCTTTTCCCGTTTTTGCAACATTTTTCACTGATGCTTCGCTCCTATTGGTCGCAGCGTGATGTTATATAGCCTAAAGCCTTTCTCGATAAATGGACTATCCAAAACAAAAAGAATTATTCAATTCGAACCAGTAGTTCCTGAGATTAGCGCGTTCAAACAAACAAACAAACAAACAAACAAACAAACAAACTCTTCAGCTTTATAATATTAAGTATAGATTACAGTGTACATATAGAGGTCAGCGGTATAGATAGGTAACGACTTTATTTCCGTGTACTGTTACGTTCAATTAGTACTAATAAGGTGTTGTGGGACTGCAGGGGCGCAGTGGCGGTAGTAATAATATGGATTACGATAATAAAATAGATATATTTTAACGAAAACCCTAATCGCAATTTAACTCATCAAATTATTACTTCTATAATGTGCCAGTAACACTAGATTACCAAAGAGTCTACTAAACTTAACTCTTCAACAGGGTGTACTAGTACTTTACTCGGACTGTACTAGTATAGTACTAAACCAAAAAGTATCCGATTAAGCACAAGACTAGTCTTGAGGCATAGGCGATTAGGTACGTCGAATAGGTATTTTTTTGATACCAGTACGTGCCTAATCCACGCCACAGAGGGTTAGGTATTCGTATTCCACGATCGTTTTGCATAAAATATAAGTTTCAAATTCATTTGAGAGTCCTCATACGCCATCTAGGATAGAAAGAATATCGTTATTATAGCAAGGAATTTTAGGAAATATGTTTATGTGCGTTTATGTTTTTCTTTGTCTAATATTTTAGATGGCATTGAATGAAATTAAAATGTTTAGTTTTTGTGGTAATTAAATTTATTACCTAATTTAAGTATTGTTTATAGAAAAGTCTTTGAAAAAGATTAATGGTAATTCAAAATAATAAGTCAATTAAAACGAGTCATATTTTAGGTGAAAACTTTGAATAGTTTTTATTGCATAGGTAGGTAGGTAGGTTAGGTATTCAATAAACACCTTGATTGTATTCCATTTATCTCTACGTTACGGATTTTACCTAATCCAGCCCATGGCTATGTCATGCAACTCCAAGAAATATGGTCAACTCCAGTGTCGTCGAAGAAACGAACAATTGTCGAGCAGCGCTTTACTGAGAAAATGCCGCGTGTCGCCGCGCGTCATTGAAATGACTATATCTTAAAAACTATGTATTGTATAAATGTAAAACTTATGTCGTAGAAATCGTTATTAACTAAGCTAAAAACTTATCTATAAATATGTACAGTTTTACCTTCACAAGATTAAAAATAGATTAAAAATTCATAGGTGAAAGTAGGATGAGCGATTTTTCCATATTTTTTCAAAAAAAATTGTGATATTTTTAAATTTTTTACCTCATACACTAATTTCATGATTATATCACAGCACAACACAAATCAAAACACTTAAATAAATTATTATTTCTTGTGGGGACGTCGCCAGCCGAACGGACGATCCAACCGCGTTGTTGCGGGCCACTTCATTCTTTTCCCGTTCTCCCTTTTAAAGGGAGTTAAGATTAATCCAGCTTTTGGTCTCTTTGATAAATCTTGCTATCTGCTCCACCTTCAGATCCTTTAGGTCCTCTGTGTGCAGTGTGTCCGACCCCCAGAGCTGCCATCTTATCAGTGAGTATACATAGGGCATTCAGCTAGTAGGAGGAGGCTGGTCTCCTCGCATGACTAGCCTCATGTTCTCTCTGGAGAGTCCCATTAGTTTATTGGCCTTTTTCTTATCCATTCCCTTGATGAAGATCTTCGACTGACTCATACCCTTCGAGGACCTTCATCTTCAGTTGGTTTCTGATGTGATACTGTTGGTGATGTTGTGCGCTATTGGCAGCCGGGGTTCCGGTCCCACCAAGTTTTCCTCTGCTCCCTTCCTGACTAGTTCGTCGGCCTGTTCGTTTCCGTGATTCCCTCGTGTCCGGGGATTTACGCTATCGTCAGGTCCGCTCTCTCGGCCAGCCGATTCTTTGACGATTGCTGATGTTCTCTTCTCTGCCTAGTGCCTTCAGCGTTGCCTAGATGTCGCTGTAGATAGCCATTTTTCCTGTAATAGTAAGGTGTTTTGCCATCTTAGCGCATGCCATTATTACGTATATTTCCGCCTGGAAGACACTGGCGAATCTACCTAACGGTATTGACTTGCTACAACGCTTGCGAGGTCGCTGTAACAATCTGGTTTTATTAGTCCTAGTGTTCTTGCTCTGCTGCTGGCATATATACATGCTCTTGGGGTTGACTCACCATCCTCATGGTATATGATGTCTTTCTCCAATGAGCCGAGCCCTGTCACACGCCTGTTTAAGACGTATGGCTCTTGCAGCAGAGCTATGTCTATTGTCTCTTCCATCACGTATCTGCGAAGCTCGGTCATGTCTTCGATACAGTGGTGAAGATTCAAAAGAACTATCTTTATTTTTTGTGTCTGTTTTTGTGGTGTGTCTCTGTGTGTGTTCATTTGTCAGTGTGTGTGTGTGTGTTTGTCTGTGTGTCTGTGTGTGTACCCTCCCTACTTGGACTCCGCTTCTGGTTTCGACCCCCCACACCAATGCGGCTGCAGTTGTGCTACGCTCGGTGGTGCGGTGGTTAATCGTTGTTTTAGCTCTGTGTAGGCAGTTTCTTGCTTTTGAGTCCAGATCCAAGTTGCACTTTTTTTAGTTAGGTTTGTTAAGGGTTCCGCAACGGCAGAGAAATTATCGATAAAACGTCGATACCAGGAGCACATTTGAAGGAAGGACACTAAATGTTTCAAATTTTTAGGAGTTGGCTGGCTTCCGGAGTTATTAATGACCTTAGTATTTTATAGAGGCAAGGCAAAACTTGCACTTTTCTTGATTGATGGTTAAATTATATTTCATCATATTTTCCAAACCATCTCTAAGGTCTGATAGGTGACTTTCAAATGTCCCTGAGAATATAATTGGGTCATCTAAATACGCGAGAAGCTTTACATGCTCTAAACCACTCACGCGAAACCGGTCAATCAAACGCTGAAACGTAGCCGGTGCGTTGCGTAGACCAAATGGCATTCGTTTGAATTTATAAATTCCGAATGGTGTTATGAACCCAGTTTTGTCCTCATCCTTTTCCCTCATTTTAATTTGCCAGTAGCCGTCTGGCTAAGACCTAAGATCTAGGGTACTCATAAAAGGTGTTGGCTTTGCGGCGTGTGGAAGAATCGTCAATCGAGATCGTCAATCCTCGGGATGGGGTATTTGTCAGGAATCGTGACGGAATTTAGTCGCCTATAATCAATACATACTCGAACTTGACCATTTGATTTGGGTACTAAGATAACAGGTGCTGCCCATGGAGATGAACTAGGCTCAATGACACCTTCTAACATTCTATATATTTCCTTATCCAGGTGATAATCTGTATGGTGGTACAGATATAGGAGTTGTAGTCGTAACCCTAATACAATGTTCACCTAGCGTGGAGGGTTTAGTGTTACTAGTAAAAACGCTTTGATAATTTTCAAGAAGTTCATTTAAGTCGTTACGTTGTTGATCTGACAAAAGGTTACAATCTACGTTTACAGAATTCAACGAAATGTTGAGATTCGGTTCAGGGAAGAGGCCTTGCGAGTGCGGTGATAATTGGACCTTACTGTCTCTTACACTCATAATGGCATCCCTCATTATATAGTCCGTAAACTGTGGTGAATCAAACAGGGCTTTACGCTTCTTTAGGGAGGGCAGGTCTAATGATATAAGTTTATATGATGATGTCGATGGAAGACCTGGAACATCTGCAGCTTCAGATTGAAGTTGATGTATCATGAAGCATTCAGCTTGACCCCCTTCCACTTTATCAGCATTGGATACTGAGACATGATTAACGAAATCCTTCTGATATAATTCACACGTATCGTCGCTGTCTACAAACTGGTAGGTATACTGCGGCAGGTTCAGTATGATTTACTACTCCTAAAGAAGTACGATTGTCTTTAGAGTTAGGGAGGACCAGAAAAGGTGTTGGTATTACGCGCCCTTCCAATTCCTCGAGCCCCTGCATTTGCGTAGAGATATAGCGTCACTCAGCGTATTCTACCGCTTATACCACGGCGAGTGCTCTGAAGAGCTCTTTGACCTCATCCCACCTTCTCCCTCCCTCCATAGGAGTACGCGTGCTGCTCTCCGGAGTCACCACTGTACTTTCTCGAACATTCCATCACGCACAAAGAAATTTGGTGACTCGTTTCTTTGTCGCACTTCCAAAAGATGGAATAGTCTACCTGCACACGTTTTCCTCCTTCCTATGACGTGGGGTCCTTCAAACGAGGCGTGAAGAGGCACCTTGTGGGCCGGCAGAGTGAGGGTGACTGATGCTGCGTCGTTTTCACGCTGCACCAGTTGTCCTTGCGTCTGGACTCCATTTCCACTTAACATCAGGTGGAGTGGAGCCATTTGCCGAGGTATAAATTAAAAAAAAAATTACAAATGCAGTGGTTCTCAGAACGGATTGAGGCTTATGAATCCCATCGGCCAGTGTTACTGTCACTTCTTCTTGAACGAATACAGACCCTCTTGCTTGCAACTTCTTATAAAGGCTGTATGATGCTACACTAGACTTCGCGCAAGTGTCGACATAGGCAGATCCTCTCTCACCGTCTATTTCGACAAAGACAACCGGTCTCGGCCTAGTGTCTGTTCGCACGCTCAAAGAACAAAACCCAAGGTCATTGCTCTTAGCTAGAGGTGGTTTCTTTCCAGCGCAAGTAACACAATTACTGCGAACGACACCCAGGTGCACCACATCCATAGCATGAAAACTTAGGCATGGATGGTGAAGGAGCTTGAGTGGTTCTAGTGTTTTCTGATTGAGCAGGCACTCCAGGTTGTTCCTCTCTCTTATTCAATCGCCGACACTCTTGAGTGGTATGGCCCGCATAGTGACAAAATCCACATCTCTTTTTATTGAACTGTTGCTTCCTTGGTGTTGGGTTGCGGCGGTTGCAGTCCGTTAGGCAAAAAAGGGCTTAGTTCTCGGTTAAGAGCGTAGTGAGTTCCAAGTAGCCTTTCCCAGAAGGACGCGACCCCCAGATGCACACAAGCAATTATATCCTCGAAGTAGCTTACAAGTTCAAAATCAGTCACAGTTTTTATACACGGTAATTGAAATCTTAATAGCGCTATGCAGAAAGTGTACGAACAAGTACGGTGCCATCTATGAACAGTTAGCGGAACTAATAGTGGTTCTTACAGATGTTGAGTGATTTCGTTACAATACTAATATTCATACTTATTATGGTATTCATAACATTCAAACCACATGCTATTAGGTTAGTTTTTTTAGAAATCGTATCTTGTACTCACACCTTAGAGAATTAATGCTCTAACTTTATGGTTTGTGTCTAAGACTCACATCAAAGCCGTGAACATGTGAACTGAGGGTCCACCTCACAGAATGCTGATTTGCCTACCTAGAGCTATTGTGACGGAGATATGAAACCTTATTTTAGCCATTGTACCGGATTCCTGGGAGAAAGATGGATCAATTTCAGTAGGCCCTCAGTCTACATGGATTTTAAGGTTAAAATGTCAAAAATCGTCTTTTCTGCGTAATCGCATGAATGTACCGAAAAGATGACCATTCCAAACCAATGTGACAACTTATGTGACAGCTACAAATACATAAAACAACTAGAAAAGATAATTGGGACGATTACCACAACTAAACTTCTAAAATCATCGTGAATCTTGCATGAAAATATAAATAAAACAGAGATTCTATGTTATTTAGTCATGCCAAATGCCTCATTTATCAATTAACACCAGTACTTCAATAGTTTTAGAGAAAATTACATAATTATGTTTTCCATTGTAGTCGACGTAGGGTGACCATGATTAAAATTATTTACTTCAGGCAGAACAACACCTTAATTTTTTTCTTAAACATGCTTGGAAATGGGATCATTATTTCGAGATTTATAGAAATTGCTGTACGCTCTAATACACGCGAGCAGCAGCGCCTCCTGGCGACTTAAGAGAAGAGTTAAAATTTTGCTCTACTTCGTTTTCGTTAACGTGATCGAATGAAATGAATATTCTTACATTATAAAGGCTGCTAGCTGCAATTTGTCGTAACGATGGGCGATTGTTGTCAAAAACAATTGAAGTAGGTATTGAAATAATTCGTTAAACGATTGTGTTCGAATAAGAACCAAAATTATTCGATAGTTCGTCGAATGTAAATTGTAACTAGGGTAGTTGTACCAGTTTTGACAGGAATCAGAGTAGTACAGATAGTATACAGATCTAGTGTGAGTTATTTCTGACGAAAACGAGAATTAGTATGGCATTTAAGCAGCGCCTTCAGGCGACATACGAGAAGAGTTAAAGTTAGGTCATATAAATTTTTGTTTTGTTAAACGTAAGTGAATGGATAGTAAACAAAACTCACACTAGGCAGCAACTGATTTTAGTATTCAGCAACAATAGAATACTGGCCTCCTGCTTCATTTCGTAAAAAATTAATGAAAATCTATGTTAATGTTTATATAATTTTTAATGCAAAATTAGTTGCGAACAAATTACAAAAACACAAATGTTGAAAAAATTTCCACGAGCAGGGTTTGAACCTGCACCCTTCTGACATACCGGGTCAGGTGCTCTTCCAATTGAGCTATCGTGGTTCTAACCAGCCCGCCGAAATTATTCAACACTATTTACTTTTTACTTTGAAAGCCAAAGGCGCCCATTCAATGTTAACAACTACCGTCATTAACATCCGATCATAATATTTTTACAAATACTAAAGATCAGTTAAGAAGTAGGCAAGCTATTTATAAATGTTTATATAATTTTTAACGCAAATTTAGTTGCGAACAAATTACAAAAACACAAATGTTGAAAAAATTTCCACGAGCAGGGTTTGAACCTGCACCCTTCTGACATACCGGGTCAGGTGCTCTTCCAATTGAGCTATCGTGGTTCTAACCAGCCCGCCGAAATTATTCAACACTATTTACTTTTTACTTTGAAAGCCAAAGGCGCCCATTCAATGTTAACAACTACCGTCATTAACATCCGATCATAATATTTTTACAAATACTAAAGATCAGTTAATGACGGTAGTTGTTAACATTGAATGGGTAATTTGTAAAATCTATGTTATTTTTTGGCGACGAAAACTGTGTCAAGCATTGGTGCCACTACGATACAATGCGAGCAGGACTAGCGCAACGAAGCGCTACATGAATACGAAATTCGATATAACATACTCACTTTTACCGATTGACATAAAAATTTAAGGTTTTTTCATAAAAATAGTTTACATATGTTGTTGACTTTATCCTCAAAATATTTGCAGTTGATAAAATGTGACATATACTTGTATATCATGTACAAGTATATAAGGTCACATGTGCTTTGATATGAAAAGGTCAAAAAAAATAATTAAAAGATTAAGAATAAAGACAACTTTATATACAATTATGTGTTTTATTGACTTTTCCTTTAATTTTAAACTACATGATGAACTCCAAAAATACGTGCCGTTTGGATTTGGCGGTGCTTGTCCTTGTGCGTGCAAAGATCGTGTTTAAAGACTCCTCATTTCATTTTTAAACTACATGACGAAATCCTAAAAGTACGTATACTTACCGTTTGGATGTGGCGTTGCTTGTTCTATTGTAAATATCCGATAACTCGACGGGCGGGCGCAGTGACTATTTCTAGTTAGGTTGATTCATAATACAAGTTTTTCTAAATTAATCAACCTAAATCTGGTCGCTCAGATCAGACCCAGATGATGCCCATGGAGAAAATAGCCATTATGTAACGCTACCATGTAACGCTATGATGAAAAGGCCTAATTTTGGGATCATAATAAAAAGTGTATTTTCCCGCATATATTTTTAAAGGAGGGACTAATCCTTAAATTATTAAAGTTATGGTCACCCTTTACAGTCGTTGTCCATTCTGTGGTGTCAAGGAAAAGTAGATGAGTCAAAAAATTTAAAAAATGAGATTTTTGCACCTATTTGTTCAAAACATTAATATGTGTCACGGCATTAAGGAGATGAGTCAATAAATTGTATATTTTATTTTCACACCCCTATGTTTAAAAAGGGACTAGTCATAACATCAAAATGTATAAATAAGTAAAGAGAGTTCAATCAAGATATCTCAGTATCGCGCTTTTTACCGCCAATAATTCAGTTATGCATAGTGAGATGAGTCGACTTACCTAATATTATGCATCAGTTTGTGACGTGTGCGTGGACTTGTCGTGTGTTGCTCTGACAGAAATTGTGTTTAAAATTAGTTTCTTCGCGTTTTAAGTGTTGATACACATCAATATGAAGAGAATTAATAAGATAATGTTAGTTTACATTAGTTTTAAAAGAGAGAGCCACAGAATGTAAGTATTGTGTATTTTTACATTTTTTGTAGGTAACCGATAAACATTTAAAATGCTCAGTTCAAAATATTTGGGTTATTGTTTTGCACTGTTTTTAAGACTGAAACTGTTTTTTTATGATTATTTTAGTTAATATGCAGGTCATAATAATATTAATCATAGGTGGGTACGTAATGGGAGCTGTGCTGTGTAATATACCTACGTACAAGGCTCACGCCCGTATCTTTTGTTCGTATATTTGGCTAATATACCTACTTTCTAAACTATTAGATTATAATTAAAATTATAATACAACCTGTATTATTTTATGATCATTTAATAGGATAGGCATGTAGATAATGATAAACATTATTGTGTATAAGTAAGTAGTAGGTATAACTGTGCATGCAGTATTAGTGATATTTGCGCCGTGCGGTTTTCAAATCAGCATTCTGTGAGGTGGGCCCTCAGTTCACATGTTCACACCCAAGGCCATAAACAAGTAATGTGACATTCAAAAGATAATTGGGATAAAAAATTAAGCAGCTTCATGGAATTAAGCAATGATTTGTTCGTAAAGCATAAGGTTAACTGCTTTACTAATTAACATCTAAAACAGGAATTCTAAGTCACAAGTAGTTCAATTTAACACCTACTACAATAGCTTAGAAGAAATTGCTGTTTTTATAACAATTAATTATTGATATGAAACAACTTTTACGGATCTACTCGCGTTTATTTTACACATTACTTATTTGATGTTTATCCTGACGTTCCGAACCCTTTGCAGGGTCCGTGTTCACTTAATTATTGACAACTATTCTTATGGGTGACCATGATTTTAAAAAAATTAATAAACAGTGCCTCATTTTATATATATGTTTTTTTTATTAAACAGACATGCGCCAGACGATACACCGATTATCATAATCCCAGAACTAGGACTAGGACTAATTTCCTTTAAAGAGGAAATTAATACATTTCTTTTGAAAATGTATTTGAAGCTGCTGAACTAATTGAGCTAAATTATTTTTATTTATTTATTTCACAACCATAATTTACAATGTATGTACTTATAAATAGATACACAGGATAATTATGAACCCCGCAGGGGCACGAAAATTAAGTAGAAGAGAGGAAGCGCTTTTAGTTATTATAATAGAGTATTAAATATATATATATAATTTACTTTAACTTATCATTAAGATATTCATCTATATCATAATAGCTTTTAGAAGTTAATAGTTTCTTTACTTTATTTATAAATATATTGTCGTTTTTTTATTATATTATACTAAAAGCTAATTCTATACCTATATTCTAGTCAACTCAACTACACTAGAAATGCAAAATTCCTTTACTTCAATCCTCCGTGTTCGGTTCCTTTTGTTTTCTGGATGTCTGTCTGGATCATTGTTGTTAATTATTAGAAACATAACTATTTAGGTTGGCCCCTGCCAAATGGTTCTTGTGAGTTCGTAATCGAATATAATATTCCTCTGGCTTTTAAATTTGCTCCTTCACCCATGTAACCGTTTTGATGGCACGCATTTTTAAAATCACTTGTCAAAGTGTTGCAACTATAGGCAGGAAAAGCCTCTGGGCTTATTATTGATTCTGCGAAATATTTGTAAGATCGCCCATGGCTGCATGCGTCTGAAAATCAATAATTCAACATTAGCTAACTAAATTATGACGAGAATGCCAGTCTATTCAGAAAAAGACATTTTAATATTTTATATATATTATTTAATTATTTTAATCCTATTTTAGGATTTTTTTGTATGCAAATAACGCATAATTATACCGTTACAATATCATTGTTAATTAAAATTATATAATTTCGAACCATTTTTAATGTTTTTATGTACGCATATAACACAATATCAATGCCGGCAGTGGGATAGCATAATAGTAGTTTATCTACACTAATGTTGTAACATTCTACTTATGTTTCCAATACTTGACTTATAATTACTACTGTTATAGCGTAGACAACAAAACACTCAATTTAAGCAATTTCACATGATGGTATAATATCCACATCAATATCGTAAAATCTCATTATAACATCAATAAAACGCGACCAATTAACCTGGCGAGCCTTATGTCAAAATCCTCATTCAAGTTGTATAAAATTTTGATATTAGGCTGGCTTTTGAAAACAGTTGGGTTATACGTGAAAACTTCGTCGAAACTACTAAACTTACATACACAAAACTCTTTGGTAAGATCTTGTGCCAATTAAATAAAAAAAGAACAGCGCGCGCTCGCTCCTGATTGGCCTTGCGCGCGCAGCTGCGCTCTCGTTGGTTAGATTTTAATGGCGGCAAGTTCACTGTGACAATACACGTACGCGTGAATTTAATGTTTCGCAATGTGTTTTGTTTTTAAAATACAAATTAAAACTTAAAAATGGACAGCGACGATGATATTTGTACGCCTCCGGATATTCTAGAATTGGCAACAAAAGTAACTCACAATCTTTTGCCAGAAAAATCTAGAAAATTATATGAAAAAGAATATAATAACTTTTTGGCATGGAAGATCGAAAAGAAAACTACATCATTTTCTGAAAATGTCATTCTTGTGTATCTCAAAGACCTCTCCGACAATTTCAAGCCAAACAATATTGATATCACGAAGTATTCAAAAGTCATAGCGTTCCTGAAACGCAGTTCAGAAGGACACAAGGAAAAAAGTCCTTGACGTTTACATCAGGTCAAATAAAGATGTTCCTGAAAGATTCACCAGATATTTTGTATCTTTTTGAAAAGGTAAGTGTATTTTAGTTCTGTTATTTAATCTACCTAGTACTTAAGTACTACACTGGCAAGTTATCTAGACACTCCGTTTAAGCGCTTTGTGTATAAATTAGGTAGTAGGCACCTACACTTTACTACTTCATAAATCATAGTTTTTGCCTTGGCTATGTACCTCAAGCTTATTATATCGTTTATTGTTACAGGTTGCACTAATCTTCGGCATAATGGGGGCATGCCGAAGGCAAGAGCTATACAACATCCAGTTCGATGAAGTCTCTAACATAGACGACAGTACAATCATGGTGAAAGTTTCGAAAACAAAAACGAAAATAGATCGTTCTTTCGTTGTGACGGGCAACTGCTATGCCGTATGTAAAAAATACATGGAACTTCGACCCACCCCCTGTCGAAACCCTGCCTTTTTCTTGAGCTATAGATCGGGGAAGTGCGTCGATCAAAGAACTGGTATTAATAAATTTGGTGCTCTGGGAAAAACTATCGCAAGTTGGTTGAATCTGCCTAACCCAGCGTTGTACACGGGGCATTGCTTCCGGCGCACCTCGGCGACCCTTCTCATAGATAGCGGTGGTGATTTGACCGCACTGAAACGACACGGGGGGTCTTCTACTGTGGCTGAAAGCTACATTGATGAGTCTTTAATGAATAAAATTCAAGTCTCAAATACGATCTTGAACAGTATAGAAAACAAGACGAATGAAGTAATTATAAATGCATATATTGCATAAACTACTATTATGCAACTGTCATATAATGAAGGGTATTAAAACACGAGTGTGAGTTTATGAAACGAGCGCAGCGAGTTTCATAATAGTAACGAGTGTTTTAATACCCGTGTTATATGCAGTTGCATACACTACTTTATCTTCACTAAAGCTGACAATAGTTTATTTATAATAATTGTTCAAATTTTGGATGGTACAATTTTGAAAGTTAATGTTAATTATTGATCCAGCAGCTGTAGCGGTCGCGGGACAAGCAGTAGAGCTCGTAGACGGAGTTGGAATATTTATAATTACTTCATGCGTCTTGTTTTCTATACTGTTCAAGATCGTATTTGAAACTTGAATTTTATTCATTAAAGACTCATCAATGTAGCTTTCAGCCACAGTGAAAGACTTCCACCCCCCGTGTCGTTTCAGTGCGGTCAAATCACCACCGCTATCTATGAGAAGGGTCGCCGAGGTGCGCCGGAAGCAATGCCCCGTGTACAACGCTGGGTTAGGCAGATTCAACCAACTTGCGATAGTTTTTCCCAGAGCACCAAATTTATTAATACCAGTTCTTTGATCGACGCACTTCCCCGATCTATAGCTCAAGAAAAAGGCAGGGTTTCGACAGGGGGTGGGTCGAAGTTCCATGTATTTTTTACATACGGCATAGCAGTTGCCCGTCCCAACGAAAGAACGATCTATTTTCGTTTTTGTTTTCGAAACTTTCACCATGATTGTACTGTCGTCTATGTTAGAGACTTCATCGAACTGGATGTTGTATAGCTCTTGCCTTCGGCATGCCCCCATTATGCCGAAGATTAGTGCAACCTGTAACAATAAACGATATAATAAGCTTGAGGTACATAGCCAAGGCAAAAACTATGATTTATGAAGTAGTAAAGTGTAGGTACCTACTACCTAATTTATACACAAAGCGCTTAAACGGAGTGTCTAGATAACTTGCCAGTGTAGTACGTAAGTACTAGGTAGATTAAATAACAGAACTAAAATACACTTACCTTTTCAAAAAGATACAAAATATCTGGTGAATCTTTCAGGAACATCTTTATTTGACCTGATGTAAACGTCAAGGACTTTTTTTCCTTGTGTCCTTCTGAACTGCGTTTCAGGAACGCTATGACTTTTGAATACTTCGTGATATCAATATTGTTGTAGATATTCAGTGTGGACTTGAGCATAGAATATTTAGCCCACATAGAAGATGGCTTGAATTTGTCGGAGAGGTCTTTGAGATACACAAGAATGACATTTTCAGAAAATGATGTAGTTTTCTTTTCGATCTTCCATGCCAAAAAGTTATTATATTCTTTTTCATATAATTTTCTAGATTTTTCTGGCAAAAGATTGTGAGTTACTTTTGTTGCCAATTCTAGAATATCCGGAGGCGTACAAATATCATCGTCGCTGTCCATTTTTAAGTTTTAATTTGTATTTTAAAAACAAAACACATTGCGAAACATTAAATTCACGCGTACGTGTATTGTCACAGTGAACTTGCCGCCATTAAAATCTAACCAATGAGAGCGCAGCTGCGCGCGCAGGGCCAATCAGGAGCGAGCGCGCGCTGTTCTTTTTTTATTTAATTGGCACAAGATCTTACCAAAGAGTTTTGTGTATGTAAGTTTAGTAGTTTCGACGAAGTTTTCACGTATAACCCAACTGCTTTCAAAAGCCAGCCTAATATCAAAATTTTATACAACTTGTATGAGGATTTTGACATAAGGCTCGCCAGGTTAATTGGTCGCGTTTTATTGATGTTATAATGAGATTTTACGATATCGATGTGGATATTATACCATCATGTGAAATTGCTTAAATTGAGTGTTTTGTTGTCTACGCTATAACAGTAGTAATTATAAGTCAAGTATTGGAAACATAAGTAGACTGTTACAACATTAGTGTAGATAAAAGCTCATTACTCTATACTACTCTACTACTCAGTACTCTACTACTACTATGTATCTACTTGCTACTTCTACTTAGTACCTTAGAATGTTTTTGTTTTGTTTATATAACTCAAATTTTGTTGCGAACTAATTACAAAAACACAAATGTTGAAAAAATTTCCACGAGCAGGATTTGAACCTGCACCCTTCTGACATACCGGGTCAGGTGCTGTCCCAATTAAGCTATCGTGGTTCTAATCAGCCCGCCAATTTTTTATTTTTTATTTGTTAATATTAAAATGTAAAGTACTGCCAAAGGTAAATAAGAAAGTAATAATTTACCCATTGTAAATATATCTTTAAAATAGCTGCATCCAGGTTGCGGAGGTGTCCCGTTGTTTGGATAAAAATCAGCTGTGCCTATAGCATCCCGGAACCCAAGAATACCGCCACAAGTATGAATCACGTCCACAAAATTTGCATCCATAAAATCTAACCTTGTTTTTAGTAATTGAATATCTTCGAAACATGGTAATGCAGGGTCGAGACCTGAAATTTATTATTGTCTGAATAGGTAAAGAACTTTCATAACATACTCGTTGATCCTCGGGTGAGTCCTGGAATCCTGAAATACAGGGTCGCCCTTCATTAGGCTCCAGTGTACCTACATTCAATATTTTGTATTTGCGTGAAAAATATTTATTTTTATTTTTTTAGGAAGGTATTTCATTCTATTAAATATTTCGTGTTTTAAACAACTTATGGATTAACTGGTTGTAAGTACCTATATCAGATTATGGGATATCTTTTCTTGCCGCCAGAGTCAACGTCACACGTAGTTCCACTGCCCCTTGCCCCTGCTGACATTTGGAGGAAATAACGATAGAACGGCTATCTAATACCCATTTAATGTACCTACTTACCCGTAATGCGGCCAATCGAAACTAAAGTTTCAAAACCAGCAACTCCCATGACATGTGCCCCAAGGCTATGACCAATAAGGTGTATTTGATCTCCAGATATGTTCTTATAACGCTTCTGTAGTGAATTTATGAATCTTGCGACTTGTGACCCGATTTCTCTTGTCTGAGAAGCCACTTGGGTATAAATGATATTCATGGAATAACGGCTCCAGTCAACAGTAATAACGTTAACTTCTTTTTTTGCTAAATATGCATTTGCTATACTCATTACAGCACTTTTCTCTGCTGACGACAACCAACCATGAGTGATTATTTTAATAGGTACGCCTGAAAGTATACCATTCATTACCGGATTCATGGACTTTACTAATGGTGTTGCTAAATCATCCAAATCAATTACATGTTGACGACTCCTGGAATTTTAAAAGAACCCGTAATCATTATTAATTAAGCAGTAGTAGCAAATTTTAAAACGACAAAGTTTTGAAAAAATTCCACAAGCGGTATTCGAACCCGCACCCCATGGCATGCCGGGTCAGGTGCACTACCAACTATGCTATCGTGGCTCTATCCAACTCGCCGAAATTAATCAACACTATCTACTCTTATTCTGTAAGCCAAAGGAGCCCTATTCAATGTCGTCAACTTAGATGAATGATAGGTCTCGCTGCGAGTGCAGACAATTACTATCATCAACATTCGATCTTTAATATTTTTACAGATATTAAAGATCAGTTAAGATATTTATGGTTATGGTTATATGGTTTTTTTTTTTAATTGTAATTTGTTCGCAACAAAGTTTGCCTAAAATATATATTACCTATATCCATAATAATAAATAGCAAATGTACAACAAAGTACCAATACAGAGTATAGTGCTCTCTGCAGTAAGCTCTATGCAGCGCCGGGCCCTACTCCTTAATCAGGCGGTAGAGCGAGAATTGAAATAAACGCGATATAAATATAACTCATTCAAATCTCAAAAGGCGGCAATAAAATTTTACTGTATACTTACTCGAAATTGCGTTTAGCATTTTGGCGCCCCTAGCTACCAAGCAAACTACGCTCGCTTTACCCTAGGGCCGGCGCTGGCTCTATGACACTTAAAACTTAAATATTCACGCAAACATTTAAAACTACATTAATAGATAAGTACACCTACTTTGAGTATAATTTGAAATCGAGTTCCAAACCCATTCTTGCAGATAACGTTTCATCGAAAGTATCAGTCAAATTAACATAATGTAGATTACCGTCTTCATCAGGAAAGTAAATCCATTTTGAACCATATCCGTCGCCGCGAGTTCTTTGAGTTTCTATACCTTAATCAATAATGATCAAATTAACACTTTGCTAGGTATATGCTGTAGATTATCGGTTCATAAAAATTACTAGATAGTAAATAAATGTCTTGACTAAGTATACCTAGGTACTTCGATACTAAGTACTGACTTAACTGTCTTCGTAGATATTAGCTTACCCGTTTAACGTGTAGCTATATTCGTGCTTGTGGGTCTTGTACGAATCAGTGTTCTTGCAGTATTATCAGAAATTAAGATCTTTTTTTTAGTTATTAAAAAACCTACAAATGGAATTTATTTCACATCACTTTACAGTGTGGGGTTTCGAGTTTCCTAAACATATTAGTTTTTTTACTTTGATGTTATTTTTAAACACTTTATTAGGCTTTTAACATACCCGTGTTTACGTTCTGCGCGTTGAAGATCTAATTCATGCACACGTCACGTAAAAAATATAGTAAAAACACGAAATGTATTCAGATAACATTTATTCTTAAATCTTCTACAATAATCTTACTTGCTTACATTTTTGAGAAAGGCCTAGGTTTTCTGATTTTAAGAGCGTTTACGCCGCACACTAGCGCCAACTAATGAAAAAAAAACATATCTAGTTATTATAGATAGAAAATCAAATTATGCTCAACAAACTATCTGTAATTTAGCATTTTTACGGCACCTAATGAACACCTGACATGTTATAGTTTAGTTAAATATGGCGTTATAGTTAAAAGTGGCCGTAACGTCTTATTTAACTAAACCATAACATGTGAGGTGTTCATTAGGTGCCGTAAAAATGCTAAATTACTTCATTCAAATAGTTTGTTGAGCATAATTTGATTTTCTATCTCTAATTACTAGATATGTTTTTTTTTCATTAGTTGGCGCTAGTGTGCGGCGTAAACGCTCTTAAGTGGTTTAGTAATTTTAAGAAATCGACCATATCCAAAAATATTAACTATACTTATTGAGTGTATAAAAACAAAAACTCGTCGAAATTCCCCAGCGGAACTGGTTTTGATTAACAAAAGTTTCTTAGAATGTATTTTTAAATACAGTGTACAGTAAGTGGTTAAATTGTGACTTCTCCAAACTTGTTTTTAAAAGAAAAAATAAGTTTTAGATATGGTCGATTTCTTAAAATTACCACTAATTAAAAGAGCGTTTACGCCGCACACTAGCGCCGCCAATGAAAAAAAAAACATATCTAGTAATTAGAGATATAAAATCAAATTATGCTCAACAAACTATTTGAATGAAGTAATTTAGCATTTTTACGTCACCTAATGAACGTCTGACATGTTATAGTTTAGTTAAATACGGCGGTTTTTAGCTGTAACGTCTTATTTAACTAAACCATAACATGTCCGATGTTCATTAGGTGACGTAAAAATGCTAAATTACTTCATTCAAATAGTTTGTTGAGCATAATTTGATTTTCTATCTCTAATTACTAGATATGTTTTTTTTTTCATTGGCGGCGCTAGTGTGCGGCGTAAACGCTCTTAAAAACTAAGGCATTTTACAAAAATGTAAGCAAGTAAGATTACTGAAGAGGATTTAAGAATAAATGTTATCTTAATAGACGTTAATTAATTGACGTTAATTAATATGACGACCTCCTTGGTCGAGTGGTTTGTACACCGGTTTTCATGGAGTCGCCATCTCTGAGGTCCCGGGTTCGATCCCCGGTCGGGTCAATTTAGAAATTATTGTTTTTCTAAATTGTCTCGGGTCTGGGTGTTTTCTATGTATAATAAGTATGTATTTAAGTATTTTAAGTATGTTTATCCGTTGTCTAGTAACTATCTAACGAGTTTCTTAACGAAGCTTCTCTTGGGCTTCTTCTTTGGGCTTCTTGGAATTGGTGTGAGTGTAGGAAAGATTATTATCATTATTATTATTATTATTCATTTCGTGTTTTTGCCATATTTTTTACGTGACGTGTGCATGAGTTAGATCTTCAACGCGCAGAACGTAAACACCAGTATATACACTAACAAAGTGATTAAAAGTGACATCAAAGTAAATAAACTAATACCTATGTTTAAGAAACTCGAAACCCCACACTGTAAAGTGATGTGAAATAAATTTCATTTGTAGCTTTTTTAATAACAAAAAAAAAGATCATAGTTTCTGATATTACTGTAACAATACTGATTCGTACAACACGAGCCTTAACCAGTAAAAACTAAATTTATAGACATTTAAGTTTTTTCCTGCACTACTAATATAGAAGATACACGTTGTAAGCTAATGAAGACAATGATGCGAAGTTGTTGCAATAGTTTAGCGATAGGTAACCTAACCTTACCTTCTTCAATGTTGGCACGCACTAATACGAATTTTATTAAAAAGAAAAAGCATTGAACTGTTAAGGCTTTCATTTTAAATAAAAAAAATGTGTATTTAAACATAATTATCCAACTTAGCACAGTTTGTGGTGCCTTTTATATGTAGGCGCGAAGTAGATTTAGACACGGATGCCATAGTTTTAATGGCGATAATATAAAAGTAATTGCAAATTTTACGACGTTCTAATTAGCAAAATTACGTATATTCATGTTACTAAAATAAAAGTGAACATTATCAAATAAATTTAATTGTGGCCCTTTTAACATAAAAACGGAGTTCCTGATAACTGCTGATATCACACAACAACAGCCTATCAAACTGTCGGCCATAAATTCCAACCTTACGGTGCCAATTACTGAATATCAATAACATTAAGCCTCCCATCGTAACTAGTTAGTAGAAGTCAGTAGCCGCCTGTGAAAGCCGCTGACATTATACCACGTTAGACTAGATGTTGACGGGCGCCTGTTAGATTATTAAGTCGATTTAACACAGTTATCAGCGACTTTTCTGCTGACTGTACCTATCGGGTATCAGACTTGAATATTTTTATAAAATTTAATAAATATTAATTATAGAAATCGTCCCTGCAAAACTCCTAGCAACAGTTGTGAAAATAATATCGCTTTTTTTCTTCTTGTATCAATGTTAAAGTACAAGCACAGGTACAAAGGCACTTTAGGTACATCTGCAAGCTGTTAGTAGACTTAGCAACAATAGTACCTACCGACTACTGACATTGGCGTGGCGCAGACTGAGGCCGAACCACACCAAAGCGGAGATGTGTAGTAAACAACCAAAAGAATTCGTAATTAGGGTTCCGTACCCAAAGGGTAAAACGGGACCCTATTACTAAGACTCCGCTGTCCGTCCGTTTGTCTGTCTGTCCGTCTGTCACCGGGCTGTATCACATGAACCGTGATAGTTAGACAGTTGAAATTTTCACAGATGATGTATTTCACGCTATAACAACAAATACTAAAAAACAGAATAAAATAAATATTTAAGGGGGCTCCTATACAACAAACGTAATTTGCTCGTTTTTACTCGATATTGATAACGGCAACAGGTAGACGCTTGTAATCACAGAACACAAGATAGAAAGAAAGAGGTTAGAAGTCGTAAGTGGGCGAAACCCGCGCGCCACTCATATGAGCGAACACTCATATCCAGTCCGTTTCACGATTTGACACTTTTCAGTCGTTTGCGAACTATCGAGCTGTGATTTTGCGGAATATTTACATATACATTCAGTCAAGAAAGTAGTGGGAATGGATGATTTGTTTATGGTTCCAAATTAAAATTTTTGTTTTTTTGTTGTTGTTAGATTGGCACAACTGTTTTCCATTTTGGCGCGGAGTTTGCGTTGCATCTGTTATTTATATTAAATACAGTGCTGTTTTTAGTTATATCATATCTAGTGTGTATTGCGAATTTCATAATGGACAAAAACACCGAACAAAGTGTTTGTCTTAAATTTTGCATCGCCAATGGAATTTCGTGTTCGGAGTCACTGAAAATGTTACAGAAGGCTTACAGTGAATCGACTTTATCAAAAACACGTGCTTATGAGTGGTACAAAGCGTTCAAAAGCGATCGAGATGTGATGGAAGATTTGCCTCGCTCTGGTAGGCCATCAACGTCTGCAACTGAAGTAAACATTGCAAAAGTGAAGGAAATAGTGACTGAAAATCCTCATTCAACTTTGAAAGAGATATAGCGCGAATAGAGATAGCCGCCGAACTTTCTGTGTCTCACGAGTCGATCCGTACCATTTTAAATAATCACTTGGGTATGAAACATGTTTCCGCTCGGCTAGTCCCAAAAGACCTGAATTTTCTCCAAAAACTCAATCGCATGAGAGTCGCTGAGGACATGCTAGAACGAGTCAATTCCGACACAACATTCATGAAACGCATTGTTACTGGTGACGAGACGTGGGTTTACGAGTTTGACATGTAAACTAGTCAACAAGCTTCGGATGGCGCCTTCCAACTGAACCGAAACAGAAAAAACCACGCCAAAGTCAATCAAGAGTCAAAGTCATGTTGACTGTTTTCTTTGACTATCGCGGTGTTGTGTACTCGGAATTCTTGCCGGAAGGTCAAACGGTAAATAAAGAATATTATTTGAGCGTTATGCGGCGTTTAAGAGAGCAAATTCGACGAAAAAGGCTAAATTTGTGGAAAGAAATTTCTTGGATTTTGCACTACGATAATGCGCCTGCGCACAAGGCCATCATTGTGAACGAATTTTTGTCCAAACACTCAACAAATACCATCGAGAAACCACCATATTCTAGACTTCTTTCTTTTTCCTAAACTCAAATTACCACTTCGTGGCACCCGCTTTCAATCGGTAAAAGACATAAAGGAGAATTCGCGGCGAGAAGTGAACTCAATTCCGGAAACAGCGTTTAAAAAATATTTTGATGATTGGATTATTCGTTGGCGAAGTCTATCGTTTCTTAAGGAGCATACTTTGAAGGTGATAAAATAAATTTGGATGAATAACAAACATTTTGTGTATTATTGATCTTTTCCCGGTACTTTCTTGACAGAGTAGTATATGCCTTCTTGTGCTATTTTGACCTGCAGGAAGCAAAGTAAAACATTTAATTTTATACATGGAAACATATTTCTTTTCATCGGTAAGTTCGTATTTACTTTGTTTAACTAGTAAAAAGTGAAAAAAATTTAAACAACGTCAATAAAAATATACATTACTTGTTAAAAACATAGTCAATGTAAATTACGTCGTTTCCAGAAAGCAATGTACATTGTTTTGTGCAATTGTGCAAAAATAGTGCAGTGCAGGGTAGGGTTATCGTACCAACATTTATCGATAGTCCGGTTTCTGTAATAGTATTGTAGATATGATTCAAGAGAGATTCTTATCTGTAATAATAACTTTTTTAGTTTCCCCTTGGAAATTAATACAAAATTAAAATAGATTGACGCGACGGGGCGGGTTCCCACCAAATCAAGCACGATCTGTTCAATACATTTCTCAGATGATGTATTCGAAATTAAAAATCTGGAAGACGTTACCTGAAGTCTGACGTAGTACATACTAAAGAAATTGTAAACTTGTATTCTGGACCTTCTAAAGTACGTATTTTCATAAAAAAAATATTGTTTAGTTTTATTTTATTTTGGTTATTTATTATTAATAAAATTTTGCGGAACTTCATAGGTACTGCCATTTTTGACGAAATTAGTTTTCATCAATTTTCTGAATACCCTCAGTCGAACCACTTATCTATCAGATTTTATAAAAGCAATAATTGAGAAATATTATGAATATCCGATTACATTTCTTATTAGAGAACTCGAGCAAATATCAAATATTATTTGTTAAGTAACTGCCTTTTTGACAAACTGCTCAATATGTGCTATTCAAAGACAATAATTGAACGTAATTAAACAGAAAAATTTAAATGATCGACGCTACGATTGGGTTCCCAACAAAATAAGCACGATCTGTTCAATACATTTCTTGAAAAAAAAATTTTTTTTCAACATTTGTGTTTTTGTAATTTGTTCGCAACAAAATTTGCGTTAAAAATTATATAAACATTTTATAAATAGCTTGCCTACTTCTTAGCTGATCTTTAGTATTTGTAAAAATATTATGAATGACGGTAGTTGTTGACAATGAATGGGCGCCTTTGGCTGTCAAAGTAAAAAGTAAATAGTGTTGAATAGTTTCGGCGGGCTGGTTAGAACCACGATAGCTCAATTGGGAGAGCACCTGACCCGGTATGTCAGAAGGGTGCAGGTTCAAATCCTGCTCGTGGAAATTTTTTCAACATTTGTGTTTTTGTAATTTGTTCGCAACAAAATTTGCGTTAAAAATTATATAAACATTTTACATTTCTTGATTTAATTCAGATGATTATTGCATTAAAGAGATTATTAATTTTTAATTTTTGTCACCCATCCGATGACCAGCCTTTGCTAAAGTTGCTTAACCCCAGCACTCGCAGACCGGGCGCGTTATTAACCACTGCGCCATCGAGCTCCTCAACACCCACCCTTGAAAAACTGCTATTTCGCCACATACGTGCATTTTTAACCATGTCAGATATAATTATTACTTTTGCAATATACATATAATATCTGTTTCATTACAGACCCATTTAAAATACTTTGCATCCTAAACAATAAACAAGTGCGAGTCGGACTCGCGCACGAAGGGTTCCGTACCATTATCTATAAAAATATATCACGTTTGTTGTATGGGAGCCCCCCCTTAAATATAAATTTTATTTTAATTTAATTATGTAGGTATTTGTAAAGTGAATAATATAACTCAATATTCTGTGAATATTACAAGCGTCTACTGTTGCCATTATCAATATCGAGCAAAAACGAGCAATAAAATCACGTTGGTAAATGTCAATTACTTACCTAAAAAACTCGATCTATTTGTAGAAAAACATGTAATGTGCGTTTCACTGAAGAGTTCATTTGCTGGTATGTTGGTACAATAGGAGAACAAAGGATTTTTTTTTTAAAACGCACTTTAGTCACAATTATTTCGTTATTGAAATAATTAAAGAATTTGAAACCGATTTTGTAATTTTTTATTAATTTATTTTATTTTCACATTTATAGGTTTTACATTTTTTTATACAATTTATTAAGCAAATAGCAAACTCTTAAAGTTTGCACAAGACGTAACGGCTAAATATTGACGTTTTGCCTATATTTCAATGTATAGTTCTGGTATAGTTTTTTAATTTAGTTCTTTTTTCAAAAGTTTTCCTATTGTAGTGAGCGACAAATCGCATATCAGCGTTATATGTGGTGACAATGTGAATATACCTACGCTTATTAGTGTGCGGTATTGTGACACTGGTTCCCGTACTAAAATGTACTTATGCATTATACTTCTATCCTCTTTCATGTGTTCTGTGCTTGTAAGTTATATCATTCACTTTAAAAATATATAATTAAATTAAAATAACATTAATATTTAAAGGGGGCTCTAAATATTAGTGGGGCTCCCATACAACAGACATGATTTTTTTGCCGTTTTTATCCCTTCTCCTACCCTCGCCTCGGTGCCAAGTGCGAGTTTCATGCGCCATTCGATCACGTGTATGGCAAAATGTTAACTTCTTTCGTATGCCGCCAGGAGGCGCTGCTTTAATGCCATACTTACTAATTTTCGTTTTCGTAAACGTAATCGAATGAATACGGGTAGTAAACACGATTCACATACTGGGCATCCTCATATTGGTTGATAACGACAATTCTCCTCTTCTCTCTGCATGTCTGCGCTTTGGTGCTGTGGCTTTAGACTCCATGGAGGCGGAAAGGAGCTAGACCCTTTTGCACAAAAGATCCCGATGGGTCGAAGTGTTACTGGGAGAGATGGAAACCTCAGCAGGCCCCACTAAGATAAGATAGACCGGAGCGGAGCTGTATTTTAGCACCTAATGGAGTGACACAAGACAGGATTCGCAGGTTTTCAATGTCTCTTCTCAAAAAATGTATAATATCTAAAAATTTGAGAAATTGAGATATGATGATATGATGAATACAGAAATGTTAATAATCCCGTATTCTTTCTCCTGAATAGTGTCAAAAAACCTACTTCTAAAAACTTATAAACAAATAAACAGGGCAAGCTAAATAAAACCGTTTAAAAATACACCTTTTATAGATATGTTTAATAGTATTAATAAATCTATACACGATCATTCCTTTGTTACATTAAATTACTTATTCATTATACTTACTTACTTACTTACTTACTAACGTGTTGCAAGTTTTTAATCTATTTATTACTACATCATTTAACAATCATACAGTACAATATATTAATTCTTTTATTACTATTTAATAGTTTATAAAATAAAAGAATATAAGTAAGTACCTAAAAGTCACGAAGACAATATATTTTATTAATAAAACATTCATCTTTATAGGCTAAAAATAGATAGGTATATTCTAAAGCTATTTGAAAATTCTGTTCGGCCAGTAGTAGTAATTAACATGTTTAATTAATTTACTCCTTTTGACAATGATAACAAGCACATGATAGAGCCGACTTAAAAACTAGTTTTCTTTCTCCATCCAAGCACAGAACTTTCACGGGTACCTGTAAAACAAACACTTTTAAAAAATCGTCAACGGGGTAGCGATTCCACCTTCATGGTGTACTGCAAACGCACTTTACAAGGAATCCTAACTATTGAGAACTTATTATAACACAATAATGCTATGGTCGTTGTGGAGATCCTTGGGGGAGGCCTTTGTCCAGCAGTAGACGTATTATATTATATTTACATTATAGGTATTATATTTACATCCTTTTTATGGAGAGAGATTGCTAATTACTTCAACCGGCATTTTCAGCGTCACCAGACCTTATTTACCTACATTATTTTTTTTCAATAATTACTCAATATTTCATTGCTAGCCATTGTGTGTTTATTTGTTACTTACATCTTCAGATTCCATAATGTTGCAGCATTGGCCGAGCGAGGTGACAGGATGCCTTTTGAAGCCCAGCATGATGCTGGGCAGGGACCACGACTCGCAAAAGCCGCGGCATGCGTTCGTCGTGATCTTAAACTCCACGCAGTCCGGTATACTTATGTTCCTTGTGTGACCTGTTGGAGAAATTACAGCATTCATTACTACGTTAAAGTCGGATGCAAACTTCTTGGCAGCTGTGAAGTTAGCTGCGAGGGTAACGCGCACGGCGGCGTAGTCGCATTTTGTTTCTGCGACAGCACTTGTGCCACATTTGTGCCTAACTTCCCGACTTCCAAAAAGTTGGCATCGCACGTGGTTTTATCCTACTAATATTATAAACGCGAATGTTTGTAAGTATGGATGGATGTTTGTTACTCTTTCACGTAAGAACTACTCAATGGATTTGGATGAAATTCAGCGTACAGATAGATTATAACCTGGATTAACACATGATACTTTTAATCTCGATATTCCCACGAGAACGGGAACCACGCGGGTGAAACCGCGAGTGGCCGCTAGTAACAAATAAACATAAGCGTGCAAGCGTTTTAATAAAACGTGCAAATTTTATTAGGTAGGTTTAGTCCCTTTTGTTTGTTGCGTTCTGTTGCTGCGTCTAAAATATAAGTGTTTTTTAAAATTAACTAATTACGGAATTACTTGAATCATAATTAAAGGTACGTGATGAGCCTATGTAGGTCAGTATACCCGAACGGCACGATTCCGCAGGCTTGTTTTTGGGTTTTTTACTTTTTTACTCTTAATCCAGATAGTTTAGATATACAAACATTCTTGACTTAAATAAAAATGCTCTTTTTCCCACGATTATTTGCGCATAGTGGAAATCAGTCCACGGTTCCCCAAGAGGCATCAAGCGCTAAACCAAAAGGCCGGCCGGTTGATGGCCATGCCAGTAAACATTTTAATATTTTTAATGTTATATTATATAAACTCTAAAACATAGTTTTAATCATTTGACAAAATAAGAAAGAGGAAAATATTGTTATCGCAAATGAAATATAATATTAAACGTTAATTAGGTAGGTACATTAAGTGAGTTTGTATCTGAAATAAAATAAAAATCATATGAAATGACATGAATTAATTAAGTTTTATATCACTCATTATAAACAGTAGTTAATGAAATTTGAAAAGAAAAATAACGAAAACAATTTGTTAACCTATCCGATAACAGCCAGGTTTCCGCAATGCATCTCCAGCGAGTACCACACTGAGCCACATCAACAACAAAATAGGTCTGAGAGGCATTATATGAAGATGAAACTGTTAGTTTGAAATCAACATTCACAATGTGAAATAATCGGCCAGATAAACACTTTTTATCCCCTTTTCTGTTTTTGAGACTGTCAACCTGTAAGCTGGCGTTGCTTTTTTTTAATATTTATTTTTCAATATGTTGTCAATCTCATAGAATTGCATTCTAAATATTCAGACCCACCCTAACCAAACCAGGCTCTAGGGGACAGGGTCCCAAAGAAAGTCTTCTAAGCAACACCTTCTTTTTCCTGAAGTGTATAATCTGACTGAACCGTACAGTTTTCGATTGGAGCAAGTTACTTACATTATAATAAATGATAATAAAATATATAAGGTCACATTTTATCATCTGCAAATATTTTGACAAATCATCTAATTATATCAGAGAAATAAGGCCCTAGCATTTAAAAACAAATCAGGCTAGTTTTTTTTTACTTTTCCTGACACAAAAGTTGAAATATTTTTAAGAGCGGCCTCTCTGTCGGCTCCTTTGAATGAAACTACGGGCACGTGTGAAGGCATTGCGGCCTCTCTGTTTCGGCTGCTTTGAATAGGGTATTTGACTACAATGAAAATATTGATCAAACTGTTATTAACTTAATAGTAAACATGTTTTTAAACTAATTTAGCCAGCACATAATTTTAAAATAAGTATGAATTTTATAAAAAATCATTAATAACATAATATTTTTTTATGATTGACTACGTGATCAAAAACAGTAAAATGTCAATCAAAGTTTTGTACGTTTGATTTGACAGCTAAAAGTTTGCTTACAAGCAGGTGACGTCACGACATCACGTGACCTGCATACATGGTATTATTATACTTTATGATGGCGTCTTCAGCGTTTTGGCGGCTATTTTATTAATTTGAATTTTAATGGCGATTTTCATAAAAAATAAAGAAATTCATAACGAATCAATCAAATTGCAAATATATTATGCTATAATGAACCATTAGACATATTTTTCAACTGTAGGTACGCCTGCACAGTCGGCGGCGGATCAACCTACCCGGGTCTGTCGGGTTTCTCCAATGAATATTGATCCTTATAACTAAACAATAAAGTTCAGGATTGGTTGAGGGAATTTGACGGTTTTGGGTGGGTTGATCTGCCGCCGTGTGCACATCGGCCTACCACGGGCTGTCGAATTTTCTCGATGGACTTTGAACTTTATGACTAAATCATATGGTTGGAAGTGTATTGGGGAAGTTTGACAGTTTTGGATGGGTTGATGTGCAGGCGTCTGTACATTGTAAATGATTAAATATAAGTTCTGTAACGTTTGCTGCTAGTGCTTGCTGTTTTGTAACTAATATACCAAAAAAATTGATACGTGTTCATTCACCTCAACTTTTTCTAGCAATTTGATTATTACTGTTTTGTAATCTGTGGTTAACGATGTTGGTATCGCAATGGGTATAATAACTTTTTAGATTATAAGAACAACATATTATTTTATTGTGATATTGTTAGTTGACCCAAATAAATTAAAAAAAAAAAAAAAAAAAAAAAAACCTGTCAAATACCCCATTATTTTAATCGAAATGTCTTTTGGCGTTTTTCTTGAAAACTAGTTTATAAAAATTTAAGGTTTTTTTATAAAAATAGTATATGTTGTTGAATTTATCCTCAAAATATTTCCGTTTGACAAAATGTGACCTTATATTTACATTTACGCAATTTCATAATTATTTTTTTAGATATTAGTTGGAGTTTAAGGTTTGCTATCTCTGTTATGCAAATTTTTTATGAGGCAGATGACGTCATAACGTCCGTTGTCAAGTTTCCATCCCATAAACCAAATCCTCATTCAAAATTAAATGAGGCGAGTATATGAGCGAAACTTTTGTTGTACCTACTTTTATTTACCTATTCCAAAGCATCGGGGCCGGGGGCTAAAGAGAATAATTTTAAAAAGTAGGTAGTACCAGTGGCGAAGGGTGGATATCTAAAGGGAAGCCGCACTAAAAAAATGTACAATCCAAAAACCTAGCACCAAAAATCATATTGGTCAAAATAAAAGTAGGGAAAAATACTTAGTTCAACCCAACACAACACACAAAGTAGGTACCTACCTACCCAATAACAGTTATCTGCCAATTCGTCACCACATGCTAATGGTATTATGTGGTATAATATATGCTTAATGGTACCATATTTATGGGGATTATGCTAATGGTAACAATTCCAAAGTTAAACTCCGTGCTTCGGAGGGTACGTAAAGCCGTATTGGTCTCGGCTGCATTGGGAGACGATGGCAGTCGTTAACAACCCTACTACCAAACCGAGAAAAATATGTACAACCCGTTGGGAATCGAAACTCTGCGTGTAGCCCGGTCACATGAGTAAATATACCCGAAGTCCCTTGATGCAACGACTAAATGACGAAACAAACTCGATGAACACTAAACTGATAATTACATGTACCTACAGATTTGCATTTTTGTCGAGTCTTTCTTAGATTAAAGCAAAAACATCTAAAGGTAAAACAGTAGTTTAGTGTGATCCCTGTTAGATGACCCTGACCCAGCCTTGGTGTACGCCCGGCCACAACAATGCTAGCTAAGGCAATTGGATCGAAGTACCAGTCTGACGTTGAAAAGGATTATTCCTGAAATCCTGAATCACACCGTTTTATGACAAGGAATACACTAAATAAAACAAAAAACCCGACTGCTAAAACAAATATATAAAAAAACAATTATTATACTCGTAAAAACCGAACTAACATAAAAAATAACTGCAAAGACAAAAAACTGAAAAGAAAAAAACAAGCTCTACGATCCCAGAATTCAATTTGAGCAATGTTGAATGCAGCGTGAAAATTAAATATTTCCTTGTCCGATACCTATAATGTATATTGCGCGCCATTGCTTGAGAAAAGCAACTGAAAAAAAGTTCAATATGTCATTAAATGGTGTTTTTTGAGACGCAAGTGATATTATTTCCCATCTTTTTTCTACTAACTACGTTCTGTGTAAAGTAGAGCGGGATCAATGAAATATTTACGCTACAATCGATCCATAAAGACGTATGAAAAAAAGCAACCGGTGACCGGTCGCCGACGCCGACGGACGTGACGTACAAGTCAAGGGTATTTTTAAAGCGACCGGTGGCCTGTAGAAATGAAAAAATGAAATGAAATAATAATTTATTGGCACACTGTTACATATTTTAAATATACAATATAATATTTCACTATTTATTTACTTATTTACTTATTTATTGCACATGTATTATACTTTGTAATGTAACAATATGTATGCCAAAGGCTACCGGCTCAGCTTAATGCGACATAGGCATAATGCCTATGTAGCGCTGGTTTTCGGCCAGTACCGTTTGCTTTCAAAGTTTTTCTTAAAGGGTACATGCAATTAAAAAGAAGAAAAACCTGCTATAACAATTCACAGAAAGAAAATAAATAATACATAATGCATCAGCATGAGCACATTTACTTGACTAGCTCGAATAAATGCTAAATGCCATATCTTCATGCCGGTCACTGTTCCACTCCGAAACCTAAAAATCAAAAAATCATAATCAAAATATTTATTCGTATTAAATGCGGTACATAGTGATGGTAAGTTTGAGGTTAAGAATCGCACATTTAGCTAACAGGTTAGCATACAAATATTAAATTAAATTGAATATAATTGAAATGAAATGGAATTAGAATTAATTAGGTATATATGTCACACGATTGTATGTCAAGCATTAGATTTGTTATTCATAAATTCATCAACAGTATAAAAAGTATTTTGTAATAACCATTTTCGAAATGACAACTTAAATCTAGTATATGGGAGTTCTTTTATATGTACTGGTATTTTATTATAAATTTTTATGCACATTGCGTAACAATTATTCTGATAACATGCGGTTCTAGGAGTACTCTCTAAAATGAGTCTATGTGGGTTTCTGGTATTAGTCCTATAATGGTACTTTGCTTCAGTAAACAATTTAAAATTCAGTTTCACAAATTTTCCTATCTCTATTAAATAAATGGAGGCTAATGTTAATATGCCTAAGGTCATGAAATATGGTCTGCATGATGTGTCAGGAGCAATGCCACATAATGCTCTAATACATCGCTTCTGAGCAATAAAAACTTTTTTAGCACCAACACTATTTCCCCATAATATGACACCGTATCGTAGTATCGACTCTACGTATGCATAGTATGCCACTATGGATGTTTCCTTACTAGCAACTTTCCTCAGTTTATACAAGGCGTATGAAAACGAATTTACTTTATTGCGCACTTTATCTGTGTGCGTGTGCCAGTTCAATTTTGAGTCTAGTGTGATTCCCAAGAACATAACCTACCCCCTCCCTATAATTTTGTTGATTGAGAAATACTTTTTTTAAATGTACCTTCAAAGTATGTTCAGATATGTTTTGGCGCAAAGGTGGAGGAATATTGTTCCACACTTTTGACGCCGCATAGGTGTAGGATCCCCTGAAGCCCTGCGTCCTGTGCTTTGGTATGAGAAAAGCCAACCTATTTTTACTGCGAGTGTTCCGTGAATGTGCGTCCTTAGCCCAGCTGAGGTTACAATTTTATACGTCTGCGTAGTCAGGTGTTAATCACTTTGTGTTATAAAACGCCTGACCTGAATGTTAGAGCAAAAACCTCTAATAGTTGATGCAGGTTTGTAGTACCCCCAAGGACAATAAAAACAAAGATTTGTAGGTATAATAAAATATAATTTGAGACCATGTGAGACACTTAATAAAAATAATTACTTAAATGTCGAATTAGTTTTGGATGAAAAAGAAAAATATGAAACTTAACTACACATAGATGCCATTTGATTATTTATAAAGGTATGTGCGTACGTACCCTAGATAGTTAAAGGGTATGAAATTGATAATGACACAAAGTTTGATCCTTAAATAAAGTCTATCAAATACCATTTTTTTTTAAATAAAGCATGTTGTCGGAAGTACATGATGCGTACAATCATCACATACCTAAATAATAACATAAAGTTACCTAGTTTATTAGATATTATTATTATTATCTCTTTATTTCTTTTTTTTCTTAGCCTAGGTTTGTTATAATATTAATATAAAAGTAAAATACAAAAGCACATACAAAACATAAAAATATTATAAAAAACCTAGCCTAGGGTACCGCCGCCGGCAACGGGGCAGGGCTCATGCTGCCGGTGGTTAGGGCTGCAGAGACAGGAACCTTCGGACTATCCGCGCCGTGTCCAAGAGTACCGCCTTCTGTATCTGATCCTTGATCCAACCATTGAGCGAGAGTTTCTTAAGGTGTTGGTCGAGACTCTTCGCTACCAGACCGTTCGCAGACACGACTATCGGCACAATGATTGTCGAGTCAATATCCCACATGGCGGTTACCTCGTGAGCCAAGTCAAGGTACTTGCTTTTTCTTCTTCCTTCTTCTTCCTTTATTATTATTATTATTATTGTTTATTAGATGTGGCCGAGCTGGCTGGGTCACATACGTTGGGTCCCGGCCACAAAAAATGTGGTATATCTGGTGAATTACTGAAGTACTATGTTTTTTCTCTCGGGTACATGAAAGTACACACCTGTACAGCCTGCACACAACCTGCACTATTACCTTTTTTGGCGCCGTGGCCGGGCCAGGACGGAACACGTCCTTAAGTACTTACACAATAGTTATTTTAGCAATAAAATAAAACTTTTGCTCAAATACTATTTAGCTTTGTCTAAATAATGCCTCGATTCGATAGGTATTGTCCCTTCTTTATTTCTTGAAAACATTAGTGTTGAGTCCTTTTCTGTGGTTGAGCGTAGAGTAGTCTCAGAATAATAACTAAAGCTATAAACAAGAAGAAGGAAGGTTAAAATAAAAAACGTGCAATTGTGTTTAGTTCCGTTCTATCTTATGGCTAGAAAAGGAGGTTGGATTGCAACTTGCAACAAACGGTTGACACTTAGTTTTTATTTTTTGTAAAGTTTTTGTATTGATAAGTCATTCGGTCATCAGAAAAATAAAATCTCGAGTCATTTTGCCCGGCCAAGCCCGGCCAAATTCAGAAGTACCTACATTGATTTAAAAGCTGACAGTTCGTTTTAGATATATTTGACTTGTTCGCGTATTAATAGTATCGACTGTCAACATAAACATGTCCCTATCTACTGACCCTGATAGATAGGGTATGGCAGCTGGAACTACGGGTCCGGCTGTCTTTTCAAGGGTACCACGGGAGTTCCGGATCCTAGGCCCCCTGCCGGTTATGCCTTCGCGGGCGTCTCCGGCAGGCCCCGGACATGGGTTGGACTCGTGGTGGCATGTGGTTAGCTATAGAAGTGGGAATGTTCGTCTGCCTGGTTGGTCTGGCCAGGCTTCCATTTCGTGCATAGCGAGCGGGTCTTAGTAGCGGTCCGGTGGGGGCCTAAAGCGAAAAGATCTGCGGGGTACGTGAGTTACCCTTAGTTGGTGTGGTGCTCGGTGGTTTTCACTGAGTAGTTACTCCAACATCTCCGGTACTAGTCTGGAGAACTAGTAGAGGTGCCCGCTAGATGCAAAGGCCTCCGGTTTAATCAGCCGCGTAGGAATTTGGAATTGATCAGGTGCCTGGATGGGTACCGAGAAGTGAGTGTGCTTACAACTCCGCCACCAAAGAGGACATTTGGTAGTTGGCTTTAGAGCTGACGGCCCAAGCAGTGCTACACTGCGAGTTGTGCTCTTAGTGCAACGAGAAGTGAGCGAGCTTACAGCTCCGGTGACCTATCTGGATATTAGGTAGTGGACTATACGTGTCCACGGGGCGACTAGCTTGAGACACTAGTCTTAAAAGTACTGGATGAAGGATGCGTACCGGCGTGTTCTGATCTGGCGTTATGACCTGACGTAGATGGTCCCTTGTGCTTGCGCAAGGTTATTCTGACACCTACTTTGTAACCGGAAGGTTGGTAGGGGGTGTCAGTATAAACTTTAAAGTAGTGTATAGCGGGTTGTCAACATAAACAAATGTCAATGACTTGCGTGCGTTACCCCAGCGGAATGTTGTCGAATTTCTTGGATTCTTGATATAGAATAATTAGTGCTCCATCTCGTGTAATTGTGCGCGAAATCTTAAATTTGTGCGTCCAGTAGTTTTTGAGATATTCGCGAAAAACAGATGCCGCTGGGGTAACGTTACCCCAGCGGCACATTTTTTTTCCTGTGGACTTATCAAAAAAAAGTACCCAGGAAGATAGATCTTGGGGCGCTGTAAATGTGCGTGTTAGTCTTAAATTTGTGCGTCTTATAATTCCGAAGTTATTCAAAATACCGCTGGGGTAACTTTTGGGTGGTTGCTGTATCTCAAGAACGGTGAGGCGCACAAGTATGATTTTTTTTACACACAATGTAATAAATTTGTGCGTAATTTCAGCAAAAGCAGTATTTGAAAAAAATGCACCGTTCTGAAGATATATTTATTTTGAAGAAAAAGGATAATCGGTCCTAGCTCTCTAAATACTAATCCTAGAGACTAATTTCTGATGGTGATTCGTACCTTATAATACCCTACAACGTCTATTATAATCTTAAAAGCTTACTGCAAGTCGTTAATGAGTTAGGCACTTTAAATGTCACTGGCCCGTGAGGTTATTTTGGTCGTTGTTTACATGAGTTTGGTATGGACCAGCAAATCACTTATTAAGCAAATAATTAGTGCCTTCATTCAACTAGCCATTTGAAAATTTACAGCCCAATCCACTTATTATTTAAAGATTTATAGTAAAAATGGTAAATGAAGCGAAATACAGTGATAAACCGACCAAGTTAAGATGAATATCAAAAAGCGGCCGCGCCATACTTGACGCTAATCATCTAAAATTGATGGCATTATTTGTACAGACGTTTACACAATTCGTAAAGTAAAGATTCATTATTTAACATTTTATGACTTTTAACTTTGACTTTTAAATGTAATCTTATCTATTTTAAATTAATTTTGGTGCAAACTTTAAGTCCACAAAATGAGAGGTCGTGCTTGTAAAAACAATCGGGCAAGTCAGCACTCGCGCCCCCATGCTCCTTCTGAGTGACTTGCACTGAATTTAAATTCAGGCGGGTCATAAAGTGTTGCTTATTGTATTAATACTTATCGTGACAAAGATACCTCTGAACACACTCACCATAAACAGCACAACTGCTACAGTTTTGGAGTAACCAAGCAAGCACCAAGGTGACGTTGCAGCACTATATTATAAGATTCGTTTTCAAAATGTAGGTACCTACATCGACTTTTTCGTAAGTATAATAATAAGCTTCAGCGACCTTCGCTCTTCAACATCAACAGATCTCATTAGCCATTGGCTGGTACGGGCCTCAAGCTTGTTGCCCGAGATTATTCTCTGCTATGAAAACCCATATATGAATAATGAAAGCGAACTGAAATTAATCATTAAACGCCATCGTCAAAATTAAACCTAAACCTATATGAAATGATAAGAAACCTATCGCTTGTCAAGATCGTGCTTACCGCGCCTACGGGGTACAGGCGTTGGCGGGGACGAGGTAAAACGGTTCTCGGAAGGGACGCGGGCGGTTTAGTGGGAGGGCAAGCGAGCGCACCGCGTGCGGCGGACTGCGTGCTACTTCGTCCCCGCCAACCCCTGTACCCCGTGGGCGCGGTAAGTACGATCTTGACAAGCTATTATAGTCTACTCATCGACGCTGTTTCACTGACACACACACATACTGTACCTACTTACTATAGCTTCGCGCTGGCAACGTTGGATAAGCAAAAAGAAAAAGAGCGCGCATACACGCGGCAAATTTTAATTTAAGTAAATTAAAATTTGCCACGTGTATGCGCTAGTATGCTATGAAGCGATAGTAAGTAGGTACAGTATGTGTGTGTGTCAGTGAAACAGCGTAAGAAAGTTCTTATCGTGCTTCCTTATATGGTAACACTACCCAACACTGCACAACCACAGTATAAATAAGTACCTATAAAGTTACAGTCAGCACCGGCTTTAGGGGGGGGCGACCCGGGCGGCCGCCCGGGGCGCCGAGGTCCAGAGGGCGCCGCGCGCGCCAGCGCGTGATCGTGATCCTAACTTCACCACTTATTTTGATATCTATCGATCTAAACAAAAGCTAAATCAGTATATTAACTTTGGCAGTTGGCCCTTGAAAAAATGGCTATTGCCGTAAGTTCTCCATTTATTTTGAGTATTTAGATCTGAGTGTAAAGCTTAAACTTATTAATAACCATATTATGTATACATTGGGCTACACTATGGTCTTTTTTATTTTGATCTAGCTTGTATAGTTTTCTTTTAACAAACGTTTTTATCGGAAGAGTCGCCGAGCGATTGTTGCCGCGAGATCGCGCGCTGTCGCTTGACGTTATAATGCTCTTTTAGACACCGTGCTTATATCTATGAAGGAAAGATTTCAACAGATGCAAGATTTTTCTGTCACGTGAAATTTCTTGTTTAACATTAAAAAAAAAACAAAATAAAGAACAACTAATGCAACATTGTTCTGTATTGCAAGAAAAGTTAACGGTCAACTTTAAATCAGATATTGATGGAGATTTGTTGTGCGATGAAATTTTAGGTCTGCAACACTATCTCGAAAACAGTCAGGTAACACATATCGAAACATTAAACTTTATCAAAAAGCACAATCTTCAAGAGTTATATCCACCTGGATATCGCTACGTATTCTATTAACAATACCCGTGACTGTTGCAAGTGGGCGAACGCAGTTTTTCTAAACTAAAATTGTTAAAAACGTACATGCGGTCTACAATGTCTCAAACAAGATTAACTAATTTGGCCTCGCTGTCTTTTGAAAATCAAATTTCAGAAAACTTAGATTTTGCCAGTCTTATCAAAGAGTTTGCTGACAGAAAAGCTAGAAAAATATGGTTTTAGTTAAGTATTTGTATATTTTTTTGTTTTTCATTAAATGTTTCGTGAATGAACAATACAACACAACATAATGACAATATACATACATATTACATATTACAGTGCAGCCGCCCGGATTGCGGAAGACCCAGGTTCGATTCCTGACTGGGTCCGGTAGGCGTTTAATTTTATTACTTTATGTTATAAATAGTCAATTTAGCTTCAGTGCAGCAATTAACACTTCAAAAATAAAAATAAACTAAAATCATATTTTTTATTAATTTGAATATAATTATATCGATGAATATAATAGAAAACAATACACATGTATTTATTGTTATTTTACTGATTCATTCTTTAACTGAACAATATACATGTTTCTTGTTTTCTATTATATTCAAATTATTAAAAAACATGATTTTACTTTTTTTTATTTATTAAACGCCCACCCGACCCAGCCAGGAATCGAACCTGGGTCTTCCGCAATTTGGGCGGCTGCACTGACCTTTATGCTACCGGGAAGTATTTTATAAATATTAAAAAAATATAATATCAAATTCAAAATAAGTTTTTTTTTATTTTAATATAAAAGGGCGCCAAATTAATGATTCGCCCGGGGCGCCTAGATGGTTAAGGCCGGCCCTGGTTACAGTATTTTAACTAGGCCGTGTCTTTGGATTGACTACCTACGGCTGCTCGGCTCGGTACGTAAACACGCAGTAGAGCTGCCTGTTTGCCTGTGCCATACTAATTTTCATTTTCGTAAACGTAATCGAATGAATACGGATTGTGCAGTTATACTGATCTGTGATTTGTAATAATGTTTTTTATATTTGTGATTATTAATCGTAAACCATTGTTAGTAGGTAGGTACAACGTTTTTTTTTATCTTTATGAAGAAAAACATTGCTGCTTATTACACATTACCTACATACCTGATAGTTCATAACGAAACTGAAATAAATAGTGATTTTTTTGTGATAACTACTTGATTTCATCAAACTATACTAAATAACTACATAATAATACAATAAACAATCAGTGATTAATAAATAATAACAAAAATGCATCGGTGTTTTATTTCTCAAGAATAGTCTATCGCTTGTGTCTGCACCTGTACCGATCATAATGCCATCAATTGTAGAAGGTTAGCGTCATGTATGGCGCGGCCGCTTTTTGATATTCATCTTAACTTGGTCGGTTTATCACTGTATTTCGCTTCATTTACCATTTTTACTATAAATCTTTAAATAATAAGTGGATTGGGCTGTAAATTTTCAAATGGCTAGTTGAATGAAGGCACTAATTATTTGCTTAATAAGTGATTTGCTGGTCCATACCAAACTCATGTAAACAACGACCAAAATAACCTCACGGGCCAGTGACATTTAAAGTGCCTAACTCATTAACGACTTGCAGTAAGCTTTTAAGATTATAATAGACGTTGTAGGGTATTATAAGGTACGAATCACCATCAGAAATTAGTCTCTAGGATTAGTATTTAGAGAGCTAGGACCGATTATCCTTTTTCTTCAAAATAAATATATCTTCAGAACGGTGCATTTTTTTCAAATACTGCTTTTGCTGAAATTACGCACAAATTTATTACATTGTGTGTAAAAAAAATCATACTTGTGCGCCTCACCGTTCTTGAGATACAGCAACCACCCAAAAGTTACCCCAGCGGTATTTTGAATAACTTCGGAATTATAAGACGCACAAATTTAAGACTAACACGCACATTTACAGCGCCCCAAGATCTATCTTCCTGGGTACTTTTTTTTGATAAGTCCACAGAAAAAAATTGTGCCGCTGGGGTAACGTTACCCCAGCGGCATCTGTTTTTCGCGAATATCTCAAAAACTACTGGACGCACAAATTTAAGATTTCGCGCACAATTACACGAGATGGAGCACTAATTATTCTATATCAAGAATCCAAGAAATTCGACAACATTCCGCTGGGGTAACGCACCCCAATGACTTCGGACAATAGAGCCATCTTTCAAGAAATGTCCTTAAGTACTTACACAATAGTTATTTTAGCAATAAAATAAAACTTTTGCTAAAATACTATTTAGCTTTGTCTAAATAATGCCTCAATTCGATAGGTATTGTCCCTTCTTTATTTCTTGAAAACATTAGAGTGTTGAGTCCTTTTCTGTGGTTGAGCGTAGAGTAGTCTCAGAATAATAACTAAAGCTATAAACAAGAAGAAGGAAAGTTAAAATAAAAAACGTGCAATTGTGTTTAGTTCCGTTCTATCTTATGGCTAGAAAAGGAGGTTGGATTGCAACTTGCAACAAACGGTTGACACTTAGTTTTTATTTTTTGTAAAGTTTTTGTATTGATAAGTCATTCGGTCATCAGAAAAATAAAATCTCGAGTCCTTTTGCCCGGCCAAGCCCGGCCAAATTCAGAAGTACCTACATTGATTTAAAAGCTGACAGTTCGTTTTAGATATATTTGACTTGTTCGCGTATTAATAGTATCGACTGTCAACATAAACATGTCCCTATCTACTGACCCTGATAGATAGGGTATGGCAGCTGGAACTACGGGTCCGGCTGTCTTTTCAAGGGTACCACGGGAGTTCCGGATCCTAGGCCCCCTGCCGGTTATGCCTTCGCGGGCGTCTCCGGCAGGCCCCGGACATGGGTTGGACTCGTGGTGGCATGTGGTTAGCTATAGAAGTGGGAATGTTCGTCTGCCTGGTTGGTCCAGGTCCAGGCAGACGAACACCTACATTGATTTAAAAGCTGACAGTTCGTTTTAGATATATTTGACTTGTTCGCGTATTAATAGTATCGACTGTCAACATAAACAAATGTCAATGACTTCGGACAATAGAGCCATCTTTCAAGAAATTGAATTGAACATTGTCTTAGTATAACTCATAATTATTTCAGATTTTAATAGTATTTCTAGATTATGTCTAGTATGTCTAGATTGCACGAATGGTTTGAATTACTAGAAAAACCTTTCAATCGCGGAACAATACTAATGAAAACACCGGAAGTATCACGTAATTTGCAAAATGGCGAATACCTAAAGTCGATGTTCACTAAAATAATGAATAAGTTGCAATTAGATCATATTTTATCATTTTGTTAACGACAATTTACTAATTGATATATTTCCTCTGGCAGTTATCAAAATAAATGTGATTACCGAAATAGTTTTTTAGTTCTACATGATCAAACTATTTATTCTAGATTTTTTATGAACAAACTTCTTCATACAAAAGTAGGCTCTAATTAGACGACATAGAGTCCATAGAATTCGATCGCTCAATTGTCAAAATTTGACATTGACTTTTTAAAAAGTTTAACGCACAGAGCATACAATTGTTGCGGGTTTTAGTGTAGCAAATTTACTCTAGTTTGTCTATAGCCAAACTTCTTCATACAAAAGTAGGCTTTAACTTATCGAAATTTCAGATTATAGTTGCGTGGTCGGGTGCGGTGTGATCACACCGGTCGGGTGTTGACGGAATAATAGCCGCGGTGTGATCACACCGCTTAGTGTTTGAGAGGTCTCTAAAAGAAAATAGTCAAGGACTTTCAATCGGTATGTTTTTGCTATATTATTTGTCGAATGTGGTCTGATTAGCGAAATAAAATTTGGTAGAACCATTTTGTAGCAAAAACCAGGCGTGTATTAAATTTTAATAGCAGATTTAGCAAAAAATCAAAAACTGCATCGGGTTAAGTTTATCATGTATAGTGATGTAAACAATGTGCATATTTATATACTATCGATACTTTTATTTTACAGATTTCTTAACTTAAATATTATGCAGTAATGTAAGTGCATGATCAAAAAAGGCTAAAGGCGAAGTGTAAAAATAATAGTGGCTAAATCGTATTGGACTTCACAAAGGCATAACATTTGATTTAAGCATTTTACTATGGATTCATTTGAATGTAAGAGAAATATGGAATGGAGGTGACTTAGAGAACATGCGGTTCCTATATTATATATAATGGATGGATCTGATGAAATGGTATGATATGTATTAAGATTCTGTGAAGGAAAATATAGCACAGGTCTAAGAAACTCTTTAGAAATTTAACACAATGACATGTGTAATAAGAAATTAATGTATTGATGAATTAAGAAATTATTTTTATTATTTACGAAATTATATTTTTTAATAACAAATTATGATGATTAATTGCTTTAATTTACATCTTATTGTTTTTCAATGATGATTTAACCTTTTTTCTGTATACATAGGTACTAGCCTTACATCTTCTTTAATTATTTTTAAGTTTAATTAAATTAAGTTAATTTGTTTGAGCAAAATTTCAATGTAAAAACTAAATACGAGTAGATTCATTAATTTTTTTTTAATGAGTCGCTGTTTGATAGTGCAATTGATTGTTTGGGTCACAGACGTATATACAGCGTGTCCAAAAAACGAAAGATAATCCTTTACCTGCGGGTGGGTCACATCATGTCCTACCACATACTGGAATTTCAGTTTAATGAAAGTCTCACGGTTTTCGAGATATCGTTTCTTTTTCATTTTCTTTAGAAAAATCTTCCCTCGTTTAGTTTATTTCATGCCATTTCTACAAATGATAACTTTTCAAGCCCCATTTTTTTTCAAATACTCATGGTTTTTTGCTTCATCTAAAACAATATTATTTTGATCCGTAAATTACTGCGAAAACCACATAAAAAAAAATCTTATGCAAAGATTTCATACAAACTAAATCAAACGGCTGACTTTGATAGCCTGTAATTTAAAAAAAATGTACGAGGCAGACCGTGCCAATTACTTTAATACATTGCTTAGTTAATGTTAATTTCAAAATGGTATTACTGTTTTACATTCCTTTTTAATTTTATTTTTTATGGTAATTTAAATGCACGAAGGTAGTAATTTCGGATTTTATTAAAATAAAAGTCAATTAAAATTAAGTGGCTTTACAAGTATTATTTCATGATTTGATACATGTGAACAATGAAATCGTAGAAAGGTTCGGTACCTGACATGCTTCCATGAAGTTTTGACCTTGACATGTCATAGTAATTGAAATTGGCAAAGAAAATATTCTTTATTTTAACAGGTATTTTGGGGGTTTGGTATAGTATGGCTAAAACAAATGAAATTTTTATTAAATTATTTACAGCTAATGCTCAAAATGGCCGCCATTTGCCCTTATGCATGCTCTACATCGTTTAATAAAGGACCATTTAATTCGGCGAGCATAACCCTCTTGCGTAATTTTTTTTTGACTGATATCACCTCCGTCTCGTACACCTGGTCTTTCAGGCAGCCCCAATAAAAAAAAAATTTAGGGATCAAAAGAATATTGTTTTAGATGAAGCAAATAACCATGAGTATTTGAAAAAAAATGGGTCTTAGAAAAGTTATCATTTGTAGAAAAGGCATGAAATAAAATAAACGAGGAAAGATTTCTAAAAAAAAAAAAGAAAAAGAAGCGATATCTCGAAAACCGTGAGACTTTCATTTAACTGAAATTCCAGTATGTGGTAGGACATGATGTGACCCACCCGCAGCTAAAGGATTATCTTTCGTTTTTTGGACACGCTGTATAATACGTCTGTGGTTTGGGTTCAATTATTGTCTATTTATTGTCAATTTAAAATGTATTTTTAATAAATATAGTGACAAAACAAGTACTACCTATATTGTTGTTTTCAATTATTTATACCTATACTTCTATACTAATATTAAAAAGAGAAAAGCTTTGTATTTTTGTATGTTTGGAACGAATACCTAATCTTAAAAACTAATAAACCGATTTTAAAAATTCTTTTACCATTATAATGCTACATTATCCCAGAGTAACAAAGGCTATATTTATTACTAGAAAAAAATATTTGCTTACTGATAAATAAATAAATAGAAATACGATTTGTTTGTTTTGTTGTAACAGAAACTGTCAAAGCGGTACGAAGTCCGCCGGGTCAGCTAGTCGAAAAAGTTACCACATTACCCAAATATGCCGTCATAATTTCTGGTGACAGAATTCGAAATTATGAAAGAAAAGGGACAATCTATCTTTTTCCAATACATGACCTAGGTTCATTAGTAAACATAGTACGAACTGATGTATTTGTGTTGCTATTTTAGTCCGGTTTCTATAGCTTTACCCCCTTACTCATAAAAACTATTTGACCATTATTTAGTTAAATATTGTTTTGTCAACGTCACACAAACGTCATTTTGAATTTGAGAAAAAGAGACAAAACAATGATTAACTAAATAATGCTTAAAAAGTTTTTATGAATAAAGGGGTTAGTTATTATTCTGAGGTTTAACCATTCAAGAACCATTCCACCACACCACACCTCTTTGTACCTTTTGGTAGTGTGTGGTAAAAAATATGGATATTTCAAAATTATGAAATAATTTCCTTCCGATTTTAATTTTTCATACTGGTTGCAATTCTTTTATGTATAATGTACACATGCAGATGTTTTCCAAATCGAAAATATCCGAATTAATTTCGCGCGCTTTCCTGATAATAGTTTTTTTCACATGAAGCAACATTGACAGTCATTATTTATTTAAAAAAAAAGAAAGTAAAGCGTTCGTACATGTAAGTCGCAAAGAAAAAGGGAAAAAGAGATTTCTTATCTTATTACTACAAAATTAACTTACAAAATTATTTCATTATTTCGAAGTTTGGTTGGAAATCCGATTAAAATACTTTTCCATTTGTGTTAAACCTATTACATTCATGTATATGGGTTACAATTCCGATAACCATAGACAAAAACATGTATGCATGCTTTTTCAAGCTTCACGAAAACAACGGACTAGTATGTATGGAAGTGCGTTAGACTGATTGCGCCGCAAATTATTTACTCGGGTAAGATATTGAGAATGTTATTATATTTAGCAAACGTTGTTATTAATCCTAATATGCATTGATATTACTTTCTCAACGGAAATATTGTTCCTAGATTTCTTGACAAGAGCTGTGTCAATCGTACGGGTGTGTGCTCTGTAAACCCCTTTCCCACAAAAATGTTTTTAGTTTTCGTTAATGATTTATATTCATAGGCTTTACTGATGAAAACAGTCTTTATTTTGTGACCGCATAATCAATAATGACGAAATAAATTGCGGCATAATTTTACTTTAATTTAGAGGTTATAGGATATTATTCTTAATTCGGTCTTTTGTTTTTTCAGTGTCTTACATGGTGAGGAATGAATGTGAAGAATACAATATAAGTTTGGCTGTATACAAGGGGAACAAGTTTTAAATAAGTTGTACCAAAATCAGTATGGCAACTTTAGAGCAACAAGCATCTAAGCTCTTGGATTTCAATCAAAAATTAGACATCACTTTGCTGGATAATATTGTTGGCTGTCTGTATTCGTCTGTTGGAGAGCAGCAACGCATCGCCCAAGATATATTGACAGCACTAAAGGAGCATCCAGATGCATGGACTCGTGTTGATACAATATTGGAGTTTTCACAAAACCAAGAAACAAAATACTATGCATTACAGATTTTGGAACAAGTGATTCAAACTAGGTGGAAGGTGTTACCTAGGAACCAATGTGAGGGAATTAAGAAATACATAGTGGGGCTCATCATCAAAAACTCATCGGACCCTGCCACTATGGACAGCAACAAAGTTTATTTAAAGAAACTTAACATGATTCTTATTCAAGTATTAAAAAGAGAGTGGCCACATAACTGGCAAACATTTATTAGTGATATAGTGGGAGCATCCAAGACAAATGAAAGCCTTTGCCAAAATAATATGGAAATACTGAAACTTCTCAGTGAAGAAGTGTTTGTGTTCAGTACAGGACAACTGACGCAGACGAAAACCAAACATCTCAAGGACACCATGTGTTCAGAATTTAATCAAATATTTCAACTTTGTCAGTTTGTTCTTGAAAATTCACAAAATGCAACTTTGGTGGATGCTACTCTTCACACGCTATTGAGATTTTTAAATTGGATCCCTCTTGGTTACATATTTGAAATGAAATTGATAAGCACCCTAATATTTAAATTTCTTAATGTTCCTATGTTCCGAAATGTGACATTGAGTTGTTTGACTGAAATTGCTGGAGTCACAGTCAGCAATTATGAGGACCAGTTTGTGGCATTACTTGTTCAAACAATGGAGCAGTTGGAGGTTATGCTGCCATTGTCAACTAACATTCGTGAGGCTTACGCAGCAGGCCGTGATCAAGAGCAGGTATTCATACAGAACCTAACTCTATTCCTCTGTACATACCTGAAGGAGCATGGTCTGCTCATAGAAAAAAGAGGTTTAACCACTACCCTCATGAATGCTCTTAGATATCTTGTTTTGATATCTGAAGTAGAAGAAGTAGAAATCTTCAAGATATGCTTGGAGTTTTGGAATGCTTTGGCTGCAGATTTGTACAAAATTAGTCCCCACTCATCGAGTCTGTACAGCTTAGGTAAGACTGTTGGTGGAAGAGCTTTGTACGCTGATGTGTTGAGCAGTGTGCGTTATATAATGATATCTCGAATGGCAAAACCTGAAGAGGTACTTGTGGTTGAGAATGAGAATGGTGAAGTTGTAAGGGAGTTTATGAAGGACACAGACTCAATTAATCTGTACAAGAATATGAGGGAAACGCTTGTATATCTCACTCACTTGGATTATCAAGACACAGAGCGTATTATGACAGAAAAGTTACAGAACCAAGTAAATGGTACTGAATGGTCATGGAAAAATCTAAATACCCTTTGCTGGGCTATCGGATCAATTTCTGGAGCTATGTTGGAAGAGGATGAGAAACGCTTTTTAGTTGTTGTAATCAAAGAATTACTGGGTTTATGTGAACAAAAGAAGGGCAAAGATAACAAAGCTATTATAGCTAGCAACATTATGTATGTTGTGGGCCAATATCCCCGTTTTTTAAGAGCACACTGGAAGTTTTTAAAAACTGTTGTGAATAAACTCTTTGAATTTATGCACGAGACTCATGACGGTGTCCAAGATATGGCCTGTGACACATTCATTAAAATTGCATTGAAATGTCGTCGACACTTTGTTACAACCCAAGTTGGTGAAGCTTGTCCATTTATTGAGGAAATTTTAAGCACAATCAGTTCGATCATTTGTGATCTTCAAACACTTCAAGTGCATACATTTTATGAAGCTGTTGGATATATGATTAGTGCACAAATAGATCAAGTGGCCCAAGAACAGCTCATTGAAAAGTACATGCTTCTCCCCAATCAGGTTTGGGATGACATAATATCTCAAGCCTCCCACAATGTTGATATTCTGAAAGATCCTGAAGCAGTAAAGCAGCTTGTGAGTATCCTTAAGACTAATGTTCGAGCGTGTCGAGCACTGGGTCACCCTTATGTTGTACAGCTTGGCAGAATATACCTTGACATGCTCAATGTCTACAAGGTTATGTCTGAAAACATTAGTCAAGCTATTGCATTAAATGGTGTTGTGGTCACCAAACAACCCTTAATTAAGAACATGAGAATAATAAAGAAAGAAACATTGAAACTGATAGCAAGTTGGGTATCCCACTCTACTGACTGTAGTATGGTGTTGGAGAACTTTATACCACCTCTGCTGGATGCAGTTCTTTTGGACTATCAAAGGACTTCAGTGCCCGATGCTAGGGAGCCTGAAGTGTTATCCTGCATGGCAGCCATTGTGTACAAACTTGGTGGCTATATTACTTCAGAAGTACCAAAAATCTTTGATGCAGTGTTTGAATGCACTCTTGAGATGATCAATAAAGATTTTGAAGAATATCCAGAGCACAGAACAGAATTCTTCTTATTGCTGCAAGCAGTGAACACACATTGTTTCAAGGCATTCCTGAGTATACCACCAGCACAGTTTAAATTGGTGTTGGATTCCATAATTTGGGCTTTTAAGCATACAATGCGAAATGTCGCCGACACTGGTCTTCAGATACTGTTCGGCTTGCTGCAGAACATGGAACTGCATCCACAAGCAGCTCAAAGTTTCTACCAAACTTATTTATGCGATATATTGGAGCATGTATTTAGTGTTGTGACCGACACCTCCCATGGTGCTGGTCTCACAATGCATGCCACTATATTGGCATACGTATTTTCGTTGGTGGAAGCTGGGCGCGTCACAGTTCCACTTGGACCCACACCTGATAATGTTGTATACATACAGGTACTTGTCTTATTTAAAGATTAATTAATTTATCAAATAATAAGTGTATTAGATATAAAATATAATACCTCTATTTTTCAGGAATATGTGGCAAACCTTTTGAAAATAGCATTCCCTCATTTAACGGATAACCAGATTAAAATCACTGTCCAAGGCCTGTTTAATCTAAACCACGATATTCCTGCTTTTAAGGATCATTTGAGAGATTTCTTAGTACAGATAAGAGTGAGTATGAATTATTTAATTTTAACTTTTGTCTATCTATTTAAGTTGTCATTATGTAATAAAACAAAGCAATTGTGTTAATAAAGTCCCAAAAATACACCAAAACTAGAAGTAATAACATAAGTAAGAAACAAATTCTACTTTTATTTGATTAATGGATACCAACATTCTACTATGAAAACAAGCATCATCAGGTTACAGATTTATTGACATGTGAATGAAATTTCAGGAATACACAGGTGAAGATGACAGTGACTTGTATCTTGAGGAGCGACTGTTGGCACTCCGTCAAGCTCAGGAACTGAAGCGACGGGTGCAGCTCTCAGTGCCCGGCATCCTCAACCCTCACGAGCTGCCAGAAGAGATGCAGGATTAAATTTACCAGCCTGATAATATGTAAATTGGTAACAGTTCACTTAAGACACGGTAATGATTTGTTAGGGGATAAAAACATAAACATTAGTTTTACAAAGTGACAATTATTGTTTTGTTTATCTGTATAATATATTATTAAGGTGTATTTACGCGGTTTTTGTTTGCCACTGCTGCTGCTGTATACAACAGTTTTAAAAAGTACTTAAGTTCCTTATTTCAAATAATAAAATAAAAGTATTGTTTATGGTTCTGAAACACTGCTGCAGGATATTGACATTTACTATCTAAGTTCCAGCCACGTCACGAATTGTACACATTTTTGGCAGTTCATAGGAATTAAATAATAATTAATTAAAAAATGCTTTCCATTTATTTGGAAATATATTATTTAATAAAATTCATTCTACTCAATATTTATCCATTTTGATGATTTATATACAGATTAATATATAATGTAGTTTAATAGATTAAAATAACAGATAATACTTAAGATACATTGTCATTGTAGTCACAACAACAAAATATTAAAAACGATAATGGGGAGTGATCCACAGCACTATATGTTAAGGTAAGTATGATCTCGAGTGGACTGTTACCGTATAAGTGTTCATAAGTTCGTAACTTGTGCCTATAAAATGTGACCTTGTTATGTCAGATTGTACAAAAGACCGTATGGAACAGTGCAAGGTGATGTATGCAAGCGTGAAGGTTTTAAAGCGCAAATCTTTTCTATGAAGGTATGTTTTGCAAGCACAAGTCACTGATGGACCCTTAATAATTTTAGGCAGTAATAAGTTAATATACATTGCTAGATGAGGAATAGAATATTTCTATGTTTTTAAGTAATCTTCAATGTAGGTAATGAAATCTCTGTGATGGAAACCAGTGTCGGATGTTCTAAATGTGCGCTACGGAATCTGAGTATTACTGAGTAGATTCTAGGGAAACTTTATAAAGTGAATCGCTGTTAGTAACATTTTTATGTTTTTGTTTAATGTTATCTAAACTAATTTCGTGATGGTTTGGGAATCTTAGCAATCAAGTAGGTTTCCGAATGCATTTTGGGTCCGATTAATTGTCAGTCTTTCAATTTTGTGTTTGAATAAACCATTAAATAACAAAAGTGTTTTTACTCCAAAAAGTTCTTGCAAAATGAGAGCCAGTGATAGCAAGCTCCTTCGAACTTCGGAAGGAACATTAATTGTTGCTCTCGTTATGGTTGTGTGAAATGTAAATTTATTTATTATTAATTTAAGTTGGTTTATAAATCAATATTATCTAGTATTTTGTAAATGTTATTTTTAGTGCGCGTCGCTTGGCCGCCATCATCCTAAGTAGGTTATTCTCGGACTGCCCCAAGTAAGTAGGGATGCATTAGTCTCCGCCTTTTACAATTTTGAGGATCGATCGTTACTAGATTTTTTCCTAAGTGGTCTCTTCCTATCTTTTATAGCAGGTTTTTTCCTCAGCGGCTAAGCAAAACCAACCAAAGTACAAGCATCACAAGTGCCTTCCGTCTAGCTTCCTTCTCAAAAAGCTTTGACTCAGCTAAACCGCGCTTTCTAAACAAGCACTTCCTACTGAAAAAGTTGCTTCAGATGCCTCCACATGAAGGAGTTTTCCCGGCAATTCGATGGTTCCTGTTGCGGCTAACCAAATGGGGTGAAACCCCGGCGAGCAGTAAAAGCTTTCACTCGTCTCTGACTCAACACTTCGAATAACCGTAAGTCCATCACGGACTGCCTCCTTCAACTCCGAAAAGTCCGGATTCGGACTCTCACCTGCCACAAACTGTCAAATTTCCATGTCCGTGACTCCAGCGGGATAACCCTTTCAGATCGGCTTCAAATTTCGCCATGATTTAGTTGATATTATGTTTAAATTTGTTAGCAAATATCAAAATTTGTTGACCAATAGTTATCGAGATATCCCATGTTAAAGGGTATCCCGCTGGGGTCACGGACATCAAATTTCCTCAATAGACTTAACTTTATGTATATGAAATACTATATTTTGTTCGCGGCTTTGTTCACGTGGGCTACACGACTTGTGATTGTTTGTAATAAAAGCCAAACATATTAAATGTAAATTCTCAATTTCTAACCAGGCCAAATACCGAAGGATTTAACTTTTAAAATGACAGGTTTCTATATAAACTTTCCATTCCTATTTCACCTCTCTAGAGGAGGTTTTTCGAAAAATGCTAAAACACGTCATTCTTTATTTTAGTTGAAAATTCTAAAGATCGATTAAAATATTCATTTCGATAGTTATTACTTAAAAATAACGATTTTCCCAAAAAACCTTTTTTACTCATTTAAAGAAAAATAAACAAAATTCCTGAGACAAGTTCTTCTTTAATTCTTTTCAAGAACCCAAATACCAATTTTCATGTATTTACCTGACTGCGTCAGAAGGAGGGTTATGTTTTTACTTCAAAACTGACGGACTTTCATACAAACAACCCCCTAAGGGGGTCAACCCCTTAGGGTGTGATTTCCGTAAAATCCCTTCTTAGTGGCTGGTTACGTCACTCAATTAACCTACAGTCCAAATTTTATCTAATTAGCTTCAGCGGTTTAGGCTCGGCGATGATGAGTCAGTCAGTCGGGACAAGTCATTATATGTATATAGATGGCTGAACATTTATTAATGAAAGACAGTTTTGGATAGGTTGATGCGCAGGCGTCTATACGTCCACCAGCAAGATGGGTCGTCCGATATATAACCAAGACCTAAGACCAAGACCATGGGTTGCATGTGGCCCAGAGTAGCACAAGATCGAGGCGTATGGTATAAGCAAAGAGAGGCTTAAACCCAGTAGTGAGTCGAGACGGGCTGACGATGTAGAATACACAAAAGAAAATACATACTTGTTTAACTATAGAAAAGATTTTTTTCATGTATTTACGGGTAAGCACTTGACTTTTAACTCACCTGATTTTAAGTGAAAATAAGGCCAAAGGTGGAAGCGCACTCCACTGGAATCCTCAACTACTGAGGCGCTGGCTATTTTTCTCTAGTGTAGCTGCCGGAACACAGCAATGCTACAAACATTGATGTTATAGCGACATTTAGATAATATGGTGGTAGCTAACCAGGCGGACGAACAAGCCCTATCACCAACCAAACCGAGTAGTACACAAACCCCTGGGTTTGTGTACTACTCGGTTTGGTCCTGACCTGACCTGACCTGACCTGACCTGAGGTCCTGACCTCTGGGTCTAAACTGGTGGTCTCAACCATTAGACCACAGAGGCGGTTAAATCACTTTACGCCAACCCTAGCTGTGGTGGTAAAAGTAGTACAGACTCGTGGTCACAAAAGGTAATCGGTGGTTGACTTCTTGGCGGGAAAGTGAATGGTCAAGTCTGCTATTTTGTTTTATTTTCTAAAATTTGTGTTATGTCTAATATTAATGAATGATGATAATATTGTTTATTTATGTCTTACTTGTACAAAAAAATTTTTTGTCATTGGCTAAATGTGCTAATTGCACGAAGCCATCAACTAAAAAAAAAAAAAATCGGTGGTTCTAATTTTGCATTAATTTGAAACAGGTACATAAACAATAATATAATAAACTATAGATATGTTACGTTCATAGTAATTTGCGTTTTAAATCTGTTCCGAGCAATCCAAAACTGCACACATTGACAAGTTTCACTGATAAGTAAAACAAAAGATAAGAAATAGCACGAAAATGAAAGAGATAGCTATAATTTTAATGATTGTCACTTCAAATGTTTCTACTAGATCGCTCTCTCTTTCTTTACCTGAACATGACGTCTTTGCGTCAGTAAATTGATTGTTTGGAAAAATAATTTTATTGAAATATACTAAATAATCTAAGTATTGGTATATATGTGGTAAAAGAGATTTTACTTTAGCACCATAATTTGTGCACTTTCGAAACACACGACAGCTTTTTTTTTTGTTCAACTGTCATTGACGACTCGCTCTGTGGCTTGTTTGACGCAAACTGATTGCGACATGAGACAATTGGGCTATAAATTTGTCTTCTCAACGCGCTCGCTTATGACATAATATCTACTTTTCGTTTTATTTATTATCATTGTACATAAACTTATTATAATTGTACCTCAGAATAATAATTTAGATAATGTTCTGAGTATTACTATATACTAAATCTATGGGTGCAGGCGTATTTATTCTGAGTGCAGGCGTGTGTACATAGACAATTATTAAAGGTACTTCACATACTACTTTTCAGACTTGTTTGGGATTTGATTCAAAAGGGTTCTTCGCATGCTTGGGGAAATAAGGTCATTAATTTGACAGCTGTCCTGGCGTAATACAAGCGAGCAGTAGCCAGCAATGTAAATGAAAATCGAACGAACGAAAAGGAACGAACTTTTTAATCCGTAGCTTAGTAGCAGTTAACATTATTTATATACAAAAGTATCGAACGGTACGCTTTACCCAATTTGCGTTGAGTGTTACTCTACGCAAATTGCACAAAGCGTAACGATACCAAACATAACGTTACCTTTTGCTTTTGTGCTTTTACCAGTATCAGCGTTTGATAGAAGTATTATTACCAAAAATTGTTTAACGGTATTCAAAGCCCTGGGTGCCCTGGGCCAGCAGGGCAGGCGTCTCTCTCAGAGCAAAAATATAAATTAATTGCCAATATAACTAAAAAATAGTTATATCTAAGTTTTTTATTACTAATGATTGATTATTAGACCTATGACAATGCTCAAACAACACGCAAGTTTTGGCTGTATGGAGCTGGCCTTTGCTTTTACTCAAAAAAGTATAATAATTGATTATCTTGACTTGCTTGTCACGTCAAGCAAGTGAGTTCCGAGAACTCTAGGAAAAAGGAAGGATTAGGAAAGTCTATGGAATTATTTTAGTGCTGATGATTCAATCTGTTTTAATAAAGCAATAAAAAGCAATATTCTCAATCTAAAATGTCTAACTCCACCGAGGAGGCCAGTGATGAAAACAATAGATTAGTACCCAGTGACAATAATGTTGCTGAAGCAAATGGATCATTGGACGAAAATGTGGATGTAAGTAATTTTTTAGATCTAAGTGAAACGACCATTTTATCCTATTTTATCTAATTATTAAAATAAAAGTCATAATCTGATGCAATTAATTTTACCGATTACAAGTTATGTATATTCCTATTTATAAAATGTCCTTGTACATTTATATCATAACCTTTTCCAGATTAACGCTCAGATCGATGAACAACGACGGCGTATGCAACCAACCAAGCTAGAATCATTTTTTGCGATCACCAAATCTCTAATCGTTAGAGCGTTAGTCGTATATTTCATAACGTCAATGTTCAGACAGCCTTCTGCACCAAAACCAGATATCAATAATCCTGCAGGGGTGACGCGTATCCCTGCCATTAACATGTTTGCAAATGGAACAGTGTTAGACATGTACTGTTATATATCAGAAAAGAGCTTCTTGGGTGATATTGATGATGTTGATCTGATTTGGAAACATACTGGCTTAGTTTATGGTGACTGGAATGGAGGCTCAAACAATGATGGTACATTCACATTTGAAACAAACATTACAGCACCTGAGTCATTAAAAAATAATGGATCAATATATCTCCATGTATATATGGTACAAAATGGAAAATCACCTGATCCAAAAGATAAACAAAATTATGGTGGGCCATACATAACCTATGGCAAGAAAATGTTAAATAAATATAAGAAATTGCGTTACCAAAAAACTCACAATCTATTAACTGGGCAAACAGAAAAGTCCATGGAAGAAGTAATAAAAGCTGAAACAATGAAAGAGGAAATTGTATCACATTGGCATCCTAATTTGACAATTAATTTAGTTGCTGACCAAACTAATTGGTTGCAAGGTAGTGTGCCACCCCCACTGGATGAGTTTATACTGTTTTTACCAGACGGAAAACAATACAAACCTGCAGTGTTCCTGAATGACTATTGGAATATGATGCGTGATTATACACCTATCAACCATACCACTACGAATCTGCAGTTACAGTTGACATATCAACCGTTGAGTCTTTTCAAGTGGCAGTTATACACTGCACAAGCTATGAGAGATAAGTTGAGTATGTTCTCTGCTTTAGGTGCTGAAGAGCAGGACGAGGAACAGGATACTGTAAAAGAATTGCTCTTAGACACATCCCCTTACTTATTGGGTCTGACTATATCTGTTTCAGTATTACATTCTATATTTGAGCTACTGGCATTCAAAAATGATATCCAATTTTGGAATAATAGACAGTCTTTGGAAGGATTGTCTGTACGATCAGTATTCTTCAATGTTTTCCAGTCAACTGTTGTTTTGTTGTATGTTCTTGACAATGAGACTAATGTTATGGTCAGAATATCTTGTTTCATAGGATTATTGATAGAAATTTGGAAAATCAATAAAGTTATGGATGTGAAGATTAATAGAGAAGATCGCATATTTGGAATTCCCAAATTGTCATTCACTGATAAAGGCTCATATGTACAGTCTAGTACTAGAGAGTATGATATGCTGGCTTTCCGTTACTTAAGCTGGGCATGTTTCCCACTGTTGGTTGGTTATGGAGTGTACTCATTAACATATCAAGAACATAAGGGATGGTACTCATTTATTCTTAATATGATGTATGGGTACTTACTGACATTTGGTTTTATCATGATGACTCCACAGTTGTTTATAAATTATAAATTAAAGTCTGTTGCTCACCTTCCATGGCGTATGATGACATACAAATTCTTGAACACCTTTATAGATGATATATTTGCATTTGTCATTAAAATGCCTACAATGTATAGAATAGGTTGCTTCAGAGATGGTAAGTTATTTTACATGGAAATGTTGTTGCTTTAGGTTAACTTTGAATGATAAATAAATCTTAAAATTTTGTTACAGACATAGTGTTCTTTATATTCTTGTACCAGCGATGGATCTACAAGGTGGACCATAAACGTGTGAATGAATTTGGATTCTCCGGTGAAATGGAACAGCAGCAGAAATCTGGTAACAATGGTACTGCAGCCATAACAGAAGGTGGCGAGCAGAGTACTGATAAGAAAAATGATTAAAATTTATTACATAACTTTTAATAATTCAGATTGTACCTTAATAAGATACAATTGTATTTAATTATGAAATACATGGAATGTTCATGTGAGGATGATGTTATTTCCTATAACTAGTTACAATTTGTTTGGTGTAGTTTACAGAAGAGAAAATATTTTCTGTTCCACAGAGTAGTTAGTGAAAATAATATTATAAATATTCATATAAATATAAAAGCTTCTAGTGTAATAAAAAATGTTTTTCAGTAAACCTATATATTATGCTTCAAGACTTACAATGTTTTTATTGATTTAGTTATAATAAATTATTTTCGTATTCTTAACTATGTAATATGATCAATCACTCAAATAATTTATGCTATGTAATATTATTTAGTAATAGGTAGGTATACCAAGTTTTTTTTACATTGTGTATAAGTTGTGGGGATAGCTGTATAGTGGCAGTTCCATTCTATAATAATTATGTGCAGCAGCTTTTAAATTGTCAAAGGTTTTGGCATACCATGTGTTTGTTTCGTTGAATAGGTACTTATAAATTTTATGTAAATTATGGTATATTTTTATTAATTATCAGAATAAATATATGTTAAATTACATTCAGTTCTATAATGTATTCCAACCAATATCTTTATACCACATGATGTTAGTATGGTTTAACTTGTTTTTAAGTTTATATAGTATTTATTTTTTAATATATTATTATGATTGTATTAATTTTTGTATAAGAACTAGATAAATTTTTTAGTATGCTGATTTAATGTTTGGATAAAGTGAAGGTTGTATTCAAGTAGGTAACTATATAGTTACAGAACATTTGTGTGTATATTACTTGTTCTCAATGTTATAAATAAATGGTACACCCAGCTATCTTAATATGTAGGCATAGAATATTATCATGGCATCCCGATTTATTATAACTTTCTCTGATTTAATTAACATTTTTTGATCTTGTCTGTTGTGACTTATATGTGAATTTACCTACTAGTAATTCATTATTTATCTATCACATTAAATATTTTCATCTGTTATGTTACGGTGCACAATATATTTTTATGGTTAGCTGAAACCCAAATCTTTAATCTAGGTTATTAATAAAAACATAGCTAGGCATATGTATGACAGGGTTGTCAGTTGTTTCGAGTTGGTTGACAGGAAAGCAGGAATTGAGTAATCTAGATTTAAGGATTTGGTTAAAGCTTGAAACTTAAATATAAACTATTATTGTAGAATTAAAACATGCGTAATAAATGAATTTCCGGGTGTATGAATTAGTTTTTTTAAACACTTACTCACCTGTTTGTCATATTTCGAATCAAATTAGCTACCTTTTTGCGTTGTCCGACCAATCCTTGCGGACAATGGTGACCAGTGACCACTTCCCAGAACGCCTACTTTTCGTTAAACTATTTACTCATTTTGATAACTCGTTAACAATCATCATCATCATCATCTCAAGCAAAAAGACGTCCACTGCTGGACAAAGGTCTCCTCCAAGGGTCCCCACAACGACCGCTTTTGTGCTGCTTCTATCCAATGGCTATCTGCGACCTTCTTGAAATAGTCGGTTCACCTAGTTCGAGGCCGGCCTATATATATACAGGGTGTCTCATTGAAATCGGTCAGTATGGGAAAGTCTGAAGCTATAAGACATACGAAGATCTGTTCTTAGGAACCATGTCATCGATTTTAATAAGAAAAAAAACTGCATTCATACATTTAAAAAAAACCTGTACTCAGCTCGGGAATCGAATCCGGTTGTTTTGAAAAAAATAAACTTACACTATTTCTATTTAGATATCGATTGTGTAGGTCCTAAGCAGTAAATGGCTCTATGAAACATGATGTCTAAAATGAATAAAATGCATTGTTTTCACATACTTTTATTTATTTTAGAAGATGTTCGAAGTGACCACCGTTTTTTACAATACAATATTCAACACGTTTAGGTAACGATCTTACAATTACAAAACCAGCAAAGAGGTACAAATACAATTTTACATGCCTGAACTTGTTGAATGTAACGGTGGTCACTTCCAACACCTACTAAAATAAATTAAAGTATGTGAAAACAATGCATTTTATTCATTTTAGTCATTATGTTTCATAGAGCCATTTACTGCTTAAGACCTACACAATCGATATCTAAATAGAAATAGTGTAAGTTTATTTTTTTCAAAACAACCGGGTTCGATTCTCGAGCTAAGTACAGGTTTTTATAAAAAGTATGCATGCAGTTTTTCTTCTTATTAAAATCGATGACATGGTTCCTAAGAACAGATCTTCGTATGTCTAATAGTTTCAGACTTTCCCATACTGACCGATTTAAATGAGACACCTTGTATATAGCATCTTCCGGTGCGCAGTCGCTTCTCGAGAACTGTTCCGCCCCAGCGCTTATCAGTTGACAATATTTGATTATTATTTCACAATTACAGTGCAGCGCTCGGCCGTCTTATCACCGGGTGCTGAGTGTGCGATTTTTATTCACTATTCGATATCTTTTAACATTGAAGCAGAGATAAACGATTTATAATATGACACAATCCAACATCATCCACAGCACCTAGCTGAACTCTCTCTCGAACTCTACCTACACATATTCTCAATAATATAATTGTAAATGATGCGGAAAATTTAATACTTAATATATTTTTAATTTCGATATCACCGGTGAGATTCAAGAATCATCCCTCAGTGTACACAACTACTTATTTATTTAACCGCCTCTGTTGTCTGGTGGTTAGTCCACCGGTCTTCCGAATCAGAGGCTCTGGATTCGATTCCCAGCGGGGGTAAATTACAGTTTATTATTGAACTTCGTCGTATTTGTGTCAGCTTCAATGAAGTACCTAGTTCTGTATAATACCCGCTTGTCATTTTGGCTTCATTGTTAATTCTTTTTAACTTATCACGTCAAAAGTCTACACTGCTCTGATTTAACCTTTTTACCGCCAAACTATCCTGCACGCGATGTCCCGCTGTACGCCAACGTATAAATGTATTTTAATAAAGTAGGTACAAAGAAGAACTTCTATAGAAGTGCTGGCGTGGACGGCACGAAAATCTCGAACTTCTAAATCGTTGGCGGTAAAAAGGTTAAAAGTTCAATAGAATCGCGTCTGACACAAAAAATAACTTAATGAACTGTGACGAGAAGCGGGAGGCGTAAGAGGATTTCACGAATAAAAAGTAGAAACTTAAACGTGTTCTGGCCACGGTAGTCATGTTTCGATATTCAGTATACCCTCAGATTCAAAATTATCGGAGCCATCTTGGAGTCGGAGGTGTAAATTCAATCGGAAGTTCCGACCTTTCGGAGTCAGAGTCGAAGCTCCGTAACATCCCTGCTTTATTTGATCCGATTGTTGGTAGACTTGTTCCAAGTCCGCCTGGCTATCTACGACAGAACTATCTTCCATCATCTTTGTATTATAAATAGAGGTAAGGTAGCCAGTTCCTCGATGGTTGAAAACTCAGGTTAAAATGCGCTTTTGACGAACAAGTTCCCGTTGATAAATAACAAAAAACACAAAAGTAAGTAAAAATATGATTTTATTTAAAATTAAAAAATCGGACTACGAACAAGGTGATAAGTAATCATTTACGTTATTAAAGATGACACATTGTATGTTACGGCTAAAACACGTAACACTATTGCCAAATATCCGAAAATTATACAATTAAAAATTACAATAGTTACACAATAACAATACTAATGTTACCATTGGTACCTTACATACTCCAAACAGTACATAAATAGACTAAAATACAGTCTGTAATTCAAATAAAATTAAACCAACGATGAGCGACGAAACTGTATAACAAAACAAAACTGCTATGTAGCGAAAAAAATGAAACATCCGTAAGTATATAAAACCAACCATTAAAATCAAAAAAACTTATTAACAGATCTTACTATCTAGCGACTTCTAAAAAAAACTTTTATATAAATTGCATGAATATATTTACAAGTTTGTACTAGTTGCGTTCAGCACATATGTACAAACAATACATGCTTATCTTTTCCACTCTCGTCTTATCTAAAAAGATAACAAATATTTTATAAATGCTATTTATCGCACAATCATTGCAAACAGCAATGATCGCGCACCACTGATTTCATAACCAACGAAGGATTGAAAAAAGTTCTAACGAAATCACCTTAAAAACTAGCTAACCATTTTATTTTTTATTTTTATCTAAAAATGTTAAGGTTTTTTCCTAATAAATAAATGTAATATTTGGCAATGACATGAAGTTATGTCAATTTTATGACTGCCCAAATATCTCAGTTATCCAACAGTTTTATCTCTTTTATATTTATATCGTATACTTTAAATAGACTAACGTAATGGGCGTCTACACTATCGGACACATTATATATTTTTGAGACTGCAAAGATTACTACAATTACTCTCGAAATATTGTACAACATGAGATTTCAGTCGCTAACCGAAGGGGTGGAAATCTACCGCTGTATTAGGTACTGCAAAAGCGGCATCATCACTTCTTCAGTTCTTTGTGCCTGGACATAAGGTTCATTTTATCGACACTTTACTACCGTTAAAACCGTTTACCGCTAAAGAGCACCCGGATTCTCAGTGGTCGCGAGCACCGTATTTGAAGCTGTTTAACGAATTATCACGCTACTTCAATTCTTAAAGCGTGGACATATGGTTGAGTATCGCGGCGTGTCGCTATCGGCGTCTACTTGCAGAGGCTGCAGGCAGGAGCTGTCTACTGACAAAGTTACTACTGAATTATCACGCAAATTCATATCTTAGAACGAGGACATAAATTTGAAAATAGCAGCGCGTCGCTATCGGCGGGTACTTGCAAAGGCTGCGGGCAGTAGCAGCTTTGTAGTATTAGACGTATGTCTAATACTACAGAGCTGCTACAGAATTGAGGGGGGGGAATCCAACTGTTGATGTATATCAACAGTTGGATTTCCCCCCCTCAATTCATACAGCGAGGACAATAAAGGTTGAGTATCGCAGCGGCAGCGCGTCGCTATCAGTCAATAGAAGCGCTGTAGCTGCCTTAGTAGATACAGCAACAGTTGGATTTTTCCCCTTCAACTCTTACAGCGAGGACATAAAGGTTGAGTCTCGTGGCACGTCGCTATCAGTCATTAGAAGCGCTGTAGCTGCCTTAGTAGATACAGCAACAGTTGGATTTTCCCCCCTCAACTCTTACAGCGAGAACATAAGGCTGAGTATCGCTGTGCTCCGCTATCTGTCAGTGGCGGCGTCGTAGATGCCGTAGAAGATATAGCAACAATTAGATTTTCTCCCTCTAATTCTTAAAGCGAGGACATAAGGTTGAGTATCGCGGTGCTCCGCTATCTGTCAGTGGCAGCGTCGTAGATGCCGTAGCAGATACAGCAACAGTTAGATTTTCCACTTCAATTCTTAAAGCGTGGACATAAGGTTGAGAATCGCGGCGCGTCGCTACCTCCGGCTACCTGAAGGGGCAGCCGGGGGCCCAGTGGCCGCGGGAGCCGCAGCTGTAGCAGCGCCCGTAGCCGCCGTAGTAGGCGTCCGGGTCGCCCGGGACATTTCCTCTTCGCCTAGTAGAACCATTACCGTTTGCCCGGCCGTCTGGACACAATCAAATCGTTAAATAAATATACAAAAAAAATGTTAAATACATACAATTAGCATTAAAAAACATTAGCAAGTAGAAACATCTCAAAATACTTTTTTAGTGTGCAATTAAACTATCAAAATAGTGACTAACTGATTGTTGAGTAAATATAACCTAGGCACCTATGTAATTACTAGAACTACATGCATCGTTATATAATTTTTTCCATTATTTATTTTTTACAATTAAAGTGTAAGTATTTTTTTTTGTTTAAAATATTGCTGAATGCTTTTCTAACATTATTTCATTCATTAAGAAAAAACAGGCTTATAATTTGACTAGCCTCCAGCCACGGGTTTACCCACACAAAATAATGTATAAGCAAAAACAAAAATTCAAAAAAATATACACTAACAAGTCTTTAACAAATACTTTTTTTATAAAATGTGTCTAGTGCAAAGACCATAGATAAGTTTAGTATAGTAAATAAAAAAAGCCGCTACATACCTGCACTATTCGAAACAGCTGCGGCGCCCCCGGCCGCTGCATCACCGGCGCCAGCGGGCCCCCCGGCCGCTGCAGCATCGCTAGCGGGCCCCCCGGCCGCTGCGCCATTGCCGACAGCGGAATTACCGGAGGACGTTCCGGAACGTTCATCGGAATTATCGGCATCCTCGTCAGATCCACTGTTTGTATCGGACGAATCGGCATAGTAGCGCCGACGGTGGTACGGCCAGTAGGAATCGTAGTTGTCGCTTTTAAAAAGAAAAACAACATTTATCAATTATTGACATACCCCCGTCCTGCGTCATAGGTATATATAATCTATGACCTTATGCACTACCGGTAGTGCATATGGCGCGCGACGAGTTAAACAAAGTGAAGCTTGGAGCAGTTAGTACGTGTTTTGTTCCCGTCATGTAAACTTCATTTCATATTAGAGTAAAAGAGAAAAAACACGGAGTAACTACTCCAAGCTTACACTTTGTTTATTAATAAGCCCCAAACAGATTAGTCTTATGTGTGTACATAAGACTAATCTGTTTGGGGCATGTGTATGCCTGCACGTCAGCCTACCACAATCTGTCAAATTTCCTCAATAGACTTTGGGCTCTATGTCTATGGTATCATTATCATCATCTCAAGCCTTCTTCGACCAGTTTGGTGTAGGCCTTTTTCAACCCCCTCCACTTCGTTTTATTTTGGGCTGTCAGTATCCAATTTTCCAAAATTCAAAATCATTTATTCAGTTTAGGCTTCACTATGCCATCGGTAACAATAATTTATTTTCTAATTTTAGTCTTTATTGTTACCAAGTTTTATTTTAGAAATGATAAGAAGTTATTGGATACATAATGTGGCCTCGGCTTTCAGACGGTTAAAAATGTTTGGTGTATACTCACAGGTCCTCGTCGAGTTCCTCCTCCTCCCCCTCCTCGAGGAAGTCTGACGCGTCGGAGTCGGATTCATCATAGCTGTGACTTCGTCTGTGGACGTAATAAAGGCGTTTTTCAAAGGCAATTGTGGAAGTTACACAGAAAACAAGCACAGTTTATGTAGAGACACGAGCATTAACATGCATACACTTTAGACTAGTTATGGCTATTATTCCATTGCATTAAGAGCTTCACTGTTTACATGTTAATGCTTGTACGTGACTGTACAGTTAATAACCCTTTAGCGAACACAGTATACTTATATTGAAATTTTTAATTGTTTTCGACCTTATGAAAAAGCATTAAAGTTAAAATGTTGTCCTATGTTTCGGCATAGCCTTACAAAGAGTTCAATAGTAACAAGTAAAATTATGTCGCAGGCGAAACTTAGGCCCCGCACTTTGAATGAGTTTTTCGTACGAATTCGAGTCGTACATACACTTACGAATACGCACGATACATATCTAACCTTCAATTCAAAATTATTTATTCAGTTCGGCTACAAATAGCTCTTATGAATGTCACTATGCCATCGGTTCGTAAGTCTATTCTAGGCGGGAGACCTTGTACTGAGAAGAAGCGGCAAGACTTCGAGTGCATGGTACGTGGCATACCGTACGCCGCACATTTGTGCGTATAGTACACGACTATCGTCGTGTCGTCGAGCCGTGCGTGTAGCTGGGCGTAGTCGTACGTGTTCGTACAAGTCAAATTCGTACGAAAACGCTTCCGACGTGCGGCCGGCCATAAAATTAATAGGTAGGAAAAAGAATCTTGTAATATTGTAATACATACAAATAGAAAATACAAAGTTTAAGTGTTGATCAAAAAATTTTGGGATTACACAAATTTGTGTTTTTAAGTCCAACCATAAAATGGTCAATGTTTTAAAGAATGTTATGTAAGTGTGATATCATTAGCACTTCAAATGTTTCGAAATTAATTGTTAATGCTGACAATATTCTTGTTGTGTTATCGCGGCTATATCAATTTCGATTCTGAGGTCCTCAATTCATCTGTATATAAATAATCTTTTGTATGTTTGTTCTACATCCAAATATGTTAATGAGTTGATAAATACAAGCATACCGGCTGGTCCCCGCGCTGAGTTGACGCGCTAGTTCAGACTCGACTTCTGTAAACAATACAGCTTCATAAACTATTCTATATATATATATATATATATATATATATATATATATATATATATATAACAAACGATCATACTCTAACTCGTCCAATGAACTATTTAACTTATTTTAACACAGAGTAAGTAATTGTATCAGATTTATCAGATAACTAAGTTTATACTTCACAAAACAAAAAGACAAACGTTCTTAGGTGATATAAATACAGTTCTGAATTATCACTAAAGTGAATATCATACATCTTATAAATACTGTATATTGGGAAAAAAACATAATTCATAATTTCTATTGCAAATATGAAGCTGTATTGTTCACAATATCACTCATAAATTCATATTTTTTTTACGATATTATAATTAAAGTGAGATTGGGCCCAATGCCACACAGTATTGGGAGAGGCCTTATGTCCAGCACTGGCCTGATACGGCCATAATTATTATGATGATGATGAGATAAAAAATACGATTGGATACAGGTACTATCATAAAAGTTGATAATCTTTCACATTTCTCATTTACGTGGAAAGGTCTCAGCTCCGCTGTGGGATTAATATGCCCAATAGATAAAAAAAACGATTTACCTTCTCTTGCTTTGAGTAACTCTTGCCTTTTCTTCTTCATGTCTGCAGTCAAATTTTGTACCATTTTATCTATAAACGAGTCGAGAACCAAACTCTTGCATTCTGATGTTATTCCAGTTCTGTATCGGAAATAAGATTGTTTATTATCGTTCACATAACAATGAATACCCCATTTTTATAATATAAACTTTCTTGCCTTTATACCATTTTATAACTCATTAAGTAAAAATCCACCTTAAAAAAAAACTTTAAAACACTAATCTGAAACTCAATAGGATTTAAACAATTTACCAATAATTCTATGTTAACAAAGGTTTCTCGGACTGTCATTGTGTGATTGTACACTTAATTGTAAGTTAAGCTTTTTGTTGTTGTCATGCACAAATGAATATACTATTATAGTAGATTTTCTTTTATTAGCAACACTGTTTTACCTGCAAATTGGGCAATCCTTTTTCTTCTTCTTCCACATTGTGATGCAGTACTTGCAGAACGTGTGCGCACAGTTGAGCGTGGTAGCCGCCACGAAAAGTTCAGCGCAAATGCTGCACTGCAGCTCGCTCTCCATCAGTTCTCCGACTTGGGCCAGGGTAGACTCTTTCGAGGAACCTTTTTTAGCGTCGTCTCCGGTCACTATACTCTCTAGTAACGTGTTCTTTTCAGTCTCTACAGATTTGAGCTCATTTTTGACCTGATTTAAACATAATAATAAACGTTACCTTCCCTCCTGATCAGTAAGCTTAAGAAGCAAAACGTCCAACACAAGAAACGTTTTCAGTAGTTATAAAGTTAATACAAGAGCTACAATTAGATGTTTCAGAACGGGACAAATCATTTTACTGCTACCTACTAATAAGTCACTTTGAATAAGATTTCGCGTTAAAGGTGCAACCTGGAATATGCTCTGCAGAATCATAGGAGTCCAAAAATAGAAACTGTCAGATTATTTTACATTAGCTTACATACATAAATATACAACTCTAATTTATATTGATGTTACAAGTATTGGAGCTGGTGTGGCCTAATAGGAATAACATTTTATACATAAATACGGACCTTCTCCAATTGTTCCTGCAATGAGCTGATCACTTCACTGGATTGCTCTGCTTGTTTCTGTATTCTGTCAGCTGCTAGTGCAGCCAATTCAGTCTCCCTTGCTGCTACTCGTTTCTGTTACAATTTGTTATCATTTAATTTACACAATTTAATTGCTGTAGTCAACAAGACAACTAATTAAAATTATCATTTTTTTTATTTTTTAAACAAATTGAAGTAAGTACCTGTAACTCCTCAATAGATTTCTCAGCATTCATTTGTGCTTCTGCTAATTTATTATTTATTTCTTCTCTCTCTTGCATCTAAATAAACAGAAACACAATGGTATTAAACACAGTAAACGTATTTTTACATAATAATAATAACAGCTGGTTGCACCGAAAACGGGAGTTAAAATGATTTCCAGGCAATAGAAATATTTCCTAAATCAGTCATTTTATGAGATTGAGTTTGAGTTAAGATGCACTATAAATAATATAATATATAAAAGCCATAACAAAGAAGAAAAAAGTATAACAGAACACCTGGAGAAGATGGTATCGCTACCGAATATCTTAGGCTTGGGGAACCAATAATCAACATACACATAACCAATTTTTTCAACGACATTTTAAAATCTGGATCATTACCTAAAAAATTCTGTCACTCTAATATAATACTTCTTCATAAGAAGGGTGATAAATCCGACCTTCAAAACTATCGTCCCATCAGCCTTGTTTCCCACCTGTATAAAACCTTTATTAAAGTTCTCGAAAACAAGATAGCCAGCCAATTTGATCAACACCAACCACCAGAGCAAGCAGGGTTTCGCCGCGGCGGCCTCTCTACCACTGACCATCTCCAATCGATAAATCAAATCATAGGAAAACATGCCGAATTTAACATTATATCCCCCTATATCTAGCTTTCATTGAGTATTCTAAGGCATTTGACAGTATCACACACGCTTCCATATTTGAAACTCGCCGAAATCAAGACGTAGATAATACATATATTCGACTTCTTCAAAACATACCAAAATAGTACCGCTGCTAAAACTAAATAACACGAGATCTTCTTTCTACATAAAGAGAGGCGTCAAACATGGCGACCCGCTGTCTCCTAAATTGTTTACTGCCACATGGGAGGAAGTATTTAAGAAGCTAGCAGCTGGCTGGGAGGATAAGGGCATCGTCGTCGGTAGAAAAAGGTTAACAAACCTGCGATTCGCTGACGATATCGTCTTTTTTGCCTCTTCAGCATCTCAATTTTGTGACATGTTGAAGGACCTCAGCACGGCAAGCCTGGGGGTCGGGCTTCGGATGAACATGACAAAGACCAAACTTAGGACTAATAGCGTCAAACACAGAACCTATGTTCGGGGTGTGGAGATTGAATATGTCCATGAGGACATATACTTGGACCAAATTGTCTCTTTCCAGGCGAGACAGGACAAAGAAGTTGCAAGACGCACTGAGAACGCCTGGAAGACCTTTTGGTCTATTAAAGATCTTATGAAGGGAAATCTACTATTATCCTTGAAAAGAAAACTTATGGACGTGTGCATTCTCCCCATTCTGACACACGGAGCACAAACGTGGTCTTTGACAGCTCGTCAGAGGTCTGCGCTCGAGGTTTGTCAACGAGCCTTGGGGCGCAGTATACTTGGCGTGAAACTTACGGATCACGTCAGGAACACAATACTGCGCTCAAAAACAAAAATTACTGATGTCACACAAAAAGCTGCCATGCTAAAGTGGGACTGGGCAGGACATATCTGTCGCATGTCGGAGGATCGGTGGGCCAAGGTAACTACCGAATGGGTCCCACTAAACCGAAAACGACGTCGCGGCAGACCAAAAATGAGATGGCGGGACGACCTTGACTCCCATCTAAAAGATTGGTCACTTGTTGCTTCAAATAGAACAAGATAGCTTTCCATCTTTGTTACTAAGAGGGTAGGTAGGCCTTTGCCCTGCAGTGGGACACTACAGGCTCATAATAATAATAATAATAATAATAATAATAATAATAGATCGCTCTATCATTACGGACAGGACTATTGTCGCCAATAAGCCTGATATCGTGGTGGTCGACCGATCCCAGCGACGGGCAATACTGGTTGATATCACCATACCTCATGATGAGAACCTCGTGAAAGCCGAGAAGGACAAGCTCAGTAAGTACCTTGACATGGCTCACGAGGTTACCGCCATGTGGGATGTGGATTCAACCATTATTGTACCGATAGTCGTTTCAGCAAACGATCTTTTAGCCAAGAGCCTCGATCAACACCTTGAGAGGCTCTTGCTGAAAGGTTGGGTCAAGGGTCAGATGCAAAAGGCAGTAATCCTTGACACGGCACGTATTGTCAGGAGGTTCCTCACTCTGCAGCCCTGACCACCGGTAGTTTGGGCCCTGCCTCGCTGCTGGCGGTACTCTAGGATTAGGTTTTTATAATGTTTTATTGCTTTTATATTAAAATATTGTAAAAATCTAGTTTTAAGGAAAAAAATGAATAAAGAGTATAATAATAATAGTAGTTTGGGCCCTGCCTCGCTGCTGGCGGTACTCTAGGATTAGGTTTTTATAATGTTTTATTGCTTTTATATTAAAATATTGTAAAAATCTAGTTTTAAGGAAAAAAATGAATAAAGAGTATAATAATAATATAAAAGCCTACATATTTAATTTTTTTCAAAGTATATCTTTATATTGACAACATATCAACTAATTTGAGTTTCAAGGTTAAAAAAAAATATTCAAATTACTTTCCAAACAATGTTTGATGCTTCTTGCAACTATAGATAAATACATGAACACTTACAAGTTGTTCTGTTCGAGTTTTCTCCTCGTCAGTGAGCTTCTTCCTCTGCTCCATGTGTTCACTGAGTATCTGCTCTGCCTTCAGTCGCTCCTCAGCTGCGTGCTGCACTTGCAATTCTAAGTCTTTCTTAATGCTGTTCAGTTCCTGCTCCAGTTCTGCTTCTCTCTGTTTCTTTAGCTCCTCCAATTCTCTTAGCTCCTGGTAACATTTGTAACATTTGTAACTAATACTTCATGGAAAAATACATTAGCCTTAATAGAGAGCCCTATAAATGCTATGGAAACAAGAGTTTGAAATATCATTAATGTATATCTCAAAATATGGAGAATATTGCCTAACCGCCTCTGTAGTCTAGTGGTTAAGACCACCGGTTTAGACCCAGAGGTCCCGGGTTCGATTTTCAGCAGGTGTAATTGTTTGAGTACTCAGTTTTGGTTGGTGGTTGGTAGCCAGGCAGACAAACAAGCCCTACTTGTTTGTCCGCCTGGCTAGCTACCACCATCTTATCTAAATATGTCGCCATAACATCAATGTTTGTAACATTTGTTGTGTTCAGGCAGCTAGAAATAAGAAAGCCAGTGCCTCACTAGTTGAGGATTATGGGTGAAGTGCACTTCCATCAATTTGCATTGCGCTTACCCGCTAAATATAAAAAAAAATGTCCTGTGACTGAATTCAGTGTGTACCCCCACTTATTTTATTACCTCAATATGGCCATAACATCAATGTTTGTAGCCTTGTGGTGTTCCGGCAGCTACAGAGATAAGATATCCAGTGCACTAAGTTGCTGAGGATTCCAGATGAAATGTGCTTTTTTATAGTTTTGACATCAATAAGTGTCTGTGAAGGCCTATATTAAATAAATGATTTGAAAAAATTAAACGCCTACCCGACCCAGCCAGGAATCGAACCTGGGTCTTCCGCAATCGGGGCGGCTGCACTGACCGCTATGCTACCGGGAAGGCTAACGGAAGCGCTGAATTTTGTCACTGCTTTATAATGCTTTTTAAGTGCTAATAGCGGCACAGCGCGCCATCTATCCAACGGTAATTGCAACCGATGGCTATGCAGATTCATCTTTGCAGATGAAATACCACAAATTTGATAACACAACGCTATAGTAAATTTTTACTTTTTATTTTTAAGTGCTAATTGCTGCACTGAAGCTAAATTAAATATTTATAAAATTTATAAAATACAGTGAAAAAATTAAACACCTACCCGACCCAGCCAGGAATCGAACCTGGGTCTTCCCTCTTCTTCTTCTTCGTCTTCTGGGTATATATTTTATAAATATTTAATTTAGCTTCAGTGCAGCAATTAGCACTTGAAAATAAAAAAGTAGAAATGATTTGACTTTTACATAATTTAGACAAATACATTATTACCTTACACATGTGCTTAGTTACATGATAAATTTATATTTCAATTACAAATTGTACATAGCATTGATTTATTATTTTGACTCTCTCAGTTGCTACAACCACTTACTTTTTCTTTAGCTAATCTCAGTTGTTCAGTTTCATTTCTAAGCATCTGCTCCAGTTCCTGTTTCTCTTTCAAACGTGTTTCTTCCTGTTCTTGCATCTTGGCTTCCAGTTTATCTAATAAATCTTGTTTGGATGTGCTTTCTCTATTCAACTCAGCAAGAAATTCTTCTCGCTCTTTCAGTAGTTTCTCTTTTAGATTATTGTTTTCATTTAACAATTCTGATTCTGTTTCATTATGCTTTTGTATTTGGTTCTGTAAATTGATAATGTAATGTTTACATAGCTTTAGCTATGAAAATATTATTAATATGCTCACATAGAAAAATTACAGATAGTAAAGATTTAAGACAGTTTAATGTAATAGTTTTCTAAACTATAAGCTACACATTGTAATTAAATATATAAGATTGATATTTTAAAAATATCAAGCCAAAACAAAACTGTGAACCTAAAATGTTATAGAGGGTTATATTTAAATTGAAAAAATATATTTAAAAACAATACAATCGCACATGTTGTTAAAGTTAGTAAATATTATTCATTCATAATCTAGAAGGGAAAAGATAAAGTATAATGTTTGTTTATACTTATTACCTTACCATTAAATCTAAGATTTTGCCATTCATTTCCTCTTTAACAGATGCTAATTGAGCATCTCTCTCCGCAATGAGCATGGCCTTTTGCTTCTCAACCTCTTTCTTTTCACCTTTTAAATTCTCTATATGTGATGCAAACTCAATTTCCAATAGTTGAATTTTTTTGTTCATGTCCGACTGCAGTCTGTCCTTCATCATCATAGATGTTGCTTGCATGTTTTTAGCAGTTTGTATTCTTTCTTCAATATGTTTGATTTCATAACTTTGTGACTCTTCAAATTTTAATTTGACATTATTAAAAATGTCATCTGGATCATTCTTTTCAAGTTTTATCCGTTTTCTTGGAATTTCAAAATCATCAGTTGGTTTTGTGAATTTGTATACAAATTCTTCAGATGGCTCCAGGACAATGACATCATCATCTTCAAGGACTTTAGTAGCTCCCTTACCTAATTTAGTTCCATTAACTTTAATACCAAATAAACTGCTGTCCTCTAAGATCCAATTGTCATGAACTTTCCTAAATGTGCAGTGATTTCTAGATATCGATAAAAATGGCAAAACCACGGAATTGTTTCGCCCTCGACCAAGGGTAAACTGTGAAGAGAAAAAAAGAGGAATAGTAGAAACAAAGCTAGATTTATTTGGATAACTTAATATGTTACATGTAATTAATTTTAAGGTATTCCATAGCCAAAAATATGAAAATAGGATAACGCATATTAGCCCAGTACCTAACACGAGCTGATGACATGTTAGAGCTAACCACTTCTGCTAATTAGTAAATAAATTATATTTATATATTAAGTAATAATAAGTAACAAATTCCTACAACATTCTAAATAGCTAAATAGTAGAATAAAGATATATTAATATCCCGTTGTAAAGTTTGTATTACTTACATCATTAGAGGTTAATGATATTTTATGAAAGTTTTCAAACGCAGGTTTTAAGGCTTTGCTAGAAATTAAAACAGGAATGTTGTCTTCCATATTTAAATTATAGTTGATAAAACTTTCATTTTAATATAACAGAAAGATCGTTAGTTTGTTTTTTTAACAATGAACAACACACGCACAGCATTTCTGACAGTGACATCTGCTGTCAGAGTGACTAGGGTAGGGTTCCCAACTTTTTTTAGACCAAATATAGTATTTTTGGGTTCAGTAGGCCGATTCTACTAAATAACTGCAACTACACTGCAGCGTCGCGTGTGTCAAAATGAGCAAATTTTGACGTTTCGGTATTCTGTTATGCAGCGCTGCTGCCGTAGTGTTGCAGGTACGGAGAAGTAACGCAAATAGGTATTCCACTAACAAAACTGCACTACACCTGCACGTTTACTGCAAAATAATCGTATTCCATTAAAATATTTTGACATTTGTGTAGTAATGACAGCAGTATTGGTGCAGTTTTTGTGCAGGTTTATTGAAGTAGATCGTAAGCAACTTTTGCAAAGCGTATTATAAGCATTTTACGTATTTAGCGAATTGTGACATTAGTTCTTTTAGTTTTATTGCAGGATTCGTGCAGCTGTAGTGTAGTAGACGCGCAGTTGTAGTGTAGTTGTGGTGCAGAGAATTTTATTAGAATACGTCTATTTCCACGGCACTACTCCTACACGCGACAAATGACAGGCGTAAACGTGCAGTTGCAGTTTTCTAATAGAATTGACCTCCAGTACCCCTATAAATATCGGCGGACTTCGTACCGCTTTGACAGTTTCCATGACAACAAAACAAACAAATCATTTGGTGTTGGAAAAAATCCTATAACTAAAAAAATATTTGGGGTGGACAACCCTTTTCACTTATGGGTATGAAAATTAGATTACGACCGATTGTTAGACCTACCGAATATATATAAAATTTCATAAAAATCGATCGAGCCGTTTCAGAGGAGACATGGCAACTTACATTGTGACACGAGAATTTTATATTAGACTAGCTGACCCAGCGGACTTCGTATTGCTTCGACAGTTTCCATGACAACAATACAAATAAATCATTTTGTAAAAAAAAAAACACAAATGTTGAAAAAATTTCCACGAGCAGGATTTGAACCCGCACCCTTCTGACATACCGGGTCAGGTGCTCTTCCAATTGAGCTATCGTTTGAAATCATTTTGTATTGGAAAAATTTCCAAAAACTAAAAAAATTTTTGGAGTGGACCACCTTCATCATTTAGACAAAATAGACTACGACCGATTGTCAGATCTACCGAATATACATATAAAATTTCATAAAAATCGATCGAGCCGTTTTGGAGTAGTATGGCAACTAACATGTAACACGGAATTTTATATATATAGATAGATTAGTAGGGATTCATAAAAAAATGTACTTAGTATATTTAAAAACATTTATTTTATTTCTTAAATGAATATTTTTTGCTGCTTTGATCTTTTACCCACTTAGTCCGAGAGGATGTTGTAACCCCTCTAAAAATATTATGTAGATGCACCCTAATTAGATACCCTTTTAAAGTTTCATTTACAACAACACACAAACACCTGGTTCGTCTAACTGGGTTATTAGGTTTTTATCTTTAAGGAACGCTTCGTAACTATTATTACAATCTAATTTTAAGTTACAAAACACCATTTACTCTTTTTATCAAACCGATACTGGCTCGGTTGCGCTCATCTTTCCACTTTGTGTTCATCACAGAAAACTATAGTAAAAATATAGTTTCGCCTACTATTATATATTTTTAAAATAATAGTATTTAGACACCTAAAATAGTAATATAATATATTAGGGCTGGCAACCCTACATCTGACAGATGTATGACAGCAGGAAAGTGAGTGTTGCTTGTGGTAATCAATGTGCCAAAGAATCGATTGAAAATTTTTATGAGAGGTAAATCATTTTGTCAAATATTAAAATTAAAAATTCATTTTTATTATTTTTAATTTTGCATTAACAATGCTATATACAAAGTTATTTTTAGTTTATACGAAACCTGAAAACTGTTTGTTCAGAATCAGTAATAGAATCGATTTCAATATTTTTTATACCATGTTACATTTTGAACAAATAGTATTTACAAAATCTCAACTATACCCCTCCCTATATCCATATAACTATATCCCACAGACGTATAATAAGAAGCAGACGTAACATTACAATAAAAAAGCGTGCCAATTACGCCTACAGACAAATGTCACGCACACATTTACAATAAAAGGGGCCGAACTCAGGCACGCAAGGGACCTCAAGTACCTACATCTATAGTAATGTTATAAAGAGGATAATATTAAAAAGAAATTTGAAGATACTCATTCGATTTTACCAGTAGAATGCTAACGTTATCTATCATTGAGTGTCAGGCTATCTCTGTATCTACCTATATCTGCCTGTGACGACGCCACATCATTAACTTTAATAAAATGTATGAACAGTTGGTAAACTAAAAAAAACCGTCCAAGTGCGAGTCGGACTCGCGCACGAAGGGTCCCGTACCATTATCTCGTGTAATTGTTCTATAAAAATCATGTCTGTTGTATGGGAGCCCCCTTAAATATTTATTTTATTCTGTTTTTTAGTATTTGTTGTTATAGCGGCAATAAAAATACATCATTGTAAAAATTAAATTTCAACTGTCTAACTAACACGGTTCATGAGGTACAGCCTGGTGACAGACGGACGGACGGAAGGACAGCGGAGTCTTAGTAATAGGGTTTCCGTTTTGCCCTTTGGGTACGGAACCCTTAAAATAAAATAAATAAAAACAACAACATACTCTGCTGGTATTTTTTTTAATAAAATAATAATTACAATAATTAATAATCTGTAAAAAATTGTATGCAAAATTAAGGGTCCGTAGCTACGCCCCCAGTGGTGGACGCACCCGTGGTCGACGCCCCCAGTCAGTTTAATTTACTTTGAAGAAATTTTTAATCAAATGTACTGGCAGGCATAAAAGGCATAAGATTGTAATAATATTATATCATAACGATTCTTATTAGAAATGCTTTAATTTGGATATATGTTTTAAAAAAACTTTAAATTATTTCGAATCATAGATTTATTTAAAACGATAAGTAATCTAGTAAAAATTGGTATTTTAATCACAGTTTTGATCGCCTATATCAAGAACATTATTTTACTTACTTATTTCAATAATTAGTCTTAAAAAGTAGTGTAGAGCTACTAACTTTACATGTAAAATGTTCTTTTAAACTTTGTAACAATAATAACTATGGAATAAGTATCCAACTTCTTTTAAACTTTGTAATAATAATATTACAAAATACTTAAGTATTAAAAATTAAACAAATATAAAATAATATAAATACAACTTTACATGCACTATCTTTTTATTATTTTTATAAAATTATGATACGATCTTCCAAGATCGAATCGATATCGGCATCATATCATTCGATATCGGCAAAATATTTGAAACTAGAATACACTTTTGACATTAACTTTACTAAGTGCAAAAGCACAAAAAAAATTATTCATAAAATTATTAGAATCGGGGGCGTCGACCACGGGTGCGTCCACCACTGGGGGCGTAAGCCACGGACCCAAAATTAATGTGAAAACATGTAAGTATGTCCTCTTGGCAAACACTATTGGCAAACTCTTTTGACATCTCAGAGTACAGGGAGTGGCTGAAAAACAGCGTTGGTAAGGTCTAGGCCTCAACTAACTTAGGCTGAGCCATTTCCTTTTGTCTTTTCTTATTTTATTTTTTTCATAAAATATTTTTATATAAATAGGTTTTTAAGTATTAATTGCACTGTTTGTACTGTAGATTTTCTTATCTTTTGTATGAAAATGTAGAAAGACAATAAATATATTTCTATTTCTATTTCTAATAATGTCACAATGTTTAAAACTAGTGATAAGACCGCCGCGCCGGGTGGTCGAGAAGTCAGCGACCCTGACTGCGAAACCAAAGGTTGAAGATGAAGATGACTATGAAGGTTTCTGAAAATAAATAAATTTATTACTTTCTATATATTTCAACGTAATGCAGTTGAGTGACTGCTCAGACCCATCTTCGTCATGTTATACCATTAAAAATAAAAATAAAATAATAATAATAATAAAATAATATAATAATAATTATAATAATAAAATATAATATTTATATTAACTCACATAATGTAGTACACTTGAGGTACTCATCTGTAAATTTTGCAAATTCTTCAAAACATGATCTCCACTGGCATTTCTTTTTACTGGACCTTTAAGTGATGATTATATAAATTCTGAAAAACAAATTTAAAAAGTTATTATTTTATGCACATTTTCATACAAGAATACATCCCCACGACTAGCATAGGGTTAAAGGGGTAGGATAGGGTTTCATCATCATCATCATCAACAGCCTACACACGTCCACTGCTGGACATAAGTCTAGGATAAATTAAATAAAGTTAAAGTTAAGTTAAATTTAAAGTTCAATAGCTTTCAATATTTCCTTTAACTCAAGATTTTTTGAATTTTGAATTTTGAATTTTAACTCAAGATGGTTTGGATATGTAGGTACGTAAAAAAGATATGTGAACACTTACTTCTTCTCGGTACGATGAATTGACAACTGTTGGAATCGCACTAGGAGCAAGAAATGTACGGAAGCCACTGTGATCCAGTAAATGAGCTTCAAAATGCTTCACTAGATGATTTGGGCTGCCAATGTTCTTTTTTCATATTACTCAATCAGGCATTTTTTGGAAACCTGAAAACGATTTCATTATTAAAATTTATCCATAAAGAAATATTAAATTGCATACTTTAATCTAATCAATCTTCAAAAATATTCCTAATAAGGCCCTGTAAAATTGTACAAGTATATGAAACGTCAAACGAGATCGGGGTTAATAAATAATTGGCTATTGTTACCACAATAATCTTTCAAAAACTGCTTTACGTTTAGTTTTTACGAGATTTGCACTTTTAACAATTATTCACTGCTTCTACAATGCCAAAAGATTAATAATAATCACTTAGTGACGAAAAACCCAATAGGAGATTTTATGGCACAACAAAACTTACCGATGGAAAGTAATTGCAGGTGTTTTCCTACATGAGGAGTTGCCGCACAAAGGTGCACTACACTTCACCATTTTATTTTTGTACTTTTGGCTCTTAAACTTTATTAAATCGCAAAAATAAGCGAAAAGCAATCTCCTGTACGCCGCTTGATGACAAGTCTAGGACGCCATTTGTCGCTTATTTGTAGCTTAGCAAGATGGCGTTTTGCCTCACGTCGCATTTTGTGTATGTGTGAGGAAGTGTTTGCAACAGTAAAAAGAAACGAGATAGTCTTATTAATTTGTGGTTGGAGAGAAAGAAGTAGAAATATTATTTTATTCTCATGTATGTAGTTGTGAAATAATGTTTGGTCTGCTTCTTATTATACGTCTGTGCTATATCCCTACTAAAAACACACAACGGGACAGCACCAAAAAGCTTGTAACTTCGTGAGTTTTCAACATATTATTTTTTTTTTTTTTTGTACTGATTCTTTAAATGAAAATATTTGCCCTGTGTTTTGGTTTTCGTATAAACTATAAGGTTGTGTAGTTACATGATAAAATTTTATTAGAAAATATCAACCAGTCTCAGAAAGCTCGACTGTGAGGATAGTAACTTCACAGTAACGTTAAATACGTCACGGACTGTGAAGTTACTATCCTCTTCTTCTCTCTTCTCTTGGCGGCGCGGCGGTAATTCGCCACCGCCCGCCGCCGGCTTGCAGCGTAAATCACAAAGCACTAGAAAAACTCAACAAGTCTTCAGTAGTTCTTTGCAATTAATACTTAAAAACCTATTTATATAAAAATAATTTATGAAAAAAATAAAATAAGAAAAGACAAAAGGAAATGGCTCAGCCTAAGTTAGTTGAGGCCTAGACCTTACCAACGCTGTTTTTCAGCCACTCCCTGTACTCTGAGATGTCAAAAGAGTTTGCCAATAGTGTTTGCCAAGAGGACATACTTACATGTTTTCACATTAATTTTGGGTCCGTGGCTTACGCCCCCAGTGGTGGACGCACCCGTGGTCGACGCCCCCGATTCTAATAATTTTATGAATAATTTTTTTTGTGCTTTTGCACTTAGTAAAGTTAATGTCAAAAGTGTACCCTAGTTTCAAATATTTTGCCGATATCGAATGATATGATGCCGATATCGATTCGATCTTGGAAGATCGTATCATAATTTTATAAAAATAATAAAAAGATAGTGCATGTAAAGTTGTATTTATATTATTTTATATTTGTTTAATTTTTAATACTTAAGTATTTTGTAATATTATTATTACAAAGTTTAAAAGAAGTTGGATACTTATTCCATAGTTATTATTGTTACAAAGTTTAAAAGAACATTTTACATGTAAAGTTAGTAGCTCTACACTACTTTTTAAGACTAATTATTGAAATAAGTAAGTAAAATAATGTTCTTGATATAGGCGATCAAAACTGTGATTAAAATACCAATTTTTACTAGATTACTTATCGTTTTAAATAAATCTATGATTCGAAATAATTTAAAGTTTTTTTAAAACATATATCCAAATTAAAGCATTTCTAATAAGAATCGTTATGATATAATATTATTACAATCTTATGCCTTTTATGCCTGCCAGTACATTTGATTAAAAATTTCTTCAAAGTAAATTAAACTGACTGGGGGCGTCGACCACGGGTGCGTCCACCACTGGGGGCGTAGCTACGGACCCTTAATTTTGCATACAATTTTTTACAGATTATTAATTATTGTAATTATTATTTTATTAAAAAAAATACCAGCAGAGTATGTTGTTGTTTTTATTTATTTTATTTTAAGGGTTCCGTACCCAAAGGGCAAAACGGAAACCCTATTACTAAGACTCCGCTGTCCTTCCGTCCGTCCGTCTGTCACCAGGCTGTACCTCATGAACCGTGTTAGTTAGACAGTTGAAATTTAATTTTTACAATGATGTATTTTTATTGCCGCTATAACAACAAATACTAAAAAACAGAATAAAATAAATATTTAAGGGGGCTCCCATACAACAGACATGATTTTTATAGAACAATTACACGAGATAATGGTACGGGACCCTTCGTGCGCGAGTCCGACTCGCACTTGGACGGTTTTTTTTAGTTTACCAACTGTTCATACATTTTATTAAAGTTAATGATGTGGCGTCGTCACAGGCAGATATAGGTAGATACAGAGATAGCCTGACACTCAATGATAGATAACGTTAGCATTCTACTGGTAAAATCGAATGAGTATCTTCAAATTTCTTTTTAATATTATCCTCTTTATAACATTACTATAGATGTAGGTACTTGAGGTCCCTTGCGTGCCTGAGTTCGGCCCCTTTTATTGTAAATGTGTGCGTGACATTTGTCTGTAGGCGTAATTGGCACGCTTTTTTATTGTAATGTTACGTCTGCTTCTTATTATACGTCTGTGGGATATAGTTATATGGATATAGGGAGGGGTATAGTTGAGATTTTGTAAATACTATTTGTTCAAAATGTAACATGGTATAAAAAATATTGAAATCGATTCTATTACTGATTCTGAACAAACAGTTTTCAGGTTTCGTATAAACTAAAAATAACTTTGTATATAGCATTGTTAATGCAAAATTAATGTAATAACGATGTATAAGGACGATTAGGTATTATTAATTAAAGAAGGCATTTACGTAACAAAAATAATTATTAGTATGTATTTATGTAATTTATATTTAATCTTCGAAACATAAAGTGTGTATTTATATTTATTATCAACAAAGTTAATGTAGCAGTCTTCACAAAATAAAATCAGTCTAACTTTATGATATCATAGGTTCTTACTGGAAGACCTCGGCGCAATGCTCGGTGACCTCAACAGAGTCTCTCAACAAGTGGGTCTTAAAATGAACATGAAGAAGACGAAAGTTATGTCGAACTCACGTGTTGTACCCACTCCTCTGAAGGTTGGGGACTCTGCCCTTGAAGTTGTGGATGATTATGTTTACCTGGGACAAACGGTCCAGCTAGGTAGGTCCAACTTCAGCAAAGAGGTCAATCGTCGAATCCAATTAGGCTGGGCAGCGTTCGGTAAGCTACGAAATATCTTCTCGTCCGATATACCGCAGTGTCTCAAGACGAAAGTCTTTGACCAGTGTCTGTTGCCAGTGATGACATACGGGACTGAGACGTGGTCGCTCACTATGTGCCTCATAAAAATTCACATTGCTCGCAGGACTGATGGCCGCTGGGGCGGGATAGTCCTGGAGTGGCGACCGCGTACCGGAAAGCGCAGTGTGGGTAGGCCTCCAACAAGGTGGACCGACGATCTGGTGAAGGTCGCGGGAAGCCGCTGGATGCGAGCAGCACAAAACCGGTCGTTGTGGAGATCCTTGGGGGAGGCCTTTGTCCAGCAGTGAACGTCTTTTGGCTGAGATGATGATGATGCTAATTATTCACATTGTTTTTTTTTTTTAACTTAGTTATTGTACTCACAAAGATTATTTTGGCAGTAGCTTATTTTTTTTACGTCCCAATTCGAGTTAGAGAGAATGCAACTCGAGCCAACTCGAGCTAGGCCCAACACAAGTTCACTCGAGCTAGGCCCAACACGAGTTCACTCGAGTTAGTAAATAAAATAAATAAATAATAAATAAATGTTTCCCACACTCACACCAATTATCTAGTCACAAGAAAAGCTTCCTTAAGAAACTCGAGAAATGGTTAACTAGACAACGGATAAACATACTTAATATACTTAAATACATACTTATCATACATAGGAAACACCCAGACCCGGAACAATTTCGAAACATACACACTTTATGTTTCGAAGATTAAATATAAATTCGGTACATAAATACATACAAATAATTCTTTTTTTTATGTAAATGCCTTCTTTAATTAATAATACCTAATCGTCCTTATACATCGTTATTACAAATCCAAGCGGTCCTCCTAGCCATTGAGTATTCGAGAACGTATGAGGGTTGAATAGTGTTGGCAAATAAAACCAAACCACAGAATACATAATAAATAACCAAACAGTAAAACGGCAATTTTCAGATTATAAGTAGATATGTTTTTAGCGTAAGTCTCAACAAAGTTTTAGATAAGTAGATGGATAAACAATACTTTTATCAACACTATGAAAATTAATAATTATCAAAGTAATAATAATTAAAAAAAAACAGTTTGGCGGTTTTATTGCTTTGGAAACGGTCTCTTGCAGCCAACCAGTCAGATAGAGTGACCCACTGGCCACGAATGACCTAATAAACTGTAAAATCTATTTACATCTTTACTTGAGAGCAAAGGTAAATTATTTAATAATCGAGTGTTGATAATAAGTGGATGGCCCATTTCAAGATGTACCTAAGTCCGTATTTACACTTTTACTATGTGCGAGTCGGACCCGCGCACGAAGGTTTCCGTACCTATTATCTATAAAAACGGCAAAAAATATGTCGGTTGTATGGGAGCCCCACTTAAATATTAATTTTATTCTGTTTTAGTATTTGTTGTTATAGCGGCAACAGAAATATATCATCTGTGAAAATTTCAACTTGCGGTTTGTAAAATTTATTGTTTTTTTTCTATTTTTGTTGGTTCACAGAATACATCTACTTACCAAGTTTCTACAGTATAGTTCTTATAGTTACGGAAAAAAGTGGCTGTGACATACGGACGGACAGACAGACAGACATGACGAATCCATATGGGTTCCGTTTTTTGCCATTTGGCTACGGAACCTTAAAAATTGGTATTTCTAAACTGATCCGACCGGAGATTGAACCCGGGACCTCAGAGATGGCGACACCATGAAAACCGGTGTGCAAGCCACTTGACCAAGGAGGTCGTCAATAAATCGAGCTGACACATCTCTATCTCACACTAGGCGCTATGTTCTTTAGAACAGAAGGCTTAAAACCTAAAGATATCTTTTATAATAGAAGACCGGGAAGCACTTAGCCATCAGTAGATAAGTGTCGACAAGGTCGATGGTGAACCACAATTTCCCTGGAATCCTCATCTACAGAGGAACTGGCTGTCTTATCTCTAACTGTCGGAAACGGTATGAAGTTCAGGGTGCCTTGCCTAGTGTGAGTTTCATTTGACATTGGATTACGTTGACGAAAACAAAAATTAGAATGGCATTGAAGCAGCGCCTCCCTATACCTACGAGAAGAGGTAAAAATTTGTCATACAAATTTTCGTTTTCGTAAACGTAACTGAATGAATACGGATAGTAAACAAAACTCACACTAGTCACCCTGATCCGTATAAATAAAGTACTTAGTTTTATAGATAGTAGATAATGAGGTTTCTTTTACGAAATTTGGGCAAATGGCTGGTAGAGCTGAATGCTATAACCTACCTGATGTCAAGGAGAAGCGACCACATGCGAAGACAGCTACCTTGCCAACCGTCCTCATCTTGCAAACCTGCAGTTGTTTCTTCACAACTCGTTTAGCGGACCACATGCTATGCAAGAAGAAAATGCGTGTGCTGGGAGAGCATCCTTTTTGGCAGTGCTACAAGGAAATGATTCACCATATTTCTTCGTCTATGACGGAATAGTAATAGTAGATACTCTGAGGGGTTCGGATCGGATCGGCCCACGATCAGTGTTGCCAACTGCTAGCTTTACCCAGTTGCTAGACATTTCTCAAAATGTTGCTAGCTTGGCATTTTTTGCCCCAAAAAGTTCCTAGACTAGCTAAATCCGAGCGGTGACGGAGAAAGAATACAATTCGCCGCCCCTCTCCTCCGGTGGGTATCGTAAGATGCGACTAACGAATTTTCGAGCTTCCATATGCTCTACTGCGTGGTAGGACTTGGCCCGTCTGGTTAGTGACCACCGTACGAATGGTGTAAAACCTGTCAAGTGACCGCTTGTCGGTCGCGTTTTGGGATCAGCCAGCGTATAACCAGAGCTCGAGTGGTTATTGCTGCGATGCATTTGGTCTGTGGAGGCTCCCGTCAAACCAGTGCCAGGAGGACCTCGTTAACCCGCGTCGACCAGGGAGCTGTCCCGCTGGCCGCCCGTGGCATAGTACAGGGGCCTAGTTCCTCCAAAACTGACCATGCTGGTATAACTGTTCACGCGTTCGCTCTCACGCACGACCTGACTCAACTGGTGAACCAGCCCACCACGATCTCAGACGTAGTCGGTCACGCGCCCTCTTTGCTGGACCTTCTGCTGACTTGTCGCCCAGCTGGCTACCGAGTGAAGGTTCGAGCTCCCTTGGGATCTTCGGATCACTGCTTGGTATCCAGTAAAGTGCCTCTGGCCCCGCTACCGCCTTCAGCGGTATCGAAACGCCAGATTTGGCACTACTCGTCGGCAGATTGGGATGGTATGCAGGACTATTTCGCATCCGTTCCTTGGGGGCTGCGCTGCTTCAGTGGGAATGACCCGACAGCTAGTGCGACTGCAGTTCCTGATGAGATAGTTTTAGGGATGGAATACTATATTCTGCATTCCTATCTTATCAGCAAAGACAGGCGCAACCGATGGTTCAACCGCGAGTGTGCCAACGCTGTTGATAACAAGCAGGCGGCATACCGTGCTTGGATCAGGGGTAAAGTTTTTGGGGATCCCGAAACCCGCTCGCTGAAAGCAGCTTATAATAATGCCACTGAGTCCTGCAAAAGAGCTTACATTAGAGCGGATGCCCAGCGCGTTGCACGAGTCGGCCAAGAACTACTGACGCATCATAGCAGCCGTAGCTACTGGCGTCTGGCCAAAGCCTTGCAATCGAACTTCTGCCAACCCTCGCTGCCACCATTGAGATGTCCTGACGGAAATTACAAGCCGCAGGAGAAGGTCGATGGCCAAACTCTTTGCGGCAAACTCCCGAGTCGATGACTGCAATGTACAGCCACCTACAATTTCTCACTGTGGCCACACAATACCCGATTTTAAAATCAGGCAGTGTGACGTCCGTGCGGAGCTGCAGTCAATCGATGTCCGGAAAGCTAATGGCCCTGATGGCATCCCTCCAATAGTCCTAAAACTGTGAGTAGCGGAGTTGTCCCCCCTTGTTAACGCGCCTTTACCGTCTCTCGCTCTCTTCAGGTTGTGTGCCGGATCTTGGAGAGAGGCTAATGTGCAACCGGTCCCCAAAAAAGGAGATCGGTCAGATCCATCGAATTACCGCCCCGTAGCCGTAACTTCATTTTTTTGTGCAAAGTTCACGATTGCCAATACGGGTTTCGGCAGTTCAATGCCAAAAAGACACAGGTATGTTTACGGGTTTACGGCCAAAAAGTCACCATTCCTTCTCTTTCCAACTCTTCAGGGCACATCTCTAAGCCTACAAAGCAATATCAACATGCTCGGTATGACGATTCGCTGTGATCTGAATCAAAAGGACTACATCGAAGCCGTGATCAAAACAGCCTCACGAAAACTCGGTGTCCTGAACACAGTGCGGCGATTCTTTACGCCTGACCAGTTGTGTCTTTTGTACAAGACTCAGATACGGTCTTGCCTGGAGTATTGCTCACACATCTGGGATGGTTCCGCATCAGTACCTTCTCGATGCCTTAGACAGATTGCAGCGTCGCGCTGTACGCATTATCGGCAATGCAGAGGTCACTAATACTCTCAAACCCCTGCAATTGCGTAGAGATATAGCGTCACTCAGCGTTTTCTATCGCTTATACCACGGCGTGTGCTCCGAAAAACTGTTTGACCTTATCCCACCTTCTCTCTTCCTCTACAGGAGTACACGTGCTGCTCTCCGGAGTCATCGCTTCACTGTCACACATATCCCATCGCGCAAAAAGAAATTTGGTGACTCGTTTCTTTGTCGCACCTCAAAAAGATGGAATAGTCTACCAGCACACGTTTTCCCTCCTTCCTATGATATGGGGTCCTTCAAACGAGGTGTGAAGAAGCACCTTGTGGGCCGGCAGAGTGAAGTTGACTGATGCTGCGTTGTTTTCACGCTGCACCAGTTATCTTCGCGTCTGGACTCCATTTCCACTTAACATCAGGTGGTATGGAGTAATGACTCCATACCACACGGCAGATGTGCCGTGCTAGGTATAAAAAAAATGTTACAGTAGGTAGGTAGGTTACAATAAAATGTAAATTTTTGACAATCATTTTTATTTTCATTAATAATAATTCCAACAAGAGTTAAAAATGTCTTATGTACATACGTTATTAAATAAAAAATAAATTAAAAACTAATAAATTTTAAAGGAAGATGTCAATGGCTGGGGTTCTGTGGCTTTCTTTGATTTTGAATATTTTTTAGCGGTGCCCATTTTATGCAGTACATCTTTAGGCAAAACACAGTCATAGTAGCATTTACCACTTTTCCTGAAAAGTTGCTAGAAAAAATTGCTAAAAAGTTTAGCTACAAGTTTTTATTAAATTGTAGCTGTCTGTCACCATATAATAGTTGGATCTAGCTATAAAGTTGCTAAGTTGGCATCACTGCCCATGCCCACGATAGAAGGCTCAGAACAATAATAGAAGGCGCTGTGAACGTCAAAATGTTGACGTAGGTAACTGTAGAGATTCAAGATGCTTGCTGACCTCTTCATCGTCAATAAAGTGAGTTGCGTTACGTTAATGGTGATTGCTGAATATTACATTCCATTAACCACAGACACCAACTTCACAATGAACTTGCCATTGGTAAAGGGGGGCGATTTTTGAACTGGTGATTAGTTATCACGCTATGCTGGCTCCTTATTCATTTATTCAAGGACACTGGTAATTTATATTTCACTCTGAAAATTCTTGAACTATAAGAAACAGACCTATGGCAAATCTGACCTCAACAGAGTCATACTTAATCGTATTCTAGCCTAAAACTCAACTGATTTAATACAAATCTGTCCTGGCTCGCCTAAAGGTATTTATCTTATTAATCAAATTTTTAATTAAGCCAAAAATATTATATTTCCTAGTGTATTTCATGTTACCTACTTTTGTTTCGAGATCTAGGGTTATATTCAAAATTCGGTCTCCTGGTACTACATAAGATGAGGTCAACGCTTCTCAGTAGTTATAGGTACGGTTACATTTATCAGCTGCCGAGAATCAGAATGAAGGACGCGTTGCTTTTGGCCTTTTACGATTTGAAGGGCATGAGATCCAGTTAAATTACTGGGCATGGAGGCGTAACAACTAAGGCCGAGTGCACTGAATTATTAATACAACGTCATTGGGTCTAGGGTTGCCAGCCCTGCTATTTATTATAGTATCTAACTATACTATGTGGAACTGTCACTCTTATTCTAAAATTACAATTTGTTTTATACATTTTATTTCAGTAAAAATTAAGCAACTATGATTAAGGATGAAAAACTGTTAGTTAAAGCATTAAAATAATCTGCTATAAATATTACTTTAAAAAATAGGAATATTTATATTTAAAACATCAATTAAAATTGTTTTGCAATCTTCTTTTAATTTGAAGTTTGCAACCCTACAGTACGCCTATTGTCAGCTTACTAGCTTACTAGCTGACAACAGGCGGACATGACAGTACTCCATTCTTAAGCGGACCGTAAGGCTGTTGAATAAAAACAGGAAACTTCAAAAAGGAAAAACAGCTCTAAAAAGCAAGAAATAATATTGAAATCATATTATTAACCTTTTTACCGCCAACAACTTCTATAGAGTTCGAGATTTTCGTGCCGCCCACGCCAGCACTTCTATAAAAGTTCTTCTTTGTACCTACTTTATTAAAATACATTTATACGTTGGCGTACAGCGGGACATCGCGTGCGTATAGTTGGGCGCTGAAAAGGTTAATAACCTAGATACGCATATCAGTTTTAAAGAAGGTCTATTGAAGTCGGGTGGTTGGTGGTCGGCTGGGGGACAATTTTGTTTCATTTAAACTTTTATAGTTGTTCCATTAACTCCACTTTTTTATTGTCAAAGCCCCACCCGACTTCAGTAGACATTTTTTAAAACTGATATGCGTACGTAGGTCATTAATAATATGATTTCAATATTATTTCTTGGTTTTTATAGCTGTTTTAACTTTTTTAAGTTTCCTGTTTCTTTAGGGATGGTTTTTTTGTTATTAATAATTTTATTTTACGATTTTTAGTGATGGGTAGACGTAAACCTAACAAGGATGCTGTTCGAATGAGGAAACGACGGCCTAAAAGAAAATTAAATTCGTTCTTAAGGGCCCTATTACATCTTGACTGTGATTTTTGCGTAAAATGGCCAATTTTGGCGTTCTCGATCTCAGAAACGAAAATACATTAACAATTTTGCCTTATTGAATAGTGTAGAATAGCTATTGGCATAGTTCGTAGCAGTCTCGCTTTTTGTAAATTTTGCTTAACTTTTTAATGAAACCCAAAATAGCAGAGAAAGATTTTCATAAAATGCGCGAACTTTTTTGAGCTCCTAGATTGAACTACTGTTTTAAACAAATGAAATAAAAAAAAAATAGAATGTTATCTCTTATATAGTCGAATAGTTCGTAACGGCCTCGGAATTTTTAAATATCATTGATTTCACATAGAATTTTTTTTTAATTCTAAACCAAAAAACTTCGAAAATCGCTATAAGATCGCTGTGAATTTCTCCTATCTACGATAATATTAATGAGCAAAATTTATAGCAGAATAATTGTTACCTCATAAGGAATAAATATTTTATAATGAATTTATAGGATAATAAATTCATTATAAAATATTTAATTCGATAAAAACGATAAATACAACTGCAAAATTACTACAAAATGCGATGCGTCGGCCGTCCGAACTCAGCTTTTTCTCGCAGAGTGGAAATTTGTAATACTGAGCATGAATATATAATATATATATACAGCGTGTCCATAAAACGAAAGATAATCTTTTACCTGCGGGTGGGTCACATCATGTCCTACCACATACTGGAATTTCAGTTTAATGAAAGTTTCACGGTTTTCGAGATATCGTTTCTTTCTCATTTTTTTTAGAAAATTTTTCCCTCGTTTTGTTTATTTTATGCCATTTCTACAAATGATAACTTTTTTAAGCCCCATTTTTTTTAAATACTCATGGTTATTTGCTTCATTTAAAACAATATTTTTTTGATCCCTAAATTACTGCGAAAACCACATAAAAAAAATCTTATGCAAAGATTTCATACAAACTAAATCAAACGGCTGACTTTGATAGCCTGTGGTTTAAAAAAAATGTACGAGGCAGACCGTGCCAATTACTTTAAAACATTGCTTAGTTAATGTTTATTTAAAAATGGTATTACTGTTTTACATTCCTTTTTAATTTTATTTTTTATGGTAATTTAAATGCACGAAGGTAGCAATTTCGGATTTTATTAAAATAAAAGTCAATTAAAATTTAGTTACCTTACAAGTATTATTTCATGATTTGATACATGTGAACAATGAAATCGTAGAAAGGTTCGGTACCTGACATGCTTCCATGAAGTTTTGACCTTGACATGTCATTGTAATTGAAATTGGCAAAGAAAATATTCTTTATTTTAACAGGTATTTTGGGGTTTAAGTATAGTATGGCTACAAGTAAAAGACAATTAAAACAAATGATATTTTTATTAAATTATTTACAGTTAATGCTCAAAATGGCCGCCATTTGCCCTTATGCATGCTCTACAACGTTTAATAAAAGACCTTTTAATTCGGCGAGCATAACCCTCTTGCGTATTTTTTTTTTACTGATATCACCTCCGTCTCGTACACCAGGTCTTTCAGGCAGCCCCAATAAAAAAATCTAGTGGATTTAGGTCTGGCGACCTTAGTGGCCATAAGATAGGGGCGCGACAAAAAAAGAAAAAAGAAAAGCACAGTGCACTACACTTTAAAAAGGTATGAATTGTACCCATATCATGTGAAGCGTGTGCAAACTTTACAACCTGCTGAGTAAATAATTTAATAAAAATTTTATTTGTTTTAATTGTCTTTTACTTGAAGCCATATACCAAACCCCCAAAATACCTGTTAAAATAAAGAATATTTTCTTTACCAATTTCAATTACAATGACATGTCAAGGTCAAAACTTTATGGAAGCATGTCAGGTACCAAACCTATCTACGATTTCATTGTTCACATGTATCAAAACATGAAATAATACTTGTAAGGTAACTTAATTTTAATTGACTTTTATTTTAATAAAATCCGAAATTGCTACCTTCGTGCATTTAAATTACCATAAAAAATAAAATTAAAAAGGAATGTAAAACAGTAATACCATTTTTAAATAAACATTAACTAAGCAATGTTTTAAAGTAATTGGCACGGTCTGCCTCGTACATTTTTTTTAAACCACAGTCTATCAAAGTCAGCCGTTTGATTTAGTTTGCATGAAATCTTTGCATAAGATTTTTTTTATGTGGTTTTCGCAGTAATTTAGGGATCAAAAAAATATTGTTTTAGATGAAGCAAATAACCATGAGTATTTGAAAAAAAAATGGGGCTTAAAAAAGTTATCATTTGTAGAAATGGCATGAAATAAACTAAACGAGGGAAGATTTTTCTAAAAAAAATGAAAAAGAAACGATACCTCGAAAACCGTGAGACTTTCATTAAACTGAAATTCCAGTATGTGGTAGGACATGATGTGACCCACCCGCAGGCAAAGGATTATCTTTCGTTTTTTGGACACGCTGTATATATAATAGGATAATCCTATTTCGACCAAAGCAATAAATACAACTGGAAAATTACTACAAAATGCCAAAATGGGCATTTTACGCAAAAATCACAGTCGAGATGTAATAGGCCTCTTAACACGTAATAATTATTATTCTAACTTCTATAATTAGTCCATGCTTCAACTATCAAATTACGAAGCTATAATTATTGAAGTGTTTAAACAGCAAATGAGTGAAAAACATTTGAAAGCGCGGCTGCACTTTTCATTTTGCGGGAAGCGATAAGCGAAATAAAGGTAGAACTTGAGGTCTTCGACGGAATGAAGAGGCAACGAGAGTGAAAGCGTATCTCGTAGCGGATAAAACGAATAGATAGAGGTCTTTAATATAAACGAAGCAGACTTTAGTACTCTCGAAAAATGCAGGCGTACCGGATGGGTACATACTGAATTTTTAAGGCGGGCTCGCTTGAGGGCGGCGGCGGCGGCGCGGCGGCGCGGCGGCACGGAGCGGCGGAAAAGTTTTTACGTTATTTTTACTCCTTACCATTTTTTATAAACGTTCTTTTTTTGTACCAACGCTTCATCTTATGCTGGAGAAATTATTAGAATTACTTTCTTAGGAATTGTTGCGCGATAACATATTTTCTGAGATTCTTCAATAATAAAGGTCTTTGTAAAATTTTAATAAATTGCCTGAGTACTTCCCTACTGGGAGGGATCTAATATCTGTGATGTCATTGGCATATGAATATTTAATAAATTTTGTAAATCTAATAATACAAAGTCCTTATGACGACCTACAAAATCCAACTTCAAAACGTCTGACTAAAATTAAATTAAAACGTAAATTTTAAGACCCCGCAACTGATTTACGTTTTTATCACAAAAATTTTATTAAAACATGACATTGTGTATTATATTCTTATTATACTACGAGTACACTATTGCTAAGTCATATTAACAAAAACAACTAGTACTTAGGTATTTTAAGCGACACCTATATATATAAGCATCGTTATTTTTAGGTATGTATCTAATTAATTGCTTGATTTTTCGGAATTTACCAATTGAAATAATTTAACTACCCAGTCAGCTAAAGGTTTTTAACCAACCAATTTAGTCAACACAAAGAACTAACCTCTAAGTTAACTTATTTTTTTAAATACCTAAGCTTAAGCACCTATGTGTTTATGATTTGACCTGATTTTCAGTTGACGATAAGGCCGAAGAAGGAAGCGCACTTCATCCGGAATCCTCAACTACCGAGGCACTGGCTATCCTATCTCTGGCTGCCGGGACACAACAATGCTTCAAACATTGATGTTACGGCGACAGTAGATAATATGGTGGTAGCTAGCCAGGCAGACAAACAAGCCCTGCCACCAACTAAACTTTTTATTTTATTTAAGCTGTTGTAGTTTCTAAGCGGTATGTTTCTAGTTGTCATCATCGCTCACCGATATTCACCACCGTTGGGTTAGCGTTTACTTACTTAGGTACTTCGCTGGCTCAGCGACCCGACGTTAAATTAGGTACGCCATTTTGTTCGGTCTTGTGCCAGTTCCGACCATTCAGGTTCGCGCTTACGTTTATCCAATTAAATCCGGAACTCTATAGTAATTATTGTGTTGCATATCTTGTGAAAAAAATAAATTAGTTGTGTCGTCAGCGTCGCTGCGGACCTCAATATATCAACTAGGACAGCACGAAAATTGGAATCGGACCCTTGTTAATGTCCCGCACTTAGAAGCTTCCCTCATTCTTGATTATTTATTAAAGACCTATTGATACCTATTCAGACTGAGGGTGCGGTAACGAGCTTGAACTATGAGCCTTATCCTGAGCAACCCAAATGCCTCAAAAGTGAAGGAGTTCGAATAGGATGTGGCACTTAAGAGCTAATGGCAATTAATGTTAATATTTATTATGTTTATCTACTTGTATATTTATCATATATTCTTATATCTTACCATATCGCACTATACAAACTTTAGTAAACATTATACACCGCAGCACGCTTTGTTATAACTATTTTATTATATTGAAAAAGCTGTAGTTTTTGTTAATTAAATAATTTTCCCCGTGTGGTGCCGGGGATAAAGAATTGCACCACCCCATCTCAACCCGTGGGTGTCGTAAAAGGCGACTAAGGGACCATTCCAGAGGATGGGCAGCAGCATCTCTCTGAGGTTACCTTCAACCTACTGCGATCGCCAACCCGCCTGCCAAGCGTGGCGATTATGGCAAATACCCCCCATGATATGCCCCGTGGACATTTCATGTATTATATTGTACTAGTGATGGCCGCTCGCGGTTTCACCCGCGAGGTTCCCGTTCTCGTGGGAATATCGGGATAAAAGTATCCTATGTGTTATTCCCGGTTATAAGCTATCTGTATGCCGAATTTCATAAAAATCCCTATTTACATGTATGCAAATAGCTACCTAATTGAATGCAAATAGCTCTTTGTAAAATATATATAGTGCCCAAACGCATTTGAAAGAAATAGATACAGCGCGCAATTGATAGGATATGATAGGTTTATGCGTAAGAGTGCTGGGAGAGGTAGGGCTGCGCTGACCCGTGCGCACGGTGCGCATGATCTTCCTTCGCATTGCTTCCCGCATCCACACCACGTCTCATAGATGCATCCACCCATCTTGGTGTGGAAAAAATTATTAGTTTCAAATATAGTATATTATGAGCCAACTCGCTTGCTAACGGTACTTCTTGCAAATATGATATAAAATCTACATTGATGGCAAGTTTACAATAACACGTATTACCTGTGGTGAATTTACACATACATTTCATAGGTGTGGCGAATTTACTTTCAATGTATGGAGCTTTTAAAATCGTGGCAAATTTACAATAACCCGAATAAACATTGGACATTTTTAAAAACATGGCCACTAATAAACCTAGCTGTTATCGCGATCATACACTTTTCATGTTTACACAAACGATCACTACGTTCGTCGCATAACGACAGAGGCCGTCGTCGAAAGTTAAATATAACGCCCCGGCTTCTAATTAGGCGGGCCGCAATTATGTTACAATAATAAGGCAGCACAATTATGCCGGGGCCCGACTAAGGTCATCTGCGGCCACAATCGTTCGCAAACAAAACTACCAACTTGTGCCCAGCCCCCACTTTAGCGGTGCGCCTTTATATCCCTCGGAATATTCCTAACACAATTTTAGCTGATTGAGCCAAATGACACAACGGTCTAGTGTGGCCAGTTTATTGTATTTTAATAGCTTTCAAACTACTTTTAATTGTAATTGCATCTGCGGTCTAGTGACCTTCAGTTTTAGACACAAAGATCATAGGTTGGATTTCCAGCGGGGCGATACATTGTGTTCGGTATGTATGGTGGTAGAGCTAGTTTTATATCTGCCTCTTATCTAAGTGTGTCGCAACAATATTAGAGGCCAGACCAGATATTAAATATCTGGTTTCTTTTTGGTTGAGAATATGGCCTTTCGGAAGGAGTGAGCTGCCACCTTCGACCTTATCGTCATTTGCCATCACGTAAGATGAATAAAAAATAAATAAAAAATAAATAAAATCTTTATTAGATACAACAATTTTTTTTTTTTTACAATATAATAATTTAATACTAAACATACTAATAGACAAAAATGATGTGCCTGAACTGGGATTATCCTGTTTTTCAGGCAAAAACAGAAATATAAAGTTCTAACAAAACTATCTTATCTTATCAAATGCAAAAATACAGTTATATTCTAAGTAGCTAAGTAAATAACAAATAAATATTAATTATGAACAACAAATATTGTACAATAGTTTTTAAAAGTAAATAAAAATCATATGATGAGACAGAAAACTCATTATTAGCTATTACATAATTTTAAGACCTGCTTAGAAATCATAGAGCACATAGAAATAATGCCACAAAAGTAGAACAATAAATGTTATTATAATTTTCATTTCCTTATTTATTATTAAGTAAGTCAAAAGTAAGATTATTGTTTAAATGTAAAAATGGTAAAAGCTTCCCGTTGTTCCGTAATAAATAATGTTGAAAGTAGATAAAACATGACAAAATGTGAGAACTCACGCAAAAAAAAGCTTTAAAATGGTTTAACATTTATAATGGTTGGACATTGGGCTTAAAGTGTCTATCACTGGTGGTTTCTCCGACTAACACGTAACAGTTTCAGGATCACACTCTTGCGACCCTACTTCCGTCCCTTTCCTACGAAGTCACTCCCACAAATTGTATAATTATAAAAGGCGGGCGGAAAGATGATACACATCAAAAAAAATGTCCACCCGTGCGAAGCAGGGACGGGCCGCTAGTACCTACATAAATTTAAAAGTCTACTTATTTGAGGACATATGACAATTTGTGGTAGTTAGCTTTAGCATTATTATTTTATATAATAATAATAATTTTATTGCTTTTATATTGTAAAAATCTAGTTTTAAGGAAAAAAATGAATAAAGAGTATAATAATAATTCATTTATTCATAACCCAAAAATGATGTGATTACAAAAGTGTTTACATGGTAATATTCTTATAGATCTGGGTTTATTTACTTTGAATCTAAAGGGATGAGTCCCTGACATCGAAACTAGTAAAAAACTGTTTTTTCAGTGTCAGTGATTCCTCGACAGTTTTAACTTAAATAGGTATAGAATTTTACACATAGTTATGTAAGTGGAACTACAGGTTTATGAATTTTTACTTATACAAAGTACTTGAAAAACTGTACTGTAAAGTACTGTAGTCTGTCAATGTGCAGGCGCGTGTAATATATTTATTGCGTCCAAAATGTATGCCATTGCATTAACGGTCCATCCGTTGTAATAACACTATTTTTTATTAATTTTCTTCACAAACACGACATATTTCTAAGGCTATTTGACGACATGATTGTGAGAGACATGGTGTCTGGAAGGCGATTTATGAATCTCACCGGTGATCACTATCCAAATTAAAAAAGACAAGAGTATTGTATAAAATTAAAAAAATCAAAATTCAAAATCATTTATTCAGTTTAGGCTATAAGTAGCTCTTGTGAATGTCACTATGCTATCGGTTCGTAAGTCTACTCTGGGCGGGAGATCTTGTACTGAGAAGAACCGGCAAGAAACTCAGCAAGTGTTCAGCTTTTTTCTCCCTTACAGCGTCAACAATATTGGAAAATGCCCTATCACAGCAGGACACTTTGCATTACAAATAAACACAAAAAATGTATATATAGAAGACAACCACAACATGTAAAAAAAACAAAATAAAAAATCTAAGTTACCAAAACATCAGAAAATTATGTTAACAACCACCAATCCGCACTGGGCCCGCGTGGTGGTTTATGGCCGTTCTCCCTATCTATCCATAGGGAAGGCTCGTGGCTCAGTAGTGGGGACATAAAAATGAGCTGATGATGATGATTATGTAAAAATTTCAATTTCCACAAAGTCATACAGTACCACTACAGTACTCTAGTTAAAGTCAAAATTTGTTTAAGAAAAACAAAGTCAAACTTAAGTATATATACGTACGTGTATACTATGAAATATAATTATTTTGTACATTTTTTTCAATTTCCTATCGCTATCATGTAAAAATTTGCATCCCTCATGCATAGCATGCTAATTAACTAATTGCCCCCAAAAAGTCTATTTCAATTCCTCGAATCGTCATGTTAAAAGGATTTTTGCCAGCAAAGCGTAGTTAGAGTTATCAAATTAATATAACAATAAAATATCGTAGGTGCTAAATTACAAATTATTTTTTAATTAAAGTGCGGCACGGCAGTAATTTACATTGAATCTTACCGCCCAACCTTTGCCCGAATAAAATAATAATTAGCAGTGATAAATATCGGCTAAGCTCCGTCTACTCTCACCAGACAAGACATGTTCACGACACTCCCTTTGATTTTGTTGGCTCTCAACGTCGAACCTATACAAAATCAATGCCAGCACACCAATGGCGACGGAGAGAATCGAGTCCACTGAATAGATCTGCGCACACACCTGCCTCTGAGCTCTTTATCTGATCTTATTAAAGCCGGCAGGAAGCCTCCATTCCGAGCACGTAGACAATTATTCGACTAAAGTGTGCGGGCTTGAATCACTAACCTCAGCGAACGGCCAACTTTTACAATAAATCCATCGTGGCCTCGACACTTAATCAGTCCTCCGATAAAAGCTTTAATCGGGAGTTAGAGTATCCACGAGCGCCATTGATGTAACGCCAACGTTGCCGAACTAAATTAAATTAAATCCCACGACCTCGACAAACTTTCAGGTATTTCTAAAGCCAATTAATGCTTCTAATAACACATGGCAGCTCATAAAAGTATTTTTTTTCATTAACTTGTTGTGATTGTATCTGCACCTATCATAAATAGAAGTTAATAGTAATATCCACATTATAACTAGGTTTGATTTATATTTTGTTATGTGCCTAGCGCTACTACTTAACATAACAATAGTCATATACAAAAATACGCAACAGTTCAGTTCAGTGCCCAAATAAATAATCCTGAAAATTTGTGATCGAAACCTTTTTTTTACAAATTTATGTGTTGTTTACATAATTTAAGTTGTGTACACTGCTGTGTTAGATCATGTCGTCGTTAGTCTGGTTTAGTGGCTATGGGATGGGGATTGAACAACAATGTCTCGCTTTCAACCCGAGCATCTTTCGACGCTTACGAATGCAACAGCATTCTCTTTTTTTTCTAAGAAACAGCAGTGTAATACATTTTGGTATGCCCTTTGCAGGGTTCTAATTTTCATTTGTGACCGGAAACATTCACAGTGTGTCCAATATTGCTGAACGTCGCTCAATTGAATGACTCCGGCAACTGTTCGTTTTAGCGTGTATTCTGGAAGCGTTAAGATCGCAAATCGCAATTAACTTAACGTCGTCGATCTAAAACAATCACGTTTTACCGATACAGCTGAGCTAGTGTTTACACTTTCGCTATCCTAACACACGTCCGGAGGCACGTGGGATCGAATATCAGCTAGCGGGAAAATGGATGGGCTGACCACAGCTTACTGGTTTCTTAAGCCGATTCCTTGCAGTTAATTTCACTTAACCGCGATCATTCGTTCGATCTCCTTGATTTTATTTAGCCCAGGAGCTTACTTCGAGAATTTATGCCTTGAGGGGTGTTTGATGTTATCGTTATCCGCCGATATTACCTTACTCTTTGTTTTATGTCTTTTCAATAGGTACGTATTTTGATGTTAGATGTGTTTTAACAAAGTCACATTTAAATCGTGTTTGGATTTCTATTTTGTTCTCTATAGCCGGTCCTAGTTTGTATAGAAAACAAAGCGAAAAAACGAATCGCTGGAAATAACATACTTAAATAATATTCGTTTGTTGAAAGGATCAAAGCAAATTGCCAAGTTCCCAATTCACGTATCGGCAGCATAATGAAAAACATAATGATTTTTGCCTAGCTTGAAAGTTTTGTACCATAGACCACAAATCCTATTCAAAATGTTCCTTCGCACGGAATATATTACGATAATGTACGAGCATATGAATACATAAGTTGTTGGAAATAAAAAACTTGGGTTCCATTTTTAGTATTTTTTTTCATAAAATGAACAATTATCAGTTTATATAATTCTTATACACAGTAATGAAACACAACATAACTACCTATTTACATTAAAGAAAAAATAAAGACAAAATAAAACCTATAAATAAAAAATGTCCTCCAGCTGTGGGCTCATGGAAACGGTTCCAAGAATGCTGGCAACATTACCTCTTTGGATTGCCAAGCTAATACGTTGGCAGAGGTAGCTGCCAGCCTTCTTGTCACCGGAGGCTTCAATAAGGCGAGCACTCAATTTTTAGTTGGAATTGAAAATTAATACCTTTTAAGTCTCTTATTCAAATAACCTTCATCACTGTTTAATAACAAGTAGTTTTATCTACCTACGAACTTTATGTTCGTGCGCAATTTTAACGAATGTATTAATTAATCCTTTAATATCTTACAATGTTAAAATAAAGAACCCAAGAAAACACCGTTATATTACTCTTAGAAAGGTTTTTTTGAGGAGTTATTCATTGCGTCCGACGACATTTTCAGCGTCACCGGTGCTTTAAATTTTTTGAAGGCGGCTTGGAACTTACTAAGTAGGTACCTGGTATAGAGCGCTTGTGAAACGGCTCGTCGTACCCTTGATACCCAAGACACCATACTCGTTGAGTATGGTGTCTTGTGGCCTAAGCGAGTGCGCACGTTTAATGTATCATGTGAATAATTATGTGTAGTGGCAATTTGAGGATCGGGTGGATCTCAGAAAGGTTGTCTCTCTCAGAACTCGTTGTTGTGTTTCCATTTTGAACTAAAAAAACTTATGATTATATATCATACATATAATTTTACGCAAATATTGTTGCGAACAAATTACAATTTGAAAAGAGACAAAGTGTTGAAACAATTGCATGAGCGGGATTCGAACCTGCACCTCATGACATGCCGGGTCAGGTGCACTGCCAACTATGCTATCGTGGCTCAATCCAACTTGCCAACCCATCTTTTTGTGTGTGTGTTGAACAACCAAAGTGTTGAAAAAAGGTGTGTTGGCGAGTTGGATTCAAATAAAAAAACTTATTTTTCCTAAACTCTTTTATTATAAAGAACCTTTTCGAACCGTATCTTTCGAAATCAAACTTTTCGACAAACGTTGTTGTTCGTGATTCGTGACTGGCTATAGCCACTACAAGTCGGCCGTTGTGCTTCGATGTGAACTGTATTAAAACTCGGTTCTTGATTATTGCTTCTTTATTCTTCTAGCTGGGGGTCCGGAGGGCTTACTTACAAAATTCTGCTTTTTTTTGTTGACCCGGGAGAAAAATAGGCAAAACATACCTACTCAACTTAAACTTATTAGGGAGATCCGGGGCTGGCCTTTTATAGGAAGACCGACCCGGTAAATAACCCCTGGGGATGCCTTATGCCTGGAGGGCTACGAAGGCTATCGGACAACGCTCGCCTCTCGGAGAACCGGGAGGCGAGGCCTCCTTGGAGGGGGAAGACAGCCACACAATGAAGTCTTGACTCGGCGGAAGACCGGACCAGAATGAGTGAAAAAAAAATCTGCTCTGACCGGGCGGACTTATACACATATTAGGTTGGCAACTAGCGACGTCGTGGTATAGCTGCCGGCCCATGTAGGTAGTTTTACATTTTACCCTAACTAACTACCTACATGAACCGTCGTAATTTATGCAGCTGTCCCATTTGCTCGTACCTCTCTTTTCCTTATGCATTAACATGTACCCTACGGTATCTCTCGTAATCTGGATACCCTACATATTGATAATTTCTACTTACATTAAAAACTTAATTATTAACTATTTTAATTAACTTTACTTAGTGAGCCATTAGGCCCCTGGGCACGTTTACCTGGCCCTTTTTAACCCATAAACCTTTACCTTTTTACCAATAAAAGCACAAAAGAATAATTATTTAATACCAATAACATATAAAACTTAATTTACGCAAATATTTTAACCGTATTACATCTATGCCGTTTTACTTGCTAACTAAACTTATACAGATATACAATCGAGACTTCTGTCCGTAACAGTTGTCATGGTGTAAATAAGCATTAAAAAAAAGAAGCAACGTAAATACATAATACTTCGATTTAAGTTGAATTAATAAAATAATTTGAAACTAAAACTAAGTTTGGAATTCAGCGATCGGTTCGAACTATCGGAGTCTATTTTTGAGCAGGCAAGTTTTATGGGTACCTTGTCCGTTCCACATTGTTTACGAACAAAGCGAGATCTCGCTCAGTTCAGATAGGAGCGAGTCCGCCTTTCGCCTCCAACTTATTTGTCTTTGTTCCGTTAAGTATGAATGCCTGAGGAAACTTTGCTTACGCTTAGCATTGCATCCAGGATCCTATTACAAATCAGCTGGAGACTTGGAAAATGTTGTGTCTTCAGTGCGCGCTCGTTGGAAATACAATATTACCATTACACCAAATGCACCCTACGGAACAAGTAATGAGTCCCGTCACCGGGTCCTATTATTCAACACGTCCTTATACTCTCAGACTCGTGCTGAGTTAAAAGTGTTCGACTTTTCACTATCTGTCACTGTCACATATGGATTTAGAAAGAGACAAAGCATGGATTCCGCGTAAATAATATATCGAAACTTTTGAGATTCAGAGGGCAGGTCCATTTATTCTCCTATAAAAGAAATGCAGGTTTGGCGATTTTCCACCTACTTCAATCGGTCATTGCTTCTGTTGATCGAAAAAAACATATATGTGCAGTTTATATGGACATGACGAGCGCTTTCGATCATGTTGATCATGGATTGCTTTTATCAAAACTCTACTCATATGGTGTAAGAGGCACTGCTCATGATCTTATAAAATCCTACCTTAGCAACAGAAAACAGTACACTTCTTCCTAATGCCATTGACCATCCCATGATACTGTTTGCTGATGACAGTACTGCTATAATAAAATGTATAAATAGTCACACTTATGAGGAAGGAAGGAAGTTAACAAAGCTATGAGGAATCTCACTACGTGGTTAAGAGAAAACAACTTAAAACTTAACACTAGTAAAACAAAAATAATGCATTTTAGGCAAAACACAAATTCACCAAATATTACCCTGAAAGCTAATGAAATAAAAATAATAATAATATATGATAATATTGAATCTGTTTCTGACATCAAATTCCTAGGTATTTAAATTGACTACCAAACCAATTAGAAATCTCATACGCGCTCTGCAAAAGACTGAGTAGTTTTTCCTTTGCCTTATACAGGCTTTCTAAGGTAACAAATACCATGGCTGTTGTAATGGCCTACCATGGATATGTAGAATCAGTATTGCGCTATGGGATTATGTTCTGGGGGAATTCAGTCATTCATTCAATAAAACTGTAATATTTAGGGCACAAAAGCGAAGTATAAGAGCTATAAAGGGTCTAAAATCTGATGATAGCTGTAAACCAGTTTTTAAGCAGTTAAGCATACTAACACTTCCATCTCTGTACATTTTTGAAGTTGCAGTATTTGTCCAACAGAACCAACATATTTTCCCTACTTTCGATGAACAAAATCCACAAAGAAGTCATAGACATGGACACAAAATATGTGCACCTAAACATAAAACTGCACTCTTTGCAAAAAGCTTTTTTGGGATGGCCCCAAAATTATATAACAAAGTTCCCAATGAATTTAAGAACTTACCAATTAATCTTTTTAAAAAACATTTAAGAAAGCTATTAATTAGTAAAGCATATTACTCGACCACTGAATTTCTAAATGACATATCTTTGAAGTGAAATGATCTCAATTGTTATATGTACCTATTATTTCTGAACTTATTATGGCACAGGTAAATAATCAATTATTGTTACTATTGTTATGCATCCGGGTGTTCCTTATTAAATTGTAATTGTAATGTCAGTGTTATTATCGTTTATGTTAAACTACTAATTGATTTTAGAGTTTATAGTTTATTGATTTTGAATTTATTAATTAGCAAGTAATAATTTTGTATCTGGACATGTGTAATTTATATTTTATCAATTTTTAACTCATTTATTAGTATTAATTTTATATTTGGACGTGTGTAATTTATATTTTCAATTCAATTCAATTCAATTTCTTTATTGCAAGCCAACATTGTATTGCTATTTTATCAATTTAGAATTTGTTTATTTAAATAATCTTAAAAAAAATTTAGATATTTGTATACCTTGACGAAGGTGGAAGTGTAGTGAAACTAAATAATAAGTTTAACACCTATGACATTGTACCTAACCTGCATTTCACAAATAAATATTATTCTATTCTGTTCTATTCGATTCTATTCTATATAAACACCCATCTGAAACCATATAAGATTACCTAACTGATATTTACTCAATTATATTTTTACGAAACTAGCAGAAGCTTTTGGAGGCTTTGATGAAAGCACACTTTCACGTCAACTTACATCTACTTTTTATTTATTTCTGTAATATTAATACGTGAAGCAAAAACTTGTACCCCTTTTTATAAAAATTGCGCGGACGGAGGAGTATGAAATTTCGCACACTTATAGTTTATATAGAGAAGGAGTACTGAATGTTAATATTTTTTAAAATTATGCATAAAAAATACATTAATCAATAAAACAAACATTACACATATGCATATGTATTTGACACACACACATTTATACTCTTTTCAAAATTTTCATAAATGGAGCGGCCGAAATCTTTCAATGCCAAATTGCCAATCCAAACTCACATTCTATCTTTTTTAAATTTTCATTGCTTAGGATACAATCCGTGCAGCCTTAATAAAATTACGGTCGAATTTCGACCACTGGGCGACCACTAGTATGAGCAATTTGCCATTATTTCTGTAATGTTTCTTTTTAATGCTTTATAATAATAAGCTTCTTAGTAATTAAATTATACAATCAGGGAAGAGTTTAACCTTCATCAATCGTAACTGGTGGTAAGTGATGAGAAGGCCTAAAATGCATCCTGCGCTTCCATGGAAGCGCACTTCGACCAAAATCCTCAATCATCAAGGAACTAGATATCTATCATGGCGTCTTAGATGTGATGGTGGTAGCTAGCCAGGCCAACTTAAATTAAGTATTTTCTCCAACAAAACGAAAATATACTTTTCAAAACGAAATGACCATGCTATTATCATAGTAAATATTCTTATGATGTAGGTAATATTTTATTTTATTTAGTTGGGATTATCATAAGAAGATCCATCGGTGTGCTTCTAATCTCGTCGAGATAGTTCTCAAACTATGGCTACAGGGAAGGACCCAAGTTCTTGGAAGTTATTTACTGTACAGTACACACATATCGTGTGGTTGTCCGTCTGCTACAAGTGTAAATTAAGACTTTTTGTTTGGCACGACCAGCAGTGGGGACATAAAACGAGCTGATGGTGATGATGATGAGATTATCCTACTTCCTAAAATATAATACTGTCTGCATTTTGGTTTAGAATATTTTGTTATTTTGTATGATTAGTTGGTTAGTTAGTGGTGGCCGATAAATACTTCAGAGCTCGCTAGAAGTTTTATTATTTCTCAAACAAATTTGTCATATTGAAATAATTTCTAACTGTATTTCTACAAAAATAAATCTTTTTTTTTTTATGTTAAGAGCGTTTACGCCGCACACTAGCGCCGCCAATGAAAAAAAAACATATCTAGTAATTAGAGATAGAAAATCAAATTATGCTCAACAAACTATCTGAATGAAGTAATTTAGCATTTTTAGGTCACCTAATGAACACCTCACATGTTATGGTTTAGTTAAATATGGCGTTATAGTTAAAAGTGGCCGTAACGTCTTATTTAACTAAACCATAACATGTGAGGTGTTCATTAGGTGCCGTAAAATTGCTAAATTACTTCATTCAAATAGTTTGTTGAGCATAATTTGATTTTCTATCTCTAATTACTAGATATGTTTTTTTTTTCATTAGTGGCGCTAGTGTGCGGCGTAAACGCTCTTAAAAGGAGGCAAACGAGCAGGCGGGTCACCTGATGGAAAGTAATCACCGCCGCCCATGGACATCCGCAAAACCAAAGTTATCGCAGATGCGTTGTTAACCTTGAGGAAGGAATTGGATCTTGAGGAGGGAGTAGGAATTGGAAGGGGGGAGGGGTGAGAGATGGGCCTCCGGTACTTTCACTCACCGGACGAAACACAACAGCAACGAGTGCCGTTGTTTCACGCCGATATTCTGTGAGAGGATGGTGTTACGCCGGGCGAGCCGGCACATTTCGTGCTGCAACGCAGCGTGGCTCTACCACTCAGACAGTGTTACTTATTTAGCACCACCCAGGGGTCACGTGTAGGGTCTCAAGGGTAAACCTACGGACGCGAGTAAATCTAATTAATTGGTCGCTTCTCTCTTGTCTTTTTTCTGGCTACAAAGATATTCATTTGTTGAGGCAAGAGGTTACGACATTGGTTTTTGCGAAGTCCTCAAGAAGTCCTTGAGAAAGAACAAAAGAGCTTCTAAAATTCAACAAATTTCAACTCATACTCGTGTTTTGAAACCGCCCCTATGGTCTGGTAATTAGACCATCGTACTCAAACCCCACCCAGGGTAATAACCATATTTAACTATTCTGTGGTAATAACCGCTTCGTGGGTTCAGCGGGGGTACAGTCACGCGCATTAACATGTATACACTTCCGACTAGTTTTTATTGAGAGTAACATTGTATATGTTAATGCTCCTGACTGTACATTATTGTGTTAGGTTTAATTGGCAGCTACCACCATCTCATCTAAATCTGTCGTGATAACAATAATGATCATTATTAGCATCATGTCCATCAGCAGATGCATCATTGTTGTGTTCCGACATTTTAAGTAGTTAAGAAACTTCTAATGCGCTCCTATCTTCGGAATCATATTATTTTGATACTATCTGATGACATAAAAGCAGAGCGCTTACCATCTCGCTATTTCGTGGTGGTATAAACGCGCCGACTTTAAAAAAACAGAAACAAAAGTTAAAACAATAGAAAGTAATGTCACTTATAAAAGTGAAATAACTCTATTTCTTTTAGTAGCTATAAAAAGCGCTTTAAAGCATTTTTTAAATAAGCGTTATAGCTTTTTTATAACAATATAGCTATAAAACGTATGCGGCAGTGAAACTGGCCAAAAGAGTATGTTTCTGTGCTTAAACAGTACACACGCCTGCACATCAGACACACCACAAAATGTCAAAGGAGGCTGGCGAACTTCTATGTATTTTCAGACCTCAATTTATATGTCCCGTTCATGGATGAAATCAAATGGTACTTTTCACACCACCTGCTCGACAATGCCTCATTATATATCATGCAAACCTTACTCAAAGTAAATCATTATAGCCCTTGTCTTTTGCCGGGGTGTAATGTTGTACTGAATTTCATTATAACCCGCCGGGCAGTAATGTGATTCTCACTTCTCTTAGTTCTTATTGTTATGCATTTAAAGTCTAATTTCGTCAAAATCGCGCGGCGCGCGGCTGCTGCAGCTGCTGGTGGCCGACGGCGAGGAGGTGGACGGCGGCGCGCGCCGCGCCTCATTTATTTGAAAATCGAACTTATTCGAAAATCGAGCTGGCCACGCCACAACAAGCCGAACGAAAAAAAATCAATACTTAAAACAAAAGCCGCGAGTATTTCAATACGGTGCAATCAGTATCAGACAAAACTGCAAAAGAAGATAGAATAAAACATTAAGAAAATGTCGAGTGACGAAAGTGATTTAACTCCGGAGTCCATTAAATTAGACGCCTTAGGTATTGTTAATAACCTACTACCAGAGAAGTCGAAGGAAAAATACTTGAAAGCTTACGACGATTTCCACAAATGGAAAACTGCAAAAGGCGCAAAGTCTGTGTCGGAGTCAGTGCTTCTTGTTTATTTCGAGTATTTATCGTGTACAAAGAAGTCCAGCAGCCTGTGGTGTATCTATTCGATGCTCAGGTTAACAATAAGCATCAAACACAACATTAAGATAAATACATATAGCAAGTTATTGGCATTTTTAAAGAGGAAATCAGATGGTCATCGAGCAAAGAAGTCAAAAGTATTGACAGCGCAAGATGTGGAAACTTTTGTGAATGAGGCTCCTGATCACAGCTTTCTGGCCATGAAAGTAAGTATGAGTACTGCCTACTTTTTAGTTACGTTTCTAGTACCTACCTATATTAGCTCTATAAAATAGTTAATGAATAAAAGGGTATTTAAATGGCACACATTTAAAAAATACACATTCTAAGGTTTTGTCGCAAGCTTTTTTTATAATATAAAGGTCAAAAAATGTAGTAGTGTATCTATCTATTTACTCACAATCCTATTTTTTGTTACAGGTAGCCTTGATTTTTGGAGTGAATGGCGCATGTCGTGGAAATGAACTCGTAAACATAAAAGTCAATGATATCAAAAAACATGCAGATTTATTGCTGATTAACTTACCAGATACCAAAACAAATAGAGAACGTTCGTTCATAGTTCGTGAAGATTATGCAAGAATTGTTGAAAAGTACCAAGCTCTGCGCCCCTCTAATATAAACACCAACAGATTTTTTATCGGTTACAGTAATGGCAAATGCACCAGGCAAGTCATTGGCAAGAATAAAATCAGCGCAATGCCAAAAGAAATTGCAAAATACCTCAAATTGCAAAATCCCGAGCTCTATACGGGTCATTGTTTGAGGAGAATATCGGCAAGTCTGTTGGCAGATTCAGGAGCAGATATGGCCCAGATAAAACGTCATGGTGGCTGGAAATCCGATGCAGTAGCGGAGGGCTACATAGAGAATTCCATACAAAACAAAAACAAGATAAGCTGTCGTATTGGTGACAACATTCATCTGAAAACTACGTCCATTATTGATGATCCTTGGAAACCTTTGCCACCACAGCCATCTAGCTCAAAATATATCCCGTCAAGCCCACTGCCTCAAGCACCACCTTCCCCAACCTTTACTGTGCCAAACGACCCTCACACGCAAGGTTCTGATGTATTGGGTGCTGCTACTCAAATAAATTCCACTTCAACTAACATAAGCGTACCAAAAAATATGACCATATCTTTACATAACTGGACTAATGTATCAAACATCAATTTTAATTTTTAATTTACTTTTTATTGTTATTTACTGTGCCAATTATATATAATTAGTAATGAAAATAGTATTTTAATAAATATAATACTTTTTCTAGTAGCCTTGGTTTTTATTGTCTCGCAAAAGGTGAGAAAAGTAGAGTATACTCCTCAGGGATAAAACTGATTTTGCCTTGGGCGCGCTTAAATCCTTCACTGCTCTCAGGACTCCATTTTAATTCCCTCGCTTCGCTCGGGAATCAACTCAAAACCCCCTCGCTACGCTCGGGAGTTAAATCTGGAGTCCTTCGTTACGCTCAGGATTCAAATATCGCGCCCGTGACATAATACAGTGCTTTATCCCCTTGGTGTACAATCTACTATTAAGAACTATGCCAGACTAACATTAAAGTTAATTGTTTCTATGTTTTTAAAGTTGGGACAACAGAGATATGTAAAATAACCAAAAAATATAGAAGTTAGGTTAAATATCATTTATTTTATAACTTTTTATTTAAAAACAACGCAAATAATTATTAAATGATAAAATAGATGAATAGGTAGGTAATAAATAAAAAAGACAAATAACGAAAGTAACCATTATTCTATCAGAGACATAGTAGGTATCTACCTACTCGGAGACTCAGAGGGTTAACATACGGTACACAATTTGCAAATCAAAATCCAGGGGGCAATAAGGCAAGAATCTAAAGTCCATAAAACATGCGAAAATCCAATGAAAAAAAACCACTTTTAACACAACGAACAACTTATCACAGAAAGAAACTAAAAATGTGTCAAGTCAAATGACTGTCTGATGTCAAGAGTGACGTGACTGACAGTCACGTCACTCATTGGTCAATGTCTGTCTCTAAATAAGAAAAGCAAAATAATCTATGTTTATACAGTCAATTCATCAGCAGCTCATGCTTTATACTTCATTTAAAATGCGGACCTACCGTGTTCTATCAAAATATTACCTAATTAGTTTTTAATATTATGATATGTACCTTCTTTGATGTATCTAATAAGTAAATAAAAATGGCCTTGGTTTACATGACTACTGCGTCAAATGAAACGTATTTACGAGTATAAAGTGTTTTAATCGTTTAGTTATTACACTATAGAAAGCGTCTTGTTCAGTCAATTATTTGCGATTTGAAAATAATTTATCTTTTTATCTCCTTCTTTAATAAATCAGACGTTCGTAAAAGTAAATTATATGAATTTAATCTCATTTAATTTTCATGTTTCCGAAAGTGTACTACTTCGTAAAATATTAGGGCGACTCTCGCCGGTCTTCTTTCCTTAAAAGACATTGAACTTTATGTCTGAGATATTATAGTTGAACATTTATTGAAGAAATTTGACAGTTTTGGATAGGTTGATATGCTGGCGTCTGTACCTACAAATATTTTTGTGACGTCAGACCATAAGCAAATTGAGACCGATGAAGCGAACATGCAGTGAGCAATAAAATTCACTTATCCAGAAGTTTTAGGTAAGTGGCACTACCTAATTCAAAAGTGCCAGAGCCCTCGCTATTTGTCCCGGCAAAGGGGCACGGAGTGCTCACACGAGTAATCCGTCCATCATACCATGCAAATTGAATCACGTCTCTCATCCAGCGCATGAGAGTGTCTTTCTCTCGGAAAACGTATACGGGACGTTTCATAAAAGCATTGTTGCCCGTGTAGGTAACATCTTTGATATTGAAAAATGGCGGAGGACTGTCTATTGGGTTATGTATGACATCACGATATTGCATTTTAAATTTTGTAGCAGTACCAACGATATTGTGTTCCAAGATTTTAAAAGGACTTAACCTCCGTAAAGGGGCCGTTCAAATATTACGTAAGCAGATTTATTACAATTATTTACCCCCCCATCCCCCTTGTCAGCAAAAGTAAGCAAAGCTCTTACCCCCTCCCCCCATGCTTACGTAAACATTTTCAATTAAAAATGTATTTTTTTATATTATAATTATAATGTTATTTGTTAGGAAATAGATATATAGATAATAGATTGTGAGGAAATAGATTTAGGATAAAGATTAGATTTTACTGATACAGTATTCAACATAGAGTAAGGGACTAAACGTATGCGTTATTTGTGGGAATCCCCGAAAATGCGTTTCTTTTTCAAGCATAGACAATGTGAGGGTTGCCATTCGTGTAAAAAAGTAAATAACTACCGATGACGTAATCATCATCTAGACTCCCCTACCCCCATGTCATCCAAAATAAGCAAAACAAAGACCCCCGCACCCCCCCATAGTGCTTACGTAATACTTGAACGGCCCCAAAGGTTTGATCTCCTACTCGTATCTCGGTCCCGGGTTCTATTCACGGTGTATTCCAAAAATGTAGAGTAATGGCACCAATGTTCGACAGCAACCATTAATGTTGTTTTCTTTAATCATTAAAAATTGGCGTCATAAACTAATTTCTGACTTAAGGGTGCGCCGACCAAAAAATGCCAAAAATGCAGTCACGGTTAAGTTGATATAATTAAAAAATACTATCGTATTTAATAAACAAAAAATATATTTAGTATCAAAGGGAACGTGTTTACAATTAGACCGATCCATAAATTCATAACACATTAAGTATAGTTTTTTCTACAATATCATTTAAAGTTGGGCAAAAATCATGAAAACGAGTGGCTGCGTTTAGGTGATATCTTATAGTTTATCCATATATATTAACACGTGAAGCAAAAACTTTGTACCCCTTTTTACGAAAATTGCGTAAACGGAGGAGTATGCTATTTAGCACACTTATAGTTTATATAATTATGAATAATATTATATTTAATTTTATTTAATTTGATTTGTCGTCATAGTGACAATATTTTATATTTCGATATTAATAAATTTATTAATAACTTTAGTTTGACGTCAGATACTATGTATCTTTCTAAGAATTGTAGGACCCTAATAGCTAAATTGTTAGCTTATAATATACAGGATACAGTTATAGGTGTTATAACTAAGTCTTTACGACCTAACAACGTAATCATTAGTAGTTCTACTAATGCAACATATACAACTAGTAATAAGGTAACAACCTCAAGTTTAAACTGAGGTCTAAGACAAAAGCCAAGTCCTCATTAATTTTTTTTTTTTTTTTTTTTTTTTGGAGAGAGACTGCTGGTTGCCGAGGGGCATTTCCAGCTTCACCGGGCTTGTTTTAGGGGCGGCGAGGTACGTAAAGGGTACCTCAAGCCGTGTTGAAACGAAACACCTTCAGAGGATTTCTAGAGGGGTACGGCATCGCACACTTAAAAGTGCGCGTCCCCGTGCCCTTCCAGAGTCTCCGAAGGGTTCGGATCGGATCGGGGAGCGGAACCACCCGAGGGCGCCTCTAAAGGCACGGACCTCGGCTCGGGTAGACCGGGCCGTGGAGGAGGAGAGGAGGAGCTCCCAGGCACATGACTGTGCCTGGCATAGAGCACGTGTGAACCGGTTCTTCGTACCCTTGTTCTACGAGTACGGTGTCTTGGGCCTAAAACAGTGTGCATGTTTAGTGTATTCTGTAAATGTGTGCTGTCATTTGGAGGAACGGGCGGGGGGGCATTCGCAACTGTAATTGCGTCGTCGGGCTCGGTTAGGACGTGTTTTGGACGCCTAGACGTGTACCGTCTTGATGGTGGAAGGCCTTCAACATTATAGTTGGCAGCCGCCACCACAAGAGGGTTGGGGTGGTGGGGGGCATTATCGAAGTAACGTCGGGAGACGTCCTTGATAAAGTCTTTGATAGTTGGGAGATCGAGGTCGCGATGGAGGTCTACATTACGAACGTAATGCGGACAACCCGTTGCGCCTCGCATGAATCGGTTTTGGAGGGTCTGTAGGGGGTACAAATAAGAGGGCGCGGAGTGCGCGAAAACTACGCTAGCGTAGGTCATGACTGGGCGGATGCAGGCTTTGTAAATTGTCGTCTTACTTCTAAGAGACATTTTACTCTTCCTGCCTATAAGGTGGAATAACCGACCTAATATGAACGCGGCCCTGTTACGGACGATCTTGAGATGCGGTGCAAACGACAATCTCCTATCGAGGGTGACACCGAGATATTTCACCTGCCTAGCCCATGGGATAGGGCGGTCAAATAGTCGAATCGGACGGCAAGGATCGTCGGGGCCCCGATAAAAGTACACAGCGGCACTTTTCTCGGGGTTCACTTCGATCCGCCATTTGCGAAACCAAACGCCGAGGGTGTTAACGGCCTTTTGGAGTCGGTTGTAAACCGCGGTTTTGTCTCTACCAGACGAAAATAGCGCGGTGTCATCCGCGAATAGAGCTAGCTCTACACCGGGGGACTTGGGGATATCGTTTGCGTAAAGCGCAAAGAGGATAGGCGAGAGCACGGATCCCTGCGGAACGCCGGCTCGAATAGGGTGTCATTAATTACTATTATACATCAAAATATTCAAGGTTTGGCTGGCAAAGACTTAGAGTTAGAATTATTTGCAAAAAGTCAGACAATTCATATATTTTGTTTAACTGAGCATTGGCTAAGAAGTCATGACACATCATTCCATGTAAATAATTTCGAACTAGCAAGCGCGTACGTGCGAAGCTCAGCTAGTCACGGTGGTTCTTTAATACTAGTAAGAAGTAATATAAAATATAAAGATCGCAATGATATTGTAGGCTTATCAGTGGAGCGTAATATTGAGCTATCATGTGTGGAGTTTAATAGCTTTGTAATAGTGTGTGTATACCGACCCCCATCGGGCAATTTCGGTATTTTCGAATCTGTAATGGAGGACGTACTAAGAAAATTAAAATTAAAAAATAATTTTTTTTTTGTATGTGGCGATTTTAATATAAATATTCTAGAAAGCACTTCAATGAGTGTTCGTCTTGTTGCCTTGTTTAAATGTTTTAATCTCATTAATCTATTTCTCGAACCCACTAGAATAACTTCACATTCAGCCACTTGTCTTGATAATGTTTTTACAGACTATGACCCTGTTTCTAAGTCAGTCATTAGTAAGCTTACGTCTGACCATTGCGGTTTGATGGTGACCTATGACTTTAATATTAGGGATGAGCCAAAAATAGTGAACTGTAAACCAGTTACAAAGGAGCGAATGGAGTGTTTTAAAAATAATATAGCGTGTAATATTAATGCATTGCCATTTGTACAAGATGATCCAGATGTAAAATATACTAATCTGTTTAACTTCATAAAGACTGAGTACGACCAAGTGTTTACACAAAAAACAATAAAAATTACCCATAAACTTAAATTCTGTCACTGGGCCACGACTGGTATATATAAAAGTAGAAATAAATTGTATGAGTTATATAGTTTAAGAAAATATAACCAAAATGATATTTTTACGGAATATGTAAGAAAGTATTCGAAAACATTTAAAAGAGTGTGCATATTAGCTAAATCTAATTACATTAAAGATAAAATAAAAAAGTCTAACAATAGAATTAAAGCCACTTGGGACATTATAAACCGTGAAACAGGTAAATTAAAACCACGGGATAATACTTTCACTATAAAAGTAAACGACAACCTTGTGAATTCAGATTTGCAAATTAAATTTGATTTGCTAATATTTTTGATGATTATTTTGTAAATGTACCTGTGCTGACAACCTCAAATTTAGATTCGTCACCAGAAGCTGCACAAACATTACTCCAAAAATATGTACCAAAATGTAATGTTTCTTTTCATTTTAAATATATTGATTCTATGGATATTATAAAAACATTTAAATCACTGAAAATGAAGAACACATGTGACTTGTGGGACATCTCTATAAAAGTAATTAAGAATATTATATATTCTATTGCACCATATCTTGCTGAAATTTTTAATAACTGTGTGAATAAAGGTATCTTTCCCGTTCTTATGAAGTTTAGTAAGGTCATACCTTTGTTCAAATCCGGAAACAAAGAAGACCCCGGTAACTATCGACCCATTTCAATACTACCAGCTCTAAGTAAAATTTATGAAAAAGTTATATTGGAACAATTGATATCGTATTTTAACATAAACAACCTTTTACATAGTAAACAATATGGATTTACAAAGGGTCGTTCTACTACTGATGCAGGTGTTGCTCTAATCTATACTAATATTATAAAGCTGAAGAGTTTGTTTGTTTGTTTGTTTGTTTGAACGCGCTAATCTCAGGAACTACTGGTTCGAATTGAATAATTCTTTTTGTGTTGGATAGTCCATTTATCGAGGAAGGCTTTAGGCTATATAACATCACGCTGCGACCAATAGGAGCGAAGCATCAGTGAAAAATGTTGCAAAAACGGGAAAAGAGCCTAAAAAATTAAAAATGCTGCCGAAAGTCACTATTCCACGCGGACGAAGTCGCGAGCACAGCTAGTAAAACATATATTTGATGCCTGGGAGAAGTCTCAAAACGCTCTTGGAGTTTTTTGCGACTTGTCCAAGGCTTTCGATTGCTTTGAGCACCAGACTCTGGTGATGAAGCTACATTACTATGGTCTCAAAGATTACGCACTAAATTTAATCAAGTCGTATCTCAGCTCTAGAACACAGATTGTCGATATTAATGGAACTAAATCATCTGGTTCTCATGTAAAAATGGGAGTTCCACAAGGTTCCATTCTTGGTCCTTTTCTGTTTTTGATTTATATTAATGACTTGCCATTCTTTGTAGAGAACTTCTGTGAAATCGTATTATTTGCAGATGATACTTCACTCATTTTTAATGTAACTAGGTGTAAGAATAATTACGACGATGTAAACAAATTTCATTCATTGTCATTGTCATTTCTTCGTCGAGCTAACGTTGAGAGTGGCCGCGTTATCAATCTTTTTCTGAAATACTCAGTTTCATTCATAGAAGATTCGTTTGTTTTGCCTTAGAACTTATTGGCAATTAAGTGTGAAAATCGCGTGAGATTGTGAAGACAGTGCAAGTGAATTAGCAATACGTAAATTAGCGTTGACTCTGTCGTCGTCGTGACAGCGTTATTTTTTGTCCTTATCGCACCTACCGAATCAAACGACGCCCCACGCGCACAATGGCTCTTCAGCACACACCGCCAAATAAATTCTCTTCCGACACGAATATACCCATATCGTTGAATAATGAGAATGAAACCTTTATAAATATCCGGAAAAGAAAGCAGCCTGATAGTGATGATTTGGCATGTCTAGAAGAAAAATTTAACAAACAACTGTTAATCTGGGATAGCAGAATGACTGAATGCATCGCCTCGGCCGTGAACTCCGCCATTACAAGTGAAATGACCAAAATCACATCTGTGCTAAGCGAAATTAACAAAAATATCATAAAACTGAACACAGATAATATTAACATTAATAAAACTTTAAACGAAACAAATAAACGGCTGAGCGAAATGGAAAAATCATTGAACTTCTCATCTGAACGTCAAGACTTGTTTGACAATCGTTTAAAAACAATAGAAGATGGTATTTCTCACACAACAGGTTTAACGGATCAAATGAACTCGCTTGAGCATAAAATATCATTAATGGAGCAACAAGCCCGACAGTGCAACATAGAAATTTCAAATATGCCCGAGCGGCGAGCTGAAAATCTGATAAATATTATGGAATGCTTAGGCGAAGCTATTAAATATCCCATACGAGCATCAGATATTATTACTGTTCACCGTGTACCCCATGCCGAATCAAAAAACCCGCGCCCCAAAAACGTAATTGTAAAATTCACAAATAAAGTGATCCGTGACAATGTTATTTCTGCCTACCGCGTTGTTAAGGGGCTGGACTCCGCCAAGTTGTCTATAAATGGATCGCCAACTACAATATACATAAATGAGCACCTGACGCTCAGCAATAAATTGTTGTTTCGACAATGCAGAGAGGCAGCGAAGAAACAAGAATACAAATACGTCTGGGTCAAACACGGGACTATCCTGGTCAGAAAATCGGATACTTCGCACGTACTCCCTATACGGTCTCCTCAGGATCTTGCAAAAATCAAGTGATGAATTCTGGAACTTTATTCTACTAATCAACCCTGTACTTGATTTTCTGATGTTTTGTTGCTGTAATGTTAAGGTTCTACTTTGTTATTGTAATGTAATGCACGCTGGAAACATAATATACATTTGTTGTGTAAGTACAAAATTAAAACTAAGAAATTATGAAGGTTGTATTTACTATTGCATGATGTCAATGATGTGGCATAAATGGTCAATAAATTGTGACGTTCGGTGCATGATTTTGTTTATTTATTATTTGCAACACAATTACAAATGGGCACAGTTTAGTACTATTTTTGTATTGTTCAATAAAAGTCATTATCAGTTCAAAAGAATACCAGTACCAATTAATAAATTCAGTAAAATAAAAAGGCTTAATGAGGGCGTAAATGGGGCGTACCTACATTTACAAGTTACTATCTCATGGGCATTTCCAATACATCTTAGTAACACTATTTATCACATTTTAACCTCTTTTAATGGATAAACAAGTTTTATCAGTCTTTTATCAAAACTGCCGGGGCCTGAGGACTAAATTAAATACCCTTTATATGAATGTTCTATCACACAATTATGACATTATTATCCTAACGGAAACCTGGCTTCATGAACACATATCAGATAGTGAGTTTATAGATGCTAGGTATCGAGTATTTCGATGTGACAGAGACCGCGCTCGCAGTGGACGGTGCGATGGCGGAGGCGTGCTGGTGGCAGTGCGCCGCGAGCTGGGAGCGACGTTGCGCGCGCGCACTGCTGCCATGCCGACCGCAAACTCGCCCTTAGTCGACCATATACTTATTGAACTGAGATCGCGCACTTATTGTTGCGTAATAAGCGCTGTATACATTCCACCCAACTTAAACTCGGATATCTACCTTACACATTTTGATTCACTTTTTGACGAGTTACAGTCTGCAGATGTCAACGATTTTATTATTATAGGAGATTACAACTTGCCAACGTTAGAATGGCGGGACTGTGGAACCCATTTGGAACCCGTTTCTAGTACTAATGACTCTATAACTAATAAGCAACTAATAAATCTAATGTCATTTCTTAACGGTAGGCAAATTAACAGATGTAGGAATGCTAGAAAACGCGTACTAGACCTATTTATCACTAATATAAGGGATGCTACAACCGCGCCCTCGCCGCTACCGTTGGTACTACCAGATGATCACCACCCCCCGTTTTATGGACTACTACCAACCAATAAAGACTCCTCAAAACTAGCTGCTAAACCTAAGATCCAGTTTCACTATAACAGGGCAAACTACGAGACTATAAATAGAGACATTTTAGAAACTGACTGGCCTACATTTCTGGGAGCCGAAGCTGAAACGGCAGTGTCCCTCTTTTATGAAAAGGTATATAATATTATAAAAAATCATGTCCCACGTAGAAATAAAAAACCCTCTCATTATCCAATTTGGTTTACTACTTCATTAATACACATATTTAAAAATAAAAATAATGCATGGATAAAATGGAAAAAATATAAAAATGTATCTGATTATGAAGTATTTGCTTTATATAGAACCAGATTTAAAGCGGAAACAAAAAAATGTTATCAGAATTATCTAAATTTAGTCGAAAATAGTATTCACGACAATGTTAATTACTTTTGGACGTATATTAATAATATGAAATCTAGAGCGGATATACCTAGCAGTATGTCATATAAAAACGTCACTGCTGATGACCCCAAGGACGTATGTCAATTATTTTCCATGTTCTTTGAGTCTGTGTTTGAACTGAATTGCGTTCCCGATAACTACGATATAGATCACATTCCTAACAATAACCATACATTAGAACTTAATCTAAATCATATAGAAATCTCAAGAGAATGTGTATTAAAAGAACTACGCGCTCTAGATATTTCCAAAGGCCCCGGGGTGGATAACATTCCACCAGTCTTCTTTAAATCCACTGCCCAGACAATATGTATACCTATACATTATTTATTTCAGCTGTGCCTACAACAAGGTGTTTTCCCCAACATTTGGAAATCTGCACGTATTGTCCCAGTTTTCAAGGGTGGAAATAAATCAAATGTCGAGGACTATCGCCCCATATCCATTTTGTCCGCTCTGTCGAAGCTTTTCGAAAGACTTGTACAAAAAAGCATATATCCATCTATACATAATAATATTATTGAACAACAACACGGCTTTGTAAAACGACGGTCAACTACAACTAACTTATTAGTTTATGCTACATATCTGTTTGAAGGTATTGACTCTAATAAACAAATTGATAGTGTATATACAGACTTTCGTAAAGCTTTCGACAGAGTTGACCATAAATTATTACTTGATAAACTGGCTTTTAATGGTATTCGTGGTGACTTGTGGCGATGGTTTAAATCATATATAACGAATCGTACGCAAAAGGTCGTTATCAATGGTTTCGAGTCAGATTTAGTTACAATAAGCTCTGGTGTGCCACAAGGGTCCATACTCGGACCAATATTATTTATCCTATTCATAAACGATATATCACATTGTTTTAAATATTGTAACTACCTATTGTATGCAGATGATTTGAAGATCTATCATGTTATAGATAACCCTAGCGACTGCGCAAAGATCCAAAGCGACCTTGATAGATTTTCATTGTACTGCATCGAGAATAAACTGAGCTTAAGCATTAATAAGTGTAAATCCATAACGTTTACAAAAAAAAAGCAAACAATCAAATACATATATCAGTTAAATAATATACAACTCGAAACTGTTGATCTGATTCGAGACCTAGGAATCACTTTAGACACAAAGTTACAACTAAACACACACGTGGACAACATAATAAACAAATCCTTTAAAATGTACGGCTTTGTAATGCGTTCTAGTGCAAAATTTACACGACCGTCCACTTTTGTTTGTCTTTACAAATCCTTAATCCGATCTCAACTCGAATACGCTGTGCCCATTTGGAATCCACTTTACACTAAATACGTTGAAGCTATTGAGAGAGTTCAGAGAAAGTTTTTAAAATCTATGCATCACAGATGCTTTCACAGTCGCCTTCCATACGAACAGCTTCTTATTAAATACCGACTTTTAAAGCTTGACCAGAGACGTGTTCAGTTAGAAGCAATGATGCTATATGACCTATGCCATAATCGATATGATTGTATTCCTTTAGTCAATAAGTTGTGCTATAGAATCCCTACTAGGACTCATAGCCGTAAACCATGTCGGTTGTTCGCAACCACCTGCTGCCGAACTAACGCTGGTAAACGTTCTCCGATGTACCGGCTTGTTGAATCCTACAACAAAACATTTAACACAATTGACATTGCGGCTACGCGTCCTAGTATATTCAAAAAAAATATTCTTGATATATTGTGTAAATATAGCTAGTAATCTGTGTGCTTGTGTTTTTAATTGTATAAAAAAAAAAACAAATACTTACGAAAGATAGATAACGTACTGCTCTTTAATGTAAATTATTAATGTAAGATGTGGTAAACGGTGTTGGTGTCAAATTTATTAGTTGTTAATGTATAGCTCATAAATATTTGTAATTTGTCACTGTTTGTTTATCCTAATAAATTAAAAAAAAAAAAAAAAAAAAAAAAAAAAAAAAAAAAAACAAAGCTCTTTCAGATGTACTCAGTTGGTTTACTGTTAATAATTTGCAGCTTAACGCTAAAAAAACAAAATGTATAATTTTAGACTACCAAATGTCAAGAATGAACCAACCGATATAAGAATAAACGGCGATCGAATAGATTTGGTAGACTCAACAGTTTTCTTAGGTATAACCCTTGACTCAAAACTTCAATGGAATCCTCATATATCGAAATTGGCCGGCAAACTCAGTTCTGCTGCTTATGCCATTAGAAAAATAAGGCAGTTAACAGACGTTGAAACTGCTAGAACAGTTTACTTTAGTTATTTCCATAGTGTTATGTCGTATAGCCTCTTACTGTGGGGAACAGCAGCTGATATTGAAACTATATTTATTTTACAAAAACGAGCAGTAAGAACAATCTATAGACTAGGTTCACGAACTTCTTTAAGAAATCTTTTTAAAGAAATTGGTGTCTTGACAGTGGCGTCTCAATTTATTTATAATTGTATAGTTCTTGTACGTTGCAATATCAACTCATTTACTAAACACGGTGACGTACACAATTTTAATACTAGAAGTAAGTCAAAACTTGTAATGCCACTGTTCAGGTTACAGTAGGTGCTTGGTTCTTTCTTGGGGCAAGGTATACACTATTACAATAAAATACCAAATACTGTACTAGATTTTCCTTTAGATAAGTTTAAAAAACATGTAAAGTCTTCTTTACTTAAAAAAGGTTATTATACAGTCAAAGAATATTTAGATGATAAAACAGCCTGGCTATAATAAAAAACGCATACTTTACTACTTTTTATAATAACAAATTATACTGATCTGATAACCTCTTTAAACAGTGTCCTACAGATAACAAATAGCGTTGCGTTGAACATTTCAATTAGTTTTGATTTTAGAGTAGCTTGGGTGTGTCATGCTCTCTTTATTGTCTCTGCGGTGGTGGCATGTGCGTCGGGTCGTTACATTCCCTAAAATATGGTTGAGTGAAGCGATGGCTGATTCATATGTCATACTCGTGAACGGGTGCCGCCTGTGGAGGCTGGTCTGCTCTAGCGTACTTATTTTTATTATTATTAACTATAGTTTAGCTTTGTTTTTTTTCTTAAAACAGGTTTTTGACTTTTACTAGTACTGTCTGACATTGTAAAAAATTATACTGGTAAATGATGTTTTTGCAAACTTAAATATTTTATTTATTTATTTTTTCTTTTTTTGTGTTTTTTTACATGTTGTGACTGTCCTTTATATTTTGTGTTTTTATTTGTGATGGAAAGTGCCCTTTTATGATAGGGCATTTTCCAATATTTATGACGCTGTAAGGGAGAAAAGAGCTGGACACTTGCTGAGTTTCTTGCCGGTTCTTCTCAGTACAAGATCCCCCCCGCCCAGAGTAGATAGACTTACGAACCGATGGCATAAATGACGTTCATAAGAGCTATTTGTAGCCTAAACTGAATAAATGATTTTGAATTTTGAATTTTTTTTTTGAATTTTATAGAGAAGGAGTGCAAAATGTTAATATTTTTTTAAAAATTTTCATAAAAAGTACATTCAATCAATAAAACAAATATTACGCACACTACCATGTATTTGATACACACGCATATATTCTCTTTTCAAAAGTTTTAAAAATGGAAGAGGAGCTGCCGATATCTGGCAATGCCAATCCAAACTCACATTCTATCTTTTTAATTTTTCATTGCATAGGATACAATACGTGCAGCCTTAATAAAATTACGGTTGAATTTCGATCACTAGGCTAAATTATTGTTCCTCTGATTTTGTCTAAACAATCACCAATGGTCTAAACTACAAATCGTCCGTCTCACATTTTTGATTTATGAAGCGGTTTTTTAAATTATTATTTTTTAAATTAATGCGTTAAATTACCTATACAAACGTAGTATGGCCGCGCGGCATCAAATAAATATGGACGAAGACATTTTAAATAAAATATATGACACTTGTCACTTACGGATGGCGCACCAAGCAACGACCCTCTGCTTCTTGCGCATACGAGTGCTACGAGTAGACTCTGTCATCCAGTAAATTTTTGATGAAGCTCCACATTATTATTTTAAGGCGACGAAAACTGGTGTCAAACACTGGGTTACTGTAAATGATACCAAAGCGCGAGAATTAGTCACTGGCTCAAAAATCACCCCCAATTGGTACAGACGCCTGCACATCAACCTGTCAAACTGTCGAATTTCTTCAATGCATTTTCAACCATATGCCGTAGTCATAAAGTTTAAAGGCTATTGAGGAAATTTGACAGTTCGTGGTAGGTTTATGTGCAGACCGTGACTGCCCCACTGCTCAATTAGATTGTTTAACTAGTTGAGCAGCATGACATGTTTATATGACCGAATATTTTATACTCGATAGCTTAACGATTTATAGCTTTATTTATCCTGTTTGGATTATATACCAACTTATTTGCAATTGTCATTGTGAATGTAAAAAAATAAAAATAAAATAATAAAAATAATTAAAAAAATATACCTACTTATACAAAAATTAAATAAAATAAATTATAAAATATATAATTAAAATTGTTCAACTAAACACGTGTATGTGTTACACTTACTTAATTGAGCAATTTTAGTTGAGCAGTGGGTATGACCCTCTGGTCAACTGTCGTAGTTGAGCAATGACTAGTTGAGCAGTGGGTCAGTCACGGTGCAGGCGTGTGTACCAGGAATTTGCGTAACAACAAAACCACGCCAGCTTACTTAGGTAATACTGGAAAAAAAAAAAAACACAAATGTTGAAAAAATTTCCACGAGCAGGGTTTGAACCTGCACCCTTCTGACATACCGGGTCAGGTGCTCTTCCAGTTGAGCTATCGTGGTTCTAACCAGCCCGCCGAAATTATTCAACACTATTTACTTTTTTACTTTGAAAGCCAAAGGCGCCCATTCAATGTTAACAACTACTGTCATTAACATCCGATCATAATATTTTTACAAATACTAAAGATCAGTTAAGAAGTAGGCAAGCTATTTATAAATGTTTATATAATTTTTAACGCAAATTTTGTTGCGAACAAATTACAAAAACACAAATGTTGAAAAAATTTCCACGAGCAGGGTTTGAACCTGCACCCTTCTGACATACCGGGTCAGGTGCTCTTCCAGTTGAGCTATCGTGGTTCTAACCAGCCCGCCGAAATTATTCAACACTATTTACTTTTTTACTTTGAAAGCCAAAGGCGCCCATTCAATGTTAACAACTACCGTCATTAACATCCGATCATAATATTTTTACAAATACTAAATAATAATAATAATAAATAATAATACGGTAGTTGTTAACATTGAATGGGCGCCTTTGGCTTTCAAAGTAAAAAAGTAAATAGTGTTGAATAATTTCGGCGGGCTGGTTAGAACCACGATAGCTCAACTGGAAGAGCACCTGACCCGGTATGTCAGAAGGGTGCAGGTTCAAACTCTGCTCGTGGAAATTTTTTCAACATTTGTGTTTTTGTAATTTGTTCGCAACAAAATTTGCGTTAAAAATTATATAAACATTTGTAATACTGGAAGTTAGACCGCAATATTTTGCTGCGTGCAGCCGGGTTAGTTTAGTGCCACAGAAAAGAAATAGTATTTAGTACGCTCAGGGTGCCCAGTGCAAGTAACATTTGCCATTTGATCACGTTAACGAAAACGAGATTTTTTAATAGCGTCATTTTAACTGTCGTTTGTCACCAGGGAACGCTCTGATCTCCTCAATATTTTGCTGCACGGAACTGGATGGGCACCCCGCTACACACGACTTTAAAGTTTATACTGACACCCCCCATCAAACTTACTGTTATAAATTTAGGTGTCAGACATCCTTACGCAAGCACAAGAGACCATCTATGTCAGGTCATAACGCCAGATCAGAACACGCCGGTACGCATCCTTCATCCGGTACTTTTAAGACTAGTGTCTCGAGCTCGAGCTATAGTCCGCTACCTAATATCCAGATAGGTTACCGGAGCTGTAAGTTCGCTCACTTCTCGTTGCGCTAAGAGCACAACTCGCAAATTCCATTGCTTGGGTCGTCAACTCTAAAGTCGACTACCAAATGTCCTTTTTGGTGGCGGAGTTGTAAGGCTTCTAAGGCTTCTACTCACTTCTCAGTACCCATCCAGGCACCTCCAGGCACCATCCAGGCACCCATCAATTCCAAAATCCTACGCGGCTGATTCAACCGGAGACTGCATCTAGCGGTCGCTTCTACTAGTTCTCCAGACTAGTGCCGGAGATGTTGGAAGCCTACTCAATGAAAACCACCGAGCAGAACAACCAACTATGGACAACTCACGTGCCCCGCAGATCCTTTCGCTTCAGGCCCCCTCCAAACCGCTACTCGGACCCGCTCGCTGTGCACAAAATGGAAGCCTGGCCAGACCTCAACCAGGCAGAAGAACATACCCACTTCTACAGCTAACCACATAGCCATCACGAGTCCAACCCATGTTCGGGGCCTGCCGGAGACGTCCGCGAGCCAGGCATAACCGGCAAGGGGCCTAGGATCCGGAACTCCCGTGGTACCCTTGAAAGAACAGCTGGACCTACGGGTCCGGTTGTTCCCTAATAGATAGGGTAGATAGGGTATGGCAGTTGTATCTATCAGGGTGAGTGGATAGGGAACTGGATATGCGGTGTAGTGCACTCAGGGCCCATAGCACAAATAAAATAGTAATTGCCATGGCCTCACATTGCACGGTATATTATATTGTCTGTAGGTCCATTTTGTTGTCATCAAGCAACTTGCAAAACAAATAAGTATCTGGGAAGGTTCTCGATTGTTATTTTAAACTTCCACAATCGTGTTACGGTGGCCAGACTTAGAAATTTATTTATATACCATTCGAACTCTGATTTTTGTTTTAATAATGAATAAAACTCGCACTACTCACTTTGACTTTGTCATTTAGAATATGAGGATATTATTAGAATCAGGCAATGAGACTGTCTGACTGGCCGGTATAGTGAGCTTGACGCTGATGACGACTGGCAATCGCTGGTGCACTGGTTGGCTAGCTTGCTGGCTAGCTGGCTGACTACGACGTTGAAAATGCAGTTTTGTTTCCGTTTTTTACACGCTCAACATCAACGCTGAAGCTACGACCCCGGTAATTATATCTTTACCGGGCACCGGCTGGGCGCGACAGCACATTTCTGCGGCACCGTGGTGTCACCGCAAATTTTGCATTAAATAAGTGTAAGTATATAATGGGAACGGAGCAATTATGAAGTTATTGTGAACGTAAGCACCAGATGTTGACGCCTTTAATTAACAATTATAATAAATTAGCCCGTGAATATGGGTAACTTGACGAAACAAATTGGAGTAGAAACTGATTTAAACTTAATTGGTGCTTAAGTAACATCAGAAATCTTAGGTCTAATATAAGAAAAATAAATTAGGCCGCTATAAAATTATCAATTATGTCAGCTTGAATTCAAATGAAGGACAATATTCAATCAACAATATCGCAATTACAGCTTAATCTAATAACGTTTAAATGTGTTTTTATATTAGGTACTTAAATTAAACTTTTTTATACAACAACATTTAGCAAAAAAGCCAAAAAGCCTTACGACTAACAAAACCAAGTACAATTATATGCTTTCGCTGAGCACCGAACCTGAATCCTCTGAATCTGAAACATTTGGTTCAACCAACAGCCCGGAGAAGTGGTTGATATTTAACAATTTCATCAATCAATTGTTATAGTTTTAATGTACCGCACGATAAAAGTAAAAAAAAACTGTATTATACTTATATACTTTATACTAGATAAGTCGGATCATTTTTATTAACGATGCACAAGTTTCAGTGGGTTTACTGATAAGTAGTTAGTAGATATAACTTTTAATAAATTATCTTGATTTGTCTAGGTTGTGTCATCGCGTTGGATAGAGGGTAGTCTACGTATTAACACTATAGGTAGTAAATGTAGTATTATGTAGTATAAAGGTGACCTCGCCATCAAGGACCTGAACGAGATCAACAATGCCTGAATGGTCCGAATTGGCACAAGACCGAACTAAATGGCGTACTTTAACGTTTGAGGTCAAGACCCACTTCGGGTCGTTGAGGCAGCGAAGTAAGTAAGTAAGTTATATATAAAAGGAGAATGTAAATGGTGTCAATGTCAACGTTATATGCTCTGTGTAAGAGCGGACTTTCTCGAGACGATTTCCTTTTGCCCATCTCGAAGACCACATTTCAGTTATTATATTTTACTAGCGACCTCTCGCGACTTCGTGCTCGTAAACACCTGTATCCCGTGATGTGATCCCGAATTTCCAAAATTGCGGCGTTATTTGTCAACGACATAACAAGGGAACCTATTTGCAAAATTTCAGCTTTCTATGTCCAAGGGTTTTGACTGAGCATGTTCGAGTTAGTCAGGGTGTGAAGCAGGACCTCTCTTTTTTAAAGATTTACATAAAATAATTACTATCAAATAAATTTCCATCTGAAAAGCTGTTTTTTTGCCTTTGCTGCTTAAAAAAACTATAAGAACACAATAATGCGACATATTTAGGTAAGATGGTGGTAGCTAGCCAGGCGGACTTAAAACAAGCTGTACCCTCCTCTGGGAATCGAACCCTGGACATCTGGAGCCGACCGGTGATCTTAACCACTAAACAACAGAAGCGTTTTTAATAGGCTGTTACATATCTTTAATACTGAATACAACTGCATTTAAGAAGATGGTATGCATTTAATTACACTTTTATATCTCTGTAGAGTAAATAGGAGGGAGCAGTGTGTGTAACTTCTACAGCGGGAACGAAGCCATTCTGTTAGGAAACCAACGAAGGACTTGATTAAAAACTTTTGTTTTATAGTATCGTGGTATGTGGAAGACAAACTGGAAAGTAGATTCGTGTTTCTTCGGTTGTTAAGAAATTATTCTCGATTACTTGTCAGTTGAGTGCGTTAAAAACGTTTTTAACAAATTACTACCTATATGATTTAACCTGTTAATTCATCAGTTTTGTCCGTTAACAGGTCTATGCTACTCTTAATGAATGACTTGCATGCGCTTTGCACATTTAGCCAGTGTCAAAGTAGGAGATATATTGTAAAATATTTTCTTTGTTTAATTAATAGACGATGAAAGTGATAATTGCTAGTCCTCCCAATCTCCTTGAGTATCACTTACAGCTAAGATGTGGGTCTTTACCGGAGATAACTCACGCGGACTTCTTGAGGAAACTTAAAAAGGGACTTCGCAGTCCACTATTCAACAAAACAAAAATTAAAGAAAATAAAACAAAACTGCAATCCTGGCACTTTACTTTCCCTTAAAGTTGTCCGCTTAATAGTAATTATACTTTAAAAAAAGCAATGACACCGTAATCTAGTCTAGACAGATAGCAAGGTGCCGTACATTATCAACGTTACTTACGTGCAGTTACTTGTGATAAGGCCCACATTTACATAAAAAGTTGCCTTAGTCATCTGTAATTCGTAATTTCACCGCATATGGTCTGTCTGTATGGTATTTATGGTCTAGTCCGGTCTAGGGGTTTATAGAGCACTTACAAAAATTGTAACAAAAATATACCCAATCTTGGCAAACTTTTTACCAGAGTATTATATTGAACTGACATCTCACGTACATATTTTTTTATTTTGTTTTTATTAGGTTTGATTCCGTTTTAATTAATAATTGCATTTGTTTAACTATTTTGTATAACAACGCATGGGGTCAATGCTGGTCGATGCCTGTATTTTTATTAAAATTATTTCTGCACTGTAAGAACAGTTAGTTTTAAAGTAATATTGTAATTTTATCTCATAATCATAATGTTTTTTTTATGTTGGCAATCCCCAAATATATAAATATTTTTATTCTTACTCATGTGATAAGGATTTTTCCATGTCGAACTTATAACCGGTAAATATAACTGAGTATTTTAGTGCCTGTTAAAAAAACGACTATTTACATAAAACTATCTTTTTAAAGGACAAGATAAAAGAATGTAATACTTGTGATAATTTATAAGGAAAGTCCACTGGTGGGGAGACAAAAACTGTGGTCCATAGTTGAAAAACGCCCCCTCGCGCCACCCCTCCTTTAATGAAGGAGCTACTCTACTCCTTGAACCGGCTTACATGCTACTTCAAATAAAACATATTCTCTCACAGTTTGATCCTGCTCAAGTGGTTTAATTATTGTCTGTGTAGTTTCTCTTTAGTGTCTACCTACGGACAACGGTTTATGAGTTTCGAGTGTGTGTTTGCACTTCAGCGAAGTAGGGTTAGATTTTTACTTAAAAAAAAGAAAATGAAAGGGAGCCAAACGTAGGTTTTTTTGGTTATATGCGAGAAATCCTGTTCAATCCTTATATCTCTGTTAAATAACTGACGGGGTTCACGTAGGTATCTACCTATACTTTTAACAAGTTATTTCGCAAACACACGGTTTTTTTACCTTCAAAAGTAGCAGGTAGGTAATTTGTGTAATATTGTTGTTGTTCTGGTGAATAACGTTTTTCTGTTTAAATGCCTTATCAATCAGACTCATCTCAATGTTTAAAGGTAACCTAACTGCTTACCAGTTTTGATTACTTTGAAAATTCTATATGAATTGGTTATATACACCGTTCCCCAACTTTAACTTTAACTTTAACAACTTTCCCCAAGAAACATAGGTGAAAAAACGAGATATTTTTTAAACTTTTCTATACAAATTCTCTATTGGCCGAGCATGGTTTGTATGGGAACGCTAAAAAAATATCTCGTTTTTTGATTTATGTTTCTTGGGGAAAGTTGTTCAGTTTCATGGTCTGATCAACCCACCTGCGGGTTCAAAACCAATAAGAAATATCGGTGTATATGAACTATATGAACTTTGCCCGATTTATTGTTTTTTTAAACCTAACAAGTATATATAGACTTATTTTATTTACAATATAAGTATGGTTAAGTTTAAAAAAAAAATCTTGCCCTCGTACTATGTGTCTAAAATATTCCTACTCTATCAAGAGTGTATTAAATTAAAAGAAGAAAAAAAACATAATTTCATCGATTTTGGGTCACGGGTTTTCACACTCGCTAGTTCTCTATAGTTTTATTTCGCAACAATAGAATAAAATGAATTATAATTAAGATATAGGTAGGTACATAGCTCAGCAGCATGTAAGCCGGCGTTTATCTCGGGCGCTAATGAACCGCGCAATGAACATCGTACTAAAGACTTTGGAGTGATCTTGGGGTGGATTTTTTGAGCGCACCTTCTTCTGTTCATTAGTATAATTAACTTATGCTGTAGGTATCCACTGCGACAATTCGTTACGCGTCCCTGACCGTTGTTTAATAGATATTTTGTGCCTGAATTTAAGGCTAATAAGTACTCCCTGGGAGGTGATTTTTGAATCTCACCGGTGATTTTGAAAATAAAAGATGTCGTAAAATACACTATGAATCATAATAATGTTTGCTTTATTTATTTTGATTAATAAGGTACATACCATTCCAGAATTTTCAGTGTCCTAAATTAGTTAGGTACCAGGCGAGTTTGAATCGCGTGCGAATTAATCACCGGTTCAAAATTCATACTCTTGGAGGGCTAAGACAAGTGGCGTAACGCTATTAGAATAGAAATGGAATAGAATGATAAACGTTTTTGATTAACATAAAAGTAATCAACGTCATCAACGTTGGTAAATTTTTCCCATACGATAATGATCATTATATTCTTTTAGCGCTATTAGCTCTAGTCTTAGCTAACTGTAGATAACCCACCACTCATTACCATCTTTGTTATTTCGTTGTATGATTAACAACTTTCAGCGTATTAATTTTTCTTCGAAAATTCTTAATATTAATTATACTGATCTGTCTTTATGTCTTTATGTATAAATAATTGTCAAATTAGTTAGTTACAAAAATTAACCTGAGTAGGTATGCATATTGTACGAGTATGTATAATTAATAAATGGATAACCGTTATTGACGTATTTTTCCACAAGAAACATCAGTATCCAATTAAGTTATAATTATGTAAAAAGATTCGAAGACTTTGTTTCATTTCAATGTGCAGTGTTTGTCTAAACTTTAGAAACCATCAATTAAGAACATTATGACTAAGTAAGAAAGTAATATTCATTACATCGAAAATATTAAAACATTCTTGAGATGTAATATTCATTACATCGAAAATATTAAAACATTCTTGAGATGTAATATTCATTACATCGAAAATATTAAAACATTCTTGAGATGTAATGCAATATTCGCTATTATAAAAAGTTGCAATGATTTTGTTAGCCGCCGACTTGAGCAGAATTTAACGAATGGTGTAATAAATCCGTCAGGCGGATCCCTCCAAGCACATTTTGTTACCAAATAATCATTATGAAATAAAATATAGCTTACTAAAAATATCTCAGAGATTTTCGGAATTCTTACAGAGGAGAAATAAATCGCTTGGCATTTGTGTTACGTTACTAACTGTGTTTTATTTATCATGAAAAGAATTACTTGTTACCGTGCTGTTTTGTGTTTTGGAAAGCACATTCGGCCGTCGGTCTCGGTTGTCGTCGTAAGACAGATAGGCAGGTAGATAAAACACTTTATTGCTCACAATTTTTAGAGTTGACGATACTACAAAGTTACACCAGCCGTGATCAAGAGTTAACTGTCCACGACACGACACTGGCAAGATCAGCACGGTAGTCTTCATCAAAAAAAAAATATACTAGCTGACCGGCGGACTTCGGACAGTTGCCATGACAACAAAATTATTGAAATTATTATGGAATATGGGTGTTTACTTGGACACAGTGGCAGGCAGTCGCTGGTTTAAATATATGTTTATTAACTAATATATATATATATATATATATATATTAGATATTTCTATACTTAAATCGTTAATAACTTATCTACATTTAAATCGTTGCGGGTAGAATTTATTAAATTTTTGCCTAAAAAAACCATCGTGTTTTGTTTTGTTCATTCGTCGCCGTAATTGAAAGGCGAGACGGTCCGAATGCTCGCACAATTTAAATTAGTTTTTGTAGAGGATGCTGCAGGTCTATATGGCAGGGCGGTGAACGGCGATTCTTCACGCCGGATCAGTTGTGCCTTTTGTACAAGACACAGGTGCGATCTTGCGTTGAGTATTGCTCCAACCTCGATGCCTTGGACAGATTGCAGCGGCGCGCTATTCGCATTATCGCCAATGTAGAGGTCACTAATGCTTTTGAGCCCCTGCAATTGCGTAGAGATATAGCGTCACTCAACGTCTTCTACCGCTTGTATCACGGCGAGTGTTCTGAAGAACTCTTTGACCTTATCCCACCTTCTCCTTTCCTCCATAGAAGTACGCGTGCTGCTCTCCGGAGTCACCGCTGTACAGTCTCGAACATTTCATCGCGCACAAAGGAATTGGGTGACTTGTTTCTTTGTCGCACTTCCAAAAGATGGAATAGTCTATCAGCACACGTTTTCTCTCCTTTCTTTGACATGGGGTCCTTCAAACGAGGCGTCAAGAGGCACCTTGTGGGCCGGCAGGGTGAGGGTGACTGATGCTGCGTTTTTCACGCTGCACCAGTTGTCCTTGCGTTTGTACTCCGTTTCCACTTAACATCAGGTGGAGTGGAGTCATTTTGCCAAGCTATGAATTAAAAAAAAGAAGATCATTTATAACCTTAATTTGTTAGTAATTTATAAGTCCGCTTTTTCATACTTGTCTTAACCATGATTACAGCACCCTCTCATAGACTTTTTAAGCATGTCTCTTGTCTGATACTTCGTAGCAATTGTACGAAAAAAGCGAGCGTTGCGTACCGCAGTGCTATTATTATTCTGTATGGTTTCATTATAAAGCTCGTACCTGAATCCGCGGTGAGATTCTTAACTAACATTTAACCTTTTTACCGCCAACAACTTCTATAGAAGTTCGAGATTTTTGTGCCGTCCACGCCAGCACTTCTATAGAAGTTCTTCTTTGTACCTATTTTATTAAAATACATTTATACGTTGGCGTACAGCGGGACATCGCGTGCAGGATAGTTGAGCGGTGAAAAGGTTAAAAGCCGTTACGGTTTGAAGTTGAATAAAGTAGTTGACATTTGGTCAATCGTGTTGGTGGATTTTACCTTATTCATCTATTCCGTGGATTTTACCGACTGTCATCTAGCGACAACAACCGAGACCAATTTTACGTCGCTTTCAAAGCACTGAAGAGTGCGATATATTTTAAGTTGATCATTTATCTAGTTAACCGCCATCACGATAATTGCTTAACTAGGTAGATCGAGACACAAGTGCGCAAGTTCAGCAACATTAAGAACCTCAAGTTAAATGTTTAAAAAAATTATTACCATGCATGTTTGAAGTGTGCACAGTGCGCCTTCAGTGCGCACACGGTTTTTAGACGTGGATAAGAGAATGTTGATGCGCGGTCACGCGTCGCGCTGTCCGAGACAGGCGTGACATAACTTGCATGCGCTTAATTCACTCGCGCTGTACTTGTAAATCAGGTCGGGGTCCCAAATGAAGTAGAGATTAACATGAACCCTCATACTTTTTTAATTTTTGGACGTCGTGTGTAGTCTTAGCTTAAAGTATGCGTTCAACTATAATAAGGTTTTATTAAATCTGAATGGATTCAAGGCAACTGCTGAACATATGCCTTTATTTGAAGTAAGAAGAGTTTATTTTAAATAAGTTTATGTACCTGTAATTTATTATAAAAATATTTTTCAATTTAAATGATTTTTTTTTTCCAAAAGTTTCAATCTACTTATCTATAAATTAATACTTGCTTTCACAGAAAGAAGGGATAGTTTATATGAAATCATTATAGATTTATTTATCGAATACAAAAAGCTTTTCAGCGGCTCATGAATGAAAAAGAACATTCGGTAATCTCTTTTTAATTTTTTTTAAGTGTATTTAATGTATTGTACTGGTAATGTTGTTAAATGAAATTCAAAATCATTTATTAAGTTTAGGCTACAAGTAGCTCTTGTGAATGTCACTATGCCATCGGTTCGTAAGTCTACTCTAGGCGGGAGATCTTGTACTGAAAAGAACCGGCAAGAAACTCAGCAAGTGTCCAGCTCTTTTCTCCCTTACAGCGTCAAACATATTGGAAAATGCCCTATCATAATAGCAAGACACTTTCCATTACAAATAAACACAAAAAATATAGAAGACAACCACAACATGTAAAAAAAAACAAAAAAAATCTAAGTTAACAATTTTACATCAGGTAAAAGTTTAAATTTCCACAATGTTATACAGTACCACTAACAGTACTCTAGTAAAAGTCAAAAATTGTTTAAGAAATACAAAGTCAAACTATTATACACCAAAGGCGCGCGGGCGCGGAGGGGGTGTCCGTCTTGAGCCATAGGTGTGGTTGGTCGTTGACAGTGTGCGTGACGCGACGGTTTTGTGCTCCCGTTCTTATTACGTGTTTTTTTGGATATAATTGAAATTTCAGGTGGTTTTGGTAGCCCAAGTAGGGTCCCCTGTATACCTAATGGTGATAGTTTGGTGCGAGTGTTCCCAAAACTAAAGAAGATCAGGCCCAAAGCTGGGCTTTGTCCGGGGGAGCGGTCCTCCCACCGCCGCTGTCCTGAAGCCGAGGAAGGGACACTTGCTGTAAGTGATTTTTATAGTTCTTAGGCATAACCAAAGTGCCATCCCAAGTGCCGCGAATCGCGGATATAAGTGCGTCCCGGCGTGGTTGATGAGATTAGGACGAAGACGTGGTTACTGTCCTACACACGCCCGGCTGCGTACTGAACATATAGTGAATAATACTAAAAATAAGATAAGTATGCAAGAGCAGACCAGCCTCCACAGGCGGCACCCGTTCACGAGTATGACATTATGAATCAGCCATCGCTTCGTTCAACCATATTTTAGGAAACGTAACGACCCGACGCACACGCCACCACCGCAGAGACAATAAAGAGAGCATGACACACTCAAGATACTCTAAGTCTCTAATTAAAAACTTTATGATCTATTTAACGCAACGCTGTTTGTTATTCTGTAGGACACTGCTGATAAAGGCTGATAAAAATTATATAAATTAATTATATTACATTATATTGATTCAGATAGAGTATAATGTGTTTTTTATTATAACCAGGCTGTTTTATCATCTAATAAACTTATCTAAAGGTAAATCTAGTACAGTACTTGGTATTTTATTGTAATAGTGTATACCTTGTCCCAAGAAAGAACCAAGAACCTTCTGTAACCTGAACAGTGGCATTACAAGTTTTGTCTTATTTCTAGTATTGAAATTGTGTACGTCACCATGTTTAGTAAAGGAGTTGGTATTGCAACGTACAAAAACTATACAAATAAAAATATATTGAGATGCAACTGTCAGAACACCAATCTCCTTAAAAAGATTTCGGAAGTTCGTGATCCTAGTTTATAGATTGTTCTTATTGCTCGCGTCTGTAAAATGAATACAGGGTCTAACAAAATCAATAAGCGAACGTTTAAGGGCGGTATCTATACATCATTCTGAATACAATGACAAAAATGGGCTCCAGTTTTATAGTGATTTTTAAAAGTTATGTTTTCTAGCAAACTAAATAAATTAAAATAATGCACATAATAAAATATGCTGTATCTTTACTAACACGCACGCAAGCGTCAATAAAAAAATAGTGTGCACATACACGCACACAATTGAAAAACCATTGTATGACATTCATACACACACGGCTATCTTTGTGTGCGTGTAATACAACTGTACGGGTTTAGAAAGGGTGTATTTTTTGGTGAATTATGATAATGTTTTGTTGATTATCTCGGAAACGAGCCTGTAGTTTTGGACCAAATTTGGTGAGCATGCTCAGTGTGATGTATAGATGCTCCCCTTAAACGTTCGCTTATTGATATTGTTAGACCCTATATAGTTTCAATACCAGTTGCTGTTTCCCACAGTAGGACGCCATATGACATGACACTATGAAAATAAATAAAATAAACTGTTCTAGCAGTTTCAACGTCTGTTAACTGCCTAATTTTTCTAATGGCATAAGCAGCAGAACTGAGTTTACCGGGAAATTTCGATATATAAGGATTCCAATGAAGTTTTGAGTCAAGGGTTATGCCTAAAAAGACTAGAATCTACCAAACCTAATTGATCACCGTTTATTCTAATATCGGTTGGTTCATTTCTGACATTTGGTAATATAAATTTAATACATTTTGTTTTCTTAGCGTTAAGCTGTAAATTATTAATAGTAAACCAACGGAGTACCTCTGAAAGAACTTTATTTACATTTTTATAATTAGTCCTACACCTAGTTACATTAAAAATGAGTGAAGTATCATCTGCAAATAATAAAATTTCACAGAAGTTCTCTACAAAGAACGGCAAGTCATTAATATAAATCAAGAATAGAAAAGGACCAAGAATTGACCGTTGTGGAACTCCCATTTTTACATGAGAACCAGATGATTTAGTACCATTTAATTTTATATCGACGGTTTGTGTTCTAGAGCTGAGATATGACTGTATTAAATTTAGAGACAAATCTTTGAGACCGTAATAATGTAGCTTCATCACCAGAGTCCGGTGCGCAACGCAATCGAAAGCCTTGGACAAGTCGCAAAAAACTCCAAGAGCGTTTTGAGACTTCTCCCAGGCATCTAATATGTGTTTTATTAGAGCAACACCTGCATCAGTAGTAGAACGACCCTTAGTAAAACCATATTGCTTACTATGTAAAAGGTTGTTTGTGTTAAAATATGACATCAAATGTTCGAGTATAATTTTTTCATACATTTATTTTAGCGCTGGTAGTATTGAAATGGGCCTATAGTTACTGTGGTCTTCTTTGTTTCCTGATTTGAGTAAAGGTATAACTTTACTAAACTTCATAATATCAGGAAAAAATCCTTTTTCGACACAGTTAATAATAATTTCAGCAAGATACGGTGCAGTAGAATGAATAATATTCTTAATTACTTTAAAGATATACCCCATAAATCACTCGTGTTTTTCATTTTAAGTGATTTGAATGTTTTAATAATATTCTTTGAATCAATGTATTTAAATTGAAAGAAAAATTACATTTTGGTACATATTTTTGGAGTAAAGTTTGTGCAGCTTCTGGTGATGAATCTCAATTTGACGTTGTTATTACAGGTATATTTACAAAAAAATCATTAAAAATATTGGCAATTTTTGAATCTGAATTGACTAAGTTTTTCTTTTTATTTTCAAGTGCTAATTGCTGCATTGCAGCTAAATTAATTATTTATAAAATACAGCGAAAAATTTAAACGCTTACCCGACCCAGCCAGGAATCGAACCTGGGTCTTCCGCAATCCGGGCGGCTGCACTGACCGCTATGCTACCGGGAAGGCTGACGTAAGTGCTGAATTTTGTCACTGCTTTTTAATTTTTGAGTGCTAATAGCGGCACAGTGCGCCATCTATCCAACGGTAATTGCGACCGATGGCCATGCAGATTCACCTTTGCAGACGAAATACCACAAATTTGATATTTAAGTTCTTTAAGTATGTTAATCCGTTGTCTAGTAACCATTTAACGAGTTTCATAACGAAGCTTCTCTTGGGCTAGATAATTGGTGTGAGTGTAGGAAAGTTTATTTATTTATTTATTTTGTAACTGGTTTACAGTTCACTATTTTTGGTTCATCCCTAATATCAAAATCATAGGTCACCTTCAAATCGCAATGGTCAGACATAAGATTACTAATGAGTGACTTAGAAACAGGGTCATAGTCTGTAAAAATATTATCGAGACAAGTGGCCGAATGTGAAGTTATTAATCGTTTAGTTATTAATCGAACCCACTAGGGGTTCGAGAAATAGATTTAAAAGATTAAAACATTTAAATAAGGCAAGAAGACAACACTGGTTGAAGTGTTTTCTAAAATACTTATATTAAAATCTCCACATACTAAAACAAATTTCTTTTTTAATTTAAATTTTCTAAGTACGTCTTCCATTACTGATTTAAAAATATTGAAATTGCACACACGATAGTTCAATGTCACGCTCCACTGATAGGTCAATATCGTTGCGATTTTTGTATTTGTTTAATATAACAATATAATTTTATTTAATATTGCTTCTTACTAATATTAGAGAAACGCCGTGAATAGCTGAGCTTCGCACGTACGCGCTTGCTAGTTGGAAATTATTTAATCTAATTCTTAGTCTTTGCCAGCCAAACCCTGAATATTGTGATGTATTGGATGTGGGCTTGGCATTTGTCTTAGACCTCAGTTTAAACCTGAGGTTGTGAATGTATTGTATGTATTGTTACATTGTAATTTAATCAGGCATACCGACCAACAAACGCATGGTATGCGCTACATTATTACAGTATGTGCACACACTAAGTATTCCTTGGCTGCATAGCTAATCCTGCTGGAATTCAGAATTAGTTATGCAAGCGGCTGTACCGCTACAGTGGTTCCTGAATTTATCGATAGCCTATTCAGATTTCTCAACACGACTATTTTTCAGAATTAAAGATAAATCGCAATTTGGTAAGTGTTAAAAAATGGAAAGAGCCACGATAGCGTAATTGGAAGCGTACCTGACCCGGATTGTCAGTAGGTTCGGGTTTGAATCTCAATCGTGGAAATTAGTTCAATACTACTACTACGAGTATACTATACAATATTGTAAATTTTTCGCAACTAAATTTGCGCAAAATTGTATGATATATCCATAACAACAAGATACAATACTTTTAATTCTAAATATATAAGGAACAAGTATTTGTCTGTCAAATTCAGATGCAAGGAATAAGGATTTACATTATTAAATTAACAGTATATAGCGACGCAACGAGCCAGTTTTTTAAAGTAACTACCTTTTGAATAGTATAAAAAGGATTAAAGCTTTCCTACTTTCATTTCCTTTTTAATAGTTCTACAACTTGTTTCTTTTAATTATCATTTGCCTACGTCAAGTAAAAAACGTGTTTGAAAAATTTCGGTGTCCTATAAACCAATGGTTTCGGGGCTGTGCGAATTTGATCGTTCTTCAGTCACTTAGGAATTTTCTTTTTATATCTATACTAATATATAAAGCTGAAGAGTTTGTTTGTTTGTTTGTTTGTTTGTTTGTTTGAACGCGCTAATCTCAGGAACTACTGGTTCGAATTGAATAATTCTTTTTGTGTTGGATAGTCCATTTATCGAGGAAGGCTTTAGGCTATATAACATCACGCTGCGACCAATAGGAGCGAAGCATCAGAGAAAAATGTTGCAAAAACGGGAAAAGAGCCTAAAAAATTAAAAATGCTGCCGAAAGTCACTATTCCACGCGGACGAAGTCGCGAGCACAGCTAGTTAATTATATAAATAGATGGGTGCAGCATCTGCATCAATGCAGATGGTAATGCGGTCACCAAAAACAGTAGTCTGTCGGCTTAACTGGTTGCAATATTGAACATTGTCGGACTAATCACATGCAGCGCGTCCGTCCCCCAGTGACGGCGGGGCCGCGCGGGATGGCCTCTGAAGAGCTACGAGTACCGGTCTTCTGCCTGCTTTCAGACGCTTGGCCGTAATTCTGTCAGCCCCTGGTGCCCTATTGTTCTTGAGCTGTTTGAAAGCCATACTAATCTCGTACAGGCTGATGTCTTGTGTGGTGCCAGCTGCCGGGTTAACTTGCTCTAGGGTCTTATTATGGGTTATCCATAGACAATGATATCTCATGCATAGTCACTGTCAGAACTAGTGTAATGTGCGCACTAGAGAGAACGATGCTAGAGTTAATTTCATTAGTTGTGTTCGGCCCAGATTATCTTCTTTATACCTACATACGTGTATATAAAATCTTCAGTGCGTGTGTATGTTATTGAACTCTTTCTAAACGGCTGGACCGATTTGGATGAAATCTTCTGTGTGTGTTCAAGTGGATTCAAGAATGGTTTAGATTTACAATTGGACCCGGTAGGTGGCGCTGCTATAGGGGTTCATCATGGGATATGGGTGTTCTTAAGCGGATGAATGATTTGTTTGTTTTGTTGTCATGGAAACTGTCAAAGCGGTACGAAGTCCGCCGGTCAGCTATTATTATTATATTATGCAAAAAGGTCATAATTAAAAAAAAATTGTACTAAAATGTGTTTTAAAAAGGATTCGAAAAATTTGAATAACAAATTATTTAGAATTCGAAATATCCGAATATCAAAATAGAGCGAATAATGTATGCCCTAGTTGAGAGCGAGATAGCAAGTCTCAACTTATTGCGACCGGCGCGCCGTGTGTCTCACAAACAATGTGGCGCGTCGACACATACTCACAGCGACGACGACGACGCGACGGCAAGCCAGGGCGGCGGCGCGGCGCTCATATCTACTTCCTAGTGATATCATCATCATCAGCTCATTTTTATGTCCCCACTGCTAGGGAGCGTCTCCCTATCCATCCATCTATAAACCACCACGCGGGCCCTATGGGTGGTTGTTAACGACTGCTGTTTTTTTTCTTTATGTAATTTTTTGTAAACAAAATGTAGTGAAAAAAAAAATGTCAGAATTGTGCGGGTTTGAATCCTGCTCGTGGAAATTTTTTCAACATTTGTGTTTTTGTAATTTGTTCGCAACAAAATTTGCGTTAAAAATTATATAAACATTTTATAAATAGCTTGCCTACTTCATAACTGACCTTTAGTATTTGTAACAATATTATGATCAGATGTTAATGACGGTAGTTGTTGACATTGAATGGGCGCCTTTGGCTTTCAAAGTAAAAAGTAAATAGTGTTGAATAATTTCGGCGGGCTGGTTAGACCCACGATAGCTCAATTGGGAGAGCACCTGACCCGGTATGTCAGAACGGTGCGGGATCATATCTTGCTCGTGGAATTTTTTTTTCAACATTTGTGTTTTTGTAATTTGTTCGCAACAATATTTGCGTTAAAAATTATATAAACATTTTATAAAATGTAGTGGCTCATAAATTTTATTACTTTCATTTAGGGAGTATTTAATTGTCTATTAAACACAATTTATTTCATTAGGCTAGCATTCTTAGTTTCCGAGATTTATAGGTTGCTTCAAGTGACCCGGATTCATTGCTCTCGAGTGTTACCTACTTACGTTTTACCACAGTCTATCCAAGTCTTTACGCTGTGGTTTTACTATGACACTATTACGTAAACAGTGATTAACTGAGTGCCTAGAGCGAGTTTCATTCGCCATTCGATGACGTTAACGAAAACGAGAATTGTAAGGCAAAATTCGGTTGTGCCACTTACCGATAAACCTGTAACGGGTGTTGCTTATGTAATTTCTAAAATAAGCCGAAAACGAAAGGCTGGAAATATTCAAGGTTCTATGTATGGTTAAGGTTTTCTTAAGTCGGTTGTACAGTCGACCGCGTATCAAGTGCAACAGTAGCGTTGTAAATACTGCCTCTATTACCTAAGCTATAAAAACGGTCTCCAGCTCAAACTGTTACGTTTGATGTGCGGTCAAACTATACCATGTGCGTGACTGAAAAGTTCACGGTCGCATTCATTTCTTAGGTAAGTCTGCTGGTAGTTCACCTTTAAAGCTTTCTTGAGTAATCTATATAAATGTGACAAATACAATGAACAGTATGGAATAAAGATATCACTTTCTTAGTTAGTAATGGATATAAGAAAGTGGATCGTAGAAACTTTTATTATTTTAGTTTGTACGGTTAACAGCGAGTATATGATCATATAGGTGGGATGATGACCTGCGAAAGACTGCAGGCAGATGCTGGATGCGTCAAGCCGAGGACAGGGCGCTATGGCGCTCATTAGGGGAGGCCTATGTCCAGCAGTGGACTAATATAGGCCGATGATGATGATGATGATGATATGATCATATAACGAATAGCCTCTTTGATGCAGCGAATGCGGGACAGCACACACAGTGTACTAAATACGGTTGCGACATGTGTCGATTGTCACAATATGAAGCAGTGGACTGGGTGTGTTTGTTGATTTTTATTCATGAGTTAATAGGAATGGAAATCTACAAACATAACTCTTCTTTTTCGTCTTTTTCCTGTTGCGTACTTACTACGTCATTAATAACCCCAGTGGCGGTAGCCAAAGTAACATTAAGAAAACGATAGCGAAGTTCGAAAAGAATAAAATGTATGGGATTGACATAAGCCGCGCTAAATCACGTGGTCAATCTTATGTCAATCCCATACATTTTATTCTTTTCGAACTTCGCTATCATTTTCTTAATGTTATTTTGGCTACCGCCACAGGTTCAAGTCAAAATGGATACTAAACGAATATGAATTTTAGTTATTTGAAATAAATGATTATTATTTTTATTATTATTATAATAAGAATACCTGGAATATAACGACGAATTATTGGTCCATAAATTAATACAGTAAGTTCAGTCACAATTTAAACTCTGTTTTTTTATCTTTCATCTGAGTCTAAAATTTCAGTAAAGTATATGATTGAAATGTTTAATTGACGCGGTGGAAGTTGTTATATTACTATTAATTGTGTAATAATGTAAGTTCTTTTATTTATACGAAAAATAGCAGTAGCTAATGGCAATCGGTGGTGAAACTAATATTAAAAGAAGTGTTGTTGCACACCAGACCTAGACTAGGCAGCCGTAGGCAATAGAGTAAAAATAGATAAAAATATGTTTAATAAATTATATTTCACAAATGTATTATTAAATTTCCTTTCCTACTCTTTTTCTGTGCATGCTGTCCGGTTATGGAATTCTTTGCCTGAGCGCATCAGAAGTGCTCGCACGTTGGAGTCGTTTAAAGGTCTGGTTCGGAGTCATTTTCTGAATTCACCTTAGCTATGTTTATTTATTTTATGATTTATATTGTTTAAGTTCTGTTTATTTTTTATTTTATTTTTTTCTTTTGTATGTACTCTTTTTTGATATTATTATTATAATTTAGTTTATTTTTACTTGCACACATTTTTATTTTCTCATTTTTATTATTTTTCGCCCAAGGTTGCCTGGAAGAGATTGCTTGTTAGCAATAAGGCCGCCTATTTTGTACATTTTTTCTTTTCATCAATTTGTCTGTATCTTTTTTTTTTTTTGTGTGCAAATAAAGTTTAGTAGTATTATTATTATTATTAAAAACGTATAATTGAAAATCCAACTGAAGGGTCGTTCAACCATAAAGTGAGCATTCCATACTCTGAAATATTAATGATCACTAAAGTGGATTTTTAGTTTAAATTTTATATGGAAAATTTCGGTACGTGGGGTATGAAATTATTCACTGTAAAGAAACTACCTAATTGAATATTAGCTCACAGCCTTTCTTTATTACGTGTTCTGAGATTCGCATACTTAGTGTTCGTCACACATACTCAATGTGACACATTAAAGAAAGTAACAGTTCTTTTTTTTTCTCAGAAGCTCTTAGATTGCTCATTACAATTTCTTTAAAAATAATGTTATTTCTTTCAATAATAATTGAAAGAAATAACATTATTTTTAAAGTAAACAGTAAATTATTGCAACATTAAGATATTTCTCAGCTTTTATGTCGGTTTTACGAGTAGCTTTTTAAAATAGACCTACTCGTTCCGTCCAACGAGCATACGGCTGCTCCAGCAAGTCCTTTCTGTTCTGACCTCTTCCCAGCGGCCGGCGGTACGATTGACGACTGGCCGTCCCACATAAGCTCGACTGATATACAAACTATACTTCTTTGCCCTTTCATTTTACTGGTTCTAGTACTCTTCAAACGGGAGCACAGCAATGCTAAACAGTGCTACTTGGTGGCAGAAATTAACGAAATGTGGTAATTTAATTAAATTAAGTTAAATTTAAATCATTTATTTCATACATTATCAATATAAAATTCTACACAATACAATACAATCAGAATCAATCAATCAATAATAAAATTCATGTCCACAGATATAAAGTTAAATAAATAATTACTTGGCCTCACCTAACTAGCACAGTCGTCCAGTGGTAGCTGATCGGACACTCGCACTTACCTCCCACAGCCTTCAGGATACTATTGCGGCTGCCGCACACTCAGTTCATGAGGAAGGCTACTTTTTTGCGCATAATGGCATAAAAGTCATTGGTCTGCGCCTCGGCAAACGTGCCAGACGCGCTGCAGCGCCACGGCAGCCCCAAAAGCATCCTAAAGACATTGTTGTATTGCACACGCAGAACGTTGTAGGCCTTCTGCGTATATCTCAGCTGCCAGAGTGAAAAGATTGGCAGAACGCCTTAAAAAGAGTAATTTTTACTTGCTCTGAAGATCTAGCAAACCTACGGGCAATCATATTGCTTCTGACCGCCAACGTTCTACGTTCGCGCTCAATGTCTAGATCATCTTTCAAGTCGTCTGTTACAATGTGGTCTAGGTACTTGTACTGCTTGACTCGAGATAAAGCTGCACCGCAAAGTTTGGCTGGGGGCACGTCTTGTGGAGAGCTATTGCTAGCAGCAAAAACCATGCACTCACTTTTCTTAGTGTTGTATTTTAAACCATGACCTAGTGCATAGCTCTCACACACCTGCAACAACTTTCGTAGTGCGCTGATCGACGGGCTCAGCAACACCATATCATCCGCGTAACTGATGTTATTGACATTGACGCCTCCGATTGAACAATCCGCATACATGTTGCTGAGCTCGCGGATCAGCTGGTCCACGTAAAGGTTGAATAGTTTAGAAAAAGTCTACCCCCCTGCCTTACCCCACAAATAAAAAGGAACTTCTCCATTCTAAGTCGTTAAAGTAGTACATAGACCTTTTCTTTCAGAAGACACCAGAAAGCACAAAAGACCTTTAGTGAATACTTTATATGTTAGAACTGGCGATATATAAAACAGTTGCTTTTTTTTACTATGCGCCAAACCGCCTTACAAAGTTGGAAACAAAACGCTATGCGCCGCAACATCGGTCTAGCACATTTTTACGATCCAAATATTTTAATGCCGCGCTACTAGGTCGCGGTAAATAAGGTGATACTGGGACATGTGTTACGTAGTATATGACAGAGAACATACACCGTATCGCGCGGTCCGGCTGTCGGGTGTCGTTTTTGCGCCGGAACACTATATGAGTTAGGGGGCAGCCGTGTCCGGTTGCGCCTGCATTCTCCGCTTTAACTTATGTCGTTCTTGTGGATGACACGCTGCACGCTGCCATGCCGGCTGACAAAAGTAGACACATCACGTGTCTAGTTTAAATAAGAACACAACAACAGAGCGACCGCAGAATTTCGTATTGTCATGCACCACGAACCCAAAATTGGTTCAACATTTTTTTATATTTTTTTATATATTAACGGGTAAGCACAGTGCCTTGATCTCACCTGATGTTAAGTGATGATAAGGCCAATGATGGAAGCGTACTTCACCCGGGATCCTCAACTAGTGAGGCACTGGCTACCTTATCTATAGCTGCCGGAACACAACAATGCTACAAACATTGATGTTATGGCGACATATTTAGAAATGATGGTGGTAGCTAGCCAGGCGGACAAAAAAGCCCTACCACCAACTAAACCGAGTACACAAACATGTACCCCGGCTGGGAATCGAACCCGGGACCTCTGAGTCTAAACCGGTGGTCTTAGCCACTAGACCGCAGAAGCGGTTGTCTTTTGTATAAACATTTAACTTACATATCGCCAAAATTATAGTGACGTCAGGCGTACAACAAACAATATGATAGGCTATAGGTATTGATTTTACAAATTGTACTAAATGACCGCTTAGCTGTGAAAGTAATTTTGTAGAACGTAGCGGATCAAAATATTTGTAGGGTAGACAACCAACACTTTAGTTTCTTTGTGGTCATGGAACCTGCAAAGGGTTCGAAACGTAAGGATAAAATTATACGTACAACTATAACTTACGGATTCACCCGCGTGAAATTTTGCATGTATCACGATCACGACATTCCCAACATAATGCTGTAGATTAATTATTATGAATTATATGGATTTATCCTTGAATAAAAGAAGCCGATAGCACTCTCAGACTTTTCAGCTATCTCTTCAATTCGTTTAGACATAAAATGCAAACAAACTTTGACTAAGTTTATGAACAAAATAATTGGCCAGAAATAGGACCAGAGTTCTAACGATCAATGCATTAGAATTACTTTTGCGAATAATTATTAAATTATTAATACTACAGAGTCACCGTCATGTTTAATACTCTTCTATCTCGCCTAGTTAAATTATAACTCTATTTAACGGTACATCACTGCTCCAAAAGTCTTTCGAGCGGCAATTAAGGCCATTAACAGAGTTAATACAAAAGCTATCCAAGAATGGGACGAAATATTTGGCCTTCTCGTTAATCTCACTGAATCACAAGCGACGTCGTTTGCAGAACAACTGGGAACTTGTTTTAGCGATGGTTTATCTCTGCCAATTCTAAAACTGTGGACGAATCCCCATTCAATTAAATAATCGATAAGCGAGTTTCAAATAGACACGTGACGTAACGCCAATCTGTTGTTTGTTCTGCAACTTTAGACAATTTTAGTTGTTCAGAACATAAGTTTGATAAGGCGCTCATTACCCAGTACTTATGCTCGTTGTGTGCATAGTTGACTAATCAAAACTAATCAAAACCCTACATCCATATTCTTGGCAATCACACCAAAGTCTAAAGCTATGGTCAGTTAGTTTTTTTTGGTTTAATTTTACAACAATAATAAGCATATTGGCGTAAGAGCTCAACGTCGATTGTACCTTTGAGTGCGATCATTGTTTTAAAAGCAGCCAATTTTTTTATAACGTGCCTTAGAAATGTACAGACGCTAGACGCCTGCACATCAACCTATCCAAAACTGTCAAACTTCTTCAATACATTTTCAAACATATGCCTGAGGCATAAGGTTCAAAGTCTATTGAGGAAATTGGACAGTTTGTGGTAGGTCTATGTGCAAGCGTGTGTACTCTACAATTTGTTTTGGTTTTATACAAGCGCTAGGATTATTTTAGACATGGTCATTTATTACCGCTGGTTACGTAACGTCAAACTGAATGAATGCATGAATAAAAGTTTTGCACATTTTGTTTATTTTTATTTTTAGCTGCACTTCGTAGTTTTTGTTCATCTTTGAATTTAGTGAAAATCATTATTAAAAAGTGTTAGCATGTTGCCATTTTTAACTCTGTTAATTAAAGTTTTTGCTGCTAGAGCCACTCGACGAGCAGGCCTGAATATTCGGGCTGCTCGTTAATCCACTGGCTCGCGAAGGACGTTGTTTGTAGGAAACAATTAAGAAGTCGGATTAACCCTATTTTATTACTGACTACTTTAACTATCGATGTATCCTTTACGGAGAGAACAAATGGTTCGATCACGTCACGTCTCGTTGGTAATTATTTGTCAGTGGTTTAGTGAGTTTTCTTTGTGTTTTAAACTAAGGGAAGTAGCTTAATAGGTTTATGAAAGATTGCCTGTCTGTTTGGAAAATGACATGATATCCTCTGTCAGTTTATTGACGGTAGATATAACTATAGAGTTGTCGCACTTTAGAATATCAGCGCTAATGAAAGTGCAAAATTTCGCGATTAGCGGAGTTGTTTGTTGTAAACAACAAATCTAATATCGAGATAATCCGGATTTATTTCATTCACATAATGCGTGTATAATGATATTAATAAGTTTTATTAATATTCCTTTAAGAATTTTGTCTGTGTTAAGACTTTTCTTTGTACTAAATCTTGAAGACTAAATTTATCACAGTAATGACGACATTACTGTGATAAAAAAGGCGCTTTGTTTTATTTGTGAGTTATAATTAATAACAGTCCTAATCGGTAAACGAACACGAAGAGACCAATATGGGATAATGCTAATTACAAAAAAATCAAGCAGAATGTTTCACGACAGAAGTTAACCAATAAAGGTAATCTACTAAGGTAGATATTTGAAAACGCAATTGTATAAATTCTAACTAATATACCCTTCACAACTTCCATTTTATTTGATAATGGAATTGGAATATTTATGTTTTGGGTTGGTAACATTGTTTAACTTTCCAGACCAGACTCATTTTAAATCCAGATCTTACTCAGATATCAACGCGTTTCGCATACCATTTACTGAAAGTAAAATTTTTGGTTAGCGATCAAACATTGATTGCTACACAATAAGTAATTTCATTAAAATCAAACTTTAAATTTAATACATTTTACAATATATTTGAAAAATTTCATGATAGGTATAGTTGTAAACGGATATAGCTTCTCTTGCAGTTTACAGTTTCTGAATAAAACGTAAAGGGGGCAGACGATTTCGGCCAGTTCAAACATAAACATCGTGAAAGCGTAAAATACTTTCTAGTATTCAACTTTAAAAAAAATATTTAATCTTAGCGGCTGGTCCGGTCCATACATCGTTATAATTAAGTATCCCTGCGAAATCCACTGTCTGTCCAAGGGGCATTAGTGTGCTTGATAAAAAATAACATTTGATTAGAGTAATCTAAGTATTGTTTTAATTTAATTTAGTTAATTCATCAAATTCAACAGCTAATTACATTAAAATTACATACAGGTATCTTTGTCCGTTATCTAGAATTAGTTTAGTATAATTTTGTTTTAATTTCAACTTTGCCTATATAAATATAATTTACTTTATTTATCTCTGTTTAAGAGACGAATAAAGACAACCACAAGCCACAGGAGATACACAGGAAATTTACAGTTTTATAGTTTCCATTTCATATTTACCTATTTTTACTTTATGTATAAAAATAATATATAGGAATGACCTTAAAGTAAATATATCTAAAATGTTTTGTTTATGTCAGTGAAATGAAATACAAAATTAAAGCGTAAAATGCATTTACACTTTTTCATTTTTTCCTTGAAAACGAAGGCGTAGGCCTAGATAAGATTGCACTGAGTCGAGAGAGACTATTACTTTACTGTGCTACGGCACGGAATCATTAACGTAAATAAATAGGTATACTGCTACATACCACCTGCTACGTATGACTACGATGCTGCTACATGCTACGGTGTGGGAGTTTGACGGGGCGTAGCAGTTAGCCGGTTTAGTTTTGATAGTCAAATCGACGCAATTTACGCAATGACTGGTAGCTAAATTAATGTCTTAATACTATAATTTCACCGAGCCTATAATTACCTTCGTCTTTTGTGCTTTGATAGTTTCTGTTGTCGGCAGGCAGTTGTCAATACAACTGGCTGCCGACAACAGAAGCGCAATCGCTTATATTTCAATACTAAATCACCTGTTATTTCTTATTTTAAATAGAAAATACCAATAGGTGCGTATGATAGAACACAATAGAATAGAAGATTACAATAACCGTTTATTTGGCAAACACAGTACTAAATAATATTTTGTTTATAAAACATTGTCCTATAATATTGTGGCACCGAATAGATGCCCAACTTAGCAAATGCCAGGATTGGTCTTCGCAAGTCTTTCGAGGTCACTATTAACGAGACAGAACCAATAATCGTTTGAAACTTCGTCATAGCAGAGTATACATACACACATACTTATTTATACTAAGATCTTCGTTTTTCTTTCATTTAAATATATCAAATGGTTAGTTTTGATTTAGAATAGATTTATTTATTTATTTATTTATTTAAAATTCATCACATAAACTTACAGCCTGTTCAGCCAACACGCTTATATGCTATATAAACTAATCTACTAGTAACAAAAACAAGTACTTAAATGTAAAATAATAACATAAAAACACATTGCAAAAAAAATACCCATAGAAAAAAATGTAGCCAAACATAAAAACAATAACAGCAACATTGAGAAACTATAACTATATATATATTATAAAACTATAGATGAGATAAGTACATCCTGCATTTATCTATAAGACTAGGTAGAGTGTCTGCAAATATGTCAGCATCCTGGAAGTGATTTACAAACGAATTTAGGAAGATCATTGCACGAGCTGTTGGACAATTACTACCATGGCACGTGCGTAGCTTTAGAGGAGCGAACAACTGGACGTCTACTACGAAACGCCGCAAACGACAGTGTCGGCTGAATGTTCGCACGTTTCTTACTACGAATCTCTATCGTTTGGTCAGTCGGTTCAAGCTAGCTATTCGTTCCGACGGAATCGAGTTTTGACATTTCTTGTATCGATACCCTACTCTGAAAGGTTTTTACTAGACCGATACTTTGAATTTGACAGGTGCTTCATCGTTGGTTTTATGTCAAATTTCACGATATCAAAATAGTTACCTTTTGATCATCGTAAGTTTATCATCAGTGAATATATAAAGTTTTTGTGTACGAACTTCTTTACGTTGTTGTATTGAAATGGCAGCAAGAATGTTTTTAGTGGAAGAGGCCCGCTTGGAAGAGCGTTTGGAGCTTATAAGGAATCGCAGACGCCTTCGTGATTCTCAAAACATCAATGTAATCCGACGTTGAATTTGTAACTAATTATTACAGATTAAGTCGGATATTAAATGAGGATCTTTGCCAAGAGATTATACCTCTTCTAACCCAGAAGCGTAATCGCCGTGATATCGACCCCGCTACAAAGGTAAATTAAGAATAATTATAAATTTTCTCATAATGTTGATGAACAACAACAATACTACATTTCTTTAATAATCCTCTAGCAAAATATGTCCTATAAGAATCCTATAGGAATATTGGATATCCAATAAGATTAAAATTACGTTCTAAGTAAAATATATTTAAATGTATTTTTTTCTGGTATTGCAATAAAAGTATTATTTACCTATATAATATAGGTTATATAAAGGAACTCCTACAGGAATGTCCAACCATCAAATGAATAAACACTTTTACTTTTAGGTACTTGTTGCATTGAATTTTTACGCCTGCGGCAGCTACCAAGGATCTGTAGGGCTGAATGAAGATGCCCCGATGCCCGATTGCTTACGACAGGTCACAGATGCTTTAAATTCACCCAGCATACTCAGGAAATACATAAAATTCCCTCAAAATGCAGTGGAAAGAAATACCATTAAGAGGAAGTGAGTTCAAAACTTCAATGGTTGTCAATTTAAATGTTTAATGTGTCATTTGTGTAACTTTGTTTGACTGTGTTGTTTTTTCCCAGATTTTATGAAAAATCTAATATGCCTGTGGACTGATTGGGTGTATTGATTGCACACACATAGCCATTGTAAGGCCAAATGAGCCTGAGGAGAGATTTTTTTATAGGAAACATTTCCATTCAATTAACACTCAGGTGGTAAGTTAATTTATTTATTATTTAAAGTAAATAATATATAAAAAAAATATGGTTGTTTAATTATTTATGCTTTTCAGGTATGTGATGCTGATTGTAGAATTTTAAATGTGGATGCTTCTTATTGTGGAGCAACGCATGATGCATTTATATGGACTCGGCATGAAATCAAGAGCCATCTGGAGTCTCCAAAATGACATACCATACATACATACTCCAAAACAACATATCTATTAGGTACATTTAAATTTCATTAGAGCATTAATTAAAAAGGAAAATTATTATTAATTATATTTAAGATTAACTTATTTTAAATTTTCTTTCAGGTGATTCAGGATATCCGCTACGGAAGTATTTACTCACACCTATATTGAACGTTGAAGAAAACACTCCAGAAGGCAGATTTAATTCTGTGCAACAGCGTACTCGCTCCAGCATTCAACACACATTTGAAATTCGGAAGGAACGTTGGAGGTGTCTCTTGGCAGCAAGAGAGCTTCATTACCAGCCAGAAACCGCTGGCAAAATAATTTTAGCCTGCTGTGTTTTGCACAATGTTTTTTTTTTTTTTTTTTTTTTTTTTTTTTTTTTTGGAGAGAGACTGCTGGTTGCCGAGGGGCATTTCCAGCTTCACCGGGCTTGTTTTAGGGGCGGCGAGGTACGTAAAGGGTACCTCAAGCCGTGTTGAAACGAAACACCTTCAGAGGATTTCTAGAGGGGTACGGCATCGCACACTTAAAAGTGCGCGTCCCCGTGCCCTTCCAGAGTCTCCGAAGGGTTCGGATCGGATCGGGGTGCACAATATGTGCATAAATGCTAGGATGAATGCTCCAGAGTTAACACAAGAGGACCTTCAAACAGAAAACTCTCGGCACGACACATTTCAGCCTGCTCAATCCTCTACAGAGGCACTAAGGAGGGGACAACGAGAGAGGGAGAGACTGGTGCAATTATTAGAAAGGAGTTAAATCCTTTTTAATGATTGTCTTTAGATGTAGATTTAATTATCTCAAAAAGTAGAGATGACATAGGCTTAAAATAATTATAAGTTAATAATAAGTTAATAATAAGTACATCTTTCATGAACTCATATTATAGTATATTAAAACTTAAATTTTTAATGTACTAAAAAAAATTATTACAACACCCTTTTTTAAAGTCTTTAAATAAATTATCTCTAAAGTTATAATAAAACTACCTACTTCATTATTTTTTCTAAAAATAGGTTTAGGTAATTCGAATTCATATTGGTAAAATCAAATTTATTTATAAATTAGAGGTAAGGAAATGATTTAATAATCCTAAAACGGCCATGCGAAGTTGCGTGGTGCGGCGATTATTTGTATCGGGAATTTTTCCAGCTTGTGTAATAAATACCCTTAATTTTAGACGGGATTTAACACTTCACCACAACGTCGTTACCTTTACTAAAATGTTCATGTTAAATCCCGTATAAAATTGATAATGATTGTTTTTTGATTGTAATATTGTTGTTGTTGTTTGAATAAAATCAATTTGTTATTACCTCTATTATCATTATAATGATAATGCAAATAGGTACATACTTGTTTTGCTTTATTTTACTAAGTTATTTTTTTATTAGGTTTTAATAAAAGAACAATTAAATGACCAAACATGTTTTTTTTACTGAACAAATAAAAAAACATTAAGACAACCAAAAATGTTATACATACATAATCACTAGTGAATAAAAAGAACTTTAATATGAATATATGAATATAAGATAACTTAAATAATATTTCAATATTTATAATTTAACCTATGTATGTATAATTATTAATCATGTTTATGACTAATGGAATTCCACTAACAATGAATAATTAATACAATAGTTTGATATGTTTTAGGTCAGAAATTTATTATTTAATTATTAGGTCTTAAGGAATTAATTCATTGCTTGCATGACTGCAATGCCAATGTACTTATACATTTCATGCTTGCTTGCTTGCATGTCTGTAATGCACTGTACATGTAATGACATTACAGACATGCAAGCAAGAAATAATTAATTCCTTAAGGCCTAATAATTTAATTATTAATTTCAGACTTAAACATGTGAAACTATTATATTAATTATTCCTTGTTAGGGAAGTTCCATTAGACTTAAACATTAAGAAAGGAAAGGAAAAACAGAGACAATTATGTACAGACATTACAGACATGCAAGCAAGAAATAATAAATTTTTGACATGTTTTAGGCCATATGGAATTAATTTGTTTCTTGCTTGCATGTTTGTAATGTACTGTGCCATCATCCCACACAATTGTTGAAGGGTGGCCCTTATTGCTGCCAGCTCTTCACCCTGTCGTCCTTCACGTGCTTCACGTCGTTCCTCCCTCGCTTCCTGACGTGCTTCACGGGTCTCCCGACGTTCTTCACGGGCTTCACGGCGTGCTTCAAACCCGAACAGCCTAGCCCGCACTGAGCGATCAGCTGATGCAGACCGCGGTTGTAGGGTTCTATGCCGTCGTGAAGCTAAAACAAACAATATTATTATGAGGATTACTAACAGAGTTTACATTACACACACACTATTCCTATCAAAGAAACATAGATTGATTACTTTATCAATTAATTAATAGGGTAGTGAGATAAAAATAGAAAAATAAATTAAGATAATCTAAGAAACTTTCAATTTGACTACTTAAACACGATTTTTATGACTATAATAATGTTGACCAATTATTATTGTATTTCTTTAAATGAATTTGTCACATAAGTTAGAAATTGTGAAACTAAAATCTAGCTGTGTTTTTTTGTAAAAGTCACAGTAATACACTTACATGGCGGATCTGTAGCTTCATGTCTCGAGTCTGGCCGGACTTGAACATGGGGATCCGTGGGTTTCACAATCACCTCCGGCACCTCTACCACTAGGATTAGATCTGCAAATTGAATATTACAGTTAAGGAATAGGGAGTTTATATTTAAAATATTTCATAGGAAATTACATTGTTCACATACAACTTTGTTGAGGGAGGTCCTCTTCTTGGATGGCAGCAGTTAGCTCTTGAATTGGCTGAAAGCATTATATTAGAAATATTAGATGGTGTTGCAATGGTACTTTAAGTACTGATATAATCAAGCATTTTATAAAATAAAAAGTATAAATACCTCAAAAGCAGGCACCCTTGCAGTGGTCTGCGGCTCCCCAAATCCATCTCCCATAATAGATATTACTTTCAGCTCCTATTGTGAGAGCTGTGGAGCTGTAGATGGGCCGATGGAGATACTGCTGCTTTTTAGCTGACCCCAATATTTTTTATCTGTCCACACCTAAAATAAGATAGGTAATAATAAGTCTCACTTTTAATAATATAAAATAAAACAATTATTTTATAAATTAGTCATAGTTTATCAGAATTAAATAAAGTAAAGGCACACAATCAGTAGGTATGTAGTTTGTATAACTACATGCTTTTTTTTGAGTCAACGGAGTAAGTTTTTTAGCTGCTAGCGCAATGCTTTCTTTGCTGTCTTTGAGAATGCAAGTATTTGGAAGAACTTGAGAGAGCAAGTTGGAACTACATGCTAGTTGTGTGCCTTTTTATTTTAAAATGAATAAAACATACCTTTTGCCACTGCTTGATGATTGTGGTGCACCCACCCATGGCATTCTCAGTGAGATGCATATTTGCTTCCACAAACGACGTGCAAGTGCTCGACCCTGCGCATTCCTCAAGTTTCCCCGAGCCAATTCTCTATGCTCCTCAAGGAAGTTGAGAAATGCTTCCAATTGCGCTGATGTGGGAGTAGACATGGTTTTGTTGCTACTTTCGGTGTCGACTGTTGCTTTTTTAATAACTTTTGAATGACAAAATTCCAAAAACCAAGGAATGCCAAAGAACAAGGAAACGATAAACCCCAATTGGAGAATGCACTTGAATAATTTAAAGCCATTTTCTTGTTTGGTATTTGTTAAAATTTCACGTCAAGTGTATTTTTTTTATCTAACTTGTAACTTATGTTTCCTTCCACCTATAAACGACACGTTGTCGCTGTTTATTGCATTCGAATGATTGTTTTTTGCTACTTGAGGTTTGAAAATAGAATTATCTTGGAAACAACAAGCTATCGTGAAAAAACACATGTTCTTGTTTACTTTATTTATTCTCATTCATTATAGGGAAGGCAAAGGGCCCATACAGTTATGTCTTCAGTAATAATTTCACTATATTTTGGTGTGACGATGATGAAAGGTGATAAATGAATAATATTTGATGGCTGATGAGTGATGAGGTGATAATGCAAGATAATAAGATAATACTCAATAAATTGGCCAATAAATCAACTCAAAATGTGTATGATAAATGTTAACCAAAAACCGGTTGGACGCACAACACTGTCGCTTTGTGTCATTCGGTCCGAGACTCCTTCTATGATTGTTTATGATTCCGGAGAAGGTGAGCGATTTCAAACATTGTTCGTAGTAAGGTCACTATTGAATAATCGGTCGAGTTTCGGTCGGGCCCGAATGAACCGAATCGGCGTTTCGTAATAGACATCCTGGTGCCGACGCCGACCACCACCTCTCGTATAATTTTGCGGAACGTACAGTCCTATACGCTCAGCAGCCACCGGATTATCCACTTCATTCCGCAGAAGTAGACAATAGTGAATTAACAGTTGCAACCTCCGTCTAAGCTGCAATGTGTCCAAGCCCACCATACCCGTAACAAACAGCGAAGGATAAAGATACGGGTAATAGCCAAATTTCCTCTTGTACACAAATCGAGCAAACTTTTTATGGAGCTTTTCAATAAGTTGTGTATATTTCTGAGTGGCTGGATCCCAGATTGTCGAGCCGTACTCCAACTTACTGCGCACGAATGCATTATAAAGCAGGATTGCGATTCTGGGATCACGAAATTGTGAAGAAGTTCGCATGATAAAACCAAGAGTCTTGTTTGCTTGTTTACACATAGCTATTATGTGATTACTAAAGTCAAGTTTGGGGTCCAGGACCACACCTAAGTCACGAATTTCGGAAACTCTGCTGATAGGCACTTCTCCTATACTGTAAGCATATTCTATTGGAGCACGCGATCGAGTGAATGTTATTAATTTGCATTTAGAGCAATTAAAGTTCATGTTATTGACGTCAGCCCATTCAGCCACTGCGTCGATGTCATCCTGCATTGCTAAGCAATCATTGGAATCTGATACGGGCAGAAACAACTTTATATCGTCGGCAAACAACAAACATTTAGCTGATTTAATAACAGCTGCGAGGTCATTAACCATAATTAAGAAAAGGGTGGGTCCTAAAGTGCTGCCCTGACTAACTCCAGAACGAGTATAATAGTCAGGGGAATGGTATCCAAAAATATTAACATATTGTTTACGATCCCCCAGATAGTCGGCAAAAAAGGATAACAGCTTTGGGGTGAAACCAATACTGGATAACTTACGCAACAAAATGTCATTGTCCACGAGATCGAATGCCTTTTGAAGGTCAAAATAGGCTGCATCAACTTGACGTCCTTTATCCATCTCAATAGCAACGTCATCAACAAAAGCTATAAGATTAGTTGTTGCAGACCTACCTCGTCGGAAACCGTGCTGTGGACGTTCGATGCAAGAACTTATTTGGTTGTTAATATAATTATTTATAATCGACTCGAATAATCTGCTGAAGGCTAAAATTACTGCTATAGGCCTATAAGATGAAATGTCCTGCGATGTTATACCCTTTGGAATAGGCGTAACCTTAGAAATCTTCCACGACATCGGAAAAGTACCTTTTTGCAAAGACAAATTGTAAATGTAAAGTAAAGGAAGTTCTAACGATAAGATACAATCCTTTACTAGAAAAGGGGGCACGCCATCCGGACCCGCAGCAGATGATGGTTTAAGTCGCTTGACTGCACGTCGCAAGTCTAATGCTGTTACAGATTCAATAGAAACCCGGACAGCGTTACCACAGTTCGCTTCTCGGTCAGCCGCCTTAGCATCCAACAGCGGTACTCCAGGGTGAAAGATGGAGCTAAAGAACTCGGCAAACTTATCAGCGGCTTCTTGCCCAACAAAATTTTCATTTTTGTATAAATATTCTAAACAATTTTGTTTGTTTTGTCGCTTTTTTTTAATATATGCCCAAAAAGTTTTGGGGTCACGTGTAATATTGTTTTCAATATTATTTAAAAATTTGTAATAGTCTGTTTTAAGATTTTTTTTACAATACTTCGGTAATATTTAAATAATTCGTGATTGAGAGCGAGATTACTAGATTTGTACATTTTAAGATAAAAATATTTGAGACGAATACTGTCTTTTAATTCCGAACTAAACCATTCAGGATAGAAATAACGTGGCGACGAACCACATCGCCGGCGGCGACGGGGTACACTTTTCTCAAGAACGGCGTTCACTATTGTATAAAACGTATCCACTGCTTGGTTAACCTCCTGCTGTTTAAGGACAATGGTCCAATCTGTGTCCATTAAATTTAAATACAATTGTGGAAAATTAGCTTTGCGGAAATTCCAGTCCAAAGGATTCATAGCAGGTGGCAACACTGCAGTGACACTAGAAGAAGCAGCAACTGTAACACGCGGAAATGAAAGTGAAACCTCTAAGGGAGGGTGGTACAGGTCTAAGGGCACCAACGGCTCAACTTCAGTGACCGAAACAGACTCAGGTTCGAGACCTGTTAGTACCAAGTCCAAGATGCTTCCATATTTGTTACAAACGTTATTAAATTGGTGTAGTCTACAAAATTCAATAAAATTATCAAACTGCAATTTAACCTTGTTGGAACATGAATTTAGATTAAAGTCCCCTATAATTATTACGTCAAGACAAGCAAATTTACATAAAGCATTTTCGATACATGTTAATACACTGACATATTGAACTTCGCTATAGTTCGGTGGCAAATAAACAATGCAAACTAAGACTCTAACGTTTTTACATGACAAAATAGCAAATAACAATTCTTTGTCTTCAGTTAGACCATCCACTTCAGTTATCCGTTGTACGTTATAGTGATGCCGCACAGCTAGTTAGACACCACCCCAGCCTACGTCATTTTTCCTATCATGACGCAGCACAACGTAATCCGCAGGGAACAATTCGCTATCAAGCACAAAACTAGTAAGAAATGTTTCGGTTAATGCTACAATGTCATATGAGTTATGAACCAAATTATTATAGAAGGTATAAGTTTTGGTACGTAAACCTCCTATGTTCTGGTAATAGAGTACCGCCGTCTTAGTTCGGTTACTGTTCTTTCTTACTTTTGGGGCGAAAATTCTGTCGCCAGGGTTTTACACAAATATCTCCAGCCCAGTTATCAGACGACATTACAGTGCTACACAGCTTGGTCGGAACGCCAAGTTTGAAAGAAGCGTAGTTACCTCATGAGTTGAGAGCTTGTACCGTACACGATTCATCAGCACATATGGTATTCAAATAGGCACCTGAACCTGATCCTCGGTTGTGCCTACCTTTACGTAGAACAAATGTAGGAATGTAGTTCTGGTAGAGGCCTCCAGAGCTGTGGCGCCTGGTCCGGCCGTGCCTCGCGTGATTGTAGTTCTTGTTGAATCACGTGACCACTTACGACGAACGTCCTCCCACGGATCATCGCTGTTCGTGCCATCAATCGCATTCACGGTGGCTACAGGGGTTAGTTGTGCAGCGACAGCAGGTACTTCCACAGAGCTGGGGCGCTCAGTTACTGGAGTCATTTTGGGTTGTTATTCTGAAGATAAGCGAAGATCCGATTCCCGCGGCAGCGATTTCTTCTTATTACATTTTGCAGGGACTTTATTAGCCGGTAACATGATTGGCTTCTGAGGCAATTCAATTTGATCTACACGTAATTGTTGTGGAGGGTTTGAAAAACATTGTTTTTTTAAGTCATCCAACTTATTTTCAAGACATACTATTTCTGCATGGAGTTTTGTAAATCTTGAATCAATCATAGCACCAATTTCTTCAGTCACAGATTTGCTGATCAATTTTACAAGACGCTCACATAAATCTCCATTCAATTCCCGTCGAATGACCGTACCGATATTTTCTGTGAAATATGTATCTTCCAACGTTTCAGCAAAGCTTTGCCTTCTACTACTGTCATTATCGATCTTGAGAACAGAAGCTCCTCGGTGGCGCAGCGTCACGTTTTCAAAATCAGCTACTATTGACTCGTTCACAATCTCAACAGCGTCACCTTGTTTCTCCTCGAATTTAGTATCACATTTAGGCTGACGGACAGGTGTATTAGTGTTATCACTTTTCGGCTTTTTGCATGAACATGCCTGACACTGCCAATTAGCTTTGTGATGTTTCTGCATCGCTTTATTGAATCGACATCCCGGCACCCCTGCACACAAGAGGTCGTAAGCTTGCAGGCAATAGGCGCACTTTAGAAAAGCTTTTGATTTTATTTTATTAAAGCAGCCAGCACAAGTTAACAATTCAGATTCCATTATGCGTATAATAAGCAATAAATCAATAATAAAGCACACTAGCAATCAACTCTGTGAGTGGAGACTGGAGTACCTGTAGCGGCTCGTAGTTCGTAGTTCGTACCGCCCCGCCTTGGCCGTAGCCGCTGCTACGAACGTTGCAAGCGAGTAGTAGTGGGGCGCCCGCACCAAGGATCGCAGCGTAGCAGCTAGTAGTCGCTTATTTCGGCCCGGTCAAACTCAGTGTTCTTGGTCCAACGGATAAGACGCCGACACTCACCCAAGAAATCCGTGTTCGAATCACCGCACGGCAAAATTATTTTCTAAATTTCTTCTTGGCCTGGGGACTCCATCGACGGTTGGGAACAGTCAGCCTCAATACGGGGCGAAGCCCGAAGCACTCAAAATTTAAATATTAGTTATGACAAAACAAATTAGCACACGTCCGCTCACATCAACAGCCAGAGACCGACCAATCTATTACATCTGTGTGGTGTCAGGGCGCCGCTATTAAGAAATTTACATGAGTATACTATTAATAAAAAAACAGATAAAACATTATTTTCGTCACTAAAACACACTCTTCTTTCAATTAAAACATTCGTTAATTGGAAGCAACTAGTAAATCTGCCACTTGCCAAACTCGTATGCCTTTGAGATTCATAACAGACGAACGCGCCAGCTATCGCCACTTGAAAATAAAGCAAAAAGATAATCGCATTAGGAACTCTTTCATGCGTTGCAGATTTATGAAGCGGATCTCTGTTTGGGGAGTAAATACAACTGCCGACACAATTAGCGGAGCAAACAATTGCAAACAAAGACCGAACGGACGGGAAGAAGACATCTAATTCCTTCCACAATGTATTTGGATAAGCCCAAACGAGTTTTATGGGAAATTATGGCTGGATACACCCCGCTATAAAAGTTAAACAAGCCCTATTGTTCTGAAGGCAAAGTGTACAGAATCAGTGTTTTGTATATGAATTGGTATACTTATGCCTAACTGGAGTTGTAGGCGAACAAACATAAATACTACGGCTGTGTAAGCTGCGAAGGAAAGTAACGTATATTTAGATTATATACAGTCTGTCCGGACATGAACTAGCGATATTTTAAATACTTATTCAACTATTTTAAAACACAAATACACTCTAGAATTGGGTCCAACCCACTTCCCCCTTAAATGGCAGACATTTTGTTTTTTTGTTAAAATATTCTCTGTGTGCACAATTGGTCTTAAAGAGATAAAAATAGGCTTATTCGGACGGCAACAATATTATCCACTATCTGCATTATAATATAAAGATTTAACTTATCCATAACATTAAAAAAAATGTGAAAGTTAAATAAACATAAATACTTGTAACTATGCATGTAAATTAGTAAATTATTGGGAAGTGGGTTGGACCCAATTTTAGAGTGTATTTGTGTCTTAAAATAGTTGTTATTTATGTATTTAAAATATCGCTAGTTCATGTTCGGACAGACAGTTAGAAAAAGGCTAACAAAATGGCTGCGACATTAAATTATAAATATAAAATATATAAAATAAATATTCTCTTTATAAAATGGCAAAGATAACACGCAGTATTCTCTGACTTCTAGGTCAACAAAAACTTTTCTTGGGAGAGGACATAACATAAATCTTTTAAGTCACTATGCGAAGGCACATTACGGGTAGATGAGGCACCATCATGGTTACTTCAAAGAACCGTATTTTAGAATGAAAATAAAATGATCTTAGTTTAAAACTTGTTCAGAGCCTGCAGGGATGAATAAGCTCTTTTGGCTTTATAGTCTATTAGACATACCAGACAAAGCAAGAAATCAGAAAATAAATGGTACGTCGTTACGGCGATTAGTCACGGCATTCAGCAATTTCATGCTTCTCCTACAAAAGTAAAAATAACATTAGTTATTTACCACGATTATAGTTAGATTAACAAATTATAAATTATATAAATATTTATTTTGAGTCAATTGAGTATTTCTTCTAGAGGCTATATTTATGTTTCACTTGCATACATAATGCAGAATGGTTCCAACAAAGTAAGAGTAAGTAGACGTTGTCTCGGTTGCAGGAATATTTCGCGAGCGTGAGTTCGTTTCATGTATATTTTAGGTTAAGAAGTCAAAAACAATGCTTACCAATGATTATAAACGCAGGGCAACCAAATGCTGGGCCTTCCCATATGAACAACAGCACATGAGGAGATCGGGTTATAGGGAACCACAGGGTCGGTGTGTTTTAAAGGCAGCAATATTTAATTAACTAACGTCTTAACGTGCCGTTTAAAGTAAGTAGGAGCTTGAAATATTTTAATGTAGTTAGGATCGGACATTGCGAAAGTTGATTTACTTGCAAGATCGCAATTGCGGATTGATGGGTTCGGTGATCTGACATTGTAAACGAAGCTTAACTTCCAATATCGCAATCGCGGGATTGGTTTGGTTGTCTGTCATTGCTTAATTTGCAAAATATCAATTGCTTTTATCATTCAGGTTAACCATCAAGTAAGGTTCACGAATTCCTGATACTGCAATTATCCACCGTTAGGCCTGTTACATACATAAATATCAGCGTCGGAAAAAGTCGTGTCCGGATTAAGTTGCGCACCGTACATTATGGGCACATCCGCATTATATTTCACTCGGCGGCATGAGTAATGTGGCCGGCCTGCGACGCGGCGCTGTAAACTTACTTTGAATCAGGCGATGGTGGATTCCTTTTGTGAGCTAACAGATTTCTTACTACATATTATTAGATCTGATTCTTCACTAGGTAGTTGTTTTCTAAAGTTTAGGGACAAAAATTAAAATGAAACCCTTTACAGGGTTTGATATGTCATAATAATGGTATAGATTCGTAAAAATGTGTTCAATTTCCGAATCGTCAACAACAGCCTTTGAATGTCTTGAGGGACATCCAGCAGTGGCTGGGCTTAGGTTTCCCCACGTCAACAACAGTACTTTAAGAGTTTGGGCTATTTCCCAAAAAGGCCATAAATCTGATGGAAAGATGACAAGCAATCTTAACTGCCCAAAACCGAAAGGAATTATGTTATTTGCATGGGATAACTGGTGACACTGCTGATGTGATTATCGTTCACTCTGGTAAAACGTTGTGATTACTTGCTTAGCGATTGAGAGTAAAAGTATTAATGAATGATGGGAATGAATGATGAGAATGAATGATGGTAATGAATGATAGGAATGAATTAATTCCTATCTGTTCGGTTTAGGTGTGCTCTCAGGGTGTGCTACACACTTACGCCTACACAATGTGTGTAGAACTTTACAATAGATAGGTACCTATAATAAGTTTAGTAGTAAGTTAATATAATGTCTCATACCGGTTTTAATCTAAGTTAATATGTAGTTAACGTATTTCCACGAGAACGCTGCCGACAAGCTGTACTATATTTTGGCAGAATGTAAGGTCAAATATTTTTGTTAAATTTCAATCAAATAAATTAAAAAAAATTAAAATTGTGTGGTAGATATATACCTACTCCAGAGTGCCTAGTGTGAGTTTTGTTTACTATCCGTATTAATTCGATTACGTTTACGAAAACGAAAAATTGTATGGCAAAATTTTATCTCTTCTCGAATGTCGCCAGGAGGCGCTGCTTTTATGTCATATTAATTTTCGTTTTCATTAAAGTGATCAAATGTCCCATGAAACTCACACTAGGCGCCCTGGTAGAAAAAGGCTAGACAAGATGTAGATTTTAACGTCTGTCATTTTACGACAGCAGCAGAAAGCGGCTTTTGAAGCACGTAGGAGTTCGAGTCATCCGATCCGAACCCCTCGGAGAATCTAGTAGGGTAGGGGACACGCAAAAAGTACTCGAGGCCTGTGTTCATAAGCAGTTTTCGAAGTTTATTCAACTGAATAACCTCGTTAGTCCTCTTCAGTCTGGTTTTAGGCCTGGGTACAGCACCGTTTCCGCTCTCCTTAAAGTGACTGGCGACATTAGACAAGGCATGGAGGATACTAAATTCACAGTCTTAGTACTCATCAATTTTTCAAATGCATTAAATGCCGTCAGTCATGATATTCTCCTTGCTATCCTTTCTCGTCTTTTGGTTTCATCTCAAGTGCAGGAATGGTTCTCTTCCTATCTTCGTGAGCGTCAGCAGTCGGTCCGCGTTGACGAGACATCGTCGATGTGGTGTGACTTGGATGCTGGCGTTCCACAAGGCGGTATTCTTTCTCCATTATTATTTTCTTTATTTATTAATAACATCACTCACCACCTTCAGTGTTCGTATCATCTGTACGCCGATGACAGCTTCAGCTTTACACCCAAGCATGTGTGGACGACTTACCAGATGCCATTAGGAGAATAAATCAGGATTTGGAAGTGATTAATGACTGGTCTCGTAGATTTGGTGTGGCCGTTAATCCCACAAAATGTCAGTCTATACTCATTGGCAGCTTGAGATTGATAGGTAAGGTGGGAAGCCCTCTTGAGCCAATTGTCTTCGACGGAGTGGTCATACCTCTAAGTGCCAAAGTTAAAAATCTTGGTTTACATCTCGATGCTACTCTCAGCTGGCACCCGCAGGTTGCTAGTGTGAGTCAAAAAGTTACCTGGACTTTGCGGTCCTTGAATCGTTTAAGGAATTTTTTACCACTCAAGACGAAGATAATGCTTGTGTGAACCTTAATATTTCCGTTGATCGACTATGGTGACGTATGTTATTATGATCTTAATGCTGACTTGCTTAATAAGCTCGACAGATTACTCAACAACAGTATCCGATTCATTTACAATCTGAAGAAATATGACCACATCTCGCAGTTCAGGTCGGAGCTGAAATGGTTGCCTATTCGCCAGCGAAGACGTTTACGGGCCCTAACCACACTGTTTTCCCAAATAGGTAAACAGTAACTAATAATTGACTGCACTAGTGTTATGCATGTAACAAAAGTTGTCGGTCAGCAACATAATGTCCTATCTTAGATATTTAAACAGCCATAGTAACTTTCTACACGCGAGGTACATTTTTCAATTTGCCGGTGCCAATTTAATTATTGATCTAGATATATGCCCAGATACTTTACTGTGGAATTTTTTTAGCGGTGTACAATTACAAGTAAAGACAGTAGTAAAGTTATTACACATATGAGCAGTTAGTTGAAAGTTAGGATGTGGCTGTAAAGAGTTGAGTATGGAAAAGTTATATAATTAGTTTTACTAGTATTTAATGTCAATACATTTAGTAACTATTTTAAGACCGCTCTCCGCTTTATTATTAACTTCATCACAGCTTTCACCATGAAAGAGCAGAGCGGTGTCGTCGGCATATGAAATTGTTGTAGGTATTATTTTCAAGTTCAAGTCCTCACTAAGATCATTGATGTATATGAGGAATGAGGTAGGACCAAGAAAGCTACCTCGTGGGACACCATATAGAGATGTAGAGCTTACTGAACTATAAGTTATCTCATTCAGTTTTACTTGTTGGGCTCTGTTAGTGAGGTAGTCAGTGAGAAGGGCATGAAACGGACCACGAATTCCTATCTTATCAAATTTTTTTTAAGAGTGGGGAAAGAGACATTTCAATTTCTGATGGGTCCAGTTCAATAACACCAATCATGTTGACTAAAGTGGGGAAATCATTGAGCGATAGACATCGGGTGTGATAGGATCGGGTGATATTTCTTCGGCAAGTTTTCTACCAACATTAATAAAAATGTTTGTTAATTAAGTTGGAAGACTCCATATTTACCAGCTCTCGATTTTTTTTTCGGATTAGTTACGTTTAGATTTGTTAAATTTTTAATAGGGTTCCATAAAAGTTTATTCTTATTTTTTTGATTTGTCTAATTGATCTCTCTCATATTTTCGTTTATTAAGTTATTACCATAGTTACGATATCTTCTGTACGTTATTTGTAAAATTGTGGTTGTTAAGGTAGAATCCAGTACGCATATTGTAGCTGAGAGTTTAGTGGGGTCTAAGTTCGTAATAACGTGATCTAAACAGCTGTTCACCCTTGTATTTAATGTATGACCAGGCAAGAGGCCATGGTTTGAAAGTATTTCTAAATAATTGTTAACTTGACCATCCGGAAGTTTGTCCAAAATATTGATATTTGTATATTAATATTTGTACATTTTTATCATATTTTACATCATTAAGAAATACATCTAACGAGCTCTGGAAATTATTTATATTATTATTTGAAGGCGATCTATATACATAACAGTGTACACTCTGGTAAAGTAACTTCAAGACACGATGCATCTGAAATATATATTTCCTTCACTTTCTGTTGTAGCGAACTATTTATACCTTTTACTGCCACTGTCATTTTGTGTGACCTAAGTGGTATTATGGTTATACTGGTATTGGTATAGTGGTATTACTGGTATTGGTATATTGGGGTCTAGTCTGCATTTCGTAAGCATAATATTGTCAATGTTTTGTAAAAATAATGTCAGGTTTTCACTTAAATTGTCGTAGTAGTAAATAATGCTTCTAATATTTTGGTTTATTATGGAATACAAAGGTTTTGAGGGTGGCAGGTAATCATGTAGGTTATTTACGGAACAAGAAATGTATTGATTGAGTGATTATGTTATTAACATGATCTAATTCTTCCATAATCTTATTACTATTTTTTTATCCATTATTATGAAGAGTTAAAAGTAGGTCAAAAAAGGTTTCAAATTTAGATTATTCTCATAACTAACTACAACCAGCCGCAATTTTCCAGGAAAAGTTATTATGAGTTTAAAATTATTTTTAATGTCGTTTATGATAAATATGGCATTGTAAAACAGTGTCAAAATAATATTATTAAACATTAGATAGCCTTTTGATGGATGTTTTTTTTTCAAGAGAATGAACTGGGATAATTACTTTGAATGACTGTATAAGTAAGTCTAAGATAATTAAAGGTGAACATCTTATAGAAAATAAACAACAATAACATACGGAAAGAAGAAGTGACAGTAAAAGAAGTGATTTAAATCTTTGAATGAGTGATTTAAAACAGAAAAGATCAGCAAAAACAAAAAGCGCGTTTATATAGCGATAGTCATAGAAAAAAAAACAAATATTTACTCTATAGGTGACCTGGTTAAAATAAAAAAAAACAAAAAAAAAAACAAATAGTTTCAAGTGAAGGACAAAGTAAAAAAAAAACTTCTCCCTGTTTTTTTGAGCCATACTCTCCAAGATTCTGGATGATGACAGATATGAAGTTTCCAGTATACCTGGTACTGCTTTAGGAAATAAAAAGTACTGTAATGTGTAGGCCCTTGATCAAATTCAACCTTGGATCAATATTAATATTCATTTTAATAATTCAAGCTCAGATAGTAAAACAGAAGAATCCCTAGTTTATAATTATATTTTTCCCAACAATTAGTAAAATTCCAAATGCTAAATGTTACTTGATGAATGTTTCCAAGCGACAAATCGACAATATTTCACACAAAAAAAAGGCTTAAGAGTTACTTGATGAACTTTCCAAGTAACAGTAAATAGTAACATATAAAATGTTTTATATTGAATAATTTGATGAATTTTTCCAAATGATAAATAAGATCACTTGATGAATGTTTCCAAGTGACAATATTCCACAAAAAGAGTTACTTGATGAGAGTTCCAAGTAACAAAAAAAAAAATAGTAACATATAAAATATTTTATATTGAATCATTTGATGAATTTTTCCAAATGATAAATAAGATCACTTGATGAATGTTTCCAAGTGACAATATTCCACAAAAAGAGTTACTTGATGAGAGTTCCAAGTAACAAAAAAAAAATAGTAACATATAAAATATTTTATATTGAATCATTTGATGAATTTTTCCAAATGATAAGTAAGATCACTTGATGAATGTTTCCAAGCGACAATATTCCACAAAAAGAGTTACTTGATGAACTTTCCAAGTAACAGTAAATAATAACATATAAAATATTTTATATTAAATCATTTGATGAATTTTTCCAAATGATATTATAAGATCACTTGATGAATTTTTCCAAGTGGCAATATTTTGTATAAAATATATATATATATATATATATATATATATTAATATTTAATGTAAAAATCACTTGATGAATGATTCCAAGTGGCAATATTTTGTATTAAAAAAAAATTAATATGTTAAAACTATGTAATGTAAAATTCACTTGATGAAGTTTCCGAGTGTTAAGATTAAAAGAAAGTTGATTGTAGAGTCGCTTCCCAAGTGACAATATTTTGTAAAGTTTATTATTCTCGATTTTTATAGCAATGTGTAAAAAGCACTTGATAATTTTTTTTTATTATTATTATATTTTTTCTCTTTTCCAAGTGGTAAAAATTTATTATATTGTATTTTAAGGCAATTTCTGTTGAAAGTGCCAATATAAAATGATGGATGTATGTCAGTTGTTTTAAATTATTTAATAAATATTTATCATTTTCTAATAATCATTACCTAAATAGTTTTAATCTATTACGGATAAAAGTTAACTTATAAGTTTGAGGACAAACTTGTTTGTCAGGAAGGCCGATTGTTAGAAATCTACTTGAATTCTTTGCATATACATACTTATACTTATAAAATACTGTTATTGAGTTATTAATTTAAAATCTTATCTTAAGCATACACTGTTTTATTTTAAAAAGCCACTGAGCGGATGTTGTAACATTGGGTTGCTTTAATTTCCCACGTCGTTATTGTGAAATGTAATTTTAATCTTAAATCAAATATTTTTAAGCATTGTTTTTATTTTCAAATGTAATTAAATAGAGTTTTGGTTTTTATTATACAAAAGTTGTTCAAAATATGTATTTCCGTTACAAATGAAAAGTTGTGAAACGATGCCAAAGTAAAAGAGAAGGGGAAGGCGAATGTAACGTCGGCAACTGGCATTGCCAACGTTGGATTGGGGTTGTTGTGATTTGGATTTTGAAGCGGAATGTAGTGAGAAAAATAAAGTGTTTTATTGAAGTGGCAGGCGCGTTTGAAACATTTTTCTCAAAAATTCCACTCATTACATCAAATAAATTAAATTCTTGTAAACATCTTGCCCAGTCTCTTCTTGTATCGAGTGTAAAAATATGTAATATTCGATTCAATTTTCACTATATTGATTCTGATATAATAATAAAAGCTTTTAGACAACTTAATATAAAAAAGACTGAGGATCTTTGGGGTATCTCCACTGATATTTTAAAATCTATAATATCTTCTATCGCGTCTAATTTAGCAATAATATTTAATAAATGCGTTGATGAATGTGTATTTCCAGATTTAATGAAGTACAGTAAAATTATACCGTTATTTAAAACAGGCGATAAAAGTGACCCATCTAATTTTCGGCCTATATCCATACTACCGGCTCTTAGTAAAATTTTTGAAAAAGTTATTTTTAATCAATTGCTGTCACATTTTACAGATAACCAGTTACTTCATAACAAACAATTCGGTTTCACTAAAGGTAGAAATACAACCGACGCGGGAGTTGCACTCATTAAGCATATTTTCGATGCATGGGAGCAGAAACAGGATGCGATAGGTATCTTTTGTGATTTATCGAAAGCTTTCGACTGTGTCGATCACGATACTTTATTATTAAAAATGGAACATTATGGTGTCTCAGACAACTCACTTACCTTATTGAAATCATACCTCACTGGCAGAGTTCAAAAAGTTAATATTAACGGTACTGATTCTTCTGGCGCCCCATTACTTATGGGGGTGCCCCAGGGTTCAATATTAGGACCTCTTTTATTTCTCATTTATGTAAATGTAAATCTACCTTACTACACCGAAGATCTTTGTGAGATAGTATTATTTGCTGATGACACCTCATTGATTTTTAAAGTTGATAGACATAGAGCAATATTTGACGACGTAAGTAATACTCTCTCTCAAATATTACATTGGTTTACCACTAATAACCTGCTGCTTAATGCAAAAAAAACTAAATGTGTGAAATTCACGATGCCCAATGTGAAGCAGGTTAATACCAGTATCACTATGAACGATGAAATAGTTGAAATAGTTAACTCGACAGTTTTTCTGGGTATTACCTTAGATCATAAATTACAATGGGGTTCTCATATTGCTGCCCTGGCAGGAAGACTTAGCTCAGCTGCCTATGCGGTTAGAAAAATGAGGTCACTTACTGATGTAGAAACGGCAAGATTGGTTTACTTTAGTTACTTTCACAACGTCATGTCGTATGGTATTTTATTGTGGGGCTCAGCGGCTGACATTGAAACCATTTTTGTTTTACAGAAAAGAGCCATTCGAGCTATTTATAGCCTTAAGCCCCGTGATACGCTGAGAGAGTTATTTAAGCAGATTAATATTTTAACTGTAGCTTCACAGTATATTTATGAAAATATCATTTATGTTTATAAAAACTTAGATAAATTCGAAAAAAAAAGTAATACCCATAATTTTAACACAAGAAATAAAAACAAACTTGCTGTTCCAAAACTTAGACGCAATAAAGTTGGTAATTCATTTGTTGGGAAATGTATAAAAATATACAATAAAGTGCCTTTCACTCTAACAGAATTGCCACTACACAAGTTTAAGACAGAAATAAAACAAGGTCTAATGAAAAAAGGTTACTATAAAATTGATGATTATTTTAATGATAAGAATGTGTGGTCATCTTAGTCTGCTCGCCTGCACATGTTATTTCACATTGTAAGTAGTTACACTTTTTTATAAAAGGTTATTATTAAAGTCAAAGAATAATTAGATGATAAAACAGCCTGGTTGTAATAAAAAACACATTATACTCTATTTGTATCAATATACATAATAAAATTAATTTATATAATTTTTATACTGATATGATAGTTTTGAACAGTGTCCTACAGATAACAAACAGCGTTGCGTTAAATAGATCATTAAGTTTTTATTTAAAGTATCTTGAGTGTGTCATGCTCTCTTTATTGTCTCTGCGGTGGTGGCGTGTGCGTCGGGTCGTTACGTTCCCTAAAATATGGTTGAAAGAAGGGATGGCTGATTCATATGTCATACTCGTGAACGGGTGCCGCCTGTGGAGGCTGGTCTGCTCTTGCATACTTATCTTATTGTTAGTATTAATTACTATAGTTTGACTTTGTTTTTCTTAAACAATTTTTGACTTTTATTAGAGTACTGTAGTGGTACTGTATGACATTGTGGAAATTGAAACTTATACCAGATGTAAATTTGATATATTAGATTTGTTTTTTTTTTTTTTTTTTTTTTTTTTTTTTTACATGTTGTGGTTGTCTTCTATATTTTTTTGTGTTTATTGGTAATGGAAAGTGTCCTGCTATGATAGGGCATTTTTCAATTTTTATTTTTTTTGACGCTGTAAGGGAGAAAAGAGCTGGACACTTGCTGAGTTTCTTGCCGGTTCTTCTCAGTGCAAGATCTCCCGCCCAGAGTAGACTTACGAACCGATGGCATAGCGACATTCATAAGAGCTACTTGTAGCCTAAACTGAATAAATGATTTGTGAATTTGAATTTGAATTTGAAGAGAACGTGTATCACTTCGAAAGCCCTAATCTACGCACTGGTTTTTATTATAACAGAGAAAAAAATATCAAAGTAATCTCTTTTAAAACATAGATTTGCATTTTACAGGCTAACTTAAAATAATTTGTAGTTTTAATTTGAAGGAAAAAAAAACTGTTTTTCTTATGGTACGGGGCGCAAACGCTCCGTATGAGATTTATTGTTTAGCGGTGCGTCGCCTTAAAAGTACCGGATGAAGGATGCGGAACCGGCGTGTTTTGATCTGGCGTTATGACCTGACGTAGATGGTCCCTTGCGCTTGCGTAAGTATGACTGACACCTAACTTTATAACCGTGAGGTTGGTGGAGGGTGTCAGTGTAAACTTTAAAGTAGTGTGTAGCAGGGTGTACCTACTTATGCAGTCAGACCCCTAACTTTATAACCTAACGGTTTGTGGGGGGTGTCAGTATAAACTTTAAAGTCGTATGTGTAACGGGGATGTACTTATGCAGTTTGATATAAAATTAACCCTTCAAGTCCAATGCCAAACCAATGACAGCACGGGCGCCGATGACGTAATTCGCAAAATGGCGAATACCTATCGTCGATGTTCACAAAAATAATGATTACGTTGCAACCAGATCATATTTTATCATTCTGTAAACGGCAATTTACTAATTGATAAATTTCCTTTCCGGCAGGTATCAAGATATATGTGATTATAGAAATAGTTTATTGGTCATACATGATCAAACTTTACGAACCATATTATGGCCTCAATCACAAGAAATAAACGCGCAGTAGTACATAAAACAAAGAACAAGCACCCATGCTGTCTAATTGTGTAAACAATGTAACAAAAAACCCCGAGATGTTTACAAAAACAACACTTGAAATACGACCTACGAAAGCAAAAAATGAACTAGGGGTGTTACTTCACTTTTTGTAATGTCATCGATAGTTGTTTTTTATGTTATTTTTGTAAGCTACTAGTTTATATGAATAAATGAAATGTACAATGTCAGTCTCAATTTTATTTTGTTTCATCATCATCATCATCATCATAGGTATAAAATCAAAGTCAAAGTCAAAGTGAAAGTAAAAATTGTATATTGTAAAAATAGTAAATTGTAAAAATAATGAAATAATATTGAAAATCGTCCAATGTTTTTTACCTAGTACCCATTCAGGACGTCTATTTTTTAACTCCACAGTTTTTATTATAGAAGTAACGACATTTACAATACTTATGTCGTTACCAAATGATACAATACAAATAAAAATACAATAAAAAAATGTTTAATAAAATCTTCTTCTCCTCCACCACGGCAGCAGCCACGCTGAGAAGTCGAAGTGCTCGGAGAACGGAGCGGTTGTATATATGTATATGTAACTGACCTCCATCCAGTCAACCTCCTCATGGCGTCGTGGAGATGTGAGCGGAGAGTAGGCAGGAGCCAATGGCGAAGGTTCGCCCTAAAACATACAAAAAAGTGAAACAGTTATTACTACAATCATACCAGTAGAAACCAAACACAATAAACAAATTATTTGATGATGATGATGATGATGGTAGTGGTGATGGTGAAATAAATAACCAGCGCCATACGTATCCTAGCGCATAATCCTAGCACAATAAACACATCACCAGTACAAACCAAACACAATAAACAGATTATTTGATGATGATGATGATGATGGTAGTGGTGATGGTGAAATAAATAACCGGCGCCATACGATCGCATAATCCTAGCACAATAAACACATCACCAGTACAAACCAAACACAATAAACAGATTATTTGATGATGATGATGATGATGGTAGTGGTGATGGTGAAATAAATAACCGGCGCCATACGATCGCATAATCCTAGCACAATAAACACATCACCAGTACAAACCAAACACAATAAACAGATTACTTGATGATGATGATGATGATGATGGTGGTGATGATGGTGGTGATGGTGAAATAAATAACCGGCGCCATACGATCGCATAATCCTAGCACAATCCTTGTAACACAATAAATACAATAAACAGATTATTTGATGATGATGATGATGAAATAAATTCTACTAACCTCGTCATCACTGACTACTTCCTCGCGCTCCTCCTCCGCGTCGGCCTCGTCGTATAAAATATCAAAAGTCGCTTGGAGCCTCCTCATCTCTCCCAATTCTCCAATTAGCCATTCTATAATCAAAATCAAACAAACAACATAAAATAATATGCTATACAACATACTTATACACAATAACACAATATAGCATACTTATATAACTGTCTCAATACAAAAGTAAATTTAGAAACATTACAAGAATATCACCATTACTATCGAAAATAACAAAATGTTATCGTAAAAGCTATCGACACTATCCTCCTACTACTAAGAAAGAAATTTCACACTGTCTGCCGGCAAGTATGGCCGTAAGCTCTATACAAATATAGCCCAAAATGGTATGGCAAAAAATTTCGGCCATTTCGAATGTCAGTACATGAAACGGTCGTAATTTTATTTCAATAAAAATGATAATAAATGTCGTTATTTCTTTGTGTAAACTAGTTTCCATTACTCATACACTGTTTTTATTCATTTTACTGTATTTCTAACAAACTGTACATGCATTTACGCACTAAAATCACTCTGGGATCACTCCGAAATCGAAAATTTAAAAATCACTATTAGATACGATATTCGTTGAAAACTTATAGCTAAAAACGTTCACTATAAACTCAGCAAGATGATTTACAACAGTTTCTAATATAAAACACTACTTACATGAGTATTTCCAGTTTTTTCCTCAATGCACTAAGTAACCTTGATGCACAAATGACAAATGTTCGAACTGTCATCCAACCCGAAAAACGACAGTAGAATAACCTTGTCTTGTGTTTTTAATATAGCAAATTTACTCTAGTTTGTCTATAGCCAAACATCTTCATACAAAAGTATACTCTAACCTATCGATATTAATTATTATAGTCGCGTGGTCGGGTGCGGTTACATGTAACCGTCCGGGTGTTGACCGAATATTGCCACGGTTACATGTAACCGATCCGTATATGGAGAGGTGTGAAGGTTTAAAAAAAAAATTAAATTAAAGTTAATCCTTAGTTATATTTATTTAAAACGGGCTAGGGTCAGTATGTATACAGAAAAAGGTTAAATCATCATTGAAAAAACAATACGATATTGATTTTAGCAAGTACACAGAATTTGTTATCAAAAAATATGATTTCGTAAATATTATCATTAAACAAACACGAAAATGTAATCTAACATAATCCTACAGCGTTGCATGGGGTATCGCAGTATCATATTGTTATCCTAATCATGTGCTACTTGTTGTTGTTTTGTTAGATTATTGTAAGGTTTGTAGCATAGTATATTTTTTTATTTTTTTGTTGCTTTTGCATTCATAACGAAACCGAAAGCTGTTTTTGACAAAAGTAACTACATGGTATATCAGCTGAAAAAGATGCTTGATTATGAAATCATAGGATTCAAGTCCCATCTGAGACAAGACATATATTGTCAAGTGCAACTTTCAGTTTTGTTACCGGTTCTCATAAAAGTACACACCGAATCACAGTCCACGATATACCTATGTAAATAACTCTAGTCTGGTTAAGCGTGTAATTTGTATGCCTATTTCAAGCAGAATGCTTTGTACGATACTGACAGCATCCAATGCCACGGTCGCATACTTTGTTGAAACGCAGTTCTATTGCAACGAATGTGTTTCCTCGAATTGGCAAGCGGCCAGTCGCTGATATTTCCCCTGAATCCGTTGATAAGTTAATGCCATATGTGTAACTTCCCGTGTCGTCGGTAACATCCAAATTCTCTTTTAGGTTCAACACATTGGAAAGAAACAACAATTTTATGAAATGATGATCATGTTTTGACATCATGTTTATCAAAAAATATAAAAGGTGGCTATAAAAAGTAGGAAACAGGTAAACTTGATGGAATAAAACTAAAGGGTGAAACAAAAACAAAGGAAGCTTCTAATTTGAAAAGTTAAAAACGTCACAGAAACTAGTACCAAAAGAATTGGTTGCACCAGTTGGTAACTTTAGCCGCGCAAAAAGAGTTACATGCATTTCGATATCGTAATATTTTCCTATTTGATAAAGTTGTTTGGCGCTATACCAGGTTCCTTTGCCCATATCCCCTCCAATACATACCGGAAGATGTAACACCGCACGCCAACTAGCGCTGCGGCGGCAATCGAAACCAATGCTTTGACAACGTTTGAAAGGGATGCCCGCGCCGTACCTCCATTGGGAATTTCCATTTCGGCAATCCGAAATATCCGCGTTTAAAGTGTTACATCTGTGAGAGGCCACGCGCTGGTGGTTCAAGTTTGTGCTCCAGCAAAGTGCGTCTACCGGCCACCAACCTCGTGCCGGTTACGACTGCTCGCTCGCTTGCGCCCACGCATCGTCGGCCGCTGTCGCTGTTGAAAGTATGTTCCTTTCCCACCTCCTTGAACTGCTCACCCCCTAATTCATATCGCCATCCCTCGCAGTTAAAAGCTCCCCTAGCCTAGTGTAACGCCAATAAAAAATACAGTTCACTAAATAGTAGAACATCGCCCGCGCCGCCATTTTATCTTTCTCGTCAAACCATCAAGTCTTCGAGCCGCATCACCAAGAATAATAAATAAAAGAAAGACGTCAAGGTAAGAGGTATTTTTAGGGCCTTTGAGGATACTGCAACCAATAAGTAATTTTTTATTTAATTGTAAATCCTAATCAAAACAATCCCATCGAGAGATTAACGCATTCACAGTTCTTTAGGGACTAAGTAAAGAGTGGATTTTAATTTCCTTGATAGGCTAGGTCCACCTTTTGTTCAGTGATGAATAAAGAGTTTTCCCTAAGGTAACTACCTTTTGTCTTTTGAAGTTCAAGAGTTGGCTTTTTATCGCATTTTAAAACTACTACTTACCCTTTTAATAATTTAACAAGGAAGTCAGTACAAAATCATAATTTGCTTAAGCTAAGATAGTTGTTCCCAGGCCGGTGGTAAATTACAACCATCTTCTCTATTGAAATTAGGATGTTTTTTAATTTCAATAGACTCGCGTACCATCCTAGGGATGAATCGTTGTTTTCTGCGAGTATTTGAGGTTTATCGAATATGATGTAAGGGTTGGGTCCCTCTAGGGCATGTTCAAAGGGTCTCTCTCAGGGCTCTGCAAAGGGTTCAAAACTTCAGTATAAACATTAATTAAACCCAATCTATAAAAAAACGCGAGTAGATTCATAAAAGTAGTTTCATCTCCGTCCATTGCTGACATAATTATATGTAACAGCACGACGTTATATTCAAATTTCTATAACATTATTTTAAATACTCCCGGCGAGAAATACGGTACAAAAGATACGCTGTAAACATGAAATTTTGAATAGCTTCCCTAAGACAATCTCTCAGGGGTTGTAAGAATGAAATAGAGTTTTCTAAAGTCAGAATGGAATCGGGGCGTCCATAAGCATGTAATAACCGGGGTTATTATCTGGCTGGCCGGCTGGCTCTCGGATGCGGGGTGTTGTCATTGAACAGTCAGGTCACATCCGTCTCGGCTTCTGATACGCCGAGCGGCGGGACCGGTGGTATTACTTACATCTTAATAAGTCGTAAGTCGAACATGTTTTCTATTTTTTTTTCTGTTTGTTACTTTAAACATTTGAATTCACAGTTGAGGAAAGAAATTTACGACTCCACTCTTATTACAATTTGATCATTAGAATAACCTTGTATAATAATGGAATCTAAGCGAAGACAAGAGTACAGAAGAAATAAGCAGATTTTATAAACAGACCTAATTGTCTACCTTAATTAAAGATGTACATTATCTTAGGTCATATTTATTGCGTAAGACAAAGTTGCTTCTCGAAATCGAGAAACAACGGTTTACCGAAATAAGTAATACAACATTTGGCAACGGTTCTCTAAAAGCAATTTCTGTTAAATCTGCTAAACAACCAGGTATATGAGCCTTACATGATGGAAACAAGGACGGAAACGTATGCTACAACATAAACTATTCGAGAGCTCTGCAACTCTAGAGACTTTATACATTGTAGAAAAACTTCTTGCTTTGTTGCATTGTACTTGAAGTTTTCGAAATAAGTCAAGAATCTCTCTGGTAAGGAATGAGAGCAATTTGAAGAAAGGATTCGATTTGCTGCTGTTGCCTATCAAGTGAACAAAGTTTCATTATATGTACCCTGTTTGGATAAATCTGGCTGCATCACATGCATTTTGTCAACGGCATATTGACAATCCCATGGATCAAAGAGATTCATGGACTGCGTACGTGTTAAATCGCTCGACGCTCCTTTTGTTTCGAGGCAATAGCTGAGTTTCTGGATTATAGCGTAAAAATTGCAATTTGTAAATCTAGAAAGGCTATTTCAGAATAACAGAGTTTTTAGAATATTCTGATACCATTTTTGTTTCTATGTTATAAGCTGGCTTTTAAAAAAAATTATATATATTATAACGTATGTAACTATAATGTAAATGTGTTTCAGAGGCAAATAAACGACATTTATTATTATTATTATTTAAATAGTGGCAAAATACCTCTCGCCTATGGCGGTTAAGTCCGACAATATCACAATTGGCCGGAGTCAAGGCACGAGGGAGAGAAATCGGCGGTTATTATTATTATTATTACATTACATAGTAGAACACCCGGTGACGTCCGGTAGTGTAGCGGCAAGGACAATGAAGCTCAGCTCTTCACAATATAATAGCCAGAAATCGGGGTACCAAGGTATTAATTTTGTTTCTGATACGGGTGCAACCTTTGAAGGAAGGAATAATTTTTCATCTTTATGAAAAATACGTAATTGATTAATATATATAAAATAGAGGCACTTGATGGTAATGTATAAAAACCAAGGTTTGTCGAGTCATAGCTTTAAGCCCGGTGTCCACCAATCTTTAAATCCATACGCCTCTTTTTTGCCTATCCATATAAACGGTTAAGACGTAAAGACCTCGTTCCTCATTAATATTAGACGGCATCACATACATTAGACATCACATACAATGTTTTGATCCCAAGGTAAGTCAAGCTAAGTAAACTAAAGCACTCGTTTTATGGAAACCAGAATCAACAACGGTACCACAACTACTCAGACCCGACACAAAAGCGAAAAATTCGTTTTCGACATTGACCCGACCGGGAATCGAACCCGGGACCTCAGAGTTAGCACCGCCCAAAGTCCGGCGTGCAAGCCACTCGGCTACGGAGGTCAATCAAGCGGAGGTCGGATATCAATGTTTCTCTCAAAATATTCTTTTCATAATATCATGTAGCTGTCTTTAATTACAATGGAGACATCGACGACTAACTGCATCAGAATGGAGATCATAAAAACAATAATAGGACACATGTAAACTGGTAAATTCAGTCTGGCGTTCATTTAAAAGTTAACCTCCAAATCCATTTGACTATTCCTGGAGTGAAGTTTGTTTCAGATTTGTTTCGTAACTTAATCGCGGTGATTTAGGTTACGCGGCAGTCGGAGCGGTGACTACAAAGGAGGGAGAGGTAATCTCAATGTGACAGTTATGCTGAATATTGCATTTTTGCTTTAGCACTTCCAGTAGAACCAGATAATTAGGAATGGCTAGCCAAATATTAAATGATGTTCATTTTTGATTAAACGTTTTGCAACTCGAAATTATAATTTCATTATGTAGTCAAATTAAATTAGTATTGTGATTTTGTACATGTTTTCTTTTAACCTTACACCGACAATATTTCTTGATAGTCTTCCTTGTACTGTATGTTTTTAAACCTCCGTCCGTTCGTAAGTATTAAGTGTATTTTTACTTGAGTCATAAAAGTTGACATTGTCTGTTAAAAACATACTCAAATCTACTACAGTAAGGTTTGTTTTAGTGTCAATATAGTTTTGACCAAGTGGCCAACAGAAGTCTGTTGCATCGACTGTACCGTTAAGTATGACACAAGCTAAAACGAAAGTTAGCTTACAGATTTTCAAAGAACTGTTTCAAAAAGCATAAGGCATTAAGGACATAGGAACGTCTACATTAAGCCAGTAAATTTTGACTTTCGTAATAACAACTTGACGTCCGTCCTAACGTAAATAAAAATGTAATCAACTCCTTCAAATTCTTGTATACAGGTCGCTTTATACGACGGAGTCGTCGAATACTAGTTCATGAGTATTGAATAGCCATACACGGGCCCAACATTCCTTTTATGGGAAAGAACGCTAAGTATTTTGAATAAAAGGATTACTTCAGTCTTTTGAAAGCAAGAAAGCCATTAATTCATTTTACCAACCTTATAAAACTTATGTATTGGAATATAATAATATAAGAATAGATAAGTATGCTTGAAGATGTTTACGTATAACTGAAATCGAGGTTTAATAGTGAGCATATTTTTAGTTTAATGGAGTTTTGAGTCATGAACGTGTAAGATAATATTCATCATCATCATCTCAGCCAAAAGACGTCCACTGCTGGACAAAGGCCTCCCCCAAGGATCTTCACAACGACCGCTTTTGCGCTGCTCGCATCCAGCGGCTACCAGCGACCTTCACCAGATCGTCGGTCCACCTTGTTGGAGGCTTGCCCACACTGCATTTTCCCTTACGAGGTCGCCACTGAAGAAATGTTCCGCCCCAGCGGCTATCAGTCCTGCGAGTTGAGATTAACAGTCGAGATTTTCAACTCTTCAAACTATGTCGACAACATTTGTTTTTCTGCGGATCTCCTCATTTCTGACGTATCATTTCTGATTGACCACGTCTCAGTTCTGGATGTCATCACAGGTATATTACCATACTGATATAATTAGAGAAATGTTACTGAGATATTTTGCTTGTGGATGAATATTATGATGAATATGTTACAAAACATATGTATTGTATCTATGTATGAATGGGTAGATCTTATTTAATATTAAAACACCATCCATTCATGATGATGTAGATAAAGTAGATAAAGGCATCTACTTAACTTGCCATTATACATATTACTTTTAAGTATCCGATATTTCGGCACAGTTGCATGCGGCATGGTGAGAATCCTGTTAATAATTACTATAATGCAAGTGATCATGGTAGTTTAAAAAGATATATCTATCCTTTTGTATACAATTTTCAGAAAGCAAAGGTTTTAATATCATATAGCCAAGACGATATTTGGAATGTCCGTAATGTAACAGTGCACAATATGACATGACACAATGTTATTGCACAATCTTTGGCAGTAAGTATCACTGCATCTTGGAATGGAAGTTTATTGCTGCAATATTTCAAAATTGCAACAAGTAAATTCAACTTAGTTGGCTGAAAGCATTTTTACTTATTTTTAACATAGAATAAAAACGTTGATTACTGTTCATTTTTCTATGGCCATTGTGCATTCATATTGTCGGTAATTTTTTTTTGTATAAGAATTAGGTAGTTAGTTGTACAAAAAATAGCGCACCTAGGTGCAAATTGACTAAATTGTCTATTATTTAAAAATTAATCGATTATCGACAACTTCACCGAATGTAAAAGTATCGCACGACGGCCGCTACATACAAAAATAACGCTGGCTAAATTAAATGTTTAATAATGTCTATTTATAGAGTGCGGGGGCGTCTGCTTGAGCGTTTGAGTTGCTATTTAATTAAGTTATCTCAAGCTGCTCCGTGCTTCGAAGGGCATGTTAAGACGTTAGTCCCTGTTGTTGTCGTAAGATGACAGTTTTTAAAACCCGCAAACACCCTTTGAACCAGCGTGGTGAGCTATGGCCCAATCTCCCCACGTCCTATTGTCCTATAGTGGCTTGTATCCAGCAATGAGACGTTATTTCTAGAATGCTATTATTGAAAATAGGCTGATGACGGCGTAATGTCATACAAAACAGCTATTTTTGTAGCTTAAACTTTTATCAAATCTGATGTAATGGTTGGGCCCCTCTAGGGAATGTTCGCATACTGCAGACTTATTTTCGCGCCTATGCTTGACGTCGGCTATATGTTCTTTAACACGGGTTCCTACACTTCTCTTTGTTTGTCCGATGTAAGAGAGCCCACAGTCGCAGTCCAGTTTGTACACGCCTGCATCTTGAAGGGGTATCTTCTTCGGCGGCTTGAAGTAAGTGTTGATTGAAGCTATCTTTAGGATATGTCCAATCTTGTCAGCGACACCTTTCATATATGGAAGTGCAGCAGGTTGGCGCTCTTACATCGGGCAAACAATGGGAAGTGTAGGAATCCGCGTTATAGAACATATAGCCGACGTCAAGCATAGGCGCGAAAATAAGTCTTCAGTATGCGAACATTCCCTAGAGGGGCCCCAATATTACATCAGATTTGATAAACCACAAATACTCGCTAGAGAACAACGATTCATCCCTAGGATGATACGCGAGGCTATTGAAATTTAAAAAAAAACATCCTAATTTAATTCATTAATTTAATATGAGAATAAAATGATACAAACATAACATAACAAAGACTTAGATCAAAGAGACATAAAGCAATGAGTTAATGTATAAAGATTAACTTACAGGGTGATAGGTATAGTTCCAGTTTACCTCGGAGCTTCATTATCACTTCAAAGGAATGTTATTGTGCAGTAAAGCTTCCCGATGAAACTTTCCTTCCGATATAACTTTATATAGGTTTGTGTGTGGCCATAGATTAACGAGAACAGCAGAAAGGAAAAGAACAAATGGTTAAACAGTTTATTTAATATTGCGAGTTTTACTTTTCGTCAATTCATATGAATGGTAAATTATAAACGGTAAATTTTATTTCATCATCATCATAATCAGCCCACATCAGTCCACTCTTCCAAGTCCGATCTTCGGCTATTCTCATCCAACCGCTGCAGCCACAAAATATATTTATTCCTATATTATGTAGAGTATGTTGAAGTGTAGCTAAGCTTCAAATAAGGATGGATATCTATATAAAATATTATTATCGTGTTTAAAAATGGCATGAAGACAAATACCTGCGTTTCAGTCAAATCATACTTATTTTTTTTATTACAGTATATGTATACCATGTAGCTTACTTTCTATGACTTTATCTCTCTAGTACCCTTCAAACCAGAATACAGTTGCATACACAATCATGTCATAGGTGGCAGGAATAGCTGCCATACAGTTCTGGTTAGAATCCTACCACTAGTTAACAAAAAAATAAATGTTATCATGTTATGACATCGCCTTTCTGTTATAATGTGAGATGACGACATCTCTAACATCTGACATCTGTAACTACGAAGTTTAGTATCAAAATACACATTGTAGGCATTAAACTGAGTGCTGTAACCTCAATGTGCAGACGCTTGCACATCAACCTATCCAAAACTGTCAAACTTCTTTAGTCAATAATCAACCGTATTACTATCAGCATAAAGTTCAAAGTTTATTGAGAAAAATTTACAGTTTGTGGTAATCTGGTGTGCAGGCGTGTGTACATTATTATCTGCTCTTTGATTTGCCCGATTTTGTTCACACACATGCGCTATTTTATCCATTAAGGGATATAAAGAGATTTTCAAATGAATAATTCAATACATAAATGTATCTATGGTAACAATACGATGTTTACTTGTGTGGTATTGAAGATAATCTATTTCGGAGAAATCATTTTTAGATCATTAGGTACCTCACTGTAAGATGTTTTACTAATTGCGCTAGTGATTCATCGTAGTTCGTAGTTCATAGTAGTCATTTACGTGGACTTAAGACATGGCATCATCTAGTTTAACAACATCAATATAAAAATTTAAAAAAATACATCTTTCCAAAATTGAAAAATTAATTTCTTTATCTAGTGGAATGTTTACTTTAGCTAATAATGAGATTTTTTTTCAAAAAAACATTTAATACTTAAAACTAACTTTTAATACCTTATCCCATTGTGCTGGAGTAGCCGAGATGTTCCTTCATAATAATCACCTTTACTATCTTAAGTTTAATTGAAAACCATCTGGGAGCTTCTGCGTGAAGCTTGAATAATGAAACAGACAGACTAGCAGAAAATCATCTTTAAAAAGTTGTATTCATCCTCGCAATGGTTTAGAAATAAATAAATAAAACAGCATAGATCCCTTACGGTTTCAGTAGCCCATATTGTATATGCCTTGTAATTTTCCAGTTCAGAGTTTACAAACTAATCTATCGCAGTCACACCATGATTCTCAAGTCTATCAAATGAATTATGAAACCATTGTCATTCAAATAACATTTTCTACTATTACTTCTTTTATCTAATAAACTGTCAAAAGGTGGCGAAACATTTTGAGGAGTGATGGGCATGGGGGGAGGCCTTTGCCCAACAATGGGATAATTCAGGCTAACTGTAACTGTTACTATTGTTGTGTTATCTGTTTTTTTATACAAAAATAACAAACTTTGGGGTAGTTCTTTATAAAATTCTCGTATCTTTTAGATCCACAAACGATGCAGACTGCATTCCAGAAAGAATAGATAATGCAATGTAAACTCCGAAATAAAATGTAAATAAATCCTTTACAACACTATCCGAGAAAAGAATCGGTTTTGTTATCTGCAAATTCTGGAAGAGATATACAGCTCAAGAAGCTTGCACGTTACAAATAGACTTCATGGAAAATAAAGAGACGCCTGTTGATTTTCCAACTCATACTTAATCTTTAGTTTTCTTTTCAATTAAAGTATAGTGCATCTGTTTTCTTAATGTCTCTCGGCAAACTTCGTATTTCGGTCGTCGTCGTCAGATTTCTATCAGTTATAAAGTATATAGAGTTGTACTACTCTCTTTACTTTCATTTATTTTAAACTGAGGAGAGATATTATTGTGTCATACCTCATACGTAATTGTTTTACGATTTGTAGTTTCACACCTCTATACAGTTCCCACGAAAATCAAAAAGAATACAACAATAAAGTACCTTGTTTTGAATTTAAATTATTATACACTTCGATTAATATTGATCGAAGATAAATACATATACATGATAAATAAATTTATAATAATTAATCGATATGGAAATTAATTTTCGATTGCGTTCGGAAACGCGAACGATTACCGAAAGACATTAAAAAAATAGAAGCACTGGAAGAATACAAAGGCAGTTATATATCAAGTATTATATATTGAATTTCATTACGCCGCGCCGCCGTCATCGATTCGCCGAAGTGGTGTTTGGCGAAGCAATGTTTCCTCTTATTTCACCGAATGATCATTAGGTAGAATTTTTGTTTGGGCAAAAAATATTCACACATTCTGTTTTGATCAATTTCTTATTTGGCTGGTAATTCAGTTGGTAAAACATAGATTACATGTGTAAAAACATATTTTTCTGTTCAAGTAGGTTACCTTAAAATGCCTTAATTGGTTGGTTGGTTGGTTGGTTTTAGTTTAAACTGTGACCAATGAACACCTCTTACAAGTGTAAAGTTGTCAATAAATCAGTTGACTAATCAAATAGATGCCAACACAGCAGTCATCGTAACAAAAGGAACATTTCATCAAATGAACATTCTATTTTACGATCATTAACGCATAAGTTGTTATCGCAAATAAATATTCGATGAAATGAAAATTATGTCAATCGATATTATACAAAGTGATTATTTTCTTAAACGTTGTTCGAATTAGTAAAATTATATCAAAAGTTGTTATACCAAACAAGGGTGAACCGTAACAAAAAGATATACAGTAGAATTAGGATAATTTATTAATAGTTCGGCGTTTTGATTATTCGACGAATTGAACATTTGTGGAAGATTTCCGGCCATTTAAGAATCTGCTTAACATATTTCGAAATTCCAACAGAGTTTACAGCTTTTGTTAGTTTTTCAACAAAGTTTTTCAACAAACACACATAACATTCAATTCAGTGCAGCAAGTAGCCTTAAAAAAATAAATTAAATACACATAATTAAAAGGTATAGGAAATACCACAATCTATAATATAATATATCACAGTAAAAACAGGAATATCGTGATCTAAAAGTACCAACTTAACTTAACTAAACTTAACAACTTAACTTTACTTAACTTCTTGTAATGCCAACCATATTGTTAGCAAATACAATATTCTATTCTATTCTACCTATAAACTCTGGATAGGGATCACTTAATGAAACATGCCAAAGCTTTTTTATCTAATTACAACAATTGTTAAAACAAAACAGGTTCTGAGGTCACCTCTAATCCGTGTATATTATTGCCGTAAAACAAATTAACGTCAAAATACTTGCTATGTAATATGACGTTGTTTAGCCCGCGGCACACAATCCCCAGGGATTGCTGGGAGCGTGGTCGGATAATTAGCGAGCTAAAAACGACGTTAATAGATCTGTAAGATTGATGGCTGCGGCACAAAGAAAAACATGGACTCATGCATCAATTTGACACCTTGCTAGCTGAAATTCGCTCTTATTTCGAACGAGCAATGGAAATTAAAACGGAAACGCTACGTCTGCGCTACGGGTTAGTTTGCTTGTTTAATGAAAATGCTTACTAACTACAGTTATTTATTCATTAATCAAATCAAAGTTGTCAGGTAATATCTGCTTTACCTGATGGGAATGGTCTGTCGTTAGTTGTAATAATGATAAAAACATTGAATGCCAAGCTTTTCTTCATATTTTTGTGATCTTAAATAAAATTAAAATTTTATTACAATACCATTTCAATTTTCAAGCATATATAGGTTCTTATGTCAAGTTGAAAGTCTACATGGGTATCAGGGGTGGGTATCATGTCCAAAATAGGCACACTGTTGTGTCTAAAAATACTATTAAGATCGTACACAGTGAACAATATACAATTATTCTATTATGTTATATTCTATTCATGTACGAAGATTTAAATTTAACGAAATGTCCTATACAATGAAGAAAGTATACTTTTTAATATACAGTTTTTAAGACAATAACAATTAAATCAAGCTTTCCATACTTAGCAGCATTGGCGTGCCAAATGGAAGACCATTGCTCTGCAGAGAAAGTGAGACAGATAGGGGACAAAATCAATTCAAACGGAATCGCGGGCATAACTTGAGAGTATCAAAGATGAAAAACAATTTACAATTAATACGTCACAGTGCACACCATTTCGAAAAGCCCACTTATCCAACTCTTATCATGATAAACTTCTTCCCAAAATTACAGTCTTTATCTTGATGAAACTCAAGATCAGAGTGATCTGGCCCGAATTCCTCGTTGTTATCAATCAGAGTGAAAACGCCCATTCCATCCGACGACGCATCGACGAGGACATTAATTGAGACGAAGATGATTTATTTGCGCCAACATAAAAACTCACCTCTCTATATCAATCATCTTGCCTCGCCTCGGGGTATTCTTGTATTGTCTATTATCTTGGTTAGGGGATCTGTGAGCGATCAAATTTTGACTCACCATTGGCGACGGAAGCTGATACATGGTGTTTCGGCACGAATTGTCTCGGGATGATAAATCTTATTCAGGCACATTCATGTTTAAACCAGTGACAATTACAAAAACACAAATGTTGAAAAAATTTCCACGAGCAGGATTTGAACCAGCACCCTTCTGACATACCGAGTCAGGTGCTCTCCCAAATGAGCTATCGTGGTTCTAACCAACCCGCCGAAATTATTCAACACTATTTACTTTTTACTTTGAAAGCCTGAAATCCTGCTCGTGGACATTTTTTCAACATTTGTGTTTTTGTAATTTATTCGCAACAAAATTTGCGTTAAAAATTATATAAACAGTGACAATTAGATCAGATAAGCATCTTGCCGTATCTTTCAGGTAAGAAATATAGTTTCTAGAACAAAAAAAATATTCATGACCTTAAACGAATAGCTTTGACCGTAAAGGAACAGTCCTAAGTGGTGGTGCTGTGTAGAAGGGGTATAAAGCTTTCTGATTACCGTTACAGTTATGGGACAGGATATCAGTATTCCGGCAAAATCAAAAAGAAAGCACTTGAGCATAGTTCGTTTGAATTTAGAACATTTACAGAATACACTAAACATGCACACTAGTTTAGGCCCAAGACACCGTACTCGTAGAACAAGGATGAGGAGAATTAAACATGTACCCTGGGCGAAGATTTCAATGACAATACAAAGCCCACTTTATTATGTTAGGCACAGTTGTATTGGCCATAATGCATAGTTTAACAATCATATTCAAAGAAGTATTCTTTGAAACGTGTGTTTGATTTTTTCTACCAATCTAGGTAAAGGTGGAGCAAATTGGTAAAAGTATATTCGGTTTTAGTATATAATCAACAATTCGAAGTTTGTTACTCGTATTGTTCTCCCAGTTCAATTATATACCATAAAATGTCGATTAGTAATAAAATAAGTTTTTGTATTTTTACAAGCACAATAGCTGTCGTGAACCAGCTTAACGAGCCGCACAGTTATATAAAGAAAATAACCAAATAATGTGGGTTCTCTCCGCAGCTAGCCTGAACATGTCAGCTGAATAAGAAGTGTTTGGATGTTTAGAAATGCATTTCCCGCTAAAGCAGTTTTAGTTGGATTAAAATATTCCAAACTGAACCGCAAGATGACAAACTGTGTTTACTTAAAAGTTTTTGTATCAATGTGTTTAGTAGGTACCTAACCATATGACACAATATCTGAACGTAGCTCCTCAGGATTATGTAGACAGATGAGTTGGTTCTTCCCTTCAATTACCTTTTAGTCGTTAACGCATCCCGATAGTAGTAATCAATAAGCAGGAATATAACGTTAATACCCAATTCGTCGAATCGGCAAGGGACCGAAATTACGAGGCCAATTTGCTTTCTGTTTCAATATAAATGAATTAAAGTGCTAAAAGTTCAGTCGTGCGTAGCTTATTTAAGAGTTGTCCTATTGAAACGGTAAACATGCGCCCTTAATTAATAGAATGACAAGACAAACAAAATACGTGCTCGTATTCATTAGGGATACGAGTTCTGTAATCAGTTTCAAGCGATTTGGTAGGTACGCAGTTCGGCGAACATACATAGACCGTTTGATAGATGGCACTACTGCCGTTAAAAAGCAGTCAAAATCAAAGCAGTGAATAATTCAGTGCTTTTGTCAGCCTTCCCGGTAGCATAATGGTCAATGCAGCCGCCCGGATTGCGGAAGGCCCAGGTTCGATTCGTGGTTGGGTCGGGTAGGCATTTAACTTTTTCACTATATTTTATAGAGGGAACTATTATTTTAAACTGTTATATAAACATTCGAGAGGTTAATTATGATCAGATGAAAAAAAAATGGGCAGTTAATTTATTTATCGGCTGTTGGTAAATTAGTGCGACAGTAAAACATAGACAGTAATAAAAAAACAATTGGTCGGTTATTTCATCCTACAATATCAGTACTAAAAATACGTAAGCAGTCTAGTAAATAAATCGCCAGTAAAAATGATGGAATGGGCAGTTAGATAAATAGTTCGTTAGTTCACAGGAAGCGGAGGCACCAGAACCCGAACCGATTGAAAAGAGAGGTAAATTTTCGTTAGAAGGGGGCGTAATTTTGCGTTACACTAATTACTTTTAGGTTGTTTTAACCCTTATTTTTATTATTTTATATTTATTTATTTTTATTTATTATTATTCCAAACTTAATACAGAAATCCTTACAGTTGGTTAGGTTAAGTTGATTGTTTTTCTTGAGCGAAGCGCAGCGTTGCGAGGGCCAGTGAAGGAAGGGGGGAGCGCAGTCACGGAAGGGGGGAGCGGCATAAGATTGTGATGATATACGAGGAATACATTTTACCACTGTTTTATAGAACTGCTTAGAATGAGATTTCTTACCGACTAATTCCGATTTATTAACTACCTACACGTAACTCATTTAGTTATTTTACTGCTCAGTATTTTTTCAATGATCCATTTCATTATTTTTTACGACCAATTTTTAATAATTTTTAATAATTGTTTCAAATCCGATGTCAAATATAAGTTGTCCAAAGCGTTTCTAAATATTAAATTTCATCGTACTCCCAATATTTTCCCTAAAGACGGACGTGATTTACGATTCATTAATTAGTTGTTGCCGACATCTACTCAACGATTAAGTTTAGTTTAATTTCCTAACGTCGAACTATATAAAACGTGTCAGTCAAAGATACATAATCCACATCAAACAAAATGTTATTACTCGTTGTTCGAAAATTCAAATATCGGCCGACCCGAAACTTTCCAGAAAACTATGTTGATCTAACAATAAGTTAGGTATGCTCCTGGAAAATACATTGTTTTCTGGAACACTTTTGACAAACTGTTGGAACGATATCAAACGTTCATCCTTGAAATGTATTATGCGTAGTATCAGTATCATACGTAACTTTTTTAATTTTCGAATAGTTTGTTTTTGAGTCATTCTGCTCGTTTAATCACACTAATATTATAAATGCGAAAGTTTGTGTGTATATATGTGTGTATATTTGTTGCTTCTTCACGCTGCCGCGGATGGATGGATTTGGATGAAATTCGGCATACAGATAGTTTATAACCTGGATTAAAACATAGAATACTTTTATCCCGATATTCCTACGGAAACGGGAACCACGCGGGTGAATCCGCGAGCGGCCGCTAGTAACAAAAAACAAAAAATCGGAATAAAGATCAGAAATACTTCATGATTTCAGATTATGGCGTTGTCCTTTGAATTGTATCATTTTGTAGTTTATAAGTTAGATAAGCCATATCAGTAAATAGCTGAGATAAATATTTAACTAATTTCGTTTTTTGTAATGTCATCGGTCGACGAGTAGGAACGCTTGTGCCGCCTTTGATCGAATCTTTTTCTTGATCACGATGCTTCGGGACGATTTGTCAAAATTTGTCTCTGTAATAAATTTCTCGAATAGCCAATTATTTATAACGTGACGGGAAACTGAACCTCGGCTCGGAGAACGCCTTAATTTATGGACACTTTCGTCTCGGGAATTGTTCTTTAGTTCTTAAAAATGGATTCCGTACCACGGCGGGCGCAAGGAATAGTGTTCATACTTCCAGCATTATTTGTGTTCGCCAACTTATGAAATTGCAATTTATGGTTGTAAGCGCGTTAAGTTTCTTTAGAGGGAACGCAAAGTTGACAAAAGAGAAGTATTAACAACCACCCAGTGAGAAAACTATGGTTATCTGTTTCTGCACTTATCACAGGCTGTAATAAATTATCTCTTCATTTAATATGTTCTTTTATTTATTCCATAACATTTATGTTTATTTCATTACTTATTTCAATCGATCAATTCTATTGTACCTAATGTCTTTACAGGATCTTTGGGACACAAAATTTCAGTTATTGTATTATTATTATTATTTAATCCTTTATTGCACATATACAACACACTTTAAAACAGTCGTTTTACAGGAGATATACAAAGGTGAGCTTATCTCTAGAAGAGATCTCTTCCAGCCAACCCTAGCTGTGGTGTGGAACGGAAGTTTGCGGGATTATTCTACGAAATTAATTACCATAATGTCTATACATACATACACATACACATATATACGTTAGTTACGTAGTTACATTATATTTAATAATTTAAATATAATGTAACTGATTACTAGTGTTAGAAAGGTAAACTTATATTTTCAACTTTTATTTAAATGATTCTACCGATGAACTCTCACGAATGTCGGCAGGCATTTTATTCCACAATTTGGCTGCATGGATGCGAAGGATTTTGCAAAAATTTGGAAACGGATTGAGCATAGGGTGGTAGTAAAGTGAGTAAACCGAGAACGTAGATAATGAGGGAGCTGAGGGTAGTGAAGGATTTTGTAACGGAGGCAGAGGATGTGCATATCTCGGCGAAGTCGGATAGGGAGCCATTTTAACTTCGATCTGAAATCGGAATCATGGTCATGCTTGCGTAGACCGAATATGAACCGGATTCCTAGATTTTGCAGGCGCTCCAGTTTGTTAAGTAGCTCCTCAGTAGCATCCAAATAACAAACGTCGGCGTAGTCGAGAAGAGGGAGAGCGATTGAGCAAGTTTAATTTTGGTATCATACGGCAAGAAAACTAAAGTCCCTCCCTTGAGAAAATGATAAGTATAGTGCATGCGCCTACTTACTTCATTTACTTGAGATCTCCATCATAAAATGTGGTCAATAATGAGGCCTAAGTTTTTAGTAGGGCTTGCTTATGTAAGATTCCCTCCGTCATAAGTAACCTTGGGGAGTTTATTATAATCCATCTTGTCATACAGTCTGTTGCTACCAATAACTATTGCTTGTGACTTAGCTGGGTTCACAAGCAAACCAAACGCGTCTGATTATGCCTTTACCGAGAGGAGATCTTCGTTAATAGCTTCAATAGCAGAATGAGTATTGCCTGCATCAAAATGTTTATAAACTTGCAGGTCATCTGCATATAAGTGGAACGGACAAGGGATAGTCTTAACGAGCTCATTAATAAATAATGAGAAAAGGAGAGGCAAGAGTACACCACCCTGTGGCACACCCGCAGTTAGTGGAGCCCATTCCGAAAAAGCATCATCAATCCTGATCCTTTGGTGACGATTGCGTAGATAACCCGAAAACCATGCGATCACAGAAGGGGTAATGTTAAGAGAGTGGAGTATGGCAAGAGGGATGCCAGAGGGAGAACCAGAATCATAAACAACCGGTTATCCATGGTGTGGCAAATATTGTCTGTGACGTTCAACAAAGCAGTTACTGTATTATGGCCGATTGGTACGGGCTTATAAGGTTGTGACGAGAGACAAATGAGAATAGTTGTTTTTGTACAGCGTTTTCAATGACCTTGGATTGGAATGGTAAGATGAAGATAGGACGTAATTTCGAAAAAGTAGTAGGGGAACTTGTACTTATCGCATAGAACATAAAATAGGATTAAACACAGTAACATACAATTAGTTTGTATTGTATTTTATTGCTTATGAAATGTACTGTTAAACCTACATTCGTAACAGTAAATAAGAAAAGAGATTATGAAAAATTCTTGTAGGTGCGTATGCAGACGTTGCGCGTAAGAGTTTTGCGTATTTGGAGTGTATACTCAAGTTACTTAAGTTCAAGTTATTTTGAATACATCACTTATTTCTTTTCTTTTGTATTTATTGATTGAATCTCAAACAAGTCATATAATTAATCATTACCATCCATCTATTAAACGTCGTACTGCTGGGATCAACCCTTACCACATTAACAAAAGCACATGGAGCGATCAATGCGGGTTATTGGTAGTCAAAAGGATAAAAAGGTACCTGCATTCATATCTATATCTATATATAATATTATAAAGCTGAAGAGTTTGTTTGTTTGAATATGCTAATCTCAGGAATTACGGGTTCGAACTGAAAAATTCTTTTTGTGTTGGATAGTCCATTTATCGAGGAAGGCTTTAAGCTATATAACATCACGTTGCGACCAAAAGGAGCGAAGCATCAGTGAAAAATGTTGCAAAAACGGGAACAAGAGCCTAAAAAATTGAAAATGCTGCCGAAAGTCACTGTTCCACACGGACGAAGTCGCGACCACAGCTAGTAGCTAATATAACCGTACATTTTCCTTGTTCTTAATATTACGAGTCGTGCAAAGTGCGTGTTCTGTAATTTTGTTTTTTTGTTTGCTTTAGTTTCCGTTCGGGTGTTTCACCGTATCCGGCATAATACAGATGCTCATCATAGTTTTTCAAAAGAACTTGTAGTTTTTGGTTGGTAATCGCAACATTGCATCACAATAACAATCATTATAACTTCAAAATGAAGTAGGAAAAATCTCATATTTTCAACTGACCACCTCAATTTGTACACATCTAAGTACATTATAGGTAATACGTCCGTCACAATAAAGTCGAAAACTTAAAGTCTGAAAACTAAACAATAAAATCAATATTATCTTGACTACTTTTTTGCCGGAGTGGTATTAGGTGGCGCAGGATAGAGACGAGTGCAGACGCAGAGTGGAGGCCTTTGCTTAGCAGTAGGACACAATATAAGCTGCTTATATCTTTCTTTTGGTTCGCTAGTTAACACGTCTGTGGCCGAGCGGTGAAGCGTTTGGTTTGTTATCCGTAGGTTTTGATTCCCAGGTCGGGCAAGTGTGTAGTCGGCCATAACCCGGGTTTGTAATCATCAACATGCAATTGGTAATCGTGGTGAATTAGTCAATACACATCTTAGTCAAAACTGTAGGTACTTATGTCATTCTAATCTTCAAAAGCAACTTAATGTAAGAAAATCTACCTATCTCTTAATACCTAGAGGAGAAAACATGGAAAGAATACAAACAATTTTCTATACTAACGTATTGTATAACGCCTTAATAATTATTTATTCCGAAAACTACTAAAATTGAGAAACATTTGTAAACATCAGAGTGCTGCAGGTATAAATCCAATGGTTCGCGCATAAAGCATCATGATGTTGCGGCCGGCGGCGCGGTCCCGGTCGGGTCACTGTACTTTATTCTCAAATTATGTTTTGCTACGTGCCTGATATCACGAATGAGATCGGAATACAATTTTATATTCAAAAAACAGAGACAAAAATATCAAGCTCTATTCAGTGCTACGAGCTCAAATTAATGCCCCGTAGCCGTAGCAGTTGAGCTACGGCTACGGAATATTGTAGCTCAAAATTATTTCGTCGCAGCGAGGTGTTAACGTGTGACGAGTAAGATTCGTCTGCCGGCAAAATTTAATGAGGACACAATTTCTAACACTGTACCACGTAATTCATACTTAATTCTATACAGTTGTAAGACGGTGGCGCGCGGATGATACTTAATTATTTTGAGGCCTTCGCACATATAATTGATTATGATATCCAAGTGAAGCGGATCTTTTTACTGTAAAGGACCAATTAGCGGGGTCGAATAGTGGTGATGAATGCTAAATCCTGCTGCTGTTACGTCTGTAACTCCGTCACGGAGATAAAACAGTTGTGATAGAAAAAGCTTTCTATCGTTTAAGTTTTGTTTTTAGATTTATCTATGCCGTAAACTATCTACTTCTGAACATTATTTCTGATTAGATTACGATAAACGCTATTTTGTTATAGTAATTATGTTTGTTATAAATTTGAAGATTATATTTCTTTTATTCTTACCCTCATCAATTATGAAGATTATTTATGTCCCCTTACATATTATTTATTTATAATTTATGTACATACACAATAAGTACAAGGGCGCTGCTTATTTCACATTGAAAATTCTTCCAGCAAGCCCGTAGAAGGAGTAGATACAAAAAAAGTAAAAAAAGTGTGCACTTCACAAAACAAAAACAAAAAGAGTATTAAAGCCTAAACATACATTAAACTTAAAATAGTTACGACACAAATAAAACATACATTCAACAACGCAACGTATTATCGCAAGCAGTTAGGTACAATGTTACTATTACCTATGTAGTAATCATACGTCATAATATAATATATTCGTTACATTTGAGGAGCTCGATGGCGCAGTGGTTAACATAATGTCTTAAACTAGAATAAAACTCTAACGAAGTCGTGTCTGTAAAGTAGCAACACTTCATATTTTATTCAAGGTAAACGTTTTTAACGTTACAAAGTTTAAAACAACAAAAACCTACGTATGCTCCAGCATCACAGTTACTAATTTTATAATAAAATGTAGGTATCATCATAGTCTGCTTCATCCAAAGCTAGGTCCGGCTCTTCAAGTAAAATGCATGTTTTTTGATGTGTAACATCTTTCCGCTCGTTTTATATATATATAACGTGTGGGAGTGATTTCGTGAAATGTGACGGAAGTAGGTGTAACAGTGTGACAGGAAGCGTGCAAGCGCGCGCCATTTTGTAAATTTAAAATCAATATTATGAACATGACATATTATTATTACACGTGACATATTTTGTCATTTGACTATCAAAGGTCGTTTTGATATGTCAAATGTCTTCTAATGAGTTTATAATGCATTTATTTTATAGTTATAAAATTATGTAATACCCATAAAGTTAATATACCAACGGAATAGAGCAACAAACAAAATAGGATGACATTCATAGTCATAGTCAGTGATGTATGTCATATCGATATTCTTTAAGAAAAACTCAGTAGATATTTTAAATAATTTATTTAACATTTCTCATTGCCCTCGGAAAAGTATTATTTTGTATAAGTAATTTCTCAAAGTTAGCTTTGATACATTAAACAAAATTTAAACGGGGATTAACGCAAACTAAATAGTAAAAAGGTATCTTACCTTCTTCATACCCGACGTTTCGACCGAGTTACAACGGCCGTGGTCACGGGCGGACTGCTGTCGCGATGTTGCGCCTCCGTTTGCGCGGCAAAGTCTTCATCCACACATCACATTATATATCACATTATTTTGCCAACTACCTCCACACACAACACTAACGGTGTCCCTTTTACGTATACAAGCCTTATTCTGGTTGTTTACCGACTGCGAAGAAAAACGAGGATGTTGATGACATTTTCAGTATCGTCAAAGGTAGTAAACAAGAAGTAGATCAATGGGTTCAACATCTCAACTCCTTTCACCCGAAGATGAGGTTTACATACGAGATGGAGGCGAACAGGTCGTTGTTTTTTTGGATGTGAAGATGACGCTTAGTATCTTAAATGGCATTACATTCCCAGGTGATTCATATCTGAACGTCATAATATAGGTACTTTAACAACAGTACATACATATTCGTTTACCGCGTGATAGACAGTGGACACGAAATATCGATAACTTGATACAAAATATTCGTAAATTCTGTATTATGTGTATTCGATCTTTGCTTTTTACATAAATTAATGTTTATAGAAGAGAATTATCACACTTAGTGCTTAAAATTCGAAGAGCATTGGCAAAAATAAATCCTAGGTCAGGAGGTGTATATTTGAAATAAGTTACCTGTGAAATGGACATTTTTCGGGGTTATGTCTGTATGGTTTCTGAAGAAACATTTCTCAAAAATATCCACGATTTCACGTAAAATCAGAAAAATTCACAGAGCTCAAATTCTCAGCGTGCGGATAAGTGCTGACGAACTGTCAAACAGTTGCCAAAAACAGTTCTGTTACGTCGCATCACGCATCTCTTTTTGTCACACAGTGTTGCTACTAGTGACATCTCGCTCGCTCAGCCCTTTGTTGCTCTATTCTGTTGGTATAGCCGTTGGTTCCGGTGGTTTAACTTTATGGTAACATCTGACCCATTTTTTTCAGAATATAATGATAAAATTGCTTATTACTAAGGTAAGATGTAAAATGTTACACATTATATGCAATTACTGTAAGGCCTGGCTCGTTTTTTTCTAAATATCTGTTATCGCCTTTTGCTTACCACTGCGATCAAGAAGAGTCAGATGGCAATACGAGACTTACCTATCCAGGGTTTACCCTTGGGTTTTTAATCCCCAGCTTTGTATATTCCTGTATTGTACGTTATTGCGTCCGTATCCGTCGTACGTTAGCCACAGGGAAACATTAGATAATTACTTGATTAAATTGTGTATGAGTGTGTATCATATACGAGTACCTACCTCACCAATAACATATGTCAACTAAAATAATCCACTCGATCGTTGTTACGAGCTGCAATGTTCAAAGTTCAAATTGCCTTTGTGATCGCCGACCTGCGTTAGAAGATGGCGCATGAAGTCTAGCCTGCAAAAGCATATATATATACTGATTAGAATTATTGTTATGTCAATTCTTAGGTGCAAAGTCGACACCTGGCACGTATATAAACTTCTAGGCTACGACTTTCATACGTTTTGTGTGAACTTGCCTCAAACACTGGTAGCGGCCACACTGCTTTTAGATTTTTCTTATGTACCGAAATTAGCATCTATATATGTATATATATATTTATGTTATACATTAAGCCCTAAAATAAAAAGTTATTTTTAAGTCTATCTTTCCCTCCTTTGCTTTCTATCTCTTTCTTAGCCCACATCAATCTACTGTTGGGTATAGGCCTCGTCTCCATTGCGCCGCCTATCTTTACGGTCTTGTGTGTCAATATCATTATGACATTAATGAGAGACTTTATTAAATTATGTAACATTTTTTTATAATATTGAATTTCTAACCCTATTAACGAAAAAACAAGTAACAAAAGCCTATGCAAACTTAATTACACGATAATTACAGACCGTAATAAATTATTTTTGATTATAAGGACGTTCTCGCTTTAATAGGAAATAATAAACCTAACAAAGCCTATGTAGGCTCAAATGTAAAAGGGTTTGAAAGAGGTTCCCGTCAGCCCTTATTTAGAGCCAGATTACCCCAACGTTAGTGCACAAACAAACAAACACTAACGAGGGAAACAAAAACAATTTAGCCCACCTGATACCCTCCGCCAAATTTGAATGTTTAGGTAATTTACGTTCAACTCATACTTAGATATAAAATCCGCGGACTCTTCTCGAGATGCTTTACTGTTTAGTTGGCCGTGTGAATAAGTTATATTATTAGGGAGAAAGGCTCTCGAGCCTGTTGGCAGTAAACAGGAGGATTTAACGGTTATAGAGCTGTCGGTGGCTCTAAGTGAAAATGAAAGTAGCTGCCCGAGTCCGTTGGCTTTCGCGAATTATGACGGGTATTCTTGCTCATATGTATGTCGGAATGACCTACAAGTAGCTTTGATGATACCATTATGTTGGAAAGCGTATTATCAGACAGGCTGTTATAGATAATAGCAGTCGATCATAATATGATATTACTAACCATTTGAAGGGGATAATGTGTAAATATGTACTCTATGCTTAAGCTATGTAGGTATTGCTGCTAGTAATACGAGTTATGTAAGGCAATGGCAGTATTTATATTACAAATTGTAGTCGCTTAGGTAAGTTGGTGGTGGTAAGCTACGTGGACTAAAAACAAGTCCTACCATCAACCAAAAATTAATAGAATAATATATCGCTCCGCGAAGAGATGAACCCGGGACCAGGTCTGCTGAGGTTTTCTTCGTCTGTACACAGAGGCGGTATACGGTTACAAAGGTACAGGTACAAAGGTTTAAGGTTTAAGAACTTTATTTTCTCATAAAGAATTACAATATTCACTTACTGAGAAACATAAACATTTTAACTTAACATAACAAAGCAAGACATAATGAGCGTACACTTTAAAACACAAAATTAAATAAAAAATTATGTCGGGTAAATTACAAAAATGTCAGCGACCGACGATTGTATGCACCGACAACCACGGATCTAAAGCGCGCAGAGCGTACTTGCATTATGGATGTGGCAGATCAATACTGATAGTTTAAAAGTTTGATTAGTAATTTTATAAGTGTGTTAAATGATTTTAAATATTATTTTATGATATTATTATGATTTGAAATGGTATGTAAAAAGTCGGTTAATGACTATAAATATATTGTGGTTTTAATTCTTGTTTATTTATTAGTATTTTTGTGATTTTTATATTTCATCTAATACATACATTTTAAGTCGTCTTTTAAAACCATTTAATGATTTTGCATCTTTGATTTCAGCAGGTAGTTTATTATATATTCGCACACCCTCATAATCGATATTCTTTTTGCCGTAATTCGTTCTCGGATGGCGTGATATTAGATGATTTGCATTTCTTAATTTCATTTTTTGTATTTGAACTTTTTTATGGAACGATAGTGATGTATGGATCTGGTTGTTTAGAATTTTATAAATTAATATGCTTGTGAAGTAAGTGTATGTTTGTTTGATTGTCATTATTTTAGTATCCTCATAAATTTTTTTAGAGTGCGTGCGAAATTTATAATTGAATAGAGATTTTATTAATTTGTTTTGTGCAATTTGTATAATTTCTAGATTAGATTTAGCTGCTGTACCCCAAATTTCAATCAAATAATCCATGTGTGGTTTTATTAATGAATTATAAATAAGGTATTTAATTTTACGTGGGAGACATTTGGCTATGTTACGTATAGTACCGGTTAATGATGTTAGTTTGGTTTTGATTTTGTCTATGTGTTGTTTCCAGTTCAGTTGGCGATCAATAACAAGGCCAAGATATTTCTCATGCGTTTTTTCTCTAAGTATTTCGTTATTTATTTTAAGTTGAACAATATCATTGATTGGTTTGTTTTTGGCGGCGAATATGACGAAATTGGTTTTACTTGTATTTATTGTAAGTAAATTTGATAGAAACCAGTTATTTAGTAGATCCAAATCGCTCTGTGCTCTTGACGTTATAGTTTTGATTGAGTGACCAAAGTAAAATAAGCTTGTGTCGTCTGCATATAGGGTGATATTAGCTGTTAGACCTATATGTTGTATATTGTTAATATAAATTAAAAACAAGAGTGGTCCCAGGACTGAGCCCTGAGGGACGCCGAAGGTGATTGGACTAGCAGAGCTTTTATGTGGACCTATTTTAACAATTTGCTTACGGTTTTGAAAATATGATTTTAAAATGTCGTGAGCCTTGCCAGTGATACCGATTACAGAGAGCTTTTTAAGAAGTATTGTGTGACAAATTGTATCAAAAGCTTTTTTGAGGTCGATGAAAATACCAAGTACTAGTTGTTTTTCATCTATCTTATTTTTCATTTTGGTGACAAGGTCGACTGTTGCAGAGAGCGTATTGGATCTAGGTCTAAAACCATATTGTTTTTTATATAAAATTTGTTTAGAGGTAAGATATTTTTCTAATCGGGAATAAATTACTTTTTCGAAAATCTTCGAGATCACTGGTAAGACCGATATTGGACGGTAATTACACGGATCTGACCTATCTCCAGATTTGTGAATTGGTTTCACTTTTGCAATTTTTAGGCTGTCCGGGAAGACCCCCTGAGCCAGGCAAAAATTTATACAATTTGTGAGTCTAGTAACGATTAATTCTTTAATACATTTTATAGATTTCGTACTGATGCCATCAATGCCACAGCTCGTGTTTGGAGCCAATTCATCAATGATTTTAGTGATTTCATCTGTGGTTGCTGGTGCAAAGTTCGAGAGATCTGTTTCTGATATGTTGGGTGCTTGTGTTGGACTTTGACTCGTTAAATGTTTATTTGGGATTTCACTTGCTAGTACTGAACCAATAGTTGAGAAATAATTATTAAAGCACTCGCAAATTTCTTTCTCATCTGTAATTGTGCTTGAGTTCATAATTAGTTTGTTTGGGCCAAAAGTGTCCTTTATATTATTCCTTGCTAGATTATTAATAGCCTCCCACATTTTCTTAGGCTTTTTCATATTGTTCTTGAAATAATTGTAGTAATATGTTTTTTTTAGTTTTCTGTATAGATTTATAAACTTTAGTTCTACACTCTTTAAATTTTTCTTCTACTTTTATATCTGATATATTGTTTTTGTAGTTGTGCCATAGTGTATTTCGCTTATTTATATCGTGAATGATGTCTTTATTTATCCAATCTTGACGTGGAGGGTTCAATAGTTTTGTTTTGTAGATTTTACTTTTAGATATACAGTTTAAAATGTCTTGTTCAAATGTATTATAGTCATATGTGTTTTCTTGATCAACTTTGTTTAATGTTTTTTCTATAGTTTCATAAAATTTGCTGTAATTTATTGCTGTGTATCTGACTTTTTTGATTGGTGGAGGCTGGTAATTCTCAATCTCTATATATATTTGTTTGTGGTCGGACATATCAGTCTCAATAATGTTGAAGTTGAAGTTATTTTCTTTTAAATTGGTACATACATGGTCTAAGATAGATTTCGTGGACGCTGTTTCGCGGGTACAATATTTTCGGGTGACTTTGTTTAAAATTCTATAGTCACATTCTCTTAATGTATCCTTATACTTTCGAGTGTCTCGGTCCGATATTAGTAGATCAAAATTGAAATCACCAAACACCACACCTCTCTTTCTTTTTTGCAGCTGCATCGAGTAAGTCTCAAGAAAGCTATCTACCTTGTTTCTATTGGGGTTGTATACAGCGCCAATATCCAAACATTGCTTTTCGAGGTGAATCCAGAGATAGTGGATATCATCATCAATACAGTGTTCCTCGATAAAGTTGTGCTTCAAGTCATTGTGCACGAAGATAGAGACTCCTCCTCCCTTCCGGTGTTGCCTATGGTTATTGTAGTGGGTGTAGCATGCATGTAGGTATAACTATAACTTTAACGCTGCAAATCAAAGTGATGAATTTTAGGAATGCCAATCAAACAAATAGTGCATAATTTATTGTCTAATATCATTGACTCATTTATTATATTCCCAACCAAAGCTTGAGCTGATATGATGTCAAAAACGCTCAGTTCTTATGTAATTATGTAACAGCCAAAAGCCAATTATCGCCAGAGCTAGTCTTGTCTAGGCAAAAATATTAATTGGTTTTTTGCTCCAGCACGCATTGGTCTCAGTCTCGAGGGTCCTTCGCGCATCATGCCTCTACCCTGAACGAGGTTGTCTCCTCACGAATTTTATATATGATTTCTCATCGCAAAGCCTTTCTTTTAACTAGGTATAGTGCTATCTTGCGCATACACTTTCCTTCTTTCTCTCTCCTGACTTATTCTCTTGACTCTCCACCTCTTCCCTCCTCCAGTCATGAAAAGTTGGACGAGGGCAGAGGAGCTCGATGGCGCAGTGTTAACGCACCCGTTCTACGATTGCTGACGTTAAACAACTTTCATTAGGTCAGTCATCGGATAGGTGACCAAACATTTATCATCTCGAGCCTCTCCGTGCTACGGAAGGCGCGTAAAGCCGTTGGTCCCGGCTGCATTAGCAGTCGTTACCAACCACCAATCCGCACTGGACCCGCGTGGTGGTTTATGACCCGTTCTCCGTATCCATCCATAGGGAAGGCTTGTGCTTCAGCACTGCGGACATAAAATGAGCTGGTGAGGGGTGGTCTATCCATTAAAAACCCAGTACCATTCTTTCGCTGCCTCTGGGTTGACTCGGGTTCTTGAACGGCAGCACCGAATTCGTCATATCTAAGTTATGACTCATAACAACACCTGACTGAAGCTGAAACCACAACTGGTGGCGATACTGGTGGTAGCTCTCAACTCTTCCAGAGGTTCCCAAGGAGGATTTATTCCTACTTCTATACAACTATGCAACGATGCATACACGTAGATTGTCATAGAGACTATTTTAATAAACAATAAATGATTATAAAATTTTACACCATCGTTTCTAATTTTATTTCCATAAATTTTCAGTATAATCCTTGTATATCACAATGGTAATCTATTATATTACTGCTTTAACCGTCTTACTGCGACGACGTATAGATATTCCATTAATAAAGCTCAACGCAAGTAATATAAAACGAACTTAAGAAAGTCTCAAAATGTAGCCCCTAAAGGTGTAAAGTATTGAATAAAGTTGAAAGTTATAGACATACTCGTACTTACTATTGTACAATAGAAATATAATATTCATCGTCTAACGTTACAAAATATGATATAAAAGTAAGAATAAAGAAAATTCAATAAAAAATGAACGATAAAATCTATTCAGTATTTCTTAAAACATCACCTAGTTTTAATTTTAAAACAACTTCATTAGGGTGAGATTATATTGCGATTTTTTGCCAATGTTGTACCTACACTTTATTATTCCGAGATTCCTTGGCTTTTTAACCAGCTACATTGGCTTTCGTGTTGTTATGCTTGGCCTGGCTGACTATAAAATACGTGTAAGGACAATATCCTATAATTTTGACGGCCTCCTTGGTCGAGTGGTTTGTACACCGGTTTTCATGGTGTCGCCATCTCTGAGGTCCCGGGTTCGATCCCCGGTCGGGTCAATTTAGAAATTATTGTTTTTCTAAATTGTCTCGGGTCTGGGTGTTTTCTATGTATTATAAGTATTTTAAGTATGTTTATCCGTTGTCTAGTAACCATTTAACGAGTTTCATAACGAAGCTTCTCTTGGGCTAGATAATCGGTGTGAGTGTAGGAAAGTGTATTTATTTATTTATTTATTATATCTTAATTGAATATGTAGTGTTTTTTATATATTTCAATACTTGTAGGAGGAGATTAGAGGATAGAACATCTTAAATGTACAATTATGTAAAGCGTCTGGCACACATAACCGCCCACGGGAAGTGTCTGGGAGGGGATTATTAATTTTTAACAATATTCACTTAAACATACATCACATTCAGCACAGACTTTAAGAACGTGAGTAATGTTTTTGCGTACCTTTTGCGTCTTGTATCAAAAGATTGGTCATCGACCCAAGCTAGCAGATGTGCATACACTCAAAGTACATACCTACTAATACTACTTAATACAAAACATTTGGTCTTTGAGAAAATAAGGTAAGGTCTGGCGGCCGCGAGATGTGGCGAGATCTTGCTCTAGTAGGTATAATTTTAGGAAGACATACCGAGCCCAATGATATTGATGTTCTAACAACGACAAGAAAAAGTGAAGTAAAATAAATAAATAGACAAACAAAAACAAGTGTTGATGTAAAAAAGTATTAATTCATATAAAAGTAACAATTTTTTAATTGTTTTATAATTTTTTTAAGTACTTATCTATTTTTAAAGCACTACAGTGCATAGTCCACCTTTGTGATGCCACTGCAGCTTCGGTCGTTGTAGTAGTTACGAACTTAAATTTCTAAGTTCTGAGAGTGAACTTTAATCCACAACCACATTTAATTAAATCTAGAACTTAAGACTTTGGTACCACTAATTTACTTATCTACTTACATTTACTTACTTATTTATTAACCAACTTTGTAGGTATAATCTTAGCTGTAGGAATTCGTATCTCCTGTAGATAATACACCCCGAGATTTGAGACTCCGTATTCATGCAAAGTCGCCTCCATGACGGTATTTGTGAACAGAGATTGTTGCAAATAACTCCCCAAGGTGTCTCGTTGTGTAGTCCTCGATATTACAGCGTAGTAGTTTCGATTTTAAAAGCGTTCTACTGAGAACGTTCTTTGCAGCCTGACGGGTATTTACAACAGCAGCTTATTGCGTTCTTAAAAGGGACCATTGTTGAAAATAATTGAGGAAGCTGGTCTGTTTGTTACAGTTACTTTTATTTATTTACAACTCAAGTAATCACTACAATGTAGGTGTAACCCCACAGTCGTTTCTTCAACTTTTGCTCAATAGCACAATTAATAACGCTTGCGAATATTATTATAATGTATTATTAGTGTAGGATGCTCCAGACTAGATAGAGCTACGATCTTCGCAAGGTGGATGGCAAGAGCTGGATGAGAGTAGCTGCAGATTTCGCTCAGTGGGGTGCACTTAGATAGGCCTATGTACAGCAGTAGACTAATATAGGCTGATGATGATAATGTTATTAGCAAGTATGTAATGCAGAGACAGAATGATAATTGTATCATTCTGCTACTACTATATTGATAGTATCGTTCTACTTAAAAAAAATGGTAGTTATCATCACAACAATGAATGAAAAACAAAAGAATCCAGGCAAAACTTGTATAGTATCGACAACATGAGTGTCTATACTGTCTATGTAATAATAACGGGATTAATATGGCTGAAAACTTTAACATTTCCGTAGGAATGGGTGAAAGAAGCGATTTAGTTTGGAGGCGAGTAAAATTTATAATGCGAACGATTTCCTTTCATTCCACAATTAATCATAGTCGTGTTACTGCATGATTCTGAACCTCACCCACTATCAAGCTGACTCATCAGTTTATCAACGAGGCTAGCAGTGAATTAACAATTTTCACATTCGGTACCCAAAATGTAGGGTTCTTGTTAGGGAAGGCAGATCTAGCACACAGCCTAGTATTCAATTAAACTTTTATTGTTTGTGGATTATATTTTATGTTATCACATTATCAGGTTACAGTACTTATAAAAAGAATCAATGTTTGTACGGGACCAACTCTGAGTAGGTATCATTGTAATGTATGGAACTGCTGATATATTTTAGAGATTTCAGAGTTGTGCCGTGTTCAGTGTTGTGTACAAAAACAAAACTACCAACGGCTTAAAATTCACGATGAATTGCTATAACTAGTGGTCGCTCAGTGGTCGAACTTCGACCGTAATTTTATTAAGGCTGCACGGATTGTATCCTAAGCAATGAAAAATTTAAAAAAATAGAATGTGAGTTTGGATTGGCATTGACTCAGAACAATAAGGGCATTGACAAATATTGACTGCGCGCTTCTCTTCCATTTTGAAAATTTTTGAAAAGAGTATTTAAGCGTGTGTGTCAAATACATGGTATTGTGTGTAATGTTTGTTTTATTGATTTCATGTATTTTTATGCGTAATTTAAAAAAAAATATTAACATTCCGATAACCTTCTTCTTCTTTTTCTTCTATTATTCTCTATATAAACTATAAGTGTGCGAAATTTCATACTCCTCCGTCCGCGCTATTTTCGTAAAAAGGGGTACAAAGTATTTTCTTCACTTATTAATATATAGATATTATGATACAATACCTGTTTTAACTAAATGAATTAACAAACATGTTCAGAGACGACGTTGCATCATAAAATTAATTAGTTAAAAAAGTTAGACTAGATATTAAAACTACATCCCATTCGGTAAACTTCCCATTTCGGAAACCTCAGACTTTACCTACTAAAAAGTTGCGCTTGGTAAACATTTTATACTTCATACATTTAGTTCCATTTTGCAAACATTTGAGTAATTACATGTGTTGTATCCCATTTGGTAAACTTTCAGTTGAAATGAGTACAGTCATGTAAAAAAAGAAAACACAATAATCGATAATATTGTTAAGTATATATTTTTAATCACAGGTACAATAGTCGGATTAGAGAAATACTTGACAGAGGCAGATTTGACTATGATCTAAATACTTAAGAAAAATCACAGTACTATTTGACTATTTCTTAAAAAAATAACTTATACTTAAAAATCAGTTCTTTTAATTCTTTTACAATATAAGGTACCTATCTACATTATTATAGTTCTACTATAAAATATGTTTTCAAAATCAACTTTAAAATATTAAGAAAAGTGACAGTACTATAATAATAGCTTTTACTTAAATATCAGTTTTTTTTAATATTTTTTCGATATAAGGTATCTACATTATTAAAGTTCTACTATAAAATAAGTTTGCGAAATCAACTTTAAAATAATAAGAAAAATCACAGTACTTTAATAATAACTTTTACTTAAATATCACTTCTTTTAATTCTTTTACAATATAAGGTAGGTATTTATTATTATACATTATTAAAGTTCTACTATAAAATAATTTTGCAAAATCAACTTTACAGTAGATAATTATCTTATATCTTCTATCTCTTTCACAACTTTTGTCTAAAAACGATGGTAAGGACAATTTCCTACCTCAAAAAATACCACGTGCCGCCAACCACGTGTTATTTTTTGACAAACTTTGTTAAGTTTTCCTTTACTGCCGTTTCATTAGCCGTTTTTTTGATGATCGAGATTCTATCTCAAGACTTTGAAGCTTTTAAAAAACCTGTATCCAATTTCACTATTATATTGACACTGACTGTACCGTAAAAAAATAACAATACATACTAATATAGTTTACCAAATGGGATTAAATGTATGGAGAAACGAAATGTTTACCAAATGCAACTTTTAGTAGGTATAGTTTGAGGTTTACGAAATGGGAAGTTTACCAAATGGGATGTAGCCGATACTAAAATGAGCTTTAATCGGTTTTCCCCTAAACTAATAAACCATCGGTATTTAATAAACCATCACAAAAACTACATTATCCGTTATGTAATTCTCCCGCAATGGTCTGTAATAAAAATTATCTGGTTAATAATATTGGTGTTTTGCGCTAGTTCTAGGAAGGGTTGAGGGTATGCTAAGAATGACCGAGTCTTCTTCAATATTATCAGAGGCCGAGGACATTCCCCTTTCCCACTTTAATTGCATGTTTATGCAAATAGGAGCTCCTGCTGCCGTTATCTTTTATTCATAATTTAATTTTAAATAGGTAGCTCTTCTGATATTGCATTCTTGGATTCGAGGAATTATTCTCAGGTACGGTAGCAATGAGTACGGTGTGGTTTGAAAATGGATGTTAAATTGAAAATATAATGTCATGCTAGACATATTATTGCGTTACGGATAATATTTTTTATCAATTATGTTTTATAATTTAATGTATACGAGTATATACATGGCTATTGAGCATAGTTTTAATATTTTATGCATATCGCTTAGTTCTTAAGCATATAGATCGATAGAAGTGAATATACGAGTAAGCTTCGTATAAGTTATTCAGTGTTTTGTTTATGTCACTCATATATACGTTATTTAAAAAGCGTATGAAGAGAGACAAATAACTAATAACTTTCCAAGCTTATACTAAATTTATATATAACCGAGTAAGAGTATATAACTTGAGAGCTATGCGATATATTCTAAGTTCGGGGGAAGTTTCCTCCGTCCGTCTGGTTCATTAAAAGATATCGCTTTAAAGCGATATGACTGACAAATTATTATTTTTTGTATTTTTTAGGGTGTACCAATAAAACTTTAATCTATTTAATTATACATTTTCAATATGTTTAGAACGCTTTTTCAAAGTGTTTTCCTAAATATGATCCTTGTAGGACGACGGATGATGTTTAACACATTCTAGCGGAATGTGTCAAATAACGAGGGGAGAGGAACTCAATGATGCAAAAGCTTGATATTAATAGATATAGTTTAGGGGTGTTTTCAAGTTATTTTTAGCGAAGTCAGCATTTGAAGCGGTTAAATTTTCGGTGGACTTAGTGTCGCGTCACTGAGTATATATCTCCCGTTTACTATAATATGTATTTTTTTATACATTTTCGACTAATGCAACTTATGTAGGTATGCAAAGTCATTCGTACAAATGCTTAATCTGAAATTTTTTCGTGAATGTTTCGTGAAAAAGTAGATCAATTATTTGTGTGTGTTTAAACTCTTTTAATTCATTTATTTGTACAAAATTAATAATTTTATGATCTACGAGTGTTAACTTACAGACAAAGCAACACTTCTAAAATAAAATATTTTTAAACAAAGATATTATTAAACACATTTTAATATTAATTATATTAATATACAGTAAAAAATCTATAATACAGATCATACACTTCCTCATAGAGTTACTAAATGTTTCACAACAACGTTATTCCTAACAATCAATAAACAAATAACATATACATTTTCATTAAATATTACGACCTAATTCATTGCGAACTTTCTCAATAATAGCAACGCAGATTTAAAATTGCTCTCAACTTGGTAATGTGGGAAGCAGTGCTTAAGTTCATAGTAAGTCCATATTTAATATTTAAGTCGTGTTAGCTGGAATATAATCCCAGTTCATAAGAGTTAGTGTTATTGCGGCGGGCGGGCGGCGTCGCTGGTACACTCGCAGCTAGAGTTTTTAAGGATTTAAGGCAGCGCCGAGTATTTGGTCCGAGCTAATTGCGCCGGAGTTATCACCAGATTACTTTCTTCCTTTATTAGCTGCAACTTGATCTTTTAGTAGGGAGCGCATTAATGTTTATGAAGCTTTTAGAGTTGCAATGTTCCTTTGTTTTGTTTAAGTGGCCGTTGGACGTCTGAAAGATTGGGAACCGTATATAAGGCAATTTAAGAGGAGCTCAATGGCGCAGTGGTCAACGTTCCTGGTCCGCAATTGCTAAGGTTAAGCAACTTTCGCAAAGGCCGGTCATCGGACGGGTGACCAAAAATGTATTATCTTGAGTTTCTCCGTGCTTCGGAAAGCACGTAAAGCGGTTGGTCCTGGCTGTTTTAAAAGTACTTAAAGGGTACCTCAAGCCGTGTAAAACGAATCACCTTCGGAGGTTTTCTAGAGGGAACGGCATCACACACTTAAAAGTGCGTGTCCCCGTGCCCTACTAGATTCTCCGAAGGGTTCGGATCGGATCGGGGAACTGTGCCTGCGCAGTGGTTTATAGCACGTTCTCCCAATCCATCCATACGTAAAGCTCGTGCCCCAGCCAGTGGGAACATAATCTGCTGGTGATAATAAAAGCAATAAGTAACATTATTAACGTATTAAGGTTAATGTTACGTAGGTAGGTATTTCTAAGTACTTGTGTTTCGTAAACAGGATAAGCCGTTGGTCGCGGTTGTATTTGTAAAAGCGTTGTTGCCACGTGAGCGCGCCCATAAGAACGAGCTCGAGCACGTGAGATCTAAAGGCCGCAGCAGCCACATGGACACGTGACGGTCGAGCTTTTAATGAGCCCTGTGTTATTTTAGACCAGACTCAATCGACCAACATTTTAATTTTTTTCTCGTTAGCATGCTCTCGCGGGTAAGTCGCTTATTCATATATACGCCATAGCGTGCTCACGTGCTTACAAGGATTAATATATCATGGCGCTTGTCAACTTTTATTATAGATATTAATGAGGATCAAGCTAATTACTGTAACGTCAGTAAACGAAACGTTAACGCGAGTGAATTCGTAAAGTGTTTCATTCCAATAACTACTTTAGTTTGTTAATTTATGTTTGAATTTAAAAGTGGCTTTTCGTGTTTACTTAGTAAGCTATGACTGTTTTTTAATGCTAACACAATGTAATCTATAATAAAATATGTGATCAACGTAAGCTCAAACTAATCGTGGCCACGGCCGTTCAAGTGCTATGGTATATACTTTGGTTATATAAAGGCTATATATATACCTACATTACCTATCTATAAGGAGTTTGTGTAATGCTCTGTTTTCGTTCAACATTTTATTTATTATAGTATAATATATTTTTGATATAACACTACTACATTTCTTATAGTTTCAGATTTTTTCAAACTGTCATGAGTATCAACCTTTTTATCACGAATAAAAAAAGTACCCCAACTTTTTTAATTATATTGGCTAAACAGATGCAAAATTTCGAGAACTCATTAAACGAAATGAGACGTATGTGCGAAAGCCGAAACTCAACACAATCTCCCAAAATATAAGTGTGAATTTTAATGAACACCAGAATTTATTAGGCTTGACCTTTAGCATAAAGAGATTTTTAAGGTCCAGTGGGTTTTCAATAAACAGGCGGGTGTTCGCTCGCCGCTCGGCCGCTTAATATGCAGATTGCGGGCAGGCCGCGCCCCCACCTGCATTTATTGCCTTGTTAGTGCAGTCACTCAGCTGCTTAATATTACATTCTGTACTACATAGCATTAAGACGGCTTCCTTCGTACTGAATGGCAGGCTCAGATTGGTAGGCACTTCATTTTTTCCCTCTTTGGTAGTGAAGGCCTAATTTAGAAACATACTTCTCCCGTAATTTTTGACCGTATATTAGTGAGAAACTTATCTCTCACGGTTGGAACAAAACAATGCTATTCTATAAAAATCTTGTTATGGCGACAGACAGACTTAGGTAAGACGGTGGAAGTTAATCAGGCGGACTTAATACCACCGAACCAAACCAAGTAGGTTTAATATAAAATGTTTTAGTTTTGTTTATATAACTTTTAACGCAAATTTTGTTGCGAACAAATTGAGCTATCGTGGTTCTAACCAGCCCGCCGAAATTATTCAACACTATTTACTTTTTACTTTGAAAGCCAAAGGCGCCTATTCAATGTCAACAACTACCGTCATTAACATCGGATCATAATGTTCCACGATAGCTCAATTGGGAGAGCACCTGACCCGGTATGTAAGAAGGGTGCAGGTTCAAATCCTGCTCGTGGAATATTTTTCAACATTTGTGTTTTTTAGGTATAATATGTTAACATAACATACCTAAACCATTGGAATCAAATCCGGGACCTCAGGTACTGAGACTGGTGGTCAAACCACTAGACCACGGGATACATGGAAATATATCTGGGCAAAAAAGCGGCACGGCGCGGCGGCCGTACCATCCTTTCCTCGAAATACTTCAGTTTTCAGTCTTAAAGTAATAATTTCTTTTAGAATTCCACGCAGGCGGGCGAAATGTAGATGCTAGAAATAAAATACATCGTCAGTGTATTTTTCAATTCTAGAAAAATTTCAATAGAGGCCGGCTTGTTAAGGCCGGCTAAGAAGCATTAGTATGCAGATTGCGGCCGCCTGCCTTCATACAACAACCTGAACATAATTTTGTGAATTGTCCTGCAGTAGGATATATAAAGTGGGATATATTAGCATAATAAATTCTCAGAGTATAACATCGTGTTTTTGGCAAACATTCTATATGTATTATTTTATTTTACCACGGGAAAATGACTATAAAGCTAAAGATTGCGACGCATTTCCGTTTTCACCATAATTTTTTTTTTGAGAGAGATTGCTGATTGCCTCAAACGGCATTTTCAGCGTCCCCGGGCTTTTTTGGGGGCGGCGAGGTACGTAAAGGGTACCTCAAGCCGTGTGAAACGAATCACCTTCGGAGGTTTTCCAGAAGGAACGGCATCACCTACTTAAAAGTGCGTGTCCCCGTGCCCTACTAGATTCTCCGAAGGGTTTGGATCGGATCGATTTCATCATCAGTTGAAATGAAGTTTAGCACACTTTTTTCAATTTACTTTTAAAAGGCATAATTATTGTGCCAAACAGATGGTTAAGTATATAGTACCTACTATAATCTAATCATATGAGAAACTCTATCAAGACATTGCAAAAGCTAATCATCATCATCATCATCATCTCAGCCAAAAGACGTCCACTGCTGGACAAAGGCCTCCCCCAAGGATCGTTGTGGAGATCCAAAAGCTAATAATATAAATTAATTACTTTGACAGGTCATATAAAAAATTTGTACCCTTTAGGGGCTTACAAATAAACAGGAATAAGGGCCTTACAAATAAACAGAGAATAAGCTTCGAACAGTCATTCTGGGTTTTATCCATTTTACTCTAACTTTAAATGAAGTAAACAAAACACGGAATTGAAATGAAACACGGAATGTCTATCCGAAACTTATACAATGTTTATTTGTACGGGATTTAGCATTTAGTAGAACTGAAGGTCACGCGAACGGATTCGCTAGCATAGCTAGTTATATATTAGCACGCACGGATTCAAAATTTAAATAATCAAGTTATAAAAATACAAATGTTGAAAAAATTTCCACGAGCAGGATTTGAACCCGCAACCCTTCTGACATACCGGGTCAGGTGCTCTCCCAATTGAGCTATCGTGGTTCTAACCAGCTCGCCGAAATTATTCAACACTATTTACTTTTTACTTTGAAAGCCAAAGGCGCCCATTCAATGTCAACTGCTAACCTCATTAACATCTGATCATAATATTTTTACAAATACTAAAGATCAGTTAAGAAGTAGGCAAGCTATTTATAAAATGTTTATATAATTTTTAACGCAAATTTTGTTGCGAACAAATTACAAAAACACAAATGTTGAAAGAATTTCCACGAGCAGGATTTGAACCCGCAACCCTTCTGACATACCGGGTCAGATGCTCTCCCAATTGAGTTATCGTGGTTCTAACCAGCTCGCCGAAATTATTCAACACTTTTTACTTTTTACTTTGAAAGCCAAAGGCGCCCATTCAATGTCAACAGCTACCCTCATTAACATCTGATCCTAATATTTAAAAAAATTTTTTTTCGACATTTGTGTTTTTGTAATTTGTTCGCAACAAAATTTGCGTTAAAAATTATAAAAACATTTTAACCGAGTTATGTTTTAAATTAGCCTGCTCTTTATGCAAATATTAGCACGCCCACCTTATCAAGAAAATTAGTCTTGGCCCTTGTTATATTATGAGTGTTTTAGGTTTCCGAACAGTTTTCGGTTCTCCTAAATAAACGAAGCGTCTATAGCCTAGAGTGAGCAAGCAAGTTTGTTGGTGACCAATTAATTTAGTGATTAAAAGTGTTACTTGCTTTCAACGTATATCATATCTAGAAGGAAATTTCTCATAAGGTTAATACATCTAACTATGAAAGTATGTCTGTCCCCCTTGTGGCGTTCCACGGAGGCATATTTCATTCCCACCCTACACGTGATCCCCTCTAAATGTGCGTGACGCAATTAATGGGTCCCTTACTTACAGTTAATGAATTGAAATTTTCATTATCTTCAGTTTTTCCATTTCTGTATTAGGTGTGAATGGCGGTCGTTTTCCTTACAATATAACTGCGTATATAATTAATAATTGTCCCTGTATGACTAATAAATAACTTAGTTAAATGATACTCAAGATTAGTGAAAATAATGTGATTTTATATAAGTAATCTTTAATATTTTTGTTTGCTTCTGGTACATTATAAATGTTATTAAATACAGTTATAAACAAATAAAAAAGTCATTGAAATCGATTTAAAAACTTTCGATTAAGAATGTGAACAATCGTAAATAAGTGTTGGCTTTTTTTGACAGTGGAAAAGTCGTCGGTCTAGTACCATGAATTAAGGATGAAACGGGTGTAGGCCTAAGAAATAGCATGAAGCTTTTTTTAAATACTTACCTCTGTAGTTTGAGGAGCTCGATGGCGCAGTGGTTAACGCGCTCGGTCTGTGAGTGCTGAGGTTAAGCAACTTTCGCAAAGGCTGGTCATCGGATGGGTGACCAAAACTTTATCATCTCGAGCTCCTCCGTGCTTCGGAAGGCACGTAAAGCCGTTGGTCCCGGCTGCATTAGCAGTTCTCCCTATCCATCCATAGGGAAGGCTCGTGCCCCAGCAGTGGGAACATATAAAGGAGCTGATGATGATGATGATGATGATGAGTTTGAGACAAGTATATATCTTTTCTAAAACTTGCAGGACTTGATTACGTTAGACTTATTCTGCAGTCTGAAACATACTGATTGTATTTGTTACATGAGGTGGACGATAATTTACTTACACATTTTCCACGGCGGAGAAACGTCTAATCTCACCGGTTTTTTATATCTAGCTCCGCAAGTGACTCCACTTTATCTGAAGTTAGTAGAAATGGAGTCCAGACGCGGGGACAACTGGTGTAGCGTCTCCCTCACCCAGCCGGCACACGGCCTTTTCATGCGGCGTTTGAAGAACCCCATGTGATAGACAGAAGGGAACACGTGAGCTGGTAGACTCACGAAGAGTTACCAAACGAATCACCAAATTTATTTGTGCGCGATGGAATATTCGAGACGGTAAAGAGTAGCACGTGTACTCCTACAGAGAAAGGGAGAAAGTAGTGGGTGTTAGTGCCAATAAACCTGAAGATGAAAGTGCACTTTACCCGGAAAATCAGAACTAACTAAAGAAACACAATGTTGCTAATATTTATTTACTAAAATAGGACACAAAACAAAAACAATGAAGTTATCAAGCAAACTATAATCATTGGGAAGGTAACGAACGGGATCGTATTTAAAATATATGGTTACATACCTAGGTATTTTAATTCGAATTTTATAACTCCGATTACTGTTTCCGGAAACATTTATCTTGACTTTTTTCGATTGCCCAAAAACTGAATTGGCAGAATTTCATTCGTTCTTTTTGCAATTCTCATATTGATGAAATTCCAAAGAAACGGTTTACCGAAGTTACAAAACTCAGATATATTTTTTTGAGAACATCATTATTCCGCATTCAACTTAATTTCGAAATTTTATTTAACAGAATGTATTAATATTTAGTTCTATTGAAACATACTTGAGACCAATCAAGCCAGTTATGAAAACCAGTACCTATAAGGTATGTATGCATAGCTCGCCTACAAAGCTTCGATTTTCATCTTGCATCCAGAGACGCGGCATTGCGAAGTTGCTCAGCTGGCAAGATCGTAAGACGAGCAAGCTGTCGCGATCGAGCTCCTTATCGAGTTTAAAGGTTGTCGATGTTCATAAATATCTTTGAATGCTATTTAAAATGCAGCTAGTAGCTAGAAAAAATCAACCAGCCTCAGCCTCACGCTTTGAATGCAAAATTAAAAATAACAAAAATAGTTAAAGAAATTACGTCTGTAACGATTGTTAAATGTCATTATTAAGACGTGCTATGGATTGGAATCTATCTGACCCAACAATGTGCAAACATATTGATGTGGTTAACTGTACCTGATGTTGAGATGGTTTGTGGTAGCGTTTTGTGCACTTGGCTGTACGCACACAGATGTCTACTATTTGTCATAGCATTGTGGATGCATCATTTTTATATACAACCTTATTTTTAGTTTATACGAAAACCGAAACACGGGTCAAATATTTTCATTTAACCCTTTGAGCCCCGAGCGCTTGCCGGCAAGCTATCTAACAATAAAATTTTATTGTGTCTGGTACGCTCGGGGCTCAAAGGCTTAAAGAATCCGTACAAAAAAAAATTAAAATAATATCTTGAAAACTCACGAAGTTACAAGCTTTTTGTGCTGCCCCGTTGTGTGTTTTAGTAGGGACTAATTTATTTGAGATTTTGTAAATATTATTTGGTCAAAATGTAACATGGTATAAAAAATATTGAAATCGATTCTATTACTGATTCTGAACAAACAGTTTTCAGGTTTCGTATAAACTAAAACTAACATTGTATATATATTTTTATTGGTATAAAAAAGTACATGTATAGCTCCACTTTAATAAGCTACTTAATTATAAATAGTGACCAGCGATATTGGGCTTACAATTAATAATATATTATAAGTATAATCATGTTATAAATCAAGCATTGTAAACCTGTTGTAATCCAAAATAAATTAAAAAAAAAAACTTGCAAGTGTTCTTTCGACTGTGATTTATTACGTCATTGTGAATTTCACAATGACGTAATACCGCTGACTTGCAACGTAAATCACTAACTACTAGAAAAATGCAACGAGTCTTCTGCGACCTCGGTAGCTCAGCGGTCAGAGCATTGGACCGATTATCCAAAGGTCGTAGGTTCATGGGTCGATTCCCAGTCCGGCTCCCTGAGACTAGTTGATTTTTTCTAGTTAAATTTTATAACGCTTAGATTCAGTTGAAGAAAAGGTTTTTTTAATGCTGTATACCGATTTGTATCCCTCTTGCTAGCCTCAGCCACTACGGCTCGCTGTCACCTGCACACCAACATTCCCTCCCCTATTTGCCTACGCGGCTCTAAATTACACTCTAGGGGTAGGAGGGCAGATCTGACTACGTGGAGTCGGTTTTACAGCCATTGTTTTTTGTGCCTAAGTAGTAATAGTGTAACGTTGTCGTTGCAATTTACTCCACGTTATATTTTTGCTATGAATCTTATAGCCTCCTTGTTAGTTTTAAAAACTATCTGTCAAATTGATATGCACGGTTCTGAAAAATAATACTTTGAATGTCATGTCATTGTCATGGAATTTTATTGTATTTTTGATATGATCAGTCTTTCTAAATTCTTCAGTTCAATAACATTCTTTTATAGTCACATCGATTGTGCAATTATTAATGTTTAAAATATAATAAGTGAAAACCTGTATCTATAAACAGGTAATTTGATTCCTATAAGAAATATTTGTAAGTAACGTTTTGGCTTAGATTTTTGTATACTGATTTTTTTTTTCTTTTTAAGTTTTTTCTGCTTAATTATAAATTTTACCTAAATAAATATTTACTGTGGACCTCCTGAGTTTTTAATGGCCTTCAGGCCACAATAGTAATTTCTTTCTCCTGCTATGGAAAACGCAATTGTTGCCAAGTTAAAAAAAGTATACTGTAATTATACATTAGCGTTAAATATATAGAATTACAAGATCTACCTTGTTAAGTTGAACAGATTGAAATATCATACCCCAATAGTTTACAAAATGAAAGCTTGTTCTTATAGACTTGCAAAGGGAAAGTACTTTATAATTGTAGTGGCAGAATCTAGGTCTGATAGTTAAAACCATGTTGTTATGGCCGCTTAGATAAGATGATAGTAGTTAGCCAGGCGGAATCTGAACACACATAGGTACAATTGTAATACAGTATTGTCGTCATTTACCGTCAGGTGAGATGAAAGGCAAAACGCTTGCCTGTTTTAGAATAAAAAAAAATAAAAAATAAAAAATAAAATAAGGTTTTAATGCTTGCCCAACTTGAACCCAGAGTCGGTAAGTGAAGTGCTGTTGGCCACATTTGTTACACAAAGTTGTGCACGGATTCACCCGCGGACCGCCATTAGACATGGTGTAGACACGCAAACGACAGGGGAGCGTTTCCTAAACGTTTTATTTACACTTTTATTTAACGGTTCATGGCTGTGTTAATGCGACGAAAATATTTTCTTTTCATTCCAGACAATAGGGTTAATTGCCCCTGCTACCCCCGAAACTCCATATCTCCCCATTTCTACCTACCTACAAAATAATCTGACCATTTTTTTTAGCTCATTATGACTTGATTCAGGAATTAAGTAGATGTTATGAGACGATGTCATTCAGATGGTCGGCTTGTGACTGTTTTTACAATTCACAAGACTTTATTCTGAGATAGCCAATTAGGATTTTTTTTGTAGAGTATTACAAGTTTTGTCATTAGCGTCAGCACAAGAGATTTGAGATTCCAGGAAACTGGTAAACTTTCTCGTGACCAATTAGAGTGTTCAGTCACGAACAGAAACATATTATTATAATCAGTTACGTTCATAACATGACATACTAATTAAAAAAATAAAACACTACTAATGCATACTTATAATAATTTTATTATTTGGTATTATTATGCTTGAGTTGCGTATCAATTACGTATTACGTATTTAATAATAGGTTATACGTAATATAATATTTAATGAAAACCTTCGCGGCCAAATCGACGAAGGTGTTTACATTCATAAGAAAGTTGCGTATCTATGGTAACACTATAATGGCACTCATTGCATTGTCACACCAAGGGTGCAAAGTGCACCGAGTTGCCTAGACGTGCGCTATAGCGCTAATATAGCACGCCGACACATGCGTATATACACTGTCAATATGCATGTGTCGTCAAAAGAGAGAAGCGTCCAGTACTGGCTGTATAAAAACAAATTATTTATATGTCTCAGTTAGCTTTTGTCTACATTGTAGCTCTTACGAAAGTCACTACGCAGTACTGACTAATTTTCTCTTTTCCTTTCACAGCGCCAGGAATACCTTTCCCTATTAAAGAAAGACACTTTTCATCACATTCATATGAGGCAGTGGTGCACCTACGGTAACACTAGAATGGCACTTATTGCATTGTCACAACGAGGGTGCAAAGTGCACTGCGCTGGCTAGACGTGCCCACTTTGTTTGCGAGGCGGGCGTCGGTCGGCGCCGCCCGTGCTAATATGGCACCCTTAGCGGCCCTTACACTGTCAATATGAACGTGTCGGCACAAACGAGGGATGTGTTCAGTACCCTTGCTGTATCTATTTACATTAGCTTTTGCGAAAACCACTTTACAAAATTCTTTTTAATTTATAAGTATTTCATGCTACTGTCAAGAAAGGCAGTTAGGGCATTTTTTATACATTTCTTTTATAGCATTAGAATTATTGAAAGTCCTTCCTTATCATAGAAAACCTTTTCCATCACAACAATCATATAAGGCAATATATAGCGGCCCTTATGTCGGCTCTGTCAATATGAAAGTGTCGGCACAAACGAGGTATGTGTTTAGTACCCTTGCTGTATTGCTTTATAAAATACCCAAATAAAGGCTACATTTTAGCCCTTGTGAAGGTCCCTACGCACTAGTCACGAAATCCTTACGCTGGCATTTCAATAGCTTCAGACATATCAAGTTTTTTTTCACCTTTTTGGCTACATGCCTTATTTTCACACTGGTGTGACATGTTGGTGTGACCACGAGTCCGTACTGCTTTTAAGTCACTCCGCACAATTGCTAAGACACCAGCTTAGGCGTCTCCTTTCTACCTTTCTTTTACAGTGTCGGAAATATTGAAATATTCCTCATTTTCATAGGCTAATTTCTATCACAAATCGATATACAGGTAAATCGTAGTCCAGGTAAGTAATGTAGCTACACTGCAACTTTACTTGTTCACCAAAAAGGAAGCAATATTAGGTTATCATTCGTTTGTGTACATACTACGTAATTATGAAGGGAAACTGCTGCCGGCACTTTGAGTTTTGTGGTGTCTCAAAACACGAATAAATACTAAAGAGAAAACTACGATGGCGACGTTGGCGTTGGTTTCAGATTATGCTGTGAAAATATTGTTATTAGAGCTAGGTATAATTAATTAGTTTCACGTAGCTCTATTTGGAATATTTCATGACGAGCTAATGAGATCTTATTACGTGTATTAAGGCTAAAATTCTTGAAACAAAAGTCTAACAACGTGTCATAGTGCTCTGCGGCACAAACCCTTCAATTAATTGTAATTACAATGACGACGAATGAAATTAAAACTTGTGAATGAAACAGACACTTACGTGAAGTATTTATGTGCTTCTAGTTGATTACATTCAAATTACATTACGTTGTACAGATATTTTGGGCTCGCAAATACCCACTTAGTACTTACATATATTTATTTATTTATTGCACAGCATTTTATAGTACAGAGGTAACCTAATCTATCTTTCACATTTGCCAAAACAGTTTCCACTTATAATTAAGATAACTATGTTAAATACATACTTACTTAAAAAAAAATATATATATTTCTTATATGAATATAACCTTAAATATCGAGTTTTTTTTGAGTCTTCAATTAAATATAATATACAAGATACTACTGTAAAACTACAAACCCAAGATTTTTTTGTATCTGATTTAAATTTAGATAGATTGAAGATATCGATGTGACCATAAACTCCCATTATAAATTTGCAAAGTTCGGGCAATGAACCTATTTTTAGCAAAATAAAAATAAAAATATATTTGCAAACTTTTGTTCAAATATTTATGTGCTTTAAAATGATTATGACTCGGTAAAAGCTTACATATTTTTGCACTCATTGGTTTACTAAATATTTTAGTAACCTTTTTTGCCAGATATTTTTTAAGGCTTGGGAGTTTACATATATTTATAAACTCGGCTGTAGGTACCTAGTTAAGATCTTTACACACTCAATTGCAATAAATTTTGAATTTGAATATATCTATCAAACCTACTGCAATTGTACATTTATCTTGTGTCACCCCTCACGCCCTATAGGTACCTTAGCACGAATATTAACACGTCAACAAAGCAAACACAAATTAAAAGTGTTGCGGACGGGTGTGTAGGCGGAGAAATTACTATAATTGAGTAGGCATGTCACGCTGCATTGTAAACTGTTTGTGACAAGCACATCAAATGTTTGCCGATTTAAAATACATGTTGTTTGAACGCGAGGTACAGTACATCACTCTGTTTTTGGGAAATATAACACGTTCAATTTCGATACGTACTGTTTTGGCGGGTAGCACTAGCTACACCAATAATATTTTATGCGGAGTGACGGATGTGAGGGATTTTCATGATAGGAGCAAAATAAAAAAAAAACAAAATTCAAAATCATTTATTCAGTTTAGGCAGCTGTGCCATCGCCTATCGACTATTTTCTCGCTCAAGAAACGTACAATAGGTATAGATCCTGTGGAAATAAAAGAGATGCATATATTAATAGTTGGTCGCTGACTGTTCACACTGCGGGCGAGTACTAGCTTTACTAGTTTGCCGCTGGCGAGTACTCGCTTTACTAGTTTGCCGCTGGCGAGTACTCGCTTTACTAGTTTGCCGCTGGCGAGTACTCGCTTTACTAGTTTGCCGTTGAGCGATACTCACTCGGCGGTCAGATCACTCGCTGAGCGGCCAACCAGTGGTCATTTCTACCTAGAGTGCGGATCTGAGTGCTAGGGATAGCTAACATACATAATGAATTCAAAACAATTATTTGAACTATCATTGTTGTTTAGTTCAGACGACGACGATGATGTATGTTATAATAGCATTTGTGTAGCAGCGGCAGTTCTGAAAAAACGGAAGAAAAAAAGGAATATTTTGAAAAGAAGAAATTGGATGCAAAATATTAATTATTTCAGAAGAGAATACAGTGAGTTTAAAATATTCAACGTGTTTTCAAATAAGATTTCGTACATATTTAAAAATGACAAGACAATATAAAATAATAACGAAATGTAGGTACGTTTTTCTTATATAAACCTTAACTGTGTTTCTTAAATGTACGATATCGACGTGATCGACGTGACAAAGTCACGATGATTTTTCTTGTGTAACTGGAACGACAGTCACGGTGATTGAAAAATGACGACTTTGCACATGTCTACAGGACTAGCCACCCTCGAGCGAGTAGTGCGAGTAATCGCCCATCGCACAAGAACACTCGCTTATAGTCCAGCGACAAAACTATTGGAACTACAACTCGCTTGTTGCTGCTCGCCAACTCGCTTCTAGTTTCTACCTCAACTCGCTACTCGCTCATCGCCGGCGGTGGGACACCAGCCTCCAGCCTTTGCTCTTATGAACGTCATTATGCCATCGGTTCGTAAGTTTAAGCATATGGAAAATCTAGAAGAAATACTATAAATTAATACGTAAAAAGAAAGCTTTAAACCCCTTTTTAAGCACAATGCGCGCAAATGAGTGTGAAATTAAGAGTGCATATAAAATTTATATGTCAAACTCAAATCGTTATAAATATAGTTATATATTAGCTTTTACAGGCACTTATTGATGTCAAAACTAATTATAAAAATTCAAATAACAACTCAAATTTAGTTTAACTAAACTATTAACTTTACTTTAACCAGTTCAGATTTTGGGACAGCCTTTGAGCAAGAAGAGCTGGCTAGAAACTTAGGAGGCTTTTTTCTTTTTCCTCCTGTATGTGTTACAATTATATAATATGAAACGATCAAATTTCGACCACAGGGTGATCACTAATTGTGTTAAATTCACGATCTCTGTTTTGAAAAAAAAAAGCAGCTTTATGTCATATGTTTGTAGTTATCTAGGCTGGCAGCTGCCACTGCCAACATATTAGCTTGGCAAATAGGTAATGTTGCCAGTATTTTGGTGACCGTAAACATAACCTTCCACAATTTAACTTTTAATTAATATTTCAATCAGTTATTTCTATTCTCTGTAGTTGTTAAGTAATGTTTCTTATAAGTTTCATTATGATTTATATTGCAATAAAAAATATTTTGTACGTGTTTAATCCTTTTACAACATCAAATATAAAATAGTTATAATTAGGTAATATCTAACTTTTTAAATATTTGTGGCACAAAATCGTTGAAAAATCCCTTACGCAAACGTAGCAACATGACTCCGCTAGAAACCGATCGGAACGAAAAGCGTGAAATCCTCGAAATTACTCAGCGTTTTAAAAAGAGAAGTAACTCTGAAGAAAAATGCCAAGTGAGTGTGGAAATTCACCGGAAGGGGGCCGGAAGCGCTTCCCGCAATCGAGGGGAAAGTGGCCCCGAGCTTTGACCGGTCACTTGTCCCTAGTGATGCAAGAAAGTCGGACTTTTAAAGCTTATAAAAAAGACTAGACTCATTTTTGATGACAATACTAGTCTAGTAACCCTAAAGTCTTGGAGTCAGAGAAACTGAAGACTTTAAGTTAAAGTTTTTCAACCTCATTTTTAGAACTAAGTCGAAACTGAAAAGTCCTACAATGCTAATAAGAGCCTCGGTAGTTGTAAGTCTCGTAAGATGTGTGAGTTGTATTGTATTTGTATGATATAGGTAATTTAACTAAAACAAATATAACTGTAATACAAGCCTGATTACATATGTATTTTATTATTCAAGTGAAAACTTCTTTAGCGGCGTTGTACACTTTTTTTGTAATGGGTAAAAAATGTTAAATTCTCGTTAGGACACGTGACCTGATCGAAAATTCGTAAGACGGATGGAGAGTAGACAGCCGGCGCGACGTAGGAGAGGAAGTATCCCCCTCTCTTTCTACGGCGCGGCGAATATGTATGCCTGCTGTTTCGTTTAGGCGGCGCAGGGCGCTTGCGCGAATAAATTGTCATGTTTGTGTACGATAGCGCAATAAATAAACATTGTATTCTACCACATAAATGATAGTACTTTTATACTGATAATTGAAGCAATTCGTGCAAAATTATTCCCTAACCATTCCAAAATATCAAAAATGCACAACGTTAATATTCAAGTTTTCACTTCTGCCGGCACTCCCGGAGCGCAACCCGTCGTTTTTTTTAATTGACAAACGTAACAGTACAGGATTTATAAGATATAAGCCACACCCAAGTATAAAACCAACGCATTTTAAACTAAAAGCTTGAGCTGTATTGAATATCGAGTACGACCAAGGCACTGTCCTTGTATAAACAGCTCTAGTCGGCTAAGTCCAAGTGTAACGACTGAGTCTTATTACTAAAGACTGAACTCTAGTCTTCTTTTCTGTCTTGAATTGTGTAAAATAAAGTCGAGTCTTTTTTAAAAGCTTTAAAGACTGAGAGTCTTGCATCACTACTCATCCCTCCAGAGATTCCCAGTTTTAAACTTACGACGATCGTAAACGTTTCCGCGTAGGAGGACGTCATGATACGAACACCCTGTAGAGAGAATTTGTTTCACTTGTTCGTGATGAAGCGTGTTCTGAGACTTCGATAATATGATTTAAAAAATATACTTACTGGCTGTTACTTTGAGATTGACGCAATTTTTACACCGACTTTTCTTAATAGAGTTTACCTGTTGGTTGTAGAGAGTATTTTGTATGAATCTACAGATTTTTTTACATAAACTGGCAAACAGTTTGCCTTCATGCCGCCAGAAGCGCGCTTCACGCGGCTTTCTCAACTACCGAAGTCCTGGCTATAGAGCCAGTCTATCAGTTTCTATCCCACCAAGTTTGTACCCAATAATACTCTAACATAAATCTATTTAAACTATCATGGTCACTTGCATTAGAGTAATTATTAACGGGATTCTTACCATGTCTATTATATGAGTATCCGATATTTTAGTAGTAAGTAATTCCGTAATCATGGCGCATGCAACTGTGCCGAAATATCGGATACTCACACATTATGAACATGGTAAGAATTCCGTTAACAATTACTTCTAAATTGTTGTAATGGCAACCGGCTATTATAAGATTTATCTTAGCTTATCATACCACCAACCACACCGAATACAATAATTTTCCTCCGCTGTGAATCGAACCCCGAACTGCTGTGTCTGATACCAGTGGCTCGACCACTAAACATTTATTATTATGTAAGTAAATAATACTTTCTATTAGGTGCCTTGTATTCAGAACGTCTCATGCATATAGAAAAATATTTAAGTCAAGAAACATTAATATCGATATGTAAAAGTTCCATTCCGTCGTTAAACCCTTGAGTTTTCCACGTAAGGTCTATATTTTCATATTAAAGTTCAAAGGTTGCGATTATCGTTCCAAGAAAGCCGTATAGCCTTTATGTTTATGTGCATAAGGTTCAAGTTACTCGTTTACAAACAAGGTTTCAGTTTCTATTTAATGAAAAGTTTTACGAATATTCGATTTGTGGAGTGGAATTAGGCGGATGACTGGCGACGACTTTTAACAGTCGACTTCACTGAATTGTTGTAATGTTTTGTTCTGCATCGTTATTTGTTGATATTCTGGAAATATTATGGTCGATGTTATTTGTTTTTTATTTATATTTGAAATTGAAAATTCTTGTGATAATACTGAAAAGTTTAACGTATAAATTAATTATATTGTGGATTGTATGATTTTAGAATACATTTTAATTTATAATTGAACTTACCTTAATATAATAAGTTTTATTCTCCTGTAATGTTTTTCGTACATTTTTATTAAATAAAACAACAAAAGGTTTATGTATAACTTTTCTTTAGTGTTTTTATTTAAAAGCTTAAAATAAAAATTATCTTTTCGCATAAATAAACAAAGATATAAAAATTATTAAAACAAAATATAAAACCCGGCTGCTAAAACCATATAAAATCAATTTTATTATATACTTGTAAAAACCGGACTAACATAAAAAATAACTGCAAAGAGAAAAAACTGAAAAGAAAAAAACAAGCTATACGATCCCAGAATTCAATTTGAGCAATGTTGAATGCAACGTGAAATATTTTCTTGTTCGATACCTATACTTAAAAAATAAAATCTGTAATAAATGAGTATTTATAAATACATTGAATATTGATAGTTGTCGCAGGCGGGGACAATCACCAACCAAAGAGAGTGCGGATTTAATTGAGCTAGCCACGGCCGCTTGGTTGATGATTGTCCCCGTCTGCGTCTAGTACTTTAACTGACAAGTTCTTTGAGTTTTTGAAACATGGGAATAAAATCTGGTAATATTCCCGGAAACAAAACACCATAAAACATTGCTGTAGATGAAAATTATTAACTACATCTACGTCCATAGAAAAATTGGTCATATCCTTTAAATTCCGTAGACGTTGTAGTTCGTTTAAAGAATTTTGATCGTGTGGTCGATCTAACAGTTTTGGGGTCAAGACTACTAATAGCTAACCCGGCCAATGTTTTTTCTTTTTTTCTTTTTTATAGCCTGTCACCCCCACAGTCAAAACAAATCTAACGACACCTCATATGTTAAAATCAACCATGCCGTTTGGGCTGTAGGGCGTGCCAAAGAAACAGACGTACATACATACATACATACATACATACATACATACATACATACATACATACATACATACATACATACATACATACATACATACATACACACATACACACATACATACATACATACATACATACATACATACATACATACATACATACATACACTCGAAAAACATAACCCTCCTTCTGACGCAGTCGTGTAAAAAACACTCAACATGTAGTACCTATCTAAAGGTTTTTCTAATGTGTGTTACCTAAAATATAACATTTTGGTCTGTTTATGTAGGTAGTGAACAAAGCGTATAAAATACTTCATCATAGCAATGAATAGGCACAAAACACTAGCGAAAGATAACGTTCCGAACTTCTGAAGTACGATAAAAATGACAAGAATTTATTATTTTTTTAACGTTCTACAGTGTAGCAACCCTTTCACAACGTCACGGAGGTACAACGAATGATCCGAACGTGACTAGCACCATTTTCCACTATTTCACATCAGCTGTTTTGTATTTTGACAATAAGATTGTGGCTATTGATAAATAAAAAGGTAGGAGGAGGAGCATGATCAGCGTGTAAGCTAAGCAGTTTTCGCCTTATCGGGTCGCCGGATCATTATCAGCTCATTTTATGCCCCCACTGCTAAGGCCACGGGGCCACAACCACCACGTGGGCCCAATTCGAATGTGTGGTTGTAAACGACTGCACCCGGACCTGCACCTGCACGAATGCACTCGGGACCAACCGATCCGATCCGAACCTTTCGGAGAATCGGGGACACACACTAGTGCGTGATGCCGTTCCCTCTAGAAAATCTCCGAAGATGATTCATTTCACACGGCTTGAGGAACCCTTTAAGTTTCTCGTCGCCCCCAAAAAAGTGCGGTAGGTGTTCGAGACTGACCTTTGCAAAAGTTCCACCACGTCATTGACATCTCCAAAGTCGAAGAATGGGTGACCACATTTTTTTTCTTAAATTTTTGCCTTTTAAAGGCACGTTAACCGTTTGTAGAGCTTGTTATAGTTATGTTATATATTATAAGTTAAGATAGCAGTAGGGTGCATGTAATTACACTCATTAAATCAAAGATAAAATGTTTAACCCATTAAAAGTTGTATTCTGAATAGAACTCGAAAGTTTTAAAATGTATTTTGTCAAAACCTTAGAAATATTTCTATTTCGGCGCTCCTTTGCGAGATGCCTAAAACGGGTAGGCGATGTGATAATGAATAGGTGTAATTATGTGAAATATCGAAAGAGGCTGTTTTACAGCCTCTTTCGATATTTTGTTATTTTATAAATCATTAGGTAGCGCGTAGAGGTACATTTTGTTTGCCTTGGACGCCCGCATATTTCAAATGTCAACCGTACCAAGCTTGTAATCAAGATGTCGGCATAGTTTTGTAAACTTTTAATATTACACTAACCTGTCCCCGACAAGTATTCGTTTGAGCCCATTTATGTTTTCTGGAGCCAATGGCACCAATCGTAGTGGTCATTTTAGATTAAGCCGGAACTTCACGCTCGCTAATCGAATCGACATTTCCGACCAAAAGCACATACGTCATCAATGTAGGTGGTAACTTCTATAAATGTATCTGTACATATTCATAGTCGGCAAAGCTTGGGATATTTAATAAAGTAGGTACGTGAATTGAAGCCAAAACAACTCGTGGGCGTTAACAGTAAATATGTACTATAGGTAGGTAGGTAGGTACATTCATTATACTCGTAGGTCCTGTTGGCGTATCAATGGAACTAAACTAAAGTGACATTCAATTATCAGATGTAAGTGTAAGCGAGAGGTATGCGTATTTTTATCTTATCATAAAAAGTTGTTATTCAAGTAAGCCCTCGCTCATAGTAGCATTTTTTCATCACACCTGTGCGGAATGCAGTTTCCTGTCGAGAAAATAATGGCACAAAGTCATTTGTATCTATTTAAATAAAAGTTGATATGTATAGCTTCTATTTATATATCGTGAATGTGTATACTATAATCTAAGGTGGAAGCACGTATACCGTACTATTTAACTGAACAGTAAATACTTAAGCTATTTGGCAGGAAACAATGATCGACACTTTTTCCTTAAATCATTAAAAATAGGAGGAATATGAGTCTGCAACTGTTTTTTTACTGTAGCAACAATTAAATACAGCTACCTGCATCCTAGTCGTCATCCGGTAAAATGAAATGCAATATGATTTTTGGCGACAAAAACTGGTGTCTACCAACACTAAGGAAACACTTTTAAAAACTTTCAATATGTACACAACAAAAACAAACATTACTTACTTAACTTTACTTAAAAAAATCAGAGAAAAATAATAAGAAAATTAAAAACTAAAGACCTACAAATAAAATATGTCCTCCAACTGTGGGCTCATGGGAACGGTCCCAAGAATTTCTTTTCAAAAATGTAAATGATCATGATAAGAATGCATGGAACTGACATTTCTCCAATTCTCGCACACTGTATAGGATAGGCATTAAGCGTCATTCTATAGTTTTGAACTAGTACATGTCTAGTGCTTAAGTACGTTTTTTTTAGAATAAAGTGTAATGTTACGTAAATGTTTAGGGGTAAGCATTATTTATTTATACGGTCTCTTTTTAATTGTTTTTTTTTAAGTTTTTAATTGTAAATATTGAATGATTTGGTAACGACATACTTTTTTTTTGTAAATGTCATTACTTCTATCAAAGCTGTGGAGTTTCTTGCGTCCATTCTTCTCCACAGCTAAAAAATAGACGTCCTGAATGGGTTAGTAGGTAAAAAATGTATGGACGAGTCAAAAGCACTTTTCGTAAGTTTATTTGAATAAAAATTTTTTGACTATGAATGAGTTTACAGTGTCGAACACTGCGCACTACCAATACAATACTGGTGCAAGTCAAAATATACTGATATTTGAAATTGAACTGTACCGTTCTTCAATACGACAAAATTTCCAATGTCAGTATGTTTTGACTTGCACCAGTATTGTATTGGTAGTGCGACTGGTTCCACTACGATTTATAAAAAAACATTGTAATATGAAAACACATACATCTGTACTTATGAAACTTTTAAACTACTGATGCACATCCGGTACATATATCTACATCCAAAACATTGCTTTTAATCAAATAAATAACCCCGAAACATCAAAGAACATTGCTGCTGTACAAATGATAGTTCATCAGATGTGTAATTGTAGGTCTATTCGGCATGTGTTGTTACAAAGCGGGGCATCCGCGTACCGGAGCCACATCGCGTCGGGATAAAGATGTTGGTGGATTTGACGACGGAAGGCGGTGGCTCGTACAGATTCCAATCTACCGTCAAGCGGGGCGGTGGGGGGTCCACCTGCCACCCTGGCTTCGGTTCATTATGCAGCCGCCCAGGGCACGCGCCAATCACATAGCAACGGTACGATATTGCCGTCTCGATAGAGATTTCAACGATGTTTGTCGACACTGAGTGCGTTTACTGACGCCTCGCTTCGGAACGTAGTCAGGCACATATTACAGCAAATTAATACGTGAAACGCGATCGGGTTATATGGGTATTTGTCTGATATTTAACCTGTGACTCGGAATCATTATTGTTTCTCAAGTATGGGAATAGACGTATATAAAGTAGGGGGATATTGTCTGAAAATGGTAAAACAGTTGGCTATAAATTAAGGAATCAAAACTGTAATAAGAAATCAATATTTGGTATATTGTTTTAAATATTAAATAATATATATTGTTAAGTTTACAAAAAAAATAATAATAATAATATCTGTCCTTGCTAAAAGTAAAGAAGCAAGAACATACATTTATGAAATTAACAAGGTCTCGATAAAGTCTGTTATTTTTCTTATCTTCAAAACTAGACAAACTCTTCAGTACGTCTTTACATGAAATAAATTTAAATATCATCATCATCATCATGAGCCTATACTAGTCCACTGCTGGACATAGGCCTCTCCAAGTGCACGCCACCGAGCACGATCCGCGGCTACTCTCATTCAGCTCTTGCCAGCCACCTTGCGAAGATCGTCCCAAACTACAATAAATAAATACAAGTAGCCAAATGCAAAAAAAGGGAGAGACTAGGAGAAGTATATAAAAAGGGCAAGGTACCTATGCTTTGTGTTGGTATCAATGTAGTATCATCATTTATAATCAGAACAGATTAAAAAAAATAAGGCATACTCGTTGTGCCGAAACAAATACTTTTTGTACATTTAAACTTTTCATAATTTTCGATAAACTGTAAACGCTCCTTTGTTTTTTCTTTGCTTCCTGTCGTCGTCGTCAGCTGTCGTCGTTGTCCTGGTATGTTTACTTGATTTTATTTTTGCTTTATTTATTTTACTTTACTATCCTTTTTGCCTTTGATTATATTATAGTCAAAGCCTTTTTGCTTAGATACAATACAATCTATGATTTCTGTAAGTATCCGTTATACTTGTGTTGTAACGGGCATGGTGCATTTTGAGGAAATATGACGCCTTGCGTAATATAATAGCAATTTCGTGGTATATCAGTACAAGTGACTTAACCAGCGATAATTCACTAGGCGGTCCAACAGAATTATTTATTTAGAGGTAAAATTAATCCGCGCAATAAAGTGAAAAAACATAATTGATAAATTCGATTAGCATTATATTATGAAAAATATTTTTCGGACGATTCAAATCGGCACCAACTTAATTGATTGTGATGTCTCGAATATTATATTGAACAAAAGTCAAGCTAAATCAGACACGTTGCCATTAATCAGCTAATATGCATCTTAATCCTTCTTGGTATGTGATCCTTGGTCTTTAATCTACAAATGTAGTGGTGCCAAGTTTCGCCAACAAAATACCTACGCTGTTGAAATTTTTGTAAGTAAAACTGATAAAGACAGCTTTTTGTGTGTTGTGTACTTTAGTTTACCCTTTAGGATAGCAGAGTAATTGTCTCACGTCAGGACTTATGCTTTTCCCCTTAAAATATTCGTGGGAAGATCGAGTTGTAAGTCATTTAATTATTCCGCTATGTATAAGGGTTATAAAAGACTAGCTTACTGCCACGACAGCTGCGCTATCTAGGAACCTTGAAAAGCCGGATTTTGCTCAAGAAAGCGCTACGGCGTTTATTATGCATATATATATATATATATATATATATTTATGCATATTATGTCATTCTCATAAAAAGTGTACGGTTGTAGTACAGTTATCAAAAATAGTCACTGAACAACCTTACCAACTGCTGCAATCTGTTCAGCGACATTTGTTGCTGATGGCACAATAACTTCATTTCTCTACCTTCACTTCAAAAAAACGAAAATTGAGTTACGATTACACGACTGTAACTCAATACCTATTCTTTTTTTTTTAGTTTGTCGTTTCATGTCCTAATGTGCGAATTTGTTATCGCTTTCGCTTCATGATAAAATATCCTTAATAATGTAATGGATAATGATTATATTATTACGTGAAGCAAAAACTTCATACACCTTTTTACGAAAATTGCGCGGACGGTGGAGTATGAAATTTCGCACACTTATAGTTTATATAGAGAAGGAGTACAGAATGTTATTATTTTTTAAAAATTATGCATAAAAATACATTAAATCAACAAAACAAACATTACACACATTACCATGTATTTGACACACACACATAAATACTCTTATACTATTAAATAATTAATTTAATACAAATTTCAAAAATGGAAGAGGAGCCGCCGAAATCTGTCAATGCCAATTCAAACTCACATTCTATATTTTTTAATTTTTAATTGCTTAGGATACAATCCGTGCAGCCTTAATAAAATTACGGTCGAATTTCGACCACGGGGCGACCACTAGTTCATAAAAACACTCCACCAAATAGTACCTACCTAAATCAAAATAAATCTTGCGGGTGCATGAAAATAAAGTATGAACCCCATACGCGTAGCATAAAAACGACCACTATCATCACGTAACAACTAAAAATATTGTCATAATGTAGGCGTAAAAAGGTTGAATACATTTCCTGCTTCTAAAAATAGGTAACAAGCATCGACAGTCATGGCTCAGCAAGCCCAACACTACCGATATTACCTGTTCCTAGCACAAAGAATAATCCGGGGCGGCGTCATTGTGTCGCGCGGGCGACAGAAAGCCTCATAGCTTCTACAACGTCTTGCTGCGGTTGGACAGGTCCGAGTGTTTTTTATTGTCCGTCAGTGCTCCGCTCTGTCGGTGTGTAGGTGTGCTACCAACGGGCATTATCTTTTGGAATAAAGAAAGGGAAAAGGAAGCTTTATTTTCAGTATTTTCTTCAGTTTAGATCAGTCTCTAAACTTTAAGCAGATGATTTGGAGTACATTTGAGGAGGAGGGACATTTCCCTTTAGGACTTTCCCTTTTCTTGGACGTGTCCCACATGTCTGGTTTACAGGCACAACTCCCAGATATTGCGTCGTTTTAATTTTTTTTTATATTAGAAGGAGGCAAACGAGCAGGCGGGTCACCTGATGGAAAGCAATCACCGCCGCCCATGGACATCCGCAAAACCAGAGCAATCGCAGATGCGTTGCCGGCCTTTAAGGAAGGCATAGGCTCGTTTCTTGAAGATCCCTAAGTTATAATGGTCCGGAAATACCGCCGCTGAGAGCTGGTTCCACAGCACTGTAGTTCGTGGTAAAAAAAAATACGTGAGAAACGCACAGTAGTAGACCGCCATCCATCAAGATGGTGTGGATGGAAAGACAGTCGATTGCGTGTAGTGCAGTGAAGGAAATCAGCGGCTGGAATCAAACCAAACAATTCGTCAGAGCACTCCCCATGATAAAGGCGATAAAATATACAGAGAGACGCAACGTCTCTCCGAAGAGCCAGGATCGAGCCGACCAGAGGTTATCACGTCGCCGACAACTCGAGCAGCTCTGCGTTGAATGCGGTCAAAACGGGAGGAGTTGGTACTGGGGCGCTCCAGCCCAAAGATGGGAACAGTATTCCACATGAAGCCTGACCTGTGCTTTGTAAATCTGTAAGCGATAGGTCGGCATGAAATACTGTCCCGCTCTATTGAGCACACCCAGCTTTTTCGAACATAATTTAGCTTTATCTTCCAAATGACCGCAAAACTGAACGTCACTCGAAATATCGACGCCAAGGATTCCAATGGTCGGTTTGATATCAAGGGGAGCTCCTTCAAAGTTTAGAGATACGACGAATGGATGTTTTTTAGCGGTAAACACGCAAACTTGTGTTTTGGAAGGGTTTAAGTGGACTAGGTTAAGTCGGCCCCAATTCGAGACATGACTTAACATGTTCTCAGTGTCAGTCACAAGTTTATTCCGGTTCTCGATGACGCTTTTCAGAGAAACATTAGTACGTCCGGTGTAAAGCGTATCCCCAGTACTGTCGTCCGCATATCAATGAATGCTGTTGTTATGCAACATGTCATTGATATGCAGAAGAAACAGAGTAGGCAACAGCACACACCCTTGCGGGACTCCAGCATTCACGGGCTTCAGGTCAGAGCATGATCCGTCAACTACGACTTTGATGCTACGCCCAGAAAGAAAGTTGGCGACCCATGCACACAATTTCTCAGGAAGCCCGTATAATGGAAGTTTAGAGAGAAGAGCCTTAAACGCTTCACATAGTCAGGGGCGGCGAGATCCGCCGCCAGTATATTCGGGTGGTGTGACAACAGAACAGTTGACCCTGGCTCTGTAATTACTTTTTGGAGAACAAGTTGATTTTATGATGTCATTGTCTTTATCATCAGCCTACCATAGTAGGCTAAAAACATATTTTTGAGAGAGTTTGTTGCACGCGGCATTTTCAGCGTCACTGGAGTTTTTTGGGGGCGGCGAGAAACTCAAAGGGTTCCTCTAGCCGTGTGATCAAAACACCGTCAGAAGTTTTCTAGAAACCGGGGGATGGACGTCGCACAGCTTGACTTAGGTTTTTTTTTTTTTTTTGGAAAGAGACTTCTGATTGCGAGGGGCATTTTCAGCTTCACCGGGCTTGTTTTAGGGGCGGCGAGGTACGTAAAGGGTACCTCAAGCCGTGTTGAAACGAATCACCTTCGGAGGATTTCTAGAGGGGTACGGCATCGCACACTTAAAAGTGCGCGTCCCCGTGCCCTCCCTTAAAGTATAATTTCAGTTTGTAGAAATTATATACCTACATAACACGCATTTGGCAAGCTTGGTGATTAAGCCATTGCTCATAAATTATAGTAATAATTTGATTTTAATGATGGGGGCCTTTGCCTAGCTGTGGGTCTGCCATAGGATTTTTACTACATAATACCGTCGTGATGTTAAATAAACTCAGTTTTTTTTGGGTAGTAAACATTTATTTGAATTGGGAGAGCACCTGACCCGGTATGTCAGAAGGGTGCGGGTACAAATCCTGCTCGTGGAATTTTTTTCAATATTTGTGTTTTTGTAATTTGTTCGCAACAAAATTTGCGTTAAAAATTATATAAACATTTTATTTTATTTGATCTTTTTATGAGACATGAAAGATGTCAAGTCTTTGAGATTTAATCGACACTAAGTATCTATAACAATCATACCGGAAATATGCTTATTCCCTTCCAGTTAATCTAAAGAAATAAACGTCTATATATTGTAAACACTTTATTAAAGTCTTATATAAGTATATTAATTATTACATTTCACATCGTTATATACCTACTTACATAACTTATTATTCGCGTCGAATGTGAAATAGATCATACTCTAAAATAAACATGATCAAATTAAAATTTTATGAGATACGTGCTTAATTAAATGATAAATTATTAATATGGTATCTGATTCCTAATTTCATATTTGTAATTGTACTCGAGTACCCAACCGGTTATGGGTCAGTGGGTACGCACCTAAGTCCTCTATGCAGTCACGACGACGCAACGTAGCTATGTATGAGAGTGCTGCGCGCGACCGGCGTATCTGATAAGTTATTTCCGTTACTCCACGACGCTTAATACCGGATGCGAGGTTGTTATAGCAACATGTAGTGCATTTTATATATATCGTAATGTATAATACGGACGTATTGTTCGTAGACATTGATGTCGGGAATGGCTCGGATTTTAATGAGGCATTCCAGGGGGATCGTTGTTTGGGATGTGCTTCCAAACATCCTTGGCGGTTGTAAAACAATTCAGCGCTAAGCATAACGGGAACGGAATGAACCAAATTTGAAATGAATCATATACCAGGCTTCGAATTGTATCTAATGCTCTTTCCAAATCAAAATGGTTCCTCTTTTGTGTGTAAACCTATTTTGTAAACAGTTTCAATGCACATTTATGAAGCACTCATAACTTTTTGGCAATAAAAATAACCGTGTATTTAATAGGTATGTAGTTTTTATTACTAGGCTATAAAAAAATAAAAAAAAACAAGAAAAAAGTAAAAACATTGGCCGGGTTAGCTAAATCGGAAATATTAGCAGATTTTATTCCAATGTTTAAAAAACTCAAAGAACTTGTTAGTCAAAAGTGCTAGACGTCAAGAGTTTCGTTTTTACGTCCATTGGTGTATGCGCTATGACTTTGCTATTTAAAAGAGTACGGCGTTTTAATATAATTATTTTATGTAGATTTGAATTGCTTGGTTATTTACCTTACAAAACTAAAAAGTTTGAAATAAACTAAATTATTAAAATAAAACAAAAACCCGACTGCTAAAACAACAATATCAAAAATTACTGCAAAGAGAAAAAAGAAAAAAACAAGCTCAGATACCAGAATTCAATTTGAGCAATGTTGAATGCAACGTGAAATATTTCTAAATACATTGAATATTGATAGTTGTCGTAGACGGGGACAGTCATCAATTCAAGCGGCCGTGGCTAGCTCAATTAAATCCGCACTCTCTTTGGTTGGTTTTAGCAGCCGGGTTTTTTTGTTTTATTTTTTATCTGATATAGTGAGTTGTTAATCAGGAACAATGTCTTTTTTATATACAGGAAAAAATGCATTAGGAATACCTACCAAACTACTACGAGGAACCATATCAATGATAATGTCAATTGTGACACAACTACATAGCAAAATGTTTTCGCTGAAAACTGTGTTTAAATCCAAATTTTAGAGTCGAACTCATCGTTTCCAAATCCTTGAATCAAATAAAGAAAGATTCCACATCTCCCACTCAATCCGAAGATAAGATTAAAAAATGGTTACCGTCAATGGCATTCAATTGGAAGATTAGAACAATTCATTGTGGACGAAGAACCGGTTTCGCTGCAAGCGTTGTCGCCAACCGGCGAGCGGGTCTGGCGCGCCGACCGCTCCGACACAGATATCCTTTTAGCCCCCCAGTTATCAATGGAATGATCTCACGGTACCAGATTAACACATTCGTTTCTTTTTTTGGTACGCCTGATTGTTTTGAATTGGTCTTGAGATCATTGATGTGGGATGTTGCGTACTAAAGGTGGTTTCGATGATTTTTTTGTGTTGATACCTAAATGTTGATATTGTTTTCTTTTATATTCTGATTATGTAAAATGTTTGTAGAAGCTCTTGAAATAAGAAAGGTAGGTATTTCAAGTTTAATGAATTTAATTGTTAAGCCTTGAGGCGGTGCAATATTTTTTTTTGCAAAGGATTTAAACTCACATTTGATAGTGCATAGCGTCGATATTCAAATAATCTCTCAATAATTGACATGATTTCTATTTCTAGCCGGTAGTGTTAGAAGTTCCACATAGGCCGTCTGGATAGATACTTTTCTCGTTCCCATTTCTGTCGTTAAGCTGCAGTGTCCTGCAAAGCTGTGTTCCGATTTAGAGGGATTATAAGATTATAAGATCCAGTAAATAACAGTACTGAGATATGTATTGTATGTAATTATTACTAAGGTCTTCTCAGGGTTCGTTTCGCGCGAAATATTATAAACCCATATTGAGCCGAAAAAGTCGTATATAGAACAAATCTTTTAAATATTGTGTAGTTAGTTTAAGTCAGTATGTTTATAGCTGCAGACATTCGCACTAGATGAAATATGATATATTATATACGTTTAGTCTTCTTTGCATTAAGTAGAGTTTATAATAATACTGACGATTGTTTTTATACCTTTTTTATGTGATATAAATAATCATAAAATAAATCCTCTACTTTGATGACTTTAATATAATGTAGACTCAACAATCTAACACAAAACGTGACAGAATATTTTAAACTGTCTAAGAATATAGAGTCACAGTACCGGCAAATAGAAAAGTCAACGTTCAACAAGAAACGCTGCATAGTGCGTTTACGTCTCGCGAAATAGTGGATACGATTTGGAAGCACAGTAAAAAGATTTCCTATTCGAAATTGTTGAAACATTTGCTCATTTTAAACGCGCAGTGTTTGTCTAACTATGATCCGAGTCCGTGCGGCTTATGTCGATGTCGTCGGGAATGTCCGCTTTTAGATCGGAATGTTTTATCCGTTTACTATCTACCCTTTTGTCTTTTTAACAGATAACTAACACTCTGCAGAAATATTAATGAAGCACTGAAAGGGAAAGAATTTTTATTTTACTAATTTTTATTTAATGTTGTTACTTAATTTGTTATTGTTTTTGGATGAAGTACCTATAAGGCCTATACTTACCTTAAGTACCTATACTTTGTATGCGTTTTCGTACAAATTTTATTCGTATTTAAACATACGATATTGAAGGTACGAATTGAACGCGCACTCTGATTGCGTTTTTCTTAGTTGAATTAAAAATAATCTAATTCAAAATAACTAAAACCTACTTCTTATGGAGTCAGTACAATATATTTATTGGTACTGTAGAAGTTAGAACTCCTAATGTCATACTTCTTACTGATTTCAGGTTGCACTAAGCTTAGTAACAGGCAAGTCTTCTACCATGTGTTCTGTCCTGTTTTAAATAAGTCTCTATCAGAATTTTATCGATAATCTACAGGAAGGTACAATAACGTTACAATTTGCCCAACTGTGGAAGCTTACATATTACACTTTATTTACAGAAGTCGATGACTGACAATGTATAACTTTCTAACTAAGCACATTCGATGAAGCCGAAGTTGTTACACCTTACGTATAGTTGAACAATTCGGATCTAAGTACGTGGTGCTCTACGAGGCATTCGCACAGTGCTGGCCGTCAGTATGATACATTTACATATCAGCCATCTCACTCTCACATTTATCACCACAATTGAGGTTCTGATTCCAGTTCTAAATGAGGAAATTTAACACATTTTTCTTAAAGTGTAGTACACTTACAAAAATATAGGTACAATACATACAATCATACGCACTTAAGTATATTATACTATATGTATGTTTAGTAACTAGTAACTAGTTAGTTTATAGAAATCATTCGCAAAGAATACGACTCAAATCACTCGTAAGTTTTCCCACAGCAACCTATTCATGAGTAATAGATTACTTACATAATATAGGCTAGTTCGAAAACAATTTAAAAAGAAAAATTCAATATATATTACACAAACATTGGATATCTTATATAGTTGCTATAATATTACAGAAAGAGAGTGTGTTCCACTTTATTATAACGTTTAAAAAAAGTACAAACCGAATACAAAAGAGAAAATCCATTTCCTTTCCATTTTTCCGCAAAGAAAGTGGAAGAGAATTCCACAAAGCACTGCACGAACCGTGAAGGAATCGCCTTAGCGACTGGAAGAATGGCGAACTTCTCAGACTTGGTTGTCAATATATGGATATAGCCTTATTAATTGTTAAAAGAGACAGATATAAATAAAAAGTTTGCGTTAATAATCAAAACACAATGCATGCGCCATGATCACCACCATGACCAGCTGCCTTACCTACCTGAGCTCTTACAGCAAGATTACTGCAGTGTTATTGCAGTTGCGAAAACGAGACGCGTGTATATACGTCACTACACACGTCTCTTTATCAAAACCGCAACAACACTACTTTAAAGCAGGTTACCACGGAATAGACCTGTGATGGTTACCTACCAATTTGTACTAGCGTCCAAAGATTACCTACTGCATGCCCAGCGCATTAGTACCAGCGTGAGACACATCGCCCTTCTTGCCTTTGTGTGTCGAGCACTCGTAACACTACAGACTGTACCCACACACCCATGAGTGGGACATGTATTAACCTGTCGATTCAACCTTGTTCCTTTGTCGCTGAGGTTTATCGCTATGCAAACGAGCTTTTGTGGTGATATCACTGAGTCATAGCAATATGTAAATACTGTGTGTTTTAAATGTCACACAATCTCCTTATTCACAAAGCAGGATGCGGATATGTGCCTAGCTTTTTTTTAAATTTTAGTTTCTACTTCTTTAGTGTTGATTGATAAAAAGGGTAGATTGAATTAAATGGCTTGAAACTGCTATGATGTAAACATATAACACATTTTTTATAAAACCGGTAACGGCCACAATTTATATTTGTTTTACTTTATTTCCCACAATTTATTTAATATGTAACTATTGTAAAGTTTATTCAATTTAAAGTTTCATTTTATTTAACAAAATGTATGCGGGTTTGCAACCAAACCGGATGTAAATGAGATAAGACGAATTGAGGTCAGACATTCGTTTTTTGTTGCAAAAATGTAAAATAGTGCTAGATCATGTTTATTTATGAAAGTATGTTATTATAGTTACGCATACTTAGTCAGGTCGATCATGGTATCTAGGAAATCTGTAAAAAGCATTGCCGTCGTTTTTATTGTTCTGTTAAACCTAACCAAATCAAAAATTTGTAAGTAGTAAGACATCTAGTTTTATGAACTACAATTAATTTTAATAGCTTACCCTTTAACCGATCGAATCACTAAAATATCTGGATTAGAACAAACCATTTACTACTACATCATCATCATCATCATCATCATCAGCCTACACACGTCCACTGCTGGACATAGGCCTCTCCAAGTGCACGCCACTGAGCAAACTACAAGGTGCTCTAATCTGGAGATTACACAAAAATAGTCCTTAAGTTGACTAAAGCTAACTTCGTCATTATCACTAATGAAATTGCTCGGTCCGAATAGTTTCCAGCGTAATACCTACCTCGTCTACTCCTATGCCAGTTTAAACATGAAACTCTATTGGCGAACGCAGTTTATGCTGAATTAACTCCGTGCCATTGTAAACCGAGAATCTCATTTACATTGTTAAATTAATTAATATGTATTTGAGATAAAATGTTGGAATAGGAATTAGGTTTGTTTGCAGCAACAACTGTAATAGCCTTTCCATATGTATAGGGCTGCCATCAGCTAAATTACGGACCCAGGACAAAAACTTCAAAAACCCAGGACATTTGCGTGAAATAAAGATATTACCCCGGACTCCATCGAAAAAAAAATACAATAAAATAAAAACATAGTTATCATATTTTTATTTATTTATAGAAAATCAACTTAATCGACTAGGGAGGTCACGTCACTTCACGAGACTCACGGGTGCGCGGATATATTTGCCGCTCCGAATAACTATGAATGCTGTAATTTATTGCTAATCATTCCATTCTATCAAGTTAATCGGAGTTCCTCTCATATAAACAGTGCCCGGTTTTCACCCGGACACTTTTTAGAAACCCCGCCCGGGCGCTCCCCGGACGCCCTCCAAACTAGGACGAATCCGGGGAAACCTGGACGTATGGCAGCCCTACATATGTAGGCAATTGAAGTCTGCAACAATTTTGTGATAATTACGCTACGCTACGGTTACTATTTGATTACTTAAGCTTTAAAGACTACAATGACGTACTTTGTGAATAAATGATTTAGGATAGAGGAATTTGAATTTATGCAAAGACACTGCGTGAAGAGAGTACGATTGGAAATTACCAGAAGAAGCGTCAAAGGTTGGATATGTATGCAGCATCGTCATCAGCTTATGAATAGAACACTGCTTTGTTTGTTTCATTCACGAGTATATTTGGTGTTACTTTGGATAAAACCACGTTAAATCCCATAAGGTAGAAGAAATCAGGTCGCATTCTAGGCTTATGGAATATCATATTATACTTAACAATTTAAGTATAAAACAGTTACATTTTCGTATAATAAGAGACTTTATCTTTATTAAATTAATAATATTAAAAATTATCAAAGAAGACGGTTTTAATATTTCGTTTGTTATTAAAAAAAACTACATGTAGTGTTTCGGAATGATACACACCTAAACCACAGTATTTAGCTCATTTACAGGGTGTCTCATTTAAATCGGTCGGTATGGAAAAGTCTGAAACTATAAGATATACGAAGATCTGTTCTTAGGAACCATGTCATCAATTTTGATAAGAAGAAAAACTGCATTTATACATTTAAAAAAAACCTGTACTCAGCTCGGGAATCGAACCCGGTTGTTTTGAAAAAAATAAACTTACACTATTTCTATATAGATATCGATTGTGTAGGTCTTAAGCAGTAAACGACTCTACAAAACATGATGTCTAAAATGAATAAAAAGCATTGTTTTCACATACTTTAATTTATTTTAGTAGGTGTTTGAAGTGACCACCGTTTTTTTCAATACAATATTCAACAAGTTTAGGTAACGATCTTACAATTACAAAACCAGCAAAGAGGTACAAACAACCAAAGAAACAATTTTACATGCCTGAACTTGTTGAATGTAACGGTGGTCACTTCGAACACCTATTATTTATTGGCTTTCAAAGTAAAAAGTAAATAGTGTTGAATAATTTCGGCGGGCTGGTTAGAACCACGATAGCTCAATTGGAAGAGCACCTGACCCGGTATGTCAGAAGGGTGCAGGTTCAAACCCTGCTCGTGGAAATTTTTTCAACATTTGTGTTTTTGTAATTTGTTCGCAACAAAATTTGCGTTAAAAATTATATAAACATTTATGTAAGAATGCAGTTTTTCTTCTTATTAAAATCGATAACATGGTTTCTAAGAACAGATCTTCGTATGTCTTATAGTTTCAGACTTTCCCATACTGACCGATTTAAATGAGACACCCTGTATATACTGTGCCTAAACTCATTTAAAACTCACATTGCACAATAACGACAATTATTATATTCCTTTCTGCGTCGGCCTCTTCAAAAGCAGGATGAGAAAACAATTCTGACCATATCATGAATCATAAAAAATGTATTACGTTAATGTTACAAACAACCGACTCGAAAGTATTGCACAATATACTTCAAAATTTGCTATGAGTCGCTATCGCGTCCAACAACGGCAAATGACAACGCTAGGCTTTCTGAATCACGCCAATAAATTCAAGTCTCGACTTGTTCGATCCTACGCGTTCACGTTCTATCGCGTATCAGTGGCAAGGCTCGTTTGTGCGCACTTCAAGACAGTTTTACAAAGACACACACATCAGCTGCTCCCTAAACAAACAAATACTTAATCTCTCCTTACGCATGTGATAAGTCTACTTTGGCGTTAAACAAACATCACTTTGGGGTAGCAATCAGGAATCTTTTATAGAGCGCACTAGAATTATGTACCTTAACACTTCCATCTTAAGTTTGGTATTCGACGTTGAAAGGGTCGCCTCTGAGGGCTCGGATGTTATAGCGTCGCGATATCATTGACGCCGAGAAACTTGCGCTACAGGCCAATTTGCGAAAGAGCTAACCCCCGGTGTGAAGTTGCCGACTCAGACAAATTATAGATTCAATTTGATTGATCAAGCGCTGGAGTTAGGCATTAGTTTAGTAATATAGACTAAATGAAAATTAATCTCTCGTTACTAGTAAGTTAAATTATTCATTGATGTATGCATGTCTTAATATGTACCAGTATGAATAATAATTGCATTGCTTTTGAGTTAGTTTAAAATAATAGTCTACTTATTTATTAGAGGTCAATGTGTGCTTATGATATTGAATAATTGATATTAATTAAAATAATAAACAAGATACATAACAAGATACAATATACAAACTTGTTTTAATGAAAACGCAGTAGGTATACTATATTATATTTTTACATTATAAGTAGATATTCCATAAAGGCAAATTAGTAGCATTATCCCCCAGTTGCAGTTTCACCCGAAAAATAAATTTAAAAAGTAATTGCGACTTCGTCCAAAACATAAGTATTAAATACTCGTATTAATACTTACAGGCGCGTTCAAAACTCATACGAAATAATTTATTATTTATAATCAGACTGACAACTTTTTTATTATATTTTTTTTACAGTTTTCAAGCAGAACCGTTTGAAAAATTCAATGATTATTTTGTAGAGCAGCGGCTTGAACTTTCTGAAATGATAGAACTTTGATGTTGCTTTAATAAGCACCATAGAAGTACCAACCTATGGAATGAAAGATTTAAGCAATTTGCAGGAATCAACTCAAGACTATTGCTGTTCTTCCAAAAGTATAATAATTTAATATTAATGATTGAGATATTGTATGAACGCCTGAAGAGGTAGCAAGCTTTCCTGTATTACTTAGTTGCATTAAAAAGGACTAATCACGGAATTAGGAGACATTTTGAGTTTTGCAGGTTGCAAGTCAATGGAGTATCCGTGCATACAAGTAAAACAAACAGTATAGAAAAAGATATATTGATCGATCAGCTCACACAGCAGTACGAATAGAAAGAAATTTCAATTTCTGATTTATTACAAAAAGTTAAGAACGTGTTTAGAATTCACTTTTAAATTATCTTCCAGACTATGCATTTTTATTTTTGTTCTATTTTTGTTTAATTTTATTTTGTGTATGAAGGTAATGAAATTACACAAGTGCCAATTGTTGATTAGAACGTATTGTACATATAATAATTTATAACATGTGATTGTTGATTTGTAATTATTTGTAATATTTATGTATTTGTGATTTTTAAGACCTAAGGTGAATAGTAGGTATATTATTTTATATAAAAACAATAATAAAGATTGATTTAAATCTGAAACACTTGTCTCATTTATTACCTGTCCTTTTTCTTTCGGGTGAAATCGCAACTACGTTTAAAATTTATTTTTCCAAACCCAACCAAACCCAATTATTCGTATATTTTTTTATAAGAATCCTGTTACATGTTCGCTCCTAACTCTACCTTTGTTTGAATATGAGTCAAGCCTATAGGAATCAATAAATAAGTATTGGAAATAATTTAGATTGTTGATGTTTAAAAATATATACAGGGGCAAGTGAGCAGTGTGAAAATATCACTAACCATCAGTCACCAGTTTATTAACGTCATTCTGGTATAATATAAAAATAAAGATAGTATCTTGTGATACCCATAATGATTAAAGTGATGTGGTAAGGGTCCTTTGGGCCATAGCCCACACTGGCCTGGTGTTGGAATCTATCTAATTCTCTCCTTCTCTATTAACGAAGCCTCCCGTACGTAGTGATTTTTGTGTGATCAAAACAAATTATATTCAGTGCAGCAAAATAAGGTGTTTCATTGTTACTATCAAATGATTCAAATAATTCAAACAGTGGCCCTTTAAGCAAAAGGTAAATCATGGGATTGCCATTTTACGATAACAGCTGAGGCCGACAGCTTTACATGCAGCACATTGCGAAAGTAGCTTAATTTCCAAGATCGTAAACGCGCAAACCACAGCCCCATCGAGGGCATCATTGACAAACAAATATACATATTTATAGTTAATGGCTTCATACGGTTAGTACATTTAGCCAATATCAATGTAATTTTCATTACAAGTTATATATACAACATATATACACAATATTTACGGAATTAATAGATGATAGATAATGTTAATAGAAATACGCAGTGATGAATAATATTCCCCCCAACCGGAACCCCCTGAATATCAGTAAAGATGTGGGGCTTTACTGAGACCTGACGCGGGACTTGTTGAGAGAATCTGAATAGTGACGTTGCACTGTTTTGTTTCATTTGCCAACACTCATGCACATTCACGAATACTTAACGATAAATAATCCACTAGAATAAGAAGTCTCATAGTATATTTGTTATGTATCTTTGTCGGTTTAGAATATGTGTGCTGGTCTTTTTACATTTCATTATACATAGTACGTTTGGCACGGTGTATGGGACATAATAAAGCGAAGTTCCGCCTTATCAAGGCCATCACGCGTACTTACAACTTCATGGGACACATTATACGTCATAATTACAGTCAAAGTTTCCTACATTAGCAACACATCTTGATATTCCGTCACGTCGGCGTCGCCTTAACGTGGTAATAATATTATGGAAGGTCGCAGTCAACAACAAAAGTTCATTATTATATTAGTACAACGTCGAAAACGCTGATTTTGCAGAGTGGTGATCTTGAAATTGAATTTGACAATAATAAACTATGAGGTATAATATTTTTTGTATTATCTAAATGTATAAAAAGAAAAGTCCTGATTTAGCCAACAACGTATTTAGTCCCTTGGACCTAAATAGCAATTTTTTTAGGCAGTTATATTCCATCGGGGTCCCGTCTGGGATACCGTCGTTTATGCAGACAAAGTTGCTGGCAGTCGCTAGATGGTTATATAATTAACATTGCATTCCCCAGACTGACTTATCAGCACGCTTAATACTCTCGCTAAATTACAGCTTGTGGTTACGTGTTTCGCTGTTCCATAAATAAGGCTTTTAGTTAATAAAAAGTGTTTCCGTGCAGGAATGTTGTGCATTCCAGGGGTGGAACGGGGGGGCGGGGGCGGCGCGGCGCGGCGCTAGGCCGGAACTTCACTTAGTCCCGAAATTTGTGAACTGTCTGCGACTGGACAACGGGTGAACGTCAGCTATTCACTGAGAGCAAACTCCGTGCATACTTCGCGAGCATTTCGGGGTAAACGCACGGTTCATTTGCAAACAATTAGTTTTTTGGAGCACTCGAATAGCTGAATATTAATGGATATGGTGCACTGCCTTTTCATGTTACTGAGATTTTATAGAGTTTTTTTTATGTAGGTTTTGAAATGCTTGGTTATTTACTTTACAAAACTAAAAAGTATGAAGTAAACCAAATTATTAAAATAAAACAAAAAACCCAACTGCTAAAATAATCATATAAAAACAATTATATACTCGTAAAAACCGGACTAACATAAAAAATAACTGCAAAGAGAAAAAACTGAAAAGAAAAAAACAAGCTCTACGATCCCATAATTCAATTTGAGTAATGTTGAATGCAACCTAAAATATTTCCTTGTCCGATACCTATACTTAAATAATAAAATGAATATTCATAATTATAATGAGTATTTATAATTACATTGAATATTGATAGTTGTCGCAGACGGGGACAATCATCAACCAAGCGGCCGTGGCTAGCTCAATTAAATCCGCACTCTCGTTGGTTGGTTGACTGTCCCCGCCTGCGACAACTATCAATATTCAATGTATTTATAAATACTAATTTATTATCATTATAATTAAAAATAATATATCAAAAATAAATCGACATCTCCAGCTGAAAAATGGAATACTATATGAATATAATTGTAACAATTATAATTATTATTATGTGTTTAAACCTTATTTCAACATTAAATAAAATTACTAATAATCGACAACAGTCAAATATTTACAAAAATCTTATGCCCACTGTGAGTTGAGTTAATTTATTAGACTGTAGATAAACTACTAAAATTGGTTTACGTCATGGCTTACTTAAATAATGGTCTCGTGTAAGAATGCCGAGCTAGGGCGGGCGGCGCGCTCTCGGAAGTTCACTTAGAAGCCGAATTTGTAAAGTGTCTGCATCAGCCCGACGGGTAAGCGCACGTCAAGTATTTATTGGCTGTGAATATATTGAAAAGTTTGGACCGTGCTTTGATTTGTCTACAGATTTAAAATTTATTTATTCGAAAATCTTCAATATATTCAAAAGTATCTAGCCTAAATTTATGACATACAAACTAAATTTAAGAGTATTTTAATGTGCTTAAATGATAGGTTTTTGAGACGATGCTGCGGAATATTCTGCCATTCCTCTATTAGAGTTTCTTTCATTTCACGTAGCGTGATTGGCAGCGGATTCCGCTGACGTACACGTCCTCCCAGTTCGTCCCATGCATGCTTAATGGGGTTTAAGTTGGGGCTGCGTGCTAGCCAATCCATGTGTGTGATACCGGCTTCTTGAAAATAGTCAAACACTATCTGAGCTGTATGCGGGCGGACATTGTCTTGCATAAAAACGGCATTCTCGCCCATGTCCACTAAAAGTGGACCAACGAAGTCATTCACAATTTCAGTGACTTATCTTACTGCAGTTAAAGTGCCATTTTGTATCACTACTAGCTCAGTGCGGCTTTCGGAAGAAATCCCAGCCCGCACGTGAACAGAGCCTCCGCCATATGGTACTTTTTCTTTTATACAGGCTTGGTTATAGCGTTCTCCCGGCCAGAAGGCCGAATGTACAGAAGTACATTCCTTTTCCTCCCGTCGTCGTGCTTGTATAAACAGAATCTAGACTCGTCTGAAAACATAACTTTTGACCAGTCATCCAGAGTCCAATTCTCGTGTTCTCTACCATAACTCAACCTTGAGTTCTGTGGTATCTTTCTAGTTTTGGGTCATTTGCAGGTCTTAATGATTTTAAATGTGCTTCAGCCAGACGCCGCTTTACTGTATCCGTACTCAGATTGTTTCGTCCAGCTCGTAAATGATGGTTCTTTACTTCAACGGCCGTAAGGAAGCGATTTCTCAAAATTGTTGACACCATATAGCGATCCTCCCGCGCAGTTTCATGGAAATGATGGAGTACTCGCTGAACTGTAGAAAGAGTCACACCAACAGTTCTCGCTGTATTGAGCTGACTGCGTCCATCTTCAAGCATTGTCAGGATCCTGGTATACACAAAAAGTTCAAAAAGTTACAACTTTTTGAACGTTTTAATCATGCAGGCGGGGTTGATCAGACCATGAATCTGAGCCCAAGAAACATAAGTCCCAAGAAACATAAGTTACAAAACGAGATTTTTTTTAACTTTCCCATACAAAGCCCTTATTGACCGAGCATGGTTTGTATGGGAAAGTTAAAAAAAAACTCGTTTTTTGACTTCTGTTTCTTGGGAAAAGTTGTTCAGATTCTTGGTCTGATCAACCCACCTGCAGGATTAAAACGTTCAAAAAGTGACGGTGTTTTCTTCCGGGGTTAACGACATGATGACTTCAGAAAAATAAAATTTATAAGGCAGAGACACCATATTTATAGCATTTTTATGTCAAAACTAAAATAAATGCGAAAGAATTGATTTGAATTTTTGGTACTAAATTAAAAAAAGACCATTATTTTACATTTTCAGTTTTTTATACAATTATCAAAAATAAATAAAAAAGTTTTATATATTTTTTTATGTGGCATTAAATATTCTTTAAATTTAGTTTTTATTTCATAAAGCTAGGTCAGGTGCTTTTTAAGATATTGAAGATTTTCTAACCGACCCTTTTCCCGATTTCTTTGCGGTCCAGTGTATTTACAGTCATTGCAGTCATTTCTACTTTAATTTAACTGCATAAAAATTTACATTGTATTTTAATTAGCCTTTATGTTACGTTTAGTAACTAAGTTTTTATGTCTGTTCAAAGTTTTGTTTAAATCTTGAAGAAACGAACTCACGAATGCTGCTGTAATAATTAAGTTAACGTCTTTGTTTTGTTTTTAATTAATATTTCAGATATTTATCGCTTTTTATAGTTTTAGTAGTTCTTAACGACATAGCTTTTATATAATTTAAAAACAATGTGAAATGCGTTTTAGATGGAGCGTATTCTATCCATGAAATAGTATCTGTATTCTGATATTGCGATATTGCATTTGTGTGTATAATATTTTCAATAATTATTTTTGTTTTTTCAGTATTTTTCTAAATGAAACTTCATTTGGTACTTTTAGTATTTACAGCGCAGGGTTTTCTAATTTATGTACCAGCAGCTAATTAATTGTGTTTAAAATTGTCCAATTATCCTTGTTAAATGTTTTGTAAATGTTTTATGAAATAAATACATTATTAATATTATTATTATACTCTTTATTTATTTTCTTTCTTAAAACTAGATTTTTACAATATTTTAATATAAAAACAATAAAACATTATAAAAACCTAATCTTAGAGTACCGCTAGCAGCGGGCAGGGCCCAAGCTACCGGTGGTCAGGGTTGCAGAGTGAGGAAGCTCCTGACAATACGTGCCGTGTCAAGGAGTACTGCCTTTTGCATCTGACCCTTGACCCAACCTTTCAGCGAGAGCCTCTCTAGGTGTTGATCGAGGCTCTTGGCTAAAAGACCGTTTGCCGAACGACTATCGGTACAATAATGGTTGAATCCACATCCCACATGGCGGTAACCTCGTAAGCGAAGTCAAGGTACTTACTGAGCTTGCAGATGATTACTATCATTCTGTGTAATGATAACCGATGAAGCAGAAGGCGATGATTATTTGAAGATGAACATTGAACTTTGAGCCATATAAATTTTTGAACTATCATCACATTGACATAAGAGTAACTATTTAAAGAGTCTTAGTTGTTGGTTTTGAGTATCCGATATTTTGGTTCAGTTGCTATGATTTCACAGTACGATGTACAAGTGAACAATACTGGTTCTAACCAATGATTTATATCAATTGAAACACAAATACACTTTGTGATTGTCAATTTTAATTAAAACAATCTTCCATGCTTCAGTGCTCAGACACATAGTTAAAAATAAATACCCAAACAAAATATGATAGAAAACTCAATTAAATCCAATTTATTCGCTAATTGACAAGTCGAAATTAATTTTGTTTTACGTAAATAGCTTGCTAATTAAATCAATTAAATCACCTTCTTGTGATCAAATCACGGTCTCAAAGAAAATGGTAAGGATAAAAAAAGTATTATTATGTCTCTTATTAAGAAAAGCTTAATTAATTTAATTACACTAAAAATATTACTTGATAGATAATGACAGTAAGTTAGTTTGAAAGATTTTTGCTTATTTTATCTTACACGGTCAGAGGTAGTAAAGTAGCTTTACAAATCGTTTTAGATGCTTTTGATTTAGGTAACGAAATAGCAAGTTATCAACGTGTAAGGAAAATTACAAATTAAAACAATACACTTATGTTTTGATTTTTAAATAACTACATAAAAGTACCTAATTTTTTTTTTTGCGGAATTTTAGTTTTCGCATTTTGTGTACTTTACGTATTCTTGTATCTTTTCTTACTAATAGTCATTAACAAATAAAAAAGAAATACATATCATTCAGTTTTATTTTTTTTATTTAGTTAATGTTTTTTTGCATGGTACCGTAGTTAGCTGAATAGGATGAGCGTAAAGATGTAATAACATCTCCCCATGTACCCTGTTCATTCATACGCAAAATTAATAATTTCATTTCATTGTATTTTTGTAACACCGAAAGAGGGTTAAATGGTGCCTTATAACAAGTCGATTTACAATATTTGAGAACCGTAGTATCACTGTATCGCCAAAAAAATTATGGTTTTATTTTTTTTGGACTACGCAGAATGTTTATGTACATTTTTACCTAATTCGTGAAACGATAAAGAGAGATTCTAACAAATGTACAGAATTCGATTAGATAAATATTACAAGTCGAGTTTTGGAAGATTTTAAAAGACCTAACCTAACGAGAAACCTAAACTAACAACAAATACTTTTTCGTAATGAACATCAAATTTACAGGAACGGCTTAAAGTGAGCTCCGCCTTGCTCAATGCACAACCTCGCTCGTTGGGATATGGCTTGTGTGGCATTTCGCACCATCGTCGGTGTTATTGTCGCGAACACCGATCTTACACGCTGCTTCATCTCGAAAACCGTTGGGCAATCGGAGAAATAGACTCTGTCCTTAACATAACCCCATAAGAAGAAGTCCAAGGGTGTGAGGTCCGGAGTACGAGCGGGCCATAGCTCCGGTTCCCCACGGCCGATCCATCTTCGTGGAAAACGAACGTTAAGATACTGGGTCCGGCCGTTACGCCCTCGTTCCGCGAGGCGCTCGGCCGGGACGCCCACGAATTTTAAAATTTGTTTTTCCGCGACGCCCTCGGCCGCGACGCTCATGATTTTTATTTTTTTTTGCAAATTTCCTGAGGAAGTACTGTTGCGATTTAAATTGTTAAAAGAAAATAATGAATTATGTTAGTCTGAGTTGAACTATGTATTTTTTTTTGTTTAAATATGAATAAGTAAGTTGAATTGTATAGAAATATTAGGTGAAATAAAAGTTAGTTTATTTTGTTTGTATGATCATTTATTTTTTTTCTTTTTGTTTATCTTTTGTTAATATTAATAATCTGAATCGTTTTGAATATACAAATCTACAAACTAATAAAATTGAAAAATCAACAAGTAATTACATAATTTGGGCATGCAAAATCGTTCAGACACCCATAAGTCTGAAATAAAGTTTATATTATTATTATTATTATTATTATTAATACTACAGCTACCCGGTAAAGTTAGATTTATATAAACTTAGAAGTAAATAAAATATGTAAAATAAAAAAAATTAACAAATCAATATAGGCTTTGGGAATAAAAAAAAAACAAGAAATACCTATTCATTCAATGAAATGAAATATAGATCATACTTTTGGTTTAGTTCTCACTGGGTGTGTTACAGCTGGTGTACAATGTTTTTACTATAATATACAGTTGGTATTTGCACAGAGTTAAAATGTGCATAAATTATTTAGATAAAGTATTATATTATATTATAACAATAAGGTATTTAGAGTTACCAGGTTAAGTTAAGTTTGTATACTTAAAACATGTAAAATTATATAAATCAACAAATCAATATAGGCTTAGGGAATATAAAAAAAACAAGAAATACCTATTCTCTTAAAGAAATTAATCATTATATTAATCTAGATCATACTTTTGATTCAGTTCCCTATGGGCAGCAGGTGTACCGTGTTCTTACTATAAGTATTTGTACAATAAAATATATATAAATATAGGTAATATATGAATATTTATAATTAACAATAAATTATTTGTCTGGAACTAAATTTTAGATAGCAAAAAACTAAAAAGTTAACAATAAAATATGACCATACAAAATCAACTAATTGAAAACATTAAAAAGTAATTTTTTTTGTTTAAGCACCACAAATGGGCACATCTTTTGTAAAAAAGAAATAATCGTCAATTTTTGGTTTTCATAGTCTTCTGTTAGTCTGGCTATTTGCTTGTCATTATCTAGACTCTTATCGATTTTCCTTATATTCGTTAAATATACTTAATTAAAAACACTTCTATTCACAACAGTACTTTCTCAAATTTTGAGTAAAAAAAAGTTTTTTTTTACAACCGTGGGCGTCACGGCCGAGGGCGTCGCGGACAAACAAATTTTGAAAATCGTGGGCGTCCCGGCCAAGCGCCTCGCGGAATGAGGGCGTAACGGCCGGACCCAAGATACTCTCGCACTACTCGAGCAAAATGAGCCAGAGCTCCATCGTGCTGAAACACCATGTTCCTTTGGTTGTCAAAGTAATCCCTATCGGCCACAGGAAAGTTGTCAATCGCCTCTTCGAATTCCGTTTGTAAAAACGTTAGGTAGTTGCCACCGTTCAGACAGAGTGGACGAGAGTGCGGCAACTTCACACAAGCGCTCCGAAACGCACGCACACAAACTCGTAGTTCACCTACATTAGCACACGGAAAAAAACATGGGAAAGGAGTACCCGATGACGCGGCTGTCATCGCAAACGCGGATCGGGCAGCGTATGTTGCTGTAGTAACGGAGAATAACAAGTATGTGACAGAGCGCTGCCGATCTTATTTAAACCTTGTTTCTTTATTGGAAATAGAAACATTTATTACATAAGTATTCAAAACTAGCCAAAACTATTTTTGATAATATGTCCGACCTTAAATATGTACCTCCATGTAAATGCTTTCCAATAATATATTTTAAAAAATTATATATTGACATGCGGATATATTACGTTATTAAATTTAATAACGCAGCTTTCAAAACTGGCCGAGCGAGGCGTAAATATTTTGTTGTGTCCAATTTGTATATTAATATTAGATTACGATTGTACTTTATAATGATATAAGTATTTTATAGTGTACACCTAAATTGTGTGTTTCATTTATAATATTATAAGGCACCCAAATTCACACAATAATAAATTAACTATGTGTGGCTCACTCAACCCTAGCCGGTAGCTACAGCTCGTACGTCAATTCAAGATCACGGCATTGTTGCCGCACTCTCGTTCACTCTGGTTCAGACGTGATGGTAAAATGTCGGGACCAATGACAAGCCCGTCATAAAGGCCAGCCCACACATTCAGCCGCCACTGGTGTTGGAATCTGCCCTGCCGTGAAGCGTGTGGATTCTCGCGAGCCCAAACGTGATCGTTATGCACATTTAAAAGTCCTGACCTCGTGAATGTTGACTCATCCGTCCAAATAACTCAGTTTACGAAATTAGGGTTCTCCTCTAACTACCTGAGGTACAACCCGCAGAAGTTCCTCCTGGGTGCATGATCGGAGGGTATCAGCCCCTGTGTACGGCGATAGTGATAGGGGTGACGGTTGTCGTCACGAATAATTCGCCAAACTGCAACATGGTTCATACCGAATCTTGCTCCAGCTCGTCTCGTACTCGTGGTTAGCTCTTCTTCAAAATGCTCTAACACTAATTCAGCCTGCCTGGCATCGACTGTGCTTGGACGTCCATTTTCAGTAGACCGATGAAAGGAGCTTATGGAATGTAGGCGTCTTGACATGTTAAAAAACACTGGTACGAAGGTAGCCGTCGCTGTCCAGCGTGTGGTCTTCCAACGATAAATCGTTGCCGATACAGTTCGCGAGCATGACTTAATTTGCTAATTTAGCAAATTTGCTTAATTAGCAAATTAAGTCATGCTCATAACATAACATAACATCATATCGTAATATTCTGAATAAGAAAACATCGTCATTTTGGAAAAAAATGGAAAAAAACACGAAACATTTATTTTGTAGAATATCGATAAGAAGATTTGGAATTGACAACATAACATTTTTTCCGTCTTGACGTTTTTGAAGCCAGTACATAAGCATACATCATAGTATTCAACCTTTGTGGATGAAAAACAGAAAAACTATTAAAGTTGACAAATATTAAAATTGGTAGGAAGGCCTCTCTGTTAAATAAATCTATGCTAACTCCGGTACCCTGACATGACAGCTTACTAGGGTTGCCAATATTTTTGGCTTCGATAATTTATTTTATTTTTTACGGGGTATTTTGTAACACCGTGTATATATACAATATAATATAATGTTTATCAGAAGCAATTATTTACAAGTAGAGAAATGAAGAAGAGTAAACTGAATATTTTTTATTGGTTATCTGTAGAGCCTACAGGCTAATTAAAAGATATTATAGTTAACTTTTAGGTATAGTAGGTAGGTAGGAAGTTAAACATTATGTCATTTTTGTTACAATTGGTAAAACTTTTTTTAAACGTTTCAATAAGTTTTAATTTAATTAAATCTATGAATAAATTTTAATAATTATACTTACTTGATAAACTCAACATAACTATGTAAATCGTATAATCCGAGAATTAAAGCTATTGAATTGTCTTAACCCCCCAAAGGTTCTTTTGCAAACGTTGGATTCCATTTCTTAGACTTCAACAAAAACCAGGAAGCATACGCGGATTTTAAATAAACGATGTGACGTGAAGGATGTTTGTATAGTATCTGCGGAGCGTGTAGCACCATAAACTAATTTTTTGCTCGTTCGAAATTTAAAATAATTTTTCTGATGCTTCGTGTCTTTGCAGGTGTGGTTATACCGTGTTTTATTTATTTTTTAGTCAGGACTAAGTTTGTTAATATTTATTATGTATTCTTTTCCTTAGAAAAAGAAGATTTCTTGACGGGAAAGTGAAGAGTCATGTTTACAGAATGCAGTATTGATTTATTTTTGTTTTACTGTAGGTATACGTAAGTGATATAATGGAAGATTGTTAACCGTTAAGTGTTTGGAGAACACTTAATGGGTTTGGGAAATCATCAACTATCATTCATCTCTCATTATTATACATGCAAACAAACATAGTCCCAAATAAAATAACAAAGAAAATGTTTATATATTTTTTTCTAATTTTGAAACAGGCTTTTATGGCTAGCTTCTTATAAAAAATAAATAAAAAGAGTTACACAATACCTACCCAAAGGGACAACAAAACTTTTTCTGTTTTATAGAGATGTACTTTTGATATGAACGTAGGGAAAATCAAAAAGCACCAAGTACGTACTTTAACAGATTTTGTTCAATTGAAAATTCACGAATCACCACTCAAAACTAGCAAAACTAAACAAATAGGTATTTCGAGAGTGAAACTATCGCCAATCGCGCCCTTTCACTGGTGGTTGGCCAAATCGATTTTATCCAATCCGAGCGATAATCGTAGAGTTTAACGTTCAATTCCAATAATCTATTTATCTTACGTTTTTGCGGTACAAAGACCCATTCGCTTTCATCGGACATTTTAGTTTGAAAGAAACTGCAGTTTCGATTATATTATTGGAGTGATAAATCGGTGTGAATTGAAGAGTTTTTAAACGTATTTTGGTTTCGATGTAAAGCTGGCGTTAATACTAATAGTCTTTGGTATATAGCGCTACTCCTTTCCATCTGAAATACCTTTGTGCATGAAGACCGATAACTTACTGCTATAATTCAGTGTTGCTTAAAATGATATCCAAAGTATATGAGGCGTGCTCACACAATAATAATTGGCCTCTTAGGATTGCTCAAGTCAATTCACTCAAGGAGCTATGAACAGGGGTCCCCTCCAAATTTCTATACGAGATTCAGAAAGGAAGAAATCCGCGTAGAACTGATTTCACCGTTAGAGCTTATTGGTTTCGTCAGTTGAAATGTTTGGGAGCAGGGCATATAGATATAGATTACACGTAACATTTCTGTTATAGTATCAGTCTATTAGTGGTATTGATGTTAACTGTCTGCAAAAGTATGCTAAATCTTTAACTTATACTAAGACTCTAGGTTCTCTTGAACTTTGCTATTTTCTGTCCCGAAATGTTCCGACAAAAACACAGCATTACAAGAATAGGTGCAGACGTTGTATGAACAAAAATTTTCTATTTTTGCAAGTGTTCTCTCGAGTTTATTTATTTATTTATTTTATTTAATAGGACAACCAACAAAATTAACACTAAATTAAATTAAAGTTGTTTTTGTACAAAAAGGAAGTGTCATCTTACTTATAGGCTGCCACGGCATGCAATGTGGACTAAAATATACTATTTATATACTAACTTGAGTTAACTTGAATTAAAAATTAATCACTGTTAACGGTGTTTTATTATCCGTTAAACTGCAAAACCATAACAATTAAGTTACCAAACGTCATGATGAAATGCGGACAAATGGCCAAATAATCGGACAATTTCAAAAGAGTTCGGAAGGTAGGTAACTCTATATGGGGCCTACTTTGTTCGTTGGAATGTGGAACAGCTGGCAATCATTTCGCATCCCTGTGATCCGAATATCGCGATATACAGTTTAATCGTATCGTGCGCGGCCAAAGGTGCGGTGGGCGGTATCTTTGTTAATACGTTATATAAGGACCTTTGCCGGATATATGTGGTCTGTATGTGTGTGCGGTACAGAAAGGTTGTTCAGTTGCTTGCTAAAATGTAGTTTCTACTCATAATATACACCATGGAACGGAGTTACTTTTGAATTAAGTGTAACATTGAAAATATGCAGATAATAGTATAACTATAAATATACTATAATAACTCTTAAGGATAGTATAGCATTGAATACACTAATAGATGCTAATTACGAACTGAGAAAATGGAAGTCCTTAGGGTTCTAGACGCAACCTGTTTGACTATCTCCAGAACCATACCATAGAAAACTACTTTAAAGAACAAGAGATGTAACAACCACTCATTATAATATCACAAAACCTTATGAGTTTTAATCCTGTTTTTCACCTCTATGGTAGAGGAAGCGTAGTAGTAGTTAGACCACTGATTTCTAACACAGAGGTCTCGGGTTCGATTTCCGGCAGTGGTGAGTAAATCTATATATTAATACGTGAAGCAAAAACTTTGTACCCCTTATTTACGAAAATTGCGCGGACGGAGGAGTATGAAATTTCGCACACTTATAGTTTATATAGAAAAGGTTATCCGAATGTTAATATTTTTTTTTAAATTATACATAAAAATACATTAAATCAATAACACAAACATTACACACACAACCATGTATTTGACACACGCATTGTATTTGACACACACGCATTTAAACTCTTTTCAAAAATTTCAAAAGGAAGAGGAGCGGCCGAAATCTGTCAATGCCAATACAAACTCACATTCTATCATTTTTAATTTTTCATTGCTTAGGATACAATCCAAACTCAAATTCAAACTCAAACTCAAACTTTTATTTGCAAACTAAGTGGTACATAGATGGTGTTTACATTGATAGTGTCCTTATTACTTAGTCACCTTGTACAGGTATAACAAATAATACTTATATTAACTATAATATGTAATACAATATGTTATAAAAATATATACCTATATTTATATTAAATTGCTATTAAAGCTTAAATTATATTTAAGCTTTAATAGCAATTTGACCGTAATTTCATTAAGGTATGCTGCCTTAATGAAATTACGGTCAAATTTCAATCACTGTATTGTTAAAAAGCCACTGTACACACACAAGGAATCCTTAACCACAGATGTGGTGACACTTCCATCTTCTGTTTTATTCTTTTCACCCTTATTTTAGCTTTCAGCTGAGATATTGGTAAGACTATTACTTTCATCTCTCTTTTTGTTGAACCTGCCGTAAAGACATAATAATACCTATAACATATAGGTAGGCCAACAGGCCAGTGGTGCTTAAAATACTGGTGACTATTAATATTTAATGGGTTGTTAATAGTTAATTTAACTTACAGTGTAAGGTGTCGTGATCTCGAACCATATTAATCCTTGCTTTGAGACACAACAGCCGCAGACTAACTAACTATCCGCAGTTAGTCAGTGGGCGTAGCTTACGCTGTGACCCTATCCAATCAAAGCTCCAACAAATCACGCCAAAAGCTAACACTCAAATGTGGTTGTAAAGTCTTTGCTTAAATAAATTAACACACGATCAAGATCGTTCGTTTAATATAAATTGTTGTCTTTACAAGTATCACCTATATACATAATTAATTTTTACCGCCTCTGTGGTCTAGTGGTTAAGACCACCGGTGTAGACCCAGAGGTCCCGGGTTCGATTCCCAGCGAGGGATACATGTTTGTGTACTCGGTTTGGTTGGTGGTAGGGCTTGTTAATCCGCCTGGCTATAGCAAACCAGCTAGCTAGCTAGGTGGTAGCCCACCATCTTATCTAAATATGTCATAATAACATCAATGTTTGTAGAACTGTTGTGTTCCGGTAGCTAGAGATAAGATAGCCAGATAGAAGTGCCTCACTAGCTGTGGATCCCGGGTGAAGTGCGCTTCCATCATTGGCCATAATAATTTACCATCAGTTGAGATCAAGGCACTGTGCTTAGCAAATGTTTAAAAAAAATCCTCACATATAAAACTATAAAGTATTATACAATATCTAGGCAAAAAAGTTTTCGCATTAAAACCAACGATAGCTAAAATTTATTATTATTTATAAAATAAAATGAGTTATGATTGCATTGTTTCGAGATTGTTTCCATAACCTTTCTGGCTGATCTGGCTGACTCTCGTTTTTTCAAGTAATTATTTTACGTATTAAGAATGTTAATTAATTTCTACCTTGTGCCATCTCATTAGACATGCGACTAAAAATATTAAACGTTTTTTCTAAATCTATCTATCTAATTACATATGGATTTAAGCTTGTTGTCAAGGTTTGTATGCATGCATATGCCTTTAAAAACCTCTAACGAGGGTGAGATATGGGTTGCTGGCTGATTGTGTTTTAATCCTTGCGTACTTCCCGATCCCCTGACATAACCCCTTTGTAAGATTCTCATTTTCATTTCAATTAGCCTGCTGATCCTGTCTGAGAACTGTTTTCTATAGGCACTCGCCGTTGTAAAACAGAATTGGCTTTCAGTGCAGTCCTAAGAGACATTGGGTCGCACAACATCTAGGAGCAGCGTTGGATAATCACCAGTCACGCTTTTTATAATAACAGTAAAAGTGAAGTTTTATTACCAAGTTTTTAATCAGCTTGCTTGCCTCGTGATGCCGGCTTAGAATAGCATTACCCCCTATCTTCCCGTGGGAGTCATAGAAGGCGACAAAGGGAAAACCGCCTGCAGGAGACGGACAGCAGCGCCTCTAACAAAGAGTAGGCCATACTGCGATCGCCAACCCGTCTGCCAAGCGTGGTGATTATGGCAAACCCCCCCCTCCCCAAAATGAGGACCGATCGTTGTGGCGATACTTGGGGGAGGCCTATGCCCAGCAGTGGGCGTCATATGGCTGATGATGATGATGATGAACTAGCTAGCTGAGTGGCTTGCACGCCTGACTTTGGGCGGCGCTAACTCTGAGGTCCCGGGTTCGAGATTCCCAGTCGGGCTATTGTCGAAAACGAACTTTTCGATATTGTGTCGGGTCTGGGTGGTTGTGGTACCGTCGTCGTTGATTCCATTTTCCATAATATTTTGCTTTTATGATATGCAACGACGGAGGGCTTTTGCTAACTTACCTTGGAATTAGAACAATGTATGAGATGTTGTCTAATGTAATATATTTTTTGTTACGACTTAAACACTACTTAAAATCGATCGAAAAGCGATAGCTATTTAAGCCGTTCAGTGCAGGGCTTGGCCCGCTTTAGTCTTTGAAGTAAATGTTAAGCTCAAACGATTTTCAACTGGTACTAGGTACACGCTAAAGCCATTAGAACAACTTAAGCGGAAAAACGCTTTAAATAAAATGCTTGCCTACTTGTTTAACTACAGAGACCGCACACAGAAACATATTAAAAATACCACCGTAGATTGTTTTCTGGCACGCACGGTCCCTCTGAAGGGTACGCCTGGCTTTGTTAGAGGTTTATTTACTTTGCTTTAAAGCTGACAAGTGACAACGTCGATGGTATTTCTGGCAGCCTTGCAAACTAATACATGCTGGCTCCACACGCTCGTTCTACTCTCCAACTGCTCATTTAACCGTCGTCGATCAAGTAAAGGTGGTAAGTACGGAGAAGTTCGAATGAGTTCGGTCGAGTGTGGAGAACGGGAATGTCGACCGATCGAGTAAGTGTAAGTAGCTTTAGTTCATTACGGGTCGCAGAAAAATTTAGTTAATGTCAAATTAAAAAAAAGGACAAAAAGCAGTCGTCTTGACTATAGTAAAGTAATTGGCCTACATACTGTCTTACTTCTTGTTAAAGGCCGCCATCCAGCGCCGGCCTTGGCCCTGGATCAGGGTAGAGCGAGATTTGGGCGTTCTTTATATTAAATAAATAATGATTCTTAAAATTTTATTAATTTGTTTTTCCTCTTTATTAAGCATTTTGGCGCCTCTTGCCACCTGGTGCCTTGAGCGACCGCTCCACTTGACCTACTACCCTAGAGCCAGCGCTGCCTCCATCATCGCTACCATTGGTAGAAATTGGCTTTATCACCAAGCTTGCAAAATGCGGATTGGTAATCACAAACCCGGGCTATGCATCGAATTACTACTCGCCCATCGAGGAGTAAGGATCAGGACAATTAGTCAGGATAAGTTAGTCAGTCAGTCAGGACAAACTGATTAAAAATATACGGCATGTAAGTATTTATAATATGTTTTAAAGTAAATGTGTACTTAAGTTACAGGTCCGGTAATTTTCTGAAAAATAAAATCGAGTTACAAAGGAGTAAAGTTTTTTAATTAAATTGCTTAGGGATCCTTAATCATAAATCACTAAAATTAGCACTGGTTTCTGAATGCCTTAGAGATTATGATTTGGCTTTCTTTTAAAGCCCTTTATTCAACAGAAGATGAATTAACAACTTATTATGATTAAAAAAATATCTAGTGACACTTGGAATTTTTTAATACCAGTTTACCTATTATTTAGGGGAGCTTGATGGCGCAGCGGTCAACGCGCCCGCCCTGGGATTACTTAGGTTAAGCCCTCTTTCGCAAAAGCCAGTCATCGGATAGGTGTGACCAATAATTTATCAACTCGAGTATAGAACAGTATACTTCGGAGGGCACGTAAAGCCGTTGGTCCCGGCTGCACTAGCAGTTGTTACCAACCAACCTGCACTGGGCCCGCGTGGTGGTTTATGGCCCGTTTTCCCTGTCCATCCATAGAGAAGGCTCGTGCTCCAGCAGTGGAAACATAAAATGACTGGTGATGATAATTTCAGTAAACTGATAATACATTCCGACGTGTTAGTTCTAGGAATGAATACCATCCATTATCCATATTATGACGGCTTGCCAGAATTATGTACGCATATTGGATTCCACTCAAAATACCTGAGCGACTTATTGGCCAGGTCAATGTGGCTATTGAATTAATTAATCGCTTGCATTAACTGCAAATTATTCGTGTGGTCAATCATTCAAATGCTGTGTTGGAATACCACAGATTCCGCTACAGTTTCAGGGATGCACATTATCGACATTTCCAATGTAACAGGTACTATTCACGTCTAAGCTATTTTATTATACTTACTAACTGAACCACTTTTTAGATGTTAGTTTAGCCGATATGCAGTGGGGAGATACAATGAGCTGATGATGATGATGATTCTGTTCTACTGCTGGCTAAGGCCTCTATCATTGAAATGAAGCCATCCCTTCGATTGACGGCTATAAAGTGGAAGATAATGACAAAAATATATGGATACTAGCGGCCGCTCGCGGTTTCACCCGCGTGGTTCCTGTTCCCGTGGAAATATCGGGATAAAAACTATCCTATGTGTTAATTCAGGTTATAAATTATTTGTATGCCGAATTTCATCCAAATCCATTTAGTAGTTTATACGTGAAAGAGTAACAAACATCCATCCATACTTACAAACTTTCGCGTTTATAATATTAGTAGGATAGCTGTACCATACACAATAGTGCAAATAATAACTGTAAAGAATGTAAAATTATTATTGTCTTTTTTTTTAATAATCTTGTATTGCTTGTAACGATACCGGAGAAAGAAACAGCCCTTGCCTAGTTTCTAGCGGCTCTTCTCGGCATTATAGGTCTCCACCGTAGGGTATACCAAAGCTATGAATTGACGTTCAAAAAATACTTGTTGAAGTTCATTTTGAATTTTGATTTTTTTTAATTGGCTTAATCATCACGCTTGCCAAATGCTGGTGAATAATTCGAAACGCACTTTGCTAGACCTTAAATCAAGAACCTCCATAAATCAGGCCACGCTGTGCAACTCAGCTACCAAGGCCCTAATACAACAACTTCTCTAATTAATTTAATCAAGTCGGTTCTGAAAATCAAACAAATACGTTAAATTAAAAAGACTCTTATAATAGTTCTTGATAACTCTAGTCTCTTGTGTACATATTTCAAGTCTCTAGTGAGGTATCGATCGATCCTGCGAAGAGCTAGCCAAGATTTATCTTAACATCGAATATCATCTCAAAGAAGTTGCATTTTTATAAAGAACGCTATTAATATCTGTACAACGATCGAGTTGAAACAAAAAGAATAATAACTTTACCACAAAATAGGATAACATAATACCGAATAGGGTGAGACTTATACCGATACGAAGAGTTTGAGACTGAAAACTGACTGGGCGTATATTGGGCTGTTGTTGCGAATCGTCCACAATATTATTTATAACAAAAGACGTATTATAAAGACAAAGATCATAGTTTAAAAATAATTTATTTACGTGGTATAAAAAAATTGATAAATTTACTCTATCGACGTTAGTCAAAAGGGGTCTAATAATATTTCAAATATATTTTTTTGTGCCAAAGAAAACGTATAAAACTTCAATATCAGCAATACGTGCCGTTATAGCAGCAATGAACTCAAATGTATGTAAATCAAACAACTTGCGTAAATCACAAAGCTTTGAACTGATTTTTTAATATATAAAAAAATATTTAAAAAAATACCTACCTTTACAAAGTTATCATAAAGTAGAGCCACTTGCTTATGCAGGTTTTTCGTGATAAAGAGAGAAAATATTCTCCTCCAATATTTTATAAAATATAAATTTTTTGTTTAATCTGAAATTGGTGAATACAGTATCTACCTACCGATTGATTTTGAGCTAAAAACTCTCAACTACAAAACCAATTAGTCCCTTATTTTCTCTTTACTCGCGAAAAATATGGAAAACAAAGAGTCCGCAAACAGTGAAAACGAAAGAACTGATTAAATATTGCAAGCTAACCCAAAAGCGTTCCATAACAACGCGAGCCAACGGTCGCGTACTCGCGCTCAAATCGGTTCGTTAACAGGTCCGACGCTACAACCCGAGTGTTTTGTATTACATTTACTTTTTAAAGCTATAGATTAATTCGGTTATTACGTTTCGGTGTTTGACCTACGCAGTTTAGCGACGTCGACGTCAAATCAATATCAATTGGATTCGCGGAATTTCGGTATTTCGGCTAGCTTTAGCTACATACCGCGCTCGAGCGACGCGCACATAGAGCCTTCCGATCCGATCCGAACCCTTCGGAGAATCTAGTAGGGCACGGGGACACGCACTAGTGCGTGATGCCGTTTCCCTCTAGAAAACCTCCGAAGGTGATTCGATTCATACGACTTGAGGAACCCTTTAAGTTTCTCGCCGCCCCCAAACAAGCCCGGTGAAGCTGAAAATGCCGTTTAAGGCAATCAGCAATCTCTCTCCAAAAAAAAAACATAAAGCTTCTCACGGACACGGAATCTCGGAACATCTCGGAACAGTCCGAGCGAAGCTGCTGCAAGATTCCGACTCCGAGAGATGTGGTGCTGGTGGAGAATGCTTGAAGTCTCATGGACTGAATTTTGCACAAACGTCTCTATACTACAAGAATTCGGCATTACTCAACGCCTATTTTCCGTAGTACAGTCCCGTATCCTGGGCATTCTTCGGACACGTTTCTAGGCGAAACAACTACATAGACACGCCTCGTCGTCCAGGGAAAGGTGGAAGGTACTAGACCGCGCGGGAGGTCACCCGTGCGATGGACCGACCAGATAAAGAACTGACTTTAGAAGAGCGAATCCTTAAATGAGTACAGCAGGATGACCTCTAGCAGGGAGAGAGGCGAATACTATCAGCCCCTCCGATAGTACTACGTAACGAGCACGACCGTTCTGCCAGAGTAAACGAGAGTGCGGCAACTTCATACAAGAGCTCCGAAACGCACGCACACAAGCTCGTATTTCACCTACATTAGCACACAGAAAAAGGCACGGGAAAGGAGTACGCGATGCCGCGGGCTGTCTCCGCAAACGCGGATCGGGCAGCGTATGTTGCTGTAGGAACGGAGAATAACAAGTATGTCACTGAGCGCTGCCGATCAGTATACATGTATTTTTCTTGGTTTGGGTGTCGCGATTGCGAGTTTTTTTGCATATAGCCTAACCTAACCTATATGTTGCCTATATGTGCCTATTGAAAATGTCAGGAAAAAAACCTATTGTGTATGAGGATGTCTCCACACACACAACCGTAATACCAGTTTGTCTTTTTTTACTTTGCCGACAGATATAACAAAGTAAGTTTATAATATAAAAGACGTGTATGTGTGACTCAACCCTAGCCGGTAGGTACAGCTCGGTACGTCGATTCAAGGTCACGGTACTGTTGCCGCACTCTCGTTCCCTCTGGTTCTGTCAAGAGCGCAACGACAAAGAAGTAGAGAGGTTGTCTATGCGTGCTTTGCTTGAGCGCGTTTTCTGCAGTCTCCTTATTTTGAGATACAAGGCTGTGCCTTCTCAAATCCCTCCACGCAGTGTATCAACAGTCCATGCAGTTCCTACCCTTTGCTGGCATCGTGAATTGGACATTTGTTATAGGCATCAAGAGCTTAATTCTAACCTCCAAAGCTAAATCTTTTATATATACTAGTGGTCTCCCAGTGGTCAAAATTTGACCGTAATTTTATTAAGGCTGCAGGAATTGTATCCTAAGGAATGAAAAATTAAAAAAGATAGAATGTAAGTTTGGATCATGATTTGGATTGGCATTGACAGATTTCGGCCGGTCCTCTTCCATTTTTGAAATTTTAGAAAAGAGTATTTGGCGTGTGTCTCAACATGGTAGTGTGTGTACTGTTTGTTTTATTGATTTAATGTATTTTTTATGCATAATTTAAAAAAATATTAACATTCTGTACTTCTTTTCTATATAAACTATAAGTGTGCAAAATTTCATACTTCTCCATCCGCGCATTTTCGTAAAAATGGGTACAAAGTTTTTGCTTCACGTATTAATATTATAGATAATCTTCTGTGCGTGTGTTTTCTAAACGACTGGATCGATTTAGATGTTTTTTTTGTGTGTGTTCAAGTGGATTCGAGAATGGTTTACATTTACAATTGGACCATTGGCGCTCCATCATGGGGGTCCATCATGGGGGTCCATCATGGGGGTCCATCATGGGATACGGGTGTTCTTGAACGGACGAAGTCGCGAGCGGGCCACTAGTCTAATATAATATTGGAATGAAACAACTTTTACGGATTTACTCGTGTTAATTTTAAACAATATCTAATTTAATAAATCAAATAACGCCATGTATATGTTCATAACACTAAAATATTTATAAATAAAATAAACATGCATATTTTTTAAGTATCATCTAATGTATAGCCGTATAGGTAAATGAGAATTTAACATTTGTTTGCGTGTTATTCAATATTGCAGAAAACAATACACATGGCCAGTGTGTTCTAACTGTTATACAGTTGATGACTGACCAGAGTCTAGTTCGATTAGGTAGCTTAGTGTTCCTTTTACTATCACCATTAACGTCATCATCAGATTCGTAGATATTTTGTACATGATCACTGAAACAGTACTTTTCCGAATCACTAGAAAATAGTAATACTAATCAATATGACGGCTTTGTTGTTTAAAAAAAATATAGATTTTTATATTTTAACATTATAAAAAACAACGTAGACCATTTATATATGTACGAGTAGTAGTAACTCTAAATTACTCATGTGTTAAAAACAATTTTCAGTTATTAATATTTTGTAGGAGACGCTTGTATTTAATGATTTAACTGACAACATACATTATAAATCTCTATTATAGATAAAAGAGTACAAGGTACGAGTAAGAGTCCAAACAGATTAATAATTAACCCCCTCCCACCTAATACTCAATAATCTAGTGGAAATTTATCAATTATGTACTTACTAACTTGTAGATAGCTACATTTATATGTTCTTAAACTAAGTGACTCGACGCGGTGTTGAAGAGTCGTGTTAGCAGTTTCGTTTTATGTTCCGGAATTTCTGTTTTGCCGTTAAGTGTTCGTAAACTGCATACGTGTTGGCATATGAAAAAACAGTAGCTCGTCACTTTCCAAATTATTTAAAGCAATTCGGAAAGTCTACGTCCTACTGAAACTCAAGGTATTTAGAGGACATTGCATTTAAATGTAAAAAAAAAGTTCTTTTTCCAACTTTGACATCGGCTGAAGGTGCAACAAGTCGCAACAAGCCGCAAATAAAAACAAAAAAACAACGTGATTTCCACAGTCATTTAGTTTTTTTTTCACCATAACAGCGGGGAAGGGCCTGGTCTTCAACTCACCTGATGACAAGTTGCGGTAAGGAAGAATTTGGAAGCGCACTTCACCTGGAACCCTTAACCAACTGCCTATCTTACCTGTAAGTGACGGAACGCAACAATGCTATCAACATTTTTAATATGGCGACAAGCTTTGATAAGATGGTACAGCTAGGAAGAATCTAGAAATAGCCCTACAACCAACTTGTAAAATATATTCATATCATAAATCCCTTTTTGAATTATCTTATCCGTTAACTTAAACGTTAACTGCTGGTAGCTTAATTAAAGCTGAGTGATTATAACTAGAAGTGTTCAATAAAATTTACTATCAATAATATCTTTGAATGAGACGTTTCTTATAATAATCATAGAATTTCGCCTTAGGTATAACGTCGTGTGTATAACGTCGGGGATAGTTCAAAGAATAACGCGTAAGTTTCTAACACCAAATTTTGTCAGAAGAAAGGTGGAGGGAGGAAAGCTTATTATTTAATTATTTACTCGGTGGTTTTACGTGTCTATTAGAACATAGCAATTGTATTGGCTCCTGTAAATTATAATACTGTTATTATTATTATTAGAAAATAATAATAATTATTCATTATTACAGGGACAAAGGGGAGAATTGAAATAAGATCTATACCTGACCCTATTGTCAACCTCACCTGCACGCCGTGGTTCTCCCTGCTAGATAACGAAGGAGGCTCTGGCGACCGAGCAATGGCGGTACAACCATACGCCCAGTCGGACACTCGGATCCGGCTGGAAGAGGCTTCAGTGACCTTGGGGTTTAAACCACTCCAAAAAGACCTGGTGCAGAAGGCAAGGGGAAACCACTGCACTATTTTCCTAAGAAAGTCATTATGGACGTAGCACCACGACTACTGCCAAGAGTGTAACGACTAAAAAAATGATTAATTAATATTTTCTACAAAAAATCGTCAATGACAGTATGAAGGCACTTAGCTGTTTTGCTGTAACCATCTTTAAGAAAGGTTGTGTCGTAGTCACCAATGCTACTAACACGTTTTTGAACTACCCCCGACTATATATCTTCCCGTATATATACATCATTGTATTCTTTATTTCATTAGTTAGATAATTTTTTGTTCTATTACGAGCACAATCATAAACTAAAATGAGATAAGAGTCACAAACGGTATTTGTCATGGTTATTGAATGTTGACCCCCAATAGGTAAAGCCGATAATTTTAATTTAAAACAATGCTTCTCATTTATTGTCTTATTATGTTGATCCAACGCCTTAATGCCCACAAAATGACTCACTATTCAATTTCCGCAACAGTCCAACTAAGTACCTACAATGGAAGCTGTTTTTCCAACTCTTCGAGGGAAATAGTTCGTTAACTAGCGAACATTAAATCGCACTGAAAAAAACTAACAGACGCTCGTATCATTAGTTTTAGCGAGTCTCATACAGGTAAATGCAAATGGGCACCGCAATTCCGCGACGCCAGGCGAGGCCAAAGTTGGTCCATGCTTTTTAATTTACCGAGTGGCGCTATTACGGGGCTTAATCGGGCCGGTTGCCCTTAGATCTAAAGTGGGGTGTTCTAAAATTGCCTCCTTGCTCCGATTATCCTGAGCATGCTCTGACGGTGAAATTTAGAAAGGTATGCGTCAACGGCAGTTATTGAGCCTTAATCGCCTTCCGACGGTCTATTGGACAATATTCGCTCCGGCCGCGTCGTTAAAAACAATAAAAGGAATTTAGGTGGCTACCAGCCCCGAATTGGGATAAACGGCCACAGATGCAGTAATTAATGCGTGTTGGGTGGACTCTCCCCGAACGGATCGTATGTTATCTGTTTACTTTTTTCGGTTGGAATTGCCTTTTGATAATTTAAATGCAAATAATTGTACTAAATAAATCCTGGTTTTCATTGTAGCTTTATGAAATAATGTATCTTTTATTTAGGCGGAACTATAATGATGTGTAAATGTGCTTTGACGATGTTAACTTCATTTATTCATAGTCATACTAATGTCAAAATATATCATACAATGTCTGTATCAAGGATGGTAAATTGACTGTGTCACGCACGGTTTATTTTTCTAAATATAGTTTTAAGGGTAGTATACCTACATTAGAAAGCTACTGCGATATCAAGGTACAGACTTCTTTTGTGACTAACGTTGCTAATTTCGTAAAACACCTACGGAATTGACGGGCACGGAATGACGCGAGTGAAGCCGCCCGATGTCCGCTAGTGCTACAGTTTGTGATGAACCACACTATAGACATTTTACTCTTGGATATTACGAATAGTATCTCACGCTTTTCCCGTGACGATATGCAAAGATTACAGAATTCACACTTCTATGCTGATGAAACATGTCTTTGGAGCACACGCACAAATATTGAAACGAAACAATTTCATTGTATCAAAATTGAAAACTGTTAAAAACTTAGACTTTTAGAACTGTAGACTTATTTACTTATTTATTTAGATATTTACTTATTTATTTATGGTACACAACACAGTTTATAGCTAAAACAAGAAAGGGTACGTATATAAAGAATTTTGCTTACAGTCCAATAATGTGTGCACAAATTAACTTTATTATATAAAAACTAAGTTTTAGAGGAAGGTTTTAAGGAAACTTTTAAGCAATTCTGGAATACTGCAAGACTGAATTATTATTAATGAGGTCATTATATAGGCGACATTATGCGCGCTATTGGATTAAAGAAGGATGTGTTGTTTTTGCAGACTTGAAGTACAAAACTGTGCGGATCGTTATGACGTGACCGAAATGTTATTTTAAAATTTAAAAATGCTAGTAAGTTAGAAGAATCTATGTGGGAGTGGACAATTTTGTATAAGCACGAAAGCGCCATGTAATTGCGTCTGTTTCCCAGTTTAAAAAAAAAATTAGATGGAGGCAACCGAGCCGGCGCGGGTCACCTGACGGGAATTAACCTTTTCACCGCTCAACTATCCTGCACGCGATGTCCCGCTGTACGCCAACGTATAAATGTATTTTAATAAAGTAGGTACAAAGAAGAACTTCTATAGAATGCTGGCGTGGACGGCACGAAAATCTCGAAGTTCTATAGAAGTTGTTGGCGGTAAAAAGGTTAATCACCGCCGCCCATGGACACCCGCAGATGCGTTGCCGGCCTAGATTATCTAATAACATCTTGCAATGAAATACACTAAAGTGTAAATGACACATAACAGTTTTTCAAAACATTAAAGCTAACCTAAAGTAACCTAAAAGTAATTAATGAACACTCAATTAAGATGCCTTACCATTACCGTCATATTTCGCTATTCTCAACAAATTCTATTCAAGAATTTCGTTGTATAAATTCTCTCTATTAACTAACTAGTTAAACCATATTTTTTTTTTTTTATGTTAAAAGGAAGCAAACGAGCAGGCGGGTCACCTGATGGAAAGTAATCACCGCCGCCCATGGACACCCGCAAAACCAAAGTTATCGCAGATGCGTTGCCAACCTTGGAAAGGAGTTGGATCTTGAGGGGGGAGTAGGAACTGGGAGGGGGGAGGGGTGTGAGATGGGCCTCCGGTACTTTTACTCACCGGACGAAACACAACAGCAACGAGTGCCGTTGTTTCACGCCGATATTCTGTGAGAGGGTGGTGTTACGCCGGGCGAGCCGGCCCATTTCGTGCTGCAACGCAGCGTGGCTCTACCACTCAGACAGTGTTACTCATTTAGCACCACCCAGGGGTCACGTGTAGGGTCTCAAGGGTAAACCTACGGACGCGAGTAACTTTAACCCCCAAATTAAGTTGATTACTCATTTAATTGACAAACAAACCGTATCTGAACAACACTGAGGTATTTATACGTGCTTACACGTAATTTACACGAATTAACACGAATTTTATGCAAAACAAAAGAACAAGGATAACGCTTCACTTATCTTTTCCCTGACGTGATTTAACTACACGTACTGTCTTGAGCATTATTTTCCTCGGATAAGTCAAAGCCAACCAACTCGCATGCTGATGTGCTCGGGAGATACCCAATTATCAGCAGCCTATAAACATTCCATCATCAGTATACACGTCTGTGTAAACTTTAACCTTTAATCTCTGGTACTACAAAAGTCCCCCGTGTGTGTATATCCTTTGCACCGCATTTTACAATGCGTCGGCGCGGTGCAGCGACAACTATGTGAGTCACAATATAAATTTAACATTAAAGCCTGTATGAGTCAAGCCCGCTCGTGGATGCCGGTTTTGGGCATGAATGACTAACGTTGGTTTTAAAATAGTTTATATTTTCATTAATAGCTGCAACTATGTGTATGAAAAGTGTTGTCGATTGAAATCTGTATCTTAAGTAAGTGACAATATGGCCTAAAATTAACGAACAGTTCAGTGGGAATCCTGACGAATGAGAAATAAATAAGGAATAACTTTATAAATTTATCATGCACCACAATACCTACTATAGGTAATTTGTGATTTTGATGAGACAGGCTGATACAGAAGAAGCCCTACCACTAACGAAACCATGTACCGACGACAGAAATCAAAGCCATGACCTTTAGGCCTATAGGTTCAAGACTGAAAGCTTATAATCATATTATGTGGTTTTTAACATTACATAACATAGAAAAATGATTTTCTGTGACATGATCACAAACAAATTCAAGTGTCTACTATACTTACACGTATTTAAAGAAATTGAGTATCTTCATCATCATCATCATCATCATCATCATCGTAATCATAAACAGTCCGTGTTAGTTCACTGCTGCACATTTCATTAATCTTTCAATGCACCACTACGCCCGATTTCTAGCTCTTCTCGTTCAAATGCTGCAAGCTATATGAGCATCTTTAAGGCGACGCATCGCTAAACAATAAATCTCATACGTTTTCATACGAGCGTTTGCGCCCCGTACCATAAGAAAAACTGTTTTTTTTCCCTTCAAATTATAACTACAAATTATTAAAAAAAAATGAACTACAATTTTGAAATGTGTGTTAAGACTAATCTACTAAGAAAATTTTGATGCTTAAATCGGTCTGGTTAGCCTGTAAAATGTGAATCTATGTTTTAAAAGAGGTTACTTTGATATTTTTTTCTCTGTTTTAAAAGTTGAAAAATCGTGTTTCTGCACCTAACAAAATGAAGTCAATTAAATGAAAAATTATGTCATCAAATATCACTTTCATATGTTTTGTAATTGTTGAGAAAAATCAAGATCCCCGCCACGTAAATTACCAATGCGTCGTCTTAAGCGTAACAATTAAAGAACACTGTTTCGGTTCTTTCTACATGTACAGTAATTGATAGTAACAACGAAACAATTTGTTTCAACTCGACGACTAGATTAATAATGAGACCGGATGTAATCAAAAATGTAGATGAGAGCTCACTAGCCATTTTTTTGTGGCCTAGTCAAAGTATTTTTAAGTTGAACGACCTCAAATATTCACATTTTTTAAATATCTTTGAATTTAGTAAGTCCTTGTGTAGTTATATTTTCCTAATCACTTATCGAATCAATAAAAAGCGTCTTGTATAGAGCTGCCTACACATCAATGGCATTTCCTTTCCTAATATCACTCGTCTATTCAAATGTTGAGTGATTGAAAATGAAATTTCCATCTTGTGCGAAACGAGGAAATGTCATATTGGCATAGCAAGTCCCCTTTTGTAAAGTTTGTAGTAGAAACTTATTTGTAGTACCTCATACGTTCAATATAAGCCGATAAAGACAATGCGCCCTAGTGAGGATCATGTTTTCTATGTAACGGTTCAATGCCTTTGTATTGATGTTTCATACTTTATGCAGTTGACTTTGTTACGTTTTAGCAGTCAACAGATTGGATAATTTGACGGAAGTCATCCGAATACGCCTGCGGCGACAAATGGCCCGTAACGGGCTCGCCCGCACCCGCTTCAGCGATCTATACCGACATATAGTAATCATGATAAAATATATTATAATACTGGGCCTTAGTAATAAACATAATACTCGTCTAGGCTGGATCATATATTCCGTCCATTGTTTCCGTAATGTAAACTTCATTTCAAATTGGAATAAAAGAGACAAAACACGGTATAACTATTCGAAGCTTCATAGGTACTCTGTTTATTAGTGTTGTTAGTAGGGTCTGAGTATAATAAATTCCGACCGATCTATCAAGAGATCGGTTTCCTTAGAGCAATTCATTACAAAAGATGATTCTAATAATTGGAGTACTTTATCAACATATAAGAATCTTTTCAATGAGCCAAATGTTAGAAATAAAGTATTTATTACGTCTTCATAAATCCAGGTTCATGAATGCAGGTTGGTGGGTTTTAATGACTGCCATCTTAAGCTCAAAGGAGCTCGAGATATTCATGTATAATTTGGTCACCCATCATACACCGGATAGGTTGTAAGTAGCAACCTGCAAGATCGCTACCCGAACGCGCATTCCGCCTTGAACCTTCTAGTATACTAAACATAATTAGGATCATTTTAGTTGCTAAGCAATATGCACATAAGTATGATTAAAAAAACTCGGTGACTAAGTAGCGTAACAAAAAATAAATCGTTAAAATGAAGAACATGAAAAGGAATTAAAAACTGAATTAAATTATAAAACGAACTAAGACTGGTGTTACTAAGTCGGTTGTTCTGCATTTTTTTGAAAAGGCAAATAAGACACCTTTGTAATTTTTAACACTTCTAATAGGAGGAATAATAAGTAAGAGCAGGCATGCAATCATCATAATTCGGTTTGCTCTTGTTGAACACGGTGAGTACGAGAAATCGCGCCACCATTCGTATTTCGTACCAACTAAACGCACATTCGATTATAAATCTAATTAGACTAGTTTGAATTTCCTCAGTCGCGACGCGGGCGGTGTGAAGCCGCTTAGAGTTAACTTGAAATATCGCTAGAAGTCATATCTGAAGTTTTTTCTCAATGGCCTTAATGAGCGAGGCGTCGGCAATAATTAACAGTTATATGAGCGTCCCAATTTAATGGTTATGAGCCAGTTCCGGTCAGCGTCCCACTACTTCAATTTGTGCAAAACATTTAATTTGCCTTCCATTGGTGTTACGTTTATGAACGATAATACTCAACCTACTTGAGTTATAGCTGCATAAATCCGCATAGAACTAGGCTAAATCTAAAAAAAAGTCTTGAAAAAGTGGAGCAAGATCGGCATATCAGTAGTTACGATGTAGCTGAAGAACTGGGAATTGACCACAAAACAGTTTTGGTGCATTTGAATAAAACTGAGTACACAAAAAAGCTTGATATTTGGGTGATATGACATGACATGATAACGCTAGACCTCACACATCTTTAGCTACTCAGCAAAAATTAAGAGAGTTTGGCTGGGAGGTGTTAATGCATCCGCCGTATAGTCCTGACCGTGCACCTTCAGATTTCCACCTGTTTCGGTCTCTTCAGAATTCTTTAGGCAGTGTCAGGTTAACATCACGAGAGGACTGCCAAAACCACTTCTCGCGGTATTTTGATCAGAAGCCTTAAAATATCTATAACAATGGATCATGTCCCTACCTACAAGATGGCAAAAAGTTATCGAACAAAATGGCACCTACTTTTTCCCAAACCTATTACGTTAGATTTAGATACGTTACTGGAAGCCCGAAGACGCTCGGCAGGCTTATACCGGAAGAAAGCAACCAGGGGCCCGACCGCCTAACCGATCGCTTTGACTTCGTGTGTGGTTTATGACGTCATCTTGTCGTTTCGTGCCGCCTATGAAAGCAATATTGAAAGCTGTAGCCTTTAGTTACTGATATTGCTTTCATAGGCGGTGCGAAGTGGCAAGATGACGTCATAAACTATACACGTAGTCAAAGCGACCGGTTAGGCGGTCGGGGGGCAGTTGCTAATTGCACAACGGCAACGCGACTGCTACAGTCACTAGTTGCGGTTGCAACAATCGGTTGTTTTATTTTAGAGCGCCCCGTCATGCAATTTTAGTGCGGCAAGCGCTCGCTTGTCGGCGCTATCGTAGCGTAATACGTTCCTTAATACGAAATATGTGTTTTAGTTGCGATAAATTGAAAATTGTTGCGATTGCGACTGTCACTTAAAGATCGGTTATAAGCCTGCCGACCATAAGAAGACAGCCGTGTCTTTTTGGCCTCAGACGCTCTCAAAGAAGGAGACAAACAACTGAGTGATTTGACAGTTCCGGTTACAAAATCCCATATTTAGAATAAAATGAAAATTAACAAACACTATAATGTCTTTTTCGTTCTTATTTCGGTTTTTATGCATAAAACCTTTATATCATCATTGGTTGAAGGACACAACTCAAATTACAAAAGCAAAATAACTTTTGCTTGCTACCACCAAGCAGCATTGTCCTGAAATACTGTGATACAGTTTTATTGTGTGAGACAATAGTATATTGGGAGCACAACGGCATTATAACAAAGGCCCTTGGATCAACAAGGGAACAACGCTCAAGTTACATACGTTGTTGCAGCATGCAAATTACTGTAGTAAGTGTAACCGCTTATAGTATCAGGCAGACTGAAAGCTTGTGGGCAGACTGAAAGCTTGTTGGCAGACTTAATCAAATTAAAAAAGGTAGGTAAAACTACCAATTGCGCAAATTCACTTAGCGCCAGATGAACCGCCGTTTGCGTTTTATTATTTCGTAAAAAGTATCTTAAAAAGTGACAATAGGCCACCGTCTGGCGTTTGTATCTTTTTTAAGGCAACGACGCAACGTGGCAGCTCTTTGCCTCCGTCTCACCTGACGCTAAGTGACTATAAACTCGAAGATGAAAGCATTTTCTATAAACCACGCGTAGTAGATTGATCATATATAATATGTATATACAATATGATTGATTTTATTTTGATTTGATTTGTCTTATTTTATTTTAATTTGATTGGTATTTATTTTATTTTTGATTATGATTTATTTTTTGATTTTATTTTGAAAATTATGTTATTTTATTTTATTTTTGTATTGATTTCATTTTATTATTATTGAATTTATTTGATCTTGATGTATTATAATAATCTTACTAACTTAGTTTAAGTAACATTGTTACTAACACTCTATGGACCATGTATGTGTCTGAAATAAATTGGTTTTTTTATAGAAGCTTCTGGTATACTTTTATCTGTCTATTATAATTCGAATGGTATATGTGTATTAAATATATCCGAACAATTTGAAAAAAGTGTTGAAAAAATTCCCACGAGCGCAGCGTGATTTGAACCCGCACGGTCAGGTGCTCTACCAATTATACTATCGTGGCTCTGTCAAACCCGCCGAAATTATTCAGCACTACATGTCAGTCTTACACTAGACGTCATCAACATTCGCTTCTTAATACTTTTACAGATTTTAAAGATCAGTTAAAAATTATTTTCAAATTGTTAAATGCTATCAGCAAAGTTTTCGTAAAACTATATAAAACCATAATGATAAGTATACGAATATGTTTATAGTTTAATATATGTATATACTTATTCTAAAGTCAAGTATCCGCCGACGCTTGTGTAATAAAAACATTGTAGGTAGGTACCTACCAGTTTTTAAAGTGAATTCGTTTAAGAATATGATGTAACCGGTCGTAGTTAATCTTTCCTAAAATTATTAATTAACCAGACTAGGTACATGGCCACATCCGTTTCAATAACGAGTTGAATTGGGAGAATCGGAGTTTTAATCATTTATGCGGACCTACTTACTCAACGTAATGGGCTTTTAGTTTATAAAAGATTACACGTACCTAAAAGTAATGTAGTCAGTAATTAAAAGTTTGCTGACAGTTTTACACTACAAAAATTGTGAAGTCCCACATTTAATTCTAATGAATCCGGTTGCACCAAAGAGAGAAAAATGCGTTTTGCGTTGTATGGTTCTACTTTCCTCCCGTAGGTCGTATGTGTTTTGATTTTGTCTCTTTTTAAATAGGCCCTTTATAATTTGTATATATACCTTTAAATGAAAAACATATACTTACAATTATTATTAAAAGTAAAGCTCCTAAAGCGTTTTTTTTGTTTTGACAAAGTAACCATATCTATCACTTAAATCAGATGAAAGAAGTAACTATAGGTAAATGATGAACATAATAACAAAGAACAGAAAATCTTAACTAAATTAATCTAATCATATTACTTTGTAGGAGAAAAGCACATTACTTCTATAAGTTCTCTTACAATGTACTATGACTAGCGTTCCACAGACCTAAAAAGGCCACTTTAGACCGTTCAGAATATTTTCCTCCGATTATACAAACTATAGTATTATTATTATTATTAGATAAGTAATGTTTCCTTTTGTAGTGTATTTAAATAAATTAAATTGAAAAAGCTTTCACGAGCGGAATTGGAAAACGTATTATAGCAATATCAATGTATAATTTGAATAATTAATTATGAATTAAATTATTTATACTAATAAAATAAAAACTTTGTATTTTTGTATGTATGTTTGTAACGAATAAACTCAAAAACTACTAGACCGATTTAAAAAATTATTTCACCATTAGAATGCTACATTAGCGCTAAGTAACATAGGCATACATAAAAAAAAAATCTGTCTGTCTGTCTGTCTGCCTGTCTGTCTGTCTGTCTATCTGTCTGTCTGTCTGTCTGTCTGTCTGTCTGTCTGTCTGTCTGTCTTTCTGTCTGTCTGTCTTTCTGTCTGTTCCCAGCCTGGCTCATAGACTCTTAGTACTAGAAAGCTGTAATTTGGCATGAATATACATATTAATCACACCGACGAAGTGGTGAAGTAAAATTTTGAAACATATTTTTTTTAGGTTACCTCCCTGGTGGTGGTGAAGTGGGGATGTAATTTTTTTTCTTGTCTATCCCATAGTGTGGTGTGCCAAGATTACAGCATAAAACAAATATAAAAAATCAAACTTAATTACGACTAAAACAGAGCAAAAATAATAAATAACTTAACTTTACAACAATTTGATGATGGTTTGTGATTGTTTGCGTATATTTGGTGAAAACGAAAGGGACACAATTGAAACCATGTTAGGCGCAAGAGTCGGCCGCAACGGTGCCAGGACGAGTCGTCGCCGGCAAGTGCATGGCGTGAACAAACTGAAGGTAAGTTGCAGACTTTTGTTCATTTAGTAAGTATTTTTTAAGGGTCTGTCTAAATGTGTGAATTGTTTTTAGGTCACGCACCGGAGGGGGAAGGTCATTCCAGCACCGCGAGGCCGCGAACCTGAAGGATCCGCGAAACATTACTGTACGGTTTTTGGGGGTAACAAAAACGCGAGTACAGGCTCTTGAGGGATATTTCTTGCTATGTTTTGTCCACACCAACTTGTTAAATAGATAAGGTGGCCTTCCCGATCCGATCAAACTAAACAACAATGTAGCAAGATGAAGTCTTCTACGACCTTCCATCTTTATCATGTTTGCTGAATTAAGAACGGGAGTAATGTGTGTTCTGGTGAAATAGGTAAAATAGGTAAAAAAAATATATAAATAAATAAATAGGTAAAATAGGTACCCATTAAAAGGCTTATGGCAGTTTATATTGATAGCTACATCATTTTAGATATCATCTAAGTCATGTTAGGTGATGGTTGCCGGAGTAAAACTCTCGTATAAAATTACCAAAAGTTACTTTAAAAAAAAAATCGTTATGTAACGCGCCTAAATATTGATAAATTTTCGGTAATATTGTTTGGAACAACAAATCTTTAAGATTGCCAGCATGCATAAACAAAACTTTTTATTTCACATTATGGGCAAACAAAAAAATCTGTATTCTTAAATAACGAGCGATGTTTACATTAACTCAATCTTCCGTTTACATTTTGTTAACCCATCAGATGTTATGATAACAACTTTCCAAAGAGTTTTGAGATCGCTCGACTGTTGAATGTGATTATAATTGTGTTATGAAAGATGCTCTTCGCTCGTTACTCAATGGGAAGTATAAGAAACAGCCGGCCAGCTGCCTAGCTTCAATAGATCGGAATTAAAAGAAAATTTATATACATGAATTGTTTCAAGAAACGCGTACGGTATAGCACCAACTGCACAAACATTTTAGTGTTACAAGCTGGCGTGCTTCACATATCTTGAAAGGGTTCCCTTGAAGGTAAGTAATATGGTTATAATGTCATATTGCGCCTAAAGTGACTCCTTTAATTTTATTAGAAAGCTTGGAGTGGAAGCCATATTAGAGCGGCGCGATGGCGGTCGTGAACACGCGTTGGGCGCGCTCCCGTTGGCCATACCTATACGTCTTAATTTATTTATAGGCGCCAATAATATTAAATTCTACGAAATAATAGCCTTATTCAATAATTAAAATGTTTTACGGGGCTTAACGCAAACTTTAGCGTAAGTTAAGTTTGCCCGTGACCTCGACCGTGGAAGTCAGTGTATACATGCCGAAGCCGAAGTACCTTATGTACTTAAAAGGGAAGCTCAGAATAGGTCAGGCTGACACGTGAGATAGCTTAATTCTATCTCCCTTACAAATAAACAAAGAATAAGGTCCGAATAGTTATTCCGTGTTTTGTCTCTTTTACTCTACTTTGAAATGACGTTTACATGACAGGAACAAAACACGGAATAACTATTCGGACCTTATTCTTAGTTTATTTGTAAGGCGGTATTTCTATTGCAAACACATTTCCATTATATCCCAAATGACCCTAGCAAAAATCTTACAGTTTTAAAATTTTACCAATTGTTTTGTTTGCATTTTTACTCATCAGCTTATGTAGGCAACTTTGTTCAACACTCCTTTAAATGATTTAATAATAAAAAGTAATGTAACAAAGTTATAGAATTAAAATATTTATACTAAATTCTTTTATTATGTTGTTTAAAAGGGCTTCATCACAATGAAAAGTATCAGTCGGGAATGAACTGTAGCCCGCCAGGTGTCGAGCCAGGCAGCAGCTGACGAGGCGACATATGGCGGAGCGTGGCAGCCGCGTGCCAGCCATCACCAGGATCACTTATACATCCCATCATCTGCCACCCAACGGTTTGTAATAATATGCACCTGAGTATCGCATCCTGCAATAAGCAAAAATAATACTCGGCGAACGTTGAGGGAACACTGTCATTTGTTTCTACGATCTAATTAAGCCCGCTCGGACTGAAACCTATTTGTGTTCTAAATAAGTATTAATTCTAGCGGTCGCCTAAGAGTGAGCTCACTCTGACGGCTGACAGTTATATATGACGCGTTTCAATTTTGTGTAAGCCTAAAATAAAATGGTGTGCATTTCTTCGAATGCAGAGTCGTAGAGCCAACGTCACCGTAAAGATAGTAGTTTGCTAGTGAAATTAGTAAATCAGAATGTTTAGCTGAAGAAGAGAAGAAGAAGCTAGAGAACATGGATTTTACTATCATATTCCCCATTTTTGATTAACAAAACAACGATATGGTCTCCGATCAATGATCGAAGGATATGGTAGTCGTTATTGGCATCAAATTAGAAATTCTCATTGTTGTTTATAAAAATAATATGCGTCAGGTTAAATTACAATCAGTTTTGAGGTGTACTTGCAATGCATTAAGTCTTTACTCGGCAATGAGAACACGTATTTAAGAAATAGAGAAAATAACAAAAAAAATGTCAGTTACAATTTATGTTCATTCAAGGAAATTATGAATGAAATTGTCGTAGTCTTTGTACGACACATCCTGTGTTATTGTTGTTGAATACCTGCTTACTTTGATCTGCTATTCATAATTAGGCGGGTACCTGACGGTGTCCCGATCCCGACGTGATCGCAACAAAAAGATGTGTTTAACAATCAGAGCGGTCGGCGTGCCGCAACCGTGGGCATGCCATTGTTGCCTCTCGGGCCTGTATTGAAACTGTCGTCCCCACCGCGGCTCAGGTATTTATGAATGAACGTGACGGTCTGCCGGGCGGGATGTTCGGTCGTGGCCACAGCCAGGTACAAAATTACACTTTTGGAATTCTTTCAACAGTTTGCTCCGAGTAGGGCTACTCAACTCGGCCGAGGTGAAGCCGCAGAGAGGGGCGAGGGGCGCCGCCATCGCGCATGCGTCGAGCATTTTTTACCGAGACGAGCCGACGATTCCTCCCTCTCAGTTGACTTACAGCCGTCGCGCGAGCGCGCCGTGCCGTCATGCACCGCTCGCCAACTTTCGCGATTAGTGATGTGATACGATATCGAAATGTGGAAGCTGAAAATTGTTAGGGATAGTTGACTGTTAACCCCTATGGATCGAAAGTGAAAAGTTAAGTGAACGATATGTTACGGTGAAAGTTGCTGTTGAACTCTATTTGGATTGGTATCAAAATGAGGTGGTTTATCGTGACAATGAGTATAATGGTGTGGGAAACAACTTTAGCTGGCATTGCGCCGCCTGGATCTTGCCCAGCTGTGTGTGCATGCAAGTGGAAAGGAGGCAAGCAGACCGTGGAGTGCGTCGACCGGGCGCTCATTACGGTGCCCGAGCCGGTGGACCCTGCCACCCAGGTGCTAGACCTGTCAGGAAACAATTTGCAGATCCTTCCGCAGGAAGCCTTTGCAAGAACTGGACTTGTTAATTTACAAAGGGTATATCTACGCAACTGTAATATTGGCCAAATACACGATCGAGCCTTCAAAGGCCTTACTAATTTAGTAGAGTTAGATCTTTCACATAATTTACTCACACAAATTCCTGCAAACAGCTTCAAAGACGCCCCTTTTTTAAGGGATTTAACATTGGCTCAAAATCCAATTTTAAAAGTACATTCAGACGCATTAGGTAACCTTGGAAGCGTTGTCAAACTCGATTTGTCAAGATGCGACATTAGAGATATCGCCGCAGACGCATTTAGAAACTTGCGATCATTGGAGTCTTTGAAACTGAACCATAACAAACTTAGAGACTTACCATTGAGTTCATTAGAGAAATTAGAAAAATTGAGAGCTATCGATTTATCAGATAATCCTTGGACGTGCGATTGTCGACTGCGAGAGCTTAAGCTTTGGTTAGCGAAACACAAACTGTTATCCACCCCCAGTTGTTCTGCGCCAACGAGGCTAGCTAACCGGCCTTTTTCAGAGTTACCAATAGAAGAGTTTGCATGTAAGCCGGAAATATTACCGGTAAGCCGACACGTCGAGGCCGGAGTGGGCGAAAACGCCACCATTACTTGTCGGACGGAAGCGATGCCCAGTGCGAATATAAACTGGTATTGGAATGGCCGATTGCTTCAGAATGGAAGCAATTTTAATTCACACCAAAAACTGTATATATTTGAAGAAGGGGACATTAAAAAGAAATCTTCGTTGATTTTAACTAACACACAAGAAACAGACTCTAGTGAATTTTATTGTGTGGCAGAAAATAAAGGTGGAAATGCCGAAGCCAATTTCACAGTGCACGTTACCCAGATGGCGGCAGGAATGGCGTCATTGGGAAGCGCTCAAATAGCTAGCCTGGGAGCTGCATTGTTCTTGGTTATCGTTGTTATTTCTTTAGCGCTACTTATAACATTCGTTCGATTTAGACCAGCGCCGGCTTGCGATACCAAAACACCGAACACCTTAGACCGAGTAGTGTCTGGAAATGAAGTTCATCCGACGACGACGGATAGACCGCATGTTGCTGTGTTGGCCAATCGACAAGAGTCTACAAATTACAATGATCAAAAGTGTAATCCCGTTCTGAAACCGCCGAGAGCCAACGACATACCCTACACAACAAACCACTACGAAGGTAGAGGAAGCGTTGTAACCGCCGGTGGGCCCGTGGTGGTATCTCCAACTGTATCAGCGAATATCGACCCCGATCTTATCAACGACACGAGGCCGGACACCGGCGTGCGGCCTGGCAGCGGCGAGTACGCACGCGAAGGCTCCGACTCGCTATACCCATCTGGTCTGTGGGACCAAATGAAAATGAGCCAGGCGAGCAATCTGTCGCGGGCGATCAGCTCGGCAATACCAGCGTACTATAACGACCGCACGCCCATTATAGAAAACTGCAGCGTGAACGGATCGCAGGAGGAGTTGGGGTACATGAGTCGCACGTTTCCGCGGTCACACGCGGTGACGGCGGTGGCGGCGCCGCCGGCGGCGGACGCGCCGTACCCCGCGGACTACGGGCTGCCCGTGGGCGGGGCGCGGACGCTGCGCGTGTGGCAGCGCGCGCCGCCCGTGCTGCCGCCCGTCTCCGCGCTCAAGCGCGTGCTCACCATCACCAGGCCCTCCACTGAGGAGGGCTTCCAGGACGGCTGTGCTACTGATGTCTGAAGGACTCTTTGTTACATATATAAACGACATGTCGCAATTGTACATTTGTATGTTATAAGCTAGAAATCGTCTATACGTACGGTATGTGTAATCTATACCTACACAGGTTGTTAGTGTAATATTTTTTGTATTATATAATTTATTTAGATAATGGAAAGTAACATTGGATCCCGTCGGGAAGGGTCCGCGACTGATTAGTTGAAGGATGTAAGTGTAAATTAATACGTGATATGGAAGGTATTGTTTATGATCGCCAAATTTAAATTACTGAATAAAATATATCGTGATTGTTAAAATTCAGATAGAAGTTACATAAATAAAAATATTTACAGTGTAAGAGAACACGTACATTACTATTCGAAGATATTCAAATGCCCCTAAAAAAAACGTTATGTTACTATTATTGTAACGCACGATCAATGTTATTTGATGTACGATAATAATGAATGTGTAAATTTTATGTTTGAAAAAATATAAGAGTTCTAGACGTTAAATTGAGGAATAATAAAAAAGGCGATTGTGAAATGAAACTTTTTGTTTGACTTCATCATAATGATTTTAACCTTGACACTTAGTCGTTAATAAGGGCATTAAGAAAATTTACAAAAATACTTGAAAGCTTAAAGATTTATTTGTGGTAAGGTTTCGCTGCACTTTCTAATGGTATTATTCGTGTGCTTTTCTGTTATATGCAGCAAAGTCGTTCTAATACCTGCTTTATTGTAAAGGAGCCGCTGAGCCGGCGACAAAAAAAAAATAAAAGCTTAAGCTTACCTCCGAAGGCAGCGGAGTAAAACCGGTTAGCGTTATTTCATTTCCGTTCAATTCAGTTTTTTATTAGAACCAAACCCTAAACGGGTTCAATGGAGTCCAGAGTTTCTTCGAAGCGTGACTTCAGTTGACAAATAACACAATAAAAGTGTTTGGGAAGCTATCAAATCAGTAAAGGCAGAACTGGAAAACTATTGGCATGTATTTTTTGATTTTTATTACACTAGACGAATTACCTTTCCATTTTAATTGAAATATTGTTGAAGTAAATTGCTTTTATACTTTAAAATGAAACAGAGCTAATTTCAGTTCAAAGTTTAAGAAGAACTAAAGAAATCAATATGCTTTTATGTTTATTGTGTTGTTAAACAATTATGACAAATCAGTAATAAGAGGTTATTTTAGTAAATTTTATGAAGTCTTTAATACGTTTTTCCGATAAATTGTTAAGCTTATTACGCACTTTAATGGCTCTTCATTATGCTCTTAAATTCTTTATTTCTGATTTAATCTCACCGTAAAAGGCGGTACGGCGAATAATAGCTGGAACAACCGTATTCTAACTTTCCTTAATGCTTGGCGTCGTCATAAAAACGGAATAATGCCTATTAAAGTAAACAATAAACAAAATATCACGATAATAATCTTATTTGCGTACTTTGTGCGCTTTCTTCCTCCGTCGTCGGTGGAGACTTTCGCTGACAATAATGATGTTTTGGCACACGCGGTAACAATAGGTCCCCCGCCTTGATTGTTCAACTGAACATTTTCAAATTGCGTTCGGCTTTCTTGATTTTAACACAGATTTCTTTTTTGTTTACCACAAAGATAATGAGAGGTGTATTCCTAGAAAACTCTTAACAGCCTGTACGTACACGTATATTGAATCATATTGTCCCATAATCTTGTTAGTGCTTGTTGTTGATCTGAATACATATTTCAGTATTATAGTATCACAGCACTACATTTTTTAGAGTTTTATAAAGTATTTCGGCCCGAGATACCTCATACGTTCTACAGTTTCACACATAGTTGTTGCAGAACGGATTTCCACATTGTTTGCTCGCGTAGTTAGCTCGTGAACTCTAAAAAAATAGCAACTTTTTTCCTGTGGGTAAATGGGTGTGGGTGTTGTTATTCTGAAGCCAACGCGAATTTCGGTACACTTCATTAGAAGGTTGGGATCGTCAATGAAACCGATATACTTGAATAATTCGTAATCAACATTATTATCAGTATTAGGCGATTCTTTAAATTCGTTGATTCATTAACGGGTTATGAAGGATTAAGCAAAAATCTTTTAATTATTAAATTCTGATCGTAACATAACTTATCAAATGGCTATGTCGAAAATATTAATAAAATGTTTTTCTTTTTTATAGTTATCGCAGTACTTTATTTCTTCTTATTTCAATGATAATGTATTTCTTACTTTTTATGTTTATTCAAACACATTGAAGATATTGTTTTCTACTATTACCAGCTTTATTTCGAATAGCAACAGTATACATGCATGTTATTAGGTAATCCTTTCTTCTAGTCCGTCGCAATAACTAATTAAGGTGTTAGGTCGGTTGTCATTGAAGAAAAATGTGCTTAAAAATACATGTGCGTAAATTATATTTTAGTATTGAGGAATTTATTTAGGATGTTGATTTAAAAGCTCAAAATTCAAAATTCAAAATCATTTATTCAGTTTAGGCTACAAATAGCTCTATTGAACGTCATTTTATGCCATATCGGTTCGTAAGTCTATCTACTCTGGGCGGGAGATCTTGTACTGAGAAGTATCTGTACTTCAAATGTTAAAATTACCAGACTAGTAAAAGTAGTAGTATATACTGTCCCACTGCTGGGCAAAGGCCTCCATCATGGAAATCAAGTTATCACTACGATTGATGAGTATTATTGGCTTAATCACCACGCTTGCCAAATGCGGGTAGGTGATCACAAACCCGGGCTATGCATCGAAAAATCCGAAACACACTTTGCCCGACCTGGGACTTGAACCCGGGACTTTTGGGTATCGGGCCGAGCGGTTTGCAACTCGGCACCTGACTAGTCTTTTCCTAAAATGTCTGTACCTCATACAGACAACGAACTAGCGTAAACTATGTTACATTACATATTATTCTCAAAACATTGTAAGAATGTAATGGCTGGACGACATCAAACAATGGCTATCTCGTTGAAACATTTTTCATGGGACCTAAGGAAGTTTCGTGTAAGATGACACTAAATGACAATGTTGGTGATTGTAAAACTCAATACAGAATACTAAAATTTTAAATGTTTTGGCCGAGTAAAAAAAATATTAAAGGTTTGTTATTAATAATTGGATTGCTATTCTGAGTGATAACTATATTGCTATTCTGATTTCTGATATAATTATCGTTTTGTCCTTAAATATTAACAGATTACTTTATAAATATACTACTCGTAGATATCGTAAGGAGAAGCTTTGCGCGCGTGAAATTCTGTCTGTCACGAAAGTTTTTATCGTGTGACCCGAGAACAACATATTTGGCTGGGATAAAAGGTACTATAAAGGTCCTTTACACCTAACTATGGATAGTGGAATATTTTTTAGAATCGGTTCAATAGTTAGAGAGATTTAGGTTACACATCTATGTATAGAAGAAGTGTATATATACACTAATTTACTTCTTCATAAATATGAATTGTTGTTTATTTTAATCTTTTCTTGACTCAACCGAGTGCTGATTTTTTTTATTTACCATTCTATTATGCTAAACTAGAATTTGTAACATTGAAGAATACAGAAGAAGAAGAAGACAGAATTTCGTGACAAACAAAAACGAGTATTTGTAATATCTCAATTTTAACCCCTCATCATGCATATTTTCTTTTTCTGACTGAATAGTAAACAAATCTCGTATTTCTGTGTGTTTTTTGACTATTCGGCAGCACAGCTTTTCTTTTAGCACCACCTAGTGTCAAATTTGTAGGACTCATACAAAATGTGGTAATCTTTAACTCGTTTGATTAGTAAAAAAACAAGCACATGGCACTCAGACTTGTAATTAATGTATAAGAGTCTTTCATGCAAATTTATTGCTATTACATATTAATATTCAATTTCTTTTGGATATATTTTAAGAGAAAACTCAGTTCCTAGAATTGAATTAGGATACACAAAGAAAATACCAAGAAAAACAACAGTTATGTAATAAAATATATCTACATAGCTACTTCGTCTTCAAACGATTTACATCAAACGGACTGCTTCATTAATTATTTATTTACAACACTGTTTGCGTTTCGTTCTTGCAATATTTTGATAAAATTGTCATCTATTCTAATCTTGCCATATTTGTAACTAATATTTCACGAACGTTATTTCTCAGGTTTTATTTTAGTTTTTTTCTTTTTCGCATCTGCTGCCTCAATATCGTCGGAATGCGTCCACTTTTAAAAGCCTGGGACGTGTAGCACACAATGGAATTTTCGGTTGATGTTCTATAGCATTGTATGGAGATTAGCTTAAGCTTTAATAATGTGACTATGAAAAGATATTGCTCGCAAGACGTTTGGATATATTTTAGAATCGCTCGCTTATTCATGACAGGTTGGCTTGGATGTGACTTTTTGAGCCACTGAGATTTAAACCTTTTAGAAAGGCAGACAAGAAACAAATTACTTTGGGTAATTCATACTTTACAATGATACCACTGTAGTTATCTACATATACTTAGGATAGTACTCAATATTTTTAACAAACAAATCATAAAATATATTATTATATATAGACCTAGGTATATGTATGTATATGTGTATGTAAAATGATGCCTTTAACGAGAATCGAAAACAGGACCTCTGGGGTAAACATGGGTCAACATGATGTATTACACAAGGAAGTCAAAACAAAGTCTAAGCATAAGCACAGTATAATAATGAGTTCTACGTAGCATAAGTAAACATAAACAAGCATACAACATTAGCAAAAAAGGTTTTAATGCAACGATCTAAAGATTCAAAAAAGGTTTTAATGCAACGATCTGAAGATTCAAAAAGGTTTTAATGCAACGATCTGAAAATTAACCCCCTTATTCATAAAAGCTATTTTAGCATTTTTTAGTTAAATTATTGTTTTGTCAACGTCACACAAACATCATTTTGTATTTGGGAAAAAGAGACAAAACAATGATTAACTAAATAATGCTTAAATAGTTTTTGTGAATAAGAGGGTTAAGGTTAACTGCTAAGCAGAGGCCGTTGAACTTAAATTAACACTAGAACCAAAGTATAGTGAGCACACTTTTCGCTTGAAATGTGCAATTAGTCACTTACACTTACTCACAAAGGTAAGAGAAATCCTACTAAACAACCTAATGAAATAGTTTTAGTTAAATTACCACATTGAACGTTTCATAACAATGCTAACACCAAAACTGTTGCTCAAACACACGAGGGGATTTCTACAACTTTAAGTGTTGAGCAAACGCGCTTGCAAATTGCAGTTGTAATTAATAGCAAATGAAGTTCCACGGCCATCTAAAACGGGTAATGAGAAAATGAAGTTCTAAGTCAATATGTTTTTTTGGGGGAGTTAGCTGATTGCCACTGGGCATTTTCAGCGTCACTGGGTTTTTAGGGGGCTGCGAGAAACTTAAAGGGTTCCTCAAGCCGTGTGAAACGAAGCACCATCAGAGGTGTCTAGAGGGAACAGCATCACGAACTAGTGCGTGTCCTCGTGCAATACTAGATTCTCCGAGGGGATCGGGAGCGGAACAATCCGAGGGCGCCTCCAAATATTATTATAATTAATACGTCGTTGAAGAGCTATAAAAACTCAATAAAGTGTAAAGTTTTTAATACAAAGTGAAAATATTTTTTGTTAATTTCTTTAATTTAATTTAATTTTTTTAATTTTTGTTTTTCTATTTACCTGCATGTGTGACATAAAATTTATTGTCAATGTCTTTTAATTTTTTTTCTCTAACAGTTGTGTAAACTCAGTTTGTTAAATTTTTGGTAGAAACTTTATTGGCCTTTGTGTTATATTTTGTGTACTGTAATTTGAGTTATTATGTGCTGTATGTTTCTCATAATTCAAAATAAAAAAAAGGCTAAGACTAAAGGCTCGACTCGAGGTGACCGGGTCGTGGGGGTTGAGAAAGTCGATATAAGGGTTGGTAACCGATTGATGCTAGAGTTCAATGTGAGAAATCTTGGTTCAATCCCAATAGCTCCTTAGGCTATTGACGTGAGCCCATAACTGACACAAGTGTATTTGTTTTCTGAATGCATTAGCACAGTTGGCCGACCCATTTTATGCGGACCGCGAGAACACAGCAACTTGCACTACAAAAAATATTGATTTAAAAAGAAATACCTCTGTTATTTCCGTAATTACATTTGTTTAATAAATATTTTTTTCTGTAAAATGTTGTGCGGACCGCGATGGTCACTTCATTTCTTAAAACGGACGCCGAGCGAAACTAATTGGTGAGTGCTTTAATAAAAAAAAAAAGGTAATTCCCTATAGAACGGTGGTACTATTTAGACGCTATGGGGATTGAACCGCGTTTTCTAGCTTCCACGCAAGCATCTATATCCTTTCAGCTTTCCGAAGAACGCTTCAAACTTTCATTCGATTACTTTTGAACCAAGTGTCTATTCTTTATAGTTGTTTTCTTTATGTATTATCTCAAAATAAGGAGACTGCAAAAGGCAAGCTTCATACAAACACATGGATAACCTGTCATCATCATCATCATCATCATCATCATCATCATCATCATCATCATCATCATATCACGAGCCTTCCCTATGGATGGATATGGAGAAACAGCCATAAACCTCCACGCGTGCCCAGTGCGGTGCGGCGGTTGTTAGCGACTGCAAATGCAGCCGGGACCAACGGCGTTACGTGCCTTCCGAAGCACGTAGGAGCTCGAGATGATAAATTTTTGGTCACCCATCCGATGACCGGCCTTTGCGAAAGTTGCTTAACATTATCGCGCGCAGACCGGGCGCGTTAACCACTGTGCCATCGATAACCTCTCACGGGCATGGGCTCTCGCAACAGCTTCCCAATACTCCCGTATGTGGAATGCGCTTCCCACACACGTGTTTCCCTCCTCTTTCTCTCCCGGGTTATTTAAGCGGGGCGTGAAAAAGCATTTATGCAGGCCGCCATAGTGTGAGCGTTCGGTATAGCGTGTTAGCGCTGTGATGAACGCTTTCACTTCTCGGGCTTTACTGGCTGCTTTTCATCAGGCAGGGTGAGGCCATTTTGGGGTGCCACAATAAAAAAAAAGTTACTCTCGGACTGTTCCGAGCTGTGCCGAGATCCGTGTCCGTGCAAGGGGTCTATGTGAGTAGCTCGAGCGCGGTATTTAAGCTTACGTTCTGGGTACTCCTTATTTTTTTTTACGTTTTGTTGATGGCTTCGTGCGTTTAGCACATTTACCCAGTGTCAAAGTAACTTTTCTTACAAGTAATGCATAACTAAATAATATTTCCTTTCTGTATGATGATGATGAATGATAATTGAAATGAGAAGTGAGAAATTATAGACCTCCCAACCCCTCGAGTATCTCAGTAAAGATATGGGGCTTTACTAAGTCCTTGGGGACTTCTTGAGACAATTTAAAAAGTGACGTTGCACTGTTTTGTTTCATTTGCCAACACTCATGCACACTCACGAACATTTAACGGTTAATAATCCACCATTATTTCACATTAATATTCGACATAACACAAATTTTAGAAAATAAAACAAAACCGCAGACATGACTCTTCACTTTCCCGCCAAGAAGTCCTCACTCCTTATTTTGTGGTATTATTCTGGAGTTAGTCTTAGAGACGCCTAAAATGCTTGGGACTGAATAGTCTGCATTGCACGGCAGAATTGCCGTGCAATTTATGAACGCAGTAAAGAACATGTGAACAGTTTCGAGAAAATAGATCGTAATGTCATCACTTCAGATATCACAATCACAAACACAGTAAGTGGTACTCACTGCGTTCATAAATTGTGCGGCAGTATAATTATAGCAGCTGTTTAAGGATCTAAAGCTGCGATCAATGTTTTACTTTATTCAAAAGTAGCTTCGTTTTATCTATACTAATAATATTATAAAGCTGAAGAGTTTGTTTGTTTGGTTGAACGCGCTAATCTCATGAACTACAGGTTCGAATTAAAAAAATATTTTTGTGTTGAATAGTTCATTTATTGAAGAAGGCTATAGGCTATAATTACATCACGCTATCGCACTAATAGAACGCGGGTGAAACCGTGGGGCACAGCTAGTAGTATAATATTTTCATGCATGTTCGTACAGATATACAGAAACTCTGTGTTCATATTGCATAGTTTGAAATGGGTGGTGCCGGAATGACAAAACCCTTCCTGTATCCTGTTCCATCAAAGAATCTGTATAAAATTGGATTTTTGATTACAGGCCGAGTGTCGAAATACTGTGTCACGAATGAAATATGGTATGCAATCAACAAAATGTCTACATTTTCGGAGGCGAATTGTAGAATTCTACGTATTAAATTTCGTTGCTAACTATTTACCCTGTTCTTATGTTTCGTCATGTTACCTGCGAAAGTATGGACAGTCAACATCAAATTAATCGATGCATGCTTTATTTGATTTAATTTAATGGTCAAAAGGTGTAAAATTTAAGTACCCTACTAAAAGTTTTTATGCGTTTAAAGTCCACTTTTACTCGAACGAAAAATATGGACAGTGCCTCAGTCGCAAAAATTTTAATGACATTTGGTTTTATCTTCTGAAATGCCATAATACTTTTGACCATTATGTACTTAGAGCATTAAGATTATGTAACATCAATCAATTTGATGCTGACATACCTACATAGAGCCGATATAGTTACTCATTTTCTACGCACTCATTGACAACTGCAGAATATTCCGTACATATAACAAGCGCATATATATTTATGTACTTTTCTCATTAAGTACTTCTAACTCTTCGCTAGCCCAATACAGATAGGCGTTTTATACAATTTCAAAATAAATATCATCTTTCAACAACAAAAAGATAGACACGCTGTAAATGCCATCTACATCAAATGTTTATTTAAAGAAAGTCAGGAAACACGTAAGCTATACTATACCTACTAGCTATACTTTCGCCACACTAGTGCTATAGCGCCAATTTACCTTAACTTTATTTGTGTTGACCAGGTAGTAACAAGCAACCCTAAATCACAATAGATGTTTTCAGTGTAGGTAGAGTCCTTTTGTCTCCTGTGACCACGCACCCAGCAAAGGGTTCGAAAGCGTCAGGTTTAAATTAAAATGTGAAATAAACGCAAAGAGATTTAAAGTGTTTCGATTCAATTGAGGTGATGTGATGCACATTAAAATAAAGTTTGTGATAATAAAAAGAAGTGCTTTTAAATGCTTTAATAAAAAGGTGCCGTCGACTCCAATGTGTACAACAAATCCTAGCCGTTTTTAATACAGTATCAATATTTAAGATTCTTTTTTTGATGTAAAAACAAGCAACAAAAAACACTGATGTACGACAAGTAACACAAGTATTTCACAATCAGATTTTATTAAAAAAAAAAAAAAAACTAGTGTTATTAATTTGAAATATTATCTATTGAAGATTATAGTTAAGTAAAAGTTATTTTGGTTATTTAATTTACTAATGCTGAGAGGTGCACCTCAGCACTTAGACAACACAGCAGTTTTATCATTGTAAATAATATAATTTTTCAACCGTTTCAACCTAAAGTTAATTTTTTTTCTAGTTATTATCGGTCTTAATTAAGAAATCTTCCCGGACTGCATTTGTTTTCATTATAGTAAGCAACAATAATGATTTCCGGACGCAGATATTGTCAAGAGAAATAAAAAAAACCCTTGTGATGTGAAATCGCTCGAGGTCGGCCTATTTATTGGCAGAGGCCGCAAACGTTCGCGGAAATTGATTTTATTTTTACCCTATTGACAAGTTCTGAGAGAATTAAAAGAAATTGTACGTTTCAAGCTGTTGTATGGGTTTCTAATACGTTTCCTTACAACTTACAAAATGAATCGGAAACGGGGTGATTGATGGTAACATTTTAATTTAATAACTGTAACTTTTTGACGGTGTAGTTTGTGATGACACCACGCTAGAAAAAACACTGTATACACTATTTATACTGTAGCTTACAATACAGATTCTAGGGAGGCTGCAAACAAAACAAAATTAATGTAACGAGAAAATATTTTATGTTTATGAAAAAAATGAGACATTGCAAAGTTTTTCTGGAAAGCTGTGTGTAAGCCAAAGGAGGAATTTTTAATAATTTGTAGACCCACTCGCTAACTTGGCGCAAACGCACTGCGGCTCGCCTTGAGCATTGTGTATTTCGTAAGTTTTCACTGTTCAATGACTGTGAAATTTATATAAAGGGTTGATATATAATTGTGCACAGATTATACACATTTTATGATAGGGTCGAGTTGAATTTGTACGAGTACCTGCCCGTTTGGTTAGAGCAAATGTCTATGAACATTTTAGGTAGAAATATATTGATTAACTGAAGGTATTATTGAAGCCATACTGTTCATAGTACCTATTGAAACTATCCATAGTATAAATTGCGACCAATATCTACGTTAAATTAATATTTATTTATTAGATTGTATTAAACGAGCTTAAGGTGAGTTGCAATTTTGCCATAACGACGATGGAAATAAACTTATTAAAATATAAATATAACCGACGACAAAAAGGAACCATCCTTAGAATAGTTTCTCTCTTAAATTTTTTGACTTCCTCATACATGTGTTTTGTTTAAGTTATTAGCAATGAGTAACGTTAACGAGTATATTTTTTATGTCTTAAAAAATAGCATTAAGATTCATACATTCTGTAAGTACATATTGCACCGCACTTCTGAGCCTGGGAGTTTGTCAACACCGCGAGCTCCGGCCCACCAGACCGTGACGCCATTCAGTGCGTGCACGATCTAAATACAACCTTCTGGAACCCACCATTGAAATGCCGTACATTTAATGTTTTACTCCTTAGCCGAGCGTTTTGCTACGCTCGAGCGCTTAACCACTCGGCAGTGGAATGCGCTCAGCCTGATATCCTGGTATCTTGGATTCAATACCAAGGTCGAGTCAACTATGTTTCTGAATTCTCGATGTCCGTGCACACGAGACGCTCAAACTAAATACAAATTTCTGGAACCTACCATTGAAATATTGCCATATTACTTTAAAGTTTTACTCTTCGGCCTTTCGATTAGAAATGAAATTAAACGAAATGAGCTTTATTTACTAGAACATAGTGAACAACTTTGCCACGCTCGAGCGCTTACCATTCGGCATGGACAGTGGCAGAGGGCTCGGCTTGAGTGCCTTGGGTACAATTCCCCAGGTCGGGTAAATTGTGTTACTGATTTTTCGATGGCCATACAGTGCGCACGGGGCGATCTAAATGCAACTTTCTGGAACCAACCATTGAAATGCTGCAATACTTTAATGTTTTACTCCTCGGCCGAGTGCTTCCACTTGGCAATGGAAAGCGCTTTGCCCAATGTCCAGAGAGCCCTGGGACGATCTACTACCTTTTAGAAACTACCATTGAAATGCTGCCATGCTTTTATGTTTTACTCCTCAGCACAGCACTACGGTTAAGCGGCAATGGAAAAGCACTCGGTATGATATACGAAGTCTCTTTGCCTGACTTTGGGTTCAATTCCAAGGTCTGATCGGTTTCTGATTTTTCGAAGCCCATTCAGTGCGCACGGCGTGTTCTAAATACAGCCTTCTGATACCGACCCCTTGGCACTGTCGAGCGGTTGACCACTCGGCAATAGCAAAGCACTCGCCGTTGTTGGGTTCAAATCCTAAGTCACGTAAAGTGAGTTTGTGATTTCTTGATAGCCATTTAATGCAAACGGAAAAATATTTAGAACATTCCGAACTTATAATTACTCATAATAGAGACATGATTACTTGAAAAATATACAGGATGGAAACTTTCAGCGGGGCAGTAAGGGGAAGTACCTTATCCGTTACAGCTACACGAAAATGGTCTTAGGAGACTATCCATAATTTTTTATGGAATTTTGATCCCCATTCAAAGATTTTCAAAAAAATTTACAGTTAGCAAGAAAATAGCAATTTTACACAAAAACATTTTTTGATGCCAATCGATCCTGTTTCTAATACTGATCAAAAACTTCTATGGGACTAACCATCGTTGGAGTACTCAAAAAGTCACAAATTGCAAAAAACTTTTCCCTTACATTTTGTAAAGAATTTGTGTAACTGAAATACATAAAATAAAATATAAGACAAATGACCACGTAGAATTTTACACATATCAAAAAGAAGGCGTATTAATTTTCTTTTTTTATTAACTAACAATAACTTGATGATGTTATTCACAACACACTCAGAGCTTTTCTGACGCCTCAAACTGTCAAGATTGTTTTTTATTTAATAGTAACGAGTTCTAAATTTGAATTGTTTTAAACTTATCTTTTCATTCAGTCAACAAAAAGATCTCAACCGTCACTAAAAAAGCTTTTGCGTAAAATTTTCATACAAAATGTACGGGAAAAGTTTTTTGCAATTTGTGACTTTTTGAGTACTCTAACGATGGTTGGTCACATAGAAGTTTTTGATCAGTATTAGAAACAGGATCGATTGGCATCAAAAAATGTTTTTGTATAAAATGGCTATTTTCGTGCTAACTGTACATTTTTTTGAAAATCTTTGAATGGGGATCAAAATTCCATAAAAAAATATGGATAGTCTCCTAAGAGCATTTTCGTGTAGCTGCAACGAATAAGGTACTTCTCCTTACTGCCCCGCTGAAAGTTTCCACCCTGTATATTGAGAAACCAAAAATAAATATATAAATATCTGAAAAGCGTTACGGCTTCACACAACACGATAACGTAGCTACATTCATATCAACATTTTCTATTAGAGTCCCCTATCGGCTCACACATTCTCGCATTACTCCTCACCCCTGTTTTGCATAAGTATTCAATTACCACCGTTGGGTGCTAAGTATACATCGCACAGTGGGCACGACACAACCAGATACTCGCCGGAATGGATGCAAAATGGGGACCAATGGCCAAATCGCATAAGTATTAGCCGGTCGGATGGCAAAGATGTCGAGCTCTGCAGTAAATCATGCAGATTCAGTGAGCTGCAACGGCGAGCGACCCGATAGCTTCTAATGGAATATGACACTGTTGCTTCTGTAGTGGGTAAGTATCTTTGAACTATTGAGTCATTGTTTGAAGATTTAAAAACGGAACGAAGTATTATACGCACCGAAAAACAAGCTCTGCCATACATACTCTCTACCATACCGCTATTCAATTAAGAGGTTTACATTGAAATCTCTTTGTTTTGTTTTTTTATATTGGTAAGTAAATCAAAAACAAAACGGTTCGGTGTAGAATCTTGATTAAATTACAATAAGATATAGTACAAAGCCGTTCGTTGTGGAGACCTTTGGGGGGAGGCCTTTGTCCAGCAGTGGGCGTCTTTTGGCTAAAATGATGATGAGGATCTAGTAGAGTCAGATTCCAAAATAAATGTTGTGTTTTAAACAATTGCTAAGGCACCCCCAGTACCTACTCATGTGCAATATACTTTTCTTATCTTAGTGGGGCCTGCTTAGGTTCGACACATCGGTATACATATAATTATTCCTTAGCATATCCTGTTTCATAAATAAGGATTCTTTTCAAAATATATTTTACGTGGGTTAAAAACCAATTGCCCGTCTCTGAACCAGATACCCATTGCGGATCATACAGGGTTGTAATCCAAAATGACTTATCGGGGTGGTCGTCAACACATGGTATTATTGTTACATGATTATGAGGAGGAGCTTGATGGCGCTATGGTTTACACGCCCGGTCTGCGCGTGCTAAGGTTAAGCAACTTTCGCAAAGGACGGTCATCGGATGGGTGTCCAAAAATATATTATCTCGAGCTCCTCCATGCTTCGGAAGGCACGTAAAGCCGTTGGTCCCGGCTGAATTAGCAGTCATTAACAACCACCAATTCACAGTGGACCCGCGTGGTTGTTTATGGCCCGTTCTCCCTATCCATCCATAGCACGCACAAACAATAACGGTCACGTGATATCTGCAAAATAGTTATCAGAGACTTGACCTGGAATGAAAAAACAATACTACCTATTTCTTCACGTTTCACCATACTCCCACTTTAGCTTAAAGCGTAGCCAGCATGGTAAAGCTTTACGATGTTAATTGCAAATATAATTCCTTACAAGTGTTACGAACCAATTTATTATTCGTTGTTCGTGTTTGTTTAGCTGATTTCCTTTCTGTTGGTCTATTACCTTTTTTTCAAGTGGTGGTAGTATTTTACTTCTTTGGAAAAAATAATTAAAATAAAAAAACTGTTTGGCACAAAAAAGATGGATCCGCGTCGATTCCGTTATCACGATTGATCGACAAATGGAAATGTATTTTACTTCATTAACACAGTCACTATCGCCCATAAATACGTCATAAGCCATACGACAATTATAATAATGCTAGTTAAACTAAGACAAAACAAATATTTAACTAGGCTCGCGCACTTTCGAAATCGTCACTCCAAACAGCTGCACACAAGTGGATGACGTTGAAGACTTTATTATGGCAGAGAACTGTCGTGCGCGAGCGAGGATGGATCCGCTCCAATTCTGTAATCAAGATTGATCGACAAGTGCAAATGTATTTTAGTTATTAACACAGTCACTAATGCCAATAAATACGTCATAAACCAAACACTAACCAAAATAATAAACCATATACTCCACGCTGATAAAAAGTAATATTAATTAAACTATGACTAATAAGAATTTGCAACTAGGGTCACGCACTTTCGAAATCGTCACTCCAAAGTGCTGCACACAAGTGGTTGACGTTGAAGACTTAATTATGGCAGAGGGCTGTCGTGCGCGAGCGAGGATGGATCCGCTCCAATTCTGTAATCACGATTGATCGACAAGCGCAAATGTAATTTACTTATTAACACAGTCACTAGTCTCAATAAATACGTCATAAACTATACATTAACCATATACTATCCTCCACGCTGATAATAATGTTACTTTAACTAAGACGAAAAAAGTTATCAACTAGGGTCACGCACTTTCGAAATCGTCACTCCAAAGTGCTGCACACAAGTGGTTGACGTTGAAGACTTCATTATGGCAGAGGGCTGTCGTGCGCGAGCGAGGATGGATCCGCTCCAATTCTGTAATCACGATTGATCGACAAGCGCAAATGTAATTTACTTATTAACACAGTCACTAGTCTCAATAAATACGTCATAAACTATACATTAACCATATACTATCCTCAACGCTGATAATAATGTTACTTTAACTAAGACGAAACAAGTTATCAACTAGGGTCACGCACTTTCGAAATCGTCACTCCAAAGTGCTGCACACAAGTGGTTGACATTAAAGACTTTATTATGGCAGAAGGCTGTCGTGCGCGAGCAAGGATGGATCTGCTCCGATTCTGTAATCACGATTGATCGACAAGCGCAAATGTAATTTACTGCCGAATATGGTTCACTCTCTTCACACGAAATCCACATTCGAACTAATGTGACGATGTGGAAGCTTAGAGATTTTAGACGGCAATATTGTTATGAATGTATGGAATGTTTTAAAAATAGCAAGGTAATTATATTTTATGTTATTAGACTATGGGTAACAACCACAATGTTGTAACCGAATATCACAGATAAACTGACGAAATCTTTTTAATTTATGTGAACCCATTTGTTGTGTGGACCAAAATTAATAATAATATCTTCAAACCAAATTGATAAATAAATTGGTGCTTTATGTTATTAATTTTATTTATTTTTAGACTCTTTACGTACCCACCCACCCACAGTCAAACTGTTTGTAAAGTTATATGGATTTATAAAAAAGTATAATAAACATAATATTCCTTTCATTAATTCATTCATTTTCTTTTCATAATCCAATTAAACTAATTGGTATGGATACATCATGAATGAATGCTCAAAAAGGAAAAAGCACATATACATCATGTTCCGAAACTCAAATCCAACTGATAAACACTTTATGATAGAAATCACGGCTATTCATCAGTGCCTATCGACGTATCCAAGCTTGCGAATCACAATTGATTGACATGAAATGTGAATTTCCATTGGTATTGGTCTGGTTGGAATCGTTCCATTCTTTTCCCAGTGAATCACCGTGGAAACTAATTGACGCGGATACATGGAGGCGTCGATGCTGAAAACACTATATTTGCGATATGAATGAAACACGCGTCTGGTGCGGCCGGCGTGATTGATAATTGAATTAATGATTAATTCGGACGGGCATGAATCGGCTGCCGAAGCAATTTGGTAAATCGGGTGGGAGCAACGCCGACCAGTAGGTACTGATGAGAGTTTCTGCACACTCATATATTTTGCTTTGTGCCGAAACCAGCCACATGTGTAATGCGTTCATGGCTCAAGAACTGGGACTCGGTAAACGCGTTATGCTCAGCATACGCCAGCTTTCATGTAAAAGAAAATGTCAACGTTTATGATTGGCATAGATTTTATAATTTGATAAATGTAGAATAATGTTTGCCTTACAGTTCAGAACACATGAAGGCCATGTTTTAAAAGGTTTATACAGGTGTACCTGCGAGGTGGTCTCTACGTTTTTAATTGGTATGGTTTTCATATTTGATTATTGAAGAATTAACCTTATTGTTTTGTTTTTTTCCTTTTTTATATGTAGGTAGGCAAATGACTCCTCTCTACCTAGCAGAGTCCAGACTTGAGGATAGCTGTTGGGGCACTATTGTGCCTCACTATATAGCCGTCTTTACCTTGCCGACCAACAGGTCCTTTAAACATAAAGGTCCCCATGAAGGAAAATAAAGCATGCAAATATGTTGAAAGAAGCACTTTATACTTACGATCGATATTTCTATTAATACGTATATTCTTATAATCCCAGTCTCTGTTTGTATACGGATCTTGTGTTTATTTTACACTAGTTGTCACTCGCGACTTTGTTCGCGAAGACTACACTATCCCACAGGAACCTGTTACCGGGATAAAAAGTAACCTATATCCTAGTCCGGGTCATAGTCTGTCTATGTGCAAAGTTTCATTGAAATCCGTCCAGCCATTTTCACGTGATGCGCGGTCAAATAAACAGATAAACAGACAAAAATTCTAAAAACTTTTGGAACGTTTTATGTTATCTATTCTAAGTATCCCCAGCCAACTTTTTTTCGAATATCTTCCGCGTATAGACTTTCGACCCTCTTTAGCTTTATTATATGTATAGATATCAAGTACTTAGCCCAAACGGTTCAACGCCTTTGCATGGTCCGTGGTCACAAGGAGGCTACAGCGGTCTCAAAAGTATTTTTTGTAACATTGGAATATAGCAAAGTAAAATAAGCACAAGTAGATACGTATACAGAACCGAGACTGGGATTATTAGAATATACTTATTATGGCGACGCATTGGAAATTCACTCTGCGGGGATCTTGATTTTTCCCAACAATTACAAAACATATGAAAGTGATATTTGATAACATGACTTTTCTTTTAATTGACTTCAATATGCTAGTTATTTTTTTTAAAATAATTTGTAGTTTTAATTTGAGGGAAAAAAAACAGTTTTTTTTATGGTACGGGGCGCAAACGCTCCGTATTAGATTAATTGTTCAGCAGTGCGTCGTCGCCTTAATAGAAATATACTTGTTTTACGATACTGAACACATAAATGCATTTTTCAATGCTTACCTTGGTATACCTACCTACTTACTTGCGAGAAGGTCTATTGTGCCATTACTCTCGTGTTTGTGTCTCCGAGTACCCATAGAAGACTTGATTGACCCACTTTCTCACAGTCTCCATATTCTGCTGGGAATAAACATACCCGAACATACACCCAAGTTACACCAATAATTCTCTTATATTATTATTATGCGAGTTCTTTATCTGTACACGTGTATTTGAAATATTACATATGCTTTCATTGTATAAGCATATTATTTATCATATGGGTTAAGCTACGAATTTTTCCGTATATGACATACGTGTTATTATAGAGTTCATTAATTTATTTCATTCTATGCCCTAACTTGATCTTCTATAGGGTATAGTATAGTGTTTATTTCACCTTATGGTGGACTGGAGCCTGATGGTTATCTGAACTCTGACTGTAGCTACATGCTACTAATTTCGTTAGGATATTATGATGGTAGTTACCCTGCTGGGACTGGGTTAACCCCAGACCTCCAAGACTAAGGTCCGTGATCTTGTAGCTAGACCACTGAGGAGGTTCTATGTAATGTTATACCTACACACTGAGAAATATCAATGGGTCAGTATGGGGTATTTAAAACTAAAAGGAATCACGATATTTATTTGAAAGTTAAGTGCGTATAGAGTAAGAGTTTTCAAACTTTATTTTTAATTAGGTACGCGTCAATTTTCATGTCGGAATTTGATCCCATTAGGCGTGTCAGATAATATATATTTTTAAAGGTTGTTAAACAAAATCCGTGTTTCATTTTGTTTGATTTACTCCCATGTTAATTTGCAAATGGTAGTGAAGTAAAATTTTATTTTATTTCCTCTTTCTCAAAAGTCTCTCATTTTTAAACAATTTAAAAAAGAGACAACACGTTGGTTGTTATTTGTTCGCAACTAAATTTGCGTTAATTATACATATATATACATATAACCATAATAATTTTCAAACAGTCGAGATTTTACAGTACCAGTTCAATCAAGAGTGTTATTTTGTCAGAAATAGTTTATGAAATAATGGAGCGACCTTTCCAAGTGTTAGTAAGCAACATCTGATAACAAAAAGTAGTTTTTAGTGTATGTTGCCGTACTCTTGAAAACAATAAAAATGTGGTAGCAATGGTGTGGTACATTACGATTCACGTCCGTTGCCTGCTGAAGTTTATGAGCATATGCCGTGCAACTCACTTGTTGCTGAAAGTTACACTTTGTTATATTTTGTAAATTTATGTTATTGGCGATATGGATGCGAAGAGCAATATCCAACAAATAGCAACAAGTGATCGAAAAAGTTAAAGAATGTCACCTAATATTGCATTATGTTGGTCCACAAAGTAACTGCGGCGTAGATGCCCTTTAGAGACCCTTTTAAAAATACAAATTAAGCTAATATCAGAGATATCAAACATAATAATAAAGTATGACAGGCCAGATGTGCTAATGGGCCGGTGTTTGTAGGACTGGACATTAAATGCCTATTGTACAGAGTCCTTAAAGTCCGGGAAACTAAATTAGTAAATTTCCTTATTGTTCTATTTACTTTTAATATAAACTGAACAAAAACCAACAAGGCAGCTTGTAAGCCTAACATCTCGCATTGTGTAAACGCTCCAATTCCACATAAATCTTTTTTGTCGTTATGTCATAACGAATCAGGTCAGTGGCACACAAATTGCATAGCTATGCGATTCTATTCGTTTAGGCGGTCTCGAGGTCTCGTTTGTACGGCTAATTTCGTTGATTGCTTTTCTTTTTACTGTAGAAGAGAATTCATGAAAATACCAAGTCTTATGTTCCACTATTTGATACGAAACGTAACAATGAGAAGTTTTTGTACCGTTTCCCGGGAATGTTGTATATGACAGCGTAAAACAAATACTGGTTTTCCAACTTTCCCGTCCAGTTCCGTCGTCGATCCGTTGCACCAATTTGACATGAAAAAAGGACAAACATACACGCTCTCTTATTTTTAATATCAGCTCGCATGACACATAGAATGTGCTTATTGCTAAAGATACTCGTTCGGGTTGTCTCCCTTATCCAGAAACAATAATTACCTCTGTCTCTCTCATCTTTATATATTTGATGACTGGTCCTGACTGCCTGATTCATCATCGCGCGAGCTAAAACCGCTGAAGCTAGGTACCTAATTAGATGAAATTTGGACTGTAGGTTAATTGAGTGACGTAATCAGCCACTAAGAAAGGATTTTACGGAAATCAAACCCTAAGGGGTTCAAATAGGGGGTGAAAGTTTGTATGAAAGCCCGTCAGTTTTGAAGTAAAATACATGCAAATTGGTAATTGGTTTTTTGAAAAAAAATAAAGAATTCCCAGAAGTTTTGTTTTTGTTTTCCTTTATAGGAGTAAAAAAGGAAAGAAGGCTATTTTGGGGAAATCATTATTTTTAAAGTAATAAATATAAAAATCAATAATTTAATCGATCTATAGATTTTTCAATAAAACAAAGGATGATTTGTTTTTGCATTTTTCGAAAAACCTTCCCTAGAGGGGTGAAATAAGGGTGGAAAGTTAGTATGGAAATCTGCAATTCCTTAAATTTCGGTATTTGGCCTGGTTAGAAATTGTAAAGAGTGTCAAGATTTTTGGAAAATGATCCCTTTTATTTGGCTTTTTTTATAAATAAACACAAGTCGTGTAGTACACAATAATATTGGAACTATAGGTATATTACAATCGGAACTGTAAAAAGTATCATAACAATGCGTCACATGTCACCATGTCATGTCATAACAATTATTTTTTCCTATTCACATATTGTTACCAAACGTCTTGAGTAAGTAATAAATAGGAGAGTATTTTTTATTACCGCGAGTTCTTTTCTGTGTGTATGTGACATCAACATCGTTATAATACGATTAGTTATTATTATTGTTTTTGTAATGAAATTATACCTAATGTTTATACAAAAAACGTGCACTTCTTATTTGCGAATATAACTATAAATGTGCTTTGAGTTGTTAAAACTAGTGCTGTAGCGACGTTACGTATGCTACGTTAAACATTGTATTGGAAACATTCAAAAAGCCAAAGCTAAACCTAAAAGGCAACACTATTTCGAAACTCGGTTGTTTCCTTAAAGTCTGTACTTAGGAAATCGCCAAAATACATTTCCACCTAAGACGTCTAACCACATTATCGGACCCTCCACAGAGCACTGTTTACCACAAGCCAGCTAAAGGCCTTAAGACCAGTCCAGGGATTACTTTATCCTTGGACAGAGCAATACTGCAATTATCACTACATACTGCCTTAGCTTCTGATCTTTGAGTTGCCGTTTCGTGTCCAGTTGGAGCTTAATAAATAAACAGTTTCTATATTTATCCCAAACTCATTAGACAACGAGTTTGATATTAAAATATTATGATATTTATAGATTTTGTATAGGTATATTTTATCTGTAAAGATGAATCTGCATAGCCATCGGTTGCAATAACCGTTGGGTAGATGGCACTGCTGCCGCTAAAAAGCAGTCAAAAACCAAAGCAGTGAAAAAATTCAGTTACGTCAGCCTTCCCGGTAGCATAATGGTCAGTGCAGCCGCCCGGATTGCGGAAGACCCAGGTTCGATTACTGGTTGGGTCGGGTAGGCATTTAATTTTTTGACGCTGTATTTTATAAATATTTAATTCAGCTTAAGTGTAGCAATTAGCACTTAAAAATAAAAAAAGCAAAAAATTTTGTTATTTCATCATACTTATTACGTGAAGTGGAATTAAATGCGCTTATTTACTCTGACTACTGGTTTTGGTATGTACTTATAACATTTATTAGTCCCGCAGATTTGCTTACATCACCACAGAAGACAGATAGGGTTGGCTGAAAGAGATCTCTTCTAGAGATAAGCTCACGTTTTATATGTCTTGTGTAACGTGGTTCAATGTAATTTTTTGTGCAATAGGATTAAAGAAATATACACAAAGTTATGGTGTTTTATATTACTTCAATAAGATGGTTTCCAAAAAATGTTTTTTTTTGTTAAAGCGCATAAAGTCAAATTAATGATTTTTTTATTCGCCCATAACTTGTAAGATGGGTATTACTTGCGCGTTGCCTTCTTTCTTCATTTAAAAATTTGTTGTTGCTGGTTCTTGGGTAGACTTTGAAAGGGAGCTCTCTCCACGTGGGACGCAATCCCTCTTCGCCATCTTTCCTTCGAACATCTTCGAAACCCTCTGAGGATGTTCGATCACTATGTCTTGAAGAACATTAAGTTTCTCCCCACACCCCCTTAAAATCTGGCTACGTTATTAAGCCTACAGGCGCGATCATTTTGCTTTTAAGGTGTGAAACTGTGCGTCCTACAGAAAGCATGCAGTGTTCCATTAAGCTTATTTGACTAAGCTATTTGAAGCACTATGACTGATGTGTTTAATGATTTTTTATCCGATTTTTATCCGTTAAAATTTCGCGTTCCATAGTTATCAAAGAATTTAAACGGGCATTAACGCAACCGTCGGGTATAAAGAAAGTATGATTACCTTTTTCAAATTATTTGAATTTTATTTGAATTCTTCGATTAAAATATTTGTTCACATCATTCGATGGATTATTAATTACATTAAATCTGTAAAGCTAACAAAAAATGTCCTTATTGTTGTTTAGTTAAAAAATTGGTAGCACCGGATACCCTTTGTGAAAGCCTATCAAAAGGTGGTTGAAGGTCAGCTTGTGCCCTTTTTAATTTTAATCCTCTGGTGAGCCTCGGGGAACTTTGGGTAACCAATTTAACTATACTTACCCCTTTAGGTATTTAGACTTCAAATAAGCAGACGGAGACGCAATAACGGGGCCTTAAAAAAGAAATACTTTTAAGTACGTTCTAGATAAGCTACACTACCTACCTACTAACTAATGTATCCGCATAATATAACCTTGTGTTAAGTGTTAAAATAAGGTTGAACCACCGAACAGGTGTTGAACGAAGTAAGTAGTAGGTGCAGTTTGGACTTATTATTATAATGATTTCTTATGCGATATTTTTGGTATACAAAAAAAGGAATGGAGGACACCTCACGATGGCCACGTGACCTTCTCCTTCCTAAAGAGCTTATAATGTGTGATCGCGCGGAGTTCTTTAAATATATTAATTTTTTTCAATTTATTTTTGAGATTTGGCTTACTTACTTTAATAAAAAAAATGTGTACACTAACTTAGATACATCAGACACCTACAACTTGTAGTTTTAAGTATTAGGTATCTACTTATATAACGTAAGTATTTTTATGTATATTTCAATGATAATAAGTAACCAATAATATACTAAAAATACTTCAATAATTGCATATGCTCGTAATGTAAAAGAAGATTTCTAGCTTACGTATAATAAAAACAATTATGGAGTTGTACTCGTATAATGTTTTTAATAAGATACAAAGGCCGAGTCCCTAGGCCATTCTTCTTGGTTCAAAGCTACCAAATATAATTGCTAGTACAATAACAAATGGTACATAGCTAGACATCCTATACGTTAGAAAGAGCTTTTTAGTACAAACTCAAACTCAAGCTCAAACTTGTATTTGTAAACTAAGACAGTGGTACATAGATCGTTTTTACAATATTATAGTGTCACTTGTTAGTTTAAGTAACGTTGTTTGTGTGATTGAATTGAATTTGAATTTTTATTTACTAATTAGCCCACTCTGAAATGAGCCCATAGTTGTAACCGCATTTGTAGTTTATTGGTTAGACTACTGCACTCAGATCTAGAGGTCTCGGGGTAGATTTTTCGTCGGTGGTAATTATTGACGTTATTGCGCTCGGTCTAGTAGGGGGTAGCACTAAGTCCGCCTGGCTAACTACCACCACCTTATCGCAACTTCGTCAAAGTCAAATATTTTTATTCAAATAAACTTTAGAAAAGTGCTTTTAAATCGTCCAAACATTTTTTTACCTACTACCCATTCAGGACGTCTATTTTTTAGCTGTGGAGAAGAGTGGGCGCAAGAAACTCCACAGCTTTAATATAAGTAACGACATTTACAAAATTATATGCCGTTACCAAGTTATACAAGTTTAAAATAACTTAACAATATTTTAAATTAGAAATACCTGTTGGAGTGATTAGAGCATTGTAAACCCATGCTGTTTTGTCTTCAATGTAATCAGACACTTTATAATAAGCTTTTTTATAAAGCTTTTCTTTAATTGTGATTTTAAATTTATTAATATCAAGTTTTTGAATATTACTTGGAACTTTATTGTAAAAACGTACAAACAGGCCTCTAAATGAATTTACTTTGTGGAGCCTAGTATATAAGGTACTGCTAGTTTGTTTTTATTTTTAGGGTCTTACAATTATACAAAGAATAAGGTCCGAATAGTTATTCCGTGTTTGGTCTCTTTTACTGTAATTTGAAATGACGTTTACATGACGGGAACAAAATACGGAATATCTACTCGGACCCTATTCTTTGTTTATTTGTAAGCCACCTAGTGTTTATATTGTGAATATCACTGTTTTTAGAAAAAGTTTCAATATTTTTATAAACATACATTAGCTTCTCGTAAATATATTGCGATGCAACTGTCATTATATTAATATCTTTAAATCTCTCTCTGAGAGAATTACCAGTTTTTAGGTTATAAATTGCTCGAATAGCCCGCTTCTGCAGCACAAAGATAGTTTGTATGTTGGCAGCATTGCCCCACAGTAAAATGCCGTACGACATTACACCATAGCGTAATTCCATAGAAATAACTAAATTATACAAGTCTAGCTGTTTCAATGTCAGTGATCTGACGGAACGGGCTTTTCTTAGAATTAATTATTAATTCATATAAAATATTACCAAACATTTTGCAAGACAATTCCTCTTTGGTCTTAAGATTTAATTTAAATTATTGATTGGAATATCAGTAGAAACACTACTGAGCTGTTCTTGGCGGGAAAGTGAAGAGGCATGTCTGCGTTTTTGTTTTATTTTCTAAAATTTGTGTTATGTCGAATATTAATGTGAAATAATGGTGGATTATTAACCGTTAAGTGTTCGTGAGTGTGCATGAGTGTTGGCAAATGAAACAAAACAGTGCAACGTCACTTTTCAAATTCTCTCATGAAGTACGCCCGAGGACTTATTAAAGCCCCACATCTTTACTGAGATACTCGAGGGGTTGGGGGGTATATCATTTCTCACTTCTCATTTCTATTATCATTCATCATCATTATACAGGAAGGAAATATTGTTTATTTATGTATTACTTGTAAAAAAAAATTCAAAATTCAAAATTCAAAATCATTTATTCAGTTTAGGCTACAAGTAGCACTTGTGAATGTCACTATGCCATCGGTTCGTAAGTCTACTCTGGGCGGGAGATCTTGTACTGAGAAGAACCGGCAAGAAACTCAGCAAGTGTCCAGCTCTTTTTTCCCTTACAGCGTCAAAAATATTGCAAAATGCCCTATCATAGCAGGACACTTTCCATTACAAATGAACACAAAAAATATATATAAGACAACCACAACATGTAAAAAAACAAAATAAAAAATGTAAGTTAACAAATTTACATCAGATAATTATGTAAAAGTTTCAATTTCCACAATGTCATACAGCACCACTACAGTACTCTAGTAAAAGTCAAAAATTGTTTAGGTAAAGTCAAACTATAATTATGTCATTGTAAGATAAATTACTTTGGCACTGGCTAAATGTGCTAATCGCACGAAGCCATCAACTAAAAGAAAAAAAAACGAATGACATTTATGTCTATTAAACATTGCTGAATAAGAGCAACTTGTTTAGCCAAGATTTTGGCTGAGATATTTATAAAATATGATAGCGATGAAGCTCTTTGTCGCTTAAAATAAATTGGCAGATAATAACTATCTTTTGCCAAATAAAAATTACTAACTTATTTGTTAGTGTCAATTAAATTTTCATTGTTGCAAAATTTATGTAATGTCAAATTCAGCTTATGTCTAGTAGTATGTTCCTCCTGTGGCATGCTTTTACAATAGTAAAGTAAACAGTATGATTTTCCCCACATTTAAATTATTTAAGTTATTTAAACTCTTAATCAAACTTTATTTGTTCAATTTACCCCTATTTCCAATAAAAATTAATAAAGTACTATTATGTTTATATTTATAATCAATTGCTTTTGTTAAAATATCATGATAAGAAGCACCAGCCATACAGTAATTGATAATTGAATGTCCTAAGTCAAATATCAAGCGGCCCATGTTTTTACCAAATGTATCGTTAAATATAACAATGTCACTCTTATTTAAATCCTCTTGTTTGATATTTTTTGTTAAGTGTAGTGTATTTATAATTTTACACTGGCTAAGGGAACCTTTAGGTAAATTAGTATTAACTAATTTTATTGGAGAGGAAGAATCACATGTCACCGATAAACGACCCGGTAATTGCTTACATTAGTGTGGTTACTAGCAAGTGAATTAATTCTATCATTATTTTCATTACACATTTCTACCAGCTCATTCATAGCCAATATGTGTTATTTTATTTGTCCTTGTGAAAGTACATATTATTTGGTAATGGAAAGAAGAGAGTCCTGTAATTGTTCTACACTATTTTATAGAAGTTGTGTGTCCTTTTTATACTGCAATTTTTTCTGCAAAGTTGTGATGAATAAATATTTAATTTGTCTATTAGTTATAATCTTTCTCTATTCAATTTTACATTTTTGATGAAAAATTTATGTTTTTTAACTAACTTTTGTGTTTCTGTAATATATTTATATATTTTTATATATTTTTTAAGTTCGTTTTTGCTACATCTTCACAAAGTTGTTGCTATTTCAACTTTCATCATCTACTGTGACAATGGGCTGACTGCTAGCTGTCGCAGAAACCAAGGAGGGGGCACAGACTACCAACCTCAGAATAATAACTAAAGCTATAGTTGTTCTGAGCTACCAACTCATCGAACAGCGTTTGATTTAACGAGGCATTGTATTGTGTTTGGATGTTTCTAAGAATATTATTTTGTTGTTCGCCTCATGCAGTTGCTTCTTTAGTTCCTGAATATAGTTCAGAGCCTGGTCATACTCTGAACTACAATGGTCGAACCTGTCCACAATGTGTTGGAGCCTGTCCCGAGCATCAATGGCATCTGTGTATTGTTCATGTAATTGAATCATCTCATTTTTCTCTCTATTCTTATAATATTATTTTTAGTAGTATTTTTGTGTTACGATATTTAAAGATAAATTTTTAAGTTTTGGTTATTGACAACATTTATATTTTATAACAAGTAAACAAAACTAAACTTGAAAAAAAAACCCTCTTCGAAAGGCCTTACATGCCTTTCAAGACTCTACATATTATATTTCTATTTTAAGATACATTGTGTTATCCCATACATACTTCAAAGGTCAATATTGGTTTCATAACTAAAATTTATGATATCAAATTGGTGCCGCTACACTGCACTACCCTACTTATTTAATTTTTAATTTGATTAAGTTTTAAGTTTAGTGTTTCTGTTTTTTTGTTCTTCACTAGGATAAATTGCCCCTTAATTTGTTTCATACTTAATTAGTGCACAACGGGATCGGCTACATTTGTTAAATCACGTTAATTTAACATTGTTGTGTTGAATATGTAAATGTAGTTGTTTGTTGTGCCTTAAATAAATAAATAACAATGTATAAAGGCTCTTATAATGCAAATATCTTGAACACCTTGGTATCCTATGCAAATAACTAAAGATAGAACCTGTGGATAGAACTAAAAAAGACTTGTTTCTCGCATGTATTGCAACACAATTACTGTACGGCGTAATCCATTTTCGTCAACAGCATTTTATGTTTCAACAAGTTTGTATGTAATTGGTAGGTAGGTTACCCAATAAATAAATAAAATTGACAATCGGTGTTCCACGAAACGATACCGCTCGAACCGGAGAAATGCCGCATCAATATTCCATTTTAGCTGCGATGTATGTTGGCTTCACAAACTTTAATATCGCCGTACGGTATGTGGTGTGTGGGCGAGCACTTCATTGTTAGGTTTAGAGTCAATAACTCTTATGTGTGTATAGGTTACATCAGTGGAACTCATATTGTGCTTGATGTTGTATCTCATGGTCGTATACATCGTATAATGCTGATAATATATTGGGAAGATCCTCAATGATGTTCTTGAGGAAGTTACAAATATATTAAGTTGTAAGTAGGACGTTATCAGCTGATATACTGTCCCATTGCTGGGCAATGGCTGCAATCATTGAAATCAAGTCATTGCTACAATGAATGGGTTTTGGTTAAATTTTTAATGTTACAACTATTACCATGTTGCGAGTAAATGGTTTTGATTTTAGCAGAATATGTAATTAGTAAAGTGTAGCACAAAAATATATATTTTTTTGATTATTTTACTATTAGGTTGAAATGCGTTCAGGTTGTGTAAGACAGTCGATTTAATAACATAGAAAAAGTACTAAAGATTCGGTCAAAAGAAATTAGGAGCTTTTTATAAAACTATGTCGTTCTAATAAAATTCGTCAATTATCATTTTTCTTTTATAATATCGAAAATATGATTTAGAAAAGTTTAATTCTCTAACTATATCGATGAGTCGAGACAGACCTAAGGCCAAGGTCTTCGCCAACCATAGTCATCTGACTTTCCTTACTTGTCCTTGGCATTTGTGTTCATTACAGACGATTAGTAGCACCCACCGCCTATTATATGAGGGATAATTCTTGCCGATTTAATAAACCGAGAACTACAATCCTACCATTTAGGTCTGTCAAGAAGAGTCTGTACATAACCTGAATAGAAAAACCGAAAATTATGAAACAACAAATCCTGATTTCCTCACTTACTGACCGCCGAAATGTTACATGCAGGCCACTTCCATGCACAAAGGCAAAAGGTATTACAGGATTTTTTTAAATTCCTTCGGGGTCACGGTATGCTGGTGTTAAGGCGGACGCAGTCGCGGGTTGCAGCTATAGTTGCTCATTAAATAAAAGTAATTTCAATGTCTTACATTGTAAATACATATCTACATAATATATTTGTGGGAACCTAGTCGTTTAGCACAAATAACTTTGGGCAAAGAATTTGTGACCGACAGGGGTCGACAAGACCAAGTTATAAGGGTCCTTATCTGATTGTACAACCATAAACACGACAGCCTCTCGTTATTACATATCTCTCGGTCATGCACATAACATCCATAAAATATGGGGTTTATATCTTATTATTAGGTATTATCATCATCACCATCAGCCTATAAACATCCCACTGTTGGGCTCTGGCCTTTCCACATGAACAATAACAATAGAGAGATCGGGACATAACCCACAACGCGGGTTGTTGAGTTTAAGAGACTGTTATCTCATGACAACAACCGGGAATTTGTAGCAAAGCTTAACTAAGTATTTTCATTAGCAACGATAGGTAAATGTTAGTACTTAGTGTATAACTCAATTGGATTGATTTAATTGCAACCTTTGGGTAACTGACACAATTGAGAAACCGTGATATTTGTATGGCACGCAAATTTTTTATTCTTTTTATCGAAGAGTAGACAAATAATTCCTCTCTACCTGATATGAAGCAGAAGCGGATACCAGAGGCGAAGATAGGTAGTAGCAGATGACGTATCACTAGCTATCCTTACCTTGCGGACCCGTTGAAGTTGCTTCTTCACACGGCCTCGTTGTATCAAATCTCTAGCGGACAACAACGATAATACATAACCTTAACATTTAATATGTAATTATATTTTACTAGCTGTGTCCCGCGGTTTTACACGCGTTGATTAGCTCTTAAAAAAATATTTTCCCGTTTTTGCAACATTTTTCATTGCTGCTCCACTCCTATTAGTCATAGCGTGATGTAATATAGCGTATAGCCTTCCTCAATAAATGGACTATTCAACACAAAAATAATTTTTCAATTCGAATCAGTAGTTCCCGAGATTAGTGCGTTCAACCAACCAAACAAACAAACTCTTCAGCTTTATAATATTAGTATAGCTGATGTTAATTTAAATATTTAAAAAGTTATTCACGTAAATATATTATTTCTCGTATAAACAATGTCCTTCCTATGACTTCACAGAATACTTATGCTCCAAATACGATACTTGTAATGAAATACAAGCCCCTTATACGAGTACTTTTAACACCAGGAGCTACCTAAGTATGTGGGTAACTACGGTTATAATATATATTTGCTTTTGTTACCTACATATAGCCTATATTTAGATATCTGACATCCATTACTGTCTTTTTGGTACAATAAACAACACACATGGCCCTAAACCTTAAATGATTAATCTGAAAGTGAGCCATAACTTAACGACTAACATAAAACCGGTGAAAATTAAAAATGAGAAAACTGTTTTTGTTATCAAGGAAAATAATTACTATAGTAATTACAATGATAACAAACTTTAACTATAACAAGTGTTAAAAGAACGGCTGCACGCTATTAAATAAATAAAAACTTCCCTACCTACACTCACACCAATTTAACCCAAGAGAAGCTTCGTTATGAAACTCGTTAAATGGTTACTAGACAACGGATAAACATACTTAAAATACTTAAATACATACTTATTATACATAGAAGCATAGCATAGCTATGCTACCGGGAAGGCTGACGTAAGCGCTGAATTTTATCTCTGCTTTTTAATTTTTGAATGCTAATAGCGGCACAGTGCGCCATCTATCCAACGGTCATTGCAACCGAAGGCCATGCAGATTCACTTTTGCAGATGAAATATCTGATCGGAAGGCCCAGGTTCGATTCCTGGCTGGGTCGGTTAGGCGTTTAATTTTTTCACTGTATTTTATAAATATTTAATTTAGCTTCAGTGCAGCAATTAGCACTTGAAAATAAAAAGTAAATTTTACTATAGCGTTGTGTTAGCAAATTTGTGGTATTTCATCTGCAAAGGTGAATCTGCATGGCCATCGGTTGCAATGACCGTTGGATAAATGGCGCACTGTGCCGCTATTAGCACTCAAAAATTAAAAAGCAGTGACAAAATTCAGCGCTTACGTCAGTAGCGGTCAGTGCAGCCGTCCGGATTGCGGAAGACCCAGGTTCGATTCCTGGCTGAGTCGGGTGGGTGTTTAATTTTTTCACTGTATTTTATAAATATTATAAATATTTAAGTGTTAAAAGGTTCAAATGTGGTAATTGTAAGATAGCCATCTAAAATGCGGTAATCCCACTGATTATTAAATTAAAGCACTCAATACGGGCAATACCTGCTTTTATTAATTTGATAAACCCGGGCATTTCCGTAGGCACCTTTTTAATTCAATGTGTAGTTTTCGCGTATACTTAAGAAAACAATATTCTTGCTGAAATGCTATGATTCTTATTGCAATAAATTGCCAGCTCTTGGGTCACCAGAAGATACGATCAATCGTTTGCTAAATCTTTGAATAGACTCCGGCTCCATATCGGGGCATCGGGACATTGAAAAGCCTTGATCTTTTCCGCTGATCCAGCACGCTAACTTGATTTTGGAACATAAAAAGGTGTTATATAGTCTGTCGACACTTTATAATGGTTTCTGTGTTAACAGTTTTTATCATCTCTTAACCTTAACAGAAAATTAAATAAGTGTGTGCTATTGGAGTGCACTCATGTCAGAAGTCTAGCCTACTTTTCCACCAGAGTTCTGAGGTCGAGGAAAACATTCACCAGTAGAATTACTCTCTTTTACACCGCAAAGGAAAGACGTAATCCAATTGGTAGATTTTTACGTAATAAAATACGTTATTTTTCGACTGCAAAAGCATAACAGAAGGTAAGTAGATACTCATTAAATATGCTATCTTTAAAAATGTATCGACATTAAAGTCGTTGAGTGTTTTAAAAGAGATTGATATCATTAACCAACTTTTTAAGCAAAAAATAATCTAGCCTGGTTAGTACAGGCAATATTAAGGTTATTATTACTTAGTGAAAATCGTACTTTTCGTCAAAAATATAATTTAGTATTAGATTTTTTTCTATCAAAACCTGAACAGCATCAGCGCTGCACACACTTATTTTGTTGCAAGTGGGTACGTGCTTCAAATATATTGATTTTATAACAAAAACGAGGGTTGGCTGCACGCGGGGTGAACGCCCCTGTCACTGCAGATTCCCCGCCGTCGTGCCCGTTTGGGGTTCCGTCCCTAATGGAGAACGGCCGTCTAAAATATGAACCCATTCTTCCCTACGCACGGTGAAAAACAGATGGATGCGGCGAGCTCATTTCCTCGGGTTTCCGCTTCTGTAATCCTAAATTACGTAGCTGTTGTTATGTTTTAGTGATTTGTGGTAAATCATTATCATCTTTTACCGTTATCAACCTTTAAATGACACAATGCTGGGCTCAGCATTCTCAAATTAACAATGGGAGTAGGTACATGGGGTGATGCTATGGGGAAATACGAAGCCCAAGGCGAATTTGTGTTTTGCTTGCTTATACGGCTACCGTCTTACTACAACAACCGGGACCAACAGCTATACATGCTTACTGAAGTTATGGGCTCGAAATATTAAACTTTACATATTTTAAAAGAATTTGATAAAAATATAAACTTTTTCTAATTTATCACGAAAAAGGTTTATGATAGGACAATGTGCCTGCTTGGAACGGCTGTGGTGCATCAAATAGTTTCCGATTCAATTTTAAAATACCAATTGTCGGCTAAATGTGGCGCGAGTCGACGCGACGCCCGCTCCACAAAGCGACAATCGAAATGTAACATGTGCATAAGTTACAAACTCAATTTCGCAGCGCAAGGGTGTGCGGGGCGCTGTACACAGATTTATAAAAGACTTAGCGCCCATGTGTTTTATTAATAACATACTATGAAGTAGAATAGTATAGTTAATTGACTTCTTTTTATTTACGCGTACAACGTTGTAATGTTGTTGCGTACTTAATAATGTCAATTGACACTTTTTTATTTATTTAACAAAACCTCTAAAAAAATTATGTAACTTAAACTAGACAAGACTAAACCGGTGAGGTGGTACATTTAAACTAGTTTAAAAGTACTTAGAAACAATCATATTTATTACTATTATAACAACATCGTCTATAAATTACTAACGGAGAATGAAGTCGTGAACACCACAAGAGCTCATCTAAAGTACATTATGTCCAATAACAGTATCGTTATTGTTTACTCTACCAACTAGGTACATGCGTGTCTGCAGGAAGAGGCAGAACAACGGTACAACTTTGAGCAGTGGGTCCCGAGAAAAACGAAAATAATTTGTCTTGGAACCTACTACAAAATTAATGAGCAAGAAAAGAGCACACTGCATACTGCCAAAGCGAAGAGAAAGAGACGAACACTGAGTTTACATTTGTCATTTCCATAGATCATCAATATACGTAAGGACTACCCTTAACCTTTTCACCGCCCAACTATCCTGCACGCGATGTCCCGCTGTACGCCAACGTATAAATGTATTTTAATAAAGTAGGTACAAAGTAGAACTTCTATAGAAGTGCTGGCGTGGACGGCACGAAAATCTCGAACTTCTATAGAAGTTGTTGGCGGTAAAAAGGTTAAAAAGCTTCCGCGGGTTAGGCACCGTTACTTTTCGTGAAAAAAATTGCCAATTGCTTGTTTCGAAAATGATGAGTAATAATATCGTTAAAATTAACTGTAATTTAATTAATCGATGATTGCCTATAAATAAGCCATTCAATGGTTTTAGACATGGGCTCTACGAGTATTCTGTTTCAGTTTGTCCTCGTAATTCTGGCGTCTAACCCAGTTTAACATTTCAAAACGACTTTTGACAGTTGTGATGGCTGCTCCAGCAGCGACGTTTTATGCATCAATATAGTTTCTAAGCCAATCCACTCACGAATATTGTTATTGTTACCGTGTGAAGTTACTAAAATTACTTAGCCACGGTAGCATAATATTGGTAGTACACCTGACCGGCATGTCTAGGATGTAGTTTCAATTCCTGCTCGTGGATTTTTTCAATACTTTTCCAAATTGTCTTTCCATTGATACAAATGTAATTTGTTCGCGATAAAATTTGCGTTAAACTAATATATACCCATATTCATAAAATTACTTTGAAATGCACTACGTTACCTAGGAAAGAAAAATCTTGTTGGATTCAAAATACATTACTAGATTATTTCAAGGCCCTTTTATCCGTATACTCAGGTAGACACATGAGCCGATACTCAGAACCCACACTCTTTGAATCCATTACTAGCTGCTTGAGTGCAGACTAAAAGCTGCATTCCGCTCTGAGGATCTTATAAGAGGCTGTGTAGTGTAGTGCTGAAGCTTTTGTTTTAAGGTTCAATATCTAAGATGTGAGTGGTATTCATTGTGAACTCTAAATATTTCATATAGTTACATCGATTTTCTTATCTGAAATGTATGATTGGAAAACTTAAGAAAAATAACAGAAACCTGGCAGGAGTGATTTACCTTCAAAAAAGGTGATTTTAAAAAAAACATAAGAAAAATATTATAGAAATCTGCCATGAATGTTTGCCTTAGACGAGAGGGGCTCTTTATTAATATAGTTTCTACACTCGTATATATCTAGTCATATCATAAATAATTTAACAGTTGACTTAAATAAGAAAACCCAGGCGGTCTTATAAAAATAAGCGGTACATTAGTTATGTTTTCTATTCACAGAATTCATGAATTCATAGAAATCCATAGAAGTAAAGTTTAAAATGCTTGAGCACAAACTCTTGACAATTATATGATTCAAATCTTTGACTTCTAGTAATAAAATTTTCGTCTTAGGTGTGATAAAAGATCTGGTCAAGTTACACTAAGTTTTTTAACTAAACTTTTGTTGAAGTCGAAATAAAAGTTTGAAGACGAAAACGTAAAGTTTGACATTTAAAAATAATTGTTGACGTTAAACTGAGCTATGCTACGAGATCTAATAATTTTGCTTTGGTAAAATACTTCAATAGAGAATCATTTTTGGAAGCTAGAATACGACAACTTTATAGAAAAATAAGTTTTTTTTTCTGTCGTTAGTAGTTTTGTTTTTGTAGTTAATTTTATGAATATAACATTTAATTGATTATTATTTATTTTAATCTTTATTGCACAATAAAATAAAGACAAAAGGCGGACTTAATGCCAAATGGCATTCTCTACCAGTTGACCTAAGGGCTAGACAGAAAAACTGGTAAATGGTGCGACAAAGAACGTAAATGAAACATCTACTACATAAATTTATAAAAACTGAAATATACAATTGTTAAGTTTAATTAAATGATAATAATATAATATAGGTACATAACATAATATAAAAAAGACAACATTATATTATATTATTATAAGTATATATTGAATTATATACTTTTAATAAATACTTACCTATATCTATTTAAAAAGACTTAACTGATATACAAGTAATCATTGTGTGATTGACAGTTCAATAGCTGAAACTAATGTCTCCTTTCCTCGGGAAGTGGATGGCAACTAAGTTTTATTGACGTTCGTTACTATTCCATTATCGAATGCCCTTTTAATGACACGAACATTCTGGAATTTATTTATGTTTTTTTGATAGTTCCTCATTTTTAAGTTAGGTTCCAATTACAGATTTATTTTTAATAGTGCTAGCTCAATGGTCGTAATTTGACCGTATTTTTTATAAAAATCTATTTTCTAAACAATATTTGATTAAGGCTGTACGATTGTATCCTAAGCAATGAAAAATTAAAAAAGATAGAATGTGAGTTTAGATTGGCATTGACAGATTTCGGCTGCTCCTCTTAAATTTTTAAAAATGTTTGAAAAATCTATGAAACAATGTTTATTTAATTTAATGTATTTTTATGCATAATTTAATTTTTTTCTAGAGCATAATAGGTTATGTGATAAGCTCTACAAATATGGCATAAGAGGTACAGCACTAAATTGGATAGCTAGCTATTTAAAGGACAGACACCAATGTGTTCAAATAACAAAAACATGTAAGAACAATAATAACACATATTCTAAAACAACTTTTCGATCTGAATACAGGATTAATAGGTCGGGAGTACCTCAGGGCACGCTGATGGGTCCTTTACTGTTCACACTGTACATTAATGACTTGCCAAATGCAACTAAGCACGAATCAATACTGTTCGCGGATGACACTACTGTTCTCATCCGAGGAACGACTAAATATAAAGACATTAACGCTAAAGAGTATGAGGATGAAATTAATTTGACTTTAAATAAACTAATTGAATGGATGACATTAAATAATTTAAAAATTAATATTGAAAAAACGAAATATATGCAATTTGGTACACATCGGACAAATAAATTACTATTAAATATTAAATTGAATGATAAAAAAATTGACATGATGCAATCGACTAAGTTTCTAGGAATAAATATTGATGAAAACTGTAACTGGAAGAGCCATGTAAGATCTGTTTGTGAAAAATTAAGTAGGTTCTCGTTTGCATTAAGGCGCCTCAGAGAAGTATCTACACTAGAAACTGCACTCCTAGCATACCATGCCCATGTAGCATCGATACTACAATATGGTATCGTGATATGGGGAAATTGTACCGATATTGCGAGGCTGTTCAGATGCCAAAAGAAATGTGTTAGATCTTTGTTTGGTGCATATCGTTTAGAGTCCTGCAGACCTTTATTCAGGAAATACAAAATACTTACACTTACTGGTCTCTACATTAAACAATTATGCAATTTCGTTATTGATAATATGGAACAATTTATTAAAAAGAAAATTCCAAATTACAAACACTCGTCAGAGACCCGTAAATAAATTAGAAATGCCGAAAATCAAACTTTGCTTGCCCGATAAAAATGCCTGCGTAATGGCCGTCAAAATATTTAATGCTCTGCCTGATAATCTACGATTGTTGAATGGCACAACTTTTAAGAGAAAACTACATAGGTTCCTCACTGAAAAATGCTTTTACTCCGTACAAGAATATTTAAACAGTAATTATTGAGAGGCTGCTTTGCATTGGCTTGTTCTTGTGCTCTCTGATATTATTTATTTAAATAAATATTTGCATGCTTAATTATAATAAGTAGATTTTGAAGGAATCTGTATTTTTAAGAACACCATACCATGTACCCAAAATTGAAGCAAATAAAATATTTCATTTCATTTCATTTCATTTCATTTCATTTCATTTCATTTCATTTCATTTTCATTTCTAAGTTTGCGAAATTTCATACTCCGCCGTCCGCGCAATTTTCGTAAAAAGGGGTACAAAGTTTTTGCTTCAGGTATTAATATATAGATAGCAGAAATCTTTTCTCGAATCCTATGATGATTAAACACTTATCGCTGATTAGACCCCATAAAATGTTAATAACTCGTAAATTAAGTTATGTTTCATGTATGAAAGCACATTATGAGCACTAACTAACATAGGATAAGTCATGTATTAATCAAAGGGATGTCATTATCATTTTTTATTAATGAAATACACTTCTGTATATAGAACAACTGTCTTTTAACTTAACGTGGATAAATATACCTTTAATTAGACTTGATTATTTTTATATAATTCTATACTGGCGCTCCGCAAGATTTGCTCGCAACTATTAGGCCACTGTTCTATTTTGTAATGAGCTAACCTAACTAACTTTTGAGTATTTAGTTACATACATCATACTAGATTATTTCGTAGTTACGGATATTTTTTTTTTCTAATTAATTAATTAATTGTATAAAATCATTGTATTTGCTGAGATCAGTGAATACACCAAAACTACTTTAATTACATAAAACGTACTTAAGTACAAAAACATAAGAATTACATTAGAAAATACATATTCATGGCTTCTTAATAGTCTGTAAAGATTCTTTAGATCGGACTCATCTTTAAAGTATAAGATTAAATTAGACATTAAATAAAGATTAGTTTAAACTTATAAATTGATAGTGCATAAATTTATAAGTTTAAATATAATGCACTATGACACTCCACTCAATTATAATTTCACTGTATTAAAATGGAATCGCTGCATATTTTTAGAAGTAAAAGTCGATGATACACACAATGTGCATTAATGCTAATCAAAGTTTCCATACCTACTTTCAAATTCAATGTTTCTATTTTAAACTGTGATTTGTTAGAAACTTACACGAGATTTACGTAGAACACTTTTTTTCGTAGCAGGACTTGAGAACACATAAAATATGTAAATCGAAATAGAATAGATTGTTTAAAAGAGTTTCAAAATATCCTTTTATTTTTAAGTAGGTTTATATATAAGTACTTATACCTAAGATAGTATTAAGTATCACTTAACGATATGCAAAGTTTTTTTATAAATTCAAAAAAGGAAGTTTTCCGGGTCGATATACATGTTCTTTTTTATCTTAAGGGAACCCACAGTCCTTTACCCACCGTACCCACGGTGTTTTTTGGAGATCGGCGTCAAAAGATCCTGGGCTCTATATAATAGGGAACAAGCCACTATAGGGGACAACCTATCACGGACACAGAATCTCACAAACAAACACAAACAACAGTAAGGGTGTACTTACAAACATCAAACAGCTGCGCTCGCGAAGTCCGAGATCCGTGTTTGTGAGAGGTTGTGTATGTGTGCGTTTCTTGAGCGCGTTAAGTATTAAGCTTACCTTCTGGGTCTCCTTATTTTGTGCAATAACGACGGTAACGTGCACTGTCGTACGAAGAATTTTGATACTTTCAATAATTATGTTCTATTTAGTGCATTTGGCATATTCGTAAGTTCATGTATTTATCTCCGATTGTTTAAATAAGTTGACCTATCACGGTTTGTGAGAAGTTGTCTATGTGTGCGTTTCTTGAGCGCGTTAAGTATTAAGGTTACCTATTGGGTCACCTTATTTTGTGCCACTGCCAAGCTGATGTATATGTGTGCGTGCGCTCACTACAATACGATAACGAGATCGCGGGAGTTTTGACTTACGCGAAATAATATGGACGCTCTGAGGATTTTGTGCGAAAAGAAACTATGTACTTTCATAATTATATTTTTAAGAAAATTAGTATATTTGCGACTATACTAACTACCATGAATGTTCTAAATACAATAATTTAATTTCAGGTAAGAGATTGCTAAGGCCGCATCTAGTCGTTGCCAGTCTGTGTAAACAGCACACAGTGCTAATAGTCGACGCAGTTTTATTCGGTCGCCTTGTTGATTTGTATATTATGTTTGTTGTTTTGTTTTTATATAACTTAGTTAAGCATCTTCACGTATTTTTGTACAACATAAATAATTTTTAATGAATGTACTATATTTGCTGCTCGCATCCATCCATCCATTCATCGCTGGATGCGAGCAGCACAAAACCGGTCGTTGTGGAGATCCTTGGGGGAGGCCTTTGTCCAGCAGTGGACGTCTTTTGGCTGAGATGATGATGATGATGATGTACTATATTTAAGTTTTCTCATATAAGCGAATGTATAGTTCTTGAAGAAAATTAAGTTCTTAAACCATAAGGCTGTAACTACGTCGACAAACTTGGTTTGTGAACGCGCGAGCAGCTGTATTAGTGAGTGAATAAAAACGAGGGGTAACTGCAAAAAATGTAGGTACCTAATAATGTAGCTACGTTTATTGCCACAATTACGTCAGACTGTTATGCTCGATTGATCCTATTATAGAAAGCTCGGGGGTTGGGATTTTGCAAATTAAGCAACTTCCGCAACGCATGGCTGGCCCAATTAAAATATCCCATGCTCGTTGGTGCTTCAAAATTCACGTTAGATGGCAGTTGTGAAAGCCCACTAAGCCGCATTGGGCGTGAAAAGTGGGTTATGGCCCAATCTCATCATGTGCTATTTATTGTTTTTGTGGTAAAGTTTGAGCTCAACAGAGGGACTTTTATGGTCTGATGACGATGATGATGAAGACGTGATCAAAGCGTATACTGCTGTATATAAAGGTCACTTTAGGACTAAGCGATTAGGCATACATACATAGGCACAGGTATAAATAATATCCTAGGATAGTATGCCTAGGATTATCAATATTATCATCATCTAACCCAATGGATAGGGAGAACGGGCCGTAAACCACCACGTAATGCCTAGGGTTATGACCATTATGACTTATACTAATCAGTTTTAGTAAAAAAATGATAAAATAGAACGCGAAGCTTAATGAGAGCATAGTTAAATCTTATTATTTTAACAAAACAGAGGCAAGTAGGTATTTGTTTTCATAGGTTAGCGTAAACGTGCTTACGTCTGAATGTAAATATAATCACGTTGTTTTCACTGGCTATATTTAAAGTTCTCTGTTTGTCTGTGTAGAAGTTGTTAGGCTAACATTGTGGTTCAGTAATAAGATGTTTGTTTTCAACCTTTAATCATAAAAACAAAAATATTTTCGTTTGTAAAAATGGTTTCAAGTTCACATGATCAGTTTAATAATTTCTGATAAAACACGTCCACTGCAGGACTAGGCCTTCCAAGGACTCCACTACAAACTGTCAGGAATCAAAAATAAAGAGTGCAGTTTTTCCTTGAATTGTAGAACGAAATAACAAAAAATAAATAAATAAACTTTCCTACACTCACACCAATTATCTAACCCAAGAGAAGCTTCGTTATGAAACTCGTTAAATGGTTACTAGACAACGGGATTAATATATTAAATATTGATAAATATAGAAAACACCCAGACCCGAGACAATATAGAAAAACAAAAATTTCTAAATTGACCCGACCGGGGATCGAACCCGGGACCTCAGAGATGGCGACACCATGAAAACCGGTGTACAAACCACTTGACGAAGGAGGTCGTTAAAAATGCTTATTTCTTATTAAAAATACTCAAAAAATTAATGCCCTTGCTTAGTTTCTAGTCTGTTCTTTTTATTTCAAACCGGGGAAGCATTTTTCCTTTATCACACTTGATGATAAGTGACGATAATGCCGAAGATGGAATATATCATACTATTATTATAAAGAGGAAAGCTTTGTATTTTTGTATTGTTGTATGTTTGCAACGAATAAAATAAAAACTACTGGACCGATTTAAAAAATTCTTTCACCATTAGAATGCTACATTAGCGCTGAGTAACATAGGCTATATTAAAAAAGAAATGTCCATCCGTGCGAAGTCGGGACGAGCCGCTAGTACTATAATATTAAATTGAAATCAGAAAAGACATCGTAAGGGGAATTGGCTATATTATCTTTGACTGTCGGAACACAACAATATTAATAAAATTGTTGTTATAGCGACAGACTTAGATATGATGGTGGTAGCTAGGTAGACTGAGCCGAACAAAAGAGAGATAAACGTGCCGTAAAATATTGATTAAAGGAAATATGAAACCCACTGATTTTCCAATTTTGCTAATACCAAACAGGGACAGAAAGTGAAACAGTGCCAAACGTCTAACACATCATCATCATCATCATCATCAGCTCACAAAGTCCCCACTGCTGGGGCACGAGCCTTCCCTATGGATGGTTAGGGAGAACGGGCCATAACCACCACGCGGGCCCACTGCGGATTGGTGGTTGTGAACGACTACTAATGCAGCCAAGACCAACGGCTTTACGTGCCTTCCGAAGCACGGAGGAGCTCGAGATGTAAAATTTTGGTCACCCATCCGATGACCGGCCTTTGCGAAAGCTGCTTAACCTCAGCAATCGCAGACCGGGCATGTTAACCACTGCGTCATCGAGCTCCTCCGTCTAACACATATTATACTTATTTACCGGTTTATTTCGAAGTGTGTTTTGTTTTTATTTTTTTATAGATCTAAATAACAACAATAATACTTATTCTATCAATAATAGAACGACTAAGGGTTGTCTATAATGCCACAATTTGAAAAAGCATAATTTGCCAAAGTATTTCTATTTTCTTGTTTCATATTGCTCGTAGATATAACGTAAAAATACCCTACAATTATCAATATGCGTTGTGCATAGTAGAGCATAAGTCGCATCATTATGGAAGCCTAGCAACGTAACAAAGCCGGAAAAGGGTGTTTGTAGCCTTTTATATTCCGTTCATTATGAAGCTCGCCATTGGCTTCACTTTTGTCGCAAAAGCCAACCAAGTGCATATTGGACAAATGAACTTATGATTCCGTATTGTACCATCGAACTACGTAGCGTACCTGTAAGTTGCACAATTTTGTCTCTTAGATGGTTTGTTATTTTTATTTTTAAGATGTTAGTTTATAAAGACAATTTACATACATTAGTCGTTTCCCCCTTTATTATCGTGAGACGACAGTCGAACGCCTGCACGCCCAGTGCAGGCGTTCCACTGTCTGTTTGCTATTTTAAAAACGTCTACAAACCTGGGGTTCTGAATTTTTTCTCTTATTATTAATATTTTTCCAATTGTCCTAATGCCAAAAGTAGGCCACTGAGCCACGATACGGTACCACCCATGTGGAAAGGCCTAGTGGGCCTTTTGTGGGCTGCTGCTGCTGCTGCTGCTGCTGATGATGATGATGATGATGACGATGATGATATCTACAGCACCGTACAGTTCTATATAAGTGGGTGTATTGAAAAATGGCAAATGACAAAAGTTCCCACTGAATAAACGTCTCCACTCAGCTGAAATGAAAGGATGTCGAGACAGATGTATCTGCTGGCTAAAGTGGACACCATTTGTGTGGAATGTAGTAGTGACTCGGACACGGCGTTGTCGACTTATAGTCAAAGGTTTATGATCTCATTTTGCATCAGACCGTTTCGTATACAACATATTCGAGCCATTTGTAACTGTGCTGGAAGTTATGCAGACGATTTTCTTCAAATGGGGGGAATGGTAGCGTTTCCCTAAGTTTTTCATCAAAAATCTGTCTTCACACATCATAAGAAAAAATACGAATACCAAATTAAAACATAAAAGATGTAAATATAAAAAAAAATATCATTATTTTTTTAATTTTTTTATTTAAATTGCGACATAGTTGTTAAGACATACAACATTGTTGTTGTTGTTGTTGTTTTGTATACTGATCTCCCAAACTTTAGTATGAAGGTGGCACTAAATGATGATGTCATCATCATAGTTGGGTTTTATCCTATTTGCGATTGATTTTGTTTATGTAGGGAAGTCTGAGCTTAGCTTGATGATGTATTACTATTTAACAATAATTAAACTTCAGTTATTTCGACATGAAAAGAAGTCGACGCCGACGCGTTTACCTACCTCATAATTTTATTACCGACTACAGAAGAAAATAGGCGCAGACATGAAAAATCCCGGCGTGTAGTGCAAGCGTTCAGCGAAACGTTTCATATGTAAATGGCTGTAATCTGTAGGAATCGGTAGCCGACATCGATCGCCGATTGTGCCTCACTCCAAAACTTTCTGTATGCAGCACGAACACTCAAGGCAACAACTTTGTCTTGTATTTTATCGGCTAGCACAATTCTAAATGCTTTTAGAGCCGGATTTATTGTAGGAAAATAGATATCTATTGTTTGACGAAAAGTATTTGGAGACTGTAAAGTTTAAAACAGCGCGACAGCATCGATAAGGTGAACTTCAAATGAACTTTTCTATAATTTATAATAGATGGGTTGGTCTTGACCTTGATTTGGGCTGAATGGTTAAGGTTGACGATGGAGTGAGCTTACCGTTCCGACCTTACCTTCATTCTTATTGCTAAAGACGTTGGGTTGTAAACACTTGGAAACGTAGACGTTATAAAATATTTTATTTTTAGCCTGTGCGCACTGTAATGCAATCTGTCTATCTAAGACAGAACATAGTCGCCGCGCTGGTCTCCACCGCTGTCGTTACCGCAGCCGTTGCCGCAGCCGCTGCCGTTGCCGCTGCCGTTGCTGCTGCCGTTGCCGCTGCCGTTGCTGCTGCCATTGCCGCTCCCGTTGCCGCTGCCGTTGCCGTTGCCGCTGCCGCTGCGACTGCCGCTGTTATCCAGTTTATGAGTTGAAAGATGAAGTAAATGATTTGTTGTAATAAGTGGAATATTTACTAGATATATGAGCATCTCGCTGTCTCTTGTGGCCTGATATAAAATGTAATCGGTGGCGGCGCTCTCAAGGAGCTATTGCACACTCTCCAAAGTACATCCTATAAAATATCAATAAGCAGACGGCTTTACGCCGGCTTTGGAGACAATATACATAGTTTAGCCATCACTGGTGCTGTTGCATATCTTTGATTAGGGTTAGTAATATCCTACCTTACGCGAACCAAGTTTATTTTATCCTTTCAAAAACATCTATCGCATCCATCTATCCGTTTTGTAATGCATAGTTAAAAGTGCATGTTTTATTCTGTCTTTTGATGGCAAACTTCTTATCCAATTACGAACTTATATTTTTTGATCTTATACGAGTATAACTTACTTTTTCAACTATCATGGTCACTAACATTACAGTAATTATTTAGGGGGCTATTAAAATGTTTTTTGTTGTGTATTTTCCTGAAAAGTAGCAAAATGTATACGGTCAAGACAGTTTTCCATTGGTAAAGCCTAGTGTGTACAAGATCGATTTCAGCTGCGGTAGAACGTGAATTTGTGACGCAGCGCCAGATCTAAGCCTGTGATTGGAAGACACATAGGTCTATGGTACGAATATATGCCTAAACTTTACTAATTTAGTAAAGTTATATGCCCTTGGAACGTGATTTTGCTGACTTACTACAGCACGCATAATAATCTTGATGGTTAAAAGTCAAAGTCAATTTTTTTTTTAAAATAAACTTACTTAAAGTGCTTTTGAATCGTCCATACATTTTTAACCTACTACCCATTCATCAGTCTATAATAATAATAATAATTAACTTTAATTGCACACAAAAGTAAAGATACAGACAAATTGATGAAAGGATATATAGTACAAAATAGGCGGCTTTATTGCTTACAAGCAGTCTTTTCCAGGCAACCTTAGGCGAAAAATAATAAATTAAGAAAATAAAAATGATTGCAAGTAAAAATTAACTAATTATAATAATAACATCAAATAAAGTACATACAAAAAGGAAATAAATATATTAAACAGAGTAACAGAAGAACAGATAAATCATAAAATACATAAACATAGCTAAGGTGAATTTAGAAAATGACTCCGAACCTGACCCTTGAACGACTCCAATGTGCGAGCACTTCTGACGCGCTCAGGCAAAGAATTCCATAACCGGGCAGTATGCACAGAAAAGGTACTCCTTTTCTGTGCATACTGTCAAACTGTCAACAAATTTCCTTTCCTACTGAAAAGGAAATTTGTTGAATGAAGAGGACTCACAAGAGCTAGGTTATACGCAGAACGCAAGGTATGTCTTGAGAAAGTAGAACGGAAGGAGAAACAATTTTGAAGATATAAAGGTAAAGTGGGTAGAAAGAGTATACAGAAGAAAAGTATACAGAAAGGAAAGAACGTGTAAGTCTCTACGCCGCCGGCAAATCGGCAGCCATTTAAGCTGAGCTCGGAAAATCGAGACATGGTCATACTTCCTCAAGTTATAAATAAACCGAATTCAGAGATTCTGCAAATGCTCCAGTTTATTTAGAAGTTCCTCCGAAAGATCAGCGTAGCAAAAATAAGCATAGGCAATGATAGAGAGTCTGCGCCAGAGTGATCTTTGTGCTAATCGGCAAGAAGTTACGAAGACGATGGAGTGAACTGTACGCAGCAAAGACTTTTTTCGAACAGCATTAACTTGCGAATGCCAAGTGAGACACGAGTCAAAACAACACCCAAGTTTTCACTGTCTTTGAGTATGGTATATTAATGCCGGCGAAGTTAACAGAAGGTAGAAGTCCAAAGTCGATCCTCAAAACAAAATAGAAACTGCCGATGATGATTGTCTGGGTCTTACTTGGATTGACATCGAGACCAAACGATTTGCTCCAGTCAAAGATAACCTCGAGATCCCTGTTAGTAACCTCAACAGCACGAGAAAGTTCTAATAGTGGTGCTTGTGTGTAAATTTGGAGATCATCAGCATACAAGTGATAGGAACATGAAAGCGGCTGTGTAATAGAGTTTATAAAGATTGAAAAAAGAAGAGGAGATAAGACGCCACCCTGAGGGACACCAGCATTAATATTGCACCACGGTGAGAAAGATTCCTCAATACGTATGCACTGCCGGTGCCCTAGCAGGTAACTTTAAAACCAATCAACCACGGCAGGAGATATGCCAAGAGAACGTAAAATACCGAAGAGAGTATCAAAATCTACTGAGTGAAAGGCATTACTAAAATCTAATAATGTCAATAGAGTAAGTTGGCGTTTCCCCATACCACGATGAATATCGTCGGTTATTTTAACCAATGCTGAAGTCGTACTATGACCCGTACCGAATACGGATTGAAATGGGTTAAAGAGACAATTTTTGTTCAGGAAAGAAGTGAGTTGACGATAGATAAACTTTTCAATCACTTTAGAAAGGAAAGGTACTTTTTAGCTGTGGAGAAGAATGGGTGCAAGAAACTCCACAGCTTCAATAGAAGTAACGACATTTAAAAAAATACTTATGGTGGTATCAAATTACAATATTTAAGTTAATACTTAATAAGTATTTTTTTTTGTATGTAGTATGTTTTTTTTTTGATGTATTAACATCATCATACATATAGAGGTAAGCATGATTTGTAATTCCGGGCTGTTCAAAGTTTTACATTGTAAATGTATTAAATAGTGTAATGAGTAAATGTATAGACATTTAGTTAACATTACACTTATTCTAATAAAAACGTACTTGGGCGCTATGTATGTCATCATCATCATCATCATCAGCCTACACACGTCCACTGCTGGACCTCTCCAAGTGCACGCCACTGTACACGGTCCGCGGCTGCTCTCATCCAGCTCTTGCCAGCCACCTTGCGAAGATCGTCGTTCCATCTAGTCTTAGGGCGTCCTACACTACGTTTGCCGATACGCGGTCTCCACTCAAGAACTCGTTTACCCCATTGGTTATCGGTTCTGCAGCTGATATGGTTATGTATTATAACGTGCTACATTTAAATTCTTTTGTATGATTTTTTTTTTTACTTTACATATACATAAAGAGCGTCATAAGCTTAATTCTTTACAATATAAAATATTTTAGCAGTCTTTAATTAGAAGTAGCAAAATTAACATAAACTGCTATGTACACAGGCCTCATTAAAACTTGCGAGATATACAAACAAACTAGTAATAATATAAAACTTATTATTAACCACTTATTAATATTTACAAAAGTTTCATCTACACTCCAAGTGAAATAGAAAATAGCTTACAACATTGAACAACACTATAATCAAATAGTCTAAAAGGCTTGAATGTTTCAGTTCACGTAATTTGGCATCAGTATGTCTTTGGTAATGAAATACAAGAATTAAATCAATTAAAACGTTTTTACGCACTGTCAAGATGAAGAGAATAGCGAGCGCTAGCTCTAGCCCTTGGAACATGAGCATCACTTCACTGCACACCAAATGTATTCCAAGCGTAGAATATATGTTTGGTAAATGAGAAAATAGCACATTCCCACCGCTGAGGGTATGGTAAGGATGATAAAGAAGAAAAAGGGAATTCAAGGGAAAAAAAAACAATTCTTTAAAATCTTAATCCAATTCACCAAAAAACTCCAAGCAAAAGCCAAACGTCCAAATCATAATCTGACAAAATAAAAAGACTAATCCATAGGCTAAACGTCAGTGAAAAAATGAAAAAGAATTCCATAGGCGGAAATAAAAAAGGTCGAACGTGGCGAATTTTAAAACTATAGGATGACGCTTTATTCCTATACAGTGTGCGAGAATCGGAGGAATGTCAGTTCCATGCATTCTTAATATGAACAATCATTTAAATTGTAATAGCCCTTTTTTTAAAGTTTTTTCTTAACTGTGTCTTAAGTGTTTAATCATGTATTACCTGCCTGTATTTTATTTGATGGATATTAAAAAGACCTCCTTTATTGGCCAAACGAAACGAACCGGCTCTTAATAATAACATTTCGAAAATGTCGGCCATTGCTGAACATTTGTTCCAATCATATCTAATCCTCAGATACTTTTGACAGAACGCCACTAGGTACCTACAGTCCTAGATTGGTCAGAGAGTAGTTTGTTGAGAGCAAGTTCGAATAAATATTATGAAAACCGTGGGTAGGATTGTCAAGCGCAAAAACCGGCTTGAAGAACGAAGGAGAGTTATCGTTTTACCTGCTTATAAATATATCAGTACACACGCAGTAACTTCATACAACAAAAAATTTAGTTACTATTATGAATGAAGAGTATCATTTAACTTACTTACATTGTAGGTATGTACCACTAACAGTTTTCTGATATGTATAACTAAAGCTATATGATACTCTTGTTCATGAGTAGAACGCTGCGAGGGTAATCCGTATGTAATTAATTACTGATTATGATATTACATTGCTTATTAACAGACAAGAAAGGTTTTGTAAAAGAAAACCCTACCATTATATTGTCAAAGTAGATAAAATAAAAGTATGAACGCTAGCGGGATCTTAATACTATCTAGAAATAACTTCCGTCCTGCGACGCGTTTCGTTTCCTCTGTCGTGTGTGCACACACGACAAAAACAAACATTCTTAGCCGACGATGCCTCAATATTAGGGGCAATTCTTAAAGTGCTCGATGTATCTCTATTGATGTTTATATTTCGTTTCTAGTGGTTCAAAATTTAACCTGGAAGAAGAAGTTATATACGTGTTTTGTGTCTTACGGTCACCTGTTATTAATTGTGGGTAACTGTAATAAAGTTTAGTTAAAACGGTTTTGTAGCCGAACCGAAATAGTAACTAGTTTTGCTAGTTGAGTTCTAGTTTTATTGATGAGAACGACATGTTAACAAAGATGTAGGATGGATGTATAAACTGAGATTTATCTAATAAATATATGTTATTTGGGAAATATACTCATGATTAACGTAAAAATATATTAAGATCCTAAGGATTCTGCAAAGATATTTAGTTTCTCTTAGTTGTATAACATTATATTTATATACGAGTACCTATATGAACTTAAATATTATCTTTTTACTTTTTATTTTATGACAAAACAATTATTAATTGATTATAATAAATAAGTAAACACAGAACATACAGGAGAGGAGAGAGGAATTAAATTCTCAGGCATCTTCAGAATGAGGTTAAAATATTTAATCTCAGAATAGAGTATAGCGAATGTGTTAAAAGCAAACTTACTGTCTTATTTTTCTGCCTACTGTTGTCCTGGGGCCCTGCGCCAGAGTTCGCTTAACTTTATCTCAAGAGCAAAGTTATTGTATTCAATAAATAGTAACAATCTCCTAAAAGTAGTAACAGGTCGAAGAAGAAACAATACTGTTTAACTTTATTTTAAAATCAAAATAGTTTTTTTTACTTCGAATGCGAAATATCAAATTACAATAGAATTCAATTGTTTCAGGTTCAATCAAATACGTTCGACAAATGTCTACGTGGAATACCACGTAGACATTTATCTTGTGCCGAATACGGCACAAGATAAATAAGAAAGAAAAGAATCAGCTCTTCTATAAGATTGAGTAGGTTCAATACATTTCTTAGATTGGCATTAAAAAAACATGACTTCTTTATTATTTAAAAAAGAGAAAGAGAAACATTTCTCTTTCTCTTAATATGGTAATGTAACAGTAATAAAAACTAAATGTAATAATGATGTTTTTCAAAGAATATTCGTTAGAAACGGAGTCGCATTTGAAACAAAATAAGAAATAAAACAATTTGATAAAAAACTTAATTAACTAAAACTATTACTAAACTAAAATATGGCGTCAAAAAATTCCTCCGCGTCGCTGTCGACTGGAAATGTACCCAAGAGACTGGCGGTATTGCCTCGTTGTATGGCAATGCTTAGCCTCTGGCCAAGGTAAAAGCCAGCCTTTGGGTCATGGGAAGAGTCAACCAGCCGTTTGGAGATGTCATTAAATAAAACATGAGCACTCGGACCCCACGGCCCGAGGGTTTCAACCCCAAACGGTTCGAAAATATAATTGCCGATAAGGTTATATAGGTATAGGTATATATACTTTCGCCGTTTGAGATTTTCTGCAGCAGGATAAAATCAAATTAAATGTGTAAAAAAATGCGAGTAGATCCGTAAAAGTACGAGTATTAGTTTTATGTATTTCAAAATTAAATTTGCACTTTTAATGTAAGCGTGAGCTGTCATACATCTTTCATTATCATGAAGCTGTTATCTACATATAATTTTGTAAATGTCGTTACATATTATATTAGTTTCTTGCGCCCATTCTTCTTCACAGCTAAAAAATGGACGTCCTGAATGGGTATTAGATAAAATTTTTGGACGATTCAAAAGCACTTTTCGTAAGTTTATTTGTTCAAAAATATTTAACTTTGACTTTGAATTACAGCTTCATGGTCATTATCAAAAAATGACAACCTGTACAAACGTAAAAAGGACAACCACTTCATTAAACTGTTTTCCATTCGAACATCTAACACTATCAATCGTTACTAACTATCGCGTGACACCGAAATTGGTGCTCAGTGCGTGTTGTGCGCAAACCAAGGCAGGTGTTGTTTTATCAGCGGGCGGGACCGTTGCCCTCACTTCCGCCCTTATCAAAGTTTGCTTACCTCTGCCTGGGAACTGCCAGCGCGAGTCAGCTGGCCGACCACAGGAACACGATAAGTTTTGCATCAAACGAACTTTACTTTGTTAAAATCACCCTTTTTTAACCCAGGAAATACTCCGGCCAGCAGAAGGATAGCACAGGCACAGTTATGCCACGACTGTCTCGTCCCCCTTTCCGATTGCAAAGCTAGCTGGGCGAGAGGGGGAGGCATACCCATTAAAACCTTGGGGAATTGCAAAAAAACAAGCGGAATCTACGTCCACTAACTAAAACCAGAAAAAACACCTAATTAGGATCACCTAATAAGCTGTCCCACTGCTGATCACAAGCCATCGTCATTGATGACCCTCCGCTATCGGGTGAATGACCACTTCAGCTTCACCAATCAAAAATTCTTAATTCTATTCCTTGGAATTGAAACCAGGTGGTTTGTTAGATAGGTGCCTCGAACGCATTTTGTACCAGTAAGGCTTAGATGAATGATAGGTCTCGCTGTCGAGCGAGACCTATCATTCATGCCGGTGCAACTCGGCTTAATCGTTCCTAAACAAAAGTTCATAAGCCTAGAAATGCTTTTCTTTTATAATTCTGGTACATAACGCCCTGCGTTTAACAATGTGTCCGAGCAGACGATGGTAATGTGAGACTTTTCACAAATGTCCATACCTGTAGACTTAGCTAAATTAATATTAAGAAAACGATAGCGAAGTTCGAAAATAATAAAATGTATGGCATTGACATAAGCCGCGCTAAATCACGTGGTCAATCTTATGTCAATCCCATACATTTTATTCTTTTCGAACTTCGCTATCGTTTTCTTAATGTTACTTTAGCTACCGCCACTGAGACGGATACTTGTACTTAGCAGTTTGCGTTAAACACTTGGCCATCATCTCACCTGATGTTATGTGATAATTATGGCCGAAGGCTATTTTATCTCTAGCTGCCGGAACACAACAATGCTACAAACATTGATGTTATGGCGACATATTTAGATAAGATGGTGGTAGCTAGCAAGGTGGACAAACAAGCCCTACCACCAACCAAACCGTGTACACAAAGATGTAACCCCCGCTGGGAATCGAACCCGGGACCTTTGGGAATAAACCGAAGATTTTAACCACTAGACCACAGAGGCGGTTAATAGATATTTTTAACGTTAAATGTTTTTTTTAAATGTATTTTACATAGGCCATAGCTTTCCTTCGCCCCGCCCCCACCACCTGCCGAGCGTCGCATACGGCTCCCAACCATTTTTTATAACAGTGACAACTATTTAAAGACAGACAGATTGCGAAACTTCATAGCTAGTCATTATAATGTACTTTTTATTAGTTGCCTTTAGCTATAGAACAAAGCTCTTTGTGTCCCCTGTTTACATTATAACTGTGTATTGGTATCATACGTCATCACTGCGGAATAATTCCTAAATTCCGCGTATTTCTGTGCGCTATTTGTTTTGTAGGCAGTGTCAACGTCCGCTAAATAAATCAATCGAACCACGTTTGCTGCATCCAAACTATTTATCTACCGAATCGCAGCTCAAACACACAGCGCCATTTTTATCTATACAAAAAATAAAATGACAAAGAACACAAAATAAATCTTTTGTAAAATAGCGCGCGTCACCCGGTACACTAGGTTTTTTTGACCATTCATTTGCGTAATTTTGTAGGGTACTGTAAGGTTTCCCTACTATAGGGAACCTTACTAGGATATAAAATAAGAATAACAGTTGCACTTAACTTTGTGTATTAGAATAAAAACATTACAGTATATTAAATCGATCTCCGAGCACCTCGGCTCTTAGCCGGGCTCTCTAGCTCCTGTCTACAACTGTGTCAAACCGTTGCAAACCTTTTTAATTTTACATGTTTGATGATTTAAATATTCATCCAGACTAAAGAGGCTTACATACAAATACAATAAGCTAACTTTTACTATGAGCTGCATATAACCTCCTTACAGTACCTACTAAATAGAGATTGATATATGTTTGCAATAGGCTTGTGTCCACTATGAATGAATATAATGGATAAGGGTTTATAATGATTAATTATATCATGGAGAAGACAACAAACAATTTTAATTGTTAAAAGCGTTAAAGATTAATAATATTTTAGAGAAATAAATTTCGTAAAAATTAACTTTTAGTCACGTGACAGTGAACACCAATCAGAAAGCCGTGACGTCACGCCGTGCAAGACAATGTCATTGACGTTTCGAGTTGTTCGAGTATCGTTAATTATCTTACTAAATTTTGGTTTTTAGCAAATAAATCAAGTTGATACAATTTTTGCTAGTTCTAATTGAGAGAACTCACCATGGAATCTGGATTCAGCAAAGCCGACAGTCATAATTTGCCCAGAATCGATGCCGTTATGCTTGGAAATTTTTTCGCGTCGAACAGTGACTTCTGCTCATCTGAATTTCGCAATGTTAAAACTTCCTTGTAAGTAAACATAAGTTATGTTATAAAGTATTAATTATTAAGCTTAAATGCTATGTAATATTTCAGTTCGGTACACAATAACTTAATGTTTTGACGTACATTTTGCAAGATAATTGATACCTATTAATTTTGAGGTTAGATTTACAAAGTATGCAAAATAGTATTATTATTTCTCATGGGGACGTCGCCAGCCGGACGGACGATCCGCCCGCATTGTTGCAGGCCACTTCATCCTTTTCCCCGTTTTCCCTATATGAGGGAGTTAAGGTTCATCCAGCTTTCACGGCGCCCCGTTAAATCTTTTGGTCTCTCTGGCAAATCTTGCTATCTGCTCCACCTTCAGATCCTTTAGGTCCTCTATGTGTATTGTGTCCGACCCCCAGAGCTCCCATCTAATCTGTGAGTACATGGGGCATTCAGCTAGTAGGTGGAGGCTGGTCTCCTCGCTTTCCAAGCACTCCGGGCATAAGGGGTCGGTTTTCACTCCTATCACTGTCAGATGTCCATTCAGCCGACAGTGTCCTGTTATGATTTTTATGACTAGCCTCGTGTTCTCTCTAGAGAGTCCCATTAGTTTGCTAGTCTTTTTCTTATCCATTCCTTTGATGAAGATCTTCGACTGTCTCATGCCTTTCGAGGACCTCCATCTACGGTTGGTTTCTGATGTTATTCTGTGGCCGATTACCCCCTTGGTGATATTGTGCGCTATTGGCAGCCGGGGTTCGTTTCCCGTGTTTCCCTCGTGACCGGGAACCCACGCTATCGTCAGGTCCGTCCTCTCAGCTAGTCTTTTTAATGATACCTTGCATTCTTTGACAATTGCTGATGTTGTTTCTTCCCTGCCTAGTGCCTTCAGCGCCGCCTGGCTGTCACTGTAGATAGCCATCTTTCCTGTAATATTAAGGTTTTCGGCCATCTCAGCGCATGTCATTATTGCGTATATTTCCGCCTGGAAAACACTGGCGAATCTACCTAACGGTATCGACTTGTTTATCTCCGTCCCGTCTGCACATTTAATGTGCACGCCGGCCCCGGAGAGCTTTGTCGACTCTTTTCTGGAGCCGTCTGTATAGCAGGTGGTGTTACCAGTTTCCATTCTCCAATTTTCTCTTGAACCTATGTGTATTCTATATTTCTTGTCAAAAATCCTTTCCTTCCGTATTAAGTCGTTGTTGGAGAGGATCATTGACAGCCTATCTTCGTATTGTTCGCCTACACTGGCGTGCCCCTTGTCTGTGAAATTCCCAGTCCAAGAGCCAGTACTTCTTAGCTTGAACCATTGTTCCATGGCTCTTTTCTTAATTTCTAGGTCCAGAGGATTCAGCCCCAGCAGGATCTCAAGCGCGGCTGTAGGTGTTGTCCTCATCGCGCCCGTAGTCACTAGGGCTGCTAGCCTTTGGCCTTTGGCCTAAATCTGCTTTGTTTTTCCCTACTGCGGCTCTGTGCCACCATACGATGGCCCCATGTAGGATTCTTGGCACGATTATTGCCCTATATATCCATAGTGCCATCGCTGGTTTCATGCCCCAGGTTCTGCCGATTACACTTTTACACTGCATCATTGCCATCTTTGCCTTCGAGCAGGTGTTACTAATATGGGTTCCAAAATTAAGCTTGCTATCCAGTGTCACTCCTAGATATTTGACTTCCTTAACTGTTTCCAGCTCTTGGCCGTCCAGTGTCACTGCTGCAGCGCGCCCTATCTTTCTTTTCTTCGTAAAAAGAACTAGTTTGGTTTTTTCAGGGTTAAGGTTCAGACCTTTGCTCCTACACCACCCTAGGGCTTCCTTTAGGCCCCTGTTCATGATTTGACTCATGACGCTGAGGACTTTGCCTGAAACCAGGAGCACGCCATCATCAGAATACACCTGTGTGTATATGTGCATCCTGTTTATCTTGTTAACTAGTTCGTCTATAAGCAGGCACCACAACAATGGCGACAGGCACCCCCCCTGGGGGAATCCTCTTTTCGCCACCACCGTGCGTGTTGTTCCTGCTATCTCTGTGCGTATCAGTCGGTGTCTCAGCATGTTTTTTACCCATTCTGATATGTCACTGTCTATTCCTTCGCGGCTGAGGGTAGCCTCTATTGAGTCCGGGGTCGCTCTGTCAAATGCACCCTCCACGTCAAAGAAGCAGCCCATTGCGTATTCTGCGTTACTAACTGATCTTTGTACTCTTATCACCAGGTTGTGGAGGGCCGTTTCGGTGGATTTGCCCTCCATGTATGCATGTTGATTCTGGTGTAGTGGAGATCCGCTTTTCTCAATTTGTTCTCTGATTATTCTGTCTAGAATTTTCTCCAGTGTCTTTAGTAGGAATGAGGAGAGGCTGATGCATCGGAAGGCTTTAGCTTCCTGGTAGGATGCCCTGCCAGGTTTTGGAATGAATACTGCCTTCACCTCCCTCCATTTGCTCGGTATATGCTTAGTACTGATGCTGCCGTTGTACAAGGCCAGCAGGTCCTTACTTATATACTTAATAGCTGTTTGTAGCATTTTCGGGAAGATTTCATCCGGTCCCCCTGCCTTGTATGGCTGAAAGGATCGAATGCTCCACAGTAAAAGCTCCTCAGTGATAATTATCTTTGGTTCCCGGTCCACTCTGGGACCGGGGGGGATTAGTATATCATCATCTGTGTATTCTTCACTATCTGGGAAGTGTGTTTTCGTCATAACTTCCAATATCTTTTCCGGATCCGTTATTAGTTCTTCTCCGTTCTTAATACTTTCTAGCCTACGCGTGTTGGCCTTGGAGAATGTTTTTACCAGTCGCGCCGCTTCAGGGTATCTTTCAACTCCTGCGCAGAACGCCTTCCAGTTATTCTTGTTCTCCCTTCTACATTCTTTCTTATATAGGTTTCTTTCTTCTCTGTATATTTGCCAGCTCCCATCGTCGTCCTTCTTTAAGGCCTTGTTGAGAGCCCGCCTTGTCTTTTTCCTCTGTTTCCCCAGTGCTTTTGTCCACCAGGGTTGTCCTCTATCTGGTCTTATCTCTCTTAGGGGACATGCCTTGTGATAGGCATCCCTTAGAGCTTCGTCCAGTCTGTTGGCTTCCTTTTCTATTTCCAAAGCGTCTACTAGTGGAGTGTCTCCTCCTGGGACCCACTTCTCCAGATGGTGCTGGTGCGTGTCCCAGTTTGTTTTCCTCGCATTTCTTATTAGAATCTTTTCAGTCTTGGCCTCCAGACTGAAGGTGATACGTCTATGGTCTGACATAGAGTCACTTTCGTCCGTTTTCCAGTCTCTAATATGTCGGCTTATCTTATCTGTAGCGATAGTGATGTCCAACACTTCTCGTCTTGACCTGGTGACGAATGTGGGCGTGTTACCCACGTTCAATATCTCCAGGCCTGTTTCGCTTATGAATTCTAAAAGTAAGTCACCCTTTTTATTACAGTTAGTGCTACCCCACACCACATGATGTGCGTTGGCATCGCACCCTAAAATAATAGGAATATTCTTACCTTGGTATTTCCTTACAGTTTCTTCCATTTCTCGGGATGGCGGCTCAAAGTCCCCCTCGCTGGGCAGGTATGCGGAGACTAGGAGCACCCTTTCTTCTTTCCCTGCACCTGTCTGTATTGTTACTACAACACTTGCGAGGTCGCTGTAACAATCTGCTTTTATTAGTCCTAGTGTTCTTGCTCTGCTGCTGGCATATATACATGCTCTTGGGGTTAACTCACCATCCTCATGGTATATGATGTCCCTCCCCATAGAGCCGAGCCCTGCCACACGTCCGTTTAAGACGTATGGCTCTTGCAGCAGAGCTATGTCTATTGTCTCTTCCACCACGTATCTACGAAGCTCCGTCATGGCTTCGACACAGTGGTGAAGATTCACTTGAACTATCTTTATTTTTTGTGTGTGTATTTGTGGTGTGTTACTGTTTGTGTTCATATGTAAGTGTATGAGTGTGTGTTTGTTTGTGTGTTAGTGTCCCTGTCCCCTCCCTATTTGGGCTCCGCCTCCGGTATCGACCCCCCGCACCAGTGCGGCTGCAACTGTGCAACGCTCGGTGGGGGTGTCCGGTCCTTCGGCTTCGTCGTTACAGGGGGAGGGTGTGTCGTGTGATGCTGTGGGGGCGGGCCCAAAAGGCAGGGCCTCGGAGTCTCAGTGGTGCCCTCCTTCGGGGTGCCTGACTGATTGTCGCCCCCCCCGCCTATGGGCCGCTCCTTCTTTGTGTAGTGCGCCTGTTGTGTGCTGCTCAGGTGTGAGCCTCCCTGCACCGTCTTGCTCCCTTCCGCCTGGCTTCCCATAGTGGCTCCAGGCTGGTTGGTCGACCGGTTCACGGCAGGCTCCCCACCCCGCGTCTTTGAATCGTGTACTGGGCATCCTTTGCAGGTGCACTTCCCCTCGGTCTGTGCTGGGCTCTTCCCGATAGTGCGGGCGTGCACTCTTGTGGCCTGGTAGTGAAGAGCTACTCCGCCTACTGCGGCCACCTCCTGGGGGACACCCACTACCAGTCTTACCCCTAGGGGTAACACCTCCCTGCGGACGAGTGTCCACTCTGGCATCCGTAGCTCTTCCCTATACTCATTTTGGACCTTGATGAACTCCAATGGGTCCACCAGTAGGTCCTCCGTGCTGCCCGGGAGCCAGACTGACATCCGGTGTCTCTCGAGCCTTTTGACTTTTAGGGGAATGCCCTCCCGGTCGCCGAGGCCACAGTTCAGCAACCATGTCATTGACTCCTCGGTAGCCGCTGTCACGAGGAAGTACCCCTCAGCGACTAGGCCCGAGGCGTCAAATGCCAGGTTGCGGCCTCGTACGCCGCTCTTGATGGCAGCCCCTATCTCCTTCGTGAGCTTGCTCCTTATCACGGCAGCCGTAGCTTCGTCCACCGCCGCCCCGTCCACCCGCTCGATTACCACAGCGAAGTCCGGATTCTGGGCAGTTGCCAGACTCCAGCCTCCCGGCTCGTTGCGGGTGCCCGGGCTCTGACGGTGTCGCTTCGGTGGACGCTGCTGCGTTCGCTCCTCCGGATCAGTGTCCTGTCTTTTTAATTTCTCTGCCCTCTGACATGCCTTCCCCACTGGTTTCGTTGCCACACTGGTTGAGGCGCTTACGGGAACGGTCTAGTTCGTGGCTTGCTCTAACTCTCTGCGCCTTCGAGCTTGGATCCTCCTCCATCTAGATCGAGGGATCCACTCGCCATCGCAGTCCTTGTTGTCTCTTTCCCCAATGCTCATTTGTGTCAGGCCTTCCCCGAGTGTCTCCGAGAGAGACCTTCCGGGACGCACCTGTCCGCATGGGTTCTTTTTGGTACTTGTTTTAAAAGTCGGCGCTGATTCGCCCCCCCCAGATTACGAGGGGCAGCCTGGGCCACTAGATGGCCCAGGGAGGGATTCTCCGGCATTGCCGGTACCCTCCTGGGGTAATTCTATTTTATCTACGCTTTCCATTGTTTGATTTTTCCGGGGCTGCCGGGTTGCTGGGTAAGGATGTGGTATGGTGGATTGGATGGGGAGGGGGAGAGATGGAAAAACATTTGGGATTGGAAGGGAGGGTGTGTTGGATAGGGAGGGGAAGGGTTTGGGCGGGGGATAGAGTTTTCGACTAGAGGTTTTAGTTACGTCTGCTTCTTAGGGAATCAGACCAATAACAGGCAGCAACCACGTGAAGGATAACTCTCTAGTCCTGCCATGGGGATCTACACGACTTGCGCTCTCCCCCATGACCATCCGCCAGACTCAGCACTGGACAGATGCTGAGAATAGGGGTAATACAATCTCAGGTACAATTCCCGTAGATTGGAACGCCCCCGCCCAAAATGCAAAATAGTAACAAACTTGTATAATTTCAGGTCTTCGCGAGCTTCATATGGAGATGACGCCATAAGTTATGTCCATGTGACGGTAAATTTTGTACTGTAAAGTGCAAAACATGTCCTGAACACAAGGTTCATGCAATACTGGATGCACACTGGTTGTTGATGAAGAAGATGATATTATTATCTCCGTTCAATGTCAAGACTGCGTAGCTTCACAGTGGGGATGTAAACACGCAATAGCATTTCTTATGTGGGTTCATCGCAGAAGTGAGGAACCATCATGCACTTCGGTGGAATGTCATTGGAGAAAATCTAAACTGTCTAGAGTCGGTAGTAGCCTTAAATATATGACAGCTAAAGACTTGTCCGAGGGCAGGCCCATGTTGCCAGCAAATTCATCTGTTTCAATGAAGTTTTTGGAAGAGGTATTTAAGAAAAAAATTAATAACTGGGAACTTTTAAAATATCAAACCACTTATTGTCAAAGCGAAGAAAAGGCTCTCTCCATGCATCAACTGATATGTAATTTCAAAGAGAAATGTGTTGATGCATTTTTATAAAAAGTTCACATATCACCTTCATTAATACAGAGAGTTGAAGAACAAGAGAACAATCTAAGAGCAGCCTATGGTTTGAACTAAGGTATGGTTGAATTACGGCTTCAAAAGCCTTTGAAGTTAGCAGATGTAAACTACTGATGGCACACTTTTATCGCTCATATTAGGTGGTAAAATTCCAGACACTACTTCTATGAAACGTGGCCGTCTTCTAGAAAATGAGGTAAGAAAAACAGTGGTAAAAAAAATGAAGAAAAAGATAAATAAGTGTGGCCTGATATTAAATTCCAAATATCCAATGATTGCTGGTTCCCCAGACGAATTTGAAGATGGCATAATCGAGATTAAATGTCCTGTTAATGCTAACACATTTAAAATTTATATAAAAAATGGAAAAGCTACTGAAAAATATTATGCACAAATGCAGCTTGATGTATTTAACAGAAAAGAGAAATTACCCAGATTATAGTGAAAATCAAAATGTGGAGATTTCAAGTGTCATTCATCATGTGCCATTCAATATTGAGTATGTTGAGAATTTGATTAATAATAAATTTTAAACTTTTTATATTATCAAAGTCTGGAACTAGAACTGTAACTAATATATAACTAAAAAATTGGAGGCTGGTCTGCTCTTGCATACTATTATTTTTATTATTATTAACTATAGATTAACTTTGTTTTTTTTTCTTAGACAATTTTTGCCTTTTTATAGTACTATGACATTGTAAAAATTTTAACTGGTCACTGATGTAAATTTGCAAACTTAGATAATATTATTATTTTTCTCTTTTGTTTTTCTATAACATGTGTGATTGTCCTTTATATTTTGTGTTTTTATTTGTGATGGAAAGTGTCCTTATAGGATAGGGCATTTTCCAATATTTTTGACGCTGTAAGGGAGAAAAGAGCTTGACACTTGCTGAGTTTCTTGCCAGTTCTTCTCAGTATAAAGTCTACCGCCCAGAGTAGACTTGCGAACTGATGGCATAATGAAGTTCATAAGAGCTATTTGTAGCCTAAACTGAATAAATGATTTTGAATTTTTAACATATTTGAAATAAAAAAACAATCTTATAGTTTTCCTTAGTTTTATTTTATTATCAACACTTGGAGGTCTTACCAGTGTAAAACCTGATTTTTTAAAATATTGTTCTACATGTTTAAAGCCCCTATCTGCCATCATGCATAACACACATACCACTTTTTAAAGTCTTCATAAAATCACACAATTCAACTAAACATGTGTCAGTGATTCTGCCTCCGAATCCTGGAGAAGTATAGTTCACTAGTTAGTTTGGTGTACAGGATATTAAATAGGTACTTTATAGTATTTGCTTTTTGTACTCTGACCATGTCAGAGCTTGATTTACTGCCTTAGATAGCTTTTGCATATTATACTTATGCCTGAATGAAATAGGTAAGGACCTTTTAATCATTGCACTATCTAATTCCACAGTAAAAAGACGCATGACACTGGCTATCATAGGTATATTTTTTTTAAATATCTTGCTTAGGGCGTCTTTCACCATCTACAAGTTCCCCATTAGCCTTTACTTGACAGATAGTCCATACAAATACTTCTCTTTAATTGCCAAGTATCTCCTAATCAGACATTGTGAAACAGACCCTTAGACTCATAAAGAAAATGGTATACTTTGACTTAAACTTAAACTCAAACTTTCAAACTCAAACTTTTATTTGCAAACTAAGTGGTACATAGATGGTGTTTACAATGTTATAGTGTCCTTATTACTTAATCACCTTGTATAGGTATAACAAATAATACTTATATTAACTATATAATCCAATATGTTATAAAAATATATACCTATATTTATATAAAATTGATATTAAAGCTTAAATTATATTATGAATTAAATTGTATAATAAAGCAATAAATTGTATTAGATTATATTATATTATATTACCCAGATCGCCAAACGTAATCACAAATCAACATATCGCATGGTTAAGTATTCCTCTACAGTGTAAAAACATTTATTTATCAAAAATTTTTTTAAATTTGTTTTAAAAACTTAGTAGTTTGGTTCAGTATGTAATTCGATCGGTAATTTATTATATATTTTTACAGCCATAATGATGTGGGCTATGATTTAGCATTTTTATTCATGAGGGTGGCAAATGTAGTCTTCCTTTGTGGCGAGTGTTAATGGACTCGATGGAGTCATTCTATAATCATCTGACAACTGATTAAATTTACTATCTAATCTTATTTTATTTAAACTGAGTAATAAATATGGTGTTTGGGAATATTTATACAATCTTTTATTAAATCAATTAAGTGGTAACAACTAATTGTAAGACTACAGACTGTATAGTCTTGGCTTTTTCTCAATTTTTTTAATTGTATTCAACATGGTCTTTGTTGATTCTATTTTTTTGTCTTCTTTGATTAATTCACTACAATCAGAAGATGATTTGACTTGTAGTGAAGCCATTGATAGTGAGGGACTATTGGCAGCTACAGATGGTAATATAAAGAAATATCACTGTCTGAATATACTTCAATAAATATATTTTTTTGCAATTTTGCTTAGACCAGATACAGAAGGACTTGATTTTGTAGCGGTTACAGTTTTAAATGGGTTTGTGGACCTCGATGTTACAGAAGGTTTCAATGATAATGCCTGATCTATCAATTTCACATTGGTTTGCACAGCCTTGCATCTGAATTTGTAGGTTATAAATGCTTGAACAGATTTATCTATTGACTGTTGACATAACATTTCTGGCACATTTCCTCCAACTGTTTCAACTGAAAAAGAAATAAAACAAAATAGCTTTTTAATGCTAATAACTGGCTATTTGCCATTTCAAACTTTAAGTATATTGTTTGTTATTTATTATACATACTTGAACTTGTATCAGAAGTATCTAGAGGAGAACTTGGAGTACAACTTTCTTTTGATTCATTCAGACACTGCTATTATCATCTTTCTTTGTTTTTTTAGAATACATGGTCGTCTATACTGCTGCATGTTCGTTTTCTTCTGTCTTGACATCCAAATTTACTTGGCATACAACCTGGTTTCATGTCACTTGTGATACTCCATCCATATAATTAATCATATCACTTGGCAACTAGAATAATAAAAAGAGTTTATTTGTAACATTACAATATTAAAAAACTAAAATAAAACGTTAATCCTAAAAGTGAAACAACTTAACCTGAACTCATGTATTTATTTGGAAAATAGAGATTCTACAAAACACATCTAGTTTGTTCAAATTTAAGTAATAGACTGTGTTGTGTGAAATACTTACATCAAAATGATCTTCATAAAAATACATTCTTGAACCTGATATTGATAAACTATGAGCATCATCTCTTCTTGCATGTTTAGCCACTTTTTCCAATGACCTTTATAAAATATCATTGACTTTTTCCGTATTTCTCCATTGTTTGGAACATATAACCTAAATGAGTTATTATTTAGAATAATAACTTGTTTGGCGTTTTTATAGTCGTGCTATTACACTGGGGCACTATACAGTACTTATAATATGGGAAATTCATTTTTATACGCTAAAAACTAACTATTATTGAAGACACGATCACTCAGTTTCCCTATGTAAACAACAAGTTACTTTGTGCTCTTTGGTTTGTCTGGCACGGCGTGACGTCATTCAAGACGCCATGATAGTCTTGTGCGTTTTGGAGCCAAATTTAAATTGGTTTTTTAAAACGCGAAATTTATAATGTAAATGCTCAATTAAAAATAAATAAACCTTTATTTTCGATAAAAGGCATAATAAGCTAAAGTATTAAGCAGTTATTGAAATTTAGTCAACTAGCCTATTGTTTATTTACGATCAAATAAAATTTAAAAGTTGTTATACAGCTATGTAATTTTTTGGTTAAGGCGACGCATCGCTACACTTTTTACAAATTTATGTTTTAAAAAAAGTTACTTTGATATTTTTTTCTCTGTTATAAAAGTTGATTATCAATTAAATGAAAAATCATGTCATCGAATATCACTTTCATATGTTTTGTAATTGTTGGGAAAAATCAAGATCCCCGCCACGTAAATTGCCAATGCGTCGCCTTAATAACTAAATTACTTGTCACATCTTACACAAACCGTTTAATAGGAAAGACATTATACTTGGATGAAACTCCTGTTACTTCAGTAAAATAATTCGCTCTATTTATAATAGAAAATACAACAGCATATTTCTTACACCACAAACAGCAGTTTTCCTCATTGCTGCCTTGTCTTTTCTAACTAGTCATTTTAATTAAACGCATTTTTATCATCATCATCATCATCATCAGCCTACACACGTCCACTGCTGGACATAGGCCTCTCCAAGTACACGCCACTGAGCACGATCCGATAATTATAATTATTATTGATTTTTACAATTTATCTTTATTATTTACCTACATCTGCTAACAAATCTCTGAGATCTGAGATTTTCTCTACACATAATTCTGGTACTGTCGATTCTGTTGTTTGTACGCTTGGCACGCAAAACGACAGAATATATTGAAATAGGGTCTTCACTGTCGTAAACTTTAAAGATCTAGAAGGAAAATGAGGCATGTTTTATGTAGATACTGGGTCTGGACGTGGCTTTATACAACAACGCTGTAGACAACTTATTAAAAAAAGATTCCTTAAATTCTTGAGCTAACTAATGATTATATTATTAATTACTAAGCATGTATAGGTAATATTTTAGTTTAGTTGGACATAATATTACTGTTTTTGTTATACTAAATGTGACATTATATTTGAAAAAAAAGGAATAATTTTCTGAATTTTGGGCCTTAACGTCACTTTCCATTTAGAAGTGAATTACCACAAAGAAACGTTTAAAACACGAAGTTGTTCGTAGTTAAATTAAAAAGATTAACGCAAATTATAAAGTAGCAACGTATAGCTTTATGTAACTTTTTTGATTTCAATTTATTTAAACACTGAAATGCTTTAAGAACATTCTTTTCGTTACGTTTTCGAGTTCGAATTTTGGTTTCTTCGTGCAGGCTCTAAAACTAATATAAAAATTTAGAAGATATCAGTGGGTAACCATAAATCAGGGAATCTTACGAAGGAAATGAAATAGAATGGGGACGTCCGTCAAGAGACTGGATTCAAAACGCCAATAAAAGGGGTTTGTCCAGGATTTCGCCTCTAAGCCAGGTTCAAAGGATTACCTGCTATTACTTGTCGGCATAGTACTTTCGGATGGTTTGTAGAAGGTTCCATTAGTTTTATGAAACACATTGTAGGTACCTACTTTTAACTGACTGTAAACGGGTTCTTCAAATAAAAAATCTGGTTGATCATTTCAGTTCAACAATGCGTCGAAACATATATTTTTATATTAAAAAAGAACCAGAAATCAATTAATTTAACGCAAAATAGGTATTTGCGGCTTTGCTAATAGTGTACTCATATTCCAAGTAAAATCTTGTTTTCAGGCTAGATAATTATGCTGATTGCTGAATCATTGGAAAAGCTTTTTAGCGGTTTCTCAATTATTAATCCTAGCGAAATGTTCTGAGAAAAAAGAATTGTGTACTTGCTATGAAGTGTATATTATAAGAAGACGTATTAATTTTGTAAAACAAATTGCATTTCATAAAAAAAACATTATCGAATATAGCTCAAAAAAAAAGTTTAAGCATACACAATGCTATATCTAATATCAAAACAGAAAATGCCACTTGAAAATAAAGAGCTTTGTAGATTAAAAATTACTAAAACCTTTTTATTGTTTTCTAAAGTTTATGCGAAAAATACACATTGAAATGAAACAACTTTTAAGGAATCCTTAATGAGGATCTACTCCTGTTTATTTCAAATATTATTTAATTTATATTTATTCTGATCAGGTCAGGTCAGGTCAGGATAATCATAATTTTAATCAACGTGTAAATTAAAAGCTTTTTTTTATTTACATTGAAAGACAAGAGCCAGTCTTTCAATGTAAATAAAAAAAAGCGTGACTAATTTATAATTATAATTTCCGCTGTAATATAAAATGAGATTCTTTTTTGACATACCTTCAAATATCTTGCCCGCTACTACGTTTCTGTAGGTATACGTCAAAACCCTATACGATAATATAAACGTTATTATTACAGAGTAGAAGTCGTGAAAATGCTAGACATTTTGTTTATATTTTTTTCTCAGTGAAGGCAGCATCACAAATTTACTTTGTAGTTTATAAGCAAATTTAATGTTTTGTGTAAAACGAAATTGAAAATATAAAAACAAAAAGCCTTTTGCAAATTCAGAGAGCAGAAAGGAGTATAGGTAATACTCGAGAACTAAGTTCCAGACGGAGCGGTGCCTCGAAGTAATATCTACAGGAGGAGGTCAATAAAAAAACAATTGCGATCAAAACTTGGGCGCAACACTCGCACCGGCCATAATACTTTTGAGAATAACCGAGAGAAACAAACGGCGAGCTGGATTGAAAGTAGCGTAACAAGTTAAAGAAGGATTTAAATAAAAATCGTAAAATATTTAGTGCCGCTTAGACACAGTTTTATTGTAGTTATTTACTAAAAAAGCAGGTAATCAGTTAAATAGTTAAAAGACTTTGAAAAGAGCGTGCAAAGTTTTTACAGGGTCGGCGACGAGTAAGTGATATCAAACGTCCATAGGCTACGGTAACCAATTACCAAAAGCTATAATATATGCCTGACTGACACCTTAGTAAACTAAAAAAAACATACGTAATAGGTCTGTCTGACTCGGATTTTTGAAAAAAAAAATTGGTATATGTTATATTAGGTGCTCGTAGAATACTAGCTTAATCGCGTTAATTTTGGTCTATTATGAATTTGCAGAGGAAGTTATGATATTCGCCCGGAATAAAATATATTCTGTATGCTAAACCGAATATTATGCTGGTCCAACCAGTGTATTAAATTTCACTCAAACTCGCTCAGTCGTTTTGGCGTGATACAAAAACACACACAAACATTTATAATATTGTGAAGTGCCTAGAAACATTTTAATGGTGTGTTTGTGCTGTATCGTATAAGTTCTCGCATGTTAAACATAGGATTATTTCGTTCTATGCGAATACAAGTTACCTGAAAATCCTGCGAACGGCCGCTTTACATAGAAAAGTGCCTTAGTAACAGCTACATTGGAGAGTGTGGCGTAGTGTTGGTCACGACTCGAGTTCTTTGGGTCTTAATCTTAAGGACTGTACTTATTTCAGGGTTCAACATCAGCGTATATACGTCCACAGCTGGACATAAATGCCTCTCCAAGTTCACGCCTCTGAGCACGATCCGCGGCTACTCTCATCCAGCTTTTGCCAGCCACCATGCGAAGATCGTCGCTCCACCTACACTACTACTACTACTTTCGGGTTCGCGAGACTAAAATGTGTTCTGAGTTTCGAGTTTCGAGTCCTTTTAACAAGCCTTAAGAAAAAACGACTCATTGAACTGAGTTTTATCGTAGAGATCATGTTTTAAAGAGACTAGAGTCTTTTTCATGAACTCTTCTTAATTTACTCAATAAATTGTAATCGGTATTAGCTAGTACTAGGAAAATAATATATAAAATTAAAAGCCTTCATCATTAATCATAATTATATAGTCTTCTTAATATATAAATTACATTTAAAAGGCGAGTTCTATGTAGAATCATGAATTCTCACACCTATTGAGATGATTAATGGGTTTTGTCACTTACAAAAAGGCTTGAGTTTTTATTTATGAGTCGAGTCCCTACAAATCTAGTCTAGTCGATTTAAAAAAAGCTCGGAAGACTTTGTTTCTTGTCCAACACTAGTGAGGCGTGAACCGATACCCGATAAAAATGTTCGTTTCCTTCCAACTATACGGGGATCCCTTAATCTACATGGTAACAGAATAGTATCGAGCTATTACCGCCCACGTAACACATTCGGATAAATCACTTAGGACCGTCATTGTTCCAAAATGGATACTTTTGCGATGCTTTGATATTGGTGAACAATAGTCACTACTCAAACTAATCGTAGTTAGGTAATGGTATTTTTCTTATTTAATACAAACATCGAATATATCGTTATTTTAAATTTCTGCGTTGCTTTGATAATATTTAACAAAACTTTGATACCTACTCGATGATATTTTTAACCGACTTCAAAAAAAGGAGGAGGTTATCAATTCGACTGTATTTTTTTTTTTTTTTTCGTATTTTTCTTGTTTGAATATATTTATTTATTTATAATTTATGTACACATAAACAAACAGAAAGGAGAACATAGTATGAATAGATAAGTAGGTACATAATTATATCTTCATTTGATCGGCAGTATTTATGATTTTTTTTGTTACTATCGAAGCTTATAATTGCACTTTGAAAAACGACTTGCCTTAAGAGAGACTCGAACCTATGCTTTTCGCTTATTTTCATTTCACTGGGACGACCACCCTTCCAATTGAACTACCGATACATTGATTACCCTGTCGAATAAATTAATAAAAGAGCAAAATGTCATTTTTTTAACCGACTTCAAAAAAAGGAGGAGGTTATCAATTCGACTGTATTTTATTTTTTTTTTTTTTATGTTTGTTACCTCAGAACTTTTGACTGGGTGAACCGATTTTTATGATTCTTTCTTTATTTGAAAGCTGGTGCTTCCCATGTGGTCCCATTTTAATTTGGTCTAGTTCTGATAGTGGAATCCTCAAGGAATTGAGGGAACTCCTCAAATATTGTAGGCATACCTATAGCGATTTTAGTATTTTCAGAAATAAGACAAGCATTTGCATTCAGAAAGTATTATTTGATGAAGTGTAACTGATGAAAAAGACCACAGATTGCCATCGGAACTCCTCAATGAAAAGTATTTCACGGGTGGCGATAAAATATCTCGATTAAGATAGTTAAGCGACTATGACGAAGCAAATGAAGGCAGGCACCGGAATTCAGTTTTTGATCTATTTTGAGATAGGCGTTTCTCGTTTTCTTCGCTTGTCTCATTTAAACGGCGCTGTCTCATACGAGCAGCGCGTTTAGTAGGTCTACCCATATTCGCTTTTGATAAATAGATCGAAACAATTCACTAAAAATAGAGAAATAAACAAAATATTAACAAAAACAAAAACCGACTCCAAAAAAGTAGATTGATAAAATTGCACTAAAAAGTAAAAAATAAGCGTTAGACTTTTAAAGACAATAATTTTATTAGGAAAATATATAGATACAATTATTGTTATTTTGGAGTCGGTGCCAGCCAAGGTAACTTTAACATAAACATTTAACGACATACTATATATTAAAATCATATTAGTACATTCAATCTTAAGCATGAAATATTGACTACAAACGCGGACTGGCACCGGCTCCAAAAACTTCGTTGGCTGGCACCGGCTCCAAAAATAACAATAATTGTATCTATATATTTTCCTAATAAAATTATTGTCTTTAAAAGTCTAACGCTTATTTTTTACCAATCTACTTTTTTGGAGTCGGTTTTTGTTTTTGTTAAAATCTCACCTGCTGTTAAGTGATGATAAGGCCGAAGGTGGAAGCGCACTTTACCCGGAATCATCAAATACTGTATAAAATTCAAAAATTCAAAATTAAAAACATTTATTCAGTTTAGGCTACAAGTAGCTCTTGTGAATGTTCGTAAGTCTACTCTGGGCGGGAGATCTTGTACTGAGAAGAACCGGCAAGAAACTCAGCAAGTGTCCAGCTCTTTTCTCATAGCATTTTCAATAGCAGGACACTTTCCATTACAAATAAACACAAAAAATATATAGGAGACAACCACAACATGTAAGAAAACCAAATAAAAAATCTAAGTTAACAAATTTACTTTAGATAGTTATGTAAAAGTTTCAATTTCCACAATGTCATACAGTACCACTACAGTACTCTAATTTAGTATATTATGTATAATTTCAATGTACGAGTATAGTGTTCGCGTGAACTTAAGAAAACAATATCCCTATCTAGCTGTAAGTCAAAGCAGCCCATAAAGCTCCCCTAACCTAACCAACAATACAACTGATGTTTTCCGAATATACCTCTGAAAACAAATGACATAAAAATAGATTTGAAATGAACGATCACAATCTGGTTAATAGCAGAAAGTTACTGCCATTTTATGGTTTCGATCGCGAGTGGCATAAAGGAAGTGCGCATTCCTATTTTTAGTAGGTTATATTGAATAGTTCTGTAAGACGTAATAAATTCTATTAATATTATAAACGCGAAAGTTTGTTTGGATGTTTGATACTCTTTCACGTAAAAACTATTGAATGGATTTGGATGAAATTCGGCATACAGATAGTTTATAACCGGCAATAACACATAGGATACTTTTTACCCCGATATTCCTACAGGAACTGGAACCACGCAGGTGAAACCGGGAACCACGCGGGTAAAACCGCGAGCGGCCACTAGTGAATTCTATAAATTGTTCTAACGCATGCAATTTTTAATCTCATAAAAAGATTATCAACATTCTGACGTTCAGTAATACTCATAAGGCGATATTAAATATTTAAATGTACAATAATTAGTTTAAGAATTAGCAGTCACTTACGATATAGTATTGCAGTAACCATCATCATCATCATAATCAGCCCACATCAGTCCACTGCTGGACATAGGCCTCTCCCAATCATACTGCATCTGCATACTATTGCAGTAATAGTATACTATAATTCCTAATTTGTAAGACTGTATGCTTGTATAAATTAACAACAAACAAAATTAGGCATTATATCAAAGACAACTACGAAATAAGCGTATAACATTTTTTTTTTGTTTTTATGAGAGAGATTGCTGATTGCCTCATAAAGAATTTTCAGCTTCACCGAGCTTGAAACATTTAAATTTCTATTTGAAACAGTAAACGACTTTTCGATAATAGTGTTTTAATAATAAATAAAAGAGTTGGAATCCGATGATTTGTTTTAGTTTCTTAGAATCAGAATTATACATAATTTACTATCGAATAAAATCATAGCTTAGATATCGTTTAAACCTACCCAAAAATAATAAGCAGTGATGAAGATCCTACTCGTTTAGATTGGAAATGATGCTTTCTCTATTTGCCTTAATTACCGAGAGTGAGACAACATCAGCTTAAAATTTAGTCTACATTTTGTAATAAAAGGGATCGTAATTATGAAATAAGCTTATACTTAGCTTTTAAAGATAAGATATGGTACATTTAATACAGTAAGTCTCCAGAGTGTAACTTTCGCCGAAGGCTGTTGCGGATTGTGCTTAGAGTCTGCGGATCGATTACTATGTAACTTATCTGATTAAAGAACGCTGTTTACATGCATTATGATTGTACTAACCGTTAGATTAGATGGCCTTCTGAATAATGAAGAAGCTTACAAATTGTTAATTTTTTTACCTTTTCCGCGTAGCAAAGGTTAGCAAAAGCGCAAACCGCAACGCCATCAAGGTCTTCAAAGATTAGTGCTTCCACGACACTATTAATTAACACCGCTTTAACAAATACAAAAGTTTTATGCAGCATGGATGTGTATACTTGTATATTAAAATAGTATGCTCGTCGCCCACTGGTCGTTCTGCCTTGCTTAACTGATCAGACGAGCGTCAAAGTGCTGCTAACTTGCTTTTACGGTTCCACGCCGACAAACTTCTGGTTGCCTCCTTGAGAATTTCCGTTTGAATTACTTATGAATAAGATATAAACAAGCTTACAGTTGGGATTCAGACTAGTTTAATACAAGCTATCAATATTGGTGGAAACCTTTTTGTGAACAGAATATTGTTATGATATACCGGGGTTACTTTTGATCTATTGTGATAATGTCAGATAGCTTTTGATCTTTTCCTTTGAATTTTATATGAAACCCTACGGCTTGACCTTGAGCTACTCAAACTAGAGATGCCTTAGATACTCGGGAAACCGTTAATTACACGGACAATTCCTTAAAAATGTGGAGCTGCTATCAGTTACACCCTTGAATAAATTAACCCTTTTTTACAGTATGTTCCGTAGGTCGACGTATGGGAGGTTGTGATGATGGAGGGTTCCATGGCGATGTTAAATCACGACTGCGTCTCTTTATGTAATGTTGTATAATTACAGTGACTACATTGTGACTTACTTATTATCTAAACCTTACAAAACTATTTATACAATATAAACTATGTAGATGTTGGAGGGAGGATGCTGTGTCTTATCTTTATCAGATCTACACGCGATTAGGAATTCGTTTACAAACTCTTTAACCATACGTAAGGATTAGAAATTATGTGGCGACCACAGGCCGCCACACAGTACTTAACTTTTTAATAATCGTCGTAACATTTTTAGCACTACCCAACCCAAATTCATATCTTTATTGCGTGACATATGGTGGTAGTTAACAATCTTAAAACCACGTGACGGCTCCCTTGCAGGCCGTGTTGCACATCAGACCATCCAGAACTGCCAAATTTCTTTAATAAATGTTCAACCATATAGCTAAGACATATAGTTCAAAGTCTATTATGGAAAGGAGATGTTCCATTTTGTATGGAGGCTGGGCCCCCAAATTCTTACAGTGATGAAATTATATTTTATAAAAAGAGCACAAAATAAGAAACCTTTCCATGTATTAATATATTTTTTAAACATACCCAAACGTTGTACTATATAATAAAAAAGGTCAGGTATTAAAAATTGTAAAATAGCAACCCTAAACTTTTTCTACCTTGGCAACTTCACTTTTCTAATGTCTTGACAACTTCGTGAAGTGAACTGTCAGTGTCAGATGTCAAATCTTATTTTTTTAATTAGTAATGCAATGGTACTATCCATTACAGCCAGCAACCGCATGGTTTCATTTTCAGGTTGCATTGAAACCTTAAAATACCTTTTAGAATGTATAAATAAGTTCAGCAATATATAATAAACACTTAAAACTGTCATTAGAACCCAAAAATAATAAGAAAAGCTTGATGAAAAAAACAAGATTTCAGGTTTTTAAATATTTTTTAAATTATGTTGGGGCGTTTTTATATTTTTTGTTTTTTGAAAACATCATTTCAGCAGGCAGATCTATCAGAAAAGCATCACTTCAAAACTTTAATAAAATAAGGGCCCAAAAACGAACATCTCCTTTGATAGTTTGTGGCAATCTAATGTGCAGGCGTGTGTACTGTAAGGAGGTTATATGCAGCTCATAGTAAAAGTTAGTTTATTGTATTTGTATGTAAGCCTCTTTAGTCTGGATGAGTATTTGAATCATCAAACATGTAAAATTAAAAAGGTTTGCAACGGTTTGACACAGTCGTAGACAAGAGACAGCCCGGCTAAGAGCCGAGGTGCTCGGTGATCGATATAGAATACTGTAATGTTTTTATTATAATACACAAAGATAAGTGCAACTGTTATTCTTATTATACCTACATCCACCTTACAGTACTATCTCACATTTTTACTTAACTTGGATTTTACTCTCCAACCCGCATTTGGCAGCTTGCCCAGCGTCTTGGTTATGGCATGATCTCTCTATGAGATATTAATTAAGTCGGAAGGCTTTAGCCCAACAGCGAAACATTTATTGACTGAAAATAAAAAAAATAAAGGTTTAAGTATCGATCTTAAGTATCGAATTGCAAAATGCCTTAAAGTTTTCTTAAAAAATGTTGTCTTAGTAGAAGTAAATACTGAATATAATAATTGAGTGGTTTTTCATTAGCAGAATTCCAGCTGTTTACTGTATAGCAATTCTGGTTCTTAGATAGTGTTACCATATACTTTTCAATCAATGTGTGACGTTACAAACATACATGCAACATTTGACTAAAACTGTCTCGTTATAAAAAGAGAATGATTAAGCACTTGTCCCAGAATAGAAAACAGAACTAAGTACCTAATGAAATATTAGTCTTGGGGGCTAGATCAAAAACATGCCTTTAAACATTGAATCATACCGATCCACCATTTCCGTAGGCCGAAACACGCCCTATCGGATCCTTCAGATCAACTATCACGTGACCTGGATTGACTACTTGCGCCACGGGACACGCCATTGCTTAGTTAAGAGGAAATACTAAGGTCGACTGAATTGAAAAATATGTATGAAAAGTAGACAAAATCAACGTTTCGTAGTCCACTGATTTCTCCTCTAAAACTGGATCGATTTAATTACTTTTTTCATTAAAAATTAAAGAAAGGTTTTGGCTGTGTCCCTATGTTTTGCTTTTTTTATATAATCTCGTCAAATTTGGGAAACATAGCGAAAAATCTGGCCAATATTTAAGGTTTTTAAAGGTTCATATCTTTTTAAAAAAAAACATAGGGAGACAGCCAAAGCCTTTTTTTAATTTTTTATGAAAAAAGTAATTAAATCGGTCCAGTTTTGGAGTAGGAATCAGGGGACTACGAAACGTTGATTCTGTCTACTTTTCATACATGTTTTTCAATTCAGTCGACCTTAGTGTTTCCTCATAAGTCAGCCGACATAGGCAGCATCACTGCAGACTAAGCGCGCACCACTCGGGGGCGCGCTGACTTCAACACAGCGTGCACTCTAATTGAGTAACGTCCCTCCCCGGAAAGCGACCGTTCCGTCAGCCTACGCAGCCCTTACAAGACTATAGGCAACCCCAGGGGGTGTTTAGTCAGTAGGAGTCTGACGTAGTCTATCTCAACCGGTTGAGTTATTCATACATGTAGTATTCACCTCCTCCCACCTCCGGGTTTTATAGGTGGGTTGTCATTCTCAGGGCGCAAAAAACATTTATTAAAAAAGTATTACATGGCTATATATAAACTAGGGCTATAATAGTACCACATTAATATAATATAGGTACTTACTCATGTGATAGTACGTTTCGTGTCAAGAGTAGGTAGTTAATTTTTTTTTCACATAGCATTAACCTGTTGCCCACACGGCATGTACTGGTGCTAAAGTATCTGTCAGTTTTTGTCGATTAATGTATGACATTATTTTCTCCACAAAAAACACAAAGGAATGAAGCTCTTGGCCTTTATTTCCCTGATGGTAAGTAACGATATTTTTTTTTGGAGAGAGATTGCTGATTGCCTCAAACGGCATTTTCAGTTTCACCGGGCTGGGCGGCGAGGTACTCTCAAGCCGTGTGAAACGAATCACCTTCGGAGGTTTTCTCCAAAGGCTTCGGATCGGATCAGGGAGTGGGACAACCCGAGGGCGCCTCTAAAGGCTCGGACCTCAGCTCGGGAGAGAGGAGAGAAGCGTCCAGGTACATGTCTGTACATAGGTACAACGACCGCGTGTGAACCGGTTCTTCGTACCCTTGTTCTAAGAGTACGGTGTCTAAACTAGTGTGCATGTTTAGTGTATTCTGTTAATGTGTAGTGAATGTGTAGATCGGGCAGGAGTAACGATAAGCTAGTATATGTATAAGCGGCAGATCACTTGCCCGGGTTCAGTATGATTGAAGAACTGCCTATCCTATGTCTATCTGCAACGGTAAAAATGTTAAATGAGATTGTGATAGCTAGCCAGGCGGAATAAGAACATAACCCTATTATCAAACAACGCTTTAAAAGTTTGACTAGACTTTTTGTTGCTTATAGTGTTCATCTTTGATACTAGCAGTTACGAATTGAGAGTGCAAACGGTTCCTTTGATTATATAGTCTGGCATATGCGTATATAAATTTAATACGTGTTACGAGCCAAGTCGTTAACGTGACCGTTGTTAGCATGACCACAAAGCTCATCGCATATTACTAACGGCCCTGCATTTACAAAATCATCGAAGCAAGCCGCTTCGACTTCAATTAATGAGCGATTATTACGAACAAAGCCATTTTATAAACGAACCACTCATTTAGCTGTCAATGCCACATAACGTAGCGACGTAGCAACGCTCCGTTTATCGCTAACATTCGTTTGAAGTAGGCTGCGGTGTGGTGAGTGCCAATCGATCGGGGGCCGGCCACGATTTATATGTAGTGATATAAACTATTAGATATTGAGCTCAATCACTCAATATGTGAAATCGTAAAGGAAACGTAGTCAAATCGACACCGGGCGCGGGTGTACGCGCGCCGGGATTCTCACGATTTATGAGGCAATATGTTTAACGTCTACTACGGAGGGTTCTCGGAACATAACGGGGTTGTTACGTAAACAGATTGCTCGCGAGTTGCGGCCCGCTCGGATATCGGCCTAGAACAAGCCGTACACTTCGGAACTTTTGTAGGAAATCGAAGTTCTCTGCAGAGCCCCCTGCATACGAATGCGGATGGCGACAATCCGAGAATGATATGAGGAGGATGGTTCTGCTAATTTATATTCTCTTTGATAGTGATGGGCCGTATTGTACAGTCAACAGCAAAGGTAACTGATAATTGGTCAAGTTTCAAAATATGAAATCAGTATTAAAATCAAAACTTTTTAAACGCATATCGAAAAACCTTCAAGTGGCTACTAGTACCTGCAGATTTTGACTGTAGTTATATAGAAAATACCGATTTACACTATCGAAAATTAATTTTGAAACCTAGTAAACTTAATCTACTTTTGCTGTTGACTGTACTAGCATTGCAGTTAAGGGAAAGATCTTAGCAACATATTGAAGTGGATTAAGTTTTATTTTTATATTAGAAGGAAGCAAACGAGCAGGCGGGTCACCTGATGGGAAGCAATACCACCGCCCATAGACACCTGCAAAACCAAAGGAATCGCAGATGCTTTGCCGGCCTTTAAAAGTTCGGTTAGTAAGAACATAGTACCTACTTTATTTCCAAGTATAGACGCCAGCACATCAACCTATCCAAAACTGTCAAATTTCTTCAATACATTTTCAACCATATAATTGAGGCATAAACATCAAAGTCTATTGTGGAAATTTGTCAGTTTGATGTACAGGCGTGAGTACTCTAATATATGCCACTTCAAAAAAAAAGTCATGAAAATATAAACGAGGTTTTTACGTAGAACATGAAAATGCATTAACATTAAAAACAGTATAATGGTACTTACACGTTTATTCGAAGGGCGGCGGTGTAATTGCACTTGACTTTACAAGAGTAGATTTTGTGCTTCGCTGGAAGTCTAGTGGCCTGAAGTAGGATATAACGTTACATTTTTTTCATGTTTATTATTTGTTGCGAATCTCCGATAAATGTATTAAGTAGTTAAGATAAGATGAGATAAATATAAGATAACAAGCAGAACATAAAAATGTTAAGTTATTTAGTAACTAAGCGATATTTGATTTTAACATTGTAATGAAAAGTGTTGAATTTTTATCAGTTAGAAAATGTAGTTTATAAATATAAGTTTTGAAATTATCCTAATTTTTTAAAGATTTAAACTATTAAGTTTTATAAGGTCCTACGTGTATCATATTATTTTTAGACAGTTCAAGGATACCTACACGTAGCCGTGTATGCTTGACATTATTTTAAAGTGTAAATAACTGTTTAGTTTTCTCATGTTTAAGATAACTTTTTAAGTTAGATACATAAGTAATATAACTAGGTACTATTGTAACATTGATTGTTGTATATTTTACAGTTTATCCAACTTTACCCCGACTGCAAAAAATATGGTTAATTAATTAAAACTCTACGGTTATTTATCGTATTAATATTATAAACGAGAAAGTTTGTAAGTATGGATGTTTGTTACTCTTTCACGTAAAAACTACTGAAAGGATTTGGATGAAATTCGGCATACAGATAGTTTATAACCGGGAATAACACATAGGATACTTTATATCCAGATATTCCCACGGGAACGGGAACCACGTGGGTGAAACCGGGAACCACGCGGGTGAAACAGCGAGCGGCCACTAGTAAGTATATATTTATCCTTCACTGCATATGGCGTTGGACGGCAAGTATGCATAAGTAAACTTTTATCGATTTCCTCGAAGGCTTCGGTTCGTGGTTAGCCGTTGTTCGTATTGCTTGGACATTAAAAATCCTTGAGCGAACGGTACTTGCGCGTGTTTGGCTTCGTGAATTAAATTCTGAAAGCGCTGTAGTTGTTTAACTTATAACTATAAACCTGAAAGCGTTGCTGAATATTGGTCAGCTACATGTTGTGAGCTAGTATGGTGACCTACGTGAAAGCAAGTCTAGTCCAGTCCAAATTTTACAAAAGAACCTTCCTGGCGTGACAGATGAGTTTGTCCCCACGTTGAGATATTTTGTATACCATAAATAATATTGCAGACAACTTTAAAAGGGATATAAAAACCTAAAAGGGGATGAAACAATTCATCATTGTAAGAAATTCTAATCGTATCAGGATCATAATCGTAGAACGAAAGGAAGGAGGTAAACAATTTTGTATGAAATATTTTTATTCGATATTCTGATTTTGGTTTGTGGCAAAAGAGACCTTCATTTAATTTTATGATTTATCAGATTGTATTGCCAATATTGTCTAAGGAGAGAATAAAACTAAATGTAAAAGCTTAACACTTCCACTTCTGTGCAGAAATCCGTAAATGAAATAATAAAAATAATGCGCGTCACCACACAGGACATTGACGCAATGATATAAGATTAATTATTATCAATGCAGTCTAATCAAAAGTGGTCATAACGTCTAGAACACAAATAAATTCAGACAATAGCGTACGTAACGTATTATAAAATTAACAATATAATTAAATCATATTACCTTATTACGTACAATAAATATGAGAAAGACTTTTTCTACGCATCTAACCTCAAATAGGCTTTAAGAGAGAAGGGTTTTATAGGTAAGCCAGTGTTTGTTGTTTCAAAAGGTCAAGCGTATTCTTTGACCAGGGTAAGCTGGCTTTATCATTTATTGATTTCGATATGGCATTATCTATACTAATAATAAAGACGTAACGTTTGTGACTTTATATGTTTCTTTGTCTGTCGGGGCATATCTCTGGAACTACTGGTCCAATTCCGAAAAATATTTCACTGACAGAATGCTATATACCATGTGGGAACTTATGCTATACTAGATTAGTAGATTACTATGTAAATAGATTTAAGTGTCAAAAAAAAGTACGTCCGCGTAGCCATGCATTCAGCCGTCTACGTACAAGCCAGTTAGATGTTACTGTAAATGACATGTAGGTATTCATTTAATTTTGTAATATCTATTTTTTATGATTTTAATTTTTATTATTTTATTCTATCAAATGACCATGGACTAATGATTTATTGTGATTATATTTATAATTATTTTATTTACCTTTTGTTAATGTATGATTTCTATTGTTCTTATAACTATTTTATATTTTTCGTATGCCGATAAAGCAGATCGCAGTGAAACCTTATAATCAATACAGTTAGACCTAATGACTTACCTGTGAATCACGAATAAATAATTTGAATTTGAATTTGAATTAAAAGTTTTTTTTTAAAATCTCAAATCCACTTGGACAAAATCGCAGGTAAAGTGCTAGTAATATGCTAGATAAATAACGTTCTCTAATTTTACGAGGCTAATAAATAAACTAATACTCAATATTTTTATTGCAAAACCATAACGTGTACATTATAACGGAAAGAAAACAAGAAGGCTAAACCATGGGCCCTGTCGGGCGCGCAAATTCTGGAAAGGGAGAGAGGAAGCGTGTTCGTCAACCGGCACACACAAATAGTAGCTAATTATTGTATGTAGTATTGCGAGAAAGTATATAAAAAAAAACCTGTATTTATTACCAACAGTTACATTTTTTGTAACAAGAGTATAATTGGTAGCTTATAATGTAGTAGGGTAGTATATTAATGATTATTATTCTGAATATAGCTCTTTTTACATTTCACTGGTTCCAATAAATCAGTGTCATGGCTTGTATGAAGCTTGTATGACTCAAAACTAAGCAGCAACCATTTTGATGGTATTTCGTTTTTAAATTTCTTGTTCTGTTCTGAGTAATTTAATTAAATATGTTTTCTTCCTTTCTATCTTTACATAAATTACACCAATTTCGAAATAGGATTAGACATAGAAAGAAAAACCTAATTCAAGTTATAACTTTCGCCGTGGTGTTCCACGAAATCTAACCTATCTAGCAGTACTATATACATAAGATCGGGAAACGTTCCTACTGTATAATTGAAATCAAATTAATTAAGAGAAGAGTACTGGCTTTAATCCACTTTCCGTTTTTATTGGCGGAGGGAGCCACCCCGCGCGTAGTCGCGTGTCGGCGTCAGATTCTTAATTTTGATTAGAACGTTGCGTGGGCTGCGCGACGCCATTCGCCAACAGATTTACTGACGATGTTTACATCATTTTTTTATTGGGCTACTTTATAATCTATAACTGCATAGAAATTGCGATTTTTCTCTATCTTTAATACTGTTCCTGTGGTCCAGTGGGAAAACTATCAGTCTAAGACCCAGAGTTCCATGCTAGAGTTCCATCGGGGGGACATTATTGCTCAAATCGGTTAGGTTTTATTTTTATTTTTTATTTTTTTATTTTTTCATCATCATGATGATGATGATGAAGGGCACGGTTGCACTGCGGCTGGCGTGCGGCGTTTAGTATAGAACGTGCGGCAGCAGAGCTGTCTGACACTAAACGTCTCAATTGAAAAAGTCCTAAGTCCGCCTGACCAGCATTTTATTTAAGTCTATCGCCATAAGTTTTGACAGTTCCAGATAAGGCTTATTTATTCTAGTTCCTCAGCTCGCTTAGCTTACAGCGCCTTTGGCAATATTGTTACACAATCTGTGCACCCCAATGGGTGCACTTGCAATTTAGGTAGAGTTTTTTGCACTGGTATTGTTTATACACACATGTGAAGACTGCCTATTCTGGATTATAACCTACTTTATTATTCGAATAAGTCCACAAAGTTCCGCCTGGGCCCTGTACTATAAAGACAACAAGTAACAGATGAGAGGCGACAGGTGACAATATAATATTTTACAATTTTTTGTCCTATAAAAATTGCGGGTGATAAAATTTTAATAGTGGAAAACTGACATATTTGTCGAAATGTCATGATTATTTTACTTTACTGATATAGAACAGTAACTTAAATGTTTATAGAAACATTTTCACGTGACAGGTGACAGGTGATAATTTGTCAAGAAAAACTTGTTTTTTTTTAAGTTAATAGGTATGACAAATTTTTCATGGTTATTTACATATTTGTAACTTGTAGTATTTGTCGAAATCCGACAAATCTGATCCGATAAATTTTTAAAGTTTTATAAGACGGAGTTGACAGATGGACAAATCGACTATTATTTAGCAGTCCCATTTTTACAATTTGTCGCGTTTTAGGCCACTGATGGTTAGCGGTTACCGTGGCCTGTTTAACTTTGCAACACCATGAGTATAATTAGCGTTGACAACCAAAAGGTCTTAGTTATTATGTCGCTATGCCTATTTGTTTTATTTATTTATTCATATAAAAAGACAATATTGGAAAATTACTGGATCTGTACTCCTTCAACCGGAACACAAATGCTTAGCTGTACAAAGAGGCATGAGAGTGGTAGACGTCGAGACGATTTCTGAACGGGAAACCTACCGACACAGGCACTTGTCAGTCATCCGATTGAAGATTCATAAACGCTTCCTTACATTTCACTGACGATCGATACAGTAAACTCAATTCGACCGATATAAGAGATCGTGGTAAGGCCTCTGACAGGGAGCGGCGCAATTACTATAACACAAAGGTGAAAATGTGGTGTTTTGTTTTTACTGTCAGCATAATAAGAGCGAGAAGAGTCTACTGGTACTCAAAAAGATATTTTTTAACAAAAAAACACCGACTTAAAAAAACAGGAAACCTAAAAAGTAAATACAGCTCTAAAAAGCAATAAATAATATTGAAATCATATTATTAATTACCTAGATACGCATGTCAGTTTTAAAAAATGTCTATTGAAGTCGGGTGGTTGGTGGTCGGCTGGGGGACAATTTTGTTTCATTTAAACTTTTATAGTTGTTTCATTATCTCCACTATTTTATTGTAAAAGCCCCACCCGACTTCAGTAGACATTTTTTAAAACTGACATGCGTATCTAGGGTTATTAATAATATGATTTCAATATTATTTATTGCTTTTTAGAGCTGTATTTACTTTTTTAAGTTTCCTGTTTTTTTAAGTCGGTTTTTTTTTGTTAAAAATTATTTTATTTTACGATTTTTAGTGATGGGTAGACGTAGACCTAACAAAGATGCTTCTCGGATGAGGAAACGATGGCCTAGTAGGTAGGTGGTATTCCTATGTAAAACTTCAATCTTAGTTAGGTTTTATTTTTGTACGAACTAAACATTTGTATGAAGTAAGCCCAACAAAAGGTAACTGCTGTTAATCGTTGAGGGATTCCCTCGACTGTTTATGGTCTCCATCATCAGACCTGTAATGGCACTTATAACCCATATGGGTGCAAAGTTCTTATCAATAGAAATGAATTAAGACCAAACACAAGGTGGCTACTGTAAAACGTTGAGGAGTTACCTTGACTGCCCTTCGTCTTCATCATTAGACCCCTAATGGCAGTCACAACCCACCTAGGTGTAAAGTTCTCATCAATACAAATTAATCAAGCCCAAACACCATGATATTGCTGTAAATCGTTGCGGAGTTCCCTCGACTGTCTTTCGGCTCCATCATCAGATCGACTCCAGACCTTCAATAAGTAGTAGTGCTTTAAAATACTTAATGAAAACATTAACAAACGCACTAGTCTCCCCTACAATTTTCGAAAGTTCCCCTCGATTTCTCTAGGGTGCCATTATCAGATCCTGGTTTGCTTATCATGGTACCACCCTTGAGATATTTCCTTTCCAACAAAAAAATAATCATCAAAATCGGTTCATAAACGACGCAATTATCCGCGAACACAAAAAAAAATATATATACGAGTCGAATTGAGTAACCTCCTCCTTTTTTAAGTCGGTTAAAAATGCACACACATGCCAAATTGGTATAATCTCTCGGTATCTAATTAAGCTCGCTCGCAAGTTAAAAGTCTATATCCATTGGTAAATCACTCTGTAGTCAATTCTGCAATTGTAAAGCTGTACGGTGGAAATAAAATGGAGCGTTCAAACAAGCATCGATTTGGCAGCGCCATAAATTTGGCGCGGAGCAAAAGTCGGCGTTGGATGTACCTTTTTTAAAGTCCAACTTAACGTTTACGGGCTTTGTCGTCGAAAAGGCTTTAAAGAGAAAGCGGTTTTCAAATCATATTGTGTAAATGGAGGGAAATAAAAATGTTTTGTCAGAATATTTAGCCTTGGAAGACTTTTTATGATACTAGCGAGTCCCAGCTTCGTGCGGGCGAATATAGATGAAAACTCGATGCAGCGTGCAATAAAGAAACTTGTACGCGAACACTAGTAAACATTGATATGAAATGGAACGCACCTGAATGAAAATAGCAAGTTAAAAATAATGGAGACGACCAGCTCTTCAGTCTCCCTGTGATCACGAAACCTGTGAAGGACGACGAATCGTGAAAACATAATAATATTAAAAGTATTTCAAACACTAATATTAAAAGATACAAATTGTTTATTCGTATGAAGAGGCAGAATAGGGAACTAACTGAACCAAAAGTTAAAGTTACTCGCGTCCGTAGGTTTACCCTTGAGACCCTACACGTGACCCCTGGGTGGTGCTAAATGAGTAACACTGTCTGAGTGGTAGAGCCACGCTGCGTTGCAGCACGAAATGGGCCGGCTCGCCCGGCGTAATACCACCCTCTCACAGAATATCGGCGTGAAACAACGGCATTCGTTGCTGTTGTGTTTCGTCCGGTGAGTGAAAGTACCGGAGGCCCATCTCTCACCCCTCCCCCCTCCCAATTCCTACTCCCTCCTCAAGATCCAACTACTCCTTCCTCAGGGTTGGCAACGCATCTGCGATAACTTTGGTTTTGCGGGTGTCCATGGGCGGCGGTGATTGCTTTCCATCAGGTGACCCGCCTGCTCGTATGCCTCCTTTTACCATAAAAACAAAACCAATACAATATCAAAACTAAAATAGAAAACCATATTACTCCTGCGGACGTAGACGGAGTCGCTGGCGGACGCTAGTGCGTTTCTATAGCTGTAATAATGTATTCGGAGCAGTACTTTATGGATAGTTTATTTATATAGCGTGACATTTCCCGTATTTACCTTGCGTTTAGCTATCGCGATGACATTAACTTGTACCGAATTATTGAAACTGGTTACTGCCTACTATCAAATATTCCGTAGTTCCGAATCTGTTGTGGGTCATATTATTGTTACGATCAACTTAATTCTGAATATAGATTAGAATCTCTCATTGTGTTTTATGGGTCATCAAAAAATCTAATTATAACGTAGTTATGTAAAATGTTTTTATTTTGTTTATATAATTTTTCGCAACAAAATTTGCGGTAAAAATTATATAAGCAAAACAAAAACATTTTATAAATAGCTTGCCTACTTCTTAACTGGTCTTTAGTATTTGTAAAGTAAAAATATTATGATCGGATGATGATGGCCTTTTGCTTTATTTATTTATTTTTATTGTTGTTTGTAAACCAACAAAGTAAACACCATTACATTAAAAAAAAACATTGTATAAATAAGACGCTTGATAAGTGTCACCTCAATTATGGGTGTAAACTACATGCATACAAAAGTGCTACAGCAAAAATCACAAAATTATGCTAAGATTAAGATAAAGTAAAAAAGTAAATAGTGTTGATTAATTTCGGCGGGCTGGTTAGAACCACGATAGCTCAATTGGGAGAGCACGTGACCCGGTATGTCAGAAAGGTACAGATTCAAATCCTGCTCGTGGATTTTTTTTCAACATTTGTGTTTTTGTAGTTATCTAAAGTAAGTAGTCCCACTGCTGGGCAAAGGCCTCCATCATTGAAATCAAGTCATCACTACAATTGACGGATATTGGCTTAACCACCACTCTTGCCAAATGCGGGTTGGTAATCACAAACTCGTGCTATTATGCATAGAAAAATACGAAACACACTTTCCCCAACCTGGGAATTGAACCCGGGATCTTCTGGTACAGGGCCGAGCGCTTTGTCACTCGGCCACCGAGGCCAACTATAACGTAGATCTATTTATTTTCTTTTATGTTGTTGAGTACTTGCCTTCTATACAACGCGTAACAAAAAGGTGTGGTCAAAATGAAAAGATCCAAAGTGTTTCCCATCTAGAACTTGTATATGTTGTTATTAAGACAAAAATTATTAACTTTAATTTGTCATGCAATGTTATGTTTTTTGACATGTTGTCCTTGGGCAATATTCATTGTTATGCGGATGACAGTACGGTGCATGAGCGGTACTTGGGACATCCTGCGGCAAAGAAAGCCGAAATCGTGGTGAAAAGGCAAGAACTGGTAGCCAAACTGAACCTGGCTCTCGATCGTGTGTCTAAGTGGGGATCTGAAAACCTGGTCGAATTCAATGCCAGCAAAACCCAGGTTTGTGCATTTTCGTCAAAAGTAACTCCCTTCCTTACTGCTCCCTCTTTTCAGAACTCTCCGTTACCCATTTCGATGGACCTCAGCATTCTTGGCATGGACATCGGCCAGGAACTGAATCCAAAATGTTACATCGAGAGTGTTATTTTAACTGCCTCCCGTAAGTTGGGTATTCTCAATAAGGTGAGGCGGTTTTTTACTCCCGAGCAGCGCTGTTTGCTGTACAAGACTCAGGTGCGATCGAGTATGGAGTATTGTTCCCATCTATGGGACGGCTCCGCTAAATACCTCCTCGATGCACTTGATAGACTGCAAAGGCGAGCGGTACGCATTATTGGAGATGTTGAGGTTACAGCCTCTCTTGAGAACCTCCAGCTGCGTAGAGACATTGCTTCTCTCAGTGTCTTCTACCGGAATCACTACGGAGAGTGTTCTGAAGAGCTTTTTGATCTAATCCCGCCCTCTCCTTTCCTCTCCCGGACTACCCGTGCTGGTCTTAGGAATCACCATCATACTGTACAGACAATCAGTACTCGTACCAAAAAATTTAGCAAGTCGTTCCTCTGTAAGACTATTCGGCTTTGGAATTCTTTGCCGGCGCATGTGTTTCCCAGTTCCTAGTTGTAGTCCCAGGTCTTTTAAGCGGGGCGTGAAACGGCATTTATGTAGGCCGTCATGAATGGGTGCGCTTGTTATCGTGCTTGTTCCACGGTGGGGAGCGCTCTCATTATTTTGAACTGCATCGGCTGCTTACCATCAGGTAGGATGTAGTCACTATGACGTGCCAATATAAAAAAAAATATATAAAAAAAATGAAATGTTTATGCGCGTCAGGCGCGCATAAGCAATCAGCAGTGATCATAAATGTTAGTACACAGAAGTTACTAAACCACTAGAGCTGAGATATGTTTATATTGAGGTAACGTCACAATAGAAATATTTAATTAAATATTGCGTAACACATTGAAGTTAATAATCATGACTTAGTAACTGTGCATACAAGATCTAGATCGGATACACTTTGAGTCTTTTTATTTTGACTACACCTTTCTGAACCTGTATACACGTTGTATAACCTGATTAGGTATACAAAATGAAATGAAACACTCTTTATTCCCATTCACTTAAACTGCGTATATGAACGCATATAAAATGCAAACATGTCAATGATAAGCAAACATTTTTTTATCCCCTTTTGTCCCACTGCTGAGCAAACGTCTAGATAATAATAAACGTCATAAAGTAATTGTTATGATCTGACTCGGAAAGTAGTTTCACAGACTAAACAATGTTTCGATCTTTATCGGAACTCCGTTTAGCGGCAACTCTTTAAAAAAAATTGAGACTAAGCCGGCGGGTATCAAAATATTCTTTGGTAATTTTTCTATTTGTGGACTAAGTCGCGTAAATTTAAGATATCGCGAAAAAGAAATAGAATAGATTCTAAATTTAAAATTTATGTCACCATCTTTATATATCTATTTGTGGACTAAGTCGTGTAGATTTAAGATATCGCAAAAAAGAAATAGAATAGATTCTAAATTTATATCACTATCTTTATATATAATTTTACGTAAATTTTGTTGCGAACAAATTATTATTTGAAAAAAGGCAGTGTTAAAAAAAATTCCTTTGGCTCACAGAGTAAGAGTAGATAGAGTGATTTATTAGACTGGACTAAATTTCGGCGAGTTGGCACTCCAACCATCCTATCGTGGCTCACTAGCCACGATAGGATAGTTGGTAGTGCACCTGACCCGGCATGTCATGGGGTGCGGGTTCGAATCCCGCTCGTGGTGTTTTTTCAACACTTCGTCTTTTTTCAAATTATGTCAGCATGTTTTGCATAGTTTGTTGACCAGACCTAAACATAATTATAACAGATAAACTTTTCAACCATTCTATGTTTGAGTTAAACTTAATGTTGGGTACTATTGAATCGGGTAGGTTCTGTGCGAAAGCTACTTTTAAATTAAGTATTTATGGGGCCGAAATCGTTTAATCGACTAAGGTAGGTACTAAGTAAGTAAGGTAATAGAAGCTTAATAACTACCGTTTCAAGGTCGACAACGACGCGTAAATTATAACCATGCTAACCACTACTTTTAAATTGATAGCTACTTTTTAAAATGATAGTAGGTACTGATGGCTCCGAATCGAACCGTTTAATTTACTTAAATAAGTAAGTACGAAGGTGTTCCTTGGTTTTTTATATGTATGTAATAGTCTATCGTGTATCTGGATATTAGGTAGTGGACTATACGTGTCCACGGGGCGACTAGCTTGAGACACTAGTCTTAAAAGTACTGGATGAAGGATGCGTACCGGCGTGTTCTGATCTGGTGTTAAGACCTGACGTAGATGGTCCCTTGCGCTTGCGTAAGGATGTTCTGACACCTACTTTGTAACCGATAGGTTGGTAGGGGGTGTCAGTATAAACTTTAAAGTAGTGTATAGCGGGTTGTTCATCTTGGATCTTCAAAATAAAAACGCAGTTGTATTTCTTACACGCACTTTGATGGTATTTTAACATCACAATTAAATAACTTAGAAACAGTTGCCCAATGCAAATGGATTTTAGAAACGAAGTGAGTTCTGCGCGTGCGTACTCTCCAACCGCTCCCCAGTTCGTTGTCGCGCCAAGCCAACTGACGTTGGCATTGATAGAGCATAGGCTGCGCAGACCACACTAACTATAGACTATACTTGTTGTTTCTAAGCGATGCTAGCGCCAAGTCTCCGACATATTTATTTGACAAATTTGTATGTATATAGTATAGCATAGCAAGACTTCACCATACATACCAATAATATATAATTATAGCTAAGTGTGAACGTGTTTTAAAAAAAAAAATCTTAGCATCTATTTAAAAAAAAATAACAACGTCTATCATCTATTTATGTTAACACTATAAAAATTGTAGAATAGTGTGTTTGTTTTACTAGCTAAATATAACAGACATTAAAAAGAAAAAATATCAAGTCCCTTCGAAGCTACAATGAAACAAAAAGACAATTCCACGAACAAAAAAAATAGTCAATTTAAAAAATATATTGGGCGATATAGACACAATATTAAGAATCATTGTTATAACTGAAGCCTAAGTAACATAGTCCTAATCAAAGGTGTATAATAATATTAACAACCATTATCGACTTTTAGAAGTAATACACCTTTTAATAAAAGAGAAAAAAACGTCAATTTCATAGGTAAGGACCTAATATTACTTATAGCGTAGTCTGAATGGTTTCGGACTTCCTCTGTCAGTTAAAAAATACACACTACTTATAACGTTTCAAGTTACATTTAGTATCAGATGGGACTGCAGCTTGCTTAATTCATCATTTTAATTTTTAACCTTAGAAAACGAAGAATATTTCAAAAATGTTGATGTTTAGATCTTAAATGCTGATTTCACAAAAACCAATTTACGTATTGTGAAAATCTTTTTAAGTTACAATCTATATTGAAATTGATTATTTACGAACTATTTAACCTCTCAACGACCTAGCGGTGTGATCACACCGCGGCAAATATCACAATATTATTTATATATTTGTTCCATTATACATACCTACAAACAACGTATACCTCAGAGACCAAGTAGGTACGCAAGAAACAGATATGTAGAAGATCAATTCTATGCTCCCAGAATATCCGTTACAGGCGATAGGCAAAGTTATATTGTTTCGGGAAAATCCTCAGGTAACGCTGAGAGACAGATGTTATTCTTTCATAAAGTATACGGGAGGTTCGGCCCCTGGGGCACTTGTGTTCAACGCTCCGCCACTACTGTTATCACTTATATATTTAGGAATATTCTATGAGTTTCATTATTCAAACTCCTTTGGAAATCGGTGCTTCTGGCCTTGAAAATAGATGTTAATTAGGTGAAACATGTTGTTTTTCATTATGTTATTGTTATATACATGTTGTGTCATTGGTATTTGTGTACTTGAACATTTTGATTACTATTAGTGTATAGTTTATATAGAGTGGTTAAAGGTACCGAAATTTAATGATTCTTTTTTAATTTCAGATACTTGACCATGCGCTTCCCCTTTGGCGTTATCACGAATTTCCTTGAGTGAGATGAAGGCTAAGCGATTCCCCGTATTATTCCAAATAATAAAACAAAGCCATTTAGAGCAGTGTCTTGGGTTTTAGTATACACATAATTATAAATTCCTTATCGATTGAAAAATACTAATGAATTCATACAGAGTTTGCAGGTCAAGATAATAGACAAATACACAGCATATTTTGTACTCAGTGACACCAGTCCAGAAAACTCCAAGGTGTCACGTTTTTTATTTCACTCATGACTCATAAAATTCGCGTTTGTAATATTTTCACAAATAAATTCCGATAGGAAACGGTTTTCTGTTTGTAAAAACCATCCGAAACTGGGTTGTAAACAGAGTCAAGCAAAAAACATTGTTTTCATTTCTAGCAGTTAACTTTCGGTGAATTTGAATCGTAATCATGAACGGCATGTAAAGGTAAGCGGTTGAATGGATCTGCCACTGAGTGAATACCTATATATTTTTTGGAGACTTGCAAAATCTGAGATAAATAAATAAACAAAATAAATAAACTTTTCTTCACTCACACCAATTATCTTGCCCAAGAGAAGCTTTGTTATGAAACTCGTTAGATGGTTACTAGACAACGGATAAACATACTTAAAATACTTATATACATACTTATTATACATAGAAAACACCCAGACCCGAGACAATTTAGAAAAACAATAATTTCTAAATTGACCCGACCGGGGATCGAACCCGGGATGGTTTGATGACATAACAAATACGAAGGCCGTAAGTTGCACGTGGTCTAGACTAGACTAAGACGAGTCCTATGCCCAACAATGGGTCGAGGAACATTTAAAATAGGGTAATGCGTTCGGGCTGTGATCTTGTATCATCATCTTCGTTTTTCGTCCTATACCTGTAAGTCCACTGCAAGACATAGATCTCTCCAAGTGCAAGTAATTTACAGTCAAGACATAGGAGAGTGATCAAACAATTTGCATCGACCGAATAAACAGAGTCGTTCAAAAATCAAAACAGTATTGCGAGACGACTACCCGAAACTATCTCCTCAGAGGCTATTACGCACAACTCCCCGAAAAAAAAACCATAAACCGGGTAGTTAGATGAATAGATTGCTGTGCGCAAGGCGAGTCTACGCCTCCAAACTACCGTTTAATAGAGAAAGATGTTCGCGAGAATCAACAGTTACTTTTATAGTGTTCGCCGTGACTCGCTTACAGAGTAAAGATATCACTAAACGATATACCCCTTCGATTTTATACGCTAACTAATATTATTCCAGTTGCTTTGCTCACGTACGAATATTATTAGTTGTATGCTCAACACCTTGATCGAGGGTAGTTTGTGAAGATTGGAAATAGAACTAGAAAGAGACGCAGATATAGAGCACAGACTATCTAAACCATTTTATGGTAAATAGACGTTAAATAGATTGCAACGGAAAAAAGGTCATTGCATATGAATCATCGACAAGATTAAATCTTTTATACGAACGAACATTATAAGTTGTATCCTCAACACCTTGATCGAGGGTAGTTTGTGAAGATTGGAAATGGAGCTAGAAAGAGAGACAGACATAAAACACAGATTATCTCTAAACCTTTATATGGTAAATAGAGGTTAAATATATTGCAACGGAAAAAGAAACAAATGTTGCTTAAGGAACATCCACGAAACTGAATCTTTTAGTAGAAAAAGTTGAATAAACTAAAACTTAAACAGTATTTTTAATATGAAGAACTGTTTGTGCATTTGGTGTACGATCTTGCAAGTTAAGAAACTTTTGCAATGTTGAAACACGGAATAGGTGAATCCAAATACTCGCTTACGCTTTATAAGGTCCATCAGTTGGTAATTTCTAGACTGATGATATTTTTTTATGGATAATGAGTACCATTTGATTTGTTTTTTATTTTTCAATAAGTTATATAATAGTTAGGTGAGTTCTCCATTTACTGAAAAATAAAGAAACAAAAATCATCTTGATTGCATAATGTTCAACTCCAGTTTGAGGCAGTTGCTTTTTCAACTGTTGTAAAATTTTCGTTATTTTCGATATAATAAAACATTGTGAATACAGAAAAATCTTTAAAAAATAATAAGTATGTCGGAGACGTGGCGCTAGCATCGCTTAGAAACGACAAGTATAGTCTATACTTAGTGTGGTCTGCGCAGCCTATGCTCTATGGTACGCGAAACGTCAACGTCAGTTGGCGCGACAACGGACGGGGAACATTCGAACGGGAGCGGCCGGAGAGTACGCACGCGCAGAACTCACTTCGTTTCTAAAATCCATTTGCATCGGGGAACTGTTCCTAATTATTGTAATTGTGATATTAAAATAACATTAAAGTGACTGTAAGGAATACGCCTGCGTCTTTATTTTGGAGGTCCAAGATGAACTGTGTTATCGACGAATCCGAGTTTGCTCGACCGTCCTACTACAAACCAGCCTCGACGCCGACATCAGAAGTGAGATGTAACCGACGCGACCACTAGAAGAAAACGATGCCAAGTTTTATCGTAAATGACAATGGATGTTGGAACAGCAATATCAGATTTGTATGGCGTTACTTGAAGTTTATAAAGCACCGCGATATGAGGAGATTAATTTACTGGAGTTTATACGCGTGCGTAGCTACAGTCGACGTATGGATTGCTACATTCTACATGCACCTATGCCTGCTGGACCTTCTGGTCCCACGCGATGCTTCATGGGATGGGAAACTGGGACATATAATAAAAGGTCATGTAATCGTTCCGTTATTTTTAGTGCTAATTATTTTGTCAAACATCGACCAAACGCTCTTGGTGTTACGTTTCAGATATGGAGGCATGGATCCCTTTGCAAACAAGTGCCCACGTGCTCATACCATCACTGAGGGGCGCGGGGAAGGGCGCTATTAGCAACTGTGGTGCAACCGGCAGCAGCGACACCGACACCGGGGCGTGGCGAGCAACGACAACCAGCGTCATCGGGTAGAGAAACCTGTGTTGCATCGGCAACGCTGCTGGACTGCTGACTGTTTCTGGTGATGTTTTCATGTTTCATTATGATTATGATGCTTAGAAAGTTTTACGATGAAATTGGTGAAGGTAGTACTGGTTTTGTTGAAGGAGTTACTGTTTCAACATGTGCGCAGCTGTACATAGGTTGAGTGATGGTAGGGTTCCGGTAGTCCACGGGACTAGCCGAACGCTAAGCGAAGTTGACGCATTAAGTGAAGGTCGTAATGACCGAGGATGGTGTTCCGGTAGTCCAAGGGACTAGCCGACCACCAGGTGATGTAGTTGTGGGTGAAACTATGGTGCAGGTTCACTGTGAGGATGATAATGAAGCGGTGGTCGTGGAACCAGCTGACTCCGAGTGTGGTGTTGACTGTACATAAAGTAACATCTCGCTGCTGGCCGCAAGCCGCTGGCCTGCCGCACGCTATATGCGTGTCGGTCCCCAGCGCGTGGTGCGGAGCTGTGGCGAGTGTTAATCGATACCTGTGTTGTTGTTCGTGATAAGTAATTGAAATGAGATATTATGATGAGATAGCTTTAATGTGGACTTGTATACAGTGTTTGAGGTTGGTTCGTTTCATTCGTGACTGAAAGTTAAAATGAGAGAGATGATAATGTTTGGTTATTTTATATTCTAATTACAAGTGATTTTGTTTTAATAGTGAACGAAACCAAACCAAGTAAGATAATAAATTTAGAGACAAACGAATTAATAATTTGATATCATTAATTGGTATGGCAATAAAAATAAAACTGTACTTTGCAAATATTATTTCAGGTAGAAATTAATAATTTTGCGACCGAGATTTTATTTCAAGTTTTGCCAGATGCTTATTTAAAAAGTAACATTTTGCTAGGCCGTGAAATTTTAAATAAAGGGTTTTGTGTTAGCATGAGTGCTACTGAGTTTACTTTGATAGAGAGAGCCAGTAGTTTATTAAATGATAAGTAGTGTGCAGGTCCTGATGGAGGTAGCTCATGATTATGATACGTTGAAAGCATTAAACTCTAAGCGAACTTACAAATACGTACACGATAGATTAAGAAGGATGCCAGAAGGTCATGTACCAGTCGAGGTTGAGGTGGAGGTACATTGTGACCCGATTGATAACGAATAAAGTTGTTCTGTGAACTCGAGTTAGTGCTCTAATGACCGTAGTGTGTAGTCAGAGGGTGATACACACGTGCGCAGGGTTCCACTGAGATGGACGCGCGTAAGCGACTGGGATCGCTGTTTGGCTGTGAGAGCCATGGCATTAGAAGACTAACTCGAGGTGATTTTAGAACTTACATAACTTGTAAATAGTGACTTTTGATTTGTGGAGCGAATGGTTGCTGAAGGGATCTTACCTGCTTTTGTGGGTGACGATCTGGTCCAGCAAAAGCCTGCTGTAGGGGCCACACCTACATATGTGGGTGACGGTCTAGTCCAGCAAAGATCTGCTGTAGAGATCTCATTTATTTTGAAATGACGATCTAGACCAGCATTAGTTAAGATAAAAACTGTACGCTCGAGGACAAGCGACTGTCAGAATCACCGTGACGACGAATGGTTCATGACCCTGGTTACCTTTTTTTTTTGTTAAGCTACATTTGATTTATTATCTTTCTATGTCGAAAAGGTTCCGTTTTCAGTTTTTAGTCATTTAATGTAGACTTTTATGTAGAGTCTTATGTAGAGTCTTATGTAGAGTCTTATGTAGAGTCTTATGTAGAATCTTATGTAGAGTCCTATGTAGAGTCCTATGTAGAGTCCTATGTAGAGTCTTATGTAGAGTCCTATGTAGAGTCTTATGTAGAGTCTTATGTAGAGTCTTATGTAGAGTCTTATGTAGAGTCTTATGTAGAGTCTTATGTAGAGTCTTATGTAGAGTCTTATGTAGAGTCTTATGTAGAGTCTTATGTAGAGTCTTATGTAGAGTCTTATGTAGAGTCTTATGTAGAGTCTTATGTAGAGTCTTATGTAGAGTCTTATGTAGAGTCTTATGTAGAGTCTTATGTAGAGTCTTATGTAGAGTCTTATGTAGAGTCTTATGTAGAGTCTTATGTAGAGTCTTATGTAGAGTCTTATGTAGAGTCTTATGTAGAGTCTTATGTAGAGTCTTATGTAGAGTCTTATGTAGAGTCTTATGTAGAGTCTTATGTAGAGACTTATGTAGAGACTTATGTAGAGACTTATGTAGAGACTTATGTGGAGGCTTATGTGGAGGCTTATGTGGAGACTTATGTGGAGACTTATGTGGAGTCTTATGTAAAGTCTTATGTGGAGCTTTATGTGGAGCCTTATGTGGAGCCTTATGTGGAGCCTTATGTGGAGCCTTATGTGGAGCCTTATGTGGAGCCTTATGTGGAGCCTTATGTGGAGCCTTATGTGGAGCCATATGTGGAGCCTTATGTGGAGCCTTATGTGGAGCCTTATGTGAAAATTATGTAGGGTCTTATGGAGAGCCTACTGTAGAACTTTATGTAGAGCCTACTGTGGAGCCTAATGTAGTGCATAATGTAGAGCCAAATGTTAAGAGTCAATTGTTGTTTGGTCAGGATAGACCGAACGGGAAATACTGTGCTCGGTTATCTTTTGTTACAGAGAAAAACACGAGGACGTGTTTCCATCAGGATGGCCGTGTCGGAGACGTGGCGCTAGCATCGCTTAGAAACGACAAGTATAGTCTATACTTAGTGTGGTCTGCGCAGCCTATGCTCTATGGTACGCGAAACGTCAACGTCAGTTGGCGCGACAACGGACGGGGAACATTCGAACGGGAGCGGCCGGAGAGTACGCACGCGCAGAACTCACTTCGTTTCTAAAATCCATTTGCATCGGGGAACTGTTCCTAATTATTGTAATTGTGATATTAAAATAACATTAAAGTGACTGTAAGGAATACGCCTGCGTCTTTATTTTGGAGGTCCAAGATGAACTGTGTTATCGACGAATCCGAGTTTGCTCGACCGTCCTACTACAAACCAGCCTCGACGCCGACAAGTATTTAGAAGCAATTTAGACGGGTTCGAGTCCCATCCGAGTTAAGTCGTTTTTCCGAGTGCTATTTTCAGTCTTAGTTTCTTACAACACTGACAATAAAGGATAAGACATTTTGAAAATGTCATGGGGTATGTCGTGGGGTGCGGGTTCGAATTTCGATCGTGGACATTTTTTCAATACTCGTGCAAAATTTTAATTTGTTCGCAACAGAATTTGCGTAAAATTATATAAAACCACATTCATTCAAATCATAAGAAAATCATACTTCTTGTGTGAGATATCACCGCAAACCACAAGCCATTGAATAATGTTTACATACATTGTTATTTTTCACCAGTATTTTAACCGCATCGTAAATAAATTCTACGTTTTCACTGTAGTACGGATTATTAATTGGGCAAAAGCCAAAACCGTTTCGGGTCGCTCCATCAAGCTTAAATAAATATCTGCGGACGCAAACTTACAATGTATATTTTAGATACGAGTTTATAAAAACGAATGTGATCACGCTATTGCATTTTTTTAACCGACTTCAAAAAGAAGATGGTGCTCAATATGTCTGTTTATAATATATATTATACGTATACATTACATACAATGCATTTATTTTCTTAATGTCTTTCGGTAATCATTGCATTTTCCTAATGCAACCGAATATAAATTTCCCTGTCTGTCTATTAATTATTAGTGTTTACTAATATTAGGAACTACACTTAAATGTTCATCTAAGCTTTACTAAGGTGTGAACCAAATAACAAAAAAATAGATTTATATTGTATAATAAGTTCAATTCAAGACAACGTCTGATATTAATGCACTGATCTAGATGGTAATTTTTTTTTAACGAGTTTACTTCCGCATTTGCACATTGAAATTTGGTGGCGATATAATAAAGAATTGAATCATAAATCTTTCATAGATTTACTAAATATAAATTGCATGAAAACTTACATGTGTAACTTCTTAGCTTTTGGTCGTACTTTCTCACTAGAAGTTGACGAGCTCTTGACAAATTCCTTGAACAATGTGGGTAAGAATAAAGTATGAAATGACGAAAGGATGACATAGTATGAAAGTGTTCAACAACTTTTGTTGTCGAGTACGGTTGGAAAGAAAACCACTACAAGAAATAGAACAGTAGAAACCTCTATAGAGACAAACAGATATTAGAAAGTTTCTCAGACGTTAGATTACTCTTATAAGGATTATTATAAAAACAAATACAAAAATACATTACACTTCTTTTTTGATTTTGATATTTTAGATAAATTTAATAAATGTGATCGTCTAACACGTTAAAACGGAGCAACGTGATTTTTTGCACATATAGTTGGATAGCTCGATAGCGACAAAGGATACTTTTTATCCCGTTCAAAATACAATGTTCCCGGGGTCAAATGATAAAGGCTTTAGTGCAGAACCTGACGCGAACTATACCGCGGGCGGCTGCTAGAATTTTTTTTACTTTTATTTTTATGCCACGCATTTTGAATCCAAACAGTTCTTCTGGCTCCTTTTGTCAGTCGTGATATAATGAGTGTAGCGTTTATTGTCGCCATAGTTTCTGGTGAGGCACAAACTTCCGTTACGGTGAACGCGATTTGTCCGTAACTGAGACAAATTTCGTTCACACATTTTTTATCGATAGCGCGGCACGGTGAATTACACTGCAGTAGGGCTGCCGAAACGCACACCCACTAAATCAACCAATTAACTGTTCAACTTTATCAGATGAGATATAAAAAGATAATCTTAACGGTGGGGGCTTTGGCCCAAAGCTCGTCTGACAAGTAGTTGTCCAAATTACTACCTACCCTATTCTCTCATCATCATCAGCCTATACTAGTCCACTGTTGGACATAGGCCTGTCCAAGTGCATGCCACTGAGCACGATCCGTGGCAACTCTCATCCAGCTCTTGCCAGCCACCTTGCGAAGATCGTCGCTCCACCTAGTCTGTGGGCGTCCCATACATCGTTTGCCGATACGCGGTCTCCACTCGAACTCCTTTACCCCAACGGTTGTCGGTTCTGCGGCTAATATGACCGGCCCACTGCCACTTCAGCTTGCTGATCCGACGGGCTATGTCGATTACTTTCGTTCTCTGTCACCTCATTCCGAAGTCGATTCTTCAGAGAATCTCTGAGCATAGCCCTTTCCATAGCTCGTTGAGCGACTTTAAATTTGTGAACCAGCCCAATCGTAAGTGTCAACGTTGCGGCTCACTGATAGAATACTTTCGTCTTTAGACTTCGTGGAATAGGCGACGTAAAGACCCGACATAATTTCCCATATGCTGCCCAGCCTAGCTGTATCCTTCTGTTAGCCACTTTCTCGACCCAATTGCATAATCTGCCCGAGGTAGACATATTCCTTAACAAATTCGAGAGCACCGCTTTGTACTGCAATCGGTTTCGGAATGGCATGTTCGTTGAACATAACCTTGGATTTGTCCAAGTTCATCCGGAGACCGATGCGTTGAGTATAATCAGCTAGGCCGTTCAGCATGAACCGTAAATCCTGCAACGTTTCGGTCACGATGACGATGTCGTCCGCAAATCGCAAGTGTGAGATGTGTTCGCCGATGATGATGATGCCACGTCATTTCCAGTCCAGCGTTCTAAACACATCTTCCAAGGCATTTGTGAACAATTTGGAGGATATCACATCACCTTGTATCACACCTCGATGCAAGAGGATATGCTTAGTCTGCTGGTTCTGTAATTGGACGGCCATGGTGGCACATACAGACACCTCAACACTTGGATATATCGCCAATCGACTTGACATCGTTGCAGGGATTCTAGAACTAGTCGAATGCCTGCTCATAGTCCACAAATGCTAAGCATAAGAGCCGATTATACTCTTCGGTCTTTTGTCTAATCTGCCGCACTGCGAAGATGTGGTCTATGGTTCCGTATCCTCCTCGAAACCTGGCCTGCTCTGGCGGTTGAAATTCGACGAATCGGCGCGAAAGGCGGATTGTGATGACTCTTGAAAAGAGTTTATAGAAGTGGCTTAGGAGCGAAATGGATCGGTTGTTCTTCAGTAGGGTCTCGTCTCCTTTTTTGAAGAACAGTGCGACGACACTCCTACTCCACGCCTCCGGAGTTCTCCCATCGGAAAGAACGGCGTTAAAGATGTTTTGGAGCTCCTTTAATACAGGTTTACTGCCTGCTTTGAGGAGCTGAGATGTAACACCGTCTTCGCCAGGGGCTTTTCCGTTTTTAAGCTGCCTAAGAGCCATCTCAATTTTACCTTGGCTGATTTCTGGCAAGTCTTCGGTAAAGTGGCGGGTCCAGGTTATAAACTAAATAAGTACGCGGAATTTCATCCAAATCCATCCATCCGTTGCAGCGTGAAGTAGTAACAAATATAAGAACGTACATACACACAAACTTTCGCATTTATAATATTAGTAGGATAAGTATAAGCAATATGACTGCTGCTATGAATATGGCGTGAATGCAAATCAACAACATATATCTACTCTGTGTCAACAAGTCGTATACCGCATATACTCTTTTCAAAAAATTTAAAAATGGAAGAGGAGCGGCTGAAATCTATCAATGCCAATCCAAACTCACATTCTATCTTTTTTAATGTTTCATTATTGATACAATCCGTGCAGCCTTAATAAAATTACGGTCAAATTTCGACCACTGGGCGACCACTAGTAAAAATAAACGCATATTTGACTATAAGGTTTCTATATGTATAATGGGCCATCGATGCTTAATATAAACATTCTATTTTAATTTTTATACGAGTATTACTATGCTCCTTATCGGCATAAGAAAGGTATTATTATATTGTATACCCTAAAATTAATGATATAGATTATGCTTTTTTTTGTATCTAGGCTAAGTTTTATACATAAATAAATTGCCTTAACTTATCTTATTATTATGCACGAGCACCCTAGCCGGCGTTAAAATCAGTAGGTAAGTAAATAATAATATCTAAATGAAGTTAGTTTTACACAGCCCTGCAAATCGAGGACGAGGGGGCGATGCGGTGTGATTTCGTCATATCGCCGCTCATTATTAGAACGCGGCGGCAGACGCACCGAGCCGTGGTGCCATTACAATCGGATTCTCGTTGACGACTCGTGATTCACGATCGAGATCTCATCGCGCATGATTTGACAACGTCTTTATTTAATCCAGATGCTATATGGCGCGTGGTGCCACCCGGCTTCTTATCAGTGCGAGTGCGAATGTTTTGGCAGCCGGAAAAATGTATTGGAAATATGAACGTTGTTTTCAGGGCCTCGCAGTTTAGAATGAAACGGGGTTCATCGGACGCGTATTCAAACATAATAAGGGGACTTTCACAGCGTGCGGCGTTGCCGGCGCTACGCCGGTAGGTAAATGTTATGTATTTTGAAAAAAAATCACAATAGACTAGATAAGCTTAAAAAGGAAAGGTATAAAAATCTATCGACGATGAAGTTCTTCCCATTATATTCCCATTCCTATCCTTTCTTTATATGTTTGCATATGTAGAAACCGGACCATAGAAAGTTAGGTTAGCTTTACCTAACTACCACGACCTACCTTGAAGAGCTTAATGGCGCAGTGGTTAACGTGCCCGGTCTGCGAGTGCTGAGGTTAAGCAACTTTCGCAAAGGCCGGTCACCGGATGGGTGACCAAAAATGTATCATCTTGAGCTCCTCCGTGCTTCGGAAGGCACGTAAAGCCGTTGGTCCCGGCTGCATTAGCAGTCGTTAACCACCAATCCGCACTGGGCTCGCGTGGTGGTTTATGGCCCGTTCTCCCTATCTATCCATAGGGAAGGCTCGTGCTCCAGCAGTGGGGACAAAAATGAGCTGATGATGATGAACTACCTACCTAACACAATGCTGTGAAATACACAACATTTAAAAGACTGATCCAAGCTTTACGGGGATTAAGAGTTTAAATATTATTATTAAAATAACAGGAAAACCTTTAGCCGGCATCACTTCTGATGGTAAGTGACGGTAAGACCGAAGAATTTCACTTTACCTGCAATACTCACTCACTTAGCAACTAAGGAAGTATCTTTCTTCTTGCCGGAATTTATTGACTCTGTCAATCTTTACTTATTACCAATTTTTTTTTGTGCTATTACTTTGTCTTTTTTTTGTACGGGGCGTCGAATGTTCGACAGTGTGGCTCACAAAACCGAACTCCGTCTTGTCTAGAAAAATGCTGGTTGTCAAAGCGGACATAAAACAAGTCCTACCGTTATCACACCTAGCTATTAGCTATAAAACTTAAAACTGTTGTTCCCAGGTCTTCCCAAGTGAGGATTAGCTCACGGAGAGGTCCTGTCATATCTTACCTAAATGCTGGCTAAATGCCTGTGCGTGCGTGGGTCAAGCACTAACATCAATCTCAAAGTCAAAGTCCAATGCAAGATAACTCTTCATTAATGCCGAAAATACAACGTGTTGTTCTTTTTCATTCATGTGTACACTACATGTGTGTTTCAGTGCTGTACCATTCAGTAAAATATTCTATTGATACTTTAATAACAAAGGATAACGATCATCATTCCAATAATGAAAAGCACGTGAACCTAGCAATCATATCAACGACTTAAAACACTTTAATGAATAAACAAATTGGTCTTGCTCGCCACCGTCACATTAAACAATGAACTGTGCTCAAAATTCAGGCCAACAACGATATTGAACGGCTCCAGCGAACGTAACGACGTTTTTAAATTGCCTGCGACATCAAGGTACGCAAAGTAAAAGCGTCGATTTCGGTAACGGTACGTGGAGCCCCTCTTGTTCACAGTATTGCCTGAATAGTAGGACATTTCGCTTTTGATGTTGGATTTAATAGACTATTTATCTTCTACAAGCGGAGGCTACCGAAGACTAAAAAAGTAAAGCTTTTACATAATACGTTAACTAATTCTGGATAATCTGAGAAGCACTTTAGGAACCCTAGTGCGTGTTTTATTTGCCATTCCATCACGATCACGAAAACACGAATTTGTATGTCTTTATTTGGTTAATCAATTTATTTAACGTCATACCGGTCAGCTGCAGCTGACTAGATGCATAGTTTACTATTCGCACAATTCATAAATAATTTATAGATAGCAGAGCTAACTAAATTGTAACTATAAAATTATAAAATTTTAAGAACTGCTGTAGCAATTTTTTAATGATAGTTACTGATGCAGACGCCAATAAGGCGCGCTCATACATCAGGCCAGGCAGTGCAGCACTGTACTCTTAGCATCGACACAGTGTACTGCAGTAGGGGCTATATGATAGTATTACTAGGGACCGCCCGTGACTCCTTCCGGGTAAACACCAGCATCCCTTGAATCCGTAGGAATTCCAAATATTCTTTATTCCTTGTCTATGTCATAGAAGGAGGTATCCTATCTTATGTGTGCAAATTTTAGGCTTTTAGGTCGTAACTTATGACGTCACAAATTTCGTTTTTTAGGGTTCCGTACCCATAGGGTACAACAGGGCCCTATTATTAAGACTCCGCTGTCCGTCCGTCTGTCCGTCTGTCACCAGGCTGAATCTTAAGAACCGTGATAGTTAGACAGGTGAAATTTAATTTCACAGATGATGTATTTCTATTGCCGCTAGAACAACAAATACTAAAAAATAGAATAAAATAAATATTTAAGGGGGCTCCCATACAACGAACGTGATTTTTTTGTCATTTTTATAGATAATGGTACGGAACCCTTCGTGCTCGAGTCCGACTCGCACTTGGATGGTTTTTTAAGTCGTAACTTATTATGTCAAGTATTGTACCTAGTGGCACTAGAGTTCGACAAAGTTTTGTCGCCAAAAAAATATAGAATTTCATTAAAATTTTCCTTGATGACAGCTAGGAAGCAGGTGGTGTGTATTCAATTGTCACTAAAGTCAAAAATCAGTTGCTGACCCCTATTAATATGACCCATTAACAGGCAATGGGAAGTATATTCCCACCTCATTTTGAACTTTATATCATTGAGATAAGATTTAAAACCAATTAAATATTCAAAGATGTTATGCCTTATCAAGTCAATCCATGCATGATCTACTGTTGTTATTACACTATGCCTTATTACGGCTGCTCGTTCCGTGAGGTGAAGGCATTAGTCGCCTGACATACTGGACATACGTCACGTGGATTGAGTGACGTCATTTCTACTGTGTGTGCTGGAGCTTTCAATGAAAATAGAAGTACTTAAGCAATTAAGCTCGTAAAGTGTAAAATTAGATATGTTGTTTTGTTGATTTTATTGTCGTCAGCTTTATGATAAAGTTCATACTGAGTTTATTATCATTTGAACTCAACTTTGATATTTATCAAGATCAGAAAAGTGGAGTTCATGCTCAAACTTACGACCTTACTGGTTTAGGTAATATTAAAACTAACCAATAGTACTAATAGTTATCAAGCAACGGATATTTTTTTTAATTGAAAATCAGCTTTTTATTTTCTAATACCAGTTCTAGGAAACAATTTTGTCTGGTGGCAAGAACTGCTTGTTTATACGTATCTGGTAAACATAAATCCAAAATTTTACACATCAAGTTACAGTTAGTCCGATAGTAAACTTTGTTGTTGTTAAGTGCGCGGTATTTGAACCCGCACCCTCTGACAGTCGAGTCAGGCGCGCTTACTATAACGCTTTTTTTTTGATGTGGAGTGTAAAATCTGCTAACAGACGCATCAGCGGGCAAGAGGGGTCCCGTTGGCTGTCCGAGGATGGCCAATACTCTGTTCCAGGGCCGAAGCCCTAGAGAAAGCGAGTCAAGGCCGACTCGGTAAAAACTACTCCGATGTCCTCTCGTCACCTTGGAACCAGCAAACCAGCGACCATCTCATCGTCCTCATCTGAGGAGGACGCATCGAACGCCGGCATGGTGGAGCCTGACGAGGTCATGGGAACCCTTTCGGACACTTCCACAATTCCTATTACGCTTTCGTGGCTCTGTCCAACCCGTTCAACTCTGCCTTTGTTTGCAACACACGTCACGCAAACTAATGCGTAAAATTATAACTATCAAAAAACTTTATATGTCTTGGTTGAAATTTTATTCAAGATGTTTACTAATTAATATTAGTTTTTATTAAAAATAGTATTGATACAATAAAAGAGAATATCTTTGGTGTAAAAAAGAAAGTATTTCACAAATTTCATTATAACGACGTTCCGATAAAAGTCTCTGATAGCAAGTTATTTTGCCTCGGACAATAATTATTTATGCAACTGCCGCATAATAGAGCGAATCGGCGAGTTCCAAAAAGCATCATACGAGTATTTTAATACTTAATTATACGCAGTTGTATACGGAACTTAATTTACATTCATATCGTAAATCCATATTGTTTTCAGAAACCATAGCTTGTGGTTATATGACATTATTATATCTTACTTGTAGTGACGTTCGTGTCATTTATGAATAAAAAAATATTTAGTTGAGTTTTTTGGCTTAAGTACGGCTTAAGTAGGGGGAATCCGGGAGACCTGGCCAGGTGACGAATGGTCAGGTGGTCAATAAGTTGACGAAAACCAGATTTGTATAGCATGAAAGCAGCGCTTCCTGGTGACAAACGGGGCTAATTAACATATTACCATGTAAAATTCGCACTAGGCACTAAAAAGGCTTAAACTAAATAAAATTCTAGCCAAACGACAATATACTGAAAAAATTAAAATAGCAGCACATTACATTCCCTAGACAAAATAAACCTAAATCGATATGAAAGTTCACTGCAAGGAAAGGGCAAGAACGAATCGTTCCAACAATCGCGGAATTCACCGCTTTAATGTCTATCGTTAGAAATGCCTCTACTAGTTCACGAACAACACTCCAGTTAACGTAAATCACTCATTAGGCACCCGGATAATGGCGTATCCGACTGACTGCCTTTCTAATGACAATTTGAAGCCGTTCATCGCTTAATTTCGCCAAGTAATCAAACTTTCAAGCAACGCGTCTCGGAGGTAAGCTGAGGATAATATACACATTTCCTTTAGGATCCGAATACATTAAGGAAGAGTGTTGTTTAGTGATTTATTATAAAGCCTCTCTAAGTGGATGACTTGTTGATGCTGCTGGAATTATTAATTTCTACAATGTATTTGGGTAATGGACGTGCGTGAATAATGCGGCGAATGTGGTTGGTGTACATTTTATAATCCTGTTCCATAAAGTTGGCATTAATTTGAAGTACCTATTATGTTAAGCTCATCAAGAGTCGGGAAACAACAAAACGCCATATGGATGAGTAATACTTTTAGTATTAAAATTGCGACTCTCTTTCATAAAAGTAAAACAGTTTACTTATTATTAAACACATCTCTTTATTTATAAGGAACGTTAGCTTTCATAGCTCTTTAACCCAAATAAAAAGCTGTCGGAAACAAATCTTTAATAGATAAATTATAATTGAAGTTCGTCGGGTCGTAGGCCGCTTGTTTTTCAGGGTTGACTGGCTCCGTGAAAAGGAAACAAGTGTCAGCGCCATCTGTCGCACTTTTCCACTGTATCTGCCTAATTTAATACGAAAAAGGTCCACTCGTGTTATGTATCGACAATTTGTTTACTAAGTCACGGTATAAAGCAATTGATTATATTGATATTGCGATGAAGAACAAGCGAAGTATCTAGACAACAATTATTAAACCACAACAGTGAGTTACAAACGTAAACATTGGAAGCGATATCAGATATTAGTTTCCAACTATGTCTTATCTTCTTTAACTTGATACTAGATTAAAGTAGTCTTATTGTCTATGCTATCGTCTTGTTACTATCACAGACAAGTGAGTAGACCAACGACACCGACCGCAATAAAGGTAATTGAAGAAAATACTACCATATTTTCTCGACAACAGCATAACATGAGTTACGCCGCCATATTTTCTTGCGCTTGGCTTTTTTCCCTGTATACTTTCACGTATATAGCACGTATGATAAATGCTCTGCGCCTCAGCGCACAGAAGCGAAATCGGTTAAACGGTTGCCAAATTTATCGTGGTTATAGCTACAAGGGCACATGAAAGGAGGTTACATATACGGCACCATTTGTACGGTGTCTTCGCATAGAAAAATGTCTGATAATTCCAGTTTATGACGCACGGAACTACTGCGTGTTACTTTTGTTTGTATGCGGTAGATGTGGGGATGCTACTTTACTTCAGAAGAATTTCCGTATAAATATACCTACCTAAGAAGTTGATTCCATATTCTCATGGTAAAGTATAAGATAATGAAAAAAAATACAACATGAATAAATGCTATGGCAGTATATAATAGAAATAAAATGAACGGGGAGTCCGATAGCGAAACGAGCTCGGGTTTCGTATAGCCGGGTCACCGGTTTAGTGATCAAATTAAAATATCTCGAGCTCCTACGTGCTTCGGAAGGCACGTTAAGGCGTGGGAAGACCTTAGCCCAGGAGTTGTATGTTATAATAGGTAATGATAGTAAAATCTAAATTAAAATAGGCTGTATAGTAATGTCAAAATAATGTTCACAGTTAGGTCATTAAGCGTTAAGGATAAATGAGCCAAACTGGCCAACAAATGTTTTTCTTCTGTTCTTTCTGTTCATTCTCTAAAATGAACGAGGCGAGTTTTCACGCGATCAGAAATTCAGATCGTAGCAAATGAATGTTTGATAAAAACGTTGTCGCCTTTGTCTAGTTCATTCTTTCGAAGGATAATGATGGTCTGTCCATACCAAACTGTAAAAAGTTGTTACTCGCGCAGTAAGGTTCCGTACCGTAGCATGTTTTACATATAATGTTAATTTGTAACCTAAAACCGTAATTATCGAAATAATAGCCGCTACTCTACCAAACCAAGTTAATTGTTGAGTGGATTCGAACCCCAGACCTGCCAATGCACGCGACTGGTAATCTAACCACTAGTCTATAGAGGCGGTTATAGATAAAATTATTAAAATTCACTATATCGCTACATTTAATTTATTTGTCTTACCTATAAACAATTAGGAATGTAGAAATTCTTAAGGAGTCAGAGAGGACAATAAATTTTTAGTTTAGTGGAAAAAACCGGTAATAACACTCGGCCACTAAAAATATAATGACATACTGTGTTTCAGGTTTTTTTTTTTATGTTAAAAGGAGGCAAACGAGCAGGCGGGTCACCTGTTGGAAAGCAATCACCGCCGCCCATGGACGGGTGTCTAAAACCAAAGTAATCGCGGATAAGTTGCCGACCTTGAGGAAGGAGTTGGATCTTGAGGAGGGAGTAGGAATTGGGAGGGGGGAGGGGTGAGAGATGGGCCTCCGGTACTTTCACTCACCGGATGAAACACAACAGCTACGAGTGCCGTTGTTTCACGCCGATATTCTGTGAGAGGGTGGTATTTCGCCGGGCGAGTCGGCCCATTTCATGCTGCAACGCAGCGTGGCTCTACCACTCAGACAGTGTCACTCATTTAGCACCACCCAGGGGTCACGTGTAGGGTCTCAAGGGTAAACCTACGGACGCGAGTAACTTTAACCCCCAAAATAAGCTGCTCAATAAGCCGTTGGTAACTGTTATTATTGTAAGATATCAGACGTTCAAACCCAGCCTGCTATATACCAGTTTGGTTTTTGTTTTGAGTGTTGCTGTTGTTCTTAGAAGGCCTTCACCGGACTTTGGGGCAGCAAGATTAAAGGGTTTGTCAAGCCGCGTGATCGGAACACCTACAGAGAGCTTCTAGAGAGAATGGCAGCGTATCCCCCTTCCCTATTATGTACTCCGAAGGGTTCGGTCGGGAGCGGATCAACCCGGGGGCGCCTCTTGTCTTGGACCTCGGCTACGGTTGACCAGGTCGTGGGGGTGGAGAAGCGCCCATACCATGTCTGCATCTGGCATAGAGCGTATGTGAAACGGATCGTCGTACTCTAATTCTACGAGTTCAGTTTCTTGGGCCTATGCGAGTGTGCACGTTTAGTGTATCAAGTGAATGTGTAGCATCATTTTGTGGATCGGGCGGAAGTTGCGGTTGTGAGGTATATACGCCGCTACATGCGTCTCGTTTTCATAGCCACAACAACACTGCTTCAAAGATCACAGCTAAACAAATTTCTAATAAAGCGACAATAAGTTGTTAAAAAAAAATTGCAGCATATTATTAGGGTCGTAGGGGTGGGGAACCTGCTTGGTGGGTTTTGGCCCGATCTTCATATGCCAGTCATGTACCTGATGAGGTACATGAGCTCATGAGTAGGACGTTTCTATTCTGATTAAAAACTTGATTAGAAACTTAGACCCTGCAAAGGCTTGGAAACGTCAGGATAAATATTAATTAAAAATGATGTATAAAATAAACGCGAGTAGATCCATAAAAGTTGTTTCATTTCAATGATTAGAAACTTTAAACTAAAGAACCTCTATTGTGCGAGTCCAACTCACACTTTTCCGGTATTTTTCATTATAAAAACGATACGTAACAAAAATCATAAAAAGTCAGAGAGCTATCGCCCGCAAAGGTTCCATAGCAAGAGGGGGAAACTCTTTGTTTTTTAACGTCAGCCATACAAACGTCAGAACAGTTGTTCCGCAAGTTCCCAGTTAAAAAATATAAATCGCAAAACGAGAACGTATAAATTTGAGGCCTTTTGTCGAATCAGCCGAAACGAAAAATCGAAATTGAACAGAAATGCAACCGATATTCGGAATGGGCGAATGTTATTTCATTGCTTTTGTGGCACTAACAAAATGTATGTGCTGATAAATGCCTAATGAAGTGCCCTTATATTCGGAACGAGACAAGCTTTTCGATTATTGCTGCTCTTTGTTAATAAAGTAAAATAGTAGTACCTATATATACTATCCCACTGCTGATCAAAGGCCTACTAGAAGTCATCGCTACAATCCATGGATATTGACTGCTTGCTCTATTCGAGGTGATCTCAAACCAGGAGTATGCCTCAATTCCGAATCACACTTTGATGAATTTAAGTCAGGACCTACGGAAGGACAGAGCTTTGCCACTTGGCTACCGAGACCAGTACATCTCGGTCTAATACTATTAAGTAATACTAAAAATACCAAAGTTTAATTAAGAAGGAATCTATAAACTAGGATCACGTACTTCCTTAAGAAATCTTTTTAAGGAGGATGGTGTCCTGACAGTTGCATCTCAATATATTTATAATTGTATAGTTTTTGTACGTTGCAACATCAACTCCTTTACTAAACACGGTGACGTACACAAATTCAATACTAGAAATAAGACAAAACTTGTAATGCCACTGTTCAGGTTACAGAAGGTTCTAAGGTACCAAATACAAGTACACAGATACACAATAAAATACCAAATACTGTACTAGATTTACCTTTAGATAAGTTTAAAAAACATGTGAAGTCTTTATTACTTATAAAAGGTTAATAAACAGTCAAAGAATATTTAGATGATAAAACAGCCTGGTTATAATAAAAATCACATATTATATTTGAATCAATTTAATAAAATTAATTTATATAATTTTTTATACTGATATGATAGCCTCTATCAGCAGTGTCCTACAGATAACAAACAGCGTTGCGTTAAATATAATTATCATTAAGTTTTTATTTAGAGTATCTTGAGTGTGTCATGCTCTCTTTATTGTCTCTGCGGTGGTGGCGTGTGCGTCGGGTCGTTACGTTCCCTAAAATATGGTTGAGCGAAGCGATGGCTGATTCATATGTCATGCTCGTGAACGGGTGCCGCCTGTGGAGGCTGGTCTGCTCTTGCATACTTATCTTTTTTTTAGTATTATTAACTATAGTTTGACTTTGTTTTACTTAAACAATTTTTGACTTTTACTAGAGTACTGTAGTGGTACTGTATGGCATTGTGGAAATTGAAACTTTTACATAATTAACTGATGTAAATTTGTTAACTTAGATTTTTTATTTTGTTTTTTTTTACATGTTGTGGTTGTTTTCTATATATTTTTTGTGTTTATGTTAACTGGAAAGTACTCGAATAATATTATTAAGTGCTCTACTTAATTATCATTCCTACATGGTCTTAAAAATTGTGTAATTACTAATAATTTAAATACTTTAAAATAATCATGTCTAGGTAGGTAGTGACCGTAGAAACCGAGCAATTTTGACCGGGCCCTGGATAGGTGATTAAAATATTAATGCATGCGATACCAAATAATTGTAGCTATGACTTGAATTCAATGTTATCACTGAATCAATAAATTGATCGCCTCAATCAGAGAGACAGTATATATAGGCTAATAACATGCCTTACTACAAGTGCTAATAAAATGTACGCGATTAAAATGAAAGTGTCTCTATTGCCAGTTCAAAATTACCCCTTTTTTTAGATACAATCAGGTCGAATGTAATTAAGTGGTGTGTACAGTGCAGCCAGACACGTGACGATATACACGAACTTGCCTTGAGCACTCTACGACATTAATTACATAATAGAGCTTTTGGCGTTAAATGGAAATGAATTTGTACCAGAAGTAAGATAAAGAGTAGTTTAAGACATATAAGTACGTAGTCTAAAATGTAATTAATGGACAAATCATCATCTTTATTGTCAGTCCACTTTTTCCACTTTTGCCCACAGCAGGGTCTATACCCTGCTGAGGCCTATGCCTCTTCCCTCAGAACGGTCAACGAATAAACACAACTTTTCGTGTTCCATTCAGAATCAAAATTTTGTTTTTAATGGATGTTTACGCGGTTTTATGCAACCTAACTAGTATATGCGTTAAAATATCATCCCCTTGCGTATTTAACGCGTCACTTTCGAATTCGCTGTCAGGATAATTGCAGAAGAATGGAAGTAAAGGTATTACCTTAAAAACATCATTAAATCACTTATTACGCTGCCGAAAATGATAATGTATCAAATACTACAACAGAAATGTCTGAATGGAGAATGTATGATAATCCGCCATACGTCATCGTTGCGGAAAATAAACGCACGAGCGGTCACCCGCTGAATGTTTACAGCCTTACAGTAAACTGACAGAGCGCCGCGCGCCGCCTTAATCTGTCAACTAGCTGACAAATAGACTTATCCTCGTGGATGTCATGGATGTAAGTATCTACTGCCACTCGAAAACAAATGACACGCGAACAACACCGGATCGTTTAAATCATTCTTTGGCAATGAACACGTGTAAAAATGTTATGGTCTCCCATCTGTCGTACTGCTTTTGTTTTCATAGCCAATTATTATGGCCACGTAAATTGTGTTGCGTCAGCGTGTTTATTTTATGCGTTGTTAAGTGGTATTATTTACTTTTAATGTGTCACAGTTTTACACGGATAACATATAAGCCTGTGGAATGTCATACTGTTGAAAGAAGTCGCATGTTCACAGAACATATAGAATAACCTTTCTACGATATTTAGAATGAAGTATCTGAGAGAAAATATTTGTTTTAAGTTAATAAGTTGATTGCTGGGTACGATTATTTTTTAATATATTTAAAAGTTTTGATATTTGTGCTTTTTATCATCTGCCATATCTATATGGCCAAAGTCTTTTGAAGACTTAAAGTCTTTAAAAGACTTTGGCCATATCACGTGAAAAAAAATGTTTTTTTTTTAGTTATTGTTATCCACTTACTCTGTTTATTTAACTCTATAAAGTACCGTTTCTTGCAATGTATTATTATTTTACCTATTTGGCAAAGACAATTTTGTCTGGACTTTTTCCCTTTGTCTTGATCAATTTATATTTATAACAAATATAAATAAGATATATTTTAGTCTTTAGTAAAAAAATATTATTACGATAGTTATCACTATCGTGATTGAATGATGACTAATGCATTATAAAAGATTAATGATCTATGTTTCAGCAAAGTCGTAGTTCTATTTAGGAAATGAAATACAACAGATCCGCGCTTATATATAGCGCTTAACTAAATACGGTTTAATAGAGGTCAGATACTGCTTTCTTGCTTCTAGGAGTAAAGACTGATCGCTCCATCCGAATGATGAAAGATCTAACTAAATTAGGTCACCTATTCAAGAGTTAGGTATTTGAGGATAGTACAAATAACACGCTAGCCGGCTACTCTCTACTACTACTGCATAGGGGTCTATACAATGTGTGGCCTAGAACCGGGGAAAAATAAATTAAAAGAACATTGAAAATTGAATTTAAAAAAACATTGAAAACTTAATTAAAAAACATATTGAGATAAAATTTAAAATAAAAATACAATAAAACATATAAATACAATATTAAACATAACTATATAATAACATTACTGTGTAAAAAAAAAATTGTCAAAGAGACGTCAGAACGAACTCAATCGATCGAGTTGAGTGGAACTATTGCATTGTTTGCATTACATTGAATTTACGTTAATTAATTAAAATTTATAGGTATTAACCTCTCAACCACCGTAAGTCCCCAAGAGCTCGAATTCGAGCCCGGCATTAAGTTTGTTAGAAAAAATCAAAAAGTAAAGTTTTGATTTTAATTAGTTGAGACCATAATGATTCAATTACTAGTGACCTAAAGAATCTCTGTTTTCAATACTATCCCCGATTCTAGTCCACACACTGTATATACTTACATTTATTAAAGGTATCACAATATCCGATCCGATCCGAACCCCTCGCAGAATCTAGTAAGGCACGGGGACACGCACTAGTGCGTGGTGCCTATTCCTTTAGATAACCTCCAAAGGTGATTCGTGTCACACGGCTTGAGGAACCCTTTAAGTTTCTTGCCGCCCCCAAAAAAAGCCCGGTGAAGCTGAAACTGCCGTCTGAAGCAATCAGCAAACTCTCCAAAAAAGTATCCTACCACAATATAAGCGTCACGAAACTTACGAGCCATGGTAAGGGTATAAATTCAAAACATTTTTAGCAATGAACATTAAGTTTATTTCCAAGGATGTCTGTAATAAATTATATAAAGTAGGTTAAACATATGAAGTGGCCCATACTGTTTAACCTACTTCCAGCACTGACATTGAAACTTTCTCATTTAGAGCACCTTTTATGTTCTTCTCGCATTAACTTCCAAAGATAAATTATGAAGTACCCACACATATATTTTACGCTGACACTTTATTTCAATTTTATTTGTGATACTTATTCAGAGAGGTGTTTATGAAAATTAATTTAACTTACACATTCATAAATACAGGTGTTATTGTTTTATAAACAGTAGGTATGTAGGTATGTTACCTATAATTTATAACTACATATTTATATTCTCAACATTTAATTTACTAAATTCAATTATTTTAGTAAGTATATTATTATTGCCAACAAAAATATCTTGGATATTTATGTTTGTTTGATAAAGGTAAGTTTTAGCAATAATATCGTACCTGTAAATGTATAATAATATATCCTATAATAAAGTATAAAAAAAATTACATGGACAAAATAATAATAGAAATACGTCACGAGTATCCAAAACCCGTAAAACCCCACATCAAAACGTCAGCCCCAAAAACACTTGCTAGCTACTTCAGCGGTATCAAGCATTTCCCAGGCAAAACGAAGTGTGGCCCTTGTATTAATTTATTTCACAAGGCTATTCGAACACAAACGCGGCGCGAAGGCCCACGTCAAGCAGAAGTGTCGTAAAGTGCCGGGGCTGCGCCACCCCCGACAATTACCGCTACGGGCCTGTAATGACCCAAGGAGACCCTTATTAAAACTTGCTTTACCTCGCTCCCACTAAGTAAAGTTTAAAGTAACGATGCTTATTAACTGGGACATCGATAGCGTCATTTGCGTTCGCCAAAGTGGGTGCACTTACAAAGAATTACCTACATTGGAAGCTTGTGCAAGACCTAACATATTAGCACTACGCTGAAGTCATAAATCTGGATTTAACGCTGATCCTGCTAATACATCATTCTGACTTTAGCAATTTAAAAGAAATGATAAAAGAAAAAAAGAAAGATTTTTTTAATTTGGAAAAGATGATATCTTTCATCGTCACAATACCTACTGTAGATACACCTTTACTGAGTAAAAAGAGTGATTTCTCTCCACCCGTGTATCTTTAGGTTGGGGAAAAAGTATTTCGCATATAGGTAGTATGTATGAACTTGTAATAAAATCTCTTTGGCTATACTATTTGTATCTGACTGGTTTTGGTATCATTAAAAGTTAAAATTTTAAAGAAGATAATTCCAAATTCAAATTAGGAAAATGTGTGATTTGGGTACCTCACGTGCTCACTGAATGAAACCTAATGAACCGTGTACTCATTTGTGATTCTTTATTACGACGACCGACGTAATGAAACCGAACTATTTTTGAAGAAGCTGATAACTGGTGATGAAAAGTGGATCACATATGACAACAACGTGCGAAAAAAGTTGCGGTCAAGGGCCGGTCAGGCTTCACAGATTGTGGCGAAACCCGGGTTAACTCGCAACAAGGTGATGCTGTGTGTGTGTGGTGAGATTGAAAGGGCATTATTCATTATGAGCTGTTACCACCAGGCAGGACCATCGATTCTGAACTCTACTGCGAACAACTGGCAAGAAGTTGAGAGAAAGCGGCCAGAATTAATCAACAGAAGGGGCACGGTTTTTAATCATGATAACGCTAGACCTCACACATCTTTAGCCACTCAGCAAAAATTAAAAGAGTTTGACTGGGAGGTGTTAATGCCTCCGCCGTTTAGTTCTGACCTTGCACCTTCATATTTCCACCTATTTCAGTATCTTCAGAATTCTTTAGACAGTGTCAGGTTAACATCACGAGAGGACTGCCAAAACCACTTGTCGCGGTATTTTGATCAAAAGCCCTAAAATTTATATAGCAATGGGATCATGTCCCTACCTACAAGATGGCAAAAAGTTATCGAACAAAATGGCACCTACATACTTTAGTTAAATGTAAATAAACTATATTAAAAAATGTTTTCAATTTTCTTAAAAAATGCGAAGAAACTTTTTCCCCAACCTATTATGATGTGTTTGCGCTAGGATAAGGCGCACGTCAATAGTCTTAAGTAGTTTAACAGCAGTCTATAATCGTCCCACTGCTGGAATCAGCTCTTTCCACGTGGCCAATGACACATGGGGAGTTTTGGCCATAACCCACCGACCCACGTCAAACTGCTTTGAGTGGTGACGATAACAATCGAGGCAAAAGGTTTGACGTGCCGAACTGTGAAACAATATTTGGTTACCCATCCGGTGACTCGTTATTGCAGAAATCGCGGCATAACCTGAAAGATCGCAACCTAAACGTGCTAGTCTTTTCGCCATCGCCATCGGCCTAATAAACTCAAACCAGGAATTCCCAAATTAAATCCCAATCCATCTCCCAAGCGGCAACAAAGGGCACGTTTCGCAGCGGTCTAATATTAGATTTGATTTTAAAGCTTCAAAAAAAAAAAAATTAATATATAAACATTTATAAATAGCTTGCCTACTTCTTAACTGATCTTTAGTATTTGTAAAAATATTATGATCGGATGTTAATGACGGTAGTTGTTAACATTGAATGGGCGCCTTTGCCTTTCAAAGTAAAAAGTAAATAGTGTTGAATAATTTCGGCGGGCTGGCTAGAACCACGATAGCTCAATTGGAAGAGCACCTGACCCGGTATGTCAGAAGGGTGCAGGTTCAAACCCTGCTCGTGGAAATTTTTTCAACATTTGTGTTTTTGAATTTGTTCGCAACAAAATTTGCGTTAAAAATTATATAAACATTTATAAATAGCTTGCCTACTTCTTAACTGATCTTTAGTATTTGTAAAAATATTATGATCGGATGTTAATGACGGTAGTTGTTAACATTGAATGGGCGCCTTTGGCTTTCAAAGTAAAAAGTAAATAGTGTTGAATAATTTCGGCGGGCTGGCTAGAACCACGATAGCTCAATTGGAAGAGCACCTGACCCGGTATGTCAGAAGGGTGCAGGTTCAAACCCTGCTCGAGGAAATTTTTTCAACATTTGTGTTTTTGTAATTTGTTCGCAACAAAATTTGCGTTAAAAATTATATAAACATTTATAAATAGCTTGCCTACTTCTTAACTGATCTTTAGTATTTGTAAAAATATTATGATCGGATGTTAATGACGGTAGTTGTTAACATTGAATGGGCGCCTTTGGCTTTCAAAGTAAAAAGTAAATAGTGTTGAATAATTTCGGCGGACTGGCTAGAACCACGATAGCTCAATTGGAAGAGCACCTGACCCGGTATGTCAGAAGGGTGCAGGTTCAAACCCTGCTCGTGGAAATTTTTTCAACATTTGTGTTTTTGTAATTTGTTCGCAACAAAATTTGCGTTAAAAATTATATAAACATTTATAAATAGCTTGCCTACTTCTTAACTGATCTTTAGTATTTGTAAAAATATTATGATCGGATGTTAATGACGGTAGTTGTTAACATTGAATGGGCGCCTTTGGCTTTCAAAGTAAAAAGTAAATAGTGTTGAATAATTTCGGCGGGCTGGCTAGAACCACGATAGCTCAATTGGAAGAGCACCTGACCCGGTATGTCAGAAGGGTGCAGGTTCAAACCCTGCTCGTGGAAATTTTTTCAACATTTGTGTTTTTGTAATTTGTTCGCAACAAAATTTGCGTTAAAAATTATATAAACATTTAAAGCTTCGACGAACGGGTTAATCGTGAAAATAGCTAATTCACCAACATCATCTGTTATTTCATCACATCATCATCACCGGCTCCTTTTTATGTCCTCACTGCTGGGGCAAGAGCCTTCCTTATGGATGGATAGGGAGAACGGGCAATAAACCACCACGCGGGCCCATTGCGGATTGGTGATTGTTAACGACTGCTAATGCAACCGGGTCTAACGGCTTTACGTGCCTTTGGAGCACGGAGGAGCACGAGATGATTCATTTTTGGTCACATATCCAATGACCGGCCTTTGCGAAAGTTGCAGCTTCAGCAATCGCAGACCGATCGTTATAACCTTGGCTCCATCGAGCTTCTCTGTTAATATTTATTGTCTGTTATTTAACTGCACCATAATAACTAAAAAACAATATTAACTTCGCTTCTATCGATAAAACCTGAATCGTAAGAATTTATGCTTTCACGATTACACTTCTTGATCGGTTCGCAGCGTAAGATTTATTTCAGGCGAACTCTCCTATCCTATTATCACGCTGCCGTTAATAATCAAACAAATTCGTACTTATAAACAGAGTACATTTTGCGGCGCATTGAAAGGAAGTTGGAGTTTTGCCGCGCCACAAAGCGTTTTGAACTCTGAAAGTTCGAGTTTAAACAATGTAACAATTGTAGGAATTAATAACGGGGAGCCGCTGCGACCTGTCGCCGCTGCCTCTTGACTTATGGATTAACCATTATTGTTCACTTCGGCTTTCACTTTGTAGAAGTTTTAAATAATACCTACACCGGCCCACTATGACAAGTTGTAAGGAATCCCTAATATTCGTTTCGGAGTAGATTCAATCTCGTTTATGTAAGGAAAAACCAACCAACTGGGGGCAGTTCTTAGTTCTGAGAGTAAAGGATATATTTTCTTGTATTAATTACTTTAATAATATTTAAGAAATTAACTATTTAAACTATCATGGTCATTTGCACTTATTATTAACGGGATTCTTACCATGTTTATTATATGTGAGTATCCGATATTTCGGCACAGTTACATGCGCTATGATCACGGAATTACTGAAGTTAATGCGGGTGAGTTTTAATGAGTAGACAAAACAATCTACCCTCTTCCTTAGTCGTTTTTTGCGCTCGATGTCCGTACCACCGGTTTCTAAGTCACTACTCACACGAAATTACTCACGACACACTACACTCACAGTATCGGAACGCGAAACGGATATATTGTTGTTTTTGCAGTTTCCAACAAGACTAATCACTGGATTCCAGACACCACGCGACAGTTTGAGGAGCTAGGCATTTCTCGGCGTAAGGGTGCGAGTGCGGGATGACGGTTCTCTTGGCCACTCTGTATACAGGAAAGCTACACACACTGATCGCTATCTTAACGCAACTTTGCATCACCACCCAAAACATCTTGACTCTGTAGTATTATCCTTGACTAACCGTGCATGCGACTTGTGCGATGAAGAAACTTTGTACGATAAAAAATTAGTCCATGTCCGGCATGTCCTACAAAAGAATGGATACAAAGGGAAGGTAGTACCATCTAGACACAAACTAAAACACCATAAGTACAAGGTAGACAGGCAACCACTATATTTGCCGTATATGAAGGGAGTGATAGATAAGGTTTCAAACATACCTAATAAGTACTCAATCAATACTATCTTTACTCCTTTTAGAGAAGTAGCACAATGTTTACGGTCGCCGAAAGATAGTTTTCCCTTGGAATAAAAAGCCTGGTGTATACAAGATCGATTGCAGTTGCGGTAGCTCCTATATTGGCCAAACGAAACGTATAGTCACCTGCCGAATTAAGAAGCACATAAAAGCTGTTAAGAACAACGATACGCAAAAATCGGCCATTGCTGAACATCTGATCCAGTCGGGTCCTAATCACTGGATTGAGTTGTACAACCCTCAGATAATTTCGACAGAACGCCACTACGTACCTAGATTGGTGAGAGAAGCGATTGAAATTACGAAATCCAAAATTTCAATCGTGAAGATGGATTTAAACTGTCGCGTTTCTGGAATCCAGTGATTAGTCTTGTTAAAAACCGCAAAAACAACAATAAAGCCGTTTCGCGTTCCGATACTGTGAGTGTAGTGTGTCGTGAGCAATTTCGAGTGATTAGTGACTTAGAAACCGGTGGTACGGGCATCGAGCGCAAAAACCGGCTAAGGAAGAGGGTAGTTCGTTTTGCCTGCTTATAAACAACTCACCCGCACCTTCAGTATTTCCGTGATAATGGCGCATGCAACTGTGCCGAAATATCGGAAACTCACAAATAATAAGCATGGTAAGAACCCCGTTAATGTTTTTAAATATTAATTGAGTACTTAGAAGTATCGATATTTTAATATGGTATCGATACTTTGATTCGATACTGCTTTCGAGTACAAAGAATATCCCCTTGTCTTTATAATGATCTTAAAAAAAATGTAAGAATTTCATAATGTCATGTCATTCTTCTCTTCTCTTTTTTTGTTATTTCTCTGTTCTCCCTAAATCAAGCCAACCGAATTTGGAAGGCATGTGATTATTTTTAAGTAAAAAGAGACAATGAAACTTAATTAATTACTCAAGTTAAGAAATTAAGGTTATTAGTGAGCTATTCATCTCTCACTGCAAGATACATTTTGATCAACAGCTTTCCTAACATTACTTTTTATAAGTGAAGGAAACTATATCAACACCAACCGTTATTTATAAAACTAAGTTCATAATAACAGTCATTATTGAAATAACTCGATACACTCGGGAAATTCAATAACGTGGTGACAAGCAAATATTTACTTACATTTCCTTTAACACGAACCATAACAATATCCTCATAAGTTTGCCTTTAGGTACACACGACAGCACATTTGATTACCACAAACTTTCAAAACAATAGACTTTGATCTTTATTAAACTGGCATATGACTGAACATTTATTGAAGAAAAGCTTTTATAGTTGATGTGCACATCAATAGACTGAGGCATTAATAATTTAGATGGTTGGTTCTCTGTTTTAGGTAGACATAACCAAATTTCTGAGAATTTGACGCACTAAGAGTGAGTCGTATTCAAATCCTTTGATTTCTGAGGTTTAATACTGTTACTTAATCTGTGGTTTAATTATGTAGGTAAGACTAAGGTTCAATAGGCCTGAATAGAATTTGTAATCTAACTAAAATGTACGTAAACAATTTGTTAAATTTTAATGACGGGTTTTATAATATGATCTCTAAAGTCTATAATTATATTCGAAAAGACAATTATAATTTTCCAACATATTTTCCAAATGACCATTTTACAAAAATCAGAGGATAGCCAATATATGGCTTTTTGTAGAATACCTATATTTTAAAACATCAATTTCTACCTTAATTTCATCTAGATATTAAGTTAACTAATAAGTACAATAAGGTGCAAACTAACTCAATAAAAGGTCAGAAAAAGTTTGGCAGACATCACAAAGCCATCAAACGGGCATAAAGTAATAACCCAACCGTATTACGTACACTACGATTGGACTCCAGTCATGTGATATTGCATTACTTGAGACATATTGCTGTTAGCTTTGAATAATTCACAGGGTCTATTGTGCACCTAGCTAAATATTGTATATTATATTGTATGTATTAACTATTGTTAAGGTATGTTGGTATGATGCCTCAGTGACCGAGTGATAAAGCGGTCCTGGGTTACATTCCTAGATCGTCGGGTTCGGGTTTGTGATCACCAACCCGGATGGTTGGAAGGAAGGTTTGTAGGATGGATCCGCCAATTGTAGTATTGACTTGATTATAATGACAGAGGCTTTTGTCCAGCTTCGGGAAATATACTGTATATACTATTAAAGTATACAAATACTATATATACAACAGTACATGTTAATATACACAATACATTCCTACTAATAAACTCGTATAGGCTGTTAAAAAACGTACGTTGAGAGTAGCCCATTATCAATATATAGCAGTGAATGTTTAATTTGGACAAGTTAAGAAATATTGTAATTATAATCATAATGAAAAACTACAGAATATTAACGACCATCCAGTTATTTCTGTAATCGTTCAGTTTTCTGCTCTAATAAGACTTGACAATTTTGTTTTACTCCTGTCGCAATTAAATAGCAATTTCACAGTTAAAACCATTATTGTATGTTCAATTCTTAAAATGTCGACAATCGCTTTTGTTAAAAGCCATATTTTTATGGGAACATAATGGGACACTTAGCTTCACGAATGTTGTACCTTTTAACTATCATAGAGCCTTAATACATGCATGATCACTATTAATATGAACAAGCATAATGTCAAAAACACAAATGTTGAAAAAAAATTTTTTTTCCACGAGCAGGGTTTGAACCTGCACCCTTCTGACATACCGGGTCAGGTGCTCTTCCAATTGAGCTATCGTGGTTCTAACCAGCCCGCCGAAATTATTCAACACTATTTACTTTTTTACTTTGAAAGCCAAAGGCGCCCATTCAATGTTAACAACTACCGTCATTAACATCCGATCATAATATTTTTACAAATACTAAAGATCAGTTAAGAAGTAGGCAAGCTATTTATAAATGTTTATATAATTTTTAACGCAAATTTTGTTGCGAACAAATTACAAAAACACAAATGTTGAAAAAAAATTTTTTTTTCTTTTCCACGAGCAGGGTTTGAACCTGCACCCTTCTGACATACCGGGTCAGGTGCTCTTCCAATTGAGCTATCGTGGTTCTAACCAGCCCGCCGAAATTATTCAACACTATTTTACATTTGTGTTTTTGTAATTTGTTCGCAACAAAATTTGCGTTAAAAATTATATAAACATTTATAAGCATAATGTCATTGTTGAAAGCTATAAAAACAAATACCTCAATCCTCAGGCCAGCAACTTACAATCTTGTATACTACTGGCCCGCAGACAGGTGTAGAGCCGATGTAACAGCACTTAATTTGTCGATTGTCTAGATAGTTTTTGACTTCTCTATCGAAAATACCCGTAAAATCCTAAACGGTTTCAATACGGGTGTTTGACCTATTGCTATGAAATAATTTAGGTGAGTAAATATCCTAAATACTTTTCCACGTTATTTAAATCAAGTCATCGTCAGTCCATTTATCAGTATTGGCCTTGCTTTTTTTTTACTTTACTATCCTTATTTATGTATTGTATCTTTAAACATTATAATGTGGGCAGAATAAACCTCCTGTAAATGGTATCCGCATATTGATGTTCGTTATCATCTTTGCTACAAGCATTGTATCGATGGCTACAAGAGTATCACCCCTAAGCTTTTAGCGTCACTGCCACTAAGTATATCTTGGATTTCTCAATCCTGTCCATGCTTCTTAAAATCTATATTGTATTTCTTATAAATTAATCGCACCTCCTAGCCATTAAAGGGATGCCAATGACCATAGTATATATATTATTTCTTTAATCTAACGCCATTAAGTTTTCTTAGGAGTAATTTATGTCGGTACGGATAAATATTAAAATTAGAGCTTTGCTCTTTGATTTGAAAAGTTTTTAACACGTAGAATATCTTTATTACGAATCAGATTAATTTTTAATCGGTCATCAGTGACTGCCATGGCGCATAAACACTTACGAGCTTTGGTAGCATTGATATTATCAAGGCTGATCAGGGTATCTATTCAAAGCTGAACCATGATAACTCGTGCGACAAATAAAAATTATAAATCAAAATATTCGTAAAATAATGAGCTTGCTGAATGAAAGGAAAATAAAATGTCTCTAATTTATGGTTACCTCTGATTAGGGAAATGAAGCGACGTCATTAAACAAGCACTCTAGTAGATGATCCTAAATGTTACGCCACTTCGCGAAAGTTAGCTCGCTTTACCGTCATAATTTATATTTCTTTAAAGTGGTACCTATTAAAACTTTTTTTCAGATTGCAACTCCTTTAACACTTTCAATTCCAACTGCAATAAATCAGAGCTAACCGCGGCAGCTTTCACGTTATGACTTCCTCGTAAAATTTACATTTAAAAGTTAATTTTCTCGTTCCCCGTCTTAGGGCAATTGTTAATCTTGGATTCTCGTATCAGAACGAGTGTTGCCCCCGCTTTGTAAAAATATGAACATCATTCCAAAATGGAGGTTGCTTCATCTAGTTACGTTTCTACAGTGTCGCTTTTAACATTTTGCCTCATTTCAAAACGGTCTTGTTGCCGTTTAAATTGATTTAACTTTTCCTACTTCAGTAATTTGAAATAAGATAAGAATATAGGGTAGTCGTCATTTTTTCCCTAATAGGGATAAACGTATAGCAATAATTGAATATAATCCACCAGGTTCCTATAGCGGTCATTTAGTAAAATTCCAATGAAATTCTATACTTTTTTTTTGGCGATAAAAACTACTGTCGAGCACTGAGTTTCTGTGTATCTATTGTGTGTGTCTATTAAAAGAAGCAAGTGAACTCCATACTTTAAGTAAGATGTCAACGTGCCCGCATCATACCAAGCAAATGCATGGACACTTACAGTTCTGCAAAACTGTGTGTGACCGCAAACTGCATAAATATGCAAAGGCCGGGTCGTTAACCGAGAAATCCAGTTACAAAAGACTCGGTTGGGTGCTGAGTATTTCGTAGTCCGCAAACGAATTGCAAATGCGGCAAGCGCGAGTTTGCTCACTCGGTCGCCAAACAAGGGGAGCGTACTGCGCCCCATCCCGCTTGCTCGGCGAATGCCAACTACTGCGACACGTGGACGACACGACAAATCATGTTTGCTCTTGAATCACCATCGCTTAAAGCCTGCGATGCCTAATCTAACGTGACAGTAACCGAAAACAGCTCAGAGTTTTCTGAATTTTAGTCACTCAGTCTATATTTCCCGAGTGTGATTGTTACTACATAGAGTAAATACGTTGTATTTATGTTACTACCATATTGCGAGAATGTCCGCTGGGCACAGGTTACTCCACGTTATGTCTATTTACCTTACTGCTTTGACGTTAAAAAAACACTTTCAATTTGTTTATTCTGAGGTTCATGATAAAAACTTGAGTATCTTCGTGGCCAAAATATAAGAGAAAATAACGAACAATAAAAAAATCATTGAGTTTACGAATAAACTTAAGTTAAAATAATAATAGAAATATGTTATTTTTCAATATTTTGCCAATATTTTTTTGAAGTAATTAATTTACTCTTTTAATATTTATCTAATAAATTTAATAATTTATCTAATAAACTCTAATATAAATTACCATCAGCAAAAACACAATGAAAGTTACAAGAAGTCTGGCAGATACTTCTGCCAGCGTATTCGCATGACAATTCAAAGAGGTTGTTGCCAGCATCCTTGGGACCGTTCCCATGAGACTCAGTTGAAGCATATATTTTTATTTCAAGGTGTTTAGTTTAGTATTTTTTTGATTTTTCGTTATTTTATGTTGTATGTATTTAATATTATTTAGTAAAAAAAATTGAATTCTGTTCTTACTTAATGATCTCGTAGATGTAGAACAATACAATTATTTCTAAGTATTATTAAAAATACATTTACCAATAATCGCTTATGAACATGTAGAATCGGAAGCCATTGGATAATTACTGTCACACATATTCATTTTGAGGCTTTTATAATGATGATTTGCGTTAGATATCGTTAGATTTTACTTGGAATCAGAAGGTTATTAAAATTAGAATACTTAGTGACAATAAAATCATATGCGCATTTAATTACGAGTATCAAACAGGAATTATATTCTTACTTATTAATACGCGATTTAGTTTAATAATATCATTGACAATTTTAAAATAAATGAGTTTTTTATTAACTTAGGTACAAGTTATCAACTTGCGAAATACAAGCCCTTGATTCACAATCGTGTCTCAGTGGCCTGATTGTTAACGTTTAAAATAAGCTCAATTGAAGCAAATAATTATAGTTACTTTTCTTACTTTACTTTACAATTCCTAAGTCTCGTAGAAGTTTTAGTAACTATATATAAATTGTAAACCCAACAGAGAGATAAAACATCCTTTCAATTTATCATTAAAGAAAACAGAACAATTTCAGCATCGCAATTTACGAGAAAAAAAAAAGTTAAATAACATCAAGATATTTTCCTTGAAGGTTAAGTATGCCCATACTGATAGAATGGTAACGTTTTCCCTTCAATAATTTTTCGTAACTAGAACTCTGTCAAGTGGGTCAGGATAAGAAACATATACACGACAATGTTTATGGTAGGTACCTAGCAAAAGCCTTTTTTTAACGTTAAATCTGTTACCGATAAATGGATCGCTGGTGAACCAGAAATGCTTCGAACTTCAGGTGTCACTTCAAGTTGTTGAGGAGATTTTTCTCTATATCAGACTAGGATAAAAGCTCAGACATGTAACGCTTAAGAATATCGTTTTCCAAGAATGTGTTTGGATCGTGGAAATAAAAATACTATATTCCGAAGAATATTAACAAGTACGAAATCACGGTTCTAGAGGGACCAGAACCAGACCAGATACTGTGACTATATGTCAGATGCTGTCCGCTACAACTGACAATAATCCACCAACAGTTTCAATTTTGCAATTTATGTGTACGCAAACACTACACATTGGAATGAAACATTTCATTTGGATATCGCGTTTATTTCACATATTACGTTAATTATTCTGATGTTCAAAAGATATCTCCGACTGATATCCCGAATCAATGCTTAACAAAAGTCAAAGTGTCGTGTGTTCCTTTTATCAGGGTAGGAGCGTGTTTCATTATTAATACTGGGACAATTAGAGAGCGAGGGCGCCATAGTCACCATAGCCGCGCCGAGCTAACCGCCACTCCGAGAGTAATTACAGCGAACTTCATTTAACTTCCTTCCTCACTCCAAATACCGGTACCACTAAGCACTGTACTTACTTTACTTAGTCAGTAGCAAAACGATGCAATTTTAACTAACGGTCCGGCGGGATAAGTCTCAACTGTGTATAACTTATCTTGAAACTTTTATTTCAAACATTGTGTTACTGTACCAAGTTTCTGGAGATAAAACAGTGTTCCGTCGCGCCAAGCGCCAGTGTGAGGCCACTTTCGTGACTTGTAGCTGTTATACAAATACTATGTATACAAAATGTTAAAATAAATATGATTAATGATGTGACTTATACACATTTTTAAAGCTCATTTAAACATACTCTCGTGTGTTAAGTTAATTGCCTGTCCCCAGTTCAGCCATGCTTTTTCGTGTTTTGATCACAAGAAAAAGGAAAAACAAATAGCCCTAGCTTAGTTTCTTGCGGCTTCTTCTCGGTAATGTGGTTTGAATCGTAGTATTTTGCAAAGGTTTTTACGTTAACAAACTGTTTTGTTTAACGATAAGTTAATTTTAAATTAATATTCTGCATCGAAATATGTAAGAATATAAGAAAATATGCCAAATATTGCAAGTTTTTATACATTTGGAATAATTTTTAATCCTGAGAATCTTCCTTACAGGAATACGAGAGCCCCTATCCTATGATAGAATGCGTTGAGGTTGTCGTAACAGCTTTCCACCAGGCGATTGTTGCTTGTTTTTCCACGGTACTTCAAACAAAAAACCAGTTCGAAGATCTAGTAGTTAGACCCGCGGTCTCAGTCAGAGACAGGGCCCACGAATCGACTCGCATCGGGACGGCGGTACATATTGATGGTAGAGCGTGTTCTAAGTGTGCCCGGATAGCAACCACTAGGTAATCTAAATCAGTCGCTATAACGACAATGTTTTCAGAAATATTGTGTCTCGCCAATTAAAGGTACGATAACCGATTCATCTAGAATTATAGATTCTGGATGAAGTACGCATTCATTTTTAGCCTATCCTCATTTACCGTCAAGTGAGTAAAGGTCAAGTGCTTCCCCGTTAAACTATAATAATAAGTTATTACTAAAGTTAAATTATCTATAGTGAATAAACAAATTTTATTATTTATATTGAAAGCTTTGGATAGCCGATTATTACTTAAAGTTTACAAGAGCTTTATTAATCAACGTAACCTTTGTAAATATTAAATACCTAGTTGTTTCAAATTTATTTTCAATATTCTATGATAATAACTTTAATGTTCTTAAACGTATAAGTTTGAAAAACATTTAGAAAATTTTTGCTATGGTTCATCTCTTACATTAGTTGGCTTAGGAACTTATAGGAAATTATCTTCTCAGTTCTAGAAGTAACACAAATGTACTCGTCCGTTCGACCGCGCAACAAGTCTTGTAACTTAGTAGTGTCAGTTGCATGTGGCACGAGTCTAAAGTATGGGACTTCGCGCTCAAGCTGTGACGAATTGCCCCATAAATTGTAGCTTAGCATCCCTCGTGCGAGTTGCGAGACATGTTCGTACATTTCGGTGCTCCGGGCGGCACTTTTAACGAAAAAGACTAGGGTTTAATAATACTTTTCATATTCAAAAAGGAGGTAGGAAAGAAAGAGGGATGCTTTTGCAGATAAAATGCTATAGCAAGGTGCGTTAGCAAATGTAGTGGTGTGAAGCTTTCATGAAGTTTATCCTTTCATTGAAATACTTTTGCTCAGAGCAGCAAGGTGCAGCATAAGATGACATTTTGGGAATATACATACAATAGAGCTGTCATGTGGGTCATTCATGTGGGTAACAACCCATATTTAACGGACAAGGCTATTTTTCTGTTGACTGCTTGCATTTGCATATTCTGGGAGAGTAAGAACCTTTTTCTTTCCTTGAGAACAGTTATATATAGAGTATATAAACGTCTAAATAAATAAGAGCCCGGTAATTGTTATAACTTATGTTGTTATGCTAGTTTTCAATAAATTGAAAACAATAACAAAGTCACGCGCATTACCATGTAAACAATGTAACCCTTAGTACACTGAAATAAGAATCAAAACTATTCAAAGGTGTATACATACATGTTATTGCTCGTGACTGTACAAGCTGATAGCGCTAGGTGTACTATGACTTCATGCATGTGAGCTTTTTGTATTATAATAAACTATTTATGCGGTTTAAAGTTAAGCCTTTATTTATTAAACACCTCGGTGGCCGAGTGGCAGAGCGCTCAGCCCGAAGGTCCCGGGTTCAATTCCCAGGTCGGGCAAAATGTATTTTCGGATTTTTCGATGCAATAGCCCGGGTTTGTGATCACCAACCCGCACTTGGCTAGCGTGGTGATTAAGCCATTACCCATCAATTGTGATGCTGTGACTGATTTCAATGATGGAGGCCTTTACCCAGCAGTGGGACAATTATAGGATGTTTACTTACTTTTATACTGACATGTTTATAAAAAAAAATAACATAAAGAATTTAAAACTTTAAAAAATAACTTGATTATTTTTGTTAGTGTTATTTACAAAACAAAAAATGGTTATAATTTTTAAATAAATTTTGAATATTTAATTTTTAAGTTATTTTAATTAAAAATGAATACATTTTACATACGTGCATACCTACCTACTCTTACGTCTTCACATTTGAGTAAGCTCGCCGTTATTTATTTATTCATTTATTTATTTATTAGGTACACAAAACAAATAGAAATTAAAAAATAACAAAAAAGCATGATAAATTGTATAAGAGCAAAATTCCTATCTAAAACATGTGTACACAACAAGATTAATAATAAGCGTTCATGTAAAAGTTTACCTAATCTACAACTATATCCAATTAAAACCTAATTATATACATAGTATGGTGAAAAAAAAATAAAAAAATATATAACTAATTGAATCGTTAGTGACCTCGACGCCACATTAAGCATATGTAATTAAAGAAGGGCTCTGAGATGGAATATATAACATCGATGACGGGTTGCTAGCCGATCGCCTGATGTGCAAATATCTTGGTACCCTTGTCCCATAGTCGGCTCCTACGACCGACGTGCATGATCAGTTAGGCAGCTAATACATCCTTTTCATGTCCCAGACCAGCATGTAATGGCAAAACTAATACTTAAACAAAATTTAAACGGGGATTAACGCAAACTAATTAGTAAAAAGGTATCATACCTTCTTTATACCCGACGTTTCAAATTAACGTTTAAAACGTTACGACGTTTAAATTTTGTTTAATTATGAAACGCGAAAGTTTAAAAGTGTATAAAACTAATACTTGCAGCGAATAATGACAATAATGTAAGATCTCAATTAATATGTCCTAAGGTTAATAAACTTAAAAGTTTATTACATACCTTTATAGTTGATGAAAACAACAATAAAAAAATCTCATCCTCGACTTTATTAAAGGTTCATAACATTTTGACGTGGCGATAAAATGTCGATGAGCAATATATTTTAAATGATGTAAAATGAAATCCACATCACCATAACCTCTCAGGTATCTTTGTATGATGACTTGAATCACCCTTTCGTTGTAAATCCTGTCAATTAGCTAGATAGTGGAAGCATCAATGGCGGTTGCAAGGTAGCAGAAAGAACAGTTAACGCGCCAAAGGTAAGTGCATTCTTTATAAATACCATAATGTCTACATTAAACGACCACTTGTAGTAAGTATTTTTGTTAGATCGGTTAGTGGATTGCACTTTATGTCCCTATAGATTACGTGAAAAACAGCTTTGAAGAACCATTTATAACCATACTATTGTAATACAACATTTTAAAAAGCAAGAAGAAAATTATGATTGATGGATGAGTGTTATGTTTTTTATAAATTCTAATGCAATATAGATTAAAATTTTAATATATCATTGTAGTATTAGGCATGTTGAGAATATATGTATAATATTATAGAAGAAATTCAAATCAGTGTATAAAATGTTGGTTTTTCGTTTATTTATTTATTTATTTATTTATTTAATAAGGTAATCTTACAGCCCATCACATAAAAGTAGGTAACCAATCATTTTCTTTTAAAATTACATATGATAGCTTACACAGAATTAATTACTTATTATCTAAAAAAAAAAATTACACTAAAATATTATTATTATACTCTATATTTATTTTCTTTCTTAAAACTAGATTTTTACAATATTTTAATATAAAAACAATAAAACATTATAAAAACCTAATCCTAGAGTACCGCCAGCAGCGAGGCAGGGCCCAAGCTACCGGTGGTCAGGGCTGCAAAGTGAGGAACCTCCTGACAATACGTGCCGTGTCAAGGAGTACTGCCTTTTGCATCTGACCCTTGACCCAACCTTTCAGCGAGAGCTTCTCAAGGTGTTGATTTATTATTTATTATTTTTGGTTTATTATTATTGTTATTATTATATTATGTGCGAACATATATAAAAATATAATTTAAGTTGACAACCTAGCCGCAAATTTTAAATGGAAACGTGTTCAACGGAATTATTCCGATTTATGCTTAGGTAATTATGAATGGAGAAGACAGCACAAAACTTTTTAGATGAGGGCGTTGTGTGTTTATTTCCTTTACACGATATTGTTTATATATCTAATTTTAAATAATGAACATACCATAATTTAGAGCACAGAATAACAGACTCAGAAAGCAACAGTTTTATACAAGGAACAACTGCCTCATTAAAAAGATATTGCAGTACCGCGGCTTCAGATTATTATATCTTATTTATAACTTCAAGTTAGCGCTAAAAATACTTTTTGACAAAAGCAATAATACTTTTTTCATTGCTATTTACCTAATCCGTAGACAACGGGGCTGATTACACTTTTAACTGTACTTTATGTTTGATTTAATCCTCGGTAACAGGAAGCTTAATGGGTTTTCCTAGAATTAATAAAAAAAGGTTTTGTCGCTTTTCATAGTATTTTTTACTTTAGAGTAAATCGTCTCCGAGAACTCGGTAAGTACACTTACTTATTAAAAAAAAAGTGATTAACAGTATGCTAGACTCTCTCTCTTCTTGACTCCCACGCCCTACCCAGTCCCGAAAAGATTGAAAGAGCAGAGAGAGGGGGGTACATACTCTCTAACGACTTCAATAGTTCCCACGGTCTCATGATCACCAAGGTGATTGGGGACCGAACTATACACTTCCTGCGGACTTCGCGCTAAACATTACTTAGGCGAAGCGTAAGCGTCCGCAGGTGGCCGCTTTTCATCAGGCGCTAGGCAGCTTGATTTCATTGCTTGTTGGCTCTGTACTGGCACCACTAGATGGCAACGCTAGACGGCAACACTAGACGGCATCACTAGACGGCAACACTAGACGGCAACACTAGACGGCAACACTAGACGGTAACACTAGACGACAACACTAGACGGTAACACTAGACGGCAACACTAGACGACAACACTAGAATGCAACACTAGACGGCAACACTAGACGGCAACACTAGACGGCAACACTAGACGGCAACACTAGACGGCACAATTTTTATAATGTACAGAGATAAATAAAATGATGAACGAAGCACGTAACGGTATGTTTCTGCAATGGTACCTTGAATATTGGTGCTGGTTTGCCGTACTCTATAAAAAGATGTTAAATAGTTTTCCTGTTGAGATTGAATAAATCATTATGATTATACGAGCCATCGTACATGTAATAATTTATTATTGTAAGGGTATTGTGAAACTGCAAGCAAGCATTTACGCTACTGTAACGAATTATTTCGTAAGCCTTGTAAAAATAAATCAGTGCAACAAACGCATTCCAAGAACGCGTTTGATTTATCATTTTCATCACAGCATTTCCCGACGTTATTTAGCATTCCCTTAGCACAGCATCAGCATAGCATTACTGTACGGGATGTTTGAAACAAATTGAGAATCTATTGTCATATTTAATGATATAAGTAAGAGTTTTGTGGGCTCCTCAAAAATATAGGACGTTTCAAAAAGTATATTTCTTACCTGAAAAGAATGTTGAGTACCTGCGTTATGAAAAGATTAGTTAAATTCGGTGCTGTTCCATCAACCTTTGCGTTTTCATTACGTTCCGTAATTTCCAGGTCAGGAAATTAAACTCACGTCGCGGCCATCAACAGGGAATTCAGAGAGCTGTTTATTTTAAAGTGAAAAAAATGCACTTCATTAACGTTGTTTGTAAGAGATGCCATAAAGCCTTGATGTAAAAAATCAACATTTCACTTTATAATAGCCCTTTATTGCTTTACATTAAGGGTAGGAAGAGGAGGGTGAGAATTTTTCATCATATTGAAATTTAAAAAAAATCCTTTGGGTTAAATTACGAGTGGAATCGTAATCAAACCATTGTGTTAGAGTTATTAGCATCGGTTCAAAACGTCACCCCTGTATACTTATTCACGATCACAGAAATATTGATTTCTCTCTTTTCTTAAAATAGATGTGACAGTGGTAAATGAAGAGCATTTAGCATTATGGTGATTGTTCTAATAGTCTCTTGGGATAATAGTAATTTAGCATTATTTTAACTTTCATTCCTAGTTATAGTTTCTCATAGTTTAGTGGCGGCGACTCTGAGATATGGTATTATTTTCTGGGGCAACTCGACTAATAAAGATATAGCATTTAAAATGCAAAAACAATGCTTGAGAGCTATGTTTGGGCTAAAAACCACAGAAAGTTGTCAACCATATTTTTTAAAGCATAAAATTCTAACGCTTCCGTCAATGTATATTTTGGAAGTTGTTCGTTTTGTCAAATCGAATCCTGATTTTTTTGTGCGTATGACGGATGTTGTTGAACGCAACCGTCGTGACAACAGTCGCCTTTGTATGCCTCGGGCAAAAACAGCTTTAATGAGCAAAAGCATATTTTGTATGGCCCCTAGAATTTACAACAAATTACCTGTGAAGCTTAAAGAACTAAATTTTAATCAATTTCAAAATAAAATTAAAAAATTACTTTGCGAAAAATGTTATTACACCATTGAAATGAAACAACTTTTACGGATCTACTCGCTTTTATTTTACACATTACTTATTTAATGTTTATCCTGACGTTTCGAACCCTTTGCAGGGTCCGTGGTCACAGGGAGACTGAGGTGTTGGTCATCTCATAATTAGTTGGTAGCTTGTATACCCTCATTTAAATTTAATCATGTGCGTTCCGTTTTACGCAGAAAGAGCTTACAGTATCTTTTGGTCTGGCAGTATGGTGTCGGGGCTGGGATTTAATATTTTGTATGATGGGATCCCAGGCTGGTGGTAGATTCCAACCATCTTCTCTATTAAAATTAGGATGTTTTTTAATTTCAATAGCCTCGCGTATCATCCTAGGGATGAATCGTTGTTCTCTAACGAGTATTTGTGGTTTATCAAATCTGATGTAATGGTTGGGCCCCTCTAGGGAATGTTCGCATACTGCAGACTTATTTTCGCTCCTAGATCCGTAAAAGTTGTTTCATTTCAATGTGTAGTGTTCACGTAAACTTTAGAAAACAATATTATTACACCATATCAGATTTTTTAAATGATAATAATTTGTGAAATTGTATAATTTTATTGTTATTATATCTTTGATTTTTTAATTTTTTATTTTATGCAAGTAATTATTATTGACATCTGTGATATTTAAAATTAATTTAATATTGTTTGTAGTTATAATTTTAATTTTGATTTTATTATTAAGCATGGATTTATATTTTAATTTGTGTCTTAATTTGTACACCGTTTATGGTATGGCATGTTGAATCAAAAATAATTTATAATATCTTTTTATACACGTGTGCAAGCAAATAAAGTATCTTTATCTTTATCTTCATATTCTTTTATCGCTTAAATATACCGCTTTGCATAAATATGATTACTAAATTCCAAATTTTATCAGACATACATACTATTATTTTAAAATGTTTTTGATAGTCATAATTTACTTACACAAACATTTTAAGCTTATAAAAAATAAATAATTTAATGACAAATAATTTATTCTCATCATCTTTATATCTATCATCATTTAAGTCAGGTTATCGCCAAAACGTGATCTTGATTTTTTAATAATTCTTTTAAGATTAATAACATTTTAAAATCTACTCAACTTAGTCTTGTCAGCCCTTTCCCTATAGAGTATAATTTAAAGCTTCGAAGCCGTGGAGGGGTAAGGCCTCCGTGATGGGGGGCGATTTTAAAACTCACCGGTGATCTTAAAATTAAGAGTGACATGATGTACACTATGATTAATATAATAACATTTTTTGCATTATTTACCTACTTAATAATATTTTTTGCATTATATAATCAAATTTGATTATTAAGATGCATACCTACCGTTCGAGAATTTATTTGTGTCAAAAATAAGTTACCAGTGACCTTGAATAAGAGAAAAAGGAGCACTTGTAATTGATATCAAAGCATGACAGTCAGTCACAAAATCGCCCCCTAAACAGAAAGAAAGGAATCTGCGTCTGAACCATTAGAAAAGTGTTAGCTTGCATGCTTGGTTGCGTGCATACTTTCATGCTTGTATACGTGCTTACTTGCATGCTGGCTCACGTGCTTCCTCACATGCCTGCTCATGTGCTTGTTTTAGTTATGTGTGCATTGAGTCTCAATAGTCCCGGGTCCGATTTGCTTACTCGATTTAGCTGGTTGCAGGTCTTGTTCATTGCCAAGTTACCTTGGCAAGATATCTCTTTCGATTGTCCATGTCTTTCCGTCAGTTACTCTGTTGAGTCTCATAGAAAGAGGTAACATAGCAAACCCATTACTGCCTTAAAGATTTCTGGGGGAGTAAGAAGTTATAGTTCCCTGTGTGGTGCCGGAGATAAAGAATTGCACCACCCCATCTCTTCCTGTGGGTGTCGTAAAAGCCGACTAGGGACCATTCCAGAGGATGGGCAACAGCATCTCTCTGAGGTTACCTCAACCTACTGCGATCGCCAACCCGCCTGCCAAGCGTGGTGATTACGGCAAATACCCCTCATATCCTTGGGGGAGGCCTTTGTCCAGCAGTGGACGTCTTTGGCTGAGATGAAGAAGTTATAACCTTATCGTCACTTATCAATTTGATGAAGGCCAAGCATCTGCCACAGTGAATACGTGTACTAGTTTCAAACACATATATGGCATGTGGTTATATCACCAATCTTTGAATCAGAAGGGTACATAATGTGGTTGGTACTCGGTTATTTTGTGGTAATTCTGTGATGTAGGTAAGCATCAAGAATGCTATTCCGCCCGACAAAGACTAATTGTGAGCTAACAATCCCTCAACGTCACGTTGTTTGCATTCAGTATTACAATTATGTAATCACATTTACTTTTATTATAAAGTCTGTGTTGTTTAAATATAATTTAGTTTAATATGGTACAGGAGGCGATTTGTCTAATATACTAAATAAAAAACGCGGGCGCAGCCATGTGCGAAGGTTAGCATTTAGTTTAATGTTGTTCTGACAAATGAACTACTACTAAATCAAGTTTAATTAAAACCAATCAATGTAGTTTTGCGCAATGTTTGTACAACGGGACAGCGAGAAGTAAAAGTATTTCATATTTTGGTTTTTGCCAAAACGATACAAAATATTAAAAACATTTAAGTTATAACAAAAATTATATATTTTGTTACATTAAATACACATTAAACTGAAGATAGTGATAAATACGCAAAGATATAATAATAGCCTTCAGCTTCATTTCTACAAATGCCATTATTTAAAAACTTCAAATAAAAATGATAATAAGCTGAAAATTTTGGGGCTACTTGGGCTAAATGCGCAATTATCTTCTCCGGGGCCATGCGGGGATATTCCAGCAATAAATTAGACCGGGGACCCTTTGTACAAGGCGGACAGTTTTCGGGATTTTGGCTAGAGAGCGATAATGGTATCCCTGTCATCATATTCACAACATTTATACCTTATTACCTGTTGAACGAGCCCTTTCAAGAACTAAAGCTAGGGACTACAACTTGGGTCGTAATAATGAAGACCCACTTTGCGTAAGGTGGTAACGTCGTCAAAGTACTAACAGGGATAGCCATCGGCCGCGTCGACTATAGGTATGTATGTGGGATTGCTTGAAACGGTACGCATGGGATGTGTGAATGAGTAAAGGAGGGACAACCACAGACCAAATATCCAAAAATAGATCTGTGGAGACGACGAACGGTGAAAATGAAGATGGCAGATGTAACTATTTAATTTTAAGAATTCCGGATTTTAGTATTCTAATTTCCTTAATAACAAAATTGGCATGAAAAGCAGGCATTTTATTTTTTATAATTGATTACTTTTATCCGTACTACAAATAAATAAAAATCGAAAGGTCCAGTTATTAAGAAGTCGCCTTTTTTATTTTAATGATCCTGATCTCCCCATGTGGGTAAGACTCAGACCAGCAGCTCAGTCTTACCATTGAGATATTTCTAAGTTTATTAATTAATTAAATGCAGCCTTCTCTTAAAAATACGTTTTAAGACACAACAACTCGTGTTGCTAATGCAAACATCAAGTTAATCAAAATTAATAATCAAACGCATGCGAGAAAATTTTAGCCGCTTACTCATTTCGGAACAAAGTATTCGATTCAGTGTCTACAAAAACAATGTTTCAGATACTTTGAATCAGACATTAGTGCAACCTGTTAGTTTTTACAATTGTATCCCCCGGTCTGAGGAATATCGTTTCATGTAGGTATGACCTTTGTAAACAGCGGCAGCGATGAAAATTTAAGAGGTTGGGTATTGCGTTTTTTTAAGAATAAAAATTTGATTTGATTCGAATGAGAAAAGCAGATCTTGACCACGAAGATGTATCTACTACAGCTTCGTAATCTTGACTCCCCGAAGAAATGGTTAAAAGCCAAATATTTAGAGGCATGTGGAATATCGGATTTTTGTTATTGTCATGCGTAACATTTCGTAATTTGTATTTTATTGATGTCATTTAAATAAAACAATTTAGGCGGATGTTCTCGTTTATTTTAAATATTATTTTATTTTGATGGTTCCGATCATTTGTTGTGAGATGTGTACATAATCTAAGGTTTGTTATGCGAGGCTAGATTGTTACCACATACTATTAAAAGGTTTCGAATCGTCAGTATAAAAATAATATCCTCCGTAAAATGTGTTTTATTTCAAAATTTGGTTTTTATTGTCTATGAGTAAATCCAGTCAGCATACGTGAGCATTGAATATACATATCTAATGATATATTATACTTGAAAAAAGCGATGGCCTCAGGAGGGATTTGATCCTACGACCTTTTGCAATCTGGGCCACTTCTATTCTAATTGAGCTACTCAGACATCTAAAAGAGCAGTCGAGCGGATACAAGGTCATTCGAAGTTTCACTTTAGGCAGCAGATTTTTCAAGTGTAATATCATTTTCGACAGTAACAGGCAGATAGTCATACAGATTAAACTTAAAAAATATGTAGATACTTAAATGTTTATATAATTTTTAACACAAATTTTGTTGCGGTATGTCAGAAGGGTGCGGGTTCAAATCCTGCTCGTGGAAATTTTTTCAACATTTGTGTTTTTGTAAACTAATCAATCAATCCTTTATTGTATATTAAAAATTACAGTCAATTAATTATTTTGTAATTTGTTCGCAACAAAATTTGCGTTAAAAATTATATAAACATTTATAAATAGCTTGCCTACTTCTTAACTGATCTTTAGTATTTGTAAAAATATTATGATCAGATGTTAATGACGGTAGTTGTTGACATTGAATGGGCGCCTTTGGCTTTCAAAGTAAAAAAGTAAATAGTGTTGAATAATTTCGGCGGGCTGGTTAGAACCACGATAGCTCAATTGGGAGAGCACCTGACCCGGTATGTCAGAAGGGTGCGGGTTCAAATCCTGCTCGTGGAAATTTTTTCAACATTTGTGTTTATGTAGATACTTTTTTTTAAAGATTATTATTAACGATGTTCCTGTTAACCCATACGGCAAACTAACAAATTGTTACAAACAAAAAGCAATTTTTGGAGAAGTGTTGATAAAATTTCCATACGCGGGATTCGAACCGGCTGCAACCGCAAACCGACGAAACTTAACAACACTATCTACTCTTACCTCGGAATGTGGGGTGCAGGTTCGTATCACGCTTGTGGACATTTTATAAACACTTCTTCAAAAATTGTTATTTGTTCGCAACATAATTTGCGTAAATCTATATATAATCATAAGAAATTATAATATACTTGTGTAAGGTTGCGTGCCCGATAGGGTCTTATTTTCTTATATTTTACCATCGTTATGTACGTTATGGATTTGCAATAAATACATTGAGTACCTATTGAGTGTTGATAGGGGTTCACTTCAGTTCAATGAGAATCGAATCACGAATTCTCGCGTTCAACCCGAGTCTCTATACCTTTACAGATAGACGCTACAAATAATGCTATTTATATAGAAAATGTGCAGACACGATCCGTCGCCACAGCTTTATTACAGCATAAATAAAGCAGAAGTAACTTATTTACCTACTGCAGGAATATAGGTCTGTTATTTATTAAGTTGATTATTGTTGTATATGTGTGTCATTGTCCATCGGCCTCGAGTCGGGCGATGAGAATACTCAATGAATACTTCCTCCCTTTGTGAGGTACGATGACTTCATCGATCGCGGCCTGAATACTCGCGAACGTTTTCCTTGTGACGCGGAACCACTGGAAATCTATCCATACACATTGTAATGGTAGTAACCACACACTAATAAACGCTAAGGGATACTGAAGGGTGGTGATTCAAAGATAAGACCTGACTGATCACAGAAGGAACAACATGGACACAACTTAAAACGCTGGACTTAGAACGCTGAAAAATTTGTACGCATGTCTGGATAACTTCATAGCATTAATAAGACTTAAGACTACAAGGGATTTTCCAAAATTTCCTCAGAATCGCGGGATACTGATGTATATGCGGACAAAGCCGCGGGCTATTTCTAGTAAACAACCAACCTCTTTTAATCTTTATAACCGATTTTAATTATTTATTTTTTTAATTATAATTACATGTATATAGTACACAAAAAACCTCTTTTACGCTTTATAACGGATTATACAAAATTTCATTGCCTAAGAAGCCTTTTTTATTTGGTTTACAGAATATTTACAAAGTAAATTAAACTACTATGTACTTAAAACTAAACTCTTAAAAATTATCTAATACAATTTATAAATAAAAAAAAATCCCTTGATCATCCCCATCAGGCAGAGTACCCAGTAAGCTAGCTGCATTGCCTCGTTAGGTAGCGAGGCAATTTATTTGTTTATTTATATGAAAGTATATATATAGTTTTTCTTCTACGGAGATACTAGTTTGACTATATAAAAGGATATTTCAATGCTATCGTTAAAGTTTTCTTACATAATACCCAATCAGATGAAAACGTTCAGATGTGCCATTTCTGAACCAGTAACAAATAATTCTCACACTATGATACTCCCACTAGTTTTCGAAGTCAGCAGTGACTGTTTAGTTACTGATTTTTTTCGAACGCTAAGTAACTAAATATACAAATTGTATTTTTTTATTGTTAATGTATTTTTTTCTCATTTTACTTACCACAAAGAGATAGTAGAACTTAATTTTAAATCATACCGACGAACCAGTAACACACATGTATGTCTGTAACTGAAATATTAATTTCATTTTACAGAGCCTTTTGTATTTTACGGCTCTTCAAACCAATTAATTTATCTCTACAAGTAGGTCTACCCAGAGCTTGAGGCCAATTTTAACGAAGTCTTTCTTCAAAAGTTAATGTTGAAAATCGTAGTGATTCAAATTTTATTTAATACAATCTCATCTCATTGTTGTACAGAATACAAATGTTAAATGATTATTGTAATTGTTTTTTTTTTTTTTGGGATTTATTAGAGTGGTATATAAGTAGCGGTTGGTCGACTTATTACGACCGATATGACCATATGATATGCAATTATGTATCATTCACAAGTTTTAGCTTAACCACCAAAGCGAAGATATGCGGAGAGGAGAGAAAATGTGTCGTAATCAACCAATAAGCGAAGAGGCGATTGGTAAAAACTAAATTTGATTTGTTGTTTACGACACAATCAGTCATCTCTCTTCTCCTCCTATATCCGTATAACTTCTGAAGGTGTTTTGTTTCACACGCTTGAGGAACACTAATTTCTCGCCGCCCCCATAAAAGTCTGATGACGCTAAAAATGCCGCCTGAGGACTGATAATAGAAAACTCTCTCTAAATAAGACGACAAGGATGCCTCTAGTCGCCACGACTAGCATGTCCAATTGGGTAACCTGAGCTAAAGCCAAGAGTGGCGTATAAAAGTTCCACTGTCAATAACGTATAACAATGGTTAAATCAATTAGCAACCGGTGGTAAATACATGCGTCTCGTTTTCAAAACTCCAATAACATTGCAATAATAATAATACTCTAAGGGCGGCCGTACACGACTGCTTCAAGCTGCGACTGCATACATAGTGAGCTCAAGCGTTGCGACTGCTCCGGGCTGTTAACAGCTCGGTAAAATTGCAGCTTCACTAGGACTGCAAGCGGTCCGTGTTTTTTGATCACTGGCTAACTGGTCGAGCAGCCCGTATATGTAGACCCTAAGAGCACTTGCTAACGCCCCTGGTTAGAACTGCGATGTGAAATTAACACCTTTCATAATGACGAATTCATGTGTTGATTATATTTAACTAACTATTTGGATTTGACAGGTCGTCTGCTGTCAACACCTTGTAAGTATTAGCGAACAACTTTTTTTTTAAAGATAACACCTTAATAAATATGGAAGTATAGATAAATATCAAACATACTACTTTATGACACTTTTTGCCTGTAAAAAATTCTAAACAGGGAAAATATCTCACTTAATTTCAGGAGTATAGTAATAAGTAAATAAAAAAAAATTGAATGACACTTTCACACATACATTTGTAGGTGGTGTGAACAATGCCAAAGTATACATAACTCAGTTTAACCCTATACACATGCAAGACATATTAAATATACCCCACATCATAAATAACTCAAGAACCACCCACACCAAAAATAAAATAACGTTGGCAATTAATACGTTTTTAATGTAAAAAGTAGTACGTACATTCAAGTGTTGTCATTATTAAAAATAAAGGAATTATTACCCTACTTAACATGATAACATTAACGACGTCAGTACAGATTGATATTTGACTTTAATCCTATTTCTGGTTCTGAAACATTCAAACGGATAATTGAATTACTTCAATTTACAACTCCCCTCGCGGGGTGGGCGACATGAATAAAACATTGAAAGATGAATTTAAATTCAATCGACAGAATTTAATTTTTTGCGAAAATTTTTCGTGGTCGATTCTGTACGGGATTACGAATATATTTCTACTTGGAAGTTTACCCCGGAGCCGCGGTCGCTTTTGAACCTGAGGTTGACGTAGGAGAAGCCCACGCCGCCGGCGGTGATGGTGGCGGAGCCTTCGGTGTGGTCCAGGTCTCTGGCGATGACACCCTGCAAGAACAAGAAAATGCGTATCAACCTCTGTCGAACCAGAAATACGGACACAATAGGAGAAACTACCGGACACATGAACGAGTCTCCGGCAGAGAAAGATTAAGCGTTAATGTCCCTCAGAACAATTTATTAAGGCGACGCATTGGAAATTTACGAGGCAGGGATCTTGATTTTTCCCAACAATTACAAAACATATGAAAGTGATATTTGATGACATGATTTTTCATTTTGTCTTCATTTTGCTAGTTGCAGAAACACGATTTGTTAACTTTTATAACAGACAACAAAATATCAAAGTAACCTCTTTTAAAACATAGATTTGCATTTTACAGGCAAACCAGACCGATTTAAGCATCTAAATTTTCTTAGTAGATTAATCTTAACACACACTTCAATATGCTAGTTCATTTCTTAAAACTTATTTGTAGTTTTAATTGGAAAGAAAAAAAAACAGTTTTCTTATGGTACGGGGCGCAAACGCTCCGTATTAGATTAATTGTTTAGCGATGCGTCGCCTTAAGACCAATGTTCATCGATCTCAGACTCAAAAGTCCCAGTTTGATTGCCAGTGGGGTTACGTCCGTTTGCCAGTGGGGTTACGTCCGTTTTTATATCCACCGGTCTCAGACTCAAAAGTCCCAGTTTGATTGCCAGTGGGGTTACGTCCGCCTTTATGTCCACTGGTCTCAGACTCAATAGTTCCAGTTTGATTGCCAGTGGGGTTACGTCCGCCTTTATGTCCACCGGTCTCGGAATCAAAAGTCCCAATTTGATTGCCAGTGGGGTTACGTCCGCCTTTATGTCCACCGGTCTCAGACTCAAAAGTCCCAGTTTGATTGCCAGTGGAGTTACGTCCGCCTTTATGTCCACCGGTCTCAGACTCAAAGGTCCCAGTTCAATTGCCAGCGGGATTATATGTCATTGTATCAGTTTTGGTTAGTGATAGGGCTTGTTTTAATCCGCCTGGCCAGCTATTACTATTTGTTACCATAATTTTTTTATCTTCATAAAAATTTAAAAGTCTTTAAATATTATTCAGAGTATATTTTTCATTATTTTGGATAAGACTTTTCATCACAAGATTTTAGTACAAAATAGAAAATACAAATGAAAATAACAGAATAAAAAAAATTACAACAATGGAGTTAGCTAAAAATCTATTTACTAATTGCTGTCGAACAATGGATTTAGACGTACATTGACCAATACTCATAATGACCAATGAAAATAGCATCATGAAAATGCAATTATTGTTAGCAATCTTTAATAGACATTTTGATGGGAGCAAAAAGGGACAACTCTGAAATCTAGGAGGGTCTAGGAGGAGCTATGTAAAAAAAGGTTTTAAATTGATGTGAAATTATAGGTTATTCATTCTGTGGTTTAGTTTTCTTGCTGCGGGTTCTTTGTATGAAAAAATATAATATACATATAGATAGATAGAAAGATAGATAGATAGAAAACGAATAACAGGAAATATGAAAATAATAGTAGGCAAAGGCGGTCTTATCGCTTATAGCGATCTCTTCCAGACAACCTTTGTGGCATAGGACAGATTAGGAGACAATGAGAGGTAGTGTACCGGCAACTAGCAAATATAAAAAAACTATATTATTATACTTAATAAAATATGTAATAAGATATATACATAATACCTACTAATATGTATTGTTATAATAAACTACATACAGCTACATACGATACAATTGTTGCAGACTCAGCTAAAAGAAAAGGATGAAGTTTAATCTTAAAAGTAGCAAGTGACTTGGAGTGACGAACATCAGGCGGGAGGTTATTCCAAAGGCTGGTAGCCTTAACTGTATAAGAATCTCTAAAGTACTCTGAACGAGTCAAGAGATGTTTCAGCATATACTTTATTTTTTAATTCTAATATTTTCTAATCTTAAAATCCTGCAGGTTGAATCAATTCGCTTTCATGTCTGGCCTAGGCAAGATAATATTGGAAATAATGTGGGCTAATGTGTGGAGGCCATATACGCCATGGTTGCTGCAAGATTTAGAGATTGCGTGCAATTTTATATTACCGATAAAATGGTAATGATAAGTTATTATTGTCACAGTGGAAATATCATAGTTATAATAATAAGGATTTGTAGATTTAAAGATATTAAAATTATTTTAATAAAAATAAAAAAACTGAATCCCGTAGTTCTGGAATAAATAAAATCATTTTTTAATGTACACAATAAGCCTATTCAGATCGCACATAAAAGTAATTGTAATCTCCGGGTTTTTAAGCCATCTCCTTTCAAAAAGACTCGCAGTTACCTATCCTTTTCTTAAAAAATACACTTTTATTCAATTATTTAGGACTAAAATACGTATCGGGTATAATTAATCTCGACTCTAGCATTATTATGTAGGGCTTATTCGAACGAATCAATCACTGCTGAGCACATTCTCATGTAATACAGGCTGAATGTGACCTCAAGGCCGCAGCGTAACCTACTGTAGCCTAAAGCCACCACACTGGTTCTTTTTTTTAGGTACCTACCTAGCTATGCTCTAGATTCCGACAAAAATACATTTTCTCGTTTATGATTTTATCTTCAATGTATATCTAACAGGGCCATGTCTAGACATTTAGCCCAGTCATAAGTTTTTTAATATTTTACGGTAAAAATTACGAAATAAGATTGAGAGCAGGTGCCAAGTGCGAGTTTTTTTGCCATTTGATAACGTTAACCGAAACTAGAATTTGTATTGCATTGAAGCAGCGCCATCTGGCGACAAACTAGGAGAGGAAAATTTCAACATACAATTTTTTAATTTCGTTAACGTGATCGAATGGTTAGTATGCAGTCTGGCAAATGATAAAGATTTTACGAAACGACAAACCAATAAAAACTATGTTCTATCAAAGTTTTGTTCTTGGGGCTACGAGCTTGAATATTTCTAAATGTGTATGTCATATCGATAAAGCAATTGAATGTGTATTTATAGATTGAAACTGCCGAACTTCCATATCAATCAATAAATAAATGTGTATATATAAAAGAAAATAGACGCAATAATATCTGTTAGTTTGTGTGCGGAAAAAAAGGTACCTACCTAATACTTAGAGCATTGGAATAGATCAATTTTAGTAGTTTTATTTTTCCTTTAGTTGATGGCTTCGTGCGATTAGCACATTTAGCCAGAGTCAAAGTAATTTTACTTACAAGTAATACATTAATAAACAATATTTCCTTCCTGTGTGATTATGATGAATGATAATAGAAATGACATACCCCACAATCCCTCGAGTATCTCAGTAAAGATGTTAACAAGTCCTCACGCAGACTTCTTGAGAGAATTTGAAAAGTGACATTGCACTGTTTTGTTTGTTTTTGTTTTGTTTTGCCAACACTCAGTGTGCATGAGTGTGACCACTTAACGGTTAATAATCCATGATTATTTCAATTATTATTATTTATTTATTTTTATCCACATTTATATTCGACATAACACAAATTTTAGAAAATAAAACAAAATATGTAGTTTATTTGTTTACATAATTTAAATAATGTTGTTCTTGTCATTTAAATGTCTCACCGTGGTCTCACCCATGTTGCTCATTTTCCGCTCAGATTAAGAGTTAACGACAAAATGTTACAATTTACTTTAATTTGTACGAAACTCACGCCCAAACTCTGTCTATTCTTTTTTGTTGTGTCCGTGTCCATTGTGAGGCGGCAGGAAATAAGTTACGTTTTTTTGTTGTACCTACCTATTTTATAGTACAATTTACGCAAATCGACTATTACGAATTAATTTAGTACGCAGCTATATTAAATAGCGTGTCATTGATGACGTCATCGTTTTAAGACAACAACAAACAGACAAGTACAACTTCGCGGTCTTGTATGGTCTGTAGTGGCCCAAACTAGCCATTTAAGTGTTGCGATAAAATACTCTGACATGTTGTTATTATAAACAACTCAATCAAATATTTACAAGCGCGCTTGCGTATAGTTACTAACTTCATCATTAATTTTACCTCAAATAAAAAATTTAATCTCATTAAAATTTAAAATAGACTAGTTATAATTTATATATTTCGGGTTTATTTCTTCACTTGCGCCTATTACCTCCCTTTGGGTCCAATTTAAGGCCGAAAGCGAAAGGAAGGCCTAGCGCTCAATTCTTTGTAGTATTTAAAACTGTAATTTGGGGTCATTCCGAAACCATTTTACTTTTATTCGACTCGCACGAACAAAAGACGTTCGCAATATTTTAAAATAGTTTTTATGCAATAACTGTCTACAAATAAAACGCTTTGCTGCATTTGACACGTGCAAATCCTTAACACCTGTTCTTTAATTAACGTGCTAAGGCCCAGTTTTACAATACTCTGTTAGTTATTCTCTAAATGAGGCATTACTTAATCAATGATTAAATTTAACAGGGATGCTAACGGCACTGTTAAATTTTTATGTCCCATGGTAAGAATTTAACAGACCATTACGAAATCAACCATTAGGTGAATGACTCTCAAATCATTCACTCACATTCTAAACCAACCAAAACAAAATGTCATTGTATGTAATGTCATTGCTTCGAAAACGAGCACTATTTTCTCTAGTCGTATAACAGTTTTGTTATATGTAAGGCGACTGATTTAAATACCATGTATTTCGTAGAATTCATTAGAAATCGGGTTGCATTTCATTTTGCTGGTTGAATGAATGTCAAATCTTTTGTTGTTGAGTTTGAGGTTATCTTGTGTTTCGCATTGTTGTTTTGATTTTTTGATTCCAGCACATCCAAAACAGATTCTTTCGATAGTCGAAATCTTGTGCGAAAATCAACATCGTCATATTCTTCAAAATAATGACGCCGTTCTTTGAAAGTTTTAGGACGTCGTACTATGTGTGTCGTGTACGCGATGCGGATCGGTGCAGGCAAACGCATCATATTCAAATAAATAATATTACGCGTAACGCGGCGCAATCCGCTGCTCGATTAGCGTCATGAGTGACAAACTCGGCAAATGAACTCTTGGCGTTTCTACAACAAAAGCTGGACGTCATGGACGAGGTGAGCGCAGTGCAAATTTGCAAGTCCAGCTTCAGTGAAGATGAGGTGGCGTCTGCGAAGAAGCTGCTCTACGAGCCTGTCGGCAAGAGCGACCAGATGGTGTCTCGGAGACGAGTCGGGACGCAGAAGAGCCTACAGGAGATCATAACACTGATCAAAGGAACCGATCCAGATGACATGCCGACGTTTGTGGCGAGAGGTTTCAAGCGAGAGGTTTCATGGTTCGAAACAAGAAGCGATGTCGTCAGCGAGCAAGCCAGAACCGTTGCGGTACCGCACCGACAGGGCCCAATCTCCTGCTGCGTGCTGCGACACCGACCACGGCCATGTACCTGTCCCGCCTGCATCACACCACCACATCGCAGGAGGTAGCAGAATTCATACGAATGAAGTATAACTTTAACTTGAGGATTGGACCGCTGGAGTCGCGCCATAATACAAGCTTCAAAGCGTTTGTGGTGTGAGTCCCGACATCAAAGCTGGACATCTTCATAAAGGAAGACTTCTGGCCGAAGGGTGTAGTCTACAGGCGTTTCCATGGAAAGTTGCCAACAGGCAACTGATTGGCATCTACTGTACCAACTTGGTAGCAACAGCTACCAAGTTGGTACAGTAGATGCCAATCAAATAATACTAACATAGTTATTAAGTTTTTTTTAAATATACTAAGAAATTTTTATTTTTAATGTAAGTATATTAGTCTGTAAGGTATTTATTATATGGGCCGCTCTGTATTTTTACCATCTGTTACATTGTTTGTTGTCTGAAATAAAGATTTATTATTGTTATTCTCTTTATTTTTCTTTTTTCTTAGCCTAGGTTTGTTATAATATTAATATAAATGTAAAATACAAAAGCACATATAAAACATAAAAATATTATAAAAAAACCTAGCCTAGGGTGCCGCCGGCAACGGGGCAGGGCTCAAGCTGCCGTTGGTTAGGGCTGCAGAGACAGAAACTTTGGATTATCCGCGCCGTGTCCAAGAGTACCGCCTTCTCTATCTGACCCTTGATCCAATCATTGAGCGAGAGATTCTTAAGGTGTTGGTCGAGACTCTTCGCTACCAGACCGTTCGCAGACACGACTATCGGCACAATGATTGTCGAGTCATATCCCACATGGCGGTTACCTCGTGAGCCAAGTCAAGGTACTTGCTGGCCTTGTCCTTCTCGGCCTTTACAAGGTTCTCGTCATGTGGGATGGTGACGTTGACATGCACATACTCTTTATTTATTTTCTTTCTTAAAACTAGATTTTTACAATATTTTAATATAAAAACAATAAAACATTATAAAAACCTAATCCTAGAGTACCGCCAGCAGCGGGGCAGGGCCCAAGCTACCGGTGCCGGTGGTCAGGGCTGCAGAGTGAGGAACCTCCTGACAATAAGGGCCGTGTCAAGGAGTACTGCCTTTGACCCTTGACCCAACTTATTATTATAATGTAGTCCAAATTGTCTACTTCCAAATGATCCTCTCGTTTTCGTAAATAAAATTGTACGCCATGGCCATCTTGTTCCTGTGTGGCAGTAAACTAACAGCCTGTTACCTATTTGACGGACCTAAGTAGCAGCAATTAAGTTTAACATCGAATTACGGATATTTGACATTCGTTAAAACATGATGGGACACTCAATAACCTTAACAGTCTGTTAAATGATTTAACAGGGGTGTTAACTAACTAACATTGTATGATGAAACTGGATCTAAGAATGCTTTAGCGTGAAGCTGACCGTGAGTGATTTGATCTAGATAAGGGCACTTAGCCTCGAGTGGAACTCCACTTTAGTGGAGGGGTTAATTAATACAGGCCTTACAGCGGAACAAAGGTAAATGAATGATAAATCATTCTTAAATAAAATTGAATAATTAGCCGTTTTTTATAATGGGTATGTTACCATTCCTCGTTCTCCTGTTCATACTTAGGTTTGTGACTACACAGTGTTATCATAACAGACACTGGAGAAATCTGTTTACGTTGTTCATAAACGATTTCAATATTACTAGTAAAAAGCTTATAAAATATGAATGATCATTTCAAATAAATAATAATTAAACAATATTTTGTTAAAGTGTGAGTGTGTTACAACTCGTCGTCCTCACATTCATAATAGGGTTTAAGACTACATAGTATTGTTATGAGACTTTGGAGAAACTTGATTATGTGGGTAAACAATCGCAATATTACCAAGAAAATATTGTGTAGAAGTTATTGAATGAGACGACGTACATTCGGGTCGTAACTAATAACGTATTTAATTTACAACACTATTATCTATGCATTCTTGTGTTTATTGGTGATTGTCTATAGGTATAGTCTGTGGACAGACTTTGCGGTCAGCAAACTATTTATTGAATTTACAGCGTAACTGTATGTTGATAAGGTTTTCTACGGGTTGACATCATGCTAGCGTACCCCCCCCCCCCCCCCTTTCCTACAATTTTTCATCATCATCTCAGCCAAAAGACATCCACTACTGGACAAAGGCCCAAGGATCTCCACAACGACCGGTTTTGTGCTGCTCACATCCAGCGGCTTCCCGCGACCTTTATCAGGTCGTCGGTTCACCTTTTTGGAGGCCTGTCCACACTGCGTTTTCCGGTACCTACGCGGTCGCCGCTCGAGGTCAATTACAATTTATATTTCTTTTATAGTAGTTTGTGAGGGCCTGTTGCTAAATGAGAGCAACTGCAACTCGTGTTCGGTGGAGAGGCCTATGTCCAGCAGTGGACTAGTGTAGGCTGATGCTAATGAAAATGCTTCCTAAATAGTACTCCGAAAAGGTACAACTGATTTCTTCCTCCTATCCTACAAATAGGGCGATGAACTTGATTGCAGTACCGATACGAATGCAAACACTTGTGTCGCCAAACTACTTAAAGAAGATATAGGTATCGGCACTGTGCGTTCGTAATTGCCTCATTAATTGCTTCAGATTTACTTAACCTTTTCGGTTCGGCATGGGGGTGCAGTGCCAAGACTGAAACTAATTTTTCAAATTATCTGCATAATTTAAGTAAATATGGATTAACTTTAATTTTAGATGGATAAATGGGAATGATAGAAGGTAATTAATTTTACAGCTCAGAACCGTTTGAGACGATGGGTCCCAATTGCTAAGTAAAAACTAAGTTTCAGTCTTGAACCAAAGTGTGACGGGATGTATATTCCCATCGGTCTTACGTGGTACGGGACATATACATACCATTAGGAATGAAAGGGTTAATAAAACCTATTTATTACATAATATGACCAGAGCAAAGTTATAATCGCACAATGTGATGTGGCATAGCAATGAAATTCCGGAAGCCCTGGGGTCAATTACTGGGTCGGCCATATTGTATTTTGGATTTTTTCGACGCTCAGTCCGGGTCACTAACCCGCATTTGGCAAGTGATTAAGCTTAACCCATCAATTGTAGCGATGACTTGGATTTCAATGATGGCGTTCTTTCTCCAGCAGCGGGACAGTATATTGGCTACTTACTTTACTTACGATTAAGTTATTAAAAAATCACCGGTTAATATTCTAATGGACCGATAAAAGTGTTCGTTAGTATAATCAGTAGTTTCTACGTATTCCACGTTTTATAACTTATCGGTTGACCGAGATAACATTGTGAACTGTTACATATATAATTACTGCACACATAAAGTAATAAATGTAATACATAAAATATACTATTTTATGATCATAATGTAAGCTTAAAAACAAATACATATTACATTTCTAATTCATCCGAATATAATTAATCATAATCAATGTTAGGAATATATTATATCCAAGGGCCAATGTCAATACGCGCAGGTAGTATACCGCATGGTACCGCTAAGGACTCATTAATGTTATTGTTATTATGTTTTTAAGTCTAATAAATCATGTTCCACTTATATTGAAACACTTTTCGTTTCAATAGATACAAAGTTTGATTAAAAGTCGCATTCTAAGTCCTTCAAAAAAATTATGTTACAAATATTTTGTTCAAAATTCTATTCCAAATGAATGTTTGTTAATCTCAATGGTTTGACCTTGACATTAAAGCATATAAAGATCATTTGTTTATTTATCACTTATTATGCAAAATAGACAACGAAACCGGTTATAATATTTTGGAGTACGAAATTACAGCTAAGTTTATCTCTAAAAAAGGAGATTTCTTCCAGCAGACAATAGACATCTATTTATAAATTTTGTAATACTAACCTACTTTTCACAATAAAGTATACTATTACTATTACAGGATAGTGTTGAAGTAGTAAACTATAACGAATTCAAAAGCATGCATAATGACGATTTACACCAAAAAAAACTACAATAAAATAAATTAATAGCTGTAATTCTGATAGTACGTAAAGCTTGTTGTGTTAATTATTTAAAATATTATCAAATCAAAAGCATTATTCACTTCAAATTGCGTGTTTTAGTTTGTTTTTGACGTAAATATAAATAACAAAGTCGCTGTCAAATAAAACGTAACGTAACGTAAGTTTTACCTTTATGATCTGTTGTCCAGCATCAGAGTAAAAAACTTCTTTAACCCGTTTTTTCAAAGGAATAGCGTTGTATTCAACCTTCTGCTGCCACAGCAGTCTGTTGTTGAAGCTGGTGCCGACGATTAAGTCCTTGCACTCGCTGACACATATTACCGACAAGAGCACCACAAGAACTACCGGAGCGAACTTCATTTTGATTAATGCGCGCGTTTACGAGTATGTTCTGACCCCGAGCGTGTGTGCCGTGAGACTGTTGAAATCGCGTCAGCGTTGACGACTTAAAACCTGTTTACCTCTGATTGAATAACAGGAAAAGACCAGTTTACTTACCCAATGATTGTAGGACAGGATAAATATTGCACTAAGGGAGCATGTAGACGACTTGTTATTTATGAATCAACCAATAAAGGCAATTAAGGCGACGCATCGCTAAACAATTAATCTAATACGGAGCGTTTGCGCCATAAGAAAAACTGTATTTTTTTCTTTCCAATTAAAACTACAAATGAGTTTTAAAAAATGAACTAGCATATTAACTAATAGCTTAAGACTAATCTACTAAGAAAAATTAGATGCTTAAATCGGTCTGGTTTGCCTTTAAAACGCAAATCTATTTTTTAAAAGAGGTTACTTTGATATTTTTTTCTACGTTATAAAAGTTAACAAATCGTGTTTCTGCAACTAGCAAAATGAAGTCAACTAAATGAAAAATCATGTCATTATATATCAATTTCATATGTTTGTAATTGTTAGGGAAAAATCAAGATCCCTGCCACGTAAATTTCCAATGCGTCGCCCTAAGGCGACACACTGAAAAAATGCACCAACTTTCGTCGAATAGTTTAAGACTATAATATGATATACGAATCTGAAGATTTTAATTTGCTCAAATACACGATTGTATAATTTTGACTCGATCATAATTATTTTCGAAAACGCCACTAAAAATCACTATTGTTGAAATTACAACAAAATTACCTTAATGAAATGCTTGGAAACCACTCAAATATATTGATAACATCAATATTCGTTATTTAATAGCTGCATATTTTGATAACTAAAACCAATATTTTTTTTAAATATTTTTAGGTTTACTGTTAATTTGCGGTCTATATTGTCGCAGGCGCTGCGTATTATCGACCTTATGCCAGCGTAAGTAAGGATCAGCCTTTTTAAATATTCACAAATCGAGGTGTCGTCTTAAAGAATTACCCTAAACATTTACCTGATGTTGGGGCAACTTAAAATATGAGTAGCAACAATTTTTATGGCACTCGTATTTGAGAATCATTTGAATTCTTCGTAATACTTTTTTATAATATGCTTAAGCATGCATATGCTTATACACTATTATATCGTTGCGTTTTTTGTTGATAGTAAGTTGTTGCTAAGTAGTTGTTACCTCGACCCAATTGGTCTTGATTTGATTTGCCTTCACATAAAATCCTGCCATATTAGGGATTTGTGTTAAGGACATCTTGTTTTTTAAGGTAACCAACGATGAGAAGACGATTACATATGTCTGTTTTAGCTTGTTTCTTTTATTTATTTAAATAATGTTTCAAATATGATTAATTATGTCAGCATAAACGTTAATTTATCGAGATTTGATTCTTAGGATGGCATTAAGTTAATTTATTTGGAATAAGTAGATATGAGGGCTTGATAATAAAATAATAACTAAACTAAGGTTTTTCATATTTAATGTTCTATTATAATAAATCTTAATCTGTGGATATGAAAATTATAGCTGTTATATAATATTGGAGCTATAATTAAAATAACTTTAATTCCGGGAAAGGAGAAGATAACCGTGGCATAGGAGATCAAAGTTTATAGTTAATTATGTGTTTACAACTTTTATAAGTTAGGTAATTATGTATTTGTTAGGATGGCTCGCTTAGATATCAAACTAGTTATAATTAAGAAGCTGCAGGCTACGCCAACGAAAGGCATATCGAGTATTAGGTAATATGACATTGTTGTGTTTGGTCTATCAGCAAACTTAACAAACAAAGACAACCCAATCCCAATAGAAAACGTGTACTATAATAAATCTAATAAAATAAGGTTATTTTTTATAATTATGTAAGTAACATACTTAATGACAAATCATGCGCTTTGTGTAATCAGAGTGACTAATTTTCCTGTTATGAAACCAACTTATAGGCACTATTATTACAAGGCAGGGAGATTCCCCGCCCCATATTATGATAAAGAAGTTTTGTTTCAACATACCTACAACAAAATCAATGATAAAAATTACGAAGATAAACATTGATAGTGAAGTCAGTGACACCCAGGAAGATGTAGATATAGCATCCTAATAGTGACACCATGTTTTCAAATGACTGTTTTATTATTATGTCATCGATGAACTAGAAAATACTATTGTTTATATTTATTTTATTACTTTTCTTAGACGCTCTTGAAGATAATAAGACTAATAACTTATAAGATGTCAACATTTTTTCTTCATCGCTAAGCTACAACTAATAAGATGGGTGATATCATATTTAACAGAAAACTCAACGTGTGAAAATGTAATGGAACTAGTTTTTTATTGCTTTTATTTTTTTGTTAGCCATTTGAATAGGTAGCTAATGGTTTATTGTACAAACTCAAACATCTCAATATTTGTATATCTGGATTGGAACTATCTGGGCTTTGATTATGCTTTTGTAAAATGTCTATAGTCCCAGATATATTATGTGTCTCAGTGTCCTGATTTAGAAATTTTTGGACCAGAATCAGGTAACGAGTACCACATATTTTATGAACATTTTAAAAATGTTGACACGGAAAATTCCCGAGCGTTTTTTTTTGTTTAGTATTTTTTTTTAAGTTTGGCAAATGACTGATCTGCGTAATGTTAAGCAGAAACAGAGTCCAGATGTGAGAACAGCTACAGTGGAGCAAGATTGTACTGGCTAGCCATCTTTACCTTTATCTTTAGGGGAGATCGGGAATGGGTGTCACCTAAGAAATAGTGCTTATTATAATTGATGATTAAACGAACTTACCTGTAAGTGAAGTTCTATCATAATTATACGAAGCGCCTCGTCCGAAGAGATTAGTAGTTAATTATTTTATATTGTTACTTGTAGTATCGCATAGATGTCACCACTCCTGCACTATCGTTAAGATTTAGTTTTTTTTTTTTTTGTTGTGGGTATCCCTATCTTTCTCTATGGCGCCATTGCCTCGCGTTCGTCATTTAGTTTAGAGATTCAGGTTTTTTTTTTTTTTTTTTTGATGTATTTCCCTAGAGATTAGTAACGGGAATAATGGCAGAGTAAGGGTGGGTGGGAGTTACTAATCTCTTCGGACGAGGCGCTTCGTATAATTATGATAGAACTTCACTTACAGGTAAGTTCGTTTAATCATCAATTATACTTCGCGCCTCGTCCTCGAGATTAGTAGTTAATTATTTTATATTGTTACTTGTAGACTTTGAGAGTAGTAATAATGTGGGAAATATCATCAATGGAAATACTTTTCGAATTAATGTAGGTTTATTTGTATACTTAATTAAACAACATTATATAGATCAGTAATTTAACTAATATATAATTATTCTTGTAATAATCATATCAGTTCCTAATTAAAATTTTTCAAATCAATCAGTATTGTAATTTGCTACATAAAATACCTAAGCATCAAAATAGAATAAGGTAAAGATGTACAATCGTCGTTCAAAACAGGTCTATTATAGAACCGTGCAAACACAGTGGAGTTGCCGCTCCAACCCGCGGTGTTTCGGATTTAGTAACATAACAAAGTTTTACCAGGACATATAGTGGGTTTATTATTGAAAAAAAGGTATATAATGTGTTGGCAGTTTGCAGCCTGGTTTTGATGTTTTAATTAAATCGGAGATTGTAATAGTAATACGGCTGGATGATGAATGTATATTCTTAATATTTATTTTTGACAAGGTCTGAACTCTATGGGCAGTTGTAAGTGACAGTAATGTTATTGTCTTTTTGGTCAATGTTAGGTCTTCATTGGAGTACCATTGACTCAATTGATCCAAAACGCAATTTGTATCCCAGGTAACATTATACTTTGGTAACGGTGGTCGGAGACGAAATACACCCAGTCTTTTGATATGTTTGGACCCAGTAACAGCGACAACGCTGATCGGCATGAGTTCAGGGTGCCATATTGACAGGCTTCATTATATAACTGAGTAAAATATATCACAGTAGGGACTTGAGCAAATTTTTGATAGCGCGTCTCGGATAAGACTGCTGCCACCAGGGTAATGGATTAGTGTATCCACCGAGAGCTGGAATAAGAAATTATCGTGCGTTTATGAGGTGGAAATGTTATAATTCTGTAGACCACAAGGGCTTTAAATACGGGATACCATGGTTGCGTATGATGTCATAATGACATTCACAAGAGCTACTTGTAGCCTAAACTGAATAAATGATTTTGAATTTTGCGTAGGTCACAAAGGAACAACCATGATACCTTTTGCTTTGTCAGAAATTATTTTCTTTAATACTTTTAATATAATAGAGAAGGGAGGAAACGCATAAAAATTCAAACCACTCTATGTTATGGTGAAAGAATCAATATTTATAGCAGCAGGGTCTGTATGCCATGAGATATAATTTCACACTTTTTATTTATGCGGCTTGCGAAGAGGTCAATATCAGCAATACCAAATGATTCTATCAAGCATTGAAAAGTCCAGTTTGCTAACTCCCTTAATGTCCCGGTGAGATTTGCGTGATTCCGCATCTGCGATGACGTTATCGCTTGATTTGATATAAGATGCGAAAATGAACAGCTTACGATCTTCACACCACTGCCAAATTTCCCTGGTTATCTGTGTAAGGTGTGGGAATTGGATCCCACCCATTCGATTTGTGTAGGCAATTGCAGTAGAATTGCCTATGAACAGGAGAATTTGGCAGCCTTGAAAGCCTTTTGCAAACGTTTTCAGCGCAATGAAAGCAGCCAAGAGTTCGAGATAATGTAGATGTTTTAACCGCTCATCATTAGAATATTGGCCACTCGCTGTTTCATCTTGACAGGCCGCACCCCACCCCGTCGTTGAGGCGTCAGAATAAATTTCAGTGCTATTTTCGTCATTCCTAATGCGGCGCACTGAGTGACCTATGTTGTTTAACCATCATTGAATATCGGATACAGTGTAACAGGAATATTCATTGTTTTATCATAGTCGTCGTCATTTCTCTGGTTAAGAAATTTACAGCGTTCTAAATCCTTAGTGTGAAGTAGCCCATACAATACAGCTGGGCATGCTGATACTAGCAAGCCAGTGACTTGGGCGAGCTTCCGGACTTTACAATTTCTTATCTTCAAAAAGTTTTCCAATTCTGTTATAATTTGCAATCTTTTATCTAAAGGTAAGCTTAAATTAACTTCGTGCGAATTGAATGATCGTACCAAATTTACAAGTTACAGAAGGTTTAAGAACGCTCTTTTCCTCATTGATAATGAACCCAATTGAAGTTAATAGGGTTTTAGTAATTTTTATGTTTGCTATACATTGCTGGTAAGTTTGACCGAATAGCAGCCAGTCATCAAGATAAGTGTGGAAATTAAGCCTGCAGTTCTTAGTAGTTTTAATTTTTTAAGGTTAAAGATAAACCGCATTTTACCGTTAGGTTTCGGCGTAAGGAATATACTTGATATAAACTGGTTTTTACAAGGTTCGCATTCAGTTCAATATCTACGTAATCACCAATAGCTTCGTAAAAAAAGAATAGTGTGTGGGATCGAATCTTAAAATGCTGGAGCCGAGAAAGGGATTTTATAACCATCAATCCAAGAAAGAATTGTTCTGTCTTTCGTAAAAAGGAACCATTGGGTTTTAAAGTAATGTAAACGGCCGGCATACTCAACTGAATTTAGTAACGACGACGTGCCTGTGTCTGCATCAGTTCCGGCAGCTGTTGCTGACGCAACGGCTGTCTCCATGAGTGCGCGGGCGGCGGTGGCGGAGGTGGTGCGCGGGGGTCTACAGGCTCGTAGCTCCTCGGCGGTGAGCCCGGCTGCCTGTATGTTGGACCAGGAGCTTTGCGGTTTAAATTCTTCTGGTTTAGTGTCTTCGCCCGCTTAAGTATATTTTTATGGTATGATGCATCAGCCTTTAATTTGACTCCTGATTTAATAATCGATTTAGCTGTTTTATTAGTCTCAGCTAACGTTTCGCTAAATAAAAAGGTGTCAATCTTAGTATTGCTAAGGTGTTCTTTAAGATCCTTTTTTAATGAAAAAGGATGAAGTTTCTTCTTGTTAAGAAGACTCCATGATGAATATCGCATAGCCATCGGCTGAGATCCATAAGCTTTTAAAGCGTTTCTTTGTCCATGTCCTTTGACGTAAGTTGGGCAGTAATGATTTCTCCTAGGCAGGAAATAGCACTTGCTATCTGTTTTGTTTGGCTTCTATACCTTTATCTCGCTTAACAGTGTTTTCAGGAATAGCCACTTTGATTTTGGTATTTATTTTTGGGGGGTTAATACTCAAGCAATTGGCGGGTATCGAGTATTTCGAAATCAATTCTTTACGACCCTCTTTATTAAGACCCTCTATGGATGTGTGTTCAAGTCGGCAAGCAAGCTCTTGCCGAATGTCTTTGCCAAGTTTTTCTGTGAGCAACGGATCGTCACCCAGAATTTCAAGGACATCAGTGTCCAATTCACCATCTTTGTTGGTAGTATCAAGGGCTGGAGCCCTCGAAGACGTACAGAGCGCTTCTGGGGGAGTCATTGCATTTACAAGACTATCGTCAGCAGGCGCCTGTACCTCATGGGTAAAGCCAACTAGCTCGGCATTATTGAGTTCTTCAGACAATCAATCAGATAATTGCGGCATAGGTGTGGATATAAGACAACGTTAATACGTTATACTTAACTAGGTACCAGCAAAAAGTGCGTATTTGGAAAACATTAAATAATGGCATTGCACTTATATTAGATAACGATTGTTATCTTGTCAAGGTTAGGTAAAAATCCCCAATGGATTCAACGCCAAGCGTTACTTTTGAATGCGTCGAAGAAGCCCCGACGGTTAACTCCGATTGCATTTTGTATGTACCAAAATTAGTTCAGTTACATATAAGACAACGTTAATACGTTATACTTAACTAGGTACGAGCAAAAAGTGCGTATTTGGAAAACATTAAATAATGGCATTGCACTTATGTTAGACAACGATTGTTACCTTGTCAAGGTTAGGTAAAAATCCCCAATGGATTCAACGCTAACCGTTACTTTTGAATGCGTCGATGAAGCCCCAACGGCTAAATCTGGTTGCATTCTGTATGTACCAAAATTAGTTCAGTTACATACCTACATATAAGACAACGTTAATACGTTATACTTAACTAGGTACCAGCAAAAAGTGCGTATTTGGAAAACATTAAATAATGGCATTGCACTTATATTAGATAACGATTGTTATCTTGTCAAGGTTAGGTAAAAATCCCCAATGGATTCAACGCCAAGCGTTACTTTTGAATGCGTCGAAGAAGCCCCGACGGTTAACTCCGATTGCATTTTGTATGTACCAAAATTAGTTCAGTTACATATAAGACAACGTTAATACGTTATACTTAACTAGGTACGAGCAAAAAGTGCGTATTTGGAAAACATTAAATAATGGCATTGCACTTATGTTAGACAACGATTGTTACCTTGTCAAGGTTAGGTAAAAATCCCCAATGGATTCAACGCTAACCGTTACTTTTGAATGCGTCGATGAAGCCCCAACGGCTAAATCTGGTTGCATTCTGTATGTACCAAAATTAGTTCAGTTACATACCTACATATAAGACAACGTTAATACGTTATACTTAACTAGGTACCAGCAAAAAGTGCGTATTTGGAAAACATTAAATAATGGCATTGCACTTATATTAGATAACGATTGTTATCTTGTCAAGGTTAGGTAAAAATCCCCAATGGATTCAACGCCAACCGTTACTTTTGAATGCGTCGAAGAAGTCCCAACGGCTAACTCTGGTTGCATTCTGTATGTACCAAAATTAAGACACTGATAAGTTAATAAAACACTCGTTACCTGAGTTTACGAGTCCGTTGTGTGTTAACGGCGGCGAGTCACTCGCCGGGCTTCCTTTGTCACGTATTTAGCGCTGTAGCTTGCGCATTTTTTCATTATATGTTCAAGTTCTTCTTCACAAGTCTTAGGATTTTTACGTTACGGCATTTTGCGTACGAAAACAGTCGATTGAACACGGAAGAAATTTAAAGTGACTGGAGTGGTCGAGCACTAAAATGCGAATGACGAACGCGAGGCAATGGCGCCATAGAGAAAGATAGGGATACCCACATCAAAAAAAAAAAACTAAATCTCAACGATAGTGCAGGAGTGGTGACATCTATGCGATACTACAAGTAACAATATAAAATAATTAACTACTAATCTCGAGGACGAGGCGCGAAGTATAATCACAATATTTCAGACTATTACTTTGACCATTTTTTATAATCATAACCAACTAATCAACAATCAAGAAATGTAAGAAGTTTTTGTTTATGTTAATCAGTTTCTTCATAATAATTAAAAAATAAAAATATAGTATTGACTCTCATTAGTACCATAAATATTCAGGTCCTGTCAGAACAACAGCACTTCTGTGTCATTCTGAACATCCATAAATGACACAGCAGCTTATGCTGAGACAGGGCCCTTTAACTTCACACGCTATCTATTTTATTTTTTACTACTCATCCGTTCTTTTTTTTTCTGTCTATCTGTTTTTTCTTTTTACCCGACAGCGTCAGAAGGAGGGTTATGTTTTTCGAGTGTTTGTATGTATGTATGTATGTATGTATGTATGTATGTATGTATGTATGTATGTATGTATGTATATGTACTCGTATGTATGTATGTATGTATGCCTATTTCTTTGGCACGCCTTACAGCCCAAACGGCACGGTGGATTTTAACATATGAGGTGTCGTTAGATTTGTTTTGACTGTGGGAGTGACATGGCTATAAAAAAATCCGGAATATACTTAATTAAAAAAAGTAAAAAGTTTTAAATAAAACAAATTATTAAAATAAATAATAATAAATAATAGTTGTCGCAGACGGGGACAACCATCAACCAAGCGGCCGTGGCTATACAGCTCAATTAAATCCGCACTCTCTTTGGTTGGTCGGTGATTGTCCCCGTCTGCGACAACTATCAATATTCAATGTATTTTTAAGTACTCATTTGTTATAGATTTTATTATTTAAGTATAGGTATCGGACAAGGAAATACTTCACGTTGCATTCAACATTGCTCAAATTGAATTTTGGGATCGTAGAGCTTGTTTTATTTCTTTTCAGTTTTTTTTCTTTGCAATTATTTTTTATGTTAGTCCAGTTTTTACGAGTATATTATTGTTTTCATATAGTTGTTTTAGCAGTCAGTTTTTTGTTTTATTATTCCTTTATTGTTGTATAATTGTTATAAATAAGTGTGTATGTTAATTTAAAAAAAATCTATTCTATTCTATTTCTATTCATTACCTACATGTCTGGGTAATTAGAGTCAGCATATGAGGTAATGAGAGTCAAAATCTTAAAGCTTAAAACAAAGAAACCCAATTAAAAGTAATTATCTATTTATATAAATAAAAATGAATCGCTAAATGTGTTGCCAATTGCATAACTCGAGAACGGCTGAACCGATTTGGCTGACTTCTTTTTTGTTGTGTTTGAATAAGTCTGAGGAAGGTTCCTATGGAGAGAAGAAACGTAAAAAAATACGAGGAAAATGGTAAAAACAACAATTTTCTTTTCCCATACAAACCACTCTGTCACCAGATGTCAAACATTTGACGTCAATCAAAACAAAACAAAGGCGCGTAAGGATTATCCTTGGTATGCCTTCAAGTTGATTAGAGGTTGCACGTCATTAATGAAAATAATACAACGAGTTCCCTCAAATTTGTTTTATAATCATTTTTAATGTATGTATGTGTCCCTGTAGACGTTTTGACAGGCTGCATTACATTTCCTGTATTTTTTTGTCAGTTTACTGAATCAAAAACTGAGGAACAAAAGGTGTTTCCAAACGTCGCTCAAAATTACAGAGATCATTGTTGGTTGAGTGAACGAGCTATATTAGCTGCCAAAAATACGGATGTAAATGAAATAAATTTCAAAATTTAAAACGAAATGGGCGGTGAATTAAGAGCGTTTACGCCGCACACTAGCGCCGCCAATGAAAAAAAAACATATCTAGTAATTAGAGATAGAAAATCAAATTATGCTCAACAAACTATCTGAATGAAGTAATTTAGCATTTTTACGTCACCTAATGAACACCTGACATGTTATGGTTTAGTTAAATATGGCGTTATAGTTAAAAGTGGCCGTAACGTCTTGAGCATAATTTGATTTTCTATCTCTAATTACTAGATATGTTTTTTTTTTCATTAGTGGCGCTAGTGTGCGGCGTAAACGCTCTTAAGGACATACAAATCAATTGATTGCGCAACTAACGTCACCAAGATGATGTCGTAAACTATCCACCAGAATTTTTGAACTTTCTGGATTTGCCAGGATTGCCGCCCCATAATCTTCAATTTAAAGTAGGATCGGTGGTCATGTATAATGTTGCGAAATATCAACCAAGCGCGTCTTTGTAACGGCACACGGCTAGCAGTGATAAAATAATAGCAGTGCTCGGTGGCGTGCACTTGGAGAGGCCTATGTCCAGCAGTGGACTAGTATAGGTTGATGATGATGATGATGACTGTGGTTACATTGGGCGTCCAAGTATATAATGTATTAATGTTTATATGTTTTCCTGAATAATAAAATAGTCATAGTCATATAGTCATAGGTATTTATTGCATCGTGTTGGACAAAGATTTTATAAAAAACAGTTTAAGTCCCAAACATGGCCCTGCAATAAACATGTAAACCCGTAGATACCATTATATGACATGATCTACATGATTTTCTTAAAGTAGAATTTGTATGTACCTCTAACATAACCCAAAACCAATATTATTGACAGAATAGGTTCTGTTACAATTTCTAATTTATTTCCGTAACAAAGTTGTTCAGATTGTAAAAGGATGTTTTCCATTTTTCAAAAATACCGACGGCATTCCTAACGGGATTGGGAAATTATCCCCAAATTTACTGTACGTGTTATATTTTGCGAACGTTCGCGTCTTTCGCTAACCGTTAATATAATTGTGTCTTGTAATAATTTAACAGGGGTATTGCAATTTATGATTTTCGTATTTATTTTTAACTTGTGCTCAGTGAAAAACCTTCCTTTTTGTGTCAAACTTGAATGATTAAAGATATATATTATAGATAGTCTACTGGCTGTACCTTACAGGTTCGAAAATTAGTCAGTGAGTTGGAGTTTTAGTTTGAAAATGCACAGATGAGATACCCTGCAACGTTGGACTTGGACTGCCGACATGGCTTAGTGACATTGTCTTAGAATTGATTTTAAATGATGAGTCTCTTGAGTACGGCATTGCTGACTCTAAAGCTTTAATTCTTATGCCTCTGTGAGGGCATTGAGGCATAAAAAAATTACTACATCGAGTGAATACAGGGGTATCAATTTGATATAAAAATAAAATAAAATAAAAATAAAAATGTATTTATTTCAGGTAAATCAATTACAATTAAATTACCGGGGCTACCCCAAAAAGTTGTCAGAAGACACTTGTGTGGGGTAAGTATGTGTGAGTGTGTGTGGGAGGTGTATATGTACTTAGCGTGTAAAGTATAATTCAAAGCAGAACACAGCAATGTTAAACAATCTGTCTTGCATTAAAATACGTTTTGGCTTGGTCATCATCCAGTCAGATTCGGGGCAGATTTCTACCAATCCTACCATCAGTCCGACCTTTTGTGTTTGATACGTATGTAATTACTTTTGCGTTTAGAAAATAAAACCTTTTTTTCGTTATGCGCTCAGCGACAACGTCCAACTTTTAGATTTATCCACAATAGAAATACGAGTTGCGGCCGGCGGCACTTACACAACACGTTTCCACAATTTCGTTAGCGTTCGACTGAAATTTATGTTCGACTTGAATCGTTCATCTACAAGAAATAATATTATTTGGTAGGGGCTTCTTATAACTTAAGTGTATTAACATTATCGTACCGTACACCTGGGGCCTTACCATGGGCTTTTAAAGCAGTATTGTGTGCGGCAGTTTTGTTGTGGTTGTGAAAACGAATCGCGTGTAGCGGCGTATATACGCGGTCATGCGTCTCATTTTCACAACTGCTAATGATGGTTCTTAGTGCGAGCCCTATATATTAGGTCTTCATAATTTTTATAGTGTTAACATAAATAGATGCATCATAGGCCCTTACCTATGAAATTGACGTTTTGTATAGTATAGTGAGAAAATAATGCATTAAGTGGAATAGAAATGAGCAAATACAGTGGTACGAAGAAACTCATCAGAATGGTAACCTTCCCTATTCTTATTTCTGCCGTCAAGTAACATTTGCGTTGCGTTGCTGTCTTGAGCTTCGCATGGTAGCTATGAGATCTAGTAAAAAGTCTTAAGCTCAACTACGCTCTATTGGGCGTGTTTAACTCGTTAAAAGTGGACCGTGCGGTTGTATACCGGCCGAATCTATTTATTTATTTATTCATGACACAAAGTACCAGCTACAATTAAAGGTAGGTAAAAAGAAGGATTTAAATTTCAAACAGCAATCCAAAAGTTATTTGTGAATGACATATTAAAACTTATCTTCTAAAAATCATAATGATTCATTTCATTTTAATTGCATTAATCATTTTGTTTTAAATAATTATTGAATATTTAATTAATCTTAATACCCCCTTACAAATAAACACTATTTAAGCATTTACTTAGTTAATCATTGTTTTGTCAACGTCACACAAACGTCGTTCTCAATTTGAGAAAAAGAGACAAAACAATGATTAACTAAATAAATGCTTAAATAGTGTTTATTTGTAAGGGGGTTTTTTATGATTAAGGTTTAATGATTTGAGGTTAGTATTTAAATAAGTACCTAGGTACTAATATGGTTCTATCTGGTATTTTGGTTTTGGTTCTCTAGTTGATTTGTATCACATGCAAGGATAAGGCCGATTGAGATACTCAGCACTCAGATACTCGCATCGGCTCGTTCGGCTTCATCCACTCATATTTAACACGATTTGTCAACAGCTTCTGAGGATGCCCCGTGGATTGGCGAAACACGTGTCGGGATATCGGTTTGGTGTGCATGTTCGCTCGCATCCATTGCTTGCGTGCTCGACCAAGCTTGATAAACGAATAAGTTTGCGTACGTGTATTATTTTAATTTCATTTTTTTTTATAATTCGATAGGCTTACATTTGACCACTATCTCACCTGATGGTAAGTGATGATGTAGCCTACGTTGTATGCCATGGACTTCCGCAAAGTAACGCCTGATTTTAAAATGTAAGATTATATCTTTACTTTTTATTATAATGTGTACTTATTTAAATATATATAAAATTTATAAAATACAGTGAAAAAATTAAACCCTACCCGATCCAGCCACGAATCGAACCTGGGTCTTCCGCAATCCGGGCGGCTGCACTGACCGCTATGCTACCGGGAAGGCTGACGTAAGCGCTGAATTGTGTTACTGCTTTTTTAATTCTTTGAGTGCTAATAGCGGCACAGTGCGCCATCTATCCAACGGTAATTGCAACCGATGGCTATGCAGATTCATGTTTGCAGATGAAATACCACAAATTTGATAACACAACGCTATAGTAATTTTTTTATTTATTTTCAAGTGCTAATTGCAGCACTGAAGCTAAATTAAATATTTATAAAATTTATAAAATACAGTGAAAAAATTAAACGCCTACCCTTTGTTATTTTGTGAACAAAAAAAGATTCTTTATAATCATTCTGCTAATAATAAACTTGTAGGTATATTGTATTGTACCTCAAAATAGGAAAGAGAGTTAGCTTTTAACTTCTTCTCACGGCTTCTTGTTGGTAAAAGATGTTGGACGTAGGGGTTACGAAGCCGATGTTTAGATTTTGTTTGATAAGGTGTTCTGAATAAAATATGTTTTTTTTTTACTATAGGTATAATGTATACCTATATACTAATATTATAAATGCGAAAGTTTGTGTATGTATGTTCGTATATTTGTTGCTTCTTCACGTTGCAACGGATGGATAGATTTGGATGAAATTCGGCATACACATAGTTTATAACCTGGAATAACACATAGGATACTTTTTATCCAGATATTCCCACGGGAACGGGAACCACGCGGGTGAAACCGCGAGCGGCCGCTAGTAGTATATATACCTATAGTGTATATAGTCTAAAAATCATCTGTGGTGTTACTCGGCGGCCGAGTGGCAATGCGCTCAATATCCGAAGGTAAGGTTTAATTCCCAGGTCTAACCTATCGGATTTTTTGATGAATAACCCGGGTTTGTGATCACTAATCCGCATTTGGCAATCGTGATGATTTAACCAACTCCCACCAATTATAGCGATGACTTGACTTCAATAATGCCTTTGTTCAGCGGTGGACAGGTATAGACTATACCTACAGTGTTTTTTTAACTGGTACAGTATGGGAAATCTGAAACTATGAGAGATACAGAAAATCTGTTTTAGGAACCATCAAGTTTTTTTAAAACAAATTTGGCATAGCAAATTTTTAGTCAAGTGTGAGTTGTAGGTACATAAAAATAATTCAAATTGTTAAAAAAAAATTAAATGCAGGTCGATTCTGTTTCATGTAGAGTGATTTCATTGTACTGGAAGAAAAAATCGGATCTGCAGAAGTTTAATGAAAGGTGTTAGCCCTTTACGTACAAATTGTATCTATCTATCAGATATATCATCATCTTTCATCAGGTACTATTCATTTATCCAACTAAATATAGATACAATTAACAAAAATAACAAAACTAACTATATTAAAGAAAAAATGAAATAAGATAACTAAAGACAAAATAAAACCTCTAAATAAAAAATGTCCTCCAGCTGTGGGCTCATGGGAACGGTTCCAAGAATGCTGGCAACATTACCTCTTTGGATTGCCAAGCTAATACGTTGGCAGAGGTAGCTGCCAGCCTTCTTGTCACCGGAGGCTTCAATAAGGCGAGCACTCAACTCTTTAACAAGCTGCTTGGCCTCCGGCCCCCATGGACCCAATGTCTCCACCGCAAACGGAACAAATAAATAATTTGGACCCAGGTTTGCGTATTTGTGCCGTTTGCGATTTTCAGCACTTACCGCAGCAGCTCCTACATGAAGAGAGGTGGCAAATAAAAATAAAATAAATATATATCTGTAACTTGTAAATAAATTATACTGGGCACTCTGCCTGATGGGGATGATTTGGGGCATTTTTTTTATTTATAGTTAGTAGTAGTTTATAGTTTTTTATAAGTTGAATTTTAAGTAGTTTAATTATTATCTTGTTATTTTCTTTGTTTGTTAATTAATTAATTAAAATTTTATAATACTTGTTGAGATTTAAACGTTGTTGGTCATTTAATACATGTTGATCTAAACGCGATAATTTTCCCAGTACTTTTATATTTTTACTGTTATTTATCCCTGCGCAACCGCCTCAGGAGAGATGAGGGGCGTCAGGACCTCACTCGAAAGAACAGTCCAGAGTTTAACGATACTAAGACTGCTTTTAACACATTTGATGAATATTGAAATGACAAAATAAAATAGGGATAAAAATACATTATCTAGATGTTTCAAAAATTTATGACATAATTTAAATTCTAAATTATTAATATTTGACAAGGAGAATAATGCTTGATATAACATTTACCTAATTAAGTTCAACATAATTTAAAAACATTATAACGAAATAAATTTAAGGCTACAAAATTTAGGTTATTAAATAAACTTTTTAACACATTTTAAATGCAAGTAGCATTCAATAGAAATTCAATAGAATACAATAAAAAACAAGATGTTCAAATTAAAACTTATAAAAAAGAAAGTTTTTAAAGCAAAATTTAAAGTCCATCAATCATTTACGCTGGTGGGTACACAAGTCACAAACCCACCAGGGTTAATTTAAGGTCACATTTATATTTTTTAACACAATCATACGACAATAAAGACAATAAACAATAAAGAATCTATTAAAGTATTACCACAGTCTATCTAACCTCTTATTACTATGTCAAACAAAACTTTGATCTAACTTTTCGCGACAATTTCACCATGGCGCTAATGCTACTCTGTAGTAATCCACTTAAAAAATATAAAAACAAGTAATATGATCAGCAAAGTACAACAAAAACTTTTTAGACTTAGCACTCGTATACAGGAACCAGGGAATTACATTGTCATAATTATGATTCGCAACTTACTCAGAATTGAATTTCCCTTACTCCGAGTATTGTAAGATATGACAGTCTGACACAATGTAACTCTGTGTCTATGTTTATTTTTTTATATCATACGGGGAAGCATTTGGCTTACATCTTACCTAATGTTAAGTGATGATAAGAGCGAAGGTGGATCACGCTTCACCCGGAATCCTCATCTAGTGAGGCATCGGCTATCATAATAAAATACTCGTAAAATAAATATAAATATATTTCTACATTTAATATAATTTATTGTTTTAGGCCTCCGTGCTTCAGAAATCATTTTTTAAGCAGCACATAAATAAAAAAAATAGGGCCATTGGTGAATTTCTTACAGCTTCTTTTCAGTACGAGGCCTCTACTGAAGGATTCGCGAAGCCTTCAAAAAATATTTTTTTTATTCACAGTTTTTTTTTAAAATTATATTACTAAAATATTACTAACAACAGTTTATAGTTGCAAGCCACAATAGACTTTAAATTTATATAAGTCGTGCACAAATTCTTTGAATGTCAATAGTAAGGTGGTAGACGCCATATTTAGCCGACCGTACATCGTAGTCCCAAAGGAGCCAGCCGCTCGTATCAGCCGCCGTTAAAACAGCAGCGAGCGAATAAAAAAAAGTATAAAAAATACGAAAAAAAAATAACTGTCCCCGTACTTATCTTCGGGCGAATTTCGTGTAACACGACGCCACCCGTCGCGCCCGGCATAATTTATATCTAAGAAGCAAAGTATGCCAAAGCCAAGAACGTTTGTACACATTAACGGCCGCAGCTCATGAAAAATCGCTTACAAGCGAAGCTCGCGAGTTGTTTGCGGTTCTTAATATTACATGTAGGTACGCCGCACCTTCATCCCCTTTTTATTCGTCCGTTTGAAAGCCTGCCGTCAGATTAAGCGGCGGCGTGTTGCTAACAAACACTAGTTCACACTCGTTCCTACAAAGCAGTGGCGTTCAGTACATTTGAATGAAAACCACGTTGCGTTATACGTTTCATTGCTTTTATGAGTTTAAATAAAATTACTGAACAGTGCTGTTTTAGCGTTTTAAATTTTATACTTTAACTTAGATTGTTTTCTTCCTCTTAGGATTGTCTTTTTTAGGATTCCGTAGCCAAATGGCAAAAAACGGAACCCTTATGGATTCGTCATGTCTGTCTGTCTGTCCGTCCGTATGTCACAGCGACTTTTTTCCGAAACTATAAGAACTATACTGTTAAAACTTGGTAAGAAGATGTATTCTGTGAACTGCATTAAGATTTTTACACAATAAGAGCAAAAAAACAATAAAGGAGACGGTCTAGATTACCATAGAAAGTCTTCACTAAAATGCAGCTGGACCAAAATAAATGAAAATCGGGAGAATGCAATATGTAGAACTCGTATGAGTTGAAAAAAAATCTTAGTCTAGCCAATTTTTCACAATTAATTATTGAAAATTAAATGTTTTTACATTGTTTACACGGCCATCATGTTGTTTAAGTTTTATGGCAGCACTAGCACAAGCCGTAGAGAAGAGATAGAGTCAATCAGTAACAGTGTATCGATTTGTTATACAGTATCGATATGTATCGCGGGCAATTATATCGATTTTTTATATTTTGCAACAGCTTTGTTTTTCATTCGATATTTCGTTACGGGATTAAAAACAGTACCTTAATATTATTAATTTTGTTGAGTTATTAAAACTAAGTTAAGAGCATGATTTTTTACGCGAATTAATATAATGTCACCGCATATCGGTTGGTAATGAATCGATACTCATCATCATCATCATCTCAGCCAAAAGACGTCCACTGTTGGACAAAGGCCTTCCCCAAGAATATGAGGGGTATTTGCCGTAATCGCCACGCTTGGCAGGCGGGTTGGCGATCGCAGTAGGTTGAGGGTAACCCCAACTATGAAGACCTTATCACCGAAATCCAGGAGCGCAGTTTGCGCGCCAAAAACATAATTATAGTTGGTATCAAGGAAAGCAATCTGAAAAATGCTACAGAACGTCGTGAATTTGACAAACAAGAAGTTTTAAAGACAACCAGAGCTACACTAACAAATTGTCCGGAACCAGACAAAGTCATGCGTCTTGGAAAGTTCAAACCAGACATAAATCGTCCTATCAAAGTGTTTTACAATTCCGATGAAACGTCCAAAACACTACTGCGGAACAAAAGAAATAAAGAAGACAACATTAAATTCTTCTCTGATCAAACAGTCAACCAACAGAAGTATCTACGTAAATTAAAGAAAGCACTAGAAACACGAGTACAAAAAGGAGAAACTAATTTACAAATAAAATACATAAAAGGTATCCCTAAAATTGTGAAATCTTCCGAACAGCAGACAATACCTATCGTAACTCAGATGGACACCCAGGATGTACCCTCAACCCAAACTTCAATAAGTTATAAGTTATAAGTTATTTAGACAACATCATAAATACATTGTTCTGATCCCAAGGTAAGTAGCTAAAGCACTCGTTTCATGGAAATCAGAAACAACGACGGTACCACAACCACCCAGACCCGACACAATATCGAAAAGTTCGTTTTCGACATTGACTCGACCGGGAATCGAACCCGGGACCTCAGAGTTGGCGCCGCAAAGTCCGGCGTGTAAGCCACTCGGCTACGGAGGTCGTCTAACTACAACTAACTTCAACGCAATCAAATTTTTTATAAGAAATGAAACCACACATCAACTGGCCGACACGTATGCAGAAATTAGCCAAAGTAAGAAATCTCTCAGATGCTTTTACGCCAATGCGCGCAGCATAGTTACACCGGGAAAATTAGATGAACTTAAATGTGTAATAACTCATTCAAAGAAATCATTCATATAATTGTGCTGACAGAGACATGGATCAAGAGTATAGATGAGGCAAGTAGAATCCAAATACCATGTTACACACATTACTTCAATTTTAGACAACAACACAGAGGTGGCGGTGTTTCCATATTTGCTCACAATAACCTTAAGCATAACCTCGTTCTAGAGCTCTGTGAAGAAGATAACCACTACTTGTGGGTTCGCGTGTCCAAATTCTCACTAAACATTGGTGCCATTTACAAACCAGAAAAAACTAACTCAGACCGATTTCTGGAGACTTATTCGGACCATCTTCATAAATTGAAAAGAGCAGTCATATTCGGAGATTTCAACTACGATTTAATACACCCTACACATGTTACTAAAAAATACAAGAACGTCTATAAAGAAAACGGTTTCAAGGTACTGAATAACGTTAAGCAAGAATATTGTACTCGAGAAACTGCAACGACCAGAACTATTCTCGATCATGTCTGCACTGATCTAAAAAGTAACAACTTTCATTTCGCTATAGTTGATTCATCCATGTCAGATCACAAAAACATATACTTTGAGATCAAGCAATATGAATCGCCTCCTCCATCAAAAGTCAAGTACACCACGATTGACTACAACCAACTGTATCAAACTGTAGCAAATATTGACTTTGAAACAACTAATTCCTATATTGAAATCAGTACAAAACTGATAAATGCTATAACGAATAATAAAACTGTCAAAATTAAAATTCTGAATAGCCCGAAACAGGATTGGATAAAGAAGGAAATAATACAAGGAATAGAAAAACGGAACAGACTTTGGAAATTACACAAAATGGACAAAACAAACAAGGAATCGGAACAAAACTTTGCATCAGAAAAATCAAAGATGGTTAAGACTATATAGCAAACGAAAGCTACATATTACAACAAACTATTTACAGAAACTGTGAACAAATCACGTAAAATGTGGAAATTAATAAATGAATTAGCAAGTAATAAAACAAAACACATATCATTTCCAGACAAACTTATAATAGATTCAAAGACTATACTACACTGGCCTGCAAAATTAAGTATCACACTTTTAAAATTGCAATAACTTTTTAAGTACACAAGATATACTTTCGAAACAAAAAGGAAAAATGTAACTAATGTATAATTTACTTTAGTTTTAAAGAAAGCTGATAACAATTGCTGCAAAACGTTTTTCATTTAAAAATCTCTAACTTCTATAGTTTAGAAAATAAATAAATATTAAAAGTGTAGTACTTATTTTTGCAGGCCAGTATAGAAAGAACAGACATTTGCGAACAATTCAACACTTACTTTTTTACTATTGGTAAAGTTTTGGCTAATGAAATTCCAGAAATATATCACAGAAATCACATTACAAGCTTAGAAGCCGATCAAGACATTAAAATGGACAACATCACGCCTGCAACTGAGTACGAGATATTGAAAATAGTAGATAATCTAGACCTTAACACTAGTTGTGGCATTGATGAAATTAGTACAAAAGCTCTGAAATGTGTAATAAATCTAATTGTAAGTGCACTTACCAAGTGTATTAACAACTGCCTCGATAATGGTACCTTCCCTGATAGTCTGAAAATCGCTAAAGTCAGTCCTATTCACAAGTCTGGTCCCAAATGGGATCCTTGCAATTATCGACCAATATCCGTACTTCCAATCATATCAAAGATCTTTGAAAAAGTTCTTCATTCTCGACTTGAAACATACCTAAATTTCAAAAATTTCTTCTACAGAAAGCAATACGGCTTTCGACAAAAATCCAATACTCTAGCGGCAACCATAGATTTAATAACAATGATAAAACAAAAAATCGATCAGAAACAGATAGCCCTAGGTATATTTATCGATTTGAAGAAAGCTTTCGACACTGTTAGCCACCAAATACTTCTGAAAAAGTTACAACTCATAGGTATTGAAGAAAAAGCACTCGAGATGTTTGATTCTTACTTACATAATAGAAAACAAGTCGTAAAAATGGGTGAAACCCAAAGTAGTTCAATGCCAATAACATGTGGAATCCCTCAAGGTTCCATCTTGGGACCGCTCTTGTTTTTAATTTACGTGAACGACATTCACAAAACCAATCTCACGGGAGATATAACGCTCTACGCTGATGACACGAGTGTATTCTATTTTGGTCGCAACATAGATGAAATCATTACACAAGCTCAAACGGACCTAAATATATTAAACTGCTGGTTTCAGTCTAACTTATTGACTATTAATAGTTCTAAAACGAAATATGTTGTCTTTTCCGCCAAAAACAAAAATGTCGATACCAACCTTGAACTAAACATAAATGATCAGACAATATCTAAAGCCTCGAAGGAAAAATATCTTGGTTTAACGTTGGACAGCCATCTTACCTGGAGGCCACATATAGAAAATATCACATCAAAATTAGTGTCTTTGGCTGGTATATTATGCAGAAATAAAAATTGTTTTCCTAGGAAAATACGATGTTTAATTTACAATTCATTAGTGAAACCACACATTGAATACTTAATTGAAATCTGGGGTACCACGGCTAAAAAATATATTAACATGATTCAGGCAAAACAGAATAAAATAATAAAGATTTTATTTAACTATAACTATTATACATCTACAACAAAAATATACGATCAAACGCAAATAATGAACGTCACACAAACATATACGTACCTGACATGTATACTTATAAGAAAAATACTAAATAACGAAATAAATAGCAACATTACCTTCACTAAGAAAACCCGTGTCCAAAAAATAAAACTACGCAGTGCCAACAATCTAATTATTCGTAAACCTAGAACAAACTATGGGAAAAGAAACATTGAATTTGAAGGTGCTCAGCTATATAATAAACTTCCAATCTGGGTTAAAAGTGCACAATCAATGGGTTCTTAAAAAAGACTACTTAAAACATACATCAAGAAAATATAAATACATGAAAACATAAATGTATGTATGTGTGTGTGTATGTATATATATATTGCCTGTATATAATACCTATAATATTTGAATAAAGACATATAAATAAACCTACCATTAATTTAAGTAAATAATAATATAAATCTACATAAATAAATAAACGTTTGATTAAAATACATATTACACATTTATATGTCAGATCACTTAATTGAATCTAAATAAACATCTAATATAACTAAAATAAACCACTAGAGATTAAAAACAACAAAAATATAAGATACCTATACATAACCTAATTCAAAAACAATAACAAATTCAAATTGAATCTTACATTTATCTCTTCTTACTGATCCCTGTGCTATTTTCGTACTGAACCTTTCAATGCCGCATCTAGTCATATCGCGTTCTTTGTTGCTCCTTGTTTTGTGAGTCCGGCGGGGCGGCTGGCCATAGCATTGTGAAATATTATTCGCCGCTAAGACGGTACACCACGAATGACGTTTTTAAAAAACTACCGTGTTTAAAGTAATTAGGTGTGTATTTCGATTTAAGTGCGCTCGATTGTTGAGTTATTGTGATTTAATTTAGTAAGTAAAACCTATTGTAATTCTAATGAGAAATAATAAAGTTCTTTAACCATAACCTCAGAGAGATGCTGCTGCCCATCCTCTGGAATGGTCCCTTAGTCGGCTTTTACGACACCCACGGGAAGAGATGGGGTAGTGCAATTCATTATCCCCGGCACCACACAGGGAAATCGATACTCAACTCAGTAATATGGATATATTTGGCTCATCTCTAACAAATGGTTATGTCATGCATTGACATTGTCAATTTGACAATGACAATAATTGAAAGTCAAATACTTTTTTTAAATCGGGTATGTTCTCATCTTCAAACCAAGAATAGCTGCGTTCTTTAACGCAATTAGGAGTAATTTTGTATTTTTTTGAAAATTAAATATAAAAAATGGGCTAGCTTTAGAATTTAAATAATAATGTAAGGACCTTACATTTTAAAGGCTTTATTAATTACAAGTCTCATTATGCCAGCTGCTTCTTAGGGGATTTTTATTCCGTCTCCTTTGGGGGTTCCCCATACTTAAAACTGAAACTCAAAATATTTTTTTTCATCAAACCCATACGTGTAGGGTATCTATGGATAGGTCTTCAAAAATGGTATTAAGGTTTCTAATTTCATTTTTTTCTAAACTAAATAGTTTGCGCGAGAGACACTTCCAAAGTGGTAAAATATGTGTGTGTGTGTGTGTGTGTGTGTGTCCCCTGTAACTTCTAAAATAAAAGAATGATAAAACTATAAAAAAATATATGATGTACATTACCATGAAAACTTCCACCGGAAATTGGTTTGAACGAGATCTAGTAAGTAGTTTTTTTTAATACGTCATAAATCGTAAACCGCCATTTACCTTTCATTCAATCAACTCAAATATATTAAAAAAACCATTTAATTTCATAAACATAAACGAACCCTTCATGGGCGAGTCCGACTCGCACTTAGCCGCTTTTTTTCCTTTTGTTGATGGCTTCGTGCGATTAGCACATTTAGCCTGTGTCAAAGTATTTTTTCTTACAAGTAATACATAAATAAACAATATTTCCTTCCTGTATGATGATGATGAATGATAATAGAAATGAAAAGTGACAAATGTTATAACCTCCAACCCCTCCAGTATAGTCAGTAAAGATGTGGGGCTATTGAGCCCGACATCTTTACTGAGATACTCAAATTCTTTCAAGAAGTCCGCGTGAGGATCGCCTCACGCGAACTTCTTGAAAGAATTTGAAAAGTGACGTTGCACTGTTTTGTTTCATTTGCCAACACTCATGCACACTCACGAACGAATTATTTCACATTAATATTCGACATTTCCCCCTTACAAATAAACAAACATTAAGGTCCGAATATTTATTCCTTGTTTTTTCTCTTTTACTCTAATTTGAAATGACGTTTACTTGACAGAAACAAAACAAGGAATTAGTATTCGGACCTTATTCTTTGTTTATTTGTAAGACGGTAAGAAAATAAAACAAAACCGCAGACATGACTCTTCACTTTCCCGCCAAGAAGTCAGAAGTTATCTTTATTATTTCAATTCTTTTTTTAGTGAAGGTACTTACTCACGCCTGCACACAGATTACCACAAGCTGCTAAATTTCTTCAATGGACTTTGAACTTTATGTATATGTCATATGGTTGAACATTTATTGAAGAAATTTGACAGTTTTTGATAGGTTGATGTGCTGGCGTCTGTACTATAGTGATTTAAAAGAAAAGCCGGAAAGAATAATAATTCATATATTTTTATAGTAATACATTCAGTGCCCTATCGTAGCGGCGTGGCGGCGGGCTTACGTTCCAACTGATGCTCTTCGGTTTGCTTCTCGAAGGACTTCTATTTCTAACACTATATTTGAAAGCAGATCGCGATGGCTGCCAGTCAGCTCGCTCACCAAGTAGGCCCGGTCGCTATAGTACCTACCTATGGAATGCTAGTAAAAGCCGGGTATTTTACATTGAGCTATTATTAATAATAGCTCAATAGTATTTTAGTACTGGGACCGTCTCAATATGTTCTATTCTCTTAGGACATCTTGTTTATCATTGTAACAGCTACAGATTATAAATAAATCATAATATTACAGAGTAATTTATGTTATGTAAAGTGCATTGCTTTGTTTGAACACAATTACAGTGAAATAATGTGACTACTCTAGATAAGAGCTAAGTGCGCTAACAATAAGATACGTCAATCAAACATCTCTATCAATTGCAATAAAACACTTGAACATTGATAAAGTTAGATGTTAAGTCAAGTCCCTTTTCTTGTTATGCTTAAGGCTATGGAAGCAATGTTCCTACTGAATATTGAGCCCTACTTAATTGGATTAACGTTGAAAAACAATAAAAATGACACCAGGTTGTACTCATTGGAGGGTCATAATCAAAAAATAGTTTGAATACACCTATTGAGCTATTATTAAACGCCGTTGCTGAGTTTCCTGCCGATTCGTCTCAGTACAAGGTCTAATGACGTAGACGAACCAATAGCGTAGTGTCTGCCATAATAGTTCATTGTAGCCTAATAAAGGTACATTAAAAAAATAATGTGTTCTAGAAAAATATAGATCGGTTCGGTTTCTCAAATCGAAATAAAAGCAACAAAGAAAAAGAAATAATAAAAAACCTGAATTAATAAATACTTTGATTAGCTACTTATTAGGTAGGTACTTAGAATAGGAGACTATACTTTTTTTTAAAAGACATGGCACGTAGCCGTGATCTCCTAATATCATTTCATAAGGGCAAATTTTAAAATTTTATTTAAATAGAGAATAATAGCTAGAGTTACTAAAGTGATAATAAGAATTATCTTAAAAAAAATTGTTTGGGATTCAAGATTGGCCGAATTAGCGTGGGCGAAGGCGTGGGAGAAAGCGGGGGCGGCAGATTGTAGTTGATAAACATTTCTACTTTATATTACCTTATGCCGTTTAAAGATAAGTGGCTTGACAGATGGACAGACCGACAGACAGTAGACCGATAACAAAGTGACCCTATAACGGTTCCGCGGTTTCATTATGACGATTGAGAAACGAAAACCTTAACAGACTGCCGGCATTAAATACTATTAATAAATAAGAAACAATAAGACTGATAAAAGTTTTGCAATTATTAGTAAGCTTTGAAACAATAACATGTCTTTCCATAGTCTTTATTAGTTCATGACTACATATACAGTTCAAATTAATATTGAACAAAATATTTTTAATTATGTTAGTTTTAATATTTAATATAGTTGAGAATCACAACTTTTAATAGTCACTAAGATAACTGGGTTACACAACTTATTCATAGAAAACGACAACATTTTAATGATTACATGTTAAACATGTTAATCCCCACAGAACAACGGCCAAGTGGACTCAGTACATGCTATGCACATTTGTTACACAGATTTAACTAAAATTTGCATAATGCTCTAACTTGTCACATAACGACTAGTAAGCTTAAATTGCATTTAGTGGCGGTATGTCGCGGCGGCGGGAGGGCGCGCGGCGGGCGGGCGTAGCGCAAGAGGCTGGTTGAATTTTAGCACCGAAATACAACAGCAATAATTGGGCTCACACATTAATTTAAACTGCCACTAAATTTGAGCTCAATGCCTAAACAGATTCCTGGAGGCACTGTGCGATATACTGTGTGAATTGGATGATTTAGAAATCTGATTATTTTGTTTTGAAACGTATGTATTATTAATTTGTCTAAATCTCAACATTGTGTTGCTGTATTTTGTTTATTTAGTTTCTATATCTACAATGATATATATGATGTTTTATTTACGATAAATAGTTAGTTAATACGTATGGGTAACTACACCTATGTAAAAGCTACCACATACTGACTGACTAACTATCAAATCTATATAAACCTAAAATTTGGTAGAAAGGTCCTTCCTGTCCTTTATTCATTTAATGATTAACTAAGTAAATGCTTAAATAGTGTTTATTTGTAAGGGGGTTAGTATTTAGCATTTTTCTTATTTCTTACATATTAGATAAATTCATGCTTCACACGGAATAAGACTTTGAAGCACAATTTATTCATAAGAAAGAAGAAACCGTAAACTTCCTTTGTCGCTTATCTTTCAAGAAATTTTAATGTCTCAAAATGTGTCTTCTTTTGAAATGCAACTTTTCATTTAAGCATTTACAGTTAAACAAATTTTTGTGCTTCGCATATATTACCGAGAGAAACTAATTTGTTATAGAATCACAAAATAACCTACGTTAAGAAATATTCAGACGAAATATTAAACAACTTTAAAAAAAACTGGGTGACCATTTAGTAAGGGTTTAATATTTATTAACAATATTATGTTTCTTATCTTAAACATTTTTGTAAATTGTGACACAAAGCTTAAAACAAAATTTTACTTTAAACAATAATAATTTTAGTTCCATTTCATTTCAAACATGTTTGACGTTTTACTTTTTACTTACTTACTGCAAAAAAGGAAGGGTTTATCTATTCAACTCGTACTTTTACGGCCTATCACTCCGAGTACGGAAATGATTTACATGATTATTTTTTAAGCAAAGACTGGAAAGTGTCGACTATATGCTCAGCTTCTATGGTCAAACACCAATATTCCTAACTAGCAGGCTGTGCACGAATTATAGTCGGCACTGACAACACTGTCAGACACTGTTGACACAGTGGTAGGCCATGTGGAAATAAAATATTTACTTGCAAAATTTGGTCGAGTACTGTTTACTTTGTAATTAATGTATGTTTTAAATTTTAAATTTAAATGCAAGTTTAAATAGAGATAATTTAAATAAAACTTTACACAAATATATAGAACTAATTCAAACTTAATAGTGAAGCATAGGAAAAACGAGCAGCGAGATGAAGCGGGAAGCTCAAGACGTTGGAACTCCACGTTGGAACACGTTGACGTTGGAACACGCGAACTGGATTCGAAAATCATAAGGAAAATTAAGTTAATCCAAACTTATTGGAATACTACTCACTAAAACTACGTAGGAATTAAACAGAGACAGCATTATCTGGCATTGTTAAATTCTGAAACGAGGACGATGCAAATGGCGTAACCCCTTTTTTACAACGGTCGAACCATTCGTAAAAACGATAAAATACGGTGGCATTCTCCTCAGCCAAAGCTACTTGGCCGCCAAATTTGTATAATTTGCAAGTGAAACGATTCCCAGTTGATCCCCTAATCCACCGTTAAATTAAAAGCGGACCTTTGATAGTTAGAATGATGATTAAGGTATAAGTTATAGGGCTTGATTATTATTCGGCTTGCGCGGTCGGGTCGTCACAGACTAATCAGATTTACCGCTTGGGTCGAATCCTTTAGGTGCGATCTTTGATCCGCAAAATTCTCTAAAGGTATAGACGATTCGATGTTTCCGGACGTTCCACGATCGATTGCAACACTCGTGAGCTGAGCGAATTCACATCACGAGCGAGCGCAGCGGATTTATATATCTACATTACCTATGTAGATACGTTTAGTCGAACAGCTAAGTTGTTAAAAGTTGACGAGCAGTTGAGAGTAGCGAGACAACTCTTTGAATAGATGTAAAGACTGACTTCTGCTAGCTAGTGTCACGTTGAACTGATTCTACAATTCCAGAAGGCATTGCTCGTATGTTTAGTTTGTCAAGCAAGATTTCTCTGCAATAATAAGACTTCTTTAATGAAATGAATATAATAGTATATTGTAAGAATATGAGAATTAGTTCAAGAAAACTATAATTTACATTTTTCTTTTTTTAACTCAGGGTTATATAAGTATAGCACTGAATACAAACAAATAAAGTTTTGTTACTGATAATAATCATAAGTGTTATTTATTTAATAATGATATAGAGAGGTGATGCTGTAACGTACCTAAAACCATCAGAAGTAACACCAATGGCTTTGCTTTGATTGTGTCTTCCAACTTAGCCTGTTCAGTTCTCTGTAACGCCTCTCCAATCTTGTGGAATGTTAGCAAATGCCTTCATTTGCGTAGTTTCTCGCGAGTGTCGTTAAATTCAACTGTCGATGACTTTTGTTTGGGTGCTTACACTGTTATATTAACTTTTGACCTTGGGGCTAATGTACTTAGGCACGCGGAAAGTAAGGAAGGCGAATCTCTGCCTAACCCGCTGGGATTAGCGTCAAACGAAGAAAAAGAGACGCGGGAAATAAGCCGTAATCCATGAGACGTGACCTAAATTCCTCCTTAAACATCGACGATTTGATATCCTCGTGAAAACAATTTGATTTTTCTCCCTTTTCTTTTCTAACCGTGCCATTCGACAGCAAATTAGATTGGATTGTATTTTACGCATGGTTTTTTACATGACTTTTGTTCGTTACGCGTGTGACAGCGTTTGCTAACGTTTTGGGAGGAATGGACTGTTCGGAACTCTTACGTACCGAAATGGTTTTTTTTTTAACAGAAAACTAAGATCATACAGAACAAAATTTAAACTTAGAAAACTTGGCCAAAAAAAGGCGTGGTTACCTGTGGGACACAACTTTGTAAATTTTAATGAAGTAGAGTATAATGAAGTTCCTTGGCTGTGCTTCTGTTAAGCCGTTGGTCACGGTTCTTGTAGTAGATAGTAACACATAATATTGGCCTTTTTTGTAGCAGTGGGACGTTAAATAGTCTGATTATGACGACGATGGTATCATTACTGGAATAACAATTTAAAGATTTCTTTTTATTCGCTCATAAAATATTTTACCTTTCGGAATGACGTCGAAAGATAAAATTATATTTGTATAAAATACAACAAATTACAAATTTTACTAGAAAAAATCAAGCAGCCTCAGGGAGCTCGAGAGGGAATCGAACACACGACCTTTGGATAACCGGTCCAATGCTCTGACCGCTCAGCTACCGCGGCCCCAAGGGACTTGTTGAATTCTTCTAGTAGGTAGTTTGTGATTTTATCTTGTAACTATCTTAGCATTGTGAATGCAAAATTAAAATAAAATATTTGTATAAATTGTTAAATAAGGTTAAAGATTCACCATTGAGTAATAATATATTCATGGACACAAAATATGTTAAAACAACCTTTCTTTTACGTTTCTGTCTTAAAAACTTATTTTAAACGTCACGATAAAATAAGATGTAAATTAAACTAGAGTACTCGTAGATCCATGTAAAGACGTGTTTCACTTCAATCAAATCTGGCGTATACTTGAGATTTTTGAACATTAAAATGTGTTAAGAGTTGGTTATCAGTAAGTAAGAAAGTATTAACACCCTGCTACACACTATTTCAAAGTTTATACTGACACCCCTCACCAACCTCACGGTTATAAAGTTAGGTGTCAGACATCCTTACGCAAGCACAAGGGACCCTCTACGTCAGGTCATAACGCCAGATCAGAACACGCCAATTACGCATCTTTCATCCGGTACTTTTAAGACTAGTGTCTCGAGCTAGTTGCCCCGTGAACATGTATAGTCCACTACCTAATATCCAGATAGGTTACCGGAGCTGTAAGCTCGCTCACTTCTCGTTGCACTAAGATCACAACTCGCAGTGTACCACTGCTCGGGTCGTCAACTCTAAAGTCAACTACCAAATGTCTTCTTTGGTGGTGGAGTTGTAAGCACACTCACTTCTCGGTACCCATCCAGGCACCTGATCAGTTCCAAAGTCCTTCGCGGCTGATTCAACCAGAGGCTTTTGCATCTAGCGGGCGCCTTTACTAGTTCTCCAGACTAGTGCCGGAGATGTTGGAGTAACTGCTCAGTGAAAACCACCGAGCAGCACAACCAACTAAGGGCAACTCACGTGCCCCGCAGGTCTTTTCGCTTGAGGCTCCTTCCGGACCGCTACTAAGACCCGCTCGCTGTGCACAAAATGGAAGCCTGGTCAGACCTAGACCAGCCAGACGAACATTCCCACTTCTACAGCTAACCACATGCCACCACGAATCCAACCCATGTCCGAGGCCTGCCGGAGACGCCCACGAAGGCATAAGGGGCGGGGGGCTTAGGATCATGAACTCCCGTGGTACCCTTGAAAAGACAGCCGGACCCGTAGTTCCAACTGCCATACCCTACTTATCAGGGTCAGTAGATAGGGACAAGAAAGTATTGACAGTAGTTTAACACGGTTATGGTGTTCATACCACAATTTCTCGCATTTAACGAGGATTCTCATCCTCTCGTTAGGCTACCGACGACGGCGATGCATCGACGCGAACGCTTCAATCAATAATAGTTAATAACTTTAGTTGAAGTACCTACACGCTGAACAACGCAAATGCCAACTTTTACATGTTATCATTATTCGATATTATTAATTTTAGCTCAGAATTATATATTATATATCCTGTGTTCTCTATTTATTAATCTACTCGGCACAAGTTTTAAACTTATTGCTCTGATATCTCTGGAGGGCTTGGTACGTTCCCTACAGTCTCGTGGCAAGAAGAGTTTTGTATAATGACCCGTCAATACCTACTCGCCATGCTCCGATAACTGCGATCGTCGACTCTGTGGGAGGGTGACAGTAATTTATATGAGCGCGTGCCATAGAGACAAGTATTCACATTATACGCAATTCTTCCTGTTCTGCGAAATCGCTTTACACCTTTAACTATTATCATAATACCTCTATCTACATTCCGTCATTATGAGACAAACTTGAGTCATTCTATTTCTAAAGAAAAGAGACACCTCTAAGAGTTTTGACACATAATTTTACATTCTGTTGATATTGGCTTCGCCAAAACCCCTATTAACCCTTGTCTTCCTTTCGGTTCACAAAACGATTCTTTATGTAAAAGTCGCAATCCCTACTCTAAAGGTACCCAAAATAAATGTTTGACAAACCAAACCGGGATCATTCCATTTCTCAACCACCTACAGCTCAGCTTTTTATAATGCTATTTCACAAAAACAGTGAAAGCGAGATGTAATCGAGCTAAATGTTAAAGAGCAACCGTTTACATTAACCGCTTTTGTGAAACAAATGAAAACTGCGCTCCCAGCGCTCCTCGGTGGAATTATTCTTTCTTTCGTAGCAGTTATTCTATCTTGTTTGCTTCTTACAAAGAACACGACTTCACATTATTTCCAGTAAAAATCGTAAAGCTTAAATTTCATAACAGCCTTATCGTGCGACTTCCCGTTACATACCTATCTACAAATTTAAAACATTTTCGTTATTCTTTTGTTCGTTGTAAGGTGAGGAAGCGAGGGATCTAATTCGTCCACGCCGTTTGCAATGTTTCAATAACCTATATCCCAGATTAAAGGTTTTTGGTTGCGCATAATCCGTTCTTATTCCTTCGTAAATGGATATTGAAAAAATTTGATAGGCCCGTTTTATCGGAAACTCTTTTTCGGGAGTGTTCTATTTTGCCTTTCGGAATGACGTCGATTTAAGGTGAATGAACGAGCGAAATCCCTCGACATGGAAGAGGCGGTGCTGAGTAGGTGATGAGTATATACGGTACCATTTAGTCGACGGCGCACCTTTTGAACCAAGAAATTGAAGTCAAAGAAGCTGCTCGCTTAAATTTCGGTCCCTTTAACTCCCATATGTGCTTCTTGGTAGAAAGATTTTGTGCAGAACTGAACATCTTCGTTATAAAATAGACTCGAAACCGACCCATTTTTGTAAGACAAATAAAAAACTAAAAATATTTATTTATCGGTACATTAACCGAACATTGTATGTTTGTAAGTGTATCAAACATATTATATTGTATTTAAAAAATGGTAAAAAAATTCACCTTATTAAAATAAATATTGATAATATCTATAGCACATACACGCAAGGACTTACGTACTCATGCACGCACGCGCGCACGCATAAATGCAAGTTTGCTCGCAAGAAGGTCGCACGCACGCATACATGCAAGCTTGCACGCACGCACGGTCGCACGCTCGCATGCAATCATGCATTGAGTTTGTGTCGTTCTATTAATGTATTTTAAATAGCATAGGGACCTACTTTAGTACTCGATTAAATAATTAAATAATTATTGAAAAGCTATGCTATATCGGTATCTAAAGGAATATTCGATTGTTTCTATCAAGTAACTGGACTATTGTAAGTATGGAATATTCTCTTTATAGGAGCATTAAAGCGCGAGACGCCGTTCTGCTTAGTTGCATTTTAACTACATCTAATCAGAGCACAGAGAGCTAGCGTATTGTATTTACTAGAATTTCATTTAACGATCCCAACTCGACAATAACCTGGCCTGGAGTTAATAGCCCGTAAAACGGTCTCGATTAAAACAGCCATCTGTATGGTAAGGTCACTAGTTTTAGTGCGGAGTCAACTTTTAATGAGTTTATGAGTGCCTCCAGCGCACTATCCTCTCCTCGGTACTCCCAGGTGACGTATAACGTTATTAACTATCTAGTATACATCCTGTTGTGAGCTCAGCGTGTGAGTGTAGTCAAACTACACGACTTGTCTGATAATTTACGAGTGTAACATAACTTGTAGAACTATGACAGCTTTAGAGCTAATTAATAAGTTCTTGAAAGTCTGTATGTCTGTATAAGCGTAATGACAGACTGTATTAAGAAGAAGTGGAACCGGTGGTGTTACAACTTATAATAATTACAATATTATAATAGGTGACTTAAAAAATAATGTTATTCATTTTTATTCATCTAATCAGCCAAACGAAGACAAAGTAATTGCGAGATGTCCAAGTTTTTTTTTATTCAAATAAACTTTAGAATAAGTGTTTTTAAATCGTCCTTACATTTTTTACCTACAGGACGTCCATATTTTAGCTGTGGAAAAGAATGGGCGCAAGAAACTGCACAGCTTTGATAGAAGTAACGACATTTAAAACGCCTTGGAAAAATAGATCTAGTACCCTTCTAACGGGGGAATACAGCAATATGCATAACAATACTGCATCGCGGCAGAAACAGGTACCTATATTAGAGTGATCGTCTTCCAGTACTGAGTCTGGGCAAAATCCTACCATCAGCACTTCATATTTTTATAAAATGCATCTTAATTTTTTACAAGAGTAAGGAACACTACGTACTTTGTATTCTCTCCGTTTCTTCAACGCATTATTTTTTAAATTAAAAGTTTCCGTTACCAGTTTTTTTTATCAAAGAAGTAGATGTATTAAGATTATGTCCGGGCCACATGACAAATGTTTTGCTAACCTTTTTTCCAGGCAGGTTTAACTATAATATTATAATTAAACTCCGACTGAGTCAGAAACGTCGGGTATTTTGAAACCCAAGCCTGCCAAGGATACCTGTAGGTACTAAAGCGTTTGTGTTAAGCTTCAAAATTGTAATCATAATGAAATGCGAAAGTAGTTAGTATGTTTTAATCTGGAGGTACTTTACTGAATAACTATAGGGTTTGTAAACACAACTTTAAAACTTTGAATTTAAATTACAATAATTTCTCAATAGCCATCAAAGTTATAGCAATATTAAACCTAAGAGTTGCAATCGTAGCTTTATGTTTTAATATTACAAATTAATAATAATTTAAAATAAATTTTAAGACTGACAATAATAGAATGGAATATAATAAAATACGTTATAAGAAAAAAAAAATTGTTGTTTATTTTCCACCGGGATTCAAACTTGCATCTTTCGCATTTCAAGCCAGGTGGTACACACGTAGACTATCGTGACATAGCCTAACTATAAAATGTCTTCAGACTTACTCTATAATTAAATCTTCTAATCTACAGGAAACTTCCAAGCTGAAGAGACAAGTAAGTCTTGAACTGCCTAATTAAATGTCGATAAACATGTTTGCGGCCGCTGCCCCGGTTTCTCGGTGCTCATATATCTGAAGTGTCATGTACAAATGTTGCAGAAACGAGGTGCAGAAACTTGGACAGCAGGCAACATAAATCAGGGCACGCGGCCGTCCGCGAATAGTTCTGCCCCCTTATTCTCAAAGCATTTCCGGGAGAAAAGTTTCGATCATGTTATATTCTGTCACTGTCTCCGTGTATGGATTTAGAGAGAGACGCATAGATTCGTGCGAAAACTGTTTCGAAAGATATTAAGAATCAGAGGCTGGCGACGCGGCCGCGTATGACATTCGATTGGCCTTCTGTTCCCTGTTCGATATTTTCAGCTGTGCTGTATTTCGGCTTGTGGTGGTGGTTTAGGTTGTTTAGCATAGCCTTTCGACTTTGTGCCACATTTTCTTTACGGAACCAGGAACAAAGTCTGATTCTTATAGCAAACGCAATTTCAGAAAAATATTAAAGTGGCTTTTATTAAATACTAGCGATCCGCCCCGGCTTCGCACGGGTGCAATGCTGATACACGCAACCGCTATGTCCCTGCATTTTAAATCTGTAATGTCTTCGAAAATATTCATTTAAATTACATGCTGTACAGAGTCATATTGATCTTTATTAAATGCACAATGTATTTAAGGTACTTAATTGGATAAGGATTAATGCTGTCTTGCTTAAAATCGCTTTGTAAATAAGCCATTATTTCTCGTAAAAAGTAAAGGATAAAAAATGATTATCGTGGGTTATCCCTAAGAGATAGACATATACCATCGCAAATTTTTTTGTATACCTTTTTAAGGTGTACAATACTGTAGTACATTATTTTGATCTATCTCGTAGGGTTCAGCCAGCGTTTGCAATGTAAGCGCAAAAAAATGTGAAACCTCTAAAACTATCATTGTTTCTGTACTATACATACACTGTATTTATACATATAAACATTCCTCTTGAATCACTCTATCTATTAAAAAAAACCGCATCAAAATCCGTTGCGTAGTTTTAAAGATCTAAGCATACATAGGTATGTATGCTTAGATCTTTAAAACTACGACATACATACCTACATACATTGGGACAGCGGGAAGGGACTTCGTTTTATACTATGTAGTGATATTAGTTTCTTTTCATTAACCAATATGCTATTTACGAGTAGATAGTATAGTAGATAGTATGTCTGAAGGTGCCGTTAAAAGAAGCCACATGGAAAAAAATCTTACTTACCTTCAAATTTACACTACCAAATAACATAGGTAAAGCCTTAACGCAATATGCAGCAACATAAACAAATTAATATATTTTTGAATTTATTTAATGTCATCAATTCATCAAGTAATTAAAATACAAATAATATAAACAAATAAAGGTGTCACGACATAATTTATCTGCGTATTCACTTGCAACAGTTATAATGAACAATCGAACGGAATAAGGAGCTTTTACGCACGTAATCGTCTAAAGTCCCTTTATAGCCGTTTTGAGCGGTGGCGAGCTAGAGCCCGGATTACAGAATGATGGATGCACTGCCCTGGATTATCAAACGTTTGTGCTGGAGCTCTGTGACCGCAGCCCACCGCAGTATATGGCAAATTACAAATACCCCGCAATATTGTGGTGGCCTAGTGTGAAGTTGGCGCAAATCTGTATCGGTATTAAGACGGTTGGTTGGACCTTTCATGGAAGCGAATTTATACGGAAAATTGTTGAACTTTTTCCTCAAACGGCATTAGAAAGAGCTGGACACTTGCTGAGTTTCTTGCCGGTTCTTCTCAGTACAAGATCTCCCGCCCAGAGTAGACTTACGAACCGATGGCATAATGACGTTCATAAGAGCTATTTGGCGCCTAAACTGAAGAAATGATTTTGAATTTTGATTTATTTTTTGAATTTTTTGTTTGTTTGTCTGAAAAAAGCAAAACGCGAGTGCTCTAGTTGCAGTTGATAAAAATGGTATTGCGGACACAAATTGCTCAATAATGTAAACTATTACATACATTTTAATCGCAAATGCACTAAGCGACCGATCATTGAGCGATTCGTGTCCTTACGGATCACTACCAATTGGTATTACTACCAATTTATCAACCGCAACTAGTGCAGTTGCGTTGCAATAATAATTGTGCAATTAACAATTGGTTGATTTTAGGTTTCCGTACCTCAAAAGGAAAAAACGGAACCCTTATAGGATCACTTTGTTGCTCGTCTGACCGTCTGTCCGTCTGTCCGTTTGTCCGTTTGTCCGTCTGTCCGTCTGTCCGTCTGTCCGTCTGTCCGTCTGTCCGTCTGTCCGTCTGTCTGTCTGTCAAGACTCTTTATCTCGAGAACGCGTGGAGGTATCGAGTTGAAATTAAAACCATATACTTTCAGGTCTGCGGTCCACTGAAGCTGTGAAAAAATCAAACTTCATAAGGTACTTACCGTTGACCTAGAAATATTAAGTTTGGCAAATAATATCGTCTTATACTACAAGTACAGAGAAAAATCTGAAACTATACATATTTAATTTAATCACAAAAAAACAGGGTCTTTAAGCAAGGAGCGGGGTTCCAAATTTTGAAGTAAGTTAACAGTGTCATGTGGGGTATCGTGTGAAAGGGCTTCGTTTGCACAAGCTTAAACAGATTTTTAATTATTTTTATGACGTATAGTTTTCGATTTATGACGAAAAATGAAAAAAGAAATATCTTGAAAACTGAATTTCGGGAAAAGTATGAGACTCGATTCTTGAACTATATAAATAATATTTACCCATAAATTTGTACGGAACCCTCAGTAGGCGAGTCCGACTCTCACTTGTCCGGTTTTTTTTCGGTAATAAGCCTGCCGGTATCATAGGCTACTTATATTTTATTCTAATAAAAAAATAGTTTCTTTTTAAAATCTGACATTCACACGGATGAAATCGCGGGAAAGTTCTAGTGTGATACTCGTATATGTTTAATTACAAGTATGTATTCATCGCCCTAAAAGAGACCCAAATATCAAACGAAGCAGTCTTATTTGTTTCGACAATGAATGTATCTTTGCTATATTTATATTTACTGGAGCGCCTCCAGGCATGTGTACTCACTAGTACAGAAACCCTGAGTGACTCATTGAAGCGTATATAGGCACCGAACAGCTCAAAAGAGTAAAATTCTGAACAAAAATATTTACTCCTTAAAGTGCCACCACATATATTTATGAATGAAATATACTTATTACTTATATTGAATTTATATTTCGTGGAATTGGGGTAGGTCGACTCAAAGGTATGTACACGATATAATATTAATACGCTCCTCGAAAACCATGTGTTTTATTTTATCTATTAACTGTTTATGATTATTTACATATATTTTTACACAAATATTGTTGCGAACAAATTGCAAATTAAAAAAAGACAAAGTTTTGAAAAAAATTCACGGGCAGGATCTAAACCCGCACCCCATGACATGCCGGGTCAGGTGCACTAACAACTATGCTATCGTGGATCAATCCAACTCGCCGAAATTAATCATCACTATCTACTCTTACTCTGAAAGCCAAAGGAGCCCTATTTAATGTCGACAACTACGTCATCAACATCCGATCTTAATATTTTTACAAATATTGAAGGATCAGTTAAGAATTAGGCAATCTATATTTATGATTATTTATCTAACTATTTTTATGTCGACAGACTTATATAAGATGGTGGTAGCTAGCCAGGCGGAGTTCAAACTAGCCCTACTCCAACTAAACCATATATATTTTCAGAAAATCAATAATTTTTTCTTCTCTAACAATAGACATAAAAACAGACTCAAAGTTCAACTACAAAATCTTGGTACGTTTTATTTTTAGGGTTTCGTAAAACGGAAACCCTATTACTAAGACTGCGTCCATCCGTCCGACCGTCCGTCCGTCCGTCCGTCCGTCAGTCCGTCCGTCCGTCCGTCCGTCCGTCCGTCCGTCCGTCCGTCCGTCCGTCCGTCCGTCCGTCCGTCCGTCCGTCCGTCCGTCCGTCCGTCCGTCCGTCTGTCCGTCTGTCTGTCTGTCTGTCTGTCTGTCTGTCTGTCTGTCTGTTTTGCCGGTTTTGTAGATAAGGGTACGGAACCCTTCGTGCGCGAGTACGACTCCCACTTGGCCGGTTTTCACTTTTTAGTTATGGTAACCATGCATTGCCATCCAAACTGAAACGTGTATGCAAAATTTCAACTCAATCGGTTGAAGATATCTGCTTCAAAATTGAGTTCCAAGCTTTAGAAGTCCGCCATATTGGATTTAGAGTGACGTCACTTTATTTTTCGAGTTATTCTCAGCAAACCCTTTGATACCCATATTATAGGAATGCATTAAAAATAATTAGTCCGCCATCTTGGGTGTGCCGCCATCTTGGGTGTGCCGCCATCTTGGATTTAGAATGATGTCACACAATTAACCATGCATTATCGTCCGAACTGAACATGTGTACAAAATTTCAGCTCAATCAGTTGAAGGTACCTGCTTCAAAATTGAGTAGCAAGGTTCCACCCGAACAAACATACTACATACCATCGCATCGCAAGTTAAATAAAAGCTTGTAATAACATTATTAGAGAGATCCCGGAATCATCATCGGCAGTTGAGCTCGAAAAGCCAAAGATAAGAGGAACTAGCTCCTCATTAGTTAAGGCTTTCGGGTGTACCGCGTCCATAAGGCAAGGTGAAGACCTTGCGCTTTCTGTATAGTTCTAACCATCCTTTTAAAATACTAGGTTAAACGTGTTGGAAGATTATGCACATTTGTTGCTAGCCAACGTACATGTATGAGATACCAAGCGTGTATCAAGTAAGCACAATGTTACTAATAGTCTCGGATAACCGGGGAGCCATCATAATTTCAGGGAACAAAGCGCCAGAGAGAGGCGAGCTTTGGCGAACAATAACAAGATTCGTGATGCTATATATTACTCTCGCACGAAACGCGGCGATGTCTCTCGGCCAAACTGTTGTTTCAAGTTTTCTTTGTCCATTTGTTACGATGTATTTTGGTAAAATGGGGATAATTCATTAGTTAACTAAGTCATTGGTTATTAGCTACAAGCTACAGAATGAGGGTCATTCTAAACTACAGAAAGCTCTCAAACTGATGTTAGTTGTTTGTTGTATTATTCATCACTTTGTCATTACCAGCAGTCATACTATCTATCTACTATCATATACATTGTCCCACTGCTGGGCACAGGCCAACAGACAATCAAGAAAGGCTTCTTGCCAAGGGGTGTGAATGTGATGTGCCGGGGCTCCGACGGCACTTCCCGTTTCGTAACCCTAAAAAAATACCTAAACAAAAGTAGCGTTTCGTAAAAACTTTTTATATTTCATACATTTAGTCGCGTTTGGACAACTTTTCATGTTCCATACTTTAAGTCACGTTTGGACAACCTATAATTCGAAAAGTACAGTCGGGGAGATAAAGAAATCTAACTCATCAATCAAAGTATGGGATATTTTAAATAAAGGCTGTATTGGCATCAGAGCAGATTTTACTACAAGATGTTGTTTTACTGACTGAATTGATCCAGAACGAATCAAATTACTAGAAAATTATTATGAAATAGCAATAGTAAACATTTATAAAACATTAAAAACCTTCATTGTTTATAATTATAGTTATAAAAGAACATGAATGTTATTGCTTTGAATTGGAACACCACTTACGAATCTACTCGCGTTTACACTCTACATTGATTTAATTGAATTATATTAATAATGTATAAATATGTAAAAAAATAAAGTTAAGTTATGTTAGTTTAGTTATTACGTTCAAATAAAGTTTCATTTCATTTCAACTTTTTATCGAATTTTTGCATTACACATAACTCTACTTCTTTAAAAATTGTTTGATGATAATTATGTACATAGCTTTAGTTTTACCACTTAAGATGCTATAATAAAGTTTTAATAAAATCACTAATTCAAAATACTTAGATAATGATCAGACGTAAAGCAGGTGCTAAAGCTACGCTTTTATAATAAAATCTAAGTTTACTGATTTTGCTCATAAAAAAAAGTTTTTTTGATATCTTAAACTGGTAATAAAATAATAATTATGTATTATAATGATATTTACTATAAACTACAAGCTATACTGATCACAACATTGTACAACAAAAACAAGAAGCGAACTAAATTGTAGCACTTGTTGCTACTTAGTTTTTGTGTCAGCTCATTAATATGATTTGCTAAATAAAGACATAATTAATGCCTTACAATACCGCATTCGCATGCAAATTCTAACAAAATATTAGTTTAACATTGAAATTAATATTAACGTTATGAACTATCATAATCACAGCTTCTGTGTTCAACGAGACGCTTGCGCATAGGCGCATTCAATCATTTGCTGCGTACCTAAAATTCTGTACCCTATTATATACAGGATGTTACAAAAATACCCGTAAAGCCGAAAGAGGGTTAAATGGTGCCTTATAACAAGTCCATTTACAATATTTGTAAAATTAAAGAGTAAACTACGCAGAATGTTTATATGTACATTTTTACCTAATTCGTGAAACGATAAAGAGACATACTTACAAAATGTACAGAATTCGATTAGATAGATATTACAAGTTGAGTTCTGGAAGATTTTAAAAGACCTAACCTAACGAGAAACCTTAACTAACAACAATTACTTTTTCGTAATGAACGTCACATTTACATGAACTGCTCAAAGTGAGCTCCGCCTTGCTCAATGCACAACCTCGCTCGTCGGGATATGACTTGTGTGGCATTTCGCACCATCGTCTGTGTTATTGACGCGAACACCGATCTTACACGCTGCTCCATCTCGAAACCGTTGGACAATCGGAGAAATAGACTCTGTCCTTAAAATAACTCCATAAGAAGAAGTCCAAGGGTGTGAGGTCCGGAGTACGAGCGGGCCATATCACCGGTTCCCCACGGCCGAAAGCGAACGTTGAGATACTATCGCACGTCGCGAGCAACATGAGCCGGAGCTCCATCATCGTGCTGAAATACCATGTTCCTTTGGTTGTCAAAGTAATCCCTATCGGCCACAGGAAAGTCGTCAATCGCCTCTTCGAATTCCGTTTGTAAAAACATTAGGTAGTTGCCACCGTTCAGACGTGATGGCAAAATGACGGGACCAATGACATGCCCGTCATAAATGCCAGCCCACACATTCAGCCGCCACTGGTGTTGGGATCTGCCCTGCCGTGAAGCGTGTGGATTCTCGCGAACCGAATAATTGTAGAGTAAAAAAGAAGATTTGAAATTGATAGCATTTTTTTTTTCCGTCTTGATGTTTTTGAAGCCTAGCATAATGACATCATAGTATTGAACCTTTGTATATGAAAAACAGTAAACCATTAAAGTTGACAATTATTAAAATTGGTAGGTAGAGGTCTCTGTAAAATAATCTACGCTAACTCCGGTTCCCTGACATGACAGCTTACTAGGGTTGACAATATTTATGGCTTTGATAATTTAATATATTTTTACGGGGTATTTTGTAACACCGTGTATATGTATATCTCTAAATATATAAATAAAATGTATGAAAAATTTAAAGTTTACGAAACGCTACTTTCGTGTTTGTGTTGTGTTTTGCTCAGACAAACACCAAAAAAGCATCAAAGCTTAACGTTAATCCCACCCAGCGCGGATAGATCCATATTAATAAAATAATTACGCGAATTGGCCCAAGAATTTCGGAGTAATCGGTAAATCGTTTACATACACAAAAAAATACGTGCTCAGTAAATAGTCTCCTCCTCTTCTTTTGAAGTTGGGTAATAAAAATGCCGGTTTGTCTTATATTAATGCGGCAGTGCTTCGTTTTATTAAACAATTTGTACTGAGAATGCTTTCTATTACAACGAGATGATTAACTGAAAACACGATACACCAATAACGCCCTCTAAGTTCGTTATACACAGTGAAAATATATTTTCTACCAACGCTATTATGAACTTGTCAAAGTTTCGCTTCGAAGAGGGCTCAAAGTGTCCGCACGTACTCGCTGCCAAAACAGAAGGCTCTAAAGTTAGAAAACCTTTTTCCTTTTTTTGGAAATTATTGCTTGGTTTAACCTATATCCAGCTGCCAAATACGTTTTACTTTGAACGCGAATTTATTTTTCGTACATGCACTATATGCATGGATATAATAAGGTTCTAGTTTCTAAATACACAAAAGGGGTTGTTCGTTAATTTGGTTTCTCCTTAAGGTTCTCACCGTTAATGTTGTATCAATTTAGTACTGAGGCTTTTTTTTTATTAAGCAACTGTTTTATGGGCGACGTAGTAGTTTGTGGTTCCGTAGGCCATAAAGGCTGATTAAACCCCAATATTTTTTAGTGGTTGACATCTAGATTCTTTGGGATGTTTGAATTGAATATCGAGAGCGTAAGCTTCAAGAGCGGGTGCTTTAAATCTAAGACTTCTACTCGGGTTGGCCGTGTCGAGGGGAAGAATCAAGAATATAAGAGCAGTTACCGCAGTGGCAGCAGTTGTTATGCCGAGTAGTTTTAATAAAATGAGCTTTATTTTCTAGAACATATTGAGTGACACACAAGTGAAAGGACAAAGCTACAAAAATATTAGAGTTTTAATAATCTAAAGCCCTTGAAATTTAAATACAGCTAGACACTACACTACGCGTATGAAGGGGATTTTATAAACGTGAACCCTTCTGGCTAAAAATCTAGTGATACTGTTACTTATACAAAAAGCATATTCGGTCCTTCTGTTAATATGTTTATAAATATATTCTTTATTTATGTTTACAATGTGTAATAAAGTTCTGTTTTGTTTTTTTAACTATAACGCGTGAAATAAATCTATGGATAAATCGTTTTGCTTTGTTAGCGCAGTTACCTTGTGCTTTTTTTAAATGAAATGTTAGCCATTAATTATAGCAGTGCCAATATATAAAATGTATATGGTGTATGCTTCGTTGGGTTTCCATAAATTTAGTTTCTGCAAAGCTTTAAGCGAGCCAAGAGTTGCTTATTCAAATTTTATTTAAATCCGTTGTAGCAGATTCTTTACAGTGTCCGTTGTCCAAGAGTTCTGAAGACATACATAATGAATCGAATGCTTTCCTATCCATTTCAATTGCGAATTAATATCAGAACATTATATTTTCTGGGAACAGATAGATTCTATGACCAATATAAGTTTTTAGACTATCATCACATCAGGTAACTTACATTAGAATTATTATTACTAACCGCATTATTACCATGGCTTTTGTTGTGTGTGATTAGCTTATGTAAAGACCGCATTAAGAAGAAAAGTGCCGTTTTGCGATCTGATACGATGAGTGTAGAGTTTAAAAACAAATTCGAGAGAATAGTGACTTAGGAAACTGTGGTAAAAAAACTACAAAAACTTACTAAAACAGAGGGTAGGTAGATCGCTTTGCTGTTCATAATCACCCACCTGCAATTACTTCAGTACATCCCTAATCATGGCGCATGCTGCAACTATGCCAAAAATCGGATGTGTGGGACACGACAAAAAACATGGTAATAATACCGTTACTAATTATTATCTACTAGCGGCCGCTCGCGGTTTCACCCGCGTGGTTCCCGTTCCCGAAAGAATATCGGGATAAAAAGTATCCTATGTGTTAATTCAAGTTATAAACTATCTGTATGCCGAATTACATCAAAATCCATTCAGTAGTTTTTACGTGAAAGAGTAACAAACATCCATCCATACTTACAAACTTTGTAAGATGAATAATGTTTAAAACCAACAACTTGTGAATCTTGACTTATTAATTAACCCAGAAAATATTTTCGATTTATTACTGTCTCCCAGAATTATAGCTATGTTCTCAAAGTTAGAAGATTTCTTGCCAGAAAAATATACTAAGTTAGGTACTAAGTATTTAGTGACAGATCCATTGAACTGATCTACCGATCTGTCACCAAGTAATTCAATTATTGGAACATGATATTACGCGTCTAGACACATCCATCATCGTTCCGTGTCTTTTTCATTCTCACTTTTGTATAAATACATTCGTCCTTTTATTTGCTCCTATAAATCACCAAATGCCAAGCGGTTTTAAAAATGCCAAGTACACACGCGTGCACATCCGACTACCACAAACTGTCAAATATCCTCAACAGATACTACAACAGTTTTGTATAGGTATATATTTTTTGTATTTAAATACAAAAAATGTAAAGAAACGTTAATTTGGAAGTAATTATAATAATTGTACTTTTTTTGTTCTAAAATTGAAGTGCACCTTATGTGCATTATATGGCCTCTTTTTCTAGTTTAAAGAAACATCAATGTTGACCGCATCCTACAACGATAATCTCTAGAGAAATGGAAAAAACTGAACTTTAACTTAGTTGTGTAACGGAAACTCACTTAGAAGGCTTCTCTTTTAAACATTCTGTACCATTGTGTGTATTGTGGCTGAACAAAGGTTCATCGTAGAAACGCTATTTAAACCACATCAGCCCATATCCTAACACTATAATTACCTGTTGAGTTGGACAAATAGCCTCTACGCCTTAAAATCATGATACAGCCAACTTTGGGACACAATAAAATATTCTTATTAAATAGACCGATGAATGATATATGTTATGATATCATATGGCGATGATGATAGAATTTAAATTTAAAACCACCATTAAAGAAAAGCTTTATAAAAAAGCTATAAAGTGTCTGATTACACAGAAACAAAACAGCATCGGTTTGAAATGCTACAAACACTCCAACAGGTATTTCTAATTTTTTTTTAAGTTGTTGTAAACATGTACAAACTCGTGTATAGCATAATTTGGTAACGACATAGGTAATATGTGAATGTCGTTACTTCTAATATAAACCTGTAAAGTTTCATGCGCCCGTTCTTCTGCACAGCTAAAAGACATCCTGAAAGTCTATAAGTAACATAAAATCAAATAAGTTAACTTTGATAAAGATTAATGTCATTTCATTTCGATGTAAAAAACGTTTTAACATTGTGTCTAGATCAACGACTAATTAAATTAATCATTCTCACATAAAATACCTTAAATTAGATAAAGAATCAGAAAAAAAGAAAAATAACTACCAATTATTAGGTGAAGAATAAAAGGAATATTATTATTTGTACTACTTACAATTAATAATATTATTCCTTTTATTTCCTTTTTGTCTTTCAAACTCTAAACGCGACGTTTACAATGTATGCCATAAAATGTCTACCAAACGCAATTTGTCATTGCCTTTATATACCTTTGCACAATATTCTAACCCTTATACTGAAACTAACGTTATTCACAACCGAACATCTTCGGGTCCTATCCCCATAAATATTAAGAGCTCACACGTATACTGATGACAAATTACGAGGAAAATAAATTTCCGGATATCAAGTAAAGCTCTTGTTAAAAGAAGAAAGGTGGCAGCTGGACAAACAGATTGCTGGAGGCAGCCCTCTCTGCGCCTTGACAAACGACCTTAGACGCGACAAGAAATATGTTTTTACCGAAACGCGATTCCCCTGGGCTAAGTGGGACATTTTTATTTATAAAAAATGTGCATTTCAATCAGCTACACCCTTGTTTTTAATCGTTGAAATGTCCATGGAGGTTTGCTGCGCTGATGACGATTATGTCAACAACAATAATTATTGTTCTACCTACTCAGAAATATTTCTTTGTACTTACGAGTACAGCATGATTGTTTTTTGTTTTTAACGAAATTTCAAATAAGTACTTGCAAAAAGTATCTTTCTTGATACTATTTGTGTAACGCCTCGCTTAATTGTCTCGTAGTTCTCCTCCTCCTCCTCTTTCTCTCCCGGGTTATTTAAGCGGGGCGTGAAAAAGCATTTATGCAGGCGCCATAGTGTGAGCGTTCGGCATAGCATGGTAGCGCTGTGATGAACGCTTTCACTTCTTGGGCTTCACTGGCTGCTTTCCATCAGGCAAAGTGAAGCCATTTTGGCGTGCCACAATAAAAAAATAAAATAAAAAGTTACCTCTTGTCGAGTGGTTAGATCATCATTATTTCACGAGTAGAACTAGAAGACCCTATGTTTGATTCCCGAGGGTACAAATTATACACGGTGTAGTTGGCGGTAGGGCTTTTTTTAAGTCCTATCGTCTGATCTAAGTCTTTAGTCAACATTTTTATCATTATGTTCATAATTGATAATGAAATAGCCAGTTTCTTAGTAGTTGAGTTATTTCGGGCGAAATACGCTTCTATCTTCGGTCTAATCGTCACTTCCTATTAGGCGAGATGAAGGCTAAGAGCTTTTCCTTTCCCTTCTTTAATAAAAATATAAGAAAAATCACTTAAAATTTTGATATCTTCGGACGTAGGTACCATACGTCAAAATTATAGAACCTTCCGATATTATAAGTTGTACCTGTTATTTGCATGTAATTTTGTAATCGTAACAGCACTACGCAACGGCATCGGCATACTTAATAGTAACAAAATAAAGATATAAAATAAAAGGTAAAAAAGTTCAAGAACCCGCTGCACCCAAAACTTAAGCAGTTTTTATACAGAACAGGGCAGGGCTCCTTTGAATAGGGCTTCTTTGGCTTACAGAGTAAGAGTAGATAGTATTGATCAATTTCGTCAAATTACATTGAGCTCATCTCAGCCAAAAGACGTCCACTGCTGGGCAAAGGCCTCCCCCAAGGATATGAGGGGTATTTGCCGTAATCGCCACGCTTGGCAGGCGGATCGGCGATCGCAGTAGGTTGAGGGTAACCTCAGAGAGATGCTGCTGCCCATCCTCTGGAATGGTCCCTTAGTCGGCTTTTACGACACCCACGGGAAGAGATGGGATGGGGGGCATTGAGCTACGTTAGCACAGTTAGTAATGCACCTGACCCGGCATGTCCCGGGTGCGGGTTCGAATCCCGCTCGTGGATTTTTTTCAACAATTTGTATTTTTTTAAAGTTTTTATACATTTTTATTTGTCCCATAATTGGCGCTTAACTAATCCTAATTTACATGACACATTAAAAGATAATAATCGTTTATAGCAACGGTCTCCATTCCCCAGAGATTTACGATGTCGATACATTATTCAGTCAATTGCACTAGATAATATGATTAAACGGTGATGGGTAATGACATAAATAATGATTATTATCGGCCTATTAATACGGAGGGGCCTATTCAGACGGCTCGCTTCGTAAATCAACCTCTTCCTTAATATTCAATACTTATATTTAAAACCATAATGTACATTGTTATAATCCTTGAAAAACGTCACATTGCTGGGCTCACATCTTTCCACATGCATAGCAGCACATGGGGTTGTCACCCCCACCACTACCACCATCTCATTTTTGTGTCCCCACTGCTGGGGCACGAGCCTCCGCTATAAATGAAAACACCACAGGAAGAACGTGCCATAAACCACCACGCAGGCCAGTGCGGATTGGTGGTTGTTAACGGCTGCTACCGGGTCCAACGGCTAAATGTGCCTTCCGAAGCACGAATGAGCTCGAGATAAAAAATTGTCACCCATCCGACGACCGGCCTTTGCGAAAGTTGCTTACTTTCAGCAATCACAGTCCGCGCACGTTTACCACTGCGTCATCGAGCTCCTAGCTTCAAGGGGTAGAACTCTTATCTATTATGTGACATGGGTATATCGGGCCATGACCCACCACACTGGCACGATGCGGATAAGTGGGTTTTAACGACTACTATCCTAACGTCAACACTCGGAGCCTTCTAAAGCATCGATCTGACCCATCCGTAGACCCGGTAATGCTAAAGTTGCTTAACTTTCAAGATCGCCACTTGAATGCATCGAACTCCTCAGTTTGACTGCCTACAGAAATTCATAAATACGTTTCTCTATTATTGTCTCTGTGTATCATACTGTATATATTTCGCCAGCTATTATCCTTCTATCGGCGTCTACTTCCGCATTATACCGAATGTCGCAATCCAATAGTATTCAGATTTGCCCCTTTAACATGGGGATTATTAAGTTTAAGCGATCTACAACAGCTGGCGCGGACTGTGTCATGCCGAGTTAATATACCGGGCCTCACCTTTCCAAATGTCACGGCCTTTGTGGAAAAATTCTAACTTATATTATATATATGCGAAGCGTTTGTTTGTTTGCCCGAGCGGGATAGGGATTGATGTGATTTTTATCACAGAGATAACTCAATACTTAAATCTTTATTGCCAAGATTGTAGGCCTTGGAGTGCCATAAGCCAATTTGATAACATGCAAAACATTTTATTCATTTTTGTAATTAACGGCTGATCGAGTTTCAAGCAAGCGAACCGCGGGTGGAAACCACAGTAAGCTGGGAAACTTAACACTGGAGTAGCTTAGCAAGAAACTTTTTTACTTTGTACTTAATGTGTTTTTCTTTTTACTGTCAAAAGACTCAACTGTCAGTAGACCAGAGATAATTCGTCAAGTCTCTAGGCGGGATCAACTTTGTTAAATATGAGTTGAATATAAATAAAACTTTTCTGGAATTTTACTTTGAATCGCAATATTGCCCCTTTTGCTTTGAAAGCGGCTCACACTAGAAATATGAAGGTTTGGCGATCGCGAGCAGCTGACGCGTCCGCGACTCGCTGGATAATATACCGAGCGACCTCACTCACCTCGCGTCGGCGGCCCGCTTTGTTTTACATATTACTGCGAGAAATCTGCTACGGGATTGCTGGGCTTCAATAGTAAAACTAAGGATATGTAAGAAAAGCGCTACCAGTCTTATTCTTCTTAGCCTCGTTCGACCATTTTGGTTTGCACTACAAAGCTCAGTGGGCCAAACACAAGCTTTTATCACATTCGTGTCGTAAGAACACGTTAGCGTATAAAAATAAATATTGTACTTATTAGGTAGAATAAATATGTAGGATCTGCCCCCAAAAACAAGAAGTAAAATATATTATATTTATAAAATTTATAAAATACAGTGAAAAAATTACGGTGGCTGCACTGACCGCTATGCTGCCGGGAGGCTTACCCGGTAGCATAGCGGTCAGTGCAGCCGCCCAGATTGCGGAAGACCCAGGTTCGATTCCTGGCTGGCCGTTTAATTTTTCCACTGTATTTTATAATTTTTATAAATATGTAATTTAGCTTCAGTGCAGCAATTAGCACTTGAAAATAAAAAGTAAAAAAAAATTGTAAAATATATGTAATGGTAATTGAATATTTTAACTAAACATAGTTTATCATCCCGTAATAAATCAGTGCACGTTGTGACCTGTTTTCCGCTTGCAGAAAACATGGCGACTTTCACAAAAACGTAAGTAATTATACAAATTAACTGTAGTTTAGTGGTTTTGCGTAATTTAAAGTAATATAATTTAAGAATATGTTTGCGTAATTATAAAAACTAAATTGTTTTATTCAAATACATATAAGGTGTTTATCAAATCAGTGTATCGAAAACGATACATTGGGAAAATATACGTATGTAATATACTAAATAATCATTTTTTATTTCAGATGTAGCAAGCCGTTATCGACCAATGAAATAGTTGATATGGTTCATAATTTGGATTCGCACGATGAAGCGTCAGGTATAAACATTTATATTGGTCCGGGGGGACTCCGGCAGGAAATGGATTAGTTTCGGACTCCGATTCGGGCGACGAGACAAATGTAAGTTTTGAAAATTTATTACGTAGACAACTTTTGGCTCCTGCTGAGCTGGTGCTTCATGGGTATAAAGGCAATGATGACAGCGAGTCAGAAAATGATCTTCCTCTTTCAGCCTTAGCTAGTCGAAACATAACATCGGACGTGCCTTTATCAAGTCGACCAGGACAGCCACAAGCCCGTAAGTGGGTAAAACGTGACTTATCTAGAAAGGGTAACGAGTGGATTGCACCGCCTCCAAGATCAGTGGTGAGCGTATCAGATGCGTCTGACCCGGTCGATTTCTTTGAATCATTTTTTAGTCACAAAGTAATAATTCATATTGTTCGTCATACAAGTTATTTATGCTATAGAAAAAGGAAATATGACGTTTACCTTGTCTGATTGAAATATATTGCTTCGTCGGCATTCTTATATTGACAAGTTACTGTCCAATGCCGCGACGACGTATGTATTGGGATAGTAATGAGGATACCCACAATTTATTGATAGCTAAATCAATGCGACCGAACCGGTTTGAAGAAATTTTGTATGTGAATTGTATGTGAAGTAAAAGTATGTGAAGTGCCCAATGTTTCGTTTTCGAACAATTAAAAAAAGGTACATAACCAATTCCGACCTTCATGAAACTAGTTATAACGTTATTATTAATGTTATTAGTCTTATTACCACAAACATATCCAAAATTTAGAAGAATCGGAAGTCCAAAATAGTTCTAGGCATATATATGGGTGTTGATCGTTTACGAATCAGGGGGGAAATATGGGTTAAAACGCCACGTTCATCTGCAATTAGAATCTCAGAATAATAACTTATTTAGTTATTGTTCTGAGATTAGAACAAACAATTGACAGACGTCATTTCATAGAATTCATGACATTATCTATGGCTATGATACGATTTCGACAGAAGTTCGTATTAGGCCTTTTTATCTACAACTTTGTAGCTAGGCCCGCAAAAGAGTTACTGGTATTCTGATCTTTCATCCGAAGACGTGGCATTGCGAAGTTGCTCAACCGGCAAGATTGTGAGACGTGCAAGCTGTCGCGATCGAGTTCCTCATCGAGTTTAAAGGTTGTCGATATTCATAAATATATTTCTATGCTATTTAAAATGCAGCTAGTAGACGTTTATTCAAGTGAATCAAATTCACTATGGAAAGTCGCAATCGCATATATTAATTTCAAGAAATAGTTTTTTAATGCTGTAGGATACTGATTTGTATATCTGAATTTTCTTGGATATAGAAAAAATTGTTACCTACAAAGGCTCTTCGTCATCTCAGCCAAAAGACGTCCACTGCTGGACAAAGGCCTCCCCCAAATAATCATGGGGGGTATTTGCCGTAATCGCCACGCTTGGCCGACGGGTTGGCGATCGCAGTAGGTTGAGGGTAACCTCAGAGAGATGCTGCTGCCCATCCTCTGGAATGATCCCTTAGTCGGTTTTTACGACACCCACGGGAAGAGATGGGGTGGTGAAATTCTTTATCCCCGGCACCACACAGGGTCAAAGGCTCTTACAATAATTTTAAATTAACTTCGTCTTTGTTTAGTATGAAGCACTGTAAATAAAATAATACTTACGTCTCTTTACATACGCAAAACATTTTGCTTAGTTTACGGTAGACTACTCAAAAGGATTTATTAATAAATAATAAAGTCTTAACCAAAGGGAGCAAAGGGAAGGTATAAAGAGATTTGTGTTTGTACCTATTTTAAATGGAAGAATTCACTGTAGTAACGGGTTCGAACTTTAACTAGTTTTAGGCTATGTTACAAAAGTAACATAAAAATTTACCAAACATTTTATTTTTTGCGTTGTTACTGCATATCGCAGGTTTAAAAAATTGCAATTTGTGAGTTTTAGTACTTCTTTATTTACCCGATGTATGATGTATGTTTACATCAATAAACACGGAAACTATTTTCACTGTTCTTTCCAAGAGGTTAAGACTCGTTAAGATTTTAAAAGAATAGGTAGGTAGGTTGGGTAGGTGGTACCTGTAGAAGTTTTTACTTTAGCCTGTACAAGCATGCAAGGACTTGGGGGCTTTACTGTTCTTACCTTTATAGTTCTATAGTCCTAGCAACAAAGGATTTAGAGATTTCTGTACAACCTTTCCGGCCCGTCGTAATATACTTGACATTAATTCGTTAGTACAGTAGGCCAAAGAAGTAGTCCACCAGTTTCACTAATAAAATTTTTAATGAAAAACTCTAGCGTTGTACTAGGAATAGTTCACCGTTGCGAAACAAATAGATTGTAATTTTTCGGGGTTAAGTTCAACCGAATTTGGTTTGTTTTATTTAGACGACTGTATCTATCATATTCCTATACCACACACAGTAAAATAAAGTTATTAGTCCTACTGCTAGACAACAAGCTTCATTATTAAAATCAAGGCATTCCTACAATTTGTGGGTATTGGCTTTGTCGGAAGATAGCCCCTTGTGAGCTCTCAGATAACCCAAATTATAAAAATAGGAATGCTTCATACACTTTATTTTTTCTCACAATAACAAGTCAAAAGTGACATTAGAAAAACTATTACAAAGGAACATGTTTGAACAAAATCGGGTGCCAGCAATATAGAATACAAAATACATATTATATATAAAACCTATATCGACAATAGGCTTCATCATCATCATCAGCTCAATGTCCCCACTGCTGGGGCACGAGCCTTCCCTATGGATGGACAGGGAGAAGGGGCCATCAACCACCACGCGGGCCCAGTACGGATTGGTGGTTGTTAACGACTGCTAATGCAGCCGGGACCAACGGCTTAACGTGCCTTCCGAAGCACGGAGGAGCTCGAGATGATACATTTTTGGTCACACATCCGATGACCTTCCGATGGCCTTTGCGAAAGTTGCTTTGTTCAGCACCCGCAGACCGGGCGCGTTAACCGCTGCGCTATCGAGCTATCGAGTTCTATCGAGGCTTCATTACCACGTTATTTAGCCGCCTGCATCTGTCATATTATGCCCACCACACATAGTTAAAAAATTATTAAAAATATATACTGCCCCCCACTGCACAAAGGCCTTCATTACTGGCTTCATCAACTTCCTGCCAAATGCGGGTTGAAAAACTCGAGCTCTACATCGAAAGATCCGAAACATGCTTTGCCAGTCCTGGGTGTTTAAGCTAGTACTCCTTAACCCTAGAGTGGGCGCGTCTTTCCGCGAAACGTCAGTGGGCGCGTGGGGAGCATTTTGCCGCCCATTTTCTTTGATAATTTTAAGTAGGAATACAGCAATTGAATTTATTTATTTTCTCAGGATTTAAGTAATACACAAATAAGTAATGATAAATCAACATATTTATTAAACTCTGTTTAAAGAACTTTGGTTTACAAGAGATTTTAGAAAACGTAATTTTTTAATTGACTTTTTTAACTTATCCTATATAATACTCTATAATACTAAAAAAAAATAGAAAATAATAACAAAACCATATGTTTTCTAAATCTACAGGATATGCTTTATCTAAACAGTCTTCACAATGGTATGTGCAATGTTCATTGCACAGTAACTTTGGGCACCAGCAACACCCTATTTTCGTGCGCCAATTTTTCTTTGTTGGACATTATACTGCATTTGCCCTCCTTCTTTGAAGATGATGCTTGTTCTACTGGTACAAAGCGAACAATTTCTCGTCTTCAAACTGTAAACTAGCATCTTCAAAATCAGACATTTCCTCTAGCCAAGACACAATTTGAGCGTCCATTTTGTTATTATCACTTAATACTTATAAATCCTGAAATTAAAAGCATTTTTTAATTTTCACAACTATTGCACTTTATAATATAGTCTACATTTCAACTTTGCAAAAAATATATGACACAATTTTTACTTACGTAATTGGGCGCGCGGTGAGCAATTTGCCGCCTTGCAACACCTGGTGGTAACAACCTTCTCCTCAAGTGGTCCCCCGCGCACTGATGACGTCCAGTCTTTCGGCACGCGTTGCGAACGAAAGTAGGGGCAGCTACTAAAAAGCGCAAGCCTAACGGAAAATTGTTTTACGAATTATTAACGTTTTTTTAGCGCGGGCGGCAAAATGCTCATAGCGCGCCCACTCTAGGGTTAAATCAGGCCGCGCCCTTTACCATTCTGCCACCACGGCAGACACACAATTAACAACAAATCAACAGCAACAATAATAATCCAAAATGCAATCAAACTTACTAAGTGTAGTTTCCCTTCCAAGGTTATTTCCCAGATTAGGAGCTGTAACTACCTACAATGAAAATTCCGACGAAAACTTTTAAATCAATCTTCGTAATTGTCGAAAGTTGTAGCTGTAATCAAGCAACATATCGAAGTTTCATAGTGTAATACGAAGCCTTAATTGACAAAACTTAATGTTGACTTAGGTCTGCTGAGGAGTCGGTAACTTAATACCACTCACTTCCAATGTTAAACTTCTCGTTTCACAGTTAAATGCTGTAGATGACAGAAGTAACCCTTCAACTATTATTAGATTATGCCAACATCGATAGATTTCATCGTGGAATAAACCAATTTTCATTGTAGCACAACTAAAATAGTTCTTTGCAAAACATCTGATTGATACTGAGTTTCTTCCCATAGTCGAAATGTTAAAATCAAATCAGAGCGACACGATTATGTACGTTTTAAAATAGTTGAATCAACGCCCTGAATTCATGATATATCTAATATATAAAATTCTCGTGTCACAGTTTTCGTTGCCATACTCCTCCGAAACGGCTTGACCGATTTTGATGAAATTTTTTGTGCTTATCCGGTATCTATGAGAATCGGCCAACATCTATTTTTTATCCCCCTAAATGTTAGGGGTAGTCCACCCCTAAATTTATTTTTTATTTTTTAGACAAAATTTTTAATTTCTATTTTTTTATGATACAACATACAAAAATACATACAATCCTCAATTTTCACCCTTCTACGATCAACCCTTATTTTTTTTGATCAATTGTCTGTCTCCGCCGGGCGTCTACCGGTGTCACTTCTCATCCAGTAAACAGCACGGAGTAGCAATTACTATCAATAAGTCCCAAGGTCAAACGATGTCTGTTTGTGGCTTAGATTTGAGCACACCATGTTTTTCACACGGAAAATTGTACGCGGCATGCTCTCGAGTGGGCAAACCATCCAGTTTGTTTGTGTTAGCTAAGATGTTAGCTAAAGATGGGCTAACAAAAAATATACCAACGGCTTTACGTGCTTTCCGAAGCACGGAGGAGCTCGAGATGATACAGTTTTGGTCACCCATCCTTTGCGAAAGTTGCTTAATCTCAGCACTCGCAGACCGGGCGCGTTAAACACTGCGCCACCGAGTTATAATTGGCAAAACAACGTTTGCCGGGTCAGCTAGTATATATATATATATATATAAGTACCATAGTACGCTGCCTTCGTAAAACTGTTGTTGAATATTAATAGTAATTAATTTGTATAATCAAACCTATTTGACTATAACAATAACAATAAGTCTTACACAAGTGTCTTACAATATGATTTGATTTTGATAATTGGTAATTTTCTGCCGTTCATGCAAGGTAAACCTGTATTATTAAAGTCTGTGATTCGGTTAATAATATTAGGGAAAACTCATTTGTTAACTGTATGTTAACTAGAAACATAACAATAAAAGATTACAGATTCAACACACAAGTCAAGTCGTATAACAGATATCAGTATTATCGACAGACATTCCTAAAACATTCGTTCTATATAGGGCACGTCCTTTCTAAAGTACGAAGAGATCGGGATCTTTCTATTCCCTCTAGGGATTGAAATCGTGATCTTTTGGTTTACAACCACTTGTTCCCAAGTTCAATGAGAAGGTTAAACTTTTATAATATCTTTCACTTTCACATTTGTTATTTAATCCAACAACAAACAGTGTATTGGAGCACCAAAGTCTTTGTGTAACGATCACAAAAACAAGATTGACAATCGTAAATTGTTGTGGAACACAAAAAGCTTCAGAAACTGCGCGGAGCACGTAACACGTGGTCAGTAAACTGCCCTAACAAGGCATAAAGTACGGCTCGCTATCTCGCCGAACTAACATTACGGAAATCTCTCGCCAGGGTCAGGTATTGTGAAAAAACCAGCGTCGATATCACAACAAACCTCGAGGTAACCGACGTTCCCGTTGTAACGGGTACGTGACCCGAATGTCCGAGCCGAAATGCTCAGGGATACTTCAGAAATGTTTCCGTTGCGATACGCGATCTTTTCGCCGTGCCCCGTTCACATTTGAATGCCCGCGTCAAAGTCAATTTACGTGAGCCACGCGACATTTGCAAGCAGTGTAAAGTGCAGGAAAGAATTAGGGACATCAAAGCCTTTATCTAAGTATGTTTTCTTGATTTCAAAGTAAAGACATTGCTCCTTTAATGTAAACGTATAGAGTTGGATATAATATAGCCAGTTTCGCTATGATCCGAAATTTCAGTTGAAGTGCGTATCCATCGAGGGCGCTAAATAACGTTCCAAGTAAGATTAAGGCAACGCGCTTTCTAAATAATGTAATAATCAAAAATTCATGTTTGAAAACAATGAACCGGTAAAGCATAAAATGGTATCCCATTTCATGGACAGTGAAGCTATTTATGTATTAGTGAAAGAATTTTTAGAATCAGTTAAGTAGTTCCCTATATAATTCCCAAGCATACAAACAACACATCAACATATCTATAATATTCGTGTAAAAAGGCTCATAAAGTTGAGCAGCTCCTGTATCGTTCCATTTCGCTTGGGACGCTCCACACGCTCGCCGACCCGCGGTTTCCCCACAAGGACTCGGCCGCTCATGCGCATTCAATAATTAATGTATTCCAATCATTGCTTGACGCACACAACGTCGAATATTTCTTGCCCATTTCCAATGTGAACAAGGCTTTCTGGCACACGCACTAAACAAGTAAAGAGCTATACCATCGCATCTTCTCTGCGTCTCCCAAATATTTATAGACGAGTATACCGCAGATTCTGTATTCTTACGGCGGGCAGCATGTGCGGTTATCTTAATGTTATGGTAGGTATATTGTATCTTTAAATGCGTGCTTTATGTTACGTCTTGTGTAGCGGTTGGCTATTAATATAACAAACGAGTAACTATTCGGAACAACCGCCTTTATGGTCTAGTGGTAACCATCATTTCCACTGGTCTCAGAATCAGAGGAACTAGGTTCGATTCTCAGCTTAAATATATCATTGAAGAGGATGATCGTGCATCATCGAGACCGCTCGGGCGCCGCCGTCGCCGGGGGTTCCCGTGCAAACTGCCGACGATTGTCGGAGACGCCGGGCGCCACACTTCACACCAGCGAGCCTTCGCCACGGATCACGGACGACACCAGACGCGCGCGCGACATTAGTTTAACAATAATGCATTATACCAGTTATACAGTCCACTTCTCTCTCTCATTTAAAGTCCTTTAGTTAGGACCCAAACAAATGGTTCTTCGAGCCGGAAGAAGAAAAACATTAATTAACAACATACACATACATAATATACAAAAACAAACTTTTTTTATTGATTGTACGCTGTTCGGTTGGTGGTATGTTTTAGGGTCACCTGGCTAGCAACCATGTGAGATATTTTATATAGGATATATTAAAACAAGTGTCAAGTCACCGGTTGGGTACCGGTGACTTGACACTTGTTTTATTAAGAGTTGTATGATATTACGTCGCTAGCTTACTTTTACAATATTTAATATTTTATATATAGTCAACAATATGTATCAATCAACAATCAATCTAAAATATCAACAATCACAACCACTCATACAAAAAATTCAAACTAAAGAGAACTAAATACCGATATAAAATTTGTTTTGAAGCAGAATTATCACTGGCAATATCTAGTCGCTCGACTGACCATAGCACGTTATTCTCATGGAATTTCATTTAAGACCCAAGTGACATCTTGAGAAACATTTAATATTTAACGATAAGATGTTCTTAGAAATGTTTTAAGCGGCCAGCTTATGAAAAGGCATTCACTTACATTTAACTTGTACATCAAATCGTCTTGTTCCACCTACTCGAAAAATCCGTCGACCGGCTCCAGAACATACTTTACTGTAAACTGAAAATAGCATTGAAAAAGGTCTGCTTAAATGTCTTAACAGCTCAGTCGATAGACCTGTCGCAACAGATTCAGCAAGCAAGTAGTCTTTTCTTTTAGCTCTTTGTCTTACAAATAAACAGAATATAAACTCAGAATAGATATTCCATGTTTAGTCTCCTTTACTAACTCTAATTTTAAATGAAAGTAACAAGACGGTAACAAAACACAGAATATCAATTCCAAGCTCATTTTCTGTTTATTTGTAAAGCCCTAAGACTTTTGTAAAAATACCGTATAAAATAAAATTTACATATTTTTATGTACCTATGTTTACCTCAAAATAATAGCTCAAGCTTTCTAGGTTTTAAAAGTTCACTTGTGACTGAGACCGAATCGATTAGCGTATTTAGGGGTCGTTAGGCGATTCATACCACGAGCTATTCGGACCTCGTCATAAATGGCACATTTGATAGTATATCAAATCGACCAATTAATAAAAGGGTCCTTTTATGAATTGGTCGATTTGATATACTATCACAAATTTAAGAAAACGGTTATTGAAATAAGCAGTTAGAAACTTCTCAGTTAAAAGATAAGATAGCAGATCAATCCGGTCTCAGTTGGAAATCTCCTTGGAAATTTATATCCGAACTTTCGTAGGCGAAGGAATCGCGAATGCTAAGTCCAAAGTCACCATGAAGTTCCTTCGGCTTACTGCAGGGTTGTGGTAAGGGCAAACAAGACGTCACTACTCCGTGGACGGGCACAGAAATATATTATAAAAATCAAGCTGTTCGTTTGTATCGCTAAAACTCGAGAATGGCTGGACCGATTTGGCTAATTTTGAATTTGAAATATTTGTGGAAGTTCAGGGAAGGTTTAATCGAAATGAATCGAATGAGAAACATAAATAATAAGTAACGGAAAATAGTAAAAACAACAATTTAATTTTCCAATACAAAATTATTTGTTGGTTTGTTGTCATGGAAACTGTCAAAGCGGTACGAAGTCCGCCGGATCAGCTAGTAAAATTTAAATAATAAAATAATGGTTATACTGTAGGTTTCCAATTCTCAAGATCCTTATTTTACTTTAGCACAACAATCGCCGAAGGTTTTTTACTTTAATAAGTTCTCATCAAAGTGAATATCACTACATAGTATAAAACAAAGTCGCTTCCCCTGTCTGTCTGTCCCTATGTATGTATGCTTAGGCAATGATATTATAATAAAAAGAGGTAGATGAGTTACATGCGCCTAAAAAGTGGCAGCGTAAAACTAGGCTAATTAATTAGCCTACCCAAGCTCAGTCTCGCGAAAGCGTTGGCAGCGTTCACAGTGTGCGTTTGTTTCCAAAAATTTATATATATAAAAGCCGTCCTGTGTTATGCGACACTGTAAAAACTACACAAAAAAGTCTAGGAATCACATATCATGCATAAGTATATATTTTTAATTGATTTGAGCTCATATTATTAGTAAAATCCAAAATATTATTATAAATATACCAAATACTCCGGTTACCGAGTGTGACATCTCTGTCTGTCAAAGATTATAAAAAGTAATGTAACAGAAGGAGGTTTCACCCGAGTTCTTCCCGTAATAACACGCGTGGTGTGAGACTCCCATTTTAATTTCTATCTACCGTACAATTGCACCCTTATTATTAACAATAAAAAGAAACTTGAAATGGGCTAAATGCTAAACGCGAAACCATTAATTAGGATAATTCATTAATGTAAGTAACAGAAAGAACAATTACGACTACGACTGTGCCTACGCATTACGAGATCAATTAACTGGCATAACATGTTTGCTATTCTGCCGTCATAATTAAAAAGGCACATCTAACATTTTGCAAATCAGGAGAAAAACGAGTTTGAAAAGATAGGCCTTTTTCTCCGATTCCAAATGTGTATTTAAAAAAAATGTTAGTTGTGCCCTTTTTCCTTATGACGGCAGTATTATATTTCTAGGTTTTCGGCAAATGAATTAAGGTGTAACCAATGGATAAATATTGTACGTAGACAAAGAAGGGAAGAAGATTGGCGGCCAAATACTTCAAGTAGAATATGTTCAGTACATTTCAATAATGCGGATAAAAATATACATCTAGAAAGGGATTCACTTTAATGAAAAAAACCTAACAGCCTTGATAGAGAATGTATATCTGATTTGAAAAACAGCACTTAACAAATATATTCGAAAAATTAATTTTGAGAAACAAAAGTTAATAAAAAGAAATATAAATAAGTGTCATTATAAGTATATTAGTAACTTTTTTATTTTATTTTAATACAATAATTAATTTCTATAAACATAGTTGAAATAACAGGTCAGTTTCGTCATCCACGGGCTTTCCACGGGCTTCAAACTATTTTATGTCCGTTCTGTGTGACATTATGAATGTTATTCTATGAATTACTCTCGTGATATCGCAACGACACAACTCAACCTATATCTGTCTTATTTTCGCTCTTGTTAGTTGTCATGCTCTCTTATTCACACATTAAAACACGTTCAATTTAAATCGGCACCATGCGGCCATGTGAAATCGGAACTCGAGGTGAATAGTTATCTCGGCCGTGTAACATTAGTGTTTAAAACTATAAGTAGGTACGTACGCCATGTACGTTTTTGGCTTCGCATTAGTACTGACATAACCTATCTACCTCTTTTTATTATAATATCATTGTGCTTAGGTCTTTAAAACTACGCAACGGATTTTGATGCGGTTTTTTTTAATAGATAAGTAGAGTGATTCAAGAGGAAGGTTTAACACTATATAGTATAAAATAAAGTCGCTTCCCGCTGTCTGTCTGTCCCTTTGTATAAATGTATGTTTAGATCTTTAAAACTACGCAACGGATTTTGATGCGGGTTCTTTTAATAGTTAAAGTGATTCAAGAGGAGGGTTTAACACTACATAGTATAAAATAAAGTCGCTTCCCGCTGTCTGCCTGTCCCTGTGAATAAATGTATGCTTAGATCTTTAAAACTACGCAACGGATTTTGATGCGGGTTTTTTTAATAGATAGAGTGATTCAAGAGGAGGGTTTAACACTACATAGTATAAAATAAAGTCGCTTCCCGCTGTCTGTCTGTCCCTGTGTATAAATGTATGCTTAGATCTTTAAAACTACGCAACGGATTTGATGCGGTTTTTTTACTAGATAGAGTGATTCAAGAGGAAGGTTTATATGTATAAAACATGCATACAATTGGACCCGGTAGGTGGCGCTGCGCTGCCATAGGGTTCTATAGGATACGGGTGTTCACTCAAGCGGACAAAGTCGCGAGCGGGCCGCTAGTAGTTCATAAAGATACGCTATAAACCTAAACTTAAGTAAATTAAGAATTTATTAAGTATGCATTTTCTTTGTATATCTGTAATGAAATTTTATGAAAACTGTAACAGATTTGTTAACGTTTTATTCTAATATCACAAGCAAAATTCTTATCTTTACATTTTTGTACAGAAACCCATATTTTCGTCATGTCAGTCAGTCAGTCAATAAGGGGAGATCAGGTCATTGAAGGGGCTGGGAATCGAACCACGAACATCAAGACCTGAGACCGCTGGTTTAGCTACTACGAGTATAGCACAGAGAATTTCTGTAGTCTAGTAGTTATTTTCCTATTATTAACTGGCATAATGATTTTATACATTATCTTATACCTTCAATGTTTCCTAAGATACAACGTCCATAGACGTTCTGCAAAAACAGTCGTGTTATAGACAGAGATAAAGTGTCTCTACCTTTATGGAGGACGCTGTGACTGAAAGTGCACTTTTATCACAGTATCTCCGACCACATCGTAAAAAATGAGGCAAGCAGCGAAACAAGTATCCACAAGGAAGCTTCCTTATCTTAGAGGCATAAGGTATTTTTTTAGGAAACAAATTCCCTCCCTCATTTATTACGAATTTTCTATTAATAATATTACTTGGTAGTTGAATTCGACATAAATATGACTTTTATACTATATTGATTGTTTTGGTTGTCTTCACAGTAATAATTAACGGGACTTTAACCATGTTTATAAACAGTACTTTTGTAATCATGGCGCTACATACACTCGTGGACAAATAATACGGGTCAGCGACAAAATCCAATTATGTATCTTGTAAATTAATAATGTTACATGCATGAAACTAACTTTGTATTAAAGAGAATTTTAATATCGTATGACAAAAGTTCGAATTTGGTAGTAAATTCAAATCACGCGTGTTTTACTATTGCTTGTTTTCTCACTTTTGTTTTCAATCTGTCAAATCAAAATGATAAAAGGCAGTCATCATCATCTTTTACGGTCATTATTGAATTACTTTCATGTCGCTAACGCCAAAAGAATGTACACGTATCGTCACTATGCTAGAATAAGGCAGAAGTTAGAAAAGTACAGCGAGAGTAACAGGCCTTTCACTTTCTACGGTGCAAAGAGTCGTGCAACGTTTCCGAGAAACTGTGCTCAACATTAGAAGTCGAGAGGATCAATTTATTGTTACGACCATGCTCTGAAATCGATACCTCACGGCAGTTGAAGTAACAAATCAATTTCGAGAGACCCGAAGAAACGAGGTAAGCGAGCGGACTGTTAGGCGGCGGCGGCTAGAAGAAGAAGAAGTTAATTTGACCCACATAGACCCGCAAATTTCCCAAAACTTGCAAGGGAACATCGAGTAGCAAGATTACGTTATGCCCGCGAACACCCGCGAACATGCACAATGGGGAGATGAAGACTGGGCAAAAGTAATGTTTTCTGATGAATCTAGATTTATGCTCTATGCACAGGATAGGCAGCGAAAAGTTTACCGACGGCCAGGGGAACTACTTATTCCAGCTTGTTTTGAGGAAAAAGTACCTTTCGGCGGTGGATATGTTATGGTTTGGGCTGGAATCTCTTCAGTGAGTCGCACGGAGTACTGATAGAAAATGGTACGCTAACTAGTGCAAGATATGTAGAAGAGATCCTTAATGAGTATGTCGGCCCATATTTGATTAATATGGGTGAAAATTCCATATTTATGCATGACAATGCTAGGCCACATACAGCTCAAATTGTAAATGAGTATATTCAGGACGTTGCCATCAATTGCATGGACTGACCCTCGAGAAGCCTGGATCTAAATCCGATTGAGCACGCTTGGGACGAGCTCGGAAGGCATGTGAGGAATCGGAACCTCGCCAGCTAAGTGTAGCTGGTACACTTAGAGATCTGAACCATGTGTAAGTGGAAGAATGGAAAAATCTCCCGCAACATCCCATAACAAACTTAATACACAGCATGCCCAATCGTCTTGCAGCTGTAAGAAGAGCCCGTGGAGGCAATACGAAGTATTAATATTCTATTTCATTTCTTTAATATGGCTTTAAAGTTTCCATTATTTAGTGTCGTTATTACTCGGCACTATGAAATTATCTACAACATACAGTTTCATTTATACTGCTAGCTCTATTATTTTAAGAGATATTCTAATTTTTTGTACTGATACGTACTATTTGTCCACGAGTGTAGATTTAATATATTAAAAAACAGCATAGACATGACAAAAACCTCGGTAATAACAGGCTACTCTAATGATTTTATATGATTTATAACTTATTTATTTATTTATATTTGGCCTTTGCGAAAATCACAGACCGAGCGCGATAACCACTATGCCATCGAGCTCCTTATGAGTAGGCACTTATTAATAATGATAAAGTTTCTTACTTTCATGGATTCCTGAAAGCGCCACCAGACCGGATATATTGTAACATTTGAAATTAAATAAACGCTCATATACCCGTAAGTACAGTTAAGCAGATAAAGCAGTAATGTTGTGGTTCCTGTGGTGTTTCTGGTAACGTAATATATAAATCGTTGACTCGTAACGGCTGTTTGTACCAAAACTTTGTGGGGATTTCGCCAAATTCTGCTAAAGATGCTATCGGTTTTTAATTTTGTTGATATAAGTGAAATAAATACTTTTAAGCTAAATCCTGGTGTGTCAACGTGCTGTTTAAAATGTAGATTCAATGTTGGCAATTTTAACAACTTTTTTAAACACAATTTTGGTTGCTAACAAGCATAATCCTTAACGCCTTTATGATGACACACTAACATCCACCCGCGGATTTGCTCGCGTCCAGAAAGAAGGAGCTATTTGTACGGCATGAAAAGTAGCCGATATACTTAGGGATTTTTTGAATTTCTACCATAAAAATATTTATTAAAATCTGTTCGGTATATCCAGATCCAGTACCCCTCTAAATAAAAAATCAAATGTTACCACTTTTTAATATTATTAAATATAATAATAATAATTATAAAATAATTACACATACCTACACATAGATTATTATAAAAAGTACATTATAAATTAAAAGCGGTCTGTGGATTAGAAGCTACCGATCATCTACTGAAGAGTATCAACAGCTATTGCATTTTCATAGTCTTTAACCAAAAGGATAAGACAAATATGTGTGAAGAGCGTTTACGCCGCACACTAGCGCTAATGAAAAAAAAACATATCTACTAATTAGAGATAGAAAATCAAATTATGCTCAACAAACTATTTGAATGAAGTAATTTAGCATTTTTACGTCACCTAATGAACACCTCACATGTTATGGTTTAGTTAAATAAGACGTTACGGCCACTTTTAACTATAACGCCATATTTACTTCATTCAAATAGTTTGTTGAGCATAATTTGATTTTCTATCTCTAATTACTAGATATGTTTTTTTTTCATTGGCGGCGCTAGTGTGCGACGTAAACGCTCTTAAAAGATAACATACCCAAAAATTCAAGTAAATTTATATTATTATAAATATCAATAAAAAACAAATCAAATTGATATTAAAAAAATCAAATCTAAACCATTGAGGTACCCTAGTACACGCTGTAATTTAAAAACAAGACAATCACTTTAAAACCTGCCTTTCAGATGTTCGACATTGAAACGTGACTCCGTTATTACAAGTCCCGAATATCAACTGCCTTCAAAAGAACAATTTTACAACATTAATCATAACAGAGCATTTATCAAATCTATATTTTTATGAATCGCAAGTAAATTCCAATTATCTTTTAAACGTTACCTTTGACCTCTAAGGTCCCGGTTCGATTTCTAGCGGGGAGTACAACATTGTACTCGTAAGTACCAAGGCTTGTTTAAAGTTCGACTGGCTAGCTACCACCTATACTACATTATCTAGTAATTCTGTCGCTATAACAAAAATGTTAGTGGCACCACTGTTGAGGAGCTCGATGGCGCAGTGGTTAACGCACTATTACTGAAGTTAAAACAACTTTCGCAAAAGTGACCAAATCGGATGGGTGACCAAAAACGTATAAGCTCGAACTTCTACAAGCTTCGAAAAGCACACAAAGCCGTTGGTTCCGGCTGCGTTAGCAGTCGTGAACAACCACCAAGGCCCGTGTGGTCGTTTATCGCCCGTTCTTCTTGTGGTATTAGATACCATCAATAGGGTAGGCTCGTGCCCCAACGGTGGGGACATAAAATAAACTGGTGATAATGATGAATGTTGTTGTGTTGGTTAAGAGATAAGATAACCAGTTCGTTAGTGTTGAAGAATCCGGGTGAATCCACTTCCTCTTTCGTCGTTATCAGCGCTTACCTTATATGACGATGAAAAGATGAAGGCAAAACGGCTTATAACATTTTTTCTTATGAATCTCCAAAATATTCTAACAACATACAATTGTATTTTCTTATTATGACTACTAGCACATGTAAAGAAAGGCGGCGGCGCTCGTTTCTCGCCCCCAGCATTATTTCTGCAACACAACTGATATTGGTCTGGCCGGGGAAAGATATTGCCTTTAGCTGTCACCGGCAGTACTTCCAGCCGGCTTGTACACTTGTGTCGCGTTTTAACCGACCAAAGCTAAACTAGGCAGCTCTTTAAGTAACACTTTATCTACAAAAACTTCCATTTTCATTTGAGCTTTGTTAGTTTTTTTTTTATTTTTTTATTTATTATCGGAATCAAAACATACATTACTTTTATAATATGGGGTACTACTTAAGCCTCTTGGGTTTGTGTGTAGTACCTAACAATAGTATTCTTCCACGTTATAGAGAATAGAAATAAGATATAGAAATAAGGTAATCAAATACATTCATATTATAATAAATTCTTAGAATCGACAATGTTCTGACGGTACGATCACACATTTATACGATTGTTCATTTGAAACACGTTTTTTTTTATTTAAGTTAGAAACATTTAAGAGACTTGGTGAAGCGACAAATTTTGCAAGGTGGCTGGCAAAAGCTAGATGAGAGTAGCCGCGGATCGTGCTTGGCTTGCACTTGGAGAAGCCAGCTACCTAGCAGTGTACTAGGCATCAGGATCTATTAGCCTACATGGATGGCGCATTGATGGCGCATCTGGTAACGATGATAATGATATGATTTTTCATAATTTTGGTAATAGTAATAGGATACGTTTTTGCGGAATGTCGGTTAGTATAAAAAAAATGTTTATTTCGGAGGAATTAGAAGTGCAAGAAATCCTTTTGAGTCAAACCTCAGTCCCTGTTATAACAATTTTTTAAGTCATTTGAATTACTTATCCATTTAACATGCTGGATACAAAGTAACCCACAGCACTCTCGAGCCCTCCAACTATCTCTGCGGTGAAAGCTTTTCATTATGTAGTTAATTATTATCAATTCTTTTATAACTTAATAACAGAACGTTTGTGGGTAGAAAACAAAGTAGGTAAGCCACCTCCCTGCCGACAGCCCGACGGGAGATCTTTCCTTTGCTAGGGAGAAGCCACTTAACTTATAAATTCTAAAGCACACGTTCTTTTATTTCTTAATAAGTAACTTTAAAAACCAAATTTATATGAATCTTTCCTAATTGCATAATGATCAATAATTTTATAAACTTTTGATATGATTTTGATCAATACTGTTCGCACAATCGTGTTTCGAGTAATTGTCATTTAGGTTTGGTTTTACCTTGCGTAGGAATTCTTCAGAAACTTATTTAGCCTTAAATAACGCCAAAACGTCAAAAACTTTTGTATACCGTTAATCCACCATCCTACGGAAACCGAGTTCTGTGTTTCTTTATATACGTTACTTCTACGTTGATTCATATATAAAAAACAAGTAACAAACGGACCAATAAAGTTATTAAAAAATATGACTTTTATCAACTAGTATTACTTTTCATTTCCAAAAAGTTTTTGACGCTTCTTATGTAGTTATTGAAATAATAATGATAATTACTATTAATAATTATATTACAAGCCTTGAACAATAACATTTTGAGTGTCGACATTAATGCATGCATTGAATATTACAATTAGTTTTATTTTTATTATTATTAACTATAGTTTTAATTTTGTTTTTTTTTTCTTAGACAGGTTTTGACTTTTATATTGTAAAAATTAAACTGGTAAATTATGTTTTTGCTGACTTAAATATTTTATTTAGTTACTTTTTATTTTTTGTGTTTTTTTACATGTTGTGATTGTCCTTTACATTTTGTGTTTTTATTTGTGATGGAAAGTGTCCTTTTATGATAGGGCATTTTCCAATATTTATGACGCTGTAAGGGAGAAAAGAGCTGGACATTTGCTGAGTTTCTTGCCGGTTCTTCTCAGTACAAGATCTCCCGCCCAGAGTAGATAGACTTACGAACCAATGGCATAAAATGACGTTCATAAGAGCTATTTGTAGCCTAAACTGAATAAATTATTTTGAATTTTGAATTTTTTAATTATGAAATCTTGGTACCTAGTTAATACATCTAAAACTTCACACTACACAGCCATTTTAAAGAGGTTCTAATATTTTCCTGCATAACATGTGACATTTTGAAAAAGATTTATTACCGAATCGGAAAATCAGCTCATATTTTTTTTATAACATTTGACATTTTGAATAAGTTTTATTACGGAATCGGAAAATCAGCTCATAGTTTTTTTTATGGAAATGGTAATCACATTTAAGATGACTAAATAGAAATAGAAGAATAGAAGCGAAATAGGAAAAAAACCGACCTACCTATCACGTTGTGAAAACGTGAACGGATTTTATCGAAACTTTGTATGCCGACAGCTGCTCCGACCACGGATACAACTTACCTTAACTTTTTAATGAGATAGAAACTAGTCAAGGAATAAACAATGGAAAAGTAGCGATGTGTTTACGAATAATGCTCTTTATCTATAAACTGTAAACACTAAATAGAGACTGATAAATTAGTTAAGTTTTTTTAGAAAATAAGCACACCGGCGGCGGTAACTTCTAGCAATACTGTATACCTATAATCGTTTTTACAATCGGTTAAGGTTAACAGCTAGAAAATTACTGTAATATTAATTAGACTATCGTTACCTAAACTTAATGTTGCGTCATTGTTATCTGCCTGTGTGGTAAAAATACCCGATATTGAAAGAAACATTGCATACATGTGGTTTATTTGTTGTATGTGATGTAATATACTCTGGAGGCAGAGACTCCGCAAACGTAGTGTAGGACGTCCTTCGCGCTTAAGCGACAATATACGCAAAGTATCTGGTAGTATCTGGTAAGCTACGAAATATCTTCTCGTCCGATATACCGCAGTGTCTCAAGACGAAAGTCTTTGACCAGTGTGTGTTGCCAGTGATGACATACGGGACTGAGACGTGGTCGCTCACTATGGGCCTCATAAAAAGGCTCAAGGTCACTCAAAGAGCAATGGAAAGGGCTATGCTCGGGGTTTCTCTGCGTGATCGAATCAGAAATGAGGAGATCCGCAGAAGAACAAAGGTAACCGACATAGCCCGAAGAGTTGCTAAGCTCAAGTGATGGCAGTGGGCAGGTCACATTGCTCGCAGGACTGATGGCCGCTGGGGCGGGATAGTCCTGGAGTGGCGACCGCGTACCGGAAAGCGCAGTGTGGGCAGGCCTCCAACAAGGTGGACCGACGATCTGGTGAAGGTCGCGGGAAGCCGCTGGAAGCGAGCAGCACAAAACCGGTCGTTGTGGAGATCCTTGGGGGAGGCCTTTGTCCAGCTGTGGACGTCTTTTGGCTGAGATGATGATGATGATGATGATCTGGTAGCAGTTATGAGAAAAGCCGAAGATTAGGCTCAGTGGCATTCATTGGGCGAAGCCTATGTCCAGCAGTGGACTGCTACGAACTGATTAAAATGACGATAGTAATAATAATCTTTTACTCGTATAACAGCTAAATATTTGCCATGTCTTAATTATAATTTATTTTGCAATAACAGCTACCAATTCAGTATATTCCTTTCATTTTCTGTTTAAACTCGTCAATTTTGCATGCAAACATACATTTCAATATTTAATGAGGAGCAATTGGCAAATTATAAAGAACTTAAATATGAATTCGTGCGTCAAACTGTGGGAATGATAATTTATAATCAGTTATTGGTTACATCTCTTCGCTATTTTAATTTGTAAATTAAAGTATAATGTTATTTTCATTGAGTTATTGCTTATTGCACGACTGCTCAAAAAAGTGATAACCATGTGGTAATTGATCAAGTATGTAGGTATATGTGTGTGAGTTTTTTTATTCCAGCTAAAAGGATGTTAAATGTGTGTTATGTTAATTGTTAGAGTCCTTAGTTTATACCTTTTAACAAACGCAACGATGCTGATGATGGTAAAACGATAATGATGCTGATGATGAAATAAATACAAAACAGAATCGTGTTTTTACAAATACTAAAAACTTACTTATAAATACTAAATAATTAAAAACACGTTAAACTTTTGGAAAACATTTTGTTTACTTGCTTTTGCTTTAAAATAATGATTTAAATTGAATATTGTATGATTTGGGAACGTCAAAAACCGTGAAAAAGCATTTAACAGGCCGCTATAGTGTGAGCGTTCGGCATAGCGTGGTAGCGCGTGATGAACGCTTTCACTTCTTGGGCTTCACTGGCTGCTTTTCATCAGGCAGGGTGAGGCCATTTTGGTGTGCCACAATAAAAAAATAAAAAATCCTGTTGCTTCTATTAAAGCCGTGGAGTTTCTTGCGCCCATTATAGGTATAATGTTGTTTATGAACTTTTTAGTTATTTAGTTTTGTGTGATTGAAATGTTCCTTCAAAAATCATCACCATAAATGAAAATGTGTCAGATCTTGATATCAACAGCTATGATGATCTGATCTGACTTATCGTAGCAACATAGGTAAGAAGATAGAAATACCTACCTCGTCATATAAGAAGTTACGAAAAAAGACAGCAAAAGCAGACATTTTGGAAACATTACCTTACTGCTATATGATTAGATTACTTTTTTGATAAACGCTATGAACAATTTTATTTGGCCAAAAAGGGACTGAACGGTTTACATCATGAGCCTTTTTAACTTAAATGTCAAGTTATTTTTAATCATTTAGGATGACTCGATTAACTTGAGTGAGTAGCGAACCTGTAATAATAGTTGTAAACTCATGTTAATAAATAAAAACCTAATGCTGACTGTGAAGAATTTATATTTATATTTATTGTTAACTAGATATTGCATGTACTTACTGTTTTTATGGAGCGCGATATGTTATTAACAGCGCATGCACATCGCCCCGGCGGGCGGCGAAGTGAGCCTTCACGGGACGGTTACCGTGGCGGCGTCAAAGAGTTACTTCCATAAATTCCCTCAACCAGTGATAGCCAGACACGCGACGCCTCCGTTTTTTTTTTGTTTTAAAATATTATAATAAAATACTATATTAAATCAAAGTATTTTCAATATAATGATAGTAACTAGATATTTTGCAGAAGATTTCGCATTTACTATCCCCATCGAGCGAGGTTATGCACATCGCCTCGGCGAAGTGAGCTTTCACGGGCCCGGGCCGGCTACCGTGGCGGCGTCAAAGAGGCACAAGGGCGTAAAAGAGTTACTTTCATAAATTCCCTCAGCCAGTGATATCCAGCCACGCGACGCCTCCGTTTTTTTTATGTTACTACAATATTATAATAAAATACTACATTCAAACAAAGTATTTTCAATATAATTATAGTAACTAGATATTTTGCAGAAGTTTTCTCATTTACTATCCCCATCGAGCGAGGTTATGCACATCGCCTCGGCGAAGTGAGCTTTCACGGGCCGGCTACCGTGGCGGCGTCAAAGAGGCACAAGGGCGTAAAAGAGTTACTTCCATAAATTCCCCTAACTAGTGATAGCCCGCCGCGCGACGTGTCTGGTGAATCAACGAGCACCGCTCCGCTCGGTCGAGCAAAAACGGAAAACCATTTTACGGTCCATTGTGAAGAGGATTGGCAATTTCGTTCGGAGCTTACTCGACCATCGGCCGGGCAAGTTTTACAACGTCTCTGATGTAATGCGAGTGTTCTGACGAAACTCCCCCTAATACATGCGCCGTCTCCGTCTACGTTTCCTAGTTCACGTGAATAGCGGACTCGATCGCTACATATCTGTGCCACAACAGAACATGGCCCCAAGTTGTTTTATTAAAGGACTCAAAACTTTAATTCCTAAAAAAAAGCTTTTTCCTAGCCAATACCTAAAAGTTACGTTTTGTCACCGTAAAATGCTAATAATTCTCCTTTAAGTTAGTCAACATAAATATTCTAGAAATAACAATTTCACTAAGTCGAATTGCGCTAAAGACTTTATTAGGAAACTTTTAAAGCAAAGAGCAACCTATGGCTAAAAAGTTATTTATTTGTTGTTGACGAGACGTGACTGTAATTTAGTTTTCGACTTGAAGAACTTTTTTATTATTTGGTAATTGCTGTTGCTAAAAGACCAAGCAGTAACTTCACAGAGGTCTGACACCAATTAAAACTTTTTAGAAAAGTGTATTTTGACACGGGGTATTTGGGCAATCTATACTAACAAGCGAGGATTTAGTGGTACCCATATCAATTAACAAATCTGTCGAGTATTATAATGCGGCCAACGTGTTGGCGCGGAGCCGCGAACAGTCCTCGTCTGGATAAACGGCGGCCTATTTGAAATTCCAATTAGAAAGTTTTCTCATTTACTTGATTCAGGGCGTGGAGTGGCGGAAGGGCAACAATCCGCTCTGATTAGTCCTGGTCTCCGCCCAGCACCAGATTTAAAGGGTATGGTGAGCCGCATAAACTAATCTCTCATTGAATCCTCTGTTTGAATTATGTATTTTTACCCGATCCTCGTCAAAATATCTACCGTTGAACGCAAATTGGACGTTCATTAAAATCTATTTTAAGCAACCGTAGCCCGGATTTTTTGTAACTAAATTTTATTCTATTTCCCTCTTTTCCTGGCCAATACCTAAAAGTTGCGTTAATAACGCTTTATTTTTTTAACTGGAGGAAGTCGAATTTCCTGCAAATATCTTGGCGTTCGGGTGATAAAAACAACAAAATATAAATAATACTACGTCGTTACACTGGAAGCCGCCCGATGCCCGCAAACAAATAAAGCTCAGGATTCGGATATTACTGATTCAATATGCTACAAATGTATAGAGAAAAAAGTTATATTTTCTTTGGAAACTTTCGAGCTTTTCTATACCTAATATCGATTCGGCGCTGGGCCAATTTATTCAAAAAGTATCAAGCGTGAACCAGACACGGAAGTTACCCAGTTGAAAATTGAATTTATTAAACTTCTCCGCGACAAACAGATACTTTATAGACTGTGAAAAGCAATTTACTTTCAATTGCTATCAATCGGGTGAATGGAACCCTATAATAAGCGAATGCACGGGATGAAAAATATGCTGACTGGATTGTTCTTTTAATAGCTTTTAAACTTTTGTATATTGCTGGCATCCGAGCTGATATTGATAAAATCCCTCTTGAATGTGAAATATTACCTATTGTTATGGGATTAAATAAACAGATTTCGTTCTTGCATGGACTGGATACGATTTTATTTGGCATCGATACTCAGTCATGTTTGAAAAACGCCTGAGTGAGACGGGAGGACGCGCGGTTTAATTGCCCATAACTTGTTATGGCAAGAGGCACTAAACGTCACTCTATTCCTGGTGCGCTGGGGACAATTACTGTGCGTCGTGTTCCATGACATATATGATCTCCATCAGATACCAATTGGGTCCGTTTCAATTAAGCCCCGACACGAGCACGGTTTCAATGAGCTTTTATTCATTGAAAGCGGTTTAGGAAGCCTGAATTAAATCGACCGTTCGGTATGTTCCAATGGAACTGACTCTAAAGAAAATAAATGTCTGTCTTTTGAAATAAGGCATTGGGACTTCGGTTAATAGACAGATTAATGCTTACTTTAGATCTAAGATTTCAATATTTGGCAATAAAATCTTCCAATAACCTTTCACTACCAATAAGATTGGCAAAATCGAATTTTAGGAGTAAGCTTTATGAGAACACCTTCTTAAGATGCAGAAAATCATCCTTCAATGTTTACTAATATCGTAAAAACGTGTTTTTCATATAAATTGCTTTTCCATTTTCATGAAATTTCAATCCATTTTTGTAGTTAAGCTTATCCAGTTACTGAAAATGTCATCAATTAGGGAAAATTATCATTCGTATTTGAATGTAATTATGTTTTTACTGTAATAATAATAATTCGATTATTAATACTGTAAAACATGACTACAAATATTATGATTGATTATTTGATCAGTATTTTAATCTTCTATTATAATAATACCTGAAACGAATACTTTGTGCTTCTTTTTACACAGTGAGCGCATGGAGGAGTGTGGGATTTGGTATTGAAGTTTATATTATGGAGAAGGAGTCCCAAAAGATAAAATTTATATAAAATGTGTTAAAAAAAACAAATCAAATAAACATTGTTTCATATATTGTTTCAAAAGAAATCTGTCCATGTCAAACACATTAGTCTATACAAGGCCTCTACACAAATCCTTGTACAAGGGTGCCCTTCGGTTCGCCTAAAAATTTAGTCCTAATATTACATGGCCAAACCGTATTGGCCTAACTTAAAACAAACAATTATTGTTTCGCCTAACAATTGTTTTGCCACCATTATAATTTGGTCTAAGAATTGAAAGCCTTAATTTTAGGATCTATAATGTGAAATCCTAAAATATATTTGGCATAACATTATTTTGGCATTACGACGATTTCAAAAATACTAGCTGCCCTACTCCTGTAGGTCACGTGATAGGTTAGAAATTTAAGACCTCAAATGAAGCTGAACTTTTCAGCTATTCATTGTCTTGAGTTCGTGATCGTGACGCATGGATTATACTTTTATTCCAGAACTGAAAAACGTTAGACTTCCTATCCTTAATTTAATGAACCAACAGTCTATAAACTTTCCACTACTATGCTCGGACTTTAGGCATTTATCGACTAAGCCGTAAAATATCACAACAGGAGAATGGACCATCACGCTGATCCAATGCAGATTGATGGGTTTTTAACAGCTGCCAACTTATGCTACAACTAGGGAACCTATAAAAGAAAGCTAGAGATTTTTTATTTGGTTACCTATCCAATGACCGGGCATTGCGAAAGTGACTTAACTTGAAAGTAGCTTGCAATATTGCTTCGAGAACTTGCAAGGCATTGCGCTAGCCGTTGAGTTTTTTAGGCTTACGTCTTCCCCCCTGATGGTAAGCGGGATTTTTTTTCCACCTGATGTTAAGTGGAAACGGAGTCCAGGCGCCAGGATAACTAGTACAGCGTGAAAACAACGCAGCATCTGTAAACATCACCCTGCCGGCCCACTAAGTGCCTCTTCACGCCTCGTTTGAAGGAGCCGATGTCATAGGAAGGAGGGAAATCGTGTACTGGCAGACTATTCTATCTTTTGGAAGTGCAACAAAGAAACGAGTCACCAAATTTCTTTGTGCGCTATGGAATGTTCAAGACAGTACATCGGTGACTCCGGAGAGCAGCACTCGTACTCTTATGGAGGAAGGGAGAAGGCGGGACAAGGTCAAAGACTTCTCTTCAGAACACTCGCCATGGTATAAGCGGTAGAAGACGCGCACTTATCCCCAATTCAAAACTACTAAGGTACGACTGTATTACCTGCAACTGACGTATCAGAAGCGAGCAAACATTGTGATTAATTGCACTATCTCGCACCCAATTTTCTGTTTTCTATGTTTTAAGACCATATAGTCTTATATCCAGCTTTTGGACCTTTACACCCTAATTATTATTAAGGTTTTCATAGTGAACTTCAGGAAAAATAAAACAAATTTACATAGTAACTAAATCTCTTTGTTGCATTAATAAATAATGCTTACTAAATTTAGGTTTTTGCAGGTGTTTGCATAAAACATAATTCCTCCTTGGGCCCACTAAGGGTATTTCTAGTAATAAATCAAGCCACATTCGGGATTTCGCCTTGCGCGATAATGCGGTCCTTGTCATCATATCTTGTTACCTGTTGAACACGAAACCAATTTTAATACGTGTAAAAATGTATTAAACTCACCCCTGATATGATTTAGTAATGACGTAATTATCTGTGACCAGTAATTTACTTTGTGAGTTGGGTAAACACCTTTTTTGGACGACAAGTTAATTTTGTGTTGATGCTGATAATAAAATTGAAAATAATGTTGATTAACATTAATGTTTAAAGACTGTAGAAACAGTGGGCCGCTACACCCTCAGAGAAATGAAACTCTGTGCATTGTAGTGTAAGATGTCTTTCCCGAAATTTAGCATATTTTGTCTTTAACTACCTACTTGTGTTTCGGAGTAATTGGTGGGGTTCTCATTAAATTAAATCGGTCCACAGGCGAATGTGTCGTGGGACGCATTTTTGACATGAACAAAGTTTTTGTCAAATGTTAAAACTAGATATGCCCCGAATATTCAGCTACATACTATTCGGTATTCAGCCGAATAGTACATAGTATATTCACATTTTATTCAAGAACGTTACTGTTTTAATCTAAAATTGTTACTTCAATATATAAAGTGTATCAGCGGTAAGTTGTTATGAATAAAAGCATTTTTTTGCATTTCTTGTTAGCAAACAATTGCGCTTTTCCTCATACATACCTGCTTACTGAAAAGACGATAGATAAATCTTAACAAATTTGGTCAGGCATGGATACTGTTTGAAATTTGCTTGAACACCACTTGTAAAGGTCTGCCAGGTTCTCCACATCATTATAGGACAAAAATTTTTTCATTTTTATCTAAGTTAAACTATTTTTCAAGCTCAACTTGTAGTAAAGATCTCATTCCCAATAAAAGTCTTTTTAAGGTATTTTAGCAAATGTCAATATGGGGAATCACTCCAGAGATTTGACCGAATTTTTGACCTAGACATCGGCCAAGAGCGTGGCCGAATATTCGGTATTCGGCCAAATCACTATTCGTGGCCTCTCTAGTCATAATCACGCCAAGACTTTTTAAACTTTTCGATGAAGATATTTTACCGAGAATGTGCTGGATGGAAAAATAAAAACCATATATAAAATATCTTCTTAGGTCGGGATTCTAACCAACGACCGTTCGCAATCGAGCGACTTGCTCTTTAAATAAAGCTTGCGAGACACTGGTCTCTTTTAGTTTACAAGTTGTTTAGAATTGCCATTTTGCATTCACAACGCTATATTTATATCGAAACTGACAATAGCACATGAAAATAACGATTTTCATGTGCTATTGTCAGTTTCGATATAATTTTTTTTGATTTTGTCGAATTTTCAAATACAGTAAATTCAGCTAGTTAGTTAGTTAGCGAGTAGTTCAGTTGGCTTGCGGAAGGTTGGTTAGTTTCAGTCACACCTTTTTTTATAAATCACGAGATATTGCATTAGACATACCACTTCATCCGGGAGAATAGCAAATTTAAACTTTTTTACGTCCCCTTACGTGTCCAACCCGCCAAAGAGAGAATGCTCAAGGAAGAATACCTAAACATTCTTCAGACGCATTAAGGCTATGAAGTCCCCATCCTATAACCTTACCTCATTGGTAGGTCCCTTACCTCAAGGTAGCGGAAAAACTGCCACCTCCTTCTCCCTTACTTCAGCGGCGGGTCCGCGTGGATATTCCTTACAGTCCCTCGCCGCGGCATCCTGGTTTACTGAAGAAGACCGTTGGTTCCTACGAAATCTCGTTTTGAAGTACGAGTTGCAACTTTGGCGAGACATCTTTTTTCAATTCAGTTTATTAACAAGTTCGGCGGACACAAACTTCCCTTAATTAATTTAAATTTCTTAATTAGAAAAGTTTTTATTTTCCTTGAAATTGACAACGACTATTATATGCGTCAACAACTTTCTTCTTAACAATGATGATAGATTGATGATAGATAGATGATAAATGATTGTCTACTTTTCCATATGCTCTGCCTAACTATATATAGTACTATAAATACATTGATGCAAATGTCTGAAACATAATATGAACAATAAGACTTGGAAGTTAGTGGTGGCTGCATACTGTTTGATACCTAACAACTGCCAATTACAAATTAACAAATACATCGGCGACTTTCAAGAGGCTAAAAACCACATAGCATAATAGACTCTAGTGCGGAATCAGAGATATAGTAACGTCACATTTCATATTTACGTAAATACGCTTTAATGAGTTCTATTGGATTTATTCCACTTACGTCATGCATGATACTATAATATCAGCGTTCAAGAAATGCGCTGGCGTACGATCGATTGAAGCATCGTCGGTAACCGAACGAATAAAATCGTGATTTATTCTCCGTAAGACTACTGTCGTGAACAATTCCAAAACAATGTCAGGGGCCAGAAGGCCAGAAAGCCAGGAGGCCACAATGCCACACCGGCTAGAGAGCGGCTTAAAAAAGCTGACACAAACCACTTGCGTTTGAAAATTTGGCAAGAAAAATAAGGTATTGTCATTAATTCAAACCCTAGAAACATTCCCTGAATTGCTCATCAAACATTATATTATAACAATTTCACAGAACACCCCGAACACACCTCTAAGAAGCGCTCATGTAAAAAAATATGTAAAAATTGTTTTAAAACTGATTATTATTTATACGACGCGTCCCCGAAACTTTTCAAGTGTCATAAATATGGCAATTTGTCTCTCGAAAATATGAATTCAAGTTGTTAGAGAAAAATTGTTTGTCGCGAGTCGAGACGACGACGACGGCGCGCCGGCCGCACCTGCGAGCGTTAACAACTTGGAGATTCGAGAATTTGAAGTTGCTGGCGTCAAGTTTTTAAATAATTATACAAACGTTGGTATAAACATTTTAGTTCAGAACCTTCTGCAAAGTTTGCAAGAAAGGAATGTGACTTTCTCAATTATAAAAAAAAAAACAAAACATAAGAAAAAGTGTTTTCAAAAAAGAAAGTTATATGTCGTAACTAGCTTTTGTTCGCGGCTTTACTCACGTAGGAAAATTATGTTTGTTGTTTCTTCACACGTGTAGGAATCAGTAAAAATAGGCGTGATGTTTTGCGCGCGATTCCCATACAAACTTTCCACCCCTATTTCACCTCTCTAGGGGAGGTTTTTCGAAAAATGCTAAAACACGTGTTTCTTTATTTTTGTCGAAAAATCTTTAGATCGACTATCAAAATATTCATTTTGATAGTTATTACTTAAATGTAATGTAATGTTTCCAAAAAAACCTTATTCCCTTTTTTACTCATTTATTAATTAAAATAAACAAAATTCCTGAGACAACATTCTTTAATTCTTTTCAAGAACCCATATACCAATTTTCATGTATTTTACTTCAAAACTGACGAACTTTCATATAAACTCTCACCCCCTATTTAACCCCCTTAGGGTGTGATTGCCGTAAATCCTTTCTTAGTGGCTGGTAACGTCACTCAATTAACCTACAGTTTTTTTTATCTAATTAGCTTCAGCGGTTTAGGCTCGGCGATGATGAGTCAGTCAGTCAGGACAAGTCATTATATTTATATAGATTACCAACAGTCTGCGGCCCAAACGGTCCGAATTTGATTTGTACTCGGTTTCGTTGATAGTAGGACTTGCTCTGAGGATTCTTGGTTAGCAGTAACCTATCTTAGTCTGTTGTCATAACAACGTTATTGATGTAAATTAACAATGTGATAGAGATAAGCCTGATAATAATGCGCTTCCATCTTCGGTCAATTATCATTATCACTTACCATCAGTGCTTAGCACAAACGTTAAATCCTGATAACGTCATAGATTCTATTTAATGTCATCTGTGATATGTTAGTTGGACGTTATGGTGCCGCCGTTACAATCGCAGATAGTATTCCTCTTTAATTCGATCCGATCATATCCGAACGCATCGGAGAATCTTAGAAGGGGACTGGCACACGCTTGCATGACACCTTCCCCTTTAGAAACCCTTTTAAGATTTTTCAATATGAATCCAATAAGATTCACGCCGCCCCAAAACGTCCGGTTACGCTATAAAACAATTTCTTTTCAAAAAAACATAATCTCCATATCAACACTAAGCAGCAGGTGAAAGTAATGTAATCTTCTTTCTAAATAAAATTCTCGTGTCACAGTGTTGTGGCAATGCTGCTCCGAAACGGCTCGATCGATTTTTATGAAATTTTAAATGTATTTTCGGTAGGTCTGAGAATAGGTTATAACTAGTTTTTATACCCCTTTTTTTTGGCTGGTCCACCCCAATTTTTTGTTTAATTTTCCAATACAAAATGTTCCTAGCTGTAAAACATACGATTTGTTTTTTTTATTTTTTTTTATACATAGCTCGGCAAATGACTCCACTCTACCTGATGTTAAGTGGAAATGGAGTCCAGACGTAAGGACAACTGGCGCAGCGAGAAAACAACGCAGCATCAGTCATCCTCACCCTGCCGGCCCACAAGGTGCCTCTTCACGCCTCGTTTGAAGGTGCCTCTTCACGCCTCGTTTTTTGGTTTTTTGTTGTCATAGAAACTATTTGTTTGTATTGTTGACATAGAAACTGTCAAAGCGATACGAAGTCCGCCGGGTCAGCTAGTATTTTAAAAAAACGAGCAAGCCTTACAGTAGTCGCATATGATGTGTTACATTTGACATCTCTTAGTAAAAAGCAATTTTAACATTATATTCTAAAAAAAAATGGGTCCGGTATTACATCATTTCATAACTACAAAATAAATAATAATAAAGTCTATTACACACAAAAGGGTTGAAATCAAAATTACAATAGAATATAGAATATAGAATTAACAATGACGTATATTTTTTTACAAATCCTAGAGAGAATGCAGAATGAAATACCTACTCATTCCTCTCAATCCCCTATAGAAGACATTTGACATATCAAAATGACATTTGATAGTAAATGACACAATATGTCACATATAATACTAATAATATGTCATGTTCTTTATATCAATTCCAGAACTTACAAAATGGCGCGCGCCAGCGCGCTTTCCCGACTTCCTGTTTTACACTTCCGTCCCATTTCACGAAATTACTCCCACAAATTGCAAGAAACCGAGAGGAAAGATGTTACACATCAAAAACCCCTGTCGTGGAAATGCTACTATGCCAGTCATCTAATTCTTTTAAAAACACTTGAACTGGTTAGCTTTTTATGTATAGATGTAATCTTTAAACCGTCGTTTGTTTATCGTTCGAAAATCAAAATAACACTTACACAATCGCCGGCTGTTAATGAAAACCAAGAACATTGATTGGCCTACAATTCCGATGGCTAACTATTCCAAAGGGGCCTATCATTACAGTTTAAAGCAGCGCTATTAAAACCTTATTGTTAGTTCCAACAAAGTTGCCACAAATGGTTTGCATTCAAAGTTTTGATTGTTAGCTTGTAAATTCTTATACGAAGCAGTATATGCGATACCCAGGCCGCTAGTAGCTACCATTGGCCTGCTGACTAACTTGTTCGCGTGAACAGGTGTTCACGCGAACAATAATAGGTACAATAGTACAACAACAGTAGGTACAACCACAGTAGGTACAACAATAGTAGGTACTACCGTGGTTATCCTTTCTTAGCGAACGTCAAATCCCTAGAGGAAACTTCCTGTATAGTTCTTGAGATGTGGTAATTGTGCGTAAGATGGATATTTTCCTCTCGCGCTTCAAAACGAATATATTTAATTTGTACGTTTAATGTTCTGGAATTTATTATTGTTGTAGTCAACATCTTTATAAAAAAACGAAATAACTTAACTGGATAAGCACATCACATTACCAGTTCATTTTATGTCCCCACTGCTGGGCCACGAGCCCTCCCTATGGATGTATAGGGAGAACGGGCCATAAACCACCACGCGGGCCCAGTGCGGATTGGCGGTCGTTAACAACTACTATTGCAGCCGGGACCAACGACATTACGTGCCTTCCGAAGTACGGAGGAGCTCGAGATAATAAATGAGTATCCGATGACCGGCCTTTGCAAAAGTGGCTTAACCTTAGCAATCGCAGACCGTGCGCGTTAACCACTGAACCATCGAGCTCAATAAGCACCTTCTACGTTAATAAAGTTCGTAACTCAATCAATACAGGTCAAGTATAGCTTAATTTAAATTTATTACGTCGACTGACTTTATCTCGTAAACAAGTACTGAGCAAAAAGCTTTTAAATATTGATTAAAAGGATGCGAGATGATAAATTCACCGCCAGAACGCGGCTGCATGTTGAATAAGCAATTAACAATACAATGGACGTAATCAATTAAAGCGCTCCCGGCCAGGGCACACGGGGGCTTGGTACCTGGCACACATGGTAACGCTGATACAACCTTGCTGACAAATTGAATGAAGAAAGTACTTGATGCTGTTACAGCTATAGTTTCCTATTAAGGAAATATCAGCCAGTGGTAGGGTTTCCTAAGACGAACACTACACATTGAAATGAAGAATCTTCTAAATTAATTTAATTTTCTAATTTAAATTAAACTATTGGCAGGATCCGTGTCTGTCCTTTACATGTTTATACAATTTTTAACGCAAATTTTGTTGCGAACAAATTACAAAAACACAAATGTTGAAAAAATTTCCACGAGTAGGATTTGAATTTCGGCGGGCTGGCGGGCTGGAACCACGATAGCTCAATTGGAAGAGCACCTGACCCGGTATGTCAGAAGGGTGCGGGTTCAAATCCTGCTCGTGGAATTTTTTTTAACATTTGTGTTTTTGTAATTTGTTCGCAACAAAATTTGCGTTAAAAATTATATAAACATTTTATAAATAGCTTGCTTACTTCTTAACTGATCTTTAGTATTTGTAAAAATATTAGGCTTTCAAAGTAAAAAGTAAATAGTGTTGAATAATTTCGGCGGACTGGTTAGAACCACGATAGCTCAATTGAAAGAGCACCTGACCCGATATGTCAGAAGGGTGCGGGTTCAAATCCTGCTCGTGGAAATTTTTTCAACATTTGTGTTTTTATAAGGGGTCGTCTCATAATTAATTAGTAACTTGCATTCAAAACTTCAGGATAAACAATTTCATTCCTGATCTTGATAAAACGGAGCAATTCACAGAAATAGTTGGTAGGCCTAATACGCCATAGACTATAATATTTAATCTAGATCAAATATAATGTTCGCCTGGGCACGCGAGAAGGACTTTTGTGTCAAACAGACTCCCACATGAGCAACGCCGCAGACTTAAGCTACTTTGGAAAATGTTGGCAATTAAAATCACAAACTCTGTTACTGCGGACGTGCTGACATCAAAAATTAGACCAGCCACGTCGCACCAAAACTTCTCTTTATTTTGAACAACACCGAGCGCACAGTCAAGCTTCCAGGCACTCTTTCGCAATATTTTCCCCTCGCCGTTGCATATTGAAGCTCCAAACTGGTTATGCAACGGGTGAGGGTTGTATGCTTGAATTTCAGTTCGGTTTATTATTAAAAAAACGAGCGAGCCTTACAGTAGTCGCATATGATGATGTGTAACATTTGACATCTCACCTTAGTAATATGCAATTTTAACATTATATTCTGAAAAAAATGGGTCAGGTATTATTTGAAATGATTTTTCATAACAAAGAATAATTATTTTTAATAAAAATTGTATTTTATTTAATTGACACTAATACCGCGCGCTCAATGAAACAGCCAATTAAAAAAGTTCTTGTGCGATTCATACCGTGGTATGAACCACTCATGGTATGAATCGACGAAAGACCCGTCAAATCAAATGGCGCGCGCTTCCCCGATTGGTTGGTACCATCCGACGGCCAACTCTACCACCGCGCGCTCATTCGTCAAATCAAATGGCGCGCGCTTGCGCGCTTCCCCTTCCCCGACTTCCTGTTACACACTTCCGTCCCATTTCACGAAATCACTCCCACAAATTGCAAGAAAGCGAGAGAAAAGATGTTACACATCAAAAATATGTAAGGATGTACAAAACGTTCAAGGCCTAGATTCTGGCATTTTCTTATCATCATAACATCACCAGCTTATTTTATGTCACTGGGGCTTGAGTACTTCCCTATGGATGAATGGATCGGGCCATAAACAACCACGCGGGCTCACTGCAGATTGGTGGTTGTTAACGACTGCTAATACAGCCTGAAATCACCCATAATCGTGTTTCAGTGGCCTTATTCTAACCATTCAGTGACCTTATCACTCAGCAACGGTGTAATATCTCTTTTTTTTCACTGTGCCGGCATATTAGAAAGTGCTCAATGCAAATCAGTGAAAGTATGTAGGAACAATACCCTTCTAGTCCACATACACATACAAAACATTTGCACCGGCATTTAAGTTTGACGGCTAAATCTCAATATAAGCTAGCCTTACAGTTCCTCTCGAAATCGCCACCTCGATTCGGGAACAATACCTAGCGATGACGATGTGATTGTAATAACAAGCTGTAAAGCCTATCGCAGCCAACAAATCTTACCGTCTATCTCCATTCCATTTAATGCTTTTGTCCATGTAACATAACGAACAGCCGATCGATAGATATTAAGTTGATAGAGATGAAGATTGACAGTTTCTACAAAATCGATTATTCGCCTCTTCGCATAATCTTATTGGATCAGATAATAAGTGCGCTGCCGATCGCCGAACTTTTGTAGAAGTGTATAGAAAAATCACCTTGATTAATTATGTAGTCATCAATGAACTTTGATTTCGTATACGAATAAATTATTAGTGATCCCATGTTTTCACGTATAAGACCCTAAACCTCGTTTCGCTCGAGACGTTTGTTATCCAAGGAATAAACACCTTTCTCTAGTTATTACTAAAAAGTAATTTGTGTCCGCAACGAGGGCTCATGTTTTGATTAATCTTTCGTTTTGAGAAAAGTAGACAAATGCAGATCCTTTTCTGGAACAAAATATTTTACTTTGAAGCCAAAATAGAGAAAACCATAACTATACGTTTACAGTTACATGAGTCATTTGTCTAATTTCTAGACTGTATGTTTTTTTTCACGAGCAGAATTTGCATCTGGTCCGTCTTGATCGGGTTGTTGCTAGAACCCATGAAGTGTGTTAGGCTGATCACCAGGATGGGATGTGACCGACTCACTAAACAGCTTGACACTTTTGAACCGCTGGGCGGAGCTACTCCACTACTACTCTACTACTACTCTACGAGTCTAGAACTAGAACTACTCGAAGAGTCTTTCACGGCTATCCGCAAATCGTGTCAGCTAATGTTGAGCGAGTAAATGATGGAAACAAAACTGTCTTGCTAGTGAATAAAGTTTTTTTATATGTTTGCTCTACTTAACATATTTTTTTTACTTATTGTCCAAGTCAGTTGTTTTTTTTTACAGATTTTTTTCGTTTTGATGTTATTTTTATCACAAATGTATTTACGGTCAATATTTACAATTAAGCTGAATCAGATACTAATGCAATACACAATAGTTTTTATTTAAATATCTACTATTATTTAAATAATAATAATGTACTGGACCTTTCACCCTTCATCATCTTCATCATTCATTTATCATCAGCCTATACTAGTCCACTGCTGGACTACTTCTTTCACCCTTTTTCTTGGTTAACTGTACCCAACATCAATTTACTAAGTATATTTAATAACGTTAATTATTAACTATCGCCTTGACTTAATTTTAATTCAAATAATTATAGTATCAGACTCCTATTTATTAATTAAACACCACGTAAATAATAAATACATTAATAGCATTGTCATTTACAATTTAATTAATATTGTAGTAAGCTCTTAAGCTTGAAATTTCTTTAATTAGGAATGATGTTATTGAACTATTAAGGATTGATAAACTTGAGCATCTTTAGTTACTTAGTGTCAAATTAACAAACAATGCAACAATTCTGAAGTTATTGAAATTAATAGGTCTTTAATTCATTAGTTTAATTATAAAGACGTAGAAGATTGAGACAGTCGTAATGCTGAATTAAAAATATGACTTCTACAAATACGTTTTAAGGTGCTGACAAATGTGAAATGCGCTTTACATATGCATGGTTTATTAATTACGTATACAACATACAACGCTAAGTTAAATATAATACGTATTTGTGCCATTTGCTGTGGAAACAGGAGGTACGTGGGGCACCGAGGCCAAATTATTTATTTCGGAGCTGGGTCGGCATTGCAGGGACATGGGCTACGACGCCCGCTCCGGAGCGTACCCTGGTCCAAAGAGTTCCCTTAGCCATACAGCGGGGTAACGCTGCAAGCGTGATGGGAACTTAGTACGTAGCCAAGTACGTTTCGAGGGGGACTAGTACAATATATAAATTATTGGCTGTATTTGTTTTGTTTTTTGTAAAGGTTTTAATTGTTTATTTTTATTTTGTACCTTTTAGTGATAAGTAATATTTATAAAAACTTACAGCTTATATTAAAATAAATTAAAAAAGTAATAGACTATTTGCAACAATGTATGAAACTTCCTTGATAGAAAATTCCAAAGTCACTTCTAAGCAGTATTTATTTACATGATTATCTTTTTTATTTTCTTACCTCGATGAAATTAAGTACTTACCAACACTTTGAAATTAAACAACTTTTACGTTATATCACCACGTGGTGACCACGGACCCTGCAAAGGGTTCAAAACGTCAGGATAAACATTAATTAAAACGAATGTATAAAATCCCCGCAGTGGACCCGCGTGGTGGTCTATGGCCCGTTCTCCCTATCCATCCATAAGGAATGCTCGTGCTCCAGCAGTGGGGACATGAAAATGAGCTGATGATGAATATATAAAACAAACGCGAGTAGATCCGTAAAAGTTGTTTTAATTCAATGTGTAGTGTTCGCGTAAACTTTAGAAAACATTAAGTGCACTTAATAGAAAAAACGCTGTTGATTTTTTTTTTTAATAAAACATCGGGATTTTAATTAAATTGCGTTTCTTCACGCACTATTTGCATCCCTTTTGCTTTTTTGCAGATCGACAGAGAGCGCTGTTCCTTCCAGTTTTATCACAACAACTACGTTGACCCAGCATTGGGGAAGTTGCTTAATTTTGAAATCGTTACTCTAGACGCACAAGCCACTGCGCCATTGACCTTCCTACTTCCATTACTATCTTCGTTCATTTCTCGTATTAACTGATTAAAATGTATTCAACATTTGTGTTTTTGTAAAATGTATTGCTTAATATCTTTAATACGTAATGCAATAGCAGGTACAAACGAGAACTGTCTGCCGTTACCGTCATGTCTGCAGTCTAATGGCCCTTATAGCATAACCATGCTAACATGAACATAACCGAAGCCTTGCAAACTGTTATTAGGGTAAAGCCACCAAAAGCACGCACTAGCAAAGAGTACGCATTGCTTCTAAGTGATGATATTATTGCCTGTCACCTGTGACTCAAAGGAATGTATGAATTAATTATGGCTCTACATAGTACCTACTTATTGATTCCATTAACAATAATAATGATCAGCATATTTGAGTCTAACATACATATACAATACAATTTTTGTTAGATACATGATTTTTTTATTTCTTACGGGTAAACATAGTGCCTTCATTTTGTGTGATGATAAAGCCAATGGTGGAAGCGCACTTCACCCGGGATCCTCAACTTCTGAAACACTGCATATCTTATTTCTAGCTGCAGGAACACAACAATGCTAAAAACATTGATGTTATGGCAACATATTCAGATAAGATGGTGGTAGCTAGCCAGGCGGACAAACAAGCCCTTCTACTAACCAAACCGTGTACCCCTACTGGGAATCAAGCCTGAGACGGATGGTTTTAACTACTAGACCACAGAGGCGGTTAATGTTAGTATATTGAAATTTTTTTGTGTCGTATCGGTGGCGCTAAAAGGTAGTCTTCCGCGAAAACGTCTGTACACCACTTTCCACACCACTTTACACCGCTTTCGTCAAAAGTCTCCTTTTATGAAGGTTTAATGTCTCTGCCATTTATTTACGTGATTTTTGGTAGTACGTACTCTTTTGTGGCTTTACCCTATGCTCCTACGCCCAGTTAGTTAACTGAATCCCATGCCCTTGGAACCGAAACACAGCAATGCAGTAAACTGCTGTTTCGCAGCAGCAACGGATATGATGGAGTACGAGTAGATATCTATGCGAACTTTGTTCGAGTTCTACCACTGACTTTTAGCCTACATTTTGGTACCTATAATAAATTGTTGTTATTTATTTTTATTGTATGTCTTTAAAAATACTATTTATACATACAACCAACTCAAAAGTTGTCCAGTATTACATTGATGATGATTAGTTAGCTAATAAGTTTAGTAAATATAACACTTTCCCACTTACCTACTTATTTATTATTTATTTATTTATTTAATTAATTAATTACACGGCCTCAGCCAATTACTATAATTAATATTTAAAAATAAAATAAAAAATTATACATTGTTATAAATAGATTTTCCTTAAATAGATTGAAATAGTCAAAATATAAAAATTAATACACATATAGGCTACCATCATTAAAATCAAGTCGTCGCTACAATTATTAATGGGATGGAACATAAAAAAGTCCTATAAATGAACAATATAAGTATAAGCTTCCCAATTAGGCCAGAATCGGGAACAAAATATATTTGCATATAAATGTTCCAACAAAGCGTTTTTACGGAAAACAATTCAAAGAACTTTACTTTATTTACAATATACTGCATTTTTTTACAAAGTAACGTTTGGACGTTTCCAAGCAATCCCGATTGTGTTTTATACATAAAAGGGAATTTATAGGCCTATTAAGACCCTCCGAAGTGAGGCCACAAATGTGCTGGCCCGTCATTCAGTGAACCGCCAATAGGTACAGACGAAATTAAACTCCACTCTTTCCACCCAAAACAAACAAACGTGTTGAAACTTACTTTTAAACAGCCTAACGCTGCAAACAATACTTTTTTTGTACTATGCTTTTGATTGTTTTTACTTAAAAAATTATTTCTGTCAAATAATGATTATATTTTTTTTCTTTATACACAATATTTGGGATAAAAAGAAGATAAAAGAAACACTGTCAATTTAAAAAAAAAAATCTAATAGTAATTAAGTAGTTTAATAATTATAATATTTCACTAGGTATGTAATTTGTTTATCATTTTTGTTTGAAACTGAATTAAATATTTTGATTTGATTTGATTTTGATTTAGATAGAGCAATGGATAGTAATGGATACTCGGGTTGAATGCGATAAATCGTGGTTTATCCCCATAGTTCCATTAGACTAATGGGCCTGATCTTACACAAGCGTAAGCTTTCTAAGCGTGTTAATAGGATTTTTATTAATGTGTTAATATAGCATTCATCAGCACAGCCAAAAGACGTCCACTGCTGGACATAGCCATCCCCCAAGGATCTCCACAGCAACCGGTTTGTGCTGCAAGCATCCAACGGCTTCCCGCGATCTTCACCAGATCGTCGGTCCACCTTGTTGGAAGCCTGCCTACACTGCTCTTTCAGTATAGCATTAATATAATATAAATTATCTTTAAGAACCAGTCGCATCGATAATATCGATACTATCGTGATAGAGACGTCATTGGTGCTCGGCAACATCGATAGAATTACTGTCATTAGTATTGCCTCGTATCACATCATCAAGAGTCGACAGCCTAATGTGTTTAATGCTCTAAGGTTTAATACAAATTTATTTATTCTGTGATTTATTTGATTTTAACATCCAAATACGTCATCGTCTCCATAAAACTCATGTAAGTTTGGAATGGGTAGGTACTAAAACTGAATATCTCAACTAATGTCATATGAAAATGGAGCAACAGATCAAAGTGATTTTTGCACCATTTAATTTGCAGTTATTTTCAAGCCTTTGTTCAATGAAACTTAATCTCTGAGATACTTGATTTCTGAGGTACTTGAAAAAACTTAATCTTTGTTCTCAATTAGCTATTAAAGCCGTTAAGAATGACCCCGTCCAATATCCAACGTCTACAAGTCTATAAATAGCACTAGCAGTCAGCGGTTCAGTTATTATTTTTCTCCCGACTAGTGCCCGCTATCGCAGATCTACGCCCGCGTATAGTAAGTCAAATTGAATGTCTAAGCTAGCAATCGCGGATTTAGCAAATACCAGTATTATATTGGAGAGCAGTCTTTAAGAAAATCCTTCAGCTCCGTCTGTCTATCGTGATTCAGTTGGCCGTTTTGTGACTTTGAGTGCGTTAACCTTTATAAATTGAATTTTGATATATTAATTTCTTCATTTTTGTAATAAAATAAGTAACGGTAAAACCGAAGATTAACTCGCAGTACACTAGGAACCCTTCACCACTATGGAACTGGTTATTTTCTCAGTTCCTCTAACTGTATGAACATAGCAATGCTACTGAAGTTGCTATTACAGCAACCGACTTTAAATAAGAAATGGTGGGTAGCTGATCGTAATTAAAACAAGCCTTACCATCAACTAAGTCTACACGGCTATTTAGGTTATTATATGTACTCACGCTGGGAATGAAACTCGGGACTTCTGGTATTGGGGCCTATCGTCTAACCACTAGACCGGGGGTATACCGGGGTAGACGGCGATAGACCGATAGACCGATAGACCGCGGATTTCGTTAAACAATTCTACAAAGTTAATGCATATTACTGATATACGAGTAGCTTTAGAACCTCTCAGATGGCTCCGCCAAGTACACACTCGGTGCTTAGAATAGATCACAGAGTCGCGCAATCCGCATTATCGACGACGTTATGGCCAGCAAACATCTAAAGCCTTTACTTAGAGCATTAAACCAACAGCCTTTACAATAGGGATCTGACATCAACAATGATATTTCCAGAAATGGTTAAATGAAATTACGTAGCAGTTCCTTAAAACATTAACCTTTTTTATTAGACCTAAGCATGAATTTATGTAACCTAAAAAGTTATAAATAACCACTCAGTTAACGGAACAAAAGAGTGACGCCATAGTTTCCGTTACCATACAATTTCTATTCACAAAAATCGTTTTAACAGTTGTTTCTCTATTCATTGACCAGTCAACAACCCATTATTTTATTGTTTCTTAAATAATTATACAATTTTACTACAAATTAAGATTTCGCCTTACTGCTCAACAGTTTATAGGCGAAATACGTCAATAATAATTACGTCGAGATGTTGGAACCTTTTAGGGACTTCTACTAAATGTACATACCTCGGTAAGTGTTTTGAACCAATTTGTTGACGTATCCCTCCTTCTCCCTTTCTTTGTAGAACCACGCGTGTTAATCTTCGGTATCACCGATTTTCCGTGGCCACTATTCCATCGCCAACGAAGAAATTTGATGTAAAGAAGCAATTTGCGGGTCGGCAAGGCAAGGACGGCTTCGCGTCTGGACTCCGTTAGCGGTTTCTGAAGAGTTGGCAGTTGGCTGTGACATGGGAGTGGGACACTCGTAAACTCTAAGGATTCAGCAGATACTAATATAGTAAATTATTTTACTAATAATGTATACCAGTGGTCGCCCAGAGTCGAAACTCGACTCATTCATAAAAAATAATTGTAACACATATTACATATTTTTTTTACTTCGGGACTCCTCCTCAATAGAAGCTTTAACTTTACCAAATCTCACACTACTGTGTGCGCGCAATGTGCTTAAAATGAGGCACGAAATTTTCTCTTCACGTATTAATATATAGATGTAATGAAATGTGTTTAACTTCTGGATAACCACGCCAACTGATAAAATTCCATGTTTGATTGTCCATTCACGTACTGCAGTATATCTAATACTCAATATCTTCAATCTCTTCAAACCTTTACCTGACTGAGCCTTAGCGCTTGTACGTTATTTAATTAAGAGCTTACAGTATTTGATAAACTTTAAATTAGGTTGTCGATGGCGTCATTTGCTACGGACTACGAGCTACGGAGCTAATGGAGCTACGAGCAAATCGCTAGACTACGATACAACTAAGAGTAAGTGTCTACGAGTTTCAGATGGGACAGAACTTGTATTGTAAAACGCTGTGGTAATTATCATCAATAGTTGTCAAAAAGCAACATGCTACTACTCTTCGAATCTCTTTTTTATAAAACGTTGATTATAAATTGAATTAAAAAGTTCCTTATTTCTAGAAACGGTAATATGGTCTAGAGAAATACGCTGTAAAAAAGGTAGATCCTATTTAATTGATATTCCAAATCTGACAAAGTTCATACAAGCCAACGGATATTATGAGGTCGCTTCACAAGTGAGCAAGGTCTCCCCGATTCGTTACTTCTACGGGACAAAAGTAAATGAGAATTGTCCTTAATTGGAATTGTAAATGAGTCTTGAGGCGCTTTCCTGTCGGTTGAACGCCCGCACCGCCATCTCTGTAGAATAAACTGTGATGATTTCATTTAAATTAATTCTTAGAAAGAACACGCGGACGAGAAGTTTGAATTGAGACGTTGCGTCGTTTGTATCGAGTTTATGCTCATTCACTGAGCCTGATAGTATAAAAATAACCAGCTGAATCATTTTGAGAACAGCAATTAATTAACAAAAAAGGAAAAGATACGAAAAAGAAAGTGTCGATTTGTGATGAAGCTTGGAAAGAAACAGAAGGAAATTCAAACGGTTAAAAGTCCTTTGAACAGGGAATTAAAATATTAAAGAATATATACCCTGATTTAATGGCCGCTTCAGTCTTGAAGTTAGATGAGTTGCAGACCTGACTCGATTTCCAGCAGTAGTTTGTTATAATTCGAATTTTAATAAAATCAAATAAAAATATATATTCACTGAAAATAGAGTAGTTTGTAATGCGTTTTTTTTCACTTCTTACGGGTAAGTACTTAGCCTTGATCTCACCTGATTTTAAGTGATGATACGGCCGAAGGTGGAAGGAAGCGCTCTTTACCAGGAATCCTCAACTACTTAGGCACTGATTATCTTATCTCCAGCTGCCGGAACACGACAATGCACAAACATTGATGTCCGACATATTTAGATAAATCGGTGGTAGCTAGCCAGGAGGACAAACAAGCCCTACCACCAACCAAACCGAGTACACAAACATGTACCCCCCGCTGGGAATCGAACCCGAGACCTAGCTCTGAGACTAAGACCGGTGGTCTTAACTACTAGACCACAGAGGCGGTCATGGTAGTTTATACTCGTATATTGTTCGTCTATTCAAAGTCAAAGTCAAATCATTTTATTCAACATAAGCCTCCACAGGCACTTATTGACGTCAAAACTTTAAATCATAAAACTAAAAAAATAATTTGGATTAAACTACTGAATCTACCACCAGTTCGGATTTTGGGAGAGCCTTTGACCGAGAAGAGCTGGCAAGAAACTCAGGAGGCTTATTTCTTTCCACACGTATTTGTCTGCAATATAGTCGTTTACCTTATAATAAGCTTTCTTAATTAAAACATGTTTAATGTGCGTTTTGAATTTAAAATCTGTCAACGCAGTTATATCAACAGGTATTTTATTATAAAATCGAATTGAGTTACCTATAAAGGCTTTACTACTCTTGCTGAGTCTAAGCTTCGGTGCACATAATTTATCCTGATTCCTTTTATTAAATCCGTGAACCACGTTTTTTTGGTATAAAGGTGTAGGTTTTACGCGCATATATAATATTTAGAAATATATATAATTGACGGTAAAGATAAAAATCTTTATCTTTAAATAAATCCTTTAAGGAATCACGTGGCATTAACTAGTATATAAACCGGACTGCTCTTTTCTGGAGAATGAAAATTCGACCTATGTCTGCTGCTGATAACAATAACAATAATCCGTCTGACATAATACTATGAAAGTATGCGAAATGAACCAGCCTAGCAGAATCTTGTTTAGTTATTTTCCTAATATTTTTAACAGCAAAGGCAGCTGAACTAAGCCTTTTTGCTAGAACCTCAATATGAGAACCCCACTGTAATCTAAAGTCTATATTTATATCAAGAAAAGAAGAACTATTAACGATTTCTAAGTTTCTCGCATCTAACTCAATATTCAAAGAAGAAAGTCGTGTATTTACTGTATTTGGAAGTGAAATCTAAGCAATTTCTTTTTTTGGCATTAAGTACTAAGTTGTTAACCGAAAACCATTGAGACACTCTTTTAAGTGTATCGTTAATTTTTTCCTCTCCAGTTATCAGCGAGTAGTGCTATTTCCGACATTTCCTTAACCATGAAAAGAAGATCATTGATATAAAAAATAAACTAAAACGGACCGAGAACAGGTCCCTGAGGCACTCTTATTTTTATAATTGAACCCTCTATAACTACATCATTAATGCCTACTTTTTTTTTATGGTAAAAGGAGGCAAACGAGCAGGCGGGTCACCTGATGGAAAGCAATCACCGCCGCCCATGGACACCCGCAAAACCAAAGTTACTTTTTGATTTCTCTTTGACAGATAAGATTTGATTAATTCTAGTGCAGTCCCACGAACGCCATATTAAAACAATTTACCAAATAATCACAAAAAATACCTACTGTATCATGTGAAGTCTCCCAAGCCTCTAGAGCATTTTTTACAAGTTTAGCAACAGCATCTATGGTTGATCGGCCTTTCGTGAAACTGAACTGATCGTTGTTTAAAATTCTGTTCATTCTAAAATGTGCATTCATTTGTGTATAGATTATGGATTCGAATATTTTACTAAGTGCTGGCAAAACTGAAACCGGTCTATAGTTAGCAGGGTTTGATGTATCTCCAGATTTAAAAATAGGGGTCACTTTACTATTTTTCATAAAATCTGGAAATTAACCTACTTCAATACATATATTAAAGATTCCTGCTAAAGATGCGATTACTTCTATAATAGTCTCCAAAACTGTTACAGAGAGACCCCATAAATCTTCTGTTCTTTTCTTATTTAAGCATTTAATATTCTTAGTTTGCCAACGCAGGCCATGTGAATGTAGATAATGGAACCCAAAAACCAGAGACAATTTATTTAATTATTAATATCAATTAATTTACATCATTATTACAGTTTATAATATTGTATTTTAATTATTTTAATAGAATAAAAATTATATTATATTAAAAAAAGTTTGTTTTTAACGCTTCAGTAGTTTTGGTTTGATTAAATATTTAAATATAAACGGTCCACCAAATAATAGTAAATAATGCAATACGTACACCCAACCAAAATTGTTATGCTAAAATATCTGTTAACACAATTTGTAAATCCAACCCTTACAAACTAGCACGTGAAACTACTCGCAATAACATATGAAAAAGTTTACTCAGTATTTACTATCGGTGAATTTGTACAGCCGTCAATAATAAGATTCTGTGTACACCTGTGCTCCCACCTTCGTCACGGGATGACGGGGGTTAGATACATTAGTCACAACTGTGCAAGACGTGTGCGCCCAACCTAAAAAAAATCGACTCTCCTGTTCCCAATGTTTTGTGGGGTAAAACACGTAAGAACATGGTAACATCAATACCTACACTGAGGTAATTCTCTGGGGTATTTTTTATAAAAAAACGAAATGTTAACAAACGGCTGTCAGTGTCATAGTGACATCTCAGGGTTAATCAACATTATTTTATACTCTTACCCCCTTACTTTTTTAGATGATAAAACAGCCTGGCTATAATAAAAAACGTAAACATAATACTACTTTTTATAATAAAAAATTATACTAATATGATAGCCTTTATATACAGTGTCCTGCAGATAACAAAATAGCGTTGCGTTGAACATTACAATTAGTTTTATTTTTATTATTATTAACTATAGTTTTAATTTTGTTTTTTTCTTAGACAGGTTTTGACTATTACTAGTACTGTGTGACATTGTAAAAAATTAAACTGGTAAATTATGTTTATGCAGACTTAAATATTTTATTTAGTTATTTTTTTTTGTGTTTTTTACATGTTGTGATTGTCCTTTACATTTTGTGTTTTTATTTGTGATGGAGAGTGTCCTTTTATAGGGCATTTTCCAATATTTATGACGCTGTAAGGGAGAAAAGAGCTGGACACTTGCTGAGTTTCTTGCCGGTTCTTCTCAGTATAAGATCTCCCGCCCAGAGTAGATAGACTTACGAACCGATGGCATAAAATGACGTTCATAAGAGCTATTTGTAGCCTAAACTAAATAAATGATTTTGAATTTTGTTTTTTTTTTAATTTTACAAATAAACCATAAAGTTAATATGCCAACGGAATAGAGCAACAAACACAATCTGTCAAAAGAAACCAAAATAGGATGACATTTGTGCTCAGAACAATAACTAATTAGTTATTATTCTGATCATTTGTGTGTGTAAAATTGTTTATGAGTGAATGTCAGTGATGTATGTCATGTCGCTTTTTACATTAATATCGATATTAATTAGTAACAGTATTAATAGAACTAAAATAAGATGGAATAAGTTATCTGTTATTCGATCTTTGCTTCTTACATAAATAAATGTTTTTAGAAGAGAATTATCACACTTCGTGCTTAAAATTCGAAGCGCATTGGTAAAAATAAATCCTATGTCAGGATGTGTCGATTCGGAATAATTTACCCGTGAACATTTTTCGGGGTAATTTCGCTGTGTTTTACAACAATCAATCACTGAACATGTCACCATTTTTCTGAAGCACTATTTCTCAAAAATATCCACGATTTCACGTAAAATCAGAAAAAATCACAGAGCTCAAATTCTGAGCGTGCGGATAAGTGCAGCTGACGAACAGTCAAACAGTTGCCAAAAACAGTTTTATTACGTCGCATCACACATCTCTTTTTATCACACAGTGTTGCTGCTGGTGACATCTCGCTCGCTTAGCCCTTTGTTGCTCTATTCCGTTGGTATATTAACTTTATGAAATTAACATAGAATAAGCTCCGAATAGTTAGTCCGGTTTTGTCTTTTTTATTCCAATTCGAAATGACGTTTACATGACAGGAACAAAAGACGGAATAACTATTCAGAGCTTTTAAGTGTTTATTTGTAAGGGCAGTTTTAGGTTTGTGCTAAATTTGTGATAAACAAAACAATTTCTATAATAGAGAATTTCCATAATATAGATACTTCACACGAAACTATGTAACACAATGTACCTGTTCCAAATAATATAAACTTTGCTTATCACAAACATCAAAGGTAAAAGTTACAAACCCTGTAGTTACTTTTGATGTGAATGTGAACCTTACCCTTAAGATGGCATGAAATTATCGCCTTTACGTAGTCAAGTGTGACTATACGCCGTATGGTACATTAGCCGCCCCGAGTAAGCTATTAAGCTTTGACTCAGATCACCTTCATTTCTCCACATAAGAGAAAGCGCGCGAGAATTTTGCGAAAAAGCATTTTGTCCTTAACCGAGCTAAGTGCCTTGTCAAAACTTGTACTCATAAGCTATTCCCTTTTGATTTATGACTCCGATATGTCAATTTAACGTCACTCAGTATGATTTATATGGTCATTTGTGCGACCTTACCGCGATATAAGTACGAGCTCACACAGGGTTTATTTGAATCTACATAATATTTACAGTTTTGTTCCTCCTTTCAGTCTGCGAGTGTCAACCCGGGGTCGACACTCCAGAAGGAATCGTCGAAGGAGTCGTCCAGAAGGAATAACATGTTTTTGGTCAACATAGTAGGCTTTGGTTCTGTCAGTCCTTCCAACTATATCATTTTGTTTTGACGCGAAGTAAGGACATACAAACATACTTTGATGGATGAGAATGAAGGGCAGTAAGTTTTCCGGATCTCCCGATATATTCGGAGAATACACTTTCTATGTACCGCTTTGATCCATTTTGATCAACGAGATAATGCCTATTCCAAGCAAAACAGCATAATTAAATATTACCAGATACAAATTGACAACAAAATCTGCCCCAGATATGTATTCAATATTTTTTGTCTACACGATTGCAGCAAAATTATACCATAAAAGCGTCAAAAATATGTTATTAGATATTTTTATTGAAGAGTTGACAAGGGATTAGGCTCTACTTTATGTAAATCAGCAACAAAACCGTAGGAGCAGGATTAAACGTCATGCAGTAGCCGTCCTTACCTTGCCGACTCGCAAGTTGTATTACGCTCGTAACTGTAGGCACTAGTTGTGGTTATGACTTTAGTTCGACTGAGCCGGAAAACATGCGTACAGTTCACTTAAATGTAGGTGGTCACTTCAGCCTGTCAACGCTTGCAACGCCATTGGTAGAGCGCAAGCATTGTCGACCCTAAGACCTTAGATAGGTACAACGCCTCAATTTCTGTTCACTTTTCAGGATCTCATACCCTTTTTTTGTATTCATAATAAACAAGCGGTTATCGTGCCGTTAGTTTGTAGCATTAGAGCAAAATAGCTGCTCAGAAATAAACTCAAGAACTTTTTAAACCGAGACAGAGTAGATAATGAACTTTTCCAGATCACAAAAATACTAATAGCTTCGGACAGAACATCAGCACCACTGTAGCATTTCAAGCGTTGCGGTGGTATATGGCAACTTTCGTAAAGTTTTATCATCACCAAAAATTTATCATCTCGATCTCCTCCGTGCTTCGGAAGCCACGTAAAACCGTTGGTCCCGGCTGCATTACCAGTCGTTAACAACCACCAATCCGCACTGGGCCCGCGTGGTGGTTTACGGCCCATTATCCCTATCCATCCATAGGCCCCAACAGTGAGGACATAAAAATGAGCTGATGATGATAATGATGTTGGCTGTTGTTGTTACTTCTCTATTGTTGCAATATCAAGCGCTTTGCCGTTTTTATCTTTTTTGTTGTTGTAATTTTGTTTCTTGTTTAAGAGCGTTTACGCCGCTCACTAGCGCCGCCAACATATCTAGTAATCAGAGATAGAAAATCAAATTATGCTCAACAAACTATTTGAATGAAGTAATTTAGCATTTTTACGTCACCTAATGAACATCTGAGATGTTATGGTTTAGTTAAATACGGCGTTATAAATAGTTAAAAGTGGCCGTAACGTCTTATTTAACTAAACCATAACATGTCAGGTGTTCATAAGGTGAAGTAAAAATGCTAAATTACTTCATTCAAATAGTTTGTTAAGCATAATTTGATTTTCCATTTCTAATTACTAGATATGTTTTTTTTTTCATTGGCGGCGCTAGTGTGCGGCGTAAACGCTCTTAACTCTATTTTGGTTATTTTTATTTACTACCTATTCGTATAGTCATTCTTACAGACAAACAGACGATGATGCAAAACTAACATTTATAAAAAGCCACTACTACTAGTTTACTTAACCATTGAACCAATCAAAGACACATTCCAAAAGGGAGTACACAAAGAAATCACAACGGGCGCAAGGAAGGCATAAAATTTAGATCTTCATCCGCAAACCACTCGAGCGAAGTGCGTAAAAGAAATGTATTGGGCGAAAGCTAAACAGTATTTTCCATTAGTGCCATAAAAAGGCAACGTTTCGAAATAACCGCGAGGCCGGGCCATATCCAGGTGTGATAATGCGCAGTAACATTTTATAAGGGATCTAAATGTGAGCAGATGGCACAATGCGAATCGCACGCAGTACTCCGCGCGCGGCCGCAATCCCCCATTACGTTTTATGCAAACCGTCCCGGAATGATTTCAGTTGTACCGTTACCAAAACTGTGCCTCTTTAACGCAGAATAGTTTTACATTTAGTTTTGTGCGTTCCTAATAATGGCAGTTTTGACGATGGCAACTTAACTGTCTGATTTCGTTCGGAAGCTAATGGCATCAGTGATCGCCAGGTTCCAGTGATTGTAATGTTTTTATTTTAATCATCTATACTTTTTTATACTAATAATATAAAGCTGAAGAGTTTAATTAAATGTTTATAAAATTTATAAAATACAGTGAAAAAATTAAACGCCTACCCACCCAGCCAGGAATCGAGGTTTTCCGCAATCCGGGCGGCTGCACTGACCGCTGCGGCTATGCTACCGGGAAAGCTGACGTAAGCGCTGAATTTTGTCACTGCTTTTAAAATTTTTGAGTGCTAATAGCGGCACAGTCTGAAGACCCAGGTTCGATTCCTGGCTGGGTCGGGTAGGCGTTTAATTTTTTCACTGTATTTTATAAATATTTAATTTAGCTTCAGTGCAGCAATTAGCACTTGAAAATAAAAATTTCTAAAGAGTTTGTTTGTTTGTTTGGTTGATCGCACTAATCCCAGGAACTACTGGTTCGAATTGAAACATTATTTTTGTGTTGAATAGTCCATTTATTAAGGAAGGCATATTACATCACGATATGACTAATAGAACGCAGGTGAAACCGCGGGGCACAGCTAGTTAAAAATAAGGGTTAGCATCTGGTTTTAGCCTTTAGCAACCTTTTAATACAGATCACCTGCTTCCTAGCAAGGTAATGGCAGTTGCCATCCCGTACAATTACAATGAAAATCTATGTTGTTTTTTGGCGACGAAAACTGTGTCGTAGACTGGACTTAAGAGAAAATATTAAGGTCGATTGAATTGAAAAATATGTATGAAAAGTAGACAAAATCAACGTTTTGTAGTCCCCTGATTCCTGCTCCGAAACTGAACCGATTTAATTACTTTTTTCATTAAAAATTAAAGAAAGGCTTTGGCTGTGTCCCTATGGTTTGCTTTTTTTATATAATCTCGTCAAATTTCTAAAAAACAGCGGAAAATCAAACCAACTGTTAAGGTTTTTAAAGGTTCATATTTTTTTCAATAATTAATTTATGAAAAAAAGAAAAACATAGGGACACAGCCAAAGTCTTTCTTTTTTTTTTTAATTATTAATGAAAAAGTAATTAAATCGGTCCAGTTTTTGAGGAGGAATCGGGGGACTACGAAACGTTTTGTCTACTTTTCATATATATTTTTCAATTCAGTCGACCTTAGTATTTCCTCTTAAAGAGACGAATACTGGTGCTACCTGTGTTTTTTTAATGAGACTGCGCTGTTTAACGAGCTTTGGCCCGCCCGTTGGTAAACGGCCACTGCAGCCCATGGACGCTTGTGACATCAAAGCCATGAGGTACGCATTGCTACCTAATTTCTTCGATCTGGAATATAGGTAACAATGCTGCTTGGCAACAGAATTGGGTACCCTAGAATCATCGCCATCCAGTCGGATATGGGCAGAATCCTCACACAGAGCAATACGTACGAGAGGGATCCAAACTTTACTAAACTCTTGTTAGGCCCTATCAGAGTAACAGCGCTTCTGTGTCATTCTGAACATCCAAGATTCAAGACGCAGAAGCTTATGTTGAGACAAGGCCGTCCATTAACATCACACTCTTCCTTGTCTCTTTTAATGTTTTTTTTTTCATTACTTATTATATTTTGCACTTTTTTATGTTATACTCGTATGTATTGACAACCTTACTTCTATTGTTTACTATGTATGTGTGTTTGTTAAAAAGTGTTTTTATTTTATTCTATTTTATTCTAAACTAGTCCCACTTCTTAGTTTTTCACACATGACCAAGCGTGGTATTACCCAAATCAATGGGGTAAAATGGAATAACCCTACCAATCTCCCCATTTGCTACTTATATGGAAATAAGGCTGGAGTTCAACTCTGGGTCGTATAAGCTAATGATGAAAGTCTGAACTCCAAAAAGGTCTCGAATGTTAATTTTAAAAGGAGACAAGGCTAAACTCCTGAAATAAATAAAAAATCTATAAAATTTGAAAATTTTCTGATGCCTAAATTCCTGCCTTTATATTTGCCATAAATTTGACACTTTTCTCTGAGTCGCTTTTACCATTTTTTATACAATCACTTCCCATAATGTCTGGAGCCAGAACACTCTTGAAGCATAAAGTTTAAATTCCTAACCATCGTAAAGTATATACGTTCTACTTTTCGTGGAAACTCGTTTTAGCATAAGCAACAAAAAGTAAAAATTATAGCATAATGTAATAAAGTGGATCTTTTTATGGAGAAGTTATTTGAAATAGGTAGGTACTACAGTGCGAAACCGCACCGCTTTGTTCTCTGTATTAATTTACTTTGGAAAAAATGCTTCACGCGTCATAAGAATAAGTCTCAACTCACAGTCCCTCTTCCTAAGGCTATTGAATGAGCCCGAGATAGTGGGATAAACTCTTTTTCTCTTTTTTTGCGCCCTTAGGATAACTCAGCTGTACAACCTGGAGGTGGGAGGAGGTGAATACTACATCGTATGAATAACTCAAGCGGTTGAGATAGACTATGTCAGACTCCTACTGACTAAATACCCTGGCTGACTAAACAACAACAGGCTGACGGAACGGTCGCCTCCTGGGGTGGGAGGCAACGTTAGCGTTACTCAATCAGAGACTCAGAGTGCACGCCCGCCGTGGTGAAGTCGGCGCGCCCCCTAGTGGGGCGCGCTCAATCTGCAGTGATGCTGCCTATGTCGGCTGACTTAACTAAGCGACGGCGTGTCCTGTGCCGCAAGTAGGCAATCCAGGTGATAATTGATCTGAGGGATTCGATAGAGCGTGTTTCGGCCTACGGGGGATTAAGGGAAGCTCGGGACTAATAGTCCACTGCCTTTCGAATGAGAGGATTTGAGTGATTTTCCGAAACTTTGTAGAATTGTAGAATCACTCCGCGACTGTACGGAGATGCTTCGTTCTCCGCGACTGTACGGAGATCGTTGGAAGTTCCAAAACTCTGTGCAGGTCAGCATTACGTACGTACCAAGGGGCACCAGTGGCCCTGCAAGTAAATTTATTTTGTATTACTTACTTGTAACTTATAAAGCGCTGAGGGCACTATGTGACTGAAAACGCGAGACGTGAGAGTACGTCATTGTTGGTCTAATACAAACCTTATAAAGGGTTTGCTTGTTTCTAAGGGACATTTCACTGAAGCGACCCAACATAGAGTTGAGTTGATTTAGGTAGAACCGAGCGTTTTTACCTACTCTAGCAATGTGAGGGCGGAAAGAGAGATTTTTATCTAACGTTACGCCTAGTTATTTGACAGTTCGCTGCCAAGGGATCACGGTCCCTAACATGCGTAACGAAGGGGTTACATAAGAGACTAATCGGGTTCTATGCTTTACATCGAAGAGAACTGCGACACTTTTGTCTGGGTTCATTTCGATGCGCCAAGTATAACAAAGATGACAGGGCGCTGCCTTGCGGGACACCAGCCCTCATCGGAGGAGATTGGGGAGGATTGAGAGTATCTTCGTGTTAGAAACGAAAGGTACGTTTGGAAAGATAAGATTTAATTAGACGGATTAGTATATCCGGCATATCTAACTGATAGGGTTTGTAAACGAGCCCGTCATGCCAGACCTTATCGAAGGCCTTGGCTACATCGAAGAAGACCGCTACGGTCTTCTTTTTGTGACGGGTGTGCGAACCGCTCATGATAAACTTGATTATGCGGTGAACCTGTTGGGGACACGAATGCTCTCGCCTAAAACCGAACTGTTCGTTGATGATAATGTCATTAGGATAAACTCACTTTTTTATTCCATCACGACTCATGTGTCATGAGAAAAAACCTGGATTGGCCAACAGAGAGCCGTGAATCATCCTGTAATTTTTGTTCACCGTTCAAACGTATCCCAAGTTCCTGGTCAAAGTGTGTGATATAAAGCATTGTCAACTTCAACTAGTCAAATCAAGAATTTTGTCACTTGGGATTACGCTCAATCCGAAGAATTTTTAAAAGTCACGGCTTACTATTAATATTTGGTAAATAAACAGTTTCATTTTCATTTTCATTTATTTCTGTAACTATTTCAGCAGTCTGACAATAGTTCTTTATTTATCGTTTTATTATTTTAAACTTTCGCAACAAAATATTACATGTCGGGCTAAATACCTGAGGCATTTTCTACCAGTCAACCAACTCAAAATTTGCACCTCCCATGTCATTTCTGCACCAAGAAATGACATGGGAGGTGCAAATTGACAAGACAGAGACAACAAAAGTGGAAAACAGTGTAACAAACAGATTCTTTCAAACATATAATACATACATAAATATTCTATAAATTACAAATACATAAAATATTTTAAAAAACCTACATAAATAAATAATTTAGTTCGTTGAGACATTTGCTTTAGCCTCTCGTATGCAAAACCAATTTTAATTTAGTTAGTTCTGGCTGGCATCTTAGTATACGAGTAGATAGGTCACTTTGATAGGACGACGTGATTATTTTTACTGGATTTTCTGGTAGAGAAGTCTGTGTCTGTTTGATACCTACTACACATATCACATGATCACAGTTCTTTAGTATTATGTCCTACTATCTAGTAATTGCCGACGTTTCTTCGATATTGTGACATATTACACAATCTTCATTATCATCATCATCAGCTCGTTTTATATCCCCACTGCTGGGGCACGAGCCTTCCCTATGGATGGATATGAGAACGGGCCATAAACCACCACGCGGACCCAGTGCGGATTGGTAGTTCTTAACGACTGTTAATGCAGCCGGGACCAACGGCTTTTACGTGCCTTCCGAAGCAAGGAGGAACTCGAGAAGATAAACTTTTGGTCACCCATCCGATGACCAGCCTTTATAACCAAACAATAAAATGGTATACTTAAACTGCAGCTCCTCCGTGCTTCGGAAGGCACGTAAAGCAGTTGGTCCCGACTACATTAGCAGTCGTTAACAACCACCAGTCCGCACTGGGCCCGCGTGGTGGTTTATGACCCGTTCTTCCTATCCATCCATCCCTAGAGAAGGCTTGTGCCCTAGCAGTGGGAACATACAAAGAGATGATAATGATGATAATGATGATTGTATCATCTTCATCAGTTCATCATCGGACCCAGTGCAGATTGGTGGTTGATGCAGCCGGGACTAACGACGGCTTTACGTGCCTTCCGAAGCACATTACACTTCTTTTAATGAAACGCAAGTAAAAGTACAAAAAAAATACAGTTATATTATAGTACAAAAGGTTTCTTTAGATTTCTTTAAAGTTAAAAAGTGTCTAACTGGATTTATAAGTATTTAGTGGTTAATTTATGACAAAGCGCATTGGTGTTTGTGACGCGGCCCATACTAATTGCGATTCCGAATGGGTCCTGCGTAATGTCCGCGTACTCCGAGCACGTCTCGCAGCTTAAGCCCCAAGGCTTTGCCTTCGGATCAAGTTGTTTTTGACGTCTTAGATGTAACCTTAAAATTTGATACCCTATCGTCTCGTAACAAAATGGTGAATATAAAGTTACCGCGTTGACATTGAAACAAAGCTTATCATTTGTGTTGTTATTACAATGTGTTTTATAGTGAAAATAATAACACCGGCTTCAATAGCGCTAGAAAATATTTAGAAATACGTTAATGGGTGACATGAATCTTTCGAAGTATAAATTAATTTACTTAACTACAGATTGCATTTCATGTGGCTACAAATTTGTAATCTTAATTAAGATAAAAGATGTGCATTGTAATTTCAATGCCAATAAACGTTGACACTCTCACTTAGAATTTACTAATACCTAATAATATACTTAAACTGCAAATTTAAGTTAAAAACGCTAAAGAATGTGAAAAAGTAATGGACAAATAAATAAATAGGACGTTATAGATACTTTACACGCCGATAGTGAGGAGGACAAGTTGTTATGAACTATGAATTATGGTTCCGCGAAGATACATGGAAAGATTTAAAAAAGTTTACAAACAGCGCGATTTCCCACGAGATGGCGCTCGCGAGTCTCGGAACTCGGAAATGCGCTCCGCGCGCGGACCTACTATTGACGTGTATACACACAGTGAAACAACTTAATTCTTACAGTAAACATTTATTACGCTTACACGTGGCTTATATATGCTTATACAATCAGCATGATTTGCCCCGTCTGATCCTCTGCCACTACACATTTACAGAATACACTAAACATAGGTATTCCTTTTGTCAGCAGTCTTTCAAACAAATCTTGGCCACCACTCCTTGCTAAACAGAATAGCCTGGGCGCTATTCCCCACCCCCACGACTCGGTCAACCCGAGCCGAGGTTCTTGCCTTTAAAGGCGCCCTCGGGTTGTTCCGCTTCCCGATCCGATCCAAACCATTCGGATAATCTAGTAGGGCATGGGGACACGTACTAGTGCGTGATGCCGGTCTCTCTAGAAAACCTCCGAAGGTGATTCATTTCACACGGCCTTACGTTTCTCATCATCATCATCATCACCATCTCAGCCAAAAGACGTCCACTGCTGGACAAAGACCTCCCCCAAGGATCTCCACAACGACCGGTTTTGTGCTGCTCGCATCTAGCGGCTTCCCGCGACCTTCACCAGATCAGTTTAAATAAATCTTAGGTCTTTATCAGACCTAAGTTTTTCGCCGCCCCCAAAAAAGCCTGGTGAAGCTGAAAATGTCTTTTGAGGCAATCAGCAAACTCTCTCCAAAAATAATGAATTATAAATGAATTTAAATTAAAAATTTTGTCTAAATGGTGAAAAACGTCTTTCGAAAAGGTAGCTCCTTGCGTTTGAGTAAAATAAGTGTGGTTTTAGAAACCTTCTGCTGTTTCCATTGCTTCTTTTACAGTCACGATTATTAACGTGTATACGTATCTGCCTAGTTTTAACTCTTACTTCATTTTATTAAGAGATAAATTATTTAAATGGCAATGCTCATATTATGACTGTACCGCATGTATTGATCTTCGAATTATTTTTAAAATAGTGCTTTAAAAATAGTTTCCCAATTATAATTAATATTGTTACTTAAATTAATAAAAAAAAAAATGTAATGGCTGACCTCCAAATGTCTTGCAATTGCGACAAGTAAATTATTATTTTTTATACAGGGAGCAGCCAGTTCTACCAACGACCTAGATCGTATGTCAACAAAAAGTCTCAAGTGCGATTGCAGAAACCTTTTTTGCAAATTGAAAATCATAGAAATTAACATAGGCAGTTACGATTACGAGCGACGCAGCAACACACCATTTGTGAGAAATCCACATTTAATCGCAATATATCAGCCAGAAAGTTTTTGTTTGCATCTAAACCGACACCTGGTACATACACCACGTACACACCACAATGTGAAATGTTAGACAAAGTTTTTGCGATTCAGACGCATTTTGGAAAACTTTAGCTTAGGGAGCTTTATTTAGAGGAGCGGCCAGCGCGCTTTGGTTATGATTTTGCTTAGTAACTTCTATAATGCCAAGTCGCCGGACGGAAGATCTGGTCTAGCATTTCCATCTTTTAAATGTTAATATTGTTTTGTTCTTATAAAGATTTATTATTATTATTCTTATATCTTGTGCTACTTTGTGCTTTTTAAGGTACCTTAGTGCTGTAACATGCCTGCCTATCGTTTACCCAAGACTGAGCGTGATGATATTCATTAACAATATGTTAAAAAAATTACCGTGTTTTCATTTCAATTCCCAGGTCGGGCAAAGTGGGTTTCGGCTTTATCGATGCATAACCCGCACTTGCGAAATGTGGTGGTTAAGTTAACACTTGTGAATTTTAGTTCAACGATGGAACTAGCCTTTGCCCAGTAGGACAGTTATAGGCTATTCACTTTTATTCACTTTCATTTGACCCAAAGACAAATTTAAATAACCTTAAAAGTAGTTTTATCGTTTTTTTTAGTTTTTTTTGTTTTTTTATATATATTTTCCTCTTATTATCGGAGGCCAAGACTCACTTTGGGTAGTTGCGCCATTCTAGTTAGTTAGTTTTTAGTTTTTAAAGATAGTTTTTATTTTATTTTAATTGATGGCTTCGTGCGGTTAGCACATTCAGCCAGTGTCTAAGTAATTTTCTGATTAAAAGTTTTATTAATAACATATCTTTGTTAATATTATGATGATGATGAATAATAACAGTAATGAGAAGTGAGAAATGATATATCCCCCAACCCCTCGAGTATCTCAGTCTTATAGCATTATACCAACATCTCAGTAAAGATGTGGGGCTTACTAAGACCTCACGCGGACTTCTTGAGAGAATTTAAAAAGTGACGTTGCACTGTTTTGTTTTACTTGCCAACACTCATGCACGTTCATCCACCATTATTTCACATTAATGTTCGTCATCTATCACAAATTTTAGAAAATAAAACGAAACCACAGACGTGCCTCTTCACTTTCCCGCCAAGAAGAACACATATTTCATTTAATAGATGAGATGACTCTAAGATACAAAGAGGATACATTAATCCTCTTTATAAAATAATATAATTTTGACATTTACTAATACCCTATTATTACCACACCAAGCAGAATTGTGCTATCCTTCATTATGCCATATAAAAAGGTACGTGCTAACATTACAGATATCGAGTGTGTTGGTATTTCGGAGCGCCACGTCAGCGGCAACGACAACTGTATGCCGTATGCACAATCAATTAAGGCTAACTCAATTTGTGCACAGCCCAATGCTGGAGCTAGGGTGCGGAGGCGTCGGGCGTCGGGCGCCGGAGCGAAATGACGGCAATACGCTAGCTTATGCCGGCCAATTAGCATAGACGTCTTTGTCGCATAAAAACTTTTTCTTTTTCTTGCCGAATATTATTTCGATTCGTTAGATAATGTCGACGAAGGTTTACTTCTGATTAATAAAGTAAAGAAGTGTCAACTTGAATCAATGTTGTTATCACATTGTGGTCCTGAAAATGTTGCTGTTCGTGAGGACTGTGTGGGTAGATGATAATTTTTAAAATGAACGCGGGGCATTTTCTTGTTGAGCTCTTTTAGGCTAGGTATTCCAGCGCCAAAGAATAAAAAAATCATCGAAACATTTTTTTATCTACTATCCATTCAGGACGTCTATTTTTTAGCTGTGGAGTAGAAAGGGCGCAAGAAACTATGAAAAAACTCTACAGCTTTAATAGAAGTAATGACATTTACAAAAAAATAAAGTGTGTCGATACTAAATCATACAATATTTAATTTAAAACATTTAAAATTAAAACTTTCACTGCACGGAATTACAAAAATGCTCACTTACCTCAAGTATTTTACTTAACATTACACTTAATTCTATAATAACGTACTTGGGCACTACGTATGTAGATACTACTTCAAAAACTTCAAAAACTATAGGGGGCTTCATGGATTCTTATCATTAAGGGTGCGCCGTCCATAAGTGACAAGTGTCATATGTTTTATTTGAAACGTCGTCGTCCATATTTATTTGATGCCGCGCGGCCATACTAATTTTGTATGGGGAATTTAAGGTGCTTAATAAAAAAAAAATATTTAAATAACCACTTGATGAATCAAAAATGTAGTCTAGCAATTTGTAGTTTATCCATTGATGATTGTTGAGACAAAATCAGAGGTACAATAATTTAGATAAACTATAAGAAATCTACTAAACGCCGCCACTCGTTTTCATGCACTTTGCCCAACTTTAAATGATATTGTAGAAAAAATTATAGCGTGTTATGAATTTATGGTTCTGACAAATTGTAAACACGTTCCCTGTGATACTAAATATATATTTTGTTCATTTAATACGTTAGTATTTTCAATTATATTTACTTAACCGTAACTGCATTTTTGGCATTTTTTGGTCGGCCCACCCTTAACATAATCGATTACATTGTAAAAGCCTTTCATTTTTTTTTCTTAACGTGTGTTTTAAATTTCTCAAAGGGCAATATTAAAACATCATTCCGAATTTTAATATTATTATATTATAATTTGGAATGATGTTTTAATTTTAAATAATTGACACCTTGTCCCATGGTTATGATGAAGAAGATGTTACCCTCGATAGAAATAAACAACCTAAAAATATTCACTGTACAGGTCTACACTATACCGTAACTGTTTCAATATAGAACAGATTAAGTTTCGTAAACCGATATAAGGCACAAGTTGCTTTTGAACTGTTACCCGATAGCCACTACGTCATTATGCCCAGCCAATATTCCTTTGAGAACGTAACAGCAATGTTGCATGTTTGCACAATATTTTCCCGCGTCAATTGGACCGGAGTGCGGCAGCCAAGAGTCGGCTCACCGCAATATCTCAGCATAATACCGCTTGATGTATCGACGTGTCGCACTAGATGGAATACTTGTATATATGCGCATACTATGTCACCTAAATGGAACGTCACCAAACTGTTACACTATCTAGACCGTAAACATTTAATTGCAATTGGTTTTAGTTTAGTACGTGTGTTGCCTCGTTTCATGAATCAACATTTTCATCATCAGTTTATACTTATTCCACTGCTGGACATAGGCCTCTCCAAGTGCGCGCCACTGAGCGATCCGCGGCTACTCTCATCCAGCTCTTGCTAGCCACCTTGCAAAGATCGTCGCTCCACCTAATCTGTGGGCGTCCTACACTTACGTTTTATGAATAAAAAGTATTAAAAGTGTTGCTGCTGTTAGCTTTATGTCCCAATCATGAGAATAAACAAGTTTTCCCAAGATGAAAATTTCGATTAGCTTTAGATCGCGCCCTTTTGTATGGAAGGTATGAAACATATAGGCGTATTTCGATTCTTGTTCCTTTGACAAAGTTGTCCAGTTTCATGGAACATCAGCTAACAGTTACGCTATCTAGAGTATTGTAAACTTTTAATTACAATTGGTGTTAGCATAATATGTGTTGCTATCTGACCCGCAACAACAACTGTACTCAAGAAATGGGGTCAGCCAACTAATAGCGTGACTGTTTCCACTTCTAAAGCAATGGGCTATTAAAAATTAAAAATATGTCTGAATACAACTACACTCAATAATAATAACAATTACAGAACATGGTGTCTATGTGTTTACACTAAACTAAACGTGATTAGACGACTTCCTTTTAGCGTTCCGTAGTCAACAAGAAACCCTTATAGTTTCGCCATGTCCCTCTGTCTGTCTGTCTGTCTGTCCCCAGCCTAGCTCATAGATTCTTAGTACTAGAGAGCTGTAATTTGGCATGGATATACATATTAATCACGCCGACACAGTGGTAAAGTAAAATTTTGAAAAATATTTTCTTTAGGTTTTTTTTCTTGTCTACCCCATAGTGTGGGGTGTCGTTGGATAGCAATTTCAAAAGTATTGCGGGTTTGTGGAAACAGTTTTTTTATTGAGGCATCCGTTTGTGAACTCTTAAGCTTTAAAATGCAAAATTTTGTTAGAGTCAAGTGTCCCCCCCCCCCCTGCCAGCCAAATAGTTGTTTTTGGATACGTGAAAAAAATCGCGGTAGATATATATATATACATATGACGAAGTTAAAAAGAAAACTATCACAGCTAAGTAGGCTTTACAAGATTATGAGTAACAGTCGACCAACTAATAAAATGTACTTGGCGCAAGTACAAATTCCTCATTGGGAACTACTTAAATAACGTTGTCAGGTGTGTGAGACCGGTAGTATCCGCATTATTGAGATAGGCTACGGAACCCTACACTGCGCGTGGCCCGACACGCACGGTTTTTTTGTTTATGGACGGGCAAACATACAAACGCCCCAGTACGGTAGCTCTGCTATTTCAAAACGTCCACAATGGTATAAGTACATACTAATAAGGTTATTGCATTGTTATTACTAGTTATCGACATTTTTCTTTTCATTTAATCATTAAAAATAAGGGTCGGCTACTGATATTTAGTCTATTTAGCAATAATTGAATAAAGACGACCCTGCACCCTAGCTGTCATCCCTAGCCTGTGTCGAACACTGGGCTTAAAGTGTCGATCACTGGTGCCACTACGCTACTTATATTTTCTATTTACAGTTGTTACCAAATACCAAATACCAATACCCCTTAATTGATACCAAACCGACCATTGGAATCCTTGGCGTCGATATTTCGAGTGACGTTCAGTTTCGCGGTCATTTGGAAGGTAAAGCTAAATTAACTTCGAAAAAGCTGGATGTACTCAATAGAGCGGGACAGTATTTTACGCCGACCCATCGCTTACAGCTTTACAAAGCACAGGTCAGGCCTCATATGGAATACTGTTCCCATCTTTGGGCTGGAGCGCCCCAGTATCAACTCCTCCCATTTGACCGCATTCAACGCAGAGCTGCTCGAATTGTCGACGACGTGGTAACCTCTGGTCGGCTCGATCCACTGGCCCTTCGGATAGACGTGTCTCTCTGTATATTTTATCGCCTTTATCGTGGGGAGTGCTCTGCGGAATTGTTCGGTGTGATCCCTGCCGCTGATTTTCTTTACCGCACTACACGCAATTGACTGTCTTTCCATCCACACCATCTTGATGGATGGCGATCTACTACTGTGCGTTTCTCACGTAATTTTTAACCACGAACTACAGTGCTGTGGAACCAGCTCTCAGCGGCGGTATTTCCGGACCATTACGACTTAGGGATCTTCAAGAAACGAGTCTATTCCTTCCTTAAAGGCCGGCAACGCATCTGCGATTCCTTTGGTTTTGCAGGTGTCCATGAGCGGCGGTGATTGCTTCCCATCAGGTGACCCACCTGCTCGTTTGCCTCCTTCTAATATAAAAAAAACAGTGCTTTTATTTTCTTAATGCCTCTCGGTAATCATCGCATTTCCATCGCATTCGCATCGAATATTAATCTTCATTAATTATTAGATTTTTCATGTGTAACAACTTTTAAGACCAGTTCCCCAAACTGTGACACATGTGGTAAATTAGAAGATCTGTATCATATTTTGATGAAATGATTGCGGGACGCACGTGACAGGATTTTGTTTGTATCCAAATTTGGCCTTAATACTAAGAATGTTGTTATGTATCACGAGCTACTAGCCGATCCGATGTCACCGCCAGCGCAAATTTATTTTTATGGTAGGTATACTTTTATCGCCTTATAAATAAACAAAGAATAAGGTCCGAATAGTTATTCCGTGTTTTGTTCCTGTTATGTAAACGTCATTTCAAATTAGAGTAAAAGAGACAAAACATGGAATAACTTTCGGACCTTACTCTCTGTTTATTTGTAAGGGGGTTAGACGTTAATTAAAGGAATAAGATATGATGGGACTGGCATTATTACTGTGTGATAAAGTCCCAAAAAAATAAAGATAAAAAAAAAAAAATCTGTAACAATTTGAATTCAGAACAACTGACTTTATTGATGTTTTGTTTTGATTTTTTGTTTTGTAAATCGTATAAAGCTGTAACATAAATCAATAACGTATAACACAATAGCATTTCCCTCATTCTGAAATAAATTAATAATAATAAATTCATAGTAAAAGGAGTAGTAGCAACTCTATATACTCTATATCTATATAGAAATCCATCGACAGCCGAAACACGAAGTTTACCGAGAGACATTAAGAAAAGAAGCACTGTACTTCATATTATTACCAGACAGCGACCGTGCCCGCGACGCAGTGCGGTCGTCTGTCGGTGAGTAGTACGTCGTCGGTCGTGTATGCAAATATCATAGTCGCTAACAAAACATTGCGAAGCTGATAGTCGGTGGCGCGTGACGTAGCGTGACTTGATACGCGTTGCGTGCGCATCGTCTCGGTCTAGCTCGTCGTCCGTCGGCGCGCGTTCGCCAGTAGAACCACAGTATAAGGAAGGAGTAGTACACCTTCTTTAAATCAAATCAAATCAAATCATTTATTAATTCGTTATCACAGATAATAATACAGGTTGTTGTACGCTTTAGTTAGATAGTGCCTCCATGATACACCTTACGGCAAAAAAAAATAGGAACATTATAACTACATTAAAACTACATTAAATAATTAAATTAAAAAAGCAAATTATTTCCTATTAAAATTTATTTAAAAGTCTGAATAAAATTCTATATTAATACATAAAAAAATAGTATAAAATAATAGTTATAAATAATATTAAATTAAATTGCTATTGATATATAAATTCAAATTTAAAATTCAAAATATTGATATTACTGTCCATAAGATAGTCATTAACATTTTAATAACATTTGTCTATCAGCAAATTTGTACGAATATATTTAAATTTTTGACAGTTACAATTTTTCAATAATACTTTTTTTCCGGTCAACTCGGTGCTTTTTGCATATATTTGTACGAATTTTCGCGGTCGTAGAGCGAAAATTTATAGAGTAGGTATGCTAGTTTTTCTGTTTGAAATAAGTCAGGATTATATTTTACAAAAATTCAAGATTCAAGTAGGTATGTAAAGCTTGGTAATGTTAGAAGTATTAATTAGAGATTTAAAATAAGGCTGACAGCTTTTTATAAGCTTCAAGCCACAGATTGCTCTAATGCATTGTTTTTTAACTCTAAGCAGGATGTTTCTGTAAATCGAGATACCCCAAAAAGTTACTCCATAGCGCAGAGTCGTGTTTATACTGTGTGGTAGAACCGACGACGGACGCCCCCCGTCGAAGCCCCTCATAATTGTACCACGAAATAAGGAGACCCAGATGGTAAGCTTAACACGAGTTGCATTTGAAATTCGCATCCCGATTTATTATGGGAGCGGGGTGGGGGAGGGGGGAGGGAGGGAAGAGGAATCCTCTCCTACCTCCCTCCAGGCGCGGAAACCTGTACTTTTTTTTGAGGTTATAGTTCGTAACAATTGAGGTTTTTGAGCATGTGGTGTGCCGCTTCCCCCTTCCGTGATTGCGCTCCCCCCTTCCGTGACGGATTTCAGTAAATATTAAGCTTGGAATAATAATAAATAATAATAAATAAATGTTAAATAATAAAAATAAGGGTTAAAACAACCTAAAAATAATAAAAAAAAACTTGAGAGGTGTCAAGGGACACCCGGATGGAACGAAGTTCCTTTCGATTAATTAGTGAAGGAATTGTAATAAAATTTTATTTTTTTTAAGTTATAATAATATTTTTTTTATTATTAACAAATATAATGTTATATAAACTTTATCAGTAGGTTTTTTTTTTTTGTTTTTTTTTTTTTTTTTTTAGGTTATAGTGCGTACTTGCTAAAAATACAAAAGCATTTATTATTATCTGTATATAATCTCTACTTACCTAACTCCATCAGCAATATCCGGAACTTGTGCAGAAACACTGTCAGGATTCATTATTATTATTATTTTTTATTATTTATTATTTACAAAAAACCTGTATACACTCAACAAAAATAATCGTCGAAATAGAAATGAAAATATCTGGCTTGCTTTCTATAAGAGAGAGAGAGAGACAGACAGAGAAACATTTTGACAGACAAACAAAAATGAAACTCATTTTGAAAATACTGTATATTATTATTACAAAATATTAAATCAACGAAAAAAATATAAATAAATAAATAATTTACAAATAAAATTAACAAAATAATAATTTCGACCGTGACAGGACTCGAACCTCCAATCTTCGGATCCGAAGTCCGACGCCTTATCCATTAGGCCACACGGTCTTGTGATAACAATGGCGAAATTAACGTACACTTCTATTGATAAAAAAAGTGTCGTGACAACTTTTTTCGTAAGAATTTTTTCCGTCTAACCCCCTTTCACAACGCGCGATAAGGAACTTCGTTCCAATAACTGTAATACAAAATAACGCACTTCACACACGTGTAAAAAAAAACAACCCATCTCCGCGGGGTGGGGGGGTGTCGATTGAAAGGGGTAAGCAACCCCTATAAAAATCAACCCTAATCAATTCCTGATTCGGGATGCGAATTTCAAATGCCAACCTGATTCCTTGTCCGTCAGAGTTTGTCTATGTGTGCGTTGTACGAGCACGTTTGTATAAAGTTTGCCTTCTGCAATCTCCTTATATTTTGTGGAAGAACCGACGCGCCGCTCACAAGAGGCGCAGGGTTCAGTGCTACGCCCGACCGGCGAACCGACCGGTACACCGTAAATCGTATACGTTCCAACAATGAACATTGATACAGAGCGAGTAATTAATGAAGTGCGGGTTAGGCCGGCACTTTGGGATTTAAAACATACGCTCTATAAAGACCGTGATGCTAGACTCAACTATTGGCTAGAGGTGTATCAAACACTGTTCCCAGAATATGACGAATACGCTGATGCAAAGAAAAAAGAAATAGGTAAGTAAAACTAAATATTTTTTATGTAAGTACCGAAGTATTTATTTAATATTAGGTTTTATTAACACACATGGCCATCTACTCACAAGCTAAGCAACAAGCCTTGTTTTATCGATAGCAAATGGTTGATATCACTCCGATTGTATTGACGTGAACGCTTCGTTCACGTCAACAGTCAACGACACATAAAGATTGACACATGCAGTATGGAGTCAACTTAATAATATCGTAAATTATTGTAAATTTTAATGTAATGGAATAAGAGTCAAAAGTGTTTTATGTTAATACTTATGTATGTACAGTCAGCATCAAAACTAGCTAGTTAGCTACACACTTTAATACAATGTCACCTTAACATTACTGAAGTTTCCTATCACTGTGACGAAGCTGTCTAACCAGTTAGAACATAGTAGTTAATTAAGTGTTAAGCTATTTCGTTGCTGACCGTACAAATATCAAAGTATCTAGCTTTATGTGTCGTTATGTGTAACGAACACATTAAACGAAGGACATCATTACAACCGCTGTCTTGTCTTAGTTTTAATTTTTTTTATTTTCTTTATTATTTCTTTATAACAACAGCATTTTTCAGTTAGTAATTGTGTAAAAATAATGATACAAGTTCGTAAGCCAATTATAGTTATCCACGGATAAAAAGAACACACTTATTTGGATGAAACTAACTTATAAAATTAATTTGCAATACAAATTGCTTAGGTACCTACTTTGAATTATTTCTTGGTATCATCAGCATAAAGAAGATGTTTAGAGTGCTGTCGTGACTAATATCATGAATATACATATTGTAGAGAAGAGGGCCAAGATGTGATCCTTGGGGAATTCCAGAAGGTATTGAGATGAAATTGAACTTATAGCCACCGAGAACAACAGCTTAAGAGCGATTGGTCAGGTAAAAGCAAATCCAAAGAAGGAGGTCCCTATGAATCCCTAGGTATTAAGCTTGCGGAGAAGGTTGTCGTGATCTACATGATCAAATCTAGACAACCTATATTTAACATAAAACAAAATGCAAGAGATATTTAATAAGTTTTATTTCAATTTATTACAGAGAAACAGGTTCAACAACGTTGGAAGACGGCGAGGGACGCGTATGTTCGGTCTAAGCAGAATAAAAAAAAACAACCATCCGGTTCTGGGAGTAGCGGAAAAAAAACTTATATTTATTATGAGCAAATGGAATTTCTTGAAAAAAGGCATCTTGTTCCTATTGAAGACTCTAGTTCCGAGTCTAGAGATAATTCTGTTTTTGATGAAGATAATGCTTTATCACCACCAAACAATTCAAATCAGCTGGGGTATGAAAGTTCTACATCAAATCAATCAAACATTAAGACTAAGAAGCAAAAAAGACGAAAACAGACAGCTGATAGTGATGGAGGTGAAATTGGAAAGGAAATGTTAAAATTATTTAAAGATAACGCGGCTATGATGAAAAACGATGATATGTTGTTCTTTATGTCTCTTTTACCTATAACGAGCAATTTTACAAACTATCAAAAGTTAATATTTCGCACAGAAGTTTTGAAAAAGGCCATGGAGATCTGTGAGATACAACAACCCGTTAAAGAGCCGCGGTAATAATATTTTAAGTTCAATTCCAATAGTATTAATTAACCAGATGGCGTGGTTCGTCTTCTGAATCATGCTATCAAAGTGTCGTAGCAAATGGCATATCATGTTATGCCATGTCATTTGTTAATAAAGTTGTTATCTATAAAAGCGGTTTCATTTTCAATCCTATTATTACTACCATACAGTACAAGATAAACCATTTAACAACCCTTATTAAACACTCAATAGACCAGAATCATCGTTTTCGGTAGCCTCAAGTTCTACTTCACATTCTTTCATATTACCACACCGCTTCCTAGCTCTAATAATTTCAATAAAAAATCTATGTTATTTTTGGCGACAAAAACTGTGTCGAACACTGGACTTAAAGGGTTGAACACTGGTGCCACTACCCGCTAAAAACGCTTTTCAATTATTGCAACTAATAAAAGCTATTCATCATACCTAGATTTATCGTTACATTCCCTAAAATATGGTTGAGTGAAGCGATGGCTGATTCATATGTCATACTCGTGAACACCCGTTCACGAGTATGACATATGCCGCCTGTGGAGGCTGGTCTGCTCTAGCGTACTTATTTTTATTATTATTAACTATAGTTTAACTTTGTTTTTTTTCTTAAAGCAGGTTTTTGACTTTTACTAGTACTGTATGACATTGTAAAAAATTATACTGGTAAATGATGTTTTTGCAAACTTAAATATTTTCTTTTTTTCTTTTTTTGTGTTTTTTAAATGTTGTGACTGTCCTTTATATTTTGTGTTTTTATTTGTGATGGAAAGTGTCCTTTTATGATAGGGCATTTTCCAATATTTATGACGCTGTAAGGGAGAAAAGAGCTGGACACTTGCTGAGTTTCTTGCCGGTTCTTCTCAGTACAAGATCTCCCGCCCAGAGTAGATAGACTTACGAACCGATGGCATAAATGACGTTCATAAGAGCTATTTGTAGCCTGAACTGAATAAATGATTTTGAATTTTGAATTTTTTTTTATAACATGTATAAATAATTTTTAACGCAAATTTTGTTGCGAACAAATTACAAAAACACAAATGTTGAAAAAATTTCCACGAGCAGGATTTGAACCCGCACCCTTCTGACCGGGTGATACCGGGTCAGGTGCTCTTCCGATTGAGCTATCGTGGTTCTAACCAGCCCGCCGAAATTATTCAACACTGTTTAGTTTTTACTTTGAAAGCCAAAGGCACCCATTCAATGTCATAACTACCGTCATTAACATATGATCATAATATTTTTACAAATACTAAAGATCAGTTAAGAAGTAGGCAAGCTATTTATAAAATGTTTATATAATTTTTAACGCAAATTTTGTTGCGAACAAATTACAAAAACACAAAAATGTTGAAAAAATTTCCAAGAGCAGGATTTGAACCCGCACCCTTCTGACATACCGGGTCAGGTGCTCTTCCAGTTGAGCTATCGTGGTTCTAACCAGCCCGCCGAAATTATTCAACACTATTTCCTTTTTTTTTGAAAGCCAAAGGCGCAAAGGGGTTCAAATCCTGCTCGTGGAAATTTTTCAACATTTGTGTTTTTTTAATACCTAAATTTGATCCATTATTTTCTATTCCTATTTCTTCCGACTGGAGAAATACCTGCACCTTACAAAAGACCACAGGCAATTAACAATTTCATTATATGACATGTTAAATGACAACCCTTAATGAAATAATATTTGGCTGAACACTCAAGCACACCTTTTCTTGAGAGTAAGAAAGGTCACCAGAAAACTAGCAGCAGCTGCACGTTTTTGCTTACATTTTTTTTTAGCGAACTGGCTGTAGATACACTGCAGCAACTAAACAATTGATAAAATGGGTTCATCGGAACAAATTTACACAACTGTACTGAACAGCAACAACCCGCTATACACTACTTTAAAGTTTATACTGATACCCCCTACCAACCTTCCGGTTACAAAGTAGGTGTCAGAATAACCTTACGCAAGCGCAAGGGACCATCTACGTCAGGTCATAACGCCAGTTCAGAACACGCCGGTACGCATCCTTCATCCAGTACAGTTCTAGTCTTAAAACTAGTGTCTCAAGCTAGTCGCCCCGTGGACACGTATAGTCCACTATCTAATATCCAGATAGGTCACCGGAGCTGTAAGCTCACTCACTTCTCGTTGCACTAAGAGCACAACTCGCAGTATACCACTGCTTGGGCCGTCAGCTCTAAAGCCAACTACCAAATGTCCTCTTTGGTGGCGGAGTTGTAAGCACACTCACTTCTCGGTACCCATCCAGGCACCTGATCAATTCCAAATTTCTACACGGCTGATTAAACCGGAGGCCTTTGCATCTAGCGGGCACCTCTACTAGTTCTCCAGACTAGTACCGGAGATGTTGGAGTAACTACTCAGTGAAAACCACCGAGCACCACACCAACTAAGGGTAATTCACGTACCCCGCAGATCTTTTCGCTTCAGGCCCCCACCAGACCGCTACTAAGACCTGCTCGCTATGCACGAAATGGAAGCCTGGCCAGACCAACCAGGCAGACGAACATGATGTACTGAACAGTAGTCGGTTATGCACTGTTACGTACCGATCCAATCCGAACCCCTCGCAGAATCTAGTAGGGTTCGGAGACTCGCACTAGTGCGTAATGCCGTGTCCTCTAGAAGACCTGTGACGGCGTTTCGTTTCACAAGGCTTTAGGAACCCTTTAGACTCCTGGGGTTGGCATATCCGAAACCGGAAAACTTCAGGCTCTTCGCTCTTGAGGACGTTGCCAAACTTATGGCATCTATCTTTACCTAGGAAGAAGAGTGAAAAGAAGAAGGGGTTGCACAAAAGATCCCGATGGGTCTAAGTGTTACTGGGAGAAGGAAACCTCAGAGGCCTCACCTCTGAATCCTTAATTCAGAGCTGGATCCTGATGACTTAAGGTTTAGCCAGTTTTAACACTGGTCGGTGCGAATTTTCACCATCTATAAAGATTTGAATATTAAAATGAAAAATCACACTATTTCTTTTTAATCATTAAATATTTATATAATGCATAATGGTCAGTGCGGCCGCCCGGATTGCGGAAGACCCAGCTTCGATTCCTTGCTGGGTCGGGTAGGCATTTAACTGTTTCACTGTATTTTATAAATATTTAATTCAGCTTCAGTGCAGCAATTAGCACTTAAAAATACAAAGTTAATTTCATTTAATCATGTTTGCTTTTTTTTTGCAATTTGTTTATGAGGGTAATTTTCGTTCAATAATTTGCAATACCTTAGTATTTGATAATATCTTAAAATTAAAATTAATACCAATGAATTTGAATTCGAGTGCGATGGACTCTTCATTGATTTCAAAGTTTGAGAATGATTATCGCTGATTCAAAATCGCACCAATGATTCAGCGACAACTGAATCGTTGAATTGAGTAATAAAAGTTTTTTTATAATTAAAAACTTTTCGGGTTGTGTGGGATAGCACTATTTTAGCGAAGCGGATGTCAGAGGCCGCGTTCGGACAGTGGCTAAGTGGTCTGTCCGGGCCCACAGCGCTTGATGGATTGCAAGGCCGTTTCCCATTTAACCGAACCCTAATTATGTATAGCCGTATCGCTCGATCAAGATAACCTTAGGCACACCGAAGCTGTGAATGTAAACAGTAGTAGTAGCTATAATAAAAGTCATAGTATTGACCGAGTTTAAAAGCAACCTAGGTAAAAAGCATTTTAGCAGTGACTTTTGTTGATAATTTTAATGAAAATTAGGAGACTTTCCACCGTCACCTTTGCCATCACTTCATCCCAGGAGATCGCTTTTATTTTTCAGGTTTTTAACGACGACCTTGTCCAGGTGGCGGGCTGGAGATGAATGAGGATGGCGCAGGACCGTAAAGAGTGGCGTGCGAGGGAAGAGGCTTATGCCCTGCAGTGGGTAGAAGTGGGCTGATGATGAACCGCCAACCCAGTAACTTCACTGTAGGACGAATTGATATGTACAGGCTTAGACCATAAGAAGGAGTTTAGTGGTCGGCGCGAGCGCGTGTTGGCATGGCTGCTATAGGTGAATAGTAGCCGTAGGTGTGCTCGTTAGCTAGCTCAGTAACAAAAAGAGTAGTCTCAGACTGAAATTGGTTTAATGTAGCTAAAGAACAATTGTGAGAGGTAATATAGTCTGGACGGGGTCGTATATTCGCGACGCTCGTAACTACGTATCCACAAGACAGGCGAATATATTCCTATGAATGCATTTTTTCTTATAGTATATCATAATGATAAATCACGGTATTACGAGTATAACCGCCTCAGTGGTCTTATGGTTTTAGGCCACCGGTCTTATACCACGCGGTCTCTGGATCGATTCCCACAGAGATACTTTGTTTTGTGTTAAGACTATTTAATTATACCTGTCTTGCTTCCACCATCTTATATTTAAATCATTGTGTTTGGTTAATAATGATAGGTGAAGACTGTTCCTCGAAGGGGAAAGCATGCCAAGTGAATATGCTTTCATTTTCGCCTTTATAGGCGCAATCAGATGGTATTTTCTTCAGACACAAAGAGTTTCATACGAATTGGCTTATTCATTTCAATGATATTAAACTCTGAAGTTAGTATGGGTCATCGTGAGGTGTAAACGCTCTAAATACCTACATTTATGAAATGAGTGTTCATACTGAAAACCGAAATGGATCGTATAACTAGTCTTATGCATTGAAAGCGAATCGAACTGTTTTTATATGGCGTTCATAAAAACTCAAGTGTCTAGTGCTCAATTCCACGAGCAATTTGCGTTTGCAGTTTAATTGAATATCGCCCCTTGGAGCTTGCAACTTCTCGAAAGTAAAAATCCTCAATAGAAATATTTACCGACGGAAAATTGTACATCTCAGGAATAGCGATATTTTCTTTCGATGCGAAGAGAAAGCAAGAATCGTAAATGGAAAATTTTTGTATTGCTGGAATTATAAGAAGAAGAATATGAACTAAAACAAAACAAATCATCAATTATATAAAACAAACCACATTTGCTTCAAAAAAATAAATATTATGTTGTTGAGGTGATTATTAAAAAAAAAATTGAAAACGTTACCACAAACACTTCATCGTATTCCATAACGGTTACCAACTATTTAATTCTTGTTTTTCATATATATTTTTTACAAATATTACAAATCAAATAAACTATTTTAGTGCAATTATAAAGATCAATTAAACCTCAACTATTTTAGTGCAAAAAGATCAAATATACCTCTTATTTTAGTGCAATATTTTAGTAATCGTATAAGTATAATAAACGAAAAATGACAAATAAAATCATAGGACGGATACACAACAAAGATAGCCCGATATGGGGTACGGTCTTGTCAGAAGGTGCGCGGGTTCAGTTCCCGCATTTGCTAAAGACAAATAAATAAAGTTACAGTGTCTACAATCTATTTCATAGTAAGCTTCATTTTCTTAAAACATGTGCTCCTAGCCGTCACCGCCATAACAGCGCTCCAGCTGCAATATGTCCTTACTCGCTCTATCCAGGGACGGATGGTTTACTCTGCGGCGAAAATGTTCAATATTAACAGATTAACTCGGTCGGGGATCCAGCTTCATAAAAATAAATTCCAATATTCCCCTCGTTCCTCTCATAACTCTCGTAAGGAACGGCTCCCGCTAGAAAGTTTAAGGCGAACGATTGGTGAATAAAAATTGCATTTTTACCATGTTAAATTAAGTTTTTATTGAGAAATTTACGAGATGCAATAAAAAAAACGCAAGTTATAGCAATTATACCGACGCTTCGACTTCTAGCGCGCCATTTATGTGCGACAATAAAATGTATATCGTTTTAATTTTCTTTGTAACGGCCCCTTTTCTTCGCTTTTCATTCGTCGACAGTGAGGCGGGGGTCTTGCTTTGATGAAATATACAACAACTTCACAACTCTCTTGTCCATTAAACTTTATTAGACCTCTTGACATATACTACTGTTCGTTATATGCAAACTTTTTTATAGCACGAACGCGGGGCTTTCTTACATTTTTCATTAGTTGCATTAATAACGAATGAAAAGCCTTATTCAAACAGATTATTATCACCGCATTTCGCTTTGTTCAAATCCTTCTGGACTCAGACAGATTACGGTCTGAGACTTAGAAGAAGCGGCTTGTACGTTCGGGTTACGATCTTGCAAGTTAAGCAACTTTCGCAATGCCCGGTCTACGGAGGGGTGACCAAACTATAAGCTCCTCCGTGTTTTAGAAGACACGTTAAGCTGTCTGTTCCGGTTATTGTTGTAAAGTGACGTTTAATCAAATCCACCAACCTAGACCCAATCTCCTCATGTTCCGTCGCTTACGTGGGAAGGTCTAAGCCCAGCTGTGGGATGTTTGACAACGACATGCTGTTGATAATGACAGTACCAAGGTAATTATTATGAAATATATTAAACAGGATATTGTTATTATATGAGGAGCTCGATGGCGCAGTGTTTAACGCGCCCGGTCTGCGTGTGCTGAGGTTAAGCAACTTTCGCAAAGGCCGGTCATCGGATGGGTGACAAAAAATGTAACATCTCGAACTCCTTCGTGCTTCGGAAGGCACATAAAACCATTGGTCCTGGCTGCATTAGCAGTCATTAACAACCACCAATCCGCACTGGGCTCGCGTGGTGATTTATGCCCCGTTCTCCCTATCCATCCATGGGGAAGGCTCGTACCCCAGCAGGGCGGACATACAAATAAGCTGATGATGATGATAATGATGATGATATTTTTTAAAGTCGATAAACATCTCTCGGTATATCTATGTGCGTATCTATACATCAGACAAGTTCTTCTTTCAACAACGACAAAGTCGACAAGTCTTTCCTCTTACAGTTTTGTTCTAACCGTAATAACTGAACCACTTTCCAAGAAATGGTGGCAATTGCTTTTCATTTCATTTCAATAGCATAGTAGTTTCTTTACCATAGTAACATAAGAAAGCGCTGTATTTGTAACACTATGGAGCGAAATGATTCTTGTGGCAGCGACTGAAGCAATATCTCGTACTTAATACCAAAATCTTCACTAACAGATAAAACTCATTGTAACAATAATACACTGGGCCGCAAAAATTCCGGGTCGCTTATAAAAAGTGTGATAGTTTCTTAACTACACAACACAAACTAGTGAAACTGTAGTATGTTATAGATGACTGACTTATACATAAAAGAAAATACATAACACGTTTGTAAACTGTATAATTTTATTGAAGTACTTACTAAAAAATACAAAAAAAAACACTTCTAACTTTTGACAACAAAAATATACAACACAGTTAATCTGCAAAATGAAAGCTTTTCTGTAAATTGAATACCTTGTATTTCCTCCACGAGCCCGTATCGCTTCATTAAAACGATGTGGCGTGCTGTAAATCAAATTTCTTATACGGTTTTGGTCTATGATTGGCCATTCTTCTACTAGCGCACTTCCTAACTCACGTAAGTTAGCTGCAGCTGGAGAGCGTTGTTTAACGCATCTCCCGAGCTCGTCCCATAAATGCTCTATGGGATTTAAGTCTGGGCTGCGAGCTGGCCACTCCATGCGGGTGATACCGACGTCTTGAATATACGCGTTGACCAAATGTGCTGTATGTGGTCGCGCATTATCGTCCATAAAAATGGAATTTGCGCCCATATTCACCAAGAAAGGACCAGCATGCTCATTTAAAATCTCCTCTACATATCTGGGAGCTGTCAGAGAACCGTTTTCTATGATTACTAACTCCGTACGATCCTCTGAAGATATCCCAGCCCAAACCATTATTGATCCTCCACCGAATGGCACCTTTTCTTCAAAACACGCTTGACGATAACGTTCATTTGGTCGCCTATATACTCTTCGTCTCCCATCGTGTGCGAATAAACAAAATCTTGACTCATCGGAAAACATAACCCTGGACCAATCTTCATCTGTCCATCGGACGTGTTCTCGAGCAAACCGCAACCTGGCAACTCGATGTTCTCTGAGCAATTTAGGGCCATTTGCTGGCCTATAAAGCTTCATATCAGCTTCCCGAAGTCGCCGCCGGATCGTGTCAGAGCTTACATTGTTGTGGTGAATTTCTTGAAGGCTATTTCGGACCTGAACAGCCGTGAGATGTCGATTTCTTAACATAGTGCTCACGATGAATCGGTCTTCTCGTGTAGTTGTACACCTTGGCCTGCCATTCCCTGGTCTCCTGATGTTCATGCCGGTCTCTTGAAATCGCTGGAGTACTCTTTGGACCGTGGATAAAGATACACCTACTGTTCTAGCAGTACTCCGCTGACTCCTTCCTTCTTGTACCATGGTGATAATTTGTGTACATTCTTCAGTAGATAACGACATGTTGGTGCATGGTTGATGCACAAAATACTGGGTCCGTGGCTTACGCCCCCAGTGGTGGACGCACCCGTGGTCGACGCCCCCAGTCAGTTTAATTTACTTTGAAGAAATTTTTAATCAAATGTACTGGCAGGCATAAAAGGCATAAGATTGTAATAATATCATATCATAACGATTCTTATTAGAAATGCTTTAATTTGGATGTATGTTTTAAAAAACTTTTAATTATTTCGAATCATAGATTTATTTAAAACGATTAGTAATCTAGTAAAAATTGGTATTTAAATCACAGTTTTGATCGCTTCTATCAAGAACATTATTTTACTTACTTATTTCAATAATTAGTCTTAAAAAGTAGTGTAGAGCTACTAACTTTACATGTAAAATGTTCTTTTAAACTTTGTAACAATAACTATGGAATAAGTATCCAACTTCTTTTAAACTTTGTAACAATAATATTACAAAATACTTAAGTATTAAAAATTAAACAAATATAAAAATAATTTTAATACAATTTTACATGCAATGTCACTATCTTTTTATTATTTTTATAAAATTATGATACAATCTTCCAAGATCGAATCGATATCGGCATCATATCATTCGATATTGGCAAAATATTTGAAACTAGTTAAAAAAAAACAACGCATAATATATTTGATATTTTGTTTAGGTTAAGGTACACTTTTGACATTAACTGTACTAAGTGCAAAAGCACAAAAAAATTATTCATAAAATTATTAGAATCGGGGGCGTCGACCACGGACCCAAAATACTGTGACCAGCCAAAAAAACTGTTTATAATGACAGCTCGGTTTGAAACAAAAGCGAGAAAAATTTCTATTCCAAAAATTTAAATTTTGATATTTTTCAAAAATCGGAATTTCTTTTTTTGAAGCTGTAACTTGTTCAATTGCAACCTCTTTTGATATGTATAATAAGCTTCACAAATCTGCTTATAACATATTATTTATACGACGGATCTATGTAAATAACTTTGGGAGATATCGCGGTTTTTCTAAATGACCCGTTATTTTTGCTGTCCAGTGTATATACAGACGAATTGAGAACCACCTCCTTTTTTTTTTGAAGTCGGTTAATAAATTTCGTTATGATTCATTGTAAAAAAAAATCTTACAATCTTGCAATCTTTTACAGCAAGGGCTGGTGAACGACCGAAAAGGCGTTTAAACAATACTCGTATTAAACACACATACCCAGAGGGCGGTGCATGCGTACTGCATCCAAGCTGGATAAACGAGTGAGTTAGCGGAATTAACACTACATATTATTTGAATTACATTTTTTGTACCATGGATTTCCGTAAAATAACGCCTGATTCGATTAATTATCTTATAGCATAGATTTATCGTCATTTTTTTCTATTTAATATGTTATAATATATAGAATAATAACAATTTGTCTTATTTCCTTTACAGCAAAAAAGGCTTGTTCAGCGTGGAACTTTCCCAGTTTTTAAAACTCGTTCGCGGGCTGTACCTTCATTTGCAAGTTCGGAGAAAAACACTGAAAACCTTCATACAAACTCAGGCTGCGTCGTCGTCGCAAGCGTCCTGCGACCTTACTAAACACCAATTTATTACAACTAGTGGTCGCCCAGTGGTCGAAATTCGACCGTAATTTTATTAAGGCTGCACGGATTGTATCCTAAGCAATGAAAAATTAAAAAAGATAGAATGTGAGTTTGAATTTACAGATTTTGGCCGCTCCTCTTTCATTTTTGAAATTTTTGAAAATAGTACCTAAGCGTGTGTGTGTGTTAAATACATAGGCGTGTGTTAAATACATGGTAGTGTGTGTAATGTTTGTTTTATTGATTTAATGTATTTTTATGCATAATTAAAAAAAATATATAAGTGTGCGAAATTTTATACTCCTCCATCCGCGCAATTTTCGTAAAAAAGAGGTAAAAAGTTTTTGCTTCACGTATTAATATATAGATATTGCCAGTACTGTCGTAACCGTATTATTTGCTCCTTTTCAGAGCTTTATTATGTTAATAAATAATATTTTATCAAATATTATATGATTATTTTATATAGCTAAGCATCGTAGGTATATTTTAATCGTAAAAGTGGTTTTACTCGAAAATTGTTGCAAAATCATATAACGTTATAAAGACTTAAGCTATCAGCGTTTTACAGTATGGACAATGGGCAAATCTTTATTTGCATGAAATTGGATGATTCTATCGTAAACCCAAACTGACTCCGCATACAATAGGAGGAATGTAATAAACTCCATTCATAGTTATATATTTTAATAATGTATGAATCTGACATTCACTAAATGGGATTTTCATAAACTCTAATGGTAGGTACAATCCAAACGGAACCCTTGCTTATTACGAATCGTCATAGTACACGTGTAAATTGCTATGGATATTAAATAGTACCCTACGGTGTATAGCTTAGGGGTAACAAATACTCTTAGAAAAATAAAATAGATTATAATGATCAAATAACCGCCAACCCATACTGGGCCCCCGTTGTGGTTTATGGCCCGTTCTCTCTATCCATCCATAGGGAAGGCTCGTGCCCCAGCAGTGGGGATGTATATGAGCTAGTGATGAATGACAAAATGTGTCACCAGTAACATTCGCAAACTCTGTATCGATTGTTAAAACTTTCTTGACATTGTTATTTCTTTTCTTGGAAGCCCTGTATGAGACATACGAGTATGTATATAGTAGCGTGAAATACTCGCAAATACACTCATGTGGAGTTAGTTGGGCATATACACAGCAGTACGAAGAACGATGAATAATTAAAATATTAATTAAAGTATAGTCTACTTAAAAGAATATGTCTCTAGTTTCATATAATTTCATTTTTACTAAACAATTCTAATAGATGTTGCAAATATCTTCCCATCGCAATTAAACGAAATCAAAGTATTCAATATGCAAATATGATTGAAAAATGCCCTTTTTTATATTCACTATCAATGATAGTAGCATATTTCTTTGCAAAAGCTAACAAAACAGGTAAGTAACAAGGTGTAAAGCAAACTCTTCAAAACCCTTTTTGGTATGTACTGGTATCATAATCAAACCTTTTTAAATAGAGATAGACTTTTAGATATATACATAGATTTACTTATACCGTTTAAACATTTATCGTTTAAGGCGACATGACGTTTTAAAAATGAATAAAGGTAAACAAAGTTGAAATAAAAATATTCTCAAACACTCATCGTGAAATCCCGCAATCGTTATAGATATTCAAAATTGCATAGCACTTGACCACCCAAAAAATAATCCAGCACCACAAATTGGAAAAGTCAATCGGACCACAGAGTCACCAATATACCACGATTCATATTTACTTTCTTCGGTGGGTACGTGTTAATTGCGAACCCGGGCACGTTCGGCTTGTTGACTTGCGACGGGGCCATTAGGCCTGAACGGGGGGGCTGGCTCCCCCCACTCTCTGCGGGATATCTGCATTATAAAAAGCGGAATTCACGAAAGCCGTCCAGTAATTATTTATGAATTTGACGGATTATTATTGGATATTTTTCAAGATCTCCAATCTGCAAGCGGACCGTAGGACCGGATTAAGAATCTTACGCTTATTAACTTTTTATTGGGATTATTAAGTGCCTGTTCGGTAAACGAGCTTCCTTTTCTATAATGGAAGTTAAATCCGTACATTGTGTAAGGCAATATAGCGATGAAAAGCAATAGGTATACCAATATAAAGCCATGCTTATGAATTGCGATTTTTCACTTGATTGCTTTCCGAAGTATTGTAACTGCCGCCTTATATCTTTTTTTATTCTTTATTTATGGTAAATACAAGTGTTACAATATTTAATCAGCTGACAAACATCGGAACGGTTTATCCGCAGTTGGGTAACTCGCTCATCTTATAACCATTATAAAATACCTAATACTTTTTAGTAAGTAGGTATATGTATAGTTTAACATTTCCCTCTTCTTAAATTAATATTTATGATTTTTCATTCTAAAAGGTCAATAATTAAGATTGAGTACTTTGAATAAACAGTTGAGATACCTCCATGGTAATTTTATTACAAAACAGTAGTTATTCAACTAGACATCAGTAACCTAACATCGTCTGCTGTATGTCATTATAATATATCACATTGTGGAGTATATTCATATTTCATATACATTTCCAAAGGCTTAGAGAATGGACCTATAGGTACCTAAGTAAACGTAGCTGAAACTAAATCGCCGCCATTCCCGTCAATACGTTCTGCTCCGACAGTCTATTTCCGCGTTGGAATCACCGCTTACAACATTAGTGCCGAGTATAGAACACAGGCAGGGCGGTGATCGAAACAACCCCGATGAGATTCCTGTCGCTTAATTCCCAAACACTTTCCGATAGAAAAGTTTTTAATCACGACGCGACGAAGGTGTTTACGATAGGTGTTGACATTAGGTTTTCCGAAGTTCACGCCGCGAGCGATTCATGTTTTAATGAAATACTTTATAGGGATTAACAGGTGTTAATTTTACATTATTCATTTTAGTTTGGCGTTTCTAATCTTTAGCGGATTCCGTGGTGACGTGGAGCCCAGAACAGCAGAAATAAAACAAACAAGAGCAGATCTGCGAAATTGCTTATGGCACTGACCAGTGCTCGCCACAGATGAGAGGTTATGCGCCACAATCAAAACGTCGGGTATATAAAAAACGTATGCCTAAAATAACTTTACCATGGATTAATAATACACGTTACTATAATCATAGTCCTTATTCCGATCCGATCCGAACCCTTCGGAGAATCTAGTAGGGCACGGGGACACGCACTTAAGTGCGTGATGCCGTTCCCTCTAGAAAACCTCCAAATGTGATTCGTTTCACACAACTTGAGGAACCCTTTAAGTTTCTCGCCGCCCCCAAACAAGCCCGGTGAAGCTGAAAATGCCGTTTGAGGCAATCAGCAATCTCTCTCCAAAAAAAAATAGTCCTTAAATTTACTAAGTAGGTAACTTGCGTTAAATTCTTTACCTTAGCTTAAACGAGTAACGCAATGCGGTAGTATGAAAGTGTGTATTAATCGCCGAACTTTAAAAACATTACTTTTTAATCTGCCTTTAACAAAACACCACTTATTGTTTTCTAAAGTTTACGCGAACACTACACATTGAAATGAAACAACTTTTACGGATCTACTCGCGTTTATTTTACACATTACTTATTTAATGTTTATCCTGACGTTTCGAACCCTTTGCAGGGTTAAAAAGTTGTTTCATTTCAAAACACCATTTTCATTAAACAAAAGAGGGACATCCCAATCACTACGTGGTGTGTCAGGTGATAGCGGTTTCATCCGATCTGTTCTGTGTAGTTAAAAAAAAACTATCATGGATCTTTGAAACGGTGTACATTATTCTACAATGGGAGTACGCTTGGCCTTAACCTCACTTAATAGTGATGTAGCAATAAGGCTCATAGTGGTATCATACTTCACCCGAAATCCTCAACTACTGAAGAGTTGGCTAACTCTGCCAAAACAAAACAATATTTATAGGCTTATATAAATTGGTGGTAGCAGCCATGCAGACTTAAACTAAGACCTAACACTAACCTACCCGATTACAATTATATGGCTTAAAATCAAACCTGGGACTGGTCTGCGGCCGGTGCCAATGCCAGCCAATAGACCGCAGAGGCGGTTAAAATTTCTAAGGAAATGTCTATATCAGAACTTCCACAGCCAAACGAAATGCCAAATCTAGAGCTACCACGAAGTTTCATCACATAGATGTTTGAAGAAAAAAGCGTAGGTAAACAAAACGTCACTTTCTGTCGTCGGAAACCGATATTATTTCTTGATAGAGATTTCAAATGCCGAGAGGCCCAAACTTAAGCACATTTCTTAAAAGAACGCAGAGATTTTGCAACGTGGAATGAAACTTATGAAACGGTAACGGCTAAACTAAACATTGACATTCAAAAGTCACATAAAATTTTCTTTATTTTTACGCGACTCCCTAAAAGATAGAAGTGTTGTATTTACAAGATGATGTATGAGTGTTGTATTTACAAGATCGTGTATGTAAGGTTGGGGAAAAAGTTTCTTCGCATTTTTTAAGAAAATTCAAAACATTTTTTAATATAGTTTATTTACATTTAACTAAAGTATGTAGGTGCCATTTTGTTCGATAACTTTTTGCCATCTTGTAGGTAGAAACATGATCCCATTGCTACAGAAATGTTGGGGCTTCTGATCAAAATACCGCAACAAGTGGTTTTGGAAGTCCTTTCGTGATGTTAACCTGACACTCCCTAAAGAATTCTGAATAGACCGAAACAGGTGGAAATCTAAAGGTGCAAGGTCAGGACTATACGGCGGATGTATTAACACCTCCCAGCCAAACTCTCTTAATTTTTGCTGAGTGGCTAAAGATCTGTGATGTCTAGCGTTATCATAATGAAAAACCACACCCCTTCTGTTGATTAAATCCGGCCGCTTTCTCTCAACTTCTTTGCTTTAATCTCATCAGTTGTTCGCAGTAGAGTTCAGAATCGATGGTCCTGCCTGGTGGCTAATAGCTCATAATGAATAATGCCCTTCCAATCCCACCACACACACAGCATCACCTTGTTGCGAGTTAACCCGGGTTTCGCCACAGTCTGTGAAACCTCACCGGCCTTTGACTCCTTTTTCGCATGTTCTTATCGTACGTGATCCACTTTTCATCACAGTTATCAGCTTCTTCAAAAATGGTTCGGTTTCATTACGTCGTAATAAAGAATCACAAATGAGCACACGGTTCATTAGGTTTCTTTCAGTGAGTTCGTGAGATACAAATATAAAAATATAAAGAAAGAAAAAAAATATATAAAAATCCCAAATATCGAGCTTTTTTGTGTACCCAGTTTTTTTCAAATGCGCTAAAACTGTTTTGTGGTCAATTCCCAGTTCTTCAGCTACGTCGAAACAACTAAAATGCCGATCTTGCTCCACTTTTTCAAAAATGGCATCCATTTTATCCGTAATAGGGTTAGACCTAGGACCAGAGCGATTTGCATCTTTGACATCAAAGTTTCCAGATTGAAAACGCTTAAACCAAATTTGAGCTACTCTCACAGACACTGCACTAGATCCATAAACATCGCAAATTTTTTTTTTGCGGCTTGCGTTGTATTTTTACCTTTTTTGTAGCAAAATTTTAAAATGTATCGAATTTCTTCATTAGATTCACTCAATATGAGCAGAGTGAACGAGAGTGCGGCAACTTCACACAAGCGCTCCGAAACGCACGCACACAAACTCGTAGTTCACCTACATTAGCACACGGAAAAAAGCATGGGAAAGGAGTACCCGATGACGCGGCTGTCATCGCAAACGCGGATCGAGCAGCGTATGTTGCTGTAGTAACGGAGAATAACAAGTATGTCACTGAGCGCTGCCGATCTTATTTAAACCTTGTTTCTTTATTGTAAATAGAAAAATTTATTACATAAGTATTCAAAACTAGCCAAAACTCTTTTTGATAATATGTCCGACCTTAAATATGTACCTCCATGTAAATGCATTCCAATAATATATTTAAAAAAATTATACATTGGCATGCTGTTGGCATGCGGATATATTACGTTATTAAATAACGCAGCTTTCAAAACTGGCCGAGCGAGGCGTAAATATTTTGTTGTGTCCAATTTGTAAATTAATATTTGATTACGATTGTACTTTATAATGATATAAGTATTTTATAGTGTACACCTAAATTGTGTGTTTCATTTATAATATATAAGACACCCAAATTCACACAATAATAAATTAACTATGTGTGGCTCACTCAACCCTAGCCGGTAGCTACAGCTCGTACGTCAATTCAAGATCACGGCACTGTTGCCGCACTCTCGTTCACTCTGATATGAGTGAATAGATTCACTCATATTGACAGTAAGAAAAACAAATGAAAATCACACATCTTCTATAAAATTTAAACTTTTAATGATACCAAAACCAGCCGGATACAAATAGTATAGCCAAAGAGATTTTATTACAAATTCATACATACTATTATGCGCAAACGATTTTTTCCCCAACCTAATATGTGGTCTGATAATTATAGCAGTGATATATGAGTTTCTTATTTCACCATAGCTTCTAACCGCTTGAACCGATGAAGATAATATGTGGTATTGCAAGAATTCTCAGATTATTCCGGGTAATCACAGTAGGTACATAAATAAATTTATGCTTGAAATGAATAAAAAGCATCAGATTATGTATCGAAACCACCATTTTGTAGAAACTGATGAGTAGATTCCGAAAATATACAACACTATCACGCTACATCTAGAGTTCTCTAAAAATACCAATTTACGTCGCCGAAGAGATATGAAAAAAATAAAAACAAATTAAAACACAACTGCTCAAATATACCATTATATAATGCTTTTAGATAAAATATTCCCCACTTGTTGAATCATTCAACATACACTTTTGCTTGTTTTTTTTTTAATTATTGAGTATTTTTGAGCTGCCATGTTTTTGTATTTTCTTACATTCTTCTAACCTCTAACTCTTCAATCGCTTATTGAAGAATAGCTGTATAACAAGTGAGCTTAGCGGACTTCCACAGACAGTGTACACGCGGGATCGATAGCGGATCGTTAGCGCCGGCCATTGCAACGGATGGAAATGGAATACTACGAGTGGCTACATCCATCAGAAGTCCATTAGTTTGGACAGTCCACTTTAATCTCTTTTTCACGTCGGTTACGTAGTCCGCATACGACCTACGTAGTTCACGATAGCCTCGTGAACCGACAATACGGCATGGTATAACACTTTGCAATACCTTTTTATAACAATCGTTTTCTTTTACGTAGCGTACTTTTAAAGGATTATTAACATGTTTTTGTTCTTTTTAGGCCAAGGCAATGGCACATTGCAAAACTTTTTTTTTATTACCTTTAAGGTGGCAATCCTGACCTGTAAATATTTGCGATACCAGAGAGCATTGCCGACCATGTAACACATTTTCACGCCTAATAGGTTAGTATATAGTTAATTTGGTAGTTTTTAGGTTTGTGGTAGAAAGTGTGATTCTCTTCCAATTATTTAATGGTTTAGAAGAAAATAGAAATTGGTACGCCGTATGCGTAATTCCCGAATTGTTAAATGTGTTCAATGTTCAAGTCCCGATATTTCCTATTCAATTTTTCACTGTTGATTTAGATCTAAAAATACTGTCAATTCAAAGTAAAAATTCTATTATAAGTTTTTCAGTTTTATCATTAGGCACATATAAACATTTTAAATAATGAGGAATATATTACATAATTATCATTATTTTGTTTCCTACCCTAGAAAAATTTACACACATTAAGGCACATAGTATCGTATTCCTTATTAACATTAACACAAAGCCGTCATCGTCGTTTTATTCATGGCATTAATGCAATCAGTGCAGATGCGAAAGAGTTTACTGATGCAGATTTACATAGCCGTGACGTGCTTTAAAAGCTGAAAACAAGCGAATTACTGAAATGCATTATACAGACCGGATGATCTGATGGCGTTAAAATAAAACTGCAGAGTGCTACAAACAGCCCATTCACTTCTATGAGTATATAAATTGCAATGTTTATAAATTTATATTATAGTCGGCCCATTCCATAGACCTTTAAACTGAACGAATCAGCTATTGAACGATGACCTGTATGCCTGTAGGTAGTGAGACCAATATTTAAAATCGAATTTGTTACTTGTTTCATGTGAATATGACAAAGCTTTCCATATTTCATTTTACGCTATTTATTTATTTTATTTTTTTACTGTTACACCAACAAAGTAAACACCATTACATTAAAAAAAACATTGCATAAATCAGACGCTTGAAGTGTCACCACATTTATAGGTGTAAACAACATGCATACAAAAGTGCTACAGCAAAAATCAACATCTCATGAGGCTCTCGTTAGGCGGCTAGATCAAGGGCCTGATTCAGAAGGAAGTTCTCCTCGATACGGCACACATTGTGAGGAGGTTCCTGTCTCTTGAGCCCTAATCACCGGTAGTTTGGACCCTGGTCCCGATGCCGGCGGACCCCTATTTTTTTAATATTTTGAAATGTCTTGTTTTTAGAGAATATTAAAAAATGAAAATTAATATGTAAACAAATAAATAAAGGGAATAATAATAATTTAATAATTCAATTAACAATAAAAACAAAACACTACAGAAGTGAATGAAATAAAATCAGAAATTTGCGTTTGTTACCAAGTTAATTGATGCTTAACAATTGTCATCAAATTTGTGTGTTTATATTATAATTAAATTCAAAATTGCGTACCTACATGTTTATGTGTTAATATTGTGAATATAGTTGAATATACTAAACTCTGTATGAAAGTAATTAATCACAAATATAATAAGGCATGGGTTTTGCGTCATAGACATTTGTATAAATTGATTTTATATTTTTTACCCACGATTTTATAAAGCAAGTGGGAAAGAATCCTCAGTTCCATGAAGTACCGAGCAACAGCATTCATTTTTAACTAGAAAAATTCAATACATTTCGATGGGGAATAAGATTTTCGTTCGACTGGCAATAAATAATGTATCGTTACAATGGAGAAAATTGATTCTAGCATTTTGAAGTACCTAATAATCGAACCTTTACCTCAAAGTTCTGTCTAAAATAGCACCTGCAAAGCTTGGTGCTGGTTAAGTAACCTAGGTTCTACAACAAAGGACATTGATAGATGGGAACGGCTTTAATCTTAGCGTTTGATTAGGAAACTGAAATATAATCTGTTTGTCTACTAAGACTTTGAAGGGTGAAACTAATTTATTTGTAAGAAAACTTAATATTGGGAAAATACAAATTAAAAAGCATATCCAATATTATCGCGTCAAAGCCAAATTTAGTATATTTTTAAGAAGGTAAATTGTACTTCAAGTATTCTTCTTCTTGTAGTGCCTCCCCACTACTGGAGGTTGGCCGTCAGCTCAGCGAACTTCTCTCTATGAACAAAAATCTGCAACTCACCTTCAGTCTAATTACGTCATGCACTTGCCGGGGACGGCTCGTCCTGGCTCCGCTGCGGCCGACTCTTGCGCCTAAAATAGTCTCAATGGTGTCCCTTTCTTTTTCACCGTAGTTTTGCTCTGTTTAATCATAATTAAGTTTGTTTTTTTTTTTAGTTTTTGCTCTGTGCTGTCATCTTGTTATTGAAATGTTTTATATATGAGTATGTTAGTAAATCTAAATGTTCTAAATGTTATGTATGTCATATTGATTATTATTGTTTTTTGTTATTATTATTTGTTACAGTTGTAGTATGTTTATTGTCCTGTGTTTTTTGTGCCAAGTTGGGTCCCACCAGAATACCAGCGCTGTAGCGGCTTGTATGTCCTTGGAGCACAAGCTGAGGTTGGGACCTAATTGGCCACATGCACGTTGTCTAATGTAACTTTAATTTTTTGTTTTAATTTGTTTTCGCCTTATCTTTTTTTTTCTCTCATGTGTATCTTCTGTGTTATATAAAATTGGTGCTTGTGGTCAATAAATGTTTGTTTCTGTTTCTGTTTCTGTACTGAGAAGAACCGGCAAGAAACTCTATACTGCGCCAAGTGAAATAAGTATTCAACCCTGGCAATGCTTGTCCATTCTCGGATGTATCGTAGCTACGACTTTTCCTTCACGTCACTTGCCTTTAACTTTACTCCCATTGTGTCGTATGCATGAAGCACTAAACGCGCTCCTGGTAACTTTTCCAGAAATCTATATATTTTATGATAATCTAAAAAGGATAACTAATCGAATTTAACTACCAAATTGTATCTCTTTTTAGTTTTTATAAATACAAATGATGTATCTAGGCTACGATAATTATGTGATTGGGTTTATATCCGTTTAATTATGTTTAATAAATAATAAATAAATAATAATAAATTATTGATATTTAGCCCGTCTAGAACTGCACTCGTGCACTCTATCTATTATCTCGTGAATGTCACGCCCCGTTGAAGCTATTAATGTCATCGGCATATCTTAAATTAATAATGAACTTGCCGTTTATTTTAAATCCGACTTCTTGGCTCTCCAGCGCTGCCGATATAATATCTACCGAATACACATAGAAAAGCAGGGGTGAATACACCCTTGTCTGACTCCACGGCAAACCTCTATTTCTCAGTTTTCGTATGCTCAACTCAAAATTAAAAACAAATCTCAATTACTTACAATGTTTGTTAAGATTATTTCCAAAACCTAAATGTTTTGTAGGTACTTATTAAATCACGTCCAGGTTTTATTAATTTTATACTAAAGTTACTCGTATTTTTAGTAATTGTCACCTGATGTTTATTGTTCACCACAGTTCACTCATTATATATCAGTTAGAAAAATGCAGTAGTATTTGGTTATTTTCCTTTTCCAAATAAATAAATAAAACATTTAATTTTAAATCAAACTTATTTAATATACCCATGTTAAAAGCGTTCATAAAAACATTTTAGGTAACTTATCTTTTGACATCTATGGTTTAATTAGATTGTAAGTGCTTAATTATAACTTAAGTAAACTGTAATTAGTAGGATTTAAAGGCTTAGAGGGTCCTCTAACAAAGGAAATATCCTCCGTAGGGCTGGATGAGTTCAAGGTTCCCAGACATGAGACCTCTTTTCCTTTGTTAGAGATTGATCAATATAAAAATAAAATAAGCTAAATAATTATTAAAGATATTATCTTAAACAGGTTGATTGTGATCACAAACCCGGGCATGGAAAATATTCGAAACACAATTTGAAATCAGGATCTTCGGATGTAGATTCGAGCCTTTTGCTCTCGACCAACGAATCCGGATGTTAACTAAATAATGCTAAATCTAAAGTTCATGCGAACGGATTTGCGGGCACAGCTAGTTTATTCTAACTTATATTACAAATGCAAAGTTTGTTAGATTGTTTGTTCTTCCTACCCGATCCACGTAATATGTGCATAGAGTTAGTAGGAGATTGTTATTGGCTATTTTAAATAGCCGTCTAATAAAATTTAAAATAATATATTACATAATAATATATTACTTTTTTAAACAACGTGTAACAGAAAGGTGTAGTCAAAATGAAAAGATCCAAAGTGTATCCGATCTAGATCTTGTATGCAGAGTTTCTAAGTCAAGATTAATAACTTGAATGTGTTATGAAATTTTATTAAATATTTCTATTGTGACGTCACATCAAAATAAACAAGTCTCAGCCCTAGTGGTTTAGTAACCTCTGTGTATTAACTAACGTGTATGATCACTGCTGCTTGCTTATGCGCGCCTGACGCGCATCACTTCACAAATATAAATATGTTATTAACCATTGCATGACAAATTAAAGTTAATAATTATGTCTTAATAACAGCACATACAAGTTCTAGATGGGATACACTTTGGATCTTTTAATTTTGACTACACCTTTTTGTTACAAGTTGTATACAACGTTATTTTTAGTTTATACGAAACCTGAAACTGTTTGTTCAGAATAAGTAATAGAATCGATTGCAATATGTTTTATACTATGTTACATTTTGCCCAAATAATATTTACAAAATCTCAAATAAAGAACGCCCTACTAAAAAAAATCTCACTCGTGGGCCGGTCCCGCGCATCGCATATCACGTGGATGTGAGAGGGCGCAAGGTCGCAGCGCGCCAATTGAGGCACGCGCCGGCTGCACGCACGTGGACGCACGCCACCCCCACCCCCAGCCCCGTGTCAGTCACCCGGAAGCTATCGACCGGTGTGTATGTGTCGCATGCGCCCCGCGCGTCCTGCCTGGCCTGACTCTTGCTCCCGCGCAGTGTTAGTTTCTGTATCGAGAAAAAGGGGTTTCGATACCAAAGCTCAATCACAGAAATGGTACGAATGCAAGCTGTGTGTGGTGATAACGTTTCCGCGGCAGTGCGACGTTACCAATACGTAATCAATAAGTGCAACGTCGCGTGCTGTTTGTGACCACCTTCGCACGAGGACAACGGGACAGCACAAAAAGCTTGTAACTTCGTGAGTTTTCAAGATAAATTTTTTGTACTGATTCTTTAAATTAAAATATTTGACCCGTGTTTCGATTTTCGTATAAACTAAAAATAAGGTTGTGTATTCATTTTTATAAATGATTACATATATTCAGTTACGGCTACAAATAGCTCTTTTACTTGTACTTGTTTACAATGCGATACTGTCTATGGTGTCATAAGAAATTTCTTATGAAAATAAATAAATAAATATTTATAGAAAATCTAGCTGGCCAAGTTGCTTTTTATTTTCATTCTCATTCCCATTCCCATTCTCATTCTCATTCTCATTATCATTCAAATTCTCATTTTCATTCTCATTCTTAATCTCTTTCTCATTCTCATTCTCATTCTTATTCTCATTCTCATTTTTTGTTTTCATTTTCATTTTCATTTCACGCGGAGCTGTGTAGTTAATTAATAAATGATCAACTCCGTAACGCCTCGCTAGTGGTTCTCTATAATGAACATGACGTGTTAAGAGGCATTGCTGATTTCAGCCTCACAGGGTCTTAGCAAATTACAAAGCGTGACGTCACGTTAATTTAATTACAAGATATAAATTAAACTTGACGTTTGCTAGATATATAGTGGAAAGCTTACGCCCGCTTAGCCTCATCTATATGCATCCAAAACGGAAATTTGCTCAGTAGTACAACTCTGCGCCAGTTTTGAATAGCTAGTAAGTTTGTTATATTATGGTATAGTTATTTTTTTTTGAAGAACATGCTTTGTAGTTTGTTAAACTGTAATTTTTTAGGTCAGTTATTGTACAATCACATTAATTAGGTACTAACTGAAAACGAGTAAAAATTACTTTTCTTTTTGTCGCTTATGAGAAAGGGGGTTACAAATAGATAAGTAGCTTTGACAGTGAGGTCTTAAGCCCCTAAGTTCCTTTAATAGTAATAACACTGGAGCTCACACGTGAGTAAAACTCCGTGGACAACTTTATACCTCAATTAAACGGTAGATCCTGCACTGCCAGGCTCCAAACATGCGTAACCGACATAGAAGTCTTGAATTTATATGGGACTCTCTCCGTCTTTTTTCCCCTAATGAGCGAGGGGGAGTAAATCTGCCCACTGTGATTCGAAGGCAACGGCCTCGGCACTCGAGACCATGCTAACAGGCCTACCAAGCCTATGATCCGCGACCGGGCTCCGTCAGGATAAACAGATTTCTTAAAGAGTTTGGCTTTACCTACCTGCGTCGCCCAGAAAATAGTGCTGGCAAGGGTTGGCAACCTCTTTCATTCTCCCCTAGATAGCACGGGACAGTGCAATGCAACCATCCAGTCCTCACTACTAAGACTCATTGTCCCGTTAGTGGGATACAAGGAGGGCGTTAACGTACATGCCTAATCCGCCTGGAGGGTCTTACGCTTACATCAATGAAACTGAAATATAATTGCGAGGAACAAGCGAAAATCAAGGAATCAATCAATCAAATCAATCTTTTATTTTTTAAATAGATTATGGTGAGCACTATGTTTATTTTATTTTGTTTTTTATTTATTACAAGTCAAATGCTTTCATAACATAAAATGCTTTACTGAAACTATTATAACTATTGGATTTAGACGCTTACATCATATTGGAAAATAATTTGTGCATCGATATTTCGCATACTTTCAATGCTTACATCTTTATGACGCTGTCTGTACATTAATTGGAATGCATCAGTCTTGCACGCTCTAGCGTCTATTATGCAAGAGGAAGTGCAGCGCGCTGATAACAAATGAGGAATTAAGGAGGTTCTGTATTCAGAAATTCTAAGATTAATTTAATTTTCCACTTTGTCGCTGTTCCAATTGAAACGGGATCTTAATTATCGCACATACCTACCTACAGATAGACAGTCAGTAAACGTAATAGACTTTTATATTTATAATTCAAATCTAATTATACTTTTTTTGCATACAAAGTGGACATAAATATATTGGTATGGTGATACATGAGAACGGGTACTTAAAAACTTAGTTAACGTTTGGGTATCGTCTGAGACTGGTGCCCCGAGGTAATGGGCCACCCTACGGAAATATGCTCAGTACAACATTTACATATTAACACTGGCAGTACCTTCTCTTCTGAGAAACAATTTGTTTTAATTACTTCACACACACAGGTACTTTGTAAAAGACAAGAAAATAACATTTGATTTCAATTAGACGTAGCGTTGTTAATTACAAGAACCATTATTATGACAACATAATTAATACATTTTCAATGTCGCTAAATGATAAAACCACTGGTTTAGTTTTTGCTTATTATAAATAGACATTGATGTCCTTAGATAACCTAAAATGTAAATTTGCTATGAAAGTCACGTTAAGCTTTTGGGTTGGGCCTAAAGTCCCCTACTATTGTGTTGGCGTGCTGATGATGATCAAGATGATGATGTTGGTATGGAAAGGACTGAGTTTAACAGTTAGCTGATGATATCCTAGACAGACTTATAAGGATCTCTTTTAGCTACCGAAGAGAGAAACATAGTCACCATGGATCTCAGGACTGAGAGCAGTAGCCGAACAGCTAGACCAGGGATGGGTAAACTTTTTCATTCCCGTGACAAAATTTACTAACAAAATCTATGGCGGGTCAGGCTATTGAACTTTTTTGCTGTATTTTTTCTATAAATATTTTTTTTTGTGAAATAAAAATATTGATAGGTATGCATTTTCTGAAACACACACGCACTTAAATTTTTTGTTTGATGGTCGCGGGCCGGAGATGGCCCGTGGACCTTAGTTTGCCCATCCCTGCGCTAGACCATATACAATAAGCCAGCCATTCTTCAGCCATTACTTTCCCACTGCAGGGCAAAGACCTCCCCTGCCTCCATCCTCCTATCTCTATCCTAAACTAGTTCGGGCCAATTCTTTAAGTGGGAGTCCAGCAACAGAAAAGAGAGAGAGATAGAGAGTCAACAGAGAGAGAAAGAGAAGGCCAGCTCATCCCGTCATCTCCGTCTTGACCTTCCAGGTTGTCGTCGTCCGTTTGTTGGGACCCATGATGCGGCAATCTTTGCCTAGAATTCATCCGACAAACGGACGAGCAACGTGTCCGGGTAGTCCCACTTTAGTTGACCGGCTTTTTGAGCTACATCTCTTATTAGTGTTTTAGAGCGCAAAAGCTACTCCATACATGCGGTAAAATCTGAAATAATATGATTAAAACATATATTTTCTCCATGTTTCAGATCCTGCAGACTATATATGCCTACCCCTTAAAGGAGTTCAACACAACAATAAATTCAATTTGCTACGGACGGAAACCCTCTCAGCAGCTAATTAGAAGAGTAACGGTGTCATTATAATGAAGGCTCTCATTGGCTTCAGCTATCACACCACTTTTCACTTTCCATGCTTTATAGTTCATTGCACGTTTTACTAAGGATGTCTTCATTTCATTTATTGCATATCACATTACAATATAATAATAGGTGGAAGACACGAAAAAACGAATGAGCGCCCCCTGACGTCTACTAAGGACATCGCTTGACGCAGCGGGTTACTCAAAACAACTTTTTTATTTTATAGTATAATAAATATTAAATCTAAAATTCGTGTGATGATGCAGTACGTCAAAAACGGACTACATTGTTTATTAAATCTCATAGGATGCAGCAACGAAGTATAATTATACAATATTATCTATAGTGGATTCATAGTAATTAAAAAAAAAATTGTATTAATAATTATTCTCTATATTATATAAAGGTTACCTATTAACAATTTCAAACCATTTAAATAATTTAATGGAACAAATAAAAAAGAAAAGAAATATAATTTTATTTTTGATAATGCAATTGATTTATAAATATTAATGTCACAATAATAACTTGTGATACTGTTTTATTTAACTGTTAATTTAAATAATTATTTTAATTAATTAATTATTATAGATTATTGTAAATGTAAACTAATAATAACAATAACAATATGCCGAATATGTCCAACCAATTTTAACACCAACTATATTCTTAGCAAATTAGCAAATAAATTATTGAAATATTCTGATTTAATCAATGTACCCATTAATCTAGTGCTATTAAAGTATTATTGTGTGTGAGTAATCAACCCCCATTCACTTTTTTTCCTTTTTATATTATATTATAACTAGCGGCCCGTCTCTGCTTCGCACGGGTGGACATTTTTATTTTTTTTAATATAGCCTATGTTACTTAGCGCTAATGTAGCATTCGAATGGTGAAAGAATTTTTTAAATCGGTCCAGTAGTTTTGAGTGTATTCGTTGCAAACATACATACATACATACAAAGATACAAAGGTTTCCTCTTTATAATATTAGTATAGAAGTATTAGACAGACACAAACATTCTGAATAGGCTATCGGGCTACAAACTGTTGCAAATACTGACATTGCTAAGTCCAAAAGTTACAAGAACGGAATTTTAATTGATTTGAAATATTGATTTGATAAGTCATCGTGAGACTTTACTGTTGAATAAAGCTGATTAGGGTGATTTCATTCGGATTCTAGGCAGAATCATCATCATCATCATCATCATCATCATCATCATCATCATCACCATCATCATCATCATCATCATCATCATCATCATCATCATTAGCATCATCATCATCAGGAAAGTTTAAATATCTTCAGGAATTTGACACGATCTTTGCGAAAAATGCCACAACTTGTACAAGTAATTATATGAACAAACAAACATAAAGACTTAACCGCCTCTGGGGTCTAGTGGCTAAGACCACCGGTTTAGCCCCAGAGGTCCCGGGTTCGATTTCCAGCGGGGGGTACATGTTTGTGTTCTCGGTATGGTTGGTGGTAGGGCTTGTTTGTCTGCCTTGCTAGCTACCACCATCTTATTTAATATGTCGCCATAACATCAATGTTTGTAGCATTGTTGTGTTCCGGCAGCTAGAGGAAAGATAGCCAGTGCCTCACTACTTGAGGATCCCGGGTGAAGAGCGCTTCCATCATTGGCCTTATCATCACTTAACAGCAGGTGAGATCAATCTGTGCTTACCCATTAACATAAAAAAGACATTATAAACATTACACTAAATTCAAGTAATACAAAATCAAAGCGACTTCTAAAAATATCTTTTTGTTTATCAAAGTTCAAAGTAAGTATTTGAGCTTTTCGAGATATATTTAACAAATCTTTATATTCCACAATATTCTGTGTCATTTTCCCGATTCGTATCAAGAAGCGAATTCGGCGTGGCCTAGATTTGTTTGCGCGCCTCTCGCGTACGACCACAATGGCGCCTGTCTTCTGTCCCATCTCAAATTATATCAGGACCCTATCTACGCTTGCCCACCGTTGTAAATAAAATTATTTGCTACCTTTTCACAATACCTCTATAATGTGAAATGTTTTACAAGGGCTATATTTAATAAAGAAATGTTTTTTCGTATATGGTAGGTACATGTATATTCCATAGATTTTTAGAAGATACTACTATTGTTCGCGGCTTTATTTTTGTTGAAAAATCTAAAGATCGATTAAAATATTAATTTCGATAGTATTAATTTAAAAATAACGATTTCCCCCAAAAAACCTTTTTCTCAAATGGTTGCTATCGGAAAGTATGGACGTCTAGACCGTAAAACAATGCTGTTAAGGTACTTTTCACCCTGGATGAAGAGCCCCTTTTTGAGGTAGGCTATAACTGAAGACTGGGAAAGGAAGCTCATCTACCTATCTTGGTAGAGTAGAAAATAAATAGTCAGTGATAGTTGGCGGCGATGTTTCTCCTACGTCTAGAGTCAATTGTGATCTGTAATTGAGAAGTAACCTTCTAATGACTTAAATTAATAAAGACCTTTATAAAATACCTAAAAGGTTTTTAACAAATTGCTTTTAAACATCAAAAGAGATAGAATGGATTTGAAAGCATTAGTATCATAACAGTGACGTCATAAAGCTTCTAAGCGAGCTCCCGATAAGTTGATATAATGCTCTACGTTCGTCTTGGCGGTAATTATATTTATTACAACTCGTTAATTCACTAACAAAATTTACTTAATTGAATTAGTTTGTCACGATGTTGTTGTCTGCATACACAAGTGTTTGAATCTCTGTTCTACTGCCTAAAGTTCCTTGGTGGCCTATATTGACACGTTGGGGGTGACAGCAGAATTTACAATCTAGATTCAGTAGTACCTAAATTTGTTTAAGACATTATTATGTTATTACGAAGGATTTTTACTAAAAACATACGGTTATGTTATAATATATGGGTTCTAAGCAAAAAAGTTGTGGTCCAAGCTTGCTAGCATAAGAGATTTTGCAGGTTTTTTAAAAATACATTCTTCTTCTTCTTTTTGTGCAGTGGCGTTTCCCTTTGGATTTCGCCAATATCCAGTAAATAGTAGATTGTACACCAAGGGGATAAAGCACTGTATTATGTCACGGGCGCGATATTTGAATCCTCAGCGTAACGAAGGACTCCAGATTTAACTCCCGAGCGTAGCGAGGGGGTTTTGAGTTGATTCCCGAGCGAAGCGAGGGAATTAAAATGGAGTCCTGAGAGCAGTGAAGGATTTAAGCGCGCCCAAGGCAAAATCAGTTTTATCCCTGAGGAGTATACTCTACTTTTCTCACCTTTTGCGAGACAATAAAAACCAAGGCTACTAGAAAAAGTATTTTATTTATTAAAATACTATTTTCATTACTAATTATATATAATTGGCACAGTAAATAACAATAAAAAGTAAATTAAAAATTAAAATTGATGTTTGATACATTAGTCCAGTTATGTAAAGATTATGGTTATATTTTTTGGTACGCTTATGTTAGTTGAGGTGGAATTTATTTGAGTAGCAGCACCCAATACATCAGAACCTTGCGTGTGAGGGTCGTTTGACACAGTAAAGGTTGGGGAAGGTGGTGCTTGAGGCAGTGGGCTTGACGGGATATATTTTGAGCTATATGGCTGTGGTGGCAAAGGTTTCCAAGGATCACCAATAGTGGACGTAGTTTTCAGATGAATGTTGTCACCAATACGACAGCTTATCTTGTTTTTGTTTTGTATGGAATTCTCTATGTAGCCCTCCGCTACTGCATCGGATTTCCAGCCACCATGACGTTTTATCTGGGCCATATCTGCTCCTGAATCTGCCAACAGACTTGCCGATGTTCTCCTCAAACAATGACCCGTATAGAGCTCGGGATTTTGCAATTTGAGGTATTTTGCAATTTCTTTTGGCATGGCGCTGATTTTATTCTTGCCAATGACTTGCCTGGTGCATTTGCCATTACTGTAACCGATAAAAAATCTGTTGGTGTTTATATTAGAGGGACGCAGAGCTTGGTACTTTTCAACAATTCTTGCATAATCTTCACGAACTATGAACGAACGTTCTCTATTTGTTTTGGTATCTGGTAAGTTAATCAGCAATAAATCTGCATGTTTTTTGATATCATTGACTTTTATGTTTACGAGTTCATTTCCACGACATGCGCCATTCACTCCAAAAATCAAGGCTACCTGTAACAAAAAATAGGATTGTGAGTAAATAGATAGATACACTTCTACATTTTTTGACCTTTATATTATAAAAAAAGCTTGCGACAAAACCTTAGAATGTGTATTTTTTAAATGTGTGCCATTTAAATACCCTTTTATTCATTAACTATTTTATAGAGCTATTATAGGTAGGTACTAGAAACATAACTAAAAAGTAGGCAGTACTCATACTTACTTTCATGGCCAGAAAGCTGTGATCAGGAGCCTCATTCAGAAAAGTTTCCACATCTTGCGCTGTCAATACTTTTGACTTCTTTGCTCGATGACCATCTGATTTCCTCTTTAAAAATGCCAATAACTTGCTATATGTATTTATCTTAATGTCGTGTTTGATGCTTATTGTTAACCTGAGCATCGAATAGATACACCACAGGCTGCTGGACTTCTTTGTACACGATAAATACTCGAAATAAACAAGAAGCACTGACTCCGACACAGACTTTGCGCCTTTTGCAGTTTTCCATTTGTGGAAATCATCGTAAGCTTTCAAGTATTTTTCCTTCGACTTCTCTGGTAGTAGGTATTAACAATACCTAAGGCGTCTAATTTAATGGACTCCGGAGTTAAATCACTTTCGTCACTCGACATTTTCTTAATGTTTTATTCTATCTTCTTTTGCAGTTTTGTCTGATACTGATTGCTCCGTATTGAAATACTCGCGGCTTTTGTTTTAAGTATTGATTTTTTTTCGTTCGGCTTGCCGTGGCGTGGCCAGCTCGATTTTCGAATAAGTTCGATTTTCAAATAAATGAGGCGTGGCGCGCGCCGTCGTCCACCTCCTCGCCGTCGGCCACCAGCAGCTGCAGCAGCCGCGCGCCGCGCGATTTTGACGAAATTAGACTTTAAATGCATAACAATAAGAACTAAGAGAAGTGAGAATCACATTACTGCCCGGCGGGTTATAATGAAATTCAGTACAACATTACACCCCGGCAAAAGACAAGGGCTATAATGATTTACTTTGAGTAAGGTTTGCATGATATATAATGAGGCATTGTCGAGCAAGTGGTGTGAAAAATACATTACATAAATGACGGATGTATAACTTTTTAATGGATTTGACACATAAAATTTACCCCACATTCAGGACACTAAAAAATTTTTCCAGCTCAAGTGCAAACAAAGTAGGTTCTTAAAACTTACTTAATACTTCGGAGGAAACAACAGCTTTTCGATGAAATAGTTAATTATAATTGATGACTTCATAGAAATGTACTGCATAATTAGGTATTTTTTTTCTTTTTTAATCTTTTGTTAACGCATGTGTAAATCTGTGACCATGTATGGTATTATTATTATATTGTGTGTCTATAGTATATAGTCATATCATAATATTACTATATACTATAGATACACAATATAATAATAATAATACATATGATATTCCACTTTTATTTATGTAACTTTGCTTTGTGTAATCTGTATATAAATACTTTAGCAAATAGTGTTTTGATGTGTTAGTATAATAATAGGCTTCTCTGAAAATCAGCGTTGCAGTTTTCTGAAACTACAACTTTATGCTGAGAGGAGTCTAATTCGTCGTAGCATTTTCATTTTAAATATAAGTTTTATTGTTAGAACCTAAGCCCACTTGCTACGTCGAATAAATATTTTGAATTTGTACTTGGATTTTAAATAGAAAGATAGATAGATAATACTTTTATTACAACACTAAGAAACATAAACATGAACACAAATATAATTAACTTACAAAGTTACAATGGCGGTGTTATCGCTTTGAAGCAATTTCTTCCAGACAACCAGTCGGATGGAGAGAGCTAAAACTGTAATGAAACTATTAAAACATACTAGAATAGTGCGTATTTTTCAAATTAGATGTACTTATTTTTAATATTATCTCGATTACCATTAAATTTACTTTATCCGAAACCGTGTCTTAGTATTAGTAAGTTCTGTGGAAACTTCATTTGAGAGCCTATCCGGTCTGTCAGTTTGTCTATTCTGAACTTACTATCAATCTCTATCTCGGAGATGGCAAGTGAGAGATGGCTGAAATTGCGAAGGATTACACTACACTTTGTCTACTGAGGGATCACTATATAAGGGTAAGTAGGAAGAATTTGGCTTATAATACGTCCTGTGTTATCAAAAACTGACATGGTTTAATAAAAGGTTATTGTATGTATGAGTTATATTATTCTTCAGGTAATGCCTAGCTGAATTTATTATACATTTTGTATTGTTTATGCCTAAGTGTGGTTATGAATTGATAACTGATCACCTATTAGTGTTTTGGAATTCTCGTTACATATACATATATATATCATCATATTGATAACACTTTACCATTCAAGAACATTTTTGATAAAGCCTTACAATATTTATTATTAGAAATTATGTGTAGTCACATAAATCCCTAAAATTTTATAATCGATACTTTATTATAGTTCACGCTAATTTAAGCGTTTATGTCAATAGCGGTTCAATATCGACAAATATTGAATTCTATTTCAAATGAAAACAACAGATAGTCTTATGTTTATTTTAAATATTATTATATTATGACGTTTCAAACCTCTTGCAGAGTTCGTAGCCTCACAGACAAACTGAGGTGTTAACCGTCACAAAATTTTTACATGACATAAAATTTGTGATTGCTTTTATCCTATCATTTATTAACATACAGCGTCACATTAGTTGGGTAATGTGTTACTTTTAAGACACTGTCATTAACATTATGCTCTCAAGTGTCGTCTATGCGCACCACTCCTCCTGATTAAAGCATAAAAATGCCATCAAATTATTCATGCCACAACCCTGGGGTCCTTAACGGTCCCGCGCGCAGTAAACACAACCTTCAACTTTAAGAGACTCGTGTACAGTAATTTGTTGAGATTCATGACTCATAAACAAGACTGCATTCATTCCGCCAATATTCGAGATCGTTAATCGATTTATTGCTCCCACCCTGCAGAGACCCCTCTTTGTGGTATCCGATATGTAAGGCGCCAGTACCTTTGCTTTTGCGAAATTTTGAAAGAGTGTCCATGATTTGTTAAGTTGGTTTGATGGACGCTACGCAGTTTGGAAGGTTTTCATTGACTGAGTATATCTAGGAGTATATCTAGGACATGATGAGGAAAACATTTTTGTATAAGGATTATCTTTTCCTAAAAAAATATAATAACATAATCTACTATAGAATAACAAAACGTTTTAGACAAAGGCATAGGGATACATAGTTGGATATTTAATGTGATGTTGGATGAATATTCTATCTTTCAAAGAGAGGCAGCTAACCAGTCATTGACACGGTCAGCCTATAGGTATGACCACGGACGGGGCAACTTTTCTTAAATGCACCTAAATGTAACCTCGACCGAAACATTTTATTATTATTTATAATGGATCGCGAAAGTTTATAAGTCTTTATAGAAATATTTACTTTAGAGGGTGCGCTGTAGATGGAATTGCATGTTATGCTGTTATGAAGAACTTCTTCAATGAAATTGGCTTAAGCTGACACAGATTGCGGAGTCGGCCGCGGAAGTCTCCATAGGCCCCCGGGGCGGGTCCCTACTAAGTAAAGTGATGGAAAGTCGGGAAGCTTTTATTTTTAACTAACTTTAAAAAGAAGGTTATATTTTTATGTATTTTATATTTTTTTTAATCTGAATACAAGAACAACCAAAAGTTTCTGTATTTTGGTCTCTCACATTACCGATTACCTTAGTTAGTTTAGTTTTATACAGGATTAATAAAAGTTGTTTATTAAAAATAATATTATTCCATATTGAAGATAGGTTTTTGTGATAATAGTGATAATATATATTTTTTTTTTGTGTTTATTTGTAATGGAAAGTGTCCTGCTATGATAGGGCATTTTCCAATTTTTATTTTTTTTGACGCTGTAAGGGAGAAAAGAGCTGGACACTTGCTGAGTTTCTTGCCGGTTCTTCTCAGTGCAAGATCTCCCGCCCAGAGTAGACTTACGAACCGATGGCATTGCGACATTCATAAGAGCTACTTGTAGCCTAAACTGAATAAATGATTTTTGAATTTGAATTTGAATTTGATATAGATTGTGATCCTTTCCACAATTAAAAATGACAAATTCTACTATAGTTTTTTTTTAGATAATATACATTTAAGTAATCTCCTGTAAATACCTATAAACATAAATTCATCATAATAAGAGCTACAATAACATCATACCGATCTAATCAAACAAACGATCACATTGATCACACTATCGCTGATAGATAAACAAGACAGGAGAATAAATCATTAAAAGCCATTAAAAACAACGTAAGCGGGCCTCTGACATCTGTGGCTGACCACTTTTACCCACTGAAATAGTTAATTTTAAGGACACGTACAATAAAAGTATTATATTTAGTCAGTCAAAGGAATGTCAAAGTTTAATATACCATAAATGAGTAAATAAGGGCTAATAAGATCAGACAGTAAAATTTTTTTTTTTCAAATATCATTCCCTCTTAGCTCTACCAGTATGCAGTAAGACCCATGAGTATGGTCTCATATATTTTTCTCTAGAACAACCACCAATCAATCTAAGCGTAATGTGTAAGCACCAGTTTTAATAGACTACAGAGGCAATTAAAAGTATACAATAATCAGAAGACAGCATATAATGAAAAATAATCTAACCTATTGTATTTATATAACAATCTTGATAATAATAAATAAATACTTTGTCATTATTCACTGCTTTACTTATTGCAAGGGGAATCAAGGAAATGATTTGTCTTGGTGCTTCGGCCGCTACAATATGGACTAGTAAGTATCTACTTGAATTGATTTATTCGCGTTTAACAACTAGCAAGTGAATAGCTACCATGCTACAACTTTATAGTGTTCGATGAATATGATTAAACGTTATTGTTACCCGACAAGAGCATTACATTTGTACTTGTAAACAGAAGGTTCCTCTCACCATAAATCAAAATTGTAAAAAAAATGCTTTATAAATAAAGTTTTGGTGAAAATTTTAAACAAGAAATCTCTCAAAGTCATTTACGTGCCCTTGTAAGTTTGAAATTCATAAATAAATCTGAACCTTTTACAAATCGCCAGATCATCATTATCATCAACTCAGCCAAAAGACGTCCACTGCTGGACAAAGGCTTTCCGCGACCTTCACCAGATACTGTAGCAAAAAACAAGAAAAGTTCCCGCCTTGTCAAACCACTAAAATAAACTTACACCAAATTGAAGAAAAATAAGAGGTAGATTTTTTAGCAATCTCATACGAAAACAGAAAAAATAAAAGAGAAGTTGACACAAAAAATATTATACAACAATTCAAAAACGTAAAACATTTTACAAATGTAAAACTCTTTCGAAGGTTTATAGTTGAGGAAAAGGCAGGCAAAATACTTCAAGTTTTGTAACTAAGTAGATTCTGTCCTTCACTTCATAATAATTTTAATTCTTGACTGTTCAGCATCGTAATGAAATTCGCGGCAGTCGAAAGCGATTTCACTTGATTAATGTCAGCTCTTCGGGCCCAGACGGAAATTAAGCTTCCTTTAACGAAGTTTATTGCACTTTTTGTTAACTTGTTTCCTAATTAATTTGCAGCAACAAGTGCTCCCCAATGTTGGAGCGGATAAATCACCGGCGATAGTACAACTCCCCAGTCGAAACTCTTTCGGAATACTTCCATTTTCAAGATTTCATGAAAAAAGGCGCTAATGCCCCTTTGGCACTGTTTCGAACTTTCCAAAAGAGAAATGTGCCTATTGTCACGATTGTGGAACTTTGCGAATCGCTCTTTGAGGATTACTCCGTTGGAATAATCGTGCAAATTCTTTTTTGTATCTAATAACCAATTACCTACTTGGTCGTCTTTTGTCGCCGGTATGCAAATTAAAAAAAGTGACTTGTGCTTATTTTGTCTTGGCCAAGTCAGTTCTTTTTCCAACTTTTAACTTTGTATACTCTTTTGAAATTAAATGAAATATCTACAACTCTGTATATTCTTTATTTTAGTTACTTAGTAATAACATCTTTTAAATTTATATGTTTTAACCCAGTTTTATAGCAGTAGCAGATCACTGGCCTTTAGTGGCGACGTCAAGTTGTTCCGCTCCCGATCCAATTGAAACCAATCGGAGAATCTAGTAGGGAACTCTCGATCCGATCTCGAACCCTTCGGAGAATCTAGTAGGGCACAGGGACACGCACTAGTGCATGATGCCGTTCCCTCTAGAAAACCTCCGAAGGTGATTAGTTTCAAATGGCTTGTGGAACCCTTTAAGTTTCTCGCCGCCCCAAAACAAGCCCAGTGAAGCTAAAAATGCCGTCTGAGGAAGTCAGCAAACTCTTTCCAAAAAAAAAGTAGGGAACGGGGGGACACGTACTAATTTGTGATGCCTTTCCCACCAGAAAACCTCTGACGAGTTTCTCGAGCCATGTGAAATGTTTCAATTCTCAAGCCATGTGAAATGTTTAATTTCACATGGCTTAAGAAATCCTTCAGGTGTCGCCTCCATAAAAACCTAGTGTCGCTGAAAATCCCGCATGAGGCTTTCAGAAAACTCCAAAAAAAAGTAGCAGATCACATTGATTAAAAATAAAAATAATCAAATAAATTGGTTGTTTCTTAAAAAGTAAATCAAAACTTGGTGTGATGGATCGGTCCAGTTTTCAAGCAAAACACAGAAGCACGTTTCGTTTTATTTTAGTGTCAAATAACATAGTCGTAGCACGTGTCTCACTTATTCCGTCTCGCATAAAGTTTGTTTAATGGGTAATAAAAATAACAGAAGACGATCAAAACGATGAAATTCAAATCAATTGAAATGCACAAGTGCACTTTTAAAAATTACGAGTACTGAAAAGTCATCTACTAGGAATCTTTTGCTTGAGATGCACTAGATCATCTTGCTTATTATAGTATAGATGTTGTATATTTTTGTTTATCTAGTCTATATAATATGTAATGTAAAAAACCGGTCGTTGTGGAGATCCTTGTGGGAGGCCTTTATCCAGCAGTGGACGTCTTTTGGCTGAGATGGTGATGATGATGTTACCTATGAAATTGACGTTTTTTTTTCCCTTATTAATAGGTGTATTACTTCTAAAAGTCAATACCGGTTATTAATATTATTATATACCTTTAATTAGGACTATGTTACTTAGGCTTCAGTAATAACAATGATTATTCATTTTGTATCTTTATCGCTCAATTTTTTTATTTAATTGTTTTCTTTTTTTGTTCGCGGAATTGAACTTTTGTTTCATTGTAGCTTTGAAGGGGCCGTGATTTTTTTTCTTTTTAATGTCTGCTATATTTAGCTAGTGAAACAAACACACTAATCTAAAATTTTTATAGTGTTAATATATATAGATGCTAAGAAAATTAAAAAAACGTTAGTATGAAAATTATAATTTAATAAAAAAAATTCAAACTAAACGTCAATTTCATAGGTAAGGACCTAATATATAATGTTTCAACATCTATGTAGTTTTTATTTGTAGCTTGTCATTTCATTTATGTAATGTATGTACCTATTTTTTTTAGTTTCTGTTCAAGTTATGTGCGTAGATGATGTCTTTCTAACTCATCATGGTCTGATAGAGAAATTCTCTTTTTAGCGATGGTATACAGCGAGGTGTACTGCCAACAACGAAATTTGCTGACCACATTAATACCATGTCATGAAATATTATATTTACTTACTACAAGTTGAGAAGCACTTGTTATATTCGTAAATTGCTTTAACAAAGTACTTTTAGTGCTCAGCGACTTTCTATGCTGACTGTACCTGGCCAGGATTGACAGAAGGTGTGGGCTTAAATTCTGTTCGTAAAAAATATAGTCCAGCAAAGTAGGTTGGTATATTAAACTTATTTGGTACCTGTGTACAGTCACTAGCATAAAGAAATTACTATAGACAAAACAAAGTGCAAAATTATCTGCATGAGAAAATTATTTACTAATTTCTGTTTACACGATTAAAGCTAAATTATTTGACAGTTTATATGTGGCCTGTGATTTTAGCTTTATAAATATATGACAACATGTAGCAAAAACATAATGTTTGTCTTGCCATATAGCAACACATTTACGCTCATGACTGTATAGTTTATTTCTATACACATTTTGCCTTAATCAGCTTTTTTTATTGGTTCACAAAACTGATTGTGTACATAACAAGTAAAACAGTGAAAAAAGCTAACATACATCTAAACTACACAATCTTCTAGACTTGAACACAGCCTACTTAGATAACTGAACACTCTCAAATACAGAAAGCTTTTAGCAACTAATAATATTTCAAAGTTGTGAACTAAAAACGTGAAATTAATCAATTTTAATTATAATTGTTCTAGAAAAAAATAGATAATAACAATAACATAAAAATGTTACGTAGTGACCAGTTGATAATACTCATAAATTGGAGCAGCTTTTTGTACAGGACCAACTCTAAAATTTAAAAAGAAACTGCATTTATAATATAAATATAGGTCATATAGTAATGTATGGAACAGCCAAACTCATGGTGTATACAAGCAAATTCCCAGTTATAAAATAAGTATTTCTGAATCTTGACTAAATTCCTCTAAAACGGACTGTTTAAGTTCACAGCTATCGATTTTCATTTAACTGTTAGGCAAGTTATTACGACCGACGGTTGGTCGTAAAGGAGTCGAGGTCGAAAAGCAATATAATATTGAGCTTTGAGGCACCCTATACAATAATAGAGTGATTAATGGCTCTCTCGATATAAGCAACTTCTTTGTTGTTCAGCAAATATTTGATCCGGACGTCAGCGGCGCAATCCGGGCCTTTGACAACCAGCGGGCGGGCAAAGCTACCCGCTATGACTTAACTGAAAATGCCTGGCCGGCTAATGATATAGATACTTTACTAAGTCGGATCCAATAATTTATGTTCAAGACAGGCGCTCTTAAGATTTTTATTCTTTAGCTGGCATAAAGTGACAGGCTTTAAAAAATATTAGAAAATAAATAAGAAAAGAACGGGCCATAAACCACCACGCGGGCCCAGTGCGGATTGGTGGTTGTTAACGACTGCTAATGCAGCCGGGACCAACGGCTTTACGTGCCTTTCGAAGCACGGAGGAGCTCGAGATGATACATTTTTGGTCACCCATCCGATGACCGGCCTTTGCGACAGTTGCTTACCAGACCGTCAAGGTCAGCACTCGCAGACCGGGCGCGTTAACCACTGCGCCATCGAGCCCCTCACTGCGCCATCGAGCTCTTATACTACGATGTCACCGACAAAACTCTTGTACACACGCGTACACATTAACCTACCACGAACTGTCAAAAAAAAACTTTGAACTTTATGCCTTAACAATATGGTTGAAAGTGTATTGAAGAAAGGACATGGCTAAGCACCTCCCCTTTATAATGTAGGTATATGAACTTCTCACTAGCTTGAATTATTCAAATAATGATTAAATAATAATAATGTGTTTATTATTTTCCTAGAACTTTCGTGAACAAATCAATAATTTAAAAGATGTTAACTTGTTTTTAAGGTTTTGTTTGACAAGGAAACCATAAATATGATTATGACGTTCCGTTTTACAAAAAAAAAATTGAAAATATATTTTTAAAATTGTTGATTTAGTTTTTCCAAGCCAAATATATTTTTGTACCTAGTTTTTAAAGCCTGTAAACAAACGCCTAGCTTAAGTTTGCAGCAACAATCAAAAGCAAGCAGCAATAAGCAAAATGTCTAATTGCAGCTTGTTAACCTATTTACGAAGTAGGAGTTTCTGTGACTTTATTTTCAGAATTGCAAAGATTTGAAAAGTTCCTGAATCGTTTTACATTATGAAATAACAATATTTAGCTATCCAGCATTACGTACTACTAGATACGATGTTTATAAATTTCAGGGCAGTCGTCCATAATGTATTTACTAGCCATGTCCTTTGTCAGTTTTGCATAGGTTGATGTGCTGGCGTCTGTATCAACCAACTAAAGCCGAAGTTAATATCAAACTCAGAGTCCTTAGTACCTACGATAATGTGTCGTAAAAGCTTTGTTTACTTCTGTCACCAACAAATCATTGAAGTTAGGCAAATAAAATAGGCTTAAAGACTAGATTAGCTTACGCAATTCGGAAGTAAAAGTTAGTAGGTTTGTACTAACCGGGTATTTTATAAAGCTGCGTGTCTACTATAGCATTGCAAGGTAAGCTAAGCGACGCGCGCGGAAAAATCCACCAGTAGGATCACTTCACTTTAGAATGCACTAGTGGGGTCCCACCCGATCCTATAAATGCCACTAGACAATCACATGATATACTAAACATGCACACTAGCTTTGGCCCAAGACATTGTACTCGTAGAACAAGGGTACGTAGATCCAACTCTATCACGCTTTATAACAAGTACAAGCACGATTTTCTCCACCCTCACGACAAGGTTAACCCGAGCCGAGGTTCTAGCCTAGCCTTAAGAGCCGCCCTTAGTTCGATTGGATCAGAACCCTTCAGAGAATCTAGTAGGGTATGGAAAGTGTCCTGCTATGATAGGGCATTTGCCAATATTTTTGACGCTGTGAGGGAGAAAAGAACTGGACGCTTGCTGAGTTCTTGCCGGTTCTTCTCAGTACAAGATCTTGCGCCCATGCAGAGCACGAACCGATGGCATAGTGACATTGACAAGAGCTACTTGTAGCCTAAACTGAATAAATGATTTTGAATTTTGAATTCTTTGAATTTTGCTTGCGTGATGCCATCCCCTTTAGAAACCCTCCGACGGTGTTTCTATCACACGGCTTGAGAAATCACTTGAGTTTCTCGCCGCCCCCAAATAAGCCCGGTGATGGTGTGAAGGCCGCCTGAGAGTAACAACAAACTCTGTTATACAAAACACTAGTGAGTCAAGAAAAAGGAGGTAATATTTTTAGTAGATTATTTCCTAGCGCATCGCTTAAGGCGACGCACCGCTAAACAATAAATCTCATACGGAGCGTTTGCGCCCCGCACCATAAGAAAAACTGTTTTTTTCCATAAAATTAAAACAACAAATCATTTTAAAAAAATTAACTACAATATTGAAGTGTGTGTTAAGACTAATCTACTTAGAAAACGGACTACGGTCTGGTTTGCCTGTAAAATGCAAATCTATGTTTTAAAAGAGGTTACTTTGATATTTTTTCTCTGTTATAAAAGTAAACAAATCGTGTTTCTGCAACTAGCAAAACGAAGTCAATTAAATGAAAAATCATGTCTTAAATATCACTTTCATATGTTTTGTAATTGTTGGGAAAAATCAAGATCCCCGCAACGTAAATTTTCCATGCGTCGCCTTAACTACCATGCACAGCCCTGAGTGCCTTGTGTGAGTTCACTATCCATATTCATTCGATTACGTTTACGAAAACGAGAATTTGTATGCCAAATTATAACTCTTCTCGTATACCTATCGCCAGGATATATGCTTACATATCGCTTCAGTGCCATACTAATTTTCGTATTCATTAACGTGATCGAATTGTGAATGAAACTCACACTAGGCACCCTGGTGCAAAAGCAGCCTTATGGCCCGTGAGCCTTCGATCAGTAATAAGATTACTAGACTAAGGATCCGGAACAAAAATTCATTACAATAATATCTTATTACATGAAGACCTTCCTAATTTGAAATAAAATTACAAAAGGATATGTGTGCTATAATTTCTCGGACCGTTTTTAAAGCGCATAAAAGGAATATACTTAGTCATATTATTGACCGAAGCAGTGAGCGCTATACCTTTTGGCTCTGTATTAGCTTTCGCAGCCAAGCGCCACACTCCTGTAATAGGAGGCTGTTTTGACAGCTTCCCACTTGACAAAGGAAAATATTCTTTAGAACAAACAAAGGTTCAAAGTTCTTTTAATTCGTTTGCTCATTTATATTCCAACCTAAAGTTGTTATTCGGTAACATAGATACAATGTGTGAGTTCGTGTGTTACTTTTGGTGAGTTCACGTGTTGTTTGGCAATGGAATTTGGGAATGTATGCAAAGTTTTACCTTGCATTGTGTAGTTGAAGCGGTTCTACCTGAATACGATTGCCACTTTATATAACGAGTACCGTTTCTATTAACTTTCCTCTATTCATTTGTCATGCTCGTTTTAAATTGCTATTTAGCTTTCTCAATGCTGTATCAAATATGAAAAAAGCGTTTGAAAAATACGATTTGCCTTAAGTAAGACTCGAACCCGCAACCTTTCGCAATCTGGGCGACAGCTCTTCATTAAGCTATTTAGACATTGATCACTCTGAATTTTTTTTAAGTGCTTATTTAACTGTTTTACTATAACCGATTGTATGTGGGTGCATACCGGCCGGGGGCAAACCGGGCTGGGACCATAACGGCCGGACCCGTAAGTTTTTCGTAATATGTTTTTTTTGTATGTTCAAGTAATACCTAAATATTAATGTTGTTCTTGTTTTAATAAAATAAATAAATAAAGGTTGCCAATGGCCATCTTATCCAACAATGAGGGCAATTAAACGTACCTATAAGCATTTTTTTTTAATCCGTAGTTACGTAAAATTGGTCTTGTTTTTTTTTTTATATTAACGGGTAAGCACAGTGCCTTGATCTCACCTGATGTTAAGTGATGATAAGGCCAAAGATGAAAGCGCACTTCACCCGGGATCCTCAACTAGTGAGGCACTGGCTATCTTGTCTCTAGCTGCCGGAACACAACAATGCTACAAACGTTGATGTTATGGCGACATATTTAGATAAGATGGTGGTAGCTAGCCAGACGGGCAAACAAGCCCTACCACCAACCAAACCGAGTACACAAACATGTACCCCCCGCTGGGAATCGAACCCGGGACCTCTGGGTCTAAACCGGTGATCTTAGCCACTAGACCACAGAGGCGGTTCAAAATGGTCTGTGTCAAAATAATATAAAATTACTTTTAATGTTAATTGTACATAATTTTAATGAATGGAGCTCTGAGCATTTACACACTTTTAACATTCCAACAATAATTCCTTCAAAACATCTGTCATATGTATTCGAAGTTTTCCAATTAAAAGTTTTTCTCTAAAAGCAAATAGGTATTATATTTAAAAGGGATAACTCATTCTGAGTTTGTCAAAACATTTTCACGAAAACATTAATTGCTCGTCGTTACAATGTTATAAATCTGCACTTTTTTATAAACAGTGGTGAGAAAATGTTTTATACAAAGTTTTTTGTTATATCACGCGTCTAGACGCCATAAAACGTTATAAAGGCTAGCCTTTAAGTAAGTGATGAATAAGGTCGATCTGATACTAACTGTAGAAAATAAACGTAAATCAACTAAGTCATTAAATTTTCTAATTTTCCCCATTTCTAACCATATTTTTTAAAATTTTTCAACACTCAAAAATAATGATATAGGTTTTGTATGGAAAATTAAATCTACATAAATATGATTTTGCATGTTACCATGCACGGTGTCCTATAAGTTTGGCTGCATGCATAGGTTTCAAAATTCACCTATTACCAAAGATCCTGCATAGTCTGTGCTCAAGCACAGTTGTTCTTTGTTTGTTTACAGATACCAAACAAAGAACATTTTTTTATAAAGGTGGGTGAAGGCGGTCTTATCGCATAAAGCGATATATCAATATTTTACTAACCTATCTCGCCCCACTGCTGGGCAAGGTCTCTCCCAGAGATATAAGCTCCTATATTTTAATAAATCAATAGAATATTTATTAATCTATTATAACTACTTAACTTTTTTTAACATATTATTCAAATTGTATACAGTAATTAATGGCGCAATGGGTTGACCGAGCTCGGCTCGAGAGAGTTAAGTAACCAATCAATTTCCTGCGGGCCTCCGCAGCCGCTTACCGATTTTATAATATTACTGTCGTCCTAATTTTATTAGTTTGTCTTGGTATTGATGATGATTAATGATGTCTTCTTTAATATTAATAACAACAGCAAAATATTCTATTCTGAATCTAAAATACAAGTATAAGTATAAGTAAAGATAAGTATATGTATCATCACCAGCTATTTTTTATGTCCCCACTGATGGGGCGCGAACCGTCCCTATGGGTGGATAGGGAGTAGAGGCTACAAACCAACACGCATGCCCAGTGCGCATTAGTGGTAAACAGCGACTGCTTAAGCAGCCGGGACCAACGGCTTTACGTTCTTTACGAAGCACGGAAGAGCTTGAGATGACAAATTTTTGGTCACCCATCCGATGACCGGCCTTTGCGAAAGTAGCTTAACCTTCGCAAATGCAGACCGGGCACGTTAACCACTGCGAAATCGAGCTCCTCGTGTAAAAATGTATAGTTTTATATAATCTAATTTTAAGTGGCTTATTGGTTCTAAAGAAAATATTGTTACTTATTTGGAATTTGTACGGTTTACCCCAAAATTTACAAAGGCTCTTAGTATAATTATATGAAAATGTAGCAAATATTCGATTAAATTACCAAAAAGGTCACTTACAAAATAAAAAAGCAAACTGGAGTACTAGCGTAGTTTAGCCTTATGTACTTGTGTGATTTTGAAGTCATTTGCAGAGGCCCAAGAGGCCGTAGCCTTCCGTGAGCTCGGCGCGCTCCTACAGAGACCCTTGAAAAGGTCTTTATCGCTCCATAAAACTTCTTTTATGTAACACAAAGTTTCTGTAGCAAGCGAGTTGTTTGATGGTCACCCTCGAAAATAATTTCCTAAGCCTCCGCCGGCTCCACCGATCGCTCTGCGAGTTACTGCCGATAAAATAAATTCTATATATAAAATAAATTCTGTTATGATCCCTTTTACTTTTTACTGAAAGCTCTCAGACGGAGCAATAATGGGATGATCCGGGAATGAATGTTTCCAATAAGTCGTCCTTTTTGATTTCGGGGAAAGAAATGTTATCTATAATAAGCCCGGAATAGAAATTAAGATATTAGAAGCAGGATGGGGAATCTCTCTATGCATAGGATTAGTGGTTTTGGCATTATTGTATCAAATTTTTATTTGGATTTATACTATAACTTTTTTTGTTTTTTTTTAACTAAACTGGTATTTAAGGTAAGCAAGGCAAACTATAAAATTTTAAAACCAAATTTTAAATTAACAAATAAATTATAAATCACAAAAAATATTTGCGATGAGTTTTTAATTCATGCGATAGTTTATGTGCTTGTACTATCGCATTTGGTTTTAAGTCTGTAATGGTAGTACTAAGTGTGTTGAAAAATAAATTTAAAAAATATTAAAATTTATGTAAGGAAAACATAATACTCATTTTCGAGAGGTAAATAATCAAAAAGGTAAATAATGATTATATCCTGAAACTATCATACTTCCCATATGCAGATTTTGTATCAGATTCGAAGCTAAATCGCTTCGCAATGCGCTCATCGGAATCTCTATTCCAAATTTAGTTCTGATCCAGCATATCATATAACATTGTATGGTGAATTTATGAAGGTCTGTCCCAGTACTAACAGCTAGTGATATAGGGTGACCATTGGAGACTAATTCGTCTCCTTTCATCATCTCTCAAGAAAATCGTCTGAGAGATTGAAAACTTTAATTTTTTATCTCTTTATTTCTAAATTAACCTTTCCTACTAATTGTCAATATTTTAAATTTTATAATATAACTAGCGACCCGCTCCGGCTTCGAACGGGTGCAATGCTGCTACTAAAAACATTCCTCTTGAATCACTCTATCTATTAAAAAAACCGCATCAAAATCCGTTGCGTAGTTTTAAAGATCTAAGCATACATACATAGGGCGGACAGACAGCGGGAAGCGACTTTGTTTTATGCTATGTAGTGATTACAATAACACATACTCAAACACAACACAACATACAGACTCAAATGCATAGCGTAAAAGGAATCAGGCGACATTGATCACAATCTCAGTTTTTCCAAGTTGCAAAATATATTAAACTCAGAAGGTATGTAAAACACATAACCATAATCACATTTATAGCAATACATAGCTTTAATTATATGAGTTGTGATTTCAGTATATTATCATAACATCATCATCATCATCATCATCATCGGCCTATCTTAGTCCACTGCTGGACATAGGCCTCCCCTAATGAGCGCCATAGCGCCCTGTCCTCAGCTTGACGTATCCAGCATCTGCCTGCAGTCTTTCGCAGGTCATCATCCCACCTGGCCGGAGGGCGTCCTACACTACGTTTACCGAGTCGTGGTCTCCACTCAAGAACACGTTTACCCCAGCGGTTGTCGGTTCTTCGCCAGATATGGCCGGCCCACTGCCACTTCAACTTGCTAATTCTTAGAGCTATGTCGATGACTTTGGTTCTCTGTCGGATGTATTCGTTACGAATCCTATCCTTCAGAGAAACTCCGAGCATAGCTCTTTCCATAGCTCGCTGAGCGACTTTAAACTGGTGGACCAGCCCTACCGTGAGTGTCCACGTCTCAGCTCCGTAGGTCATGACGGGTAGGACGCACTGATTGAAAACTTTCGTTTTCAAGCATTGCGGTTTGGATGACGAGAAGACTCGACGCAGTTTCCCAAACGCTGCCCAGCCCAGCTGGATCCTCCTCTTGGCCTCCTTCTCAAAATTGTTTTTACCTAATCGCAGAATCTGCCCGAGGTAATTATATATCATAACATAAGACTATACAAAACATAACACTAGACTAAGACAAAAGGCGAAACTACCATTTCTTTAAGATAACAAAACTTCCCATCTTTCTTTTTTTTTTCTTTTTTTTTTTTCTCTCGGCTCAGCTCGGCAAATGACTCCATCCCACCTGATGTTAAGTGGAAATGAACTCCAGACGCGAAGACAACTGGTGCAGCGTGGAAACAAACGTAGCATCAGTTAACTTCACTCTGCCGGCCCACAAGGTGCTTCTTCACGCCTCTCTTGAAGGACCCCAAATCATAGGAAGGAGGGAAAACGTGTGCTGGTAGACTATTCCATCTTTTGGAGGTGCGACAAAGAAACGAGTCACTAAATTTCTTTGTGCGTGATGGGATACTTGAGACAGTGAATCGGTGACTCGTGTTTTATGAGCCGGTTTGACGGTTAGCAGAAATGTTTTATTCTACACCCGCTTATTCGACAATCATTATTAATAAAAAGTTACGACTAACGCAGTCTGGTGCGATTTATAGAAATAATGAGTGAATTTTTCTTCAATAGCTATAGAACTTGGCAAGGTTATTTTGCACAATGAACACCAGTATTGCAAGAACGTTTTATAAAAATGGACCGGTTACAAATGCTTAAACAATATGCACTGGACCCATAAAGCGCTCGCTTTTGTGCGGCATTCGTAGCGTTCAACGCATACGTTTGACGCGCAATAGTTAATTCATACAAAATTATGAATTCACTACTTTTATTATTTTTCTATATTCCATACTGGTATTCTTCCTTACTTCATCTCCCTCACCTGCCCCCCGATCGCTTTGACTACGCGTATAGTTTATGACGTCGTCTTGCCACCTCGCACCGCCTATGAAAGCAAGATCAAAAGCTGAAGGCTATAGCTTTCGATATTGCTTTCACAGGCGGCACGAAACGACAAGATGACACACGAAGTCAAAGCGATCGGTTAGGCGGTCGAGCCCCTGATCTTAAGTGATGGAACTGGCATAATGCCTAAGGTGGAAGCGCACTTCACCCAGAATCCTCAACGACTAAGGATCTTAATTTATAATTTGGCTAGTTGCTGTACATCATCTCTCATTTTGCCCTCAGTTGTCCTATGCCTCGAAGGCTACCTGGAAGAGATCGCTTTAAGCGATAAGACTGCCTTTGCTCACCTCTGTATTAAAATTCTCGTTATTTGTTTTCTATGTTTTTTTTTTTTATACTTAGCTCGGCAAATGACTCCATCCCACCTGATGTTAAGTGGAAATGAACTCCAGACGCGAAGACAACTGGTGCAGCGTGGAAACAAACGTAGCATCAGTTAACTTCACTCTGCCGGCCCACAAGGTGCTTCTTCACGCCTCTCTTGAAGGACCCCATATCATAGGAAGGAGGGAAAACGTGTGCTGGTAGACTATTCCATCTTTTGGAGGTGCGACAAAGAAACGAGTCACTAAATTTCTTAACTCTTTTTATCTTTGTAACTGAATAATAAAGTTTAAAATAAATCTAGCTATCTATCAAAAACGAAACGGGTGAAACTGTTGCTACTGGTTACTACTATGTGATTTTCTAACACCCGAATATTTAATTAACCCCAATATAATGTATTATTTAATTGATAATGTAAATTTTAATTAATGTTATCTTAATAGGAGCCCATGTTTGAAGTGCCCCTGGGTGTCGTGTCACACTTAATTATACGGAGTAAATACTTTTTAGTTAATTTATACTTTTTATTTGTTCTTAAACTTTTCTTTTACTCTTTGTTGCTCGTCGTCGTTTTCTTGATTTTATTACTTGTTTTATAAATGACGTTTTACTTTACTTTCCTTTGTCCTTTTTTAAAGTCCCATTCTATATCTTCTTAATTGATCTAAATATTTATTTTACGCCTACGTTACACCTAACGTGAAACCATTAACACCAAACATAAATTGATAAATTGAATCTGTCAGTTTCTATATTATTTTCTAACACTTATATCAATTTTGAAGTCTTATATAATTATCCTCTTCAATAGCGAGGCCTAATGTTCACGTCATAATCATCGTACCCGTATGTTTTGATGTTCGCCATCCTAGCCAACATCGCATCTCATCATTACGCTAGTCAGTTATTTAGTAGAATTTATAGCGCTATGCTCTATGCTCGTAGAATGATACATTTGTGTTTACTAATGTATGGTCAACTTTACAAAATACTAAAGAGATGAGAGAGAAGAGATAGTGGGATGGTGGGATGATGATCTTCTTCTTCATTCCGTGGCAAACGACCTTATATCCTCCCGACCCGGAAACCGGCCATGAGCACTGCAGCGTCCGTGGCCTTCATTAAGTCTTCCCTTGTTCAGTTGGTTTGGCACAAGGGGCACGAAAGCCGGTGGGTCATATCCTGAATTAGAGCACCTCAGTCACAGCCGAGCCCCGCGGCATAGCGCCACTTAGCGAAGTTTTACATATAGCGACCTACGCCGCTACGAAAACGTTTTAAGTGTTTGCCAAAGAGTCTGCCTGAGAGAGTTTGCCTGCAGTGGCCGCAGCCTTTTCCCTGGTCGCAACTGTTCTGCCGGTTGGATGAAATCAGGAACAGGGCATTTTAGGTTCCAGAGGTGTTAGGATGATAATATGAAGGATATTTAAAATCCATTTACCGGTATCGATATTAGAATAGTTAACAGGTTTGTGACACATTTTTCAATATGTGTTAAAACGAAAGTTTTTATGTAATATAAAGATTTGACGTCATTTTTATAATCCACTGAGTGTTTAATAACTACATTTTAGGTGATTTAAATTTCAGATAAACGAACTCGGTGACTCACTTGCCGTTCGTGATCCCGAGCCTTCCCCGTAGAAGAGAAGGGATGGTACTAGGTTTTTTATTGGGTATACCTTTTTTGCCAGTGGAAACTCGTCTCCCGAGTGCCACTGCGCCCGGGATGACGCGGATGGTTATGCGGGGTTCCCTCCAGCTCCCTCTCTGCCCTTTAGTGGGTATACCTAACCTCCCGTCGTCGGACTTTTAGTATCAGGACGAGGGAAGAAAAGGAGAATGGACTTAACTCTCCGGTGACGCTGAAAATGCCGCCTGAGGCAAACTCTCTTTAAAAAAAAGAGTCCCAAATAACCCGGGGTCGCCCCTAGCCCCGGTGTATGCACAAAGCATAATACATAGATAAAAAAAGTTACAGATAATTAATAACGTTCAGGTTAAATCAAGAACAAGTCAAGGTGTCAAATGTACTATTAATTAACAGTAGTAGTAGGTATAATTAGCTAGTATGATATGATGTTTCTGTTTTTGAGAAACTAACTTGCAGCTGTCAATATCAAAAAAGTTACATATAAATTATAGTATTTTATATGCTTATTATTTGTATACAGGATTAGGTACAGTCACTATCATGTAAGCAAGTCTTTCAAATACACATGAGCAGTTAAAAGCATGTTAACATATATTCAAAAGTCTGTCATACATAATGCTAGCTTACGAGCCTAAATATATCAGTACAACGTTACCACACATAGACGATAACATTACGTAAGTGACAGTTATACACCCTTATTTTTAAGGGTAGCCTTTGTCCATCATTTTCCACTCTGAAACAGTAAAAAAAATCAATTGATCCATACATAACTCGATCGAATTTTATGAAACAGCTATTTTGTTTTTCATGATTTCAAAGTTGGTCCCATACGAAGAGAAAAAAAAAAGAAAGAAAAATTGTATTGGAAGAGATTTTCTGGTAATTAAAAAAAAAGTGTATCTATAAAACTGCCTGTTGGCGACTGGCTGGTCCAAACCTTTTATATTCAAATTAAGATGTAATGTATTAACTTTTTATAAGACCTTTTTTGACATTGATGTTTTGTGCTTTGTTCATTGGTTTTCGTTTGAGTTGTCAGGTTAATTTCTTATGTATTTGTACTAAATTATAGCTAATAAATATTTACAAGATACTACGTGTTTCCAACAATTCATTCATACAGTCCACTACTCCATAACACTGCCCGTTGAACAAAATCAGCCCACAAAACAGTTTTAAAACAGTTTTAACTTGTCAAAGACAAAACCTTTTTTTTAAGTATGTTAGCGCTATGGCGGTCGCCGTTGCCCGACAAAATAATTACATTTCTATTGTGTCTGGTTTTGAGGCTGTCAACGTGTCAAAAGCCTTTGTAGTATTTTTCGGTATCCCCATACTAAATCCAATATTGTTCAATACAATAACCCAATTCTAGTAGAACTTTTTATGGTTATAGAAACTACAGAGATCTACATAGGTAGTTTGTTAATATCTAAATAAAATACACTTATTCTAGAATAGATTAGAAAGGGTATTTAAAATAAACAATGTAACGCCCCGTAAGGGTAACAGATTGAGAATGAATAGCTTATCTATATTATAAACTCGTTGACTAAAAAAGTAGCCTAGTTCTACTAAGCCGCGCGATCATTGTCAAATGAGGACAGATTATGGATCGGCCGTTCCCGACAGGAGCGATTTTGTGGTCCGTTGGCCGCCACGGTCGCTGCACAGCCACAATGCCTAGCTGGTTGCTCTCTGATAGTGTACCATTGTTTCTGATTGATCATGCGACGCTCTGGCATCTCTTTTCGCTTTTATAGCTTTATTAAAGTCTACTTTGGTGTAGAAAAAAGTTCAAGTATTTATTGTCATTAACAAAAAGGTTTAACAACATTCAATAGGTTGGGACTTCCGCAATTTTTTTTTTGGTTTTTTCTATTAATATGTGTAATTAAAATCGAGAGATACAATACGTAGGTATTGCATCTCTCGATAATGAATAACACTTTACAAAAAATAAAAATGAAGTTATAATCAATTCTTTTGACGACTAGATAATCTTGTACCCAACGCCATCTACTGACAACTTTTCGGATTTAATTTACAACCCATTCAAAAGTTTCGCCTACGTGGTCTTAAACCATCGCTGTGGAAGAGAAGGGATGGTAATAGGGTTTTAGCGCGTAAGTCGTGAATCTTTTCGCAGTTCAAACCTCTAGCCAATAAAACAAAGAAAATAAGTAATAGAAATCGAATGGTAATAGTAAAAAAAAGATCCATTTCAAATATTTTATGTCAATGATAAGATTATTTACTCAAGTAGATGTGACCACTTCACAACTCATTAATGTTACTTCGACAACTATAGTAGTACCTAAGCATAAAAGGTCAAGATAAAATGGGAAGTCAAAAAGTGACAAATCTTTAAATAGAACCGAAACTCAAATTGCATGTTAAAACAATAAAGTTCAATTAATTCTGTGGTTCGCACCTACATTATACAAAACGGCGCCGGCCGGCGGCGGCGTGAGTAAGCGAAGCAACTTCCAGCATAAAATAGAACAAAAGATGTTATCAACTTGTAGTTAATGAAAGTTAATTTTGTTGTGAGTAACACAAAGGACTCGATAGGTTGAGAGGGAACATTTAAACTGGCAGCCTTCCATTGTTTGTGTTTAAATGTAAATTTAATAAATTACTTACGTTTTGGACAGCGGCCGCAGGAAATGGGTGTATTTTCCGTTTCTGTTGGAATGAGCAAGTACATAGTGCCACAACATACTGTTTTCACTGTACTTTACTGTTGTAGACGACTAGAGAACACTTGTTCTTTGTGTCAGACATAGTTGGAGAACCGGAGATTCTTCAATTATTAAAGAACTGGTTATCTTATCTTTAACTGTCGGAACAGGTCGGAACATAACAATTTGCTTGTCGTTATAGTCACGAAAATGTCACATTTCTCTATATTTTTCTATAAAAATAATTGAGAATCCGAAGTGGCGATCTTGCAAGTTGAGCAAATGTCGGCCGGCAAGATAGATAGATAAAGATAGATAAAACTCTTTATTGCACACACACACACACACACACACACACACAGAAATAAAAAATAAAAAACAGACAACGTTTGGCAAGGTGAGGTTTACTGATGCTACTCCGGTGATTGTTTGTAACGGTCCTGGTTCATCCTGGCGTTACCGAGGGGAAGTGCAGGAGTTTTTAGTGGGTACACCCTCATTCTCTAAAGGGGGAATGGGGGGTAGTCCCTCATCAGCATTTGCGTCTCCCCAGACGCAGTGGTATGCGTAATGCATTTTGTCTTGTATAAAAAAAGGATAACTGTTGCTACATAGTTTTTACGCTGCATCAGTTATCCACGTCCAGTTCGACACAGTTTTCGTGTTTTCGGGCTTGTTGTATACTCACCACACATGAAAATTCACCACAGATTTTAACTCCATACATTTAGTGAAAACTCACCACACACCAGAAAAAATATGTTTACCAAAAAATAAAATAGATTTCATTGAAATTTTAAGGGGTGACAGCTAGGAAGGAAGGCGTCTGTATTCAATTGTTGGTAAAGACTGAAATCAGCTGCTGATGATGATGTTTTTTTTAATGATCGAAGGAAAATAAAAACGACGTTAAATAAGACGTTACAGCTAAAAACGGCTACTTTTAACTATAACGCCGTATTTAACTAAAGTCTAAACCATAACATGTCAGGTGTTCATTAGGTGACGTAAAAATGCTAAATTATTTCACTCAAATAGTTTGTTGAGCATAATTTGATTTTCTGTCTCTAATTACTAAATATGTTTTAATCTTAAGTCGCTGCGCCAATTTAGTTAGTTAAAGGATAAAATGGCGATCACTTGTTTCCTTTAGAACACTGGTACCACTACCCCAGAATTTAAACCCGTTATCACTTAATCGCCTCTGGTTGAACCACCACTTTCTAGGGTTGGTTCTAAATCCGCCTGATTAGCTACCACCAGAGGCGGATTATCCTTATGGCAAACTAGGCATGTGCCTAGGGGTGCGATGTACAAAGGGGCGCGCGGGCGGATTGTAAAATATAGAAAAAATATAATACAATATAGCATAAAATTAATTGCGCCAGTAAGTAAGCCACATCTATACTATCGAGGTCGAATTAAGTAACTATAATATATTAAAGTTAGTTAATTATATAAATGAAATATTAGATAGGTACACTGATTTAATTCATTTTTTATCCTGTTCAATAATTTAATTCATACGACTGGCGTGTAAAGCCAGATATTATTATATAGGGAATTTCTTATTTTTAGGGTTTAATGCCAGTCGTACCTAAAAGCTTTAAAATATTGTAAACCGAAATCGTAAGATCTGTCCGACAATATCGATTTCATGTAAACTCATGCTCTTTTTTCCTTGGCCCCCATCTCACCGCGTTTTCCTAAGGGGCGGTACCTACATCGGTTTCGGTCAAACTATAGTAAGAGTTTTTTTTAATATAATAATAATGACTATTGTCGCCAATAAGCCTGATATCGTGGTGGTCGACCGATCCCAGCGCCGGGCAATACTGGTTGATATCATCATACCTCATGATGAGAACCTCGTGAAAGCCGAGAAGGACAAGCTCAGTAAGTACCTTGACTTGGTTCACGAGGTTACCGCCATGTGGGATGTGGATTCAACCATTATTGTACCGATAGTCGTTTTGGCAAACGGTCTTTTAACTAAGAGCCTCGATCAACACCTTGAGAGGCTCTCGCTGAAAGGTTGGGTCAAGGGTCAGATGCAAAAGGCAGTACTCCTTGACACGGCACGTATTGTCAGGAGGTTCCTCACTTTGCAGCCCTGACCACCGGTAGCTTGTGCCCTGCCTCGCTGCTGGCGGTACTCTAGGATTAGGTTTTTATAATGTTTTATTGTTTTAATATTAAAATATTGTAATAATCTAGTTTTAAGAAAGAAAGTAAATATTGAGTATAATAATAATAATAATTTTATTTGCTTTTGCTTTTGATTGGGGTACATTAAAGTTCTTATTTATATTTTCTTATGTTTCATTATGTTCTTATTTATATTTATAGGGGCGCCGCCGGTGAGATGCTTGCCTACGGCGCTCTCAACGTTTTACCACCACGTTATTTAAGTATATGTTAGTGGCATTGTTATATTCCGATAGTTAGTGGTAAGGTTTTCAATTCACTCAGTTGTTCAAAATTCCGGGTAACATGCACTTCCACCTTCGACATTGGCATGCGCCACTTATCATCAGGGCAGATATAAGCCAAGAGATATATGTTCTGACATGTTACGTGATGTGACGAAAACTGAAATTCTACCATTTGCTTCACCAACTCTATTAAAACTAGCACTCGCTCTAGTTTTGAGAAAAATTTAAGCACTTATGTTCAGTTCGAAGAGAGTTAGAAGTATCAAAGAGAGAGGGCGAAAATGAAGCTAAGTGGCTAAATGAAATTTTTGCTTTAGAAGTTTTAATTCCCTCGCGAGGCTTTGGGACCGTAGCGTACCGTGACAGACATAATACTAACTTTATTACTGATATGAAACTAAGTGAGTTTGTTAATTGGTCCTTATTACAGGTACAGGAAGTTAAACAATGCTTTTTGCACAGAAATTGCTGGAGTGCCGCGTAAATCAGTATCGATAAACTATTAGTAGTAATGTAGTTCTCAAGATAAATTTTGTATAAGAAAAAACTTTTAACGAATTGTTACCTAAATAATTTTAAATAACACATGTCATTTATTCGAACAATACTATTTGGTCACCCATCAAAATTGTATGAAATTAGATCCAACATTATCAATAATTTATATAATATAATAAAAATATATTTTATTTAAGTATGTATGTATGTGTATGAAAGGTATTATTTGTACTTATTTATTTAATGTTCGCGCACTTTCTCTATCTTTTTCTTGAATTCTCTAACCTATAAGGTTGTCTGGAAGAGATCGCTTGTAGCGATAATACCGCCTTTGCCCATATACTAGCTTTAAGTTTTTGTTTAACTGTTGTTTTCCTTTTGTTTCCATTTGTGTGTGAGCAATAAAGAATTTATCTATCTATCTAATTATTTAGCAGTGGGCGTAATAGTAGATTGTACACCAAGGGGATAAAGCACTGTATTATGTAACGGGCGCGATATTTGAATCCTGAGCGTAACGAAGGACTCCAGATTTAACTCCCGAGCGTAGCGAGGGGGTTTTGAGTTGATTCCCGAGCGAAGCGAGGGAATTAAAATGGAGTCCTGAGAGCAGTGAAGGATTTAAGCGCGCCCAAGGCAAAATCAGTTTTATCCCTGAGGAGTATACTCTACTTTTCTCACCTTTTGCGAGACAATAAAAACCAAGGCTACTAGAAAAACTATTTTATTTATTAAAATACTATTTTCATTACTAATTATATATAATTGGCACAGTAAATAACAATAAAAAGTAAATTAAAAATTAAAATTGATGTTTGATACATTAGTCCAGTTATGTAAAGATATGGTTATAGTTTTTGGTACGCTTATGTTAGTTGAGGTGGAATTTATTTGAGTAGCAGCACCCAATACATCAGAACCTTGCGTGTGAGGGTCGTTTGGCACAGTAAAGGTTGGGGAAGGTGGTGCTTGAGGCAGTGGGCTTGACGGGATATATTTGGAGCTAGATGGCTGTGGAGGCAAAGGTATCCAAGGATCATCAATAATGGACGTAGTTTTCAGATGAATGTTGTCACCAATACGACAGCTTATCTTGTTTTTGTTTTGTATGGAATTCTCTATGTAGCCCTCCGCTATTGCATCGGATTTCCAGCCACCATGACGTTTTATCTGGGCCATATCTGCTCCTGAATCTGCCAACAGACTTGCCGATGTTCTCCTCAAACAATGACCCGTATAGAGATCGGGATTTTGCAATTTGAGGTATTTTGCAATTTCTTTTGGCATGGCGCTGATTTTATTTTTGCCAATGACTTGCCTGGTGCATTTGCCATTACTGTAACCGATAAAAAATCTGTTGGTGTTTATATTAGAGGGGCGCAGAGCTTGGTACTTTTCAACAATTCTTGCATAATCTTCACGAACTATGAACGAACGTTCTCTATTTGTTTTGGTATCTGGTAAGTTAATCTATACATATAATAAGAACGTAGGGATAAAAAAATCTGTAATTGCAAGATATAAAAAAAAAAATTACACAGGTTGCCTTAAAATCACTTACGGAACACGATAGAATAGTTTTAAAAAAAATTGTTTGTTTGTTTGTTTGTTTGAAGTCGATAAACTCGAGATCTACTGAACGGATTTTGATCCGGTTTTTACCAAAATGCTAAGAAAAATCCGGAGAATAATATAGGCTACATAAATACTCGAAAAATACAGGGTGTCTCATTTAAATCTGTCAGTATGGGAAAGTCTGAAACTATAAGACATACGAAGATCTGTCCTTAGAAACCATGTCATCGATTTTAATAAGAAGAAAAACTGCATTCATACATTTAAAAAAAAACCTGTACTCAGCTCGGAAATCGAACCCGGTTGTTTTGAAAAAAATAAACTTATACTATTTCTATTTAGATATCGATTGTGTAGGTCTTAAGCAGTAAATGGCTCTTTGAAACATGATGTCTAAAATGAATAAAATGCATTGTTTTCACGTACTTTAATTTATTTTAGTAGGTGTTCGAAGTGACCACCGTTACATTCAACAAGTTCAGGCATGTAAAATTGTCTCTATGGTTGTTTGTACCTCCTTGCTGGTTTTGTAATTGTAAGATCGTTACCTAAACGTGTTGAATATTGTATTGAAAAAAACGGTGGTCACTTCGAACACCTTCTAAAATATATAAAAGTATGTGAAAACAATGCATTTTATTCATTTTAGACATCATGTTTCAAAGAGCAATTTACTGCTTAAAACCTACACAATCGATATCTAAATAGAAATAGTGTAAGTTTACTTTTTCAAAACAACCGGGTTCGATTCCCGAGCTGAGTACAGGTTTTTTTAAATGTATGAATGCAGTTTTTCTTCTTATTAAAATCGATGACATGGTTCCTAAGAACAGATCTTCGTATGTCTTATAGTTTCAGACTTTCTCATACTGACCGATTTTAATGAGACACCCTGTATAATAAGAACGTAAGGATAAAAAATCTGTAATTGCAAGATATAAAAAAAATACTTTAAAATCACTTACGGAACACGATAGAATAGTTTAAAAAGAAATTGTTTATTTGTTTGTTTGAACACGATAAACTCGAGAACTACTGAACGGATTTTGATCCGGTTTTACCGAAATGCTAAGAAAATTCCGGAGAATAACATAGGCTACATAAATACTCGAAAATTGTTAAATTTTGATTTGGTCTAAACCGAGATTTAATCCTTGGTTGCTTGGCAACTGTTGTTTATTATGTAACATAGGGGAATTTTTTTTAATGAGTTTTACGGCTCTGGCATTTGAGGCTCTGGCTCTCTATTGCTATCGTGTTTTACGGCTCTGGGTTCTTTGCCCTTTTGAGCCTGTCATTGATAGTTGTTGTCATGAGAATACCGATTTTGATGCGGTTATCACCAAAATGCTTAGAAAATTTCGGAGAATAACATACAAATCGAAAAATGTTAAACAAATTTTGATATACGTATTTACGCGACCAACTGTTAGATACGTTCTTTGAGTTATTATTTTAGAAAAGTTTTGTTACTTTCTAAGGTAAAACCTACCCTTTATAAATCTGTGAGGCACCTAAGCGAACATTAGCACCGCAGTAGTAAAGCGACGGAAAATAAAAACAAGCTCGAAATCAAGCACATCATTAAACTTAGCTGTACATAGGTACACCTTTTGTTTCATTTTCCAAAATAACCAATAATAATATGGCTATTTAGTCGCGCCTGAGCGCGGCGCTTATTGCAGTTTTCTAATACACAGAAATGTTAAAAGTTAAAACATTACCTATATTTGGCGGTATAAACCTCTGTGTCGTTGCCCAAAACAATGTCTCTTTTTTTAGTTATGCATAGAAATGTTACTTACTCATTAAATTTTGGCTGTATAAAACTTTGTATCATTGCCCAAAATCATGTCTCTATTTTTTAAATATTGCACATAGAAGATATCTTGAATTACATAGCTTGGCTGTATAAACCTTTGGGTCGTTGCCCTAAATACTTAATGTTATTTTTTTAAATCTATTTGGTGAAAAAACGCGAGAGCAGGAAAATTTTAAAAAAAATTGGCGCTCAAATTTTGAAACGAACAGAAGGAAATTTCGATGTTTTGCAATGCAATAAGTACCTATTTTTATTTTGTTAATAATTTTCAAATTATATTAATTATTCATTGTGTAAAAGTTTTTTAAAACATTTTATGCAGGTACGTTAAATATTTCAGTACTTATTCAGATCCTATTAATTTTCAAATAAGATTTATTCATTGTGTAAAAGTTTTATGAAACATTTGATGCTGGTAAGTTAAACACTTATTTCAGTACTTATTTTACATGTAAGCGGTTTCTTACTTTGGTTTCTTAACATGTTTATAGGATAAATCTGTGTTCAATGATACAATATAAGCAAGTAAGTATCATAACAATTTTAATATCATAAAACCTATAAATAATGAATTTTGTACATACTTCTAGATTACAGAAAAATGGTTTTTCCATTCTTCTATCGCATAAGACGATGGCTACCTCTGGTATCAGAGTTGCAAAAATGTTTAAGTTTGCAGGGTACAACTGTATTAGAGGCACGGACTTCAGATTTTTTTTTATTAGAGGTAACTTCTTTCTGTGTCCTGTGATCTACCTCTAAAAAGCTACCTACCTAACAAGATGCCACGAAGAAGTTCAAATTTATCGCAAGTACGTAACATAAAATACTACACTGTATTACCTAATAGACATTAGGTATAATATAATTTATTACAGTTCTCAATTTATTGATATTTTGTATCTACGAATAAGAACATAGTTGGTAAATAGTTTTTTGTGCCTTCTGGCCGACAACCAATAATCCTGGACCGCTACCTGCTACTCGATATCCAGCTTCGATGGACAAGGCAAAAAATATTTTGAAGTCCGTGGTTGGACAGTATAACAGTAGACACATTTTAGCTAAGATACACCAGTGCCTAGGACGACTCCGGACGAGTACCTAAGCTGTAAAATACCAATTTTATTACATATAATTGAGCGTCAGTAAACCCATTTCAGGTTTGTATGACGTAGCAAATACGCGCAACCCACCGAGAAACGGTGTTGTATACTGAATGTATGTGGAGGGATAGTTGAAACGGGAAACTGAGTGAGAATCTGTATGAACGGGACGATTCTGTGCTTCAAACTGAATATATGTATGTACATGGCAGAGATGATAGTCGAAAGAATAAGAGATAATGTATGAAAATAATGATGAACGTAAAGGAGGCACAGGAAGTATGCCAGAACCACACTAAATGGAGATCGATTGTCTTTGTCTATCTCAGCATTCCCAGCTGAAAGGATATTAAGAGTGAGTAGATGACGTATGTCGGTAAATACAATGTCAATTTTCTAAATTTCCGATGCATATAATTTTATTATACCCTAATAAACTTAAATAGATACCTACATAAAAATTAAACTGTACAGACTACAGCCTTTAGCTCACGCGGACGAAGTCGCGGGCAACAGCTATTTAGAATAAGTGTTAGTATCATCTATATATATAAAAATCAATTGCTGTTCGTTTGAGTGGCTATAACTCGAGAATGGCTGGACCGATTTGGCTAATTTTGATTTTGAAATATTTGTGGAAGTTTAGGGAAGGTTTAAACGGTGAGAAACATAAATAATAAGTAACGGAAATTAGTGGAAAAAAAAATTATTTCCAATAAAAAATGTTTCTTTTGTTATCATGGAAACTGTCAAAGCGGTACGAAGTCCGCCGGGTCAGCTAGTCAGCAATAAATCTGCATGTTTTTTGATATCATTGACTTTTACGTTTACGAGTTCATTTCCACGACATGCGCCATTCACTCCAAAAATCAAGGCTACCTGTAACAAAAAATAGGATTGTGAGTAAATAGATAGATACACTACTACATTTTTTGACCTTTATATTATAAAAAAAGCTTGCGACAAAACCTTAGAATGTGTATTTTTTAAATGTGTGCCATTTAAATACCCTTTTAGTCATTAACTATTTTATAGAGCTATTATAGGTAGGTACTAGAAACGTAACTAAAAAGTAGGCAGTACTCATACTTACTTTCATGGCCAGAAAACTGTGATCAGGAGCCTCATTCAGAAAAGTTTCCACATCTTGCGCTGTCAATACTTTTGACTTCTTTGCTCGATGACCATCTGATTTCCTCTTTAAAAATGCCAATAACTTGCTATATGTATTTATCTTAATGTCGTGTTTGATGCTTATTGTTAACCTGAGCATCGAATAGATACACTACAGGCTGCTGGACTTCTTTGTACACGATAAATACTCGAAATAAACAAGAAGCACTGACTCGGACACAGACTTTGCGCCTTTTGCAGTTTTCCATTTGTGGAAATCGTCGTAAGCTTTCAAGCATTTTTCCTTCGACTTCTCTGGTAGTAGGTTATTAACAATACCTAAGGCGTCTAATTTAATGGACTCCGGAGTTAAATCACTTTCGTCACTCGACATTTTCTTAATGTTTTATTCTATCTTCTTTTGCAGTTTTGTCTGATACTGATTGCACCGTATTGAAATACTCGCGGCTTTTGATTGAAGTATTGATTTTTTTTCGTTCGGCTTGCCGTGGCGTGGCCAGCTCGATTTTCGAATAAGTTCGATTTTCAAATAAATGAGGCGCGGTGCGCGCCGCCGTCCACCTCCTCGCCGTCGGCCACCAGCAGCTGCAGCAGCCGCGCGCCGCGCGATTTTGACGAAATAAGACTTTAAATGCATAACAATAAGAACTAAGAGAAGTGAGAATCACATTACTGCCCGGCGGGTTATAATGAAATTCAGTACAACATTACACCCCGGCAAAAGACAAGGGCTATAATGATTTACTTTGAGTAAGGTTTGCATGATATATAATGAAGCATTGTCGAGCAGGTGGTGTGAAAAGAATATTCAGTACGTTCAAAGTTGACATCGGATACTATATTATTATTGTAACACATTGTGAAGCCACATCAAAAGACGTCCACTGCTGGACAAAGGCTGCTGCTGTGGAAATCATTGGGGGACCAAGGACCTCCATAACAGTTTTGTGCTGATGTGGAGATCCTTGGGGGACCAAGGACCTCCATAACGGTTTTGTGCTGCTCGCATCCAGCAGCTTCCCGCGACCTTTTTTTATCGTCGCGTCGGTCCACCTTGTTGGAAGCCACATGAAACAGTAAAATTGTTTGAGTTCGAGTTCATGTATAAAGCCCGCCCAAACCGATGTAGCCATTTCTAAAAGCGCGACGCCATTTAACTGTATTTGTTTTTAACTTTATTGTCTCTGGAAAATTACCGGCGCCCGGCGAGTTTTATTGCTTGCTGAATCCGTATAAGTTTGGACGGCCCACTTAAACTGAACAACGGAAAGATTGTAAATAGTTCGACGTGATGCCGAAATAGAAATTATATTCGCGTTTGCGAGGTAGCCATATCAGTTTAGGTGGCGAGCTAAGCGTCCAATAAAAATGAGATTCATATAATACATCGTGTGAATACAAAGCGTGAACATTATTTTATTTCATTTGTAGTAAAATAAAAAGTCCTTAGGCATATAAATTGGTAGTCGGTCGTAAAATGCGTGAACGGGCGATGCCGCCGATGGTTTTTATGTTCGTCATAGAATTTGTTCGGTCGTAGATAGCGTTTTATTGCGTCAACTACTTATTATTGTACTCCAGTTCTGCTTCGCGGTAATAAAACAACAATATTGAGGTAGTTTTGGGCCGATATATGTTCCAATAACTGTTGCTATTATGTCTCCGCTACTATGAATATCGAAGTGTCGTCATTGGATAATATAAAGCGATGTCTCTTCCTAGTAGATACATCTATTGTCGACCGCGTTGATGCTTCTTGAGAAGTGACACATGTTAGCAACAACGTCTGTTTGAGATATCTGTGGTATGTTTTATAGAAAGCTTTATTTAACTGATATATATTATTTCTTATATCGAAATGACATTTGAGGTTTTAATATACTTTTAGTATCCCACACATTAAAAGCTATTAAAATTCATACATATATAAGGTATGGACGTATCGATTTCTTGCGTCTGCTCCAAAGGAACTGATTGCCACAAAGTTGCCTTATATCCTAACACCCAACTTAACAACATAAGCAAGTACACCAGCTCCAAGTTTGCTAGTACAATTTCACAGGCGCCCGTATATGAAGCGCAAATATTTGATCAATACACATATTTGGTGATGAAGTTTGGTGGTAATTGGTAGCCAATACGAAGGTGCCTGCTTTAGAAGTTGGCATTATCGTGTGTAATAACACCTCTGCCAGCTTAACGACTTCTTTATTTTAGCAATCGGTGGTAATTAATCGTTAAACTACTTCTTGGATTATGTTATTGCTTGTTTATCGGTGTTACCTACAATTTTGATTAAGTTTTAGTTTTAAGTAGGTATATAAGATATACTTGACTATTAAAACCCTGCTATTGTGTTTACAGAAACAAATATAAATCAAATTGTCTTAAATTGCAATACATTTAAAAATCGGAAAACATCCTATATTGTTTATAAATAGCTCTAATATGCCTACTCAAAGTTGTGTTTAGTAAAATTATTATATTTAAATTCCGTTTGGTGTTTCGTTGTTATTATTTTTCGCGGTACATCCTTAGTCGCACTTTTAGGAGCTTAAGATTATGTGTAGCTGTTTTTTGTTTTCATTTGTGAGCAATAAAGAATCTATCTATCTATCTAAACACCCTGAAATATTAGTACGACCAAGGCCTCGACCACGAGCACAAGCGTTTTGCGACGCGGAAAGCGACTTTCTAATTCATTGCGCGTCACACTACGGCAGTCTTAGTTAACGATTGTGAAAGAACGCAATGAACTAAGAAACCACGATTCGCTAGAAAGAGGAGGAGAGTGCTTTTACCTCGTCTGCATTCTGAAGTTCGATGGCGCAGCGGCACGGCTTGTGATCTTGCAAGTAAAGCAACTTTCGCAATGCTTAGCATCGGATGGGTGTCCAAATTAAAATAGGCCAGCTTGGTGGGTTACGATCCGATTTCCCCAATTGTTTGTTTTTTTTGGTCATGAAGGTCTGAGCCTAGCCGTAGGAAGTTCATTCACTGATGATGATGGTGATGATGTAGTCTAATGGATACGCATCACCGATCAATGACCGAAAGAGTCCGAGTTCGATTCGCAGCGAGGGTTACATATTGTACTCTGGCTAATTGTAGCTAGAATAATTTTTCTAAGTCTTAGATAAATGATTGGTCTCGCTGCGCTCGAATTGATACCGCGCTACCTAGAAACAATAGCTCCGTGAATGCGGCAACTCAATATTGTAGTGTGTGTAAGAACGGTGTCCTTCTTATTTCTTGTAGTATTATTTTTACACAGTTTAACTACGCCAACTGGCATTTTACTTCGGTTTATGACCAAAATTTAACAAAACATTCGGTACGCGCACCTCACACACAGTTTGCAACGCGACTGACATCAGGCGACTGACTCGGGTACGCCGACTTCGGCGTAGTATTTTTTGCCGCATTTAACAAGTACGCCGGCGGTATCTAGTCGAGCGCAGCGAGACCAATTTTTCATCTAAGTCTGTCGCTACGCTATACATTTTTAAAAGTATTGTTGAGTTTCGACAGTCAAATAGTTCAGAATAATAGTTCCCGGGTGAAATGCGCTTTCACTTTTGGATTTTCGTCACTTATTATCAAGTGAGATGAATCCCAAGTGTGATTGGGTACTACGCCTCAGGAGTTTAGTAGCAAGCGCTCGACCTGATATCCGGAGGTCCTGAGTTAAAATCTCAGATAGACGAACTTGAAAGTAAATATCATCGTTAATTTATGTAACGGCCATGTACCGTTATGTAACTGTACCTATATCAGCGATTTATGAGTTATTAATCACAGAATAATCAACGGAAGAGCTGTTGCAAATGTTGGTAAATAGACTTAATTTATTGGCAAATTAGCTGCAAACGTTCGTTAACTGATAGTAATTGATAGATAATATATGACGCATGAATATCTATTTAAGGAAATTGAGTGTTTGTAGTTCGTATTGATCATTCGTTATTTCACTTTACTCTGAAGTTAATACACAGATAAAGTGGGGCGCCATCCACGAGAGGGGTCTTGACCCTCGCTTCGAGTCATTCCTGGCGCAAAGGTTGTCTATCGCTGTTCAACGTGGAAACGTGGAAACGCGGCACGTGTGTTGGGCACCCTTGCACCTGGAATGGCGTGGGAAGGGTTAAGGTGAGTTAGAGTACAGTCAACAGCAAAAGTAGATGATGTTTACTAGATTTCAAAATTAAGTCTCGATAGTGTAGGTCGGTATTTTCTAAATAACTACAGTCAAAGTCTGCAGGTACTAGTAGACACTCGAAGGTTTTCGATATGCGTTTAAAAAGTTTTGATTTTCATACTGATTTTGAAACTTGACCAATCATTTTTTTTATGAACATAGTATCTACAGGACTTTATAAACTAAGTTAATACATTGTATACTTAACTTATTTATATCATCAGTTATTTTTGCTGTTGACTGTACATAATTATATGTTATGCAAGGTTTGTTATACTTATTAATGTAGTTTACAATGTTATCTAAATCTGTAGCATAACAATCATTGTTAACAGTATTTTTGTGTTCCGCCAGCTTGTTAGCCAGTTCCATAGTGGTTGAGCACACCGAGTGAAGTGCGCTTGCTTCTTTGTTTTAAGCATCACCTGTCTAGCCTATTTTATAGGCTAGATAAGTAGGCTCTTTTTTCAGCCTGTATATTTTTCATTCTGGCCAAAGGTTGCCACATCACGGGTCCCAACAAACGGACGACGACAACGTGGAAGGCCTAGACGGAGATGGCGCGATAAACTAGACTAGACTAGACAACGTTACCGTTGTCGTTGTAATTTACTCAACGTTATATATGTTTGCTATGCATCTTATAGCCTCCTTGGTAGTTTTAAAAACTATCTGTCAAATATATTTGCACGGTTCTAAAAAGGATTTTTTGAATGTCATGTCATTGTCATGGAGTTTTATTGTATTTTAGATATGATCAGTCCTTAGGTGAATGATAGGTCTCGCTGCATGCAGCGGGACCTATTATTCATCGAAGGATCAGTCTTTCTAAATTCTTCAGTTCAATACAATATAAATAACAATATAAAACAAGAAGGTTCAATAACATTATTTTATAGTCACATCGACGATGCAATTATTAATGTTTAAAATATAATATGTGAAAACCTGTATCTATAAACAGGTTTCTTTCTGCATAATTATAAATTTTACCTAAATAAATATTTACTGTGGACCTCCTGAGTTTTTAATGGCCTTTAGGCCACACCCCCACTTGAAGATTTGGCCTGAATTAGCTCAGGATAGAGATAAGTGGATGGAGGGAGTGGAGGTCTTTGCCCTGCAATGGGAAAGTAAAGAAGAAAGTTTAAACGCAACGCTTACAGCAAACTCTGTACCAACCAAGTATTTTCTCTAAACATATTTCCAATACACCCTTAAACAGGCCCTAATAAAGGTGTTTGGTATATTTTACGATATAGGGCCTCCTGTTCGTCCAAACTCGGTCCAGTATTGTTCAATGATTAATTGCCAGGAAAATTGAATCGCCGTGATAAATGAAATACCAACACAATATGTAACAAATCGCTGCGAACAAACGCGCTTCGATCGTTCATTGCATAAAACCCGATTGTTTGCATATTTACCCGCAAAACATTTACATATAACCTTAACGAAGTTTAATTTTTGTCACAAATTAAGCTAAACATTAATTACCAATCGTTAATGTTTTAATTATCCAAACAACAGCAAATTAATAAGTCAATAGAATATAAAAAAACTGTAAATATTCCACGAGTGGGATTCAAACTCGCGCCCTCATATCAGCATTGTTGAAATATAGTTATTTTAATTGGTTTTAAAATACATATTTTCTCGAAATGTCTTCAGGGTAAAACCGACTCGACATATAATTTGTTCTCAAAAAATATATAATAACTAGTGATGTTATTTAAGATACAGGCCAGTAGTTTCAACTGCCAGTATGTTAATAAATTATAATAGTAATAAAATAAAATCCTTCGTTCGTATTTACTTCGCAGCTGGATAGGATAAGCTCAGTTCATATCTCCTTCTATATTTTGTCTATTGTATTAATCGTTTATATAGCTCTGATGCAGTTCGCAAAATAATAATAAAAATAATAATAAATAAAGCTAGTTTTCCAGTAAATAAAGAGGAGACAATTTTGTTAATTGGTTTATCTTTCGGTCTGTTCCATTTGGCAGCGCGCATGCCGCGCCAGCCGGCAACGACTCTACTATAATACGCTTTTAAACTTTTGTTAATCGTATTTCACGCCGAGGCAATATATTTTTTAGAATTGTTCATAAAGATTTATTTATTTATTTAGTAAAGCATATATAAGTATCATTATGTTTACATAATGATAAACAAATTCCTATTTAACGTCAAATTTGAACCAAATCAATAGGATTTAATTCAAAAAGGATGTATTTTTTAAACAGTTTTATTACAAATATAAAGTGGACATGCTGTTTGATGAATTTGACTTATTTGTCATAAATGTTTATGAACTTAAAATGCTAATAAAATATCGTAAGGTTAAGTTTCTATATCAGCTTATATTTTTATAGACGGAAGATCGAATAGCACTTGAAAAAAAAATTTTTTAAAGCACTACTTGTTTATTAAAAGTTTTTCATTTATATACGACTAAGTTTTTTTAAGTTTAAGATATCTGTTATTGAGCGAACACAACTTGTGTAATAATAATAATTTCTTGGAAAACTAATTTTGAAATTACTCCCTGACACGATTACACTGTTTAATATCTCTTGTGAAACAGGTACCTCATCAAACTCTATACTTAATATCGAATTACGAATTACTCGAATTGTTGTAAACAATTCTCGGTATTCGATAGTATTAAATCATTATTAATTTGGTTTCTTAATAGCTAAATTAAATTTTCTACCACTGGATTATATTATATAAAGGTACAGAAGTTTTTAGTCTCGGCTAATGCCAAGTCTAAAAACTTTTGTACTCTACATAATCATCTTATCTCGTATCTCTCTTCAAATACGCCTATTGTCAAATTTCGCTGGGTTGAAGTTTTTGTCGTGGAATTGGTACAAGGAGTGCGGTCGCGTATTTTAATAATGAATTAAGGCCGTGCATTAAAGTCGTGGCATTTAAGTTGGCCGGTCGGCCGCGCTCTCGCCCGGGCCCTTTATATAAAATCTAATGCTGTTTGGTCGAACACTTTTACTCCATTGTCCATGAGACTGACGAAATCAACTGCTTTTTACCTCAATGCATCAAGATCATTCGTACTTCAGAGTGTACGGTGCAGCGTTTAGTTGACGACACTGGCACAGTTCACTATTAATTTATCAGATGACGTTAATGTTAGAGTCTTGATTAATTAGCAGAGATGTTGCGAAGTGTCTAGAAAAAAACCTACAGTACAAGGTTTTCCGTTTATTGAGTAGTTTACAGTAGTCGAGTTAGTTAGACACTTAGACAGTATTGGTGTTAGTCATAATATATATAAACAACATAATTATGTACGTAGGCTAAGTATTATTAAGTGCAATGCACTCAAATAGCTGATCAAGCGTTATGTGCGGAGTAAACCTTACACAGAGTAAAGGGTTATTGTTCGGAATATCATTTTGACTACCAAACAGCATACGAAACAAATTACTAAATTCAATCAGATTAGTTTTCGAAAAATATTGTTTTAAATAGACCTTTAAATATGTATACACGCTGTCAATCTATCGCGTCAAACGATGACTATATATATATAACTTTCACCCGAGTACACACGCCTGGCCTTTACGACTACAACATTGACGGGGCTCCTATTGTGAGAGTGAAAGAGGTCAAGGACCTGGGCGTCCAACTTACCCAGGACCTAACATTTCGTGATCACATAGTCACTTGCTGTAAAAAAGCCTACAGGAACTTGGGATTTATGCTCCGCACGGTTAATAGCTTTACTAATATAAAAGCTATTATCGCGGTGTATAATGCATTGGTAAGAAGTCATTTGGAGTGCAACGCAATGATTTGGGCTCCATATGAAATAAAATATGTCAAAATGGTGGAACGAGTTCAAAATAAGTTTGTTCGTTATTTATATTTGAGACTGTATGGGGTGTACCCATTTTACCCTCTTATGTATCCAACATTATTTGTGTTAGGGATGGTGGGGTACAACGAACTAGGAGTTAGGAGAAACGTCGCTGTAGTTGTATAAATTTTTAAAATTATAAGGGGTAAAATCCATAATGAAGACCTGTTGGAAAGAGTGGCGCTATATGTGCCGGACCGGTACGTGTGGCGGCGCCGCCGGCCGCCGCTGCTAGCGGTGCCGCGCGGCCGCACCAACTTGCTAAACAAGGCACCGCTGACGCGCGCGCTCCGCACTCTCAACCTAATAGCTAAGAAGGTTGATCTATTCTGCTGTGCTCTGAGCGAATTTACAAGAATTGCTTTGTTTACTGTGTCGTATGAAGTGTAATGTATATTGTGTTGTATTTTAGTCATATTATAGCTGCACTATTGTATTGGGTAAAAAAAAAAAAAAGAAACCTGTAAAGATAGTTGTAAGTAATTATTAAAATAAATAAGTAAATAAATAAATAAATAAATAAATGACCTTATAAGGCAAAGAGGAGGTAACAAACTGTCGAGTTCGCGATCGATCTCATTAACAATCGAGTAAAGTATTTATGCAAATAATGTTCGACCAAACGCCATCCGATTTGAAATAGGAGGCCCGCTCTCTGCCGCCCGCTCTGATTATAACATAATTGAGAGCTTCCGCTGATATAAGGAGACTACATTAAGCCGCTGCTCCAAGACTGGGGCACCGGCATTATGAGGCTAAATAAAAGCACCGCTCAGGTAATCGAGGCTCAACTCGGAAACAACTTTATACCGTTCTACGTGACGGGCCGCGGTATCGCGCGCTCATAATTTCCCATTAAGGGACAAGATGAATGTATCGCCCGGGTCCTCTCTATTTATCACGACTGTTAATGAGTTAGTAAGATGAAGCTATTATGTAATGCGTTAGCCAGAGATGATTGATCACCGTTTTAGTGTAACGCTTGTATTCTATCAGGCAAGTTTGATGTAACATCGCTGATATTAAAAAAATAATGGAACTTTAACGTATACATAGAAAAAAATAAAAAAATATAAATAATAATAATAAAACTCTTTATTTTCAGATATACATCCATAGTGTGTTAGTAATACATAATACAATAAAAACTTACATGCTATGTTAGTATAATTTAAGTTACAATTTATAATTTAATAAAGGTCTTTGAAGTTTAAAATGGAAGCTAATTTATTTATTTACAAAACTTATTTACGATCCATTTAACCCTTACCATATCATAACTCTGATCTCTATTGAAAATCAAGATGTCGACCATAAACAAAATTCTTGAATTTAAAAGGATCTTCATTTCTTACAGAAAGATCTTTTAGATTTAATCTAATCTATCAATTAACTAAATTAATTTATAGAAGATTTAAACGAAGATGTTAATTTATACATTACTCTTTATTCTTTGAATCTAGGCGGCATAATCCGGCTGTATAACCTAATTTTTATCGCATTAATATTGGTGGATAAGAGTAGCCGCGGATCGTGCTCGGTGGCGTGCACTTGGAGAGGCCTATGTCTAGCAGTGGACGAGTGTAGGCTGATGATGATGATGATGATGATAGATGGCAAAAAATATTGACAAAAATAGGTAACAAAAAAAAACATAAAATAAATAAACTAATAAATATACGAACAATAATGTCAAGCTATAATTAAAACATTAATTTCTAAATTTTTACTTTTTATTTTCAAGTACTAATTGCTGCACTGAAGCTAAATTAAATATTTATAAAATTTATAAAAATAGTACAAATTTCTAGTACAAAACATTGTATGAGGGTCTGTGTGTGTGGTTTGCTCAACAGTCTGCTATTCTAGCATTTTCCTTTTAAACATTTTAAACATATTCATCAACTCGCCATAGGATTACTGGGTAATAAAACCTTAACAAATAATAAGGATACACACCAAGTGCTTATTTACTGGTGTAATTGTCTGAAGGATTTCCGCCATGGCTAGCCCCAGGGACGCCGCAGATGGAGCGACGCGATACGACACGCACGGCCGTCGCTAGAACACTTAGGCTTGCTTTACACGTACCACAACCACAACACGTGGGCGGGCACTAATTTGTATAAAAATTAATAGTTGAATTCACACGGGCCACATTTTGCCGTCATCATTGACCGCGTGTTTGATACCGACTACATCCTAGCCATGTTGCAACCACAACGCAACCATCAGCGACACCGCGAACTAGCGGCCGGCCTTATCGCAAACATTTTGTAGGTAACAACGCAACCGCAAGAAGCCGCAGCGACACTATTCACACGTAACCACAGCTTGACCACCCTTGTCGCGAGGATCTCGGACCCGTTCGCCCCTTATTTTACGCCCCTTTGCTTAAAAACACCCGTTCGCCCCCTATCAGAATACCTATTCGCCCCTTGACGCGGGGCGAATTATTTTTCAATATTTTTGAAGCACCCGTAAGCCCCTTGTCATATTTAGATTAAAAACAGTACAGTCAGTACATAAAATCAAAAACTAAACCAAGAACTGTAACCTTTTTTAAATATTACCTTTTTCTTCGTGTAATAATGATAAACGATTATTTGCCATTTAAAAACAAAAGATTTGTGAGGAGACTGGTTTCTTTTGCTACCTGAGGTAACAACTTGGCGAAGTATCATAGAAGAGCGCATATTTCAAAATTCTGTCATGGAAAAAAGTATTCTAAGGTGTTACCGTAAGGACCAAATTCAATTACGCCATCTATGGTTAGGCGCAGTGGTATTATGTTGATGGGTGACAATAGATGTGCATTTGACGAATCCTGATTGGAGCAATTTAAACAAAAGATTTGCGAAAACAGTTATAATGAAAGGGTCACTTCGTTGTAATTGTATTAATAGTTCAGTTATCGGCATAACTTTGTGCGTGAAGTGTGTACCTGTTTGTGTCAATATTATTAGCTTGCTAAGCCATTGGGTAAGTTTGTATTTCATAAACCATTATTTATGACAGAATATAGTACTCTTTACTATGTATTTTATCAAAAACTAAGTTTTGATTTAGGTTATGGTCAGTTTATAAACGATTGAGCTGTTTACATTTTAATAAACATATTCAAGTATGTGTAACATTTATAAGTAAGTTACTGTTGTTGTCTCCAAGCTTAGGATGTGGTAGACTAGTCATCTCTAGTTGTTAGTAGCTTTTCTAGCGAGAAAAATATCACCAAATTATCAATGCCAATACAGTTAGTTAATACAAAATCTAGGAATCTAGCAAAGCAGAATACAAAAAAATATAATAGTATTCATTACGCCTTTTTTTCCTACAGTGAAATGTCAGAAGAAGTCAGCAGTACAAGTTCTAATGTGACTTCTAGTATAACGTATATTTCTTCAAAAAGAGGAGGTACAGTTTTGTTGCGAGCTGGTCACAGATACCACAAGAAAAGAAGTTACAAGAACGGTTCTTCTAATTGGCATTGCATCAATAGACCAAATTGCAAAGGAACCCTTACAATCAAAGGACACAACATTTTAAAAGAAACTCGACATCTGTGTATTCCAGATTTCTCTAAAAATGAAATTAAGAGAATATTACATGAATGTAAAAAAGAAGCTACAAAAGATGCAACGAAATCATTACATGAGATATACGAGCAGCAAGTTCTATCTTATAAAGACAGTGGGTTCGATTTAATTGAAAATTTTCCTCAGTATAAAAACATTAAACACGGCCTATATAATTCTAGAAAAAAGGAATATGGTGTAACTAAGTTCCGTTACGAAATAGCAACAGATGTGGAGATACCCAAAAAGTTTGAAAACTTTGTGTTATGTGAATACCGTTGTGACACTGATCGTATAATTGTTTTCGCTACTGAAGAATCTAGAAAGCAATTAGAAAATTGTAAAAAAATATTCTTAGACGGAACATTCAAGTTTGTTGTACGCCCATTTCTTCAACTTTTCTCTATACATGGTGACATGGGGAGTACCGTATCTAGCAACCATATAGTGCCTCTTGCGTATGCCTTGTTAGTAGATAAGAAACAAAGGACATATGAATTACTTTTTGAAATGCTCAAAAGAAGACTTCCTTCTTGGTGCCCTGAACAGTTTAATGTGGACTTTGAAGCAGCTGTAATCAACGCTATTACATCAACATTCACAAATGCAAGAGTAATGGGATGTTTCTTCCACTTTTCCCAAGCTCTGAGGAAAAAAGGCAAAGATTTAAAGCTACTACAAAGACGATACACTAAAAATCACATTAATTTGTGTAAGGCATTGGCTTTACTACCCAAAGAAAATGTGGACGATGGATGGCTCTACATTATGGAAGATAGCTCAAACGAAGCTGATGTTACAAAATTTAATAATTACTTTGTTGAGCAGTGGTTTCAAAATCGAACCATGCAAGGAAAATGGCATTTTTTTAACGAACAACATCGGACTAATAATAAAGTAGAAGGCTGGCATTCTCGCCTCAATAGAAAACTTAAAGGTAAAACTCCTCCAAACATGTTAAATTTTTGTGAAGTTTTATTCAGGGAGAGTCAATTAAATGAAGAAGACGTAAAAAAAATAAAAAATGGCTTAGAACTAAACAATCGACGAAAAGAGTATATAGAAAGAGACGAAAGAATAAATTATGTGATTAATAAATTCAGAGCTAGGGAAATTTCGGTAGGTCACTGTTTAGAAAAACTTTGTACATATATATAATTCAGAAATGTTTGTCATTTTTAATTATAAGTATATAGTTGATTTTTTTAAATTAATCCAAATCAGTATCTGTGATTTTTAATATTTTTAATTATAAGTATATAGTTGATTTGTTTAAATTAATCCAAATCAGTATCTGTGATTTTTAATTATATACATAGTTTTAATTTATTTACTTATGTAACAATATGTACTTACACGTACTGAACAAAGCTACTGTCAAAAATTTTCAAGAACATTATATTGTTATTAGAGTTAAGAGAAATGAATATGTGATTTATTAATCTAGTTATAGTATACATTTATATTTTAATTTTTACCGATTAAAATAATAGTTTTATTACAAAAACATATACATACTTTAAAAAGTAAAACTACTGTTCTGTGATTATTTGTGCCACAAATTTTAATTATAAATACTCTTAACTATTTAAAATAAGGACTAAATGAAAAGTAAATAATTCCTTTTTATTAAAAATAATTTTAACTATAGTTTTGTAGACCACGTTGTGACTTTTATATTGTAATTTACATTTAGATATGTTAATCTATTTTACGCTTGAATGTGATATGCTTGAATTATTCAAATACATCCTTGTTTTACATGCAAATCCTACTAAGTTGAATAGTATTATCATGTTTCTTTGTTGGTGCAATTTGATTTAAAATAAAACATATTTTATTATTAAATTTGTTTTATTGTGCCTGTATTTCAATTAATTTAGCGTGACCAGTTTCTTGACAACTGTACTTTTATTTATTTGCTAATAAGGGGCGAAAACACACACTTAATATTTCAAGGGGCGTACGGGTTCATTTATGGCATGAGGGGCGAAACTTACGGGGCAAACGGGTCCGAGATCGTCGCGAGACGGTGTGGTGTGGTAAGTATGAAACAAGCCTTACCGACACAAAAAACCCAACAGAGCACACTGTCATGTCACAAAAATAAGAGACTGCAGAAAGTAACCTTCATGCAAAGGCGCTTGATATTTTTTGTCTGCTGATTGCCTCAAACGGCATTTTCAGCTTCACCAGGCTTTATTGGGGGCGGCGAGAAACTTAAAGAGTTCCTCAAGCCGTGTGAAACGAAACACCCGTGCCGTACTAGATTCTCCGAGGGGTTCGGATCGGATCGGGGAGCGGAACAACCCGAGGGCGCCTCTAAAGGCTCGGACCTCGGCTCGGGTTGATCTGGCCGTGGTGGTGGAGAGAAGCGCCCAGGTACATGTCTGTACCTGGTATAGAGCGCGAGTGAACCGGTTCGTCGTACCCTGGTTCAAGATTCCGTGTGCGTGACAGAGTCTTTTTTATTACTATTTTCTTTTTCGGCATTTTCTCATTCATAATGAACATTGTATTTCTATTCTAATACATTCTTAGTATATTTCCGTACAATACAATTCATTAAATACAATAAATTCGTGATACTGAGGGTCTATGTGTGAGGTATGTACTAAGCTTACTTTCTGGCGTCTTCTTCTTTTGTGACACCGTGGAAAGAGCGGCGCATTTCCGTTTTCCGAAGTGGGCGCCGCTCCATGTGTCATTTTGTTTCAATTCCACAACGGGGTAGCGCTTTGCATTTGTCTTACGATGGTAGGCGATGATAACGCCGAAAGTAGAAGCGCAATTCACCCGGAATCCTCGACTATTGAGGATGTGGCAGTCGCATAGTTTTTAAGAATATAAGATTGAGTATAATAAAGGTTAATTGCAAGTAAACTGAACAAACTAAACAACGCAATTATTTTTTACTTTTTTGTGCAATTTTTCAGTCTAACTTTTTGGAGTCGGTTTTCTTTTTCATTAAAATTTTGTTTATTTTATTTATAAACCAATTATTATGATCACTCTACACAAAAGAGTAACAAACTGAAAAAAGGCTCAAATGACGTCACTGCAATAAACAAGGTACCACTTTCATACAGCCCTGTTACGCCTTTGCACTTCACGTGGCATGCATGCGAGACACGTGTTCTATTAAAAACACCACTGGAAAATACAAAATTTACCCATAGCGGTAATACGTTACATTCACAAAGGCGCTACTGCAAAAGCAGCTCCACTCCCTTGTATCTCGGTTCATATTTCAATGCTAATGAAAGGAAATTATTATTAAAAGGGGTGTTTTAATTAATTACCTACTCACCTAATTTTCACTCTTAAATTCCAGTTTATCGCTTTGGTATGAATTATAAATACACAGGTCAGGTACTTATTAAGAATCCGAATGGAGTAATCGTTATTAATGAATAATGGTCGCTTTAATTTGGTAACAAACAACATGATCGTCTTATCAATATCTATCTTCTTTAATAATCCATCTCAGCACAGATCATGGGGAAGTATGTAGAACATTATACTCATCATAAAAGCATATACTGGTCCCCCTGCTGGGCTTAGGATTTCACGTAAAGTTCCGTTTTTTAATGTGACTTTGTGTATGTGTCGTGTATAACCAAAAAATGTTTATTTATTAATTCATTCATTCATATACAAAAGTAGACGGAGAGAATAATAAAACAAATAAATAAATACATATTGTATATTTAGACATATATAAAATTAAGATTGGGCCAAAACCCACCACGTTAGACCACCATAATCCACTGCAGGTACATCGGTTTTACCAACTTCTATATCACGACAATAAACGGGACCAACGGCTTATCATGCCTTCTGAAGTGTGGAGGAGCTGAAGATATTTGAATGTGTCTCCCATTCGGTCATCCGGCATTGCGAAAGAGGATTAACTTGTGAAATCTGAAACGGTATAAACTAACCGCTAATAGTTGCGCCATCGAGCTCCTCCAATAAAACCAATACCAATAATATGTAGTCCAGACTAGGTTTCATCGCCGCTTCGACAATAGTAGATTGTACACCAAGGGGATAAAGCACTGTATTATGTCACGGGCGCGATATTTGAATCCTGAGCGTAACGAAGGACTCCAGATTTAACTCCCGAGCGTAGCGAGGGGGTTTTGAGTTGATTCCCGAGCGAAGCGAGGGAATTAAAATGGAGTCCTGAGAGCAGTGAAGGATTTAAGCGCGCCCAAGGCAAAATCAGTTTTATCCCTGAGGAGTATACTCTACTTTTCTCACCTTTTGCGAGACAATAAAAACCAAGGCTACTAGAAAAACTATTTTATTTATTAAAATACTATTTTCATTACTAATTATATATAATTGGCACAGTAAATAACAATAAAAAGTAAATTAAAAATTAAAATTGATGTTTGATACATTAGTCCAGTTATGTAAAGATATGGTTATATTTTTTGGTACGCTTATGTTAGTTGAGGTGGAATTTATTTGAGTAGCAGCACCCAATACATCAGAACCTTGCGTGTGAGGGTCGTTTGGCACAGTAAAGGTTGGGGAAGGTGGTGCTTGAGGCAGTGGGCTTGACGGGATATATTTTGAGCTAGATGGCTGTGGTGGCAAAGGTTTCCAAGGATCATCAATAATGGACGTAGTTTTCAGATGAATGTTGTCACCAATAGTCGTATGTATGTTGTATGTTATCGTGTTTATAGTCGTATGTATGTTGTATGTTATCGTGCTTTTGTTTTGTATGGAATTCTCTATGTAGCCCTCCGCTACTGCATCGGATTTCCAGCCACCATGACGTTTTATCTGGGCCATATTTGCTCCTGAATCTACCAACAGACTTGCCGATGTCCTCCTCAAACAATGACCCGTATAGAGCTCGGGATTTTGCAATTTGAGGTATTTTGCAATTTCTTTTGGCATGGCGCTGATTTTATTGCCAATGACTTGCCTGGTGCATTTGCCATTACTGTAACCGATAAAAAATCTGTTGGTGTTTATATTAGAGGGGCGCAGAGCTTGGTACTTTTTAACAATTCTTGCATAATCTTCACGAACTATGAACGAACGTTCTCTATTTGTTTTGGTATCTGGTAAGTTAATCAGCAATAAATCTGCATGTTTTTTGATATCATTGACTTTTATGTTTACGAGTTCATTTCCACGACATGCGCCATTCACTCCAAAAATCAAGGCTACCTGTAACAAAAAATAGGATTGTGAGTAAATAGATAGATACACTACTACATTTTTTGACTTTTATATTATAAAAAAAGCTTGCGACAAAACCTTAGAATGTGTATTTTTTAAATGTGTGCCATTTAAATACCCTTTTATTCATTAACTATTTTATAGAGCTATTATAGGTAGGTACTAGAAACGTAACTAAAAAGTAGGCAGTACTCATACTTACTTTCATTGCCAGAAAGCTGTGATCAGGAGCCTCATTCAGAAAAGTTTCCACATCTTGCGCTGTCAATACTTTTGACTTCTTTGCTCGATGACCATCTGATTTCCTCTTTAAAAATGCCAATAACTTGCTATATGTATTTATCTTAATGTCGTGTTTGATGCTTATTGTTAACCTGAGCATCGAATAGATACACTACAGGCTGCTGGACTTCTTTGTACACGATAAATACTCGAAATAAACAAGAAGCACTGACTCCGACACAGACTTTGCGCCTTTTGCAGTTTTCCATTTGTGGAAATCGTCGTAAGCTTTCAAGTATTTTTCCTTCGACTTCTCTGGTAGTAGGTTATTAACAATACCTAAGGCGTCTAATTTAATGGACTCCGGAGTTAAATCACTTTCGTCACTCGACATTTTCTTAATGTTTTATTCTGTCTTCTTTTGCAGTTTTGTCTGATACTGATTGCACCGTATTGAAATACTCGCGGCTTTTGTTTTAAGTATTGATTTTTTTTCGTTCGGCTTACCGTGGCGTGGCCAGCTCGATTTTCGAATAAGTTCGATTGTCAAATAAATGAGGCGCGGCGCGCGCCGCCGTCCACCTCCTCGCCGTCGGCCACCAGCAGCTGCAGCAGCCGCGCGGCGCGCGATTTTGACGAAATTAGACTTTAAATGCATAACAATAAGAACTAAGAGAAGTGAGAATCACATTACTGCCCGGCGGGTTATAATGAAATTCAGTACAACATTACACCCCGGCAAAAGACAAGGGCTATAATGATTTACTTTGAGTAAGGTTTGCATGATATATAATGAGGCATTGTCGAGCAGGTGGTGTGAAAAGTATTTTGTACTTTTTTAATGCCACAGCCATCCATTGCCATCCACACATTCGCGGTATATCACTTCACATCGTTACATCGTTGTAAATGTTGCACAACTCTGAAGCCGTGTTAGTGAGTGCGGGTGGTATACCTTTCAGGTGAGCAGCAGCTCTCCCACGGTCTTCAAGCCCAGGTTAGTGCCGCCGCTAGTATACCGTGGTTTAGTATACCGTAAGTGGCGGTGGTATCAACTTTGGATGATACGAGATGGTATATTGCAAAGCAGTTCCTGCTATTTAAGTCAGATAATACGTGTTGTCATGTATGTTAATAAAAAAGTGAAAGAAAAAACTATTATTGCCACATCGAACGACGAAGGTACATACATTATATACATAAACATTTCGTAAAAATAACAAAAAACAAAATATATATGGCGTAAAATAAACAACTGGTAAGTCGCCGCTATACCAAAAGGCTCAGCACGATGAAAGCAATGCGTGATCAAAAATGATTTTCGTATGAAGCGAGTTGAACGCTGAAACGTTGGAGTGGTTTGGGATTAACCTTCTAGCGGTCCACCCCGGGCAACATCTCCACTGTCAAGTAGAGGCGGCCGAAAATCCCCCATAGCGGTGGTAGGGCTCGAAAGGGTCCGCCTGGCTTGCTACCACCTTCCTATTTAAGTCTGATGTCAAGCAGCTTGCTGTGTTCCGTCGTAGCGTAGTAGGAATGCCAATGCCTTTGGGGGCTTGATGACTAGCAGTAGCGTCAGAAGGACCGGTCTCGGACTCTAATCAAATCTGTGCTGGAAAGCTCATCGTGGAGGGTAGCGGGATCCGTGGCACGGTCGGTCCGTCGGCCGACCGCAGTCAGTAGGATGCCCGAGTAGTGCGCCAGCCGTACGAAAGGCTGCCCCGCCACCTCGCGAAAAATCCTGGAATGGCTCCACCCACCGTGCCAGTTAGAGACTGAAAGGGAGGAGCCGGTGGCAATTCCCAGGGGGGCACGGGCGTCCCCGCGGTCTCCACATGAGTTTTATCATTAGTACATTGAAGATTACGAGTGCCGTGTTTGTTAACCAAACTGCGCCTCGCTGGATTTTGATACCCCAGCAAAACCACCTCACCTCAATATGAAGCAGAAAGTTTTAAAAAGTAAGTGTGTACAACGGTTGCACTTCCTCCCAATCAAAGTGCACCTCACTGACATCCGAGGTCTGCACTCAAACCTCCAACCGGTCCACTACCTGTACCATCTCGAGACCAAAAATCCACACTTACTCTTTCTTACTGAGACGAAGACAGCGAAACCGTCGGACGTAGTCTACCTTAAGTATGCCGGCTACTTGCTTAAGCATAAGTTCAAGAAGCAAGCCGGGGTCTGTGCGTATGTCCGCGATGACGTGTGCTGTCGACGTCTCACCAGCTACGAGGTTTCAGGTTTAGGGAGAAAACTCTCTATGTCGGTGTCTATCGGTCGCACAGCGGATATTAGGAGACAACTCGGTTGTTTAACCACCTCACTGAGGCAGCTGATCTGGCCCAACGAAGGTGGCAGTTGGATAACTGCGGAGCTTGTTTTTCTGGGGGACTTCAACGCTCACCGTAACGATTGGCTATTCCCGTTCCAGAAAACGGACCATGCTGGAAGAGAGGCACGCAGGTTTGCTTTATCGCAAAATATTTTCCTGCTGGTGAACCAAGCAACCCGCATACCTGATGTTGATGGCCACACACCCAATGGCCTAGACCTCCTGCTGACAACTGATCCAGGCAGAGACTCAGTATCGGTCTCGGCTCCACTGGGATCTTCTGACCACTGTCTGGTGAAGTCCGTATCTATATGCTCTCCTCCGGACACTACCTTTCGGGGCTCGAGGCGAGTATGGAAATATGGGTCGGCAGATTAGGACGAGATACGGCACTTCTTCGCATCTTATTCTTTGCGGCAACTATGCTTCTCTTCGAGCGAACCTTCTGTCTGTGCCGACGCAATCGCAGACGTGATACGCCAGGGAATGGAATATATTATCCCACTCTCTGACGTTCCCATAGGCATTAGGGCCCGTCCATCGTTTAATGCTGACTGCGCTCACGCTAAAGCACGGAAGAAGGCAGCGTACCAAGCCTAGGCCTAGCCTCGCGGTTGTAAACGCAACGTTGTAAAAAGGACGGCAGTATCCACGCAAAGAAGAGAGCCTTCAACTCTACCGCCAAGTTCTGCAAACGGGAGTTAAAGAAGGCACGTTTCGATCATGTTGGTCGTATTGAGGCCAAGTTGGCGTCCTACCCACAAGGTAGCAAGCAGTTTTGGTGCCTGTCCAAATAGATCGAAACCAACTTCTGCCCTCCTTTATTCAACTCCCATGCTCAAACCAGATGGGATATTGGCCCACACTGCATTAGAGAAGGCGAACTTGTTTGCATCCCCCTTCGCAAGTAACTCGCGTCTTGATTCGGGCTCTAAACCACCACCTAGCATAACTCACCGTGACTCTTACATGCCGAAGATCACTATTCACAACATAGAAGTTCTTAAAGTACTCCGAAATTTCGACGTGAATAAGGCCAGTGGTCCAGATGGAATACCAGGTAGAGTTTTGAGGAATTGTGCATCTGAGTTATCTCCTATTTTTTCGCGCTTGTATCGCCTCTCTCTTAAGCAGGGAGTGGTGCCGAAATCGTGGAAGCTGGCATGTACAGCCAGTTCCCAAGAAGGGTAGTCGTGCCGAACCTGCAAACTACAGACCAATCGCCATAACCTCCATTATCTGCAAAGTTATGGAAAAAGTCCTAAAGGTCTACTGGGGACCTCCTAGTGTACGTCACACACTGTTTGGGCGAAGCCATCGAGAAACACGGTGAAGCCCTTGCCGTGTCCTTAGACATCTCGAAGGCTTTTGACAAGGTTTGGCATAAAAGTCTGTTAAGCAAGCTTCCCACATACGGCATCCCTACTAGCTTCTGCAATTGGATCACAGAGTTTTTGAGAGAGCGGTCGACCAGAGTAGTCATTGATGGCTGCTCCTCTGACTTCATTGCTATCGACGCCGGAGTTCCTCAAGGGCCTGTTCTTTCGGCAACTCTTTTCCTGCTTCACATCAACGACCTGCTTCAGCCAGGAATAGTTGGATACGCAGACGATAGTACTGTTGCAGAAAGATACATTCCGGCTGCAGGAGCCAGAGAGGAAAACATTCACTCTCTAAGAGAGGCCATGGTTGAGCGAGCAGACGCGACCTTAAACCTCGACTCCAATTGGAGGGGGGATCAATCAACGGCACCCTTGAGCTGTAAGGCATGGAGTTGACTGCAACTCTCAACTTCGGCTCAACCATCGAGTCCAAAGCTCAGACTGCAAAAAAGTTGGGCATCCTGAACAAGTGCGGCAGTGTTTCACACCAGAGCAGATCCTTAGCCTGTACAAGGCTCAAGTCCGATCGTGCATGGAATACTGCAGTCACCTTTGGGACGGATCTGCCAAATACCAGTTGGCCGCACTCGACTCGGTGGAACGCAGAGCTATAAGGCTCATCGGTGATGACGCGCTTGTCGAGGCCAAGCTTACCAGCCTCGCACACCGGCGTCGTGTCGCCTGCCTGTGTGTCTTTTACCGACTTTACTACGGAGAGTGTGCCGGGGAGCTTTTCGAGCTCATACCACTATCGCCCTTTTACCACCGAACATCCAGACGTACTGCAGGATATCATTCCCACCTAGTAGAAGTTCCACTATGTCGCACTAAGCGCTTCATGTCATCTTTTTTACTGCGCACTGGCAAGGAGTGGAATTCTCTGCCATCATCTGTGTTCCCAAAAACTTATAACCTGAATGCCTTCAAGGCGAGAGTTAATAGGCATCTTCTAGGGCAGCTCGCTCCATCGTAGACCTCATCTACGCTCACCATCAGGCGAGATCGAGGTCAAGAGCTGTCTTATAAGGCATTAAAAAAAACGCAAAGTTATATGTTCCATAAAAGTATACTAAAACTGACATACACACGTTTCAGCAAAGTGAGTAGGTAATTAAAATATTAAAGTAATCACATATAAAAGAAAATAATTTTCGTAGCGGGAGTGAAATAAAGAGGTTAAGTTGCAATGCTCGCGGCAGTAAACTCGCAAAACTCTTTCGCCGAACTCGAATCATATTTTTCCATGGCGAAATTTGCGGCAATGAATCTTTCCCAAGTTTTGATTGTACACATTCGTTACCTTCTGCCATTCGTCAACGTTAAAGACTCCCATCTAACTTTGCAATTCAAAGAGTTAAGCTTCGACGTGGCAGATTTGAAATTTTGTAAGGTAAAAAAGCGGCGTTCGGAACCAAAAATATTTCGTCTCGTTTACGCGACAATTTTATTATACCGTCGCCAATAATAGCCGCCACTTCTTTCGTTTTCCTCCCTTTTCTTTGTTTTACGAGTATTTACTTACGACTTTTCAATCTTCAGATATTTAAAACTTTTTAGTCCGATATAACACAGCCATGTTGAAATGTGTTGCCATTTCCTGTCTTTCCTTGTGTTGTTAGTGCCATTTTCATTTGGTCAGGAAATGGGATAATAATATAATTAGACAAAAGTTTGATAGCAGCCCGTTCGTGTCATTGCCATTTCATTAACTGGAGTTTTGGATGTTGACTCATATAAATTAGTTATTGTGGCATAATTTTATCTATAGTACGCTAATCTCTTCGAATATATGAGTTAAAAAAAATAAAAAATAAAATGTAGAATTATAAGCGCTAATTAAACTTACAGTCAACAACCCACTACCTTGATCCTAATAATTTAAGTGGGCGCAAAATACAGCGCTTCTAATTAAAATGAAACATTTTAACAGTCATGCTGCTTTAGGCTTAGACCTCATTTCACCATACCTCGTTAGTTAAACATTCTGTTAAATCTTAACGAACTGTAAGATTTAATGAGTGTTCCATAATGCGCTAATGGTTTAATTTAATTAAAAGAAGCTGAAAGCTGAAATTTGCCGAAAGAAGTCTTTTAAATAAATAACATAAGCGCTGATTTGTATGCTGTCATAATTAACATATGACTAACAAAATTAAAGAAGAAAAAGAAAAGACATTTATTGGAGTCACATAACAAAACACGCAATTAAACATACAACATTTAATTCAATTAAAGTGTAATTATCCTAAAAGACTCATTCCTACACGAGGAAAAATTACAACGACATCCGCGTCTAGTATATTAATGCCTTGAGGGCGGTATTATACTTCGCGCCTCGTCCTCGAGATTAGTAGTTAATTATTTTATATTGTTACTTGTAGTATCGCATAGATGTCACCACTCCTGCACTATCGTTGAGATTTAGGTTTTTTTTTTTTTTTTTTGTGGGTATCCCTGTCTTTCTCTATGGCGCCATTGCCTCGCGTTCGTCATTCGCATTTTAGTGCTCGACCACTCCAGTCACTTTAAATTTCTTCCGTGTTCAATCGACTGTTTTCGTACGCAAAATGCCGTAACGTAAAAATCCTAAGACTTGTGAAGAAGAACTTGAACATATAATGAAAAAATGCGCAAGCTACAGCGCTGAATACGTGACAAAGAAAGCTCGGCGAGTGACTCGCCGCCGTTAACACACAACAACGGACTCGTAAACTCAGGTAACGAGTGTTTTATTAACTTATCAGTGTCTTAATTTTGGTACATACAGAATGCAACCAGATTTAGCCGTTGGGGCTTCTTCGACGCATTCAAAAGTAACGGTTGGCGTTGAATCCATTGGGGATTTTTACCTAACCTTGACAAGATAACAATCGTTATCTAATATAAGTGCAATGCCATTATTTAATGTTTTCCAAATACGCACTTTTTGCTCGTACCTAGTTAAGTATAACGTATTAACGTTGTCTTATATGTAGGTATGTAACTGAACTAATTTTGGTACATACAGAATGCAACCAGATTTAGCCGTTGGGGCTTCTTCGACGCATTCAAAAGTAACGGTTGGCGTTGAATCCATTGGGGATTTTTACCTAACCTTGACAAGATAACAATCGTTATCTAATATAAGTGCAATGCCATTATTTAATGTTTTCCAAATACGCACTTTTTGCTCGTACCTAGTTAAGTATAACGTATTAACGTTGTCTTATATGTAGGTATGTAACTGAACTAATTTTGGTACATACAGAATGCAACCAGATTTAGCCGTTGGGGCTTCTTCGACGCATTCAAAAGTAACGGTTGGCGTTGAATCCATTGGGGATTTTTACCTAACTTTGACAAGATAACAATCGTTATCTAATATAAGTGCAATGCCATTATTTAATGTTTTCCAAATACGCACTTTTTGCTCGTACCTAGTTAAGTATAACGTATTAACGTTGTCTTATATGTAGGTATGTAACTGAACTAATTTTGGTACATACAGAATGCAACCAGATTTAGCCGTTGGGGCTTCTTCGACGCATTCAAAAGTAACGGTTGGCGTTGAATCCATTGGGGATTTTTACCTAACTTTGACAAGATAACAATCGTTATCTAATATAAGTGCAATGCCATTATTTAATGTTTTCCAAATACGCACTTTTTGCTCGTACCTAGCTAAGTATAACGTATTAACGTTGTCTTATATGTAACTGAACTAATTTTGGTACATACAAAATGCAACCAGAGTTAACCGTCGGGGCTTCTTCGACGCATTCAAAAGTAAACGGTTGGCGTTGAATCCATTGGGGATTTTTACCTAACTTTGACAAGATAACAATCGTTATCTAATATAAGTGCAATGCCATTATTTAATGTTTTCCAACTACGCACTTTTTGCTCGTACCTAGTTAGGTATAACGTATTAACGTTGTCTTATATCCACACCTATGCCGCAATTATCTGATTGATTGTCTGAAGAACTCGATAATGCCGAGCTAGTTGGCTTTACCCATGAGGTACAGGCGCCTGCTGACGATAGTCTTGTAGATGCAATGACTCCCCCAGAAGCGCCCTGTACGTCTTTGAGGGCTCCAGCCCTTGATACTACCAAGAAAGATGGTAATTTGGACTTCTTGATTGATTGGAAATTCTTCTCACAGAAAAACTTGGCAAAGACATCGGCAAGAGCTTGCTTGCCGACTTGAACACACATCCACATAGGGTCTTAATAAAGAGGGTCGTAAAGAATTGATTTCGAAATACTCGATACCCGCCAATTGCTTGCGTTATAACCCCCCAAAAATAAATACCAAAATCAAAGTGGCTATTCCTGAAAACACTGTTAAGCGAGATAAAGGTATAGAAGCCAAACAAAAACAGATAGCAAGTGCTATTTCCTGCCTAGGAGAAATCATTACTGCCCAACTTACGTCAAAGGACATGGACAAAGAAACGCTTTAAAAGCTTATGGATCTCAGCCGATGGCTATGCGATATTCGTCATGGGGTCTTCTTAACAAGAAGAAACTTCATCCTTTTTCATTAAAAAAGGATCTTAAAGAACACCTTAGCAATACTAAGATTGACACCTTTTTATTTAGCGAAACGTTAGCTGAGACTAATAAAACAGCTAAATCGATTATTAAATCAGGAGTCAAATTAAAGGCCCGCTTAAGTATATTTTTATGGTATGATGCATCATCATACCATAAAAATATACTTAAGCGGGCGAAGACACTAAACCAGAAGAATTTAAACCGCAAAGCTCCTGGTCCAGCATACAGGCAGCCGGGCCCACCGCCGAGGACCTACGAGCCTGTAGGCCCCCGCGCACCACCTCCGCCACCGCCGCCCGCGCACTCATGGAGACAGCCGTTGCGTCAGCAACAGCTGCCGGCACTGCACGTCGTCGCTACTAAATTCAGTTGAGTATGCCGGCCGTTTACATTACTTTAAAACCCAATGGTTCCTAATTACGAAAGACAGAACAATTCTTTCTTGGATTGATGGTTATAAAATCCCTTTCTCGGCTCCAGCATTTTAAGATTCGATCCCACACACTCCGGTTAAAAGTAATGAAAATAATATTCTTTTTACGAAGCTATTGGTGATTACGTAGATATTGAACTGAATGCGAACCTTGTAAAAACCAGTTTATATCAAGTATATTCCTAACGCCGAAACCTAACGGTAAAATGCGGTTTATCTTTAACCTTAAAAAATTAAAACTACTAAGAACTGCAGGATTAATTTCCACACTTTATCTTGATGACTGGCTGCTATTCGGTCAAACTTACCAGCAATGTATAGCAAACATAAAAATTACTAAAACCCTATTAACTTCAATTGGGTTCATTATCAATGAGGAAAAGAGCGTTCTTAAACCTTCTGTAACTTGTAAATTTGGTACGATCATTCAATTCGCACGAAATTAATTTAAGCTTACCTTTAGATAAAAGATTGCAAATTATGACAGAATTGGAAAACTTTTTGAAGATAAGAAATTGTAAAGTCCGGAAGCTCGCCCAAGTCACTGGCTTGCTAGTATCAGCATGCCCAGCTGTATTGTATGGGCTACTTGACACTAAGGATTTAGAACGCTGTAAATTTCTTAACCTGAGAAATGACGACGACTATGATAAAACAATGAATGTTCCTGTTACACTGTATCCGGATATTCAATGATGGTTAAACAACATAGGTCACTCAGTGCGTCGCAATAGAAATGACGAGTATAGCACTGAAATTTATTCTGACGCCTCAACGACGGGGTGCGGGTGCGGCCTGTCAAGATGAAACAGCGAGTGGCCAATGTTCTAATGATGAGCGGTTAAAACATCTACATTATCTCGAACTCTTGGCTGCTTTCATTGCGCTGAAAACGTTTACAAAAGGCTTTCAAGGCTGCCAAATTCTCCTGTTCATAGACAATTCTACTGCAATTGCCTACACAAATCGAATGGGTGGGATCCAATTCCCACACCTTACACAGATAACCAGGGAAATTTGGCAGTGGTGTGAAGATCGTAAGCTGTTCATTTTAGCATCTTATATCAAATCAAGCGATAACGTCATCGCAGATGCGGAATCACGCAAATCTCACCGGGACATAAAGGGAGTTAGCAAACTGGACTTTTCAATGCTTGATAGAATCATTTGGTATTGCTGATATTGACCTGTTCGCAAGCCGCATAAATAAAAAGTGTGAAATTATATCTCATGGCATACAGACCCTGATGCTATAAATATTGATTCTTTCACCATAACATAGAGTGGTTTGAATGTTTATGCGTTTCCTCCCTTCTCTATTATATTAAAAGTACTAAAGAAAATAATTTCTGACAAAGCAAAAGGTATCATGGTTGTTCCTTTGTGACCTACGCAAAATTCAAAATCATTTATTCAGTTTAGGCTACAAGTAGCTCTTGTGAATGTCACTATGCCATCATACGCAACCATGGTATCCCGTATTTAAAGCCCTTGTGGTCTCCAGAATTATAACATTTCCACCACATAAACGCACGATAATTTCCCATTCCAGCTCTCGGTGGATACACTAATCCATTACCCTGGTGGCAGCAGTCTTATCCGAGACGCGCTATCAAAAATTTGCTTAAGTCCCTACTGTGGTATATTTTACTCAGTTATATAATGAAGCCTGTCAATATGGCACCCTGAACTCATGCCGATCAGCGTTGTCGCTGTTACTGGGTCCAAACATATCAAAAGACTGGGTGTATTTCGTTTCCGACCACCGTTACCAAAGTATAATGTTACCTGGGATACAAATTGCGTTTTGGATCAATTGAGTCAATGGTACCCCAATGAAGACTTTACATTGACCAAAAAGACAATAACATTACTGTCACTTACAACTGCCCATAGAGTTCAGACCTTGTCAAAATTAAATATTAAGAATATACATTCATCATCCAGCCGTATTACTATTACAATCTCCGATTTAATAAAAACATCAAAACCAGGCTGCAAACTGCCAACACATTATATACCTTTTTTTCAATAATAAACCCACTATATGTCCTGGTAAAACTTTGTTATGTTACTAAATCCGAAACACCGCGGGTTGGAGCGGCAACTCCACTGTGTTTGCACGGTTCTATAATAGACCTGTTTTGAACGACGATTGTACACCTTTACTTCATTCTATTTTGATGCTTAGGTATTTTATGTAGCAAATTACAATACTGATTGATATGAAAAATTTAAATTAGGAACTGTTTGATTATTACAAGAATAATTATATATTAGTTAAATTACATTACTGATCTACGTAATGTTGTTTAATTAAGTATACAAATAAACCTACATTAATTCGAAAAGTATTTCCATTGATGATATTTCCCACATTATTACTACTCTCAAAGTCTACAAGTAACAATATAAAATAATTAACTACTAATCTCGAGGACGAGGCGCGAAGTATAATTGATGATTAAACGAACTTACCTGTAAGTGAAGTTCTATCATAATTATACGAAGCGCCTCGTCCGAAGAGATTAGTAACTCCCACCCACCCTTACTCTGCCATTATTCCCGTTACTAATCTCAAAGGAAATACATCAAAAAAAAAAAAAAAAACCTGAATCTCTAAACTAAATGACGAACGCGAGGCAATGGCGCCATAGAGAAAGATAGGGATACCCACAAAAAAAAAAAAAAAAAAAACTAAATCTCAACGATAGTGCAGGAGTGGTGACATCTATGCGATACTACAAGTAACAATATAAAATAATTAACTACTAATCTCTTCGGACGAAGCGCTTCGTATAATTATGATAGAACTTCACTTACAGGTAAGTTCTTTTAATCATCAATTATATAGAGCTGCAGTGCTTCGGGCATATTCGCCAAGCCACGCGCCGACTGCTTACACGCGACTATGCGCAAGCGCACCGCGCCGATTGCATGGACTGCGAGCCAGGCCCAATACCGTCTTCATGATGATTGCGGGAAGGCTGGACTGGAACGACCGGTTGCTAATAAATGTACCTGCGTCCTTAGTAGGTTTATATTTGACTGCACGTTATTGTACAGATCATAGGGTATTTAATTCTAATTCAAAAATGTCACTTGTCATTTTGAGACTCAGATAATAAAATGTTATGATGAAGCTTTGATAAAAAAAATCGAAAAAAATCCAGACTCAAATATTTTTCCATTAAGTTATTTATTAAGTATAAAACTCTTTAAAATTTATAAAAGTAAGAAAAAAGTAAGAGTAAATCAAATTATACAAAGCTTAGTTGATTCCAAATCTTTTTCTTAAATATCCGAAATAATTAACGTCTTTAATTTTTTCTCAGTGATAAAATTTATTATAAGTAATACAAAGGTTGGACCTTTGATCTGACAAAGTCGTAATGAATAATTCTAAAAGCTTATTTACATTCATCGCGACAATATTCCGATGGTTTGCATACCCAAGCTTCACTTGAAGGTGAAGGAGATACTAAGTTTAATTTAGCGAACAAGATCATGCACTAACTCAATTTTTATTGTGGGTTCAACATGTGAAAACTTTTTTATCGGGGCGTCTCGAGCGCGGGCAACCGGTCCGCTGTCAGCGAGTAAGTATTGTGGAATGATTAATTGTTCTGTAAATTGAATTCACCATGATAAATGAAATATCCGCACAATAGGTAATAAATTACGCTGACCCGCCAGCCTGCAAGATGAAACGGTCTGAAAGTAGGTACGGACGGATGTCGGCAGATAATGGCTGTAAAACATAACACACGCGGAGCACCTGGTCGCGGTTTTGCGGGTTTTAATTCGGTCGGGGATCGTCCGGAGCCGACGCCAGCAGCGTTTCCTAAACGATAACACGTGTACGTAAGTGTTATGTTGTACGCGCATCCTTTTGCCACTTTGCGAAATTAGGATGAGCTTCATACGAAATATGAACATACGTGGCTTTAAACTACTGATGTGAAGAAGTTGCCGCGGTCTTCGGTCCATAGTTTGAAATAACCAAGGGCTCAGCCGTCTAACGACTCACAATTATATAAGTAAAATTTTCGTTTCTCAAACGCAAACACAACAACACATTGAAATGGGAGATTCCGTGTGACCACGCCCCCTTCAAAAGTTTCGAAACATTATGAAAAGTTAAAACGCTAGTAGTTTCATAAAAGTGTCTTAATTTATTTTTCAGATCAATGCACGTCTTGTTCCAAAATAAGTTTAAAAAAATAGATAACACTTACAATAAGCTAACCGGAATAATTTTGCTCTGTTATCTCTAGTTTTTTTAAGTTACTTTTGTTTAACTGTTTTAAATTATGCATGCCGTAGCAGCCTTTAGTTAAAGCAGCGCCTGTGTAATAGTTCTAGGGTTTTTATTGTAAGAATGTCTTGGTGTATGCTTTATTGGATGTCCATAAATAAATAAATAAATAAATAAAAAATAAAATAAATTCAAATAAAATTTGATTTATTTCAAACAACAACAATGTTCTTAGTAAAAATTCAAACAGTAAAAATACGAAATCAAGTAAAATTAAATGAAAAAAACAAAATAAAATATATTATCACTCAAAACAGAAAACAGGAAGGCCATTAGCGAGTAACGACTACAAAGAAGGCGCGTGTTGTGATTTTACATCTAATTAAATCTTTAGGCAGTTGTTTGGTAAAGGTTGGTATCATCCATTCTCTTGTGCTTCCTCGATGTACCGTATAATATAAACGACAAACAGGATACACAGGTGTCTACACTGCTTAATAAGCGAACATCAAGTTAAACATAAAATAAAAAAACATATTTTATCTATATGAGCTTTTATAATAGCTAATATAATTATTAGCTAATATTATTTTATCATTTACGTTTAAAACACTTTCTCTCGAACAACCGCCATCTAATTAACCCCGATACAGAACAAACCACATAGTACAATTTGAGCCAGTCAAATCAAATCAAAATCAAAATCATCATCATCATCATTTCGTAAAAAAATCTCTGGCGCCTACAACGCTTCGGCTGCAACATATTTGGGGCTTATAATAACGAGGTAACAGTGCCTGTGAGAAAGGCCCTCGGTTGGAACATTTATTGAAGAGAGCGGCAAGAAAAACGACGGCTACAGGCGGCGCCGGCTGCTGCGAATTGCCGACACTCTGCTCACTCCACTTCATTATTTGTTCCAGGGCATCGATCTTGGAACTGTTAATGGCACCTTTCAACCTTCTTATAAAATACAGTCTGTATTTCAGCAGCGAGGAAACTGATATTTTTACGTAATTTTTCAAGGATATCAACGTCATGTTGCTTTCTTTAAGTTTACTGGCACACTACATCGGAATGAAAAATCTTTTTGCAGATCTGACACGTATATTTGGAGACGTATATATACTATAATTCAACTTAGAGACGTAATACCCTGATCTGCACCCGTATAATTTAAAGAAGTATTTTATTTAAAGTATGTATGTATGTATGTATGTATGTATGTATGTATGTATGTATGTATGTATGTATGTATGTATGTATGTATGTATGTATGTATGTATGTATGTATGTATGTATGTTTGTATGTATGTATGTTTGTATGTATGTATGTATGTATGTATGTATGTATGTATGTATGTATGTATGTATGTATGTATGTTTGTATGTATGTATGTATGTATGTATGTATGTATGTATGTATGTATGTATGTATGTATGTATGTATGTATGTATGTATGTATGTGTTCGGTGCATTACATGTTACCGAACACCGTTATTGACGTCACTAGAAGCGTCGCCGCCGAGCGCGTGCGTTTGTGAACCACATCATTAAATTAGTGCATAATCATTTATCGTCGCGATCGGTTGCATTCATTTATCAGTTATCATTATCATCAATAGTTATAGATTTTAGCAATAAAGTAAATATCTTAATTATCAATCATTTATTTTATGTTCTTAACCGGAACATAAATTGGTCCTTCGAGTGTAAAATAAGGACCTCGCGCTTATAGGAACTTTTTTAGTTTCTCAAATCTCAGTGAGGTTCGATCAGTGACTTATAGTGACAGTAAACTGGGAGTGCAGTGCTATTGGAGTTGTTACTTTGTTGCGTCTTAGCAAAGTAGCACGAGCAACAGTCATCAGATCAGCAGCCGGAGAGCGGCAAGTACAGCACAAACAGCATCAAAAGTAAGATCTTTCCGTTTTTCTTACTGATTATATACTATCAATTAAATCACGATGGAAGGTTTGTACGACAAGCAGGCTGAACTCTTTGAGACAGCATCGAGGCTTTTAATTAACTTTAAAAAAGATGGAGCAGAGCGGAAAACCGTCGAGTATTGTCAGCAACGCCTAGAGCGGTTGGAAGCATTATGGATAAATTTTAAGTCCAATCATCAGAAATTAGAACGTTTTGGAGTGTCGGATCACCCCTATTTTGTTCAAGGTGAATACGATCAAATGAGGGAATTATACAATACGGCGAAAGACTTATTTCAACGTACTTATAGTGAACTGGTAAGAAAAGAAAAGCAGTTGCGGGAGGAAGAGCAGGTTGGTCAAAAAGTAAGCAATAAAGCAGAGATAGAGCAGCCAAGAGCTGGAACAAGCAAGCAGGAAGAAGAAGCAAATCAGCAGGCTAAAAAAGCAAGTGTTCATCATCATGATAAGCCATCATCAGATACCAGTTTCTTACACATGACTTCAAGGGGTACATTCAGCAAGTTGGACGACATGTTAAAAAAGCAAAACATCAATTTCAAGGCCTTTCAGAGGTGCGTTAATAATATTAATATAGATTCATTGCAAAACAAATGGGAGTTCGAGGATGCACTGAAGATGCTGCAAGGCAGGTGGACAGCAATAGATAATCTTCATTGGGAGATAGCAGGAGAAATCGAAGGTGAGGAGTTAGAATACGAATTAGAATATAGCAAGCACGAGCATCAATTCATCAATATCAAAAAACAAATAAATACAAAATTATGGTCTGTATCTCATCGAGAGAAATCAACACCACAAATGGATATTCCATCGTTTAGTGGTAACTATCAGCAGTGGGTTTCTTTTAAGGATATCTTCAATGAAGCGATACATAATAACCCGTCGTTATCTAATGCACAGAAGATGCAATTTTTGAAGAGCAAGGTCACGGGCGAGGCTGAACGTATCATTCATCATTTGCAAATAAGTTCGGATAACTACATAGTTTGCTGGGAAATATTAAATCATCGTTTTAATAACAAAAGATTAATCTTTACATCTCATCTAAATACACTTTTAAACCTTCCGATTATACAACAACAATCATTGGGTCAAATAAAGCGATTGCATGACATCACAAAAGAGAGTCTGCACGCTATTCAAAACCTAGGCATAGATACCAGCACCTGGGATCCTATGCTGGTGCACATCCTATCTCAAAAGCTTGATAGCGACTCATTTGGAGAGTATATTGAATCATTAAAAAATCCACGGGATTTGCCAATTTTACAGGAGTTTATAGATTTTTTGGAGAGTAAATTCACTATTTTGGAATCATCTCGCAAGAGAATGGAGCAAAATTTACAAAAACCAAGTTCCCAACAATATAACCAAGTTGTTCAACCTAAAAAATTTATTCATCCAAATTATTCGGGTCAAAATATTAAGCATCCAAATTATTTAAAAGCATTCCATACATCAACTTCAACCACAAAATATAATTGTCCACTTTGTAATATGGATCACGCTATATTTTATTGCGCAAAGTTTAAAGAAATGCCAAGTGAAGAAAAATTAAATGTGGCTAATAAATATCATTATTGCGTAAATTGCTTATTCGACCACAAAGGCAAAGCATGTTTTTCGCCAAAGCGATGTCGCAATTGTTCCGGTAATCATAATACATTGTTACACGATGCATTTATTAAACGTAAACAACCAGTAACCGGAAGGCAGATCAATTACAATCAAAGACCGAATGAAAATGTGACAACGGCCTCACACGTGTCACGGGAAGACTTTTCGGAAATTCTTTTATCAACAGCTCTTGTAAAGGTCACCGGAGCAGATGGTACCCATCATGAATTACGAGCACTCATAGATCAAGGGTCGCAAATATCTATCATAAAAGAAAGCGCAGCCCAACTGCTAGGTTTGAAAAGACAACACTGTAAGGGTGTGATCTTTGGGGTTGGAGAACAGCAAAATAATAGCAAAGGAAAGTTAACAATAACTTGTAAGTCTATGTACAATCAATTTACTTTCACAGCAAACGTCATTATTATGAATTCACTTATTAAAAACTTACCGAATAATTCCTTCTCCAAACCATCATGGAGCTATATCGAAAATATTAAGCTAGCAGACCCAGATTTCAATGTAAGCAGGCCAGTAGATATGCTGCTGGGTGCAGATATTTATTCTATCATTATGATGGGAGGAATTTTGAAAGGAAACAACGCTGAGCAGCCTATCGCTCAACAAACCCAACTGGGGTGGGTCTTGTGCGGTAACATGATGAAGACTTATCAATGCAACGTAATTTTAAATAATGTTGACGACATACGAAAATTTTGGGAGATGGAAGACATCTGCGATGACGAGTCATTATCAAACGAAGATCAGCAATGTGTTCAGTTTTACCATGAAACGACCACTAGAAGAGCAGACGGCAGGTATGAAGTACGCTTGCCGCTTAAACATGACGTCATCAATCAGCTCGGAAAATCGAAGCTCATGGCTTTAGCTCAATTTCATAATTTGGAAAATAAATTTAACAGAAACATAGGGCTAGCAAGCGATTATAAGGAATTCATAAATGAATACATTACCTTAAATCATATGAAACCCAGCAAAAGTAATTCGATCTTGGAATATTACCTTCCTCATTGTAACACTCCATAAGCTAATACTAAAACTAAGGAGCTAAACTACTTTCGGTCTTATTTTTTTTTGAATTAATTAGATTAAATAAATCGTTTAACCTACTTATACCTAACGGCACCAAATATAACGATATAAGTGAGATGTAAATAATGAACATAATTACCTACCTAGATTACCATAAATTAACCTACTTAACTCCTAACCATTATTATTGTAATAATCCAAAACCGAGAATAACCTACTTGTTTCAATCACATCTAAAAGATCATTTTGGCCAAGTGATCGTCTAGTGCACCTACGAAGGTCCGCAATAACCTAAGAACTTTAAGGAACTTAAAGGCAAGACCTAACAACCCTTTCTTTACTACCTGTAAATGAATTCATGACCCTTATCATTAAAACAAAAGTAACAGATCACCTACTATTATAAACTAACAACCAAAGCGATGGCCTACGCCGAGCTAGATTAAGTAAGTACCTAAAATCATAATAACATCGCGGTCTCCCATCCCATTACGAAACTATGTAAAATTGCTTAACATTTAATAATTTAATCGTTTTTCTATCCTGTTTGATAGAATATAACATAAGGAGCTTCAATTAATACTCTGAATACTCTTTAAACTTGTAATTTTGATAAAATATCTTAAATTTAACGCAGAGGTTCTGATCGTAATAATGCAAAAACAAGATGAAGTAAAATACAATTATTTTAGCATCTACATTATACAGAAATAAAACAAAACTCCTATAAGGAAACTATTAGTTGCAATTACTATTTTGTTTTATGCGGACTCTAAGATCTAAACTTATTTTATAGTTTTATCTCATCATTTCTACTATAAATAACTGTAATTAATATTCATTAATACGACTACTTTCCTAATAAACATGTTGGTTAATAATTAACATATGCAATCGGTCACGACTCTCATTTCGAATTTAATAAGAATAAATCTAACCTCTATTCTTGTTACTCACGAGTGACGACGAGTTGACGCCTAACTACAATTTACTAATATTTACGTAGGTAGGTAAGGTAGCTATCTATTTACTATATTGAGGCAAATGTAGCTCGTAGTGCATACTATCAGTGTTCATTTCGCCCTAGCGTTACTTCGAACAACCACGAGTGTTTGCTTAAACATAATCTATCACCGAACTTATTTGTATAGGTAGTATAAATGATCAGAATGATCATTGAAAAGCTACATGGACTCCACCTTCCCCATATCCATCCACACCCACTCGTAAACTAATCTTTATTTAGACCATTGCCTATATTTAATGCATATACTAGTATTTGACCAAACATAGGCAACGAAAGACCCATACAAAACAATTCGGTCACGATGCTTAGATCTAGCAATCTCTAATCACCTGTGCAGTGCCCGATATGATACTAGAGTGAATATTTAACTCGTGATTTTAATCTTTATTTAAACCGTTGCTTATAGGTATTTAATGCTTGTACATTGAGTATTTGTACTAAACAAAAGTCACTCAAATACCTACATTAGGCACTGAACCAGGGTTTATTAAGTAAATAGATAATATAACTATTACTTAGTCTTATAAACAAAACAACATTCCATAAGCGGGATTTGAACCTTTGGTTCCACGAACCCATCCGATTTGTAGTTTATTCGCAACCAACTTGCGTAAAATTATCCGCCACACTTGAGGATAAATTCACTTTATTTCATAAAGTTCACAAGCGAGATTCGAACTCACTGGTTCCACGAACGGGAATCGAACCCATACGAATTGTAATTTGTTCGCAACACTCCACATAAATTAAATGTATATAATCATACATTCACTTTATTTCATAACATCCACAAGCGAGATTCGAACTCACTGGTTCCATGACCGGGAATCGAACCCATCTAATTATATTTAAATAATTATAATTATGTTCACTTTACTCCATAGTCATTAAAATATAGATTTTATCATTTAAATTTAGTTTGTGTTATCAATCGTTTATGGCCTTTGATGGTAGCATATCTCCTTGAAGATGATCTACAGGGACGGCTTTTGCTTGCCCTTAGCCAAACAAAAGATATCAACAAATTATGTCGAAGCCATTTTGGCATATAGAATTAGAAACCTTAATTTCCTCAAATTCAGTTTGTATTGTAATAATACCATCTGTAGGTAGATATATTTATTTAAATGACAACAGAATAAAATAAACCCAATGAACTATTAATAAATAAGATAATCTTAAAAAGAAATGTCTAAATTATCCGACGTCACCAAAATATAGATTTTACTATTTAAATGTAGGTTGTGGTAGCAATTGTTGCAGACTTTCGATGGTAGTACATCTCCTTGAAGATCTCTACGGGGACGGCTTTGCTTGCCCCAGAATCTGAACAAAGATACCGTCAACTATATGTATAAGCCATTTCGGCATAACAAAACTGGAAACCTTAATTTCCTCAAAGTATTTAAGTAGGTAAATTTCTAGTTAATTTAAGTGACATCCGAATAAAATAAACCTAATAAACTACTAAGCACGGTTATCACACATCCATCGACACACATAACTTGACCCTACTTAACTAAAACACCACCACCAACTTATTGAATACCTGATAACATGTAACGCTTTATTATTATTAACGCAAACGAATATCCTTTTTTTTTTTTTTAAACGGTTTTATTTATGACAACCTAGCTTATAACAGTTTTTGGATCATAATAAAGATTTGAGTTATCCGCTGGGACCTGAGACCACCTACTCCATTCCGCAACGCGAAACAGTATATAAAGCAACACATTATTATTATACCTACCTACATAATGTTCACACAATAAACCCTCATTTCGGTTACCTACCTACACACATACCTATATGCTTACCTACCTATATCTTAAATCATCTAAAACGTAGGTAGGTACTTCGAAATAAAACGTACCTACTCCTAACCAACCTAATTCCCTTTTATAATGTAAGCCGTTCCTAACCATTATGCAAAATCTAACACCCTATAACATTCCTGCTCTTCTACCTATTTCACGATATCGCCGTTAATCAAACACAACACTTTCAACATAATATAAAATTCACAAAATAAATTAAAATGTTTAGTGAGATAGAAATGAATATTAATTAAGTACACATAAACAACAGAAACACAAAAATATAAGATTGAAAGGATAAGGTTTTAATGGTTGGATTTTCTCACTGCCGCTCGTGCAGGCTCACACGAACGATCAGATATCTGACAGCTAAAGGTGTCTTGGCCGCAGTGAGAGGGTTTGTGGGTGAAGGTAGGTATATGGGGTTAGGTAGGTTTAAAGGTTGGATTTTCTCACTGCCGCTCGTGCAGGCTCACACGAACGATCAGATATCTGACAGCTAAAGGTGTCTTGGCCGCAGTGAGAGGGTTTGTGGGGGAAGGAAGGTACATAGGATAACATAGTCACAACACATAAAAGAAATACAATGATAATCACAACATTTAAAAGACATGCAATAAGTTTCAAAATTACTACAAAGTTTATAATTTACACAGTTTAAAATCAAATTAAAGTAGCAAAGTTTTACTTACAGTTTCCAGAGCAGTCTGACACACACACTACTGAATACTTAATGACCCAACTCCCAATGTCCAGCCTCCTTTTATACCCGCCGGCACTAGGTATCTTTCCTTACCCCCCTGCTGTCTTCCTATTGGTCCTAGACTTCGAGTGATTATATCTCGCTAAATACTGTTTCAATCAAAGTTTTATTAATATTTACTTATGTTGAAAGTTTCCACCGTCAATTTCCACTTACCAACAATACCAATAACATGATAAATAGCTTTAAATTCCTCAAAAGAAAAACACGAGCAATAAAGTGTTAGTATAGCCACATGCCAAGGTCCACATTGCCGCTACTCCCCGCTGCGCTGGCTAGTGGCGCTAGCTGTATTCATTGATAAATCTCTCTGCTTTTACTCATACATAGACAATCGAAAAGACTAGCATATCGTATTATTGGATACAGATTACTGCTACTTCCTGTGCAGAGGCGCCAGATTCTGATGCATTCATTGGCAGATTTAGGGATGCCCAATGCGATGTAATTCATCAGAATATCGATACAGCATTACATTATATTACTTATTATGATTTCTATTATTACGATATTAATGTCGTATGAATGTATCACATTTAGTTTGTTTATAATAAAATGTATATGTGTCCCAATTAGATAAACAAAATATGATGGACTAAGACGTAACATTAGATATCATTATTATAATGTGATGAATGTGAATGATTTGAACAAACTTGTATCAAAGACTGTACAAGTACCAGCCAGCAGACTTTGTTTAGCTTTGTAGATAGATTTTGATTATTTTAGATGTAGACTCTGTATGTAGGTATCGACAAATTTGTTAAGATCAACGTTTAGGTTTTTGGTGTGTTTCCGGTGTGTTTTCACTGTGTCGAATAACATTTACACATGTCTTATTAGAGCTCCGCCAGTAAAGTCAAATGTTTAAAATAATCTTATTAAAACCCATGACGGCGTAAATGTAAAATAAACCATGAATTATTTATTAAAACTATAAATAATACTAGGTACGAATTTGTAAACTCATTTTGAAAAGACATCATAAAAATAAACTGAATTTTAGTAAAAATAATATTGTGCATTGACACAAACTCACGCAACACATTATGATACGATATATCGATACAAAATATATACTTTCCCTTTTTGGCATCCCTTTATCCATAGACACGCGAAAGCTACTGCTACTCTCCGCAGGGCGGCGCCAGAAACATTCATTCATGTACCTCTCTATTCCCTCTGCTTTTACTACGGTTAGAATACTGCTACTATTTCCGCTGGATGGCGCTTGCAGTATTCATTGATCGATCGCCCTCCCATCTCAATTATGAATCTTACTCACGACTCAGTGCATTACTTACATTTTAAATAACCAAATGATTGTAAGTTGTCATATTCTGACCGGGTTCATGTGAGAAACTAAACCTACGTTCGTATGACAATGTAAAAACCTGTAAAAACTACTTATAACGCAATAGTTATTTATAATTCATGAAATACAATCTGTAACATTAAAGTACAGATTTCTATTGTATTCTAGCCTCCTTATAGTCTACCTAGGTTAGAGTGAGCGTAAAAGTTAATTAAATTAATCATTAAAATGAATCTTTAACATAAATATCTACGAAAGATATATTTTGTTTTGACACTGTTGATTTTCATATTAACGCCATCTATTACATGATGCGGAAACTACGTAGGTAGGTACTCAAGTCGAACATAACGAAACATTAGAAAGCGTAGTTAACAGACCTACGATAAGCTACGCTTATTAGATAGTGTATAAAGATTTCTTAGAACGACGCTAGATGGCTCGTATGTATCAATAACCATTTTGCTTATAAGTAGGTAACAAGGTCTCATTATTGCTCGCTTGAAAAGTAAAAATAACACTGTTAACAATAATGTAGAAAGGTTGATTCTATTTGATATTTAAAGTCCTAGCAAGTAATGCTTAATTTTATTTGAGTACCTATTGTTGATTAATCTATTAGTTACTTTTATTTTATTTGCCTGTTACAAATTTAAAATTAAATAACATTTAGCCTGAATTCTATCCTAGATATTTATAATTTTTATTTATTCATTTAGAAAATGTTCTAGTGACGTATGGACCGTTACAGCCAACCCCCAAAATTTACGAAGGTGTGAAATAACTTAACCGAAGGAAATTTTCTAAACCCTCGTACATTTTCTAAATCTAATCATTAGTATGCTCTTCCCTCCCAAGTGCAAATTCTAATCCGCCAATATTCGAATAGGGACAAGACCTATCTAAAACAAGTGTAATATTTAATTTGTTCCATAAAATTCATTTGTTTTATTTTTCACCTCATCAAGCACTAAATATGAAATGAAAAATAGAACATAGCACTTGTGATCGTGCGTGTATCTATTTAAATGTATAGCTATTCCAAGGAAAGCCTTTGTGTATTTAAACCGAATGGTAAATAGTCATAAGCTGGGCAAATCTACGATGTGTTTAAGGCACTAACAATAGTAAGTCATTACTGTTCGCAAGGCACAACTGAATCTGCCAAAAGTGTTGGGTTGTGAGGCCAACCAATCCTAGTGATTTACTAAAGGCATCTCATCATCCAATTCTGATTGCTGCGATTTACCAATAGCACCTCTTCAGAAGCAGTTGACGTTCATAGCTAGAGCACTAACTCCTTATATTGCCATTGCCACACACCAAAACTCTGCCACAGGCAAAGATCATTTACGATTAGGGGAGTGTGCAGTGTAGTTTTAGTCTCAGCTTCTTGTGTAGTAAATATTATTTATGACGGTCTTTTTTTTTTTTTAAGACTGAAGTTGTCCATTCGGACTTAACCTAACACCAAACTTCTTCGTCATACAAAACATTTTGTGTAGTGTCAGCATGTCAAAATTCGAACACCGACAAACCGTTCCATGTCCTAAGTGAAAGTCGAGTTGTTTGTTCATACCTTTTTATATAAATAAATATACATATATTTTTTTTAAAAACCTTTTCATCCTTCTTCATTCCACTTTACAATGTGCACTAACTGACACACTATAACAACTCGTCAACACCATTACTAGACAAGAAACTGCGAACAAGTTTGCACCTTTTCCTAACTCGCCAACAGTAATAAGATTATATATTGAGTAGCCAGCTGTAACACTCCATACTACTTTCATACACACATTCAATCGCAAAGCAAAGACAAAACAAAAGCAAAGTAATAAAAACTACCCCGTGTGAAAACCGTGCTGAAAATTATACCTAAGTATTATAATAATATTTTGCTTAAACTTAACCACACCAGTTCTCATATTTGCTCGGAACAACGCCTGACCCGAACACTGATAAATTTTTAAATTACCTATAATCACTGAAAACCTCAACGTCGTAACCTGAATTAAATTACTAAACCTAAATTTACCAATTTCCTAGTTATAATTGAACTGTATTAGAGATACAATTAAAATGTTTCTATTCAAGATATAATCGATTTATTTAATAAATGCCTTATAATTGGCAATAGAATCATGAATTCAGTTACCGTTAGAATAATTATTCATGAACGCCTTAACATTTTATACATAACATTACTGCTTTCTTGCCTGTCTTTTCTAAAGTAACCTACCTGTACCTACTATATTATGATCAAATTAATTATTTTTGATAATTAATTTTGTTTATCCTACTTTACATAATACCTATTGAATCTATTTATATTCCCAACCCCCATCTAACTAGACCTTATTCTTCAAATGTATTTCGCTATGTATCATCAACAACCATGGATATCTCCCTAGTTTATCTGAAGCTAAAGGGCCCATTATTTCAAATGTCAGAACACAACAATGATAACATCATCATTGTTGTAATAAAATATTAACTAGGTACTACATTAGTAGTAGAAAATCAGGCGGTTTTAATACTTCATCTAAATCTTACTTATCTTACTTAACCTGTAACAACAATCTAATATAACTATTGTTGTTATTAAACAGACTTAACACCTACTCTTTAACTATCAAAACGCCAATGCTACCATCAACATTGTTGTTATAAACTATTAAACTAAATTGGTTGTAGAAAGCCATGCAGACTTAAAACAAACCCTATTACCAATCAAACCAAACCAACAAGCACTTAACCTAACGCTCGAATCCTAGCATTAGATTCAAAACCCAGATTCAAAACTACAATATAAACTAAACCATAGGTAAGTAGGTATATATATATTTATTTTTTTACTAAAAGTCAACCAGCTTCAGGAAGCACGAGTGGGAATCGAACCCACGATCCTCGAATAACCAATCCAATACTCTGACCACTGGGCTACCGAAGCTCCAGATTTTTTTTTAAATTTATAAATAGGTCACTAAATCGCTCTAAACTGTTTGAACTCAAACCCTACGATTGTTAATAATACCACCTATAAACTGTAACTGTAACCTATTTACCAATTATTAATAATCTTTTCCAATTATTACTCGCCTAAATCTAATATTGTTACTAGATTAGTAGTTCATTCGCGCGTCACTAAACAACGCTTTCACTAACCTAGTTCAAATGAACTTGCTAACAATACATTAACTTTAAGACTGTAATTGTTTACGTTGTACCTTAATATATTTTATTAAATCTATGGTTATACCTACAACCCCCAGTTAATTAAACTTTTAACCTCTCCATAAACATCAAATTTAAGCAGGATAAAAATAATTACGATAACTTATTTCAACATGGTAAGTAATGAATGAATGTTCGCTATAAGTTGACTTTAACTATTGCATCTGAATAGGTACACCTACATTACCTATATTCCACATTGACTAACTAATACCCTAAAAAGACCCATTACCCAATATTTGTACTGTGTTCTAATAATCATAATATCATAAGTTCTAATAAATCACAGCCCGCGGTCGAGTTACCTTGCCTTGTATTTAATTGTCATAGTTCTCCGTACAGTTTGTTTACGTTAACGAGCTTATCGCTATGGAGTGTTGAGACGCTACAAAGCTCTCACTGTTTAATAAAATGTGTACCATGGGAACGACGGTGACCAATACAGAATGCAAAACCAATACAGAACGCAGTCAATAAGAATAGTCGTACATTATATGAGTAGAAACGAACTAAGTATCCTAATTTAAAATAATATTACACGCGTAGCAAACATAATGTAAACATGTAAACATTAACGTCTCGGTGGTCGAACGCAAAGCACTCCGATACCCGAAGTTACCGAGTCTGGTTCCCAGACTGGGATTAAGTTTATTTTTCTACATGTAAATATGAATTTAAGATCAACCTAAGAATGTAAATTTTGTAAAGAAGGAAAAGAAAAGCATTTATTGTTTTGAACTGTCCCTAAAAATAATAATACTAAAATACGATGCAACCCCCCACTAACTAGACTCTAAAACTCACTTAGCCACTGACGACCCACTGCTGGGCATAAGCCTCATTGTTTCTTAATTATAAGAATATATCAATTAACAAATTAATCTTATTATGCCTAATAATCATTACAACCCCCCGTTAGTAAAACTAAACCTCTTAGGTACCTACTTAAATTATGTAACATTCCTTAACTTCACTCAAAACGATACCTACCTACCTACAATCTAAACCTTAATTTCTAATCCAATTTGTTAACTCTGGCAAATTTTTAAATTAAAACTAATTAACAAAAATAACTTGTTAATTAAATCAAAGGCCCTTTAAATAACTATTAGGCAATATCACATTCATTGTTCTGATCCTAAGTAAGTACTAGCTAATGTACTCTTATTATGTAAAACAAAACTAACAACGGAACCAAAGAGTTAGTTTTCATCATTGACTCGAGCGGGGATCGAACCCGGGACCTCAGAGTTAGCTCCGCCCAAAGCCAGGCATGCAAGCCACGCGGCTACAGAACTTATCAAGGTGCCTAGTGCGAGTTTTGTTTACTATCCGGATTTATTCGATCACGCCAACCAAACGAAAACCAGTATGGCATTGAAGCAACGCCTCCTGGCGGCATACGACAAGAGTTAACATTGTGTCGAAATGGCGAATGACACTCGCACCTGGCATCTAGATAAACGTACCTACCCTACCTACTATTATAATAAATGGTTTTGCCTATTAAATTTTAAACGTCTATCTTTGCCTTAATTCCTTCCTATTTACACAGCAACAAATTGTGCGACTTGCATCGCAACGTGCTTCTAAATGTGATTGAATCTAACATAACAAATATCTATTTATCTTTAGCTAATTTCACCAAAATAATTAATTTAATCTAGACTTGATCTAAAACATGATACTATCCTATAAAATAAACCCTTAACTATTCTAACAGTAACCTAACACCATCCTAATAACAATGTAACATCACCATTGTAACTGTATTCTGAAAGTATTCTAACATTATCCTAATTATTATGATGCTGCCACAACACTGCCAGAACACTACCAAAACACTATTACAGTATCCCAGCAGAACCCCAACAACATCACAACATCATTCTAACATCTCAATCTACAGTGTCTAAACGGTGTTAACTATTCAATGCTACTTCTGTCTAAGTTACCTACAGATACCCTAATACCTATTGGTCACATAATCCTAGTAATGCAATCCTGGTCACGGCACCAAATTGTAACACTCCATAAGCTAATACTAAAACTAAGGAGCTAAACTACTTTCGGTCTTATTTTTTTTTGAATTAATTAGATTAAATAAATCGTTTAACCTACTTATACCTAACGGCACCAAATATAACGATATAAGTGAGATGTAAATAATGAACATAATTACCTACCTAGATTACCATAAATTAACCTACTTAACTCCTAACCATTATTATTGTAATAATCCAAAACCGAGAATAACCTACTTGTTTCAATCACATCTAAAAGATCATTTTGGCCAAGTGATCGTCTAGTGCACCTACGAAGGTCCGCAATAACCTAAGAACTTTAAGGAACTTAAAGGCAAGACCTAACAACCCTTTCTTTACTACCTGTAAATGAATTCATGACCCTTATCATTAAAACAAAAGTAACAGATCACCTACTATTATAAACTAACAACCAAAGCGATGGCCTACGCCGAGCTAGATTAAGTAAGTACCTAAAATCATAATAACATCGCGGTCTCCCATCCCATTACGAAACTATGTAAAATTGCTTAACATTTAATAATTTAATCGTTTTTCTATCCTGTTTGATAGAATATAACATAAGGAGCTTCAATTAATACTCTGAATACTCTTTAAACTTGTAATTTTGATAAAATATCTTAAATTTAACGCAGAGGTTCTGATCGTAATAATGCAAAAACAAGATGAAGTAAAATACAATTATTTTAGCATCTACATTATACAGAAATAAAACAAAACTCCTATAAGGAAACTATTAGTTGCAATTACTATTTTGTTTTATGCGGACTCTAAGATCTAAACTTATTTTATAGTTTTATCTCATCATTTCTACTATAAATAACTGTAATTAATATTCATTAATACGACTACTTTCCTAATAAACATGTTGGTTAATAATTAACATATGCAATCGGTCACGACTCTCATTTCGAATTTAATAAGAATAAATCTAACCTCTATTCTTGTTACTCACGAGTGACGACGAGTTGACGCCTAACTACAATTTACTAATATTTACGTAGGTAGGTAAGGTAGCTATCTATTTACTATATTGAGGCAAATGTAGCTCGTAGTGCATACTATCAGTGTTCATTTCGCCCTAGCGTTACTTCGAACAACCACGAGTGTTTGCTTAAACATAATCTATCACCGAACTTATTTGTATAGGTAGTATAAATGATCAGAATGATCATTGAAAAGCTACATGGACTCCACCTTCCCCATATCCATCCACACCCACTCGTAAACTAATCTTTATTTAGACCATTGCCTATATTTAATGCATATACTAGTATTTGACCAAACATAGGCAACGAAAGACCCATACAAAACAATTCGGTCACGATGCTTAGATCTAGCAATCTCTAATCACCTGTGCAGTGCCCGATATGATACTAGAGTGAATATTTAACTCGTGATTTTAATCTTTATTTAAACCGTTGCTTATAGGTATTTAATGCTTGTACATTGAGTATTTGTACTAAACAAAAGTCACTCAAATACCTACATTAGGCACTGAACCAGGGTTTATTAAGTAAATAGATAATATAACTATTACTTAGTCTTATAAACAAAACAACATTCCATAAGCGGGATTTGAACCTTTGGTTCCACGAACCCATCCGATTTGTAGTTTATTCGCAACCAACTTGCGTAAAATTATCCGCCACACTTGAGGATAAATTCACTTTATTTCATAAAGTTCACAAGCGAGATTCGAACTCACTGGTTCCACGAACGGGAATCGAACCCATACGAATTGTAATTTGTTCGCAACACTCCACATAAATTAAATGTATATAATCATACATTCACTTTATTTCATAACATCCACAAGCGAGATTCGAACTCACTGGTTCCATGACCGGGAATCGAACCCATCTAATTATATTTAAATAATTATAATTATGTTCACTTTACTCCATAGTCATTAAAATATAGATTTTATCATTTAAATTTAGTTTGTGTTATCAATCGTTTATGGCCTTTGATGGTAGCATATCTCCTTGAAGATGATCTACAGGGACGGCTTTTGCTTGCCCTTAGCCAAACAAAAGATATCAACAAATTATGTCGAAGCCATTTTGGCATATAGAATTAGAAACCTTAATTTCCTCAAATTCAGTTTGTATTGTAATAATACCATCTGTAGGTAGATATATTTATTTAAATGACAACAGAATAAAATAAACCCAATGAACTATTAATAAATAAGATAATCTTAAAAAGAAATGTCTAAATTATCCGACGTCACCAAAATATAGATTTTACTATTTAAATGTAGGTTGTGGTAGCAATTGTTGCAGACTTTCGATGGTAGTACATCTCCTTGAAGATCTCTACGGGGACGGCTTTGCTTGCCCCAGAATCTGAACAAAGATACCGTCAACTATATGTATAAGCCATTTCGGCATAACAAAACTGGAAACCTTAATTTCCTCAAAGTATTTAAGTAGGTAAATTTCTAGTTAATTTAAGTGACATCCGAATAAAATAAACCTAATAAACTACTAAGCACGGTTATCACACATCCATCGACACACATAACTTGACCCTACTTAACTAAAACACCACCACCAACTTATTGAATACCTGATAACATGTAACGCTTTATTATTATTAACGCAAACGAATATCCTTTTTTTTTTTTTTTAAACGGTTTTATTTATGACAACCTAGCTTATAACAGTTTTTGGATCATAATAAAGATTTGAGTTATCCGCTGGGACCTGAGACCACCTACTCCATTCCGCAACGCGAAACAGTATATAAAGCAACACATTATTATTATACCTACCTACATAATGTTCACACAATAAACCCTCATTTCGGTTACCTACCTACACACATACCTATATGCTTACCTACCTATATCTTAAATCATCTAAAACGTAGGTAGGTACTTCGAAATAAAACGTACCTACTCCTAACCAACCTAATTCCCTTTTATAATGTAAGCCGTTCCTAACCATTATGCAAAATCTAACACCCTATAACATTCCTGCTCTTCTACCTATTTCACGATATCGCCGTTAATCAAACACAACACTTTCAACATAATATAAAATTCACAAAATAAATTAAAATGTTTAGTGAGATAGAAATGAATATTAATTAAGTACACATAAACAACAGAAACACAAAAATATAAGATTGAAAGGATAAGGTTTTAATGGTTGGATTTTCTCACTGCCGCTCGTGCAGGCTCACACGAACGATCAGATATCTGACAGCTAAAGGTGTCTTGGCCGCAGTGAGAGGGTTTGTGGGTGAAGGTAGGTATATGGGGTTAGGTAGGTTTAAAGGTTGGATTTTCTCACTGCCGCTCGTGCAGGCTCACACGAACGATCAGATATCTGACAGCTAAAGGTGTCTTGGCCGCAGTGAGAGGGTTTGTGGGGGAAGGAAGGTACATAGGATAACATAGTCACAACACATAAAAGAAATACAATGATAATCACAACATTTAAAAGACATGCAATAAGTTTCAAAATTACTACAAAGTTTATAATTTACACAGTTTAAAATCAAATTAAAGTAGCAAAGTTTTACTTACAGTTTCCAGAGCAGTCTGACACACACACTACTGAATACTTAATGACCCAACTCCCAATGTCCAGCCTCCTTTTATACCCGCCGGCACTAGGTATCTTTCCTTACCCCCCTGCTGTCTTCCTATTGGTCCTAGACTTCGAGTGATTATATCTCGCTAAATACTGTTTCAATCAAAGTTTTATTAATATTTACTTATGTTGAAAGTTTCCACCGTCAATTTCCACTTACCAACAATACCAATAACATGATAAATAGCTTTAAATTCCTCAAAAGAAAAACACGAGCAATAAAGTGTTAGTATAGCCACATGCCAAGGTCCACATTGCCGCTACTCCCCGCTGCGCTGGCTAGTGGCGCTAGCTGTATTCATTGATAAATCTCTCTGCTTTTACTCATACATAGACAATCGAAAAGACTAGCATATCGTATTATTGGATACAGATTACTGCTACTTCCTGTGCAGAGGCGCCAGATTCTGATGCATTCATTGGCAGATTTAGGGATGCCCAATGCGATGTAATTCATCAGAATATCGATACAGCATTACATTATATTACTTATTATGATTTCTATTATTACCTGAATTCTATCCTAGATATTTATAATTTTTATTTATTCATTTAGAAAATGTTCTAGTGACGTATGGACCGTTACATCATCACGCCGTTCAACGCGCGGAGGCTGTCACCACCAAACTTCGCGTCGTGTTTAATGCCTCGGCAAAAACATCATCAGGGCTTAGCTTAAACGATTGCATGTATACCGGGCCAAACCTTCAGCAAGATCTACAATCACTTATCTTGAAATGGCGCATCTTTAAATATGCTTGGACCGCCGACATAGAAAAAATGTTTAGGCAATTAATTGTCAACGAACAAGATCAACACTATCAAAAAATTATATGGCGAGAAAACCCTGACCAACCTATCATAACTTATCAATTGAGCACAGTTACATATGGAACTAAAGCGGCGCCCTTCCTAGCTATGATGACCCTGCATAAATTAGCATCAGACGAAAAACAAAATTACCCATTAGCAGCAAAAGTTTTACAGAGTTCCTATTATATGGACGATTGGATTTTTGGGTCACATACTCCAGAAAAGGGACAACAACTTATTTCCAATATGTATTCATTACTAAAATCAGGAGGCTTTTTGTTAAGAAAGTGGATATCAAATCATCCATCACTATTAGAAAATTTAAATTATGAGCTAAATGGAGAAAATCATCACTTTAATTTTAAAACGGATAGCATGTCCAAAACATTAGGTCTTCGGTCTTCGGTGGCTGCCAGATCAAGATATATTTACATTTAATAGCAGCATTTCGTTTAAATCATCAAGCACAATAACAAAAAGAAAATTTCTCGGTGAAATATCAAAAATATTTGACCCTCTAGGGTGGCTTGCTCCCCTTACCACTATGCTCAAGTTATTATTTCAACGAGTGTGGTTAACCAATTTAAAATGGGATGAAGAAGTACCAAAAGATATAAATAATGAATGGCAAAAGTTAAGATCAGAGTTAGAACAAATAAATCAATTTGAAATTCCGCGGTGGATAGGGTTCCGTGAGAACTGTATGATCGAACTACATGGGTTTTCAGACGCATCTCTTAAAGCTTACGGTTGCGTGATATACGCCAAAATCAATATCGAAGAGAAAGCAAGTGTGGTGTTAGTAGCGGCGAAAGCAAAATTAGTACCACAAAATAAAATATTATCATTGCCCAAACTAGAACTAAGTGGCGCTCATTTGCTTGCAAAATTAATTAGCAAGGTCATCAAATGCCTAGAGCCTCATGAAAATATCAAATTATACTGTTGGTGTGATTCTAAAGTGGTATTAGGATGGTTACAAGGCAATCCATGCCGATGGAAACCCTTTGTAGCAAACCGAGTACGTAGCATAAGTGAAGTCGTGTCACCAAACAGCTGGGATTACGTAAGCACGGGCGATAACCCTGCGGACGCAGCAAGTCGCGGCCTATCAGTGGCTAATTTGAAAAAACATAATTTATGGTGGAAGGGACCGAAGTGGCTTGAAACTTTTCAAGCTCAAAAACATCAAAATAAAATGAAGTACACAACAGATGAAGAAAGTAAAATAAAGCATGTCAATGTTATCCAAAAATCGGAGTCAGAGCAAAGCATCATAAATAATTTATTAAAAGACTACAGTTCATTTCGAATGGTGACTCATGTTATAGCATGGATTAAACGAATGGTTATACCTACGCGTCAACGCAATACAATGCCCAACTATATCACGTTACATGAACTGCGTCAAGCAAAAATCATTATTATTAAGCAAGTACAAATGGATCATTTTAGCACAGACATAGAACAGTTAAAGCAAAATAAAGACTTATTACCTAAAAGCAGTTTAAATAATTTAAATCCATTTATTGATCAGGAAGGAATACTGCGTGTGGGAGGCAGGTTAGCAAATGCAAAACTTAACGAAAATATGAAGCACCCCGCAATTATCCCTCACGAAAGCAGATTAACTACCCTACTTATAGAACAAATACATCAACTTACCTTTCACGGAGGGCCCCGGCTAACACTAGCCAACCTGAGGAGGCAGTACTGGATTACCGGTGGCATAAGAGCTGTAAAAAAGCATATAAAAGCATGCATCATATGTAAAAAGCACAAACCTAATATGCAGCAGCAACTGATGGGGGATCTGCCAGGCCCTAGAAGTAATCCTGAACGTCCGTTCTACCACACTGGCGTTGACTATACAGGATATGTATATATTAAGAGCAGCAAAGGGCGGGGTACCAAAACAACAAAGGGCTATATAGCAGTGTTCGTCTGCTTAGCCACTAAAGCAGTGCATTTGGAGTTAGTTTCCGACATGACCAGCTCAGCATTTTTAGCAGCACTTCGACGAATGGCAGCTCGAAGAGGTACACCACATCACATCTATTCGGATCAGGGAACAAACTTCGTAGGAGCAAATAGACTTTTGCAAGAGAATTATGAAGAGCTCCAACAAGTTTTTAAGGACAGTTTTCTTGCCGAAGTCTCAGAGATGAATGCAGAGTGGCATTTTAATGCTCCATCATGGCCCAGTGCGGGAGGTTTATGGGAGAGAGCAGTGCGCAGTTTGAAATTCCACCTCAAACGTGTCGTAGGTGACCAAAGACTAACTTTCGAGGAATACACCACCCTCCTCAACCAAGTGGAAGCATGCCTAAATACAAGACCCTTATGTGCATTGTCAGAAGACCCAGACGACCTTAATATTTTAACCCCAGCTCACTTTCTAACGGGCTGCTCACGGCTGACTGTCATTGAAACAGAGCACGATGCCAGGACACGTTGGCATCTTTTATCGAAACTGAAGCAAGATCTATGGAAGCGATGGAATGTAGAATATTTATCACAGTTGTCAGCAAGATCAAAATGGACGAAATCAAAAGAGAACATTAAGATAGGAAGCCTAGTTACAATCCAAGATGAAAACCTCCCACCTGGTAAATGGGCGATGGGGAGAGTAATAGAACTCCACCCGGGCCAGGACAACCTCGTAAGAGTGGTGACACTTAAAACAAAAAATGGAATAATCAAACGACCCGTAATAAAATTATCAGTTCTTCCAGTAAATAGCGAAAGCGAAGAAGATCAACAATCAACTCAGCCAAAGCATAGAAGCAACAACAAAACAAAATATTCACTCTCCGCAATTGTCGCCGCAATACTATTTTTTATGACATTAATAACAACATCCACAGCCCAACCTAGCATTTCTCAGCTTCCGAACAACCAATCATTATACTTTGACCCAATATCAAAAATCAAAATAATCCGAGATCAATGGAATCTTGTCGTGTATTACGACATGGAACCCTATTGGTCGGGGCTAGAAGCATATAAAAAACTATATACCTATTTAGATAACACTTGTAACACTATTCAAAAGCAAATAAACTGCAACATGATATTACTACAGCTAAAACATACCTATCAAGAAATAGAGTACTATAATAAGCTCTTGCTAAACCAGCATTTTGATGAGCACGCTAGACGGCGTCGGCGCCGGGGGCTTATCGACGGTATTGGCAATGTAGCAAACAGTCTGTTCGGAGTACTGGACAGCAAATTCGCAGAAAAGTATGCTCAAGATATAAACCTAATAAAAAGCAATGAACGTCACCTAAATAAACTTTGGCAAAATCAAACTTCGGTCGTAGAAGCAGAGTTCAATTTGATAAAACGGATGGAAGACACAATAGAAAAGCAACATAAGATAATTCACAAACAACTCAATAATTTGGAATCTGCCTCAAACGTGTTGCAAACGGAAATAGCAAACCTCAGTAGCATTCAGGACTTCACATTAACGGCGTTATCTGGTAATAATCTTCTACAAACTATAAAGCAACTCCAAGATACTCTGTTGAACACTATCACGGATATCTATCATGGACTAATCAGTATCTACCTGCTCACTCCTACGCAACTAAAAACAGAATTACAAATCATTAGCAGTCAAATGTCCAAAGATCTCACGTTACCTATTAATAATTTATTGTTAAATATACAAGAATTGTATAGATTACTTCATGTCAAGACAAGAGTGACTAAAGAATACATAATATTTGAAATATCAATTCCACTAGTAAGTCGAGACAATTATCAGATGTATATGCTAATTCCAGTTCCTCGCCAACAAAACAATAACATGGTTACCATCACACCTATATCCTAATATAGCATTTAACATACAACGAGATTCGTATTTAATTGTAGACATTAACGAGTTACGAGCTTGTTCTTACGTGGAGGACTATCATGTTTGCCCACTAAAACAAGCAGTTCAACAGCTACAAAATGACGAAAATTTATGTATGAGAGCTAACGAAAGTGCATCATCTAAATGCACAACTGAAAAGAAAATTTGCACTAATCAATGGTCAGCATTAAACTCGCCGTCACAATATTTTTATTTTTGTTGTGACACTTACTCTGTAAGGATCATATGCGAGGATCAGGTTTCCACGCAACAGCTGAGCGGCGCGGGCATCATTAATTTTAAAACGAACTGTATTGTAAAGGGAAAACAGTTCACTTTACACCCACTTCAACATCATACGAATAAGCTGTTTGTTTCACCTAAGATAGACACTCCAAAACTAGACCAAATCAATCACTTAATTCATTTAAGCATTTCGACAACAGAAGAAGAGAAAGAGTCAGACGGCAATTTAAATCAAACTTTCACCAAAATTGGAAGGCAAATAAAGGACTTGAAATCAAATAAGGAAGATGTAGACATAGAGGCTCTATCCTATCACGATGTTCATCAATACGCCATCAGTTACGTAGCTGTGGCCATAGCAGTTGGAATCATCGTGGTCTGGCTACGCAAGCGTCGGGGAAGGCGATGCTGGTCGCTGAGCACGCGGCCTCAGGCGGAGCGCGGTGCGGTCGGCTCGGGCGACTCGGGCGCTATACGCTCGAGCGTGGACCGCCCGCCGCCGCCACCACCCATCATCAGTGTTGTGTCTAGTGGTAGTGTGTGTGATGTGCCAAATATGGCTTATCAGCCTAGTGTTAGTGATGGGCGTAATCCCGATAATGACACTTACGCGAGTGTTTGTGCGCGAGTGGCTTTACCGAGCATTCGAATAAGTGCACGAAAAAAGGACAAGGCAACGTCGCCTCACAACAAAAGGGCATCATTTGAGCCCGAGTTATCTCAAGTGACTCCATAAAATTTATTTTTACTTTTTAATATTATTTCTATTCTCTTTTGTATGTTGCACTTAACTTACTAATCTTAGATTTAAGTTGACTTTGTATAAATCATTTTTGTAATCATACAACATCATCCTTACTAACAGCATCATCCTTATCACAGCATCTTGTGCCGGCCCGGAATATGTTCGGTGCATTACATGTTACCGAACACCGTTATTGACGTCACTAGAAGCGTCGCCGCCGAGCGCGTGCGTTTGTGAACCACATCATTAAATTAGTGCATAATCATTTATCGTCGCGATCGGTTGCATTCATTTATCAGTTATCATTATCATCAATAGTTATAGATTTTAGCAATAAAGTAAATATCTTAATTATCAATCATTTATTTTATGTTCTTAACCGGAACAGTATGTATGTATGTATGTATGTATGTATGTATGTATGTATGTATGTATGTATGTATGTATGTATGTATGTATGTATGTATGTATGTATGTATGTATGTATGTATGTATGTATGTATGTATGTATGTATGTATGTATGTATGTATGTATGTATGTATGTATGTATGTATGTATGTATGTATGTATGTATGTATGTATGTATGTATGTATGTATGTATGTATGTATGTATGTATGTATGTATGTATGTATGTATGTATGTATGTATGTATGTATGTATGTATGTATGTATGTATGTATGTATGTATGTATGTATGTATGTATGTATGTATGTATGTATGTATGTATGTATGTATGTATGTATGTATGTATGTATGTATGTATGTATGTATGTATGTATGTATGTATGTATGTATGTATGTATGTATGTATGTATGTATGTATGTATGTATGTATGTATGTATGTATGTATGTATGTATGTATGTATGTATGTATGTATGTATGTATGTATGTATGTATGTATGTATGTATGTATGTATGTATGTATGTATGTATGTATGTATGTATGTATGTATGTATGTATGTATGTATGTATGTATGTATGTATGTATGTATGTATGTATGTATGTATGTATGTATGTATGTATGTATGTATGTATGTATGTATGTATGTATGTATGTATGTATGTATGTATGTATGTATGTATGTATGTATGTATGTATGTATGTATGTATGTATGTATGTATGTATGTATGTATGTATGTATGTATGTATGTATGTATGTATGTATGTATGTATGTATGTATGTATGTATGTATGTATGTATGTATGTATGTATGTATGTATGTATGTATGTATGTATGTATGTATGTATGTATGTATGTATGTATGTATGTATGTATGTATGTATGTATGTATGTATGTATGTATGTATGTATGTATGTATGTATGTATGTATGTATGTATGTATGTATGTATGTATGTATGTATGTATGTATGTATGTATGTATGTATGTATGTATGTATGTATGTATGTATGTATGTATGTATGTATGTATGTATGTATGTATGTATGTATGTATGTATGTATGTATGTATGTATGTATGTATGTATGTATGTATGTATGTATGTATGTATGTATGTATGTATGTATGTATGTATGTATGTATGTATGTATGTATGTATGTATGTATGTATGTATGTATGTATGTATGTATGTATGTATGTATGTATGTATGTATGTATGTATGTATGTATGTATGTATGTATGTATGTATGTATGTATGTATGTATGTATGTATGTATGTATGTATGTATGTATGTATGTATGTATGTATGTATGTATGTATGTATGTATGTATGTATGTATGTATGTATGTATGTATGTATGTATGTATGTATGTATGTATGTATGTATGTATGTATGTATGTATGTATGTATGTATGTATGTATGTATGTATGTATGTATGTATGTATGTATGTATGTATGTATGTATGTATGTATGTATGTATGTATGTATGTATGTATGTATGTATGTATGTATGTATGTATGTATGTATGTATGTATGTATGTATGTATGTATGTATGTATGTATGTATGTATGTATGTATGTATGTATGTATGTATGTATGTATGTATGTATGTATGTATGTATGTATGTATGTATGTATGTATGTATGTATGTATGTATGTATGTATGTATGTATGTATGTATGTATGTATGTATGTATGTATGTATGTATGTATGTATGTATGTATGTATGTATGTATGTATGTATGTATGTATGTATGTATGTATGTATGTATGTATGTATGTATGTATGTATGTATGTATGTATGTATGTATGTATGTATGTATGTATGTATGTATGTATGTATGTATGTATGTATGTATGTATGTATGTATGTATGTATGTATGTATGTATGTATGTATGTATGTATGTATGTATGTATGTATGTATGTATGTATGTATGTATGTATGTATGTATGTATGTATGTATGTATGTATGTATGTATGTATGTATGTATGTATGTATGTATGTATGTATGTATGTATGTATGTATGTATGTATGTATGTATGTATGTATGTATGTATGTATGTATGTATGTATGTATGTATGTATGTATGTATGTATGTATGTATGTATGTATGTATGTATGTATGTATGTATGTATGTATGTATGTATGTATGTATGTATGTATGTATGTATGTATGTATGTATGTATGTATGTATGTATGTATGTATGTATGTATGTATGTATGTATGTATGTATGTATGTATGTATGTATGTATGTATGTATGTATGTATGTATGTATGTATGTATGTATGTATGTATGTATGTATGTATGTATGTATGTATGTATGTATGTATGTATGTATGTATGTATGTATGTATGTATGTATGTATGTATGTATGTATGTATGTATGTATGTATGTATGTATGTATGTATGTATGTATGTATGTATGTATGTATGTATGTATGTATGTATGTATGTATGTATGTATGTATGTATGTATGTATGTATGTATGTATGTATGTATGTATGTATGTATGTATGTATGTATGTATGTATGTATGTATGTATGTATGTATGTATGTATGTATGTATGTATGTATGTATGTATGTATGTATGTATGTATGTATGTATGTATGTATGTATGTATGTATGTATGTATGTATGTATGTATGTATGTATGTATGTATGTATGTATGTATGTATGTATGTATGTATGTATGTATGTATGTATGTATGTATGTATGTATGTATGTATGTATGTATGTATGTATGTATGTATGTATGTATGTATGTATGTATGTATGTATGTATGTATGTATGTATGTATGTATGTATGTATGTATGTATGTATGTATGTATGTATGTATGTATGTATGTATGTATGTATGTATGTATGTATGTATGTATGTATGTATGTATGTATGTATGTATGTATGTATGTATGTATGTATGTATGTATGTATGTATGTATGTATGTATGTATGTATGTATGTATGTATGTATGTATGTATGTATGTATGTATGTATGTATGTATGTATGTATGTATGTATGTATGTATGTATGTATGTATGTATGTATGTATGTATGTATGTATGTATGTATGTATGTATGTATGTATGTATGTATGTATGTATGTATGTATATATGTATGTATGTATGGATGTCTATTTCTTTGGCAAGCTCTACAGCCCAAACGGTAGGGCGGATTTGTAGTCATAGCAGATTACACCCATACGTCCCTGACCCCATATGGGTTCATAGGACTTAGAATTTTTCTACCTCATTTTAAAGCGGACTTATGAGTATGGTTTTGTTATTTTGTGGACTTATGAGGGAAGATGGAAAAATATTTTGTCGAAAAGTTATTTTCCTAGTAAGTTTAATAAAACCAACTGTAATTACTTATTAATTTCTTTGAACTTATCGGGTGGTCAGACCATTTTGTATGGGGACTGTTAACGTGTTAATAAAAAAAAGTAAATACATAGTTTGAAATAAACCAAATTATTATAATAAAACAAAAAACCCGACTGCTAAAACAACTATATAAAAAACAATTACTTCGTTCCGTTCCCATAAGCCCACAGTTGGAGGACATCTTTTATTTGTACCTAGGTCTTTAGTTTTTAATATTCTAATTATTTTTCTATTTTTTTTAAGTTAAGTTAGTAATGTTTCTTTTTTTTAAAAACAATTATATACTTATAAAAACCGGACTTACATAAAAAATAACTGCAAAGAGAAAAAACTGAAAAGAAAAAAAACAAGCTCTACGATCCCAGAATTCCATTTGAGCAATGTTGAATGCAACGTGAAATATTTCCTTGTCCGATACCTATACTTATACGAGTATAATAAAATCAACAAGGAAATATTTCACGTTGCATACAACATTGCTCAATGTGGACTTATGTTAGTCCGGTTTTTACGAGTATATAAAGAGTATATAATTGTTTTTTATTTAGTTGTTTTTGTAACCACGTATCCTGCAAAAGGTTCGAAACATCAGACAAATTACCCTGACCTATATTAAATACTATATCACGTTATTTAATTTATATTTATATATTTATATAGTTATAATTACGTAAAGGGGGTATCTATCTTTTTTTATTGTTTTCTAAAGCTTACGCCAAATCGAAATCAAAATGAAATACTTTATCTGTTCGTATTTATTCAACATTTTATTTTATCCTAACCTTTGAACCCTTTGTAAGGTATGAAGTCACAGGTAGGCAGAGGTGTTGGTCGTCCCAAAATTAATTTGTAATGCTACCGTCAATTTTCGAGTTCGTTCCATTTCACGCAGTTTATTTTGGTTTTACAGTGTGGGGTTGGGACTGGGATATAATTTCAAGGAAACGAGATAAAATCAGTATAGAGTATTCTGTTTCTGTTTCATTGTTTGTTATTCTTTCAACATGACTTTGCTAGTTACTACTTTTTTATTTCGGAAATATCTTTAACTTATTTAGTAGAAATTACAAAGAACGAATTTCTCTTTTAAAAAAGCCGCTGATGGAAGCTAGTATAAAATAAATGCGAGTAGACGAAAAATATTTCAATCTTTTTTCGTTTATAATATTTCTTTATAGACGACTTTCTTCACCGTCTATATTCCGGATTTTGATAGATGATGTCTGAATAACCGGGCTTTGGGTCGAGTTCACACGCGAACACGCCACGTTAAACTGACCGTGGTGGGAGAAACAGTCCTGACGCAAATCAACGCCCGAAGACGTCTAAGCCCCTGTGACATTCCTAATTATTGCCATTCAACTTTCAGAGGGGGCGGAAAATGCTCAAATTCAACGCAAATCGATACGGATTAATGGAACGCGCATCTCAAAGCGAAATCGCGTTCAATTCGTGTAATAAATTTATAATCATGGTTAAATCCTTTGATCAATAATAGGACTAGACTCCCGACAACGCTTTAAAAACGGACCGAGAAATAAAGTCACAACTACTCTTGTGGGCTAATTTCAAGTTAGGAAGGTCGATTACAGAATTAAGTATAAATATTTTACGAGATTTACAGTTTATAATAAGCTGCTGATATAAACTTTTTTTTTCATTATTTACATAGTTAAATTGCAAACGCGGCCATTTTTGTGATGCATTTTTGTTTCGGATTTTAAATCTAGTTCTATTAATGATCGAAGGTTAAATCTTATATAATTATTGTCATGATGGTGTTATAAAGAGTCAAACTATAGTCATCGCTTACCATCACGCACGAATGTGCCAAACGACATACAATTTTACAGTACAGCGGTACGGGCTTTCTGACATAAACAATGACAGTTTTCAAATTGTCATCAAGTAGACCGGGCGCTGGATGGAGTTGAGTGTGCAAATATATTTTTCGTATTAAATACTAGCTGTGCTCGCGACTTCGTCCGCGTGGAATAGTGACTTTCGGCAGCATTTTTAATTTTTTAGGCTCTTTTCCCGTTTTTGCAACATTTTTTACTGATGCTTCGCTCCTATTGGTCGCAGCGTGATGTTATATAGCCTAAAGCCTTCCTCGATAAATGGACTATCCAACACTAAAAGAATTATTCAATTCGAACCAGTAGTTCCTGAGATTAGCGCGTTCAAACAAACAAACAAACAAACAAACTCTTCAGCTTTATATATTAGTATAGATTTTTTATCAACAATTCTTGTTTTGATTTTTACCTTTTTGATTTTTTTAATGATTAGCTATAAAAAATCTTTAATAATAAGAAACATTTGGATATTGTCACTAAAACAATCATTAAAATGGTTCCAAAGCAAAAATGGACCAGCAAACACCCTAGCAACATCCAGAATCAGAATCTGCAAGCTTTTCCGAGTTCAAAACTATGTGAAGAATGCGGTCCTCATTTTTGCACACTCAACTCCATCCAGCGCCTGCACTAAAGCTTAAATCACAATGTTTTGTTGTTGTTGTTAGCCAGAAAGATAAACAGCTATTACATATAATTGAGTCTTCAAAATGTTGAATTCGGTTTCATACAAAACATCCCTCATTCTACAAAAATCCTTTCTTAGCCCTCATATTCGTTCTTTAAACAACCCCAAAATGTCTATTCCATAAAAACAGACTCATTTAACAGCTGCTTTCGAATTGCGGAACGTTGACCGAAGTGAGCGCTGAGTTTCTTTATGAAATGCCACTTGAGACGTCATCTCGGAAGAACATTATCAGAATGTCACTAACGTCAATTCAACCCGTTGCCACGCTTTCAAACGTGCCGCTAGTGCAGCACACTTCGATTTCTACGGAGTAAATACTTTTTTGTAAATGTAATACATTTATATTTTACTATCAACTGTCAACGCTCTTTTGTTTTTCTTTTGATTCTCGTCATCGTTAGTTGATAATAATATTTTTTTAATTTTATTTATATTTTAGTAATTACTTATATGTTTCACTTTGCTATGTTTTTCTTTACTTTTGTACAACCTACTATTAATATCGTACGCCTCGGTAATACTATTTTGTGAGTAGTAGATAAGCCTTATAATATAGCACTATTATCCAAAATTACTCATCATCATCATCATCTCAGCCAAAAGGCGTCCACTGCTGGACAAAGGCCTCCCCCAAGATGGGGGGTATTTGCCATAATCGCCACGCTTGGCAGGCGGGTTGGCGATCGCAGTAGGTTGAAAGTAACCTCAGAGAGATGCTGCTGCCCATCCTCTGGAATGGTCCCTTAGTCGCCTTTTACGACACCCACGGGTTGAGATGGGGTGGTGCAATTCTTTATCCCCGGCACCACACAGGGAATTACTCATACGTCCACATTACAGCCATTCTTTGAAAATTGCTGCATATTTATATCGGAAAAATTCAAACTTCGAATTTTGTATAGGATATCGAAATGTACAAAGGCTCCTAATTGCAAAAGTTGTGAATAAGATAGGAAGATTTGGCCAGATGTATTATGTTTCACGTGGAATAGCCGTGCCAGTACAAGGGACCGGTCAGTGAATGTAACTTTTTTTAAATTCCAACCGGCAACCCAACTCGGCAAAGTAATTAGAATTTTTCCAACGGCCCCATTGTGCCGCGAACTCAGCTCACGAAAACTTTTAATGCGACTTAAATTCAAATGCTATTTTACGGTTTCTCTTTGCGAAGTTGATTTTAATGTAATATCGGGCACGGAGACACCGATTGTACCCGCCTTCCACTAATCTGATGTCTTACAGGTTTAATGACACGAAGCCAAGTAATCAAATTCCAATTAATAATAATTAACGGCTTTAATCACTATGCAATAAAGTCTGTGTAGTATTAATAGCTTTACTTATTCATGCGATATTATAAGCATTTCTAAAGAGAATATCCAAATGTAATTATTCATTCTTACCGCAATAGCTGCTTACAGGGTTGAACGATCAAAGGTACACACACATCATATTATGACAGACATTCCTATCCTACACATGGACAATAAGAACAATAGAGGGACCCTTACAGTCGAACAGACATAAAGCATCGTAGGTAAGTATCTATTTTATATTCAAATCAGCGTAACAGTAAGGGCGAACTCGAAAGTCATCCGAGAGGGCGCTCGAACTCGTCGCAAATAGGAGTCATCAATCGGGCAGGCTTCCGATCAAAGACAAGGGACAAAGGGACAGCGCGCAGCCGAGATATACCGAAGAATTATTACACGGGGAAACGTTTGGGAAGGACGTATTTATATCGGCTGCCAAAGGTACGCCTACGTACCCGATATTTTTATCAACAGATTTCAAAAATGTTGAGCCTCTCAATTTGACGTGTATGCTTTCAGCTCGGTATCGCACCTAAGTGCCTAACGAATGATTTATTATTGTAATATTTTTAGTGTTCATGATACTAAACTCATGGAACTGAATCCTATTTTTAGCTCTACTTTATCCCATATTATGTTTCTTGGATAATGAACATCATTTTCTAAACGTATGTTAATGTTATTTTTATGCTGCTATAACTCCATTGATCAGTTTATAAAACGGATATGGAAGGAACGGTAAATGGTACCTATTCGTTACTTAGGACAAAAACGGTATTGCGCGCGAAAGATGCCACGAGAAAATATCAATCAGCTATAAACGTTTCCGTAGGTATCTCATGCAATGTTCAAAGTAAAAAAAATAAGCTGTATAATATCTACTTCTTTGGGAATATACAGATATCTAGTGAGTTAGTAGACGACATTGAAAGAAAACGTTTATTTACCTGATTTTTTGTAAAAGGCACACTCAGTTGAATTAAGCTGTACTTTTTAACTCACTACATTTTGGTCCGATCCGATCCGAACCCTTCGGAGAATCTAGTAGAGCACGGGGATACGCACTTTTAAGTGTATGATGCTGTTCCCTCTAGAAAACCTCCGAAGGTGATTCGTTTCACACGGCGTGAGGTACCCTTTACGTACCTCGCTGCCCCTAAAAAAGCCCGGTGACGCTGAAAATACCGTTTGAGGCAATCAGCAATCTCCCTTTAAAAAAACTATATTTTGGTATTTACCCTAAGGGTCTTACAAATAAACAAAGAATAAGGTCCGAATTAATTATTAATTATTCCGTGTTCTTTTCCTGTCATGTAAACGTCATTTCAAATTAGACTGAAAGAGGCAAAACACGGAATAACTATTCCGACCTTCATCATCATCATCATCTCAGCCAAAAGACGTCCACTGCTGGACAAAGGCCTCCCCCAAAATGGGGGGTATTTGCCATAATCGCCACGCTTGGCAGGCGGGTTGGCGATCGCAGTAGGTTGAAAGTAACCTCAGAGAGATGCTGCTGCCCATCCTCTGGAATGGTCCCTTAGTCGCCTTTTACGACACCCACGGGTTGAGATGGGGTGGTGCAATTCTTTATCACCGGCATCACACAGGGAGACCTTATTCCGACCTTATTCTTTGTTTATTTGTAAGGCGGTAAGAGAATAGGAAAGTTGACAACAACAATAATTAACTCCAAAACATTAAACATATAAATGACAACATGAAACAGTTCAAAAACACAAATGTTGAAAAAATTTCTACGAGCAAGATTTGAACCTGGACCCTTCTGACATACCGGGTCAGGTGCTCTCCCAATTGAGCTAATTTGTGGTAATTTTTTCAACATTTGTGTTTTTGTAATTTGTTCACAACAAAATTTGCGTTAAAAATCATATAAACAAAACAAAAACTTTTATTTCATGAAACAGATCTTTAAAACATTAACCTATTTTTTATTTGACCTAAGCATGAATTTACAAACCTTTCGACAGTTACTTAAAAGTTGATGTATTGTCTAACCAGACAACTACTCAATTGACTTATTTGCTTGTCATAAATAGACGACCTCCTTGGTCGAGTGGTTTGTACACTGTTTTTCATGGAGTCGCCATCTCTGAGGTCCCGGGTTCGATCCCCGGTCGGCTCAATGTAGAAATTATTGTTTTTCTAAATTGTCTCGGGTCTGGATGTTTTCTATGTATAATAAGTATGTATTTAAGTATTTTAAGTATGTTTATCCGTTGTCTAGTAACCATTTTACAAGTTTCATAACGATTCTTCTCTTAGGCTAAATAATTGGTGTGAGTGTAGGAAAGTTTATTTATTTATTTATATTTAAACTTCAAAGTTAGTAGGTAGTCATAGCAAAAGGCTATAAAGACTCTTAAAAAGTTGTTATTGAATTACTTTAATTTAATTGAGGTTTAAACTATTATGCTACCATGTGCTGTTTTGTTAATGTGCCTGAGCAGAGTAGCAAGGAGTTTGTAAGCTGAAAATGTATTATTTAAAGACATATATTAGCTCCTCTGCCGCTGGCCGGGAGGAAAATGAGAACTGATTGCTCTGTATACTACGTAATGGGTACCACATTTAGGCATCTCGTGCTGAGTGATGTATTTGAACAGTAATTAATTATACAAACACATAAACTCACTTCACCAGCTCATTTTATGTCCCAACTGCTGAGGAGCCTTTCCAATGGATGTCAACGCCACAGGGACAAAACGGACCATAAACCAATACGCGGGCCCAAACTACTGCTAATTCAGATGGGATCAACGGCTTAATGTGCCTTCTAAAGCACAGAAGAGCTCGAGATGTTCAAATTTTGTTCATCCATCCGATGACCGGACACAGACCGAGCGCTTGTACCACGGCGTCATCAACCTCACCTCACCTTACCTACAACTCACAAGATATTTTTATTTCCACAATTTAAATTGACGGGATATAACAGGATCCCTCATAGTGCGATCGAATTATATCAAATCAAAAGAAATTAAGTAAGTTAAAATATTCCAATATTGCTTGTTAATCTTATTAAAATAAACTAAACGACAAAGAAATATGCCTTGAGAAAGTTACTGCTCGACACGAGACTGAATTGAACTCCGAAAAACCTATAACGAGTTTCCTAATTACATGCAAATAATTAGGCCGCAGTAATGGGATTCATCAAATCCAGGAAATGAAATACAAAGGTCAAACGCCAAAAAGATAAATCAAACATATAACAAGTCCATCAACATATGAGTAGGGAATTTCATCTGCTATCGCCCAGGTAGCGTTTGCGAGAAAATAACATTTCGGCAGAGCGAAGTTCTTAATGAAATAAGTTAGTAATCCTGTGGTAATTCGTTAAACGTTAGCGCGATAGACAACTTCGGAGGGGTGGCTGTTCACCCGCCCATTGTGCTGGCCCAAGGTGATATGAGAACAGTTACCTATTATACGTCCTATTTAATCACTACCTTGCTAGAGGCGGCTTATAGCGAAAGGTGAAATCTAGATGTAGCGCTATTCTTAAATTAAATAACTTTGAAATCTGTTTCTTGTAATTGCCAAAGATTTTTTTAAACCTGGATTAACATCTTAGATTATATTATGTACTATGTGCATAATCTAAGATTAATATACAGTGAATGTGGTATGTTTAATATCACGGGATTTAAACGAAAGTTATCTGGGTTATTCCACACTTGTTACAAACCGTGGATTAAAGGACGTGTTCGTCAACTTGGCTGGCAGTAAAATCTGAGGTAGTTGTGACTATAAAAAGTATTTTGTATAGTTTACTAAACTCTCATTGCAATGGTGGCCGAATGGCAAGCCTTTGTTTCCGATACATTATTACATGTATTTTATACAATTTAATTTGATTTATCAGCGAGTCGTGTGACACATAGGCCTTTAATGGAGAAAATATCAGATTGTTTTAAAATAGTAGAAATGAGGTCCTGATTAAATATAGTCGAAAGCTATAAGTACATTAGTGGCGCCATCTCGTTTCGAAAACCGCGACTCATTTCGCTGATCCTGCGGATTATGTATGCTTTAGGAGAGAACATTATGATATAATTAGATACTGTAAAGAAGAAAAGGCTAGAAAAGAAAAGCCCTTTGTTTCTCGCTGGCTATTCTCAGTACTTGGTCTCTTGCCGCAATTGATGTCGTCGTATACCAACCGATATTCATCAATGCTATATTTGTAACGAAAATCAAATAAAGGAACTGAGAAAAACAGATTTGATTTTTCTGTTCAAGTGCAAGCCACGCTTTAAGAAAAATATTGCTATGAACCTGATCCTTAAGTATTTTCCTGGTTGTATTTTTCCTCAACGTGATCTTTTCAATAGACTCAGTGAAAACGAATAAATTTAATCAATATTCAAATTACAACTTCTCATTTATTTACAAAACAGATTTCCGCAATAATAAAAAAAACATTAACAGGTACCTACATACATATATTTTACAACGCCATAACGCAGAAGATGTAGACACAGGCTTTACCCTTATTTACTGAGAAATTGATAATGATTAGAATAATATTTTAAAAAACTCAAGGACATTTACATAAATACAATAAAAAAACATGTATATGTTACCGGCAATCTAAATAGTCCTGTACCCTAGAACACTTAAGCATTCTCTAGAATGCCTATAACGTCCAGGCAAGTATGAAACATAATTAATTTCATACTTTGCCTCTTACGATACTAAGTATACAGCCGGCAATGTGCTGAATACGCGGTTATCAGGATGGCGGAAAGGGGGGGCAAGGCACGCTATATGTCTTAGGGGAGGTTGCGAAGAGCGCAGCGACGAGTCTAAGGTGCACAAGAACTAACGTTGAACGAGCAAAGCGAGCGTGCCGCGGCAGCATCCGGCGAAGCGCTAGAATCGGCATGTCCTTATGAATTGATTTATTTTAAAAAGACTATAACCAGTTGACTTTGATGATTTAAACGTTATACCAATAATTTAATTTCTTAATATCAAACATTACCTGTTTTATTTGTCCTTCATTTCCTACTTTGCGTGGAATTCTGTAGAATAACTAGGCATTGCATACCTACATTTAATAGGCAGGGTGTATTGATAAACGATGGATAACTTATTTTATACAATATCTAGACGAGCTCGACATTGTATAGAATGAATAAGACTGAAATTTATACAAAGACGGTATATATATTAGTTTTCAAAATAATTTCATACATTTTATAAAGTTTTGACATATATGATTTACCTAACTATGTAGTGGGAAAACCATACTGATCGAAATACATAACTTAAAGTAATGAGCGCTGAGCTCTTTCCACTTCCATTAGTTCCATTAGTCTTTGAAGCGCTTCCCCGCACGTTAATACTAATTAGACTTACGTTATTATTATTTTTTATACGTAGCACGGCAAATGACTCCATTTCACCTGATGTTAAGTGAATATGGAATCCAGATGCGACAACAACTAGTGCAGCGTGAAAACAACGCAGCATCAGTTACCCTCACTCTGCCGGTCCAAAGGTGCCTCTTCACGCCTCGTTTGAAGGACCCCATATCATAGGAAGGAGGCAAAACGTGTGCTGGCAAACTATTCCATGTTATGGAGGTGCGACAAAGAAAGGAGTCACCAAATTTCTTAGTGCGCGATGGAATATTTGAGACAGTGAAGCGGTGACTCCGGAGAGCCCCACGTGTACTCCTATGGAGGAAGGGAGAAGGTGGGATGAGGTCAAAGAGCTCTTCAGAGCACTCGCCATGGTATAAGCGGTAAAACACGCTGAGGACGCAATATCTCTACGCAATTGCACAGATTCAATAGTATTTGCGACTTCTGCGTTGCCGATAATGCGTACAGCGCGACGCTGCAATCTGTCCAAGGCATCTAGAAGGTACTTTGCGGAGGCGTCCCAGATTTGCGAACAATACTCCACGCAAGACCGTACCTGTGTCTTGTACAAAAGGCACAACTGGTCAGGCGTAAAGAATCGCCGTAACCTGTTCAGAATACCGAGTTTTCGTAAGGCTGTTTCGATCACGGTTTCGATGTAGTCCTTTTAGTTCAGATCAACGCGAATCGTCATACCGAGCATGTTGCTACTTTGATACTACTCTGCAGGCTTAGAGATGTACCCTGAAGAGTAGGAAGGAGAAGGAATGCTGACGTTTTTGCCGTGAACGCACACACCTGTGTTTTCTTGGCATTGAACTCATCAAGATTATTGGAGCCCCATTTATATATGAGGTCCAACACTCGATTGAAACCGAAGTCAATCGAGTGAATCTTGTCATTGAGCTTATCAATGACAAGATTCACTCGATTGACTTCGGTTTCAACCCGCCCTGCCATTGGGTGACCGTTATAAACCCCATGCACTGTGCTATCATCTGCATAGCAATGAATATTTCAGCAGAAGCTTGAACAGCGTGGGGGACAGTACGGAACCTTAAGGGACACCAGCATTCACTGCCATGAACCGTGAAGCGCATCCATCAGACAGGACACGGATTCTACGCTCATGCAGGAAGCCAGTGACCCAGTAGCAGAACTGAGCAGGCAGACCGTATGCCGGGAGCTTGGAGAGAAGAGCTTTGTGCCAGACCCGAACAAAAGCCTTGGTTATGTCAAGGCTAACAGCCACCAACTCACCACGCTTGACTATTGACACATCTTGTATATTGACACATCTCTGGGGTGAGGCTATTGCCTTACCCCAGAGATGTGCAACGTACGCTAGAAGATCACCCCTTGACCGTTTCGGCCGAAACCCATATTGGCGATCGTGAATTATGGAGTGTTCTTCCAGGTAGTGGACAAGTTGTTGATTTAAAATACGTTCCATGATTTTGCACAAAACTGAAGTAACGGCTATGGGGCGATAATTAGATGGGTCTGACCGATCTCCTTTTTTGGGGACCGTTTGCCTATTAGCTTCTCTCCAAGGTTCGGCACACAACCACAAGAGAGCGAGAGACGGTAAAGGCGCGTTAACACGGGGGACAACACTCAGCTGCACACATTTTCAGGACTATTGCAGGACATCTCAGTGGAGGCAGCGAGGGTTGGTAGAAGTTTGATTGCACGGCTTTGGCCAAACGCCAACGACTACGGCTGCCCGTAGGATGCGTCAGTAGTACTTGGCCGACCCGTGCAACGCGCTGGGCATCCGCTCTAATGTAGGCTCTTTAGCAGGACTTGGTGACATTATCATAGGCTGCTTTCAGCGAGCGAGTATCGGGATCCCCAAGAGCTTTATCCCTGATCAAAGCGCGGTATGCCGCCTGCCTGTTATCGACAGCGTTAGCATACTCACGACTGAACCATCGGTTGCGCCTGCCTTTGCTGATGAGATAGGAGTGCGTAATATAGTATTCCATCCCTAAAACTATCTCATCAGCAACTGCAGTCGCGCTAGCTTTTTTTGTGTTAGGCGCTGTCATGGTGGAAAATAAGAGGGAGGCTTGAATCGAGGAAATTCTACCGCGATGCAAATGGTCAAAGTGCGGCAGCCTGTTTCACCAGGGATCTGCCCTAAAGTTGAGTTTCATTAACCCGCCGAACGGAAGGGCCCCCGAACCCCCCCGGGAATGGCCGCCGGGACCCCACTGACCCCACGGGTCACTAACCGGCACGATGGACCACCCCGAGATTATGAGTGGCATGGTGAGGCAGCCTCACGAGCTGGTTAAGCTCGCTTGGGCCCCTGTACTGTGCCACAGGTGGCCAGCGGGACAGACGTTTCTACGGGTCTCCCTGGTCGGCGGGTTAACAAGGTCTTCCTGGCACTGGTTCGACGGAAGCCTCCACAGACCAAATACAACGCAGCACCATCCACTCGAGCTCTGGTTATAAGCTGGCTGATCCCGAAACGCGACATGCGGTCACTTGACAGGTTTTACACCATGCGTACGGTGGTCACTAACCAGACGGGGCAAGCCCTACCACGCAGTGGAGCATATGGGAGCTGTAAAATCCGTTAGTCGCCTCTTACGACACCCTCCGGAGGAGAGGGGCGGAGAATTGTATTCTTTCTCCGTCACCACACGTATAAAAAAAAACACTGAAAAATATATACTGTATTGAAGCTATGAAGATTTTAGTAAGCAGCATTTTAGGTCGAAAACATTTTAACTGTCTCTGTGGTCTGATGTTAAGACCACCGGTCTAAGGTCCCGGGTTCAATTCCCAGCGTACATGTTTGTGTACGCGGTTCGGTTGGTGGTAGGGCTTGTTTCTCCACCTGGCTAGCTTCTACCATGTTATCTAAATATGTCGCCGTAACATCATTGTTTGTAGCGTTGTTGTATTCCGGCAGCTGGATATAAGATAGCCGGTAACTCAGTAGTTGAAGATTCTAAAACCTTCGTATGGGATTGACATAAACGTCATTTATAAAATACTTTAAACATCTACCCCCTTATTCATAAAAACTATTTAAGCATTATTTAATTAATCATTGTTTTGTCTCTTTTTCTCAAATACAAAATGACGTTTGTGTAACGTTGACAAAACAATATTTAGCTATAAAATGCTTAAATAGTTTTTATGAATAAGGGGGCTTACATCAATTGTAGTGATGACTTGACTTCAACGTTGGACGCCTCTGCCCAGCAGAAAGAAAGATAGTGGGAAAAGAAAAGAAAGAAATTGGGACAGTTATTGGCTATTTACTATAAAACAAAGTTATAATTAGCAAATGTATATATGTATATATAACTAGCTTTCTAGCCTGCTAGCCTGAAATCCGTCATTATAAATCACTTTCCCCCTTTAAATCCAAACTGCACAAGCATTTACTAATTGAGTCATCTGCTAGTAACATGTTATAGTCTTTGTTATTTTTTTTAATGTCTTTTTTAAATAAATATATATATTTTATTTAAGTATGTATGTATGTGTATGAAAGGTATTATTTGTTCTTATTTATTTAATGTTCGCGCACTTCCTCTATCTCTTTCTTGGATTCTCTAACCAAAGGTTGTCTGGAAGAGATCGCTTGTAGCGATTAGACCGCCTTTGCCCATATACTAGCTTTAAGTTTTTGTTTAACTGTTGTTTTCCTTTTGTTTCCATTTGTGTGTGAGCAATAAAGAATTTATCTATCTATCTATAAAACTAGCTTTTGTTCGCGGCTTTGCTCACGTGGGCTACACGACTTGTAATTGTTTGTAATAAAAGCCAAACATTTTCAATTCTAACCAGGCCAAATACTGAAGGATTTAACTTTTAAAATGACAGGTTTCCATACAAACTTTTCACCCCTATTTCACATCTTTAGAAAATAAAGAAATTAGCATTTTCCGAAAACCTTCCCTGTTTTCGGAAAATGCTAATTTCTTTATTTTTGTTGAAAAATCTAAAGATCGATCAAAATATCAATTTTGATAGTTATTACTTTAAAAATAACGATTGCCCCAAAAATCCTTTATCCTTTTTTTACTCATTTAAAGAAAAATAAACAAAATTCCTGAGACTTGTCATACTTTAATTTTTTTCAAGAACCCAAATACCAATTTTCATGTATTTTACTTCAAAACTGACGGACTTTCATACAAACTTTCACCCCTTATTTGACCCCCTTAGGGTGTGATTTCCGTAAAATCCTTTCTTAGTGGCTGGTTACATCACTCAATTAACCTACAGTCCAAATTTTATCTAGTTAGCTTCAGCGGTTTAGGCTCGGCGATGATGAGTCAGTTAGTCAGAACAAGTCATTATAATATGTGTATAGATGTTATATCCCAATACGGTCCTTATTGGCTTTGTTAACCTTTTTGCCTTTCACCCGTGTCGATTAGATCGTGATTATAATTTGGCACTATTTCCGTCAGATTACCACTTACGCAAAATTTCCCTTTTCTCCTTAGATGTAGAATACATTTTCGTGTAGCGGTGGCATCTTAATTATTAAATAGATGAGACCAATATACTCAAAGTTTAACAAAGCTCTACAGCAAAGGTAAGCCACTTCAAAATTCGTGAGTTTCGTACCATGCTATTAATTATGTAATGTGAAACACATCATTATTAGGATGTTGGTGAAATTTCTAGTGACGGGTGTTGGAGCACACATTTTCTACTTAAGAGGCTTATGTGTTATCGTACACTTAATGCCTACACACATTTTAAAGATTTTAAATGGTGGTTTATGCATAAAAAACGCTATGTTTGTACCGATTATTGGCTAAAATCGTTAGAAACGTGTAAACAATGGTTCCAATATTAAAAAAAATAAGGAAACCAGCGTCTCGGTAGCTCTATTGAAGAGCAGCCATCGAAACTGAAAATAACATTTGAAAGATTATAGCGGATATTCAATACCTACCTAAATATAGATGAATAAATGTTTAAAATTCGGCAGGTCAACCAATAATAAAAAATAATAGTGTGTATATTTTTTTCTTTTTTAAACAGAATAGAAGATAGGCCAGGCCAGTACAAACACGTATAAAATAATTTAAAAAATACATTAATTCAAGAGAAAGGCAACTCAACTTAATTTGTATGTAACAAAATTATATTATCTCGATAGCTTAAATAACAATATAGGTACCACACATACCACCTGGCCTCAGCATACACGCCTCGAAAACATTAAAAATCAGCGTGTCCACGTAAAATCCGAGGCCTCCGTAAGTATTCTATCAAATAAAACAGACCCATAAAGTTTGAACTAACCGACTCTTGGCCCGGTTATTTATATAAGTCATGTCAGACAACGCTCCTGGGCTGAAAGTTCAGTCATATTTTTTGTTTGACAAATTGCCCCGGTAACGGGACTTGGCTAAAGTTTCACCTCCATTTAAGCTCCCATTAATACCTGCCCGACCACGACGTAGCGCGCGTTTTATGAAATATCGAAGTGTGTAACTTGCCTACTTACGCCGCTCGCCGATCGCTAATTGATTACCCCATTATGCTTTTTCGACGCTATCCTAAATTAAAGACGGAAAAAATGGTTTCAAAACTTTTTATTACATGAAACTAGAGTCTCAAAGTCAAGTCTCAAAATTTTGTTTCATTTCCATTTAAATGCTTACATAAAGGTGGTTGGTCTTTGTTCGCAGGTTCCTGGAAAATGCAAGAACATTGCCTTGCCAACTTATCTTTTGTTTTATTTTTCTTTTAAATTAACACGCTGTATTCTCTTTTGATTAGAGACGCGTTTATAACTATCCTATCTTAGTATTTTTATTTCTTTTCCAATATTTTTTTTTGTGGTTTACTTATAATTATTTAGCCATTTGATGTTTAGTCAACGTTCCTTTCTACTACTGCTATACAGAGTGTCTCATTGAAATGGGTCAGTATGGGAAAGTCTGAAACTATAAGATATACAAAGATCTGTTCTTAGGAGCCATGTCATCGATTTTAATAACATTGCCTGAACTTGTTGAATGTAACGGTGGTTACTTCGAACACCTACTAAAATAAATTAAAGTATGTGAAAACAATGCATTTTATTCATTTTAGACATCATGTTTCAGAGAGCCATTTACTGCTTAAAACCTAAACAATCGATATCTAAATAGAAATAGTGTAAGTTTTTTTTTTTCAAACAACCGGGTTCGATTCCTGAGCTGAGTACAGGTTTTTTTAAATGTATGAATGCAGTTTTTCTTCTTATTAAAATCGATGACATGGTTCCTAAGAACAGATCTTTGTATGTCTTATAGTTTCAGACTTCCCCATACTGACCCATTTCAATGAGACACCCTTTATAGCAGTCTAAGTATATTATAATATATGCGTCTATTTTCGTACACCTGAGCATACTCAATAAAGAGAAATCACCTCACAAACAAAAATTTCACCTAACTAAAATAATATTAAATATTTCATTCGCAAGTTCAATGTAGTGTCATTGATAAAACAACGTTGGCTATAGCATTTTAAGCAAGTATGTACTTAAAAAAATCAACAGGGAAACAGATGTCGCTGTATCTCAGTTGGAATAGCTTACGCCCGTATTGCCAAATGATGTGAGTTCGATACCCACCTGAGGCATGATAATGTCAAGTTTTATATTCAGTTTCGCTATAAAAAGCACTGTTAATGAATATTCACAATATAAAATGAACTCGTCTCATCTAGTACATCAAATTTTTCATCAAAAAACCGAGTTGGTGAACGTGCCAACGGCAGTACAGAAATCAATTATATGTGCATTCCGAATCAGTGGACTGAGAAATGCATGGGTGGTGATCGGACCGCGATATGCGAATCAGGGCTCGCCACACAAGTACATGCAGTGCGATAAACTACGTGGAGCTATAAATGAACTCGACGGCGTAGCAGCTGCAATACGGTTTTCTATCTTGCAAGTTAAGCAACTAGCACAATACTAGGCCACCAGATGAGTGACCAAGTTAAAATATCAAGAGCTCCTCTGTGCTTCAGAACGCGATAAGCCGATGGTCCCAGTTAATGTCAATACATACATAGACACACACATTAACCGGGATATCCGGACTTCTTGGCGGGAAAGTGAAGAGCCATGTCTGCTGTTTTGTTTTATTTTTTTAAATTTGTGTTATTTCGAATATTAATCTGAAATAATGGTGGATTATTAACCATTAAGTGTTCGTGAGAGTGCATGAGTGTTGGCAAATGAAACAAAACAATGCAATGTCACTTTTAAAATTTTCTCAAGAAGTCCGCCGCATGAGGACTTAGTAAAGCCCCACATACTTACTGAGATACTCGGGGGGTGGGGGGGTATATCATTTCTCTCTACTCATGTCTATTATCATTCATCATCTTCATACAGGAAAGAAATATTGTTTATTTTGTGTATTACTTGTAAGAAAAATTACTTTGACACTGGCTAAATGTGCTAATCGCACGAAGCCATCAAGTAAAGGAAAAAAAACCGGGATATCCAATGAAAATGGCCTAATCTCAGTGTCATTGATCAGATTTAAGGCCTGAGCCCAGCTGTGGAAAGTTTAAAGGCTGATGATGAAGATGATGATGATGATGATGATAATGATGATGGTTCGAGCGGATTTTTGGGAAACGCTGATTTATTAGAGTTGCGGTTTTTTCGTTAAAGATTTTATTTTAGGTTTACAAACTACATAAAACATTCTAATTAGGAGCTTTCCCGACCCCGCCCGATTCTCTAAATGCACACATTTACAGAATACACTAAACATGCACACTAGTTTAGGCCCAAGACACCGTACTCGTAGAACAAGGGTACGAAGAACCGGTTCACACGCGCTCTATACCAGGTACAGATAATATGTACCTGGGCGCTTCTCTCCTCCACCACGGCCCGGTCAACTCGAGCCGAAGTTCGAGCTTTCAGAGGCGCCCTCGGGTTGTTCCGCTCCCCGATCCGATCCGAACCCTTCGGAGAATCTAGTAGGGCACGGGGACACGCACTTTTAAGTGTGTGATGCCGTTCCCTGTAGAAAACCTCCGAAGGTGATTCGTTTCGCACGGCTTGAGGTACCCTTTAAGTACCTCGCCGCCCCCAAAAAAGCCCGGAGAAGCTGAAAATGCCGTTTGAGGCAATCAACAATCTCTCTCTAAAACAAAAGAGCTTTCCCGATTAGATTTCAATCTAAAAATTCAAAAAAAAAATCAAAATTCAAAATCATTTATTCAGTTTAGGCTACAAGTAGCTCTTGTGAATGTCACTATGCCATCGGTTCGTAAGTCTACTCTGGGCGGGAGATCTTGTACTAAGAAGAACCGGCAAGAAACTCAGCAAGTGTCCAGCTCTTTTCCCCCTTACAGCGTCAAAAATATTGGAAAGTGCCCTATCGTAGCAGGACACAAGACAACCACAACATGTAAAAAAACAAATAAAAAATGTAAGTTAACAAATTTACATCAGATAATTATGTAAAAGTTTCAATTTCCACAATGTCATACAGCACCACTACAGTACTCTAGTAAAAGTCTAGTAAAATATTCATACACTTGTATCAGTTTAAGACACTGTCTTAGTAAACTTTTGCGACATTGTTAAAGTGCATTGTCTTGTACGTGAAGTTTAAAGTCACTCCAATACATGAAAATAGTATCTGAGAAAATATCTTTATCCCAGATACTTTCCTGATGTAACATTTAAGATAGGTACAGTATCTTAAAATCTAATAAAACTCAATAATGCAATAGAGCAGTTAGAAGATGAATTCAAATTCCCTACTAAAACAGTATTTCCTGTAAATAATTTAAGAAATGATCGATTGATTGTACGGTCATTGTGGAAATGGTGTGGAAAATTCACAGCGGTCACAGATAAAAGCAGGATAAAAGTGGTATTTTCAATTATAAATGTCCGTTGCGGGGTCTGGCAATCCTGTGTATAATAATAATAATAAAATCATTTATTGCAGACCATTGGATCCATAAGAATAAGAATAAATTTATTTCTGTATAAAACTTAGTCTAAATACATCAAACTTATAAAATAACATTATTTATATATTAATATTAGTGCATTTTGAGTGTACTGCTTATATTGTGGTTTTAAATTAAGGTTAGTAGTGCAAAATAATCGAAGTGACACCTAAACTATGTAAACTAGTTTACCTGTATCTTAGGCATCAATTTGGTGAATGTAGGTTAGTGCTTGCTTACTTAACATTTTATTAAATAACAATAAATTATAATGTTTTGATTAGGTACATTTACATAGGATTTTTGATGGGTTGATAACAACTGAAACTGAAAAACTATATATAGTAGCTTGATTTTGATACTCTTTTATAATAATATTATAAAAAGGAAAGCTTTGTATTTTTGTATTTTTGTTTGTAACGAATAAACTCAAAACTACTGGACCGATTTCAAAAATTCTTTTCTTAGAATGCTATATTAGCGCTAAGTAACACAAGCTATATTTATTACTAGTAAAAAAAATCTTAATGATAAATAAATAGAAATACGATTTGTTTGTTTTGTTGTCATACAAACTGTCAAAGCGGTACGATGTCCGCCGCCGGGTCAGTTAGTATGTATATATACTAACTATACTATACTTACTATATCTATACTACATAAATCTGTAGGCTCTGTCTGTACATGCAATTTTTCTGACAAATTTTGGGATAAATATTCGTTTTGTGACCAACTGACACCCATTCTACGATTTTGGAATTTTTTCTCTCTGTCTGTCTGTATGTTCTCTTATAACTCAAGAACGGCTTGACCAATCGTGATGAAAATTTGTATGCAGTAAGAACATGAGATTGTGCAAATGATAGGCTAAATCTGTAGGCTCTGTCTGTACATACAATTTTTCTGACAAATTTTAGGATAAATATTCATTTTAACTAACTGACACCAATTCTACGATTTTTGAAATTTTTGTCTGTCTGTCTGTCTATACGACCTCATATAACTCAAGAACGGCTTGACCGATCTTGATGAAATTTTGTATGTAGTAAGAAGAAGAAGATTTGGAAGAACATAAGATTGTGTAAATGATAGGCTATAAACAAAAAAATATTTACAAGTTTTCTATATACTTACTATATATATATATATATATATATATCTGCTGGGGCACGAGCCTTCCTTATGGATGGATAGGGAGAACGGGCCATAAACCATCACGCGGGCCCAGCGCGGATTGGTGGTTGTTACGACTGTTAATGCAGCCGGGACCAACGGCTTTACGTGCCTTCCGAAGCACGGAGGAGCTCAAAATGATACATTTTTGGCCACCCATCCGATGACCGGCCTTTGCGAAAGTTGCTTAACCTCAGCACTCGTATGCCGGGCGTGTCAACCACTGCGCCATCGAGCTCCTCTACTATTTAATATAGTAATGATATACAAATACAATATTGTATATATTTTTTTACTTGTAGAGGTTTGTTTACCTACGTAAGAGTTTTAATCAAAATGATATTCATAAGAATTAACATTAATTTGGTACTTATTTTAAACTTACAATTCCTGAACAAAACACTTCACTCCATTCGAAATGCCACCATTAAAATAATGACACAATTTTGTGGTCAGCTGAAATCAAGCAAGTCCAAAATCTTGCGGAATGTAGGCCACCATTTGCATTCTACGCCACCGCTGCCAATGCAGCATCTGCACCCTGGGGAGTGCAAAGTAAATTAAAATCCGAAATGAAACTGAATTCAGAAAGGCACGTCAAAGGGAGGGAGGAAGGAGTCACAAAGATATTTTAACGTTCGTCGGCGGCTACAATGAGATGATAACAAGACGTTTAGTATTCTAGTCACGAAAGGTCGATCCACCTGCTTTTCATATCACGACAATTGGCGACCCCGTGGATTCCGCCTCTCCAACGGAATGACAATTCTTGTCTATGAAAATCAATTGGGGAGAACAAGGAGCTCGGGGGCCAGCGACAATTCCAATTTCATTAATGGGTTCCGGCGGCGCACGGCGGCCGCCCAACTCGCATCCGGAATTTCTTGAGGTCTCGATTGCCAGCCGATTGTGGCGCCATTGAATACGTTAAAGCTTCCATCAATCGTACGCAAGGAAATAGTTCAGAAAAAGATGATGTATGAAATGGATTTTCATTACGGCACTACAGTCACAGGGTCATTACACCTCAGGCATCATTGTCATCATCAGTACACCTCAGACGTGCACCAGTTTTTCGTATTAAATTGTTAATGAGTATTGTTACCAATTTTGTTTCAATCAATCATAATATTAGATAACGTACATACACACCAATAGTATATTTTTCAATATAAATATACTTAGCTAATCAGACCAGATGCTCTACCATTAATTTCTTCTAATTCGTTCTTTAATATTCTGATACACCTGTAGTCGATAATTTGACATTCATTGTATTGTTACAATATCATGCGATAGAGTAATTTTGATGCAACCGGCATTGCTACTTACATTGCTTCTTACTTTATGCTATAAGTTGCACATATATACAATATTACAAAAATCTGTAGTTATAATCAATAAAAAAATTAAGAACTTACATACTAACCATGTTATTAAATACTTATTTCATACGACCGGACATTTACTGAGTGAACACTTTGTATTTCTAAACGCGCTTCAACGCTAGTGAATGACAAATAGTTCAAACGCGACCACTCGAACATAAACCAACATACTACATAATACCATGGACTTTTAATTAGTCAATAATAAAACAAAACATCTACATACTTACAAAGTATACAAGTATGAAATATGTCTAATGCTCTATCGGTAAAAAAGCTTTGTTATTTTTATTTATTTTGCTATTTCTATTGCATAGAATTTTCTATTTTAAAGATTTAACAGGAGATAATTAACATGGAGAAGGCGAAGAAGAAGAATAAGAACGGGAGGAACTCGTAACTGAACAGAACTAACGCTGATTACAGTTTAGAATAGAATAGAGAAGAATATTCATTTATTTAAGTGACCAAGACTCAATGTGTTGTTATGACTTATTCTGTCACAGGCATTCGTTCATTTTATAAAGACATATAGGTAATAATAGCTTATGATTATTATAAAGAATGATTGTAACAATGCTAGTAGGTACCTACCATTTGTTAATTATATTGTCGTTTTAATTACATTTTTGATTTAGAACATTTACAATGTATCAAAATAGTATAACAAGTAAAAATAGAAAATATATTGAAAAGGTTGGTATTAGTCTACTGACACCGTATCTATGGTATGATAAAATAAGTTGAGCAGCATTTTAAATATTATGTATTAATAGTAAAGAGTGCCTTTAGTACGTGTCGTACTAATGAAGGACTAGAACAATATTACCTACAGGGTATTTAACTATTTAAAAAAAAAATGAAATGGTGACTGGGTCAGCGTTGTATACAGCCATGATAAGGTGACTATTACTCATTCCTGGTTTTAACATAATTTACTTACTTTCAACATTGTTAAATAAAATAACAGCTTTGATAATTTTATTCTCTCAAACGCACGCGCATTTTAGTATTTTATCGCAATACCTAGGGAATATTTCACAGCTAACTGATTCAAAATTTCGTTAATGTGAAGAAGGAGAAAAAAAATATTTTCATAAACAAACGACGAAGTTTTGTAGCAAAGTACCTACACTTACCGAATTTAATTAAAAAAGTCGGGTTACTCTTTGAAAACATTCTCTTCCGCTTTCTTGTTTTTCAGCATCCATTATTAGACAGAATATGATTGTATGGTATTTTTACCTCATAACTCCGTCATTTACACACCGATTTGGAAAATTCTTTTTTTATTTGAGATTAGATTGCTCATATATAGACAATCATTTTATTAGGAAAATATATAGGTACAATTATTGTTATTTTTGGAGGCGGTGCCAGCCAAGGTAACTTTAACATAAACATTTGACGACATACTATATATAATCATAATAGTATATTCAATCTTATAAATGAAATTTTGACTACAAACGCGGACTGGCACGGGGTCCAAAAACTTCGTTGGCTGGCACCGGCTCTTGTCAACTTCAATAGACTGCCGAGGTCGATGCCATATCTGACTTCGACAACATTTTTATTCATCTACATGTTTTAAAAGCCAACTGAGTAGGTTATAAGGCTCAGATTCAAGATTAATGGCATTTCATTAATTTGGAGGGCAAACGAATGGCAAGCTCGCATAAAAAAGTCTCAATAGCTTATTGATTGCTATAATCAACAGCAAATGGTGTTATAGAATTTGTTTTTCTTTCCTCCAATACTGTTTGAAAAGCAAATCGTACTTTTACTTAAATCGTTGCACCAGTCCACGATACCAAAAAACCCCGAGCAACTAACAGCTCCATTTGCTTAATTATTAAAAAAAATATTAACAAAAGCTTTTTAAAAAATATATTTGACCAAAACCGTAATCCTTTAAAAACCTTTCAGTTAAGCTAAAATAATGTGCAGAATAAACACAGTCACAAGCGTGTGAAGAGTTATATTACAATTACAGTGTAATTTAAATAAAAAATCAGAAAACATATTCGTTAATAGAAAAAAGGTTGCGAATGTTTTACTTTAAAACTCTATAGAAAGTACCTTTTGCTAAAGTAAATCCTAAGCAAGCACTTCATCCAGTGAAGGACTTTACTCCCAAATCGCCAAGTCTTTAAGACGAACAATTTAGCTCGCATTTGGAATGAAATAAGGAACTCACTAGTTTCATTCTTGAGAATAAATAAGCGATTCCATTCAATTTGTTTGCCAGCAATTAATTTGATTCAACGGACGCTCGCACAATTTAAAATTTACAATAACTTAAGCGGAATAGCTGAACTGGTATAATTAAATTAAAGATAAATGACAACCTTAATTGGTTTACCTACTACTAGTAATGTCATCATCATCATCTCAGCCAAAAGACGTCCACTGCTGGACAAAGGCCTCCCCCAAGGATATGAGGGGTATTTGCCGTAATCGCCACGCTTGGCAGGCGGGTTGGCGATCGCAGTAGGTTGAGGGTAACCTCAGAGAGATGCTGCTGCCCATCCTCTGGAATAGTCCCTTAGTCGGCTTTTACGACACCCACGGGACGAGAGGGGGTGGTGCAATTCTTTATCCCCGGCACCACACAGGGACTAGTAATGTAGTACAGTTCAATAATAACAAATGTATTTTTTGTAGAATTCGTGCAATAAAGCCTTAGTATTTTTTTTAATGGCAAGCATTTTAGAAATAATTGGTCTTTATTGGTACCTTTGTCCCCATTTTTTACACCACGCACCGGAGTAAGAATGAGTTATTAATATTTTCGATTTGTGAAATTCCAGAGACCAAATGATTCAAAACTTTATGACACCGTCCTAACCTAATAGTTTATCCTTCTATATACTATCTTCCTTCTATCTTCTATAGACGTTTCCCATGCAAAATGATGATCGGTTTCGATCTGCCTTAATGTTTGACCTTCGGAATTCTATATGACTGAGATTATTGGGTATGAGTTTCAGGATAATGTTATGACATTTGAAATTATGATCTTTATCTTTTTCGTGGTAAGTTTTTTTCTTTGTGGTATTCCACTTTTTATCGGATAGTTCTTCTATGTGTTCAATTGTTTTCTATTATAATTACATTCAAGCTTTTTAAGCGTAGTCGTATTCAACAATATTACATACCTATAGCTAAACTTATGTTAGTTCTGAATTCTCATTAAACGTGATTTCAGAAAAACGTTACTGTATGATTTTCGTCAACAACAACTCCATCAACTAAATGTGTGTATTCTACTCACTACGTAATAAAGTCAAACAAAACATAATCTCGCAAATAATTATTCAAATATTCCATAAACAGGCCAAAAAACTCGGATTTATTGCGAATATCCATAATAAGTTGTTAGGTAGTAGTCACATTTTAGAATGCAATGTAATTTTAGATAGCAATATTGGTGTTTACCTTCCAAGGTGAAGGTAAATTTAAACGTGAAGCGTGACAAAAAATTGCTAGAAATGTTTTTCAATACTTTTGATAGATGCTCTAATACAAGGCTAGGAGAAAATTCCGTGTTTAAAGAGGAACGTTATCTTAAGATCGCTGCCGTCAACACCCATCAAACGTGACGGCGGTCGTAAGGCCCAATTCTCTCATGTGAGAAAACTTAAACCTATCAGTGGAAGCAGCAGTTTAATAGACTGATTGTGAGCCATCATCAACAGCAGCTTATTTTATTTATTTTTTATTTATTTAATTTTATTAAAACGGTTAAATAACCAATTACAATAATTAAATATATTAAATTAAATAAAGAGAAGGTTTATTAAGAACTACATTAACCTAGAGATGCATCTTCTCACAAACCACAAGCACTCAAGCAAGATTCCCTTCCAACCGTCGCAAACAAATCACAATCAGGGCTACTGTCCAGGAGAGCCGCGTTAAGCGCAGCCAAGAAACGCGGGACAGGGGAGCGGGCTTGCGCAACAGTTCGACACATTGGCACAGCAAATAGCTTGTGCTTTTTACTTCGATGGTACTTACAAGGAACATAGAATCGGGACAGCTCGTTGTGCAACGCAGGGGCATCCATTATACCACGCACAATTTTGCACATAGTTACAATTTGGTGAGTCTCCCGTCTGACCTCCAATGAGTTATATCCCAGACAACCTAAGAGGAATTTAGTAGGGTACATGAACAAATAATGTCCATAAATACGCTTATAAAGATAACGAAGAAAAGCCTTCTAGACCTTTTCCAACAAGAGTGTGTAAGTTGTTTCGTGTGGATTCCAAACGCACATGCTTTTCTCCAGCTTACAGCGAACCAATGCAGCGTAAATGAGCCGCAGTACATGATGGTTATTAAAGTCACAAGCGTTTCTCAAGACGAAACCCAACCACCTAAGAGTTAGTTAGAGGTTCGAGACTCGTAGATACCTAGTCTGACGAAATGTTGACGATCACGTAGGTAGTCCACAAGTAAGCGGAGAAGCCTTAGAGCAAAGCCAATATTGCTCAGTTTTGTCAGAAGTATATCATTATTAACCCTATCAAATGCTTTTCGAAAATCGAATTAAAGAACATCTACCTGAGATCTTCTATCCAACGTGGTTCGACTGCCGTGTTGACTCTTTGTTCGAAAGCCGTGTTGGGCATTGGTAAGGTATTTATCCACCTGTGCTAAAACGTCATCATCATCATCATCATCATCTCAGCCAAAAGACGTCCACTGCTGGACAAAGCCCTCCCCCAAGGATCTCCACAACAACCGGTTTTGTGCTGCTCGCATCCAGCGGCTTCCCGCGACCTTCATCAGATTGTCGGTCCACCTTGTTGGAGGCCTGTCCACACTGCGCTTTCTGGTACGCGGTTGCCACTAAAGGACTATTCCGCTCCAGCAGCCATCAGCCCTGCGAGCAATGTGCCCTGCCCACTGCCACTTGAGCAACTCTTCGGGCTATGTCGGTTACTTTTGTTCTTCTGCGGATCTCCTCATTTCTGATTTGATCACGCAGAGAAAGCCCGAGCATAGCCCTCTCCATTGCTCTTTGAATGACCTTCTGATAAGGCCCCTAGTGAGCGACCAAGTCTCAGTCCCGTATGTCGTCACTGGCAACACACACAGGTCAAAGACTTTCGTCTTGAGACACTGCGGTATATCGGACGAGAAGATATTTCGTAGCTTACAGAACGCTGACCAGCCCAATTGGATTCGACGATTGACCTCTTTGCTAAAGTTTGACCTACCTAGCTGGACCGTTTGTCCCAGGTAAACATAATCGTCCATCTGAGCAAGTTATTCGGAAAACCATGGATCGTTTTTGTACCACGCACACTCTAGTTGATAATATGCATCCACAAAGACGCCATACAGTGTGCACAGAAGAAGTAATTACTGCTGTGGAGCGTAGTGTTGAAGAGGACCCGAATGAGTCGATTCGCCAGATGAGCGCATAATTTCGCGTAATAGACCTGTAATCTGGCCTCCACGATCGTCCTCCACACCTTTCTTTGGGGATATGTAAAGTCACACGTCTACGCAGATACACCACAAACGTTGGACCACTGGAAAGCCAACATTCGCCGCGTTATTGCCGATGTACGGCCCCAGTTGCTCAAAAAAGTGGTCGAAAATTGGACTTCTAGATTACGCTTCATTTGAACCAGCCGTGGCGCCCATATGCCCGAAATCAATTTTAAGCACTAATGGCATAAGAATATATTTTAAATAAAACCAATACCACGATAATGAACATTATTTTTACGTGTTTTATTTCATTTTAAATTTGTATACCTCTAAAAAAACACCCTTTATATATAATAAATAAGATCACCTAATATTATTGCATATAATCGCTGTCCTTTGCGCTTGGCTTAATGTACACGACACACACACATAAATGGGTGTCCCATGCCAGTGTAAACAAGTTCAAAGAACCTCACCACTATCAGTTTCTAAGTCATGACGCCGCCGGCGAAGCACAACGCTACCACACGGAGAACACCTGTCACGTCGCAAGATACTCTAGTCCCCACATACCAGTTCAGTCTTCTACTGGAATCCAGAATCTATCCAGGAATGTCTCTATTATGGCCACGACATTGTGTTCAAGCACGGCTAAGTTATTACGCCAAACGCTGAGTTTGGTTTTTAACCCGCTTACATTTTGATATAACGCAAAAAATTTAGTAGCCTTGTCATGCATTCTTCTAGACGCAAAAGGGCTGGACACCACCTTTAGCAGTTGTAGTTTTGCTGTCACTGGCAGGGTTAACTGTCTGTCTATGATAGGATTATCCATGCTTTTATTCTGGCATTGATGGGCCAAACTTCAGACAAAAAGCACAGATCATATTACGAAGCGATTGGAACTCCTATTTTATAAGACTTGTAAATCTAAGTTCTTTTACTGTACACACCCCACTGGGACACAGCTGACAGAGATATTCTGTAATGTCGTTGACACTCGATTCTATGTTCTAAAGATGTATAAACTTCTTCGGCGCAACTGCTTTTAAGGTAGTTTTGGTTGGGCCCGCAGTCCCACATAACGAAGCTGGACTCGAGCGTTTCTTTCCAGGCACTTCTATCCACTGGCTGTCATTAAACTGTCGATTTGTATTTTGAGAGTGACTTGATTGTTCTAATAGTGTCACTTAATGTTTCAGTGGTGACTGCAGTGGATGAGTCTTGAGGCGGGCAAATTGGCAGCTCAATCAGGTTGTCATCGGGTTTATTTATTTTAGACAGCTTACGTTGCTTCTTCCTTTCATATGGTTGTTCTGTTGTTTGCGTTGCCACTGTCACACATAGTGGCTGTTGTGATGTTTTCGGTGAAGATGACACTTGAGCAGTACTGAATTCACAACGTTGAAGCATTCGATTGAATCCTTTTACTTCAGAAACAAAGCTGTCGAACTTGACCTCATATCCATTTATTATTTCAATGGCACGTCTCAATTGGTCTTTCAGCATAATCATTTCGCGCCGTAGAATCTTAATATCTTTAGATAGCTCTCCAGGCTGCGAACCGCTGCAGTCGTCTATCGATACGCATGAAACCACTCGTTTTCGGTGAGTAACATTGGGGTCACGTGATTTCTTGGAGAAACCCACGGGAGTTTCGCTATTGTCGCCACCTTTTTTTCTACACATCGGCACTCGGGGCAGATCGACGCATTTAGCAATTCTGAAAGGTTTTTTAGGTTTTTACACCTGTACAGAGGGCATGGTACTCTTTTTCGCAATTATCACTAGTGCAACGTAAATACTCTTCTTCACCTTTAATAACGAGGTGAGGCAACAGGCAGCGCAATTCATATTTAAGTAGAAGCAAAGGCGTGCGGCAAAGCAAAGCAAAAAATATAAGGCAAATATCAAAGCAAAGCAAATACGAGACGGTCGCGAGTGGCAAATCGCTACAGCGCGAGCGGGCGAGCGGTCCAAGTGATCGTAGCAAGTCGTAGCACAGCTCGTAGATTCGTAGCTTAAGACGTAGCAACGCGTAGATGATCACAGCTAATTTCGAGCGCAACAAGCCCGGTGCGTGCATTCCAACGGATTAAGGTTCACCACTCACGCCAGAGGTACGGAGTGCGAACCCTGCAAACCGCCACACAAATCCGCTTCCACTTTTTCACAGTTTGGGGGCTCCGGATGAGGTCTGACAAAGTCTCCAAAAAGGGCGAAACACGGGGTCTCCAGCACAAATTAAAATTTAATTTAAATTAAATCGACTATTTGAAATGAGTACCAGCAACACGTCCGCTTGCAAAAAAGACTTGCGAAGGAAAGTTATTTCCCCACTGCTGGGGCATGCTAAGGATAGAAATATACCAAAGTGAACAAAAATAAAAATATTTATTTGCATTAAACATGGTATACATGGTGGAGAAATTATACATAGGTACTGTGGCGCCTTGTTTAAATAAACACACAATATATTTTGAATTATATATTATTGAGAGACAATTTACAATACCAGCCTTGGCTTGCTGTCGCTAAGACAAAACTCAAACTATCTTCTCTTGTTCTTTTTTCTTCCTTTTTTGTCACGCTCAACGTTTAAACTCAGGTCACGTTCGTGTACCACAGAGCTGCCCGAAGCAAGGAGTCCCGATCACTACAGGGCCGTATTTCTCGAAACTTATTAGACTAGTAATATTAGTCCATGAACTAATATTTTTTACAAGTTTACTAGTGTACGTTTCTGGAAGCTACAGTAATAAAATATTAGTTATTAGTTACCAACTAATAAATATTAGCTAATATTATTAGAGTCAATTGGGTTTTGGTTTCATGGATAAAAAGAAAAAAAAATACACTAATAAAACTATTAGTCTCGGAAGGTTTGTAAAAAATATTAGGCAAAACTATTAGTGTATTTTACTAATTATAAAATGTGGACCGATTCGGACGTTTCCGACGGTGAAGAAGGTTTAATAATAATTGAGAAGGTTAAATTCCTAATAAGACAATCGAGGAAATTCAAGTGGTATACTTTAAATAATCGTAGTTTATACGTGTTTTTCGTTATAGTGTAAGTAAACTTAAGGTAACGCCCAAGGTAACCACAGTAACTACAGTGCCATAGAACAATTGAATTTCTATTGTGTCTGGTTTAAGAACAACTGAATGGCTATGGAATAAAATAGTTTTAAATATTTATTTTCAATACCTAATGAGTTAATTATGTGTTCACTTACCATTGTGCTTTTTTTAATGTTCGGCCAATAGGCATCCCTTACGTATTTATAAACCCTATAATAAACAAAGTGTAAACTTGGAGTAGTTACTCCGTGTTTTGTCTTTTTTACTCTAATAAGAAATGAAGTTTACATGACGGGAACAAAACACGGAGTAGCTACTCCAAGCTTACACTTTGTTTATTAATACGGGGGTAAGAGAACGACAAAACATGAAACAAAACTTTTGTCAAAACGGCTGAAAAGCTCCCAAACAGAATTTCTTTTGCTTCTAATATGCTTCTTAGAACCATTAACTTGAGATTCATTTTAAAGTATATAATAAATTAAAGCAACAATCCGCCAATGTGCAAACGTCATAATAAATAAAGAAAACGAATACAAAAGTGGCGGGAATTTTTCCCGCTTTTTTTAATAGGTAGAAGGCATGGGTAGTATTTCAGCCAAGCCAGACTAATATTTTTTATTAGTCTATCAGTATTAGTTACCAGTCTAATCATTATTTTTGAGAAACAGATAATATTAGAACTCGTAAACTTTTCAGTAATAACTAATATACCTACTTGTAAACTAATACGTTCGAGAAATAGGGCCCTGATGATGTTTGCTTTGCTTGTGATGTTTTGCTTGTTTCACACAGCATACAAATGTTAGTGCAAATGTTGATGAAGTCATTATTTATATAATGTCAATGACAAATATTTATGGCAATACGATTAAGAGATTAAACAAAAATTATATATTGCAGTTAATTAATTAAAGATTAAATTAATATCTTTTAAATCGGGCCATAGACTACCACGCGAGCCCAATGGGGATTGTTGGTTATAAACGAGTTCTAATGCAGCCGGAACCAACAGCTTTAAGTGCCCTTCGAAGCAGAAAGGAGCTCAAGTTAAAAATTGTGGTCACCCTTCACGTGACCGGCGCCGGCAACCGGCCTTTGTGAAATTTGCTTAGCCTCAGCAATCGCCAGACCGAGCACGTTTACCACTGCGCCATCAGACTTCCCCGACTGATTGTGATGATAGGTATAGAGAATTATACAGCATTCAGCCATGTCCTAACGCCAGCATCTCGCAATGTGTAATTCCGTCATCGTCAATTGGACACGGGCGCAGTACTAATTAATTGCACTGGCAATGTAATAGTGGCCAGCAAACGCTGAATCGATTGAAGCCATGATTGTACAACTAATATTTTCTTGCGGCTTCTACTTGGTGCACGGTCTCCAGTTCTCCACTGAAGGTTCAGCGATGCCATTACGTAGTTTTAACGTTCATGAAATGATGTTTCTTATTGTTATGAGTTATTATACTCGTATTACTTCGATAAAGATGCTGACTGTTTTTAGCAAACAATACTAAATGAATTACATATTTTTTATCGGAAAGTTAAGACGTAGTTAATCAAAAGTGAAATTCTATGGCCATAAAAACATTGTAAGTAAGCAATAGCGATAATAATAATACCAAGTAGCCAGAATAATTCACCAGCAACTTGCTCTTGGATATGGCCTTGTTGAATCGGAGGTGCCGTACTATAAGTACGCACCTGCGCCAGTACTCGAAAATGGTCATACAACGCTCTACTGGGATCGCTCTATCATTACGGACAGGACTATTGTCGCCAATAAGCCTGATATCGTGGTGGTCGACCAATCCCAGCGCCGGGCAATACTGTTTTATATCACCATACCTCATGATGAGAACCTCGTGAAAGCCGAGAAGGACAAGCTCAGTAAGTACCTTGACTTGGCTCACGAGGTTACTGCCATGTGGGATGTGGATTCAACCATTATTGTACCGATAGTCGTTTCGGCAAACGGTCTTTTAGCTAAGAGCCTCGATCAACACCTAGAGAGACTCTCGCTGAAAGGATGGGTCAAGGGTCATCTGACCCTTGACCTCTCAAGGAGTACTGCCTTTTGCATCTGCAAAAGGCAGTACTCCTTGACACGGCACGTATTGTCAGGAGGTTCCTCACTTTGCAGCCCTGACCACCGATAGCTTGGGCCCTGCCTCGCTGCTGGCGGTACTCTAGGATTAGGTTTTTATAATGTTTTATTGTTTTTATATTAAAATATTGTAAAAATCTAGTTTTAAGAAAGAAAATAAATATAAAGTATAATAATAATGTAAGTAGCGTTGCTATGTTCCGAAAATTAGATGTGAGATAGTAAATTGGACAGTTGTTGAAAACTATGGGTAATATACGTTTTATCATTGTCACTTACCATCAATTGAAATGAACGCCATACGTTTCCCTTGAAAAACGCACAACATTGCTAAGGAAAATAAACGATTTCATAAACCAAAAACAGCGTTTCCACGCAGATGAGTAACGTACATGTACTTTTTTTTCATATACCCTTCAAGAAACATGATAAATATATGTACATATCTTACTTTCGGACGGAACATTCCGAGAATTTTGTGAGTTTTACCGAACCAATGGTCCGTGGCAGTCCTTAGTGAGCACCCGAGCGTCGCGGCTGGCATATGGCAGTGGCTAACCAAATGTGTATGAATAAGTTAACACCACACGCGTCCATATGATTGTATCATCCTAGCTTAGATCGCTTTATTAATTCGTACGGCCGGTCCTTGGTGTCCAGGTAATTAACTTAATTATACAAACAAATTAAATCCACACTTTCATTAACATGCTAAGTCTTTTACTGTAGGATAAAACACTTAAATATTTAGTTCCCCAAGGGAGAAGTATTTGCCCTACATCTTTATTGATGGCTAGTGGCAAGGCTGAAGCTTAAGATTCCTCTTAGTAAGTAACTGTATCTTATCTCTTACTAGTGGCCGCTCGCGGTTTCACCCGCGTGGTTCCCGGTTTCACCCGCGTAGTTCCCGTTCCCGTAGGAATATATCGGGACAAAAAGTATCCTATGTGTTATTCCCGGTTATAAACTATCTGTATGTCGAATTTCATCCAAATCCATTCAGTACTTTTTACGAGAAAGAGTAACAAACATCCAAACAAACTTTCGCGTTTATAATATTAATAGGATTACCTATAACACAACAATGTTACTAAGTAATTATATTGTTATTATGGCGTAAGTCTGAAATAAGTTGAAGGTAGCTAGCCAGACAGACTTAAACCAAGCCTTACCACACACCAAGCCAAGTAAGTACAATTATGTACCCGGAGAGAATCGAAGGCGAGACCTTCGGCGTTGAAACTAGTGTCTACCGTCAGATCGCAGAGGGGGTTACGTTAGAATGAAAGCAGTATTTAAAATTTAGGGACTTTTAATAAGGAAGGTTTCAACAAGTAACATGGCACATAAGTAACGGGCGCCAACGGTCTTTTACGATACCGCTTGACGACCAAGCGGGGATTGTTTTGCCTGTCGCCGCCCGTTTATAGCCCACGCTACAGCTTTAAGCTTCTCTACTGGTTACACTGGGGAATCCAGTTATCGTTTAAACCACATATTGGAGCCTTTAAAACAACGCCTGGGTTTGTAAACTCATATATTAATAATTTTTGTCACTTTGCGATAGTAAAATAGATATTAAAGTGAATTTCTATTTTGTTTCACTTTTTATATTGTGTGAAATAAGTTAGACATTCAATGTTAAAACTGGTTTATCACTACATAATATAAAACAAAGTCGCTTCCCGCTGTCCCTATGTATGTATGTATGCTTAGATCATTAAAACTACGCAAAGGATTTTGATGTGGTTTTTTTAATAGATAGAGTGATTCAAGACGAAGGTTCATATGTATAAATACATGCATAATATAGTAAAGAAACACTGACAATTTAAGAGGTTTCACATTTTTTTGCGCTTACATTGCAATCGCTGGCTGAACCCTACGAGATAGATCAAAATAATGTTCTACAGTATTGTACACCTTAAAAAGGTCTACAAAAAAGTCCGCGATGGTATATTATGATTATTGTAGGTTATCTCTTAGGGATAACCCACAATAATCATTTTTTATCCTTTACTTTTTACGAGAAATAATGGCTTATTTACGAAGCGATTTTAAGCAATACAGCATTAATCCTTATCCAATTAAGTACCTTAAATAGTTGTTTTCTAAAGTTTACGCGAACACTACACATTGAAATGAAACAACTTTTACGGATCTACTCGCGTTTATTTTACACATTACTTATTTAAGAAGAGACATTACTTATTTTAGAGAAGATGGTTGGAATCTACCACCAGCCTGGGATCCCATCATACAAATATTAAATCCCAGCCCCGACACCATACTGCCAGACCAAAAGATACTGTAAGCTCTTTCTGCGTAAAACGGAATGCACCTGATTAAATTTAAATGAGAGTATACAAGCTACCAACTAATTATGAGATGACCAACACCTCAGTCTCCCTGTGACCACGGACCCTGCAAAGGGTTCGAAACGTCAGGATAAACATTAAATAAGTAATGTGTAAAATAAACGCGAGTAGATCCGTAAAAGTTGTTTCATTTCAATACCTTAAATAGATTGTGCATTTAATATAGATTAATATGGCTCTTTACAGCATGTAATTTAAATGAATATTTTCGAAGATATTACAGATTTAAAATGAAGGGACATAGCGGTTGCGTTTGTCAGCATTGCACCCGTGCGAAGCCGGGGCGGGTCGCTAGTATAGTATAAAACAAAGTCACTCCCGCTGTCTGTACGCTTAGATCTTACAGATTTTGATGCAGTTTTCAGAAGTAGATAGAGTGATTGAAGAGGAAGTTTTATATGTATAATACATGCATATAATATATATAATAAAATTTGGACAAGATAACGTCTGTCGGGTAAGCTAGTTAATTATAAAGACGTGTTGTTTAAAATTATAAATGTGTGTAATTTAAATGGGTAATTTGAACTGAAAAACAAACAAAGATCGAAATCAAATGTAGTAGAGTAGGTCAGGATACCTCGCTAGACTGGAGTATGAAGCATAGCCTTGCCGGAATAGTTGCCAAGAACAGGCCGAAGACATCCTGGTCGTCCGTCAGTCCTCCGCGGAGTGGGTTATCTAAAAAGGGTCACAAGGACAACTAACTAGAGGCTTACGCTCAAAACAAAAGCGAAAGGAGGCTTTTATACTCAGCAGTGGGTGATACTGTATTTTTTATTATTTACATATGATTTTACGCAAGTAAAGTAAGTAGTAAAGTAAACAGCCTACATAATTGTCCCACTGCTGGGCAAAGGCCTCCACATCATTGAAATCAAGTCATCGCTGCAATGGATAGGTAATGGCTTAAATTCACCATGCTTGCCAAATGCGGGTTGGTGATCACAAACCCGGACTATGCATCGGAAACAATCCGAGATAATACATATTTTTTTGCCCGATCTGGGAATTGAACCCGGGACCTTCGGGTATCGGGCCGAGCGCTCTGCCACTCGGCCACCGAGGCGTTTTATGCAAATATTGTTGCGAAAAAAATTACAATTTGAAAAAGACAAATTCTTGAAAATATTCCACGAGCTGGATTCGAACCCGCACCCCACGACAAGCCGGTCAGGTGCACTACCAACTATGCTATTGTGGCAGAGCCACTTCACAGAATATTTTCAACACTTTGGCTTTTTTCAAACTGAAATTGTATACTAAGATGCAATCAATAAATATATTTCTTTTTGTTATAACATATTTCGATTCAATCGCGTTCGATCTACCTATAGGTATCCTCCGTCAATCTATATTTTCATAAACATTATCGCAATTATTTTTTTCTCAAACGTTACGTTTTCAATCAGAATTTCTTGCTTAAAAATAACTGGACTAAGAACGACATAGCCTCCCCTTGCGAATATTTCCGATTAAAGCGGCCAGATTCCAATGTCCGCTGGGAATTTTCGTTCGGATAAAAGGCCTCTCCGCTACCGAGTTTCTTTGCCAATTATGAACATCCATTTATATTAAATTAATGGATGCCGCGGCGACACGTTCGTCAACAAGCCCCATTCCCTAGTTAGATTTCCGCTAATTTATTTAATTGCTCTTCGGTGTAAAAATTAATCTGAATAACCGTATGGGCATGAGTATTTATGTCAATACACAATACACTTAATTACTTTACGGCACAGTCCACCGATGACCACAATACATGCAGCCGTGCCAAAATACTGGGTACACAAATCCAATAAACTACAATAATCTTGTTGTACAATACTTGTTCAGAACGAAATAAAAGGCCGCTGAAACTATTGTGTTCGTAAAATTATATTTACGCACAGTAGTTCATAAAGTACATTTGCAATTTCAATATTTTCCTCATTATTTATAAAGTATACGTGCCAACTTTTTGCTGGGTATTTCCCCGATAAATATATAACGGTTTTCAGCAAAACCTCGTTTCTTTTTACGATCACAATACTCCCTTTACTACTAACGTAGCCGGGAAATAAATGTTGGCTTGAACGTATTCAAACTTGAGCGACGGAAACCATTATATACCTTCCCACTCAAGTACCTATATACATAATGTATAAAATAAGACGGATAGGATTAAATAAAGCTACGAGGAAAAGCTGTGGTCTGTTTGTACCATGAATGATCGCATTTTTGATTTCTGAAGGTGTTTCAGAATAGTAGTTTATGCAACTGTCATATAATGAAGGGTATTAAAACACGAGTGTGAGTTTATGAAACGAGCGCAGCGAGTTTCATAATAGTAACGAGTGTTTTAATACCCGTGTTATATGCAGTTGCATACACTACTTTATCTTCACTAATGCAATTAGTCAAACAACAAGAGTAAAAGCTGACAATAGTTTATTTATAATAATTGTTCAAATTTTGGATGGTACAATTTTGAAAGTTAATGTTAATTATTGATCCAGCAGCTGTAGCGGTCGCGGGGCAAGCAGTAGAGCTCGTAGACGGAGTTGGAATATTTATAATTACTTCATTCGTCTTGTTTTCTATACTGTTCAAGATCGTATTTGAGACTTGAATTTTATTCATTAAAGACTCATCAATGTAGCTTTCAGCCACAGTAGAAGACTTCCACCCCCCGTGTCGTTTCAGTGCGGTCAAATCACCACCGCTATCTATGAGAAGGGTCGTCGAGGTGCGCCGGAAGCAATGCCCCGTGTACAACGCTGGGTTAGGCAGATTCAAAAAACTTGCGATAGTTTTTCCCAGAGCACCAAATTTATTAATACCAGTTCTTTGATCGACGCATTTCCCCGATCTATAGCTCAAGAAAAAGGCAGGGTTTCGACAGGGGGTGGGTCGAAGTTCCATGTAATTTTTTACATACGGCATAGCAGTTGCCCGTCACAACAAAAGAACGATCTATTTTCGTTTTTGTTTTCGAAACTTTCACCATAATTGTACTGTCGTCTATGTTAGAGACTTCATCGAACTGGATGTGTATAGCTCTTGCCTTCGGCATGCCCCCATTATGCCGAAGATTAGTGCAACCTGTAACAATAAACGATATAATAAGCTTGAGGTACATAGCCAAGGCAAAAACTATGATTTATGAAGTAGTAAAGTGTAGGTACCTACTACCTAATTTATACACAAAGCGCTTAAACGGAGTGTCTAGATAACTTGCGTGTGTAGTACGTAAGTACTAGGTAGATTAAATAACAGAATTAAAATACGCTTACCTTTTCAAAAAGATACAAAATATCTGGTGAATCTTTCAGGAACATCTTTATTTGACCTGATGTAAACGTCAAGGACTTTTTTTCCTTGTGTCCTTCTGAACTGCGTTTCAGGAACGCTATGACTTTTGAATACTTCGTGATATCAATATTGTTGTAGATACTCAGTGTGGACTTGAGCATAGAATATTTAGCCCACATAGAAGATGGCTTGAATTTGTCGGAGAGGTCTTTGAGATACACAAGAATGACATTTTCAGAAAATGATGTAGTTTTCTTTTCGATCTTCCATGCCAAAAAGTTATTATATTCTTTTTCATATAATTTTCTAGATTTTTTGCTGCCAATTCTAGAATATCCGGAGGCGTACAAATATCATCGTCGCTGTCCATTTTTAACTTTTAATTTGTATTTTAAAAACAAAACACATTGCGAAACATTAAATTCACGCGTACGTGTATTGTCACAGTGAACTTGCCGCCATTAAAATCTAACCAATGAGAGCGCAGCTGCGCGCGCAGGGCCAATCAGGAGCGAGCGCGCGCTGTTCTTTTTTTATTTAATTGGCACAAGATCTTACCAAAGAGTTTTGTGTATGTAAGTTTAGTAGTTTCGACGAAGTTTTCACGTATAACCCAACTGTTTTCAAAAGCCAGCCTAATATCAAAATTTTATACAACTTGTATGAGGATTTTGACATAAGGCTCGCCAGGTTAATTGGTCACGTTTTATTGATGTTATAATGAGATTTTACGATATCGATGTGGATATTATACCATCATGTGAAATTGCTTAAATTGAGTGTTTTGTTGTCTGCGCTATAACAGTAGTCATTATAAGTCAAGTATTGGAAACATAAGTAGAATGTTACAACATTAGTGTAGATAAAAGGTTTTTCTTTGTTGCGTTATAATTTTTGGAAATAAGTAGTAGGTAACATAAATTCTTGCACAGCTTGTTTTGCGAAATCCTGGCCACGTTATTGTATCGCAAAAAAGTAAATAAATCTGGTAGCCTGTTGCTACTACTTCGCGAATCGGGATTACAAGGATCGCGCGTGCCATAGAGTCGGATTAGTGAGACTACTCTGTAATTAGTTTCAGCTGCGCGATTACTGCTAACTAAATAGACGGCGCAAAGCCTCGACCCGATACGGGGAGAGGGTTTGATTGGCTGTGTCACAGATAATTGAACTCGCCAGTTATTAAAACCAGATTTAGATTTCCTGATTTTATTACCTACACTCATTCGTATCATTGATTGTTGTTATTATTTTAGTCCGATCATTATTGTAATCTCTCTGCTTCTACTTAACAAAAGGCAGAGCAGAGTCAATGCCGACCTTACTATATAAAAAAATCGTTAACGTAAAAAATACAGCTATAAGAAGCACTATTTCACTAGTTTTATATGAATTTAGGCTATAGGTTTAGTAACAGGTGTATAATCTCGAAACGTAGCCATGTAACTAAAAAGAACATCGCCATAATAATGTTGCCATAGTAATAATGCAAAATAAGTAAATCTACAGAAAACCAGAAATCCGAAAACCGTACAAAAACTCGAATTGATTTTTTTCAATTTGTTTTAAAATTCGTGGGATTTTATTAAACACTTTTTTCAAATTATAATTTGGTCGCAACAAAATTTCCTGTATTTATGAACTCGACTGTCAAAATAATGACGTGCGAATTTTGTACAAAGCGTGCGTTACATCCGTAATTTAACCAAACGTTACATCGAGGTTTAAATATATATATATAACTAAGAACGCACTATAATAAGTACCCTATCTATACTAATATATAAAGCTGAAGAGTTTGTTTGTTTGTTTGTTTGTTTGTTTGTTTGTTTGAACGCGCTAATCTCAGGAACTACTGGTTCGAATTGAATAATTCTTTTTGTGTTGGATAGTCCATTTATCGAGGAAGGCTTTAGGCTATATAACATCACGCTGCGACCAATAGGAGCGAAGCATCAGTGAAAAATGTTGCAAAAACGGGAAAAGAGCCTAAAAAATTAAAAATGCTGCCGAAAGTCACTATTCCACGCGGACGAAGTCGCGAGCACAGCTAGTCTTCCATATACGGGATTATAGATGTATTATCAAACACCCTGTGTAGGTACTTACCAAACAATCGGAGCCGAGAGAAGAAAAAAACAAATAATTGGTATTATCCCAGTGACATTTACAAATGATTTAAGCAGTTACGGCAGACATTTACAAATTGTTAAAGTTATACCTTAACTTCAATTTGTAGGTATGACTTTCGTATGGCTTTAACTGTAATGACTTTCAAATTATTTAACTACAATATACGTGAATTGTAAAATATGAATCGCACATACAATGGATGTGGTGGAGTGTTCCAAACGGCAAAACTAAGATAAAATTATGAAGCTTACACCAAGTTTTGGCTTGGATTTCATCCCACATGATGTAGATAAGGCCATAACCTACCACACGAGCCCAATAATGAGTGTTGTATCTAAAGACTGCCAGCTCACAACAACCAGTTCAATGTGCCTTGCAACGCACGGAGGAGCTCGTGATATATACATATTATATTTTATTTATTAGATAGATATATATTATATTTTACGGGTAAGCACTGTACCTTTATCTCACCTGATGTTAAATGATGATAAGGCCAATGATGGAAGCACACTTCCCCCGGGAACCTCAACTAGTGAGGCACTGGCTATCTTATCTCTAATGCCGGAACACAACAATGCTACAAACATTGATGTTATGGCGACATATTTAGATAAGATGGTGATAGCTAACCAGGCGGACAAACAAGCCCTACCACCAACCAAACCGAGTACACAGGCATGTACCCCCCCGCTGGGAATCGAACCCGGGACCTCTGGGACTAAACCGGTGATAAATCTACGAATGCAAAGGGGAGGCTATGTATGTCAACATAATAGAACGAAGATTTATATTTTCTTCAGTTACATTTGCGAAATATGACTGAACTGTTTATATGTACTGACAGTAAACTTATAAGAGGAGTGTAACCAGTGTAAACAGTTCAGTCATATTTCGCAAATGTAACTGAAGAAAAGCTAAACGTAAGCTATCTGTTTTAAAGTTCATCCATTTTTTTCTTGTATGTTATTAATATAAATACATCATGACAACTTTATACATGTAGAAATACATCTAACTTAGGTCTGTATAATGCCTACATTATTACGGCAAGAATTTCGATATAGACTTTAACGCACAATAGCAACATGCCGAACCACTGTGCTACATGATTGGATTACGCAGATTACTCTGTAATTAGTTTTGGCAGTGTGATTTCAACTAACTAAATAGACAAAGCTACGTGGCAGTAGGGAACGTGCCGACTTCTTTCTTGCTTGTATCTAACTATACGCGTATATTTAGGATAACGAACGCTTAGAATCAAACCATGGATCCAACCATGGATTGTACAAATAGGGTAAATAAACCAATCCAACCATGGATTGTACAAATAGGGTAAATGTTTTATTTATAGCTTTTTGCTGTTTTAACTTACAAACAAATGCTGATGCTGAAATATACGAATGAGTAAATCATAACAGTCAGTAAGTACCTACCTCCCTAAATTTTTTTACACTCCAAAAGTACTTACTTTACGTACGTTTTTATATACCTGTGTATGTATGTATAATGTATATTTAACGAAAATGTCTGTATTGTGGTTTTGCTAAAGCAATGAAATTTTTGAAAAGAAAACATAAAAAGCTATGTGACAGTTTTGTATATTATATTATGTTAATCGAGCTATCCGCTGCGTCGCGAGTTGAATAGCGAGCGCTGGATGCGACCGCGGTAGTGACTCACTTAACTGTGACGTCACTGTTCTCAGTTCTGATCCTCATTTAGCGGAACTAAACCAATGACAAAGATACAGTCGGATTATATGGAAATAAGGTTTTACTGACGAGCTCGCTCATAAACGCAGTTATCGAGATGTGTGTTGTGAACATGTGCGTGTAATACCTAATTATTCTGATCAATTATATGGTTAATGCAATTTAATAAGGGGTTGTTGAACTTTTTAGTCTAGTGTTTATTGATTAAACTGGATATTCTGAATCTTGATGGATATATCACCAAAAACTTTGCTCCCACTGCTGGACATTTGTCCAGCAGTGGGAGCAAAGTTTGGCAAGGCATTTGCCTTCATTATTGAAGTCTAGTCATCACTACACCTGGTGGGTAATTATTATTCACCACATTTGCCAAATGCGGGTTGGTGAGCAAAAACCCGGGCTTTTCATCGAAAAATCCGAAACACACATTGTTCGATCTGGGAATTGAACCCGGGACCTTCGGGTATCAGGCCAAGCGCTTTCCCGCTCGGTCATCGAGGCGTTTATGTCAAGTAATTAAATATATATTATCTACACTAATGTTGTAACATTCTACTTATGTTTCCAATACTTGACTTATAATTACTACTGTTATACGCAGATAACAAAACACTCAATTTAAGCAATTTCACATGATGGTATAATATCCACATCGATATCGTAAACATCAATAAAACGCGACCAATTAACCTGGCGAGCCTTATGTCAAAACCCTCATACAAGTTGTATAAAATTTTGATATTAGGCTGGCTTTTGAAAACAGTTGGGTTATACGTGAAAACTTCGTCGAAACTACTAAACTTACATACACAAAACTCTTTGGTAAGATCTTGTGCTAATTAAATAAAAAAAGAACAGCGCGCGCTCGCTCCTGATTGGCCCTGCGCGCGCAGCTGCGCTCTCATTAGTTAGATTTTAATGGCGGCAAGTTCACTGTGACAATACACGTACGCGTGAATTTAATGTTTCGCAATGTGTTTTGTTTTTAAAATACAAATTAAAAGTTAAAAATGGACAGCGACGATGATATTTGTACGCCTCCGGATATTCTAGAATTGGCAACAAAAGTAACTCACAATCTTTTGCCAGAAAAATCTAGAAAATTATATGAAAAAGAATATAATAACTTTTTGGCATGGAAGATCGAAAAGAAAACTACATCATTTTCTGAAAATGTCATTCTTGTGTATCTCAAAGACCTCTCCGACAAATTCAAGCCATCTTCTATGTGGGCTAAATATTCTATGCTCAAGTCCACACTGAGTATCTACAACAATATTGATATCACGAAGTATTCAAAAGTCATAGCGTTCCTGAAACGCAGTTCAGAAGGACACAAGGAAAAAAAGTCCTTGACGTTTACATCAGGTCAAATAAAGATGTTCCTGAAAGATTCACCAGATATTTTGTATCTTTTTGAAAAGGTAAGTGTATTTTAGTTCTGTTATTTAATCTACCTAGTACTTACGTACTACACACGCAAGTTATCTAGACACTCCGTTTAAGCGCTTTGTGTATAAATTAGGTAGTAGGTACTGTGACGAACTCATGTCGGGACCACAAGGATAAGGATAAGAATAATAATTATAACTCATCCTGGTCACGGCACAATTGTGACGAACTCAACTGTGACAAAATAAAGGATATTTGTATTTAGGAAAACAAAGATAGTCTTTGTTATTGGCATGTGAAGTCTAGGGTAGGACCATTCTACGTTGTGTAATTTTTTATAAATAAGTAACTCAAGATCTTTATTAGGCAGACAAACTCTAGTTTATATTGTTCATTTACTAAATAATTAATTAAAGGGGTAATGCCGGAATTTGGCAATTTATTTGAGTCCTCGGGTGTGAGCACAACTCAGTTTCTAATAGAGGAGTAATGAATTTTAACTAAGCGCCCCCTCCTGACCTCTCTTGGACGCACCTATCCTGCTGCCTCTAGGTTAAACACCCGACCAGGCCCACAGGACCCAAACAAACCTGGCCCTATTCTAATTCTATCTCTCAAACCATCATCATGAAGTTAGACATTTAACGCGAAAGGAAAGAACGATAATAATAATATATTAATCTAGTTAGAGTTTAAATTAAAAGAATAATCAGAAGAAAGGTAAAAGGTTCAACATGATTGAATAGTTAGGTTTCTAAACTACGTTATTTGAATTTCAAAAGATTAAAAGAAAAGAATAAATCTTAGAATAATATTAAAGAAAGATTTCAAATTAAAAGTATTACTTTTGTTTAACAAGAAAAGAATTTAAACTATTGTTTGAATTTACATAATTAAAATAATTTATTTATTATTTGTAAAGGTATTATTAGAAATAGTTATATTATCAATTATAATTGTTTAACTCACAGTTGTTCAATTCCAAAATTCCAGAGCTCCTTACTCTTCAGCTACCACCACTTGAGTGATCAAAACCTATCAATTTTGTTTTGTTTATTTAATTTTTTTTTATTTTAATGTCAAATAATATTCAAAAGGAACATTATGACTTTATTTTAAAATAGTTGAAAGTTGACATTAAACTTCAAATCTCCCTTTTTTTATATTCAAGAAATGTCATAATTTTTATAATAAAATGTCTATATCTTTATTATTAATAATTGAGATAAATGAGAAATGACCGTCCTTTAAATAGAGCAATAATCATTACACTTACCTAGATTAATGTTTGAAAGTTAACAAATATCGAGAAATCCTCCCAATAAATGTAACTCCAAAAGACACCCTGATTATAAATAATAAAATTGTACCAGCAAATCCTGACTCATGTTTACACCAGTCTCCAGACGTCAGCAACCCCGAAGTCTCCTGCTCGTAGAGTCGTTGATGAATAGCAGACCTTGTCACTCAGCAAACCCGTAGCACACATAAAGTTCCATGTAGACTCGAAGAGTGTGTCCCGTACAGAATAAAGTAATTAAGATTTGTTCAAGGTTCGGGTATTAAAGTTGATAAAGGAAAAGGTCATTAGGGAACCCGAATAGAAAGTATTTATTAAACCAAATGAATATTATTGTCCTTACCATGTAATCTTTTATTATTTATTGTTCCTTGGTATTAGATTTTATTTAAATTGGTCTCCAATCATTTCATTTGGTTAATTGAACCTAAAGAGACAAACAGAAACAAAGACACACAACAAAACTACTAAATATAATACCAGATCCTGGGATATGAAATTCTGATTCTCCTTCATTTATTATAACTGTCCATGTCAAAGCTTCTTCCTTCCACTTAAAATATTATATAAATAGAATCTACTAATAAAATTGTATTATAAAATAGAAGGATATTCCCAAACATTCAGAATTTGTATTAGTTTGTTCTCCACCATTTATCTATCCTTGACATTAGCAAAGGGTTATTAAACTCAACTTGAAATACTTAATAAGTTCTAAAATTAACTATTAAATTAATCATTCATAAATATAAAGGCTTTAGGAACCCTTCAGTGATCCATTAGACCATAAAAGACACTTAAGGAGCCATAAGAAGGCCTACAATCCTCCATCCAGCAAACATGCTCCTTTTCTATTCACTTATTGTTTTAAGAATCCCTATCACTTCCTTACAACTTTTTTCCTTCACCATTTTCCTCTGACTAAGTCAAAATCATATTTTATGACAGACTTTCAAAATTCATTTTTTTCTATTTCTTTTAAATATCTCATTTAATGTAAAGAGGTTTAACTAATAGAATTCCAAAATATAATGAGATTTTTACCAAGCAGTATTAAACTCTTTTCTATATTAATAATTAAGTAAATATAATTTATTAGAGAATACGAATCAAATTAATAATGTGTTTTCATACAATTTAGTATAAATAATAGAAAGGCTATCAAACTTCAGTTCGTTACAGTACCTACACTTTACTACTTCATAAATCATAGTTTTTGCCTTGGCTATGCACCTCAAGCTTATTATATCGTTTATTGTTACAGGTTGCACTAATCTTCGGCATAATGGGGGCATGCCGAAGGCAAGAGCTATACAACATCCAGTTCGATGAAGTCTCTAACATAGACGACAGTGCAATCATGGTGAAAGTTTCGAAAACAAAAACGAAAATAGATCGTTCTTTCGTTGTGACGGGAAACTGCTATGCCGTATGTAAAAAATACATGGAACTTCGACCCACCCCCTGTCGAAACCCTGCCTTTTTCTTGAGCTATAGATCGTGGAAGTGCGTCGATCAAAGAACTGGTATTAATAAATTTGGTGCTCTGGGAAAAACTATCGCAAGTTTTTTGAATCTGCCTAACCCAGCGTTGTACACGGGGCATTGCTTCCGGCGTACCTCGGCGACCCTTCTCATAGATAGCGATGGTGATTTGACCGCACTGAAACGACACGGGGGGTGGAAGTCTTCTACTGTGGCTGAAAGCTACATTGATGAGTCTTTAATGAATAAAATTCAAGTCTCAAATACGATCTTGAACAGTATAGAAAACAAGACGAATGAAGTAATTATAAATATTCCAACTCCGTCTACGAGCTCTACTGCTTGCCCCGCTACCGCTACAGCTGCTGGATCAATAATTAACATTAACTTTCAAAATTGTACCATCCAAAATTTGAACAATTATTATAAATAAACTATTGTCAGCTTTTACTCTTGTTGTTTGACTAATTGCATTAGTGAAGGAAGATAAAGTAGTGTATGCAACTGCATATAACACGGGTATTAAAACACTCGTTACTATTATGAAACTCGCTGCGCTCGTTTCATAAACTCACACTCGTGTTTTAATACCCTTCATTATATGACAGTTGCTTAAACTACTATTATGTTGCATGAGCACAGTCTTACTTAGTATACTCTAGCAAAAGCGGCGCACTCATAACTAAATATCTTGCTGTCGAAAGAACTCAAGGAGCACTAACCAAGGGTAAGTACCTACTCTATATACGAGTTCCTTGCCGAATCGAATGGAAAGAGCAGCCGGGTATGAAACACTCCAAATCCTTCCTAGGCGAAAACGCCTTAGGACGGAATAAATTCATATGCGGATGCAGTAGAAGGCAGGCCCGATTAACCATCGGTGCCTTGACAGGTCACTATGCCACAAAACAAATGCTTCACAGAATGCATCTATCAACAAATAGCTTGTGTAGGGCATGTGGAGAGGAAACAGAGTCAATGCAGCACCTACTGTATGACTGCGACCTCTGGCTAGGAAAAGAATGGGACTGGTGTGAGCCTATCCGAAACCGGAGGACTTCAGACTCTTCGCTCTTAAGAACGTTGCCAAACTTATGTCATTTATCTTGACAGAGGAAGAAGAGTGAAAGAATGGGGTTGAACTGAACTGTCCGCGAACTGAACATTGAACTGAACTTCCGCGTACCGGAAGGCGCAGTGTGGGCAGGCCTCCAAGGTGGACCGACGATCTGGTGAAGGTCGCGGGAAGCCGCTGGATGCGAGCAGCACAAAACCGGTCGTTCTAGAGATCCTTAGGGGAGGCCTTTGTCCAGCGGTAGACGTCATTTGGCTGAAATGATGATGATGATGATGATGAACATTTTAGCATATTGAACCGTATGAAGTAAGCCCAACAAAAGGTAACTGCTGTAAGTCGTTGAGAAATTCCCTCGACTGTCTATGGTCTCCATCATCCTGACCTGTAATAGCACTTATGACCCATATGGGTGCAAGGTTCTCATCAATAGAAATGAATTAAGTCCAAACACAAGGTAGCTACTGTAAAACGTTAAGGAGTTCTCTTGACTGTCCTTCGTCTTCATCATCAGATCGACTCAAGACCTTCATTAAATAGTAGTGCTTTAAAATACTTAATGAAAAAAATAACAAACGCACTAGTCGCCACTACGATTTTCGAAGGTTCCCCTCAATTTCTCTGGGATGCCATCATCAGATCCTGGTTTCCTTATCATGGTACTACCCTTGGGATATCTCCTTTCCAACAAATAAATGACAATGTGGCGCTGCCTCATTCATGGCTAGAGAGAATTTTAGAGTTGTATAAAATTGATGCAACTCTAAGATCTTTCTTAAGTACATGCATGAGGCAGTGGACAACAGTGCTTCATCAACTAGGTAGTGTAGATAGTCTCTCTGGCTCGCAGGACTTCATAAGAATAGAGCGAGTCATATTCCAGGGTGACAGTCTGAGTCCTTCGTGGTTCTGCCTAGCACTGAATCCTCTCAGCACTTTGCTGAAGGACTCAGGACTATGCTATCGCCTTCGCAGAGGTGGTGAGATCATTTCTCATCTGTTGTACATGGACGACCTAAAGCTGTTTACACCGAAAAGCCCTGACTTGGTAGAGTTGTTAAAAATCACTGAAGTTTTTAGCAACGCTATCAAGATGGAGTTTGGTGTGGATAAGTGTGCGGTCATGCATGTGCAACGGAGAAAGGTTGTAAATTCTGCAAATTTACAACTTTCTAGGACAATGACTCTTAGATCTCTCTCTGAAGCCGAAACCTACAAATATCTTGGTATTTCAGAGACGTTAGGTATTGCAGTAGGAGATATCAAACAGTTGGTGAAGGAGCGTTTCTTTTGTCGCCTAACAAAAATACTGAATAGTCTTTTGTCGGGTGGCAACAGGGCGCGCACCTTCAATGGTTGGGTGATGCCCCTACTGACATACTCCTTTGGCATATTAAGATGGAACTGAGCTGAACTGAGCTGGATGCCCTGGATAGAAGGTTTCGTCAACTACTTACATCACATCGCATGCTATACCAGCGTTCGTCGGTTATGAGACTGTACATTCCGCAGAAGTTAGGAGGTCGTGGTTTTTTGAATGCCAAGAACCTTCACAATCGCGAAGTGTGCAGCCTCAGGGAATATTTCCTTAATCACAATTACGGGATGCATCGTGATGTTGTAGCAGTTGACAGGAGCCTCACGACGCTCTCCATGGCTAATGAGAACTAGCGCAAGCCAACGGTGCTAAGCACTGAGAACCGCAGGGAAGTATGGAAAAGCAAAGAGTTGCACGGGCGGTTCTATCGGGCCTTAACAGGAACTGATGTAGACCTCCCCGCGTCGGTGAACTGGCTACGCTTCGGTGACCTCTTTGGTGAAACCGAAGGTTTGTCTGTGCAATTGCTTATGAAGTTATCAAGACAAACAACTTCCGGAAGTATATCCTGAAGGACGGTACGGTCGACATATGGCGGGCATGCCGCCGTCCTGGAGAATTTCTTAGGCATATTATTTCCGGTTGTTCTCATCTTGCTAACGGCGAGTATTTGCACAGACACAAACTAGTAGCCAGGATCATTCACCAGCAACTTGCTCTTCAATACGGCCTTGTTGAGTCTGAAGTGCCATACTACAAGTACGCACCGGTGCCCGTTCTTGAAAATGGTCGTGCATTGCTCTATTAGGACCGGTCTCAACGTCGGGCGGTGCTCGTTGAAATCACCATCCCGCATGGTTCGAACCTCGTGAAAGCTGAGAAGGGCAAACTCAGCAAGTACCTTGACTTGGCTCACGATGTGACCGCCATGTGGAATGTTGATTCGACGATCATTGTCCCGATAGTCGTTTCAGCGAACGGTCTGATAGCGAAGAGCCTCGACTAACACCTTAAGATGCTCTCGCTTGATGGTTGGATCAAGGGTCAGATTCAGAAAGCAGTACTCCTTGACACGGCACGTATTGTCAGGAGGTTCCTCATTCTGCAGCCCTGACCACCGCACCGGCAGCTTGGGCCCTGCCCGCTGCTGGCGGTACTCTAAGATTAGGTTTTTATAATGTATTATTGTTTTTATATTAAAATATTGTAAAAATCTAGTTTGAAGAAATAAAATAAATAAAGAGTATAATAATAAACTTTTTTTATTTTTTCAACATGCGCTTAGCCTGTAAAATCATATTCAATACTCGTGCCTGCCGGTATTTTAAAACTCCAGGAATCCGACCCTCATAGTAGGTATATGTGTTTATCAGCATTTAATTTAAACTAGTGGTCGCCCAGTGGTGGAAATTCGACCGTAATTTTATTAAGGCTTGTATCCTAAGCCATCGGTTGCAATAACCGTTGGATAGATGGCGCACTGTGCCGCTATTAGCACTCAAAAAAATTTAAAATTCAGCGCTTACGTCAGCCTTCCCCGTAGCATAGCGGTCAGTGCAGCCGCCCGGATTGCGGAAGACCCAGGTTCGATTCCTGGCTGGGTCGGATAGGCGTTTAATTTTTTCACTGTATTTTATAAATTTTACGAATAGTGATCGTAAACAAACTCGCATTAGACACATTGGCAATTGAAAGAGCACCTCACCACGTTATACAAGAGTACGGGTTGGCGCTGATACAAGAAATCCTAGTCCATTTTAATCAAAGATTTATAGCGAGAATTAACGCAAAGCGTGGTTACTGCTGACTGTCAGCCTGTGGCCACGGCCGGTGTAACTCAGTCGAAACGTCGGGCATAAAAGAATGCCTATGATACCTATACTAAGTACTGTAACGATGTCGTTACAATTTACTCAACGTTATATTTTTTAATGCATCATAGCCTCCTTGGTAGTTTTAAAAACTATCTGTCAAATTTATTTGTACGGTATTGAAGAAGAATACTTTGAATGTCATGTCATTGTCATGGAGTTTTATTGTATTTTTGATAATTCAGTCTTTCAAAATTCTTCAGTTTAGTAACATTGTTTTATAGTAACATAGATTGTGCAATTATTATTGTTTAAAATGTGATATGTGAACAACCTGTATCCTTAGATGAATGATTGGTCTTTCATCTAATCCAACAATCAATCATTCATCTAAGCCTGTATCTATAATATAGGTAATATAGGTAATTTGATTCCTATAAGAAATATTTGTAAGTAACGTTTTGGCTTAGACTTTTCGAATGGTACTGATTTATTGTTTTTCTCCTTTTTGGTTTTTCTGCTTAATTATAAATTTTATCTGATTAAATATTTACTGTGGATCTCCTGAGTTTTTAAATGGCCTTCAGGTTACAGTGCTTTGCGTTAATCTCCGTTATTAATCTTTGGCGAGGAGCTCGATGGCGCAGTGGTTAACGCGCCCGGTCTGCGATTGCTAAGCATTGAGCCGTTGGTCCCGGCGGCGGCTGCATTAGCAGTCGTTAATAACCACCAATCCGCACTGGACCCGCGTGGTGGTTTATGGCCCGTTCTCCCTATCCATGCATAGGGCAGGCTTGTGCCTGCAGTGGGGACATAAAAATGAGCCTGTGATGTGATGATAATGATTAATCTTTATTTAAAAGTAAGTCTTAAATAAGGGTGGTCGTATCTAGCCTGTCGCTATTTGTAGTCGGACTAACACCCACTTAATGGCTCCTCGTGTGTTATGCGGCCTGTGTGGAGTCGTTACATAAACAGATAATAAAAGCTCTGATGAATCTAAAGATAGATCGTAAATTAGAGGTTGAGTAGAAGAACTTGTTGCTTTCAATCAGTAGACAGATTAACCCGTATTGGATAGAGAATTGTGACGACTAATTACTATTTAAAAATAGCAAATGACAATTGACAATTTCATGTTTTGTCATTAGTAACTTTACTTTAAGTTAAATATCTAAAGGGACAACGTGAAACGTGTTAATTATGCTGACTTAGTATGCAAACGACATCATCCCAGTTGATTTTGTTAATAACCAATAAGCCTGTATTTACTTCTAATTACATTTTAAAGTATATAAAAGCGCAACGTCATTTATTGACTGAATAGACACGAAAACAACTTTTGCAGGTGCTTCTTACAGGGTGTAAGTAAACACGCGCTACGAAGAATTAAAACACCGGACAAGTACAAGTCGCCCACCGAGGGTTCCGTACAAACTTATGGGTACATACATATTATATAATTCAGGAATCGAGTCTCGAACTTTTCCCGAAATTCAGTTTCCAAAACCTACAATTACTTATATTATTTATTATTTTCTATTATTTTTATTTGTATTTCTTTATTGTTATTATAAAGACGGAAGATTTATCTCTAAAAATATAGATACTTCACCGATTTTTAATATTTACGCTGCTAGTGTATAATGTACCTACCTATGTACTAATTTGCAATTTATTTTTAGGTTGCTTAACATACAAAGTAATTGAATCTAGGGCTGTATTAACGTTTTTTGTCTGCTTTCTACGTTAACTGAATGTGATCTATGTTTGTTTAATTTCCTATTAAAATATAATATGTATAATACTACTAGGTATAAGACACTTAAGTAGGTAGGTACCTATTTAGGATTGTTTAATTACAAAATTAAAAAAGGACTAAGTAGGTACGCATAACAGTGCAAACTGTTAGGTACTACACACATCAAAGTATTAGGTACCTATACATATAAAAAAGGGAAAAAATATTTATTTTTTCATTCTTCGTCATAAATCGAAAACTATACATCATAAAAATTATCACAAATCTGTACAAATGAAGCCCTTTCATACGATACCCCACATGACACCGTTAATTACTTCAAAATTTAGACCCCCGTTCCTTGCATATAAAGACCCTGTTTTTTTGTGATTTAATTAAATATGGTATAGTTTTCTGATTTTTCCCTGTACTTGTAGTATAAGTCGATATTACTTTCCAAACTTCATAGTTCTAGGTCAACGGCAAGTTTGTACCCTATGAATTTTGATTCCCTTGAGAGTGTCGAAATATTTGTTTTTTGCGACATAAACGGCCGTATCTATTTTTTTGTTAACTTAGAAGTTTGATTTTTTTACAGCTTCAAGGGACCGCAGACCTGTGTACGTATATGGTTTTAATTTCTACTCGATACCTCCACGCGTTCCCGAGATAAAGGGTATTGACACACATACAGACAGACGGACAGACGGAAAACAAAGTAATCCTATAAGGGTTCCGTTTTTTTCCTTTTGAGGTACGGAACCTTAAAAACACTCTGAATCACGGAAACCGCGTGTGACAAATTCGTATTATATTAGAATTACGATTACAAATAAAATTACGACAACGCGTACATCCTCAGGAAGTTAGTATAGATTAGGTACTTCCAAAGATAAACTCACAACTTTGTTTTTTAGTTTTTAGTAAAATTGTAACAATTAGCCTTGATAGCATCATGGTATGTTAATTAAAGCGCAACCATTCAAGAAATAGAATAAGACTTAATTTATAAGTAACCCCCTTAATCATAAAAAATATTTAAGCATTTTTTAGTATATATTGTTTTGTCAACGTCACACGAAGAGACAAAAGAATGATTAATTAAATAATGCGTAAATAGTTTTATGAATAAGAGGGTATAATTCACTGTTTTTAAATGAAACACAAGTTGCCTTATTATATGGTATTGCTGCGAGTCCAAACCTAACCTTTTTTTAAATACTTTTTTGGTTTTGACGTTGTCTGCCTTTTTTGGATGGTCATCGTTTTTGTATTGTCGCTAGGTCTCGTTGCTTGAAATACCGTGTTTTCATCATCCTCACGTCCTACAGTCCACCGCTCCATAACATTTGGTCCTTACATACGACTAGTCCGTAAGCAGCGGGAAGAGAGAAAATTGGATTGAAGTGTGATCAGCCAGCGGTGAACTGTTTTGATTTTAAGTATATTTTGATCTTTTGATGACCTTTTTATTATGACATTTGCTGTTATAAGCATCTCTCTCTCGAGAAAATCGTCCAAAACCCCTGCCGTATGTGGGACCGAAGTATTTTATTAAACTGGCAATTTTGAAATACTCTTCCCAATCCTCACGACCAACCCATTTATGTGGGACCAGATCCAACATGTTTGTTATTTTTCTGAGACACAACTGACTTTAACAACAGTCTCGTCGATCGTCTGGCCGCAGCGTGTGCGCTCAACCGGACACGATGACGCAAGAAATCGATCACAAGAAATGGCGAGAAAAAACCGGGCGACACCTTCGCAACCTCACCTTGACACTTTGCGACCTTGACTTCGGTGAAAACTGCGCCGGCCCTAATCCCATCGCATTCTGTAGAATGATGATTCATTATCAGCATTTAAGCATCCTACTGCTAGGATTAAACTCTTCCACGAGGAGAAATTGTGATATATTCAAACACTATAACCCAATTAAACGAATGTCGCGATGGGACGGAACGAAAGAACGGTCGGAAGTGCCGGAAAGGATTGATACTCGGGTACCGTGGTTGAACTGCCACCTGCGTTACAACTACGCTACAAACGTGTAACACAAGTGTAAGTACAGGCCTTACCTACGAAATTAACGTTTTTTTCTCACTTATTAATAGGTGTATTACTTCTAAAAGTCAATACCGGTTGTTAATATTATTATACACCTTTAATTAGGACCATGTTACTTAAGCTTCAGTAATAACAATGATTATTAATTTTGTGTACTTATCGTCCAATTTTTTTTTTAAATTGACTAACTTTTTGGTTCGCGGAATCGTCTTATTGTTTCATTGTAGCTTTGAAGGGACTTGATTTTTTTTATTTTTAATGTCTGCTATATTTAGCTAGTGAAACAAACACACTGCTCTACAATTTTTATAGTGTTAACATAAATAGATGCTAATATAATTTTAAAAACGTTAGAATTTTATAAAAAATCTTCATACAAAATGCCAATTTCTTAGATAAGGACCCAATATTACCTTTCAAGATGGTTTAACAGGACAGATTTTTATAAATTATAATATAATATAATGTGTTAACCTCACATTAATAAAAATATTTAAGGGTAGGTAACGACAGCCATCTTACGAAGATCTTGCCTCTCGGAGCACGTGCAAGCTAGAGAAGTTTGTTAATTTGGTTACCCATCCGTGGATCTATCATTGCAAATGTTGCTACACATGCACGATAGTAACCCGAGCGCGCTAGACTAGAACCACAGAATAAGGCTAGAGCCTGACTCATTATTACTGCTTAAAGCTACTATGCTTATCCTAGTCTACGTAAATATTTACACTACAACATTGTATTTTGCACAGCGATAGTTGGGAGAGCTATCAAGAGACTTTGCATAGGACGCGCTTAACAGTTTTCTGTGAAATATAAAAACACGCGGGTTTACGCAGGTAAAAAGTGGCTTATTATCACAGGAACGCACCTGGAGAAAAGTACATTAAATATTGATAACAGCTTCTGGGTAGGATCTGTTAACAAAATTTAAGCTAATTTTGGGATTTTAAGGTAAATAAGACTTCTTCCGCATGTAATTCGGTCTGTTACATTTGCTTTTTCCGCCCTTGTGCCACCGGGAATGGATGAAAATTAATGTATGGTACTCTAAATTTTTTGTAGTTTTTTTTTTCAACTATGACTGAACAAAAAACACGGTGCTCCGTTTTAACGAGCAGAAAGTTTAAATAAACAAACAGCGCTATATTATGCATCCCACTCCCTGCCGTAGAACAACAAAATTGAGATTAACACTGTTCCAAAGTAATAGCGAAAGTTTGAATCAATCAACAGTTTAATTTCGCTGAATTCCTTCATACAACTTTGAAAAGCCTCCCACTCAATGCTACCAGCGTAGAATGCTAGGTCAATATGTTTACACATTTAGGCTTTTGTGATTCTGAACGAGCCGAGCGCACCAAATTGCTAAAAGGTGTTGTAGACAAAATAAACTGCTATTAATTTCGAAATAACATTTTGAGTACGTTAATTGGAACGGCAACGACACAGAATGCTGACTGCAAGTATAATTCACCATTTGACCACGTTAATGAAAACGAGAATTTGAATAGCAAAACTGCAACTTACCTCGTTTGTCACCGAATGGCTTTGCTTCAATGATGTTTCGAATTCTCACCTTCGTTAGCGTGATCGAATAGTCATTACTCGCACTTTATGGTGAGCTTTATAGGGAAACCAGGGTTTCGGTAACTCAGTTAGACGAGTATTCGCCCCCACTGCAAAGCTCGTGGGTTCAGGTCCTATGTGAAGCAGGAGTAACTGTGGTGATGCGTTAACTTTCATAGCATTATGAATGTGAAATAACAATTTTGAAAAACAAAAGTAGGCAATTGGTCCTAATCGCTCGTTACATATAGAATAAACGACTGTACAAGAGATTGCGTTGTCATGGACTGTACATGTCCTGTCCAGTTGCTAATCCGTCCAGCTAAGATCCCGTCCAGCTGAGAATATATCCAGCTGAGAATCTGTCTAGTTGCGAATCTGTCCACTTGCTACGGAGGCAAAAATATTTTAAAGTAAATATCTTAAAAGGTCAAATCTAGCTAAACGCGGAAAAAACTTGAAAAAAATCGACAGAGAAAGCATTGTTTCGATAGCTCATTAATAATTGGAACACGACTTTTCTTCTCTTCGACTGCGTCCCCTTTTTTTCAGATTGCAGATGCCCCGTGCTGTAAATTGTATCAGTTGTTTTGCATCAATGTTTTTATCAAGTTCGACATAATATTATGAATGATAAAATAACAAACTAAATAACATACAAATTCAAACATCACGTCCTTCTAACAAAAAGGGGTAGAGACGCAGAGTTTCGTAATCACCAATTTTCAGTATAGTCGCCATTAGCAGAGTGAACGAGAGTGCGGCAACTTCATACAAGCGCTCCGAAACGCACGCACACAAGCTCGTAGTTCACCTACATTAGCACACAGAAAAAAGCACGGGAAAGGAGTACGCGATGACACGGGCTGTCCCCGCAAACGCGGATCGGGCAGCGTATGTTGCTGTAGTAACGGAAAATACAAGTACCTATGTCAAATGTCACTGAGCGCTGCCGATCAGTATACACGTATTTTTCTTGGTTTGAGTGTCGCGATTGCCAGTTTTGTTGCATATATAGGTGGGTGCCTATTGAAAATGTCTAGAAAAAAAACCTGTTGTTTATGAGGATGTCTCAACACACACAACCATAATCCCAGTTTGTCCTTTTTTACTTTGCCGACAGATAATATAACAAGGTTAGTTTACAATAATAGGTCTTTACCTATGAAATTGGAGTTTTTTTCTCACTTATTAATAGGTGTATTACTACTAAAAGTCAATACCGGTTGTTAATATTATTATTATACACCATTAATTAGGACTATGTTACTTAGGCTTCAGTAATAACAATGATTATTAATTTTGTGTCTTTATCGACGAATTTTTTTTTTTAAATTGACTTCTTTTTTTGTTTACGGAATTGACCTTTTGTTTCATTGTAGCTTTGAAGGCTCTCGATTTTTTTTCTTTTTATTGTCTGCAATATTTAGCTAATGAAACAAACACACTATTCTACAATTTTTATAGTGTTAAAATAAATAGATACTTAGAAAATTAAAAAAACATAAGTATGAAAAATAAAATTTTATAAAAAATCTTCATACAAATCTCCAATTTCATAGGTACCTATTATAAAAGACACCCAAATTCACACAATAATAAATTAACTATGTGTGACTCAACCCTAGCCGGTAGGTACAGCTCGGTACGTCGATTCAAGGTCACGGGCACTGTTGCTGCACTCTCGATCACTCTGCCATTAGTGACCCGACGTCACTTTTACATAAACAAAGTAGGGTTCCGAGGTGGAATAAATAACAACAGTGATGGGTATTGTTATTGCTAGACGATCGCCTGATGTGCGAGTATCTAGGAACCCATGTCGGTTCTTACGACATACACGGAAAGTTATGCAGCTGATACGTTATTTTCACGTCCCAGACCAGCATGGGATACTGAAAAACAGCGGGTTATAATATTATAATAATGCCGCTAGAGGTAATGGTAAGCCCCCAAATGCCCCCAAAAGCCCTAAAGGGTACGGCTGCAGGCCGCATGAAAGCAATATATACATGAAACAATATTTGTATAAAGGATTACATACAACTATTATTGAAAACGTTTCTGAAAGGCTTTCAAATTATCCCGCCCGATTAATGTAATGTGTTGCTATTGCGTTTGTACGAGTATGTTTATTGCGGATTTTATTAAAATAAAGTTTTTTCTTTGTTTGATAATTGATTGTCATGAAGGAATTTTTTGAAAGACATTCAGACAGACAATTAAATTAAATACGTTTTGAAAACATTTGTTAGACAAAAACAAACGATTTGTTTGTTAAAACGATCGTAGTCTGCAGGGCGCTTACCTAGCAGACTCAATGGCCATCTACATATTTTATTCCAACTGAAGTACTCAGTGAAGTAAGTTCAAGTAGGTATTTGAATATTAAAAAATATAATACTCGTAGTACATCGAATGTTTTGAACGCTGAACCTTAAAAGTTTTGAGTTAATAATTTCGACGTTTGCTTTAACTTATGTTTAAAATACCATTAACATCATGATCGTCATCCTATGTATGAACTGGCTTAAATACTTGGACGCCAAATCACAGTGCAATAGAACAATTGAATTTCTATTGTGTCTGGTTTAAGAACAACTGAGTGGTTATGTACGAATTTTTTTCTTTTTATTTGTTACAGTTATTTTGGTCAAAGTTGTTGTTTTATCAAAATTCAAAACGTTTGAAGTTTGGCAGGCCATTAGCATGGGCTCAGAATAATAACTGGCATGGGATACTAAATTGCAACTGCCATTTAATTGTCGCACGCACGTTCGTCCGTCGCTAGTCCAATTAAACTTAATTAAACTTCGGCACTTTAATTTATTCATTTGCTTTTATTTAATCTCAAGTGTTTAACTTTCGGCTTTCCAATATGTGTTATGTAGAATCTACTACATAATATGCAGTAATAGATTATGTACTATTATATCAAATATGTTATAGCATCACGATAGAGATCGGTGGAAGGAGGGAGAGGAGGCCTTTACCCTGAAGTGGGAAAGTAATGGCTGATAATAATAATAGTAAAGATAAAAACTGCAATTAAGTTTGAATGTAACTGACGTATAAGGAAAAAGATAAAAAGACATGTTACGTTATAAAGACATCAGACTTAATAAAATGCAATACACTAGCGATTTCCTAACGTTGCGTGTCGCTGTCAGCTCCATAGGGGTTCAGCTTTATGCAGACGTAATAATACGCCCTATCTCCCCGTCCGTGGTTTTGTCATTTTACAAGTCTCAGCTTTTAGCGCAAATTAATATTGTTAGATAGACATCTTACAATTAACTTTTATAATAATTAGTGCAGTTTTTATATGTATATCGTTAAGCAGTTGCCAACCGTGAAACAGCACTCTCTGTCGATCTGCATAGAAGCAAAACGGTGCGAGATCCATTGGATTCAAGTTAGGAAATTTGCTTAATGCTATTTATTTAGAAGCTCGATTTTTAAATTTAAAAATAAAACAATAGCATTATAATTGTGATGATTTGTTAAGAGTGTTTGGGCCGCACTTTTAACGTGGCCACTTTTAACTATAACGCCATATTTAACTAAACCATAACATGTCAGGTGTTCATTAGGTGACGTAAAAATGCTAAATTACTTCATTCAGATAGTTTGTTGAGCATAATTTGATTTTCTATCTCTAATTACTAAATATGTTCTTTTTTCATTTGCGGCGCTAGTGTGCGGCGTAAACGCTCTTAATAGCATATTTGTCTTCTTAATAACCTTAACTATAGGTAGATGTTATTTGTCTGTAAATCTTCCTAGAAATAAATAAATAAAATAAATTCTAATAGGTGTTACGAATAAGTATATTTAATTTCATCGATGTCTGTAAGGTTGAAGTCACAATACTCATATAACATAAGTGTGAAGCCCCTACAAACAGAGATGTTATCTGTGCGCCTTTCCCCGCCTCCTAACTCGGTCAACCAGAACCTAGTTCTACCCTTTAGAGGTGCCCTCGGCTTGTTCCGCTCTCCTAACTCCTCGGAGAATATAGCAGTGGGTGTCGACACGCTTGCGTTATGTCATCCCCTCTAGTTACTCCTGAAGATGTTTCGATCACATGGCTTAAGGAACCCTTTAAGTTTCTCGCCACCCACAAAAAAGTCGGTTATGCTGTAAAAGCCATAGGCGACCAAAAGTTAAAACAATATCTTACTAAAAAAGAAAGTTATATACCTATGTATATGGACCTTAACTGTACGAGAACACCTCAATAATTATTTTCCAGAGAGCTGGATCGGCAGAGACGGGCGAATTCCGTGGCCCGCAAGATCGTCTGACTTAACTCCGGTAGATTTTTTTGTATGGGGACAGGCAAAGGAACTTGTCTATACGACGGAAATTTCTACGAAGGAGGAATTATTGGAGAGAATCCATTCTGCGTTTGAACGGATGAAACAAGAAATGATGCTAAAAATCAGCACGTCTAAAGTAAGAAAACGTGCTCGAGCATGTATTCGTAATGGTGGACGACATTTTGAACATGAAAATTAAAGTAAGATCACCAAAAACGATGTTTTTTTTAATCTCCTTAAAAATCAATATTATCACTCTTAACTGGTTTAAGCACCATAACTACAAGAAATGATAAGATCTCGCGTAAATGATATCTCAAAAGAAAGGGCAATAATTTAGCATGTTTTTAAATGTGTTTGAACATCTGCAGCTATTTTTTTTATTTTTTAAATTGACATTTAAAGTCGAAAATTTATTTTTCCAAATTTTCTATCACTTTTGAATGGCCTGTAACTTTATATTTTAGTAACAATGGTGCTTCAAAAATGCTTCGATACGATTAGAGACACATTACACTAATAAAATAAATTGTAAAAAATAGACATTTTAACTTAAACTGGATGTTGTTAGCAATTAATTAGCAAATTTTGGATTTTTGGCACTAAAATCGCAGGTCAACAAAAAATAATAATAATAACAGACTTGGTCTAAGACAAGTGTGGCTCAAAATGTTCTAGATGGTCCATACTAACATCCCCTTAAGGCTTTGCACCCACCTTCCAAACACCCTGTATAACACTGTTATTTTTAATCGCGACAGGTAAGCGAGTTGCAGTAATCTCACCTGTGTCCGATCCGATCCGAACCCTTCGGAGAATCTAGTAGGGCACGGGGACACGCACTTTTAAGTGTGTGATGCCGTTCCCTCTAGAAACCTCCGAAGGTGATTTGTTTCACACGGCTTGAGGTACCCTTTACGTACTTCGCCGCCCCCAAAAAAGCCAACAACGCTGAAAATGCCGTTTGAAGCCATCAGCAATATCTTTAAAAAAAAATGTGTGTACGTTTTTGAGGCTGATGGTGGATCGCACTTCATCCAGACTCCTTTACTGCTGAGTTTGTCAGTCGATATTTTTGCGGATTATGGAAACAGTAACATTCCTTCACCTCACCGCTATTCGTGTTCTCTAAAGAAGCACAAAGATTTTTTAAACTGTCTATAAAAGTACTGACAAACTTTAATATGGGATCTGCAAACAGAACAACAGTTCTGAAATGGCCGCTTATATTTTCCTTTATAATATGATATAAAGGTAATTGTCTTGTTGCTCAAGTATTTTTTTTTGTAGAAAATGCCTCAATGCAACCTTTTTAAACCTGTAGAGTTTGACACCATCTTTAAGCAATTGATTCAAATTATTTTTGCGTTTTGCATTTAAATCACAGAACACCATTAAATATTTAATGCTCGAAAAGCAAACGCAAATGAACATTGTGTTCTTTTAAAACAAATTATAAGGAGATGAATCGATTGGCGACTCAATGACATATCAAAAACTAATTCAGGTCAGCGTACCTTTGACCGCCAGTGTTTGCCCTGACATTAATAACAACTGTATTATTGGCAATACTATATAAACTAAGAGAAAACAGTAACAGGCATCATTTGGCAAGACTTACCCAACAGTGCAATTGAATTTGGAAAGATGAGAGGTTTTGTGGTGATTTGCTTGGCGGCGCTGGTTGCAGTGGCGTATGCAAGAGAGATTCGCCAGAAAAGGGAAGCTGATTTAGTTGGTGCTGCTTCGAACCATTGGGAGAAGGGTGGCGGTGGCGAGCACCACGGAGACCACCACCACGAGGATGGCGGCCACGGCGAAAAAGGATACAAGGGCTTCCATGAGCATGAACACGGAAAGAAGGGGCATTCGAACCATGAGGGGCACAAAGGCCATTATGGGGAACATGGTGGCCACAAGAAGCATCACCACCACGACGATGGATACTATGACGAAGCCCACCACGGCGAGAAAGGTGAAAAGGGACACGGTTTCGAAGAAGAGGGCCACTTCCATAAAGGCCACGCGACTAAAGGCCATCACGGTGTTCACAAAATAGACGAGTTCAAGAAGGATAAACACTTCCATGATAAGCACGGGGAGTCCGGCTTCGAGGAAGGCTACGGTGGGCATCACCACGAAGGTGGATACAAGAAGGGAGGAGAATTCCACAAAGGGCACAAACATGGAGGTCACCATGAGCATGAGCACGGCGAGAAGGGCCACCACGAAAAGGGCGGCCACCACCACGACCACAAAGGCTTCCACGACGAAGGCGGCCACCACGAGCACCACCACCACGGCGAGGGGCACGGCAGTAAGGGAGGTCACGAAGACCACAAAGACTGGGGCTGGGGCCATTAATTAATTAATGTTGAGATATTTTGTTATTGTTGATATTTTGTGATATTGGAATTATATGTTTACTTGCATGAACGTGTCTTGATTTTATATTTAAACAACGAAATAAAAGACTACCTCATAAATATTATATTTATTATTAATTTAATTTCCTTTTCAAAACATCTGTTTTACGTCATAGCGAGCCTTTATATTTATTTATTTATTTAATACCTAGTTATACTGACAATATTATATTGACTTAAGCCAATCACAGGTTTCTTTAATTACTATTTATCTTTGTGATTTCATATTTGTGAAAAGACAATGTTCACTAGGCCACATAATGTGATATGAGTATAAAAACTTTTGTTTGTAAAAAGGTTAAAATGATTACCCACTACTTCGTAAGACGTCTTAATACCGTTATATCTTTTAATAATATTTCTGTTATCTCTTTAAGAATCTAGTCTAGATAAATAAAAAATCAACCACGATTTCTCGCATTTAACGAATATGAAGTAAAACTTTATTTCAAAGGACATTTGTCTTAACTTTTTATCAAATGTAATAAAAGTTTAGTGTATGACATTGTGAAGGGGGTTGGTTGATATGTTCTGACCACATTTAATTGGGTAGGTGACTGGTTTGGATCTACCAATCAATCAATTGGTTCAATCTAGAAACTTATTAGCAACTGTCAAAACGATATTCTTTAATGCTACGACCACACTATCGCGGTATCGCGAACATTTTCCGTTTTCACGACAAGTCGGGCCAAGCAATAGTCACATTTCAGAACACGGTCAAAAATGTTATTAGAAATAGTAGCATAATAGAAATTGTACGGGAATGGCAAATTATGAAGTACTTAGCTAATTTTTTTTATACTTCAGTTCAAATCAATCAAATCAATTAAATTCGTCAAGTGAAAACTTTTTGAGTTACAGAAATTCATGCTTAGGTCAAATAAAAAATAGGGTGCCTAATACTTTATAGTACCTACTGTTACGTGATTTCATTTGTACGTAGGTCCTGGAATTAATTATTGTTGTTGTTAACATGTCTATTCTAAGCTTACTAATAATGATGATGATGGTGATGATGATGAAAGATTTCTGCTATTTTTTTTTTTTTTTATACTTAGCTCGGCAAATGACTCCATCCCACCTGATGTTAAGTGGAAATGAAGTCCAGACGCGAAGACAACTGGTGCAGCGTGGAAACAAACGTAGCATCAGTTAACTTCAGTCTGCCGGCCCACAAGGTGCTTCTTCACGCCTCTCTTGAAGGACCCCATATCATAGGAAGGAGGGAAAACGTGTGCTGGTAGACTATTCCATCTTTTGGAGGTGCGACAAAGAAACGAGTCACTAAATTTCTTTGTGCGTGATGGGATACTTGAGACAGTGAATCGGTGACTCCGAAGAGCAGCACGTGTACTCCTATGAAGAAAGGGAGAAGGTGGGATGAGGTCAAAGAGCTCTTCAGAGCACTCGCCATGGTATAAGCGGTAAAACACGCTGAGTGACGCAACGTCTCTACGCAATTGCAGAGATTCGAGAGTATTTACCACTTCTGCATTGCCGATAATGCGTTCAGCGCGACGCTGCAATCTGTCCAAGGCATCGAGAAGGTACTAAGCGGAACCGTCCCAGATGTGCGAGCAATACTCCACGCAAGACCGTACCTGTGTCTTGTACAAAAGGCACAACTGGTCCGGCGTAAAGAATCGCCGCACTCTGTTCAGAATTCCGAGTTTTCGTGAGGCTGTTTTGATCACGGCTTCGATGTAGTCCCTTTGGTTCAGATCGCAGCGTATCGTCATACCGAGCATGTTGATACTGCTCTGCAGGCGTAGAGATGTACCCTGAAGAGATGGAAGGGGCAGGAATGGTGACTTTTTTGCCGTGAACGCGCACACCTGTGATTTCTTGGCATTGAACTCAACCAGATTATTGGTGCCCCAATTAAATATGAGGTCCAATACCCGATTGAGCTCAATGACAAGATTAACTCGATTCACTTCGGTTTCGACCCGCCCAGCCGCTGGGTGACCGTTATATCCTCCATGGACCGTACTATCATCTGCATAGCAATGAATATTTCCAAGTGGAAGCATATCATTGATATGCAGAAGGAACAGCGTGGGGGATAGAACGGACCCCTGAGGGACACCAGCGTTCACTGACATGAGCCGCGAAGCGCATCTATCAGATATAACACGAATTTTGCGCTCATGCAGGAAGCCAGCGACCCAGTTGCAGAACTGAGCAGGCAGACCGTATGCCGGGAGCTTGGAGAGAAGAGCTTTGTGCCAGACCCGATCAAAAGCCTTGGCTATGTCAAGGCTAACAGCCACCGACTCACCACGCTTGTCAATAGCCTCACCCCAAAGATGTGCAACGTACGCTAGAAGATCACCCGTTGACCGTTTCGGCCGAAACCCGTATTGGCGATCGTGAATTATGGAGTGTTCTTCCAGGTAGTGGACAAGTTGTTTATTTAAAATGCGCTCCATTACTTTGCACAAAACTGAACTTACGGCTATGGGACATCGATTGACTGCAGCTCCGCACGGACGTCACGCTGCCTGGTTTTAAAATCGGGCATTGTGTGGCCACAGTGAGAAATTGTAGGTGGCTGTGCATTGCAGTCATCGACTCGGGAGTTAGCCGCAAAGAGTTTGGCCAGGAGATCGACTTTCTCCTGCGGCTTGTGAGCTAAAGTTCCATCAGGACATCTCAATGGTGGCAGCGAGGGTTGGCAGAAGTTCGATTGCACGGCTTTGGCCAGACGCCAGTAGCTACGGCTGCCCGTAGGATGCGTCAGTAGTTCTTGGCCGACTCGTGCAACGCGCTGGGCATCCGCTCTAATGTAAGCTCTTTTGCAGGACTTGGTGGCATTATTATAGGCTGCTTTCAGCGAGCGGGTTTCGGGATCCCCAAGAGCTTTACCCCTGATCCAAGCGCGGTATGCCGCCTGCTTGTTATCAGCAGCGTTGGCACACTCGCGGTTGAACCAACGGTTGCGCCTGCCTTTGCTGATGAGATAGGAGTGCGGAATATAGTATTCCATCCCTAAAACTATCTCATCAGCAACTGCAATCGCACTAGCTGTCGGGTCCTTCCCACTGAAGCAGCGCTGCCCCCAAGGAACGGATGCGAAATAGTCCCGCATACCATCCCAATCTGCCGACGAGTAGTGCTAAATCTACTTTATACCAAGCAGTGATCCGAAGATCCCAAAGGAGCTCGAACCTCCACTCGGTAGCCAGCTGGGCGACTCGTCAGCAGAAGGTCCAACAAAGAGGGCGCGTGACCGACTACGTCTGGGATCCTGGTGGGCTGGTTCACCAGTTGAGTCAGGTCGTGCGTGAGAGCGAAAGCATGGGCAGTTCTACCAGCATGGTCAGTTTTGGAGGAACTTAACCACAACTCGTGGTGAGCATTGAAGTCCCCCAAAAACACCAATTCCGCCGATGGAAACCGCTCCTGCGCATCATCTGCTACCCGACTAAGATGGTCCAAAAGTCGAGTTGTCTCCATGTCGCCATTATGGGATCGGTAGACGCAGACGTAGACACGGCTATGTGAGTCCAAGTCGACGTGTACCACAAGGAGGGAAAAGGAAGGGTCCTCCAGACAGCGCAGACGGCGACAGCAAACATCCGTCCGAACGAACAAGCAAACTCCGGCTTTGGCTTTGAAGGATTCTTCAAGCACAAAGCCCGGATAGTGCAGGTAGCTGGTGTCGGCCGGACAGATTATTTGCGTCTCCGTCAAAAACAACATTGCTGGCCGTGCCGTCTCAAGATGGTGGTGGACGGCATTGAGGTTTGCATGGAGTCCGCGGATGTTAGCGAACTCGACCTCAAACGGTATAGTTGTGGTGGGGGTGTGCACCGCTGTAGGACCAGTTTTATTGTGAGGCGCTGTCATGGTGGAGAAAAGGAGGGAGGCGTGAATCGAGGAAATGCTACCGCGATGCAAATAGTCAAAGTGCAGCGGCCTGTTTCACCAGGGATCTGCCTACAGAAGAGTATAATTAACCCGCCGAACGGAAGGGCCCCCGAACCCCCCCGGGAATGGCCGCCGGGACCCCACGTTCCGGTCACCAACCGGCACGACGGACCACCCCGAGATTATGCGTGGCATGGTGAGGCAGCCTCACGAGCTGGTTAGGCTAGCTTGGGCCCCTGTACTGTGCTACGGGCGGCCAGCGGGACAGCCGTTTCTACGGGTCTCCCTGGTCGGCGGGTTAACGAAGTCCTTCTGGCACTGGTTTGACGGAAGCCTCCACAGACCAAGTGCATCGGAGTAACATCCACTCGAGCTCTGGTTATACGCTGGCTGATCCCGAACGCGACCGACAAGCGGTCACTTGACGGGTTTTACACCATGCGTACGGTGGTCACTAACCAGACGGGCAAGCCCTACCACGCAGTGGAGCATATGGAAGCTCGAAAATCCGTTAGTCGCCTCTTACGACACCCACCGGAGGAGAGGGGCGGAGAATAGTATTCTTTCTCCGTCTCCGCACGGATATATTACTATGTTGAACATCATATTGTTACAAAAACACAAAAAAAAAGGTCAAAGTCAAAGTAAAAAGTAAATAGTGTTGAAAAATTTCGGCGGGCTGGTTAGAACCACGATAGCTCAATTGGGAGAGCACCTGACCCGGTATGTCAGAAAGGTGCAGGTTCAAATCCTGCTCGTGGAAATTTTTTCAACATTTGTGTTTTTGTAATTTGTTCACAACAAAATTTGCGTTAAAAATTATAGGTATAAATAAAACAAAAACATTTCATCATATTGTTTTTATAAATATTATTGATACCTAGGTACTTTTCACTCGCAACTTTGTCTGCGTGTAAAATAGCCTGTGACACTCTCACGAAAATGTCGAAATCACAATCCACTTAAACGCGAAAATGTGCCTATCGCAGTAACTTATTTTTTTAAATATTTTAATAGTCGCACCACGAAAACCTCACAGAGTCTATCTTTAAGACAGGGCGCTTTATTGAATCACATATTGTTTTCTGAAGTTTACGCGACACCTCGGTGGCCGAGTGTCAAAACGCTCGGCCCGGTACCCGAAGGTCCCGGGTTCAATTCCCAGGTCGGGCAAAGTGTGTTTCGGATGTTTCGATGCCCGGGTTTGTGATCACCAACCCGCACTTGGCAAGCGTGGTGATTAAGGTGACGCACCGCTAAACAATAAATCTCATACGGAGCGTTTGCGCCCCGTACCATAGGAAAAACTGTTTTTTTTCCTTCAATTTAAAACTACAAATTATTTTAAAAAAAATGAACTACAATATAGTCGTGTGTGTTAAGACTAATCTTCTAAGAAAATTTTGATGCTTAAATCGGTCTGGTTAGCCTTTAAAATGCAAAGCTATGTTTTAAAAGACGTTACTTTGATATTTTTTCTCTGATAGTGTTTCCGCAACTAGCAAAATGAAGTCAATTAAATGAAAAATCATGTCATCAAATATCACTTTCAAATGTTTTGTAATTGTTGGGAAAAATCAAGATCCCCGCCACGTAAATTTCCAATGCGTTGCCTTAAGCCAATACCCATCAATTGTAGTGATGACTTGATTTCAATTATGGAGGCCTTTGCCCAGCAGTGGGACAATATATAGGCTATTTACTTTACTTACGCGAACACTACACATTGAAATGAAACCACAAAATTGTAAAATAAACCCGAGTTGACCCGTAAAAGCAGTTTCATCTCAACGCTGTTATTGAGTTTCCTAGTTTCCTACATCATGGCAAAGCAAAGTATACCACAAAAAACGTTCATAAATTATTATCCGTATTATACATTAGTCGTGAACGGCAAGTTTTATAATAGCCCGCTAAGAGGGTACGGGCAGGCGTTATTGTTGTGCAGATACACGAGTGGTACTCTCAACTCGGCTACAAACTGTCCCGAGTTACAGCACAAGTTGGCGGGTCTCCTTCGAACCGTTCTCATTTCCGCCGATAATTCCGAGATAAGATTTTGCAGTTGGTTTCTTTGTTAGTGCTGCGTATAATGGCTGATACACTTATTACTACTGTGTGGAGCGTAATGTATCGTTATTGTGTCCAATTACGCGGAAAGCTCGCGCAATTAAGCCACGACGATATGGTTCAGCTCTGGAGGGGAGTTGATTTGTGACAACCGGTGGGGTTACAGTATGTAGCCATACAGAATTATCTGTTTACTTTGCCCTTGGAAAAATGGAACGTTATGCGAGTGAAAGGGGTTGTTATCTTCATTAACGACTGACCATAGCTAGGGGAACATATTTTCTGTAAAATAAGTAATTAAGTTTGTTAACTTTCACTGTTAAATAAATGTTAAATGTTGCTAGTTACTTACAGGCTTTAGTCCAGCAGTGGAGACACACAGAAGAACAACGGTAAAAAAGAATGATCCAAATCGGTCCAAGCCTTTTCAAATAGTTGGGGAACGTACATAAAAAAATCGGCGAACCTCCGCCTTTTTTTTAAGTCGGTAAAAAAGATTTGACAAGTGATGATTATAAAGACATTGTTGTCAAGGGTGTAAGATGTAGTACGTAAAAGATAAATAAAAAATCATATATATTTTTGATTTTCTGTACTGTCTGTCTGTTGATTTCTTTCATGTACATAGGAGTTTTTATGATTTATGATTTAGATCTATCCATTATAACATGAAAAGTTTTAGACAAACCAGGTCGTGGAATCTAACACTAATGTAGCTTTGCTCCAGAACTTATAATATTTATTAGCGGTAAACATATTTTTAAAAAAGTTATAAAAGAGTATGTCAAAAGTCTGTTTTCTTTAATCAATTTGCTAAAATGCAATTACTTTTAATATTTGTTACTGTGCCAGCTAGCATGAGTACAATTGCAATTAATTAAGGTACATTCAAGTAACAGGTGGTTCAGAAAAGCCGAAAAACAATATGGCTTTCAAAAAACAAACAATTAAAGCTGTAAGATTACTTTACTATCTTTAATTCTGACTGAAGTTAAACATTGCTGAACACTATCTTATAATCAAAAACACACACAGCCACAGCTGTTTCACCCACGATCTATTTGTTTGGATGTAATTTGAAAATTACTTACAAAGTATCTGTTATTCTCATTACAATAAGACTTTGTGAAGTAAATAGTCTTTGTTAACAAAAGAAACGAGTGTAATTGTTATTTACTTTGTTTGTGTATCTAGCTGTAGTTAGAATTAAAAGCCTGTTTTAATTGATTACACTAAAGGTCTGTTGTTGATGTTTTATTAAATTGCGTACCTATTTAATTGTTAATAAAAAAGTATAGCAGTAACCGAGCTTCGAAGAAGTAAGAAAACTTTATATTTTCACAAAATGAGAGTAATTTTCCACGGGTTTATTACCATGTTTTTTGTTGTATTCGACTATCCGATTTACCGATACATGCTCGCTCACACGCCATAATCACGGATGTACTAACAACAAAATTACGAAATAAACCGCTAATAATAATACTAGTCAATATAGAAAGTAATGTAAAATAGAATTAAAAAAATATATTTATAAGTTCTTGTGATACACTTACAATCTTTGATTAAAAAAAGCTTCTAATTAAGATTCGATTAACAATGAACACACAGCTGTCTCTCTGTCTTGTTTAATACAAAGGAATCTACACATTTTCCCATAATTATGTCTTATACGTAGTATTGTGGTAATAATTAATCATTTTAGAAGCTAAACACAGCCACACGAAACCTCAAATCACAGCAAATTACGAATTAATTTGAATAAACACAGACACATAATGCTCAAATAGATACCTACGCTTTGCCAAATAAATTCGTTCATATTGAGTTTACATTTGTTTATAATTTGAAAGCGATGTGTCGGGCGGGAGCTCTAACCTTTCACAGAAACACCATAATTTTAACTTTACTCCTTTTGACATAACGTCGATATCCAATTAAACATTTCGACATGCTATGCCCGTAACAGGGTTAAACTTGTTATCTCTTGAATTGGCTGAGTTACTTTGATTCTAACGAATCGTGAACTGTTTATGTTTGATCTACAATCGAATCAATCCGTGGACGGAAAATATGCTCTGCCCTTTACTAAAAGGTTTACAGTAAAAAAAAGCAATACAAATTTATGATTTTTAGCTTCGGAAAGCGTAAACAATGTTTATTGGTAAAATTGACTATACATACATGTACATACATACATACATGTATGTATATATACATACTGTTTCAAAAACAGCAAAAAAACTGTTGGCTTATATACTGTAATTGTGGTACTTACACCAAACCTTTCGATCTAGATTTAGTTAAATTCAACTCGTAACGTTAATTTGTATTCATCAACTTCAAACAACCGATACAGCGTAGCGCAATGGTGTTTATTAAATCAATATCATCTAGAAATCCAAAGCGCAGTAAAAAGCTGATTTTAAAAATAAATAAAACTGTTCGGCAAAATGTTTTTGTTAATGTTACCTACTGTTGTTGACACAGTTGCACCCAATGCAGACGGCTTCAAACTGAAAATCTCTTCCGTTACATTTTTGACGACCTTGAAACTGCAGTTCCGAACGCGACGTTACCTAATCGTAGCAGCAATTGGTATATAAAATCTTTACCCACGACGGATGTTATCATTCACAGTGACAGGTCTAAGCAACCATGAGAGGTAGCCTTCTGGTGATACTGGCCGCCGCGGCCCTAGCGGCAGTTTGTTCTGGTAGGGAAATCCAGAAGAGAGATGCTGATTTAGAGCCTGCGGCGTCCCATCACGGTGGCAAGTGGGACAAGGGTGGCGGTCACGAGCACCACGGACACCACCACCATGAGCATGGGGACCATGACCATAAAGGACATAAGGGACACCATGAACACCACCACGGCCACAAGGGACACCACCACCATGAAGGACATAAAGGCCATCACGGTGAACACGGAGGCCACAAGAAACACCACCACCACGACGACGGATATCACCATCATGATCACCACGGCGAGAAAGGCGAACACGGTCACGGCCATGAAGAGCACGGTCATTTCCATAAGGGCCACGACACAAAGGGCCACCACGAAGTTGACAAGCACGACGAGTTCAAAAAGGACAAGCACTTCCACGACCATCACGGCGAGAAAGGATTCCATGAGCATCACGGCGGACACCACCACGAAGACGGTTACAAGAAAGGAGGCCACTTCCACAAAGGACACAAACACGGCGGTCACCACGAGCACCACCATGGCAAGAAAGGACACCACGAGAAGGGAGGACACCACCACCACCACAAGGGCCACCACGGCGAGCACGGCCACCACGAGCATCACCACCACCACCATGACCACGGCAAGAAGGGCGGCCATGAAGATCACAAGCACTGGGGACACAAAAAGGGACACTAAGCCCGAAGTCACCACACATTTGTTGTTATTTGTTGAAACTCTAGTAACGAATTATGTTTTTTATATTGTTTTTATGACAAAGAAATACATTTTGTAACAAAGAAATATTAACTTATTATTGCAATTAGTATCCTGCTGCTTTTGAAATCCTTAAGAAGCTTAATGCTACACGGACATCACTATGTCATCTTCCATCCAAGTTCGACGGTAGCAGAAGCCGCACTTTTCATTTTTAATAACATGATATTATATCTGTCAAATTGAAACAGATGATATAACTTGGTCACTTGCATTAGAGAAATTATTAAGAGGATTCTTACCATGTTTATTATAATATGAGTATCCGATATTGTGCCGAAACATGGTAAGAATCCCGTTAATAATTTCTCTAATCAAAACAGATGTGCCATTTCGAATCAGTTTAATTTTCATTTCTTCCTTACGAAAGAGATTATCGTAAGAGGATTGAAACTTACTTGAGAACTCATACCTGCATCTAGTGGGCTACTATCCACATATATACGAGTATAATATGCTTAAAAATACGAAACAAGGCAATTTTAAAACCCTCTAGATGGCAATTACCTATATTGGTCTAGTGCTAGCATGGTGAGATATGAACATCTCCTCATAGACTACTGTTCAAATAGAAAAGCATGCGCCTAACCGTGTGATATTTATAGGTCAATGATGATAACAGAGGTTAGAGGCTGTGATAACACTAAGACTTGACATGACCAAGTAGATTCATCCATTTATTAAGGTTACCGGACTTTCTAACTATTACTGGTAAGAAAAATATATCTTCATTAAAGAAATTTGTTTTTATATTACCTAATGGAATGGTAAGTGCTGATAAGGAAGGTGGAAGCGCAGTTCATCTGGAATCCTCAACTACTCCGGAATCCTCAAATTACCTAATAAGAAATCGGCTATCTTATCACTCGACTTTCGGAACACAACAGTGCTTCTTACATAGTCGTTATCAATAAATGTTTTTCTTTCTTTCTTTCGTTATGGCGACACACTTAGATAAGGTGGTGATAACTAGCCAGGCAGACTTACAAGTATTACCACCAACAAAACCGAGTACAATAATATGTGCCAACATCGCTAGACCACAAAGGCAGTTTTATTGCTGACTTACTATGTCACGCAGGCAAGGTCACGGTCAGCTTTCCTTATCCGGTCATGGTACTTCTCGGTAGTCATACTAATATTATAAAGAGGAAAGCTTTGTATTTTTGTATGTATGTTTCTAACGAATAAACTCAAAACTACTGGACCGTTTCGCTGAGTAACATAGGCTATATTGAAAAAAAATGTCCACCCGTGTGAAGCCGGGACGGGCCGCTAGTTACATAAACAGATACCTATATCAGATAGAAACAGACCGTTTATATCAAAACTATGATAAATGTCTTGACTGATGGCCATGATAGAAGTTGTTAGTGTCGCACTAAAAAGTATAAAACCTATATTTATATCTGTTTATTAGGAATAATCTGACCCCTTTTTTTAACGAGCAGTATTCGCATCCAAACCGTCTCGACCGGGTTGTTGCTAGGACCCGAGAGATGTGTGAGGATGATCTTAGGATGGGATGTGAGTATGTGATCGACCCACTAAACTTAAAATTAATAAATAAAATAAATAAATAAATAAATACCAACCGTTACCGTTAGACCCAAATACCGTTTAGACCCAAAGATCCCGGGTTCGATTCCCAGCGGGGGTACGGTTTGGTTGGTGGTAGGACTTGTTTGTCCGCCTGGCTAGCTACCACCATCTTAATATGTGGCCATAATATCATGTTTGTAGCATTGTTGTGTTCCGGCAGCTAGAGATAAGATAGCCAGTGTCTCAGTAGTTGACGATCCCGAGTGAAGCGCGCTTCCATCATTGGCCTCCATCATCACTTGACATCAGGTGAAATGAAAGCACTGTGCTTACCCGTATATAAGATATATAAAAAAAGCTGTAAGTCCCCTGGATGTGGAAGGATAGCCTCTACGCCTTAGAGACTGTCGCGCCGTTAACTCCTGCATGAAAGCAAAACAAAATGGTGGGTCACACCAACGGCACACATATGCGCATAAAAACATTAATTGAACAGCTACATAGAACAACTCATGGAGAAACATGAGAAACAAGAGTTATCCGGAAAAAAGCCCTTGTCCTGTTGCCTTATAAAATCATCATCACCGGCTCCTTTTTATGTCCCCACTGCTGGGGCACGAGCCTTCCCTATAGATGGATAGGGAGAACGGGCCATAAACTACCACGCGGGGCCATAGCGGATTGGTGGTTGTTAACGACTGCTTATGTAGCCGGGACCAAACGGCTTAACGTGCCTTCCGAAGCACGGAGGAGCTCGAGATATTAAATTTTTGGTCACCCATCCGATGACCGGCCTATGCAAAAGTTGCTTAACCTTAGCAATCGCAGACCGGGCGCGTTTACCACTGCGCTATCGAGCTTCTCCACATAAAATAATATTAGTCACTATTTACTCGAAAACTTTTTCGCATTGCAGATATTTGCAATAAAAGGGAGCAGCAATCTGATAACTGAACTATATCAGTTTTCGTACCTATTACATTGTAATTATCACAATTATTATGCTTCGGGGAAATGTAATCAACGAGCTGTCAGGTTTTATTATAAACGAGCTTAAAACAGAATGTTACTGTACTATTAACATTTCAGCATATCGATGCCTAGTGTAATTAATTTGCAATAAGTTTATTAAAATATATAAATAAATAATGTTTTTTTCTTTCTTTCTCTCTTAAAATTTTAATATTTAATTACAATGTCAATCACAAACCTAAAACAATTGTATAGAAAATATTTATCGTCATTCTGTACAACACTTTATTTAACACAAATGTATCGTGTTATTCGGTTAAACGTTTTGAGACGACCTCCGTAGCCGAGTGGCTTGTACGCCGGACTTTGGGCTTTCGATTCCCGGTCGGATCAATGTCGAAAACGAACTTTTCGATATTGTGTCGGGTCTGGGTGGTTGTGGTACCATTGTTGTTTCTGATTTCCATGAAACGAGTGCTTTAGCTACTTACCTTAGGATCAAAACAATGTATGTGATGTTGTCTAAATATTTTATATCTTTATAATTATTATTGTTAATAATAGCTTAATTAAATTTCTAACTATTAATTCACTCATTCTTATCAAAAGATATTCCTATAAAATGGTACCGTACTTTCGCGATTACGAGAATAACAGTTATTTATGTGACATGCGTGCGTCACTAGCGCTACCAGGTAATTGTGCGCAAAAGAGTATCTCGAATATTCTCCATATGAAAAGTATTAAAGTTTTTATCAAAACAGCGCTTTTGCATGCCGCGAACTCTCTTTTAACTCTCTTCTATTATCATTAAATTAGAGGTATAAACACCCTTCCGTACCATGATATCGGTTGTTCTCAACTATCGCTGTAATTCATTACTTCACAAACTCTAAGAAGTTAGCATCGCACCTACATAAAAACTTTTTCTTTTAAACTATGTCATTTATGAAAATAGCTGAAATGAAAATCCTATCAATTTAGGCATATAAATTACACATAAGAACGTCATGTAGTTACATAAAAAAAAAACTAAAATATATTAAAAAATAATATATGTACCTACACACAATAATACTTAAAATATATAATTTAATGGACAATACATAATATTATGTAATGCGATTCTACTGCTAGTTCGGACGGTTGATTCTGATAAGAAGAATCCAGCAAGAAACTTAGCAGCTACTCTTTTAAACTAAGAGTTGTATTTAAAAGTGTAGTGTAGCTACTTACAATGTGAAATAACATGTGCAGGCGAGCAGACTAAGATGACCACACATTCTTATCATTAAAATAATCATAATTTTTTTCATTAGACCTTGTTTTATTTCTGTCTTAAACTTGTGTAGTGGCAATTCCGTTAGAGTGAAAGACACTTTATTGTATATTTTTATACATTTCCCAACAAATGAATTACCGACCTTATTGAGTCTAAGTTTTGGAACGGCAAGTTTGTTGTTATTTTTTGAGTTAAAATTATGTTTATATTACTTTTTTTTCGAATTTATCTAAGTTTTTATAAACATAACCGATATTGCGTATCACGGGGTCTAAGGCTATGAATAGCTCGAATGGCTCTTTTCTGTAACACAAAAATGAATTCAATGTCAGCCACTGAACATGTAAGCAGTAATACTAAAATTGCCACCAATCAGCCACTCAGTTGTTCTTAAACCAGACACAATAGAAATTCAATTGTTCTATGGTTACTATGGTTACCTTGGGCGTCCAAGTATTTAACACGTTGACTGCGGCAAAACCAGACACAATAGAAAATTTATTGTTTGTCGGTCACCGGTGACCACCACGGCGATTAAAGACAAAGCGACTACGGCCGTGTCGTAGCATATTCGTAGCACTTACGCATCTACCACAGTTTTATTTTCTTAATTATTCCATGCTTACATTTTCTATCTTATTATACGTATATTACATCTTATTGGACGACCTCCTTGGTCGAGTGGTTTGTACACCGGTTTTCATGGTGTCGCCATCTTTGAGGTCCCGGGTTTGATCCCCGGTCGGGTCAATTTAGAGATTATTGTTTTTCTAAATTGTCTCGGGTCTGGGTGTTTCCTAAGTATAATAAGTATGTATTTAAGTATTTTATGTATGTTTTTCCGTTGTCTAGTAACCATTTAACGAGTTTCATAACGAAACTTCTCTTGGGCTAGATAATTGGTGTCAGTGTAGGAAAGTTTTTTTTATTTTTTTATTATATGTTATATGTACATCTTATGTACATATAACGCCTCGGTGGCGAAGGCGGAGTGGCGAAGTAGCGAAGCGTTCAGCCCGATACCCGAAGATCCCGGGTTCAATTCCCAGGTCGGGTAACGTGTGTTTCGGATGTTTCGATGCATAGCCCGAGTTCGTAATCACCAACCCGCATTTAGCAAGTAGTGATGACTTGATTTTAATGATGGAGGCTTTTAACGATTGTCCACACAGTGGTACTTGTCTTGATGGTCAGCACGGTATGAGGGTGGCTTCTCAGACCTGCACGCGTCGATCTGGAAAGGAATGGAGAGGGAGGAATGAGGTCAAAGAGCTCCTCAGAGCATTCACCGTGGTAAAGGCGGTAGAGTATAAATAAGAGTAGAGGTATAAATATGTATAAAGCATTTTAATTCATTATATTAATAAAATTAATATTCGGAAAAGAAACATTTTAAAGATGAAAACCAACCTTAACAGCCCTACCACTGAGTCAGGCCAAAAAAATATAAAAAGAAAACTCTAAAAGAGCACTAAATTTTGTATTTTTTTTTTAGCCAGTAAATTATCTCTGACAGCATAAAGAATAACCAACCACTACTTTAGCGACGTCGCTCGCCATCAGAGCTTCCTTCCCAATTAATAAGGCAGGCCTTGTAAAAAGAGACGAACAAGTGCGAGGGGGACTCCCGCGCGTAGGGTTCCGTACAAACTTATCTATTTAGGCACGTAGATACTTCATTCATACCGGGAAGTCTCGATGATATTTTTTTACTCGACGTCGAAACTGACAAACAAACTAAATTTTGAAGTGGGCAAAAATTTAATTTTTGCATCGGTCTACGTTAGGAGTCGATGCTCTTACTGCAGTTTGCTATTAAGTGGAGTAACTACAAATTATCAATTTTCGAGACCTTGCTGCCTATCAAGTTTCATGATGCAAAGTAAACGGGAACTTATAGAAATTTGAATTTTTCACATCTTTTAAGGCAGATCTTAATATTTGATATTGATTTCCACTTACACCTCCACCCGTTTCTAAGAAAAGGGGACTTGACAGACAAAAAGGTGATCCTGTAAGGGTGCCGCTTTTTTCCTGTTCCTTTCCTTTTGATTTTTGCGAGACAGAACCCTAAAAGACACGTTTCCGTAAAAACAAGTGCACCCGATCTTTATTTAATTTCACGCGGTTTGCACCCGGTCCATCGTAACTCTTAAAAATCTCATTTGCGGTTGCTTGCCAAAGTAATTCCTAGGTCAGGAATATTTGATAAGTGCCGGCTTCTGCCGCAGAACTTTGTGCCGAGAGACGCTTAACTGCACTTTAGTACTTCGCACATGCTCAACTTATACCCATATTTTTAGTGCGTTTTTGAAGTGAGATAGAACAAAAAGATCAGAAATAAGGTTTGACAACAAAATGTTATGAGTTATGACATGACATTAACTGTCTCATGATTTTTTTTTTTATTAAAAGCTATGGCGCATAATTGTACACTTTTGATCGAAGATTGTACATTATGAAGTGAGTTTTCTGCGTGTTTTCTGTTCCCGATTATGCCCACGCTTGCGCTATTGTTGGCGGCTCTGTGCGCCACCGCTAAAGCCTGTGGAGCTCCTTTTAACCTTCAAGACCTATCAAGACAGTTTCATCGGCTATAAACATCACGCTGCTCTTCGTCTGTCGCCTTGACAACGCCCAATAAGCGCTGTTAGCATTGTGCTCGCATGCTCCAGCCAATAAACAGCGTGACTTTCCGTGCTGCTTTTATCTCACGCCTCTTAATTGTTTATTTTATATTTTCTTTTATAACTCTTTTTTATATTTTGATTAATTTAAATAAATTTCATAGTGAAATGTCCCAGTTTTCCACACTTTCAGCCTTAGATACCGGCAATGGACAATTTGTGAAGCGCGAGCTCTGTACTCAACCTACATTTTTTAGAGGAACAGAGGTTAAATATTCTTATTGGTCAAATTCAATCTCCCATGCTCCTAACCACAGAACAACTCCCAACCCATACCTCACTCGCCCTCACGGCAATTCGAGGTTTTGTAGAGATTGAGTGTAGATTTATCTGGAATTGATGAATTAATGAATGATGAATTTGGAAATTACTTGTTACACCAATTTTAAACGCATTCCTAGAGGAGCTCGCACCTCAGTAGCACATTCACATAGCACAAACCATCGATACACTAACTTGGTGCATTTTGTGGTGTGCACTAGCTCCTACAAACCTCTGATAGGACCCAGATGCATAAAAACTTAATTCAAAATTCAAAATTCAAAATCATTTATTCAGTTTAGGCTACAAATAGCTCTTATGAACGTCATTTATGCCATCGGTTCGTAAGTCTATCTACTCTGGGCGGGAGATCTTGTACTGAGAAGAACCGGCAAGAAACTCAGCAAGTGTCCAGCTCTTTTCTCCCTTACAGCGTCATAAATATTGGAAAATGCCCTATCATAAAAGGACACTTTCCATCACAAATAAAAACACAAAATTTAAAGGACAGTCACAACATGTAAAAAAAAAACACAAAAAAGAAAAAAAAGAAAAAATATTTAAGTTTGCATAAACATCATTTACCAGTATAATTTTTTACAATGTCATACAGTACTAGTAAAAGTCAAAAACCTGTTTTAAGAAAAAAAAACCACAAAGTTAAACTATAGTTAAAAATAATAAAAATAAGTACGCTAGAGCAGACCAGCCTCCACAGGCGGCACCCGTTCACGAGTATGACATATGAATCAGCCATCGCTTCACTCAACCATATTTTAGGGAATGTAATGCAGTTAACACCTGAAATGAGAAAAAAAAATTACACCATCCATTATGTAAAAGTTTAATTATTATTGCTTCGGAAGGCACCGGTTGTTGTCGTAAGATGGCAGCCTTAAAGCACTCCAACCCGCATTGGGCCAGCGTGGTTGGATATGGCCCAATTTACCCATGTGATGTTGTTTGATTATGATATTGTGATGTTTTAAATTAGGGATTCTTCCACTTACCTTACACGTATTACTTTTACTCCCTTGTCAAGAGAATAAGTAAGGCTCTATCTCCTGTATGAGATCACGACACAAGCTATTATTATTATTATTGAGTCTATAAAGTTTAACAAATTCAGACTCAGATATTTCAAACGCTAACTCCATTTTTCGAAATGATGCACTTTGTCGACGGTAAAATAAGCTTTCCCACACTCGCGAATATGCAATACACATTGCTTATAGGGCTAAATATACCATTATTTAATTATTTTTCGGAAATATGCAAAATATTCAAAAGTTACTTAAGGGCAACTTATTTCAATTCATATAGAATTGAAATAAGTTGCCCTTGAGTAACGTTTTATGATTCTGCTATTTGACACATATTCAATTCAGCTTTGTAGGCATTTCACGAATCCTTCGATGACAGCACTTTAGGGGTAAAATCTGGTTTAGTTCTCGAGGACCTACAAACTTTGATAAACCTGTTTGGTACTATAGGTTTGGGGCAAAAAATTTAAGTGATACATTTCTAATTCCGTGGCCCGGACTATAGAGCTCAAATGGTTATTATCAAAGTTATCCACGATGACACATTTATTTTTTATTAGGCGCACCGCTTCTCGATGCTGCTATCCCGGCTTTCTTTTCTTCTATTCAACTGCTGCAACTGCAGACCGTTAGCAAAACGCAGGCTAAGCGTATGCTGAGACGTAGGCGACGCAGCTCCACGCAGCGCAGAGCAGAGCAGATTTTTTAATGCATGGTTGTGCCGAGAGCTGCGTACGCAGACATGTGTCTGCCCTGCCCTGCGCCTCGTTGTAGTGCCGGCACAGATCACTGCGCGACGCGTGCGTGTCAACACATGTTTTTTTACCATTTTATTATAATTTTGTAATACTTAATGACAGAACAATTAACAAAACTCTCTCGATAGTACAAATTATCCATTATTAGAACGCTTGAAAAGTAGCAACAACTCACATTATCAGACTCTGACATTGACATTGACAACTCATGTGTCCGTGCTGGTCACTTACCTGCGTCGCAACATGCGTTCGCGGCCTATGGTTGCCCCAACTGCCCTGCCCCGCAAAATCTGCACTGTGCTGTGCTGCGTCACCTGCGTCTCAGCATACGCTTAGCCTAGGCTTAGCTTAAGTCAAGGCGACAGACAAAGAGCAGCGTGATGTTTATAGCCAATGCACTGTCTTGATAGGTCTTGATGGATATAACAAGTCATCGCCACAAATGATGGGTTTCGGGTTTATCACCACGTTTACGAAATGCGGGTTGGTGGTCGCTAATCCAGGTTTTGCGTGAAAAAATCCAAAACACACAGTTGGCCTGACCTGGGAATTGAATCCAGGACTTCCATATATCGGGCCGAGCGCTTTGGTTTTGGCTTTATTCTATAATAAAACATATTTCTTAAATCTCTACTCTAATAAGAAATGAGAACAAACTTGTTCTTTGCCAACTGCTATTCAGAATTAAAATAAATTCGCATTAAATTGCTAATATAGAATTAAATAAGAACATTTATAAAATAAACAATTTAATTCAAAGAAACTTTCTAATTAATGGCATGATACTGTGCTTTTACCTGATTCAGGTTTCTGAGAGGAGCACTAATTTGTTCTTTTCTTAGTTACTCATTAGTTCTTATATTCATTAAAATAAACGAAACATAAACCTTTGATACTCACGTTACAACTGCTAATGTCTTCCAAATCAGTGGCTTTATCAAAACATTAACATTAGTAATTAGTAATTTTAGCTTTATCAAGAAGCTCTTTTCTTGCACACATGTCAATTCCAGAAAATAACGAGTATTTTGTGACAATACCAAGTATTGCACAGTGAATTATCTATTGCATTACGTTTTAAACTCGTAAAAGGCTTAATATATAATATATCAATACCAAATTTTCAATATCAATATAGGTACAAGAAAAAGACTATTAAAAAAATATTTTTATTGAATTTTGTATAAAATTGTAGATTACCTTAATAATAAGATAATAATAAGACTGCTCGTTGTTCTTAGTATCCTCGCCCGCACAAGTTACGTACACTTTTGTTAAAAATGAATTGTTTAAAATAAGGGAATATCTGTCAAAGATTTCTACTAGGGTCTTCTTAGTAGAAACAACCTAACAACCTTCTATACAAGCGATAGAATTGCATTACATTATCATACATAATACTACTGACTTCTATTATTTATATTTATACTTTTCAGACACATACTTTTCTGACGTCATATTATAATATGCTCTCTTTGTGTGTAAACTAATTAAAAACATTGTCATTTCATACAAATAGGTACAAATATGATGACATATAATAAACTTATTACTAACATACTAATACAGTATATACGTATATATTTTATAGGATTGAAGGACAAAGGGATTCATACACACCGACCGCGACCGTAAAACACCTGCGCCGACCTTGGATGCCAATGCAAACACTGGGCTGCAACGATTAGCCAACAAACCACCGAGAAAACAGACGCCGTATAAAAAGTCGTTGCCTATTGAGAACACAATTACAGTATACCACGGTCTGTAGACGTCAACAACAATGCGAACGGCTCTGGCTTTGGGTGCTCTAGCGCTCCTAGTGGCGCTCGCCTACGCACGCGACCTGCGCGAGAAACGGGACGCGGACCTCGAGCCGGCAGCCTCACACAAACACGAAAAGGGCGGCGGCAAAGAACACCACGCCCACCACCACCACGAACACGGCGGCAAGGGCCACAAGGGATACAAAGGACACCACCATCACGAGCACGGCAAAAAGGGACACCACCACCACGAAGGCCATAAAGGACACCATGACGAACACGGTGGACACAAGAAACATCACCACCACGACGACGGACACCACCATGAGCACCACCACGGCGAAAAAGGAGAGAAAGGTCATGGCTTCGAGGAGAAAGGACATTATCACAAAGGTCACTCCACCAAAGGGCATCACGGTGTTCACAAAGTAGATGAATTCAAAAAGGACAAGCACTTCCATGATAAACACGGAGAGTCCGGCTTCCACGAGGGACATGGTGGTCACCACCACGAACATGGCCACAAGAAGGGCGGCCACTTCCACAAGGGACACAAACATGGTGGTCACCACGAACACCATCACGGCAAGAAGGGTCACCACGAGAAGGGAGGACACCACCATGACCACAAGGGCCACCACGACGAGGGCGGCCACCACGAGCACCACCACCACCACCATGACCACGGCAAGAAGGGTGGCCATGAAGACCACAAGCACTGGGGCCATAAGAAGGGACACTAAGTGAAATCTGACTAAACTAAGTTGAATTATTTGTTACTACATACTTAAATTGTTGTTTCTTTTAATTTTGTAAATAAAGACTTAAGTTTATTATTAGTACGTGAAGCAATCAACCAGCTATTTTTATAAATTCAATAACTCTTTCCTTATTTTGCAACAGAAAGACAAATCATTTAGTTAATTATCACAAGTACTTATTGATTTGTCAATCACGACAGCTTCCTACTTTCTGAGCTCGAAGCTCGTCTGTGGTCTAGTAATTACACTACCGATCTCAGTCCCCGAGAATACGGGTTCAATTTCCAACGCCTGTTATGTTTACAGACTTTGAGTTCCCCGTACTTGAAAGTCTGTTACCAAAACAACAATGTACGCAGTATTGTTGTGTTCCGATAGTGTAGTAGGAGCTAAGATAGCCAGTTCCTCGATAGTTGAGGATTCAGGGTAAAATGTACGCTTCCATCTTCAGCATTATCGTCACTTATTATGTGAGATTAAAAATAGCGCTTGACTGAAGTGAAATAAAAAAAAATACTTACAAGTAGGTAATAGACACAAAAAGTTTAAAATTTTCAAGATAAAAGAAACCGTGGTTTCTTTTATCTTGAAAATTTAAAGTTACAAAAAAGGAGAATAATGCAAACTTAACTATCACAGTAAGTTAATAATTTAACAGAATAAAGTAAAAGTAGTAACAGGATTGATAATGTGAAACTAGATAATCCAGCAGTGGGGAACATAAAATGCGACAATGTGATGTAAAATTAAAGTCATGTAATAAATTTATTATTTAATGTATTAAAATATTTTTGTATGTACACTTTTATGTAAATGGTCCGGCAAACGAGCGTGCGGCCCGCTTGATCGAAAGCGGCCACCGCAACAAGACCGCAACCCATGGACGCTTGCAACACCAAGAAAATCACGCGCGCGTTGCGACCCCGAACATTCGGTGATTTTGCCTCTACACCTCTTTGTCCTGCACTTTCAAACATTCAATGCAAAATATGCTGCTAGACGGCAGAAATATGTATCAAACATGGTCTGCGAAAGACTGCAGGCAGATGCTGGATGCGTCAAGCCGAGGACAAGGCGCTATGGCGCTCATTAGGGGAGGCCTATGTCCAGCAGTGGACTAATATAGGCCGATGATGATGATGATGATGGTCTTAGTTAGCAGCACGAAACCGGTCATTGTGGAGATCCTTGGGAGAGCCCTATGTCTAGCAATGACGTCTGCTGGCGACGTCTTTTGGCTGAGATGATGATGATGCTGATCTAAGTTACAACTAGCATGCAAATTTAATACTTGTAAATGAGAACTACACGTAAAAAACAGTAGTTGTAAAACAGAGAACAACGTTTATAAACACTTTGAAATATTAATAAAAACAAATACACATATTGAAAGTTACAAAAAACTGAATTGCCAAAACGTACAGTACCTACATTTATTACGTTATACAAATATTTTAAATAGTTACTATGAGATAAAAATTGTCATGCAACTTAACTTTAATAACTCAGAAATATCTTTTAGATTTACTTTATGCTCAATTAGCCATTCATTTTGTCCCAAACACTTTGGTTTTATTTTGTTTCATGTCATAGGGTATTCTATTTCAAAAAGCAATGCACAAAACCAAAAATCAAGTTAATGTTACACATTACATTTTTACTGCGTCAGCGGTCAAGAAGGTATGTGACCCACACGTGACTCTACATTTTTATCAAAGCAAAGTTGTAGAATGGTTAAAAGTAAGTGACAGGTGACGAGGGCTGCACAAATGGTCCCGAACCCTTGGCCGGACTGACTTTCATGTTTGACAAATATCTGTTCAGCTTAGCTGTGAATTTGGTGTTGATTAAATAAGGTGTCCGTTTTTACCTTACAAGCAACTTTAACCTTTAACTTACAGGACTTCTTGGCAGAAATATCCAAATGGAGGTTAGCAGCGATGCTTTATTTTCTATAATGTGTGTTTTACCGTATATTGGTGTAAAGCAATGGTGGATTATAAAGCGTTAAGTGTTCGTGTTCGTGCATGAGTGATGGCAAATTAAATAATACGGAGCGGCGTCACTATTCAAATTGTCTGAAGAAAGACTCCGCATGAAATCTCAGTTAAGTCCCAGTTTTTTACTGAAGCTGAAGGGTTGGAGTAATATCGTTTTTTATTTAAACTTCTATCACCACTCATCTTCTATCAACGCCTTGGTAGCCGAGTGGCACAGTGCTTGGCCCGATACCAGAAGGTCCCGGGTTCAATTCCCAGGTCGGGCAAAGTGTGTTTCGGATTTTTCGATGCATAGCCCGGTTTGTGATTTGGCAAGCGTAGTGATTTACCCATTTCCCATCAATAGTAGTGATGACTTGTTTTCAATTAGGAGGCTATTTACTTACTATACTGTTACATCATTATTAGTAATAGTAGTAGTTAATTATTATTAGTAATTAGTAAATTGGTCTTTAAAACAATAGTGTACAAACTGTTTTTACAGGAATCAACACCCACGTAAGAGATTCCCATCATCTTTTCTTCTGTTATGTTTAAGTATGTTTATGTAGTCTATTTTTATTTCAGTTTTTTTGTTTATAGTATGTACGAGTATATTATATTATTATGATTTAATTTAATAAACTTAGTATGTATATTTCAGTTTTTATAAATTTATGTAGTATGTATTTATTTGAACGTAAATGAAACATTCATTTACGTTCTTTGTTCAGATGCCTGAAATTAAAAAACATATTATATAAATGTATGTATGGTATAGCCATCACTTTTCCCAAGTTAGAGATTGCCTATGTGATAGCTGCATCAAACCATTTATTTTAGTGAAACAAAAACATTAGGAACAGAATAATGAGTCAACGTGATTTTTATTTAACAGATAAGTTGGAAGGACAGGAAAGCTCATAACAAAAATCACAGGACAGATTTAAAATACATGCGGGCTTCACGGCCACTTAAACGAGCAACAACCGTAAAACAAATTGAAAAATAGAAAAACGTCAAACGTAGAAAGGTAACGTTTATATTCCAACATGATCCACGTTATGACATTTTCAGTACGTCGCATATCTACTCGCAGTCCCTAGGTATTATTGCTGTGTAACATCTTTCCTCTCGCTTTCTTGCAATTGGTGGAAGTTATTTCGTGAATGGGACGGAAGTGTGGGTTGTGTAACATCTTTCCTCTGGGACGAAAGTGTGTAACAGGAAGTCGGAGAAGCGCGCAAGCGCGCGGTATTGCATTACTCTTAGTGTCTATTAAATAAAATACAATTTTCATTAAAAAGAATTATTCTTTGTTATGAAAAATCATTTCAAATAATACCTGACCCATCTTTTTCAGAATATAATGTTAAAATTGCTTATTACTAAGGTGAGATGTCAAATGTTACACATTATATGCGACTACTCTAAGGCTCGCTCGTTTTTTCTACTGCAAAAAGTTAGAATAATGAAACACGCAATTTACTGCACGTGCATGTAACGTAACGTATGTGACTATCCCTAAAGAATGTGAGTCAATGAGTAAATATTTGCTTAATATACAGTTATACTTAGCCATGATTCTTCATTTTCAATCCTTCGCCCAAACGACCACGCATGTAACAAAGGCTGTGAACAGACCCTTGTCCTTTGTCCACACCCACGACTAGGTAAATGGGTTCCTAGTATGAGTTTAATTCGCCATTCGATCACGTTAACGAAAACAAGATTTTTAACGGAAAAATGTTAACTCTTGTCGTATTCCGTCAAGAAGCGCTGCTTCAATGCCATACTAATTTTCGTTTCCGTAAACGTAATCGAATGAATACGGATAGTAAACCAAACTCACACTAGGCACCCCGGTATCAATAAAACACCAGAGTAAAGTGGCTTAGTGAGAGTCGAATTCGCCATTCGATCACGTTAACGGAAACGAAAAACTGCAAACAGTTTATCGTTTGCTTTTCAGTTTTTTAATGCCAAAGCATTGAAAGAGCGCTTCCTGGTGGAAAACGAGGAGAGTTAAAATGTGGTTATACAAAATGTCGTTTCCGTTAACGTGATCGAACGGCGAATTAAACTAGCACTAGGCACTCTGTAGTGTTAGGTTGTAAATTCATTAAAAAAAAATCGGCGGGCTAGTTAGAACCACGATAGCTCAATTGGGAGAGCACGTGACCCGGATGTCAGAAGGGTGCAGGTTCAAATCCTGCTTGTGGATTTTTTTTCAACATTTGTGTTTTTGTAATTTGTTCGCAACGAAAATTGCGTTAAAAATTATATAAACAAAACAAAAACATTTTGTATATTCATAATTAATTGAGGAGCTCGATGGCGCAGTGGTTAACGCGCCTGGTCTGCGAGTGCTGGGTTAAGCAACTTTCGCAAAGGCCGGTCATCGGATGGGTGACCAAAAATTTATCATCTCGAGCTCCTCCGTGCTTCGGAAGGCACGTAAAGCCGTTGGTCCCGGCTGCATTAGCAGTCATTAACAACCACCGCACCGCACTGGGCCCGCGTGTTGGTTTATGGCCCGTTCTCCCTATCCATCCATAGGGAAGGCTCGTGCCAAAGCAGTGGGGACATATAATGAACTGGTGATGATGATTCATAATTAATAAACAATACCTACATAGAGCTATACAGGCTGATTCCAATGAAAGTCCACCAACGCAACGCCTACTAAAGTTATATGATCAATTGTTGATATCAAACAAATACGTTGTAATATTTTATTAAGCATTCGTTTTCATACTATATTTAACATTTTCGTGTAAAAATAGACTTCCATTGTGAATGTGCGCTTATATAGTCTTCTAATAATAATTTTATTCCGTTCTTAGAACCAATAACCTTGATGTTTTTATCTCTAGTTACGTAGGATGAAACCCATTGGAAATAGAAGAGAATATACAAAAATGAAAGGAAAAATAATTAACGGGCGGTCTGAGGTCGAGAAGTGAGGGGGGGGGGGTTTAAGGGTAAAAATCTTAAAATATCAATAAATAGGCATATACGCATATAATTTAAAGAAGATTCTACAACTTTCTCAAAATATTCTAGATGTCTTATTAAATATTAACTTTCGTTCATTTTCTGAGAACATTTACCATAGTAATAAATATATTTTTTTACACCATCAGAAAGTAGAGATTTTAACGAACAGAAAGCCCACCGACTTTTTTAAAATAGCAGATATTTTGACGCGAGAATCGATTGTAAATTAGGGTGCTTTTTCGATTTTAAGTCAAAATAAAGTGAAAAAAATAAATATTTTAAATTAAAAAAAATACAGTGTGTTTGGGACATAAAAAGGTAACTTTACACCAAATCTCGTGAAAAATAAAAATAAAAACCAAAAACTTGGTTATTTGAATTTTTCACATAAATTTTGAAAAAAGTGTAAATACAAAAGTTGTAGATCTTTTTATTACCTACAACTTTGTTATTCAACTTTTTTCCACAGGACTTGTAGTTTGGCCGGAAATCGAGATAAATTTTCCCCCCCCCACCCCACCCCTCCACTTCCCGACCTCAGATCGCCCGTAATTTATTTTTCCTTTAATTTTTGTTATATTCTCTTCCATTTCCTATGGGTTTCATTCTACTATGACATTGTTAGGTTTCAAAAATTATCGACCCTGGTCTATTAAGATATTTACATAAATACGTCATTGTGTCACCACATGTACGAGTAGAATCAAAGTAAATTTTTATTACAATTTAAGATCGAAGAATTTAAGTTATAAAAAACATAAGACATTTTCTTTCATTTGTTAGCAGCCGCTAGATAAAATTATCGAGCAACAAAAGTCTTGCCGCCTTCCTGTCGTTTATTGGAACGGAAACATAAGGCGTTACGTTGTTCTTTGAAACTAGCAGCTTATTCGCATCTCGTAATTTGGTCACATCACGGAATGCGTAAACTCCGTCACACGTGTTCAAATGAAAATGTTGTGAGTCACATTTGGTCATACAAATATGAGAGTAGGTAGGTAGGTACTATTATACTAGGTACTTTGAAACTGGTATTTATTTTTGCCAATTTTCTAAATTGTAATTTGTTCGTTACAAAATTTGCGTAAAATTATATATATATATATATATATATATATATATATACATACCTACTTATCCTTATTTATAACCTCTTCTACATACACACATTAGGTAGTTTGTTTTTAACTTTTCTGCATAGATTAAATCTTTTGATTTGTCCCCGAAATCATACTTTACAACAAGAACTAGTGTCTTGGTAATAAACTGATGTCCATTAGCATCAGCATCAAAATCTCAAGATTGATTTTTAAAACTTTTGAAATTTCTTACCATAAGAAGTATCGTAAAGTGTCAAAAATTATAATATTGTTGTAGTTTCTGGAACCCTTCCCTTACGCAAAAATGAATATAAACTGTCTCATAACTTTTCAACTCTCTAAGTCCTCAACAAACTATGGGTGTTCGCGTACAAAGAGATAAAACATCTCTTGTTACTTTAGTTTTTTATACCAAATAATCCACAACGGAGATAAGATCATCACTCATCATCATCTCTGATATTAGGTAGGTATACGGTATAAGGTATCCTAGAACAATATCCTACTAACATTATTGTTTATTATTGTTCAAACCAGGCTTCAAGAACTCATCATATAAAATCATTACAGAAAAACACAAATATTGGTAGAAATAAGCAATGAATTTTACTAGGTACTTCGGTTAAAAGTTGATAAAAGCTATTGGGATTAAGTGCGTAATACCCCTTGCCTATCGAATTTGGAACACTGAATTTTTTCAGTGTGTAAATAACACGTAACAGGAACACTTCGTCTCCCCGGGCGGGATTACCGTCTGACAGCGCCTGTATCCATAAATCTAGTGTGTGACGTAGCTGAGCCCGCTACTCGGTCGCTAATTAGTGTAAAAGCAGTATCAATTGATTACACTTGCCTGGCTGGGGCCCTACTATGACCTGCTGTGATCGCGGCGCGCGGATTCTCGGTCCACTGCGTTGTTGCTGCGTCTGTTAAACTTCGTAGCAAATATTCATCATCAGCCTATACACGTCCACTGCTGGACATAAGCCTCTCCAAGTGCACGCCACTGAGCACGATCCGCGGCGACTCTCATCCAGCTCTTGCCAGCCACCTTGCGAAGATCGTCGGTCCACTTAGTCTGAGGGCGTCCTACACTACGTTTGCGGATACGCGGTCTTCATCTACTCAAGAACTCGTAGCGCAATAGTATTACGCGCAAGGAACTAGAAATTGGCATGTCTCGTGCCTTCTACATTGGCAGGCATAGGCGTGAAGTGGCTTTAAAAGAATCGGAAAGGACACAGCAACGCTTCACCCCGCTCTCACAGTTCCGCTTAAACCTTACACTATTCATGATTATTCCAGTCAGCGTAACGCGGCTACACGTGCCTACGCCTCATACCACTTGGGCTCATGACTAAGAAAGTTGTGTGATTTTGCTTATCTAAGTTAAGTTAACGATAATGTAACCTCAATTTATTTGTTGTTGTTTTGTGTATCAATTAACTGTTAACAAATAAATAAATAAATCGCACAGGCTGAGCTGAGCTGCTGAGTTCTTTTAATTTTAGGAAGATAATGTTACAGCTATCTGGAAAGAGTATTGAGATCGGGGTGACGCGTAGTTAGTGTCCTACCCGATTCTTGGTTTACCGCATGATAGATTTAGTTTTATATTTACAATTCCGACGAAACAAGAATACGACGAATCAGGAATCCAACGTAACAGGAATCCGACGAAACAGGAAATACGAATCAGGACAGATTCTTCAAAACCACTCCACACCTAGATATATTTAACGTACACACTAGAATAGATCCAACACACCGTACTCATTGCCAGAGAGTGCGAAGACCTGGTTCACATGCGCGCTTTACCAGCCACAAACGAAAACCTGACACCAACCGAGAACCAACTTATATTGTAGTTGTTATATTGTGTAACTAACGTAAGTTACTGATGCTTTTCTTTGGATGTGCTGTCTGCCCTAAATTATACAACAAGAATGGCATCTGGAAACGCTGCATTAAAAACATTATATTATATTTAAATTTTTCATACCTTAAGCCATAGAGATCATGTCCATATAAATTAGACAAGAGAACCGTGGTAAGGCCCCTGTAGGCAAAACACTACATTATTCAGCCATCAAATCATTGAAACCATGTCACATAAGCTAATCATAACACGTGAGTAGTTCAAGATAATCTGTATAATAATCGAGGTTAATGAAGCCTTGTTAAGTATTTCCCGGAATGCGTTGAATAAACTTAACTAAACTTTACCTGATATTCCCAACGTAAGCCAATATTTTATAGTAGAATAACAATACTCTGACAACTTCATTATCGACCTGCTTACGGGAGAGTAGACTCACTAGAGAGTAGAGGAAGTTCTGTTCGTGCTCTAAAATGTATAACTTGAAAAAAAAAATTAATGGAATTAGGTGTTACTTTGCGAAAATCCACGGCACACAAAAACCCAATTGCATTTTTATGTCGAAAAAAATAGTAAAACTTAAAACAGTCTTCAGTTTGTCATATGAGAATACAATTCGGCGTTTTTATCATATGCTTGGGAATAGCTGACATCTTACAAGTTAATAAGGGAAACTCTTAAAATGTGGAGATTGTGTTTTAAAGGCCGGCAACGCATCTGCGATTCCTCTGGTTTTGCGGGTGTCCATGGGCGGCGGTGATGCTTCCCATCAGGTGACCCACCTGCTCGTTTGCCTCCTTCTAATTTAAAAAAAAAAAGATTGCGGCAGAAAACTTCAATTCTTTTCTGTACCTTGAAAATAAGTTTTCTGCCTTGAAGGTTACACTTGCTGCGCAAAGGGCATTGTAGTTTATGACGTAACTTTATATACAAAGTCGCTCCCGGTCCCAATCTTACATTAAGATTAAAAACTTTTTCAAGCATAGAACTGCCAGCAACAAGAGTTGTTTGAAAAACTAAAAGAAAAGAAAAATAAACTATTCAAGTACTTAGTAAATAGTCTATAACCATCCCACGGCAGGGCAAAGGCCTTCATCTTTGAAATCAAGTCATCACTACAATAGATGGGCTTGATAGATTTATAGATCACCACGCTTGCCAAATGCGGGTTGGTGATCACAAACCCGGGCTGTGCATCGAAAAAACCGAAACACACTTTGCCCGACCTGGGAATTGAACCCGGGACCATCGGGTATCGGGCTGAACGCTTTGCCACTCGGACATCGCACTCAAATACGTATCTACTGTATTACTGAAATATAAATAGTACAAGTTGGGACACGTTTAGTGTCTACTTCTGCCGGTTGACAATTGATGATTAAACTATAACGATCCGTTAATGACGCGACAGTTACAAAAGCTAATTTGATTCAATCACTAGGCAGTTATCGTAATTTATAAGCAGCATTTGAAATGCTACGTTTCAATTCGCGGTAGCTAAAGAGACTTATGAATATCTCAGGAATAAAGTTGCTCTTTACTTTAAAATTAATACCGTAGTTCTATGTAACGAGCTCTATCATTTATCTTTACTATAAGAAAACTGTGGTATATTTTTTATGGCTAGGTATTCTTGTTGAATTTTTAATAGAAGATTTAAAATTATTTACAAAAAAATTTTTTTACATATTTGAATAGATATTTGCAATTTAACATAATAATTTTATAAATGTATATTGAAATGAAACCCTTTGTAAAATAAACACTGGTAGATCCATTTAAAGTATTTCATTATATAGAAGAAGAATAGGAAGAATAAATACATTTACTGGCACACTGTACAACAAAAAATAATAACATATTAAAAAAATATTGAAAAACAAAAGTACATTCGCAATAAAAAACAAAAACAGGAGACAAATGTGGCCAACTAGCCCCAACCTCAGCACATGCTACAGCGACATGAAGCCACTGCACCGCTGGTATTCTGAATACTAGGTAGTGTTTACGTAAGCTTTAGAAAAAAATATAACGCATAAATAAAGAACGACCTGTATAGAAAACTTTTATCTACTTGCTGTGTGATACTATCCCTTTATAATAGGCTTCAGTAAAATTGTGAATAATGCTGTTAGCTCCCTAAATAAAATACAGTAAGTACCTGGACGACCGCTTGGCTCGGTTTTTTTTGGTAATTTTCTAAAAATTAAACCTAGCTAGATCGATATATCGCCCTTGAAACCCCCTGCATACCAAATTTTATGAAAATCGAGTCAATTTTATGAAGTTCTAGCCGTTTTCGAGATTCAGATTATAACATATTTACAATAATGACGATCATGATGAACAACAATTTACAAGAATGATGAAGACATGACGACCTCCTTGGTCGAGTGTACACCGGTTTTCATGGCGTCGCACTGTGGGCTGAGTTCCGGCTTTCATAGACATCCGATCAGTAATCTCGAAAGTGGTGACTTTTATGCCGGCATATGTTTCGGAAGACCAAATACATACTACTAAATTGTATCATTATAGTACAAACTTATAAACGGCTCACTGAGAATTTTTTATTAAAAAATTTGTATGGAGCTGACAGAATAAACAATTATATCTCCGGTCTCGCACAATTGGCCCTAATAATTTTTCAGGGAGTCAATCTTTGAATTATTTGAAATTTTTTGATATATTGCATAATAAGGCCAGAGGTGCTAAACATTTTTTTTTTAATAATCAAAAATTTTTTTGAATTTTGTCAAAACTTGAACTTTATTCCAGCTTAACATCTATATAACTAGCGCAATAAAAATAATACGACTACGAAAACATTATGAAGATATAATAAAAACATATTTTAGTAACAATTATTTAACTTTATTAAGATAACCATTTGTAAACTATGCCTCAATCAAGAAATTATTTTTTTAACAATAATTTTAGTAAACGTCATAATTAATATGGAAACAATAAAACAAATAATGAAATGGAATCTTAAATCTTAAAAAAACAAATATAAAACTTCTTTAACACATAACACATGAATTAAAGTAAAATTAATGTAACAATTACTATCATACTCCAAATCATCCAGAGTCCGAATCAGAGTCAGAGTCCATTTCAGAGTCAGAGTCTAACTGAGAAACGTCTCTGAATTCAAACTCAGGTTCTTGAAGCTTAAGTAGATCAAGGGTTTCACTAAAGAAAATTTTCTTCTTCTTCGCATCCAAAGTGGGTCTCATCGAAGAAATAAGTGGATCCGAAGAAAGAAGAAGAAAATTTAAAATGTCTTCTTTAGAACTGACTCTACTCTTCTTACGGGAGTTGTGTTCTCTGAATCTTCGGAAGTCCTTGTTGCGGGCTTCCGAAGCCTCTTCAGAAAGGTTTCCAATTGGTACAATCGCTTTACAAGTAATGATGTCAGCTCCATGAAGTAGCAGTTTGTGCACGGTTGCAGACATGTAGTACCAATTATACAAGGACACGTACCTCTCAGCAGTTTTGTATGCATAATCTTTGAATTTCACAGTATCCACATGCTCACCGGAAGTTACCGCTTGCAAAATAACAGCAAACCTGTGAATCAGTTCTGCGTCGAGTCCTGTTATATCAGCAGTTTTCTCTGGATTTCAAAGAACCTTCTGGCTGTGTTACCGTCATTGGTAGTACCATGTCTTTGCTTCACTACATCAATGAGTAAGCCGAGTTCAGTTTTAAAACTATCTTGAACTTTCTTCTTTTTTGCATCTCTTACATTTTGATCTTCTTTTCCTCTTACAGACCATTTTTTGATGTCAAGTCTGTATGATATATGTAAAAGGCATTCCATCACATTTATGCGTGCATGCAGCGAAGGTAATCCAAACTCCAACATTTCAATTGATGTTACTCTTTTTTCTACAGCTTCCAAGTTGTTCATCTCGGTCGGTTTCGCTAAACAAATGTAGCATGCAGCATTGGATTTTGCTTCCGAAAGATAAGTGCAATTCTTGGCATCAACCATTGTCATCACAAGATCATGGCTTACTTTATTGGTTTCGCATTCGGTTGGTCGAAGTGCTGATATTTCCTGTTTCATTTTCGTTACTTCAGCCTTCACCACTGCCTCACTTTCTTTTACAAATTGAAAATGCACAGGTCGACAAAATGCTGGCGAACAAGGTTTTGGGTTTTCCCAAACTGTCTCCTCCTCACACATAATTTTCATGGGTACTAAAGATGTCATAAAAATGCTGGAATCATCGTCTGCAGAATCTAACTTTTGCTTATATCGACTCTGACTCGATGCACCATCACAACCCCATTTAGATAACATAATCATTTCTTTTCCTTGTAAATCATCAGGTAAAGATTTTAACACTCTTTTGGCTGTAACGTCTAGTAGACTTTGCAGAGTAATTCTAGCTGAAGAATCAGTAACTGTGATAGAGTTATCTGGTGGATAACACTCTTTCTTCTCTTTTTGGACTTGGTAATATGAGGGGTATAAATCACGAATGCCTTCACGTATAGCTGTCTCTCTCAATGTGATGTATTGCCATTTTGACAGCTTAAGAGATAGCAATAAACCAAGAGCCTTCAGAGGTGTAAATATTTTCTTGGTGAATGGTTGTTTCATTATAACGTCTTGAAATTTGTTAATTGACTCTGGATTCTTTATCGTGTATTCAATAACAGAAGCCATATTTTCTTTTCCGTCTGCCTTTAACTTTGATACAGCTGCAAAAATCACTTCACTGCATTCACCGTCCAAATCGCCACTTCTTCTCTTTGTTTGCTTCGTTCCTAAATCCTCAAAAGGTTTCCGAGGATGCTTCCTTTTGGTCATAGTTCCAACTGAAGATGTTGATGTAGATGGCCCTGCTTCATAAACTGAAGCTGTAGAAGTACTTTGCGCTTGGCTTAGTTTGCAGCTAAGCCAGTCAATATTCGTTTGCAGCCAACTTTCATATTTCTTTCGGAATATGTCCGCATTCCGACTTGCTGAACGCCAACGTTTGTCGACTGCTCTAGCAAATTTTCGGCAAAATTCCCGAAAAGTCAGACAATCTTCTTCGGATAAACTGCAGTCCAGTCGTGATAACACTGATTCGAACAAAAATTGGTAGTCTGTTATTTTCTTTGCATTTTTTATATTACGAATAAATCTAAGTTTGTAACGATACTCTCCATTTTATTTAGATAAATGTATTCACTTGTAATCGTCAAAGCGAACTGAGTGAGGAGAAATTGGGATAGCATATAAATATCCATTCTAATTGCGAGTAATTTTCTAAATACCCTCAAAGTCATCATTAAATAATATTGAAATAACGATGGGGTCATTAAGATAACAGATTAAAAGATTATTAATTAGTAGTTTCTTCGCGACACTAATATTATTGATAAAAGGTTATTATGTAATTAATTAATTATTTGCTTTCACAGTATAGATTCGTTAATGATTAATGTTTGAAATGTTTTTCGACGTAATTATTTATTAACGATGATCCTACTCATTATGTAGGCCATAGTTGTAGCTGGAAAACTGGAATAAAATTAAATTTTAGATACAAAACAAAAAAAACGGTTATTTAAAAAAAAAAGTATGTTTTTATTATATCTCCATATATTTTCGTGGTCGCATTATTTTTATTGTGCTAGTTATATAGATGCCAAGCTAGAATAAAGTAAAAGTTTTGATAAAATAAAAAAAAAGAAGTTTGATTTTTTTTAAATGGTTTAGCACCTCTGGCCTTATTATGCAATATATCTAAAAATTTCAAATAATTCAAAGATTGACTCCCTGAAAAATAATTAGGGCCAATTGTGCGAGACCGGAGATATAATTGTTTATTCTGTCAGCTCCATACAAATTTTTGATTAAAAAATTCTCAGTGAGTCGTTTATAAGTCTGTACTATAATGATACAACTTTGTAGTATGTATTTGGTCTTCCGAAACATATGCAGGCATAAAAGTCACCACTTTCGAGATTACTGATCGGACGTCTATGAAAGCCGGAACTCAGCCCACAGTGCGTCGTCGCCATCTCTGAGGTCCCGGGTTTGATCCCCGGTCGGGTCAATTTAGAAATTATTGTTTTTCTAAATTGTCTCGGGTCTGGGTGTTTTCTATGTATAATAAGTATGTATTTAAGTATTTTATTTAAGTATGTTTATCAGTTTTGTCTAGTAACCATTTAACGAGTTTTATAACGAAGCTTCTGACTAAAGAATATTGTACTTGTCTTATTTTTATTATTATTAACTATAGTCTAACTTTGTTTTTTCTTAAACAGTTTTTGACTTTTATTAGTACTGTATGACATTGGGAAAATTTAAACTAACTGATAACTGATAACCGGTAAATTTGTAAACTTAGATATCAATTTTTTTTCTCTTTTTTGTTTTTTTTTACATGTTGTGATTGTCCTTTATATTTTGTGTTTTTATTTATGATGGAAAGTGTCCTTTTATGATAGGGCATTTTCCAATAATTTTGACGCTGTAATGGAAAAATAAGAGCTTGACAATTGCTGACTTTCTTGCCGGTTCTTCTCAGTACAAGGTATCCCGCCCAGAGTAGACTTACGAACCGATGACATATTGACGTTCACAAGAGCTATTTATAGCCTAAACTGAATAAATCATTTTGAATATAATACTCACACTACTGACTGAGGTGGAAGTACTTTATGATGGGCACTGATTCCACATATAGCGATGAGTGAGCGGCGAGCTGAGCGAGCGGTTGGAGAAACGCAATGTAGGCAAATATCAGATCTAGTAGGTGACTCCATCCTTTAGTTATAGTTCATAGGTGAGTAAGTAGTAGGTGTCAACTGTTTGTAATATGCATCTATTTCCATTGCAAATGATATTATACCCATACCACAGTCTATCTAATCTCTTCCTTCCCATACCATGAGCCTTTACAATAACGAGAAAATTTCCATCGCCATTCGTTCTCTCGCCATCGTAGGAGTAGTAAATAAAGTAAAGTAGGTTATTAGCCTATAACTGTCCCACTGTTGGGCAAAAGTCACCATCAATAAAATCAAGTCAATTTTTGTTGTAATGTGTGCCAATAAAATGTATTTTCTTTCTTCTCTTTCTTTTTACTGTATGTGACTAGACCTTAAGAAATGTTGTACTTCTCTGCTTAGGAAACAAATAACAAGCTCTAAATAACATAACATTTATTTTAGAAAAACACGTAAGCTTATAAAATATTTAATTTACTTACTTACATAAATACAATAACTTAATAAAATATAGTTTTATGAGAAGGAAGATTAAATCACAGTTTGTTAGTTACGATTCGCAATTAATATTCAGCCGTAATAAGAGCTCGCGTTTCATTCATTAACTGCAACCTTAATAGACCACTAGGTGCCGAACGCGGCTTCACCCACGTTAAATACGTGTCACAGAAGTCTGTTTACACGTGCCCCCGATAACATTAACAGACCGCGACCGGAACCAAAGTATCCGAAAGCACTCACTGGTTCTTTTACTGTCTCTGTGCCAAAGATCACGTTTATCTGTTTGCTCCATTTCAACGTGAAGAAAGGACAAACAAACAAACGCGCTTTCGCTTTTATAGTATTAATTAGGATGATCGAAATCGTAACACCGAGACTACACTCACACCATCGTGCCCACCAATCAAATACGCAGGCCTCGTCGCGGAGGCCCTCAATGGCCTTTCTTGTAGCCGTATTTCTTGTGGTGTTCGTGTCCTCCTTTCTTAGCGTGATCGTGATGGTGGTGGTGATGGGAGTCGTGGCCCGCGGCCTCCTTGTGCCCTTTGTGGTCGTGGTGGTGCCCTCCCTTCTCGTGGTGACCTTCCTCGCCGTGCTCCTTCTCATGGTGGCCCCCGTGGTGATGACCCTTCTTGAAGTGCCCGCCCTTCTTGTGACCATGCTCCTCGTGGAACCCTCCATGCTTCTCTTCATGACCAGAATCGCCTTCTTCATCGAAGAAGTGTTTGTCTTTCTTGAACTCGTCTAGTTTATGTATTTCGTGGTGCCCTTTAGTCGAGTGGCCCTTATTGTAGTGACCCTTCTCCGCATATTTGTGGCCCTTTTCACCTTTCTCTCCCTTGTGGTGTTCGTCGTAATGACCGTCGGTGTGGTGGTGCTCCTTCTTGTCGCCGCCGTGGTCATCGTACTCGCCTTTATGGTGTTCCTTGTCATGGTGGCCTTTCTTGCCTTCCTCGTGATGGTGGTGACCCTTGTATGCCTTACGTCCGTGCTCTCCGTGTTCGTCGTGATGATGGGCATGATGTTCCTTTCCACCACCCTTCTTGTGTTCATGGTGGTGGTGGTGGTCTTTCTTGTGGTCGCTGGGAGAAGGTTTCTGGTCGGCTACCTCTACCTCATGTTTGGGTAGACGGCGCGTGTATGCTACCGTCACTAGGGTTAAAAACGCGATCCCTAAAGCCAACCTCATGCTACAGGGTGTGGTCGCTCCCGGTGCCGATCGACGTCCACTACTTGCAGTATTATCGCCACCAGCGATAACGCAGCAGTTTTATATAAAGCGTTGTGTAAGCTGTGGTGACTGACGCGTCGCGAGACGGACTCTGGGCCGCGTTGCTGCAAGCGGCACCCAGAATGATCTTACCAATTTAAAATAGACTAGAAAAACACGATTTTGTAATTTTTGTTTATTTAACACAACACTTTTAGTACACTTTGTACACCTCAAAACATCGATCACTGGAAATTGTCTAACCGTTGTACTTCTTTCTTCTTTATTAAAAGCTGCATTTATTGCTTGCTTATCAGTGAAGTTGACAGAAAATCACACGCGACTGGCTATCTCAAGAATCTAAACTAGTTGGCAGACATTTCCACGGGCAGGTGCCGCAGAAAGCGGCTATCATGCATCGCCGCTAAAAATAAAACCCCTAGGCATATTTTAAACTAATTCCCACGGCAGCCAGGTCTGCTAAATCTAAACCTAGCCGGCCGACCGCGGCCTGCCCCTATTCACAGACACTTTCAAAACTTTGCGGAAATTAAACATTGCTCGTGCTCAACGTAAATCCCTACATTTGTCAGTGACAGCTTTTTAACTCAATCGAAAACTTTTCTCCCAGAGACTGTTTGTTTTATAGAATACTTTAAAAATCAATGTTTTTTAAAATGAGTTGGCGTTAGTGGCAATCCAGCTTTAGAGGCTAGTCAATAAAAATTATTTTCTTTTTTCCATTTGTTTTTTTATTATGTTTATGAGGCGGGGCAAGAATCGAACTCATGTCTAGTATGTTTACGGAGAATGACGGAATTTTGTTTTTACTATTTAAATGTATAATTGAAATTGAGCTGGTTCAACACCTCAAATTTAATTTACCATTTCAATAAATATCATCATAATCATCATTTCAGGCAAAAGACGTCCCACTGCTGACAAAGGCCTCCCTCAAGGATCTCCACAATGACTCGCGGCTAACCTCAACCTTCACCAGATCAATGCTAAATATCAATGCTCAATATTTTTATTGCAAAACCATGTAGATACATAAGAATGGTAACAAAATCTTAATTTTCTCAAATTATTGACCCTGTCGGGCATGCAATTCGTTGCATTTAATTATGTTTAACTAAGACCCCTAATACAACTAAATTAATGTTTCAAAATTTGATAGCGTTGATGTATTTAAACATCACAAAAAATAAACATTGTAAAATGTTCAATTAATCCTTCAATTTACGCTAATTGGATTTGCCAAAATCACCGATAAATTAAGTAGAAATTGAACAAAAAGCAGCGAGGACTTATTGGATTGAATTTGGCAAGGTCTGTCTGCTGCTTTGATAAAAGTAAATAGAACTAGGCGAAGCCATTATTTCATTGCATTTGGTTATGCAAACACAATTTCATTTGCATGTTTTTTTTTAAAATACTTTTGCTCTTTCTGAACCTTATAGATAAAAATGCAAATTCAATAAAATTTCCATATTTATTGTATTCTACACCAAAGGTTTACTTAGTATTATGACTTCAACAGAATTTGGATGTTGATGTGTCGAATTTTCAACTACACTGCATGCCACGGAAAAGAGAATATTCCAAAAACGAATTTGCCACAGCAGGGCGATAATCACTTTGGTACGGACGTTTCACAATCTGAGTGAAAGCACCTACCTACCTACCTACCCGTGGTAATAGGCAGTACACTCCCGTAATATCAGCGTTCGTTGTCAAATATTCAATGACTACACTATACTGCTACAAGGCTACATTCATGTTGTTCGTGCGTAGAGTGCAACAAGTGGAGCTCGTACAGTGAAACGCAGAGCAACTCTGACAGGTACAGTTCTTATTCCAGGCTCATAGAGCTCAAATTGGAATATATGTTAAGATCAGTATACACTTGAATGTACAAGGCGTACAAAGCCTTTGTAGGTTCCATGTAAGTTAGGCGTGTTATACACATGTTCGGCTTGGCTCTATTCGGCAGTGTCGGGTGGTAGGAATAGATAATAGTGTAGATGAACGTTCAACAAAAGATATGCATATCTAGTCTGCCGTTAATCGACTTAGTGCGGCCTACGATTTTTTATTTACTATAGATCACGTTACCGACAAAGATAATTGCTATTGCAACTTATGTCGTTAGTCACCAGGAGGCGCACGCTGCTCCAATACGACACAAATTAAGTTTTCGTTAAGGTGATCATAATCAAGTTAGTTATACTAGATATTAGACAGACAACCTAAACCCAAGACTAGACAACCTCCTTGGTCGAGTGGTTTGTACACCGGTTTTCATGGTGTTGCCATCTCTGAGGTCCCGTCTGAGGTCGATCCCCGGTCGGGTCAATTTAGAAATTATTGTTTTTCTAAATTGTCTCGGGTCTGGGTGTTTCTATGTATAATTTAAGTATTTTAAGTATGTTTATCCGTTGTCTAGTAACCATATAACGAGTTTCATAACGAAGCTTCTCTTGGGCTAGATAATTGGTGTGAGTGTAGGGAAATTTATAATTTATTTATTGGTTAATAAGACTTTCAGCCTGCACTCAAATTAGAGTCAGCTTCGTTGTTCTACATAATGTCGAGTCAGTGGTGCCGGCCGCGGCCCGAACGTCTGAAAATCAGCGTCATGGCAATGTCTTTGCTGAGCTGGAGACTTTTGCCACTGTTTCCCTGCTCACCTTAATATCTTTACGCTTTTTATGTAACCTTTCTCCATGTAACAGAGAGCAAAATAAATTATTTGATTTGAATGTGTATAGATATCACACTTTACAAACTTACCAGTAGTCCGTTGTATATGAAGATTTACACGTATGACTACACCGACAACGGCCATCGAGTGGAAGGAGGCACATACATCGTGTTACACTAACCGTAACAAGTGTTCAACATTGTTAAACCATGCGCCATGTGGCGTAGTTGGTCAAACAAGTATATTATAATAGCTGTCTACAGCTAAGCTCTAGCCAGTTAATCTGCATGCAAGTAAAAAAAGACTAAAAGACTTTTAACCGCCCCTGTGGTCTAGTGGTTTAATACCACCGGTTTAGACCCAGAGGTCCCAGGTTCGATTCTCAGCGGGTACATGTTTGTGTACTCGGTTTAGTTGGTGGTAGGGCTTGTTTGTCCGCCTGGCTAGCTATCACCATCTTGTCTAAATATGTCGCCATAACATCAATATTTGTAGCATTGTTGTGTTCCGGCAGCTAGAGATAAGATAGCCAGTGCCTCACTAGTTGAGAATCCCGGGTGAAGTGCGCTTCCATCATTGGCCTTATCATCACTTAACATCAGGTGCTGCTGCTTACCCATAAAATATTTAAAAAAAAAGAAGAGTAAGAGCGCGTTCACACGAGGACGATTCATGTTTTTAACCGACTTCAAAAAAAGGAGGAGGTTATCAATTCGACTGTATTTTTTTTTTTTTTTTTATGTTTGTTACCTCAGAACTTTCGACTGATTGAACCGATTTTGATGATTCTTTCTTTATTTGAATGCTGGTGCTTCCCGTGTGGTCCCATTTTAATTTGGTCCAGTTCTGATGATGGGTTCCTTGAGGAATTGAGGGAACTTCTCGAATATTGTAGGCATACCTATCGCGATTTTGGTATTTTCAGAAATAAGTCAAGCATTTGCATTCAGAAAGTATCATTTGATGAAGTGTAACTGATGAAAAAGACCACAGATTGCCATCGGAACTCCTCAATGATAAGTATTTCACGGGTGGCGATAAAATATCTCGATTAAGATAGTTAAGCGACTATGACGAAGCAATAGAAGACAGGCACCGGAACTCAGTTTTTGATTTCCAACTTTGTGATAGGCGTTTCTCGTTTTCTTCGCTTGTCTCATTTAAACGGCGCTGTCTCATACGAGCAGCGTGTTTAGTAGGTCTACCCATATTCGCTTTTGATAAATAGATCGAAACGAATCACTAAAAAGCGAAAAATAAACAAAAATTTTAACAAAAAAAAAACCGACTCCAAAAAATTTGACTGATAAAATTGCACTAAAAAGTAAAAAATAAGCGTTAGAGTTATACAGACAATAACTTTATTAAGAAAAAATATAGGTACTGTATGGGTAAGGTTCCACTGGCAAGTAGCTATGGAACGCTTCCTTAGGTTATAAAATAAAGCCTAAGGGGTGGATCACTTATTGAGCTGTAGTTTAACTAATTATTTTTACTAGATGAAATATGATATATGAGTGGACTGTATTTTTTAAGAGGTTTGGTTCAGCTCGGATCAGGCCTGCTGTATTTAGTGTATCGATATATCCAATTATAAGAATAAAGTGATTTTGGAAGAAGATTAGCTTGATTTACTTAGATTTTTAAAACACTGTCGCGTAGGCGAGGTCAGCCATTGCAATCTGTTGCACACGGAGCGACGGACCGAGACGTTATTTTGTCAGGAGAGGGTAGGAAGAACCTCATACAAGTGCGTAGTATCAAAATATAATTAAAAATGACGGTATGCTAAGTAATTTATGAACGAGACTCAACAGGTACAATTATTGTTACTTTTGGAGTCGGTGCCAGCCAAGGTAACTTTAACATAAACATTTAACGACATACTATATTATAATCATAATAGTAAATTCAATCTTATGCATGAAATTTTAACTACAAACGCGGACTGGCACCGGCTTCAAAAACTTCGTTGGCTGGCACCGGCCCCAAAAATAACAATAATTGTACCTATATTTTTTCTTAATAAAGTTATTGTCTGTATAACTCTAACGCTTATTTTTTACTTTTTAGTGCAATTTTATCAGTCAAATTTTTTGGAGTCGGTTTTTTTTTTGTTAAAATTTTTGTTTTTTGATGAACTGTCATTTTAATTATTTCATCTGAAATAAAATAGATGTTTTTGTAATAATAATTTTAGAAATTTGATTTGGACGATGGCTCCTTCAGCCACGTATTTTCAAAATTCTCTTAGGTTTTACCTTCTAAAATTAATTTCTGTTTTATAATATAATTTACTTTTATGCTGGACTGTATTTTCCATAATCTGAAAAGTTTAACCATTGGGAGAAATTATTCCTGTTGGACTAATTAGTTTGACTACCCAGTTTGACCAAGTGGACGAACAGCTTTTATCACGATTCGTTTTTTATTGACGGCAGCAATGCTTTTTAAATGCCCGTGTTCACACGCATCACAAATCGTGTAAAATGACGGACACGTCATAAATCACGTATCGTCTCTTAAAAATTCGTGACGTGTGAACACGGGCATTTAAAAAGCACTAGTGGTCACCCAGTGATCAAAATTTGTAATTTTATTAAGGCTGCACGGATTGTATCCTAAGCAATTAAAAATTAAAAAAGATAGAATGTGAGTTTGGATTGGCATTGACAGATTTCGGCCGCGGCCAGAGTATTATATGCGTGTGTGTCAAATACATGGTAGTGTGTAATGTTTGTTTTATTGATTTAATGTATTTTATAAGCATAATTTTAAAAAATATTAACATTCTGTACTCTTTCTCTATATAAACTGTAAACTGGTGGCTAGCAGCCAGGAGTTGCAACTTTATCCTTTCCTTACATAAGGAAGGCATATTCTCAGCTGTTTTTTACCTTTGTTACAGAACACGACGTCTGCCAAAGGGGCGTAGCTCCTGTAGTGATCGGACTGCTTGGAGGCGCGGACCTACTGGCAGCCGTCGCGTTCTCATTTCAAATCTTATTTAAAAACGACACGCGACAGAAGAAAAGGACGATCGAGTTGAGCATCGACGGCGGGTGCGGCTTCGACTTATTAATAGAATGATTATTGTAATTTCTTGAAAACATTCAATATATAAAAGTAAACTCTCTAATTGTTTTCAATTCACGCCCCTATATAAGTAACAGTCAATCTGATTGCTACAGTAGCCTGCTGGAGTCACAAGTAGCATCCTGCAACACGGATCCTAATCGGGGCGTTTTCGTAACCCATGACTTTCATGGGTCCTTCCTTCGTCTAGGCAAAAGGACTTGTACCCTTGAAGTTCTCGACGACCATAGGGATGAGGGGGCTGTGTGACAATAAGAAATAAATCTTTTTTATGTACATTTTGACATCCTTATTTCTGCTTATGTGACCACGGTAGCAGGCCGGGCCTAGCAAAAACAGAACTTTTATAGATTGTCAATGCTCACTTCACACTCACAATCATTTAGTACCATCGTCACAAGGTGCAGCAGGGTACAGCACTATCAAAACCACTATTACCTATAAACTACTCAATCATAGTCGCGGACGACCGTGAAAACTCTGTGGTCAGTGAACTGGGCCACGTCGCAGGCGCCGCGCCACCACCGTCGTCACGCTCTACTTAGCAACGCGCAGACATGTCACCGGCCGCACTTGTAAACAACTATGGCGGTTGTGACTTTGCATTGCGACGTCACTCGACACGTAACGAGTGCAAGCTTCTAGAAGAACCGCGAAAAAAAACTGACTGTGCACTGTAGATATTTTTTTAAACTTTACAATAACTATGTTATTTAGGTAGGTCCGCACAATGTTGATCTTATCTAACCTTATCAGAACTACTTTTTTAAACTAAATAATATATTATTCGCCGTTTTTACACGACCGCAAAAAAAGGAGTGTTATTTTTTTTGGGGTTCATGTATGTATGTAAGTGATGTTTCTTTATTCCACCATAACTTCTAAACGCCTGAACCGATTTAGATATATGAGGTGTCGTTACTCCTTGAATGCATCGTTCCGACTAACATAGGCTAGTAAACATTTGGGAATTCAACCTCTATTTGGGTAAAATAAGGGATGAAATTTTGTATGATGAATCTTCAATTTTCAATTCGTCATTATTGGAGTTAGAGACTTGATGTTTAGCATTTTGGACCGTAATAAAAAAACATGTATTTCAGATTTTTTGGAAATTTGGGATTTACGTTTATATCAGAAAACTACATAAGTCGTGTAAAAAAAAGCGGAAGGGTAGAATGGTGGTTACAATGGGAGTTCCACAGGGTTCAATTATTGGTCCTTCCTTATTTTTAATTTATATTTGCCTTAAAAAGACAACCTTTTATTCAAAGTGAAACGACGACAGCCGATGTGAACAATGCTATCTCAAAGATAGTTCATTGGTTTAGTGTTAACAATTTGCTATTAAATGAACGAAAAACCAAATGTATAAGATTTGTATTACCCAACGTTAAGGAGGTATAAACCAGTGTAAAAATTAAAGATAAGAATGTGGACCTTGTGGACACCAGTAGTGTTTCTAGGCATTACGTTGGATGCAAATTTACAGTGGGGCCCACATATAGATAAATTGTCAAGTAGACTGAGCTCTGCGGCTTATGCAGTAATAAAATTCGTCAGATCACATTCATGACATTGAAACAGCTAGACTTGTTTACTTTAGCTATTGCCATAGCGTAATGTCGTACGGCATTTTACTGTGGGGCAATACTGCCAACATTCAAACTATTATTACCTAGAAGCTGGTAATTCTCTCAGGGGGAGATTTAAAGATATTAATATAATGACAGTTAGATCGCAATATATTTACGAGAACCTAATGTACCTATGTTTATAAAAATATTGAAACTTTTTCTAAAAACAGTGATATTTACCATGAAGCTGTAGATATTTACAATATAACTAGAAAATAACCTAATGTAATAAATAAACAAACTAAATAAATAAATAAACTAATGTAATGTAACTAGAAATAAAAACAAACTAGCAGTAGGCACCTTATACCAGGCTCCACAAAGTAAATAATTCATTTAGAGGCCTGTGTGTACGTTTTTACAATAAAGTTCCAAGTAATATTCAAAAACTTGATATTAGTAAATTTAAAATCACCATTAAAGAGAAGCTTTATAAAAAAGCTTATTAAAAAGCGTCTGATTACATTGAAGATAAAACAGCATGGGTTTGAAATGCTCCAATCACTCCAACAGGTATTTCTAATTTAAAATATTGTGAAGTTATATTAAACTTGTATAACTTGGTAAAGGCACATAATTTTGTAAATGTCGTTACTTATATTAAAGCTGTGGAGGTTCTTGCGCCCATTCTTCCACAGCTAAAAAATAGACGTCCTGAATGGAATTAGGTAAAAAAATGTTTGGACGATTCAAAAGCACTTTTCTAAAATTTATTTGAATACAAATATTTGACTTTGACTTTGACTTTGAATGACTGCAAGCATGCTAATTGTATTATTATTAAAATTAAACTTATCACTAAAAGGGACAAAATAAAAATAAATAAAGTCTTTGCGCGCCATTATGAACACACCCGTGTACAACTGGCTTACTGGCGTTTGTACTATGGCGCGGGACAGGTACAAACGCCAGTAAGCCAGTTGTTGTTAAAAAAGTTAAAAAAACACGACTGCCATGATAAAAAAAGAACTAAAAGACAAAAACATAATGTCATGTATTTATTTATCTGTATTTATAAAAGTGAAATGTCACTCATTCGCTCACTGACTATTTAAAAAAAATCAAAACTGCTTGATTAATAAAACTGAAATTTTCATGGCAGTCGGACCTTATAAATAAGAAAGTATGCCGCAAAACGGGCCCCCAACTGCGATGAAATTTCAGTTTTATTAATCAAGAAGTTTGATTTTTTATACAATCTGTCCCGGAAAGTAGTAATCTAAACTTAAAACGTCAACATTAAGAGCATGATCTATGGATAATTTTATCGATAAAAATACCTAAAATCAGGGGTTTTTTTTAGCATTGACCTGTTCCTTAAAAAAAAGCGATACCATTGGCACCTTGATAAGCAAATATTTGATATCATTCGATAGCTAAGAAGATTACCTATTAGTAGAAGTAGCAAACATACACGGGCCTTATACATTTTGAGAGATTAAGGATTGATTTAAGTAAAAAAAACTTGTCATTTTTTCACGTATTTTAAATTATTTTAAAATATCATAAAAACGAGGTCATTAAAGTATGTTATATTTGCACCGTATTACTAGTATTTCATCTATTCTACAAAACAAAAGGAAATTTATTACTCTACGTCTATTAGTTCCGATGCTATCGTTGAACAAAGTGACCCCTTCACAGTTCATTTCGCACATTTACTTTAAGTTTTTACTCATGTTGTTAGATGTTACTATTTACTACGGCTTACTACTACTTAAGTTAAAAATAAAAGCTTTAAAAAATACATTGATTTTATTGTTTGTTTTCTTTTCTTATCATCGATCTGTGTAAAATAAAAGATTAAAAAAGGGAGCCTTTTTGTTCAACGATAGCATCGGAACTAATAGACGTAGAGTAATAAATTTACATTCGTTTTATAGAATAGCTCAAATACTAGTAATATAATGCAAATAAAACATAATTTAATGTCCTTGTTTTTATGATATTTTAAAATAACTGAAAAAGACGTGGAAAAAATGACATGTTTTTTTACTTAAATCAATCCTTACTCTTTCAAAATGTATAGGGCCCGAGTATGTTTACTAATTCTACTAATAGGCATTCTAGTTAGCTATCGAATGATATACAAATATTTGCTTATCAGTGTCAAGGTGCCAATGTTATCGCTTTTTTTTAAGGAAGACGTCAATACTAAAAAGAAAAAACTTAAATTCTTGTAATTTGGCGAGAGGCGGGTCAGACCCCCGATTTGAGGTATTTTTATCGATAAAATTATCCATAGATCTTCCACGCTCTTATAGTTAGATTACTACTTCCCGGGACAGATTGTATATAGTTAGTGAATGAATAAGTGACATTTCACTTTTATAAATACAGTTAATTAAATAACATGACATCTTGTTTTTAGCCATTTAGTTCTTTTTTTTGCTTTGAAATAAAAAAAATATCGTCGTAAATATTATAATCGCTTCACTGGCTACTTTCTATCCCGGTCAAATACAATGTTGCCGGGTGCATGCGATAAAGACTTTTGTGACTGACCAAAATACAGGCGGGCGAAGCCTCGGCCGTAAGCTAAATAGGCTATAAAAAGGTCCTTAAACGGATTCACTGTGCGCATCAGATTTTTCCTAACGGCGGCGGGCGGTAACAGGTCCTGCGTATTTTCGGCTCGTATATACGACGAGTGTACGCGTATGCATGCACACATAAATGCGTATTTTGGCTGTTTTTTAAGAGAATTTTCAGATTGCCTCACGCGGCCTTTTCAGCGTCACTGGACCCTTTGCGGGCGGCGAGAAAATTAAAGGGTTCCTCAAGCCGTGTCGTGTGATCGAAACACCGCTAGAGGGTTTCTAGAGGGAATGGCATACGCAAGCGTGTCCCACTTCCTTACCAGATTCTCCGAGGACCTCGGCTCGGGTTGACCGGGTCGTGGGGTGGGAAGTAGCGCCCAGGTACATGTCTGTAGGTACTTGGTATAGAGCGCGTGTGAAGATCTTCGTACACTTGTTCTACGAGTGCAGTATCTTGGGGCTATGTGAGTGCAATTGTGTATGTTTAGTGTATCATGATTGTGAATGTGTAGTGGCATTATGAGGATCGGGCAGGGTTCGCAACTGTTATGGGATCATCGGGGTCATAAAATTGACCGAGTGTTTATATCATCGACTCAAAAGTCTGCGTATACTCGTACATAAGAGTTATGAAGGCGCCTTTTTATAATACTTACTTACTTCGATGGCTCAGCGACCCAAAGTGAGTCTTGGACTCCGACACAAGCTGACGCCACTGCTCATCTTTTGCGCGATCTTTTGCCAGTCGCTGGTTTCCAGAAGCTCATGTACCTAGATCCTTGGCGACTTCGAACTTTTTATTGTGTCAAGCCCAAAAACTAAGCTTATTGTAAGTACATATATTATACACACCCAATCTGTCTAAAATTCATGAATTTTACAGACACCTCATACGGAACGAAAATCTAGGCTACACGACATTCCTACCTCTATTTTTAAGGCAGCTTAATGTCTGGCTATTAGTGTTAAGCTCTGGCGTCGTTAAAAGTGTTAGTGACAAGAACAAAGCTATAAAGCGAACCTAATTTCAAGGGACACTTATGGCGCGCCGCCAGGGGCCTCCGTAAATATTCACGCTAAATCGCGACACATTCGTTGCGCCGGGCGTTGTCGTTTACAACAGAAACCGCATATCGTGCTAAAAGTGGAAGAATTAGCGGGAACATTGTACGTCGGTGCTCGTACTTATGCAACGTCCCGACTATGGCACAAAGCGACTGGTTAAAAGTAATTTGAAATCAAAATTATAATATTTATTCAGTTTGACGGTTTCACGTAATGAAGTAGGTATAATGACAAAATTAAATTTAAAAGAAAAATCATGAAAATTTGCTGCAACGCTGATATTCGGTGGAGCCCTAGGTATAGGGTGTTAGTGTGCGTGTGTGTGTGTGTGTGTCATTTCTTTTTTATAAATATGATTTTTTTAAATTTAAATATTGACGAATACATTGCCGTTACAACTTTAAAGGAACGTGCTCGTCCATGGAAGAGAAGGGAACTGGCAAAAGTTACTTTTACAAAAACGCCGATAAAACGAAAATAAAAGTTTTGTAAAATTTATCGATGTGGCTCGACAATCTTAACTCAAAACATGCAATTAAAGTGGAAAGTATGGTATATTCTTTTTTCTAACTAAAATGATTACGCAGGTACAGACAAAATGATACCATCCACTAAAGTTTAAAACTGCGTGAGATAACGACCACCTGCGAAAAAGTTCAGAACGTACACGATTAATATCGGACATAAAACCAATAACAATAAATCACGAACTTATTCCAACATCTTGCTCTCCCGAAGACATTGACGCATTATGAAGAATACTAAACTTTAATTTTTTTTAATTAAATTGTTAATCTGTAATTCGTTTATCTGCCTAGACGTTAACGAAAACGAGAATGTGTATGGCAAAATTTAAACTCCTCTCCTCTCCTCCGCCAGGAGGCGCTGCTTCAATGCCATACTAATTTTCGTTTTCGTAAACGTAATCGAATAGATACGAAGAACCGACCGTCATACGTATAATTATGTAACACTTACTATACTGAAGGTTTCTTGGCGGGAAAGTGAAAAGTAATGTCTGCGGTTTTGTTTTATTTTCTAAAATTTGTGTTATGTCGAATATTAATGTGAAATTATGGTAGATTATTAACCGTTAAGTGTTCGTGAGTGTGCATGAGTGTGGGCAAATGAAACAAAACAGTGCAACGGCACTTTTCAAATTCTCTCAAGAAGTCCGCCGCGTGAGGACTTAGTAAAGCCCAACATCTTTACTGAGCTACTCGAGGGGTTGGGGGGTATATCATTTCTCACTTTTCATTTCTAATATCATTCATCATCATCATATAGGAAATATTGTCTATTTATGTATTACTTGTAAGAAAAAATACTTGACACTGGCTAAATGTGCTAATCGCACGAAGCCATCAATCAACTAAAAATAAATAATACTATACTGAAACAGACTGTCGTGTCGGTCACTGATTTTCACAGTTTTAACACATGAGTAGATATATATATGTTATATATATATATATATATATATGTGTGAATACATATATCTACTCATGTGGTTTCGTGGACTTCGTTCGCGAGGACAACACGATCTTGTTTGTTTACATGTTTTGGTTGTCTTCTATATGTTTTGTGTTTATTTGTAATAGAAAGTGTCCTACTATGATAGGGCAATTTCCAATATTTTTGACGCTGTAATGGAGAAAAGAGCTTGATACTTGCTGAGTTTCTTGCCGGTTCTTCTACTGAGAAGAACCGTCAACAAGATCTCCCGCCCAGAGTAAAATTACGAACCGATGGCATAGTGACATTCATTCACAAGAGCTACTTGAAGCCTAAACTGAATAAATAATTCTGAATTTGAATTTGAATTTGATTTTGATCCCACAGGAACCTGTTAGAATACCAGGTAAAAAGTATTGTCTGTCCTAGACCGCGTCATACTCTGTCTATGTGCAAAATTTAATCCAAAACCGATCAGGATACATAATGTGAGTTTCATTTGACATTCAATCACGTAAACGAAAACTAGTTAGGTATGGCATTGAAGCAGCGCCTCCTGGCGACATACGAGAAGAGTTAACATTTTGCCACACTACATATTGTCGTTTTCGTAAACGTAATCGAATGAATACGGATAGTAAACAAAACTCACACTAGGCACCTTGGGTGATTTTTAGGGTTCCGTACCTCAAAAGATAAAAAACGGAACCCTTATAGGATCACTTTGTTGTCCGTTTGTCCGTATGTCCGTCTGTCCGTCTGTCTGTCAAGGCCCTTTATCTCGAGAACGCGTGGAGGTATCGAGTTGAAATTCAAACTATATACTCAAGTCTGCGGTTTCTTGAAGCTGTGAAAAAATCAAACTTCTAAGTTAACGGGAAAAAACGATATGGCTGTTTATGTTGCAAAAAACGTATATTTCGACACTCTCAAGGGAATCAAAATTCACAGGGTACTTGCCGATGACCTAGAACTATGAAGTTTGGCAAGTAATATCGTCGTATACTAAAAGTACAGGGAAAGTCTGAAAACTATACATATTTGATTAAATCACAAAAAAACAGGGTCTAACGTATGCAAGGAACGGGGTTCCAAATTTAAAGTAAGTTAACCGTATCATTTGGGGTATCGTATGAAAGGGCTTCATTTGCACAAGCTTAAACAGATTTTTAATTATTTTTAAGATATATAATTTTCGATTTATGACGAAGAATGAAAAAAGAAATACCTTTTCCCTCTTTTATAAGTTAGTAGGTACCTAATAACTTTGGCGTATGTATTACCTAACAGTTTGCACTGTTATGCCTACCTACTTAGTCCTTTTTTATTTTTGTACGGAACCCTCGGTGGGCGAGTCCGACTCGCATATGTCTGGTATTTGTTTACTATCCGTACCGCCGTTCTCAAGTGATGAGCTTTCCAACGAACAGCATTATTTTTTATATCGATGAAATACAATTAGTTATTCCGAGGATATAAAACAATAAGACCTCATGGTAAACATTTTATTTTATTTCTTTTATCGATCCTTTAAACAATCTGTTTAATTTATTTAGTAAAAGAAATCCTCCTAGGCCAGCTCGATTTGTCTAAATGGCACACTTAGAAATTCGATAAATTTATTTAACTTCTCAAATTGTGTACTTTGTTTAGTTTGTTAGACTTTGTTTCTTAATTAAATGTCTTAAGTTAATGTTGTGTTTTTTAAATATCATAAACAATTATTGTAAGTACAAAGTATCTTAATACTTTTTAATTATTGTACAGTGAGGGCTGGACTAAAATAATCACTTCCCAAGAATTGTACATAACGTGAGAACGCTGTTCAGTGACTGATAAACAGTGGTCGGAATCGAGGGGGCTCATTAACGTAAAGTTGCTGACAAGACATGACTGTAGTGGTTAAAACCACCAAAATGTTGTTAATTTATTTTGGTTTTAATTTCCATTAGATGACTTCGAATTTTGCGGGGAGAAGAATGGGGGAGGTAGGGATCCCCCACTTTGCCCCAAATCATATAACTTGGATACGCATTTTTTTAAATGGCATTGGCTGAAACTGAAAAAAAAAGTTTAAAGCAGCAGTAAATTGAAGAGATAGTAAGAGAACTAGCCAAATACTTACCTGTTATGATTGATGATGCCTTATGAAATAGTCAATACTTATTTACAAAAAAAAATATATGCGTCATTGGAATTGCTATAAAATAATACAGCACGAGTAATTTCATATGTACTAAGAAGAAAAACTACTTAAAATTAATACTATTTTCGGGAACCGGGATTCGATAAAAATAAAATAACAATATTTTGGTGGTTTTAACCACTCCTATATAGTCCTGTCCTGTCGGCAACTTTCATTTTACAAGCAATATTTATCGTCGCCTGTGACCTAGATAATGCTATGCCCTAACTATTTGTACTTTGTTTTCGTTTTAATAGTTATTTTTCATAGTTATTTTTTCGTAGTAAGGACGCCGCGTGCACCGCGCGCCGGATCCGGGGCTCCGTGACGCATCGCCCACCTTCGCGGAAACGCTCGCTCTGCAAATGTAGTTTGTAGAAAGTTGCGAGAAGGCGGAAGTTGCGTTTCTCGTTAAATTAACTGAACCAAAAAAAGAGGGTAGACGGGGAAAATCTTGCATAATGGAAAATTCAACTCGATAAAACTTCAGAAAAAAAGCTTAAAGCCTTTTAAAACGAGATTGGCAGATATTTTGTTTCTTAGTAGGAAATAAGTTTTAATACAAAGTTTAACAAGCTTTTATAATTATTAAGTATGGAACACGGGTATTTTTTTTAGATTATTTAGGTTGGATGTTTTTACTGATTGGGCTTTAACGTTTTGTTTACAAAATAAATATGATACAAGCTAATCCCTCTAAAGGTAAGAACTTTACTCACTAAGTTAAAAATGATAGTCCGTATCACTAAGATAGAATTCGTAGTAGAAATTGTCAACCCACCAGTTTGTGCTAAGCCTGGCTATTACTCTGTATCAGAAACTTTAATAGGTTTCTCATATTGCTGCCTTGGCAGAAAGATTTAGCTCAGCTGCCTATGCGGTTAGTGACCCTATCACAAACTGATGTAGAAACGGCAAGATAAGTTTACTTTAGTTACTTTGACAGTGTCTTCTATAGTTTCTTAATATGGTATTGGCTTCAGTGTTCGACATTTTAAGTCCAGTTTTCGACAGAGCTTTCGTCACTAAAAAATAATAAAGGTTTTCATTTATGGATGACAGCCGGGAAGCAGGTGATCTGCATTCATTTGTTGGTAAGTCAAAAGTCAAAGTCAAAATTTTTCAAATAAACTTGCGAAAAGTGCTTTTGAATCGTCCATACATTTTCTACCTACTACCCATTCAGGACGTCTATTTTTTAGCTGTGGAGAAGAATGGGCGCAAGAAACTCCACAACTTTAATAGAAGAACGACTTTTACAAAAAAAAAGTATAAAGACTAAAATCAGATGTTGAGCACCATTTTAATGATTAAAGAAAAAAAATGGCAATCAGTGCTTCCTGTTGAAACTGGTGCCATTACTCTACTTACCTAAACCTAAACTTAGAATATATCTATCTACATAATGACGATAGCTGTTCAAAATACCAAAATGGCATTTAACCTAATAGCAGATTGACCTAGAACTTAAATGTATGCTCTTACTTATTCTTACATTTGCTATTGCCTCTTCATAATAATAAAATAAAAAAATGTTTAATAAATTTAAAATAAAGTTGACATAAATTGCCAATTGCCACCCTTGCCAATATCAAATGCCGGAAACGAATAACAGGTCAGTTAGTGAAAATCCAGTCAGAAAAATCAGAAAAAAATTCTATTTGAATTATCTATGTACATATAGATATATTTCATTATAATTTGAAGCGTCCGGATAGTTGCTCGGGTTGAATGCAAGAAATCATTATTCAATCCCGATATAGCTTCGTTAGATTTCTGACGTAGACCCATCCACGCAGTTACCCACACACAAGCGAATAAGCTTTCTGGATCACTTAAATAAATAATAATCTTTAAATAAGACCGAGTAAATTGCCGTTATTCCAAGTACTGTTTCTAAGAATTTTCTATTATAAAATGTTTATTCTTTAGCCCTGAATAAATCGAATGTTTACCGTAGTCCAATATAAAAACAAAACTGTCGTAATTAAAATAAAAAACAGTTTTTCGGATTTTTCTGAGAACAGTCTCGGGCGTGTTATGTGTTTTACAGGTGGGCGTGGATCATAGGGATTCCCTATGTATGCAAACAACGATAATTTCATTAGCTGTGTCTCTCTTTTGATTTACAAAGTCATACTTTAACCGTCTCTGTGGTCTAGTGGTTAAGACCATTCCCAGCAGGATCGATTCCCAGCAGGGGGTACATGTTTGTGTACTCGAATTGGTTGTTGGTGGTAGGGCTTGTTTGTCCGCCTAGCCAGGCGGACAAACAAGCCCTACCAAATCTAAATACCTTGATCTAGCTACCAAGCTTGGTAGCTAGATCAAGGTATTTAAATAATTAAATATGTCGCCATAATCCGGCAGCTAGAGATAAGATAGCCAGTTACTCAGTAGTTTAGGATTCCGGGTGAAGTGAACTTTACATCAGGTTAGAAATAAATAAAAAATAAATAAACTTTATATAAAATCCTTATAAGATAGGTTCGCTTTAAAAAGACCAACAATAGCACTAAGGACAATGGATCCTCTCGCATTAGGAGATTGCGCGATCGACGTTACTTGTACTACCTGCCCCACTCGGATCTAATTAACGACATTGTAGCAAAATGATTAGCTTTTTATATGACTTCGGCAGCCATATAAATTCGAGATTTCTTTTGATAAAAGACAAAGAATCAGAAATCTGCAAATTGACTACTGTCAAACGTACAAAAAAGTATGTAGGTGCCTACACGTGTTAATGAGAAGCTATAGATTAATCAGCTCGCGGAGGTGAAGGGGAGGCCTATTTTTTTTACATCAACCACTTACACATTTCCTTAAAATAATAACGGGTTTGTCGTTTCGTCATTGTTTTTAACTTTAAAAATATTTGGTGGTCGTTACGTCGTTTGTACATGTGCTCTTAAAAAATTGTACAGTCAACAAATTAAGTAAATGAAACCAATATGAACAGGTCTGAAAATCATAAGTATATTTTTACAACAATTCTTTAATTAGGCATAAATTTTAATATAATAATGTTTAACACTACTCCTTAAAATTTACAATTAAAAATCACAATATCAATCACAGATATATCTATCTAATCATCATCGGCCTATCTTAGTCCACTGCTTGACAAAGGCCTCACTAATGAACGCCATAGCGCCCATATATATCTAATACAGGGCTAAAATTCAAAATACAACAATTTTTAACACTCTTTAAAATTAACAATTAAAAATCACAGAATCAATCACAGGCATGTCTATCTAAAGAAAAGTTAATTGCATACGTTGTTACGTTAGCATTTTTTGAGAATAAAACTGCATTGCGGACTGTACCTACTTTAAGCGAATAACCAAACGACACTAAAAATAATTAATTTTAAATAGCAATGACTAAACGCCACCATTTTTCCTTAATGACGAAACGACACCATGACCAAACACCCCTAACCCTAATAACTACTAGCACTTCACCCGCGTCTCCGACCGCGTGGATTTGACTTTAAAAATAAGCTTTTTTTTTAAGCAATTTAAATATAGCCTACGTTACTCAAAAGAACTGTATGTGTCAGCGAAATAATTGAACCAGTAGTTCCAGAGATTACCGTTCTCAAACAAACAAACAAACAAACAAACAAAGTCATAATATTTAACTCTTTTTTAATAGACACACATCTTTTTTTATACACACGCAAAATAATATTTCACAACACTAAGTAATAATAACAATAATAAATAACTTTTGCGCGACCTTGCAGGTTTTGTTCGGGTGGAAACTGAAAATCAGTGATTTGCTGCATGAGCAAATGTTTCACTGAGTTTTCACCTTTTTGCATCGCTACGGCGCACACTTGATAACTAATGTTTGTGGTAGTTGTATATTTAATTGCTTTTTTATTATTATTTAAATTTGTATTGTATTTTTTTTAATTATTGTATTATGTTTTAATTGTGTGCATGTTTTGTTGCGAATAAATAAATTATCTATCTATCTATCTAACTTTATTTGCCTCTAACAAACACAGTATTTAGAAGGGGTAGTAGTAATATCCAAGCAGAACCGGTTGCCTAGTGTGAGTTTTGTTTACTATCTATATTACGATTGCTGAGGTTAAGAACTGGTAGGCAAGAACTGGTAGCCAAACTGAACCTGACCCTCGATCGTGTTTCTAAGTGGGGATCTGAAAACCTGGTCGAATTCAATGCCAGCAAAACCCAGATTTGTGCATTTTCGTCAAAACTCCCTTCCTTACTCATTCCTCTTTTCAGAACTCTTCGTTACCCATTTCGATGGACCTCAGCAGTCTTGGCATGGACACCGGCCAGGAACTGAATCCAAAATGTTACATCGAGAGTGTTATTTTAACTGCCTCCCTTAAGTTGGGTATTCTCAATAAGGTGAGGCGGTTTTTCACTCCCGGGCAGCGCTATTTGCTGTACAAGACTCAGGTGCGATCGAGTATGGAGTATTGTTCCCATCTATGGGACGGCTCCGCTAAATACCTCCTCGATGCACTCGATAGACTGCAAAGGCGAGCGGTACGCATTATTGGAGATGCTGAGATTACAGCCTCTCTTGAGAACCTCCAGCTGCGTAGAGACATTGCTTCTCTCAGTGTCTTCTACCGGAATCACTACGGAGAGTGTTCTGAATATCTTTTTGATCTAATCCCGCCCTCTCCTTTCCTCTCCCGGACTACAAGTGCTGGTCTTAGGAACCCCCATCATACTGTACAGACAATCAGTACTCGTACCAAAAAATTTGGCAAGTCGTTCCTCTATAAGACTATTCGGCTTTGGTATTCTTTGCCGGCGCATGTGTTTCCCAGTTCTATATAGTCCCGGGTATTTAAGCGGGGCGTGAAACGGCATTTATGCAGGCCGTCATGAATGGGTTCGCTTGTTACCGTGCTTGTTCCTTGGTAGGAAGCGCTCTCATTATTTTGGACTGCTGCTTACCATCATTAGTAGTCACTATGACGTGCCAAAATAAAAAAATATATAAAAAAAAATATTAAGCAACTTTCGCAAAGGCCGGGCATCGTATGGGTGGCCAAAAATTACCATCTCAAGCTCCTCCGTGCTTCGGAAGGCAGGTACAGCAGTTGGTTCCGGCTGCATTAGCAGTCATTAACAACCACCAATCCGCACTGGGCCCGCGTGGTGGTGTATGCCTCGTTCTCCCTATCCATCCATAGGGAAGGTTCGTGTCCCAGCAGTGGGGACTTTACGAGTTGATGATGATGACGTTTACGAAAACGAAAATTAGTATGGCAGTGAAGCAGCGCGACATAGGTATATACGAGAAGAGTTTAAAAAAATCCATAAAAAAATCTCGTTTGCGTTAACGTGATCGGATGGCGAATGATTCTCGCACTAGGCATTCTGATTACATAAAAAATGGTCTACGGTCTCAGTGATTGCAGGAGACCCACAAACCCTGTTAGTCTGCTATAGCCTTAACAAACTAAAAGCGCGCGTTTCCTATAATAAGCTTCATCAAAAATAAATACGTCACACGGATTTCTAATATTTTTCGAGTGTTATTAGCATAGAGTAGTAGATAGAGTGAAAGCATCCTTATAGCACAGTTCGGGGGGTATATGTGGGTATGTGTGGTTATTAGTCAGTGCATAATTATATTATCACACACACAAACTAAGACACTAGGGAATTAATGTATCTACCTAATTATTAAACTGAACAACTATACTATTGTTCAATCCATATACTCTTATACATAAGATTTATGTTTTTTGTAAAACATGTAGGTAACGGTTCTTTACCCTCAGGGCCAGGGCGCGAGTCCTTTCGCTCTCAACCTGTCCTTTTAGATGTTCTTAGAATCTGAAAAGTGTCCGATGATCATTTTAATTACTTGTTTGGTTACTTATATGTTTTATGCATGTAGTGGTAGGTACCTAAAACGTGTTATTGAAATAACACACCTAAAAATTTGTTGATGCTAGTCGCGGTTACAATTTTAATATAGGTTAAATTCTACCAACAAAGTAACGTTTTTTTTTTAATTGCAATTTAAGTTTATAGCATGATTCTGTACAATTATTTTTGTAAACATCAGTTAGCCAATAAATAATAAAATAAAATAAATTATTAACGCCTTCTTTCTATTGTAATTGGGCGAGCGGCGGGCGCGGCGTCGTCGTCGGTCTGTCGATCGCGTTTGTCGCTACGCAAAAAATACTGAAATAAGGCAGATTTCTCAGTAATATCGGAAAAATTGTCCTTTATGACATTGGACTAATTAGCACAAAATTGCTTACTATAAATCAAATTCCCAATTTTATCATCAGTCAATCTTTCTTTTGAGAATAATCAAAAAATGTGTCACGGTCTCTAATCTTCGCAAGCAGATGGTAAGAATAAAGTTTGATAATCAATAAAAGTTATTACAATGCCGCCTGTGTAATAACATTGCGTTTGTTTGAAATAACATAAAATTAACAAGCAAAAAAAACAAAATAGTACAATTATCTTGATACCATTTCTCAGAATGCCAGCAAAAGTTTCAGAAGTCGGCACAATAGAAAGAACTCCACTGAACGATCTCAATAATTTGCTAAATGGTGTACCTACAATGCCGGGTAGAATCCGTACCAGTTGAGTTGGTAGAAATCCTCGCGGAAAATTCTGTATTAACCGTTGATAAAGAGATTATTGTCTCCTTTCCATTAGTCGACCCAATTGGCACTCGCAGGCGACCGCATGTCTCTTAGTACCACAATCAGTAATAGTGCCGCAGAGCTACAAAAGTAATATAAAGCGTCGCCGTCGTCGGTACTCGAACGGTTGCTCGGGTCGAATGCGAGAAATCGTGATTCAATCTGCATAACTACGTTAGACTACTGATGTGAATTCACACCTTATTAAAAGTGTTAACAATCTCATTAACTGTTTTAAACTAAAACCTAAATCTATATCTATCTACTAAAGTTTATTTTTAATATTGGCTAAGCAAGTGATATTTTGAACAGCTAGTTCTTTATAAAAAACGCTAGGAAAGCGATCAGTTTTATTATCTATCACTTTTAGCTTTATGTCTCTAAGTAAGCACTTTTTCAATATACGTACGCTCTTCCGCTCTAAGACACCTATGTAAGATATTGCTATTTTCTGGTAAGTAGCCTATGACTGTCCAGTGGGACAGTCATAGGACAATCAGTAGCCCAGCAGTAGCTGGGCAAAAGCCTCCATCATTGCAATCAAGTCATCGCTACAATTGATGGGTAATGACTTATTCACCACGCTTGTCAAATGCGGTTTGGTGATCACAAACCCGGGTTAGGCATTGATCAAAAAAATTCGAACCACACTTTGCCCGACCTGGGAATTGAACCCGGGACCTTCGGGTATCGGCCTAAACGGTTTGCTATTCGGCCACCGATGCGATATTACATATTATAATATTTGATAATAATATTCACTATTTGGAAAACTTAAAAGTATTTTCTCCCAAACGTTCGAAATGTTTTAGACAGCTACGGGATTAGTCGATTGCCAAAAAGGCTCGTTGCACCGAACTATCGACATTGAGAAACGTTATCAATTACATTGAGACTGCAAGTGTTTTCTATAGGAAACGCTCGATTGCATTGCTACCAAGACTAATTCGTAGCCCGCTTAAGTAGGCCAGTCTCGGGCACCGCTCTAGTTTCTCAACTCGAGTTACTTATCTGGTTGGGAGCCGTTGCCAACAGACCACCGCACCGCCAACAATTTTATATAACTTTGTTGTCGAAACGTGATGTGAAATTGATAAGTTTGTTTTACTATCGCAAATTGGCGGGGAAAATCCACTTATTTCAATTAACTCATTGAATTTCTTTAGAGTTGTAGGCAGGCAGGTACGAGTGTGTTCATTAATTTTACAATATATCGACAAACTGGTTAAGTTACAAATAGATTTTTTAATAACAGTCATCACAGTCAATAACACAATAGGTACAAAACTTAACAAGTAAGCTTAAATTAGATAAACCAAGATATAGACCTAACAACATTGCTCCGACATGCCAGAATTGGCGGGTTAATGTCCCTTCTTATGGCCCCAGTGCTTGTGGTCTTCATGGCCACCCTTCTTGCCGTGGTCATGGTGGTGGTGGTGGTGCTCGTGGTGGCCGCCCTCGTCGTGGTGGCCCTTGTGGTCGTGGTGGTGTCCTCCCTTCTCGTGGTGTCCCTTCTTGCCGTGCTCATGGTGGTGGTGGCCGCCGTGCTTGTGTCCCTTGTGATGACCGCCGCCCTTCTTGTGACCGTGCTCCTCGTGGTGACCCCCGTGCCCTTCGTGGTGACCGCCTTCATGGTGGTGGTCATGGAAGTGCTTCTCTTTCTTGAACTCGTCGTGTTTGTGCACTCCATGGTGACCCTTTGTGGAGTGACCTTTGTGGTAATGTCCTTCTTCTTTGTGCCCGTGTCCCTTATGGCCTTTCTCGCCGTGGTGATGTTCATGATGGTGGCCGTCGTCGTGATGGTGATGTTTCTTGTGGCCTCCGTGTTCGTCGTGGTGGCCCTTGTGACCCTCGTGGTGGTGGTGTCCCTTCTTGCCGTGTTCATGGTGGTGGTGTCCTTTGTATCCCTTATGGCCCTTTTCGCCGTGGTCATGATGATGGTGCCCGTGGTGCTCGTGGCCGCCACCCTTGTCCCACTTGCCGCCGTGGTGGCTCGCCGCTTCCTCCAAGTCGGCGTCCCGCTTCTCGCGGCTCACTTCCCGGCAACTGGCGTATGCCAGCGCCGCTAACGCCACCCCACAAAATATTAAAGCCTTCATCTTGCTACTGAGTCGATAAACCGAACCAGTAGACTGATGCCTGCCCTACCGACTGTTATCTTTTTATACTGATAGCCTGTTTTGTTCTCCGTCGTATGAAAATTGTGTAAAGCACCAAGGTTGCTCGTACAGGCACCGAGCTGGTTGCGCAGCGTCCCGCCCACAGTTGTTACACCAACTCGATGAAAAAGAAACGCAGATCAATTAGAAAATAAGAAAATCTTAGTACATACAATCGACTACAATAACAGTGAAGTATTTCGTACTTGTCACGACTAAGTATGAGTCTGCTTAACAGTAGGTAATATAGAGTACATGTGATCATATAATAATTATGTTGGCCCAATTAACATATTCCTATTGACTTTTCTTAATTTTTTAGGCAATAGGAACCTCCGCCAACTCGAATAACGTCGAGCCTTGTAATAAATGATAATAAATTAAACAACTGACAGGCAACAAAAGCTTAAGACAATAAAATTGAAATCTTTCAGTTAGCGTTTGAACGCACCTTGATAATCTTTCAGTAGGTATTTTTATAACATGACGCACGCAATACAACCATTCCAACGCAACGGTACTATAATAAAATTCATCAGCATCATAAGACATACGAAATGCAAGTAAAAAGTATTAAAAAAAAAGAAAGTGATGATTATCATGAAAACCGCTGAACCGCTTGTTTTCATCAAACCTAGCTAGAATCATTCTTTCCCCTTACCTATATAACTATGTAAGGCAAACATTGTTCAATGTAACTGTACCTACTTTTTTGTTACTATCTAGACTACACACTAGAGGAAATAGAGCTTGATTGGGCTTATTCGTCCAAGAAATAACCTCTATGTACAATTGCTCGTCAATCGATTAAAGTTATATGCCTTTGTCAAACCTATAATATAATAATAGAAAAACAAATTCTTTTGTTAATTACATTAAATACAATTAAACGAGACTTTCTCTAGTCTTTGTTGTGTAGTGTACTCGTAGGTAGATACATAAAGGTCTTCTAAGGAAAAAAATTCAGTATCAATGAATGCTAGTTGGCAGGACTTTAATCCTACTTTATCTTACCGAATCAAGTGCAAAATGCATTATAGTCAGAAATGGGGTTGATGATTCACGAGTTGCAGTCGAGACCCGAGCCGCCCGGATGTGTCGCGCCGGCACACCCCGGCATAAATTCGTAAGCGACGAGACCTTTCTGACATAATCGGCCTCATACAAAATGTACGTGTCGGTTCGTAAGTAATGGATGCTGCATTAGCAAACGTTTCAATTGTTAATTTCACCGTCTGAATCCATGAAGGGTTAAACGCTAGTATAATCTATGGGTTAACTAAAATAGCTGTGAAATAACTTTCCAAATTATACTACGATTGTAAATTATAGGCACTTTTAAACACTATTGACGTTTTGCAAAGACATTTTTGATATTTGAGAAACTAACTTAGAATTTTGGGACGTGTTTACCTATAGCTGAGAAGCTCGATGGCGCAGTGGTTAACGTGCCCGGTCTGCGAGTGCTGGGTTAAGCAACTTTCGCAAAGGCCGGTCATCGGATGGGTGACCAAAAATTTATAATCTCGAGCTTCTCCGTGCTTCGGAAGGTACGTTAAGCCGTTGGTCCCGGCTGCATTAGCAGTCGTTAACAACCACCAATCCGCACTGGGCCCGCGTGGTGGTTTATGGCCCGTTCTCCCTATATCCATCCATACCATAGGGAAGGTTCGTGCTCTAGCAATGGGGACATAAAATAAGCTGATGATGATGATGATTTTTTTTTGTTGGGTCCAACAAACAGTTTTACAATAATTCATAATAAAGATTTACAATAACTTAATTATTAATCGTAAAACCAACACCGTTAACCACGAATTAATCAAAAATATAACTAAATTGAGAGTGTTAATGACGTTTGTAATTTTGATTTAACTGATTAATAGATATTAACTTACTAATAATTTAATTTAATGCACGGTGTTAATTTCATGTAACTTATTTGTAACAGATACTCTATAGGTGTTAGCCTTCACTGAAAATATGTCTATGTCTGTGACGTACTTGTTATAAGCGTTCGTCAGACGTGTTAACGGTGAGCGTTTACCTGCATTAGTACAGGATCTTTTTGTGGTGAATAGCTTAAATTTTCTACAGGTTCGCACACGCGGTCTGACGGGCGGGTGCCCGATAACAGATATTGTTAACTATTTCCATACAGTCATACTTATTGTGGCAAAAGTCATACAGCAACATTACTTGTAGTTTTAGTCTAGTCTAATCTAGAAGAGATTTAAGATCAAGCATTTGTAACAATCTTGAAGATTACCTATAGCTTAGTAAAGTTTACTGTTGTCACTAGTCTTTTCTTTCCACTATCATGAAACTATAGTTATTCAGTCGCACTATTCCGCAATAGTTCGAATCGCCAATTAGTTAAGTTACGTTTATTATGAACTTACCGTAAACTTGACACTTAATAAATTTGACAATTATTTATAGATAGATAGATAGATAATACTTTTATTGCAACACTATAAAACATAAACATGAACAACAAAAATAAATATTAACAAGTTACAATTTGGCGGTCTTATCGCTTTCAAGCGATTTCTTCCAGACAACCAGTTGGATGGAAAGAGCTAATAAACTGTAAGATCAGAGGTGAAACTATTAAAACATACTGAATAATCTGTATTTTATAAATGAAGCAAAATAATAATAATTATTATTATTTATATAACAAATAACCTTTCACGGTAAATGTTGATCCAGTGTAAAGTTAGAACAATTGTTGATCCACCTATTTTACGTGTATACTCGGCTCCCCGTAGCGCAAACTGATATACTTTGATCCGTCCTTGATGCGCGTGTGACGTCGGTGGAGCTGCACTTACAGGTTTTCAACATACTCGTCAGCGATTTGACCAACATTTGTTGATCCAGCAACGTTCGAAAAAATCATACTGAATATGAATTCTTAGATCCAGAATATATTTAACTTATATGCAACATTTACTTAGACTAAGTTGATCCGGAGCCAAAATGGACGAATAGGTACTTGAACACAAAGCGGCAACGTCGTGTTCTGTGTGTGACAGAGAGAGAACCCAGTAGAATATAGAGTGAATTTGTGTTATTTTACAATACAAGCTTTTATTTAGTTTCACTTGCCCCGTTGTCTGTTCGTCTGTAATTAAATCTGGCAAGTTAAATTTGATCCACTTCCCGGTTAACGATTGAGATGAAAATTTGCATGCATGTGTGAATCGGACGACAATGCAAAATTATTATGACATGGAGCTGATCTGATGATGGAACCGGAAGGTGGCCATAGGAACTCGGTAGTTTAACGACACAACCCCATCGAGTTTGGGCTCGTATGATTCGTCTTGATGAGTACTTTGTTGCTAGATGGTAACCAGGGTCTGATGATGGAACCGGAAGGTGGCCATAGGAACTCGGTAGTTAAACGACACAAACTCATCGAGTTTGGACTGGTTTGATCCGTCTTGACGAGTCCTTTGGTACTAGATGGTAACCAGGGTCTGATGATGGAGCTGGAAGATGACCATAGGAACTCGGTAATTAAACGACACAACCGCATCCAGTTTGGGATTGTATGATTCGTCTTGACGAGTACTTTGGTGTTAGATGGTAACCAGGGTCTGATGATTAAGCTGGAAGATGGCCATAGGAACTCGGTAATTAAACGACACAACCCCATCGAGTTTGGGCCCGTATGATCCATCTTGACGAATACTTTGAATCTAGATGGTAACCAGGGTCTGATGATGGAGCTGGAAGATGGCCATAGGAACTCCGTAATTAAACGACACAACCCCATCGAGTTTGGGCTCGTATGATTCGTCTTGACGAGTACTTTGTTGTTAGATGGTAACCAGGGTCTGATGATGGAGCTGGAAGATGGTTATAGAAACTCAGGAAAATGAGTTCATTTGTTTGTTCGTTCCGTTTGTTATGAATGTGGATTCTGTCTTTGATTAGATAGATTAGATGAGTGACCCAATGAAGCTGATCTGATGATGGAACTGAAAAGTAGCCATAGAAACTAATTAAACGACACATCCCCATCGACTTTGGGTTCGTATGATTCGTCTTGACGAGTACTTCGGTGCTAGATGGTAACCAGGGTCTGAAGATAAAGCTGGAAGATGGCCATAGGAACTCGGTAATTAAACGACACAACCCCATCGAATTTGGGCTCGTATGATTCGTCTTGACGAATACTTTGGTGCTAGATGGTAACCAGAGTCTGATGATGGAACCGGAAGATGGCCATAGGAACTCGGTAATTAAACGACACAACCCCATCGAGTTTGGGCTCGTATGATTCGTCTTGACGAATACTTTGGTGCTAGATGGTAACCAGAGTCTGATGATGGAGCTGGAAGATGGCCATAGGAACTCGGTAATTAAACGACACAACCCTATCGAGTTTGGGCCCGTATGATTCGTCTTGACGAGTACTTTGGTGCTAGATAGTAACCAGAGTCTGATGATGCTGGAAGATGGCTATAGGAAACTACAACCCCATTGAGTTTGGGCCCGTATGATTCATCTTGACGAGTACTTTGATGCTAGATGGTAACCAGGGTCTGATGATGGAGCTGAAAGATGGCCATAGGAACTCGGTAATTAAACGACACAATCCCATCGAGTTTGGGCTCGTATGATTCGTTTTGACGAGTACTTTGATGCTAGATGGTAACCAGAGTCTGACGATGCTGGAAGATGGCCATAGGAAACTCGGGAAAATAAGTTCGTACGTTCGTACGTTCAGTTTGTTATGAATGTAGATTCTGTCTTTGATTAGATGAATAAGATGGATGACCCAATGCCAAGGTGAGTACGAACATTTCAATTTTAAAAGCTTGAGGCATTCATTTTTTTTTTTTATTTACTCATGTCGCTATCCTTTAAAACAGGTTTACACAAAACAAGTTAAACTTATGAATTGTTTTCTAAAGTTTACGTGAACACTACACATTGAAATAAAACAACTTTTGCGGATCTACTCGCATTTATTTTAGGGTTCGAAACGTCAGGATAAACATTAACTAAAAGTAATGTGTAATGTGCTCGATGGCGCAGTGGTTAACGCGCCCGGTCTGCGAGTGTTGAGGTTAAGCAACTTTTGCAAAGGCCGGTCATAGGATGGGTGACCAAAAATTTATCATCTCGAGCTTCTCCGTGCTTCGGAAGGCACGTAAAGCCGTTGGTCCCGGCTGCATTAGCAGTCGTTAACAACCACCAATCCGCACTAGGCCCGCGTGGTGGTTTATGGCCCGTTCTCCCTATCCATCCATAGGGAAGGCTCGTGCTCCAGCAGTGGGGACAAAAATGAGCTGATGGTGATGATGATGATGAATGTGTAAAATAAACGCGAGTAGATCCGTAAAAGTTGTTTCATTTTAAATTTCAAGAAGATCGGTTCAGCGGTTTAGTCGTGAAGAGGTAACAGACAAACAGAAAGACATAGTACTTTTGCTTTTATAATATAAGTAGGTATGCAATATGAAAGTATGAATTGCCTAATACAAGCTTTTATTAATTAATTAGTTTCGTTCGTTTGTCTGTATGTCTTTCTGGTTCAAATCATGTAAATTAATTTTGACCTACTTTCCGGTGCCTGATTGAGATAAAATTTGGCATACCTACCTAGGTATCTTGTGTAAGGTGGCTGGCAGCGACTGAATCGGAGAACCGAGGATTGGGTTCAGTAGCGCGCCTTGTTGGGAGGCCTATGTCCAGCAGTGGGCTAGTTTGGGCTGATAATTTGATGATGAGTCCATTATGGAAGAAACCTTGCAAAAGGTATGCAATTGTAAAAAGAGGATAGTTGTATGTGGCGACTTTAATATAAATATTTTAGATGACTCACAGAACTCGGTAAGGTTTCTTAATCTTTTCAAATCGTTTAACTTGCAAAATCTTTTTGATGAACCTACAAGAGTTACAGCCACATCAGCTACCTGTTTAGATAATATTTTTTCTAATTGTAATGATATTGAGAAATCAATAATAAATTTTATAAATTCTGATCATAGTGGTCAGATAGTTAGATTTGAGCACCAATATGAATGTCTTTCAATGAATATTTTATACAGGCCAGTGACCACTAATCGATTAGACAGATTTAAGAAGAATGTTAATGATAAAGTGTTACAAATACCATGTAACAATGACAAAGCGAACATCTTATACGACAATCTATTCGAAATAATCAAAAAAGAGTTTAATAACAACTTTACTCAAAAATTAATCAAAGTAGAAAAGTCTAAAACTAAATTCAGTGATTGGGCCACAGCTGGCATCTACAGGAGTAGAAATAGATTGTATCAATTATATGATATAAAGGCAAACTCTAAGGATCCAATCCATCCAATAATGTTCAAAAAAGTTTGTTCCATAGCAAAGGCCAACTACATTCGGGCAAAGATTGTGAATTCAAAAAATAAAATAAAAGCCACTTGGAACGTCATTAATAAAGAAACTTGTAAAGTAAGGTCTCGTGATCGTATACTTGAACTCAAAGTCGATAATGCTTACATCAATGGTGATACGGAAGTGGCAGGCGCGTTTGAAACATTTTTCTCAAAAATTCCACTCATTACAACAAATAAATTAAATTCTTGTAAACATCTTGCCCAGTCTCTTCTTGTGTCGAGTGTAAAAATATGTAATATTCCATTCAATTTTCACTATATTGATTCTGATATAATAATAAAAGCTTTTAGAGAACTTAATATAAAAAAGACTGAGGATCTTTGGGGTATCTCCACTGATATATTAAAATCTATAATATCTTCTATCGCGTCTAATTTAGCAATAATATTTAATAAATGCGTTGATGAATGTGTATTTCCAGATTTAATGAAGTACAGTAAAATTATACCGTTATTTAAAACAGGCGATAAAAGTGACCCATCTAATTTTCGGCCTATATCCATACTACCGGCTCTTAGTAAAATTTTTGAAAAAGTTATTTTTAATCAATTGCTGTCACATTTTACAGATAACCAGTTACTTCATAACAAACAATTCGGTTTCAACAAAAAGGTAGAAATACAACCGACGCGGGAGTTGCACTCATTAAGCATATTTTCGATGCATGGGAGCAGAAACAGGATGCGATAGGTATCTTCTGTGATTTATCGAAAGCTTTCGACTGTGTCGATCACGATACTTTATTATTAAAAATGGAACATTATGGTGTCTCAGACAACTCACTTACCTTATTGAAATCATACCTCACTGGCAGAGTTCAAAAAGTTAATATTAACGGTACTGATTCTTCTGGCGCCCCGTTACTTATGGGGGTGCCCCAGGGTTCAATATTAGGACCTCTTTTATTTCTCATTTATGTAAATGATCTACCTTACTACACCGAAGATCTTTGTGAGATAGTATTATTTGCTGATGACACCTCATTGATTTTTAAAGTTGATAGACATAGAGCAATATTTGACGACGTAAGTAATACTCTCTCTCAAATATTACATTGGTTTACCACTAATAACCTGCTGCTTAATGCAAAAAAACTAAATGTGTGAAATTCACGATGCCCAATGTGAAGCAGGTTAATACCAGTATCACTATGAACGATGAAATAGTTGAAATAGTTAACTCGACAGTTTTCCTGGGTATTACCTTAGATCATAAATTACAATGGGGTTCTCATATTGCTGCCCTGGCAGGAAGACTTAGCTCAGCTGCCTATGCGGTTAGAAAAATGAGGTCACTTACTGATGTAGAAACGGCAAGATTGGTTTACTTTAGTTACTTTCACAGCGTCATGTCGTACGGTATTTTATTGTGGGGCTCAGCGGCTGACATTGAAACCATTTTTGTTTTACAGAAAAGAGCCATTCGAGCTATTTATAGCCTTAAGCCCCGTGATACGCTGAGAGAGTTATTTAAGCAGATTAATATTTTAACTGTAGCTTCACAGTATATTTATGAAAATATCATTTATGTTTATAAAAACTTAGATAAATTCGAAAAAAAAGTAATACCCATAATTTTAACACAAGAAATAAAAACAAACTTGCTGTTCCAAAACTTAGACTCAATAAAGTTGGTAATTCATTTGTTGGGAAATGTATAAAAATATACAATAAAGTGCCTTTCACTCTAACAGAATTGCCATTACACAAGTTTAAGACAGAAATAAAACAAGGTCTAATGAAAAAAGGTTACTATAAAATTGATGATTATTTTAATGATAAGAATGTGTGGTCATCTTAGTCTGCTCGCCTGCACATGTTATTTCACATTGTAAGTAGTTACACTTTTTTATAAAAGGTTATTATTAAAGTCAAAGAATAATTGGATGATAAAACAGCCTGGTTGTAATAAAAAACACATTATACTCTATTTGTATCAATATACATAATAAAATTAATTTATATAATTTTTATACTGATATGATAGTTTTGAACAGTGTCCTACAGATAACAAACAGCGTTAAATAGATCATTAAGTTTTTATTTAAAGTATCTTGAGTGTGTCATGCTCTCTTTATTGTCTCTGCGGTGGTGGCGTGTGCGTCGGGTCGTTACGTTCCCTAAAATATGGTTGAGCGAAGCGATGGCTGATTCATATGTCATACTCGTGAACGGGTGCCGCCTGTGGAGGCTGGTCTGCTCTTGCATACTTATCTCATTGTTAGTATTAATTACTATAGTTTGACTTTGTTTTTCTTAAACAATTTTTGACTTTTATTAGAGTACTGTAGTGGTACTGTATGACATTGTGGAAATTTAACTTATACCAGATGTAAATTTGATATATTAGATTTGTTTATTTGTTTTGTTTTTTTACATGTTGTAGTTGTCTTCTATATTTTTTGTGTTTATTTGTAATGGAAAGTGTCCTGCTATGATAGGGCATTTTCCAATTTTTATTTTTTTTTGACGCTGTAAGGGAGAAAAGAGCTGGACACTTGCTGAGTTTCTTGCCGGTTCTTCTCAGTGCAAGATCTCCTGCCCAGAGTAGACTTACGAACCGATGGCATAGCGACATTCATAAGAGCTACTTGTAGCCTAAACTGAATAAATGATTTTTGAATTTGAATTTGAATTTGAATTTGATGATGATGATAAGGTATCTTGGGTGAAAATGCAATAATATGGTACCATAGAGCTGGTCTGATGATGGAAGCCGGAAGTTGGCCATAGGAACTCTTCAACTAAGCAATATCCTCGTCGTGTTTGTGCTCATTAGATTTGTTTTGACAAACTATAGCTCAAGAAACATTTGAAGTCCACTGTTGGACATCCGCAGGTTTGGCGGGTCCAAACTGTGTAATGAACACAAGCCATAACCAGCATTCTGTGAAATTTGAACTCGAGACAGTCAACAGTTGTTCATGAGAAGACGATCCTGGCTGCAGCATCAGGTCAAGGTCACCTTATTATTGCATTATCATCGGATGTACATACGTTTACCAAATTTCAACTCTATACGCTTAACAGTTGAGGAGTTCCCTTGTGAGAGACGATCCTCGCTGCAGCATCAGGTCAAGGTCACCGCATTTTTGCATTGTCATCGGGTGTACATATGTGTACCAAAATTTCAACTCTATACGCTTAACCATTGAGGAGTTCCCTTGTGAGAGACGATCCTGGCTGCAGCATCAGGTCCAGGTCACCATATTATTGCATTGTCATCGGATGTACACACATTTACCAAATTTCAACTCTATACGCTTAACAGTTGAGGAGTTTCTTTGTGAGAGACGATCCTGGCTGCAGCATCAGGTCCAGGTCACCAAATTATTGCATTGTCATCGGTTGTACATAAATGTCCAAATTTCAACTCTATACGCTTAACCATTAAGGAATTCCCTTGTGAGAGACGATCCTGGCTGCAGCATCAGGTCCAGGTCACCAAATTATTGCATTGTCATCGGATGTACATACATTTACCAAATTTCAACTCTATACGCTTAACAGTTGAGGAGTTTCTTTGTGAGAGACGATCCTGGCTGCAGCATCAGGTCAAGGTCACCATATTATTGCATTGTCATCGGGTGTACATATGTGCACCAAATTTCAACTCTATACGCTTAACCGTTAAGGAGTTCCCTTGTGAGAGACGATCCTGGCTGCAGCATCAGGTCAAGGTCACCACATTATTGCATTGTCATCGGGTGTACATATGTGTACCAAAATTTCAACTCTATACGCTTAACCATTGAGGAGTTCCCTTGTGAGAGACGATCCTGGCTGCAGCATCAGGTCAAGGTCACCACATTATTGCATTGTTATCGGGTGTACATATGTGTACCAAATTTCAACTTTATACGCTTAACCATTGAGGAGTTCCCTTGTGAGAGACGATCCTGACTGCAGCATCAGGTCAAGGTCACCACATTATTGCATTGTCATCGGGTGTACATATGTGTACCAAAATTTCAACTCTATACGCTTAACCATTGAGGAGTTCCCTTGTGAGAGACGATCCTGGCTGCATCATCAGGTCCAGGTCACCATATTATTGCATTGTCATCAAGATTACTTAAGTATACAAAATGTCAGCCTATTCCAATAACGTAAACTAGTTCACAAATTGACTTACAACGCAGCGGGCGGCACTCACGCTCGCACTACCCAGAAACCGCCTTTGATTCCGACTGACTCCGTGAGTGGTTGTCGGAGCGCACATTGTATGAAGCTTTTATTCTGTATTTTGTGGCCAAAGATACGAAACGACAACGTCGCGGCTGCTTTCAGCCAATCCGATCGTTTGCTGTGCTCTGATTGGCTCATTTAAATCGGATCAACATTTTCCGTAACTATCGCAAGGTGGATTTGTATATCGGATCAACTTCGGCGAACTTTAGTAAGCAGTCCCGTGAGTGTAGATGTTGATCCGGCCGGAGCCACATTAGTTACCAGAGATACATATTGGATCAACAAAAGGCGCCGGATCAACATACATTTTCGGATCAACAAAGTGCTCGCGTGAAGTCGCGTCTGATCAACATTTACCGTAATGGTATCTCTATATATATATATATATATATAAAAAATAATGATATATATATATATCATTATTATTATTATTTTGCTTCATTTATATATATATATATATATATATTTGTAATAAACCTACTTAAACATGATAGAAGTCTCAGGTAGGAAAGTAGCGGATATGGCAGTTTTGCAGCAGGACAGGATCGGAAAGGTAGAATTTTTTCACGAGCTCTTCAAATGTGCGAATGGATCTCGCACGCCTGATCGCAACTGGAAGCGAATTCTAGAGACGAACAGCTTGGACGGTAAAAGAATAATCATAATCATTGTGCTGTGTGGGGGTGTTTTAAGGCCTAAGTTTTCTGACGACCGTAATGAGCGCGAACCTGAACAATTAAGAAAACTAAAACGTTCCTTAAGATAAGAAGGATAGGTGGGATTAAACAATATGTTATAAAGAGGCTAGAGTACCTATGAGTATTCCGGCGAAGAGGAATAGGAAGCCACTTGAGTTATAAGCGGTACTTACTGAGAAACATGGTCATATTTGCGCAAGCCGAATATGAACTGAATACAAAAATTTTGAAGACGCTCAAGTTTATTTATATGGTCCTCTGTGAGATCAAGATAGCAGGCGTCAGCTTAATCTAGAACCGGAAGCAGCAGAGATTGCGCTAGCGCTATTTTAGTGGCAGTGGGTAAAAAGTTGCGCAGTCTCCTCAAGGATGCTAACGATGCGTAAAGCTTGTGACTTACCGCTTGCAGTTGCGGCCCCAACCCAAGCAACTATCAATGAACACATCCAAATTTGTGACAGATTGACTGAAAGGAATGTCCACGCCATCAAAGTTATGTTTGGGGAGGGTTTTCCAATCGACCCTCGAGAGCAATCTGGAACTGCCAACTACTATAGTCTGCGTTTTTCAAGGATTAATTCAAAGTCCGAAGGCAATCAACGAAGGCAATCAACGACGCGTGGTGCCTGACAATATATTTGTAAATCTTCTGCATATAGGTTAGCTGTTAGCGGCTGTTAGCGGCTTACCACCTATATACAGATCTATCTATCTAGATATCTATTTCTTAAAATAGAAAGCCTTTCTGAAATAGAGTTGATGAAGGTCGCTAACAGAAGAAGAGACAACACGCCACCTTGAGGGACACCAGCCGTCGAGTCACATCAAGAAGAGAATTTCTCTTTAAGACGAACTCGCTGCCTTTGCCTGATCTGATAACTTTGAAACCAATCAGTTGCTGTTGGAGATATATTAGAGACAAATGCAAAAAAAATGTACATATAACAAATAGGAAACAAAGATGAAAATAACTTGATGTTACAAAAAAATAACAAAGATGAACTATAAGGACTAGTTCATGTTGTGCATTCTATTTGAAAGGTAAATTTGTTAATGAGTAAAAAGCAGTATCTTGATTGATTATTTTAATAAAGAATGGCAGCAAGTCTAGTTTGTATTACTTTCGACTTACTTAACATTTTTTTTTGCAAATCAACCTTTAAATTAACTGTGATCATAATATTTCAACTTTAGTAATCCAAGTCAACTATTACAATGTGAGTGCGACTTTACTTCATATTTGTTACGTCACAAAGAAATGTAACAAATTCGTAACAAAAAGAAACAAAACACTCGTGTGTACAACCTAAAATGTGTGAAAAATACTAAGAGATGTCTTTGAATCAAACTGTTTATATGTTTCTAAATATATCATGAAGTATCCTTGAAATAAACTATATAGAAAGCTAAACATACACTAACCAATTAGTTTAATGGAATGGTTATCAAGATGAAACTAATTTGTGTATTTTTCCCGCACAATTTAGTAAAATTTTTGTAGACCGTCTAACCAGAACTCCAGCAAAATGGCCGTCGTGCAGAACTAGCGCCACCTACAGACGTTATTTATGATTTTAGTGTTGCCATATAAAAACTTATTTTTCTACTAAATAACAATAAACAAAGCTGAATAACAAATATGAAAGAAATTACGGACGGCTTTAAAAATGATATTTAAAACAGTTTTTAATAGAGAGGCCTGATTTATTGTTTAAAGTATTAAAATTTATATAGTATTCTATAAATAACTAAAAATATTAACGGTATAAAATCACTCAACTGTATTTTTTCCCCATACACAAAGCTGAACACGGACGAGAAGGACACGCGTACTTGTATGAAGAAAACTAAACGTATCCTGATGATTTGATTTTTATTTAATTGATTTATCGGAAAAATATTATTTATTTCTTTTAGTTTTTATTATAATGTAATTTTGTAACGTATTTAAAAAAATATATGAAAAGAAGTTATGTATTGAATGTTTATTCTAATAGGACGTTCACGCATTCAGAAATGTACAATTTTTTTGCATTTGTCCCATTAAGTAATCGAAGTAAAGCTAAAAGAATTTCAAAGTTAACGGTGTTGGAGGTATTGCTGAACTCCAGCACAGTTAAGTGGCCGTTTTCCAATCCAAGGCGGATGTCATCGGTGATCTTAACCTAAGTAGTGACGGTGCTGTGGCCTGACGGAAGCCGGATTGGTATGGGTTAAGGAGATTATGACGGGAAAGGAACTTCTACTTCTTCTACTGATTTGGTTGTGGACAAGACGCTCGTGGACTTTGGATAGGAAAGGAAGAATGGAAATGCCGACCCATTTCATTTCATTCAGTGAATGATTTAGGGTTACTTTATTTGGGTAGAGGAATTATTTGAGCGTCTTTCCAAGAGGATGGAAATACTGCATTAGATATGGACCTGTTAAAAAGGAATGTTAGGACTGGAAGGATGATGTCAAGGATCGGTACTAACATATTGCGGCTAATACCATCACTACCCACCGCATTGGAAATTATTGATAACAACGTCGCACTCCGTTAGTTGGTCAAATGCAAAGGGAGTAAAATTAAGAATTTCTAAGGAAGACAATTTTTGCAACGTAGTCTGATAAACGATGAAGAGGAGAAATGGAGATTCAGTGAATCAATATTTATATTATTTAAAATAGAATTTTGTCTTGCCTTACCAATTCCAAGCGACCTAATTCCAAACTTTTGAAGTGTCGATATTTTCTACTGAGTTATGTTGGTGGCGGCGTAAGGCATCCCTAAACGTCCTATTGCAGCGATTACGAACCTTAGAATAATTTCTCTATTGTAGTCATTTGGTCTAAGCTTAAATCTGCTTTTCGCAGTGGCTTTTTTATGCATTAACACCTTTATATCATCAGTTTGCCATGGTGCAGGAAGGTGCTTGATCTTTACAGCTTGAAATGGTGCATGCTTGTCACACAGTTGGGTTCCAAGTAAGTTAAAAATATTAACTTGTTCATCAACAGACTGAGCGTGTGCAACAGGAGACCAATCGATATTACAAGCGTCATCACGGAACACTTGTTGATCAATACCACTAAAATTGCGCTGAAGAATGAATTTGGGTTTTGCTTTAGGAGGACGAACTTTATAAGACAAGAATATGAGATCATGATACGAGAAAGCGTCGGCCGAGCATTGACCGTGCTTCGCAACATGCTGGGGAGATGAAACTATTAATAAATCAAGAAGCGATGGAGTGGAGTTCAGAGAATGATGGGTGGCATGAAGTGGTAAAATACATAAGTTATTAGAAGTGATAACTGATTGAAACGAAGTAGCGCGAGAATCTTTCCTAAGTAGGCAAGTATTGAAGTCACCCATGATAATTGAATGGCTATAGGCAGGAATTATTTCATCAAGTAGTGCCTCATCTCAAGTGATGTGAAAAAATTTACATGCGACTTCTTCAGTTCGGCTGTAGGAAGCTCCAAGTAGGATTTTGTTGTGGGAAAGTAGAACTTCAACCAACAAATGCTCGCCTGCGTTGGAAGGCGCGGTGGTTGTGCCCAGGTGCTAATTACAGAGAAAGGAATATGAGCACGTAAGTATATAGCAACCCCGCCACCCGTGAGCCAGTTCGATCATTGCGTATAAGATGAAAGCCAAGCAGAGCTTATAAGGTAGAAGGCAAACATGGTTTAAGCCAAGACTCGGAGATTAATACAGCATGAATGTTTTTGTGATCAAGACACGCCAGCATGTCTGAATAATGAGCCGGAATACTTTGCGCATTAAAGTGAATGACATTAAAGTTTTTTGGTACATCAGAAAACTGACACTCAAGCGTGTCAAAAAGGGAAGGAATGCTGACAAAACAATCTTCACCACTACTACTAGAACATAAAGAAAGATAATGTGAATCTTCAACTGAGGATGACATAATAAATAAATATATAAGATTGATAATTAAAATAAACTAGCTGACCGGCGGACTTTGTACCGCTTTGACAGGACATTTTCCAAAATTATTCGTCCGCTTAAGAACACCCGTAGCCCATGATGGACCCCTATAGCAGCGCCACCTACCGGGTCCAATTGTAAATCTAAACCATTCTCAAATCCACTTGAACACACAGAGAAAATTTCATCCGAATCGGTCCAGCCGTTTAGAAGGAGTTCAATAAGATACACACGCACAGAAGATTTATTTAAATAAAGATTACTATGACCATCCGCTGGTTCGTGTCATCATTACATTTAAATAAAAAAAATACCTCGTGTCTAATTAACTATGTCATTGCCATTTGAATTGTATACAGTTTGTTTTCTAAAGTTTACGCGAACACATTGAAATGAAACAACTTTTACGGATCTACTCGCGATTTAACCGCGAAATTTAACGCGCGAGTAGATCCGTAAAAGTTTTTTCATTTCAATTGTATATAGTTTATTTAGTCGTAATAGTTATTAGGATAAATAAAATAGACTTACTGCCGTAGGTACTCAGAGACGTCAATTAAGTTTTAATGACAAGTAAATGTCTTTCCTTCTCTATTTAGCACCATTTTAGCACTATACATAATAAAGTGACAGCAAGAGACTTAATTGTCATTAAAACTTAATTGACGTCTCTGAGTACGGCAGTTAGACAAGAAAACGTGCTTAATTTTGGAATAGTGCTGTATCCATGAGCATGACCAACGCATATTGTTTGCTCTACAATCGCACGTCGAAATGGTTGATGGGATTTAGAATAAATTCGGTACATAGGTAGTCAAGAAATAAACGTGTGTAGTACAGTTAACAGTCCGCAGAAGTCTTGCAACCCTTTTCGCTTCGCTTTTGGCCGCCTTTGGCTTCACAATACCAATTGCAGTCCCAAAAAGGCAGTCGTTAACATCCATCAATTCGCTATGAGCCAGGGTGCCAAGTGCGAGTTTCATTGGCCATTCGATCACGTTAACGAAAACGAGAATTTGTATGGCAAAATGTAACCGTATGCCGCCAGGAGGCGCTGCTTCAATGCCATACTAATATTCGTTTTCGTAAACGTAATTGAATGAATACGGATGGTAAACAAAACTCACACCAGTAGGCTTAGCCAAAGTAACATTAAGAAAACGATAGCGAAGTTCGAAAAGAATAAAATGTATGGGATTGACATAAGCCGCGCTAAATCACGTGGTCAATCTTATGTCATCCATCAGTCATCCCATACATTTTACTCTTGTCGAACTTCGCTATCGTTTTCTTAAATGTTACTTTGGCTACCGCCACTGGCACCCTGTTGGGAGATATCTCCCTATAACCTATGCGTGGAAGGGAAAGTCTGAAACCAACAGTGGGATGTATATGTGCTACTTATAACGATAAAGAAACATACTCATTTATCTTTGGGTAGTGGCACGTTTTCGATAGGATCCAGTGATCGGAATTTTTGTCCTTTAATCATTCAAAATAGTGAAACTGATTTTAGTTCTAATGCAAAAATTTAATACCTACTGACCACCTGCTTGCATGCTGTCATCCCGTAATAATTCAGTGAAAAAATATGTATTTTGGCTCCGAAAACTCTGTCGAACACACACTGAAAAAATGCACCAACTTTCGTCGAATAGTTTTAAGACTATAACATGACTTACAAAAATTTAATTCACGTCTTTATCTTGAAATTGCTAGCTCAATTACACGATTGTATACATTATTATTATCTCTTTATTTATCTTTTTTCTTAGCCTAGGTTTATTATAATATTAATATAAAAGTAAAATACAAAAGCCAAAACATAAAAATATTATAAAAAACCTAGCCTAGGGTGCCGCCGGCAACGGGGCAGGGCTCAAGCTGCCGGTGGTTAGGGCTGCAGAGACAGGAACCTTCGGACTATCCGCGCCGTGTCCAAGAGTACCGCCTTCTGTATCTGACCCTTGATCCAACCATTTAGCGAGTTTCTTAAGGTGTTGGTCGAGACTCTTCGCTACCAGACCGTTCGCAGACACGACTATCGGCACAATGATTGTCGAGTCAATATCCCACATGGCGGTTACCTCGTGAGCCAAGTCAAGGTATTTGCTGACCTTGTCCTTCTCGGCCTTTACAAGGTTCTCGTCTTGTGGGATGGTGACGTCGACAAGCACTGCCCGGCGTTGCGATCGATCTATCAGCACGATATCAGGCATATTAGCTAGAATAGTCCTGTCCGTGATGACAGCTCGATCCCAATATAGCGTGGCACGGCCGTTTTCGTTTTATTATTATTATCCTACTAATATTATAAATGCGAAAGTTTGTGGTATGTTCGTATATTTACACGCTACTACTTCTTCACACGCTGCAACGGATGGATGGATTTAGATGAAATTCGGCATACAGGTAGTTTATAACCCGGAATAACACATAGGATACTTTTTATCCAGATATTCCCACGGGAACGGGAACCACGCGGGTGAAACCGCGAGCGGCCGCTATTTTTTTTTTTTTATATTTCTAGGTTAACTGTTAATTTGCGGTCCATATTGTCGCAGGCGCTACGTATTATCGACCTTATGCCAGCGTCAGTAAGGATCAGCCTTTTTGAATGTTCACAAATCGAGGTGTCGTCTTAAAATGTCTAACACTGGTGCCATTTCACTACTATAATAGTGAACAGAATTTTATAAAATGTAAAGAATGTTTTAAAATAAAAGAAGAATAAATTTTCACTTAGTTTATTGATACAATCCTCAACAACAAGTATAGGAGCACTACAAGATGCTTAATTGTTAATAAAATTACATTAAATACCTAATAAACTAAAATATTTTTTAATTCGTACATATTTAATATAGTAAATCACAATCAACTTTTAGTTGACAAAATTATTTAACTAAAGGAACAACATAGCTAAATATCATTCGAACAATACACAAGTGTTTCACACCCTGAAGTTTTATTTTTATAGAACTTGATTTTAGATCCAATCACAGTGTAGTTATACGTGGAATTAGGTAAAACATAGAAGATTTTTGGTGTGACAAAATTGAGTGGTTATTAATTTTGCAGGTCCATTTTATAACACTAGGATTCGCAGTGGGTTTTTAGACCAATGATACCATCAAAAATGGACCGCATTATAGGCCGTATGTCTCAGAAATAGCTGCAATTATACTATGTAGACAATATAGACAATATTTTGAAAACAGTTTGTTAATTTAGAAACCTATAAAGATGACATTTATAAACAAGCTGTTATGAAGATTGGCATGCCACTTTAACTGATAGTAAGAAAACATTTAAAAGGAACTTCAGAGCTATAAAACCACTTCATGCTTTTTAATTATTCTACCTACTTCTTTGCTTTTCTCACCAGGAATTTAATCAACATTTATTTATCGATTTATACCATGTGTCATTTATTATAAATATTGTCTCAAATGATAACTAGTAGCTATTGGAAGAATAAATTCGCCACTTACAACTAGGCAAGCGCTCCAATACACCGGAAAAGCAGCGATAGTGATTATAAGCAAAGCCAAAATAATCTGCCTTTTCGGGTTAAGGTTCAAGGTATTTAGATAAACATAATAAAATTTTGTATTGAACTAGAATAAACACAATAAACTTTCAATTATAGGATAAAACATATGTTAGAATTGAAAATATATCACTTTATACCAAATAAATCACACTTTGAAGAGATCTAGTCGAAATTACACTTTCAACAATCTAAATTAGCCTCCCTATTTGCAAACAAAAGCCAACTAGACAGAATACATGTTCAAGAGTTCCAGAGCTGCACGGTAGACCGCATCAATAACATACCACAAATCATTGTTAGTTCCAAAAAAAACCAAGCCGTTAATAAAGTGTCTTTTGATTTATAATACTAATTCCAATCCTGAACGAAATAATTTCACAATATATAACATTTTCATATTCAAAATACATTTTTTAAATATTAACATTACGCTATATATATTATAGTTGTATATGAATTGTACTGATATCTGTCAGTCAAACAATGTGTAGTTAGAGCAATTTTAAGAACAATAATTAATCTATAGCTCAAACGTGCCTATAAGTTATTTGAACAAAACCTATTCCGCCCCATTTGCGGCATGTTTATTTGTCGATTAGCACGTGGTTACCATACATGTTACATGTGCGAATGCTAAACAATATCATCATGCTAGAGTAATTATTATTACAGTAAAATAAAATGTGTCGAACTAAATTAAACTGCCTTTACAGTGAGTGGTGCTATAAGGCTTTCTGTTGACAAAGTCTCTGATATTTCATTTGATGAGGTGCGTTTAAACATGTAGAAACAGTTTTTAAAGTCACTCGCTGTAAAGTCTAATTTAGCTTGACACACATTTGTATCTAGTTGAGATGGAAGCCCCGCTCGTTAGTAGCGGCTAGCAAGCGTTCGCGCAGCACTTCCTTGCACGAGTACTCGGGCAGCTTCAAGTAGTGGACGCAGGTGTTCACTGAAGGGTACGATCCATCGCCGGCATCCACCTACGGTCAAACATACTCGAGTTACTTATACAAGAGTGATATGTATTGGAAGAGGTCGATAATAAACAATAACTTAAAATTGTCTCATAACGGGAAATTACTAAAAACTGTAATAGCATGACACGATTGATATGGGCCGCCAGTCTCAATTCTGACATTACAATACGTACACAATCGTATCTAAGTTGCCTCTTTTTGACATTTGAGACTACTTATGGGGAAATCAGATTCAGGCTACCGACACATTATTGAGACGTTATTCAATTAACACACTAGAGGCCCAGAGGCCTTACCATGAAACTATACTTATATCCTACTAATATTATAAACGCGAAGGTTTGTAAGTATGGATGAATGTTTGTTACTCTTTCACGTAAAAACTACTGAATGGATTTGGATTAAATTCGGCATACCGATAGTTTATAATCTGGATTAACACATAGGATACTTTTTATCCCGATATTCCCACAGGTACGGGAACCACGCGGGTGAAACCGCGAGCGGCCGCTAGTACCTATATATACGCCGCTACACGCGTCTCGTTTTCACAACTGCAATTTTATGATTTTACAATATTCTGACGCTGTAAGGGAGAAAAGAAATGCCCTATTGCTGAGTTTCTTGCCGGTTCTTCTCAGTACAAACAAGGTCTCCCGCCCAGAGTAGACTTAGGAACCGATAGCATAATGACATTCATACGAGCTATTTGTAGCCTAACAAAATAAATATTTTCTTGAATTTTACTGCTTTAAGAGTTCATGGTAGGACTACTTACCATGAACTCTTAAAGCAGTAAAATTCAAAAAAATATTTATTTTCAGGTCTATGTAGCGGCGAGAATATGAAATGTGGAGACTTATTGGCGAACATGTTTGCAGTTTTGTATAGGTTACCTTCCGCACGACGGTGAGCCTGGGGTGCAGGTTGGCGAGCCCGCCGGGCGGCAGGCTGCTGCAGCCGGTGGCGAACTGCAGGAACGCCTTGCGCTCGCGCACCGACATCTCCACCAGCACCTCTACTAAGCGCAGGAAGCCAGGGCTAAGGGGAAACACATAATTAAAATAAAAAATTTTTTCATGACAAAAGCAGAGTGGACATAGATTCAACGAACCAAATCTTTGTTACAAATTAACATACTTAGCGCGCAAGTTAATGACAGCTTAGGCAACCTTGGGCCACCGTATAGGTGTTGTTGGCCACAGATGCTGTTAGATGGTAGCAATCGTTAAGACCCACTAACCCGCATTAGGTCAGCGTGACGCGCGGGCGCCCGTTTGGTTTAAAGCCGAGCGTTTGCTCGCCGGCTCAGTAGCATAGAAATGGTGAGTACTATGACAGTCTCTGACGCTTTACCAATTTGAAAAAAGGTTTTACTATGACCAATTCGAGACAAAAAAAACACGTATTTTTGTAACCACACGCAGTGTGAATTTTGAGTTATTGTATGGCGAATTCGATTTTGCTCAAGCACACATGGCAAACAGAAGGCGTGGCTTCTATCAAAATCGAGCATCGCGATGCAAAGGATTTTCACCTTCACTGGGGCCCGACCGCCTAACCGATCGCTTTGACTTCGTGTGTGGATTATGACGTCATCTTGTCGTTTCGTGCCGCCTATGAAAGCAATATCTAAAGCTTTTAGCTTTTGATATTGCTTTCATAGGCGGTGTGAGGTGGCAAGATGACGTCATAAACTATACGCGTAGTCAAAGCGATCGGTTAGGCGGTCGGGGGGCTGGTAGGGCGACTGTGTCCGCGTGTTAACGCAGCGAACGCCCTCAGATTGGTTGAAGGCCAAAGAAACAAAAACAGTTGGCTGCGTTATTTGCTTTATATCAGGCGGCTGAGTAGCATATAAGTGGTAAGTACCTGTCGCGCGTATAGCCCAGCTTCGGCTCGGTGTACAGCAGCAGGTGGTCCCTGGTCCAGGCGGGGCCACGCTCGCCGCACACCAGTAGCCGCAGTTCGCCGGGCGAGAAGGCGCGCAGCCGCCGCGCCGGGAACACGCCGCCGAACCCGCGCCGGAACCACGCCGTCTGCCGGCGCACGCCCTCGCGCACCATCCAGCGGGCGCTCGCCTCCGCGTACGCGCGCGCGTTGTGCGCACCCACCTGGGTGAACGAACATTTTTGTTACACCACTCTGTTTTTCCATATCCGAACCGAACCCTTCGGTGAATCTATGAGGGCACGGGGACACGCACTATGCCGTATCCTCTAGAAAACCTGCGAAGGTGATTCGTTTCACACGGTTCGAGGAACCCTTTAAGTTTCTCAAGGCAACCAGCAAACTCTCTCCAAAAAAAACACGCTGTTTTTCATATTTGGGGTGATTAACAACAACAATTATAGTACAAAAGACATCACGTCACATTTCTTTAAATACCTTTTTTATTTATTTGACAGAGTCGATAATTTATTTTATCTGAAACTTGGTTGATTAACATTTAATTGATGAAACATAATAACGAAGTCGTTGGATCGCTTTAGTGCTCAAAGCGAAACAAACGCGCCGCCCCTAAACAAGTTCCGTGACGCTGTAAAAGTCATAGGCGGCCAACAGCAAAACTCTCCACAAAAGAAGAGACCAACGCATAAACACGCGAATAGTGGGGGAGTGGCTAGCAAAGGATGGAGCGCTAGCGAAAATAACCATTGCATTTATAACTAAGCTACCGGTGGAGAAGGCTTGCAAGGGCAGCAACTGCTGCGAGCACGAAGGGCGAACCTTCATTGACCTAAACGCGCCTAAAAAGCGGTCTCGACCTCGATGTTCTCGCCGCCGTCACAGAGCGGCTGCACCGCGGCGGCGGGGTCCGCGTGCGCGGCCACGTGCGACATGGTGAGAGCCAACTGCTCGAACGTGGCGCCCTCTACTGCGATCGCTCTGACTCGCTCCTCACACTTATAGGTTAGGTACTGACCTCGATGTTCTCGCCGCTGTCGCAGAGCGGCTGCACCGCGGCGGCGGGGTCCGCGTGCGCGGCCACGTGCGTCATGGTGAGAGCCAACTGCTCGAACGTGGCGCCCTCTACTGCGATCGTTCTGACTCGCTCCTCACACTTATAGGTTAGGTACTGACCTCGATGTTCTCGCCGCTGTCGCAGAGCGGCTGCACCGCGGCGGCGGGGTCCGCGTGCGCGGCCACGTGCGACATGGTGAGAGCCAACTGCTCGAACGTGGCGCCCTCTACTGCGATCGCTCTGACTCGCTCCTCACACTTATAGGTTAGGTACTGACCTCGATGTTCTCGCCGCTGTCGCAGAGCGGCTGCACCGCGGCGGCGAGGTCCGCGTGCGCGGCCACGTGCGTCATGGTGAGAGCCAACTGCTCGAACGTGGCGCCCTCTACTGCGATCGCTCTGACTCGCTCCTCACACTTATAGGTTAGGTACTGACCTCGATGTTCTCGCCGCTGTCGCAGAGCGGCTGCACCGCGGCGGCGAGGTCCGCGTGCGCGGCCACGTGCGTCATGGTGAGAGCCAACTGCTCGAACGTGGCGCCCTCTACTGCGATCGCTCTGACTCGCTCCTCACACTTATAGGTTAGGTACTGACCTCGATGTTCTCGCCGCTGTCGCAGAGCGGCTGCACCGCGGCGGCGGGGTCCGCGTGCGCGGCCACGTGCGTCATGGTGAGAGCCAACTGCTCGAACGTGGCGCCCTCTACTGCGATCGTTCTGACTCGCTCCTCACACTTATAGGTTAGGTACTGACCTCGATGTTCTCGCCGCTGTCGCAGAGCGGCTGCACCGCGGCGGCGGGGTCCGCGTGCGCGGCCACGTGCGACATGGTGAGAGCCAACTGCTCGAACGTGGCGCCCTCTACTGCGATCGCTCTGACTCGCTCCTCACACTTATAGGTTAGGTACTGACCTCGATGTTCTCGCCGCTGTCGCAGAGCGGCTGCACCGCGGCGGCGAGGTCCGCGTGCGCGGCCACGTGCGTCATGGTGAGAGCCAACTGCTCGAACGTGGCGCCCTCTACTGCGATCGCTCTGACTCGCTCCTCACACTTATAGGTTAGGTACTGACCTCGATGTTCTCGCCGCTGTCGCAGAGCGGCTGCACCGCGGCGGCGGGGTCCGCGTGCGCGGCCACGTGCGTCATGGTGAGAGCCAACTGCTCGAACGTGGCGCCCTCTACTGCGATCGTTCTGACTCGCTCCTCACACTTATAGGTTAGGTACTGACCTCGATGTTCTCGCCGCTGTCGCAGAGCGGCTGCACCGCGGCGGCGGGGTCCGCGTGCGCGGCCACGTGCGACATGGTGAGAGCCAACTGCTCGAACGTGGCGCCCTCTACTGCGATCGTTCTGACTCGCTCCTCACACTTATAGGTTAGGTACTGACCTCGATGTTCTCGCCGCTGTCGCAGAGCGGCTGCACCGCGGCGGCGAGGTCCGCGTGCGCGGCCACGTGCGTCATGGTGAGAGCCAACTGCTCGAACGTGGCGCCCTCTACTGCGATCGCTCTGACTCGCTCCTCACACTTATAGGTTAGGTACTGACCTCGATGTTCTCGCCGCTGTCGCAGAGCGGCTGCACCGCGGCGGCGGGGTCCGCGTGCGCGGCCACGTGCGTCATGGTGAGAGCCAACTGCTCGAACGTGGCGCCCTCTACTGCGATCGCTCTGACTCGCTCCTCGCGCTCAGAAGCGCTTAGGGAAGCGTCGCGATTTATCACTTCGTACTGTTCCGCTGCTGCTAACACATTTTGTAGAAACCTGCAAAAAAAAGTTAGAATTTAGACTTTGCCAACCATGAGAAGTTTGACGATTAGTTGTCAATGTCAATGTGCCCTATCATAATACTCAAAGCAAACGCCTATTAATGTTTTAAGCAGAGTTACAGACAAAGACAAAACACCTAATCACCTGCCTAAAAACACTGGCTAAATCATACCGAGAGCCATCAAACAAGAAATTGAATTACACAAAGCATGTCAAAAAAAAATAATTAAATATCAACTATTTAAAAAGGAAACTCTTAGCTTAATCCAAATCTAAATCGTACGAGTTCGCTATAAAGGTAAATAAAAGATTTCTCAAGTATGAAATTCGCTTGCGTTGCTCAATCGGTAGTTTAGAAAAAAAAGCAGAAATGCATCTGAGTGGAAAAGTATTTAAATGCCGTCAATGTGACATTTACCAGCTGAGATATTGTAACATAGAAATATCATTACAATTTACAATAGACAAAAATCTTACCTATATCTAATCGGGTCAACTTCTTCAAGATGTTCCGTCGTCAATTCTTCGCCGCACATTATTCGTAAGAATGGTTCAGACAGCGGCAAATCTACAAGGCGTCCATCTTGCAGAACCTACAAAATAATTTGTCATTAATTTACGTACAAACTGTAAAGTTACTTACTTTACAGTAAGTATTTAGAAATGACCAACAATATTTGCTGACTTACCTTAGCTAAAAATACTCCTAAGAACCAGAAATATTTGCACACTTTATCACAGATAGGAGAGTCTTGGGGTAGTGGTGCTGGGAAGAGACCCCCAGCGCGAGTCACGTAGTATCCAGGAGGTTTCTCTGTAATATAAATTATAAGCTGAGTACCTATGTACGCAGGGTGACTTTTTTATCACCGTCCGAACCTTCTGAGATGACTTCCGTGATACAAACGAACAACTCTTATTATTGGACCAACCAACCAACCAAGTTAGGGATAACTTGAAAATAAAATTCAGCTGTCCCATAATTTTTGGTCGAATTGTATGGAACAGCTGAATTTTATTTTCGAGTTAGGGAGTAGGTCCAATAGTAAGAGTTGTTCGTTTGTATCACGGGACCCTGTATAAGTCTCTATGATTTTATATGAAACAACACGCCGCGTGGGCGCCCGCACCGTGCCGCGACATAACCGTTCGGCCTTAAGTCGGGGTGGACTTCTTGGCGGGAAAGTGAACAGCGATGTCTGTGGTTTTGTTACATTTACTAAAATTTGTGTAACGTCGAATATTAATGTGATATAATGGTAGGTTATTAGCCGTTAAGTGTTCAAAAACGTGCATGAGTGTTGCAAATGAAACAAACACAGAAAGATTACTTCTCAAATTCTCTCAAGAAGGGGTTGGGTAGTAATATCATATATCACTACTCATTTCTATTAACATTCATCATAATATAATAACAAAGTATATATTGTAAGAGAATTACTTTGACATTGGCTAAATGTGCTAACCGAGCGAAGCCATTAACTAAGGAAAAAATCATACTAATATTATAAATGCGAAAGTTTGTGTGTATGTCTGTATATTTGTTCCTTCTTCACGGTGCAACGGATGGATGGATTTGGATGAAATTTGGCATACAGATAGTTTATAACCTGGATTAACACATAGGATAGTTTTATCCTGATATTCCCACGGGAATCACACTATAAATATACTAAAAACGACAATTTAATTTTCCAATACAAAATGATTTGTTTGTTTTGTTGTCTAAAAACCAAAGAGAATTTAATCATTTGATGGAAACTGTCAAAGCGGTACGAAGTCCGCCGGGTCCACTAGTAAATAAATAAAGAGCTGGGGACTTGGCGGGAAAGTGAAGAGTCATGTCTGCGGTTTTGTTTTATTTTCTAAAATTTGTGTTATGTCGAATATTAATGTGAAATAATGGTGGATTATTAACCGTTAAGTGTTCGTGAGTGTGCATGAGTGTTGGCAAATGAAACAAAACAGTGCAACGTCACTTTTCAAATTCTCTCAAGAAGTACGCCCGAGGACTTAGTAAAGCCCCACATCTTTACTGAGATACTCGAGGGGTTGGGGGGTATATCATTTCTCACTTCTCATTTCTATTATCATTCATCATCATCGTACAGGAAGGAAATATGTTTATGTATTACTTCTAAGAAAAAATTACTTTGACACTGGCTAAATGTGCAATTCGCACGAAGCCATCAACTAAAAAAAAAAAAAAAAAATAAAGAGCTGACCGTCTGGCAGCGCAAGGTGGTGCGGCTCGTCGGCGGGGTGCGGCGCGTCGTGCAGCCACATGCCGAGCTCGGCGCGCTGCAGCTCGGCCGCCACTAGCGCGTAGAACTCCAGCGTGGGCCCCAGCCCGGTGCCCTCCTCGCCCGCGAACTCCACCTCCAGCACCGACTTGCGCCCGGCGTGGACACGCATCACCTGCGCAGTGTATTCGGTCAGTCATATGAACTAACAAAGCGACGTCCACAACGACAGTCCGAAGGAAATGGCTGCTTTAAAACATCTGATTTGTTTAATTGAATTGAGTTACTTTTTAATGTGATGTGTTTAGAAAGGATTTACCCAATAGCTTTGTCGTTCTCTCATCTTTTATCAATTTTTTCTATGGGCCTAACAAATAAACAAATAATAAGGTCCGAATAGTTATTCTGTGTTTTGTCTCTTTTACTCTTATTAGAAATGACGTTTACATGACAGGAATAAAACACGGAATAACTATTCGGACCTTATTCTTTGTTTATTTGTAAGGGGCTATAAGTTTAAACACAGAATATACAGTAAAAATGGTTAACATTTCTGAAGAACAAAGTACGTGTAAACTCATCTCTAAAAAGATTCCTTCCAGCAGACCATAGTGACAGGTTAGTATAACCAAGGAAGCTAGTAGTTAGTATAGACAACAGCTGCTCTATTTTCGACGAATTTGTAAAACTGTTATTTTGTTTAATTTTCGCAGTTATAATTTCTCTATCTTTTTTTTTCTATAAATGAATAACAGTCTACCACGCGAAACAGTAAGCCGCCTGTACGCACCTGTACCGCGGACCGCAACAAGTCGGGCTGCCGCGGTATCCGCACGCGTTCGTGCCGCAAACGGCCCATACGGAACTCCGCCGCCTCCAACTCCGCGCGACGAGGCGAAACTGTATTTCCAGCTCTAAAATAAAACAAGCAACTTCAAGTTTCTATAAAAAAATACATGATATTACGATAGTTCCACGTTATAATGAAGTTAGTAATGTTTAAATTCAACAGTACAAAACAAACAAAATATAAAGCTATTATTTAACTTTATTTGACAAAGGATTACATTCACCGAATTTTGCTAATTTATTAAGCTTAACAAACAATGTTTGATTGAGCAATGAGATACAGCGCTTTAAATAGCAGCAACTTTAGAGTTTGAGTCATTATCACAGCTTCATCAATTTCATCTTGATGCCAGCTCTGTTGAAGCTATCATAAATGAGGCTACTAAGTACTTAGTATGTACAATTTTACTGTATAAATTTCTTACGACATGAATCTAATCATAAACGTTAACGGTATGTGTCTCTATACTAGTTACCTTTGCCTGTCAACCGCGCGGTCTCGCTGCGCTTGTAGCCACACGATGGTACGAGAAGTGCCGAATGCGGTGCACGCAAAGAACATCTGACGCGTTTCCAGCGGGAACAGGAATGGGCACCAGTCGTTTAGTTGTTGGCACCTGATCGATTTGAAAATTTTGTGAGTTTGAGTGGTGAGTCAGTGTAATGATACCTCGAGGACGGAGAGCGACTACCCCACTTCCTTTATGTCGGTCAGCTTAATTATAAATTGTGGTTCTTTTAGATTTCAAACTTATTAACTATTTTCCATAACATTTTAGAAAGAGGTGAAAATGTGTGAATTGTGAGCGGCTTCTGCAGTTTGATGGACACGAGCGGATCGCCGTCAGCCGACAGAGCACGCGCACGCAGCAAAAGGCAATCGCACCCTAGGCGACTTCCGTACCCGCTTTTCCGCTATATTTTAAGTTGTTTATGCTTACCAATGCGGCTTAGCAACAGCGGCAAGCGAGAGCGGTTCCATTAGCTGCTGGTGCAGCTTGTTTGTAAGCTTGGTAGACACGAATGACTCGGCGGGCAGCAAAATACCATCGCGCCTACGGTGTCTTCCGGGCTTGGTTTTCCGCTATATAAAATGTTGTTTATGCTTACCAATGCGGCGTGGCAGCGGCGGTGAGCGTGAGCGGTTCCATCAGCTGCTGGAGCAGCTTGTTTGTAAGCTTGGTGGACACGAAAGACTCAGCGGGCAGCAAAATACCGTCGCGCGCCTACGGTGTCTCCAAAACCCGCTTTTCCGCTATATATTATATTTTTTATATGGTTACCAGTGCGCGTGGCGGCGGCAGATGGCGTAAGCAATTCCTGCAGCTGATGGTGCAGCTTGTTTGTAAACTCGGTGTACACAAACGACTCGGCGGGCAGCAAATTACCATCGCACCCACCACGGTGTCTTCCGGACCCGCTATACCGCTAATGTTATGTTATTTATGCTTACCAATGCGGCGTGGCGGCGGCGGCGAGCGTAAGCGGTTCCTGCAGCTGCTGGTGCAGTTTGTTGGTAAGCTTGGTTGACACGAACGACTCGGCGGGCAGCGACGGCGCGGCCGCGCGCAACCGCCGGAGAACGCGCACGCAGCAAGTGGCCATCGCGCCCTCGGTGCCTTCCGCGCCCGCCAAACCACGTTCTAATAGAAAACGATGGATCAGATTGAGTTAAAAACTTTATTATCATTGCTAATTGAAATAAGATTATAGTGTGGAAAGTAAAAAATTTAAATATGAAATAGGAAAAGATTGTAAATTGTAAAAATGTGATAACCATAAGTGTTAGATCAAAAGTGATGGAACAGATTGAAAATAACAAATTTGTAAAAAAATGTTACTGAAAATTAATATATAATTGAAATATAAAACGAAAGGACTACAAAGTGTTGTGATCCTAATAAATGTGAAAGACAGTATGGTAAATATTCTTGCATCGCACATGCAAGGGTCGAAGAGTGCCATCAGGAAACTTGTTGTGGATTTTTTACATGCTAAATCGTTACTGACTACTTGTAAAGAAATACTAACTGCTCTTCTCAAGTACACGTCAAACCTAATCGATACCAATTTTAGAATAACGTCTGTACGTACTAATTATAGTAGTAAAATACGGCAACATAAAAGAGTACAATACGTTTCTGAAAGCTAACCAACAGAAAGCAAATGCTTAGTTTCTTAACAAATACCTGGATTGCAAATGACGCCACCTGAAGCGTTAAAATATAAAGTTTTATTATTTTACGACATTTGGGATATCCTAAATCCTAACCATAGTTATCGAAAGTAGGACGCTTACCCGGATCGCAAGGTTCGTCATCTTCACTGTCACTTGATGAAGCAAAGGTGTCCATTCCTTCTATTTCTTTATAGGTCAGTCTGCAAAAGATGAATAAAGTTACAGTACAAAATTACAGTCGAATTACAGTTCGGATTCAGACTGGAGGAGCGGTGACTTCTTAATGACATTTTAAATACTGATAAGGAATGTCAACACATAATGATTGTAAACCGATGGCTTGTAATCGAAATAAACTCTTCTTTGACGGCAAAAATGAACTTAAAAATGAACCTTTTAAACGGTACAGCGTTGTTCAGCGTCAACGATAGCCGGTTAATACTTAGCACAAGGCTGAGAGCCTGTAGCGAAGTGTCCACTCACGTGTAGGTAGTGTTTCTGTGGGTGTTGTGGACGGGCAGCCGCGAGTTGAGCGCGAGCACGGCAACGGCAGCGAGGACCCGCCTAGCACGAGGCTGAGAGCTTGGAGTGAAGAGTCTACTTACGTGTAGTTGGGGTCCCGGTGGGTGTCGTGGACGGGGAGCCGCAAGTTCAGCGCGAGCACGGCACGGTATAACGTCCATGAAGCATGCTTCAGCGGAAGCGCGGACCCGCCTATACCTAGCACGAGGCTGAGAGCTTGTAGTGAACTGTCCACCCACGTGTATGTGGTGTCTGTGGGTGTCGTGGACGGGCAACCGCGATTTGAGAGCGAGCACGGCGCGGTACAGCGTCCATGAAGCGCGTTTTAGCGGAAGCGAGGCTAGCACGAGGCTGAGAGTCTGTAGGGAAGCGTTCACTCACATGTAAGGGTGACACTCCATTGAAGCGGACCTGAGCTGAGCGGTACAGCGTCCATGATGCACGTTTCAGCGGCAGCGAGGCCCCGCCTATACCTAGCACGAGGCTATGAGCTTGTAGAGCAGCATCCACTTATGTTCTAGCGTCGGCAAAGACCACCCTTGTCTACCACGCACCTATGGAACAGGTCCATGAAACGGCTACTCACGTGTAGGTGGTGTCTCGGTGCGTGTCGTGTACGGGCAGGCGTGAGTTAAGCGCGAGCACGGCGCGGTACAGCGTCCATGAAGCGCGTTCCAGAGCAAGCGACGCCCCGCCCGCGCTCAGGACGAGCCTCAGCGCAGGAAGACGAGCGCCGCTTTCACTACCGCTGCTACTGCTACCTCCGCCACTGGCCACAGGCTCTGGTGCCTCCTCCGCATCAGAATCCTCGTTCAGAGGTATGTCGAGATCTTAAAGCAGAAAATAAAATATACCGTAGTGTCTACATAATGAATACATAGACAAGGGTGACGAATAAAAATGCAAGATTGAGTATAAATTGATTTTTTTGAGATATTTTTTTTTGAGCCGTGGCTTTTAACTCAGGCTTTCACTTTTACAATTTGTATTATTATTGATCTAAGAAAATAAAAAGTTACGATAAGTTATTTTCAAAAAACTGACGATAACTTCTTTGGTCATAATCTTTTTGTACAATACCAACTTTTATTTGTGATAGTCAACCTATAATTAGTTAAAACGAATGGGTAAAAATTAAGCTAGTAATGAAATAGCCACTCACCGACGGTCTGGTTGAGGTTGGTGCGGCCGGGGCGCGGGTCGAAGGCTGGTATGAGCGCGGAGAACTGTCTCTTCAGTACGAAGTCGTCGTCCCAGGGGCGGCGCGGCCGCAAGCCCTGCCCGCCGCCACGGACTGCCTCTAGCGCCTCCTCCTCCATTAGGGAAAGCAGATTTCGGGAAACCTACAGTTATTAGTTGGTTCGTTTAAGTTGCGGTTTTGGAGTGGTATTTTTTTTTACTCCAGTCCCTTTTCAACTTTAGTTATATTTTTCTAAATTTATAACAAGAACACAATTTTTTATGTTGTCCTGTTTTTGCTTCATGTTTTGTTTTTTTGCGAATGCTGTGTATGCCTGATGAAAATGTCATTCAAATCTTTTCTTTTTAAATATGTTAGTAGCAAGTTAAAATGTATGAACATTGTTGGTGTACCATTTTAAATAAATAAATAAATTAGAACGTATTAACGCTAAACTTAGTGCAATTATTGTTTTAATTAGCCAGCACGTCGTTTTATATACAGTTAAAAGGAACTACTAATAATCAAAGGTCCTATAATTAGACACAAATACTGTTCATATTGTAAACTATATAACATTACATTAAATGTTACAAAAACTTTACGGCGGTCGTGAAGTAAGGTGTAGGTCCCATCACATTAAAAAATGTAGGTGTCAAACAATCCGCACAAAGTTGCGCTCGCAGCAAACTTCATAGTAGAAATTAAATTAGCACCAAACTGTAATTTTTGGGGTCTGTTCAATCAATAAATGTCACGTTCATTTAGTATTACTCCGTTGCTGCTAGATTTAAAAAACAAGGAAAATAATACAAAATATATCAAAAAACACATTTTAATGTTACAAATTACTTACGACTTCTTGATATGTGGGTTCGTTTTCCTTGTCACTGTCAAGAGCATCGTCACCTTCGTCGTCATCCTCCAATTCTGTCAGCAAAGCCGGAGCACGGCATGACTCGAGGAAGTCCTCTAAAGAGACCTAGGAATAGAATTACAACATTTTATTCCTATGATGACTGGTGACATAAATAAATCACTAAAAATTTACAATAATATTAGATTGTGTTTTACAAATAAACAAATAATAAGCTTCGAATAGTTATTCCGTGTTTTATCTCTTTTACTCTAATTTGAAATGACGTTTAATGACAGGAACAAAACACGGAATAACTATTCCGACCCTATTCTTTGTTTATTTGTAAGGTACTATAAATTTTACCTGTTCACTCTCGCTGGAAGTAGATGTGAGTGATAGTGTAAGGGCATTCTGGGCGTTAGGCGCAAGAGACGGGTAGCTTTGGGCCGCAGATAATAGTCCACCAGGGAAATTACTCGACAGAGCAAGGCGCACAAGACTGAAACAATATAATTTTAATGAAAAATCGATGTGGCTAAGTTTACATTTGTTCACTCATTGATTAAATTAAAACTTTGTTAATACATGAGCTTACATATAAATCGACACTCAATTAAAGATTTTCCCCCTTACAAATAAACACTATTTAAGCATTTACTTAGTTAATCATTGTTTTGTCAACGTCACACAAACGTCGTTCTCAATTTGAGAAAAAGAGACAAAACAATGATTAACTAAATAAATGCTTAAATAGTGTTTATTTGTAAGGGGGTTTGTTAACACCCAGTCATTCTATGTATTAGCGGCTCATCAACGAAAAAGACTCACACTTTCTATCATATATTATTATATATTAAATTCATTATATATTATCACGGGTGCCAAACTCGCATCTGCACTTGAAAAATGACGACTGCGGAATTCTCACAAAACCAGTCGCCTTTTAGATTCGGAGCTACAAAAAAATTTGCAAACTTGCAAGCGCACAATCTATGTCGTTGGTTGCACTTTTAAATAGATAGATAGATTCACTATGGATATTTTTATTTTTACCACACCTTTCTGAATGTTCAAGAAAAGTCAGAGTACAAACTTACCTAGGGAAAAGGCTGGTGGAGTGGTTAGTTCTCGTCGTCCGCTGCGGATTGCTGCCGCGACCGGCACCCGTGCCTCGCCCCACGCCCAAAGACTCAAGCAGACGTGCCGCACCCTGCCACAAGAGATAGGTCAAATTCCCTCGCCAGTGAATGAAGACATCGCATGCATATATTGTAATGTCTCTCTCAAACAACGATGAGGACCTGAGTGTCGCAGTAACCTTCAATAGTGAATGAAGACATCGTGTGCACGTTCCTTAATGTAGCTATCGCTCGCCAATGCGATAGGGCCCGATTAATATCGCCGTAGTAAATATATAAAAGTAACATTAACGAAATAAATATTTAGGGTAAGTCATTTTTATTTTTATTTATAAAAAGAAATATCTTGTGTAACTTAACGCTGTTTATGCCGTCGTCCCGTCGCCGTAATTTAATTTAACTAAGATGATTGAACATTTAAAAATGAATGCTATTAAAGAAAAATAGAAAGAAGTTGCATAATAACGCAAATAATCTGTAAAAAATAATACCTGTTGTGTAAGATCAGGCTCGCTAGCGCTCATAGTGCTTGAACCGGTACCCGTCTGACTATCTTTCTTGTGGTCGCCATATTGACTCTCAGCACTCTCGTTATCTTCACACTGCGGAAACAATTAATGTATACTAATCTGGTTTAAAATTAATGCAATTACCTACCTAAATAAAAAATATTGAGTGTCTATCAAAAGTTTTATCTAATAATATAAAAGCAAAGAATAAAGTATGCTACTTTTCAAAAGCCAAGACATTTATAACGTAATTGCTTAGATGAATGCTGACAACACCACAACATTGCAGTTGCGTGTACCTGTATGTGCAAACGGTTGGCGTTGTTCCTCAGCGTGTGCAGTAGCGAAGCAGGCAGCGCCAGCAGCTCGCTGGACAGAAGTGCGTTAGCGCTGTTGCGAACCGCGTCGCCTTCGCTGTTACGCGCTTCGTTGTCCTGCGCATGCGTAAACATAACACCGTACAAACACGCACACTACCACACATACATAGAACGTATTATCTCAAAACAGAAGCCACACGGAATTAAAGGATATTTTAACAAGTGATTGCTGAAAATTTCCAAATAAAAACTTCGTGAGCAAACTTGTATGATTTGTTTGAGCCCATAACTTTGATAAGTACAAAAATTATTTACAAAACTAAAGCTTATTGACTAATTCTAAATAGAATATTAGATTTTAAATCTACGTATATTACAAACTGTGGGTAAAGGTTTAATAGACAAATGAAAAAAGGTCAATTATTTCGCAACACATGCTTGATTGCTGTAATGTGGTGTAATATACAAAACAATGAAGACAAAACTAAAAACAATAAATCATATTGTCCACATTACTAACCTCCTGCGAGTTAGTCTCGGGGACGGGCTCCTTGGCCGGGTAAGGCTTGGTGATGTCGGTGATACTTGTGGGTCCCATCTCCATATTCGTGAATGATGTATTGCCCAGGTCTGTCATGCAATTATTGCTTTCAGCGCCCAGTGTCAAGGATTCCACTATTGTTGCGAGATCTAAATAAGCAAGACACCACAATTTTAACAAAATTAGTCATATTGTTTTCTAAAGTTTACGCGAACACTACACATTGAAATGAAACAACTTTTACGGATCTACTCGCGTTTATTTTGCACATTACTTATTTAATGTTTATCCTGACGTTTCGAACCCTTTGCAGGGTCCGTGGTCATAGGGAGACTGAGGTGTTGGTCATCTCATAATTAGTTGGTAGCTTGTATACCCTCATTTAAATTTAATCAGGTGCGTTCCGTTTTACGCAGAAAGAGCTTACAGTATCTTTTGGTCTGGCAGTATGGTGTTGGGGCTGGGATTTAATATTTTGAATGATGGGATCCCAGGCTGGTGGTAGATTCCAACCATCTTCTCTATTAAAATTAGGATGTTTTTTAATTTCAATAGCCTGATGAATCGTTGTTCTTTAACGTTCTTTGTGTTCTTTTTCATCCCTAGGATGATACGCGAGGCTATTGAAATTAAAAAACATCCTAATTTTAATAGAGAAGATGGTTGGAATCTACCACCAGCCTGGGATCCCATCATACAAAATATTAAATCAAATAAAATGACATAGTCATGAGAAAAGTTTACTTTGTGTAAAAATGAAATGAAAATAAAAATAAATTGTAAACGTAATCTAATTGTATTTAATCGTAATCTTAGTGTAATATTATTGTATAGTTCAAATCAGATATTCATGCTGTGTTTTCCTATAATTGTTTTTTGACTGTATCTATTTTTATTTATGGAAATGTATTGTTTGTTTAAGTGTAAAAAATGTTGGCAGACCTTATAAAATAAATAGTTTCTGGCGTTAATTCCTTACCGGTGTTGATGTGGTGAGTAGAGTTGTTGATGGCGGAGAGGTCGGTGGCGTGCATGCGCGGCCGCGTCATGTTGCTCGCCATCTCCTCGCCCGATATGTTGTCTGCAGACGACGCTTGCTCAGTAGACGCTACAGACACCTACAACATACGGTTTCAATTTAGGCTAATATATTTTTTAAACTCGTTCGTGAATTAACTAAGATTACATCTTAACTGTATAAAATTGAACAATTTAGCTGGGTTTACGGCTTTACGGCTGGCATTACGACTTTGTAACCTTAGGAATGACAAACCAAAAAGCATTTGGCCGGGTAAAATAATTAAGCATTTTTTTAAATTTTTTATGTAAACAATTATTCAAAACACTGATAATGACCAACTATTATTTTTTTTTTATATTTTAATCTTGAGATCAGTCTTTGTAGACTATAAGCAGATGGTTTGTAGTACTACATCTGAGTTGAGAACTATTATTTTTAATTTTTCCAAGGATTGTACCTGCTGGTCGACTGCGGTGGCATCAGGCAGACTGGGTGTGGAATGGCTTTTGCGTCCGTGGCGCGCGCCCTCGCCGCTCGTGGCTCCACCGCTCACCACCTTCAGATCAAACTTGCCCTCCGCGCCCATGCGGTAAGAATTGCGGCCGCCGTGGTCCCACCTACAGTGTCAATAATAAAGATTTTTATCAATAAACTACACCTCTAATGAACACAATAAATAAATTGGGTTTTACAAAGAACTTAAACGGGGACTGAAGATCTATTTTTTTTATACATCGATCGAAAGATCGATCTGTCTATCTAAGAATATATCTATCTATCTAAAAGGTATGATAACTATGGAACGCGAAAGTTTTAAAGTGTTAATAATAAGTTTTGTTTATTATTTTTTTAATTATCTACTTATAGGGTTTTAGTTATCGCTCAAAGGGCAATGAATGTATCGTTAATACTATAACTACATAACATTTCGCTAGTTTACATTATATCAAGAGTCCCTGAAAACACTGAACATAAATAGATAGATAGATAGATAATACTTTTGTTGCAACACTATAAATCATAAACATGAACAAAAAATAAATAATTTACAAAGTTACAATTTGGCGGTCTTATTTCTTCCAGACAGCCAGTCGGATGGAGAGAGCTGTAAGATCAGAGGTGAAACTATTAAAACATACTAGAATAATCTGTACTTTAAACATATTGCAGCTTATGATCCATTTTATTTACTGCTGGCCTCAGGCCTTTCCTCAAGAACATCACAAAGGGAGAGATCGGAATATAATCCACCACGCTGGCTCTATGCAGTTTATACGGCTGCTATATGACAACAACAAACGGCGACCAACGGCTTAACGTGCTTTTCGAAGCAAGGAGGAACTCGAGAGATTTCATTTCGGTCACCGACAACTGCATAATTTGCAAGACCGCAACCCGAAAGCGCTTAAATATGTGACCGCTTACATAGCGTACCTGACATCGACCCATCCGTTGTGCAGGTCGGAGGTGACGGTGCCGGTGGCGGGGTGCGCGCCGTCCTGGTCGCGCCACTTCCAGTCGGGGCCGCGCAGTACGCGTGCGCCCGCGCACAAACCGCGAGCGCCGCGCGACCAGCGGCGTGCGCGCGCGCCGCCCTGCGCGTTGTTAGTGGGGGCGTTCGTGCAAGCGCTAGTGCCGTTGTTGCCACTTTGTCGTGGCGCGGTTTCGCATACGCTCACCACCTGTGGATTAATAGGATAGATGTTTTCTATCTTTCTGCTTAATTTTCTATGAACGCATTCACATTACTGAACTACTTTAACCATACTTCTGCAGCATGGCAGTAGTGCTTAAAAAGGGGTTTAAATTACGATATGGTATCTTATGTGTAAAATAAACAAAATTCACTTGAGTTGTTACTTATGTAAGTAATATTTATTGACCTGCACAACACATAACAATCACTGACATAATTATTCAAACTTATATTATTAATAAAAAAGTGTTCGTATGTTTGTTTTGTACACATCTAAACAACAGATCTGCGTTTTTTTTTTACAGATAAGTGGAGTGGGCCTTTATCAATCTGGATCATATAAACTACTTTTATTTCGGTCAAATATAATATCCAGGGGCAATTGATCCAAACTTTTGTGGCAGACCCAATATTACGCGAGCGAAACAGAATGAAGATGCTCCTAACAAAAGCTGATTTATATCTAAAGTCACAAAGATTTGGAAGTACATTCAACCACACGCCCCGTTTGTATTATTCACAGAATTAAACCACACTGACCTTGCCGTACAGCTCGAGCCCCGACAGCGAGAGGTAGTGGCTCTGTCCGCTGGCGTTCTTGCCGTTCTGTTGTATGCGCAGATATCTGTACGGAGCGTCGGCGCGCAGCCGCCACGTAGCGGTGCTTCCTGGCTCTTGGAGCGCTTGCTCGTCGCTGTGTGCGAGAAGGGTGCTCCACGCCACACCGTCCATTGACATCTACGGACATTACTTAAGGTTAATACTACTATCATTGTGTTCAGTGATTATTATCACAAGATTTTCAAGCAGTATTGTAACAGTGTTGTTCCAGTTGTGACAACAACACATATACACGCGTTTCGTTTTCACAACTGCAATAACATTGCAGTACTGCTTTTAAGTGCTTAGGCCCTATATACGATAGCCCTAGATAATTTTTATTTTGCATTGGCCGATTTGGTATTGAGCTGATGCTATTGGTCTTATCTGTTCCTTTGAAGGAAAATATTAACAAATTGCCACCTGTAAAAAAATGGCGTTATCAATACACGAATGTCTAAAGTCAAGTCAAGTTTTTCAAGTTCAAATATTATTTCGGCTACAACGCTCTTTTAAAGGTATCTATATCAAAAAGACACGTACCTGAAACAGCCAATTCCGAAGCGCGGAGCGTCCATACCCTCGCGCGTGGCGGAGCGTGTAAGCCGACGGTACAATATGCAAGCCCAGATCGAGGGCAATGAACGCGCGCCTGTCATCATTTGTGTGCACGTTGAGAGGTTCCGATGAGCGGGACAGGGCGTCTTCAGCCCGGCCGTAGGGCAGCTGGCGGCCGTCAGAGGACCAGGCGCTGACCAGGCCGTGAGCGCCGGGGTTCACCCACTCGCAGGTGCCGCCGTTGCTGCCGATAAAGTAGAGCACGCCGTTTTCGTCGAAGTCGTGCTGTAAGGAGAAACAATAGTGTAAAACTTCTTTGATTATGCTGCAAAAATAAAATAAATTATATTTAAGAACAGCTACATCCATGCTGTCGCCGAAATATTTTGCATGAACCCTTGAGCCATAGTATTAACATGCAATTCCGAAATCTTTGCATTGTCTCTTAATGAACTAAAACAGTTTCTATCAGTCCGATACATCATACCCTAGAGATAACTAAGAGCAATATTTTTACAAGGAGCCAACTATAGTTTTAGTAGCTGAATCCTGCGCAATAAGGAACAACTTAAGAAGAAATAAATTGGTTGTTCGTTCTAACTTTTCAGGCGCAACTTGTGTTATAAAATTTGCTACTTCAGCTCGCTTCGCTAACCACTTTAAGCTAAAACAATACGTACATCGTAGTTGAACGTGATCGGTGCCTCTGCCCTGATCTTCTGTACGAAGGTGAAAGTGGTACGCTCCATGTCATACCACTGGCGCGCGAAGTATTTGGCTAGGAATCGCTCCAGCTGTCGAACTGTGGTCAGCGCCTCGACCTTCAGGCTGCGGCCGGCGTTGTTGCCGTTGTTGGAGTTGGACTCTTCGGCGCTCTCCTCGTTGGCGCGTTCCACACGCAGTCTGTGAACGTGGAACAATATGTGAAACACATTTATAGACGCACGTTGTAATTGTTATTTTAAACAAACACACATTTAATTCACAAAAATATTTGGTAAAACCTTTACCATTCGACACCCAGTTGCGTACAATATGTGCCCGCTCCGCCACTAGACCATATACATGTGATAAACTCTGTGTTGCAGATCGCCGAGAGCACGCAGCGGCGACGGAACCAGCAGATGTTGCCCATACGACACTATTCTTCCGGTGATGTTTATAACGGTCCTGGATCGTCCTCGCGGCATGGAGGGAAGTAAAAAAGGCACCCATCTCCTATTGTTCCGCCACTTGTTTCCGTTCCGCCACTTGGTCTAATAAATTCTGCCAACCGGCCCCTCGAACGCCTAACCGATTGCTTTGACTACGCGTATAGTTTATGACGTCATCTTGCCACCTCGTACCGTCTATGAAAGCAATATCAAAAGCTAAAGATTATAGCTATCGATATTGCTTTCATAGGCGGCACGAAACGACAAGATGACGTCATAAACGACACACGAAGTCAAAGCGATCGGTTAGGCGGTCGGGTGGCGGAGCCGTAGATGCAGCTGTACACTGTGTAGATAGTGAAAGTACGCTAGTGTGTAGTCTTACCTGATCCGCTTGGTGAGATGGTGCAGCGTGCCGTGCGCGGGCGGCGGCGAGTCCCCGGGCGGCGACAGCACGGGCAGCCGCTCGACGCTCTCCAGCACGCCCACGAGGCGGGCGGCGAGCGCCGAGCCCGCGTTGCCATTGCCCTCGGACACCCAGTTGCGCACGATACGCTCCCGCTCCGCCGCTTGGCCGGGTGCGTCTGGTAAAATGTGCGGTTAAAATCACCTTTATCTACACTAATGTTGTAACATTCTACTTATGTTTCCAATACTTGACTTATAATTACTACTGTTATAGCGCAGACAACAAAACACTCAATTTAAGCAATTTCACATGATGGTATAATATCCACATCGATATCGTAAAATCTCATTATAACATCAATAAAACGCGACCAAATAACCTGGTGAGCCTTATGTCAAAATCCTCATACAAGTTGTATAAAATTTTGATATTAGGCTGGCTTTTGAAAACAGTTGGGTTATACGTGAAAACTTCGTCGAAACTACTAAACTTACATATACAAAACTCTTTGGTAAGATCTTGTGCCAATTAAATAAAAAAAGAACAGCGCGCGCTCGCTCCTGATTGGCCCTGCGCGCGCAGCTGCGCTCTCATTGGTTAGATTTTAATGGCGGCAAGTTCACTGTGACAATACACGTACGCGTGAATTTAATGTTTCGCAATGTGTTTTGTTTTTAAAATACAAATTAAAAGTTAAAAATGGACAGCGACGATGATATTTGTACGCCTCCGGATATTCTAGAATTGGCAACAAAAGTAACTCACAATCTTTTGCCAGAAAAATCTAGAAAATTATATGAAAAAGAATATAATAACTTTTTGGCATGGAAGATCGAAAAGAAAACTACATCATTTTCTGAAAATGTCATTCTTGTGTATCTCAAAGACCTCTCCGACAAATTCAAGCCATCTTCTATGTGGGCTAAATATTCTATGCTCAAGTCCACACTGAGTATCTACAACAATATTGATATCACGAAGTATTCAAAAGTCATAGCGTTCCTGAAACGCAGTTCAGAAGGACACAAGGAAAAAAAGTCCTTGACGTTTACATCAGGTCAAATAAAGATGTTCCTGAAAGATTCACCAGATATTTTGTATCTTTTTGAAAAGGTAAGTGTATTTTAGTTCTGTTATTTAATCTACCTAGTACTTACGTACTACACACGCAAGTTATCTAGACACTCCGTTTAAGCGCTTTGTGTATAAATTAGGTAGTAGGTACCTACACTTTACTACTTCATAAATCATAGTTTTTGCCTTGGCTATGTACCTCAAGCTTATTATATCGTTTATTGTTACAGGTTGCACTAATCTTCGGCATAATGGGGGCATGCCGAAGGCAAGAGCTATACAACATCCAGTTCGATGAAGTCTCTAACATAGACGACAGTACAATCATGGTGAAAGTTTCGAAAACAAAAACGAAAATAGATCGTTCTTTCGTTGTGACGGGCAACTGCTATGCCGTATGTAAAAAATACATGGAACTTCGACCCACCCCTTGTCGAAACCCTGCCTTTTTCTTGATCTATAGATCGGGGAAGTGCGTCGATCAAAGAACTGGTATTAATAAATTTGGTGCTCTGGGAAAAACTATCGCAAGTTTTTTGAATCTGCCTAACCCAGCGTTGTACACGGGGCATTGCTTCCGGCGCACCTCGGCGACCCTTCTCATAGATAGCGGTGGTGATTTGACCGCACTGAAACGACACGGGGGGTGGAAGTCTTCTACTGTAGCTGAAAGCTACATTGATGAGTCTTTAATGAATAAAATTCAAGTCTCAAATACGATCTTGAACAGTATAGAAAACAAGACGAATGAAGTAATTATAAATATTCCAACTCCGTCTACGAGCTCTACTGCTTGCCCCGCGACCGCTACAGCTGCTGGATCAATAATTAACATTAACTTTCAAAATTGTACCATCCAAAATTTGAACAATTATTATAAATAAACTATTGTCAGCTTTTACTATTGTTGTTTGACTAATTGCATTAGTGAAGATAAAGTAGTGTATGCAACTGCATATAACACGGGTATTAAAACACTCGTTACTATTATGAAACTCGCTGCGCTCGTTTCATAAACTCACACTCGTGTTTTAATACCCTTCATTATATGACAGTTGCATAAACTACTATTATAAGACTACTTTAATCATAGAAGTTATATCATCATCATCAGCCAGTAAAAAAGCACATGAGATCAGGTTACAATCCGTGACGCTGACTCAATGTAGGTCGGTGGGTAGGTAGAACGATTGTAAACTCACCAATGACGACTACTATCTTACGATAACTTTCGGCACTGACGACTTAATGTGTCCTCCAAAACACGGTACAATCTATTGCAAAAGTTACATGACGCGCAAGCAGAGCTCCTCATTTATCCTTATCCTGTAGATAAACTATCTAATGGAACCAAAAGCTGCACGCCATTTCACAATAGACAGTTTTATAAATAGAAGATAATTAGTATTCCTACACTTGATGAGGGCTACCAGTTTTTCTTGGTATTTCCTACATGCGGAAGTGCAACGTAACCGTTCGTGAATGGCAGGTAAATAAACCATTTTTTTATAATTTGCTATACGCGTGTGTAGCGTACCGTTCGACTGCGGCGACAGGACCTGCAACAGGGATGGCGCCAGGCCGGAGGACTGCAGCTCGTAAGCGGACAGCAGCTCGTCGCCGCACAACAGCTCAGCCAGCTGCTCCAGCGACTCCGACAGCTCCAGTTGCCACTCGACTGTACAACAGGGTATGTGTTAAATTAACAATGTTCAATATGAAGTACGATTCTGAATGCGAACTGCAGCAGCTGCGGTCTGCAGTTTCAGTTAGCAGGCACCCTAAAATCTTACCATTAAATTGTTATAATACTAATATTATAAAGAGGAAATCTTTGTATTTTTGTATGTTTGCAACGAATAAACTCAATAACTACATTTAAAAAATTATTTAACCGTTAGAATGCTACATTAGCAACAGTACACAGTAACACACAACAGTAACAGTAACATAGGCTATATTAAAAATGAAATGTTCACCCGTGCGAAGGTGGGACGGGCCGCTAGTTTATGTATATTATGTCACATAATCATTGAATCAATGTAGGCTTACAAGGATCACGGTATGTAACAATTTCATTTATACACCTGGTACCTAATTGTTTTTTTAATAACAATTAATGGCAGGCAATTAATTTTTTCACTATATTTTTATTTATTTTATATATATTGTTTAGTGAAATTCATAATTTTATCTACATTACTTGTTAATTCTCTGAATACATTAACTTTTCCTGCAATTCTTCACTACTGTGGTGTGTTGATATGATAACGACTACCCAGACTCCCAGCAATTTAATTTAGAATAATCTATCCGCTACTCTTTAAAAAAATCAAGTGTTTGATAACGTCTGCCGTGAGTTTCAATGTTCAATTTTGTAAATTATATAGCTATTTATCTACAATATAATTTAGTAATTGGTGTTACTTTGACAGTCTATGCAAATAAACAAGTAGAAAAGTAAGAAAACTTACTGGTGGGTTGGGTGGCCAATCGTTGCATTCTCGCCAAAAGAGCACGAAGTCGTGCGACCGGCGGCCTCGGCTGCCGCGTCGCGGCACTCGCCAAGTGGCGCGAATATAGTGCGCGGGCGCGGTCGCAAACCTGTACACACGACAAAACGTTAGATTCTGGAAAGAGCCCTAAGTCTCTATCCACAAACTAAGTCAGATGCGAGACCATAAAGATAACAAAGAAAATAAATTATCAGTATGGGCAAAAACTCAAAGCTAATATAAGCTTATTTACATTACATGTTATTTTTGATGCGTTTGTGTGTGATCATCATGGCAATTTTACAGAGATTGTTTTTGCATAGGCAAAAGCATATGCTTTGAAAAATTAATTATTGCTTCTTATCGCTTTACAATGAGTCTTTATTATAATTAATGGAATCAGGCGTTATTTTGCGGAAATCCATAGTACAAAAAAATGTAATTTAAATAATATGTATAAACGAGCAACCAAGCTGTATAAACGAGTGAGTTAGCGGAATTAACACTACATATTATTTAAATTACATTTTTTTTGTCTTTATTATAAGTTAAATTTCTTCATATTTCAACTGTCAAAAAACATCACAAACTGGGAAAGTGTTAATTAAACGTTTACAAGGGATACTGAGAAATCTATAAATTAACTTTAATATACCTGTGCTTTTAGAGCTACTATTTTCGCCGATAGCCGTGAACGATTTTGATTGGAATTTGCTAAATCTGTTGTTACTGGTCTTCTATTTGTCCAGCCACTAGCCAGCTCGGGACCTGAATGATATACAAAGTTTTAAACTTTATGCATAAACACTTTTTAAACTTTAAATTATAAAAAGGAGAATTATTACCAGTGCATAAAAGTACATAAATAACGTAAATTCTTGCTAACTAAAAATGCTAACCTAAAAATGTTTCAGCCGTAAAGGAGTGCTTCGTGCCTCTGTTGGACTCAAAGATAAATCCTGGAAGATCTTCCCGCAGTATCGTGGTTTGCTGCTGGCCATCAGTGTTGTGTATTTGCAGTTCTTTTTCTCTACACAGAAGGATAATTTTATTAGATAAAAAGTACTTTTCTATGAATATAATTAAATAACAGAATTAATGCTTTACTTACTTTTTGCAAGACAAAGCCCAGTTGCCAAGTATAAGTTTGGCGGATCCAGGTTTAGAGAGAATCGGCTGAGGTATAGAATTCTTAACCGAAGCCCGTGCTCTTTGGAGCTTATCAATGAATTCGCCTCGGTTTTCTGTGAAAACAATCATTAATAGGTAACATATTATATTATCTTAAATGGGAGGATGAGATGAAGCGGATAACAGTAGAGTTGTGGCCAAGAATGGCGAGAAAAAGGACAAAATTAGGTAACATAGGGCAACAGATAATCTATTTAGAATATGAAAATCGGGGGGCACGGCAGTGTAATTCCATATAAATATATAGGATTACAAAGTTACATTTGTAGTTAATAAATAAGTGTACCTGTATATGTATAATAATAATGGAATAATAAGTGTAGATAGGTACCTAGATGGTACCGGAGAGAATAAAAAGTAGGACTATCTACAAAAAGATATTACGAAGATACATGATAGTTTATGAAAATATTCATTTTGTAAAAACACACTGTCCATCATAAGATGTGATAATAATTACAATTTACCTATATTACAAGCTACATAAACTAATTCTAGTAATGACTTATATTATTTCACAATAACATAACTTATTATCTACAAAAAGAAATGAGATGCCATAAAAAACAAACTTGTAAAAAAAAACAAAATCTCGCGACTCAGTTCTTCTACCGCCCCATAAAATTTGTGAGATCCATGTAATACCAAGTCGGTTAATTAATTCAGTTCCTGCTTAAGGGACCTTCTGTCTTAAGTTATTACGTAATTAGCTAACCTTACAACATCTTATAGTGACCATATCTATCTTTTTTCGGCGTGCGAACTTCCGAGTAAGCGGTCGTGTGCAGTTTATTTTTAATTTCTATAAATAAAGTATTTAATTTGAGCTGGAGCCCCGGACTTCGCCCTAACCAATGTGAAAACCTTGTGCGAAGCCCCCAGCGTTGTAAGAAGCAAATATTTTTGAAACAAATATTTTGAGGCGCCGCAGGGTTTGATCGCCGGACCTCTGGCGTAAGTAGTTGGCACCTTACCACTCGACCACGGTCACTAGGCGCGGCGCGGTCGAAATTACCGACTACTATCTACGGCTGAGTCTACGCATTGCTACATCGCATCTACGGAGCTACGATTGCTACGACCTGCTACGGCAACATAACCATACCGCTCTTGTGCGCGCTCGTGAGTCATCGCGCCTGCCCCCGCCGCCGGCCGCCGCCGCTCGCCGCTCCGTTGCCGTTGCCGTGCCGTGAGCTGAAACCGGTCAATCCGTTGCTCGCTACTCACCGCCTCGTGACCGCTGCGCTGATACTGACCGAGACATCCGCTGCACTAATACTTGCGCCCGCTATACTGTTACACTGCTTACATTTCTCGATAGAGCAGCGATTTAGTTTGACTGGGCCTTAGTTAGCTCGCCAGCCTCTTCAATATCAGCCTTTTAATATCGGGTAATATGAATTGCTCCGCTTGCCACGAGAATATAAGCGGTGATGAAGATCTGGTCCGCTGCACACAAGGCGATTGTGGCAAGTACTATCATCGTTTATGTGCAGGCGGTAATGACTTGGCTAATGAAAACGGTGATTGGATATGCCCTGAATGTCGTTGTGCTGTCAAGAAGGGAGGCGACAATAGTTCTACGCCAGTCGGCGCCATGAAGCAGCGGAATCCGAATGTCACACTTAGAAGAAAAGCTGCGCCCATGTGCACTGAAGTGATACAGGTGCGAGCGGAAACTGGTGAACTTGCAGATGAGATACGTACTTTACGATCGGAAATGAGCAGCCTAAAAAATCAGTTGGCTAAAGCGATATCTATCATTATTGCTCATGAAGATAAATTAGAAAATTACGTTGTTCAAGTGGATAAGTTAAGTAAGAAAATTGAGACTTACGAGAAAAATGCTTTTCATACAACTGGCGGAGCTGTTGCTGAAATGCTTACCAAGCCGAGGGTCCACACATCAAAAACATCTCAGACGCCACAAGCTAAAAATTTAAATTTAAATTCGAAAATAAAAGCATCAGAGACAAAGGCGGACTTATCGAAGAGTAGTTACACTGTAATATCTAAACCGCATCCTACTACTGTTCATGAACCTGCAGTTGCTGTGCTCAACGATGGCGTTGTAAAGCAAGGATTGGTAGAAGCAAAGAAACGCGTAAACCGTCGACCAGTGTCTTTATGTGGAACTGCTGACCCCGCCAAAACTCTTCTAAAAGCCGTGGAAGAGCGTAAATTTCTTCATCTATGGAATATGGCGTCTGGTGCTGATGATGTGCGTCAGTATTTGCGTCAGCTGTGGTGACTATAAGTCATACAAGATCGGAATTCCAATAGCCTATTATGACAAATGTTATTCCATTGACGTTTGGCCAGTAAATGCCAGAATCAAACCTTGGATTAATTACAGAAAACCGGTTGCTACTGCAGGAGGCAAAGATGCTGCAAAAACTGCTCCTAGCCCACAGTCCTTTCGCAGTCACAGTCAATAAAGTTCACAAGTTTCATATTTTTTATCAAAACGTTCGTGGCCTTAAAACTAAACTTAGCACATGGCGTAACAATCTTGCCTTACTAGATGATAATTTGGTTGCAACGACTGAGACATTTCTGGACTCCTCAGTGGCGGACTCAGAGCTCGAATGTGGCGATTGGAGTGTTCTCCGACGTGATAGAACGACACCGTGTGGAGGTGTTTTATTAGCAGCGCGTTCCTCAATTACACTGCGGCGCAGATTTGAGCTCGAAACAAGCGAAGGAGAAGACTTGTGGGCGAGTTTCACGTGGCGCGGACGCACTTACTTTGTGTGCGTAGTGTATATAAAACCCACTGCCAGTGATGAAGATTACATGTGTTGGTTTACTAAGATTGAGGCTTTTATTAATAGCATAAATGGATTTGTAATAATTATAGGCGACATAAACTTAAATAGTGCCTCGTCTAGTGTTAAGAATTACTACTGTTATTTTCTGTCTTTCTGTCAATTAGTCGATAAAAACGAGGTAAAAAATGTACATAATGGTATGTTAGATGTAGTTTTAATCCAGGAGGTCTCTCGCCAGGTGTTGGTTCTGGAGGCGGACGGCATAGTTCCACTAGATGCCTACCATCCAGCCCTTGAAATCGAGATAGCAGCTGAATCAACTCATTGTTCCGAGAACATAGAACCAACCAATATAAATCCAGTCAAGGACTGGAATTTCAATAAGTGCGATTATGACTTGCTATATGAAATGCTCTCTGGGGTATCGTGGGACCCTGTCATGCAGTCCAGTAACGTCCATGAGGCAGTAGATATCTTTTATGGTATTATTTATACTATATTTGACACATGTATGCCTAAGAAACGTCGCGCGAGATCAGTATCCAGACGCTATCCGGTTTGGTTCACTCGAGAAATCATCCTTGACACCAAACGCAAAATCAAACTTCACGCTGCCTGGAAGCGTACCAGCTGTGACGATGATTATAAATTATTCTCAGATCTCAGAAGCTCACTGAAACTGCTCACTGGTTGCGGAAGTTTATAGATCTCATATGAGTCGCATAGAGAATGACATTAAAATCAATCCGCGTCAGTTTTGGCGTCACGTTTCCAGTTTGCGGTCTAAGGGGGGTTTTGAGCCTACTGTGACCTATGAAGGTCAATCGCTTACCGGTGTGGCTGCTGCCGAGGTGTTTGCCAACTTTTTCGCAAGTGTTTTTTTACTTGACGTTCCCCAGTTAAACGCTGCAACTACTAGTAATACAGATACAAGTTGTAACAGTAACTATATACACATTTCTGGTTTTAGTCCTGCCGAGGTTGTGAACAGTGTTAAAAAATTAAGGCCGAATAGTTCATTAGGACCAGATAATATCCCACCTTTTATTTTAAAGCAGGCAAAACTATTAATTTCTTTTCCCCTTTGTCATATCTTTAATCTGTCGTTGAAAACAGGCTGTTATCCTTCTCATTGGAAGACGTCACGAGTGACTCCTATACCTAAGAGTTCCAACAGATCAGCAGTCGAAGAATACCGACCAATCGCAATATTGTCATCACTAGCTAAAGTTTTTGAGCACATCCTTCATAAAAACATTTATGCTCAAGCTGAAAGGTATTTTAGTGATGCACAACACGGTTTTAGAAGTAAAAGATCTGTCAACACTAATTTATTGATACTGGTGGAATACATTTCGGTACAACTCGAACTGGGGCTACAGGTGGACGTCCTTTACTTTGATTTTCGCGAGGCCTTTGACAGAGTCAATAATGATATTTTGATTTCAAAGCTCAGTGCTATTGGCTTTTCACCAAATCTTCTTCACCTTATCGCAGACTACCTTCGCGATCGCAAGCAATTCGTTAGACATGGAATTTATGAGTATTCCCATTACCACACGCGTTCTGGGGTGAGTCAGGGTTCTATTCTCGGTCCATTGCTCTTCCTGCTTATGGTTAATGACCTGCCAGCAACTCTCCAAAAGTCAAATTGTCTTTTATATGCAGATGACTTGAAGTTATATCGCAGTATCAGGACAGAGACTGACTGTTTGGCTCTCCAGGACGATGTTGACGCTGTGTGTGAATGGAGTTTGGCCAATAAAATGGAATTCAACTCTACCAAGTGTTTTGTAATGAGTTTTGGTCGAATGAGGCGACCCATCACCTTTGAGTATAAAATTAATGGCAACACCGTAACAAGACCCACAACTATCAAAGACCTGGGAGTCACATTTGACAAGAACCTTACATTTCATAGTCATATTAACACGGTCGCCAAGGAGTCATTTCAGCGTCTGGGCTTCGTTCTCAGAAATGCGCGGGATTTCAAAAATGAACACGTGATCCGCCTTTTGTTTAGTGCGTTGGTGCGGAGCAAGCTTGAAGCGAGTTCATGCGTGTGGAATCCTCATGAGAAGACTTACGCTCTGCTTTTGGAAAAGGTGCAGAAGGCTTTTCTGCGTTTCCTGTACAAACATAATAAAGGTTTTTATCCATATATGTATCCCACAAATTTTCTACTAGGGTGTCTCGGCTTTAATTCACTGGAAACTAGGCGAGCTTATGATCAGGTCATAAGCATGTTCAAAATATGTCGTGGCATTGTGGATGCACCAGATCTCCATAATGAGTTGATTCGGCTTTACGTCCCGAATAATTACCGTCGCAATAGGAGACACAAACTGTTAGCTGTACCCGCTTGTCGGACGGTGTCCCGCGCTACGTCTCCCGTGCCGCGCGCGCTCTCCGCAATCAACGCACTTGTGCAGGCCAACCCGGACCTTGATATTTTCGCAGATGAATGGAATGTGGTCACATCTGTGTCTCTTGCTTTTTGTGAACGTACCTAGTTGCATACTTTACCATTTTATTATTTTTATTAACACTTTTTTAATAATTATTTTATTGTTATTATTGTTATTTTTTAATTGCTTTTTCATATTTTTATAATTTTTAATTTTATTCTTATGTTTGTGATTATTATTTTCTTTTAATTAATTAATTGTATTAATAGGTATCTTGATTAGTGTCATTGGTGTTTGTAACCGTGCTAGTCAAGTAAATAAATAAAGAAATAAATAAATAAATAAATATCAATAATTAAAATCTTTTATGTTTTAAATAAATAGGTTGACTTGGTAATCGCACTGCACTAAACAATCTAATTTAATATAATTATGTATTACTTGTGAGATACATTGTGTTTTCACAACTTTTTACGGTAGAAGAACGGAGTTGCGAGACTTGGTTTTTTAACAAGTTTGTTTTTGATGGCTTTTAACGTTTAAGAACCAGCCGATGGCAAACTTTAGTTCTAGCTGATTTTTTTGTCAATTCTTCTCCGTACATTATTCTTGGTACATAAGACACTTTTGTGTCTTGTGTGGGATACAAGCTACCAGTGAATATGAAATCAGCCCTCCCCGCGCAGACGTAGACACTTTTTGTCTCCAGTTACTTCCACCTGACACTGATACAGCAACTCTGTTTCCTTGTATGGTGTGCCGTGTCGGTAACAAAAAGTGTCTACGTTTGCGCAGCGCCTAAGTCTCTTGACGTAAACTTACAAACCGATGGCATAGTGCATAGTGGCCCTCGTGAGACTGTTCAGTACCTGTATTATCCGTCTGGTGCTCCGGACTGCCGCTAGAGTACATGGTGGCGAGCTTCCCGTCGAGCAGGAAGCGGAACCAGCCATTGCTGCCGGTGCTGAGCTCGAGCGCGGCCGCGTCGCTCCACACGTAGAGCGCGTCGCGGCCGCGGCACACCGACCACTCGCCCCACGAGTACGCCACGCCGCTCGATAAGCAGGACGCGTCCTCGCCGCTGCCTGCGCACGAGTTAGAAGTAAGTAAATAGCTTCTATATAATCCCACGGCTGAGAAAAGGCTTCCATCGTGTAAATCAAGTCATCACCACAATTGATGGGTATTGGGGCTTATCTATCACCACGCTTGCCAAATGCGGGTTAGTGATCCCTATGCATCGAACAAATCAGAAACACACTTTAACTGACTTGGAAATTAAATCCAGTACCTTCAGGTATCGGGCCGAGTGCTTGACCACTCGGTCACCGCGGTGTCAGAGCAGTTAGCATAGTAGGAATGTGGGTTTAGTCTTTGTCTTTATAGCTTGTTTGCCTTTGTAACTAAATTAATGAAACAGCTAAAATTGGTGATTGAAATCACCGATTTATTTCTCCCACACAAAATTATGGGCGATAATGGCCCCAGTATAACAATATACGGAGTGGGGATTATGTACATATATGGCGGGCATATATGATGTAAACCCGCTTTCTACACAAGCGAATAAGCTTTCTTAGGTGTTAACCAGGCCTTTTATTAATGTGTGTATTACCTCATCTTTAAAACAACATCTAACGCCCACTTCGAATGAATTTCATGTGCTTATGCTTAGCTTAGCTGCGATATACAGTAGCAGTTAGCAGTCTACGGCCGCAATCACAATCAAACATTGACCAAAAATATATAAAGTATACCTGCTGCAATCGGCTCTCCATCCGCAGTGAGGGCGGCAGCAGGCGCGGCGGCCAACGCCTCCACCTTGCTGAAGACGCCGAGCCGCGCGAACTGCTCCAGGAAGATGTCCGCCGCCTTCACCATCAGCTCCTCCGCGATACCCAGCACTATCAGGTGGCCGTCGTCGTCGTCCTAACACACAAGCTTTTATTACAACTCGCAATTTTCGGTATAACAATTAGGTCAGCTGCCGTCACGAGCATTAACATGTAAGCTGTGTAACTCTCAATACAATGGAATAAGAGTCAAAACTAGTCAAAACTGTATACATGTTAATGCTCCTGACTGTACGTATACATTATTGAACATACACACGCCTGCACATCAAACTACTACAAATTGTCAAATTTCCTCAATAGACTTTAAGCTTTACGTGTATGGCACTTGGTTGAACATTGATTGAAGAAATTTGACATTTTTGGATAGGCAATATGCAGGCGTCTACGAATTGAACGCGCTCACTGGTTGCATTTATCTCAGTTGAAATGCCAGGAGTGACTGTGACCGCGGTATGTGACATCAATTTTTCGATACCCTTTATTGTGTGTGTTGGGATTGATTTCGGGCGTCGGAACTATACGCGCGCACTCGCATTACTAGCTCGCACCTAATGTGCGAGGGTACTTACTTTAGTAGTTGGAGGGTCGTATGTGGTGTATCGTGTATTCGTACGACTCAAATTTGTACAACAACGCATCAATAGTGCAGCCGGTTTTGCAAGCGAGCGAATCCCGAAGGGCGTGAACGGCGCATCGCGCAAGCGGATTGCGAAGCGTATGATTTCGCAGTTAATTTCAGCGATGCTTCATCCGTCACTCAGGACTAAACCGAAAAGTTGATATAACTGGCTAAAATTACAAGTTTATACAGGGTGGAAAGAACGATTGGCAATGGATGGGAATATATTAATCCCTTTCTTTTCAACCTGTATATAAAAGCATTCAAAAACAATAGTAAAGTTCACGCAACATAGATACAAGGGATATTAATTCACATCAAAACGGGAATATTGATGCAGGTAAGTTTCGATGGTGTGATGTCTTTACAATGTTGATGGCGTTAACAGGAAAGTGATTGAAAATGTATTCAAGAAGTAATGCAAAATAATTCTTGAGCCAAGTATTAGTACAAATTTCTTTTTAATGTGTCCATAATGAATATCAGTGTCAAATCAAAGCACCAGAGGCGACATTATTAGTCAAACAGATGGAGAACATTAATTTTTTATACAGACTTTAAAAGCATAAAAACCATCCAAAACATTTTTATGATGCTTTAATAGTTACAAGATGTGGGGAACAAAAATATTATGACGAAAGGTCCAGGTGTTTAAAAGCCACGCCTGCACTAGCGTGGTGTATAGCACAATAATCACACCAAAGACATTACAATCCACTAGACTGCCAATGTAAGTCCATTATATAATTAGGGTATGGAGTATTATAGTAGGAAGTATTTATTGGGTTCTAGACAGACATATAGTCAACTAAATCGCGGTTAAGAGTATGTATGTTTTTCATGAAAGTACATACTATGCTAATTTAACTTATCTAAAACAAAGTAGTGGCTAAAATATTCGAACATTAGCGGTCTACAATAAAGGACATTATGTCTTTGCATCACACCATCGGAACTTTACCACAGGCGGCCGGATATAGCGACTGCGAAGGTATCGTGGATGCGACCGCTTCCAAGGCACCTCCCCCTGGTTACACAATTATACTAGTGTGACAAACTTTATAAACTGAAATTTTATCGTATAATATTAAACTAACATACTATTATTTTGAAGTTGTAATTTCTTAAACACTAAAACAATTATTATAATGTATGAGCATTATACAAATGTAGAACATAACTAGACCATGAATATTACGAGTGATCTATGTAACGGTTTGGCCACCCACGGGACGGAACGACCGGCCGGCGGCGGCGGCGCGGCGAGTGAATTCCTAGTATATGGCGTGTGATGCCAATCAACCGCTGTGCAGTAAGCGTTTCGACCACAGCCACGCCATGAAGAGAGTTCGCTCGTCACATTACTGGTCGGCGCGTCCTTCGGCTAGGCCGTGGCCTGAAATTCCGCCGCGGAAAATGCGCGGTTTAACATCAAAACAATTCATTGCATATAATTTGCTGTCATCGGGCACACTATGTGGAAGATCGGTTGTCTGTTAGCGGGCCGCTCGACTTCGGCATCTGCTCCACCTTCTGCGCACTGATCTTTAGTTAGCGTCAGATCGGAAACGTCGCATTGGTTTATTTAATGAAACACGACACATTCGGCAGACAGTAGACGTCGCGAGTACACGTACAAGATACATACAGTTCACACCGTTTAGGCGTTGACAGTCGATTTATAAATCAGCCCTGCAAATGTTTATTAACACGATTTACCGCGAAAAAAGGTCAGCGACGGCGTTTCCGCGTAATGCGGCGCTAGCCTAAGTGTAAAATCTTAAGATTCTTTTCAATAGGATGGCGCAATATATGCGGTTGACTTTTTCCACAAAATATTGTACACCCGTCTATATTGGACAAATTGGTATAATAAAGCACTAACCGCATTGTCGAGCACGGCGGCGACCAGCTGCGTGAGGAGCGCGGCGGCACGCGGTTCGCGACGAGCCGCCACCTGCCGCAGCAGCCGCGCAGGCGCGTAATGCACCATCTTGCGGACCAGCGACAGACACGCGCGTCGCACGCCCGCCCCTCCCGCGCCCAGGTAGCGCGCGCAGAACACCGGCACCAGGCGTCTGAGTACCGACAAATGACGGTCAGTTATAGTTCGCGTCACGTTAGAAGAACGCTTAAGGTCAACTGCCCCCCGACCGCCTAACCGATCGCATTGACTACGCGTATAGTTTATGACGTCATCGTGCCACCTCGCACCGCCTATAAAAGCAATATCAAAAGCTAAACGCTATAGCTTTCGATATTGCTTTCATAGGTGGCACGAAACGACAAGATGACGTCATAAACCACACACGAAGTCAAAGCGATCGGTTAGACGGTCGGGCCCCAATTATAGTTCGCGTCACGTTAGAAGAACGCTAAAGGTCAACTGGTCAATCTGCGCATTAAAACATGAGATGTTACAATTTAACAACGAAGAAGAATTTTGCAGAGCATAAAGAAGAAGGATAGTGACAGCGTATCCTGCACGCCAAAGACGGCAATAATCGGCAATACCTTTACCTTACAAAAACACAAAATAAATATATTTGTAAATTTTTGAATCCATTTCCTGTTGCACGTTTTTACTCTGAATTGAATGCTTGGCGTACAGGACACGTATTTATGCTGTGGCGGTGAAAAGGTTAAGCGTTTCACCGGTTCGTTAGGTGGTTAATTAAAGTACCAACAGAAATATAGTTTTTTGTACAAAATAAAAAAAAAAGATTACTTATATTCATAAATAAAACAATAAACCCAGTACTTTCTCGCGAGACTGTACCCATGCGCAAACACTTCCTTTCTACTTTTGCCGATCGTTCTTTTTACGTGAGCAAACTACATAAAACACTCTAGATTGCGCGCAGGTAGAGATCCTAGAACGGCGAAATGGCAAAAACGAGCGTTTTTAGTAATTAGTAAAGTGAAGCACCAAAAATGTCACACATTTCAGAAGTTTTGTTAACGAAGTAGAAAAAAGACTTGCGATATAATATGTGGAATCTGTTGATTATTTTAAGAGAGTAACGAAACGCAGATCAGATTTAGAAAGATACATGACTGATCCGAATGACTTTACATTGGCATGAGATATCCTGACGCGTCAAAAGCAATGCGTTTTTTTATATTTACTGAACAACAAATAACATTAACTGCCGTACTCAGAGACGTCAATTAAGTTTTAATGACAATTAAATGTCTTTCCTGCTCTATTTAGCACTATACATAAGAAAGTGACCGCAAGAGACTTAATTGTTAAAAACTTAATTGACGTCTCTGAGTACGGCAGTTAGTGTTTTCTTATCAAATAAAATGAATGGTACTACATCTCACAGAACTTACTCAAGATAAATCTCAGCCATCTCTTTGTCGCCAGTTTCAGGAAAGTCCTCTTCATTGTTCGATGAAGTTGGGGAATCATGGTTACCCACCACGAGCCATTCTCCAGGACACTGTAATATAGCTGCTACTTCTCTATGACCTACACAAAAAGCATAAAATCCGTAAGAGTACTGTAGACGTTATTAAATCCGTATTAAATCGGTCATTCTTAAGATATATGCCTTGATAGTACCTTGATCATGTCTTTCCCTGGCTTTATCAAGTGGAGTCTTGCCGTCCTCATCTCGCAGATCAGCATTAGCGCCATAACGCAAGAGGACTTTAGCGATGGCCGGGCGTCCGAAACACGCAGCGTAATGTAGGGACGAACTGCGCTGGCCACGATTTACATCCGCACCTATTGCAATGAAACAAAACAGTGAAATCATCACATCATATATTTATCTAAGACTATCAGTTGCAGTGAAATTAATATTTAATTGCTCAGTCATTGAACTACGTTGCTGTTGTGTTTCGTCCGGCGAGTGAAAGTACCGGAGGCCCATCTCTCACCCCTCCTACTCCCTCCTCAAAATCCAACTCCTTCCTCAGGATTGGCAACGCATCTGCGATAACTTTGGTTTTGCGTGTCCATGGGCGGCAGTGATTGCTTTCCATCAGGTGACCCGCCTGCTCGTTTGCCTACTTTTACCATAAAAAAAAAAAAAAAAAACAAACAGGCGGCTCGACTTCAGCACTCCTGATTTCGGGAAGTACACCCTGTGCAAAGTTCTTCATATTTTAAAAATGTATTGGTATCCTTGTCGTACCTTTATTCATGTAATTGAGCCCAGAAAGAGAGCATTGTAATTGTGACAAATCAATTTTTTTGGAATAAAACCGTCATGTATTACAAAGAATGGTGGTAATCTTATCAATAAAATTTGAGAAGACCTTACATTAGGTAACAGCCAATCCTTTATAAATAAAAAATATAAAGTATTAATCAATTGAGTTCTAGTGGAAATTAAGACTTAAAAGTATAAATCTATCAATAAATACTAAATCACTTATTTAGTTGTTTTATTGTAAAAAAAATATTAACATAGCTTTAAGACTTATTTTTACTTCAAACTTTGAAGTAAATAATAGTCTTTGAAGTGTTGAAAGATACAATTTTTTTTTATATAAATGAAGGAGGCAAACGAGCAGGCAGGGCACCTGATGGAGAGTAATCACCGCCGTTCATGGATGTCCATGAGCGGCGGTAATTACTGCAAAACAAAACCAGAGGAATCGCAGATGCGTTGCCGGCCTTTAAGGAAGGAATAGGCTCGTTTCTTGAAGAACCCTAAGTCGTAACGGTCCGGAAATACCGCCGCCGAGAGCTGGTTCCACAACACTGTAGTTCGAGGCAAGAAATTTCGTGAAAAACGCACAGTAGTAGACCGCTATCCATCAAGGTGATGTGGATGCAATGACAGTCGATTGCGTGTAGTGCGGTGATGGAAATCAGTGGAAGGGATCAAGCCGAACAATTCCTCAGAATACTCCTCATGATATATGCGGTACAATATACAATCTGTCCGGTCACCGGTGTCGGAGCTTTAAATATCATAAAATATGGTCAACTTTATTGATAAAGCACCCCTTATATGTAGGTTTTCTCTAACCATAATGAAATGGCAGACTTTTAATTATTTATTTTACCGAAAAGTAGGTGTGCGTACAAGTTTGACCATATCTACTCTTCTAGAGGTCCTACGTTTACAAACGAGGTGTCATTAGAAAGCTAAAAAGCTAGGTAAGGAACTGATGCTAAGAATGTTATCACAACAGTTCATAAAAATACAACATACATTTTTTTATGAAAAAAAAAGAACAAAAGAACGAGTTTTTTTTAGTTATTATGTTTTAAAAAACAAATTAGGTCATGGAACTACATTTTTTATGTTTTAAATAAGTAGTACAAGGTATGTGCTAAAGGCAGACACTAAAATATTAGACCTAACTTAGATAGTTTAGGTTTTACAACAGTCTGAATATGACCCTCTTAAAAGCGCGTCCTTCATCGCCATAGCAAACTCAACTTCCTTATCGGTGGGTCGGGGACAGGAGCAGGTAAAAAAAAAAACAAAAGAATGCCAGCTGAAACGTCAGTAGTTACGGGCTTGTCAGGTCAGTCGTCCCTCGCTCCGCGTTGTGATTACACTACTTGCTGTTTTAAAATCTACCACATAGTTTTGTTGTTATTGTTGAACTTTTGTTACGTTTTTATTTTGTTGTTGAACATTTCTTGTTAGTTACAATGGAAGACGGTTACTACTCAAGTCAGCACCTCGCCGATATCCATTTCGTGTACGGATTGTGCAACGGAAATGCCAATGCTGCTGTTAGAGAATACGTAAGAAGATTTCCAAATCGACCTACACCGAATGCCCGGACTTTTATAAGAATACACATGAGACTAGCTGAAAATGGAATCAGAAGACCTGCCAATGAACGTGCTCGTCTTGTGTCTCACCAAGAGGAAGAAGAAATATTAAATTTGATTACTCAATATCCTAGACTTAGTGTCAGACGAATTGCTAATCAACTGAATTTATCCAGATGGTCAGTGTGGAGAGTTCTTAAAAGGGAAGGATTACATCCGTATCACTTCCGAAGGGTACAAGATATACTAGAACCGGATTTCGCGACAAGGTCAGTTTTTTGTTCGTGGGTTATTAGAAGAGTGCGACACAACCCAAATTTTTTAAAAAGAATTTTGTGGACTGACGAAGCCACTTTCACTAGATCGGGATATACGAACCACCGCAATGATCATCTGTGGCTTCATGAAAATCCCCATGCCGTGAGACCAAGTTCATTTCAGCATAATTTTTCTGTGAATGTTTGGGCTGGAATGATTGATGATCTTTTAATTGGACCGTTTATTTTACCGGCGACATTGAATGGCTCAAGATTTTTGGAATTCCTGCAAACTCAGTTCCAAGACGCACTACTGGATTTACCGTTGTCCTACAGAGCTGGTATGATATTACAATTAGACGGCGCCCCGGCACACTTTGCAGTAAATGTCCGAAATTTTTTAAACGAACAATTTACGACGTGGATTGGACGCGGTGGAACGATCGCTTGGCCACCGCGTTCACCCGACTTAACGCCACTCGATTTCTTTTTGTGGGGTACTATGAAGCAGAGAGTGTACGTAGACGTGCCAAACACACGAGAAGAGTTGGAACAGAAAATAATTGATGTCGGTAATGATTTGAGAAGAGACAGGGAGATGATACGACGCTCGACCAGTCATGTATCATTAAGAGCCACTGCATGTCTTCAGTACCACGGAAATCACTTTGAGCAGTTGCTATTATAAAAAATATTAAAATGAAAATTCTTTATGTGAATGATTAAAATGTTATTATCATTAGTTACCAGCTTTTCTTTTTATTTCTACTTTCCTACAAAATTGAACTATTTAAATGGTCATGTTCAAACTGTTGTAAATCCTAAACTATCTAAGTTAGGTCTAATATTTTAGTGTCTGCCTTTAGCACATACCTTGTACTACTTATTTAAAACATAAAAAATGTTGTTCAATGACCTAATTTGTTTTTTAAAACATAATAACTAAAAAAAACTCGTTCTTTTGTTTTTTTTTTTTTCATAAAAAAATTTATGTTGTATTTTTATGAACTGTTGTGATAACATTCTTAGCATCAGTTTCTTACCTAGCTTTTTAGCTTTCTAATGACACCTCGTTTGTAAACGTAGGACCTCTAGAAGAGTAGATATGGTCAAACTTGTACGCACACCTACTTTTCGGTAAAATAAATAATTAAAAGTCTGCCATTTCATTATGGTTAGAGAAAACCTACATATAAGGGGTGCTTTATCAATAAAGTTGACCATATTTTATGATATTTAAAGCTCCGACACCGGTGACCGGACAGATTGTATAGAGAGACGCAACGTCTATCCGAAGAGCCAGTGGATCGAGACGACCCGAAATAACCACGTCGTCCAGTGCAGCCGCCCGGATTGCGGAAGACCCAGGTTCGATTCCTGGCTGGGTCGGGTAGGCGTTTAATTTTTTCACTGTATTTTATAAATATATAGTTGAAATATTGTTCTTTGTGTGATGGTCAACATGATCAATTTACAATGTTCGGGGTTTCTTAGACTCAATCCTAGTGAGCGCTATAGATATGTTCACACTAGTAATTTATGTATCAACTGTCTCGGTGAGTGACATCGTGTCTCAGATTGTAGGTCAGATAGTCGTTGTCGCAAATGTAATGGCAAACACCATTCTTTATTGTAATTTGAAAATTACAGCATCACCCGCGCCATCATTTTGTGGTGGAAATGGACATGAAAGTGATCTCGCTAAATTATGGTTATATGAATAACGAACCTTTCTCGCATAGGAAGTCGACCATCTCACGCGTGCCGAACGCAGCGGCCCAATTAAGCAGCGTCTGGCCCACGTCATCGGTGAAGTTGACGTCGACGGCGCCGCTGGCCACGGCGGCGAGCAACGCGTCCGTGTCCTTGCCGCGGATACAGTCGATCAGCTGCCGGTGCGACTTGTCGCCGCGCGCCGCCACCGCCGCCGCCCCTGCAACCGCTGGAGCCCCCGCCCCCGCTGGCGCCCCCGCCACCGCCACCGCTGCCGCCCCCGCCACCGCCGGTGCCGTCGCTGCGCCGCTGCTGCCTTCGCCGCAACCGCTCACACCGGAGCTCGACCCCACACGGTTGGTACCACTGTAAACGAGTCACGAGCATTAACATGTAAACAATGTCGCTCTTACTACAAAGTTGTGTGTGTGTGTAGTGTTTAAAGTTAAACAATGGCTAAATACGTATTTAAAATAATATTGTGTATCTGTCTAAAAATATTAGCTAAAAAGTAACAGCATCTGTTTTATGCAGTGTCTAACTTTAGCCATAGTTTTGAGGCAGCTTTGCCTCTGTGTAACTCTTAATACAATGGAATAAGAGTCAAAACTAGTCAAAAGTGCATACATGTTAATGCTCTTGACGTGACTGTATCATATTACAATACAATACAATACATTTGTTGCAAATAAACAGGCATTTATTTTTGTTAGAAATAAAACTTTGATTTATATTATGGACGAATCGATTATCGAGATTCAATTTTGTTTGGTGGCATAGTGGCCCCATCACTAGTTGTTCTTTTTTTATACTCTTGTCTCTGGAAAGCAAATATGGCTGGTTGAATAGGTTATCGTGTGTTGATAATTAAATAGTTTTATGTAGTAATAATGGCATTTGGAGCCGTATTATTCTACTTAAGTGGATAGTGCAAATTGAGTGTGCGTCGTAAACTAATTGTTTCGGGAAAACAATTAGCCGGGATGTCGGCCACACCGCGGCTGAAATAAAAGGTATTTTTCGTGGGAAGTGCACTTTGGGGTAGTTTGGGTGTGTTTAGGAACCCCAGAAGACCCGGAGCCGGATTCGGGCCCCATCGGATCATATGGATCCCGTTCAGGACGGCGGGAGCAGCATTGAACTGTGAGTGGACTTTGTTAATTTTAATGTGTAATTTTAAGTGTGTGTTGTGGGTTTCCGCAACATTTTGGTAGCAGAGCGTGGTTAATACCGGACCTCTAGGTTAATCGGTGTAATTTTGTGTATTTTTTGTTAGTTCGTAATAGGTTAAGCTCATTTTGTGTAAAATCGCACTTCCGGGACAGGTGCGGTTAAATTGTAAGGTTGGTAGTACCGTTGTTTTGTTCGTTCATTCATTTGGGCTGGGACATTTCTCAGAACGTTAATTTAATTTAATTTCGTTCAATTGAAGGCATCGAGTCGATTCGGATAATCGATTCCGTGTTTTCATTGACTCGTTTTAATTTTGTGTTTAGGTTTATTTAGTTTAAATTATTTATAATGACAGCGTCACGGCAGGAGTTGGCTCAGCAGCTCCGGTGGTTCACCGGGCTGCTTGCATTAGTAGATCGGCCTAACCGGGAGGACGCCTTGGAGACGCGTTCGAGGGAAATGCAGGCTCGTTTTTTGTTGGCCGAGCGGTCGGTAACCGCCCTATTGTCAACCGACCCGGTCGGGGAGAAGGAGCTGGCCCTCCACGCCCAATATGTCAAGGATCTGGAGCACATCCAAGACATCTACGACGAGGTCCTTCAGCGGGTGAAGGACATCGAGCGACTGCGGGAGGGGAAGCCTGTTGCGCGCCCCGCTTCGCTCCACACCCCTGGACCCAGCGCCATGGGAAGATTGGGTGCCCTGGAGGTCCCGCATTTCACCGGATGTATGCGGGACTGGGCTGGATTCCGGAACATGTTTTTGGCCTTGGTGGATACTCGGAAGGATTTCACCAAGGCCGAAAAGCTGGCATATCTCCGTTCCTTCCTAGACGGAGAACCCAGACAGCTCGTACAGCATCTGGAGCTGCAGGATGCGAGCTACGACACCGCCATGCAGCTGCTGGAGAAGCGGTACGAAAAGCCGCGTCTTCAGGCGGACGCGCACGTGACCCATCTGCTGGGATTGCCGAGGGTCAACCATAGGGCTCAGCTGAGGGCGCAGCTGATCACCCCGCTCACCGTGTCCTTAAACGGGTTAAGGACGCTCGGACTGCCCGTCGACCAGTGGTCCTTCCTTCTTCTGCACATCGTTCTGGCCAAGTTGTCGCAGGAGATGAGGGACAAGTTCGAGCGGAATCGACTGGTCCACAAGGATCTCGGCAGCGTTCTGCCCTCGATAGGGGAACTTCTGGAGTTCCTGGAAGAGGAGGCTGGCCTGCTGGAAAACCAGCTAGCCTCCCAGGAGGCTCCGACAAGTGCGCCGGCCCGCACTTCCGGAGTCTACGGCGCCCAGCCGCCACGCAACCCAGGGAAGGGTCGCGGCAGGCTGGTGGCTGCGGCCGCCATCAACCCCGGTTCTGGATGCCGGGTTTGCGGACAGCAGCACGTGGAACAGCTATGTCCAGCAATTCTCGGGCTGCCCACAAAAGAGCGCCGAAACCTCGTTCGGACACGAGGATTGTGTTATGCCTGCCTGGGAGGACATAGGTATAATGAGTGTCCCCAGGCGAGGCCTTGCGATGTGTGCGGCGGACCGCACCATCGCTTACTGTGCACCCGTAGTGCTGAAGGCTCAGCACCGGTTCGGGAGAGGGGATCTCCCACGGGTGGCGGTTTGGGGCCGGGGTCAACTCCGCCTCCGGAAAGACGGAGTCCGCCACGGCCGCCACACTACAACCCCTCGTACACCCCGGCTCAGGTGAGTTGGGGACCGCCGGAACGGAGTCAGGTTCTGGCTACAACCCGGCACCCGGCGCGACCAACACCAGGAGTTGGTGCCTCTAAGGGCCACTGGGTACAGGGAGCCCCACCTCCGGACCCAACACCCGGATACTCGTACGCGTATCCTCCGCCGCCGTTACCGGAACAACAACGACATGAGAACCGTCAACAGTTCTCACCGGTACTGCACGAGTACCCGAGGTTGGAATACCACCCACCCTATCACCGGTATGGTAGGGCAGCTGGATACGCACCACCCCGGATGGTGGCCTGCACGCGTCCGACTTACTGGCCGAGTCATCACGGTTCGACAGGGTCGGCTGCTGGCTCTGACGCGTGACTAGCCTGTGGTCGGGCTACGTCGGAACCGAGGACGGTTCTTTTGCCCATCGCGCAGGTACGCGTTTGGGGACCTAGGGGGGACTTCGTCCGGATACGAGCCCTCCTAGACACTGGGGCACAGGGCTGCTTAATTACTACGAGGGTAGCGAGGCGCCTACGTCTGGAGTGCGCGCCTCCCTCAGTTCCGATTCGGGGAGTCGGAGATACAGAAGTGGGGGGTCTGTCCGGTCAGACCCACATTCTCTTCTCTCCTGTGCATTCCGCTTCGATACGGATTGCGGCGGTCGCGATCGTACTCGACAATCTGCTGGGTTGGCATCCACCGACAGACATTCCGCGGGACGCAATGTCTGACACATCAGGTCTCATGCTGGCAGACCCTCATTTCGAGGAGCCGGCTCCGGTGGACCTCATATTGGGAGCGGATGTACTGGGCTGGATCCTTTTAGGGCCTCAGCGGATTCTGGGCCGCTCTTCGTTGGTAGCTATACCTACCATCTTTGGACACGTTTTAATGGGACCGGTTTTCGACCAGGAGACGCGGGATGTCTCACCTGTGGTCGCTACTACCTCCATCGCTAGAACGATGCAAAAATTCTGGGAACTGGAAGAGCCTCCCATGGTCTCCCGTCTGGATCCGGAGCATGTGGAGTGCGAAACCTTTTATAAGGATCACACACGCCGGATGGCGTCGGGTAGGATCGAAACTCGACTGCCCTTTATCGACTGTCCCCTTCTCTTGGGAAAATCGAGGGCGTTGGCAGAGAAACGACTCTTGTCCATGGAGCGTCGTATGTCTCGCGATCCGGTACTTCGGGAAAAGTATATCGAGTTCATGCGAGATACGAGGCCTTAGGGCATATGTCGCGGGCGACTGTCGACTGGACATCGACAGATCATTTTTTCTTGCCTCACCACGCGGTGTTGAAGGCCTCATCTGGAAAACTACGGACTGTTTTTGACGGATCGGCACCGTCGTCGACTGGAGTTTCATTGAACCAATGTCTCCATTCTGGTCCGAAGTTACATCGGGACATTGTCGACATCATTTTAAATTTCCGAAGACACCAGGTGGTGATCGGTGCGGACATCCGGATGATGTTCCGCCAAACAGTAATACATCCTGCGGACAGGAGGTTTCAGTTAATACTCTGGAGGGAACATTCGGAGGATCCCATCACCGTCTACGAGCTCAACACCAACACGTACGGCCTGAAGTCGAGTCCCTTCATTGCCATCCGGTCACTGCTGGAACTGGCGGAGCAGGAACGGGCTCGCTTTCCCCGGGCAGCCGCTGTACTGACACGTGACGAGTTCGTAGATGATATCTGCACAGGGGCAGCTTCTCTGGAGGAGGCGCTCATCATCAGGAATGAGCTGATCGGACTCCTCACGGCTGGTGGTTATGAGTTGAGAAAATGGTTATCCAACGAGCCACAGCTTCTGGTTGGGATTCCGGAAGCTCACCAACAGAATCCTCAGCTATTCGAGGACGCAGGGGACCCGAACTCTATCGCCGTTTTGGGAATTAAATATCAGCCGGTTCACGATATTTTCACATTCCGGGTAGAACTGGAAACTACAAGAGTTTGGTCGAAAAGGACGGTCCTTTCCACCATCGCTCGGATGTTTGATCCAAATGGATGGATCAGCCCGTGCATTTTTATGGCGAAGTGTTTATTGCAAACACTGTGGACACTCGGAGTCTCGTGGGATGAGCCACTGGTAGGGCTCTCACTCGACACTTGGCTCGCTCTGATCTCTGCGATCGAGGCGATCAATCAGGTGGCGTTGCCGCGGCGGATCTTGCCGCGGGGCAAATACAGGGCAAGCCTACATGGCTTCTGCGATGCGTCAGAACGAGGGTATGCCGCAGTGGTGTATCTGCGAACGGTTGACTCGAAGGGTCGAGTCGCCGTCTCCTTGCTTCTGGCTAAAAGCAAGGTGGCTCCCCTCAAAACTAGGCTGACAATCCCGAAGCTGGAGCTTTGCGGGGCGCATCTATTGGCCAAACTGTTGTGCCACGTGCACAAGGAACTGACGTCTACGGTGGACATCCGGAATGTCTACGCCTGGTCTGACAGTCAGGTAGCTCTGGCATGGCTACGCGGGGCACCCCACGTATTGGAAACGTTTGTGGCCAATCGGGTATCTCAGGTACAGAACTCGGGCATCGAAATTTGTTGGAGGCACGTTCCCGGCCCCTGGAATCCTGCCGATTGTGCCTCTCGGGGCTGCACCGCGCCGGAATCGGTGCAGCATGCCCTCTGGTGGGGTCCAGAGTGGTTAAAGGAGGGTGAGTCATCATGGCCGGTCACCATGATCGATGGCTCTCTAGGGATGCTCCCTGGAGTAAAAGTTTTGGTGACAACAAACGAGTCAAAGCCAGATCCGAATTGGTTGACGGCTCGATACAGCAAACTGGACAAATTGCTAGGAGTAACTTGCTGGATCCGGAGATTTCTACATAACTGCCGCCATCCAGACAAGAGGCAGTTATCACCCGTGGCGGGTGCTGAGGAACGCAGGAGTTCACTGTTGGCCCTGATACGGCTGGTTCAAGCTGACCGGTTCGAGGACGAACTGAAGAGTTTGCGCGTCGGTCGCGCCAAGCTCAAGGGAGCGATCTCTCGGCTCAACCCATTTCCAGAATAGAAATAGGTACAGTAGGTCAGTTGTATGATCCAAAAACTAAGAGCATAAGAACAATTACATTCTTCACAACGCCTTGCGTCAAAAATCATAAAACAGGCCAATCAAAAGTTGCTACGTCATCTTATCTAGAATATATTTATTTAGTTTTATTGTTTATACTTACACTTGAATGGCATGTCGTCCTTCACATAATAACACCAGCAACAAATCTACGAGACGCATACATTCCAAGCACCATCTTTCATCTGCCTGTACTGCTGACTCGATTGCCGAACACAGCTCGAGGCGAACTAGATCCTGTAGAACAAAACATAATCATCAAACATTTTACTTATTTTATTATATACCAAACAAAATAATACGCAAAACATATCTTACATGTGTTATTTGTGCAGAGCCACGACAGAGTGTGGACAGTAGACTGACAGTAGTGGAAACGGAAGGAGCGAGACACTTATCGTCACCACTCTCAGTGCTTCCCAAACGACGCACCAATTCTTCTATGAGGCCTGTTAAAACATGAAAAATTAATTTCATCACATTTCATTTTCCATCAAATTATAAGGTTATTTTTAACTGATACTTGCCGTGTTCTGCGAGCGGAGCCGGGTCAGCATGCGCGCGAGCAAACCGGTCAGCGAGCGAAGCGAAGCAACGAAGAGCTGCGTCAGCGACGCGAGCGTCACTGTGTCGCAGTAGAGCCGACAGAGACGAGACCGCGTCACCGACGCGCGAGTCACCGGGCTCCATTTTACCACAGACTCTAAATAAATTATAACATTGTTGTTATTACCAAGACATGCTCAAATATTTAAACATGAACTATTACGAACGAACGATTTTGTAAATTGACTAACAACACAGGAAATGCAGCAGTATACAAATAAGTATACAATGCAGACTACAAAACTGATTATACCCTGATAAAACCGTGTCATTCGGGTTATAATCCTTAGTACTTTTATTTTTTAGATCAAGGCCAGTCAGACTTACTTTAAGTTACGTTAAGTTTCCTTTTTATTAAAGCAATGTATAAACAAGTTAGGCAGAAAGTAGATTGCCCAATGTCCAATATTTACGAGATTATACGGAAAAATCTTTGAGATTTTGTTGTCCTCATTATAAGTAATTTTAAAAAATCTTGCAAATAAGAGAACGTCAAAGATACCTTGAGACTACAGCCATGGCCGAATGTAGCGTGTCTTTGTGAACTGAGGTGCCGTAGTGGGTGATGAAGTGTAACACAGAAGGCAGGCCGCCGCCCTCCCACACAGCGCTCGCCTCGCGAGTGCATACCAGCTCCAACACCTATGAACATTTTACAAAAGCCTACAATACAAACACTACAGTAAAATATAAACACTAATAAACATGCCCAATGCACATAGGTACATAACAAAACAAAAGTATTTCAAATTAACACAAATTACATAAATAGGGAAAATGTGAAGTAGACACTATTTTTAACAGACTTCAAAACAGGAGAAGGTTTCTCAATTGTGCGTTTGTTAATTTTTTCATTAAGTATTTTAAAGCACTACTATTTAGTTATTATTGTTATATTATTATTTTTTATTTAGCTTTTGTAGGTCTGGAGTCAATCTGATGATGGAGCCAAAAGACAGTTGAGGGAACCCCTCAACGATTTACAGCAATTAGATGGTGTTTGGGCTTGATTAATTTGTATTGATGAGAACTTTACACCTAGATGGGTTGTGACTGTCATTAGGGGTCTGCTGATGAAGACGAAGGACAGTCAAGGGAACTCCTCAACATTTTACAGTAGCAACCTTGTGTTTGGACTTAATTCATTTCTATTGATGAGAACTTTGCACCCATATGGGTTATAAGTGCCATTACAGGTCTGATGATGGAAACCATAGACAATCGAGGGAATTCCTCAACGATTTACAGCAGTTACCTTTTGTTGGGCTTACTTCATACGGTTCAATATTCCAAAATGTTCAGTTTGTACAAAAATAATATTTAATTAATATTGAAGTTTTACATAAGAGTACCACTACCTACTAGGCTGTCGTTTCCTCATTCGAGAAGCATCCTTGTTAGGTCTACCCATCACTAAAAATCGTTGAATAAAATAATTTTCAACAAAAAAAAAACAACTTCAAAAATCTGTGGGGGCTTTTACAATAAAAAGTGACAACTATAAAAGTTGAAATGAAACAAAATTGTCCCCCAGCCGACCACCAACCACCCGACTTCAATATACCTTCTTTAAAACTGATATGCGTATCTAGATAATTAATAATATGATTAGAATATTATTTCTTGCTTTTTAGAGCTGTTTTTACTTTTTTTAGTTTTGTTTTTTTTTATATATTTATTAAACAGTAATGTTTAACTTTAGTTATTTATGTATCACTAAACTGTGGTGGCCAATGGTCAATAAAGAGTTCATGAGGGAAGATCTGAGCACAACAAACGGGCATTTCGAATAAAGCGTTATGATGACTAGCAAAGCCAGTTTGCGGACTGGTGACACACAATTTAAAATAGCCGACGTCTGCAACTCGCACGACACGACACCTTCCTTGCTTTGTTGAATAGTTAGGCTCATTTTACACGTTTTGGATATGATTTTATGAATTTGCCATATCAACTTAATAATAAAGTTGTGTTAACAAAGCAAAGCCATAGGATTATTCAAGAATAACTTACTTTGATGCATTGTTCAGCAAGATCTTTGCTTGTGCGATTATTAGGGTCAACAGTAAGTAATCTGCTACAAATAGCCTTAACGGCTCCATCAATAGCTACAATGCGCCTTGTGCATTCAGCTGAAAATTATACATAAAAATTATAATTAATATTAAACTATTTGGGTTTAACAATGAATAATCTTCACAAATATACTTTTCAGTAATACTTACCAGAAACATCTAAGTAATAGGTAATGGCTCTTGCTGTAACTTCTAAAACATTGTCTGGGGCACATTCATCAAGGAATATTTTACATAGAGCAGGTAAAAATGTTCTTGGAGGGCAACTGAAACACAATGAATAAATTGTAATTAAAAATTAATACAATGATAGCTCAATGGTAGAGAAATGAAAATTTGTGTATATGCAATTATAGTTACCTTTCAAAGCACCTATCGACATTGTCTGACATGAGCAGCAACATACAGAGCTGCTCAAGGGCAATGAGTTGCATGTCTCGCTCATCGCCCTGCCCTGTCAAGAGCCATTCCAGCAATGTCTCTGGATCCACCTCAGCCATCTAAATTTTTTATATTTTTTAAGAACAGAATTTTATACAGCAATTTTTTATTAATCAAATTGAAAATGAAAAACAAATATTGTTACTATATAAAAAGTATAATAATTATTTAAATTTTTACTATTCACAATACGTTATTGAACAGTTAGTTTATATGATAATAAATAATGTATATACGATTCTATAAACTATTTCAAAAATTGCTGTATTTTAAAACTTAATATTTCTATAATCAAGGTATAACAAATATGACTTATATAACTGCAACTCCAACTTTTATTTGCAATATAAGTGGTATATAGAGATAGGTTGTGTTTACTACCACAACTATAATACCTTTGTCACTGTCAGTGGTCCCGGTTACCTGTAAAGTAAAAATTTCTATGTAGTTGGAGCTTTTTGACAGTCAAACCACAATGATGGAAAATGTAAGAGATTAAGATTGCATGAATGCTGGGGTATTAACAGTAAATCAACACACTCTAAAAGACAAAGGCCTGGTAAAAACTTATAAATATATATCCATATACATAAATAAAGTCAGTCAATACATAACATATAATAAAATATTTGTATAAATAGCAATGTCACTGTTATGTTCCATCAATTGAGTGTTTATTAACCACATTGCTATTATAGTGAAATCAAGAAAAACAATCCAGGGTTTGGGCTATGTATGCCAAAATAAGGTATTGCTTGCCAAATGCAGATTGGCGATAAGGAACTCAGGCTGTGCATTGGCAAAAACCAAAACACACTTTGCCTGATCTGAGTATTAAATTAAAGACCTCTTATTGTTGGAATATAGGTAGAGGAATTTTATCTATGGTTGTTACTGGCTAGCATTCAGTTTAAATGTTAAGAGTAATAGTTGTCAGGAATGTGTTTTGAATATTTTTATGTGATGGTCAATATAGAAAATATGGATCATTGTTACATCATACAACATCATACAGTATAATGCCTTTATTTGTATTACGAGTTTTGTATTAATGTAGTTATATAATTTACTTTTACCATGGACCATGGGTTTTGATTAATATGAATATTGTAAAATGAGAATAAATTATTGTCAAGAGAAAATCAAGTTATTCTTTATCTAATGGATCTAGGCTTGCCAGACGACCGGGAAATCCGGGATTGCCGTGGAATTACTTGTCTTGTCCTGTGTCCAGAAATTACACTTCATAGTCACGGATTTCAAATACCTACCATTAGTTTTTTTTTTGTAAGTAGTAAGTTAGTTTTTACCTTAGATGTAATAGTATGTTTTAGCATTACAAGTAAAGCGATTTACAAAAATAATTATCTATTTTTGTACCAAGAAAGTTTGTAACCTTCAAATTGTCCTGGAAATGAAATGCCTGCATCTGGCAACTCTAAATGGATCCCTAGTCGAAGAAGATAGCGCAAGGGTGAGTAGAAAATATCCACAAGAATTATTGCTTTGAACTATTTAATATTGATGGATTTGCAAAGATTTAATCAATGTTATAACTTTCTATTCTCAAGATTGTATAATGATCTAACAATTAACCTAATATCCTAATGAAACTCCTTCTGCTTGAAGATTTTTTGTAGGTTTGATACCTAGTTCATATCACACCTAAGGTATATTAGTAGATTTTTAAAATATTGCACGGGTAAAAAGAATGTTTGTTGAACATGCTAATTATTTTTGTTGGTGTTTGAGTTACTTGTACTTAAAACTGTATTTCAAAAATAAATAATAAAGATGAGGGTATACCCTAGCTTAAAAAACGCAATAGCTAAGTAGGTTATAGAAATAACAATGCACCTTTCTCTTTTCTGACACAATGGCAAATCACATGCTATTTTTCAAAAATCACAGTCCGTGTCAATAACGATAAAAAGATAATGGATATCCAATTAAAACATCAAAAACCGCATTACAAACTCAAAATATAAAAGTTTGAGGACAACAGTGAAGGTTACGTACGATAACTTACCACTTGCAATTAGTTGACCATAGTCGCGCGTGACTAGCTCATACACAAAACAACTTCTACACGTTTGGATAATTTCAGAGAATCACATCAAAGATTTATTATGCGCTCATAGAAATTACACTTGGAAAAATCAATTTGCTAAATTAATAAAACACGCATCACGAACAAACAACATTCGCCATTTCAGTTTTCCTTCAGTTTTGTTTTTTTAATATTTGTTTATGGCAAAGAAAGAGTATTTGTAGAACCTCAGATCAGAGAAGAACCAAAGCAATTCTGGAACCATTTAGTTTATGGTCGGACTGCTGAACTCTCAGAATAATAACTAAAGCTAGAAAACGTACTGAAAACCAGTTAGTTTTATTTTAGATTGAAAAAAGTATGGAAAAATTTAAACATTCGTGAGATTGGATTAATCGGAAAAAGCTCGTCAAGTAGCGTTAATGCTCTAAGAGTAGCATACGTACACATGGTCTAATACATTATTTATCAAAGGGTCTAATTCACGTTTGTTGTAACCATGTTGTAATGCTCAGAACAATAATTGTAATGCTCATCAATAGAGCTAAAATAGATAAATAGTGCAAACAAAAAATTAATAGTGCCTCTTTAGTTCAAGAAATGAAGATCATTTTACTGTGTACGCTAGCATAAAGGTCAAGCTAATTGAAAACAGTTTCACAAAAACCGGACTGCTAAAACAACTATATAAAAAACACAATTATTTACTCGTAAAAACCGGACAAGCTGTACGATCCCAGAATTCTATTTTCACTCCCACAGTCAAAACAAATCTAACGACACCTCTTATGTTAAAATCCACCATGCCGTTTGGGCTGTAGGGCGTGCCAAAGAAACAGACATACATACAAACATATTTACATACATACATACATACATACACTCGAAAAACATAACCCTCCTTCTGATGCAGTCGGGTAAAAAAAGAAGTTCGCTTTCTGTAAGCACCTCTGAGTACTGAAATATAGGTACGCTGTATAGACGCCAGCTTGAACTGTCATTCACAAGTCTTGTTCAATATCACCGTTCCTCTAAGAGCAATCCTTATGAAATTTTGCATAGCGCGGGAACTATTTTTACCCGACTGCGTCAGAAGGAGGGTTTTGTTTTTCCAGTGTATGTATGTGTGTATGTATGTATGTATGTATGTATGTATGTATGTATGTATATATGTATGAACGTACGTATGTATGTATGTATGTATGTATGTATGTTTGTATGTATGTATGTATGTATGTATGTATGTAAGTATGTATATATGTATGCTGTTTCTTTGGCACGCCCTACAGCCCAAACGGCATGGTGGATTTTAACATAAGAGGTCTCGTTAGATTTGTTTTGACTGAGGGAGTGACGCTATTTTTTTTAACTAAAAAAAAAAGTAAAAACATTGGCCGGGTTAGCTATTAATAGTCTTGACTCCAAAAAACTGTTATATCCACGGAATTGATACTGTGGTGAGATCGACCACACGATCAAAATTCTTTAAACGAACTGCAACGTCTACGGTAAGGATATGGCCAATTTTTCTATGTTTTATGGTGTTTTGTTTTCGGGAATATTATTATAATAATAATTGTTATATGTAAGTACATATTATTAGTGCGTGAAATTCTGACTCTGTCAATAGAAATAGTTCATGTGAATTCGCAGTTGAACTATGTAAAAAAAATATGTAAAGTTCTAGGAACAAATGTGTGGTCATACTGTCGCACACAAAACTAATATTATTAGCGACATATCTTATTAGTTACACAGAGAAATATCGTAGGTACGTAAGTTTTTATTATAAAGTAAGTTTGTTGGTTTACCCCCTTACAAATAAACACAATTCAAGCATTTATTTAGTTAATCATTGTTTTGTCTCTTTTTCTCAAATTGAGAACGACGTTTGTGTGACGTTGACAAAACAATGATTAACTAAGTAAATGCTTAAATAGTGTTTATTTGTAAGGGGGTTAGCCGATAAGCAGTTAGTTTAGTGTTAGTAGTTAGTCCAATATTGTTGAATTGAGTAGAATGAATATGAATGAACGTGTACAACGACGGATTATTAACAGTTAAGTGTTCGTATACGTGCATGCGAGTTAAATCATTATTATTCAGAGTAATTCTACATTTTGGTATCTCATACGTACTCTAAAGTTTTAATTATTTCAAACTAATAACGCAATTTTAGTGAAACTTTATTTGCACAAGGAACAGAGATCTAAACAGTATTATGAAAAAAGAAAAAACAAATCAACTTAATTTATGCGATTTATATATTTATATTATATTATATGATATATATATACGATTTATATTATACTACTACGGAAAGTCAAAATCGCGTAAAATCAGTTGACCAAATGTTTTTTTTATGTTTTCTATTGACTGTTTTAGTCGAACAACCGTTTTTTAAATGTTTTCTGTTTAGATTCCCACGACGACAGCCACACGACTGTTTTAATATGGAACGCACTGCAAACTTGCGGTTGCGGCAGCCATCCGACAACAAACATCTAAATTGAAGGAGCTCTTACACTACCACGCGGGGACAGAGCGGATTGGTGGTTGTTAACGAATGCTAATGCAGCTGTATCCAACAGATTTACGTGACTTTCGAAGTACGGAGCAGCACAAGATGATAAACTTTTAGTTACCCATCCGATGACCAACCTTTGCGAAAGTTGCTTTACTTTAGCAATCGCAGATCGAGCGCAAACTGCAGTACCTAATTAACGATCTTATCTCCTGCTAGGTTAGTTTTTGATTTTAATAAGGAAGTTTCCATTTTTTTTATTGTTTTCTATAAAAATTGTACTAAACTTACAAATTAGCCCATTGAATTTTTTTTTAATTATCTTCATAAATGACAAAGTTATGATACTTTTCCCGTCCGCTTTAAAACTTCTCTTCGCGCGGCCGCGCAACAACCTCGTGATGTCACAAGTCTCGCGCGCGACTCGCTCGAGTCGAGTGTAGTCGTCGATGCGCGGTCAGCCGGTCAGTTATTACTTTTGGTTAGATCAAGACGGAACAGATATTATCTTTGTGGAATCATTATGGAAACCGTGCAAACTGATGCTAAAGTACATTATAAATATTGGTGGTATGCCGAGTTTAAGAGAGGAAGAACTACAACTAAAGACGACCCGTGCTTGGGACGCCCTAGACGGCAGTTACCGAACAAATGATAAAAAAAGTTGAAAAAATTGTTTTGGCAGATCGTCGTGTTACTGTTCGTTTTGTAGCTGAAGAACTAAAGATTTCGATATGAAGTATCCATAGTATAATACACTAGCGAACCGCCCCGGCTTCGCACGGGTGGAATGCTGATACACGCAACCGCTATGTCCCTGCATTTTAAATCTGTAATATCTTCGAAAATTTTTATTTAAATTACATTCTGTAAAGCGCCATATTGATCTAGTGTTTGCAATGTAAGCGCAAAAAAATGTGAAACCTCTAAAATGATCAGTGTTCTCTACACTATATTATGCATGTATTTATACACCTACCTCTTGAATCACTCTAACTATAAAAAAAAACCGCATCAAAATCCGTTGCGGAGTTTTAATACTTACATACATACATACATAGGGACAGCGGGAAGCGACTTTGTTTTATACTATGTAGTGATGAACATTTGGACATGAAAAAAGTTGTGTTGTTTCACCAAAATGCGATGACTGCTATCCAAGATGCTGGATTTGAATTGATGGAACATCCTTCGTACTCACCTGACCTTGCGCCTAGTGATTTCCACCTATTCCCGCGGTTAAAAGAACAACTCAGAGGTCACAAATTTGGCAATGATGATGAGGAAGTGATTGCCGCCGTACATGATTTTTTAAGCGATCAAGATGAAGATTTTTTCAAGAAGGGAATCTTAAGATTATAAAAACGATATACCAAGTGTATAAACCTCAAAGGTGATTATGTCGAGAAATAAAATAACAATAAATAATATATATAACTGCTTCATACTCATTATCACTTTTTATTGAGCACCCCTAGTATATATAAATAATATATGTTAATTTAGAAATATCGATATCGATATTTTTATTTATTCATTTTTTACCACCTAGTTACAGAGACTTGAAATCACTGGGCCATAAAATATAAATAAAACAAATCCCTGCGCTTTCCGCCCTACCCGTACCGTTGACCGGACGAGACTTGTGACGTCACAGAGTAAATTCTCCGAGCGCATTTCAAAATTATTTCGGGATTCAGTAAAAGTTGATTCATTTTGTCATTTTTCAAGTTATTGAAATAATTCTTTCGCCATATATATTATAATTTCATTACCTTTCAATTTATATTAGTATTTTTTATTTTTGTAAAAATGGAAACTTCCTTATTCATTTCAAAAACAACTTTAAAGGTAGAGAAAACACTTATGAACTTGTCTGTACTTCTAGTATGAATAGAACTTTACATATTTTTTTACATAGTTCCACTGCGAATCACATATACTATTTCTACTGACTAATAATACATATAACAATAATATAAAAAGAGAAGTTCTCTTTCTGTAAGCACTAATATGGGTACGCTGTATAGTATAGACGCCAGCTATTCATTGAACCCAGGACCAGGCCAGGGACCTCCGAATATTTGACTTAAACGCTTTGTCACTAAGCCTAAGTTGTTCATAAATTATATTTACGTGTTGATATAAAGCTATCGATGGGTTTCCTATCGCAGCATGCTGTCATGGAGGATAATCTCTCTTGTGATGGAGGGCCGGTTGTCGTACCTGTGACCCATGGTATCGTGCGGACGCGCCACATCCACCAGCCGTGGAGGAAGAGCAAAATTATTATCTCCCTCAAAGATTGACGACGCTCACTGCTCACGAGGTCACGAGTCACAACACGCCAAGCGTAGTATCTAACCGCACCTAGCCATTTCGCGCCCATTGCTGTCATTTACGGAGAATTTAGTAGTGGGATTCCCCTGTTATCCAATATCCAGTGCCTTAGCGCTTAGCGCAGGAAAAATCTGACTTTCAAGTTGCACATAACCCGCCCGTGGATAGTCACCTTGAAATGGTTAGGTACGCTGTTACAGGTTGTTGATATAATTTTGTTGCTAAGCAACAATATCGAATTGTAGGTAGTTCCTTAGTGTGCTGTGCATTAATTTAAAGCAGTGTTAAAATAAATTTTCAATCAATATGGAAAATGAATACAAGATTTTAAACTTATACAAAACAAAAAAGTTTGATGAATGTATTAAATTATGCAGTTCCGTTCTGCAAGGGAGAAATGATCAAATGATAGAGTTTATTCAAATGCGTGCTATGTCTATACAAGCTAAAATTGCTGGAAATGGCTATGAAGAAGTAGAGTATTTGCCGCAGCAAGAAGATTTAATGTCAACTGCTGTCGCTAAGACCCCAAGACCTGGTACTTCGTTTCTAAGAGAATCAAAAACAGCGCTACAATTAAAAGTAAGTTAGCTATGTATTTGATATTAATTTTGTTTTACTTTTTAAAGGCAGAGAATCGGATTATTTTTTCGGAAATATTTGCTGTTACCTTCAGCGACCTTTACAGATAAACTGAATACATGGACAACAAGATTTTAAAAATATAATTCAAGTCTTATTGCCGAACAGCCCAGAGGATATTTTTGGGGTATACATAATTTCGGTGGAGTTCTTGTAGTTAAATGTATCTAACAATTTACACTTTCTTACAAAGTTTTATTACGGGGATTAAGGCCACTATTTTACTATTTTTTTATAAATAAAATATATTTTCATCATTATCAGAATACAGCAAGTACAGTGTCAGCTACGGCAAGGTCCCGAGGCTTCACGAAGACAGCGCGAGCAATCAGCGCCAGGAGCGCTTTGCACACCGCGGCGCGCGCCTCCCGGGCAGCCACTGCTATGGCTGGTGCTCCCTTTACTACTACCACACCACTCTCTCTTCGGTTCCTCACGAAAGAAGACAAACTCTTTACTCCAGCAGCAAAAACTCTGTTTGAATACGTTTACTACTGCGAAGGCGATGTTCGCAAGGTATACCTTTTGTTGTACAAAAATCTGCATATGAATGAATGAGATACCAAACAAATGGTTTATTTCAATAATAAATAAATCATGTAGACTCTGTTTTGCTACAGAAAACTTAGAAAAACAAACAAACCGATTTTCAGGTTTATAATATTTCTTAGAATGGTGAGACTACATTATTCAATTTTCTTACCTGACACACTAACACTATTCTAAACTCAGATTGTTGTTCTAGGCTATGGATATAGCTTTTCAAGCTCAGAAAGCTAATGATAACACAGATTGGTGGTGGAACTTTTCCTTAGCTCGTTGCTACTTTGTATTGGGCATGCACAGACACACCGAAGACTGTCTCCGGCAAGCACTGAAGCAAAATAAACATACTGCCATATATCTGCGTCTAGTGGCAATGTATGTAAGTTTGAACCAACCGCTGTCGGCTTTGGAAGTTTGCAAACAAGGATTGTCGGTATTTCACGAATTTACACCCCTATCACTAGAGCAAGCAAGAATACACGATCAAATGGGAAATACAACTTTGGCGCTAAAGGAATACCGAATGGTAGCGCTAGAAGATCCGTCAAACACGGAAGCCATAGCCAATATTGCAATGCACAATTTTTATAATGATCAACCTGAAATAGCTCTACGATATTACAGGTAAGTAGATAATGTACCTTATCTAATAAATATATCTGTGATGTATTACTTGTTATTATTTGTTTATTTATTTTGTAACTATACTGATCTCCAAACTTCAGCATGAAGATGGCGCTAAATGATGATGATGATGTATTATTTATTGGTCTCATGGTAAAAATGCCAAACTGTTTCATGAACCGTTGTTTCATCCCCTTTCAGGATGTTATCGCCTTTACCAAATATTCTGTAATAACGCACTTTTTTTACATTTCTAGACGTTTGCTAGCCACAACAAGTCAAGGGCCTGAAATATACAACAATCTTGGGCTCTGCTGCCTTTACTGCAATCAGTGGGATTTGATACTACCCTGCTTTCGTCAAGCTCTCTATTTCTCTACAAATATCGAGAACCGATCGGATATTTGGTTTAATCTAGCTCATATTGCTTTGGTAAGTTTTTCAAAATGTTATTATAACTATAAAAAGTATATAAAAATCAAGATATTACGCTGCATATTTGCTACTTTAATCTTCCTTTGTATCCCAAGTTAAAACAAACATAGTAAAACCATGTCTTCAAATGACTTAATGAATGAACCATCGTTATTTAGTCCACAGGTGACATGGGCCTCGCTCGTCGTTGTCTGCAAGTGAGCCTGGCTACAAATTCGGAGCACGACGCTTCTAGGCGAGCGTTGACTGCCTTAGAGGCCAGCCTGAAAGCTCGAAAAATCACTCATATGGCGTAACTCCAATTATTTTATACCTTTTCGTAGTCAGTAATATAGAAGGGAGGGAAAATTTCTTTTGTCACTGATGTGAGCTGCAAATTCGAAATGGTAGAGCATGCAGCAGTTCTTATTTAGGGCTTCTGCTAAAACAAGCGCGGGTGCATGCGCGTGCGGGCGCACGTTTGCTTGTATGTTTCGCAAAAATGTACCTATGAGCAGCGCTGGATAAAACGGGCGCGCACGACGACGACGACGACGGCGCGGGGCGGCGCGGCGGGCGTCAGGCGCACGCAGATGAGCGAATCTTCGCTGGGTTTTAGCAGACGCCCTTTTTATTACATAGGTACTCTATGTTCCTGCTATGACTTGAAATGCTTGAATAGCCTGAATAGCCCGCAATATAGAGTAACTTGCTTATAGCCCGCAGGTTGGCAAAGCCCCGTACCCGACTCGGTCTTCCAGCTATATAAAATTATGTAGGTGCGTTCACGTGAGAATTCACGCTCTATATATATAGAACGTTTAAACGCTTTGCTGCTCCTGCGGAATAATGTATCTATTTCGAATTTGTGAAGTTGCTATCGACTACTATATGTGTGTGTGTGTTATGTGTGTTAAAATAATAAACACTCCTACTTTATGAAAAATCTTTTAATTATAATCCCGATTAGTTACACGTGGAAAAAACACAACTTAGGTGTAAATCAACAGCGCTGTGAAATGGGGGTCTATAAAGTCTAATATGTAGAAATGTAGATTCGAACGCGCCGTTCAGTCGTTGCGACGCACCCTGTTGCGAATTTTTTTTTCTAGTGGTAAGTAACTACTCTTTGTCGAAAAGCCGTTGTATCGAAAACCGCTATAAATCGAATGTCGGCTTTGCGAACACGCTGCTGTTACGAAAATACTTTTATACTTACTCATTTCTATATTACCGATGATCAAGAGGTATCGAATCGAATTCCAATGTTGCGATTAGAGTAACGTACCTACCTATTCAAATCTATTGTATGTTTACGGATGTAATTGAAGTCACACGCTGGTACAATAGGTATATAAAATGAGTAAAAATCGTTCTTTTCGGCCAATATTCCCTTTATGAAAAAACAACAATGAATTCCGATACCGTGACTATCGATCTAGCGTACCACTTAAAAAAGAATTTTTGTAACAGCGTCTTCGCAAATTCGTCATTCGATATAGCGGTTTTCGATAAAACGGCTTCTCGAAAAGGCGTACCGTTTGAAATTTTTTTCGCAACGACGGCAATCGAATCTACATATCAGACCCGTGAAATTGATAGGTAGCTACTTATTACGGCCATATTCAATAGGTACCTATAATAAAAGTAAAACAGTAAGGACAGTATAGTTCATCTACTACTAAAGATAAATGAAAAAGATATAAGAAAATACACTACTGTCTTATTAAACTGGTTGCTTGGTGATTCGTACCAACATACAAAGAACATACCGTTTCAAAGAGACAGATAGCTAAACATTAAAAAATCTAACTACTACTATTAATATCGCAAATGCAATTTATAGGTAGGTACGAACTATTGGATTTAGATGGCTGAACAAAAAATGATAATAATTATTAGGCATCATGGTCAGAAAAATTTAATGTTGTTTGTTAAAAGCACTCAGTTTTCTTGACGGTACTCAGGTAATATACCTTTCGTTAATGTAAATCTATCAAATAGTCATTTATGGAAATATCTAGCGATTCTAAATTTCGCAATTCGTCATACTTAGAAGCAACTTTGGAGTCCAGCAGTGGTTCTGGGTGGTTCCGGTGCGTAGCAACTGTCGCGTCAGTGGCAGCGATTCCCGACTCTGGCGATATTCGAGAGAGATGACGAGCTTTTACCTAAAATGTCATAAATGCTTTTATTATTATTAAAATAACCAAAACTTATGAAGAAAAAAAAATTAATCCTTTACTATACTTAGAGAAGAATAAACACATGTTACAGCTTTTGGAAGTTCAATGAGGTCATTTATACAATAATTTTCTAACCCGACAAATTATTTTATTTTTCATTAAAACTTACTTGTTCGAACGTAGATGGTGGGATGCCAATACTTTCCCAAGAATCTACTCCCTTCGGAATGCTCAAAGGTTTCGTATAGTTAAAGCTTTTATCTTTTGAGGGTACACCGCTTCCAAAACCCATACCGTGGAACATATCTTTCGCACGTCTTATTAATTGCGAATCTTTTGTCGAGCAAAACAATACATGAGCATTAAACAGCAGAGCTACACTTCGGATAGTAGTACATATAACCTTCTTTATTTCTGCGTCTGAAAGGAAAAAACATTACTGAGCTGCGTGGAAAGCAAAGAGCAGACTACATACAACAACGTAGTACAAACATGCGTGTTATTGTTTGTTTTATAAAAAGGTGCCTAGTGCCTTTCTTCACACGATTTTTTTTCCTTGTGTACCCCATAGTGTAGGGTGTGTGTGGTTGGATAGCAATTTCAAAAATATTGCGGGTTTGTGAAAACAGTTTTTTGATTGAGGCATCCGTTTGTGAACTATTAAGCTTTAAAGTGCAAAATTTTGTTAGAGCAGAGAATTTTGGTACAACTAAGTAGGCTTTACAAGTTTACGAGTATATAACAGTCGAATAACTTATAAAATGTACTTGGCGCAGTACAAATTCCTCATTGGGAACTACTTAAATAACGTTGTCAGGTGTGTGAAACCGGTAGTATCTACATTTAAGTACCTATATGAGCCATCGTTAAATAAATGTTCAATAAAAGCCTTCTTCTCAGAGTCCGCATTATTGAGATGGGCTACGGATCCCTACACTGCGCGTGGCCCGACCCGACACGCACTTGACCGGTTTTTTACTATTACACTTGACTGACACTTCCGTTTATCGCACAATAAACTAAGTAGTAGCTAATAGGCTGATGATGATGATGATGATGAAGTAGGTTTATGTGAATTGTGAGGTAACGATTAATATTTTGTTCTTACCATAATTCTTGAACAAGTCATATTTTCCACATATAATCACTAATTCGGGTAATTTAGAGTGTGCATATGTTTCACTCATGGCTGAGATACAGGTTTCGAATGTATTCCATATGTTCTTTATTTTACTTATGTCGATTAATATGCAATAATAGTATTTGCCGTTAATAGGTATAGACGGTAGAACGTTTTTTAATATGTCCAATTTTCCACCATACTCCCATATGTGGCAAATCGTTTTCTCAAGTCCTTGCTTCTGATTTGATTTTCTGCCAAAAGAATATTCCAATACTAACGTTTCTCGAGGAGTATCAGTCTTGTCGAGAAACGAGTAGAGGAACGTTGTTTTCCCCTAAAAAAACAAATAAATAATTACGTGAATAATTAAATCATCGTAGCACAACCCGTAGGTAACCTACCCTACTCTGATCTGTAACCAAGGACGTTATAAGTAGATAACGTCCTTGTCTATAACTACCAGATTAGGTTAGGATAATTAATGCAGCAGTTTTTGGCTGGCTTACCACAGATGGGCTTCCCACGAGGAAAATAGTGCGAGTATTTTCTTCATTTATGTTTGATAACGACTTCTCCAGCATTTGCGTTGCGAGTTCAGGTATGGACAGCATATTTTAAAAGAAACCTTTTGGTACTTGATTAAATTAAACTGTATTAGCTTCTACTATTCCGCTAAAAGTTCAGTGACTATTGAAACTTATGGTTTCACCATCACAGACTATTTAATATATATTATCAATTATTTCCCCCATAACTTACAACGTTAAAATAAGTAATACGACAATAACATTTAATATAAAACTTTCACGTAGGTATCACTTTTATATTACTTGCGACGACGGACTCTTTGTTTTGTTTATAAAAGTGTTGCTAAGAGCAACCAAGTGCAGTAAAGGACGGCTTAGAATGTTTGGCATTTATGCCTTGTTAAGGCTGGTTCAGACTGTCGACTGAAAGTTGAACAGTATCCGCAAATCACGCGCTGCAAGCGGGCGCTGCCAGCGGCGGCGGGCGCCACACTCTTGGATTTAAAAACTATTTTTTTTCAAAGGTGGAAGCGCATTAGCGCTCCTCACTCCACCTCTACCACAGAAGAGATAATAGTACTTGTTGGAATGTTACCCAACACTAGTAATGTACAAAGACAACACTAGCCGCGCGCTATACCTACAACGGTCTATTTAAACTTTGGGCGCCGGCTTGTCTGCCCTCTCTCTTACCGGCAACGCACACAAAGACGGTCCTGTTTTCTCTGTAATATTAACTCTGTGTAAAGTAATAAATCTCATTTGCTCACTATTTGAATCAGCATTATTATTTCAACGTGGAACAGCCACTACAACCCCGAGCGCAGCCTACCGCGCCACATGGTCCTTCGAGCCGGATATCACTAATGGTAGAACTCATGTTCGTTCTATTTCGAAACTTAGCATTTTACCTATAGATAATTATTTTTTTGTTATTATATTGTCAGTTCGTAGCATAGTGATGTAGCTCGTTATTACCTACATGTACCTATAACTTTAGCTACCGTATAAGGTTAAATAAAACTTGTAATGTCATAGCATGTTGACAATGGTTAACGACCCAAATTGTTAAGATTATAAGGTTTATTTTAAAGATTGTTTTAGTGGTTTATACGAAACCCTTTGTCAGGCCGCAGCATGTTGGAATGTTACCCAACACTAGTAATGTACAAAGACAACACTAGCCGCGCGCTATACCTACAACGGTCTATTTAAGCTTTGGGCGCCGGCTTGTCTGCCCTCTCTCTTACCGGCAACGCACACAAAGACGGTCCTGTTTTCTCTGTAATATTAACTCTGTGTAAAGTAATAAATCTCATTTGCTCACTATTTGAATCAGCATTATTATTTCAACGTGGAACAGCCACTACAACTAAGGTTGCCAGATGTCCGGGATTTCCGGGATTGTCCCGGAATTTTGCGTATTGTCCCGTGTCCAGTAATTCGATCTATTCCCGGATTCCGAAAAAATTAAATAATTTAAAAAAAATAACATTTGTTCTCAATTTATATCTTTTAACTGGACTAATAACATGAATATTCCATAACATGAATTTTCCAAATAAATACAAATATAAAATTAAATATTCCGTAATTTATATTTATATATATATTTTTTATTTTTAAATATTCATAGCCACGGCCCGACATGGAATTGTCCCGGACTCGGTAAGTTCCGATCTGGCAACCTTAACTACAACCCCGAGCGCAGCCTACCGCGCCACAGTACTCCTCTACAGAATGAACCACCATCTTATCTAAGTCAATCGCTATAACAACAATGTTTGTTGTGTTCCGAGTTATTTACCGCCGCCGGCGGGCGCCGACCGTCATTCATCTAGTTTCCGGCCTTCCAACTAGAGATTGGCAATCAACCCGGTTTAAACCCAACTTCTAGGTTTATAACCAGTAAAAACCAATACCCTACCGTCGGGTATAAATAACGTGACCATACGTCCCGTTTTGAACGGGACCGTCCCTTTTTACGGTTCTCCGTCCTGGTGTCCCCGAAAAAAGCTTCGGGACACAAAATTGTCCCGTTTTCCAAAACCGGTCCTTAAGGCAATGTTGATAACAAAGATAAACAATAAAAAAACGTGCCAAGAATTTTATTCTTATTTAAAATCATCACCAGCTGCATAAAAACTTTGTTTATCTGAAAAATATAAAAATAACTGAGCATTTATTTGAATACTTTTTAAATTTGTAATAAATACCTACTATTTTGATAAATAAAATAAAACTTAACAAGAAATTAGTTTTTTTTTTCACTGTAAACCTACCAATTGATGTACACACGGCAGCAGATCAACCTACCCAAATCTGTCAAATTTCTCCAATGAATATTGAACCTTATAACCAAACAATAAAGTTCAAAATTGAATGTAGAAATTTGTCAGTTTTGGGTAGGTTGATCTGCCGCCGTGTGTACATAAACCAAAGTCCCGTTTTGAGTAAAAAAATAAATGGTCACGTTAGGTATAAACCGAATTTCAGGATGTTGCTTGATAATTGGGTATATTTATAAATATTATCGAATTAGCGACATGATTTACAATAGTTTACCATACTTTAATCTCTTTTGCATTCTATTTTGTTAGATTTGTTATGCTATTTAGTTTTAAAAACCAATTGTTGTTTTAAAGCTTAACAGAACAGATAGTAAGTTATTGTAAATTAGGTTGCTAATTCTAATCATCATCATCATCTGTCTAAAGTAGTCCACTGCTCGAGGTATAATACAATGAGAAGTCAAAATAAGGAACATATTTTATTTAAGTTATTCTCAGAACATCACATAAAATGGTACAAGATAAATGCAAATTTATACAGATATAAGGCAGCACAAAAGTGCTAAAGCTATTTATTAAAGGTTTGCAGCTTTTGATATTCCAATTCTTTACTCATTATTTCTTTATTCAAAGTTTGAAGTATATCTTGAAATCTTTGTCTCAAAGTCATATTTTCCATGCCAGAAATTTCAAATTGAGTTCTTTGACGTCTTTGTTTTAACTCTTCCAATTCTGTACTAAGCTGCTGCAATTTGACACTTAATTTATTGTCAATATTCCCTTGCAAAAAATCATCAATGGAATATTGTTCTCTATTTTTTAATGATACAAGATGTGGAGTTGTAGATGAGCCTTGCAGTTCTTCAGGAGAGTAAAACATTTCTGAGCTAAATTGAGTAGCAGCCCTATTTCCTTTGATATCTGAACTTTGCAGTGAGTCAGAGCGTGGATCATCGTATGATGATAGGTGACTATCATCTATATCAACATTAATGTTTTCGTCTTCTAAATCACTATCACTCAAAGTGCCACCGAAAATGTCTTCTACTTTGGATGCAGATTTATGTGAAACATTTAACTCTGACTTAAGAGCATGCTCTTTCTTAAGTTTAGATTTTTCATGTTTCATGGATGCTTGTGGCTCTGGCTTGTCACCATGTTCATCATCTTCATTTATAATTTCCCAAGTGAAACTGACAGCCTCATTATCTGCTCGTAGAAGTCTCTTAACCTCTTTTTCTATTTCTGGTGCCTCTACATTTTTCTTTTTTAATGTTTTCCTAAAGCGTCTCTTTCTAACATTTTTTGTAGGAGGTGTTATGCCATGTGGCCAAAGAAATTTTTTGTCAACTTTAAAAGGATCCTTCTTTTTATTCTTTGTGGGCGATTCTTCTTCAGTTGATGCCGGCTCAATCTCATCCTTACATATCATAATTTGGCAAATATCAGCAGATTTATAAACGCTTTTCCGATCTATTGTTTTATGAGATTCTACAACTGTAGGCAAATCTACGATTTTAGCGTGCAATAACCAATGGTCAAAACGAATTTCACCATTACGCATATCATTCTCCATTTGAATAGTAAGTCGGTTTTTTAAAGTCTCTCCAGTGCTCAAGACATTTTTAAGAGCTTTAGCTGGTTCTTCAGGGAGTCTCATAATAAATTGAGATTCTAATTCAACTGGATAATCTGGTTCTTTCTTGTCTTTGTTCATCATAGTTGTAGATTGCTCTTATCACTAATAAAAAGACTTTATTAAAATATCTTGACTAAGTTAAACTAACGTAGGTAGGTAATACTTTTTTCACTAATTGTCGTACCGGTCGTACCCATGAAACGAGATGAGATTAATTTTATAGGTAGGTACTACTTGTAGTTATGATTTTAATTTTTCGATCGATCATTTCATTTCGTTCCGTTAGTCATCAATTGTCAATGTCATCATAGTGAGAGTCTTGGAAGTGTCTAGAACGAACGAATAGGCTTGATGGATTTTATCCGGAGCCGTAAAACAATACACAAAAAAAAGTTAGCCTTGCTTATAAAAACCGATGGCGCAATGAAGTTTCATGATGAGATAAAAGTACATACACGAGTACAGTTTCATGATGAGACAAAAATAAAGATTAAAACTACCATATTAGTATCCGTCAATGGCTGAAAAATAAATTGCTTACTTTCTAAAATAAGGGAACGGTATGCAGCTAATCAAAGGCAGTATGGATCAAGACCCTAGCCAGACTGTGAGGAGAAATAAAAAGAAATGAAGGTTGAGTGATTTGTCAGTAAAAGGTAAAATGTCATTCTCATTTAGGGTTCCCAACTTAGGGGGTTTTCCCCCCAAATTTATGGGTTACAAAAGTGAGATGGGATTTTTAGGGGTTTTATATTTTTAGGGACTTTTTGATTTTTCATATTTAGCACAATCTGTTGACATTAGGACAAACTGTGTCAGTGTTGCGGATTCACTGTGTAGATGGCGTTGCTATCTTTCCAATTTTAGACTTGTATATAAGGGTCCCCTCCCTGCATATTTATTACAACTACTCTGCGGTGACTGTGGTTGGTTACTTTGTCTATGCTTACTGGAAATACGTTAACGTTACTTGTTGACGACGTTGTTTACTTGTTTTTTTATTTGGATTAGCATTTGTCATGGTTCAAATGTATTCCAAGTGTATGTTTTTAAACAGTCAAAACCTGTAGAAAATGAAATGTTAATTGAAATATTAAATGATTTATGAATAAAGGATATTACAAAACGTTTTGTGGTTAGGTATTTCTTTTTAGGGGGATTTCTAAATAATTGTGGTGATTTTAGGGGTTTTTGACTTTAGCTTTAGGGGTAAATATTTTTGGGAGTTAGTAACACACTTCACATGTCACTGTCATGGTGTCATCATGTCATTTTTGAGAATCTATTCGTTGTTCGAAAATTGAAGATTTAGTTAATTTTGGTTCAAATTCATGGCAATTGATATCTTTTGACTGTTTAAAACGATGATGCTATGGAGGACGATATTGCCTTATCCAAAAAAACGCCATCATGGCAAAACTGTGCCCATTGTCCAAGTTTACTTTTCTCTACTGCCACGGAATTTGAAAGGTTATTCTTATCTTTTAGTTGTATAATTGCTAAATTGATTTATAAATGTTAATTTAAATAAATTAAATCTATGAACATCTTTTACAGACATATTCAAGACAAGCACAGTATAAAAGAAGGGTCTATTATTTTATGTCAATATGGACAGAATGGTATTTGTTCAGCACTACAATTTGGTGATTTGCGGAAAGCTGGATTCAAATACCATGTAAGAGAGTATCACTTGTATTCCAAAGATGTAAATGATGATTGGACTTTTTATTCATCATCTCAGAATCTTCCAGCAGTATTAAACGACCCTAATCGTGGAAAACAAAGTAATTTTTTTACCAAAACATGGGGTGATAATTTTGTGGATAAAATAGACATTTACCCTAGTCCATATTTACCTGAAATCACATTAGCACACTTTGAATCTTACTGCAAAAAGATAGCAAAACGATACCGCAGACACACAAGACTAAAAGAAAATGTTCCTGTAAAGACTAAAACGCCTGTAGTTGAGACTGTTTGTGAGGTGCCTGCAGTTTTCTTTGAACCATCTTTACCATTAAATGATCCTAATGTTTTCTATAAAGTTTTTCCCAGTTTAAGCAAATCTGAAGATTCTAGTGATGCCATTAGATCACTCCAAGAAACATTAAGCACATACCTTGATGTAATTGAAATGAAAATTTCTAAACAAGTAGCACAGAAATCAGATGCTTTCTTCCATGCTATGCTTTCCCATGATACCATAATGGAGCAAATGGCAAAAGCAGCCAAAACAGTTCAACAAACTCGTCAAAATATACGCAATGTTAAAGAAAACTTAACAGAATGTCCTTTGAAGCTAATAAGCTTGACTAGAATCAATCGTAATCTAAGCAATGTACATGAACTTCTCAAGTTAATGGGGACAGTGCAACAAACCCAGCCAATGATTCAATTACTTCTTAGTACTTCGGATTATGTGGCAGCTTTGGATTTAATCAGTTCAACACAAAAAGTTTTATCAACTAAATTGGTTGGTGTACAAGCATTTCGACATTTGTCTCCTCAATTGACTGAAATGAAAAGACTTATTCATAAAATGTTGAGTAACGAATTTCAAAGATTTGTAGTTGCAGACCTAAATAGAGATCCAAAAGATGAAAGTGATATTCCAGAGAGGGATAAAATTGTCTCTATAGTATCAGGAATTCTTCGATTAAAAGAATTTGATTTTATTGATAATTTTAAGATTGAAGCAACTACATCTATACAAGCTACAATAAAACAATGTGTGATAGAAATAGTTTCTGAGAGGGAGGGTAATACAGAAATAGTATTAAGAGGGTCAAATGCAGACAATATGTGGTTAATGTGCAATGAAGGCATTATATTTCTTGAAAAAGTAAGCCCCAACTTAATAACCTTATTTAAAAGAATTTTAACTTTAAACAACTTGATATTAGAAATCAGCCAAATGGATGATGTAACTGGAAATGAGAGTGAAGAAGCATGGACTCAAGAAGAATTGGCATCCATTGAAGAAAAACTTCAAAAACTTGTAGTGTCATTATCTGATTATTGCAATGAACGTTGTGCTAATTTAATAGTTACAAAAACTGAAAAAGACTATGTCTTTTCTGATCTATCACAGCTTGCCAGATTGTCCGAATTGATCGAATTTTTCTCTGATGAATGTGAAAAGATAACAGGTCATTATAGTAATGCAATGAAATTGGCTTTAAGAAGTTTTGCAATGAAATACATACAAATTTTACATACTGAGAGGAGAGCTCAACTTACTGCAACACTGAATGCTGAAAGGTGGAAGACAGCAGATGTTCCATATGAATTACAAAGTGTCATTAATAAAATATGTGAAAATGGTGACATACCTTCAATAGTTAACTATGAATCTGGGAAGTCTGAGGGAAAACACTTAATAATTAATAATGAAAACTATGCTGTAGTTGGCACTGTGCAACTTTTGATCAAAATTTTACTAGAGTATTGTGATGCTACTAAACAATCTCCTGTTATAGTTCAGTACTTAATACACTGCATGTTAGAGTTGATAAGATTATTCAATTCTCGCTGTTGCCAATTGGTGCTTGGAGCAGGAGCCATACAAAGTGCAGGGTTAAAAACAATATCTACATCAAATCTAGCATTAGTTTCTAGATCTTTGCAAGTAATTCTATGGTTTTTACCCCTAATCAGAGACTTACTTGAAAGACTTCACTCTAAAGAATTGTCCCTTACTGGTTTTAGTAACATAGAAAGTGATATAGTTAGTCATAAAAATGAAATAGAAAATAAGATTTGTCTCATAGTCAGTAACATGCTTAGTTCTCAGTTATCAGGATGGGATGCAAAACCTCCAGTACCATCACAAACATTCCGAAATATTTCTAAGCATCTGGTTAAATTGCATGAAGCACTTATAGACATTCTTCCCATAGAACAAATAAGAATAATTTATAAAAGAGTGCATGATAATTTTAAGGACAAACTCAGAGAGCAGTTAGCAAAGATGAACATTGTAGCAAATGGTAGCCCTCAACATGGAGTTGTCACATCAGAACTCACTTTTTATTTGCAGACACTCAAAACTCTCAGAGTAATAAATGAAAATGATACTGAAGATAACATATTGTATGATATTTGGTTAAATTAAATGTATAGGACTTAGGTATTGTTATATATTTGCTGGAGTGCATTTGTATTATGCATTAGTAGTATGTAATATTTGTATATTTTTATACAAAATTAGTATTTTATTCAGCTGTAGGTATTTATAAATTAATTTATGATTCCATTTTATGTAGGTAAATAAGAAATCGCCAAGCGTGGCGATTATGGCAAATACCCCCCATCTTGGGGGAGGCCTATGCCCAGCAGTGGACGTCTTTTGGCTGAGATGATGATGATGATGATGAAATAAGAAATTAAGCATTTATTTAATTAATGTTTTATACCAGACATTAGTAGCTTGGTGAAAAATTTAATAATGTTTACTGAAAGAAAAATTGTTTAAAGAATTAATGCACTTGCTTCCTGCCTGGTAGTCATTATGGGTCATACATTGCTTACACAACAAGCCTAGCTTTGAAAGGGCGCGCGAGTTTATGAGAAAAAGGTTTACCTTACTTCAAGATGATGTTATTGAAAATGTGGGTGAGGATAGCAACCAACAGGCTCAAAGGATTATTTTGAATTCCATTATTCTTGAATATGATAGTGCCTAATTGTAATATTATCGTTTTCCTTGCGCCATTAATCACACTAATATTATAAATGCGAAAGTTTGTGTATATTTGTTGCTTCTTCACGCTGCAACGGATGGATTTGGATGAAATTCGACATATAGATAGTTTATAACCTGGATTAAAACATAGGATACTTTTTATCCCGATATTCCCACGGGAACGGGAACCACGCGGGTGAAACCGCGAGCGGCCGCTATTATTTAATACATGTAATAAATGTTTAACCCATTATTGGCCGTAAATACCAGACAATAGAATTTTATTGTTTGGCGCTTACATGTAAGCGCTCGGCCAACGATGGCTTAATTAAGTATTTAACTTATGTTTTTTTTTATCCTAGTATTTAAATAAAGTAGTTGTCAAAATTCGGCCGTTTCGTAAAATATAATTGTAACATATTATGTTAGGAATACATCAATTTTATCTTTCATAACTCCTTCATCTGAGGAGCTCGACGGCGCAGTGGTTAACGCGTCCGATCTGCGAGTGCTGAGGTTAAGCAACTTTGGCAAAGGCCGGTTATTGGATGGGTGACCAAAAATTTATCATCCAGAGCTCCTCCGTGCTTCGGAAGGCACGTTAAGCTGCACCTGCTGCATTAGCAGTCGTTAACAACCACCAGTATGCACTGGGCCCGCGTGGTGATTTATGGCCCGTTCTCCGTTTTATGGCCCCAGCAGTGGGGACATAATGAGCTGATGATGAACTCCTTCGTGTAAACTGTACCAAATCTAACACTCCTCCGTAGGCGCAATGTGCTTAAAAAGGGGCACATAATTTTCTCTTCATATATTAATATATAGATATTTATAGTTTTATTACCAACAAGTATTGGAACACCAGCGGCATTTCTCAGGCATACTTAGGAATGCTTAGGGTCCTAATAAACTCGCACGCACCTTGACAGTTGGAATCAAATTTATCGATTGTAATAAAAAATTATAATCTTTGCAGTGTTGAGAAAAACTTCTCCGGGCAAAACTCGAACCCACATTGATGAACCCCATTACTTGGAGTATGTAACAAACATACCACATTTTGACTCTGCAATAAATAAACTCATAGTTTATTACAAATTTTACTGAAACCTTTAATGGTTTGACCATTGAATTTGAAGTTTACTACATATTTTTGCGTAATTTAAAGAACTAAAGAAATTAACTGCGGTGTAGAGGTTGCTTATGCTTATTAGTTCAGAGTGCCAAGTACGAATTGTATTTGTAATTCGAGCATTACCTACATAAATTCTCGTTATCGCTATCGTGATCGAAAGAATTTGATTGTTAAATAAAACTCGCACTAGGTATCCTGGACGCTTTTGAAAATATAGATAAGTAGGTACCTACCTACTTCTATATTTTCACTTAAAGTCAGGTTTGTTGTTAGAGATGGGGACTACGAGTGCTTGTAAAGTTTTTCACATCACGCAATAGATACTTACACTAAAGGATTAAAAAAATTGTTCTTTTTATGCACAGCGATAAGTCACATACGAGTATAAAACCTATATTAGATACATATAAAACAATTACTTTTAAAAAGAGGTTTTATTTTTACTAATATTTTAGGTAGGGAGAGAGGGAGACCAACTCGCACTTAGCAAGTGCGAGTCATCTTGATAATTCGATCAAGTTAACAAGTCGGTTTTACAAGTTCGTCACTAGATGGCGCTGCTTTGATCCCACGTGGTGCCTGGTGCGAGTTCTATTTGCTATTCGCTCACGTTAACGGAAGCTAGAATTTGTATGGCATTGAAGCTGTGCCTCCTAGTGACAAACAAAGAGAGTTAACAGTTCAGCGCCGAATTTGTAGTTAGCTTTCGAATAATTAAAATCTCGCATATGATACCACCCAGATACTGTATTGTAATCGTCATATCTTTGCCAGGACATTATGTAAAATTGTGACAAGTTTAATAATTGTGAAATGTAGCAGACATTTGCCTTCATAGATCTGTTAAAAGTATAACAATCTTTTTACAATTTTCTTACAAAAAGGCAAACACTTTTCGTCAAGTGCATTCAACAATAGGTAATAGGTACTAAGAGAAAGAGTAAAGACTCTTTATGTAAAAATGAATCACTCTATGAGGGCTACAATGACTTCATATGGTTGTAAGTGTTATTGTTATAATTATTATAATAATTGTTTTCCCTTAATTAAATAAATAAACAGCTTTGTGACAATACGCTTCTTGACTCTATCAAAAATACATTTTTAATGGCCTAAACACAAACTATGTACATTTAATTAAAATTATCAGCCAGTTTCTCCCAAATGGGTTCTTCTACTTTAGCCTTGTTTATATGTAAGCTGATTAGGAAAATAGGAAGTTTTTAAATCAAATAAAAAAAATATTATATTTATTTTTATTTTCGTTTTCAATTAATTGTAGTAAATAAATGAGTTTTATGTATTTTTTATTGTACTTACCTATAGAAGTTGACTCATATTATTTTTGATAGAGTAAAATAGCATATTTTATATCTCATTTTAAAGTTTTATGAAATGTAAATAGAACCAAAGAATTATTTTGGTTTTATAAATATAACTAAGTACATATTGAAAGAAAATTGTAGTATGTACCTAATCATAAAATATATAATGATTATTGTGCATTAATTCATTTTTTAAGGCTTGAAGAGTGGGTCTTATCTTACCCTAGCTAATCCTGCATGCATGTGTGTAACAGTAGATACTTAATGCCTATCTATTTTTAACATAGCCTTCCATGTTTAAAAATAATAATCAAAAATCTATTACGAGAACGGTGGCCAGTGTGAGTTTCATTTGCCAATCGTTTACGTTAACGAAAACGAGAATTTGTCTGCCAAAAATGTTTAACTCTTCTCGTGTATCGCCAGGGGGCGCTGCTTCAATGCCATACTAATTTGCGTTTTCGTAAACGTAATCGAAAGAATATGGATAGGTAGTAAACAAAACTCACTCTAAGCACCCTGTATTAGGGACTTATAGATTGCTCTCATTTCTTATATTTCTAAACCACCGCTATGCTGATGATGGTGTCTGTTATCGAGAGGTCGCAATAAACTATTAATCCTTCCTTAAAAACTACATTTTCTTTAATAATTATCTTACATAACTGCGAAATAGGTACTGAAATAAATGGACATCACAACAGGCCACGGCACAGATAAACACCTGTGTACACACACGCACGCTTCTTACTACTACTCTTACGTTTGCTGATCTCTTTCGTCATAGTTATAATGAGATTAATTACAAAACAAGTAAATTTATTATTGAAATTTTTTGAGCTTGTACATCTTTTATGTACCTACTTATCACCTATAAAACGTACAGGTACTTGATCCAAAAAAAAATAGTTTACACATTGTTTTATCATAACAGCAGTTCCTGTCGTACCGTATGCACCATTGACCTGCACCATCAATGGTGCAGGTGAGACTAATTTGTTTCGTTTGTACCGAAACCGCGGATTGGGTATGGTCTCATCTGCACCATTGAGATATTTTTAGTGCACTAGATTTAATATTTCCAGCATAAATTACCAGGCTACCATAACTATGCAGGAGATTGCATATTAATATAAAATAATAATATAGTGTTATAAATACATATATGTATAGCAAAGATTATAATAAAATTATTTTATATTAATAAGCAATCTCCTGCATAGTTATGGTAGCCTGGTACTTTATGTTGGAAATATTAAATCTAGTGCCTATCTTAACATTTCTAATGAGTATCCAACTGATATTTCAATAGTAATCCATGAGTGTATCGATTATACCTACATGAAGTAGTTGAGAATTTATTTGTAAAATGTTTTATTGGTGTTGCTTTTTGGCTGTTTATTTATATAAATAAATGATTCCGCACACAAACAAAATACGGCCTTATATTGAATTTTTTATTTTCCCATGGCTATGATAGTAGGGTGAAGTAGTTGTATTAATATTAATTGTGCAAACTAAACTAATTAGTTTCACCTGCACCATTGATGGTGCAGGTCGATGGTGCATACGGTACGAAAGGCAGCAGATACCTATTTTAAAATTTTCGTAAAAAAAAAAATGTTCAGACTAATCTTTTTATTATGATTTCTTGGGAACTTAACAATATTTAACATTGTAGAAAGTCTTATGTATCATAGAAATATGAGGCCATAGGATATCTTATTAAAAAAGCTACAAAACTACAAAAACATTGAAAAGCTATTAAAATTTTAGATAATCTAATCTCTGAAGTAGGGCCTAATTTTATTAAAAATAAATTAATTAAAGTCATATTATTCATGACAATGCTATCATTATCTTCAACTTTATCTACTAAATGTAGTATTGTGAGAATTTCTATTATGGCTTTATTAAGAAAGTTCATTTCTTTCTTTGTAATTACTGTCCTACTAGCATGAAGTAAATCTGTCTCAGCAGAATATTTGGGCAAACGGTGCCTTGGGCATGGTATTAAGTGGAATAATTGTGGAACTGAATAAATAAAGTTTATGATCTGAGGCAGAAAGAATAACAACACTGTCTTACTGAAGTGGCTTAAAATACCCACTACTGCAAATGTCATTCCTGATACATAACAAAATGTATCTCCAACAAATACTTTTGAAGGATACCTGAAACAATACATGTTTTATCAACAGTTTCACTCTATATATTAAGCAAGTGATAAACTTTATTAATTAACATTTAGAGTAACTAGAACTAGATTTAGAGTAACTATGTTAGCAGTTAGTAAAAATACATAACTACACCAAATTGGATAGATCTGTTTTTTTTTTAAAAAGGCATTGTTATATACAGTCTTATAGGGTGTACCCACCAATTGTGCTTCAACAAGGCTAATGCTGTTGCCAAATATGGTATCATGATGTGTAATGAAAACATGTGAGCCTTGTATTGATCTCCTCCAAGCTCAATAATATCAAATATTATTATTGATATAGCAATTATAACGGACTGTCCAACTTCAAGGCCATTAATTCCTGCTAGAATATTAATAGCATTTGTGCAGAAAACTGCTAACATGCCCATGTAAATGTAATACAGACAGCCTGGAACAATGAGAAGAAAAACTTATTTATAAAAGAAAGTTGATAGATAGATTGCTTAATTTAAATTATTATAACATTTGAGTTGCTTTAAAACTTTATTAACAAAGAAATTTGGTGAAATACTTCTTTGTCGCACCACCAAAAAATTTAATTCCTCCCATTTGTATTTCATCCTTTCCACAACAGGTCCTTTAAACAAGTTGTGAAGAAGCAACTTGCTGGTAGGCAAGGTGAGAACAGCTAGTGAGGCAGAATCCTGCTCCACTAGCTGTCCTTGCATCTGGACTTAGCTTCTGCTTAACCCATTTAAACTGACTAGGCGTTTGTGTAGTTGTAAATAAAACTTTAAAAGTATCACATTAGGATACATCTATACAATACTTTTAGAGGTGTTATAACACCTGGTCGGACTAAGTGGGTTAACATCAGGCAGAACAGACTCATTTGCCTTACTTTCTCTAGAAAATAGGTTAAATATATTACTAATTATAATTAGTAAAGGAATTATTGTCATAATTTAGTTATTTATCCAGTCTATAACATTCAGTTGTTTAAGTTTATAAGATATTATATATTTGGATGCATGGTTGCTAATTAGCAAGTAGGTAAGGTGAGGTTAAGTTACCTTACCTACGTAAGTCCTAAGTAAGTAAGACTTTCAGTAAATGAAAAATTTAAATAGTAGAACAAAAAATTTACCAATATTAATAGATGATCCCAGCCATTGCCGCAATGGTATAGGTATGACAAAGGTAGTGGAATTAAAATTCACATAATACACAACAAGCAATGGCAAAGATGCCACTGTTGGAAGCAGTAGTTTATATCTCCATCTCAAATCCAAAACATCATCAGCAAATCCCAACAGTAGCATGCAGCATATAGACAGTAGTGCTGCCAGTAATTCTGCAAACTAAGTAAAGGGTTACTTATATCACATAGTATAATACTTACAAACTAATCAACTTTACTGTTTCTAAAATAAATTGTTGATTACTTCATTATGAGGAAATATTTCCCTTTCCATAAGACCATTTCCAAATACAATGGGGATAAATATGAAACATGTAACTAAAAAAACACATCCTGAAACAACACCAACTGCCTCAGGTCTGTAAACAAACAAAAATGTGTCTTAGAATTCGAAATACTTATTTAAAACAACCTTTTAAAGTAAATACCTACCTTTTCATTACTGTATGTTACATACATTTAAACTGCCTTTGTGGTCTAGTGGCTAAGACCACCGGCTTAGACCCAGAGTTCCTGGGTTTGATTTCAAGCGGGGGGTACATGTTTGTGTACTCGGTTTGGTTAGTGGTAGGGCTGTTTATCCGTCTGGCTAGCTACCACCATTTTATCTAAATATGTCGCCATAACATCAATGTTTGTAGCATTGTTGTGTTCTGGCATCTAGAGATAAGATAGCCAGTGCCTCCCTAGTTGAGGATCCCGGGCGAAGTGTGCATTGGCCTTATCATCACTTAACATCAGGTGAGATCAAGGCACTGTAAAGTAAACAGCCTCTTACTGTCCCACTGCTGGGCAAAGACTTCCATCATTGAAATCAAATTATCACTACAATTCATGGGTAATGGCTTAATCACCATGCTTGCCAAATGCAGGTGATCACAAACCCGGGCTATGCATCGAAAAAATTCGAAACACACTTTGCCCGACCTGGGAATTGAACCGGGAACCTTCGGGTATCAAGCCGAGCGCTTTGCCACTCGGCCACCGAGGCGTTAACTGTTAACCTGTAAAATAAATTTAAAAAAAAACATTTTTAAGGCATAGCACATAAACTTACATTTTGTTTTTACTGGTTTTACATAAATCGATCCCGTAAAGACCAGCCTTTATAAACAGTTCTTTTAGTTTCGGTATCAACTCATCTGTTACTAAATATGCAACTATTGACAAAACAAACAGAACTATAATTGACCACATGGTACCGTAAAACTCTTACGCTTCCACGTACCTAGCTATATTGCATAGTTTGCTTACTTTCATAATAAGATAAGAATAATATAGTTAAGAAATTTTAATGACATGTTAGGTATTTTTTAAAGATTTCTGTTCTGCTAAATGTCAAAGCACGTAAACATTAAATCAACATGACTGTCAGCCAAACAATCAGCTGTGCGATTTTTTTTCTTTTATTTGATGGCTTCGTGCGATTAGCACATTTAGCCAGTGTCAAAGTAATTTTTCTTACAAGTAATAAATAAACAATATTTTCTTCCTGTATGATGATGATGATGAATGATAAAAGAAATGAGAAGTGAGAAATGACCAACCAATGACCCCCCAACCCCTCGAGTATCTCAGTAAAGATGTGGGGCTTTACTAAGTCCTCAAACAAAACCGCAGACATGGCACTTCACTTTCCCGCCAATAAGTCCAGTTGACTGGTTATGGATAGTCATTATAGAAACTTTTTAGCAACGGTCAAAACGATTTTTTTTTTCATACCTATTTAATAAATTATTTAGTACGTGAATGGTGAACAATGACGTCACTATATTGTTCCGTCAATTCAGTGTTTAATAACCCTTAAATGCATAACGTATCAAAAACGAAACGGTAACTTTAACTTTAATATTAATTAGAATATCTGTAATTAAAACATGTTTTTTTTAAATATTATAATTTTATAATATATAATTTTTCTTAAATTTAACATCATAGACAAGGAAGTTTTGACGGAAACCTCTTTGGATACGAAAATGCAACCTTTTTTTAAAAATAAATAAAAATACTTACTTCTCCAAGTTATATTTTAACTTAGATCATTAATGCTCTAATTCCTATTTCGGTTTCGGACTTCTTGGCGGGAAAGTGAAGAGTGATGTATGCGGTTTGCGGATGTTTTATTTTCTATTGTGTTATTTATTTATTTATTTATTTATTTTATTCCATGTCATGCCAGCTAACAGACTATATGTCCAATACACAGGCAAGTTATACATTATAATAATCAATACACAAAAAATAATTACATTTAGAAAATTAAGTTATATGAAAATTAGGAAATTAAATTAATTAAAAATAAATTACATAAACATATGAAATTCACCTAAAATACCAAATGTCAATAAAAATTCAATTAGCATATATTAAGAAACTGGTGAGTCACTGCCACCAGCCGTCCCAGACCATCCGCAAAAAGATCTAAGTCATTGTATTGAGCGAGCATGTCCCCAATCAGGCTGTGCGCGCGCACGGTTGGTGCTTGCGCGGCATGGTGGGTCCGCGTGGCGGGCCTTTGCAGTAGGCGCGGCCGGCGGCGCGGTGCCACCAGGCCTGAGGCGTCACGAGGGATTCGAAAAGGCACTGAGAGGCATGTTCTCTCAAGCACATACGGGCAATCTACTTTATGGTATAATATGGAGAGGTAGTGCACCATAAGAAGCAGTTTTCTTCTGGAGGCAAGCGTATCGAGATCCACCATTCCGTATACAAATAATGATGGATAAAGGAAGGGATAGTAGCCGTGAATCCTTTTAAACAGCCAACGAGCAAACTTTCGTTGAATTTTTTCTACCATGAGACTGTACTTGTCCTCATGGGGGTCCCAAATGACTGATCCATATTCGAGTTTGCTGCGCACATAAGCACTGTACAGAACTTTAGCCACCAATTCACTATTAAATTCCGAGGATGTCCTAATAATAAAGCCTAAAATTCTACTAACGGACTTACATACATTTGTCACATGTTTGTGAAAGTCAATCTTACTATCTATAGTTAAACCTAGGTCTCGTATTTCGTCAACTCTTTCCAAAGGAGCGTCAAATAATGTGTAGTCAGTCTTTAGAATACATTTCTTACGTGAAAATGTAATCGTCTTGCATTTAGCTTCATTAAAAGGAAGTCGATTGTTACCACTCCAGGTGGCTATAGCATCTATGTCACTTTGCAGCGCCTGAGCATGAGCCTCTCCAGCTATGCCAACATATAACTTTAGGTCGTCTGCGAATAGAAGACATTCCGAAAATCTCACAGCCTGAGGCAAGTCGTTGATCATAATTAAAAAGAGCGTTGGACCCAAAGTGCTTCCCTGACTTACCCCAGACCTTGTATAATAGTTTTCGGATTCATATCTACCTAATCTTACAAATTGACGTCGATCCTTAAGATAGCTAGCAAAGAATTTTAGAAAATTGGGTGTAAAACCAATAATTGACAGCTTTTGCAATAATTTGTCATTGTCTACAAGGTCGAAAGCCTTTTTAAAGTCAAAATAGGTTGCATCTACTTGTCTACCAGCATCCATTTCAGCGGAAACGTAGTCTAACAGTGTTGTTAGGTTGGTGGTAGTTGATCGCGCCTTACGAAAACCATGTTGACTATTGTGCAAATGGCTGCCAACCTGCCGGCTAATATGGCTGTTGAGCATGGATTCGAATAACTTGGCGAAAACAGACAATACTGCGATTGGTCTATAAGCAGTTACATCAGGTTCAGGTTCCCCTTTTGGGATAGGCGTAACTCTGGAGAGTTTCCAGCAATCTGGGTATTTAGCTTGTGCTAGCGAACGATTATATATATATAACAGCGGAGTTAATAGGGCCGATATACAGTCTTTAGTCAAAAATGACGGTATGCCGTCGGGCCCACATGACGATCGAGCCTTAAGGCGTTTCACGGCGCGGTTCAGGTCTGCCTTTTCTAGGGTTGAGACAGAAACCGATCTAGCATCGGCGCCTGAGCAAATAGCTGCCTCTCGTGCCGCTTCTAGAGGATCTAGGCGCGGCTCCTCGTCTAAGAACACCGAACCGAAATATAGTGCAAATGCTTCAGCAGCAGCCTGCCCTGTCAGAATATCTTGGCTATACTTAAAACAATCTATTCGTCGCCTATCCCTTCTCTTATCCCTCACATATTTCCAAAATTTTGCTGGATCGTCAACAATATTTTTTTGAACGGAACGTATGTGTTGTTGATACGCGTTGCTCATTAACTTCTTTGCATGCCACCTATAGTATCTATACAATTCCTTGTTGAACTCTTTGCCTTCTAATTTATACCGCTTAAAATGAAAATATTTAGATTTAAGAGTATTAATTATGTCTCTTGTGTACCAATTTGGATATGCATATCTAGTGTCATGCAAAGAGTTATGTTTTAGTGGAACATGAGATGATATGCAATCGTTCAATTTATTGTAAAAAGTCTTGATGGCTACGTCTACATCTGCGATCTCATAAACGCCTGACCAGTCAATCGCGTGCAGAGATGCATATAATGCTTGAAAATCAGCCTTATGCCAATTCCAGTTGGGACATGTGTCATCATACGGATCAGGCGATAAACGCTGCGGCGGTTGTGGTGGCACTATCCTACTCTCTAAATTAACAGTAATGTCGAGCGAGGGGTGATACTCGTCAATTGTCACCAAAGGGTCAGTATTTGCAGATACCATAACCTGATCGGAAGCAAGATCGCTCAATACAAGATCTAACATACCAGCATGGCTATTTACTATGTGATTATTTTCACATAAGTTCAAGAATTCACAAAAATTAACAAATTGCATCTTAACGTTTACGCTACATGAATTTAAATTAAAATCACCTACAATCAAAACATTTAACTTAGGATAAGAACAGACAACACTTTCAAGACATGACAACACATTTAAATACTGGTCATCTTTATAACTAGGAGGTAAGTACACCACGCAACATAACATCTTTATATTCTTCCAACTTATAATAGCACAAATCAACTCTTTGTCCGGCGTAAGGCCGTCAATATTAGAAACAACTTGAACAGAAAAACATTCACGTACCGCTAGCAGAACTCCACCCCACCCGGCATCTCCAGCACGGTCCTTACGAACCACTGAATAACCAGCCGGAAAGAGTTCGCCGTTGCATACGGAACTTGTCAGAAAGGTTTCTGTTAGAGCAATAACATCGAATTCATGCAAGCTTACATTATTATAAAAGATTGCAGTTTTAGAACGTAAACCACGAACATTCTGATAGTAAAGTTGAATTTTTTTGTATCGAGTGTTATGGCTGTGTTTCTTGTTTACCACGAAAGTTCTGGCGCCACGGTTTGATGCAGATGTCCATTGACCAAATGTCAGGGGACAAAACCTGTTCAGCGAGCTTAGTTGGCACCCCCAGCTTGAAGGATGCGTAGCTTCCGCGTGCCTTCAGCGCCTCCACCGAACAAACGTCATCTCCACATACTGAAGTGAGGTGAGCACGTACCTGCTCCACTGTAGTCCCTTCTTGTACATAATAAAGATGTAGGAAACGTTTTCTTTCGGCTGCTCGTATCAATGTGGCCCCCGGAGTCGCGGTGCCTCGGGATACTCTGGGTAACGATGATCGCACTCGTCCACGCTTAACCTCGGTCCACCCATCTTCAACTAAGTGGTCACTGCCTTTAGTAATCGCTGGAGGTATAGAAGATAGAACTGCGGCGGTAATATTTGTTTCTGGTACCGTGGCGTCTGCCTGTGATTTTTGTGAGTCTAAAATTATAGGATTTGCAGGTACACGACTGACAGCAACTGGTTTTATAACCTTTGGAATATTTGTTTTAGACATCATAGTAGTAGACAGGTCTCCTGAAGCGGGTGATGCTGATTGTGAACTAGTTTTCTTATTGGTTTCAACTTCATTTACCGACCTCTTCTCGTCTAACCTCGCAAGTATAGATGATTGAGCAAGCGTGATCTTTTGTAAAGCAAGACTTTGTTTTTGCGAGTCACTCCATAATTGAGAAATCATTAATAAGGGCTCTTTCATAATGGCCTGCAGCTCCTCTCTAATTACTTTTCTGAATAGAGTTAGGTCCCCACACACACAGCCACTATTTTTTTTGGAGTCTTGCCCGCGTCGCATAGTGACATTTTCAAAGTCATACTCGGACATCGTATTGTCAGCGGTTTCAGCAATCGTTTTGTCGTTAATGCAACTTGTTGTGCTCATAAGCAGGCGAACGGGAGTACTTAAGTTATTGCCTTTTGGTATTTTGCTTGTACATGACACACACAGCCAAGACTGCACGACGTCACTAGTAAGTGTAACATATTTTACTGTAGTAAGCCCAGCACACATTAAATCATAAATATTATCACATCTCGAACATTTCATCCAATAATCATCTTCACCAACTTTATGATTGCATCCTGAACAAATAGCCATAGTAGCGTTCGTTCCCCTATTACAATAAAGCTTGTTTATTAAGGTGTCGAATTGTTATCTTATCTAGCTTCACTACGGTGCAGGCGGTATGTTACAGACAGTCACAGTACCTATACTTCCGTGTAATGCCGTGCGCAGTAAGCGGTGACTAATTTCGCCCGCCCGCATCCAACGCCGCTAGCCCAACGGATAAGACGTCGCGTCGCTCAGCGCCCACTCCAATGGTCCGTGGTTCAAATCACGGGCGGCAAAATTTATTTGTAGATAAAATTTTCTCACCACAACTGGGGGCTCCGAAGATGGTATGCGAAGTCCCAAAGAGAAATGCAGGGCGAAGCCCCAGGCTCCACACAAAAACAAATATTTAAATCAAAACAATTCAAACAGCAGAAACACGTCCGCTTGCAACAGTATCTTTCGGCCGAAAAAATTTTAAGTTATGTCGAATAAAAAGTTATGTCGAATATTAATGTGAAATAATGGTGGATTATTGTGTGTGTGACCTGTTAAGTGTTCGTGAGTGTGCATGAGTGTTGACAAATGAAACAAGACACTGCAACGTCACTTTTCAAATTCTCTCAAGAAGTCGGCCCGAGGACTTAGTAAAGCCATCATCACATCTTTACTGAGATACCCGAGGGGTTGGGTGGTCTATCATTTCTCATTCATCATCATCATCATACATAAAGGAAAAAATACTAATGAAATTAAGAAACTAATGATGACATGACCAAGACAGACAAGAAGTGTTTAAAACAAACGAATAGGCTTGATAGATTTCATCCGAAGCCGTAAAACAATACACAAAAAAAATCGGTTTCGTTTGACAGCTCGTTGTTCAGTGCCAATCTCTACATCTCTACCTAGTTTGTGCGTGCTTGAGTGCTCTATTCCGTTGGTATAATGATTATTCTTTAGAATTTTTCTTTTGATATGTATACTATTTTTAGAAGTTATGTCGTTGTACTACAAGGTTCACAAATAATTTTTGGTTCATAATTTACTTTCCTAGACCATCCAAGTTCACTTTTATTTATATAATTAAATATTCTCTCGACTAAAGGAGTTACAAACACAGTGAACAAAAAATCAGATATTTTGTAGATATTTTTCATCTTTCTGTTTGCACTATGCGTGCCGTACTGTTCATAAAAAAATATAAGGAGCGGGAAAATAAATAATATTAAGTATTAAATTATAATACTTAAAGATCATATCCAGACAGTTTGTTAATGGTCCTTCGAGCCGGATAACAATAATAAGAATTTAATAATCACTTATTATCAAATGTAAATGATGATTGACGATTAAGGTAGTTACATAATACACACATACATTACATAATATAATACAGGGTGTTCGGCAGATCGTTGAACATACAAAAATGGGGGGTAGGTGGGGTCATCTCCTAACCATTCAGGCATTAAAAAAAAACCTGGTCATAAAAATCTTTTTAGAGGATTTTTTATTTGATTTTTTGAATTTTCGCCACTGTCGTACCTCTAAACCCCTATAACTATGTCTTTTTTATAGCTAGGCCCAATTTTTTTTCATTATTGGAATCTTAGGGGATGGAAGGTCCTAAAAAAATTGGTATTGGTTACAGGTTATTGCTAAAAACAAAGTTGTAGTCTCCCAAACCTAAAAAAAAGTTGAGATTAAACTTAACGCTCAACTTTGCGTTGCATTTAAAAAAAAGTAAAGGTGATGGAAGGCTTCAGATTTTTTTTAAATCATGTATAAAGTGTAGACTTTCTAATGGTATGTTATTTGTTTCGATATCATTTTCGTAACCGAAGCTATTATTTTTTTTTAAAGTAATTGGACGATTTCTATGAAATTCTACTTATGCTGAAAGTTATATTGGTTGCGAAATTTATCAATACAAATATGAGAATAATGTAACGACTTACTTTTAAGATTACTTACACAGACTTAGACAGACTTACTTACAATGACTTATATTTACACAGAGCAGGTAGGTATTTTTTTTTATTCTTTAAGCAGTTAAAATAGCTATCTTTTTCTCGCAATAATTAAGCTATAGTGTTTCGCTCTAGCACGCTCATATGCAGAGCTTGCATCACAGATGAGAGACGGCGATTTGAGCAAAATTTAAATTAAATGTTCATAAAAATAATTGTTTTTGTAATTTAATTGATTCTTTTAATAAAAAATACCAGTTTTGAAATGTTTGTTTCATTATTTTTATTTTTGCATTGAAAATTTTTACAAAACATGTAACTTCCCGCATAAGTAGAATTTCATCAAAATCGTCCAATTACTTTTAAAAAAAAATAACTTCGGTTACAAAAATGATATCGAAACAAATAACATACCATTATAAAGCCTACACTTTAGAGATATTTAAAAAAAATCTGAAGCCTTCCATCACCTTTACTTTTTTTTAAATGCAACGCAAAGTTGAGCGTAAAATTTTATTTCAACTTTTTTTTTAGGTTTGGCAGACTTAACTTAACTTTGTTTTTAGCAATAACCTGTAACAAATACCATTTTTTTAAAACATACCATCCCCTAAGATTCCAATAAAGAAAAAATTGGGCCTAGCTATAAAAAGAAAAGTTATAGGGGTTTAGAGGTACAACAGTGGCGAAATTTCAAAATACAAATAAAAAATCCTATAAAAAAAATTTATAACTAGGATTTTTTTTTAATGCTTGAATGCTTATAGGTGATGACCCCACCTACCCCCCATTTTCGTATGTTCAACGATCTGCCGAACACCCTGTATATCCTTCGATTAAGAACTAAGATATTTCTTTTGATTGATCACCAAGCTTGTGACAGTAAGGACATGCTTTGAGGATAAATGGTGCATGCCGACTACGGTCGGCGGCGTAAGTAAAAAAATTGATATTCTTTATTGGATTCTTTTATATACATAAAATATAATCATCTATTCTACTTAATTAATAAAATTGCACATCATGTTACTTTAAAAGTACCTTTCAATTCAAGAGCAATAACATTAGAGTTTGCGTTTTTCTAACACATCGCAGTTTTCCACAATAAGTTCTGCTAATTTCATATTTTGCAAATTTGATGGCGTACCCTTCGTCTTCTTATGTATTTGTAGAAGTAACTTATGAAGGACCGATTTTGTGGTAACTAGTGATGGATGGGCTGGTATCGACGTATCTAGTACCTGTGGATATAAAAGGTAAATAAAATAAAATAGTCAAGGAAAAAGGAGCACATAAATAATTGTTCTTCGAAGGGCAGGTTGCCACATGACGAGTTACAACTCATTTGTTTTTTTCACGTTATAACCATTTAATTAAAAAAATACAAATAACATCGGATTCAATAAAATATAATAGTTAGGATAATTAATATTAACTTTTTCCAATTGACAATTTATTTAGTAGGTATTGGAAACGTGCGAAGTGTATGGTGGGGGTATAGAAAACGATCACAGCGCATGCCGTGGCAGAAATGTGCAACAATAGGGGCTTACTGACTAAGTACAGTGTAAATTTTATGTTTTTCCTAAAGCGAAAAAACGAATTCTCAAGAAGAAACCGAAAGGACTTATAATATCGATCAAGTAAGAATTCATGTCGAAAGAATTATGCAAAGATTAAGAATATACCGGGTTCTTGATAAAATTCCTCATAATTTATTTAATTGTATTGATGATATTGTGCATGTAAAAAAAAAATGTATGTTGTGTTTTAGTTAATTTACAGCCTCCAATCTTCTTTAAGAGTAATACTGTTGTAAGATGTAAATTAAAAAAAGGTTTTAAATCAGATGTTTTTTATTTTTTAAAGTTTTGCATTTACTTTAGAAAGTTCAAATATATTCTACTTATATTATTATTTACTTGCTTAACCCTTAACCACTGACATACGTCTGAGAGACGTAGGTGCGCAATTAAAGTGGTCATATCTTTTTACACCAAACGCGCACGGACTTGTCCTTTCTTGTACCTTCCTAAGAACCAGTGACGCGCGCGCAGCAGGGGTGAGCGGACGTACGGTGCGCCTCGATTAGGTAAGTAGAACCGTCCTGACGTCTGTGGGACGTAGCGTCACAGTAAAAGTATTTTTATTAAAAATAATTTTGTTTTAGAGTTAAAATGGATTTGAATAAACGTTATTTGAATACTCCATGCCCGACTTCAATTAAACAGCTTCAAATCAACGTAATTGATCAACGTTTTGAGAGTTTGGTCACTTTTGCCTTTTCAGAGTCTGATGATTCTTCAGCTGATGCGAATGACATCCTGCCATAGGAGGCTGAAGTAGACTCCTCATCGGATAGCGATGACAATATCCCCAGCAGAACTACCGAGTGAAACGGGAATAGAAGAAGTCGTTCCTGACTCAGACACGGATGAACCTACGACATCACAGGAATCCTCAAGAAAATATTATTACGGAAAACGAAGATGTAAGTGGGCAAAAGACCATTCGACTAGAAATCGACGTACTCCCGCTCATCGTAACCAATGACTATTACGATTAAATTTTCATGAAAATGCTGCAAAAAGTTTAGTTCCTAAGCAACTCGATAGGCGCATAATAACTCCACAACTTTCCTTGGAACTCAAAGGGCTACTCACAGACATTCTGGATACAGCTACGATACCTCGACCGGAGGAATAATCTGAAAATTGACGGCTTAACGTCCGTAAGAACTGTCATTTATGTTATAAACAAAAACAGAAAAACCTCGGTCGTATGTCACGTTTGTAAGAAACCGGTATGTTAGCAGTGTTCAAAACCGGCTTGTAACACATGTCGTTAAAAAGTGTTAAGTTTCTAATAATATGCCATTTGTTTGTTTTTAATTAATAAGAACTATCTAGATGTTAAGATACTATCAGCTCTGTGATCATTTTAGACTGATAAGTTAAGTTTTTGAGCCGTTAGAAAGAAGGCGTTTTTTGTTTCCATAGATTTTTCAAAGTTTTGTATTTTGAGTATAATTAAATATTTTACATAAATAACGTGTTTTTTTTTATTAATTTGGTAATGCCCTTTATGCTAAAGTAACGATAAATAATAAAACAAATAAATAAATAATAATAATAAAGACTATAGAAGTGACGCCTGGCGGAGACAACTGATCAAGTGATTAATATGGCTATAAAAAATAGGGGTTGGTGATAGAAGGGTGTGTGAATTTAGGGTTGGATGTATAAAAATAGACTACGACCGATTGTCAGACTTACCCAATATACATATAAAATTTTAAAAAATCGATCGAGCCGTTTCGGAGTATGGCAACTAACTTGTGACACGAGAATTTTTTGTGCCTTACAAATAAACAAAGAATAAGGTCCGAATAGTTATTTTGTGTTTTGTCTCTTTCACTCTAATTTGAAATGACGTTTACATGACAGGAACAAAAAACGGAATAACTATTCGGACCTTATTCTTTGTTTATTTGTAAGGCACTTAATATATAAGATAACTAGCGACCCGCCCCGACTTCGCACGGATGCAATGCTGATACTAAAAACCTTCCTCTTGAATCACTCTATCTATTAAAAAAAAACCGCATCAAAATCCGTTGCGTAGTTTTAAAGATCTAAGCATACATACATAGGGACAGACAGACAGCGGCAAGCGACTTTGTTTTATACTATGTAGTGAAGCACTTGTCATTCACTATTTGACAAACGCTCCTCAAACTTTCGTTTGCGAGATGGCGCTACTGTCTTGCACAGACTCAGCAAAATTCTTGGCGGTCGTGCGTGAAACTAGCCGCAAGTCCCTGCGTAGTTACAAAGTAGGTGTAAACCAATCCGCGTGGTGTGTGCGCGTATTTTCGCTCACATATAACTTCGCACACGTCATTATGTTTGCATTTACTTAAACTTACACAACAAACAAAAGTCGATTTATCAATGTAGTATTTAGAGATAATAATGAAAAACATATTATATTTTACATATTTAAGTACGTAAACATACTTACTGTGTTTTGTAGTCGTTTGTAAAGATTTGGCGACACAGACACGATCCATTCAGGCTGATTACTCGATTGTTCAAGGCTTCGCTTTAATCTTTGAATACTTATCGCCAGTATTGATGGAAGCACTAACTCTGGTTCTTTGGAGTAGTTAAGTATGTTTTCTGCTAATGTGTCGTAGCCCAAATGGTATAAACCGATAATCTGTAAGTTATCATAATAATAAATAAAGACGCAATAAACAAATTATTAGCTTCAATCGATTACACAAGGAAAAAAGCATTAATGAAAAAGACTATTAGGCTATCCGTGTGGTGACGGAGAAAGAATACTATTCACCGCCCCTCTCCTCCGGTGGGTTTCGTAAAAGGCGACTAACGGATTATGCTCCACTGCGTGGTAGGGCTTGGCCCGTCTGGTTAGTGACCACCGTACGCATATTGTAAAACCCGTCAAGTGACCAGAGCTCGAGTGGATGTTGCTGCGATGCATTTGGTCTGTGGAGGCTTCCGTCAAACCAGTGCCAGGAAGACTTCGTTAACCCGCCGACCAGGAAGACCCAACAACCCGCTATACACTACTTTAAAGTTTATACTGACACCCCCTACCAACCTTCCGGTTACAAAGTAGGTGTCAGAATAACCTTGCGCAAGCACAAGGGACCATCTACGTCAGGTCATAACGCCAGATCAGAACACGCCGGTACGCATCCTTCATCCAGTACTTTTAAGACTAGTGTCTCAAGCTAGTCGCCCCGTGGACACGTATAGTCCACTACCTAATATCCAGATAGGTCACCGGAGCTGTAAGCTCGCTCACTTCTCGTTGCACTAAGAGCACAACTCGCAGTGTACCACTGCTTACCAGGAAGACCCGTAGAAACGGCTATCCCGCTGGCCGCCCGTGGCACAGTACAGGGGCCCAAGCGAGCCTAACCAGCTCTTAAGGCTGCCTCACCATGCCACGCATAATCTCGGGGTGGTCCGTCGTGCCGGTTGGTGACCGGAAGGTGGGGTCCCGGCGGCCATACCCCCCCCCCCCTCCCCGGGTACGGGGGGCCTTCCGTTCGGCGGGTTAGTGAAACTCTTTTGAAGGCAGTTCCCTGGTGAAACATGCCGCCACGCTTTGACCATTCGCATCGCAGCAGCATTGTACCTTCCGCAAAGTACATTTCCGATGCCTTTGACATATTGCAGCGGCGCGCTATACGCATTATCGGTAATTCAGAGGTCACTAATACCCTCGAACTCCTGCAATTGCGTAGAGATATAGCGTCACTCAGCGTCTTCTACCGCTTATACCAAGGCGAAGGCTCTGAAGAACTTGACCTTATCCGACCTTATCCCACCTTCTCCCTTCCTCCGTAGGATTACGCGTGATACTCTCCGGAGTCACCGCTGTACTGTATCGAACATTCCATCGTGCACAAAGAAATTTGGTGACTCGTTTCTTTGTCGCACTTACAAAAGATGGAATAGTCTACCAGCACACGTTTTCCCTGCTTCCTTGGAGGTCTTGATGACATGGGGTCCTTCAAACAAGGCGTGACGAAGCACCTTAAGGGCTGGCAGGGTGAGGGCGACTGATGCTGCGTTGTTTTCACGCTTCACCAGTTGTCCTTGCGTCAGGACTGCGTTTCCACTTAACATCAGGTGGGGTGGAGTCATTCGAAAAGTGGAGCGTTATAAAGCTATAACACTGGCCGTCATAAAGCGCCTTAAGCTCTGAGCACATAAAGGAATCAATATGGAGAATTTCAATATTTGCAAAAGAATAATATATTCAGCTCGACGGCGCAGTGGTCAACGCGCCCGGTCTGCGAGTGCTGAGTTTAAGCAACTTTCGCGCTACCAAAAATTTATAACCTCGAGCTCCTCCGTGCTTTGGAAGGCACGTGAAGCCGTTGGTCCCGGCTGCATTAGCAGTCGTTAACAACCACCAATCCGCACTGGGCTCGCGTGGTGGTGTATGGCCCGTTCTTCCTATCCATCCATAGGGAAGGCTCTTGCCCCAGCAGTGGGGACATAAATGAGCTGATGATGATGATGAATATATTCATAAAATGTATCTGTCTAGGTATGCAAATAACTATGAATTTGCGGTACATGATTAATACTAGCCTAAGTTATTCAAAAGGTTACCTGTTGTTTTATTACGAAATCATTGTCAATATTCCATAGCTCGGCTAAAGTCAATATTTTTTCCATCCAAAGATTGCATTCTTCATTATTATATTTGTTTAGTGGACTCTCACTTTCTACTTGGGAGATCGTCTCGACAGCTGCACGGATCATCTTTGTAATGAATTTCATTCTGGGATTTCTTATTTTCTCGGATGCTATTAAGCTTATCTCTCTTTGGACGATGTTGCCAGCAAGAGCTTCAAGTATGTACTGATAATCAATATCATATAATGTGTCAAGTGGCTTAGAGCATTTTAAATTAAAATGACACATAAAGTACATCGTACAAGAAATCTGATAGTTCAGATTGAGTATATCACCATTTACGACTTTGACGTCTTGCGCAACTTCAACCAGAGATGGCATGCTCTCATCCCAAATCTTCTCATATTTAACTTCTAGCTTTTCTTCATTAATTGACATAGTCGAGCATTCCAAAAAGTTTTTTAGAAACTCAGTTACAATTTCCAGAAACTTTACCATATTTGCATTGTTGAATCCAACATCTTGCAAACACAGTGAGTCTTTAGGTAACCGCCCCACTTTATTAACCAATCGACATATAACTCCAAAAGTGTGTTTTATATAAGTCGACCAAATGATAGAAAATAGGCCCAATCGTAAATGCATATCCGAAATATTCATCAGACACAAAGCAACAGATTGAAGTGCATCAGTCTTCTGCATGTTTTTTTGCCAAGCAATTGCGTATTCCCAGCACATATTTGCAATGATGTAAGTTGCAGTTGTGCTTAACGGAAACTGTCGACGTAATAAAGAAAGCCATTTAAAGATCTTTGGATTATCATCAACTAAAAAGCGATGGTTTTCTAAAAACACATATTGGGAACTGTCATCGTCATCACATTCAGGAGAATCAAAATGTTTAGAAGCCTGCGTCTCGAGCAGCTCGTTGGCAACCACGGCCTCCGGTGGTACTCCCATACTGCAAAGCCATTTGGCTATTAACTCTGTCACTGAACCTTTGCCTCTGGTATAAATAAACTTGAGATTAATATTAATGTCATCAAATTGTAGTTTAGGCATGGGATTCCCATTGAATTCGTCTTTGAACATTAAAATTATGCTAAGTATAGAGATATCCTCTAATTTGCCAATCAATATTCCCCATTTAGCATTTTCTGCAGTAACAGATTCCCATGCATCTTCATCCCTTTCATTATTTTTGTTTTCAAATATTCTTCCAACAGCTTTACAGGACATTGCTACTATCATACTTCTCAGAGGACAAATCATGTCTACCAAAATATCACGGATATTCTGCCACCATGGAGACACCTCATTATATGTGATGTTAGTAGCCTCTTCCGTTACACAACACAAATAAAATATTACTTCTATATTTTTTTCTATCAGTTCTATAGTAATGTGTTCTAAAGGCATATCCATTAAATGCATAATTATAAGTTTAACAATATCTTTCGGGTCAATGTTACTATTTTTTACAAAATGACTAATCAATTTTAAGTCTTTAATTTTAAATATTGATTTAAAAGTATCTGATGCAAGACTGGTTAATTTTTCAACGGTTATATCAGCTTTTAAAGAGATATATTTGGAAAAGCTTTCTAAATTAAAACATGATAGAAATTCTTTAAAACCGCTCGCTCGGTTGTCGGCAAACGTTACCCTTGCATGTTGATGTCCCTTGTAATCACTCTCTTGAACCAAATGCAATAATCTTTCTAATATACAACTATCATCTTCTAAAAGATGAAAATCACTCATTTCTTCTAGGGTATATTCTGGAATGATCATTAAGTTTTCTTGCACTTCTTGACATTCCCGTATTTTGGTACACAGTTCTAGCATATCATCAGTGTCTTCATTATTTATGTTTCGATAAAATAAAGCTAAAAGTCCTAGGTTACCAAAATACCATTTCATTTCCTCTACTTGAGCATTCTCATTGTCATCATGAACACTGTCCCAAAATATTGATAAGCAGGACACAACAACTTTAGTAGGTATTTCGTAATTTTTAATTAACATTTCTAAACAATGCTTCTTAAGATCCAATGTTTTAATCTCAGTAGCTTTCTTAAGAATTTCTTCATCATAATCATCTGCGTCATTTGGTGTTTTCTTTACATAATCGCGTAAGTCCCGCAGGGTGTGTAAATCCTTAGATGTTTTCGAATGTTCTCCATCCAAAGCGTAAAAAAATGGAATGTTGAACTTTTTCAATCTGCCATCGGGGTCAATCAATACGCATTGAAATTCTGGCAAGTTGAGCTTTTTGTGAGTGTAGTTTTTTTCGGCGCCGACTAACCCGCAGGTGTTGTAAATAAGTTGTCCATTTTTCGTTGCTGTAAATACTGCTACGCGATTGCCCCTCTGCATTAATCTTATATCTATGAGACCTTTTTTTGGATTGTAGATAATTAAAAATATTGCTCTTCTGATTTCTTTGACAATTGCCATATGTGGTGCTTTCTTATCCACGTCGAATAACTGAAAATATTTTAAAATATATATAAGTATCCAGCATTCATCCACATGACACTTCGAATTGCGACGCGGCATTGAACATAACAGTTAAGCTTCGAATAGTAGTGGCAATCTGACAATGAGAAGCAAGTGATCTGCGCTCGGGACTATGATAGCCTATAATTGTATGGTATTTCATTATACAGCATTTAAAATAAAAATGACACAAAAGTGCACCGTACAAACAACATGAAAGTGCGATCATCGCTCAGTCACATGCGTAACGTAACGTAACAGCAGGTTGCTGGCGGCATAGTGCGCGTTATGAGCTAATAAAATGAACAAACGCTAATTACCTGTACAAATGCGCATTGAGCATCTCTATATCCTTTAAACAGTCTAATTAAATGACCTCTCTTGACATCTAAGATAGCAACGCGTCCTAAGTTATCAGTAACGGCAGCGAGTCGGCGGTCAGGCGATATAGCCACCGTAGCACCATGCCTCTGAGAGTCAACCAATCCATTACGCATTGAAAGTGACTCGGACCGAATAAGAGGTTCTGTACTTGCCGCCACATTTTCCGAATTACCCCCACCTAGCCAGTTTCTGCAACATATATCATTAATTAATTAATGATGAACAGTAAAATCACTAATATTTAAAATTAGAGATTATGAGGAGCTCGATAGCACAGTGACTAACGCGCCCGGTGTGCGATTTCTGAAGTTAAGCAACTTTTGTAAAGGCTGGTCACTGAATGGGTGACCAAAAATGTATCATCTCGAGCTCCTCCGTGCTTCAGAAGGCACATAAAGCCGTTGGTCCCGGCTGCATTAGCAATTATTAACAACAACCAATCCCCATCCCTATCCATTAACAGTGAAGGCTCGTGCTCCAGCAGTGTTGACACAAAACTATGAAAGATGAATTAAAAATTAGTGGTGTCAGTTTGCAGTGCAAAAATACAATATTATACTAACGGTAAAGCTGATTTTATTTTGTTAGCAACTGCTCTTGCTACATCTTGCAGAGGTGGCGTTGTTCCACCTTCTAGTGCATAATGGAAACCTATGTAAGGTTTCACACCTGCTCCGAGTATTAAAGAATTGACTGGAGGAACTGATCGATACCTGAAAACAATAAAAATATTTCGACATTTTAGGAATCGCGATTTCGCTCCCAACATTTTGATGTTTTTGTCAATTTAATTAATGATTTGTTGTCAATAATTTATTTCTACACATAATGATAAGAAAAGAAAAACTGAAATAAACCGATTTTTTTCAGAGTGGTACCACATGAGTAAATACCCGAACAGAGTCCAAGCTTCCTTAGAACGCGCTGTCACAGGTACACTACTATATAGCACCACGGTTAGTGTGCGTGACTTCTCACCGACACAGGTTCACGTACGCGCCGCGAGAGGACAAACCGGTTTACACCGGCACAGCCAGCGGACAATCTCAGTGAGTGTCACACGCGTTGTTTCGTGTTGTGTTGTCATCGCTCGAAAGAAAAATTGCAATTATTTGAGGTTTTATTACGTTTGATTTAAATTAGAGTGGTTTACAGTAAAATATGGTTGATTACTGTACAGTGTCTATAAACAATGCCAGAAATATAAAAATATTGCCTATTTCACGTAGTTTCGCGAACACTTCGATCTTCAAGCAAACATAATTAATATTGGCACTGAAATCTTAGAACGTGTATAATGACTGTACATTTGATCTGCCATGTAAGTGTTTTCCAATTCAGTATTTAAAAAAGACTATGTCAGATTAGAATTTATCTAAATCTGAAAAATAAAAAAAGAAGTTATTGAAAATGAAAAATAATAAAAAGAAAATATTTAGAGTACCTACTTAAGTAATTTATATATTTTTTTTAAATCAAATAAAATATTTTGTTTCATTTATCTTATCGTCATGTGACAACCTTACCAAAATTGTTATAAATTATGCGCGCTATAAGGAAGCTTGGACTCTGTTCAGGTATTTACTCATGTGGTAGTACTCCAGTGTAAACAAGACGAAGCAACGAAACAAACTACCAAGATAGGTTAGAAAATTATAAACAAACGGATAACAGGAAAGTTCTGGACTCGCATGGCTTGATATACAAATACCTCCATGATAATTATAAAAAATGCAATGCGAAATTGCAAACCATATCCCATTCCACATCGATATACGACGACGCGACGTCTCGTTATAATAATTGTAATAATTAAGAACGAATTAAGAAATAAATAATTAATCAATCTGGTCAAAACATTTACTAATCAAAAAATATGTGGCTTCTGGGTTTAGCAAGAAGGTTTCTTGTAGTACGGCTTATTTCCTAATTACTAATTACCAAGTATCGTATCCCCCATATGTTGATGCCGCCAACAAGTGATCATATGAATTCTTTAGTTCTAGGCCCACCACTGCAGCGTCATGAATTACTTCTTGCTCGGAAAATGACCATTTTCGTATGTTAATACTGCGGCTGTCGACAATATACTCGCCTTTTACACCGGCTTGTACTAAAAAAACAAACAATAAAGAAATTAGTAGGTAGTTTTACAGAAAATCAATAAAACATTGTCTTTCTAAAATGGTACCTAGCAATTGTATTACAAATATAAAAAATAATCTACTTGTGGAAACATCTTGTCAATTTTTTATTTTATTTTTATTGCTCTGTTTTTAGATTAAAACAATCGAACACACTTTAGAATTTTAAATTTTAACAATTAATAAATAAGCATTATTCATCCTCATAGAAACCCCACCTATTTAATGTTTGTGATCATCAAACATGCGAAAGCTATTTGAATGGTTCCATTTTTACCTTGAAAAAATAGAAAATTAAAAGTGCAGTAAAGCTAACTATTTATTTATAAAATAGATTATTTAAATAAAAGCAGCACATGTTTAGAAACGGTTTATTTTTATGTAACACTAACAAGATATTATAGTATTTTATATTTACCTTTTGCCAGTTGCGATTTTGCATTTCTTAGTGTTTGGAATAAACTTGATCCAGATATAATGCATTCACATGATTGGAATAGGATGTGTATATCATCAGGCAAAGTGCCATATGTTCCAGTATGACACGAGATCTTCACAACCGGTTTGTCATCTAGTTTTTCACACAGCAACAAATGTCCAGTATTTGTGTAAAATGCAACACTACCATTTTTAAAGCCAACTATAATACAAAACCAATCTGGCCCATTCTGAAAAAGTAATATTTTATAAATTAAGTCAATATGGTCAAGGTTAAAGGCAAAAAATTATATGCTTTGTTGCTAAAAATGATTTTTTTTTAAATAAATAAATATGCTAATGCTATAAAATAAATAACATAAGTACTGTTTTCCTTAAAAAATATATACTCGTAGGTACATACTGAGACCACAGCTTGTGTTATAATAATATTAATTCTAACTAGTTTTAAGAGGGTATAATAAAAAAAAAAAAGTAAATAGTGTTGAATAATTTCGGCGGGCTGGTTAGAACCACGATAGCTCAATTGGGAGAGCACCTGACCCGGTATGTCAGAAGGGTGCCGTTTCAAACCCTGCTCGTGGAAATTTTATCAACATTTGTGTTTTTGTAATTTGTTCGCAACAAAATTTGCGTTAAAAATTATATAAACAAAACAAAAACATTTTATAGGGTATAATAATATACTTAAATGACTGACATTAATGACATACTGTAATGCGTACCACGGAAATGAATGGGTCAAAAATAGGCCTTAATCCTAGATGGCGCAGCGCATCGATCACACCAGTCTCTATTATCAAATTATTACTTCTGAAGGTTGCAATAATATTCCGGTAGAAGCACTTGCGTCAACAGAGATATTTTTTTTTAATCATGCATAGATGACGTTGATATCATTATTTTCGGCATCTTTGTGACCTCGTTAATTTACGAAATCACGCGAGTGTGAATTTAAAATTATTGAAAGTAATTTTGTTACAAAAATAAACACAATGCATTTTTTTATAAATTATTTTGTTAAAACGTCAATTTCGGGAAAATATAGGTCAGGGGTTATTACATTATTTTTTATTATTATTATTAAAGATGCTTATTTTTCCAGAATTTAATTCGATTAAACTGTTTTTCAAGTCATGGTTTTTTTTAAACGTACTTATTATGTACAAAAAAATACACGTTATCTTAGGTGGGGGGTAGGGGTAGTACAAAACTTCACCACTTATCACCAGGGGCGAGGTTGGCGGTTGAGGAGGGCGAGGTTGCTAAAAAACATCACGTGATTAATGGACGGCCCCTAATGTTATTATTTTTAGAGCTCTGTACCACAGTCTCTATAATTGTTACAGTCGGCCAACAGGCACGTCTAGACTGAGCAATCGTGAGGGGTGTGCAGGGCGAGCGAGCGGGGAGCGGTTTACTACTGTTATAGCGCAGACAACAAAACACTCAATTTAAGCAATTTCACATGATGGTATAATATCCACATCGATATCGTAAAATCTCATTATAACATCAATAAAACGCGACCAATTAACCTGGCGAGCCTTATGTCAAAATCCTCATACAAGTTGTATAAAATTTTGATATTAGGCTGGCTTTTGAAAACAGTTGGGTTATACGTGAAAACTTCGTCGAAACTACTAAACTTACATACACAAAACTCTTTGGTAAGATCTTGTGCCAATTAAATAAAAAAAGAACAGCGCGCGCTCGCTCCTGATTGACCCTGCGCGCGCAGCTGCGCTCTTATTGGTTAGATTTTAATGGCGGCAAGTTCACTGTGACAATACACGTACGCGTGAATTTAATGTTTCGCAATGTGTTTTGTTTTTAAAATACAAATTAAAAGTTAAAAATGGACAGCGACGATGATATTTGTACGCCTCCGGATATTCTAGAATTGGCAACAAAAGTAACTCACAATCTTTTGCCAGAAAAATCTAGAAAATTATATGAAAAAGAATATAATAACTTTTTGGCATGGAAGATCGAAAAGAAAACTACATCATTTTCTGAAAATGTCATTCTTGTGTATCTCAAAGACCTCTCCGACAAATTCAAGCCATCTTCTATGTGGGCTAAATATTCTATGCTCAAGTCCACACTGAGTATCTACAACAATATTGATATCACGAAGTATTCAAAAGTCATAGCGTTCCTGAAACGCAGTTCAGAAGGACACAAGGAAAAAAAGTCCTTGACGTTTACATCAGGTCAAATAAAAATGTTCCTGAAAGATTCACCAGATATTTTGTATCTTTTTGAAAAGGTAAGTGTATTTTAGTTCTGTTATTTAATCTACCTAGTACTTACGTACTACACACGCAAGTTATCTAGACACTCCGTTTAAGCGCTTTGTGTATAAATTAGGTAGTAGGTACCTACACTTTACTACTTCATAAATCATAGTTTTTGCCTTGGCTATGTACCTCAAGCTTATTATATCGTTTATTGTTACAGGTTGCACTAATCTTCGGCATAATGGGGGCATGCCGAAGGCAAGAGCTATATAACATCCAGTTCGATGAAGTCTCTAACATAGACGACAGTACAATCATGGTGAAAGTTTCGAAAACAAAAACGAAAATAGATCGTTCTTTCGTTGTGACGGGCAACTGCTATGCCGTATGTAAAAAATACATGGAACTTCGACCCACCCCCTGTCGAAACCCTGCCTTTTTCTTGAGCTATAGATCGGGGAAGTGCGTCGATCAAAAACTGGTATTAATAAATTTGGTGGTGGCTGAAAGCTACATTGATGAGTCTTTAATGAATAAAATTCAAGTCTCAAATACGATCTTGAACAGTATAGAAAACAAGACGAATGAAGTAATTATAAATATTCCAACTCCGTCTACGAGCTCTACTGCTTGCCCCGCGACCGCTACAGCTGCTGGATCAATAATTAACATTAACTTTCAAAATTGTACCATCCAAAATTTGAACAATTATTATAAATAAACTATTGTCAGCTTTTACTCTTGCTGTTTGACTAATTGCATTAGTGAAGATAAAGTAGTGTATGCAACTGCATATAACACGGGTATTAAAACACTCGTTACTATTATGAAACTCGCTGCGCTCGTTTCATAAACTCACACTCGTGTTTTAATACCCTTCATTATATGACAGTTGCATAAACTACTATTTCAATATGTTATTTTTTTATGGATAAATGCCATTTTAGAATTCGCTAATATTTAGGCAAGAGTTATTTAAATTAAAATCGAGATCAAAAATGGTGGACGCAACTTTTTGATATAAAATCAATATGGATATTATTTTTATGGTTTTCGGGGGTGCCGATTTCGAATACAACATCTATTTCGAGATCCAAGATGGCGGACGTGACTTTTTTACGTAAAATCAATATGAGTATCACTTTCATAGTTTTCGGGTGTGCCGATTTCAAATACAACATCTATTTCGAGATCCAAGATGGCGGACGTAACTTTTTTATGTAAAATCAATATGGGTATCATTTTCATGGTTTTCGGGGGTGCCGATTTCGAATACAATATTTATTTCAAGATCCAAGATGGCGGACGTGATTTTTTATGTAAAATCAATATGGATATCATTTCTATGGTTTTCGGGGGTGCCAATTTCGAATACAACATCTATTTAGAGATCCAAGATGGCGGACGCGACTTTAAAAAAAAATCATATTAATTAATATTAAAGACTTATTAGTAGTATAATATCTCTGTTTTAACTGCAAAGAAAGCTACTGTATATTTTATATTTATTTACCAATTTCAGATGCAAGGTTAGAATTGAGGCATGTGGCACCTGTTTTAATAGGGAAAACTTCCCATAGCCTTAAAGAACAACTATATTTTGTAGCCTACATTTTGAAGAAAATATTTATGGCAAGAAGAAACTGAAGAAAACAGCGATTCCTGTGCTACTTTTACCTGTTAAGTCACATGTTCAATTGAAATACAAACTAGCCCAAACGTTAATATTTTAAGTAATTTAATCTTTAGATTTAACACAAAAACGTATTCTTATTCCAAGTAGGTACTAGTAGGTATTGTTTTTTTAAATTTTAAAAAAATATATTTTTTCCTTTTTTTTTAAAGTGCTAATTGCTGCACTGAAGCTGAATCAAATTCTTATTTTTGTGTTAAATAAAAAAAAAAGATTTTTTGTTAAAAATAAATCGTTTTGTAATCTTATATTTCTTTTACTTAAGGATCCTGATATACATAAACATACATAATTATTCTTTTAATTTGTCATGCAATTGTTAGTTAAATATTTATATTTGTGATGTCATGTCTGTCAGGTGCGCTGATACAAGCAGCAGTGATACCAATAAGCAAAATACGAAATAGACTAAAAAATTAATGTGACAACCCTGCGACAACGACGAAGGTCTAGACGATGGCGGCATTTCGCACAACTTCAAAAGCGTTGGACCACTGTAACTTTGTAATACTGTGTTAGCCCAACTGCTACGCCAAATAAATATTTTGAATTTGAATTCGAATTTATTCAAAATTATTTATTTTTATTTACTACATATTTAATTTATTTATTTTATCTAATAATATTATTATGAGGAGCTCGATGGTGCAGTGGGTAACGTGTCCGGTCTACGAGTGCCGAGGTTAAGCAACTTTCGCAAAGGTTGGTCATCAGATGGGTGATCAAAATTTTATCATCTCGAGCTCCTCCGTGCTTCGGAAGGCACGTAAAGCGGTTGGGCCCGGCTGCATTAGCAGTTGTTAACAACCAGCAATCCGCATTAGGCCTGCGTGGTGGTTTATGGCTTGTTCTCCCTGTCCATCCATAGGGAAGGCTTGTGCCCCAGCAGTGGGGACATAAAAATGAGCTGATGATGATGATGATGAATATTATTATTACTAGAAAAATTCAACAAGTCTTCTGGGGCCTCGGTAGCTCGGTCAGAGCATTGGACCAGTTATCCAATCATCATCATCAGCCTATACTAGTCCACTGCTGGACATAGGCCTCTCCAAGTGCACGCCACCAAGCACGATCCGCGGCTACTCTCATCCAGCTCTTGCCAGCCACCTTGCGAAGATCGTCGCTCCACCTAGTCTGAGGGCGTCCTACACTACGTTTGCCGATACGCGGTCTCCACTCGAGAACTCGTTTACCCCAACGGTTGTCGGTTCTGCGGCTAATATGACCGGCCCACTGCCACTTCAGCTTGCTGATCCAATGGGCTATGTCGATTACTTTCGTTCTCTGTCGGATCACCTCATTCCGAAGTCGGTCCTTCAGAGAAACTCCGAGCATAGCCCTTTCTATAGCTCGCTGAGCGACTTTAAATTTGTGAACCAGCCCAACCGTGAGTTTCCACGTTTCAGCTCCGTATGTCATGACCGGTAGGACGCACTGATTGAAGACTTTCGTCTTAAGACTTTGTGGAATAGGCGACGTAAAGACCCGACGTAATTTCCCATATGCTGCCCAGCCTAGCTGTATCCTTCTGTTAGCCTCTTTCTCGAAGTTGTTTCTAATTGCAAACTCTGCCCGAGGTAGACATATTCCTTAACAACTTCGAGAGCACCGCCTTGTACTGCAATCTGTCCCGGAATGGCATGTTCGTTGAACATAACCTTGGTTTTATCCAAGTTCATCCGGAGACCGATGCGTTGAGAAGAATCAGCTAGGCCGTTCAGCATGAACCGTAAATCCTGCAACGTTTCGGCCACGATGACGATGTCGTCCGCGAATAGCAAATGTGTGAGATGTGTTCGCCGTTGGTGTTCATGCCACGTCCTTGCCAGTCCAGCGTTTTAAACACATCCTCCAATGCATTTGTGAACAATTTGGGGAATATCACATCCCCTTGTCTCACACCTCGATGCAAGGGGATATGCTTAGTCTGCTGGTTCTGTAATTGGACGGCCATGGTGGCAGCATTGTACAGACACCTCAACACTTGGATATATCGCCAATCGACTTGGCATCGTTGCAGGGATTCTAGAACAGCCCAGGTTTCGATAGAGTCGAATGCCTTCTCATAGTCCACAAATGCTAAGCACAGGGGCTGATTATACTCTTCGGTTTTCTGTATAATCTGCCGCACTGTGAAGATGTGGTCTATGGTTCCGTATCCTCCTCGGAACCCGGCCTGCTTTGGCGGTTGAAATTCGTCGAGTCGGCGCGCAAGGTGGTTTGTGATTACTTTTGAAAACAACTTATAGACGTGGCTTAGGAGCGAAATGGGTCGGTAGTTCTTCAGTAGGGTCTTGTCTTCTTTTTTGAAGAACAGTACGACGACACTCCTACTCCACGCCTCCGGAGTTCTCCCATCGAAAAGAACGGCGTTAAAGATGTTTTGGAGCTCCTTTAATACCGGTTTTCCCGCCTGATTTGAGGAGCTCAGATGTAACACCGTCTTCGCCAGGGGCTTTTCCGTTTTTAAGCTGCCTAAGAGCCATCTCAATTTCACCTAGGCTGATATCTGGCTGGTTTTAAACCTCTTGATCACTGAGATGTCTCTGAATATGTGCTTTTTGTCTGTCATGATAAAGTCGATCTCATTTTTAGTCATAGTGTCGGGGCTCTGCCATGTCCACTTTCTTTGGGGCTGTTTCTTAAAGAAAGAATTCATCAAGAAAAGCCCCTCTCTTTCGAGGAAGTTGACAAGCATATGCCCCCCATGATTTCTGCTGCCAAAACCAAGTGATCCTACTACCGATTCGTGGCTATTCTGTACTCCCACTTTAGCGTTGAAGTCCCCCATGACAACGTTGTAGTGGGCCTTGGTGGTGAAGTGTAAGGCCTTAGATATGTCTCCATACATATCTTCCACTTCATCGTCCAAGTGTGTTGAGGTCGGTGCGTAAACCTGCACTACCTTAAGGCTATACCTCTCGGTTAGCTTAATTACGAGGTTCGACACACTCGACACTTATACTACGTTGTCACAAAGGGCTTTGTTTACCAGGCCACCCTGGGATAGCTGGTCTCCCTCTCGGTAGTACATAAGGTGACCTGACTCAAGGGTTACGGTGTCCTCTCCCTCTCTTCGGACTTGCTGACGGTGCTCATGAAGCCGTAACGTGCGTCCGTTGTACGTTGCCAGGGTCAGTTGTTTTTGGCGGCCTTCCGTAACCCGGGGATTCTTCGCACCCCTTGCCCTGCCGTTACCGTGACCGCCGCCATGATCAGGAATAGCAGGGCGGCCGGGAACTGGGGGCCGTGGTCTGTTATGTGTCGCCATTTGGAGGGTTTGCCCATAATTGCCACGCTGGGCAAGCGGGTTCGCAATCGTAGTGTGTAGCTAATCGCACCAGTATCGCTGCTGCCCCACACCAGTCTGTGCACTGTGTTCGCTACGTTCGGGCTGTGATGGGTATCCCGCCATCGGTCAGTCGCCAGAGCCTCGTCTGTTGGTCGGCAGGGTGCACCACTCGCAGGAGAGGTTAGCTTGGGCCCCAAACGGTGTAGGTTAGGACCTCTTACACCCCAGTTATCCAAAGGTTGTGGGTTCCCACTTGAGCTTCTTTAAGCTTGTTTGATTTTTTCTAGTAAAATTTTATCTTTTAACTATTATTGTAATCATTTTAGTATTTTATTGCTAGCTAAGCTAAGTGGTGAATTAAAACTAAAATTTAGGTTTGGTTTTTTACAAGGTGAATGTCAGTCCTTTATATTATTAGTCCATGATGAGTGTAAGTAATTAGTTAAATCACATTCTTGAAACTAGTTAATACTTTTCCTCAGTTGATATTTTTATAAAGGACTATCTGCACTTTTGGCATTTACAGCATAACTAGCATTTTGGGAGGTGAGAAACGTAGTAGTTTTTCAAGCCATGGACTAAAATCAACACTATTACTCTTCAGTGTCAGCCTCACACAGGTGACTACATTTATTGAATTTCTTACTATTTTTTTTGGGGATTTAAGTCAAGTAACAAGAACTGAACTAAAAATTCAATTTGCTAGGGCATCTGCATAGGTTGACAGTATTGTAGGGACATACAGCAGGAGCATATAAGTTAAGATAAATAGCAGTCCGGTCCGGGTGTAGAAAAATTATTAGGTTATTTTTTTTTATTAGTCTGTTGTCTAATAAAAAAAAATAACCTCGAAATTCAAGACAATCGCTATGCTGCACTTCGCGATTGTCTAATCTAACCTATCACATGACCAGAACACACTGAATGTACAGCAAAAACTGAAAAATTTTACAAGTCCTAGCTCTATACGAGACATGATCGAAAAATCGGCTGTCTCGGACCCCCTTTGCTACACCCTAACCTAAATAGCAGTTATTAAAACAGGTTTTAACTTATCAAACATAACTATATTTTACCTGGGATGATTGCTGTGATGGGCATATAGGTAGCACTAAGACGACTGTGATTTCATGTGATAAAGTACCACTCCATGAAATTAAATATGTGTTGCTGTCAGTAGCACTAATCCATTGACTTGTTAGTAAGCACAATCGTGTTTTGTAGCCTACAGCTAGTAAGTTACCACAAGGCGACATGGAAACTGAACATTGGGATAGCCAGATGGAATCTGAAACTAGTACAAATTAAATCACCTCCTGCAATATAGTTTTTGATAACACTAATAGCTAATGGTCTAATAGTTAAAATCATTTTATTTACCTTCTCTATCCGCTATAAAGAGAGCTCTACCTATAGTCGAAATATCACCACAATCGCCAATTTGTTCCACTTCACAAGACATTTTTGTTCTAGAGCGACAATTAGTAAATAAGTTAGAGATCTTTTAGAGATATTTGAAAAATTATGAATACGAAATTCTTAAACAAAAACCTAATAAAAAGGTCAGAAAGGGACAATTTGGTGGATAGGTAGGGTAGGTAGGTAAGGTAACTAGGTAGGTACCTAATTTATTTATTTAGTCCTTTTCAATTTCTTGAAAGATGGCTCTTTATTTAGTCCTTTGTTTTTGCTAAAAAGTGATAATGTTATATCTGATTTTTAATTAGATGGACTAAAGTGACATTAGTAATGATACCACCGGAAAATAAAATATAGTGTTGTACTCTTACTCAAGTGAAGTTCAATTGTTGGTTCAATTTCGCTTATTAGTAAATTCAAAACACTCGAACTGTGTTATCTTGATATAGAATCTACGTAATCAGGAAACATAAATAAAACCCAGTTATCACTTTACTAATATTTTTTTCAGAATATTAATTGGTTCAAATTCTTTTCATTGTGTTTTATTCGGTTTTGTTTGATATTTGTGCCAAAATACATGTGATTCAAAATTAATCGAATGATGCAGTGACCACACCGTTTTCAATCATTTTCATAATAAATTGGTTTTCTGTAAATTCTGAAACCGTCATTCATGTGGCTTATAATACTTTCGGACTTTAAAATACTGGCTCAAAAGGAAAAGCTTCCAGAACCATAAATTCCCATATAAGAAAAAGACATCCGCCATTTTGTGTTTAACAGAGATGTCAAAGTCAAACGCCGCGTCGCGTCATTCGTCTCCCTTCTACGCTCGCGATTGGTTGTACGAATATTCCTTGCGCTCATAACTTCAGTTCGTGTTGTTATTGCAGTTTTTATTATATCTTTCCTTGTTACGTTGTTTTTAAGTGATGTTGTTCTGTTTATGGTTTTTTTTAAACGACATGGCAGACGCTCAACCGAGTACCTCGGGTGCAGTTATATCTCCTAGGAGAAGGTGACGGCCCGCTCATCTGAGTGTCACAGAGAAGATAATGGTGCAAAATGTAAGCACTAAGCGGTGTGATCACACCGCGGCTATTATTCCGTCAACACCCGACCGGTGTGATCACACCGCACCCGACCACACGACTATAATCTCAAATATCGATAAGTTAAAGCCTACTTTTGTATGAAGAAGTTTGGCTATAGACAAACTAGAGTAAATTTGCTACACTAAAGCCCGCAACAATTGTGTGCTCTGTGCGTTAAACTTTTTAAAAAGTCAATGTCAAATTTTGACAATTGAGCGATCGAATTCTATGGACTCTATGGCGTCTAATTAGAGCCTACTTTTGTATGAAGAAGTTTGTTTATAAAAAATCTAGAATAAATAGTTTGATCATGTAGAACTAATAAACTATTTCGGTAATCACATTTATTTTGATAACTGCCAGAGGAAATATATCAATTAGTAAATTGTCGTATACAAAATGATAAAATATGATCTAATTGAAACTTATTCATTATTTTAGTGGACATCGACTTTAGGTATTCGGCCTTTTGCAAATTACGTGATACTTCCGGTGTTTTCATTAGTATTGTTCCGCGATTGAAAGGTTAAATACGTATTCAACGAAGAGTCTGGTCCAAAGTTAACTATCAAAGACAAATTGGATGAGTAAAAGAATAGAGTAGAATGATGCAAGTCAACCACCTTATTGATAATGTAACAGATATATTAATAATAAATGTAACATAATCGGACATCAGCGAAAGCAACAGTGATTATTCAGAATAAAAAAGTGTTTAAGAAGTTTGACTTTTATTTATTTTTCCAATTACCTACTCATTTAATTTAAAAACTTTCGGAAAAAGGTAATTCAGCATATTACCCATTGTACCGCACCTTATGTTAGAAATTAAAGCTACAAAATTTGAAATTGTACCCTAAGTTGTGGTCCATAATCACTAAAATTAGTTTACTTTAGCGTTTTTGACAGACACCATTCAAAATATCAAAAAGGTCACAGTTAGTAACTTACTAAATGTTAGTTTGGTATGTAATCTAATAAAAATTAGAGTACAAGGAAAAATATAACAAAACAACAAAAACAACCAACCCTAAGAGCGCAAGAAATACGTACAACCAATCGCGTGACGAAAGGGGGACAAATGACGTGTACGACACCACGGTCATCGACAAGGGTCGTAGCGTAGTGCGCGTCACTCGTATAGGTATTCTGTGGTTTCTTTGTACACGGATTAATTAAAATCGTCTACATTTTATCACGTAAACTTGCAAATACACGTACTTTTTAATAATATATTGTTAAATACTTATTTACAGCCATGTCGATGACTCAATAATTCCATTTGATCGGTATAATCACTCGCGTCACAATACTTCGCTCTTCAGTTGGCAACATTAAAAAAATAAAGTACAAAGGCATCTGTCACTTTAGTCCATCTATAATTAAATATTATAATTAAAAATCAAAGTTTTTTCTTTTAGGTGATGGCTTCGTGCGATTAGCACATTTAGCCAGTGTCAAAGTAATTTTTCTTACAAGTAATACATAAATAAACAATATTTCCTTCCTGTATGATGATGATGAATGATAATAGAAATGAGAAGTGAGAAATGATATACCCCCCAACCCCTAGAGTATCTTAGTAAAGATGTGGGGCTGGGCTTTACTAAGTCCTCACGCGAGCTTCTTGAGAGAATTTAAAAAGTGACGTTGCACTGTTTTGTTTCATTTGCTAACACTTATGCACACTTACGAACACTTAACGGTTAATAATCCACCATTATTTCACATTAATATTCGACATAACACAAATTTTGGAAAATAAAGCAAAACCGCAGACATGACGCTTCACTTTCCCACCAAGAAGTCACCTACCTTTATTTCCGTCGATGTAGGAAACCAAAGGCCAAGGGATTCGCTGGCCCACGCACACGCAGTCATAAAAATATTTTTTCTATTATAAACTCTTAATGATATATTAATAATAAATGTAACATACACCGCGTTCACACGCTTGGCAATGGCTAACCTCAACAAGGCGTCACAAGTTCAAAAGTGTGGATAGAGCGTTTGGCTTGGTTGGTTTGCCTAGGTAGTAGGTTTGCAACAGCGCTTGTAGCCGATCCGTTGAGTGTTGGTTTTTTGCCACAAATCAAAGGGAATTTGCCGCAAGCGCTTGCGACACACTCCAAACGTTTGTGCGCACTCAGTCTCGTTTACAGGGAATGCATATCGGTATAAAATATCTGTATCATCATCATCATCATCATCATCTCAGCCAAAAGACGTCCACTGCTGGATAAAGGCCTCCCCCAAAGATTTCCAACATGACCGGTTTTGTGCTGCTCGCATCCAGCGGCTTCCCGCGACCTTCACCAGATCGTCGGTCCACCTTGTTGGAGGCCAGCCCACACTGCGCTTTCCGGTACGCGGTCGCCACTCAAGGACTATTCCGCCCCAGCGGCCATCAGTCCTGCGAGCAATGTGCCCTGGCCACTGCCACTTGCAACTTAGCAACTCTTCGGGCTATGTCGGTTACCTTTGTTCTTCTGCGGATCTCCTCATTTCTGATTCTATCACGCAGAGAAACCCCGAGCATAGCCCTCTCCATTGCTCTTTGAGTGACCTTGAGCCTTTTTATGAGGCCCATAGTGAGCGACCACGTCTCAGTCCCGTATGTCATCACTGGCAACACACACTGGTCAAAGACTTTCGTCTTGAGACACTGCGGTATATTGGACGTAAAGATAATTCGTAGCTTACCGTACGCTGCCCAGCCTAATTGGATTCGACGATTGACCTCTTTGCTGAAGTTGGACCTACTTAGCTGGACCGTTTGCCCCAAGTAAACATAATCGTCCACAACTTCAAGGGCAGAGTCCTCAACTTTCAGAGGAGTGGGTACGACACGTGAGTTCGACATAACTTTCGTCTTCTCCATGTTCATTTTAAGACCCACTTGTTAAGAGACTATGTTGAGGTCACCGAGCATTGTGCCGAGGTCTTCCAGGGTCTCAGCCATGACCACTATATCGTCAGCAAATCGAAGGTGAGTGATGTATACGCCGATGACAGTGATGCCGAGTCCTTTCCAGTCCAGAAGCCTGAAAACATCTTCCAGTGCAGCAGTGAACAGTGCAACAGTTCGGAGATATCACATTTTCCTGTCTCACTCACTCCTCGCTGCAACTGGATAGGTTTCGAGTTCTGGTCCTGAAGACAATTTTATTATTTATTATGTGCTAGAAATTATAAACTGTTATGTATTATACTTTACTATGTTGCAATATCATAGCTACTGATTTTATAAAAGAAAGAATCCACTGTGTTTAAAAAGCTTAGCTAAAATGAATTGATGGAATTAATGTCTGTAGTATTATTTATAAAATAACAAGAAATACAATCATAGGAATAATATTGACTTTTATTCTTAGAATCTAAATAGCTCACCTTACATTAAAGTAATCACATGAAGATTATCAGACTTGTTAGTTTGACACGTTTTAATTAGTTTTTTTTAAAGTAATCTAGTAAAGTAGTAAGATCCTATTCGATTAAAATATGTAAAATACTCAGTAGTAAACTATAGGTAACAAATAGCATAATAAAATCTCACATAGTGGCGCTTTCATACATACACTTCAACACTTCGATGTACAGTACAGTTAGTCAATTTGGCACCGCTGGAGAGACTGTAGCACGGCCCACGTTTCAATCGAATCGAAGGCTTTTTCATAGTCTACAAACGCTAGGTAAAGAGGCTGGTTATACTCTTCGGTCTTCTGTATAACCTGCCGCAGCGTATGTATGTGGTCTATGGTGCTGAAGCCTTTTCGGAAACCGGCTTGTTCGATAGGCTGGAAGTCATCAAACCTACGTGCGACACGATTCGTTATGACTCTCGAAAACAGCTCCGTCAGCACCTGGTGCCCTGCCGTTTTTGAGCTGTTTGAGAGCCATAGGTACTAATCTCGTATAGGCTGATGTCCGGGATGTCTTTGGTATAGTGCCGGGTAACGGCAGGGCTCCAGGTGCTGACGGAGTTACGGCCGAACTTCTGAAAGCTGGCGGAAGAACGGTACTCGTAGCTCTTCAGAAGCTATTTAATTCCGTCGTACTAGAGGCCAGAACGCCAGACACGTGTTACTGTTCTTCAAAAAGGGCGACAAAACCCTGCTGAAGAGCAAAACAGGCCCATCTCACTTGTAAGCCACGTCTACAAGCTGTTTTCGAGAGTCATAACGAATGTACAGCCCGCTTTACATCTACAAGCTTCATGGGTAGTAGGTACTAGTACTAGTACTACAGTGTCTACAGTAATATATACTTAACCTTTTTTCTTTAGTCAGCATGTTACCACAGTTTTCTCCTATTGGGACCCTTGGGAAATAAACGGATTCATGTGTTTTTGCAATGAATAGTTGCACAACGTTTCATTCTAAAGAGTATTTAAATACTAAATTAAAGTTGTTTTTAAAATTAGCATGGATAAAATGGCAGTTTAGCCCAATTTTGTGTTATGTTTCTCAATAGCTGCTGTAGAAATTAGGTCCCTTTGCTTTTTTTATGGAAGAGGAGAACATTAAAAAATAAGTTGATTGATTGATTGATTCGTGTTTTTATTTTTATCTTTTGTAACAATCCAAAGAAAAACCAAATGAATTCTGAATAAATAGCATTTAAAGCAATCAGAAAACTTACATTATTTAAAATATTGTGTTTAGTACTATGACTTGAACTACTATTTATGTTGTTAATTGTTGTGATTGTGGTGCCCAATGATTATTGTTGTTGATAGCATTGAGGTGTCGTCACGTAATGAACTAATAGGCAATGGGGTGCTTACATAGTAAAAAGGAGTCCTCGGACATACATCCCAACGTTTATCGGGTAATGAATATAGATGAAAACGGCGCAGAACTTTGTTCTGGTCAAATTGAGATAACTGAATCTGATATATTATTATACCGTGAGGGTAGAGATTCTACACTCTGGCCTCTACACTCACTCCGAAGATACGGATTTGAAGGAGAAATATTCAGTTTTGAATCAGGTTCGATCTTGCTTAACATTCTTAAACTTTTTAGAAGATCTCACCCATAATCTTCAACCACTGATTAACTTGATAACTTAATTGGTTAACTGGTCAAAATTATTGATAAACTATAATTTAAGTAATATAATTTTTTTCAGGTAGGAGATGTGAAACTGGTGAAGGAATTTATGCATTTAGATGCCGAAGAGCTTCCTTACTATTTCACACACTACAACAACATATCCAACTGCGCAATGCCATTCATGACTCTGTGCCCTACCCCGTATCACGCATGACTCCACCTCCACAGGGCAGGCAAACGCTACAAGCTAGTGTCATTCACCGATCTTCAATAGATAATGGTCAACCTGATATCAATGCTAGATCAACTATTAACAACAATAATCCTAGTATGCTGTCTAGCATTGGTGTACCCAGACCTGTAACTCAGGCATCAAGATCTCCTTCTAGTGCTGACATACTGGAAGTAATGCCTTTGTATCCTCGTCCCCAAACAAATGGCAATCAAGTTACTAATGTTTATCAAGTTAGGGATTTCAAGAGAGAACATAACAATAACAACCAAGCTGATTCAACTACTGCAGTAGTAGTAACTACTACTGCTGTTGACCCTAAACATGTTTACAGTAATGATCTCAGTAGAGATTTAGCAATGCTCAGAAATACCTTGCGTCAAGAGACTGCTTTAAACACAATGAGAGACATAGAAGATGAGACACGCTTTCTTCAAGCTAGATGTATAAAAGACAATGGCCCTAACAACATTAAACCAACTAATCCTTTATCTCCTACTCTGAGTAACAGTAGTGAGCACTATGCACAATTAAGTGTGGAACAGCTAGAAGCACAGCAAGAAAAACAGCAAGAAGCACAACAAGAAACACAGCAAGAGATACAACAAGAAGCAGTTCGATTGTATGTTAATGTTGCACCAGGTGCAACCAAAGTGGCAGACAAGAGCAAAAATGATCTAATTCCTTCTACGCCAATTGGCACAAAGCAAGTAGAATATTGTAATTTTTCAATTGGAATTAAACCAGAGATGAACACATATGCTAATTTAACATTGGGTGATATGGGAGAGAGCATTGAGAATGTCAAACAAATGCTACATTGCAATGTAGCATCTGAACACATTCATAAGTTTTCAGAATCCGACACTTTTACATCAATGTCTCCAATTGAAGAGATAGAAGTTAATTATGCAATATTAGATATTGATTGTAATAAAGACTCTTTAAGAAGTACAAAGGATCCTTTGTCATCGGAAAATCAGTCCTATAATAGTTCAAAAAATGAAAGTACTGCTTCTTGTTCCTCACAACAAGGTCGGCTTATATCTCAAAGCAGTTCAGAAAAGCCTACATCAGGAGTGTTGTCTTCTACTCCCCTGATTGCAATACCCCCTGGTTACACAACCATTGATTTTGAAAAAACTGTGGCTTTGACTTCAGTTGCTGCTGGAAATGAAGCAGAAATAGAAAATTCACGTAAGGCCAGAAATAACTCATGCAGTTTTCTATTTTCTGGTAATACAAATTTTGACAAAGGTAGGTTAAGTTTTAATTAAGTACAGATTGCCAGAAATATAATACTATATATTTATAAGCTATGTGCCAAAAATAGTTTTAATTATACAATGAATTTATTTATGATATTACCATATGAAATTGTACCATACGTCGCATCGCCTGTCGCGAATTAATTTTCCATGTTACAATTATCTTACATTATTTATTTATCTTATTAAAATAAGTGAATAACACCTATTCAACGAGATTTTGTGATTTTACATCAGCTAAGAGAAAACAAATAAAAATAGTAAACAATAAACATGTTAATTTCCAAACCAGAAACATTAAACTGAATAAATCTGTAAGTTTACCTCACATTCATAATGATGTGTTTGTCACTTGGCTTTGTTACATCTATTGAAACAACATTGTTTTACAGATAGATTTAGAAACAACGGTGCCATGGTAGCCTGGCGGATCGGATTTAGGACAAGCCCTGACCTAGTGGCTGAACTAGTTATATGGCACTAAATATTCTCACTACCACAAACTACTTACCCCAGAATCTGAGCCATATATGTAATAAAAACGGTTGCCCTTTTCATACATTACTTGACATCTGGTAGGTTTATAAAAAATATATCTGAGTATAGTAGCACTGTTTGTAAGATGTGTATCATTAATGTTTCCATCTTAGTAACGTTGTTTGATATGGGGCAGCAAAAATAGTGTACAATTGAACACACCAAGTGTAACAATTTAACCATGCAGCCACTACACATTTTATACATGTTACTTGATGTGCAGACGACTATACTTACTGAATGGTCTCTGTATTATGCATGTCTAATAAAAATAGTTTTTGTTTAAGTAACAATAAGTGCAGTAAGAAATTATAAAATAAAATTTACATAAAGTTATTCTTAAATAACTGTTTTCTGTAGTTAAATCAAAATTTGTGTAGCTGTTTTAAGGTTTGCCGTTTAAGTTAAAAATAAATGTAAATATGTGTAATAGTTAAGCATGGAATTAAAATTTTATTAAATTATTTTATATTCTATTATAGAACAATTACTACTAGTACACTCATGACAAAAAACCAAATGTATAAGCTTTAAGTTGTCATGGCTTTGTGTAATGGTAACCAAAATATTTTAATATGTAGTGTAATTTTATACTGTTAGAACATTGGTGCAATGCAGCTTATATTTTTTTTAATCTAATAAGTTAGTCAATGCGGTTGTTGTATAAATTAAGTTTCCGTGTTTATTGTATTATAGGTATACCTACTTATTAAGTTTCTATTTGTCTATTGCTGGACTGAAGATTTCCGGTTTTTATGGATCAATAAAACCAAATCTTTATGAAAACTAATAAATTTATAACCAAAGTTAAAAATTACGGTGGTCCTAGCAATTGTACATGTAAATATTTAGTAATTTATATTAGCAATTAATTACAAGTCACATTGTTAGTTTCCACATTTGTCTCATGTTTACCAAATTGATTGTAGGTATACACAGTAAACTGTAAACACTGTTGTTGTGACTGTTCAATCCTATTTCAAGTGCATAAGGTTCGGGGTTGAGCGGGGTTGGTGGTGGAAAATGTTAAAGGATAAAAATGTTTATGTTACTAAGTAATTATATTGATGTTATACAATGTTAATGTTTACGAGTACCTAGGTGACACGAACGTCGCCGTAGCGCGGAAATGTATAAACGCCTGCACAAACTAAAATTTCTTCGATACATTTTCAACCATATTATTGAGGCATAAAGTTTAAAGTGTATTGAGGAAATTTGACAGTTTATTTATTTATTTATTACAACACATAACAGATTACAGTCAGTAAATAAAATAATATTGGGGAAACTTAAAATAATTGGACCAGACTATAACCCAATAAAAGTTTGTGGTAGTTTGATGTGCAGGCGTGTGTATATACGTACTAACTTTAAACTATGTGTCTGTTTCGTCAAACACACTTCATAATCATAACAGTGTTTGGTGCTATTGCTTCAAACAGTGAATATTTAGTGGCAATATAGCTGCAATTTGTCTTCTAAGGACCTCACAAATAAACCGAGAATAATCCCGTTTTGTGTAAAAGTGTGTATTCCGTAGTTTTTTCCCGCCATGTAAACTTAGTAAGTGAATAAAAGAGACAAAATACGGAATATCTATTCAAAGCTTCTTCTTTGTTTACTTGTAAGGGCCTTAAACTTTAACATATTAAATGTGTTTTATGGCCTAAAAGTACAATTTATGGCAGCTATTTAGTTTTCCTTTTAAACTTCTTCCATATGTGGATAGACAATCTGCTGTTGTAGGTTTACTATAGGTACCTACTTTCGACTTACCTACTTATTTTAGTATACATATTAAATTGTCAATTTTGCCAAAACTCCGAACCAATTTCATCAACCACCTAGTTCAGATCGTACACTAACTTGTATAGTTTAGCATCTAAAATTATCGATGATGTAATACAATCAATATGTGTAGTGGGTACATAATAATGCCTGTGTATCTATTTTTTCATAGACTGCTATTGCATTTACGTAAATAAAATTGAAAAAATAGAACCATCTGTTTTCTTTTATCTGTTAACTGAGACGGTTGCACCCTCAGAATAATAACTTAGTTATTGTTCTAAGGTTGCACCAAACAGAAAAACATATGGTCATTGTCAAGATGGATTGACCGTCAAGAAGATCCTACCTTATACCTACCTTTTCAGTTTTCCGTGAATATAGTAATTAGAATGAAATAATTTTGATATCAATTATGCATGAAAAGCGTAGATACTCTTTTGACCACAATTTCATCTAGGTTTTAGTGCGAGTATTATTTGCCATTCGATGAAGTTAATGAGAATAAATTTGTATAGCAAAATGTTAACTCTCCTCTTTTTGGAGCCCCGCGCGGTCGGAACGAAAGTTCGCGTATGCCCGAGCACTTGACAACCGACCTTTTTTTTTGTTAATCTCAGCGCGATATGTGATAATGTTTTCGTTCTAGCGATAGCAATTTACCATACAAACTTTTATATTCGTTAACGTGATCGAATAGCAAATAAAACTTGCACTATTCATTAAGATTTTAATCGAATTAATAACGTTCAAGAAGCAATTTAGCGGCAACGAGTACCACTCCTTTGCTCTAAGCATTAGAAAAGAAATAGAAAGCGCTTTGTGCGAATGGTTGGAATATCAACAACGTAAGGGTGGTATGCTAACTTGGTGAAAAGAATCAAACTAAATTAGTAGGTAAGTTAATTTAATAATTATAAGAATATATATTTCTTATTTATTTTTAACTGAGCTACCGAGACCCTCAGCGGTCAGAGCATCGGTAGTCCAAGGGTCGTGGGTTCGATTCCCATTCGTCTTTCCTGAGAATGATTTTTTCTAGTAATTTTTTTAATTTGTAAGAAATAAATAATACACAATATTAAGTTGTGGATGCGAAAAAACAACCATTAGTACCTATCCGTGCTTCGTGTTCACAAGACGCCTTCTAAGTAGCGTGTGAGAGTGGTGTAACATCAAGAATTCCGATGAGATCTTACGCTTGCTTTTGTATTCTCAGTTGCGTTCAGTTGTAACGTACCTACCTAGTGTTCTGAGTGAAAACAGTGATATTATAACGGTGATGTCGAACGATATCCTTAGCCCGATGGCAAAAGGATATTTTTTTCTTGCTAGTAAGTGGATGATCTAGTACCTACTATATTTTTGCTGAACTTAAAAATGTAGAAAATTGTATTTAAGTACACATTTATATTAGTTTAGCATTTATCGAAGCATAGCTTAAGCCTAAAATATTGTAAATTTATACGGACGCCTCGGTGGCTGTGTGGCAAAGCGGTCGGCCCGATACCTACCCGAAGGTTCAATTCCCAGGTCGGTAAAAGTGTGTTCGGATTTTTCGATACATAGCCCCCATTCTGATCACCAACCTCTGAATTAAGCAAGGGTAGTGATTAAGCCATTACCCATAAATTTTAGTGATGACTTAATTTCAATGATGATTGGACAGTCATTGGTTAATTACTAACGATCTGTTATTTAACAAAATGTCAAATAGATCTTCTCATTGAACAATTAAAAATTATCTTCCTTATCCTCAATTTTACTAAAAAAGTACAATATATGATAACCCTTGATTCGAGACGAAATTTCCTGGAAGCAATGCTGTGGGTACAGCATAGTATTATGCATTATTATGTACCCTATTTTTGGTATCTTTTGTACTCTACAGTTGGTATATACCAACATACATTATGTACCCTGTAGCTAAATTCTATAAGAACTTCACAGCTGGTATATAATGTTACCTACAGCTGGTATATTAAGTACCCTATAGCTCTTTTTTTTACGAGCGGAATCTGCTTCCAGACCGTCTCGACCGGGCTGTTGCAGGCCCGGGAGGTGTGTGGGGTTGGTGCTGTGTGTGACCGACCCACTAAACCCGCCCGACGGACGTTCTTTAAAAAATAGATTTTTCTTCCAAAATATTAAATAATTGGCCCATACCAACACCAAGTTCCTTGTGCTTTATTTTATCACCCTGAATGAAATAAAATAGGCCTATACATAGCATTGCTCTAGGGTACCTATAATATCTAAAAAATAAGGGCGCAGTTATAGAAGCTCGCACAACAGGGCGCAGAAAAGGCTATTTACGGCACTGGCGATTATACGCAATTAGTGGGAACACCAACTCCATCGCGCGAGCTACCTAATGCTTGCTGCCACGCAGCGACTGAGGGATCATGGCCAGTTCAACGTTCCTCGACATGCGCAGGGTCGCGGCAGTGTGGGCCTCTCAAATTCCTCTCTTGAATACTTCGGCGTGGCACACTGGCTTTGATCACGCCGCGCCGACAAAGCTGCGGGCGCGCCGAGTACATGAGCCACCCAAATTTCATAAACCTGTAACTTCTTTCTATTTTGTTTTGAACTGATGTGTTTTCATACATAGATAGCAAATAAAGATTGTTTAGGCATCCAAGGATTTTCGAACCATCGTCTAAATTCTTTGATAAGGATAATTTAAAAAAAAATGGGAATTGGCTCGCTGTGTACAATAGATAGTCCACAATGAACCAGGGTAAATTACACAATGAGCCATGATTAGCGTCAACCTACGATATAGGTTATATTTAAAAAAATATGAGTGAAAAAGAAAAACCAAATGATTATACTTAAGACATTTATTTATTTAAGGTCAACGTCCAAAAATACGCAAATTGAAATCAAAATCAGCCTTTACGACCGAAACCAAAAGTATTTATTAAAAATTAAACAATCGTTTTATACTTATTTTAAACTTTTTAACTTAGCACCATACTACAATCTATTAGTCATAATTACCAATAATTCAAAGATAAGTTAACAATAATATAATTAATCAGTCAGAAACGTGTTTTTACCTGTGCCCTGCACTGGTTTGCAACGTCGCGTTTTGAAACTAAAAGCATGGCTCAATGTGTACTACAGTACTACTGGCTCATTGATGGACAGGCGACCCTACTCTAGATGTTATTTATGCTATTTGTTTTTCCTATTTACGGTATCAAGATATTATGACTACTACTGTGCTGGGCTTTATTATTATCAGATGGTTATTGATTATGTAATTAAATGTTTAATCACAACATTTTTTTACAGACATTCTTAGCGCTGCTAGAATAGAAAAGGTAATTGTACCAGAAGTGGTACAAAGCGGCACGAATATCACTATAGATTGCCAATACCACGTGGGCGACGATCATTTCACGGTGCTGTGGCTGCACAACGGTAACACCAAGCCCGTCTTTAAGTGGACCCCTTACACGCTACCTGAAGTTGGTGGCATTTTGGAACGGCGACTGGATCTGTCATACAAAATTTCACGTAAGTATAGAATGCCAAACAAGCTGAGGCGGGACTCGAACGGAAATCGCTCACAGGGCGACTGCACTTTCAACGACAGAGTTGTTTATGTTGTTTTGTTGTATTAACGTTTTAGTATAACTAGCTATTATTAGATAAAGTAAATAATACATTGATAGCTCTAGCGGGAAGGCGTTCGGAGTTACACCACCGCTTCAGAATGCGGGCAAGGTAGGCATGGTCGTCGTCGTAAAGAGCTAAATCACGGTAATACTATCATAAATGGACTCTTGCTTATCTTGTCATCGGTTTTCATGGTGTCGCCATCTCTGAGGTCCCGGGTTCGATCCCCGGTCGGGTCAATTTAGAAATTATTTTTTTCTAAATTGTCTTGGGTCTGGGTGTTTTCTATGTATAATAAGTATGTATTTAAGTATTTTAAGTATGTTTATACGTTGTCTAGTAACCATTTAACGAGTTTCATAACGAAGCTTCTCTTGGGCTAGATAATTGGTGTAAGTGTAGGAAAGTTTGTCATGTAATTTGTGTGGCAGCTACTTTTACTAAATATCCTACTTTCCCGCTACCTACTTGGTGTTTGAACCTTATCTGTAATACCTAATCATTTGTTTTTAATTAACTAAATAGGAGTACCCAGAGAAGAACATCGTGCTCTGCGCATTCTTCAAGTAGACCCACAAATGAGCGGCGAATACACATGTGTCCTTATAAAAAATGACGTTGAATTACGGAAGACAAAGATTATGCTGGTTTATAGTAAGTGTCATAACATAATCCATGAATGTACAAAATATTATCAAGGCATTAGGCAAGATTAATTTGCTTAAAAATTGTACAGACGCCTGCACATCAACCTATCCAAAACTATCAAATTTCTTCAATACATTTTCAACCATATTACTTGGTGATAAAGTTCAAAGTCTACAGAGGAAATTTGACAGTTTATGGTAGGTTGATGTGCAGGCGTGTGTACACACCACATGGTGTGTAGGTACACACACTCTTCTAAAGAGTGCTGAGTGAGAGTTCTTTACTATTTAAGAGTTGAAGTCGACTAATAAATAGGTAGGTATGGGAACGAAGTAGAAAATAATAATAAATAAATTTATTTATTTTCAGGCAACAAAGTTTTCAAACAGGCCCATAGATATTATACCATACAAAGTAACATACTTATTATTATACATCCAATATAAACAATTATTGTTAGATTTGTTAGTAAATAAAACTTATAGCTATTATTATTATTATTAGTATTTAAGTCAGGTCGTTACGTTCCCTAAAATATGGTTGAGCGAAGCGATGGCTGATTCATGTCATACTCGTAAACGGGTGCCGTCTGTGGAGGCTGGTCTACTCTTGCATACTTTTCTTATTTTTATTTTTATTAACTATAGTTTAACTTTTCTTTTTCTTAGACTTTGACTTTTATTAGTAAGTAGGTACTGTAGGACATTGTGAAAATGGACACTGGTAACTGATGTTTTGCAAACTTAGGTAGGTATTTGAGTCTTTTTTTCTATATTTTGTTTTTTTTACATGTTGTGATTGTCTTATAAATGTGTTTTTATTTGTGATGGAAAGTGTCCTTTTATGGTAGGGGGCATTTTCCAATATTTTTGACGCTGGTAAGGGAGAAAAGAGCTTGACACTTGCTGAGTTTCTTGCCGGTTCTCCTCAGTACAAGGTCTCCTGCCCAGAGTAGACTTACGAATCGATCGCATAATGACGTTCACAAGAGCTATTTGTAGCTGAATAAATAATTTTGAATTTTTAAACACATCCTTGTGCTGGTCCGGTGGTGATGGCGGGTAATCTACCGCGAAAGTGCCGGTACACCACGCCTTTCGGTCAACAGAAGTCTTTCACCTTCATGAAGGTATCGTCCAGCTTGGCTGCCGGTAACAAAAATGTGAAACAGGGTGCTGTGCGAGTTGCATTCGCTATTCGATCACGTTAACGAAAACGTTAATTTGTGTGGCAAAATTTTAACTCTTCTCGTATGTCGCCAGGAGGCGCTGCTTCAATGCCATACAAATTTTCGTTTTCGTAAACGTAATCGAATGAATACGGATAGTAAACAAAACTCACACTAGGCACCCTGACGGGCAAGGTTGGATCCAGGAAATTTTTCTGGGAGGGGCACAAGGGGGGGAGGGGCAAAAAAATCAACAATAACTGTTAGAAATTAACATGAAGTATCATACTTCAAGTTTATTTCTACTAGTTCAAGTATGTATGTATGGAATGTTTATGAAAGTGTCAAAACATTAGAGCTTGCGTCTAAGAACTGTGATGGAATCTCCACAGTACACTAAAATACCGTCTGAGGGGGGCACGTGCCCCCCCCCCCCCTCCTTAAATCCGCCCTTGATGACGGGCAGTGGTGCTCCTGTTTGTGTGCGAATTTTGGGCATTATTTGCTACTTTGCAATAATAACTATCATCACCTCAGCCTAAAGACGTCCACAGCGGCTACCCGCGACCTTTACCAGATCTTCGGTCCACCTAACCACTATGATTGCATTTCATTACAGACGCGGAACAAGAATTTGAATTGGTTATCAATGATCCACATCAAGGCTTTTTTCATATTACGTGCGCTGCTCGTGGACTGTATCCTCAACCAGATTTGATCCTTGAACACAATAAGTACCTACAATTATTGATGTCTTACAAAAGTTGTATTTACCATTTTATCATATTTTAATTCTTTATCAAAATGAAAAGTACCCTATGTTACCCGAAGGAATGTAGCATAATATCAGAGAAAGAATTTTTGGAATTGGACCAGGGGCCCGACCGCCTAACCGATCGCTTTGACTTCGTGTGTGGTTTATGACGTCATCTTGTCGTTTCGTGCCGCCTATGAAAGCAATATCGAAAGCTATAGCCTTTAGCTTTTGATATTGCTTTCATAGGCGGTGCGAGGTGGCAAGATGACGTCATAAACTATACGCGTAGTCAAAGCGTTCGGTTAGGCGGTCGGGGGGCAGTACCTAGTTCTAGAGATTACCCTCCGCAAACAAACAAACAAACGTACAAAGTCACAAATTTTACCTTTTTATTAATAGTATTTATGTAGTTTGATATAGAAGTATAGATATAGATTATTTATCATTTGATTAATCGCACCACTTTTTAATCCTATCAGGTTATGTATTGCCTACATTCGCCACCTACACTAACATAGCCAAGCTGAGAATTAATGAAATAGATGCTGAGTGTTATTTTTAAATTTTCGATCAGGTTAAAGTTGACTGCGATCGAGTACAAGTTGGTTTCACAAGTTAGTCACTAGGTAACGCTGCTTCGATTCTATATAAGTTGTATTAAACTTTAACTCGGTCGAATAGTGAAAAAAAACTCAGCTGACGTTTTGTGTGAGTTATATTTGCCACTAGCAGCCGCTCGCGGTTTCAACCGCGTGGTCCCGTTCCCGTGGGAATATCTGGATAAAAAGTATACTATGTGTTATTCCAGGTTATAAACTATCTGTATGCCGAATTTCATCCAAATCCATCCATCCGTTGCAGCGTGAAGAAGCAACAAATATACGAACATACATACACATAAACTTTCGCATTTATAATATTAGTAGGATTCGAACAAGTGAATAAAGACGAGATTGTGTATGGCAAAATTTTGGTTCTTCGTTTGTCACCAGAAGGCGCTGCAATGCCATACAAATACTACTTTTTATTAACGTGTTCGAATGTCAAATAAAACTCACAGTAGGCAGTCTGAGAGGTAGAATCCGACCCTATTCAGGGGAAAGAGAAAATTAAGACCTTTTCCATTTCCTGATAAATAGCCATTACTTGATGCACATACAAATGTCTTTGTTATTTTGATTGCAGTGAGCCCATACCTCAACAATACCAGCGAGTGTGGCACAACCAGTCCTTATTGTATAGCGCCGAGAGTAGGGCTCAGTTAGCGGCGTTCAAGTGCAGGCAAGTCCGATTTGAAATAACATGCCGCTTACATCTGTCGCAGGTTGACTATACCGCTATCAAGAAGAGGTTTTTGAATTTAGGTAAGTAGGTACCTAATGATCAGTGGTCGGCGTAGGTAGTGCTATTTCATGGGATTCGTCGATCGTGGCATAACGTGGACATACCCTCTCACCTCATCCTGGGATTGTAAAAACCACCTTTACTCAAATATTGCCTACATATAATTTATGTAAATGTAAATTAAATGAGCGCACCCTAAAAATGTCTAAATTTTTTAAACTATAAATATTTACCTTGCTGTTCTCTTATTGCTAACAGTTTCATACAAACAATTTCGTTACTATAAGCGTTACGATCAACTAGTACTACTACAACCACTTTTAAGTCTGTAAAATGATTTCTATATGTCTATACTATTTCTTGACAACGGGTCGTAATTGTCTAAATATACACTAATACTAGTTATTGACACGTCTTTACCCGCGTTGTACTTGCTAGAAAACAAACTAAATTGGGATTTAATATACAAGCATCGACACGTTTCGATGTTACCTACCTACATAACTAAAAATAAGTAAAATCAATATCGATATTGAAATCTCGAATCCCGGGGCATGTCCATGTTAATATATAGATTTGTGGTCATTCACCCCATATGGCACTACCTACGCGGACCACTGCTAATGATGTATTTATTTTTATGTTATGTATAGACATATTGCGGACGCAGACAGACGTTTTATGGTTCACCAGATTTTTTAAAGATGAGTCAAAGCCACTTCGGCAAGTCCAAACATGCCGAATTCCGCAAATAATATTGAACTCTATAACCTGAAATTTAAGTTGAAAATGAGTTGTCTATTTTTAACTAAATAAAATATTGACAGACCAAAAGGGCAATAGGCAATTTGCATGGGTGCGTTGGTGTCTATTTCTTAATTCGTGCGCACGAATGGTAGTTTGTTTTATGAATAGAGATCTGCCACACGAACAATAGTAGTAGTTCGGATAACAGTTTCAGATTTTCGGAACTGTACCAGCTTCATTAATTACATGTTTCACGCGAAATACACTTTGTTTTTCTTATTGTTACAGGTGATGATTGCAACTACGCATGGAAGCAGAGACCAGCAGAATTATTAATTTTACTAACAGTTTTATTATTTTTCTTGACCGAGTAGGTATCATATCATTGAGTATGGTCTATGAGTAAAGTTATTAGCACTATAAATGTTTTTTCCATTAAACAGGATCATTTTTTTACCAGTGCGCAAATTATCTGGAGCGACTCATAATCGATAAGTAACAACTTTCTTATAGTAACATGGATGGGTTGAATTGAAATATGTCGAAAATTTTTAGACTCTTCATACAAATCAGGCTAGTGTTCGCTTAAGGGTGGGCCGACCAAAAAATGCCAAAAATTCAGTTACGGTTAAGTAAATATAATTGAAAATATTATCGTATTAAATGAACAAAATATATATTTAGTATCATAGGGAACGTGTTTACAATTTGTCAGAACCATAAATTCATAACACGCTATAGTTTTTTCTACAATATAATTTAAAGTTGGGCAAAGATCATGAAAACGAGTGGCGGCGTTTAGTAGATTTCTTATAGTTTATCTAAATTATTGTACCTCTGATTTTGTCTAAACAATCATCAATGGATAAACTACAAATTGCTAGACTACATTTTTGATTCATCAAGTGGTTATTTAAATAATATTTTTTTATTAAGCACCTTAAATTCCCCATACAAAATTAGTATGGCCGCGCGGCATCAAATAAATATGGCCGACGACATTTCAAATAAAACATATGACACTTGTCACTTACGGACGGCGCACCCTTAAGTATGGGAAGTACAAACATTTTTGACATATTTCAACCCATGTTACTATGAGAAAGTTGTTTACTTACTGATTCTGAGTCGCTTCAGAAAATTTGCGCACTGGTAAAAAAAATATCCTGTGTTTAAGGGCACGGGCTGTGCTTTATGTATTATGTTTATATGCACAGGACTACTCATACAAATGAATCAGTATGGTTCTAGAGATCAGGTGTTCAATCATCATATTATCGTGTCCATAAAAATAGTATATCTCTCTGTTAAGTCCTAAATACCTAATAATGTATCTTGTGCCCGCGGGTCTGCCCGCATGGGTTTTGAGTTTGTAAAATGAAATTTGACAATAAATTAAACTGTATCAAACAAAATAAAATGTAGCCTAACGGTGCTTTGAATTATTATTGTCATATTAAGTAATTTAAACTAAATTTAAGATTATGTTTAGTAGTACATTACAATATATTTTATGTTAAATGTCCGAGAGAGCTACTGCCGAGAAACTGTTACACAGTTTGGCAGAAAATATAAAATGCAACGTTAAGTTAGTTAGAAATAAATAAAATAAAATAAAGCAATCATTTTGATTTTTTTACCCCCATGTGACCGACATTGAATTTACCTTGTGTCTGAGTTTTATGGCAGTCAATGTGTTAAAAAAACTGCTCTCAGTTAAAATGAAACAACTTTTACGGATCTACTCGCGTTTATTTTACACATTACTTATTTAATGTTTATCCTGACGTTTCGAACCCTTTGCAGGGTCCGTGGTCACAGGGAGACTGAGGTGTTGGTCATCTCATAATTAATTTAATAGTAATTAATTAATTTATTAGTAATGTGTAAAATAAACGCGAGTAGATCCGTAAAAGTTGTTTCATTTCAATGTGTAGTGTTCGCGTAAACTTTAGAAAACAATATGCTCTCAGTTAATTTAATAAACTATTATACAAACCCTGTGATACACAACTCGGTCAAATATCCTAAATATATTAATTTGGAAGTATATATTTATAGTCATAATAGCAAAAATTATGTAACTGGTTTAAAATAAATAGCATTTATCAAATATTTATTTTATTATAGGTAATACTGAGTTAATATATTATATTTATAAAATTAGTATCACAATATGTAGTTTAGATCACGAAGTACAATTGGACGAGGAGCGTAGCGAATAGCAACCGCAAACATCCGTGACCAACAACGCCATCTGGAAATCAAACCAGAGCTATTAAAATAATTCTGTTATACTATCAACACGAAACGCTACGTAGTACGAATAAACCATTCGAAGTAGTATTATCGTTTAGTTTCAATTGAGAGTAGAATAAATATCTATCAATTATACCATTATTTTAAATATTAATCGACAATGCCCGGGAAGTGAAATTAGGGAATATTTAACTTTTGAATTAATAAGGTGAGAGTTTAGAGAGTGACAAACGGCGCGGTGCTGAAGCAATGTCTCCCGCCTCCGTCAAGTTGCCACCACGATCAAAAAGTATATTTAACACCCGTACAATTAACAAAGTTAACAATGCACAATTTATTAAAGTAGGGTGGTAAGTAACACAAATATATTACTAATTCGATATGGCCGACATCTGCATCAACAGTGTCACAGTACCCACTTTAAACCAAGCATAGTTTACTAATAATCGATATTGATATATTCTGCTCAAAGGGCTTTGCACTTGGTCCAAATTGCCCGGGTTGACGGGTTGATGATGATGCAGACACTAAAATACAGTAAACAAAAATAATAAAACAGTGTAGTTTCAAAATAAAAAATAAGAGATAATATAAGCTGAAATATGACAACCATTAAAACAGATTCCATATAATATTATATTATCATCTTGGATTTTAATGATAATAATACTTCTAGGAGAAGGAAATAAAATATGTGCTTAATTGTAAACATATCTTCGAAAGTTTTAGATTATGCATACAAACGAAATCAGCAAAAGAGACCAAATATGAAACTGATAATGAAACTAAACAATTACCAACTATATGTTTGTCTTTTACATTATGACAACAGAAAAACAGTGTTGTTAATTAAAAATGTTGAATATAATATATCACCATGTTTGGTCGAAATCACTCAGCCAGTCGGCTCACTAAGTTAAGTGTTAATTTAATAATCACACATTAAAAAAAGCATTATTGTAATAAAAAGCATAATATTTCTACGCGGTACAAAGTAACTTCGGACTTGTTGTTGTCCATACTCCAGTTAAAAACATAAAACGTTTATTATTGCGAAAACTAGTCACCAAGATTAGAAATATTAAAATGATGTAATAAAAAGCATAATATTTCTACGCGGTACAAAGTCACTTCGGACTTGTTGTTGTCCAACTCCAGTTAAAAACATAAACGTTTATAATTGCGAAAACTAGTCACCAAGATTAGAACAACTAAAATGTATAACTTTAATATTGTAAGTTTAGTGTCAGTTACTATAAATCTCTACATAAATGGCAAAATCCCTCATTTAATTTGAACATATTAAAAATAATACAAGCTTACAAAGCGTCATCTTCCGGGTTTGCCCAATATTTAACACCTTATATTTATAAATATAAAATTTCATAATACACATAAATAAATAAAGAAATGAGAGACCACGCCGACTTTAGAGAAAACCTGTAATTTTAATAATAAACCGACAAATTGAGTGATAGAATTAAATTACTTAAGTGATGAAAATTTTTGAAACAAAAATATGAGTAGGTAGGTACTTTGAGACAACATGATGTTTATACAGTAAGGTTTAGGGTAACACCAATGTTTGGAAAGGACTTCTCGTGTTCTTCAATTGCTTTAAGTTATCATGATATACACAAGTAATTAATGTGTAGGCAACAATTGAAACTGTATAGGTTCAGGGTAACATGATGTTCGCAAAGGACTAAAACTTACTCGTGTTTTTCAATTCGGACGCGAGCTCTGACTCTGTGGTGTCCTCGGGCGCCTCCGTCGTCGTCGGCGCGGCGCCTGGCGCCCCAACAACCACGTTAGTGCACATACGACACCGCAGCGAGCGCTCATGCGGAGATGCTGAGCTTTACATAACCATTACACTAACGGTAGCTTGACTTGGCTCGTCACCGAACGACAATGTATTATATTATTATATATTATTTTTTTATTTATAAATCGCAATCATATATCAGTCTGCAATGACAATCACTGAATATATATACCACAAACTGCCAATGTCCTCAATAGACTTTGAACTTTAAGTCTATGGCATGTGGTTGAAAATTTATTGAAGAAATTGGACACTTTGGATAGTCTGCTGTGCCGGCGTGTGTCATATGTAATCATAGCAACAAAATAATAAAACACTAGTCAACTTTCGGTGTTATAACATGTAAAATGGTCTTATAGTGTTCAATTGCTGTCGTTGCTGACCATAATATGACGCATCTAAGCTTTCATTGTGTAAGAGGCTTGTTTTAATACGACTGTTTTTATCTCAAAACTTGAGAGTGTAAGCACTCTCTTAATTATGACATTGTCGCATCGGTTGTGCTATTAGTGCTTAACTATGTGTGGTGCTTTCTGACTTAACATGTGAAATGAGTAGTATTTGCATGCCGTGCAAAATGTAATTTAACCTAACAAACAAAGATTACAATAAATGCGTTTTAATTTAATATGCAACTAAAAAATGGCAGAGCATTAATCTTCAATCTTCCGTTCTTAAGATTGTGGTTTTGGAAAAGACTGAGAATTACTCTCTGATAAAATAAAAACAATGCAGTTACTCATTGAATCATGCTTTAGTCAAGAGTCAAAATAAACTTTAACATTCGTTGTTACACGTGATAAAACAGTAGAATTTTATACACTTTTACACATTTTATTTATTTATGGAAGTTATCTGAACATTTCAAAATGTAGATAAATGTTGTTGCAATGGGGAAGAAAACACAAAGATTTGAACAGAGGGCGCTGTATGTTTTAATTACCTTCAAAGTTATTTTGTTTTATATAACTGGCTAAAATCTATGTTTCATTAACATTCCTTAAAATTATATAGAAATGTTAAATACCAATTGGTTAGTTTATACTATAATAAACCCTTAAAGCGTAACCTTCTCCATGGTTGTCCTATTTTTTTTCTAAATTTCTCTTGAATTATACCTACATATAAAGTTGCATTAGAAATAGGTATTCCTTGGAACTACACATACACCCGCCACATATAATTTGTATAAAAATTATCATTCTATTAGAAATAACCATTTAGCGCCCTCTATCTGGAAGTCATCGTCAATTTTCTTCTCCATTGTAGCTTGTGCAATCACAAGCTACAATGGAGAAGAAAATTGACAATCCACTGCCAACGCATTTTATCTTGTCATAATGAAATGTGGACTAAAAAAAACCTGGTTTAAAAATGACGATAATATCTCTCTGTCTTTGTCAACGGAAATGAGACAGCATCAGATCTAAACCTATGTATTTGAATATAGTCTACGTAAAGGGTCAATTCACACCGAAGTGGCAGCGGCTGGCAGCGCAGCGGCCCGCAGCGCAGCGGCCGGCAGCCTAGTATCGCTTGAAAAAGTCGGGTTGGATTTGTGGTCGCCTGGGGCGCCGCGACCCGGTAAGCGGCCGATCAAGGCTATAGCGGGCGAGTGTTTTCAAGCGATACTATGCGTTATCTACCAGAGATAAAGCTTAAAATGAAAGAAAAAAGCTTAAAATTCACACTTCGGTGTGAATTGACCCTTGTGAAATAAGGGGGCGCCGCCGGCCGGTTAAAAGTAAAATTTATGGAAATTAACTTTCAAGCTATGGACATAATAATTCAATTTAAACCTTTTTTTTACATTACAAAAATACTTACGTGGAGTTATCTTCCTTATGGAATGACATTTTAACTTTATAAAATCGCAAGTATTCATAAGTATATGGCTTTTTAAAATATGTTTTTTATAAATATTGGTACTTTTAAAAGCTTTTTACAGGATTCAGTGATATAAATTAAATGGATAAATGAACAAAGCCATTGCATGAATCAATTTAATGTATCATCATCATCATCTCAACCAAAAGACTGCTGTTCAAATGAAAAATAATAATACTCAAAACATCTTAAATATAATTTGCAGTAGGTGTTAACTGGCTTCAGCAAACAGTATTCATTCCATACGACGGCATTTATTTGTTTCCATAATTAACTCGCTCAACACTAAGGCTGAAACTCAGGATCCCAAACACATAGTGCCAGTTTTATTAACTATTCCATCACTTGAACGAAATAAATATACGCATAGAAAAATAAGGATGTTGCCAACAACAATAATTAATTTAAAGGTATAAATGAAATCACGTAACAGTTCTTTTAAACATTAACCTATTTTTAATTTGACCCAAGCATGAATTGCCGCAACGAAATAGTGACGTCATAGTTATTTTCCATTTCCGTACAATTTATATTTAAAAAATCGTTATGACAGTTGCTAAAAAGTTTCTCTATTGACTAACCAGTGGCGGTAGCCAAATTGACATTAAGAAAACGATAGCGAAGTTCGAAAAGAATAAAATGTATTGTATGGGATTGACATAAGCCGCGCTAAATCACGTGGTCAATCTTATGTCATCCCATACATTTTGCTCTATTCGAACTTCGCTATCGTATTCTTAATGTTACTTTGGCTACCGCCACAGGCACCTGCCCAATTGCAATCCATCGCTTCGTTTGTCACCAGGAGGCACTACTTCCATACATACTTCAATGCCATAAAAACCCACGTTTTCGTTAACTTGATCGAATGGTGAATAAAACTCAGCACTCAGGTACAGGATTTACTATACTACGAGTATATCTTCATATTAGAAATAATCACGTCATTCTTTTCGGACAAGAGTTTTCTCCTTAAGTTTTATAGATATTATAATTTGATTGGGCATGGTACAAACGGATGCACATTAAGACTAGCACAAACTACCAGATTTCTTCAATGGATTTCAAACTTTATAGACGACATTTTTAACATAGACATGTTATTTATATTGCAGGGACCGGTCCAACGGTTTCATAACCGACGAGACTTGGATAACCCGATTTGATAAAGGAGAATGGCGAGTTTGGCCTTGACTAGCTCTAAAGTAGAAATATACATTTAAAAAAAGTATTATTTTAGACGTTTTAAAAAACATAGTCTATTATTTTTTTAAACTTGTCATATTGCTAAAATATCAAAAAAACCTTTTAGTAATTTTAAAGTGTAAATTATCGTATTTTTGAACGTTACTCTAAAGTCTGTTCATTACGTTCCGTTACACCATAATTTATTTATCGAAAGATATAAAGAGCTACACTTAGCTAAAAAGTAATGCGATTAACTTATATTAGTTTTGTAAGATAACAGTTTAACATACATTCCAAAACGTTTGTTAGTGTACAATTCTGTAGGATATGCTAAATATGCTTAAATAATTACTTACAATTTTGTGTTTTTACTTTGTAAAGGAACACTACGAATGTCAATGTCAAATAAACGTCATGTCTGTCACTGACAGTCACTAGAAGTAGGTAGGTACCTACTTATTTTTATTTATGAACCACTTTTACCACTGTCGAGCAAAACTTATCCAGAGGATAAAAACCAGTCCATTGCTTTCTTTCATTTTTTACATAGACCTAACTACCTTACGGGGAACTTTTTCTCGATAGTGGCGAAAAAGGGTACATTTAAGCTAAAAGTTAGTTTAAAAAATGTAAAGATTTTATCTACTTATTAAATAAGTAGGTAGGTACTTACTTAATTTTAATTTACACTGGCGGCTAAGTGCGCTGACGCGCTGTAAAATAAAACGCATCGTAGTTTTTGAGGTTTCTGTCATCAATTACCTAGTCTTTTTTTGAGCGAAAATCTTATTATTTAAAGCATGCCATTACTTTTTTAATTTTTTTTTATTTATTTATCTTTTTACAAAAAATATACATAGTTAGCATAGTTTAATAGCAACCAAATACGCACACCAATATTGATTTCAAGTGTCTGCCAATTGAACGGATAATTTTTGATTCAAAATTGACATATAACCTAAAAAGGTTTCAAATTATAAAAAAAAAAACTGACAAGTTTTATGTTGCTATTTGTTTTTGAAATAGCATTATAACCTCATAATCTAAAAGAATTCAATAATCATAACATTAGACCCACTTATTAAAATTCAAGGCCAGGCTTATATGAAATCTCGCCATTCTCCTTTGTGTTACCCTTTCAATGGGTATTCCTTTCAACTTGATAATATTTTCAGCAGGGTAACCAAAGAGTATAATCTCTCTCACTTCTATATCACTTGCAAATTTCACTCTCACTGTAAAACTGCCCGGTAGGTTCGCAGCAATTCAGAAAATCATTGCAGTGCATCACCGCCGCCGCCCGCCGCAGCGATCGCCCTAACGTCAAACAGTAATAACCCTCTACTGAGCATAAATATAATATCTGCACTGAAGCTGCATTCATTAAATTCATTAAAATGCTATCCTTTGGTTTATTCTTTCGAATTGAACGGCTTCTAATGCGCAACGGCTTTGGAAAGCAAACCCCTTCTCAAAACCCCTGAAGGGGTTACGATAACTCTTTGATATACTGAAGAAATCTGACTGATTTTTTGAAAAGTGGATTCAAGAATATACCGTGGTATTTTTGAACACCTATTGAAGAAAACTTTTAATAGCCTAATGTGCAGCCGTCGTGGGTACAATCAATGAGATAATGCTGTATATACGGGTGGTGCGCTCTTACCGGACGTGTATACAATAGAGCTGGCGTAAGGCGGGTGCGTGACGTTCCGGTTCTCGTAGTAGAGCTCGCAACGTATCTCCGCGTTCTCCGCGAATTCGGAGCCCAGAGTTACGTTCACGAACACCGAGTACAGCCCGTCGGCGCCGCCGTTGATATTCTGCGTTATATTGTCAATTTCAAGGCTGAAACACGAAACAATCAAATATATTAGTTTGTTTCCTTAGTTAATGGCTACGTGCGATTAGCAAATTTAACCAGTTTAAAGTACCTAATTCATAATCATTCATTCATTCAATCACAAATGCTATATACACAGAGACATTTTAGTGGTTGTTTTCCCACAAGCGGGTAGATCAGAGCATGAAACTGAACAACTTTCCCCAAGAAACATAGGTCAATTTTTTTTTCACTTTTCTATACAAAGCCTCTATTGACTAAGCATGGTTTGTATGGGAAAGTTCAAAAATTATCTCGTTTTTTGACCTATGTTTGTTGGGGAAAGTTGTTCAGTTTCATGGTCTGATCTACCCACCTGCGGGAAAACATCCACTAAAATGTCTCGGTGTATAGTTACAAATACTTGCAAAAGTGTTCTTTCGACTGTGTGGATAATAACTTCAGTGACGTAATACCGCTTGCTTGCAGCGTAAATCACAAACTACTAGAAAAATTCAACGAGTCTTCTGGGGCCTCAGTAGCTCAGTAGTCAGAGCATTGGACCGGTTATCCAAAGGTCGTGGGTTTGATTCCCACTCGAGCTTCCTGAGGCTGGTGGATTTTTTCTAATAAAATTTTATCTTGTAAATTAATTTTCTTTGTTAATAGATGATAATAATGAATATTAATAGAAATGAGTAGTGACAAGTGATATTCCCCCTTGAGTATCAGAAAAAGTGGGTCAGTGGTTATTTAAATTACATTGCACTGTCTTTCTTTTTTTTGCCAACACTTATTCACGTTCAAGGATACCTAATGGTTAATAATCTACCATTATTGGACATTAATGTTTAAAATACACAAATATTGAAAAAAAAAAACAAAACTCCAGATTTAGACGTTAAGCTTTGCTCGTTTTTATTTTTGACCAGTTTTACTATGCACATTGCGTTGGTATGATAGAATGGTTCGTGTGATGTGATGTAATGTTCAGTGGAAAAGTTAAATTGGATCGCATGGCGGAGCTGTAAGTGCTAAGTGCAAGTTTTTTTGACTATTTAAAAAACGAGTAAAGTTAGCTACGTCGGAACGGCGCCACCTAGTGACGTAATTGTGAAAAGAAATTTGAATTCTTCTCGTTTTCACCAGGAGCCGCTGCTTTACTTTGATGATTTAAATCCATATAAATTCAGTCAGATATATTTATTACATCGTTAGTATATGGTATGGCACAGTCGCCTGACCATCAACCTATCCAATACTGTCAAATTTCTTCAATGAATGTTCAACCATATGCCATACAAATAAAGTTCAAAGTCTATCGAGGAAATTTATTTATTTATTAAAACCTGTGTACCACTTACTTATTTGACAGTTTGTTGTAGTCTGATGTGCAGGCGTCTGTACATAGGTCTTAGAACATTATAAATAGTCCCTTAAGACCCTGAACTAGGGTAGGTATTGCAACAATTTCGTTAACGTTTAAGTGGTTTACAACAATTTCAATTCTTCGTTAACGTGATCGAATGGCATAAACAAAGGTTTTTGGGGGTTAAAGTTACTCGCGTCCGTAGGTTTACCCTTGAGAAATGAAATGAAATATATTTAATTTGCGCTTGAGAAAGGTACATTTTTGGTCTTATTCTAGTTTTCTTCTCTTTCTCAGCTGACAATGTAGCATGCAAATAATTTTAAATAACAATTACTAAATATTCTAATTAATTACATACATATAAAAATACAAAATTAACACTTCAAATTGTCAAAAACCAATTAAATAACATTTTAATAAAAATACAAAATTAATTACTAGAAATTGTCCCTATTCAAAAATATGTCAAAAATATGTCAAATCAATATTATAACATTAAATCTATGTATTATAACCACAGCGCAGCGGCCTAACTTATAATCTGTGGAGCTTATAAACTTCACTTCTCTATGGTAGTCCATGCCATAGAGGAAAAAAGAAAAGTTTGTGAAAAGTTATGTCAAAAGTTACTAAAATATTTGCAATTCAATTAAAATAATATACAGAAATAAAATAATAATAAAAGTCAAATGATTTATCAAGTTTGGTCAAGGTGAATAGTATTTTACAGACATCAAAAGAAATTAATATGTCGTTAACTTATAAAAAAAATAAAACTAAAATATTAGCTTGCACACATCTAGGTACACATCTTACATTTATTAAGTGTATGTGTAAGAAAATCTTTCACTGAATAAAATAGGTGTGCCATAAGCCATTTATGTAACTCTGCTAGAAATTGTTTTACAATAAGTTTTCTAATTGTTTCAGGCAATTTATTAAAAATACTTATGCACATCCAGAAACAATTCTTTTGCATACGAGTGCTTTTTGGAACAAAGGCCGACATCAACCTTTTTCCATTTCTAGTGTTTCGGGGATACATATCTTGTGCTGTTTCAAAATAATGATGGTTAAGTTTGACAAATTTGGCTATTTCAAAAATGTATAGACATGGCAGGGGTAAGACTTTTAACCTTTTGAATAAGGGTGCACATGGCTCATCTGGTGCAGTGCCACAGATTGCCCTAATACATTTTTTTTGAGCGATAAATGCTTTATTTGTGTCTGTGCTGTTTCCCCATATGATTAAACCATAACGGAGGATGGACTCAATATATGCAAAGTATGCTGTGAGAGCTGCACTTTGAGAGGCTACTTTAGTGAGTTTATATAGTGCAAAAGTAAATCTATTTATTTTACAACATATGTTTGTGATCTGTTGCTTCCAGTCCAACTTATGATCAATTTGTATACCCAGAAACTTAGTTATATTTGTGCCATGTAGTCCTAGTCCTTGATAGTGTACATTTAACGTTTGATAAGGTGTATTATTAAAATTCATGAAATAAGTTTTGTCAATATTAATGAAAAGGTTATTATCTTTAAGCCAATTTATTATTAAGTTGATTGTATTGTTAATTTCATTACTATATTTCATTTAATGTCAATTTCTTACTTGTAGTCACTATGATTGATACATCATCCGCAAATAAGATGCAGCGGTGCTTTGTCAGTTTTGGTAAGTTATTTATATAAGTGAGGAACAAAAATGGGCCCAAGACACTCCCCTGGGGCACCCCAAACTTGATTTCTTTAAACTCAGATAGATATTTTTGGGTTATATTATTTTTATCGAGTTTAGCTACTTCAACGGCTTGCATCCTATTGCTCAAATAAGTTTTTAGCCAATTTAGTGCCGGCCCCCTAATGCCGTTGTTTTCCAACTTTTTTAGTAGGGTGTCATGTAAGCAATAATCGAACGCTCTAGACATGTCAAAGAAAAGAGCTGTTGTGTACCTATTTTCATTTATGTTCATTATTATTTCATTCACTAGGTTGAATATGGCATGGGTTGTGGATTTCTTTTTTTGAAATCCGAATTGATCTTGATTTAATATACCATACTTTCAAAAAAACACCATCAGTTTCTCAAGTACAATTTTTTCATAAACCTTTGATATGATTGAGATTAGTGTAATGGGTCTGTAGTTGTCAACTACTGTTTTTTAATTTTTTTATGCAAGGGTTTGACTAGTGAATACTTAAGCCTTTCTGGGAAGGTCCCAGAGGATATTGATAGGTTTATAAGAAATGTTAGAACAGGGGCTATTTCTTCATTGCATGCCTTCAGAACCTTTGTACATATGTTGTCATACCCTTCAGAGTTTGTGTTTTTGAGGGACTTAATAGTTTTTCTAACACAGTACTCATCAACAGGAGTCAGATAAATGGAATTTATCAGATTACTAGTTTTCCCATGCAAGTCATTATTTGTTTTCGCATGCGTGACACCTGTGATATTGATAAAATGGTCATTGAACTTATTGGCAATTTCTATTGGATTATTTATATTATGTTGATTATAGTCTATAGTTTCAATATAATTGTTACATGTCGGTTTGGTATTTGTCTCCTCGTGTATAATTTTCCATGTAGCTTTGCATGTGTTTTTTTTACTATTATTAAAGATATATTTATTATTTGACTGTTTTTTTGCCTGTAGTATGCATCGTTTTAGTATTTTTGAGTATGTTTGATATTTCTTTTTTGTGTTGTATGTTTTCCTTTTATAGTGATAAAGACGGTGCGCTCTACTTGTTGCACAGCTTTTTTTAATACCCTTAGAGATCCAGTGCTGGTTAGAGTTAGTGTTTATTGTGACTTTGCAAACTGGGAAACATAATTTATAAAGTAAACAGAACCAGTCATGGAATTTATTAAATGCTTCATTAGGATTACTTTCATTATATACATCTGTAAAAGTGAGGCATGAGAGATGTGTTCTGAACTTAATGATATTTTCGTCAGAATAACCTCTCTTAAATGTATGTATTTGTTTAGCTATTTGTGGTTTTCTTTTGATGTGGAAACTAAGTATCTGTGCAGTGTCATGGTCAGATAACCACAACGGAAGGATTGTGCTCTTTGCACCTTTTATATTACTAAAAATGTGGTCAATGCATGATAAGCCTCTTGTTGGTTGGGTTATATGTTGCTCTAGATTATAATTATTTAATATGCCTTTTTGTTTGGTGGTAATGTTGTTGTTTTGTAAAGTGTTTATATTAATGTCCCCAACAATAATTATTCTTTGTTTGTGATGTTTATGTTGGTATATGTACAATAGTTGTTCAAATTTTTCTAAGAATAAATCAAAATGTCGTTTATTTGAAGCGGTTGAGCTACGGTATAGGCAAACAACTATAATATTGTATGATGGAATAGAGATAGAGCAGCATTCAAAATGAAAATTCACAGGAAGCTCATCGAAAATGTTAACTTTATTGTATATAGTCCCTTTTTTTACCAATATACATGTGCCCCCTCTTTTTTTATTTCTTCCATAGTGTATAGCTAGTACATAATTATGCAAAAATATATTCTTTTCCTCTCCATTCATAATAAAAGTTTCTGTAAAGCACAGCACCTCAGGACATAAATGAGAATCAAGCTCCGCTAGGGTTATCTCAATGATATCTTTTTTAGAAAGCAAACCTTGTATGTTTTGGTGTAGAATTACAAAATCATTATACTTATTAGCCACGAAAACATTTTGTGCTTGCCATTGTTGAGACCCTACACGTGACCCCTGGGTGGTGCTAAATGAGTGACACTGTCTGAGTGGTAGAGCCACGCTGCGTTGCAGCACGAAATGGGCCGGCTCGCTCGGCGTAATACCACCCTCTCACAGAATATCGGCGTGAAACAATGGCACTCGTTGCTATTGTGTTTCGTCCGGTGAGTGAAAGTACCGAAAGTTCATCTCTCACCCCTCCCCCCTCCTAATACCAACTCCTTCTTCAAGGCCGGCAACGCATCTGCGATTACTTTAGTTTTGCGGGTGTCCATGGGCGGCGGTGATTACTTTCCATCAGGTGACCCGCCTGCTCGTTTGCCTCCTTTTAACATAAAAAAACATCTAGTACTAGGCACCCTAGTCCTCACCCGTTGACGTAGACGCTGAGCTCGGGGCGCGGCGTGACCTCGTGCGCCTCGCACTGCACCAGTACCTCCTCCCGGTCGTCCTCGTCCGGCCCGTCCTCCACCTTGGACACGTTCAGCTCCACTCCTGTGCCATTAGCTGCCAAACAATACTGGTGATAATAAGTTTCGGCGAAATGAACGAGACGGAACCAGAGCGAGTTTTTGTAGTTAGGTACTTCTACGGACGACCAGTGCCGTATTCAGATCTACCGTAAACGATTGGTTGGAACGACTTTGAAATCGGATGTTAGTATGAAAATGGTTTCAATGACAAAGTCGCTACGATATCGTTACAGATTTTGTTATGAGAATCGGGGGAGGGCCTGTGTCACTCCGCACTTTAGGTATAACGCTACAGGTACAGAAGCCTGCACATCAGACTATCCAAAACTGATAATTTTCTCAATAAATGTACAACCATATGCCATAGATATAAAGTTCAAACTCAATTGAGGGAATTTGACAGTTTGTAGTAGTCTGATGTGCAGGCGTGTGTACATTGGCGGGTCAGTTTAACAGGCCGACAGGAATATAAGAGATACGCAATAGAAAGAGACAGGTCTTCGCTGTCTAAACCGTCTCTTAGCCGCACCTCGTACCTTGTTATCTGCGATCTGAATTGAACTTTATTTTGTCGCGGCTAAGATCATTATTTAGATAAATGTTTTTGCGGAGTGACCCTCTGGGCCCATTTATGTGACAAAGCTCTAGTATGAGATTTTTAAATCACATTTTATCCAATCCTAGAATCAGCATCTTCTGATATATTTAGTAAAATATTATCATTATTGTATAGAAATAAATAATTAAAATTTTAACTAAACACCAACTTTATTTAATCACTTTCAAAGATTAATATTTTTCAAAATAGGAAAGACTATAATTATATTTTTTATTTATTGTTAGTTCATAAATAATTGAAAATTAATTTGCACTTGGGGTTCAGGCACAGAGTAGATAAAATGTATTCACTACAGAGTCCAAGCTGCCTATAAGCGGCCCGCTGTTGGTACACTCACACATAGCGCGGCCGATGTCCGCGAGACCTCTCACCGACGGGTTCACTGACGCGCCGCCGCGCCGGAGTAAAAACTGGTTTGCGCCGGCTCAGATGCGGTATGCGGCCGCACCACATGAGTCGTCGCGCGCACATGAGTTTGTTCATTGAATAATTTTGACATAATGACAGATTCTCTTTAAAAAATATGTCACAATGACAATGTTATTCGTTGGATAAATCTTATCTAAAGATTGAAAAATCGTGCCTAAGGGAAATTAGTGTTTTATCTAAATATATAAAATAAAGTCGGGCTAGTTACGAAATGCCCAACTCTTGCACCGTGTGTATGAACAATTCTGGAAAAAATAAGGATATTTCTTTTTTTTGTACCCAAGAAATTATGTGCAGTAAGTATAATAATTTAGATCGAATACAATAAAAAAGATTACACAGCTCAGTCAAACAAAAATTGCGATTGAAAATGAATGACGATGGAATGTTAAAATGCTAAATGTGTGGTTTAAATATTATATATAACAAATAATAATAATAATATAATAATATTATATTTTGGAAAATTATTTAAATATTATTAGCAAACGCTTTTCAGTATTTAAAAATAATTCAACCACACATGTGTTTTTTTTATTACTGTGAAATGACCCTAATAATTCTACTTTGTTATTTTTTTGTTACAGTTTTCATTTTTGTCACACTTTTCATTTTTGTTTCATTTTTGTGATGGTACAATTTTTTTTTAATATTATGACCCATGTGTCATATTACACTAAACCTTATTTTATACCCTTTGAAATACACGTTTTATTAACCCTTAATTACTCGCGTGATTAAACTTACACTAAGACTCGCGTGGGGTATATATAACCCCCATATCAATGGCAATATAAAAACACTTTTAACCACTTTTCCTAAAGTTTATGATAACAATCATACAGAAGCTACTTTAAACTAAATAAAAACAGTATTCATTATCAACATTTATGCTAAACTAATAAAAATATAAATTCATACGTCTAGGCTTTTTCTAATCAGTACATTAATCACATGTCATGATGAAGTGGCCATGATAGACCTGCTGGTGGTATTTAGCACACAGAAACGTTATATTTTTATAATTCGATATTAGACATATATGGCATCATTTATAAATTGAAGATGGGCTGCCTCTGGACGTGAAGCCAGCATCTTGAACTTCACCCTTGAACTTGACGTTTTTGTATGACTCGTGGCAGTTACGGTATTGGTAATCGAGTTTGTTGGTGAGTATTTGTTGAATCAACTACAAGAGAATCTCCCAACTAGATATTTCGTGGTCGAATTTGTTTTTATAAGTAACATATGCATAGATACCAGCAGCGTTGAGAATGTAGTAAAATATTTTTTTATGGCGTCTTCCGACGTTGTAATTAGCACTAACGTATGGTCGTTAGTCGAGTTGCCATTTTGAGAGTTTTGACTAAAAAAATAATAAATTTAATTTTCGATTATGTGTTGAAAAAATTGTTTTCTTTTTTATTTACGCAACATAATTTGCGTAAAATTTAATGTACTCACAAATTTAATTGGTGATAACTGTAAAACTCAACATTTTAAACCTAATACCCTACACATTCAAAAAATTAAAAATAGCAAAACTAACTTGTCAAAAAAAGTAACACTAACACTCGCGTGGGGCAATATATACCCCAGACGTGACCTCTTGACATAACAAGAGGGTACAGAGTGGAGTTTGCTACTGAATCGGGATGGTAGGAGAGATTCAGGCAGCTACTGAAAACGCTGTGACGATTGTTTTAAAAATGGCGGAGTTACAACTCTTTAAAATCTCTGTGGGGTAAAATATACCCCACTCGAGCAATTAAGGGTTAAGTACTTGTTTACCTTATTTTATTTTTCCTCCATAATTTTTTTAACGTGCAATCTAAAATCTAAATCTAAAATTTAACGTCCCTATCAAAATAATAATAATTTGGCGCGTTATTAGGAAGCTTGGTCTCTGTAGGATATTTACTCATGTGGTTCAGGTACCTACTTACAGAAAACAATTAATTCCTGATGCTTGCGCTCTTCTGCGACGTTGGAGACTTCGCATTCATACACTCCCGAGTCGTACGACCGTAGGTCCAATATCACGATTGTGTCGTTGTCTCTTCCATCTGCAACGAAATATACTGCTATTACTTGATGGGAATAATAATTACAAAAACACCAATACAATGACAAAAAGGCCAATAAACGCTGCTAACTGCACGCGACTGGGTGCTAACGACTGCCATCTTACAAAACAAATGCATGCCTAAGTAAGGAGAAATTCGAGGTAATGAACGTGGAAAACCTGTGGTGCACGGTGTTTTATGGTCTTTGACGCCATAACAGAAATGTACGTGACTTTATAGTGACCGGACGAAAGACAACATCACCCGGAATGAAAATGATTTACGCTGTTCTCACTATCAGTATATATATAATATGCACGTTTTAAGACAACCGTATGGTGTATCCATACTGTAGCAATTTTTTGTAGTTGTTAAATTTTCCAAGTGTAGTAGATCCGTCCGATTACAAGAAGTTACCAGAAAAACGTATTCATGTTTCAAAACGTTGCTTTACAAAAACTAACTGTTGTATAGATGCAATGTAACAACAACCCTGCTATCCACTACTTTAATATCTGATATCTGATATCAGATTTGATAAATATATATGGCACCTTCTACCAACAGCAAGGTTATACGAGAGGCTCCAGACTACCTTGCGCAAGTAAATAAACTCGCAAAATGGACGATCTGCGTCTGTTCATAACGCCAGATTATAGGACCCGCCGAAGCGCGTTCTGGTCAGTGTCACCTTAGAGGTAGTTGGAGTATACGCTTAAGGGCTTTATGAGACGTTAAGAAAACATAATAAAATAATAAAAACGTTTTTGCTTGTAATTTACCCCTTCCTAGGACTTGAAAAAATCGATATTATTTTTTAATGAAAATTTTGATATTATTCCATAGTGCCCCTAAAGGCATAGCCCCAACCATGCGTTCTTCACCTGGAACTCGATTTAGAAACAAGATAAGTGTCTCAAGAATGTAATGCGTAACAGTAGGTAAGTACCGACCAACATTCTTCCTGGGTATCTCGGCGGCGTGGCCCGTCAGCCGCTGGTACAGCAGCACGCGGTTCCTGTCGTCGCTGGCGGCGTACTGCGGCGTCCACCACCACTTCACGTAGTCCACTCGCTCGGCGTCGCTGTACCGGCACTGTAACTCCGCATTTTTGCCCGCTTCGATCGCGCTCGGCACCGCGAACTCTGTTATCGACAATTGACGGCTACCTGGAAAGTAGAAGTTACATGCATGACGAGTTGATACTATGTTCGAAACTGCACCGAACATTAGGTAATAAATACGTGACGCTCGGTGAAATACCGTATTTAAAAATTAGCCCCTCAAACCTTTCACTATCAGGGTGACAGTTCTTCCAATATGCTACCGAGACATTGGACTTCCATGTGTTCGATCGCTGTTGCCAAGCTTTGTTCTATGAATGTTAAGGTTATCCTTGCATATTCTAACAATCTTTTACGTAAACACCTAACAATATATTATGACAACATAGCTGTATCTAGCTAACACAATTCAAAACTAATCTTTGGATGCATATAGGTAGGTATATATATAAGTTGTTTGACCCCTCCATACAAAAAGGCGCAATCAGCTGACCGATTTAACAATTTATATAGAGCTTCGAAAAAAAGAAACTTGCTGACCCCTACTTTTTTATAATTAAAGGAAAAAGGGTCGGCCAATAGTTCCAGGCGAACACTGGTGCCACGATCCTACCTATTTTTTATACTTTGGGCAGAACTAATCCTAATCATATAATTATGATTAAGATGAGTTCTGACGTTAATATGCTGATGCATCAGTTGGGCTCAGAGCTTCCCACATGAAGAATAGCACATAAAGAGCTCAAGCTATAATCTACTACGGTGGCTCCGTCCAGCTCCGTAGTTGAGCAGAATCAAGTCATCAGAAATAACTAACACTATAGACCTACATAACACCCAAAAATATTGATCATGCCATTATGCCTCTTAGAATCATAACAGGAAGAAAGATGATTGAGAACGTTTGACATTTACGTGTTGCTGTCCCAGGATCTCAAGTCCACCCACGAAAGCAATTTTTAAATTAAAAGACAAATCCGACACCGGCCGTCATTGTGGGAGGTAGGGAGCTGTCTAGCTTATAAAACAGATTTATTCATGTTGAATCACATGTGTCGGTGCGTTTGTGTTACAAGCACGCCCAAACATACATACAAAGTTGACGTTTCAGTTAATACATAAAAACTAAAAATAACGCTATGTATATGAGACGGCTTCACGGCCGCGACGTAAAATTATTTATTTTAAACAATTGGAAAACTTATTCAAACCATTTGTTCTTCAAATTACTTTAGGGTACCATGCTGCGATACTTTAGTATGATGCTTGGCAGAAAAAATGCTAAACTAGCTAAACCGTGAATGAGCGACAATGAACTTGTCACTGTTAGTAAATCGACGTGAAACCTCAGAGAGCCGTAAAACACGTAAGCCTATTGGATTGTAACCGAAGGTGCTATTTATAAATCTTTGTAGAAAATTAGGTCATATCTCAATGAATACGTGGCTATCTTGGCCAACCTTGAAGCGGTCCGGGAATGTTAAAAATACCGCGGCCTACCACACGCGCTTCGAGATATCTCGACGGAGCAATACTTACTACTTTGATTAATAAAATATGTTACTATATTACTTATGTCAAAATATAGCTTAACTAAACCGTAAATATGGAGATAGATATATGAGAAAATTATGACATTCGGTCATTTATTTTTAATGTTATCGTTACAACTTCTTATAACGTTATTATAACTTCTTTTAATTGATACCTATCTGTTTAACAATACACAAAATGTAAACAACAACCATGTGCCAGGAAAAAATATGCTGACGCTATTCTTGTGTAATTTTATAAGTTTAATATGAAATGAAAGCGATAATTTTAGCGAAGCGACGGGCAGTTATTTTTATTTTTATGAAAACTATATTTTATATTGAAACATTAGAATTGTAAAATTATTTAAAGCGTTGAAAATATAATTTCATATTATTCAGATATACCGTTGTTACCTTCTGTAGTCACTGGTATTTATAAAAAAAGTTTGTTAAGATTTTTTTAAAGCTACATAATCTATATACTTACTCAACTTTACGCTGCTCCATATTTTCAAAGAATAAGTATTTTGTATTTTTTGGATCCAATACATATTGTTGGTAACTTTTATTATGATTCGAATGCCAACAAGCAAGGCATTAAGTGGTATAGACTATTACATTTAGTGTTCGTCGGCATAAATGTTAGAGATGTTTATAAACAGCGCTCACCTGCCACAACACACAGGAGGAGGAAGCAACTCCTCAGCAGGCTGGGGGAGATCATGGCGCGGCGGGAACGGGCGCAACGCGACTGACCGCGTGTCGCCCGCCCGCCCTTCGAACTATAAATTGGCCTTGATTTCGCGCGCGATTATTGCTTTTATGTCGTACCAAATCAAATGACGCTAACGTGTAGTATTTCTATTGTCGTATGATCATTTAAAAGGTAAATAAAGAAAACCACTTTTTTATAAATAATGTGTAAATATTTATTGACATTTTGGAAAATACTTATACGTCACATAAGATTTAATTATTCACTTACAATTAATTTTCTTTTGTTTAATAGTAAATAGATAAAATACAATTATTGTTTGATATAATAAAATAATATAGTTTTATGGATAACATATTATTTTGTGAATACATTTTAAATATTGTGTCGCATAAGACAAAACCTTTGCTTATTTATTAAGGAATTAGGAATGGTTCTTAATATTCTAAACGCGTTGAATTGTCAGTGTAACTACCAAGGAAAAACATTACGCTGATAACCAGCTTTCATTATAGTATTGTATCGTGGGCGGTCGTATGTTATTGTTTATTCATTTTCTTCATAATAACAATACAATAATTTCCTCATTTAGTTCCACCTCTTCCCTAGTATAGTTTAAAAACTATAGATACCTTTAATAACACGATTACTAAGAACTCGGAAATCAAAGGTCGCGAATAATAATTATCGAAAAATAATAGTAAATTATCGAAGCATAATTTCATTGATATTGAAACATTTAAAGTCAATTACTCTTTAAGCCTTTAGCCAGGCAGAGCGGAGGCAGCAGATTTTCATTGGTTTTTAACCTTATCGAGAGTAAGTTAATAAAGTTAATATAGTGTGTATTCTACTGCCCGAGGAACAACAGAGAGAAATGTGTAGTTAATTCTAATTGACACTGTTAGTAACACGTTTACAAGGCGAAGTGTGAGAGCAACTTATCGCTAAACGTAATGTTGGCAAACAACGAGGGGTGCGAGGAGGCGCGGGTAGGCGGCCTGGCAGCGAGCGCGATCGCGACCGTATCCCGCACATGCGCGCGCGGCACGTCGGCCCGCAGCGCCAGCAGGCGGGCCAGCTGTTCCTCGCTCATGTCCGGACACTTGGCCACCACGCCGTGCAGGTCCAGCGATAGCATCTCGATGTCTTGACAGCGCAGCACCTACATTGTTATAGCTGGTGACCTTACTGTGTGAACCGTGTTTCCTAGACCATCATTGATAGCTGATAAACAGTTTCAGGATAGGTCTAGATCTATCCTGAAACTGTTTATAAGAGCTAGCTCTACATTGCTTTTTTTGTAGTTTTAATTCGATTCAATTCAATTTCCTGTAGTATTAAATAAAACATAGGCTCTGAGCAAGGCCCTGCTATAGACAAACAGTTAACAAAGTTATATCATCTTGTTGACTTTTTAATAAACAATTTCAATCTTTTTCCAAGAGTTAACCAAACAAAGCACACTAGATAAGGCAGAGGGATCTAGCATATACAGCCATATGTTTTCTTTGCAAAGTTCTTGAAAAACTATTTTATCGGGTTATTTAAGGCGGGTCAGGGTTTTAATACTGCCTTCCACAATTGAACATTTTAGTTACAAAAATATCAATAAGAAAAAAGTGTTTTTTTAAATATAAAATACTGGATATAAAGAACAAACTTCTTTTCAACCATTTATGCCACAAAGCTCAAGAAAACGATATGTAGGTATCTAAACTTATAGAATAATTAATGCACCATGAAAACGTTTATTCACTTACCTCTGCCAGCATGTTGATTACTTCGAAAGGCCAGTCGACATTTACTCCTTCGGGCGCAATCTTCTTGAAGAACGACCTTATCTGATTAGCTTCCTTCACGATTTTCGTGGCAGCTTGTTGTGCTTCCTCTACAGTTTTAAACGTCACTTTCTTCGATAGCATTGCTGTGATATATTTCCTGTACACTAAGTTTTGAGCTTCGTTTATTACGTATTCAAAATTTTTCTCCCTTAAATGGTTGTAGTCTTGGAAATAATCATCAAGAGTAATACAGATGGTGTCGACTGGTATGGTCGAGGCCAGCCACTTGGAGGTAAATAAGGCATCGAAGTGGACTTCCAGGTCTAAGAAAGCCTCTTCTAGCAGAAACCGCGCTGCCTCGTTTCGTAAATTCTGAAAATAATGTAATTTGTTACCACCATCCATTTTGTTTCAAGGTCACTAACAACTTTAAGTCGAAATTAAATCTATAACGAAATGCGTGAAAAGTTATTTTATTAATGAAACTGTTTTGTCACCCGGAACTCGGAACTAAGAAAGAACTGGTTTTTGTCTCACTGTCGGAATACAACAATTAAACCTACTAAAAACTCCTGCCATTCCCCTCCGTGATGATCCAGGACCTTTATAAAACATTACTTCGCACTGTACCTATTAGAAGGCGAGCATCTTGTCGAACTTGGCCTCGACAGGCGGGTCCTAGCGGCCGGGCAGTTCGTAGCGGCCGGGCGGACATTAGCGAGCCTGCGTTTGCTACTTTAGTGGCGGCCGGCGCCCTCGCGTGTTTGCGAGCTCTAGAGTCATCTCATATCATTCATAACGTGGAAAATATGTTATCCTTGGGCTTGGGGTTCCCACCTTCCCAAATAAATAAAAAACAAAAAGTGGCGCCCCCTGTCAGCGCGAACAGCAGAGTATCTTTTTTATTTAGAAGAAAACGCATTACGCGTACCACTGCGTGTATATTATGGGACCCTCCTTTCGACCCCAAGAAAACCCAAAAAAAAATCGTGCACTACCCCTCCGTGATGATCCGGAGCAGTTGTACGGCACATCTTGTCGAACTTGGCCTCTGCGGGCGGGTCGTGGTGGCCGGGCGGCCAGTGGCGCGCCTGAGTCTGCTACCCTAGTGGCAGCCTCACGTGTTTGTGAACTCTTCATAGAGTACCCTTGATCCCAGTCCATTCTTATACCCTTGGGATTTCTCCCTCCAAAAATAAATAAAAAAGTTGCGCCTCTTGTTCGCGCAAGCTGCACCGTACCTGAAAGGCGGTGGCACCCTTAAAGAAGTAGGAGGACGGAGTACTGACTCGGGACCTTTGTAAACAATCACCAGAGAAGTAGTACGGTACCTGGAAAGTGGCTAGCATCTTGTCGAACTTGGCCTCCGCGGGCGGGTCGTGGTGGCCGGGCGGCCAGTGGCGCGCCTGCGTCTGCTGCGCGAGCCGCGTCATCTGCTCGCTGTTGTTCACGATCGTGATCATGTGGTGGGTGAAGTACGCTAGCCGGGACCGGTCGGAGAAGTGAGCGTTCTACACAAAAAAAAACCTAGCTTTAATATTGTAGTACATGTTGTTTCAGGGTTGTTTTTAAACAACTTTTACTTAGGGTCCGTGGTTACAAATTGCTCTGCAAAGGATTTGAAACGTTAAGAGGCCTACAATAAGTAAAAAAATGTCTAAGGGTTTCAGTTTCTCTGAACCAGAACGCCGAAGTTGGGCATTTTATGCAAAAATCACGGTCAAAATATAATAGGCCTCTTAAGAGCGTTTACGCCACACACTAGCGCCGCCAATGAAAAAAAAAACATATCTAGTAATTAGAGATAGAAAATCAAATTATGTTCAACAAACTACCTGAATGAAGTAATTTAGCATTTTTACGTCACCTAATGAACACCTGACATGTTATGGTTTAGTTAAATAATGCGTTATAGTTAAAAGTGGCCGTAACGTCTTATTTAACTAAACCATAACATGTGAGGTGTTCATTGGGTGACGTAAAATTGCTAAATTACTTCATTTAAATAGTTTGTTGAGCATAATTTGATTTTCTATCTCTAATTACTAGATATGTTTTTTTTTTCATTAGTGGCGCTAGCGTGCGGCGTAAACGCTCTTAAGGCATACTCCATAACATCAATGTGTTAAATAAACGCGAGTAGATCCGTAAAAGTTGTTTCATTTAAATTGCTAAACATTACAAAACTTATTATACCATTGATCGGAACAGGTAGAGCTCTTTCACATACTTTTGCAATAAAGCTTGCTTGGAGTATCCATGCCATAGCATGGCATGGATACTCCTTCGCAAGCTTTATTTTCAAAATTGAAATAAAACAAAGATAAATAATTTTAGGAAAAATCTCCTGTAGCCATCACATAAATAAATCATGTTGTCTCAATAGTTTGACGTGCAAGTAGAAGTATATTTTCTCCTTTGATTTTATCGGGTTAACCATACTATTGATAACGTTATGACGTAATTCACAGAAAAAACTCTACCTATTCCGATCTATGACTATAACTAGTGAAAGATTAAGTGTTGAGAAATCATGATTCAATCGATAACTAGCAACAGTAAAAAGCTCCGTTAAAACTGACGTGAACCATAAACTTACGTTACGTTACGTTTTCTAGGTGGGGGTTAACAGTAGGCTTAGCCAAAGTAACATTAAGAAAACGATAGCGAAGTCCGAAAAGAATAAAATGTATGGGATTGACATAAGCAGCGCTAAATCACGTGGTCAATCTTATGTCAATCCCATACATTTTATTCTTTTCGAACTTCGCTATCGTTTTCTTAATGTTACTTTGGCTACCGCCACAGGACTGTTATTAATAAGTCTGTATTAGTAACGCATTAATAATAATCTATTTTTTATATCTATGTTAGACATATTGTAAGCCATTTTCGTTTACAGTGACATTGCAATACTGACCTTAAATTGAATCACGCCATCCCTGTACATATTTCCATAGCGATTCACTTGATCTATGCTTAGAAGTAAAGCTTTGAAAGTTATTTCCTTACTTATTGTTTCGGTAACCTAAAAAAAAAGTTACATTACAAAAAAGTACTTAACAAGCTACTGGCTCAGTCGAGTCTCAATCTCACGATCTGTCGCAACTTGGGTGACGACTTGACTTTGACTTACTACACTTTACAAGCGTGTCCTGCTAAATTCTCAGTGGTCTAGGGCGGAATCGAGCTACCTAAACATTGGTTTCTCTGGAGATCGGTTTTACATACACTATTAGCCAAATTTATTTTATGAATGTTTAGTTAATGCACAAATCGAATATTGAACTGTCGATTAAGATGAACTTTATCGAAAGAACAAGTAAAGAAGCCACTGTTCGAATAAATGTACCGTATAAATGTAGCAGTGTAAATGCAAAGGTTAAAACTTAAATTAAGTTAGAATAATTATTAACGGGATTGTTACCATGTTTTTTATTGTGTGTGATTATAAGATATTTCGGCACAGTTGTATGCGCCATGTTTTATCTCCTCATAATCACCCACCCCAAAAACTTCAGTACATACGTGATCATGGCGCATGCAATGCAACTGTGCCGAAATATCTGATACTCACACACAACAACAAAACATGGTAATTATACTTTTCATAATTATTATTCTAAATTAAGTGATTATCTTTATATATATAAATCTTCTGTGCGCGTGTATGTTATTGAACTCCTTCTAAACGGCTGGACCGATTTGGATGAAATTTTCTGTGTGTGTTCAAGTGGATTCGAGAATGGTTTAGATTTACAATTAGACCCGGTAGGTGGCGCTGCTATAGGGGTCCATCATGGAATACGGGTGTTCTTAAGCGGACGAATGATTTGTTTGTTTTGTTGTCATGGAAAATGTCCTGTCGGACCGCTTTGGTACTAAGTCCGCCGGTCAGCTAGTTTACATATAATTTAACGCAAATATTGTTGTCGTTATTTGCTATATTAGCCACGATAGCATAGTTGGTAGTGCACCTGACCCGGCATGTCATGGGGTGCGGGTTCGAATCTCGCTCGTAGTTTTTTCAACACTTTGTCTTTTTTCAAATTCTAAAGTAAGTGATCACGAAATCGGCAAACGTAGTGTAGGATGCCCTCAGACTAAGTGGAGCGACGATCTCCGCAAGGTGGCTGGCAGCTGGATGAGAGTAGCCGCGGATCGTGCTCAGTGGTATGCACTTGGAGAGGCCTATGTCCAGCTGTGGACTAGTATAGGCTGATGATGATGATAATGATGATGTGATCACGATAGGGTCAAAAGTTTTATTTTATGTTAAAAGTTATGTTCAATTAAAATCTTTTATGGATGACTGATAAGCATCGTGATGTCGTGTTATATATATAAATAATAACACAACAACAAAACCACCAATCCGCACTGGGCTCGCGTGGTGGTTTATGGCCCGTTCTCCTTATTCATCCATAGAGAAGGCTCGTGCCCCAGCAGTGGAGACATAAAATCAGCTGGTGATGATGATGATGATGAAGTGTCGTGTATTTATAAAATATAGTGAAAAAAAATGCCTACCCGACCCAGCCAGCAATCCAACCTGGGTCTTCCGCAATCCGGGCGGTTGCACTGACCATTATGCTAATAACGGGAGGGCTGACGTAAGCACTGAAGTTTTTCAATGCGTTGATTTTTGAAGTGTGTCGTGTGCCAATCACCTGCAAGTTCTGGTCGATCATTTGGAATATGATGACGGGCGCGTGCGTGTGGTACGCGTTGGAGTGCGGCTCCACCTCGGGCAGCTGCTGGCCCGTCCACTCGGCGCGCTCCGACTCTAGCGTCTTCTCCATCCATTCCACGTAGTTGGACTCCATTTTCTACATTAATTACATACAATTATAACTATGTATTTAATTATTAATTATCATAAAAGACTGAAATAAGTAAAGTAAAACACTATCAACACGATTGTTTATATAATTGTGAAAAAGATTATTAACCTTAACTAATAGATGTTATTTGTTTGTAAATCTTCCTATGAATTAAAAAAATAAAAATAAAGTAAATAGCCTATGTCTGTCCCACTACTGAGCAATGCCTCCATCATATAAATCATGTCATCACCGCAATTGATGGGTAACAATAGTAAAGAAAAAATACAAGAAAAAATAATTATATCATTATAACATATTTTGTATTTACTGTTGGGAGGTAGGTACCAATAGGTGGGAAGTAAGGTAGGTAAGTTCGCTGAACTTCGACTAATTAAACGCCACTTCTCTCTCTGTGGTCTAGTAGTTAATTAACCTATACTCTGCGAACTATGTCACTAGTAGGTGGGAGTGGTCTAATGGGTGGGAGTGGTCTAATGGGTGGGGGTGGTCTAGTGGTTAAGACCACTAGTCACAGACCCTGAGGTACCAGGTTCGATTTCCAGTGAGGGTACATGACTGTACTCGGTTTGGTTGGTGGTAAAGCTTGTATTAAGTTCGCCTGGCTAGCTATTTTATCTAAATATATCGCTACAACATCAATGTTAGTAGCATATTTGTGTTCTCACTAGTTGAGAATGCCAAGAGAGAGGTGAGATGAAGGCGAAAGTGCATATCCGTAACAAATAAAAATAGGACTTATCTAAACACATTCTGACCTGCAAATATTCGTCTTGAAGTTTCTGCATCATATCCTCACTGAGCAACGGGGGTAGCTTGGAAACATCTATGCCGAGCTGCAAGCTACCCATCAACTCGTCGCCGGGATAGGTATTCAGAATCCATGACAATAACGTGACATACTCATTACCCTCTACTCCAGTTTGGACAACATCTTGTAACTGAAAATACAATTAAATGAGTTCAATAACTTCAGTAACTATTGAACTTCACTAAACAAATACGACTATTATGCGAAAACGTAGACTAGGTACGTGAAACCAGAGTGAGTATGAGTTTTGTTTGCCATTTGATCACGTTAACAAAAACACGAATTTGTATGGCGAAATTGCAACTTGCATCGGTTTTTACCAGAGGGTGCTTCTTCTCTCAGGACCCTGGTTCAAAACTGATGAATGAATGATGTTTCTATCTAAATAACAAAAATGAGACAGTATCAGTTTTAAAGCAGACTTTAACTTTAGTCTTTGTTTAGGGACATCATAGTTTTGTTAAGAAATGAAATAAAAACTTACACTTGAAGACAAGCAGGTGTGATACATGTTCACATACTTATTTACAATATCGTAATGTGGCGGAAAGCATGGCACGCACAATGTCTTGACAACTCTCAAGTCTTCCAATATGAGCTGCCTCGTGAGCTCCAGGTAGCGCACCAGCCATAGCTTGTTATCTTCACGTTCATCAACTCGCGTGCCTTCTATACGTTGCGCTACTGCACACTCTAATACTTCAAAAGCTTTAGTGCGCCAAGTCTTAGGTCGACCAGGAGGTATAAAGCCGGTCTGCTGTTGTTGCTAGAATTTATGTTAGTATTAACTTTTATGCATATAAATACATATATGCATATAAGTATACAAATTTTGTGTAAGTACACATTCTCATTAGCTACTCTTAATTTTAAAATAATCTAAGTGACTGTAGATACTGTTCTGACAACAGTCACCTAAAACAGCTTAAGTTCGTGCTCAAGCGGCAGCCCGCGCCGCAGGGAGTCGCGCCTTCATGCTCCATCGCGAACAAATATGGCTGTTTTGAAGCTATCATGCATGTGTCAAAGTGCATATCAGTGATTCGCCCCGCGAGGAGACGGGCGTGCCCCGTCACTTGCGCCGCGTGCAACAGGCTGCCTACCTCACGCAACGCTGCTCTGAGTTTACACGAAATAACAAGAAGCGCGAGCGCCCGCGCCCTGGGTCTGCTTGATGAAGCGGACGCCCTTAAGGTGCCATAAAATGCCTGTAAAATTAACATAAGCCAAGTTACCTGCAATGCTATTTGATCTCTTTTCTCTTCCCTTTCAATTATTCTTAAAGCCGTTACAATTACTGTGGGCTCTTTTCGAACAGTGTTCAGTGTTCTCGCTAAGATGAGCTTAATTTGCTTCTCTAGTAGATTCGAAACCATTTCAACATCTTCAAAGTAAGCTTTTAACATGATTTTGTCATGTGATGACTGATTAGGTAGTCTATGCAATTCATAGAGTAAATCATCTCTTGAATTCTCAAGATCATTGAGACACTGAAATGAAATATAACATGTTTTTTTATACAAGAATAATTTAACAATTGCTTTTATGTAATCACAGACCAGCCTAGATATCTGTTACAGTGAATTGTCCTAGGTTTTCCACAATAATGCTAATTTGTAAAAAAAATTAAGGACAAAATACTAATAAAAAGTGAACAATAGACAGATATGTTTTACACAAAAAACAAAGTATTTGTTTGACCTGATGTGCATGTAACAATTTCCCCTCTCCAATCCACTGCTTGGTCTTAGCTACACTCTCAGGGACAGTGAAGATGTGTTTTAAGCTGTCCATCGCTGTGACATATTGTGAATGTCGTGAATCTTCCTCTCTCACTGCTTGTAGTGATGCCACCAAGGGTGGCACACCTTTCAAGAGATCTTCAAGCTCATCCATTCTAAAAATAAAACAAAAAAAAAAATATAGAAGCTGATGTTGATAACTATGATGATATATTATGTAGTTAGGTGGATAAATGTATTGTCTGATTTTAGACTCTCAGTAAACCCTTTTAAATGTGATAGGTATGTTAGAAAATTATGGAAACATCCTCAATATCCAAAAAGATTATTGAAGGTAAAATAAATCTAAACACATAAGTTTTGAGTGTATTTATCTAAAAAGTTTTCCGGTGCAGTAATACATTCCTTCGTTGAATAAGATTTTTTTAAATAATTGTTAAACAAATTTTATATCATGTTACATTTTATTGACATAAATAGATCAGAAACTTTTTCATACATAAGCCTTTAGTTTCTTGCAGTCCATTTCGAAAGTGAATAATAACTATTACTTTTTATATACTTTAAATAACTTTTTAGTAATAATAAATATAATTCACTAAAACTAAAGATAATCAAGTAAATAGATATTTATACAAAACCTATTTTTCATTATAAATAAAACTAAATAGCTTATTTAACGAGAAACTCCCCACACAATAAGGATAAGTCATTATGGGGTCGCTTTGATCACATTTAGACTAACAAAAAACTACATTGCCCCTGTACTACTAATAAAACTTTTTGTAATCAAAACAAATCAAATCAAATCTTTTTATTTTAGATTAGTAAGGTCCATGAGTAAATAACAATAACTTAAAAAAGGAGGTTAGCTTAAACACTCTTAGGTGCAATGCAATTAAAATTATAAACATTATTTTATTATGTAGGTACCTAAGTGGCAGTCCTGTAATGCATGTGTAAGTGAACTATGAAAAAACATATATAAATACTTACTTTACGCTTATTTCCTGCACATCATCCAGACATTCCTGCAACTGTTTCAGCCCTACGCTAACCCCATCCAGTTTACCTTGGACTGCAGACTTTAATTGGGCTTCTATTGATGCCTTTTTGTGTGTTATCCGTTTTTTGTATTGTTCAACCTTTAATAAGATTATCAAATTAGCATAGTACTGCACTTATAATTTCATTGTAGTTAATAGATTTTCAACATTATGACATCATTAGATAATTAGACTTTGTATTTTTGTTATAATAAATTTTATAATGTTTTTTTATTAATATGATTATTGTGTAAGTATTCATTGTATGTGGTTAACTATTATATTATTTTATTTGACTAATTATGAAAATTTTGACAAAACTTTTAGAAATCTTTAAGTATTCCTACCTTCTCAAGTTGCCCTGGTCTTTGCATCATGTTCATAACCATCTTTTCAGCAGCAGACTTTGCTTCTTCCTCTATTTCGTCCATGGTACTCATGCTGAATTACTGTATTAGGTAAAATAGTAAATAATTAAGCTATTTGGCTAAACTGTGTCTTAAGAAGCCATTAAGTAGATTTCTAATTTATAAATATTTGATTAACTTTGTAGGTAGACAATAATAAATAGGTACTAGTAGATATTATTACTTTTAGATTTTAATTGTTAAATAGGTCCTAAAATAATTAACAAAACACTTACCTGCTTAAAAGTTTACGTGTAAAACGAAAGATTATCGACTTCGGCGAATCCTCTTACTTACAAATTACTTTATTTACAATATTACCTACATCCATCCACCCCACCTACATTTTTTCATTCAACAATGACATTGACATTGACTTTGACTTTTACAGCTGTCAGTAGTGCCGCACAGTTTTTTTTTAGTGTAGTTCGTACTCTGAGGAACCGGCTAAAGTCACAGACCATGCTGCCATGTCATTAGTTTCTTAACTTCATTTATTATCTTATCTGTAATTCACTCTATTTATGATGATGATGAATGATAATAGAAATGAGAAGTGAGAAATGATATACCCCTATCCCCTCGAGTGTCTCAGTAAAGATGTGGACTTTTCTAAGTCTTCTTGAGAGAATTTGAAAAGTGCCGTTGCACTCTTTTGTTTAATTTGCCAACACTCATGCACACTCACGAACACTTAACGGTTAACAATCCACCATTATTTCACATTAATATTCGACATAACATAAATTTTAGAAAACAAAACAACACCGCAGATCTGAATCTTCACTTTCCCACCAAGAAGTCATTGTCTTGTCAACTCTTGTCACACAGCATTCGACCCTCGAATAATAATTCGACCCAATTCGAGCACAGCAGTCTGAGACAGCAGTTACCTGTTTTTTGTTCTTCTGTTTGATAAAAAGGCAAAAAGATCGCACTCACTCAGCTGTTTAAGATAAATAATAAATTATGAATGGCGATTAATTAGAATTATAGGTAAAGGTAGGTGTATGATGGATTTATAATTTATATATATATATGTATTTATATCTAGTAAATATCAGGGGAAGCCGCTGGATGCGAGTAGTACAAAACCAGTCGTTGTGGAGATCCTTTGTGGTGACCTTTGTCCAGCAGTGGAAGTCTTTTGGTTAAGATCATGATGATGATGATGATAAAAATCTAGAGTTGTCGTTACAATCAGATAAACAAATTTAAACAAAGTAGACCGTATATGCTCGATACCTTGGTTTTGCTTGAATGAGAGGTGATAATTGAAAAAAAGCTAATCTGAGTCTATTCATCTTCTCATGTCTGTCTATTTTTGTTGTTTGTTGTTGTGTTGTTGTCAAGGAACTTGTTGTTGTACATGTTTATTACTACGTTCCGTAATAAAGTCACATGAGTAATGGTATACTCGTATATACGTTAGTATCTCTACCTAGTTTGTGCTCGTATAGTACCATTATAGTACATACTACCTATCTCTAGTCTGTGGTTGTGTTGTCAATTGTCATAGAGTGGTCAAAAGAAGTTAGGTAGGTCTAATAATATTAAATTATAAATCTTATTTGCTTTACTAACACGTTTAGTTAGTTGGTTGTTTGTCATTGTTTCAGGTACCTCAACAGAATCAATCAGTAGCCACCTGTATCTTCAAAATTGGGTCTCAGTGTTAGACATTTTGTCTCTTGTACAAGCACAACGCCTATTAAAGTTTTAAGCAGAGTTACGGACAATGTCAAAACACTTATAACCTGCCCTAAAACTAGACACTGGCTAAATCGTAGCGAAAGCCATTTTTTAAGAAATTGAATTGAAAGTACCTACCTATCTAAAATTTCAAAAATTTAAAAAACTCGAAAATGAATATGAACATGCAACAACGAGAAGAAAAACAATTGGAGGCTACTATACAAGCAATATTAAACAGAGTGAATGACTTAAAAGGTGCTATTCAAGCACTTATAACAAAAGTGGAAACTGAGTATGAAACCATTAACTGGCCTACATTTTTAGATAATTATGCTATTCTCTCTGGGCATGTAAGTAAGAATAATATTTACATTTGTCAATAGTACCAAGTAAGAATTACTATCAACATAAAATACTGGGTTGTTGTAACATGTGTAACAAATTAATACCTGTACTGCTACCCCACTACAGTAACCTATCACCTCTTGTAGGAGTGGGAGTCTTAAAAGCAGGCAGTATTGCTTTGTGACTTATGAAATAACAATATAGTTTAATTACCAAAATATTGGCTTTATTCAATATAAATTGATACAGACATGACACCAATATATTGACAACTTTAAACTACTTCATAGCTAGAAACTCATAGTTTGCATATTATGTATTATGTATAGTTTGTATATAATAAGTTCACCACTTCCACCACGTCTTTAGATACTAATTTAATTGGTTTTTATTAGCACAAATCTTACATTACAAGTAACTGAGAAATAACCCCAGGTAAGTAATTGTAAATTACTCATGTTAGGGTTGTTGAACATACAATTAACAAACAAATATCAAGTTCCATTCACTGCTTCTGATCTTCTACATACTGTGAAATGTGAAGATTAGGCATTACATCTGGCTTGCAATCTTGTCTAGACCTGATTCATCATCATCATCATCAGCCTATACATATATACCATGTACACCTATTTATGTATGAAAATATTTGATTTTAAGTTTTACTTGCAGTTGACTGGACTTAGTAAGATTTTGCAAGCAGAAATTGCATCATCTCTAAGGTCTCGGATTGTATTGCCTCTACAATTGGGTTGTGAACGCGATGAAGCATTGGCACGCTTAACAGAAGGGAGAGTACCTGCATGCACTCACGACCTAGTACCAGATTTACTCAGGACTAAACCTGAACCACAAGCTGAACAGAGACTACAGCAATTTAATCATAAAGCCAGCACACTCAGCTATGACACTGCTCAGGTTAGATTAAATGTAACGGCTAAAGATGGGTATGATCATAAACTTAAGATTAGCCGGCTAAACTTAAGTTTATGTGCATGCTTCTAACCTAACCTAACCTAATCTTAAGTTTATGTTCATACCCATCTTTACCCGTAACATATATTTATAGTAACAAGACCTTAGAATAGATTTCTAATAATTCTAAAAATTGTAAGGAATTTTTGCCATCATTTTTTGTTTGATCCTAAATATTTCTTGACAGTATAGATCCTGATGTGTAGTCAACCAATAAATTCCAGTGTAATATACTTTTTCTGTATGTTGTTAAAGTGATTGTTTATCCTATATGTTTGCAGAAACAAGTGGCCCAATTTTCTAAAGTTGTAAGTCATGTTTGGGAAATCATATCCAAAGGTCGCGAAGATTGGGAAGGCGAGTCAATGAGATCTGCAGGTAATTCCTTGTTTTTAATATCTATACAAATATATAGTTTTTGTCCTTTATGATTTTTAACCTTTTCACCGCCAACAACTTCTATAGAAGTTCGAGATTTTCGTGCCATCCACGCCAGCACTTCTATAGAAGTTCTTCTTTGTACCTACTTTATTAAAATACATTTATACGTTGGTGTACAGCAGGACATCGCGTGCAGGATAGTTGGGCGGTGAAAAGGTTAAGGATGTTGCCAGCTTGAAATGAAACTGCAGTTGAGTTACAACTGGGATGATGACAACAACAACAACAACAATTAACTTGATTTATCAAATATAGTTTTGACAGGTGTAAAAAGTAGCTATTGAATAACCAGTCAAGTACACTAGTATAGTGAGTTATATGTATTTTGCACAGGTATACAGCCCACCCACATTCTCGCTGACACGCACGCGCTCGTTACTGCTGTAGGCACAGGCAAAGGCCTCCGTCCGGGCATGCCGTCCATTGTGCCGGCCGGCATCGGAGCGCCCGGGATGGGCGCGCGAGGACCCGCTCCGCAACTCGGCTCCTCCGCACCTACTTTACCGAAGGCTCCGTCAGCTATTAAGACTAACATTAAATCTGCTAACCAAATACATCCATACAGATAAGACTAAGCAGTATGTATGGTATAATAGCAACAATTTGGAGACTTCTTGAACACCTGATTTTCAATTAAAAGTTCTTCCGTGTTTCTGCCGATATCTAAACAAAACCATAAACCAAATTTTTTGGTAAATTAAAATGTATGACAGTCTTTGCTAAATATGTAAGTTAATTATGAATAATAAGATTTGTGAAACATTATAGTTTTATTTATTTTTATTTTATTTGCTTGTTTTAAGTATAATAAAATAAACAATGACAATTTAAATCACGATACAATAACTAATGACTTAGATACTTAGAATAATAACGCCTAGAAACCGTGTAGGCGCAAGAAAAGTGAGGCAATTCAAACTAAGCCATTTTGGCTCAGTCCGCCCGAACGTTCGTCAGTTTATTTATTTATTTATTATTTGGACCGTCAACAAAAACATATACTAGCGAAAACAATGATACAGTTACAAACATAAGCCTTATCTAAGTATAGTTTTCAATTAAAGACAGCCACGGCATGCGTTGTGGACTTATTAAATCATTAATAAAACTAATCTAATTAATCTACAAAATATCATATATATATCATATATCATATATCTCTACAAAAAACTTAAGTTTTCATGTCGACCATTTAGAAAAGCTACTCGTCTAGTGTGTCCCAAAACTGGCACAGCCGCATTTCGTGGCAGCTTTCGCTACGCGGCCACGAAGTGTTGGAATAACATTCCTCCACCGATTAGAAGTTCGTGTAGCGTTCCAGTTTTCAAACGTAAATTTAAGGAATATCTTTTACATATCCAAAAGTTAACCCCATAGGTAGTATTGATGCCTTCTAATGATAAGTAAAATATTTTCAAGGTTTCGCATTTCCGATTTTATTTAAACTAGAGCTTTAACTACTAACACTAGTCCTAAGTATTTTGTCTATGTATTTACATTATTTTAAGTGGTTTTGAATAAAAAATTCTATTCTATTCTATTCTAATCTAAAATCTAATGAAATATTAATAACAGTGAAACTAAAGATACTAAAGGGGGTTTACATGACGACCGATAACTTTGACATTTTCCTTGTATTTATATACGTGCATTGAGGTGAAAAATGTTGTCAAGGTCAAGCGCTTGTGAAAACATCTCCGACAAATAATCACATTATGACGGTTTGTGAAGTTAATGGGTGTCACAACAATGCATCGCATAAGGACAAAAGAGCTTTTAACATAACATTTCATACGTTAGTATTACAAATTGACTTTTATTAAGCTAAATATTCACTACCTACCTAGGTAGTGGTACTTTTAAAAATAAAATTATAAGCCGCGATACTATGAAACTGTTACCTAGTAAGAAGAAATTAATTTCCCATTTTTCATTAGTCTATATATAAAAATAAGTCTTATTGACAAAAATTGTTTGAAACCATATATTTTAAGTGTTGCCCGTAAGTAAGATAATAATATCTTTCCCTATTTAGTGTAACGGTATAATGATGAGCAGTGATCGGAATGAAGGTGGTTAATTTACCTAAAGTTGTCGACAAGACAAGACTACAATAGCACCAAATTTTGTTAATTTATTTTTATCGAATACCAGATCTTGGAAATAGTTTTATTTCTAAGTAGGTATTTTTTTTTCTTAGTACACATGAAATTACTCGTATTGTAGTATTTTAAAGCAATTCCAACGTCCGCATTTACAATTTTAGATGATAAAATAGTAATGCCTTATTTTTCAAAATATATTTATTTTCATTTATAAGTCATACTTAAAGTGCCTTACAAATAAGCAAAGAATGAGGTCCGAACTGTTTTTCCGTGTTTTGTTTCTGTCATGTGAACGTCATTTCAAATTAGAGTAAAAGAGACAAAATACGGAATAACCACCGCACCGGAGGCCTACTCTTTTTTATTTGTAAGACGCAAAGTGTTTTTATTGCGTAGGTGTATAAATAATATAATAAAAAAGCACCTCGTCATGACATAGTATGACTTTTATTACAAATCATTCTCCTAGCGGTTCGTTCCGTCCCCACGGAGTTTGAATCCACATTCAAACTCCCAACGACGGATATGAGGCGCGAGACTCCGATTACTAAGCTACCACCACTCCTGATTTTTATTACAAATTTTAGTAAAGAGAAAAGCTAAATGTTTGATGTCGAAGTTCTTTTGATTTATTTTTGATTAATATCATAAAAAATTATCAACAAAAAAGTATATAAGATGTTAGACATATTTTCTTACTTATCATTTAACGCATAATGACATTATCGTGAACTATTAAACTATACTATTTCACGTAAGTTTCCCCACTTTCGGGGAAATTGCTCCTTCACTGTACACACCACAACATCAAAGTTTTGTTCGTGTGCGTGTCGGCGACCGTAGCAGGCAGTGTTTCCACAATGAGGGGAAATTTCCCTTTTGAGGGGAAGAAAAAGGGGAAAGAGATGAAAAGGGGAAATCATGGCTTAATGCTCTAAGGTAAAGCCTAACCAAAAAAATAAAAATGCCTCGCCATAAGGCGGAAAATTTCGGAATTAATTTCTGTGTGGAATACTATGTGTTAAAAAAAAAGATACAGTGGCGACACCAATGCAGATTTAATATATAACTGGTCAGGCTATAAATAAGAATACGAATGTTGAATTATACTTTATTTATGCTTAGTCTAAATTTTTTGGATTTGCTTGCAGTTGCATTTATCCTGTACAAACTTGAGGTGTGGTATTTCAAACTGATTTTAATTTCAAATCTAACGGAACAATGAGCGAACCACAGACTACGGATGTAGGTAGGCAGATTATTAGTATGCATGGAACAAGATAAGACAAATAAAAATGATACGATAATCTTTATGATATGAATGAGTGACCATTGAGCAGATTTTGGGTTGGATTTAGAAATAAGTCGCCTGAATCTGAGGAAACTGTGTAAAACAATTTCGGCTGCCGGAGTTACGATTGAATTAATTTTTAAAATTCATATGAAATGTACTGTGAATGCGTGAAACAAAACGTATTTTCGATACTTTTTTAGTCTAAGCTATGTTTTTGAAATTTTTGAAGTACCTATTAAAACGCGTGAAACGATACGCCAATCCGCCATTTTGAACGTAGCTTTGACATTTTTGACAGCGTCAAATTGCGTCATTCCGTTCAAATTTATGTGAATGGGCCCTGGTGTTTCTTTTTGTTTATTTTGTACGACTTGGCTACATTTTCTGGACACTGATTATTATTATATTTATGACAAATAGTGACAGAATTGTATGTCAACCCCGACTCCACGTGGTATTAGTCTGCCCTACCCCTAGTGCCTTACAAATAAACAAAGAATAAGGTTCAAATAGTTATTCCGTGTTTTGTCTCTTTCGCTCTAATTTGAAATGACGTTTACATGATAGGAACAAAACACGGAACAACTATTCGGAGCTTATTCTTTGTTTATTTGTAAGGCAGTACTAGTGTATATATAAAGCTGGAGGCACAGAGGGAGGGCAGCCCCCGCCCGCTGTGACAAACCACAGCACAGACAGTGAAGTGCCTGCGGTTTGCCACGCAAGGGCGGAGGGGCTGCACTTCCCGCAGTGCCGAAGACACTCAGAAGTCTCAAGTTTTTTAATTCTCTTAGTGCAAAATACATTTTGAGGTGAGGTAGAAAATTTTTTTATAAAAAAAAAACGAAATTGGTGGGGGGTGATTTCTAAATTTTAACCCAGATTTTTACTACTAGTTACTAGTGCTAAAACTATAGCGGAATAATTTTTGAGGGGAAAAAAGTCCTGAGAAGGGGAAATTTCAATTGAGGCGTGGGGAAAAGAAATCATTAAAGTGGAAACACTGGTAGCAGGTAATGCTCACGCCTACATTAGGCTAAGCGTATGCTGAGACGCAGGTGACGCAGCACAGCGCAGCGCAGATTTTGTAGTACATGGTTGTGCCGAGAGCTGCGTACGCTGCGGCGCAGGCACGTGCGACGCAGACATGTGCCTGCCCTGCCCTGCGCCTCGTTGTAGTGCCGGCACAGATTTCTGCGCGACGCGTGCGTGTCGACACATGTTTTTTAATATTTTATTATATAATTTTGTAATAATGACAGAACAATTAACAGAACTCTCTCGATAGTACAAATTATCCATTAGTAGAACGTTTTTTTCATCACTTACAGTTTTCCAAGCAACAACTCATATTATCAGACTCTGACATTGACATCTGACAACTCACTGTCACTTACCTGCGTCGCAGCATGCGTTCGACTGCCCTGCCCCGCAAAATCTGCACTGCGCTGTGCTGCGTCTCAGCATACGCTTAGCCTTAATCTGCTTTTTGCCTCACTTTGGACGATGCGTTTGTATGAAGACTATCCATCTAGGCGTTATTAATCTAAGCTTAGTTATAAGTTTCCTAAATGAAATTATGATAGAACCTAAAGGTCAATATCATGGAACATGATGCATGATATTTGCAATTTAAGATAAATGTGTTAAGGCAAATGAGCTCTGTCCCTTTATTTATGTACCAATACATTTTACTACTATACTGTACTATAACAGTATAATGTGTATTCCCAAGCACAGAGAGTAACCTACCAACTGTGCTTAACTGAGTTGGACAAAATAAAAATATTATTTGTGATCCGCGACTAACGAATAAAAGCAAATTCATCCGAATCTGTCCTGATTCGTCGTATTCTTGTTTCGTCGGAATTGTCAATATACAGGGTGTTCGGCAGATCGTTGATCCTGGTGATAAAAATCTTTTTATAAGATTTTTTTTTCTTTATTGGAATCTTAGGGGCCGGTAGGTCCTAAAAAAATTAGGTAGTATTTATTACAGGTTATTGCTAAAAACAAAGTTGTGGTCTCCCAAACCTAAAAAAAAAGTTGCAATAAAATTTAACGCTCAACTTTGCGTTGCATTTAAAAAATGTAAAGGTGATAGAAGGCTTCAGATTTTTTTTAAACATCTCTAAAATGTAGGCTTTCTAATCGTATGTTATTTGTTTCGATATCATTGTAACCGGAGTTATTTTTTTTTATGTAATTTCATTTCATTTCATTGATTCTGTTAATAAGAAATCATCATCATCTCAGTCAAAAGACGTCCACTGCTGGACAAAGGCCTCCCCCAAGGATCTCCACATGGACTGGTTTTGTGCTGCTTGCATACAGCGGCTTCCCGCGACCTTCGTCAGGTCGTCGGTCCACCATGTTGGAGGCCTCACCACACTGCGCTTTAATAAAAAATAGTTTTGAAATGTTTGTTTCATTATTTTTACTTTTGCATTGATAAATTTTACAAAACATGTAACTTTCCGCATAAGTAGAATTTCATCAAAATTTTCCAATTAAGTACTTTAAAAAAATTAATAACTTCGGATACGAAAATGATATCGAAACAAATAACATACCATTAGAAAGCCTACACTTTTTTAGAGATGTTTAAAAAAAATCTGAAGCCTTCCATCACCTTACTTTTTTTTAATGCAACACAAAGTTGAGCGTTAAATTTTATTTCAACTTTTTTTTTAGGTTTGGCAGACCACAACTTTGTTTTTAGCAATAACCTGTAACAAATACCATTTTTTTTAGGACATACTAAGATTCCAATAAAGAAAAAAATTGGGCCTAGCTATAAAAAAAGAAAAAGTTATAGGGGTTTAGAGGTACGACAGTGGCGAAATTTCAAAAAATTCTTTTTTTATTTTATTGTGAAATGGGCTTGCTTTTGACCTCATTCTAATCCCTAGGGCTAAGAAGAGGCCGACGATGGAACAAGCTGGCCCAGAAATAGCCTATTCACTCGGGCTTTAAAAACTTTAGGATTATATGCACTCGGGAACACAGACGCCGGTAGGGAATTCCACTCTTTGGCTGAACGCATTATAAATCTGAAGCAAAACGCTTGGTGCGCAAAAGTGGAATATCAACCAGGTAAGGGTGGTAGCCAGCCGTACGTCTGGATTCCCGATGGTAAAATGGGGAAGGTGGAATGAGCTCATGCAGCTCAACAGCACACTCTCCGAAGTATAGCCTGTAAAAGACCGACAAGCAGGCAGTTGCCTGCTTGTCGGTGTGCGGCGGTGAACGAGACTGAAGCTTAGTTCCACCGAATCAAGCGCGGCGAGCTGGTATTTTGCTGAACCGTCCCAAAGGTGGCAGCAATACTCCATGCACGATCGGACTTGCGCTTTATATAAAGTTAGAAGCTGTTCCGGCGTGAAATATAGCTTAATCTTATTTAAAATCAAATAAAAAATCCTTTTTTTTTATTGGTTATAGGCAGGCATTTGATCACACCTCACCTGATGTTAAGTGACTGTGCGGTCGAGGATGGAACATGCCTGCCTAGAAATAGCCTATTCACTCTAGCCTTGAAGAGGTCCAGATTATACCTTTCAGGGAACACACTCGCAGGCAGCGCGTTCCATTCCCTAGCTGTACGCACTAACAAAGTTGAACCAAATCGACGCGTGCGACAAGGTGGATTAATTTAATTTGTATGCGTATATAATATTATTTTTATCGACTTATCTAAACTCAAATTGTTTTTATTGTAAATATTTAGTTTTTAATATTAAATACAGAAGTGGAGTCACGGTAATTCCATACTTTTATTTGTTATTGAAAATCCGACGACTCAGGAAAGATTCATTCATCCATATAGAATTTATTCGCGATAATAGATAAATTATTAATATTATTATTTGTAATTTTTTTAAATAACTTTTTCGTTTGTTCCAAATAAAGCATAGCCGCCGCATCTCCGATCTCCTCTCTTCGTGATGATAGTCTACAGATTTAAAGTTATCACATGATTATAATTTTATAAAAAGATTATAAAATTTTAGAATTTAACATTTCTAATAATCTTAATCTTACCAGCTGTAAAAGTAATTATTTCCACCTGCCACTTTGTGTGCCTATAAGTATAAGAAATATAGAAATTGTCATGTGTATTATAATAAATCAATAAATAAAATTCATCCATTAATTTGTATTAATTTTTTATTTCAATTTATCATTTCTAATATTAATAAATGAAGTATGCAATCAGCATAGCGATAGTAAAGCTCATGTGAATAATCGAGATAAATAAACATTAAAATCTTATTATTGACAACATCGTAGTTTCCGCAATCGACGTCTTGTTACTTGTGACACTCGTACTTGTTTATAGCTTCAAATAAGATGTTTTATAAAAGAAGCATTAATAAATGCAAACAGAAGAGTTATAACATTAATAAAAACTAAAGAGACTATAATACTTGATGAATTCGCTTGGTAGGACCTGTTAGTTTAATGTGTTCACCTGAAACAAAAGTAATGTGTTGAAAACATGATGATGTTAAGGAATTGCAGCAGAATGTATTGTGATCACTAACGGGTGGAAGGTACATTACACCTGATTAGTGTTAGTAAGTCTGTCCCCATCTTGGCGTGGCCACCATCACCAACTGGAAATCTGACTTTATAGACAATTTGTCTATTGTGAAATCGTTTTATTAATCAATCGGTTCCTTATTACTTACTCCGTGTTAAAAGTATTTTTTAGTCATTAAGTGTACCAATTACGATCAGCTGTAAAATTATGGTGGGAATGCAAATCTGCATCCTGTATACACTATATATTATAATATATTGTAATGTATATTATTGTATGTACTTATATTATATTGTAATATTAATAATAACATTGTAATATTTTTACAACTTTTTATTAAATAAGCATCAAGATTGCATTTTTGTTATAAAGATTTGTCTGAACTTTGTTTTTTTGTTATTACCTTATTTTCCGTTGTGTTCGTAAGTATTCATCATCATCATCTCATCATCTCAGCCAAAAGACGTCCACTGCTGGACTAAGGCCTCCCCCAAGATGGGGGGTATTTGCCATAATCGCCACGCTTGGCAGGCGGGTTGGCGATCGCAGTAGGTTGAAAGTAACCTCAGAGAGATGCTGCTGCCCATCCTCTGGAATGGTCCCTTAGTCGCCTTTTACGACACCCACGGGTTGAGATGGGGTGGTGCAATTCTATATCCCGGCACCACACAGGGAACGGTAAGTAGTAGGTAAGTATTAGGTCTCATTCAATTTTCCAAAGAAAAAATTAGTGTGACATTTTGCGAAAGTGACGTTTTGCGAATGTGACGTTCTGCGAAAATGAAATTCTGCGAAAGTGACCAAATTTTTTGCAGTGACATTTTGCGAACGATTGACGTTCTGCGTCAAGACCTATCAATGCACCTCGACATAAAAAGGATCAGTTGCGACGAGCCTTCAATCGAATAAAGTAAAGGATTTTTTATGAGGGAGTTTGCTGTTAGCCGCGGGTAGCCTTACAGCAGCGTAACCGGACTTGTTTGGGGGCGGCGAGAAACTAAAAAGGTTCCTCAAGATGTGTGATCGAAACACCATCAGAGGGTTTCTAAAAAGAATGTCATCACGCAAGCCGCCGTTCCCTACTATCGGGGGATCGGGGTATAGTAACGGTCACGTGCAGCGGCCGCAGCACGTTCTCTTGGCGTTTGTCGGTGGAGCCGCTCTAGGCGAGTATAGTGGCAAAGGTACTCACGATATCGTCAATCTTGAGTATAGCGCGCACCGTCTCGGTGGCGAGCGCGAGCGCGGACGCAGTCACGTGCAGCGGCTGCAGCACGTTCTCCTGGCGCATGTCGGTGACGCGGCCGCGGCGCACGTTCACGCCGGCGCCCGACCACGAGCCACTCTCCGCGCCGGCCGCGTGCGCCGCGCGCAGCTCCGTCACCGTCTCGATCGGGTTCAGCCCTGGAAACAATCATCATAATCAGCACTAACTCATTTTATGTTTCTACTGCTGGGGCACGAACAGCTTGCGTAAGGATGTCTGACACCTAACTTTATAACCGTGAGGTTGGTGGGGGGTGTCAGTATATACTTTAAAGTAGTGTGCAGCAGGGTGCTGGGGCAGGAGCGTTTCCTATGGATGGAAAACCATAGGGAGAACGGGTCGTAACCCAACACGCGAGCTCAATACAGATTGGCAGATAATAACCATTGCTAATGCTGCCGGGACCAACGGTTTTACTTATTTTCGGAAGCTCGGAGAAGCTCGAGATGATACAATTTTGATCACTCATCCGATGACTGGCCTTTGCGGTTTTGCTTAACTTCAGCAATCGCAGTCCTCGCGCATTCACCACCGCGCCATCGAGCGACTTTGTTGAGCAGCGTAAAATGTACAAAATCTTAATGATAAGTGCTCTGTCGGCGGCGGGCCTCGGGAGGGACCGGAACCGCTTTCCATATAAGGGGTTTTTTGATTGGGTAATTCATATAAGTTGTTGTTTTCACTAACCCTATCAATACGATAAGCATTTCGTCGACTTACTGCATCGAAAGGCTAACCAAATTGATACAGTTAATTAGGGTAAGCATTAACCGCATCCAAAAACCCTGTTGAGGCTAACCCTATAAAAGGGTTTTAACGCGCACAAGCAATTCCAGCTTGGACGTGCAATGCATTAGACTTATTATTGCATTACCGTTTACGTGTCCTATCTCGTTTTCGCGCATTTTAGTGAATTTTACTAACATACCGGTATTTAAGTTCGGATCGCGGCATTGATTCGACGGCGGCGGCGGCGTCGATAGGACACGTAAACGGTAATGCAATAATAAGTCTAATGCATTGCACGTAGAACGCTTGAATTGCTTGTGCGCGTTAAACCCTTTTTATAGGGTCAGCCTCAATATGGTTTTTGGATGCGGTTAGCGCTTACCTTAATTAACGGTATCCTGCCTTCTCGCCGAAAATTGTTTGGCCGATTATCACTTGCCAACCAACGGTTCGTCGATGTTTCACTTTGACACATAACGATTAGCAAATTTTTGTATGACAATGTTTCATTTGGTAGAATTATCGTTAAGCTGATTATTATAATGACACAAAACGTTTGGGACATTTATCATTTGTGTAGGTCACGACTATTAGACGAATAACGTTTTGTCAGTTTAACAGTTCCCTTTTCATACATTGATATACTTAATGATAAAAACATATTCTTTTTATTTAAGAATCTCAAAAATAACATTAAATTGGCAGCAATGCACAGCAATAATTTTTCCTCTGAGTAGGTATAGAGATTGTCTTCAACAGAAATACTAGCTTGCCCTACTCATGTAGGTCACGTGATATTTATTTATTTTTAGGTTATTTTTTTTTATTAGACAACAGAAATCTAGCTCCATACAAAAATTGACAAAAACAACTAAATGAATATTACACAAACTAAAACATTCTGCTTCTTAAAAGTTGACATTTTGAAAAGCAGACCAAACGTACAGTTGGTAACTGTGAGGTTGGGAAATAAAACATAATTATATGTTAAGTTGGCAAATGATTATTCTGCGAAACGTTGGTTGGCACGTGAAAATCTGGCAAACTATTTTCGGCGAAAAAACAGAGAACCCTAATTAACTGTATCAATTTGGTTAGCCTTTCGATGCAGTAAGTGACGAAATGCTTACCGTATTGATAAGGTTTCCCTAACAATCGGCTTAATCAAAAAAAGAGGTTTTTTTTTTTGTTTTTTTTTGCAGCTACTCCCCGCTATTTTTGCAGGACTTTTTCTTTCTTTTATTTTGTATTTTTTTCTTTTTTGGGGTTATTAAGCTTGAGCTATAAGAGCTCGACTCATTTAATATATTTTCTTTTATCTTTTCTTTTCTTTTTCTTTTACAATATTTATCTTATATCTAATACATTTTTCCTTCTTTACTTTTACATTTCTTATTGTTATATTACATTATTATTTTTATCTAAATATTTCTTACATTAATTTCCTTTTTATGTTACATCTTATATTTCACTTCATATACTATTTTGTTTACAAAAAAATTTCTTGCCCCAGAAAAACATTCCTGCCACATATGTGGTCTTGCTTGCCTTATTACATATAACATATACTTAGTTTTACAAAAACATTTTTATTTACTAATCATCTTTGTTTCTTTTAGTAACAATGCTTACAATTTTTTTGGCAAATTCCGTGAAAAGTTTCCTTTCCTTCTTTATGCTCATTATTTCTTTTAGGGTGTCTTTACTTAGTTTCGTGTCAATTTTCTGTTGCAGAGTGTACCTATCGTGTATGTGTATTGGGCAGTCAAGTATGATGTGGAAGATGTCTTCCTCCGCCGTCGGGTCACAGGCACATGAGGAGCTGTCCCTGCACTTAAACCTGTGCAGGTATGCACAGAATCCCCCATGGCCCGTTTAAAACCTGCGACGCGAGCCGGTCGATAGACATCTTCCTCACGGTGTTGTATGCGTCCACCCCATTCGGGAAAAAGACCTTGGTGGTCGCGGCTGTAGCTTCCGTTCTATACCTGCTGTCCTGCTCGATCGTTTCCGCCCGTAAATGACGTTTAACGTACGAGATGGGGCAGCAGTCATAGTCCGCTCTGGTCTTCAGTTTGAGGGCGGCTTCCTTCGCTAATTCATTCGCTCTCTCGTTCCCTCCTACTCCGACGTGGGCCCGTATTCAATATAGAGACTAGCTGTTGGTTGTCTCTCAGGAACTCCAGGTTACCCTGTATCGCCTTCGTAATTGGGTGCGAGGAGTCTGGATCCATCAGCGTCTGGAGAGCCGACCTCGAGTCGCTCAGAATAGCCGCCTCTTCGAATTTTTTGCCAATGATAATTTCGGTCGCTTGGAGGATAGCGTACAGCTCGGCTTGGAAGACCGTACAGTAAGGCTCCAATCTGAATTTTCGGGTACACATCTCGACCTTCCCCTTCCAACAGGTCAGGGCGGCTCCGACTTTCCCCTCCAGCTTGCTGCCGTCCGTGTAGATCTTGACCAAGCCTTCTGCCAACTCGCTATCCTCTTCCGCGTTTTCCAATAGGGTGAATTTTGAATTTAGTATCCTACTGGGGTGGGTGTTCTCCGTGTATGGTACGCGCTGCTCAACCCTCCTGCCACTCAATACTGCCTGGGGTTTCCCGCGCTTTGCCTCAAAAAGCCGGGATGCTTCTTGGATCCGAAGGTCCAGCGGAAGCAGCCCCGACAGTATTAAAGCAGCGTTTAGGGAAACTGTCTTATTACATTTAATTACCTTTTGCGCAAAGCCTCTCAATACTACATCGAGGGCTTTCCAGGAGACTGCCTTCTTCGCTTCCTTGGACCAGACGCTTGCTGCGTACAAGATCAAAGGTTCGATAACAGCTTTATAGATTGTTTTGATAATCTCCGGGTGCAGTCCCCAGTTAGCCCTCGCTGCTCTGCATACTCCTTTGTAAATTCCTATAGCTTTTTTGCTAATATATTTGATATGTTCGTTAAAGAGGAGTTTAGCTTTCTAGTGATCACCATCGCCTTGGTTTTTTGTGGCGCAAAGTTAAGCTTGTTCGACTCACCCCACTTCTGGACACGGGAGAGAACGGAATTTGCCCTACATGTAATTTCAGCGGCAGTGCTGCCCTCTATTATGAGTACGATGTCATCTGTGAAGGCCTGGCAGTACACGTCGGTGTCGGTGAGCTCATTGAGCAGGGGCTCCAGCAATAGATTCCACAACAAGGGCCCGCCAATAGAGCCTTGGACGCAGCCCTTGTTGGTACTCTTACTGTACTGTTCCCCCGCATACTTCACCGTCACCTTCCTGTCCTCCAGGTAACTGCCTATAAGCCTTCGCAGATTCATCGGACATACTTTTTCTTTTAATTGGCATATAATTTGGGGCCACCACGCATTATCGAAGGCCCCCTCTATGTCCAGCGAGATCAGAGCCATTATCTTCTTTTCTTCCAGATACTGTCTGATCCGCTGGGCCATGTCATAGAGGGAGTCCTCGGTACTGCGCTGCGGCACAAAGCCATACTGACAAGGGTTTAACTTGGGCAGCACATACCACCTTATTCTTTTAATAAGTATCTTTTCGAGGATTTTGCCTAAAATTGCTAAGAGCCCTATTGGTCTATATGACTTGGGGTGCGTATAATCATCTTTATTGGGTTTTCTTAGCAGGATTATGGTCGCTATCTTCCAGGGCTTTGGAAAAGAGGTTTTCCGGTCCCCGCGTCGGGTACAGTAGACGCACTCACCCGCGTTCTCGGCGAGCGTGGAGGGCACCAGGTCGAGCGCGTCGGCGTACGCGCGCAGGCAGTAGTGATGCGCGCCGGGCGCCCGCACGGCGGCGCGGGCGAGCGCGGCGGCGGCGGCGGCCTCGGGCGCGCCCCCGCCGGGCAGCAGCGCGGGCCGCCGCGCCACGCAGCGCACGGTGCACAGCGCGTCGTGCAGCGAGCGCGCCGCCTCCGCCACCACGGCGCCGCTCGACCCGCGCACCGCCACGCACACGGTGCGCCCGCCCTGGCTGCACCCGGTCATCTGGCACAACACAAACATTTTACTCAATAGGTTAAAGGGCCTATTACATTTTGACCGAGATTTATGCATAAAATTCCCAACTTCGGTGTTCTTGTTCAGAGAAACTGAAACCCTTAGACAATTTTGACTTATTGTATGGTGGAGAATAGTTATTAGTATAATTCGTAGCGGCCTCGCTCTCTGCAATTTTCCCTTATCTATTTATATAAAGCCAAAATTGCGCAGCTAGTTTACAATTAAATACGCTGACGGCAATTTTCAAGCTCATGGATTGAACTACTGTACTAAGCAAACGAAATGAAAAATATATTATAATATCACTTAAATAGTGGTTAAGTTCGTAGCGGCCTCGGAATTTCAAAATATTAATGCAATTTCTACAAAAAAAAAAACCCATTCAAAGCCATAAAACATTCAGATTTAGCTGTAAATATCTCCTTACTCCATTAATATTATTAAGTAAAATGTAAACCAGAATTAACGTTAGTTTATAGGATTTCAATTTTTTTTTTTTATATTGGCACCTCATAGTGACTACATGCTACATGTAAGCAGCCGATGCAGTCCAAAATAATGAGAGCGCTCCCCACCGTGGAACAAACACGGTAACAAGCGCACCCATTCATGACGGCCTGCATAAATGCCGTTTCACGCCCCGCTTAAAAGACCCGGGACTATAGGAACTGGGAAACCGGCAAAGAATTCCAAAGCCGAATAGCCTTACAGAGGAACGACTTGCCAAATTTTTTGGTACGAGTACTGATTGTCTGTACAGTATGATGGTGGTTCCTAAGACCAGCATGTGTAGTCTGGGAGAGGAAAGGAGAGGGCGGAATTAGATCAAAAAGCTCTTCAGAACACTTGCCGTAGTGATTCCGGTAGAAGACACTGAGAGAAGCAATGTCTCTACGCAGCTGGGGTCCTCAAGAGAGACTGTAACCTCAGCATCTCTAATAATGCGTACCGCTCGCCTTTGCAGTCTATCAAGTGCTTCGAGGAGGTATTTAGCGGAGCCGTCCCATAGATGGGAACAATACTCTATACTCGATCGCACCTGAGTCTTGTACAGCAAACAGCGCTGCTCGGGAGTAAAAAACCGCCTCATCTTCTTGCCTTTTCACCACGATATCGGCTTGCTTTGCAGCAGGATGTCCCAAGTACCGCTCATGCACCGTACTGTCATCCGCATAACAATGAATATTGCCCAAGGACAACATGTCATTGATATGCAGAAGAAATAGAGGAAGGTAGGTGAAAGCACAGAACCCTGCGGCACTTCGGCATTGACTTTGTAGAATGCGGAGGAACTACCCTCACAAAGGACACGAATCCTCCGCTCTTCTAGAAAATCTGCAACCCAGGCGCACAAACGGGGCGGCACACCGAAGGCCGGCAACTTGGAAAGAAGGGAACGATGCCACACTCTATCGAGAGCTTTGGCGATATTAAGACTAACTGCCAGAGATTCGCCATGCTTGTCCATCGCTTCACACCAAGCGTGAGTAACGTATGCTAGAAGATCACCCGTTAATCACTTGGGTCTGATCCCATACTGGCGATCATGGAGCAGCGATTGATCCTCTAGGTAGTGAATGAGCTGAGAATTAATTATCCGCTCAAACACCTTGCACAGCACAGAAGTTACAGAGATGGGTCGATAGTTGGCTGGATCCGAGCGATCCCCTTTTTTAGGGATGAGTTGTATGTTCGCTTCCTTCCGAGACACAGGCATAATACCGGCATAGTAAGACTCTCTAAACAATCGTGTCAACACAGGAGACAACTCAGCCGCGCATCTGAGCAGCACAATCGCCGGAACACCATCCGGCCCGCTAGCCTTCCGCACGTCGAGCGACCGCAGCACGGCACGTACATTGTGATGTACGCGCTGCGGTCGCACGACGTGTGTGCGCAGGCAGTGTGCTGCCTGATACGAACATCAGGCATGGTGGCCCCACAATGTGCTATAATAGGTGAAGTGGCGCCACAATCGTCAACGCGCGAATTAGCCGGGAAAAGGTCAGCCAACAAGTTTGCCTTCTCAAGCGGCTGGTAAGCTAACGAGCCATCTGGATGTTCCAATGGGGGCAGCGATGGAGAGCAGAAGTTGACCTGCACGGCCTTAGCGAGCCGCCAATAGCTACGGCTACCCGTAGGGTGCGAGATCAACTCCTGCCCTACCCTCCACACTCTTTGTGCATCCGCTCCTGCAAGAGCCCCCTTATTAGACTATATACTTTTTTTGAACGATAAAAAATTATTAAACTTCAAATAAATGTAATTACGACTGCACAAAATGCCACTTTTGCGATGCGTCGGCCGCTCGTAGTACTGAGAAAGCGGGAGCGCGCATTTTGTGATAGGCCTCTTAAGAAGTTTTGAAAATGAATTCGGTGACTTTTCGAAAGTGTACTTCAACTTTTGGGTAACACCAATTATTGTAATATAATATTACTACTAAGATGCAATAAATATTAGTAATATTTATTGCATATTATGAATAAAAATTATATGAAAAATACATATTCAAAAGCATTTTGAAATAGACACAGCGTCATCATCATCATTTTGATTGATATTTTGTTAGACATGCAAACTCTTTTGGATACATGGCCTAATTGTTTTGCACAATGTGAGGCTGAGATAAAAACGACATTATCCAACCATTTGACCCTTGTACAACAACAATACAAATAAAATCGTTTGATGTTTACCTTAATGTATTTGCCACCAGGTTCATTACACTCTTCCACAAGATCCACATTGACTAAGTTCTCTGCTGTGAAATGATCAAGAGACGCTATTGGTCGGCATCCTAGGGTCTTGCACACGAATTCAATGTCTTCACGTTCAATATCCTTAATGACCATTGTCTTGATTTTGTCCAAGAAATGAATCGCTAATTCACTTAAAGAGTCTCTGAAATCAAACAGTGTATTATAGACTCATACTGGGAAAAGCTTAACTATGTTCTGTTTGCCTATGCTTGATTTAAAAAAAGCCATAATAAAATGCCTGTAAATTATATACCTTAAAATGGATTTCTGGACCAGCAGAACATTGCATCCAGCCTTCTTTATCTGTTTTACAATGTTCAAAATGTACTGACGTTCTTCCTTTAAAACGCGATCCATAGCAGCATAGTCCGAAACAATAACACTGTGATCCATCTGTAACAATCAGATATTATATGATACATGATTTGTTGAGTTTCTTGCGCTCATTATTCTCCACAGCTAAAAAATAGACTAATAATTGAATAAATATAATAATAGAATAGTAGGTAAAAAATCTTTGGACGATTCAAAAGCACTTTTGTGTTTATTTGAATAAAAAAAATTGACTTTGACTTTATGTAAGTAGTAAAAACAACTAATAGCCGTGTTTTGTTATTGTCACCATTACAATTATTATCACAACGATGTAATGTGACAAAAATAGATCAAATAAAAGTATATAAGGCTAGTGGGGTCAGTGTTCGATAGGAACCAGGTTGTTATAAAAATGTTGGAATGTAAAGAAATGCCTTACATCTGTCTTTGGTGGCGAAATGCAGAACTGTATTAGTCCAACTTTCGCTTTCTCAATGCGATGTGGGCCATTGACGTTAGCGGCGCGGTGTGGCACCACGAGCCCTTGGATCAACTCTGTGTCTTCAACAGTGCCACCAATGCGCTCAATCACTTTCACGTCACGTAAGTCAACCCTTGCACCGATTCCGTTGGGGATAGGCTCCATTACTGAAACAATATTTTTTGTAGAAACAAATTAATAACATCAATATGATCTAATTACATATGTGAAGCAAAAAATTGTTTCCAAATAAAATAACCAATTCTAACACCGCTTTGTATTGTATAAAAGCATACCAGAACGAATTGCTTGCACAGCAATGGGAGCCAAAATAGTAGAATGCTGTGACACCACTTTGGAATTGAGAGATGTTGCAGCAGCTTTCAGCAATGCATCCTCATTGGAGAGATCCACAGGTATAGACATGCCTTCAACCACCTAAAAATACAGAAGCTATGTGTCATTGTAAAAGTTATCAACCCTTAATTTAAGCTTATATAAAAAGGCTTAAGCTAAAATTGTTTAATTATTATTACAGATAGCTGCAGTTACTACAATACTCTCCTTAATCAACCAACACAAAGCATTATTGTTAAAAGTTTCCTGCACTCAAAAATAAGAAAACAAGAATTTAATACACATTATTTATTATATTAGGTACATACAAAGAGTTTTAATTTAATGATCTATGTGGATAGATATTCAATTAAATAAATAAAAAAATAGATGCTTGGACACAAATGTAAGTTTAGGAATAACACAAAGTGGATTTCAAAGACTTTGGCTTTGCTTTTCGAGGCTGAGTGTGTGATACAAGTTTTTTTTTTGTTCTGTTGAAGTTTTATCAATTGATTTTGTGTGTTTTTGTCTGCTAATTGTTTGTGAAATTGAATTGAATGTAAGTTTACCTGCAAAGCCAACTGCAAAGCTTTCTGGAATCCATCGGAAATGACAGTTGGGTGTATACCCTTCTGCAATAATTTCTCAGCAGCATCCAATAAAGCACCAGCATTGACCACCACTGAAGTAGTGCCGTCACCAGCCTCAATGTCCTGAGCCCGCGACAATTCTACCAACTGAAAGATTAATAACATTATATGATATGGGAATGCATTTCTCTGTGATACTTTTATGTTATCTAGAAAAAGGATAAGACTATATACCATTTTAGCAGCTGGATGAATAACACTCATTTGTTTCAAAATAGTAGCACCATCATTTGTAATAGTCACTTCACCATTGGCTGCTTGTATCTAGAAAAGAGACAAATATTTATTTATTTATTTATAGGAAGACCAACAGCTATGACACAACTTAAAAACTAATAACAAACTTAACATTTTTGTTTACTATATAAACCCAACTGATTCATAAAATGATCCTTGAAAATAAATAAGTTCAATTACTTCCTAACCAATAATTAAAAATATATTTCTGATACCATTCAATAAGTAAAGAATCATGGTGAGACCCATACATTAATTTATACAAAAAAAAGAGTTCATTTAGAGGGCTCTAAATGTCTACAAGAGTCTGAGAATATGTTACCAGGAACTGATTGATATACATGACATATTTTATTATTTAAAATATTTTAAAATACAAATATCAGTTTTAGTTTCTGATCAGAGATGTCTGGCACATATCTGACGTGCGGAACATGACAAGCTGAAATGACGCGCCCCAATACCGCATTTACACACACAAGCAAATTTAAAATATGGACTCAATACATATCTAAAGAGACAAAGACAAAGACTTTTTATTCGCATAAAACATGGTACATAAGTGGTGTTAAAGTAAATACATTGAAGTCCACACATTTCACCAGAAACTGGTACGCAAAAATAAAATTAACATTTTCAAACTAGTATTGAAATGAAATTTAAGTTATTTTCATATTCAATTCAAAATAGCAAATTCAATTTCAACAGTTGAAGTATTTGTTTAGAGAATAAAAACATTCTTCAATGAGTCGTTTTTTAAGTTTGGCTTTGAACATGGCCACTGGTAGCATCTTAAGCTCTTCTGGTAGCCCATTGAAAACTTTTACTGCCATTATGTAACTGTTTTTTGCATATGACGTCGTTGTTACTAATGGTAGTGCCAGCTTATTAGGGTATCTACTGTTAACCCGAGATGATTTTTCAAACAATTCTGGATGCAATCGAACCAAAACACAGATCTCATAAATATACATAGATACAATGGTCAACATTCTCAGCCTTTTAAATAATGGTCTACAGGAGGTCATGATATCAACGTTACAAATGCCATTGTAATTGGTCATTCAGTTATCGGTTAGACTTTAATGCACCATTTACACGGAGCCAATACTTGAGACAATCCACTAAGCCAGTCCAATATTGGCATCGTGTAAATAGACAGTCCACTACATTGGATTGTCCTCACGCCATTGATAAAGCCAGGCCATTGTAATAGAACGATTTCTAATTTGCTGGCGCCAATGCTTCCCCACCACTCACCGAGTGGATTGGCTTGTGTATTGGCTTTGTGTGAACGCGTCCGAGCCAGTGAGCCATACCACTAATTGTTTATTGTCAATAGCCGGACACACACGTCTTCTTTTAAAATTTATTTCTTCTTCTAACATATCCAAAATCTCTTTAAGCATTAAAATTAAAACAATTTTAAACATAACCCTCAAAGCAATTCGTTTATCCATAGCGTCCGAATCGGAATAAGACAATTTATAGAACAATACATAACTACATTTTCTTAAAATTATTTACCATTTTATCCATGCCACGAGGGCCAAGGCTGGTTCTAATTGCATCAGAGACAGCTGAAAAAACAAAATTCAATATATATTTTTAAGTTAACTGGTTACAGAATTTGGTCAAAGTTTCAGAATCATAAAAGTTTATTTGATATTACTTGTAGTAAAAACAAATGAATAATTATATTATTATTATTTTGTAGTCTATTTTTTTTAATACTGTTGAGTCAATGGGTAATTGATTCGAATTTAAATATCGTTGCAAAAAACAAAAATTATACCACGGAATTTATATCATAGCAAATCTAACTAAGTATCCGGATTATTCAACACAATTGTTTTTAAAATTGAACTTGAACACCAATTCATTTTATGCTAAATAATGATCCTGGGCCTTACGAGGATAATATAATTAGAACTAAACTACTAGGTACGATAAGTCACAAGACTAAACAAACTAAGTTAGATTAGTTAGACAAAATTTACATGTGAAAAACAGACTTAATAAATGCAAGTGCATACTTATTTCACATAATTAGGTAATTTTTAAAAAGATACATATTTCTAAGTACTAGTAACATGATAGATGCCTGTAATTTGATAAAAAACATTAAGAAATTAAACAGATTATTTTGTACCTTTAGCGGCATTAATGTTACTCAGACGGATGTCTGTGGGTTTGCTTTTATCTTTGTACACCGCTGAATTAACCTTTGCAGAATCACCACCAGCTTTTGGAGCCATTATTAAACCACTTCAATTAATATAACTACAACGAAATACTTCGATTTAAATCGATTTAAATGCTGCTCAACAAAAGTAGAATAATTCCGTGACGAGATTTTTGACAATGACAAACATAGAATAGAACACAAATGACAAAGTTATTTTGACAATAGTTTTTTTTTAACTTCTATTATTTTTGTTTGAGATGACACGGGATTTATACTTCAAAAGTATAACTAAAATTATTAATTGCACTATTTTATAGAGTAAGCGGCAATTAAATTCTGTATTTACACTTCATTGCAAAATACTTATGATTAAGTTTGAACATAATCGTTGTTCATTATATGTAGAAAAAGTCATTTAGCTTTATGATTATGATACCTTTGATTTCCTAAAAGATATCATAAAAAATAAATTTGTCATTTTGATGTTTAGAGGTGCGTCGAATTAATGATTGGATTAGGTTTTATTACCTGTTGTATTTCACCAATTGGGTTTAAAAAATATGATTATATTTTTACACACTTTTAAGCCGAATGTTTATTGAGTGGAGTGTGACGTAGTACGCAGATAAAGGTGTTCATATTTTTTTTATTTTTTGTCAAGCACGAAGTCTTCGACTCGATATAAAAATACCTATGAACAATCTTAATATTAGGTATATTATTCATATTTCGATCGGTCACACTCACAGGTAGATGATTCTGCTGTCACTAATATTATTAACATTTTTATTTGTTTCGTGTCGACTTAGAGCATTAAACCAAACGGAGACGCCACTGACAGGCGTTCCCCTCTGCCAAAATTATATGACCGGCGGTCATATCGATTATATAAAACTAGTTCTCGCGCGTTCCGGCGTCATTTACAAATCGCGGTGCACGCGTTAGGACGTAAGCAAAAAATGTCGAATTGCAGCGTGTTTTCGTGTAAAGAGCGATCAGAAAAGTCGAATATACAAAAGGATAACGTTACTTTCCATCTGTAAGTATTATTTTGTCTTATTATTGTTGAATAAAGCACTAAATTTGCAAAAAACTGAAAAAATATTGTCAATCAAAAAGTGTTGCCACTAAAACGTCAAGTTGCAACTTTGCGTAACTTTTAAAATTGAATGAGCCAACATTGAATTACAATTTATACTTCACGTTCTTTATAGTTAAAACTGTTTTTTAATATAAATGCGTATTTAATTAATAATAAATCACTGTTTATAAATTGTTACTTATTTTCGTTTTTCAACGTTTTTTGCAACTAAATTGCTTTAAAAAATTTCAATACTATGAAACTGTATGTTTAGGATCGGTCTACTTCATTAATATAATAGTTTGACGTCCCGTCATTTATCCCGAAAATAGGAAATTTAAATTTAATTACAATAGCCACACTGCAACAAAGTTAGAGCTGCGACAGTACAAAAACAAAACATCGATATAGACTTCATCATAATGTTTATTCTGGCTTTTCAGATTTCCAAAAGATGTATTTATTATATTTATATATTTGGATCACAGCTTGTGAAAATCATGTTTCGTGGACTCCTAAACGCACACGATTTGCTCACAGCATTTTCAAACTTTTTGTTTAACTTTGAAATTATTGAAATATGTGTGCTTTTTATTATTATAAAGTACTAATCATAACTTCTTTGAAATATTTACAATAAAAATAAAGATTATTGAATTGTTGTTAATTCTTTTTCGTTTAGAAAATAAAATAATGAGATAAAAATTATTGATTACCATTTGTTTACGACGATGCCTAGTTTTAAGTAATACACCGAAGAAACAGTAAAATTCCTTTATTCGGAATAAAATATAAATAAAATAGGGACGCGCGTACGAGCTGAAATCTCGTTGATAGATAGATGTCATTGTCCGGCCGTCGCCGGTGTCGCTAGTCAGTGGTTTCACTGCGTCGTCCTTGCTCCCACCCCCATTGCCGTTAGTATGCTTAACATCCTCCTCCCTCTTGGAAGCTGAGGTTCCAAAGACCTCATGACAATCGCCTATAGGCAGAGCTTTTTAAGATGTCCTTGGACGTAGTAATGTCCACAACTCTGCAAACACCGTCAGTTCCATAGTATAGTATGTTGATGCGTCCTAGGACCCATTTCATCGGTGGAAGGTGCTCCTCTTTAATAGCAACCATGTCTCCAACCTTTAGGTATGTTTCCCTTACAATATTTTTGCCATTTCACGCGTTGTTGAAGTACACAGAGGAAAACTCGCAACCACTGCGCCCAGAAGTGCTGTCTCATGCGCTCCAGCTGCTTTTATCGGTTGATCGAAATCTTGGTCGAAAAAATGTTTTTTCAGACATGAAAAACCTTTATCCAAATACTTAGAAAATCTCCTGCCTGAATCGAGGCAGGAGATTTTCTAAAATTGTCAAGATTCGGACCAGCCAAATGAGGAAAGTTCCTTTTTCGTTTTGTTATTCTATTTTCAGTCTTCCTTTAAGATCCTACTTTACCCACATAAAAGATTGATCTGCGTTATGGAACCATGAAAATACATGTTGTTCAGTTTTTCTGTTCCTTCTGTTTGAGAGTCTGGGTTAGATAGCCAACTATTTTTACAAGCTTTTATTAAACTTGCAATGTATGTATGATTGTATGTATGTATGTATGTTTGTTCAGTTGGAATCTTACACCTCAATTTTGAAGCAGATATTTTAACCGATTGAGCTGTAATTTCATGATGAAGTTTTTGTTTGCCAATACATTTTTTGCCACACTTTGGATTCTAAGACTTTGCCCAATGCAGGAAGAAAGAATAGATACATGCCTATAGTTGGAAACAACATTTGTATCACTACCTTTGTTGCGGAAACCACTATTCACACTATCTGCTACCGTTTAAAATTAGGTTACACCTTAAAATCCACAAAATCCACTCACAGTTCCATGCCGCTCCCGCCGTCCCAGAACGGGATCCATATGGTCTGATGGGGCCTGAATCCGAGTCCGGGTCTTCTCGGGTTCCCTAATCACACCCAACGGCTACCCCGAAGTGCACTTTCCCCTGAGGAAATACCTGTTTTCTCCAGCAGCGAAGACGCCGACATCCAACCATGGGATGGCGAATTGTACTCCCGATGCGATTCGCTTACGATTTACACACACACAAGACACAGATTGCACAATACACTTAATTTGAATAATACGGCTCCAAATGCCCTTATTACTGCTTAAAATCTATTTAATTATCAACACACGATAACCTATAAACCAGCTCTGTTGTTTTCCCGAAACAAGTACCAAAAAAAAAAAAAAAAGAACAATTAGTGAGGGGGCCATTATGCCACTAAATAAATTGAATATCAATAATCGATTCCCAAATCGATCCGTCCATAATACAAATCAAAGTTTTATTTCCAACAAAAATAAATGCCTGTTTATTTGCAACAACCTTTGTGAATGGGAGTCAGGTGTGCCGATTTCCACTGTGATGGAAATATACCATTTGAAGCGATTTGTTATAATAATATTTGTAATGGCCCCGCAAGATTCTCGGCATACATTTTTAGTAATATGTTTGGTTACCATGCTGGTTTACCATCTTAACCAGCACGCTTATTATTAAAGCCTCCTCGATCTCCGGTACTGATAAATTCAATGAACCCAGAGAAGACATGCAATCTCGAGCAGTTAAGTCGTTCTGAGAAGTTTTAGTCACTTGAGGATACTTTAGTTCATAAACCGACTGAAAGTACCTACTGTGAACTTATAACGTCATTACACAATTATATAATATAAATTTTGTCGCGAGATTTACTTGTGTAGATAAACAAGTAAATTAAATAACTTGATGTAATTGATTTTAACTATTAAAATTTTCGGGCTATGTCATTATTATTGGCATCGACAAATTTAATCGATAGTGTCAAGCCCTATCGACGTTTATATAAAGTTGACGTCAGACTCGTGCACGGACAGGCTATCCCTGTGTGTGAATATATTAGTGTGCGTCTAGGTTATGCTAGTGTTTAATAATTTTGTAGTTTGCGTGCGTAGCGACGTCATTGAAAAATGCATCAGTGTGAACTGTATCGGTTTTTTGGGCACACTTCAAAGGAATCGTGGCGTAGCGTGGCCTGTGGTGTTCACACAATCGCCCATTGTTTAGTTCGTCACCGACCGCTGACCGGGATAGTGCACTTTTTTGTTGCGTACAAGCACTTGAAGTTTTGATCGCCCAAAATGTCAGTATCGTGGAGCAATGAAAAGACTTTCCAGTTTATTGATTAATAAATTTTATTGTCTCTTTCTTTTTTTTTAGTTCCGAAATAGGAATTGGCGGAGAATTAAGGGAGTCTGCAATGCGATTCCATGCATTATTGACATCATACAGTCAACAGCAAAAGTAGATGATGTTTACTAGATTTCAAAATTAAGTTTCGATAGTGTAAGTCGGTATTTTCTATATAACTACAGTCAAAGTCTGCAGGAACTAGTAGACACTCAAAGGTTTTTCGATATGCGTTTAAAATGTTTTGATTTTCATACTGATTTCATATTTTAAAACTTGACCAATCATCAGTTACCTTTGCTGTTAACTGTACCTACATTACTGTATATTATGATCAGACGACGAAGCTCTTCTATCGCCTATGTTCATCAGGGATAATATAGGATTTTATTCTAATGGTAAAATATTTTTTCAAATCGGTACATTAGTTTTGGAGCCTATTCAATGCAAACAAACAAACAAACAATCAAATCTTTCCTATTTATAATATTGTAATATATTGTAGTATAAGTATAGAAGTATATTTGTAAGCAGTATATAAATAAATAGCCGCGGCCGTAATTACTTCCACGACCATGGCAAGTGTTTCGCCAGGAAGCAATGAGCCATGCGCCATTGTGACCGTGGCCTACAGTTGTGCATTGCAAAGCATGGCCCATCACAGGCTATTATGTACCGGGACCTTTACAAGTAATACATAAATAAACAATATTTCTTTCCTGTATGATGATTATGAATGATAGAAATGAGAAGTGAGAAATGAAATACCCCCCAACCCCTCGAGAATCTCAGTAAATATGTGGCTTCACTAAGTCCTCGCGCGGACTTCTGGAAAGAATTTGAAAAGTGACGTTGCACTGTTTTGTTTTATTTGCCAACACTCATGCACACTCACGAACAGTTAACGGTTAATAATCCACCATTATTTCACATTAATATTATACATAACACAAATTTTAGAAAATAAAACAAAACCGCAGACTTATTCTACAACTACTTATCTTACTTTTTATTTCCGTCCGTTTCCGTATAGGCTCTTCTTTTCCGTCAAGAAGTGAGGTGATATTATTCCTTTTACTTTTTCAAATAGTCTTCTTATAAACTAATCACATTTTATAAATGACAAACGTTCATTAATTATCTTGTTTTAGGTGATTAACCCATACAAAAAGTGTTGAAGGAAACTGCGGTTCCGACTATTTTATTGATTTATTAAAACCGCAATCGCAACTGCCTAACTCCATCACAACAACACAATAATATATAAGAGTAATGATTATTTATTTATTTACAAAGGCACACCAACAAAAATGGAAGGAAATAATGAAACACAGTAACTTCGTCCATGAATACCTCCACAATTCCAATTAGATTTCTATTGTATACTCCCTGTCTATAACAACAAAAAATCAAGATTTTATAAATCAACAAACCTGCAATAAAAAATGCCGATAATATGTTTACCGTTCCATTAAAGCTCACACACACTCCACGTCGAATACTTAATAATTTGTTTCCTTAGCTAATAACTTTAGAGCGGTAAAAACCAATTCACAAAATGTTTTTTTTTTTTTATACTCCTTTCTCCAACATGATCGGAGCTATTGTATGCTAGTCCGCTTTCATTCCAGTTCTCTCTGTTGTTCCTCTCGCACTTTTATACCACATACTACACATTCATACATCATCTTTCATTCCTAGGCAGTGGGAGCTCTGCCTTTTTTATATCCCTGTTCTATCTACTTTATTTATTTCTTATGACATATATTTATATTTATGGGGTAAATAAGTTTTTCAGTGATGGATATATTTTCTTACACTATCTTATTTCTACAAATGGGTTTTTATGTTATTCTAATTTATATTAAACATTCTTTTACTACGGGTGCTTATGCTCCTTTACGTTTTTTCTTATATTTTTATTCGGCTTATTATCTATAACAAAAATCTTTAAATTAATTGTTTGCTTAGTGCATATGTTTATATATACACAGTATATATAACATTCTTATTTATTATACTAGGTTACATTCTTATTTACTTTTCTTATTTCTACAACTTTAGTGCAATATTTTATAAAAGTATCTCTATGTTCTCCCGCTATAAGAGCGGCAAAATTAGCTGGTTTAACCTTCACACCTGTTTGAATCTCCATGTTTATCCTCTCCAGAGCGTGTATAGGGCACTCGGAGAGGATGTGAGGAAGGGTTTCCTGTGTGTCGGGATCACAGGCGCACGATGGGCTGTCCTTGCACTTGAATCTGTTCAAGTATGTGGAGAACCCGCCGTGCCCCGTGAGAGCCTGTGTAGTGAGGTGCGTATGTGTCAGCTTCCGGGTGGTCTGGTAAGCTGTTATGGCGTCTGGGAAGAAAAGCTTGGTGACCTCGGCTGTGTCGCTGGACGTGTACCTTTCGTTCCATTTGTCAAGAGATTCACTTCTGATGCATCTCTTGACAAATGAAATGGGGCATTCGTCGTAGTCCGGTTTCTTCTTGGACTTTAAAGCGGCCTCCTTAGCAAGTTGGTCGGCTCTCTCATTTCCTTCCAACCCCGCGTGCGCCTTTATCCAGTACAAACGTACATGTTTGCCCTGTTTAGTTATTAACTTGATGTTTTTGCGCGTGTTAACTGCGAGGGGGTGAAGAGATGTCACGTTTGTGACCGTCTGGAGAGCTGCCATGGAGTCGCTGTAAATCCCAAAAGTACTTTCCTTCCTAGTTAGCAGTACCTCCGAGGCTTTGTGTAGTGCGAGGAGCTCAGCCTGATACACGGTGGCGTATGACGGCAGTGCAAGCTTTACGGCTTTGGTTTCGCCGGTGCTATTCCACAAGGATAGCGCCGCTTCAACCTTGCCGCCAATCTTGCTGCCGTCTGTGTAGATGCGGATGTCGTGCATGTGTGTGTCTATCTGTGTGTCCTGCGTGATAAGCGTGAGCTCAAGCGTTGTTCGTTCTGCCGGATGTGGTTGTTTCAGTGCAGGGTGTGGTGTCTCTATGTGTCTGCCACATAGGTCGGGCCGGGGCACTCCTTTCCTGGCCTCATAAAGAGCAGCTGCCTCTTTAACCCGGAGGTCCAGGGGAAGTGTCCCGGTCAGCACTAGGGCAGAGTTGAGTGACACTGTTCGATACGCCCTACACATCTTCTGCGCGAATCCCCGTTGCAACGCTCCCAGCTGCTTACGCGTCGTAATCTTGTCCGCGGCTGAGGTCCAGACCGCAGCCGAGTAGGTTACAATGGGTTCCACGGCGGCTATGTAAATAGACTTGACCACCTCCGGGTTCAGTCCCCAGTTCACCTTTGCGGCCCGCGATAGATGTTTAAAAATATTGGCCGCCTTTTTGCATACGTTTGCCACGTGCTGGTTAAACGTGAGTTTATGGTCGATTGTGAGACCCAGGAGTTTGATTTCCGTTTGGCTGGTAATCGCTACACCGCCCATATTGAGGAGAGGGGCATCGAATTTGAGCTTTTTGGTAATATTTAAGCTATTCGTCTTATGTGGAGCAAATTTGAGTTTGTTTTCGATGCCCCACTCCTCAATACGCGCTAGGATAGGATTCGCCATCTCTTCTATCTCTCTCCCGGTCTCTCCTACAAACACAAGGGTGACGTCATCTGCGAAGGCTTGGGCTATCACCTGTCTTTCCTCCAATTCCTTCAGCAGAGGGTCCAGCAGTAGATTCCATAAAATGGGTCCCGCTATGGACTCTTGGACGCACCCTTTAGTCGTCTCTCTCTCTACCTCATGTCCAGCATATCTCACTACTACCCTTCTCTCACTCATGTAGCTGTCAAAGACTCTTCGCAGGTTTACAGGGCATCCAGTGTCGGCCAGTCGCACCCTTATGGCGGGCCATCATGCGCTGTCGAAGGCTCCCTCTATGTCCAGCGAAACCACTGTCACTATCTTCTTCCGCTTGACGTTGGTTTTGATGATGTTTATGAGGGCATATAAGGAGTCCTCGGTACTCTTTTGTGGCATAAAACCGTATTGGTTAGGACTCAATTTTGGCAGTATATGATGTTTTAATCTACCGACCAGCATCTTCTCATATATTTTGCCCAATACGGGTAGGAGGCCTATCGGTCGGTAAGATTTTGGTACGGTGTAGGTATTCTTTCCAGGTTTTCTGAGTATCACGATTGTGGCCCGTTTCCATTCTGCCGGGAAAGATCCAAGCTCTAAGCACTTGTTTACAATGGAGAGGTACTGTTCAGGGTCAGCATAAATGGCGGCGCGGCAGATATCGGCTGTTAGGCCGTCGCTACCCGGAGCTTTCTTTGGGTTGAACGAGTCGACGGCGGATCTGAGTTCAGTACTCGTGAAAGGGGGGTCAAATACATCAGTATTCGACTCCACGTTTGCACTCTTTGCTTTTTCTCTAGTTCTTGTATGTATCACGCCGTCGCTGTCCTCTGTATCGTCCGGGTAGAAGACTTTCGCCAATAACTCGGCGGAACTTCTTTCAGATAGGGTCACTCCGTTTTCTACAAGCATTTGGTCTTCGGCTCTGCATGAGGTACGGGTCATGACTCTATATATGCCGTCCCATACGGTTTCCCTATCCTGCCGTCCACAGAAGTCCTTCCATGAGGCCGTTTGGGCTGTGGAGACAGCGGCTTCGTACCTTCCCTTTTCCTCTAGGTACTCTTCGACTACTCCAGTTCTACGATGCTGCGCGGCATTCCTGACTCTTCGCTTCTTTGTGGCGACTCTCCTCTTCATGTCTGCGAGCTCCTCGGACCACCACGGCAATGTTATCCTGCTTTTGTTTTTCTTTTTGGGTATAGAGGGGCCACACGCTTCGACTATTGCTTGATTGAACGTTTTTACTATGATTTCTATATCTTTTTTGTTTACTATTTTTTGTATTAGTTTTGTTTCTAGTTGGTTTGTGTTTTTATTTTCCTGTAATGTTTCTCTAAATTTTTCCCAATTTGCCTTTTTTGTATTAAATATACGTGTGGTTCTCTCTATACCTATACCTTGGATTTTGTGTGAGGTGATCTCAAACACTATCCCGTTGTGGTCCGAGCTGGTCAGGCCCTCGTCCACGTGCCAGTTTTGCACGCGGTTCAGTAGATTGTTCGTGCATGCCGTCACATCTATGTAGCTAGAGTAGCGTTTTCCCCCTCTTATGGTGTCAAAAGTTGGTATGTTGCCGCTGTTTAATATGTTAAGTCCCATCTCATGAAACATGCCTGCCATGTCATCACCCCTGTGGTCAATCACGGCACTACCCCACCATGTGCTCTTAGCATTGGCGTCTCCCCCTATTAGGATGTTTTTTGTGCCTAAGTTTGTTATTTTCATCACATGTGCTAAGTAAGGGTCGATCGGTTTGTCTGGCTCAAAATAAAAACTGGCCAGTGCGACGGTGCCGTCTCCAATCTTAACCTCCACCACCACGATGTTGTTGTAGTAGGATAAAAAACGGCTATGGTTGCTTTGACAGTGTCTTGTTTATCACTCTGATACAGGCGCACCCCGCTTCTGGTTTTCATTTGAAAGCTGGCTCCTACATAGGGCTCCTGCAGTAATGCGATAGCTGCTCTTTTGTTGTGGGCTTCTATGAAGATCTCCTCTGTGGCCAGTCTTTTTCGCTGTAAGTTAGCTTGGAACATTAGGTGGGTGGTGGTTCCAGCCGGGTTGCCCTTAGCAGTATGCTACTGCCGAGCGTGCCAGCCGGTCCCACTTTTTACGGATGGGGCAGTCGCCGCTAAAAGCGTTGTGCTCTTTCTGTGCCATCTGGGCTTTGCAGCAGTTTCTGCAGGAAGGAGGGGTCCCAGCGTCTGTCCATGTGGGGCAGTCCATAACAATATGGCCTGCTGTCCCACAAAGGCTGCACCAGATCTCCTTCTCCCTGCAGAAAACCCTGCTGTGACCGTATCCCAGGCACTGAGAGCATTGAACCAGCGGCGACTGGTCCTCCACCCTGATTCGCTGGAGATCCACGTGCATAAAAGCCGCGCTAGTGAGTCTTTTCCATACTATGGGTGTCACTGTCATGATGACATGGTGTGTATGCGGGTTTCAATCTCTCTTTTCTTATATTTGATGATTATCTTCTTCTCATCTTCTTTTAGCCCCTGAAAAATGCCTTTGTTTTGTTTTATCATTGCCTGGAGTACTTCCTCGTCCGTTCTCGCTTTTAGGATGTTCCTGGCAATGATGAGCGGATTTTTATTTACGGCGTTCTCCGTTTTCAGGTTCACAAAATGTTGGAAAAGGTCAACAATGATGACATCTACTTCGAGCTTTGCGTATTCCTCACCCCGCCCGTGAAGCTCGAGAAAATGTTAGGACCAGACTGTACCGCATAACAATAATTAGTACTTTCCGAAGTTATTCATAGAGGCAAGCGACAAAATATTTTTACAGACTAATATTATTAGTAACAGGGACATAAAACAAAATTCAACTGAACTACCAAAACTTGATCTGACTGTGCAAAATACACTATAGCTAGGTACCTTCTTTACATACTTACACCATACAGCCCGGAATCACAAAATACAAAACTTTATACAAACAAACGCGCTCGTGCAACGCGTACATTACCAATCTCTCACGGACACGGAATTTCGCAACAGCAGCTGCGCTCCGCTCGGAGTCAGACTGTTCCGAGATTACTTTCTGTGGGTTTCCTTATTTTGTGCCGAAACGAATTTATCTATTCCGTGGGGTAGACAAAGTCTCGTAAAATACCTAATCTCTGGACCTGTCCTAGTACTATTTATTTAAATGCATTATGCGCACACACACCTCTAATCAAGTCAACCAGTTTGTTTGCTTGTGACATTTTGACTGAGGTTTTGAGCGGTTTTGATTAATTTGACGCCCTATTTCTCTCTAAAAACTAACTTATTTAACTTAACTGTAGGTACCTATGTAATGCCTATTGTTATTAAGGTGTAATAACGGAATGTTTTATATCAATAACCAGGCTGCTGTGTTGGTTTAATGCTCAAAGAGCATAGAGGAAAGTAATAAGAGGCTGTATCATCGTTCGGGACTCTAAAAAAAATATAATAATATCAATCCTCTCTGCTGAACGATTTAGTGATGATATTTCGAGATTTCAACTATTATCTTTGTGTACTTGTTGATACATCTAGTATTCTAAATGTTATTGGTTTATGTGCAATAGTTATGATATAAATCTAAGATTATTTGGAAAAATGAGTTCCGCGTCGGTATTAGAATTAGACAGACATGATGATACTACTTCGTTTGTTATCGGATTAGTTTTGGCTGTTACTTCCAGCTTATTTATAGGTTCCAGTTTTATAATAAAAAAGTTAGCACTCAAAAAGATAAATATTTCTGGAAACATCAGAGCTTCAGCTGGAGGATATGGATATCTAAAGCAGTGGATATGGTGGTTAGGGTTGGTGACAAGTGTGTTGCTTTTTAATTGATATTTATAGCTCGCACATTAAAATTTAATTTATTCTTGATCATTTAAAATTTTGTAGTGGGAGTAGGAGAGTTGGCCAATCTTTTGGCATATGCATTCGCTCCGGCAGCTCTTGTGACTCCACTTGGAGCTCTAAGTGTGATTGTAGCTGCAGTTCTCTCTTCAAAATTTTTGAATGAAAATTTAAACATCATAGGAAAGGTATACTATAAATTGTTTAATAATAGTCTGTTGTTTTTTGTTACAGTTTGAAACTGAAACAACTGTATCTTTTTACAGATTGGCTGTTTTCTGTGTGTTATTGGATCCATTATCTTTGTGATTCATTCACCAAAATCGGAAGAAATTAAATCATTCTATGAACTAGTGGAAAAATTAAGTGACTACTTGTTTTTATCTTATGTAGCATCCATATTTGTGATGAGCTTGATTATAAAGATAGTTTTTGTGCCCAGATTTGGTAATACAAATATAGTTGTTTATTTATTGATGTGTTCAACAACAGGCAGTCTGACAGTTGTGTTTTGTAAAGCTGTTGCCCTAGGTGTAAAAGATACAATAGGTGGCAGTGTTAATGTTTTCTCTAATTACATATTTTGGTTATTACTAATTACTTCAATATTTTGCATAATGGTTCAAATGAATTACTTGAACAAATCTTTAGATATTTTTAATACCAGTATTGTAACTCCTGTGTACTATGTTATGTTTACTATTTTAGTAATAATAGCTTCTAGTATATTATTTAGAGAATGGGAACATATGCCTATTGATGATATTATTGGATGCTTTTGTGGTTTCTTGGTTGTGACAACTGCAGTTTTTATGTTAAATATATTTAAAGACATTCAAGTCTCATTTAAAGATTTAAATTTCAACTCAAGAATGAGGAGAAGTAACATAACACATTTAGAAACAAATATCTATTAAGCTCTATATAATATAGGCACAGAGTGAATATAGGTTATAGGTGCAAAACTTGTACATAAAGTGGTACACACCTTTGACCAGTAGATTAGGTGCCTATCCAATAGTATAGTGGAAATTGATGACTAAAGATAAGCAGAAAATGGCTTGGTAGATTTGCTTAATGTTGATGTTTGATGATGTAAATCAAAGATAATAAAAACAAAACATAAATTTATGAGTCTTGCTTTTATTTATAGCTTTAGCTATTATTAAAGTACAAATTATTTTCAAATTTTGAATCTGCAATACATATAATTTAGCCAACACTTATTATTTATTTTATATAAAGATAAAAACAAATCAACATTTTTAGGTACATAACAATATTTTTATTACTAGACCCAATCCAATCACTATGTACAAAATGCTTAATTCTCTCATAAGTTTTCATTAAATAACTTTATCAAACTATACATAGGTACTTACTTTATTAGAAATAGAAACAGTTAACCATAACAGTCTATCTATTTTACATAAGTTAGGTAATTAATAGGTGTTATACTTAAACACATAAGTTTAAGTATCACATGTTAAAGGTTACAGTCACTAAGATATTTCTTAAAACATATAAGTTTCATGGTGCTAAATGCTTTTATACAAGGAATGGTATTCAGTCAATGTTTGTCACAAGTACACAGTCACTGAGTGATATATGAATGTTCTGCAAATAGGACAAGTTCTTTGGTAACCATACAAACGTCTACAACATTCTGCACACAAACAAACATGGCGACATGGTAATGTCAAAACACACTTTTGGCGTTCTTGACAAATTATACAAAGGGTGTCAGCATTGCTTCCATCATCAACTTCATTTGCAACAATGTTAACTTCTTGCGCTGTTATATCTTGACCACTTGCCATATGAGTTATCACTCTTACTTCCGAGTCCATCACATAATTGTACAATGTATAATATAAATATGTTATTTTTCTAACAAATAACCAGTAGATATCTGTAACTTTTGATTGTATATCTACATGAAAGTGTATACATAGACGTACAATAATTATGGCACTTGTTATTCCTATAAAAGACTCCAAAGGCACATCTGTCATAAAGTTTGTAAATTTCAACAAGGCCATATATGCATCCACAGTGACGTCGACGACGATATTTCCAACATATTTGAATCCGACTTGCAAGAGTTGAGGCAAATGAATTGGTAAAAAAGTTAGTATCAACCATATTGTGTTTCCAATAAACACTGTTGCACCTTTGAATAAAATCATTACTTCACATAGTACTAAAAATACTGCATTTATCGCAGTTTTAAACGTACCAACAACTGCACATAGTTTTTGTACACAATTCGAATTAATCAATACAATACCGTCTAGTAAAAAATGCAATTGATTGATAAAAGTTTCGATGGCGTCATTCACGAAGTTTGGTAATTCTTCAGAAAATATTCGTATATTATCTTCGTACACAATTTGAAGAAACACCAATACATTTTCGAAAACACTCAACACTGCATTGGTGATTCCTGCTACACTTGCCACGATAATTTTCCCTACGAATGATGCTAATAGTAAACCCCTCTGAAGAAATAAAGCGAATAGGCTTATTACTTTCGCTACTATAGAAATCATTATTGTTTGTCATGACGTTTTCTCATCATCATTACAGACTTTAATATGAAGATTAGTAATGAAATAAGCATAGAAGACAATTTATAGTTTCAAAAACTTTGTACCACCACCAACAACCACAAGACGTGCCTGCCTATCACTGTCAATGTCATTGTCATGTCATTGTCAGTCTACTGATTCATATCATATTTAGAGATGCATTGCATCGATTCAAAAAAAAAAAAAAAATATCAAATATCATCGATGCTTTATAAATCCGATCCGATCCCAACCTCTCAAAAATCTCTGATCATTAAAACAAGGGAGATAGGTATAAGTAGGTACCTATAGATGTAAAGGTGTTTAAAAACGGGATTTTGGAATAAAACCATTTCTAACCAATTGTGCTGGGCAGAAACGGCTTTTATCATTTAATCAGGTTACTCATTACTTTACATAAGGCAATAAATAAATGTGGGGAGCCAAATGACAAAAGTTTATCCTACCAAAAAAGTCGTGGTGGCCTAATGTTAAATAAAAATGGCCTAATCAAATTTAATGCTCTAAGCCTTAAAGTGGTTACAAATAACTTTATTTAAAAAAATGTGTGACACCGTATTTTTGTGGTGAATGTGATCGAATTTTAAACTTTAATTAGCGGATTTTCTAAATTATTATTGTCAACACTGTGTGAAACCGATGCCTCAGAATATTAACTAAAGCTATTAGGTATTTATTGTTCTGAGACCGAAATACAGGTAGCACAGGTAGAGATGTGCCAACTCGAGAAGAACACGACTCGTGTTACATACAAACAAGGACTTTTTGACTCAACACTCTCGAGTTAGAGATGTAACATTCAACGTAAAAAACCAATTATTAAATAATCGATTATTTTTCATTACAATAAATCGATTTAAAAAAAATCGGTTATAGCAATAAAAATAATTGATTTGGTTTTAACAATTGTTTTTTTTCAAATTTTCTAAAAAGATTAATAATGAAACACCTAAAATTTAAGTAGAAGAAGAAGAAGAAGAAGAAGAAATACATTTTATTGGCGCACAACAAAAGCTAGTTACATTCACAAAAAAAAATAAAACAAAAAATAAAAAAGAAATGAAATAGGTAATATAAAAAATAATTTAAATTTAGAAAACAACTAATTTGACGATTATTTACATATAATTTTATGCAAATATTGTTGCGAAAAAACTACAATTTAAAAAATGACAAAGATTAATGTTAATAATAGGTGATCATAAATATAGCTTGCCTAATTCTTAACTGATCTTTCAATATTTGTAAAAGTATTAAGATCGGATGTTGATGACTTAGTTGTAGACATTGAATAGGGCTGCTTTGGCTTATTGAGTAAGAGTAGATAGTGCTGATTAATTTTGGCAAGTTGGATTGAGCCACGATAGCATACTATGATATCGTGTAGTATAACTGACTTGGTATGTCGTGGGTGCGGGTTTGGATCCCGCTCGTGGATTTTTTCAACACTGTCTTGTCTTTTTTCAAACTAATTTGGCCTTACATTTTTATTATGTTTGTATTTTGTATTTATGCATAGGTGTACCTACTATGTTCGAAGTTTTGACTATCGGTCGGTACTCTGTACTAGGAGGACGCGTCCGCCACCACAGCCCCGCCGCCGCCCGCGCTGCGCTCAGCCACCGGCTACCGCCACCAACCGTTGCAAGTTTAAAATTTTTTTCCGAATGCCGCGAACGCGCCAGGCAGTTTTATGCCGGCAGTACACTCTCGCCGAGACACCACGAGACAGACCGAGTGCAAGAGTGTATAGGGAGCTCTCGCTACCTCTCGGGCTGTCTCGCTGTCGCTCGCCTGCTCTCGGTCCCGTGTCGGTTTTTTGCGCACGAGTCAAAGGGCCTCGCTCTCCCTCGCGAGACCAGACGAGCGCACCCAAGTACACTATCGCGTCCATGGCCGCTTACGCCATATCTTATTAGTATTTTTGTGTGTGCAATTAATAAGTATTTGTAAAAAGTGATGGGCAAAGTGACAAGGCAACGGCAGCAGCAATCTCAATAGAATAGAATAGAATAGATTTATTTATTTCAGGCAACAAAACAGTGTACAGTAATGGTAAAATACAAAGAGGCCCATAGAATAGAAACCTTACAGACTAACATAGATACAAATAATATACTTATATAAATTAAAAACTATGCTACATGCAAAGACGGCGACGTGCGACGCAATGTCTACGTCCATCCTCTCGGCGTTCACAACTGCGACTGACAAAGCGAGAATGTACAGGGTCGCTCTCGTGCATGGGGCGGTCGCGCGAGAAATTCAGGCGAGGCTGGGCGAGAGCTCTCGGACGAGAGTGTACTACCGGCATTACAGTATTGGTAGTGCTCAAAGTTATAGATTATTGTTTTTTTTTAATATTTTTATTACTATTTATTTGATTATAGTAGTGACGATATGATAATGATGGTGGTGACGATATGATATTTATCTAATATGTCTATGATATGTATGATTGAAAAAATCGGATGTAAAAATAATATCGATAATTTTTCACATCCCTACTCTTAGCAGGAACGAACATAACCTCTCTATCCTAGCCTTACTAGAAAGGGATAGCCTTACTAGCCTTCTAGATAAGGTACTACCTACTTTGATTCTATACGTTTTTAAAACTTGAAAGGAATGAAATTAAATCAATAAAGTTTTTCTAATTTAAATAGATAGCTTTTGCAAGGCCTACGTAAAAATTATGAAGTGGTAAATACATTACTACATTTGTTGTAGTGTATTTTAAAATATGTTAAATGAAACCAATCAAGAGATTTTCTCAAATTGTGACATTAGAATCCGGGTTTTGAATTGAAGTTAACCCATTATTTGTTTTCATTGGAAGCAGAGGAAAAGTTCTGTAACTGACGGACAAATTTATTGTTAACATGGATACACCCAGAGCCTTGAGTATTAGTGACAAACAAGAAAATCCAGTGCAGAATAAAAGCATGGTTATTAGTACTACCTCAAACAGTACTCCAGTGATTTCAATTAATACTCCAGTTCCAAAAACACAGGTGATAAGAAATGATCCTGTTATAATGTCCGCAACTATACAAAGTTCTTCCCAGTCACGCATTAATGGAGATGTGGCCTTAACTCCAACTCATAGCTCTTTTACGCCACATACTGCTAATCCACATAGTTCCATGACTGCGATAACACCCATGGCAAGTGGATCAAATCAAGCCAAAAACAGTATTAAGATACAGTAAGTTGACAAATATTATCTGAGACACTTGTGACTTTTCAGATAACTTAGGTACCAGGTGGTTAAGAGTAAGGCTTGCTATCTGGTATCTTAAGTGTTGACATAATACAGATTAATACTATTATATAAATACTTTTAAGCCGTCTAAAACAAATCACCTTCGGAGGGAACTATCTTGAGGGAACGGCATCACGCACTAGTGCATGTCCCCGTGCCCTACTATACTGGCCTGCAAAAATAAGTACTACACTTTTAATATTTATTTATTTTCTAAACTATAGAAGTTAGAGATTTTTAAATAAAAACGTTTTGCAGCAATTTTTATCAGCTTTCTTGAAAACTAAAGTAAATTATACATTAGTAACATTTTCCTTTTTGTTTCGAAAGTATATCTTGTGTACTTAAAAAGTTATTGCAATTTTAAAAGTGTGATACTTAATTTTGCAGGCCAGTGTAGATTCTCAGAGTTAAATTTTTATCAAGTTTTGGGTGTTGTCTTTGTCTATATCTTTAACTAACAAAAGTAACTAGGTACAGTACAGAGCATTTAACAATAGTAAGCCAGTAGGTACAGAATGAGCCATAATTATGTTGGGCATAAAAATTGAATTTTTAGGGTCTTACAAATAAACAAAGATTATGGTCTGAATAGTTATTCCGTGTTTTGTCCCTTAAGCACTTAATGTTTTGATTTCTACAGTGAATGTGTTAGGTACTTCTTTCCTAAAGGACATTGCTTATGAACATATCAAAACTTGTGTTTGAGCTGCCAGAGTACAAGCAAATTTGACAGTTCTCAACTCCAGAGAGAATAAAGCCATTGTAAATGCTGGTACCTGTTCAATAGTTAGCTGGTATTAATATTGTAAAAATTATTTATTTCCAGAAATTGTGTTGCTACTGTGAGTTTGGGGTGTGACCTTAAATTATTAGATATTTACTGCAGAACAAGATTTTCTGAATATAATCCTGCAAGATTCCAAGGTGTGGTTATGAGAATTCTTGAACCTCGTGTTACTTCTTTAGTTTTTAGGTAAGAATTAAATTTAATAACAATAATTATATAATTTTGTGATGTCCATGTCTCCAACAATCCCAATGGAATTGTCCTTAGTTTAGATAGGTATGTACAATTGTACATCTAAAGCCTATAAAGTAAGTGTTTTACACTGGGGAATAAATTACTTATAATATTTTTATTATATGAATTTTTGCATTCACAATGCTATAATTATTATGTGTATTACTAGCTGACCCGGCGGACTTTGTACCGCTTTGACAGTTTCCATGACAACAAAACAAACAAATAATTTTTTATTGGAAAATTTAACTGTCGTTTTTATTATTTTCCGTTACTTATTATGTATATCCTCCTCCCTGTGTGGTGCCGGGGATAAAGAATTGCACTACCCCATCTCAACCCGTGGGTGTCGTAAAAGGCGACTAAGGGACCATTCCAGAGGATGGGCAGCAGCATCTCTCTGAGGTTACTTTCAACCTACTGCAATCGCCAACCCGCCTGCCAAGCGTGGCGATTATGGCAAATACCCCCTATCTTGGGGGAGGCCTTTGTCCAGCAGTGGACGTCTTTTGTCTGAGATGATAATTATGTATATATGTTTTTCACCGTTTAAACCTTCCCTGAACTTCCACAAATATTTCAAAATCAAAATTTGCCAAATCGGTCCAGCCATTCTCGAGTTTTAGCAACTCAAACAAACAGCAATTAATTTTTATATATTATACTTATAGATAGATAGATTATAAATATAATCTACCTATCTGTATAAAATGTAGTTACACTCCCACTCGAACTTTCCGAAACTGGTTGATTTTTTCTTGTAAAATTTTATCTTGTAGGTTTGAAACGCTTGCATGTTTACTAGAGGAAATAATTACATATTTGTTTTTAATATTTTTTCAAAAATAACAATTTCGTCTGGATTTGTTTTGTTTGTTGTTCAGATATTCAGAATGAAAAAATTACCATGATTTCCCATCAGATTCTAAAGTATAAAGTTTTACAGTCACACACTTCTCACTATTTTGCAGGTCTGGCAAAATAGTGTGTACTGGAGCGAGAACTGAACATGATTCATATGTAGCAGCCAGAAAAATAGCTAGAATTATTCAAAGATTAGGTTTTCCTGTAAGTATATGAACTCCTGAAGGTAACATGCAGTTTTACAATCTTAAGCAATTTTTCTTTTTACTCTATGATGTGATGATACATCTATTCAAATTTGAAATAAATACTATCATTTAATGTGTGCGTCTACACTATCCCAGCAGCGCCACACTCTTGAATTTTGAATCGATTATTGACTCATTTAGTCATCAATTTGTAGAATTGTGACAAAATGGTGACAAATTCCCAGGGCAGTTTCGGAGATAAATGATGGAGTATTTGGACTGAGTTGCGGCCACACGGTTTTATGTGTGTGTACCGGACTAAACAATAACCACTAGCAGTACTCCGATATATTTAATATGAATAGATTTTGAGATGTTTTTTTTTAAATATTAATAACCTCTCAAAAACGGTTATTTTTTATTGTAGCCTAATTATAAGAAGACATACTACCTTGACAATGAGGAATGGTCAAGTATAACTAAATACACATTTTATATTTAATTTAGCGCTATAGCTAATAAGCTTGTGTTGTTAGAAATGTTTATTTAATTTTAAAGTTTTTAAAATTTTCTCAGCTTCCTAATTTACGGATTTATTTTTGTTCTAAAATATGTAAAATACTACTACTTACAACAGTTCAATATTTGAAATGTTATCTTTGCAGGACCTTTGAGATATTGTATTTCTAAAGTTTGACATAATTCCTATGGAAATAGGGTTGTCGAAATAAAATTACAATTAACGTTATTTTTACCGAAAAGGAGGTTCTCAATTCAACTGTATGTCTTTTTGCCAGACCCTGTAACTCGTTACGTTAGATGCAAACAGCTTAAAACTGTTCGCATCTTATACATCTCTGGGTGAGGTATATGCACAACCGCAGTAGGACTGTTAAAGTCCTGCGCTTGTTGATGATCCCAGATTTTGTTTATCTTCGATGAAGGATATCATGTTGCACAGGGAAGGGGCCACCCTCGTTAGGCACCTGCTAAAACCCTGTGCTTATAGGGGTGTTTACGTAGAAAACATAGCAATTTAACTTTGACAGTCAGCGTTGGTCGATCTGATTGAAATTTTAGTATTAAATCGTCATTCTTGTAAATTTTTCTGCTTTCTACGTGAACATACCCGTACAAGATATCTGGAGAAGCGAGGGTGAGGCGTCATGGAGCCGGCAAAGACCCATAGCGCTAATTTGCCTCAGCAGGTACTAACAAATCTAGACTAGTATTATAAAGAACCTGACTGCGACCTATACAACCGAATACATAGAGATTATTTTGGGAAACTATCCACGTGGACCTTACTGGCTACATAGAAGACGCCCACAGAATCGGCCGATACAACAAAAATGGAAACCGACCACTTGTTGTCGAATTAATAAGCAAAAGAATGGTCAAATATTTGCTCGAAAATAATCAATACCTCCAAGGAACGGAAATCTCAATCTCTGAATATTTGGACCGTTTAGAGCGAATGAAATTAAAAACTGCAGCATCATTTTGTAGAAAACACTGCACGGGAGGAGGTGTCTGTATTCTACTAAAAGAGAATATCAAATTCATAGAGAGGCGCGATATCACGAATATGCCCCTTGAATATACTAGCTAGCCTCCCTGTACACCGCACCCCGCGCGCAATTACAATAACGCACAAAAAGGGTCTCTACCTGCTAAACAATGGATTGTTAAGAATGCCAGGCTTTTTTTTTTACCAGTTTACAGAAAATGTTGTTATTAAGTTACAGACATGTTTTTTTACCATTAGAAAGCTAGTATGATGTAGAATAACTTAAACTTATATATACTTATAAGATATCTAAAGGGGGCGTTTTATTGAGAAATTTTACAATTATTGCAAAAATTGGGTAGAAAAAGACAGTTATTTGCTAAAAATACATCTTAATTCTGAGTTAAGGGTGTTTTTTTTTTCCAAAAGTTTGATTTTATGAAGATTCCCTATTATTTCCTATCATTATTCCGTTTATTTCATCATGATAGATAGTATAGTTTAAGAGTTACACCGTTTTGTCTACACGGGGGTCAAAGAAGCGAACAAAAATTTTAAAAATTCCATAAAAAAAAGTAAAAAAATTAATAGATTTTTTTAAATATTTTTCCCTCGATAAAATTAAGCATAGTATCCCTCATTTTCATCTGTGCACCTTATCAAAACTCACGCTGTATATTTGAAGTGAATTAAGTAGTTTAAATATTATAATAATTATTATGTATTGGAATAAGAGAGAGGAAGATTTATTATTTAAAAAATTGAGATTAATATTAGATTAAATAAATAATAAATACTTTAAATTTAATATTGTAATTGGGGGAGATTTTAATGTTAACATATTAGAATGTAATACAAAAACAACTGAATATTTGAATCTAATGTCAGAACTCAGAATACAAATTTTACCAACAAATAAAAACGGCAACTCACATAACAGCAACGGCATCTACTTGTCTAGATCATATTTTCACAATTTTTTAAAACTATTTTTAGACAGTAATGTTGTTGAAGAACTAGGCGTCTCAGATCACGCGGGAACAACAATACACTTAAAAATACACAAAAAAATAGAACCAAAACAAAGATGGTATAAGAAAAACGGTTTTTTCATGATTCAACAATGTCAAAATTTAAATTACAATTACAATTAATAGATTGGCAAAATGTAATAGATCCATTGAAAAATATAAATGACAACTATGAAGCATTTAAAAAATTTATAACTACATTACTTAACCAGTATATACCCAAAATACGAATCAGATTTAAATCTACAATGAAAAAATATTGACTGACTAAAAGGTTTAAAAATATCATTCAAAAACAAAAGGTTGCTAAAAAAATACTTGCCACAAAATCAAAAAATCATGTCCTAAAATTGTCTTAAAATTTATAAACAATATGAAAAAGTATAAAAAGGGATAATAATTCGCTAAAAATACTATATTACGTAAATAGAATAAAAAAATCAAATAACAAAGTAAAAACCATGTGGAATATAATAAATCAGAGAACAAATAAAATAAATATTAAGGAAAAGTCAAACGTTACAATAAGAATAAATAAATGCTTATCTCAATTCTAAAAGAAGTTGCTAACTCAGGTGTTAGATAATAAACAATATGGCATAGGTATCCTATTAGACATGACCAAGGCATATGACGGTCCAACATGATATTCTTTTAAAGAAAGAAACTTTACGGAATAGGCAATCGCGGTGCTGCCAACGAGTGGTTTGCGCATATAAAACTATTTTTATTATTGGCTTGGTGCGGTAAGCACATGTAGCCAGTGTCAAAGTAAATTTTCTTACAAGTTATAATAATGAATAATAAAAGAAATGAATAGTGGATAAATGATATTTTTAATAAATTCCAAGACCAATGTTACAACTTAGGTATACAGGGTGTCTCATTTAAATCGGTCAGTATGGGAAAAACTGAAACTATAAGACATACGAAGATCTGTTCTTAGGAACCATGTCATCGATTTTAATAAGAAGAAAAACTGCATTCATACATTTCAAAAAAACCTGTACTCAGCTCGGGAATCGATTGTTTTGAAAAACATAAACTGACACTATTTCTATTTAGATATCGATTGTGTAGGTCTTAAGCAGTAAATGGCTCTATGAAACATGATGTCTAGAATGAATAAAATGCATTGTTTTCACATACTTAGTAGGTGTTCGAAGTGACCACCGTTTCATTCTACAAGTTCAGGCATGTAAAATTGTCTCTATGGTTGTTTGTACCTCTTTGCTGGTTTTGTAATAGTAAGATACCGTACGTACGTACCGTACGTTACCTAAACGTGTTGAATATTGTATTGAAAAAAACGGTGGTCACTTCGAACACTTACTAAAATAAATTAAAGTATCTGAAAACAATCCATTTTATTCATTTTAAACATCATGTTTCATAGAGCCATTCAGCCAGAGGACTTCAGGCTCTTCGCTCTTAAGGACGTTGCCAGACTTATGACATCTATCTTTACAGAGGAGGAAGAGTGAAAGGATGGGGTTGCACAAAAGATCCCAATGGGTCGAAGTGTTACTGGGAGGTGGAAACCTCGGCAGGCCCCACTAAGATAAGATAAGATAGAGCCATTTATTGCTTAAGACCTACACAATCGATATTTAAATAGAAATAGAGTAAGTTTAATATTTTCAAAACAACCGGATTCGATTCCCGAGCTGAGTACTTACAGGTTTTTTTTAAATGTATGAATGCAGTTTTTCTTCTTATTAAAATCGATGACATGGTTCCTAAGAACAGATCTCTTATAGTATGTCTTATAGTTTCAGACTTTCCCATACTGACCGATTTAAATGAGACACCCTGTATAACAGCTACAATACATAAAACAACTAAAAAGATAATTGGGGTGATAATATAAGCAATTATTTTTTTGCTGGAGGTAAAGTTGCCGTTTGCTGAGTTTGGCAGGAGTTACAAATTTCAATTTTATCTTTAATTTATTGTGATTCTGGTTAAGTTTTGATTGATATTGTATTGTGTCACCAAAATATGGAATTAGGAAATTCGATTGGAGCAGACAGTGCGTTCAAATACTTCGTGGTAATCTCCCTCAGCCTCAGCTTCAGACTTTTCGGTGCTCTAGAATCGTGAATACTTGCAGAATACATACATACATATATTAATACACCCGTCTCTATTGATCAGAGATAATTGGCCACCACTAAAGGTGGCACTTCACATGGCTATTTGTATTCGCGTATTTGCCATATTTGGCAAATAATTGCCCTACAACACATGGCAATTATTTGCCAAATATGGCAAATACGCGAATACAAATAGCCATGTGAAGTGCCACCATGACACATGACATGACATGACCTGTCACCATTTATTGTTTATTATTGATATCTCGTAAAAACAACATTACAATATCAAAAATTACAATTTGTCACGAGGTTTTAAAGTGCTTTAGTTTAGGAGATCTAGGTGTGGTGCTGCTGTACTGACGTAATCCTAGCAGCGCAGCGCCACAAAACTCTCTTATGTATCTCCGAAAATACTTACCTTGGCAATCTCTCACCATTTTGTCACGAATTGACAAATTGATGGCTAAATGATTTAATCATCCATTTCAAAATCTAACAGTATGGCGCTGCTGGGATGACGCATACTTATTTAATCTACCCACAAATTAAAAATACGGTTTCGTCCCACTAACCATACGACGGCCTTCTGAAAGAGGAGCTCGAGATGATTAGTCTTTGGTTACCCGTTCAAATTGATTTCAAAGTTGATCCTATATTAAAAATTGCATAGCTAACCAAACCCCGATCCGATCCGAGCCCTTCGGAGAATCGAGTAGGGCACGGGGACACGCACTAGTGCGTGATGCCATTCTCTAGAAAACCTCCGGTGATTCGTTTCACACGAATTACCTTCGGAGGACCCCCTTTAAGTTTCTCGCCGCCCCCAAACAAGCCCGGTGAAGCTAAAAATGCCGTGTGAATAAACAGCAATCTCTCAAAAAAAAAGCTAGCTAACCAATCCTGTATTTGTTTCAGGCAAAATTTTTAGACTTTAAGATCCAAAATTTTATCGCCACAGCCGATTTACGCTTTCCGGTTAGATTAGAAGCACTTCAACAAGCACATGGCCAATTCACTTCATATGAGCCAGAATTATTTCCTGGATTAGTTTACAGAATGGTCAGGCCAAGAGTTGTCTTATTAATATTTGTAAATGGAAAAATTGTTTTAACAGGTATGTACGTAATATTTATTCAATTTAACATTCAAGTTTTAAAATTTTATTTACATATTTTTAGCGTTCGGACTATGGGCTGCTAGCTAGTGTTTTTTAATGGGGTAATTTCTTTGTCACAATCTTTTGTTTGCCATATCACACAGCCCATTGTAAATTACCGCAACGGCCGGCAAAACAGGCTTTCAATTTTAAATAACAGGACAGATATGGATGGATGGATGGATTTCGTACTAACTTTGCCGGCCACTATTAGATTTGTTAGATGTATTTTCCGATATTTTTATTTTCTTGTATAAAAAAATCCGATCGTCTTTTTACACTGTAGACAAATTTCCGAACGCCTTATTTCCCATAGACATATTTTCCGATTTATTTATTTACTTGTATAAACATTTCCGAACGCCTTCTTTCCCTGTATTTTTTTGAATATACGCAAAACTTCGTAGTCATTGATTTACTAGGGGCAAAACTTCTTATTCGCTTGTGACCCTGTTTGCAATTTTGTATGGTTTTTTTATGGTTATTTTTCTCGATATGAAATGATTACGGCTATAATACGAAATTTTAGGTTATTAATCTACTAGGTTAGGTTTTGCTACATCGAAGAAATGCTCACACAAAATAAATGATAAACCTGTAAAACAATTAATAAAAATCAGCGACGTTATTTTTTAAGCATTTATTCAAAATCCAATTCAGAATAAAACCTAATATATTATAATAAAATTGATAAAAAATAGAGAGAAGCATTTCACGCATATCTCACACAATATATCAAACTTAACTTAAATTATACTTATTGCGAACATAAAAAGCGAATAAGAAGTTTTGCCCCTATCAAAATTAATGACTACGAAATTTTGCGTATGTTAAAAAAATTACATAGAAAGAAGACGTTCGGAAATGGTTATACAAGAAAATAGATATATCGGAAAATATGTCTATGAGAATTAAGGCGTTCGGAAATTTGTCTACAGTAAAAAAAGACGATCGGAATTTTTTATACAATAAAATAAAAATATCGGAAAATACATCTAACAAATCCACTATTAGAGTTTTATTTGACCAGTACAGAGCAATTTCGATTTATCTCCAAGGTTTTTAAATGATAATAATAATTTTATTTCAGGTGGAAAAACAAGAGGCGAGATATATGAAGCGCTAGATATAATATATCCTATTTTACGTAGCTATAGGAAAAGTTAAACTCTTATATTAAATTTTAAGGTCTAATTTATTATTATTTAATGTGAAATCGAATTGTATTATTTGTAGAATACCAGTGCATTATGTATTTTTTTCAATATGTTATTGTTATGAAAAATAAAATGAAATACAATTATGGAATAAAAAAAAAACTTTTATTTTATCATGAATGACACAATTTAACACATGAATATTGATTATTATTGTAACTGTCTATTATATATTCCGTATTAGTCCAAGGTCCCGTGAACGATACACTTAAGTTATTTCATAAAGGCTGTTTCTTTTTTCTATGTAAGTACACTATATCTGATAAGATAATTTAGCTACTACGAACAAAACGAACCTTTAAATCTGATAGATTGTAATTAAACTTAAGTAATAGTATAAAAACTAAATGTTAAATAGCGTGAGTAACTATTTAACCCTTTCAACGCCAACGACGGATATATCAGAAAAACCATTTCCGTGCCCCCCCACGCCAGCGACTGATATATCACAAATAAAGTATAGAACCAATCTTTTATTTATACATGCCTACAAGATTTTATTAAAGTTTTTGTCGGTATTTCCAAACATTTAATATCTAAAGCATAAAATAAACCAATTGCAGGGTATCTTTACGTCTTTTCATTTTAATATCTAATAAATTAAAACCACTTTTTTTGGCCAAAATTTAAGTGATTTTTCCAGCGCCATAATCTGATATATTAGACCAACAGTGATGTTACCAATATACAATTATCGTACGTAACTAATAAAGTCGTGTTTTCTGAGTAGTTAACTTACCCTACATATTAATGACATAATATTCGTTGTTATTAGCATCGATATACAACGTGTATCAGACAGGTTCAGCCATAATCCAGGGTTTCAAATTATCCCTAGTATAGACCCTTTCTATAAATACCCTAGTAAGATAAGCGCAATTTAATTTGGTTTTGCATTTACAAACAAAGTTAAACTGACGTTAATTCAAAATCAAAACAAGCTAAACCCATCACTAGCAGGGTCATGAACTCTGTATGATGCCTACACTGCACCTCCTGTTTGTAAAACTGCGTGCCCTAGTTTTGGCCGCCACACCCCCTACCAGGCACACAGTTTTACAAACAGGAGGTGTACTGGAGTTCGCCCGCTCAAACAGTTGCCGGCTACTGTCGGCGCGGGCGGCGAAAGTCAAAACCTTTGACGGCACATTTTGTTTGACACAAACAACCCGTCTGGGTTCTTTGTCGGCAGTTGCTTGGCGGCATTTCTTTTTGGATTTGTTAGACTAATAAAACAAAGACAGATAAGTAGGCAGCTATTTTACTTTCGTGATTTAATAATTTGTATTAAGTAGCTACAGAAGTGGCCCGCAACAATTCGGGTGGATCGTCCGTCCGGCTGGCGACGTCCCCATGAGAAATAATAATAATGTAACTATCATCAAAGTAATAAAAATATTTTCATTTTACAGCCACATTGTTTCAACTTTAAAGTAGATAGGTACGCTTACCTACGAGTAGGTACCTACATAGGTCTTTGATTAAAATGACTTATTTTTGAAATAACTAAAATCAACTAAAGCGAAGCACTTTGAAGTGTAGTCACAGAATAAATAATCGTACTACTCTAAGGTACTTATGTAATTATCATCAAAGTAATGAAAAGATTTTCATTTTACAGCCACATTGTTTTGACTTTAAAGTAGATAGGTACGCTAACCTACGAGTAGGTACCTTCATAGGTCTTTGATTAAAATGACTTTTTTTTTAAATAACTAAAATCAACTAAAGCGAAGCACTTTGAAGTGTAGTCACAGAATAAATAATCGTGCTACTCTAAGGTACTTATGTAATTATCATCAAAGTAATAAAAACATTTTCATTTTACAGCCACATTGTTTCGACTTTAAAGTAGATAGGTAGGTACGCTTACCTACGAGTAGGTACCTACATAGGTCTTTAAATAAAATGACTTATTTTTAAAATAACTAAAATCAACTAAAGCGAGGCGCTTTGAGGTGTAGTCACAGAATAAATTATCGTACTACTCTAAGGTAGATACACCTACTTAGAACTAAGTACCCTAGGATGACTTGTTTTTGAAATAACTAAAATCAACTAAAGTGAAGCACTGAGGTGTAGTGTAGCACCCTAGCTGTGATAAAAAAGTCCACTCCACTTCACATAACCAGTTTACAAAAATGGCTCAAAATGCCCACCTTGTCGCTGGATGCAAGTTTGCGCCCGGCGCAAAACGGACTCTTCTGCGTTTTGAAGCATCTGTGGTGTGATGCTCAGAAAGGCGGCTGTGATACGATCCTTCATTTCTTCGGCAGTATCGCAAGCCACGGCGTACACCAAACTCTTAATATGCCCCCATAAAAAAAAATCAAGAGGTGTAAGGTCCGGCGATCGCGGTGGCCAGGCCACGCGCCCTCCTCTGCCTATCCACTGTGAAAAGCGTAGGTTTAAATATTCGCGCACTTGTCGCGCGTAATGTGGTGGTGCCCCGTCATGCTGAAATGTCATTGCATGATATTCTGCCAATGGAAACTCTTCAAGCTGCTCTTCAATGTAGTTGGTCAAGTGCTCGAGGTAGTTCTCTCCATTTAGCCGTTGGGGCAAAAACTTAGGTCCAAGCAGCCTACCACCAACTATGCCAGCCCACACGTTAACTCGCCACTGATGTTGGAAACTGGACTCTGTTGACGCATGCGGATTCGTGTGTGACCCGTGTGTGACCCGACCACACATGCTCATTGTGGATATTGCTTATCCCGCCCCTAGTGAATGCTGCTTCATCCGTCCACAGCACAGTTGAAGCAAAACCAGGAACCGTCAACACTTTATTACAATACCACTGGCAAAATCCACGACGCGGTTCGAAGTCCGCAGGCGTAAGTTCCTGGGTTCGCCGAAAATGATACGGATGCTGGCCGTCATCTCGGAGCACCCGCCAAACCTTCATGTGAGCCACGTTGAATATCGCTGCAGATCGACGTGTACTGGTCCTTGGGTTGTCTCGAAAGTGCTCCAACACAGCCTCCTCAAACCCCGGGTCCCGCATATTTGGCTGGACCTCCGGACTCGTCCCACGAAAGGATCCAGTCTGCTGGAGACGCAACACCATTCGTCGAAAGCAATCCGCCGATGGCAAGCTTCGCTGCTCAGCTTCTGGTCTGCCGTTGATGAATCTCTCGCGGTACAGTTCACGAGCACCACGTAGACTGCCATTAGCTGCCCCGACACAAAGAATCATTTCGTAATACTCCTGATTACTTAAAAATGCCATATTCACTTAATAGGTAGTTGAATTGAAACCGAAAAGCAAAAACACGAAAAGTAGGCATGCACTCTGAAAGCTTTCACAAACGACTGCGAAAAAATCGTAGGCAAACAAACCTAACAAGGCGGCGCCAGCGCCGGCGGGCGTGCCGCCTACTTCTAGTTCTAACTAGAAGTTGCTCCTGTACTTTTAGGGATCGAAAATAATTATTGTGTAGACTTGAGAATAATTATAAATTATTGATAGATAAGATTAGATAAATTTTTACAACAATAAATGTCAAACATAATCGATTCACGCACAATCCATAATCTGGGCGGCTGCCTTAACCACTACGCTACCGAGGACTGGTTTTGTCAGCGCTCGATGCGTATGTTTTTAGCTTTATCCCGTTGCTTTATCAGATCTTAGAAGTTTGCACTTCTTAGATATTTTAGAGTTTCATAACGCTTAGATTATTTTAGGCATTGTTAAAGTTCAGGTTCAGTTCAACTCAGGCGGGAATCGAACTATGCTACTTTTGCAATCCGGGCGGCTGCATTTTAACCACTTAACAAATGAGTCTGGACTCTGGATAAGACTGTGGAGATTGGTGTTGGTGGTTGTTGGTGCTGGTGGCGGAAGGTGCGTGGTTCGATTCCCGTCCGAGGTGTTCAACTTTTTTCAGTGCAGTGCAGTAACTTGCAATGATTTTAGACTAGTAGGTAGACATTTCTGTCTACTTGCAGTAACTAGTACTACTAATACTTCCGAAGTCACAGAATACAAGTACAACCAAAGTGTAAACTGGCTTAAGCGCTGCGAAATACCACTCACTGGCATTATGTGTATTATTTTTGTTTGTTGCTATTTATTTAGTCAATTGGTGATAACATCTTCCATCACACGTAAGTTTTATTTAGTACTTAGGTATGTCACCGATGTTTATAAATGTTATTCTTATTTACATTACATTTTTGTAAACAAAAAAGAATGTGTTAAGTATTGAAACTTTGTGTGATATAACATAGTTAAACTTAGTTTACCTAATAAAATTTCATACAAATAGTTAGGATTTCAGGAATGCTTACATTTTATACCGGGTCAATCAAAGCGGTTAGAAAAATAAAATAAGCTACAGAACCCGTAAGAAAAAAGACACACGCGCACGCTTTCTTTTGACTCCGCCTATACCAGGAGTTGCCCTAGTACTTTTTAGGGATCAAAAATTAGACTAAGTTACCCAAACTAGCAATATTTTTAAATTAGTAGGTAAGTAATTTTTTATCACTGTTCAAATTATTAATTAGGCGTGCGCGGGGTAGTTATGCGGAGTAGGTAACCTACGTTACGTAGCGCTAGCGTAGGCGAGTGTAATCGCGTTTGAATTAATCAGTTTAAAATTTTAAATTAATAAGTTAAATCTAAAACTGATGTTTTATTTTTAAAGCGAAAACTAAAATAACGAAATTATTGTTGAGACTTAATAATTTACGGCTTGTAATGTTTTGAATATTAAAAAAAAATTACCTTTGCTTATTTTGTCAACAAAAAAACCCTTTATTGACCATTTTTACAGTATTACTTTACAGGTACATAACATTTACATTTCATCATCATCATCATCAGCTCATAAAGTCCCCACTGCTGGGACACGAGCCTTCCCTATGGATGGATAGGGAGAACGGGCCATAAACCACCACGCGGGCCCAGTGCGGATTGGTAGTTGTTAACGACTACTAATGCAGCCGGGACCAACGGCTTTACGTGCCTTCCGAAGCACGGAGAAGCTTGAGATGATAAATTTTTGGTCACCCATCCGATGACCGGCCTTTGCGAAAGTTGCTTAACCTCAGCAATCGCAGACAGGGCGTGTTAACCACTGCGCCATCGAGCTCCTCATTTACATTTGATTAGATAGATAACACATTCCTGACCTGACCTGGTGATAGGTACAGAGAATAATTGACTAAATGAACGTCTCAATTTTCTTTTCTAACTAATAAAAGTAGGTAGTCGTAACTCGTTCTTAGTGAAAAAAATAACAAAAAGGAACCCTTAAAATTTAATCAAAAATAAATAGTTGAAAGCGGGCGGAGTCGAGCACACTTTCTTGTGACTCCGCCTTTTTAGGGATCGAAAATTACACAAATGTTACCCATTTTTAAATTAATCACTGTTCAAATTATTAATTAGGCGCACGCTGAGTAGGTACCTACGTTACGTAGCGCTAGCGCAGGCGAGTGTAATCGCGTTTGGTTTAATCAGTTTAAAATTTTAAATTAATCAGTTAAAACTAAAACTGATGTTGTATTTTTAAAGCGAAAACTAAAACAACGAAATTATTGTTGAGACTTAATAATTTACGGCTTGTAATGTTTTGAATATTAAAAAATGTAACTATTACTTACGTTATCAACAAAAAAAACCCTTTTTTGACCATTTTTACAGTATTACTTTACAGGTACATAACATTTACATTTCATCATCATCATCATCAGCTCATAAAGTCCCCACTGCTGGGACACGAGCCTTCCCTATGGATGGACAGGGAGAACGGGCCATAAACCACCACGCGGGCCAAGTGCGGATTGGTGGTTGTTAACGACTACTAATGCAGCCGGGACCAACGGCTTTACGTGCCTTTCGAAGCACGGAGGAGCTCGAGATGATAAATTTTTGGTCACCCATCCGATGATCGGCCTTTGCGAAAGTTGCTTAACCTCAGCAATCGCAGACAGGGCGTGTTAACCACTGCGCCATCGAGCTCCTCATTTACATTTGATTTGATAGATAACATATTCCTGACTTGACCTGGTGATAGGTACAGTGAATAATTGACTAAATGAACGTCTCAATTTTCTTTTCTAACTAATAAAAGTAGGTAGTCGTAACTCGTTCTTAGTGAAAAAAATAACAAAAAGGAACCCTTACAATTTTATCAAAAATAAATAGTTGAAAGCGGGCGGAGTCGAGCACACTTTCTTGTGACTCCGCCTTTTTAGGGATCGAAAATTACACTTGTTACCCATTTTTAAATTAGTAGGTAAGTCATTTTTTATCACCGTTCAAATTATTAATTAGGCGCGCGCGGGGTAGTATGCGGAGTAGGTACCTACGTTACGTAGCGCTAGCGCAGGCGAGTTAATCGCGTTTGGTTTAATCAGTTTAAAATTTTAACTAAATCAGTTAAAACTAAAACTGATGTTGTATTTTTAAAGCGAAAACTAAAACAACGAAATTATTGTTGAGACTTAATAATTTACGGCTTGTAATGTTTTGAATATTAAAAAATGTAACCAGTGCTTACGTTGTCAACAAAAAAAAAACCTTTTTTGACCATTTTTACAGTATTACTTTACAGGTACCTACATAACATTTACATTAATTTTTCTCAAAATCTCAGAAGTGACCTGATAGATAACACATTCCTGACCTGACCTGGTGATAGGAACAGAGAATAATTGACTAAATGAACGTCTCAATTTTCTTTTCTAACTAATAAAAGTAGGTAAGTAGTCGTAACTCGTTCTTAGTGAAAAAAATAACAAAACGGAACCCTTAAAATTTTATCAAAAATAAATAGGTAGTTGAAAGCGGGCGGAGTCGGCACAATAGGCACAAAAATACTAGGTTCACAGCAGGGGCAAAAGAGGTGAACTTTAGGTAGTAACACTAGACAGAGTTCATTACTCCAATCAGCTGATTGAATAATGTTGTCATGATGTCGATAAACTCGTATTATTTTCAAAAGTATGTACTTCCACAATGACCGAGATATCAAGAAATGTTTTGATGTGTACCAGCTCACTAAAAGTAACTGATTAGGTATGTGAAATATGGCTGGCCCTGCTTGATACAGATTGTATATGTTACACTAGATATGGCGTTCCGAACACTCATTGTGTTCGACTCAGGTGTACTGCAGTCCGTACACCTTAAGTTAGTGTGACTTTGACATTCGTGGTGCGTGGGTGCGAACGGAGCGGCGCTAATAAATCGAAAAGTCTATAAAGCAAAGTGAATTATGAAGAGAAAATAATAATTTTAGTCGAGTAAGTAAAACTACTTATTATTCAAGTGAATAAATAGGTAATAATATCGTAATTCCACAATAGAAATAGTATTTATTAATTTAAATGCAACGCCACTGACGCCTTCTACAATCATAGACTAAAACATGCAATGTTCAAATCGGTTGAAGGTAAAATGTAACTGAACACAGACTTGACTTGTTTTGATCTGTTTAATTGTTTTATGATGACATTGCATTGTTTTGACATTTTTAAATAGTATTTTTATGGTCTTTCTTTTTAGTACAGTAAAGTTCAAAAAATATGACGTATTTCGACACTGTAAAATTACATTTGATTGATTTTTTTTTGAACTTTATATTTTTTTATTTATATCATCATCTGCTCTCTTTATATATTCATTAATACATTTTGAAATAGAGTATGAATTCTAATGAAGTTTTGTAGGTACAATAGCCGTGTCACTTCTGTGGTGTAAAATCTATAGGACCGACTCTTGTTGCTTTACGTTGAACGAAACGCGTAAGCGCTTTGAAATTCACGGCGCTTACAACGTTTTGGTCGCGAGAAAACTATACTCTATTAGCAATCTAGCGCTGTATGTTTTTAGTTTGGTAAAACGACATAATAAAATGTTTTAGCGCAGCAGCGAACTTTAGTTCTAATTCCCAGTATTTGAACAAATAGTTTACAAGCAGAGTTGGGCGTAATCAACTACTTTTTTAATCAGATTAATAATCTGACTGAAAGTAATCATGATTACTTTTAATTTGATTAAAGAAGTCGTGATTACTTTTAATCAAGATTGAACATATAATCTTTAATCTTGATTACAGTAGTTAGTAATCTAGATTACATGATTATTCTTATCTAAGTTTATATGAATTATGGTTTAGGAATTAATGAATATAGGTAGGTAATTTATATTTTATTGAGTTGCCATTAATTAACACAATTTGTATGCATCTAGAAATTGAGTGGTTGGCTTTATTGTACTATAAATTACTGCGAAAAAAATGTAAAAACTCAACAGAGAATCACTTGTTTTATGCAAAAAGTTTTTCTGATGTCTCCTCTCCAACAACTTCTATAGAAGTTCGAGATTTTCGTGCCGTCCACGCCAGCACTTCTATAGAAGTTCTTCTTTGTACCTACTTTATTAAAATACATTTATACGTTGGCGTACAGCGGGACATCGCGTGCAGGATAGTTGGGCGGTGAAAAGGTTAATCACCGATATGATTACATTTTTGATTAACTTCTGTAATCTGTAATCATGATTGAAGATTACACATTGTAATCGTAATCATTAATCTGATTACTTTTTGACCAAGACTGTTTACAAGAACGTTCTTGTCTATTCAAATATAAGTCAATGGTTATTAGTATATCGCATTAGTCTTGTCTCGATGGCGCAGTGGTTAACGCGCCCGATCGGCGAGTGATGAGGTTAAGCAACTTTCGCAAAGGCCGGTCATCGGATGGGTGACCAAAAATGTTTCAACTCGAGCTCCTCTGTGCTTCGGAAGGCACGTAAAGCCGTTGGTCCCGACTGCATGAGCAGTCGTTAACAACCACCAATCCGCACTGGGCCCGCGTGGTGGTTTATGGCCCGTTCTTCGTAAGTGACGAATTAAATTTAAACGTTAAACAGGTATTTTACTAGAAAAAATCAACCAGTCCCAGGAAGCTCGAGTAGGAATCGAACTCACGGCCCTTGGATTGAAGTTTAGTTAGCAAACCATTATTTTTTTCATAAAAATCTTTATTTCAACCTCATATGTTTTATCGTAGTGATGTGTTATAACGCTATAGTTTTAGCATGGAATATACGTGATGGCGCTAGAGACACATTCTTTTGCGGTATATCATGACCAGTGGTCGGAGTAGGTATATTGAATTAAGGTCACTGACATCAAACGTATATGTTAATATGGATACTCCTCCGAGTTTCCGGATTATTATGATAAAAATACCAAAACATCGAAATTATTACATGAAACTAGTTAAAAATGTATCAATACTCTCAACGCTATGCTGCTAGTGGCGTAGATGACCAGAATTTAATAGTAAAAAATGACTGGTGTGTAAAAACCTTGTTGTAGTAAAAGTGTTGGAGTAAAAGCCTAAGCATGTATAAAATGATATAATAATAATATTCATTTCAACACACGACATCCGGCAAACAGGGTCTTTTGTCCTCTTATCTCTATGCTCAACGCATCTGACCAATTAGAATCAAGTATCCAGGATGACTCATTGACTGTTTGTTCGAAAACAATGCGCTCGCACCGACATCCAGACCAAGTGGCTCACTCACTTATTTCGGTTCGTGGAGTGCGCTTATTTAGCAAATAATCAGAAACTTTATTTCAAATTCGCTCCATTGACATCTACAGATGTTGAACGATCATTTTCCACTTACAAATGGATCTTAGATGTTAAAAGAAATAGCTTAAAATTAGAAAATATTGAAAAAATTATAGTTATTTATTTTAATTGTATAGAGACAGAAAATCAAAATGTAGAACTTGTAACCGATGAGGATTAAAAATAATTATTTTTAATAAAACTGTAATAATGATTATTTGTATTAACAATAAACAATTTTGTTTGCTTACATATGGTTTTTTATTTTATTACTCTATTTACCAAATTTTTGGAAACTCCGGTACATTCCGGAAGAAATGCATGTCCATGTTATGATATCATGACGCAAGTATCTAAAATCAATATACCTACTCCGACCACTGATCATGACGGTTAAAAGTAAAATATTTAGTTAGAATTGGATTTCAAATATATTTACAAAACTAAAACTAACAGGCTTGTGTACGCCAAAGTCTGATAAATCAGACAAATAGTGCTGCGAAAGGTAATATCTCTGAGAATTTACTTTCCTTTATATTTAATAAAAATACACTTGTGGCGGCAGCCAAAGTAACATTAAGAATACGATAGCGAAGTTCGAAAAAAATAAAATGTATGGGGTTGACATAAGATTGACCACGTGATTTAGCGCGGCTTATGTCAATCCCATACGTTTTATTCTTTTTGAACTTCGCTATCGTTTTCTATGTTACTTTGGCTAAGCCTACCGAATATATTTAAAAAAATATATTCTTTCCGTATTTTAGTAAAAAGGTGATTGTAATTCAAACCAAACCATATTTTTTATCGAATATCGATAGGAAAGTGTCTCTATACTAATATACTTTACGTCTCAAGAGGCCGTGGCGTCAGGGGCACGACTTTCGGAAAATAGCGTGCGTGGCGTGGTAAGGGTTAAAGACTACAATAAATATATATACTTAATGCATATTTTTGCGGTTATAAAATAAAAAAGATAACCTTTTCCAACCTTGAATGGTAATAAAAATGGCTACCTACACTATGATACGACGAGACGACAGATGACCAAAGAAAAAAAAAACAACTCAATATCAATGTGAAATGTCGGCGCTTCGTCTTGCTTCGTCCTTGCCTGCGACAACTATCAATATTCAATGTATTTATAAATACTCATTTATTATAGATTTTATTATTTAAGTATAAGTGTCGGACTTTAATGTCGGACAAGGAAATATTTCACGTCGCATTCAACATTGCTCAATTGCAATTCTGGAATCGTAGAGCTTGTTTTTTTCTTTCTTTGCAGTTATTTTTTGTTAATATTAATAATGAATAATGAAATAATTTATTGCCTCAAGAAATTACAATTTAAAAAAAAACATAAAAAAGTAACACAAGGTCAGAGGCAAAAGGGAATGGCTCAGCTTTCACTGAGATTTTCACAGTGCTGGTTTTCAGCCGTTCCCCCTTTCCCTGAGATGAAGAGCGGGAAATATTGTACAGGAGGAGAACATTATTTAAAATGTGTGTATGTGTGTGTGTGTGTGTGTGCGCGTGTGTGTGTGTGTGTGTGTGCGCGTGTGTGTGTGTGCGCGTGTGTGTGTGTGTGTGAGGGTGTGTGTGTGTATGTATGTGTGTGTGTGCTTGTTGAAGCGGAGAGTGTATTGTGTTGTTAGTCCGGTTTTTACGAGTATATAATTGTTTTTTATATAGTTGTTTTAGCAGTCGGGTTTTTTGTTTTATTTTAACAATTTAGTTTATTTTAAACTTAATTTTTTTTTATTAATTCGATTATTATTATTCCGGATTTTTCTTACAGCCTATGTCACTCCCACAGTCAAAACAAATCTTACGACACCTCATAATATGTTAAATCCACCATGCCGTTTGGGCTGTAGAGCGTACTATACATACACTGAAAAACATAACCCTCCTGACGCAGTCGGGTAAAAAAACTGGGTATTTATGCAAGGAACGGGGGTTTACATTTTGAAAGTTAACGGTGTCATCGTGGGGTATCGTATGAAAGCGCTTCGTTTGCACAACAAGCTTAAACAGATTTATTTATTTTATCGTAAGAATCACAATTTTACGCACATTTTTTTTCATGTATTTATTCGGCTATATTATTATTGAAATTTTGCGTATACGATTCACTATTTATGCACAGTTTTTTGACATATAAATAAATCACACTGATACGAACTGTATTTCTTAAAGTGCCTGCTAGCTTGACGTAGCAGGCAGCCTCACCCAGATACTTAAATATATTTTGAACCATAGTATCGCAATTTATATGCTATACGTCACTATTTATACACAATTTTATTACGTAGTCAAAACCATCTGATTCCGTGGTGAGGCTGCTAACTTGACGCTCACCGAAGATCAATTTAAAGTCTAAAACTTTGTTCTTCACCAACTTGTCACCGTGTCGCCGTGCATCTTCGCTGCATCCACTCCGTAGCCTGTTGACCGACGAAATGGACGAGCTCCGCAGTTTTATTTGTTGCCGTGCCGCGCGCACGCAGCGCTTTGTCTTAGCTTAAACCACGTGCCATACAAATAAACAAAGAATAAGTTCCAAATAGTAATTCCGTGTTTTGTTCCTGTCATGTAAACGTCATTTCAAATTAGAGTAAAAAGAGACAAAACACAGATAACTATTCGAAGCTTATTCTTTGATTATTTGTAAAACCCCACTTGTTTGCAACAGTAACATTTGTAACATGTTTTGTAATATGTTTCTCTTCTAATGGTTTTTTTTTTAATTTTGCTAAATTCCCTAAAACTTTTATTTGGGTCTGGCACTACTATGATAATTTTGAGCAATAAAATTGTCTTAACTTTGACCCCTGTTCTCTGTCAAAGGCAGCCACCGAAATGGATGTTCGTAGTAGCCAAATTTTCTTACCTGAGTTACCTAGTGTACTCAAATAGAAAAAAAATCAGCATTTATAAAATGACGTAGGTCGGGCGTTTACGGGATCTTACTCTATTAGAAAGGTACACGCTTTCATCAAGCTCTGCTTTTTATTTTATCATTACTAACAATTAATAATCCTTGATGTATTTTATGTATTAAAATTAAATACATAACAATTACAAATATTCAAAATACAGATTCAATTATTACAATCAAGAAGGCACTTACTTATCTTCATATAGGTACGTTTTTCTTATTTTATGAACCACAACTCATACAAGCATCCTTATTTTCTAAAGAACAGATAATGGCTGCCATGTTTTCGTCGTCAATATCAGATTTGCCATTTGTAACTTTGCCTTTGACTTTTGATTTGTCAACAGTGAACTGAATAGCATTTGCAGCCGGTTTTGTACGTAAATAATACATACCTGTTTTAAGACCCATTTTCCACGCATGAAAATGAATTGATGTTAACTTTCCATAGTTTGGTTCAGCAACATGAATGTTAAAAGACTGGCTCTGGTCAATAAATGCCCCCCTATCTGCGGCCATCTGAATTGTGGTTTTTACAGAGACTTCCCAAACTGTCTTGTACAATTCCCTAATTTCTTTGGGAATATTTTCAATGTTTTGGATTGACCCATTGTTGTGTATTATGAGATTTTTCATGTCTTCGTCCCATAAATCTGCTTCTGTTAAGTCACGTAATAAATGATGATTAACCACCTGGAATTCACCTGACAAAACTCTTCTTTGGTAAATGTTTGATGTGAAAGGTTCAAATGATTCATTATTGCCAAGTATTTGAGCTGTTGAAGCGGTTGGCATTGGAGCTAATAACAAGGAATTTCTCAAACCATGTTTCGCGATCTTTTCTTTCAGTGCGCTCCAATCCCAAAGATCAGTAGGAGTTTTGTTCCACATATCGTATTGTAGTATGCCTTGGCTGGTAGGACTTCCTTTGTAAGTTTCATATACTCCTTGTTTTTCCGCCAGTTCACAACTAGCTTCTAACGCGCCGTAATAAATAGTTTCAAATATCTGTTGATTGAGCTTCATTGCTGCCTGACTTTCATATGGAATACGCATTAAAACAAAAGTGTCTGCAAGCCCTTGAACACCGATTCCAATAGGTCTATGCCTGAAATTTGAAGTTTTTGCTTCGGGGATGGGGTAGTAGTTGACATCAATTATTTTGTTCAGGTTTTGTGTAATAATTTTTGTTACTTCTTTTAATTTTAAAAAGTTATATGTTTTATCTTCGTTTACATACATGTTTAGAGCAATAGATGCTAAATTACAAACAGCTACTTCATCATCTGATGTATATTCTACAATTTCAGTACACAAATTACTACATTTTATTGTTCCCAAGTTTTTCTGATTACTTTTTCTGTTGCAAGCATCTTTATAAAGCATATAGGGTGTACCTGTTTCAACCTGTGCTTCTATAACAGCTTTCCATAAATCTTGGGCTTTGACTTGTTTAACAAATCGTTTTTCAGCTTCATACCGCTCATACAAAGCTTCAAATTCATCTCCCCAACAATCTGCTAATCCAGGACAATCGTGAGGACACATCAGACTCCAGTCTCCATTCTTCTCAACTCTTTTCATAAATAAATCTGGTATCCACAAGGCGTAGAACAGCTCTCGTGCACGTACTTCTTCCTTGCCAGTGTTCTTTTTAAGATCTAGAAATTCAAATATATCTGCATGCCAAGGCTCTAAATACACTGCAAACGCTCCAGGACGTTTGTTTCCACCCTGATCAACATACCGTGCTGTATTGTTATAGACTCTCAACATTGGGACAAGTCCGTTTGACACTCCATTAGTACCGGCAATATAAGATCCCTTGGCTCGAATACAGTGAACATGAAGGCCAATACCACCAGCTGATTTTGATATAAGAGCACATTGTTTCAAAGTATTGTATATCCCTTCAATACTGTCATCTTGCATAGCTAGAAGGAAGCATGATGAAAGCTGTGGTCGGGGTGTACCTGCTGCAAAAAGTGTAGGGCTGGCATGTGTAAAATACTTCTCTGATAGTAGATTGTAAGTAGTTATTGCGGCATCTATGTCTTCGCCGTGTATGCCGATAGAAACTCTCATAAGCATATGTTGTGGACGTTCAGCAACCTGAAACAAAATATTGATGGGAATGATTCAATTGTTTGTATGATCAGATGAAACATCATTTTCATTTTAATAAAAAGTTACGTACCTTATTATTTATTTTGAGAAGATAAGATCTTTCAAGGGTTTTGAATCCAAAATAATTATATTTAAAATCTCTGTCATATACAATAGCAGAATCTAATCTTTCTTTATTTTTCATTATGATATTGTAATGATAATCTGATATCATGGGAGAATTCTTCTTTGTGTGTGGGTTAACAATATTGTATAAACTGATCATTACCTCTGAAATACAAAAGTAAGGGATTAAACATATTTTTTTTAAAATCTCATGGCAACGATTGGCTATATAGTGTTACACTTGGAGATTGTTAGACCGAGCACAAGACTGTTCAACAGGTGGCCCCCTTATCATAATATTGCCCTACCTTACCTAATATTGCTAGAATATTTATTTATTTAATAGCCTGTATCACAAACAATTTAATTTACTAATTAATTAAAACCACAAAGATAGCAAGCTTTACGCGTGGGGTCTTAGAAATGTCGTTCGCGTAAAGAGCAAACAGAATCGAGGAGAGAACCGAGCCTTGTGGCACACCGGCGCGTATAGGACGAGGGGCGGAGAGCGTTGCTTCGACGCGGAAGCGAAAAGAGCAAGCCCACAAATAATCTCGTATGATGTGCACTAGTCTGTCTGGCACGCCAAAGTAAAGCTTACCAAAAGAGCAGGAGTTACATGACTTTGAAGCAATTGCTACATACAATTAGAGTATATTAAACCTTTTACCTGAAAAATTTTTCTGAGTTTCTTTGTGTAGGTTAGATATAGCGATTCTAGCAGCCAAAACTGCGTAATCAGGATGATCAGTAGTCATAGTTGCGGCAGTCTCTGCTGCTAAGTTATCTAATTCAACAGTTGTTACACCAGAGTAAATGCCACTTATGACTTTTAAAGTTATAGATACCTGTAAAGAAAAATGAAGTATTACAAAACTTTCTTTTATAAACTAAAATTTTACCTGTATATGCAATTGGTTCAATCTCAGTTGGTCTACATTAGATATATGACCTAAGTTAATATGAATATGGCATTTATAAAAGTAAATATACAACTTATATTTATTTCAAAGTAGGTATTATCATTGTATTTTTTTTTCAATTGAACAAACCGCGATTTTGACCAATTGCGTTAATCGCGTTTTTATAAAAATAAGCAAATTTTTTTGGAGAGATTGCTGATTGCTTCAAACGACATTTTCAGCTTCACCGGGCTTTTTTTGGGGCGGCGAGGTAATTAAAGGGTACCTCAAGCCGTATGAAACGAATCACCTTCGGAGGTTTTCTATAGGGACACCCTGCTACACACTTAAAAGTGCGTGTCACTGTGCCCTACTAGATTCTCCGAAGGGATCGGATCGGATCGGATCGAATCGGGTAGCGGAACAACCCGAGGGCGCCTCTAAAGGCTTTGACCTCAGCTTGGGTTGACCGGACCGTGGTGGAGGATAGAAGCGCTCAGGTCTGTACCTGGTATAGAGCGCGTGTGAACCGGTTTTTCGTACCCTTGTTCTACGAGTACGGTGTCTTGTGCCTAAACTAGTGTGCATGTTTAGTGTATTCTGTAAATGTGTAGTGGCATTTAGAGGTTCGGGCGGGAAAAATCAATTATCAAAATTAATTGTTGAGCTAGTAATCGTCATCATCAGCTCATTTCCCTACTGCTGAGGCACAAGCCTTCCTAATGGATGTATAGGGAGAACGGGCCATGAACCACCACGCGGACCCAGTGCAGATTGGTGATTGTTAACGACCGCTGACGCAGCCCGGGACAAACAGCTTTACGTGCCTTCTGAAGCTTAATCATCATAATCCATATTAAAAACAAATCCAAATATTGCATTTATCTATAATTGTTTTATCCTTAGCCTTACTGTTAACTATAAAGGCTAAACAATCAAAAGGGTCAGTATGGGAAAGTCCGAAACTACGAGTATACTTGTACTTAGACAGGGATACAATTTTTTTGTGTTCAAAAAAAATTGTATCCCTGTCTAAAAATATTAGCTAAAAAGGGGGACAGCATCTGTTTCAAGCATTGTCTAACTTTAGCCATCGTTTTGTGGTAAATCAGTATGACTTGTTTTACAGAACCTGCAAAATATCTTAAAAACGTTGCAAGTGGTTTTATTGCAGTAGTTGATAGTGTGGGTTGTAAGTAATTAAACGGAATGTTTTACAACATTATCTGAGTTTTATAATTGTATGCTTACTGGATCTACAAAGTCCATATTCAGACCATAACAAAGCTTCTTAATTCTTGATGTTATTTTGTCAATATGAACCGCTTCCATTCTCCCACCTGCAACATTTGGAAAAGAATAAACATGTACATTAATACCTGATTTTTAACTTACTCATAGGTAATAATGAAAAAAATTGTTGCTCTTGTTGTTGTACAAAAAGAAAAAACTTCTTGCCTGTAAGTATAATAAAAATTGTAATTTGGTTAATTTAGAATATTGTGTTTAATTAAAAACCTGTGAACCCCGAGTATGGCAGATAGATGCAAAAAATTATGAACTTACTATACTGTACTGCTATAGAAATTATATATTATTTCAAATCATATAGTGTATATTGTAATAGGTACTATAACATTCAACCCAAGCAATTGGCTACCAACACATACATATAATTAAAGTTAATTTATTTATAATTGAGTTGTATCTATATTATAGATATATATTGAGATGTGAGTTTGAGGTTGGTAGCAGTAAAATGAGTTTTTAGATGCTTACTTTAAAAAGGAACATAATATAATTTGTAGTTTTAAGTACTTCTTCCCAACATAAGCAACAACTTCCACCAGCCTGGCCGGCATGAATATGTAATGTTATGGAAATTTTGCCTTTTTATTGGACACACAAATCAAAGTACTTACAGCTAAGTTGGTAAGCAAAACACATTTTTGTTAAACTATACAACTCAGAACCTAACTAGTGGTAGGTAGTTAGCAAAAGGAATCGAAGGCATCCTTTATTCAATAAAGGAACAAAAAGTGCACCTCTGAACATTGAGTACATGACTTAGGGCGAATTTCAACAAGGTAGTATAAGTCTTATTACGAGAGTAAATCGCTAAATACTCTAGAGTAAACGAACTTTTCTTTTCACCAACGTTTAACAAGCGGAAAAATTGCAGTTGGACAAGGCTAAGCTTCTTAGTCCAAGAGCAGACCTACTGCCACACAATCACGTGAAGATGACTGGTTAGGAGACCGCGGGGGCGCCCGAACCCCCCCGGGAATGTCCACCTGGTCCACCCATCCGGTCGCCAACCGGCATGGTGACGCATTCCGTGATTTCTCGACAGTTGGCAGAGCAGCCTTTCACAGGTGGCTAACCTGCTAATTGGGCCCTCATCTACCTGCAGTCGGCCCGTGGTGCACCGTGCTTCGGATCCCGGTAGCCTCCTGAACCAGTCACTCGGTGTGGCAGAAATGGTACGACTTTCAGAAATGCTGCTACTGCCCAGACCTATTCTCCCTATTTGGCAACTCCATACATCGCACCGGAACGTGGCCTTAGCCATTATGGCGGTACGGCTTTGTCTGGAGGGTGGTAACAAGCCACGGCCGAAGCCTACCACCAGTAATTTGCTGGTAATACTGGAGTAACTTCTTATACCGCCGATTTCGGCCGAGTAAGCAGTTATTCGTAGATTAGGTTGCGTCACAATAACTGTCAAATTTTATATCCTAACAAAATGTCGTTACGTTTGAATCAATTTATTGACACTTTATTGACTAATGGCAATGACAATGGAGATTATTTTGGCCCTCGCCCAATACAACATGGTTTATGAAGATAACGACGTCTACGACTTCGCCATATAAGATTCCGTTGGTCAAAAGCGTCTATGTATAATTTTATTATTATAATTAAAAAAGAGAGTTCCTCGAGTTTAAATATTTTGTTTTTTTAGAAGTTTTTATTGAAGTGAAAACTTCTTTAGCGGCGTTGTACACTTTTTTTGTAATGGGTAAAAAAAATGTTAAATTCGCGTCAGGACACGTGGCCTGATCGAAAATTCGTAAGACGGATGACAGCCGGCGCGGCGTAGGAAAGGAAGTATCCCCCCTCTCTTTCTACGGCGCGGCGAAAATGCATGCCTGCTGTTTCGTTTAGGCGGCGCAGGGCGCTTGCGCGAATGTTCGAGTGCTTTTTAATGTAATATAAATTGTCATGTTTGTGTAAGATAGCGCAATAAATAAATATTGTATTCTACCACATTAATGATAGTACTTTTATACTGATAATTGAAGCAATTCGTGCAAAATTATTCCCTAACCATTCCAAAATATCAAAAATGCACACCGTTAATATTCAAGTTTTCACTTCTGCCGGCACTCCCGGAGTGCAACCCGTCGCTTTTTTATGTTTTTTAGAGATTTGTTTACGACATTGTTTCATTTAATAGGTTGGATTACAAAAGTTGATCTATTTTTTTTAAGAAGTTATTATTATTATATATAGGTATTATAAAGAAGTATTTGTTCTAAATACAAGCATTCATGATTAATTAATAAATCAGTTTTAATTTAATGCGTCAACAAGTAGGATAAGTCTTCATAGCAAGTTAAAGTAAAAGTTTAATGTCTGGTTCCTATATCTAACGGATCGTCGCTCTACTTCAGTTACCATCCGTTTTCTTGTTACTAACAACGAGGCGTTCTTAGCGTTCCACAACAATCCGTTCATGCTTACCAGCGACGAGTGTTCGTAGGTAGGCCAATCCTCCTTCTGCCCTCACGCGTTTCGTTCCGGATTTTTAATGATTTCGTTCCTTCAAAAACTATTTTTAAAACATAGTTTAGAATCGTAACTGTACTTTAAAAACATTAATAATGTAATAAATTACAATTTAGTTACTAGTTCGGTAATCCTAGAACGATTTTGTTTAAATAATTTATTATTCATTGGTAATTGCAACAACGTTAACAAAACACGTCGCGTCATTTTTTTGAAGTTGTCACTCATAGATAAAGTTTGTTTTTAATTGAAAGAGGAATAAAAGTTTGTGGCATCGGATCACAGCATTTTAGATATTAAAAAAGCTTTGGCCCTTATTATGGACCAAATATTATATATTATATAATCCATGCCCAATCCCGTAATTCAAATTTAAATTCATAAATAATTTTGGTTTAATTATAAATGAAACACAGTTAATTATTAATGATTATTTTAATTTGTTGTTTTCGTAGTACTTATACTTTAAGCAGAAATCGATAACATTTCTGACTTAGCTAAATTGTACAAAAGGAAATTGCTGCAACATTCGTATTTAATGCAGGTATTATAAAGTTTTAGGCTTTTCCACTATGGATAAATGCAGATGAAATAATATCGTACCTGAAATAAAACCAACATTATTAATTGATAGTTGAAATATTTTTTACGTAGACTACCGGCCGTGCATTGTACCCAAAGCATAAAATCTAAAAGCCAGCAATAATTGGTTTAAAAAGGGGGTTTGTATAGAATCAGGCTTTGAGAGGGGGGGAAAGGGGGAGGGGTAGCCCCCCCCCACCTCCCGAACCCGCTCACCACCAAACCAAACGCAAACTTTCAGAGATATTCAAGATTAAAATTTGAGGTTAGGAATGAACAACAAAAATTAAGTATATTTATGTGCTTTTAGGGTGAAATTAGGTTTTTTGGGTCAAAATATCTAATGCACCTATATGAATAGCAAACTAAAGATTTCCGAACGTCTCCGTCGCTGCGGGAAGTGCAGCCCCTCCGCCCTTGCGTAATAAACCGCAGGCACTCCATGCTACAGCGGGCGGGGGGCTGCTCTCCCTCCGTGCCTCCGGGCCTTTTAAACACTCTAGGGGTAGGGCCGACTAGTACCACGTGGAGTCAGGGTTGACTAATTCGATTCCGTCACTAATTTTGACCCCAGATGCATCAGAAATAATAGACAGAGCACAACAAAACACAAACGGAGGGCATTTACGTACGAAACGGAATGACATATATATACAGGTTGTAGATTTGCATTCCCGCCATAAATTTACAGCTGATCGTAATTGGTACACTTAATGACTAAAAAATACTTTTAACACGGAGAAAGTAATAAGGAACCGATTGATTAATAAAATGATCTCAGTGTAAATTAGAATAGCGACCGTCGACTGACGAGAATAGGGGTGCAGACCGTAGTAGGTACATAAGAGCGCAGCGGGCGGACATTAAGTCGATGAACTTACGTAAACTTGTAGGTACTATTATGTATTCTGTGGTAAAGTGGCTTACTCTTACGCATAAGTATACTTTGTTGCAATAAACTATTATTAGGTACTTACTGATCATGTTTAAGATACTCGCAGGTACTGCTCAAAGTGGGCACCTTCACGTTCTATGCACAAATGAGCACGGCGCCTTAAGTTTCTAGGTAACTTTTGCAGCACACTACGATTTCACCTTACACTCTCAAAAGCCATTAAAATATTTTGTTTTAACTGCACAACACTCGTGATTTCGTCTTTATAAACCATTCTTTTTATGTCTCCCCACAAATAAAAGTCACAAGGAGTCAAGTCTGGCGACCTCGGAGGCCAGGGCACTGGCCCACCTCGACCAATCCACTCGGTTCCGAATACTTCGTCCAAATAATCGCGCACTTGGCGTCCATAATGCGGAGGCGCCCCGTCCTGGTGGTAAAAGAGATTCCGGTGAAGAGCTAGTGGCACGTCGTCAAGCATTACGTCAACTACGTGCTGCAAAAGTTGCAAATACGAGTTGCTGTTGAGATAACCCTCGATGAAATAGGGCCCGAGTAAATGTCCACCAACAATGCCAGCCCACACATTGATGCTAAACCTATGCTGGAACGAATCTTTTTTGGTCTTATGCGGGTTCTGTTCGCGGTGAGCCCACCAATGTTCATTGTGGACGTTGTAAACACCGATGCGCGTAAACATACACTCGTCCGTCCATAGAATGCTGGCTTCTCGGTGTTCTAGTACCCAGTGACAAAAAGTGACCCGGGCGGCATGATCTTGCTCGTTCAATTCTTGAACTCTTCTGAAGTGGAACGGGTGCTGTTGCTCCGACTTAAGAAGCCGCCAGACTGTTGTGTGGTGGACATTGAAGTGGCGGCCAGCATCACGAGTACTGGCACGTGGTTCCCTCTCGAAGTATTCGAGTATTTGCTCTTGCAAATCGACTGAGAGGCCCACACTGCCGCGACCCTGCGCATGTCGAGGAACGTTGAACTGGCCATGATCCCTCAGTCGTTGCGTGGCAGCAAGCATTACCTCGCGCGATGGAGTTGGTTTGTTTGGAAACATTTCCACAAACATGACCACGGCTCGACGTAGACTGTTCCCACTAATTGCGTATAATCGCACCATCTCCACAAGTTCTACGTTAGAATAATTTTCCGTCATTTTACTTTTTTTACACACACAAACAACACACCTAAGAACACGTTTCGCTCCAAATTCGCTAGGGCTAAGAAATGTGTCACTCGTTCGGGGTTGCGCGGCACACTGGCTTTGATGCGTGCGGCGTGCGCCCGCCGCCCGCCGGCCGCCGGCCGCCGGCGCTCGCCGCGCCGACAAAGCTGCGGGCGCGCCGCGAAGCTCGAGCTTGTTGCTACCTACTCGTGGTCGGGTGAGCGGGCGTACGCGAACGAGCGTTTATTTTTTAGTGCTACGCAGACGTGCGATTCGTATTTACAGATTTTGAAAATATGATTATTATTTTTTCATATTCTTTTTATAATTTATTTGTAATAAGTATAAGCAATACGACTGCTGCTATGAATATGGCGTGAATGCAAATCAACAAGTTGTATAGCATTATATAGCATTTCTACATCACCTTCACTGAGCATGACATTTTCACTATTTGTAAAAATTACTGACGAAATACACATAAATAACACAATAACCGATCAAAAAGTACCGGTAAGATAACCAGCAACGAACGGTAGATTTGACAGTTAATTGACGCTTCTTATTTTTTATAGGAACGCAGGCTAGTGTCACTTCCATATAATAAGGTTACGAAGCGTTACTGGTAACCCTCCCATCCGTTGGTAACATACTATCGGTTAGATACCTGACGAATCGTTTTTTATAGGAACGCATTTAGCTTACGCCTCGTAGCTAATACAACGGCTCGTAGGCAAAACGAATCGTTTCTTGTTTATAGGAACCGGGCATAAGTAAAATCTTCTGTAAGAATTTCCCAAAAATCGTCTTTTTTGAGTTTGAGTCAGTGTTCCATTAAGCAGGCGATATGCTGTCCGAGTCTCGTTCGAGGTACCTACGTATAAGTTAAAAGCTTCTCTGAGTGCATTGAGAACGATCTCAAATCGACTGTTTGCGTTTGGACAGCTGTAATCTTTGATATTTCTAAGTAATGTCGATTGTAATTTCATTAATTTTATCATAGTCCGCTTTATTGAAGTTAAATCTAGATTTTGCGTTCTTTTTTTGTTCCTGTACTTGCAGTTGTATAGTTAATAGGGGCTTGGTGATCAACGTTAGCTATGAGTAAATCATAATTTGTTAAGACTAGGTCTAAGAATGATGGATTGTTTCCTTGTCGAAATCTAGTTTCGTTTCCTATTACTTGCTGGAGATTGTGTGTTTATACCCTTGTATAAAGGTGTCTTCTTTGGTGTGACATATCTGCTGTGCTCAAGTGGCCACTTCACTCCACCACCGTATTTGAAATCTTCCATTAAAGCGACCGTATTAGGTACCACAGTATAACTATTTCATACAGTAGGGCATCGCCTTTGATGTGGGGCGATGCCGCCGCCCGCGTATGTATCTACGCGATTGTTCGCCGATATGCAAGGGCTGTCACAAAATTCGAAATCAAATAATAGATAATATTTTTATAAAATAATCATTTATTATCAATATAACTATTTAAACTATCATGGTCACTTGTAATAGAGTAATTATTAACGGGATTCTTACCATGTTTATTATTTATGAGTATCCGATATTTCGGCACAGTTGCATGCGCCATGATCACGGAATTACTGAAGTTAATGCGGGTGAGTTTTTTATGAGCAGACAAAACGATCTACCCTATTCCTTAGTCGTTTTTTGCGCTCGATGCCCGTACCACTGGTTTCTAAGTCACTATTCACTCGAAATTGCTCACGACACACTACACTCACAGTATCAAAACGCGAAACGGCTTTATTGATGTTTTTGCAGTTTTTAAGAAGACTTATCACTGGATTCCAGACACGCGACAGTTTGAATCCATCTTCACGATTGAAATTTTTGTATTTCGTAATTTCAATCGCTTCTCTCACCAATCTAGGTACGTAGTGGCGTTCTGTCGAAATTATCTGAGGGTTGTAAAACTCAATCCAGTGATTAGGACTCGACTGGATCAGATGTTCAGCAATGGCCAATTTTTGCGTATCGTTGTTCTTGACAGCTTTGATGTGCTCCTTAATTCGGCAAGCAACTGTACGTTTCGTTTGGCCTTGTTCGTTTTCGTTTAGAACCTCCTCTTTTTCTGTTGGTTTAAATAAATTATAACAATTGGATATTAGACAAATACCTACTCCTTCTGTGTCCGACGTCCCAACTACTCCAATAAGTTGTAAATATAATGATTATACTTTGAGCATGAGCTTGCTCTGTAAAGAATACATATACCTACCTACACTAGAAAAACCCGCTAGGTTGGAGTTAGAGTTACGAAGTAACTATTTAGTAAGGAGAACCCGTTGTGCAACTGTGATACAGATGCTAACGATACCATCTTAAATAACAGAATGCCCAATAAACGCCAACGCGAAACAAAAACTAGAGCAAAAGATAGATGGTCTCGTTAACAAAAATTCGATTTAATTGATAATAGAGAATAAAAACACAGAAATAACCTAATAAAATATATGGAGGCTGTTGTAGATATACGAAATAAAAACAAGTGAAAATTATAGTGTTTGTGATGAATTAGAATTAGATATTTGTAATTGTATTAGTTAATAGGTGTGTTGTAAAAACGTTCATTATTAATCAATGAGAAGTTGGCAAAATAAATAAAATAAAAAGAAACTATTTAGTCATCTAAATCTATGAAATTTTAAATTCTTGTTGTGTTTCGACGTCGACTTACAACCGTATACAGACAACGTGTATGCACAATGCATTATGCATTATATTCAATAGGAATCGCTGAACGTAAATTCAAAAAACGTTTAAAATACGCAGTACGTGGCTGCCCTTCACGGTAGCTCCCACAAACTGCGCTTGTTTGTGGGACACTCGCCGCAGCGCCCGCTTCCCCGCGGGTTCCCCTCCCTTGCTCTGCGAAAGTACCTTCGATGCGCAACTGTATGCTTGCTAAACTGTGGTATTACTCTCGGCGACGTGGTTGATTAGATCAAGTAATCTGTTGTCATGATTTAAGTCGTGTCCTCTATATGTATAGTATAACCCAAACAGCAAAAACTTATTGTTACCGCTTTTGACGTCAAGCCACAAGCATTCAGACTCCTCATGTTTCTCATTATCGGTGGTATTTAATTTTACTGTCATGACATTGGTTGTTTGAGGCGTATATTGCAACTCCACCACTTCGTTTGCCAATCTGGTCATCCGGGTATAAGTCGTATCCGGGTATTTTTACCATTGAGTTAGGTATACTTGGTTTGAGCCAAGTTTCAGTTATTATGATCAGAGTAGGTTTTAATGAATCCACTCTAGCGATTAACAAATCTAGTTTAGACTTTAGATGTTACAGATTGAATATTTGTGTATAGTGTAGTAATTGTAATGAATTAAAAATTTAAAAATTAAAATAACTTTTATTTGGAACATATAAATAGGTAACATAACATATAGTGCTCGTAAGTGTCTGCTTTAGTATTAAACTGCAGCGCAGCCACAAACGCCCACCTCTAGGTAAAATGGCGCGTTCCAAAATTTTCAATTGACAACTGTTTTTCAACTTATGTACTAACTTACAATAATGTTGTGTGTGTGTGTGTGTGTTTTGAGAGGGTGCGTGTGTAAGTGTGTGATTCAGTATGCGATAGATCTCATTCCTAGCCCTACGAGACGTAACACTTGGGATCAGTTGTAATAACCACTAGGAATAAAAAAAAAATGTTTCATATTATTACTATTAAACTATAACAACAAATCTTAGGAGCGTCCTAAACATTCAGCTAAAATAACCTCAGTATCATCGTAAGACAGCGTGAGAAGCCACTCAATCATTTTAGTTTTGCATTGGCGTAGAGTTAGGGGAAATATGTTAAGGACTTTGTTTACCTTATTGTAAAGCAAGGGAGACAAGTACAAAAAATGTCGCCTTGACAGGATTAATCTACAAGATTCTGACCTACAAATTAAGTCCATTCTTCGCTTTTTTGTAAGGATGTCCTTGTTATATGGAAGTTGAGAGTGCTTACGCAATATGACATGAAGGATAAAAATCTGTCTGACTGTTAAAACCCTAGTATGTTCATATAGCTGTGAGGTCGGAAAAAGGATGGGTTTGGAGCACATCACTTTTAAAACTCCTCTTTGTGCTCTTTCTAACCTCAAAAACTGTGTTTTACCTGCACTACCCCATGCCGTTATACAATATGACAGTATCGATTGCCCTAAGGCGTAATACACTGTTTTTAATGTGGAAAGCTCGGCTACAGCCCTAAGGTTCTTAAAAACATATATCAACTTTCGTACTCGGCCAATAAGCATTTTAACATGTACCTCCCATGACAAAACACTATCAATCCAAACACCAAGATATTTAATATGGGAAGTGCGTGAGATTTGTACACAGTCGCAATTAAAACATTCATTAGGTATTAATTTATGAACAGAAAGACCAAATGAGGGGCTTGGAAGCGCAGCTGTATTTGCTGCAAAAGTTAAAAACCTAGTTTTATCAAGATTTAAGGTAAGCAAGTTTAAAGACAACCACACCATTACCCTATTTAATGCAGTTTCGGCATATTTTTTGACTTCATTCCAGTCACTGCCGTGGACAAGTAAAGCCGTATCGTCAGCGTATGTTATAACCTTACAGTTCATCAGACTTAATTTACAAAGATCGTTGATGTAAACCAAGAATAAAGTTGGACCAAGTATGCTGCCTTGTGGTACACCAAAGGTGAGCGATTCATCCTGGCTTATGATGTTATCTATTATCACACATTGTGAACGATCACTGAGATAACTTCTAAAGATATCGAGAGCCAATCCACGGACACCAGCGTCTGAAAGTTTGTCGAGTAGAATGGGGACAGAGACAGTGTCAAATGCTTTTGAGAGGTCCAAAAATATGCCAATTGTTTTTTGCTTATTGTTTAGATTTTTGGCTACTACTTCAGTTAAATCAATAACAGCACCCTCTGTTGATTTACCTTTCATGAAACCATACTGATTATCTGCTATAAAGTTAATGCTGTTTAAGTAACTAATGAGTCTTTTATTAAGAATTTTTTCTAAAATTTTTGATAGTGATGTTAACACCGATATAGGTCTATAGTTATTGACACTGGCTCTGTCTCCACTCTTAAATATGGGATGTACAAGGGCCTTTTTAAATGCTGCAGGGAATATACCAGAATTTAAACATAAATTTAGAACATGTACAATTACTGGGACCAGAAAAGGCACAGCTGCTTTTATAATTGCTGTAGGTATGCCATCCCAACCAGTAGCCGAGGTAATTTTGAGACTGTGTATAATTTGCCGCACTTCGTCGGCATCAGTATTGAATAAGGACATCGAGTTGAGAGGAGATATTGCGTTTGTTATCACGGAAGAATGTTCGATAAGGTCACTGTTTCCGTGCTGAACAGAAATTTTTGAAGCTAGACTTTTCCCTACGTTGGCGAAAAAACGGTTTACCTCATCAAGCGAAGCAGATTTATTACTAGAAAGTGATAAAAGGTCAGTAGCTGAAGCATTAGACCTATCAATGTTGCTAATTTGTTTAATAAGTTTCCATGTAGCTTTAGAGCATTTACTAGCCTTTTGGAATTCAGCCTGCTCGTACTCTCGCTTTAATTTTTTGACTAGATTATTAACAAAATTCCTGTATCTCTTATAAATAAGTTTACCCACTTCATTACTAGGGTCTTTCTTAGTTTTAATAAATAGTCTGTCTCTATGTTTCAGGCATCTCAGTATGCCCGGAGTAATCCAAGGTTTAAGAATCCTTTTTCTACTGGGGACATACATGGAACGAGTATGGGTGTTGACTATGTTAGAGATGCAGTTTACTAGAAGAGTTACTGCTTTGTCAGGCTGGACACAAGTGAGAATGGACGAGAAATCAAAACTTTTTAGTTCCTCTAGACAAGCGTCAATGTCAGTATGCTTACGTGTGATTGTCGGGTTACTTAATTTCTTTTGAAGGTCACAGCATAAGATCACTGGTGCGTGATCGGTAATGTAGGAATTAAGAACTAACGTGATGGCATGATTTTTGGTTCTTAGCATTACGTGATCGAGGCAATTTTCATTTCTTGTGGGAAATGTATGAGCAGGCAACATGCCATGAGAGGCAAGAGCGTTTAGATAAGTATCAGCATTTAAATCGCAGCTTTCTGGAGTAATGTTGATATTAATATCTCCTACAATAGTAACACTGACAAAAGATTTCAATGACAGAAGAATGTTGTCCAAAAAACCTAGAAAGCTATCGATATTTCTGTAGGATGGCGAGCGATAAAGCGCCACAATAGCCATTTTATTGGCAAACTTTAAAACAAGGCAATTTGCATCGCTAATTTCTGGCAATTTTGCTCAACCAGCACTCTGACAAAATTACCACGTCAATGGGGATACTAATGCGATGCAGCAAAGTTAAAAGATGATGGAAATTACCACCTATACTTCTAATGTTTACGTGAAAGATTTTTAACAAGTTATTAGTATTTGTTACATACATGAGAATATTGTTGAAACTTTCTTCTCGAGGGTATTCGTTAAGTGTTTGACAGCTTTATGTGTATGAGTAGGCTTATTGTAATTTTCGGGAACTAGTTTTTTTGGGTATTGGTTTTCACAATAGTTGGGTGTCCTCGAACATATTTAATAGTGATATCCGTCTCCCCTTCACTCATGCGTTTATTAAGCTCTTCTCGCAAGTATTTCAAGTACTCTCTTTGCAGAGGTGTCAGCAGATCCGAAGTTTTATAGATGAAGGCACACTCAGCTTGTTTCTGTTGCGAAGAAGTTCCAATGCATCAATCTTGCTATGCAAGACAACCTTCAGCGGGCGTGGCTTGGTGTTCGCTTCGTTCTTGGGGACACCAAGGCGAAACACCTTTATTCCATCCCACTTCACTTTGTTAGTAACAGTTTTTAAAACAGCGACGCACCCTTTATTGTCGTGTTCTTTTCTCTGCTCAGCTATATCACTAGTTGATTCTAAAACATCGTAGACAATGACATTATTGGCTCTGTTGGCCCTTTCAGTTATCTCCTGAATCATTGATTCAATGCTGAACTTCTATGGTAAGTTCGTTTAACTTCTTTATTATCAATGGTTGTTGGGACATGGCAGACTTGCAATCACCGCAAAGAAAAGTCATAACGCGAGCAATAGTTTTTAGCTCAAGCACTCGAACTTCAGTTGGTGATAATCCATGGCAGAGTATAATTTTACAGAAAACCCTCTGTAGTCACAAACTACAGAGGGTTTTTTGTCGTTTGGTGGCTTATTGCACTTCGCGCATTTTTCTTGGAGCGAGTTAGGATTCTTCTTAGAACTCATCATTATTATATATTTTTGGTAGTTTTTATTTTTATTTTACCGTCAGCACTGAGTTCTGTCACTTTAACAGGAATATGTCAAAGTCAATAAAATAATAAATTATGTGAGGGTATGCAGAATATTTTTCTACTGATAAATGTCAAGCCCGTTTATTAGCACTTTTTCCGACCGATTTTCACTTTTTTTTTCACGGAACAAATATTCTGTTGAGTTGATTGTTTGTCGACACAGAATATTGTACAAAATAAGAAGTCCTAAATAGCGTAATTCTTTAATACATACCAGCACGTAAATACAACGAGTACATGCAACTCACCTATTGTTGCATACTCCAGACAATGTCTAATTTTTGTCAGCAAATTAGCCTCAAATGCCTTGTCACATTAAGACTACGCTCGTCAGTTTTATTCGAAAAAAAATTTTTCAACATTTGTGTTTTTGTAATTTGTTCGCAACAAAATTTGCGTTAAAATTATATAAACATTTTATAAATAGCTTGCCTTCTTCTTAACTGATCTTTAGTATTTGTAAAAATATTATGATTAGTTGTTGACATTGAATGGGCGCCTTTGGCTTTCAAAGTAAAAAGTAAATAGTGTTGAATAATTTCGGCGGGCTGGTTAGAACCACGATAGCTCAATTGGAAGAGCACCTGACCCGGTATGTCAGAAGGGTGCAGGTTCAAACCCTGCTCGTGGAAATTTTTTCAACATTTGTGTTTTTGTAATTTGTTCGCAACAAAATTTGCGTTAAAATTATATAAACATTTCAGTTTTATTCGTTTTGTGTGTAAATCAGCAAAAAAACTTCATAAAAACATTAAAAGTGTTGAACAGTATTATGGTTATTCAAAACTACACAGTGCCATTGCTCGGGCATGGTACAAATGTACTTTTATGCTTGGTGGTTAATATTTTCATTCGTTTCATTCAATCATCGTCACAGAGTAACTATGCGAGAGTAACTTACCCATAGATTAATCTGGTGAAATGAAACCAAAGTTAGCCATAGATTAAATCATAAGAGTAAAGTTATTCTGGGATAGCTATTCTTGTATAAATTGGATGTTGGTAAAATCCACCCTTAGAGAAATATAATAAATAATACGAGTACATAAAACTATTATTATAATTGTTAAATAATACATAGGTATAATAAACCTTTTACATTGAATGCAATTCTAATGCTGGTTTGGAAAGTCGATTCTACTAAGAAAAGCCAGCAAGAAACTTAGTAGCTAATCCTCAATTAAATTAAAACCTTATGAAGGGCTTATAGAGATTAATATACCATTTTAGAAAAAGAAAACATTTTGTCTGCATTGTTGTGTTGATCAGGGCTGCCAGATTGTATTTGTTGTTGTAAATGGATCATCGATTCTAAATCGATGAATTGGATACAAAACGTGTATATAATTATATTACCTAGGTTTACTTTTTGTAATACTATTTGTTATTCTATTTTCACATTATTTTTAGTTCCTTTAATAATAAAGTTGACTATACTGGCAGCCCTTGTGTTGATTATTAATAGAACCTCACTTATGGCCATCCATTATTGGGGCTGCATTAGGAAGCAATATTATTCCTAATTATTAACATTTATTATTATTGCCGCTGAATGTAAGTTGCACAAAACCGGTTGTTGTGGAGATCCAATACACACCAAAAAACTTGCTTAACGAATATAGGAAGTAAAAAGAACCAAAAAAGAATTAAAATGTAAATACATTTAAAATAGAACCAGTGACCCAAAAATCTTTTTAGGAGAAGATATCGGGTAAGGCATCAGGTGAGCTCGTGATCAACTCAGTAATTAAATACCTACATAAAATACATTACAAAAACACAAATGTTGAAAGAATTTCTACAAGCAGGATTGAACCTGCACCCTTCTAACATACCGGGTCAGGTGCTCTCCTCAATTGAGCTATCGTGGTTCTAACCAGCCCGCCGAAATTATTCAACACTATTTACTTTTTACTTTGAAAGCCAAAGGCGCCCATTCAATGTCAACAACTACCATCATTAACATCTGATCATAACATTTTGACAAATACTAAAGATCAGTTCAGAGTTCAGATCAGTAGGCAAGCTATTTATAAAATGTTGTTGGTAAATGTTAAAATACATAGCTAAAGTATTAACCACTACTGACCCGCCCCGGCTTCGCACGGGTGCAATGCTGATACACGCAACTTCTATGTCCCTGCATTTTAAATCTGTAATATCTTTCAAAATATTCATTTAAATTACATGCTGTAAAGGGCTATGTGTAGGGCTTGATCTATATTAAATGCACAATGTATTTAAAGTACTTAATTGGATAAGAATTAATGCTGTATTGCTTAAAATCGCTTCGCAAATAAGAAGGATAAAAAATTATTATTGTGGGTTATCCCTAAGAGAAAGACATATACCATCGCGGACTTTTTTGTAGACCTTTTTAAGGTGAACAATACTGTAGTACACAGGCCTGCACGTCAACCTACCACAAACTGTCAAATTTCCTCAATAGACTGTGAACTTTATGCTTTAAAGATATGGTTGAAAATGTATTAAAGACATTTGACAGTTTTAGGCAGGTTAATGTGCCGGCGTCTGTACATTATTTTGATCTATCTCGTAGGGTTCAGCCAGCGTTTGCAATGTATGCGCAAAAAATGTGAAACCTCTTAAGTTATCAGTGTTTCTCTAGAAACTATATTCCGCACCGCTCAATGATGATTAACCTGCTTTCATGTTTGTCTTTGTGGATCAAACAATTCAACAGGCGTCATCTATCTTGACTACAAGGTGTTTGATAAAGTTCCCATAAAAAGGCTACTGCATAAACTATCACATGTAGGAATACGAGGCAAACTTCTCAGCTGGATAGAGGCATTTCTGCAGCATAGAACCTTTCAAGTAAGAATAGGTGAAAAACTGTCTGGCCAGCGTGAAGTACTAAGTGGCGTGCCGCAAGGCCCCGTCCTCGGCCCAGTATTGTTCATTATTTACACATTTGACCTTCCAGGCTCCGTGCAGAGCCACATCAGTATTTTAGCGGACGATACAAAGTTATTTGGGAACTCGCTGCTTGATTATGATAGACTTCAATCAGATCTGAATGCACGGTCTTGCACATAGGGAATCGGAATCCACATCTGTCATAGACCCTAAAATAATGATGTTCAACTTTCTAAAGTCAAAATTCAAACGGACTTAGGAGTAAAAGTTTTGTGCTACTCAAATCCAGCGGCATAATTAATACTTAGTATTTTTATTCTGAATCGGCTTCAGTCCATGCGGAAAATGTTAGACCCTGGAATACTTATATCTGTAAAAAAGTGAAGTGAATTCGAAGAATAAAAATATTCTTACCTCGTTTCAAGACATATAACTTGTTCATTTTGCCAACCATGGCTGAATCTTGCTTAATGCTTTTATTTACTGAATACAAGATCAAATTATCCCGAAAATTTGACAGCCACTCCACTGTTAATAACGGTTTCGACAATTGTGACATTAGAATTAGCGGGAACGGAGAGAGAGACTGACAGTTATTTGTTTATAATTAGAGTTGCAAAGAAATCTAGCCAACAATGGCTAGTCTTAAGTTTTTTTTTTAATTTATTTTATTTCTGTTTTCCTCCCTTAGTATTGTAAAGAGGACTTTTTAATTCTAAACAATCTTTCTTATTCTAACTTAACCCATGCACATTTACTCTACCTTAATTAACGCTATACAATACATTTTTACTTAGTTTATTAGTCAACTCTACGGCGATGGTGGCGCCACCATCGCCACCATTGAGCGAGCCCAACATTCACCATTTTGAGAATTTGCATGCATATAATAACTTGATCTCAAAAGGACATTTTTAATTGTAGTATCACTGTAACGTGATATTTAAATTGTTCTCCTTTTTTCTGTTTGAATTTGTTCGTAACACTCACATAATGTTTTGCTTCAATTGTTCTTTTTATTTTCCAAATTGTTAACTTTTTATTTTAGATTAGTTTAAATTATGTAGTTAATTGAATATTTTGTTAACTGTTGTTTTGGGTCAATGCTGTGTACAATTTTTATTGGGATACTTTAAAAAGTGTTGGTTTGATGTAAATTGCAATATAACAATTTGTATTCTTATATTGTTTTCTAAAGTTTACGCGAACACTACACATTGAAATGAAACATATAATTTTGTAAATGTCGTTACATATTGAATTAAAGCTGTGGAGTTTCTTGCGCCCATTCTTCTCCACAGCTAAAAAATAGACGTCCTGAATGGGTAGTAGGTAAAAAAATTATGGACGATTCGAAAGCACTTTTCTAAAGTTTATTTGAATAAAGAATATTTGACTTTGACTTTGACTTTGAAACAACTTTTACGGATCTACTCGCGTTTATTTTACACATTACTTATTTAATGTTTATCCTGACGTTTTCGACCCTTTGCAGGGTCCGTGGTCACAGGGAGACTGAGGTGTTGGTCATCTCATAATTAGTTGGTAGCTTGTATTTAAATTTAATCAGGTGCGTTCCGTTTTACGCAGAAAGAGCTTACAGTATCTTTTGGTCTGGCAGTATGGTGTCGGGGCTGGGATTTAATATTTTGTATGATGGGATCCCAGGCTGGTGGTAGATTCCAACCATCTTCTCTATTAAAATTAGCATGTTTTTTAATTTCAATAGCCTCGCGTATCATCCTAGGGATGAATCGTTGTTCTCTAACGAGTATTTGTGGTTTATCAAATCTGATGTAATGGTTGGGCTCCTCTAGGGAATGTTTGAAAGAAAATACTGTTTGCTGTAGTACTGTTGTACTGTAGTACTGTAATACTGTTTGGAAAGTTTGAAAGAAAGTACTGTTTGCTCTCCCACTTTATTATATACTCTTGTATGTGGATTAAGGTGTTATGCATTGATACCCCTTTTAAATTTATACGATTTATAAAAAGAAACACAATAACCTCGACCACAAGTAGCTCCACAATGAGTGTTTTCTTAGCAGATTTAGCAATAATTCAGAAACTGCATCGGGTTATGTTTATCATGTATAGTGACGTAAATAATGTGCATATTTTTATACTATCGATACTTTTATTTTACAGATTTCTTAGAGGTCATGCACTAACGTAAGTGCATGATGTAAAAGGCTAAAGGCGAAGTGTAAAAATAATAGTAGCTAAATCTTATTGGGCATTTTACTATTGATTCATTTGTATATAAGGGAAATATGAAATGGAGGCGACTTAGAGAACATGCTGTTCCTACATTATATAATCATGGATGGATCTGATGAAATGGTTTGATGTGTATTAAGATTTTGTGAAGGAAAATATAGCACAGGTCAGCAGATTTAAGGAACTTCAAAAATTTAACACAATGACATATTGTCGTACAGAAAAACAGGTACGACATTGTATAAGGTGAATTATGAGCTTAGATGATATTGTCTGTTCCTTGCTATTGTTGTTGGGTATGAGTTTTCATCACATTATTTTAATTTGTAAAAAAAAAAATATTTCTGGATATCATACACCGACGGATATTTTTGAGAAGCGGCTGTACATCTTTCCAAATTAAATAATGAAGTGGAAAAATAAAAATGTTTTTGATTTATTTGACGACCTCCTTGGTCGAGTGGCTTGCACACCGGTTTTCATGGTGTCGCCATCTCTGAGGTCCCGGGTTCGATCCCCGGTCGGATCAATTTAGAAATACCTGTTTTTCGAAATTGTTTCGGGTCTGGGTGTTTCCTATGTATAATAAGTATGTATTTAAGTATAATAAGTATGTTTATCCGTTGTCTAGTTAAACCATTTTAACAAGTTTCTTAAGGAAGCTTTTCTTGGGGCTAGATAATTGGTGTGAGTGTGGGAAACATTTATTATTATTATTTATTATTTATATTTCGAACCTACAAAACATTTGTTAAAAAGTAAAATATTTTTTTTGCAGAAATCATTGGCCTGTACCAAGGATTAGGAACATAATATGCAGAACTTGACTATATAAATCAAAAAATTTTGAAATTATTGTTGTTATTTACGAAAATATATTTTTTAATAACTTACTCTGTTAGATTAATTGCTTTATTCTGTATGTTAGTTATGTAATTGGGTCCGTCCCGTGTAACTTATAATAATAAATAAATAAATATTTTAGTGTTTTTCAATTATGATTTAACGTTTTTTCTGTATACATACAGCACTATCTCATCTCTAGTTATTTTTTAAAGTTTAATTAAATTAAGTTAATTTGTTTGAGCAAAAATTAAATGTAAAAACTAAATACGAGTAAAATTCATTAATATTGTTTCTTTTTAATGAGTTCGCTGTTTGATAGTGCAATTGATTGTTTGGGTTCCATTATTGTCTATTTATTGTCAATTTAAAATGTATTTTTAATAAATATAGTGACAAAACAAGTACTTTATTTGTAGTTTCCAATTATTTATATCGATAATAAAGTCGATAAAGATACCACATTACCCAAATATGATGTCATAACTTATTATGACATAATTCGAAATTACGAAAGAAAAGGGACAATCTATCTTTTTCCAACACATCACCTAGGTTTATTAGTAAAAATAGTACGAACTGATGTATTTGTGCTTCTATTTTAGTCCGGTTTCTACTCAGAACAATAACTAAAGCTATAGAAGGATAACTAAAATAAAAATCGTGCAACTATGTTTAGTTCCGTTCTATATTATGGGTAAAAAAAGGAGGTTAGAGTGCGACAAATGGTTGACACTTAGTTTTTATTTTTTGTATTGTTATGTCAAACGGTCATCCAGATAATCGGTGATCAAAAAAAATCTTGAGTCCTTTTTCCCGGCCAAATTCAGAAGTACATTGGTTTAAAAGCTGACAGTTCGTTTTAGATATATTTGACTTGTTCGCGTAATAATAGTATCGACTGTCAATAACGTCGGACAATAACATTGTCTTAGTATCTCATAATTATTTCATATTTTAATAGTATTTCTGTCTAGATTGCACGAATGCTTTGGATTACTAGAAATAGTGAGTGTGTGGTCTATGTGGCACTATTTCTTTTGTAGTTGGGAGCTGCAGTTTCTAATAATCTCGAAAAGAAAATGGTCATGGACTATTGACTTTCAATCGGTATGCTTTTGCTATATTATTTGTCGAATGTAAACTGATAAGCAAATAAAATTTGGTAGAACTGTAGCTACCTACACAGCTGCACTGCAAGTCATGAATACGACGCGCGCTCACACGCTCACACGTTACGTGTCCCGTCCGACGGCCGCCGGGCAAATGGCGAGCCTTTTTTTTTTTTTTTTTGGAGAGAGACTGCTGTTTGCCGAGGGGCATTTCCAGCTTCACCGGGCTTGTTTTTTAGGGGCGGCGAGGTACGTAAAGGGTACCTCAAGCCGTGTTGAAACGAAACACCTTCAGAGGATTTCTAGAGGGGTACGGCATCGCACACTTAAAAGTGCGCGTCCCCGTGCCCTTCCAGAGTCTCCGAAGGGCTCGGATCGGATCGGGGAGCGGAACCAGCCGAGGGCGCCTCTAAAGGCACGGACCTCGGCTCGGGTAGACCGGGCCGTGGAGGAGGAGAGGAGGAGCTCCCAGGCACATGACTGTGCCTGGCATAGAGCGCGTGTGAACCGGTTCTTCGTACCCTTGTTCTACGAGTACGGTGTCTTGGGCCTAAAACAGTGTGCATGTTTAGTGTATTCTGTAAATGTGTGCTGTCATTTGGAGGAACGGGCGGGGGGGCATTCGCAACTGTAATTGCGTCGTCGGGCTCGGTTAGGACGTGTTTTGGACGCCTAGACGTGTACCGTCTTGATGGTGGAAGGCCTTCAACATTATAGTTGGCAGCCGCCACCACAAGAGGGTTGGGGTGGTGGGGGGCATTATCGAAGTAACGTCGGGAGACGTCCTTGATAAAGTCTTTGATAGTTGGGAGATCGAGGTCGCGATGGAGGTCTACATTACGAACGTAATGCGGACAACCCGTCGCGCCTCGCATGAATCGGTTTTGAAGGGTCTGTAGGGGGTACAAATAAGAGGGCGCGGAGTGCGCGAAAACTACGCTAGCGTAGGTCATGACTGGGCGGATGCAGGCTTTGTAAATTGTCGTCTTACTTCTAAGAGACATTTTACTCTTCCTGCCTATAAGGTGGAATAACCGACCTAATATGAACGCGGCCCTGTTACGGACGATCTTGAGATGCGGTGCAAACGACAATCTCCTATCGAGGGTGACACCGAGATATTTCACCTGCCTAGCCCATGGGATAGGGCGGTCAAATAGACGAATCGGACGGCAAGGATCGTCGGGGCCCCGATAAAAGTACACAGCGGCACTTTTCTCGGGGTTCACTTCGATCCGCCATTTGCGAAACCAAACGCCGAGGGTGTTAACGGCCTTTTGGAGTCGGTTGTAAACCGCGGTTTTGTCTCTACCAGACGAAAATAGCGCGGTGTCATCCGCGAATAGAGCTAGCTCTACACCGGGGGACTTGAGGATATCGTTTGCGTACAGCGCAAAGAGGATAGGCGAGAGCACGGATCCCTGCGGAACGCCGGCTCGAATAGGGTGCGGGGCGGAGAGCGTTCCTTCGACGCGGAAGCGAAAAGAGCGACCCGACAAGTAGTCTCGTATGATGTGCACGAGTCTGTCTGGCACGCCGAGTTTGTACAGCTTATAAATTAAGCCGTTGTGCCAGACTTTGTCGAACGCCTTCGCGACGTCGAAGAAAAGAGCTCCGGTGCCCGTGTGACGGTGTCTATTGAAACCGGAAAGGATATGCTCCGTGAGGCGGTGCAATTGGTGAGTACACGAGTGTTTGGGCCGGAACCCAAACTGCTCGTTGATAAGGAGGTTATTGGATAGGACGTAGTCCTTTAATCGGGAGACTAATACGCGTTCGTACAGTTTTCCCAACGATTTGAGAAGACTGATGGGGCGATAACTAGAGGGGGCGGTACGCGGTTTACCGGGCTTATGAATACCTATGACCACCGCATCTTTCCACGCAGCGGGAAAGATAGCGTTAGTCATGGCGCTATTGAAGATAGCTACTATTAAAAGTATGAGCTGAGCGGGTAAGATCTTAAGGATCTTGTTTGAAATGCCGTCTGCCCCGGGGGCACTACGGGGTTTAAGACGCTTAATGAGCGTTTGCACCTCATCTTCCGTAACGGGCGGGAGGGTCGCGGTGGGAGGGAGGGACGAGAGTCTTTCGACTTCGCTGTCTACCATTTCGATATGGTTCGAAGGGACTGGGAGGGTGCTAGGCGAACATTGGGCCTCGAGGCTGTCGGCAAGGCACTCGGCTTTTTCGTCGTCGTCAAAGACGACCGAATTGTCGGGTTTCTTAAGAGGGGGCATGGATGTGACCGTATCCGACTTAAAGGCTCTCGCCAACCGCCAATACGCTTGGTGAGAAGGCGTGATGTCTTTAAGAAGGCCATGCCACTTCAACTCGCGGAGCTCTTGTATGCGCTCTCTAGCAGCGCGCTGCAGTGAGCGCATACGAGCCCGGTTGTCCGAAGTGGGATAGGAGTCGAAAGCGCGAGTGGCGGCGTTCTTCGCCCGCAACAGTCGCCTCATATCGTCCGGCAGTTTGAAGCGATGGTCAACCGTCGCTACAACCCGCCGGGACGATTCGCTTATAGCGTTAGTGAGGTGACTGCCGAGGGCGTCGATCGCGGCCACTGTCTCGTGAGGCGAGTCAATGACGTCGGGAATCTGGTTTAATGACTCACTGGCGGTAGGTTCGAGAAGCTTCTCGAGCTTATCCCAGTCAGTCACCACCTTAATGACGGGGGTGGGGTCGGTGGGGGGGCCTAAATGTAAGACAACCGGCCTATGGTCGGAGGAGAGCGCGTGGATCACTTCTATAGAACGCAACCGCAATGTTACGTTCCGTAGAAGTGCCATATCTAGCGGGTTAGGGGTGAAATTATCTATTAACGGATAGTGGGTGGGCTCCATAGGCACGACGATATCGAAGAGCATTGTCTCAGCGAGTTGGCTCAACACCCGACCGTTACGGTTGGTTGTATTGCAACTCCACTGAGCGTGTTTACTATTGAAATCGCCGGCAATAATGACGGCGGTGTCCATAGCGAACAGCGCTTCGAGATCGGGTTGTTTCAAAAGCTTATTTGGGGACAAATAAGCGGAAGCGATTGTGATAGACGCGTGGCCTGTCATGCCTAGCCGACAGACCGAGACCTCTAGATCGGAAAGTTGAGGGGGATCGAGCGGGACACAGTGAAGTGACCGCTTGTAATAGATAAGAGTGCCGCCTCCGCGGCCATCTCTATCATTACGGACGAGGTTGTAGTTTGACAAGCGAGGGTCTCGGTAAGAGGGTTTCAGGAAAGTTTCCTGTATGAGTAAAACGTCGACGGAGTGTTCGGTTAAAAACTCGGACACTTCGTCGCGTTGTTTCAAGAAACCGTTCGCGTTGAAAAACGCAACCGTTAGGGATCGGGGTTTAATTCTCGAATTGGGCGTATTATTCATTATGGGACTTTAGGGAGTCGAAAAGGGACGTGATCATGTCCAAAAGTGGACCGTGATCGTTAAAGATCGCCGCCATGATAGTGGCGGGGCAAGCGGACGGGTCGGACGCGGCTAAGCGCAGCTTCTCCACCATCTCTACGATTTCGTCCTTGTAACGGTATAACCTTACAATTTCGACTGCCGTAGGCATGGCGGTGAAGCTAACCGGGCAAGCACCTACGGTCGCGGCAAACGGGTGCTGCGGGCGGGCTTTGGGTTGGGCCTTGGGTTGGGCCTTAGGGGCCTTAGGGGCGGGGGCCGGCTTGTTAGCCGGTTGGGGCTTGGCCTTAGGGGCCTTGGGCTTGTTAGCCTTGGCCTGAGGGGCCTTGGCCACAGGGACTGCGGCCTGAGGGGCCTCGGGAGGGCTTTGCTCCATAGGAGTAGGGGCCGGAGGCGGAGGCGGAGGTGGGTCACGAGCCGGGCCAGCCGCGGGAAACTCGGCGAGCGAGTTTAGCGCGGGGGCCTGCGCCGCGAGCTTAGGAGCTAGCGGTGTAGTCCAAGCGTTGCGGGGCGGTGGTAAGGGGGCCGCGGGGCGGAGTGAAACTTTCGCGATCTGCGAAGGCGGAGGGGCGCGGGACGCGGGGTTACGGCGCGGTCCCGACCCGCGGGTTGCGCTACTGCGCGGAGCCTTGGGGCAACCGCGATAATTCGCGGTATGACCCAATTCAACGCAGTTTACGCAACCGGGTGGGTCGTCGGAGACCGGTGCCGGCGCTTTGGGCCTCTGGCACGCTTCAGTGCCATGGTCGCCCAGGCACTTAACGCACCGGGGGCGCGCAAAGCAGTTACGGGCGGCGTGCCCGTAACGTTGACATTTGTGGCATTGACCTACAATGCCACGCTTGTGGGGGACCTCGATCGATAGTCGAGTGAAGCTCTCTATCGATTTTATATTGAATATAGCTTTACCCTCCGGGGTATTATCTAATATCGCCTTGAAGAGGCCTAGGGGCTTTTTGTTCCGGCCGATCATCCGGGACACTTCTTGGACCGGGTAGCCTTGAGACTTAATGTCATCGAGGACTATCTTGGGGTCCCAATCCGAGGGGAGGCCTCGGATTACAACTGACAGAACACGTTCCTCGGGAAGCGAGTACGTGTGAAAGGGCACGTTATTGGAGCGTAAAAACGCGGTAACCGAACGGAATTCGGTTGAGTTAGAAAACTCAGCCTTGATCATCTGAGGATCGCCGTGAACGAGGCGAGTCCTGAGAGGGATCGCGTTGAATCGCGCCTTAATAGATCGCGAAAGATCGGGCCAGCACTTCGTATCTTGTATAAAGATCGGCGGGGGCTTTTTGTCCTTGCGCGGCTGGGCCGGCTCGGGCCTCGGGGAGCTAGGACGGGAGTTAGGCGCGCTACTCGCTTTCGCGGCCTTAGGCGGGGGGACGGAGGGAGGGGCGGTCTTGCGGACGCGCTTACCGTTTTTCCCGACCGTCTCGTACTCCGAGTCGGATGAGTTCTCATCGGATTGCGATGAGCTCTCCTCGGACTCGGAGCCCGTGACGTACGGGCTATCCTCTTCCGCGTTAGAGGCGGAGGGGCAAACCTCCATCTCTAACTCGGGAGCGGGCGACGGCGCTACGGGAGCGAAGTTGGGCATGAGCGATGGGCGCTCGGGCTGGGGCTCGATATGAGCGATTAGGGGCTCGTTAAGAGGAGACGGGGAGGCTGGCTGAGGCAGCCGAATAATGGGCCTATCGTCGGACGGCGGAGTGCCGAGCGCGGGGCTAAGTAGGGCGGTTAGAGGGGCCGGTAGTGTCACTGCCGGTTTCGCATAAGGCGAGGGACGCGCAGAGGGCGCAGAGGAGGACAACTTGTTCGTGTGGGCTGTCTTAAGGACATTCAACGCATCGGGGTGACTTTGTCCTATAAGGGACTCGATCGCCTCGATCTCCATCTCAGTGTGTGGCCTAAGGCCATACACCGAGATGCGTGAGTGATGTCAGACCCTCCCTGTCTGTAGACAGGGAGGCGTGAGTTGAAAGGGACCTAGCTTGTAGGCCCTAATAGTGTATCCTCCGGTGAAAATCAATTCACCGTAGGGTGTGTTACTAAAACTAGACTCTAGTGTGGCTAAAGTTCTGAGTTGACTAGGAGATCCCCCAAGGCCAACTTTGCCAGAACTCTTCCGGAGTGTTTTCCCCCCAGGAGGGTCAGGAGGGCAGCCGGGTCAGTGCCCCAACTGGCTTAGTTGTCACGGTTACGTATCCACCAGTTGGCTGCTAAGCGCAGACTCGAAAATGACACCCTGTCGTGTGAAACGGCGACAAGCGCTCCGCGATGAGAACCACGACGAAAGCGCTTGAGACGCGGCGTACCGTGCACCGGAGCCTTACCGGTACACGATAATAGGGACCGAAACAGCAAACGGGATCTTGAACCGGGCGCGGAGGGAGCTCGAGCGAGACGTGCGTCCGGCGCGCGAGCGAAATCTGGTATGTCCATGGCGAGCCTACAGCCGCCGCGAATATTTATATGCGACGCGCCTCCGCAAGCCGCTGCGTCACGCCGATCGCAGAGCGCCCTAGCGTTAATATTGTGTAAACTTATTAAACTACTTGTTAGATACGCCGCTAGTTGTAAGCTGTAAAAACTGTATAATACTAGGCTAAGGTTTTTCAATAAATCATTCATTCATTCCATTCTACTCTCAACATTAGCTGGTATTATTTCTCTCCAAACACCCATCAGCTAAAGTGGTGACCCCGAAACAAGAAGAACATCAAGCAACCTATTTTCAAGAAAGTCACTATGGCCGAGAAAGCAGAGGAATTAAGCAGCTCAAGCTCCAGACCAACAGCAACTACGGAAGTCTCAAGCATCGCTCTCTCAATGCGTGTACCACCATTTTGGCGTGACCGACCTAGACTATGGTTTATCACGTTCGAAGCCGCAACGCACGATCTGAAGAAAGGCCAAACACAACTAGCCCAACTGGTGATAGCGCAGCTCGAGAAACAAGACATCGAGCAGATCAACGACCTACTTTACAACCCGCCAGCTGAACAATACTACACTGCGCTAAAATCAAGATTAACTTCCGTTTATGAAGAGTCAGAAGGACGCCAGTTCCAAAAGTTGCTATCCGAAATGGAACTAGGAGAGCAACGACCATCTCAGCTTCTACGCCGTATGCGTGACCTTGCCCGTGACAAAGTCCACGATTCAACACTGCGACTCATGTGGATGAACCACCTTCCCGCCCACGTCAGATCCGTACTCGTCGTAAGCGACACCATCAGCAAGACCGCCGCACTCGACGAACTATCCCTACTCGCCGACAAAATGATGGAGCACACACAAGAAGTTAGCGTCGTATCGTCATCGTCAGCGAACCACCAACAACCTTCACCGACCCAACCGAAGTCTGAAACACAATACCTAATCGAAGAAATACGAAGATTGTCACTCGAAGTCGCATCGCTCCGCACCCGCCCGTCGCATTATCAAAATAACTACCTACGAAGCCGTTCGCCGTACAATCGACAACATCGCACGCATCGCAATCGCTCTACAACACGTTAGCCGTTTCGCTCTCGCACTATGCAACGCACCGAGAATATTCTACATCTGATAGCGATTATTGCTACTACCACCGACGTTTTGGACAAAAAGCAAGAAGATGCCAATCGCCGTGCTCGTTCAACAAGTCGCAACAACAGCAACATAATAACGTCGACGAAGCTTCGTTAAACTATCAAGAACGTTAGACGAGGCGGGGTCGGACGTTCTAGGTAAATCTTACCGTCTCTTCGTTATCGACAAGAAAACAAAACTGAAGTTTCTCATCGACACTGGAGCAAATGTATCAGTTATTCCAAGGAAGAAAGGGACAACAATGAAAGCTTTACCATTCAATCTGTATGCTGCGAACAACACCACGATAAATACCTACGGCGAAGTATCACTCGAACTCAACCTCAATTTACGAAGACCGTACAAATGGAAGTTCATCATCGCCGACGTCAGCAAGCCTATCATTGGAGCCGATTTTCTATGCTATCACGACCTGCTGGTAGACCTGAAGAACAGGAGACTAGTAGATAACGTCACTAAGTTATCAATCGCCACTCCAGGCTGCTACACCAATGTACCTACAGTTCGCAGTATCGACTTAGAACAACCATACCACGACATCCTCAACGAGTTTCCCGGTATCACAAGACTCACTGCAATGAAACTTACCCCGAAGCACCACGTGGAACATTAAATCGAGACCACTGGCCCGCCACTACACAGCCGAGCCCGTCCGTTACCACCACACCGCTACGAGAAAGTGAAGAAGGAATTTGAGTCTATGATCGAACAAGGCCTATGCAGACCAAGCAAGAGCCCATGGTCAAGTCCACTACACGTTGTACCTAAGAAGAATGGAGATCTCAGAATGTGTGGAGATTATCGCCGACTAAATGCAATAACGAAACCAGACCGTTATCCGATTCCACGCATCAAGGACTTTACCTACCAACTCGCCGGAAAGAAGATATTCTCAACAATTGACCTCATACGAGCATACCAACAATTACCTAACAAAGAAACTGACATAGAGAAGACAGCCATCATCACACCATTCGGGTTATTCGAATTTCCGCGAATGTGCCCAGGTTTAAAGAACGCTGGACAGACTTTCCAACGCTTCATTCATGATGTGCTACGAGGTTTAGATTTCTTTTTCCGTTCCTCGACGATGTACTCCTGGCTTCAGAGTCTGAACAGCAAGACCGCTATAACCTACGTATCGTATTACAACGCCTAGACGACGCCGGTATCACCATCAACCCATCAAAATGCAATTTCGGCAAGAAGAAAGTCAAGTTCCTTGGTTACGAAGTATCCGCTAACGGTATCATACCACCACAAGAAAAAGTTCAAGCCATCTCTGAATATCCAAGACCGAAGACAATCCAACAACTCCGAACATTCCTTGGCATGATTAACCACTACCGCGAACATATACCTAACGCCGCATCAGTTCAAGCTCCGCTCAACCAATACCTACACAACTCAAAAAAACGCGACAAGACCGAAATTCAATGGACAGACGAGGCAATCGCATCATTCGAAAACAGCAAGAAATGCCTACAAGACGCCGCGCTTCTGGCACACCCGATTAACTCCGTCCCGCTCGCATTAATGTGCGACGCCTCCAATACGTGTGCAGGCGCCGTACTACAACAATATGTTAACAAAACATGGCAACCACTGGGATACTACTCGAAGAAATTCACCGCCACGCAACAAAAGTACAGTACCTACGACAGGGAATTACTTTCAATCTACATGGCAATGAAGCATTTTCGAAAAATGTTCGAAGGAAGAGAACTAATTATCTTTACCGACCACAAGCCAATTACCTACGCACTACATAAACAATCATCCGATAGCGAAACACCGCGCCGCTCAAGACAACTACTATTCATCAGCGAGTTTACAACCGACATTCGTCACATCAGTGGAAAAGACAACACAGTCGCCGATGCACTATCCCGCATCGAAACCATCACATGCCCATCAACAATAGACTACGAACAACTGGCAAGACAACAACAAAATGATCCCGAGTTACCCGCGCTACTACAACAAACCAACCTACAAGTAAAGAAAATCAAGATACCCAACACCGATTACGACATCTACTGCGAAACATCAACTTCAAACATTCGACCGTACCTACCACATGACTTTCGACGCACCGCATTCAACGCAGTGCACAGAGTCAGTCACCCCGGTACGCGAACAACAAGAAAACTTTTACAACAACGTTACTTCTGGCCCGCAATGAACTCCGACATTGGAACATGGACGAAGACGTGTGTATCTTGCCAACGCGCTAAAGTACAACGACACACGCACAGCAACATATCATCATTCCCCGTGTGCGACAGATTTCATCACCTACACATCGATATAGTTGGACCGCTAACAACGAGCGAAAACAGACATCGATACCTACTCACAATGATAGATCGCACTACGCGATGGCCCGAAGCTATACCTATTCAAGAGATAACCAGTAAAAACGTCGCAAAATATGTTTACGAAGCGTGGATAACAAGATTCGGATGTCCCCAGACAATAACCACAGATCAAGGACGTCAGTTCGAGAGTCAGCTGTTTCGCGCGCTAACCCATCTACTTGGCGCCGAAAAGACACGAACAACCGCTTACCATCCACAAAGCAACGGAATCGTCGAACGCTGGCACCGATCACTGAAAGCCGCGTTAATGTCTAGACTCTAGACTACACTGCAACTCTAAATGGATCGACGAAATACCTACAGTGTTAATGGGACTCCGAGCAGCAATACGAACCGACACCAACACCAGCGCAGCGCAGCTAACATATGGTCAAGCAATCCGTCTACCTGGTGACTTCATCACACCATCTGCATCACCATCATCCGCCGCTGTCAACCAAGAGTTCGTGCAGAAGCTACACAAATCAATCACCGCGTGCACACCAACATACCTACCGCATAGCAACAAGCGTAGTATGTTCGTGCATAACGACCTATCGACGTGCGAAGCTGTATTTCTACGTATGGACGCAGTACGTAAACCACTGCAATCACCATACGAAGGCCCGTATCAAGTACTGAAACGAAGCACCAAGTTCTTCGAAATACAACTTCCTGGAAGAATCGCCACCGTGTCGATAGACACATTGAAGCCTGCCTACACTTTGAACACCGAAGAAACAACTACGCCGCAGCCGCCGTTACAAGACACACAAGCCATCCAGCCACCAGTAACATCCGATCCAGCAGCAGCAGCACCAACGCTCAGAAGTACCCGTTCGGGCAGAAGAGTCAACATTCCCGTACGCTTCGCTTGAGGGGGAGTCCTGTAGCTACCTACACAGCTGCACTGCAAGTCATGAATACGACGCGCGCTCACACGCTCACACGTTACGTGTCCCGTCCGACGGCCGCCGGGCAAATGGCGAGCCTACAGCCGCCGCGAATATTTATATGCGACGCGCCTCCGCAAGCCGCTGCGTCACGCCGATCGCAGAGCGCCCTAGCGTTAATATTGTGTAAACTTATTAAACTACTTGTTAGATACGCCGCTAGTTGTAAGCTGTAAAAACTGTATAATACTAGGCTAAGGTTTTTCAATAAATCATTCATTCATTCCATTCTACTCTCAACATTAGCTGGTATTATTTCTCTCCAAACACCCATCAGCTAAAGAACCATTTTGTAGCGAAAACCAGCCGTTAATAGAATTTTTAAAGCAGATTTAGCAATAATTTAGAAATGGATGGCATTCTTGGCCGAGAAAAAGGACTCAAGATTTTTTTTGATCATCGATTATCGATGACCGTTTGACATAACAATACAAAAAATAAAAACTAAGTGTCAACCATTTGTCGCACTCTAACCTCCTTTTCTAGCTATAAGATAGAACGGAACTAAATATAGTTGCACGATTATTATTTTAGCCATCCTTCTATAGCTTTAGTTATTGTTCTGAGTTAGGGATGATCAACAGTGCTGTATTTAGTGATGCAAGTTACATTGTGCTGTAGTGATCAAAAGGCAGTACTAAGCACAAACCTACTGGGTTATTGCATCTCTACCTATTTTGTTTTCTATTAATGCGTGCACATTAGTTGCGTCAACTTTCTCCAATCTTTGTCGTGCGAACGTGCCTTAACTATGAAGCCTCAATCAATCATGTTTAGAACTTGCATCGAGAAGAAACTGCATGAAACTTGGCAAAGACTATCCTTTTCTCCGTGTTACTACTTACTACACATGATTGAAAAATAAATTAAATAATAAACCGTCATTATAGATATTAAAGCACAGCATTTACTGCTGTAAATTATATTCTAGGCGTTCGGTTTAAAAAAGCCATCAGTACCCAATCAGTACATATTTCAGTAAGCATGACGTGTCAATCAACTGTCACTGTCACTGTCAATCTGAAGTAGGTAGGTAAGTGAATTCGTATTGTACGTGGACGAGACGAGGAAGATTTATTTAATTAATAGAGACCTTATTTATTGAGTTTATGCATTTTTTCTTGTCTGCATTTTTAATTAGAATGCAATGCTACCTCGTCGCCGTAACGTAGGAAGTGTGAGTGAGCGACTCTTGCCGGAAAATACAGTAGACACTTACAATAAATTGGACAAGAAAGGATCTCATCCGATAACATCGTATTTACCACCTTCAGGACAATATCAGTTTAACGCACAACATTCTGTAAACCTATCGGAAGAAGAGCACAAATTTGACATCCTCGAAGATTTCGTCTTTGAAACAGTGATGGCAGCGAGAGACCGAACTAATGAATTTATTGCTACAGTACGTAGCCTACAGGGAAGAACATTAGTTCGACCTGTGATAAAAGATGAAAGGAAAGCGGCCGTCCTTGAGACTTACTCTCAATTCATGAGTATGGCTAAAGTAATTAGTAAAAATATTACTAGTACATATGCAAAATTGGAAAAATTGGCATTGTGTGAGTAAACCTATCTTATATAATATATGATAATTAAGAACCCTAAGCTCTCAACTCCTAGCTTCTTTCTCTATGGTTTCTTGGTGTGTCATTCCTTGGTTTTCCCAGTACCTACAAGTTTGTGAACATGGTTTTCAAAAACTAGACTCCAAGCAACAAAAAAGCAAATCCAAAGCAACAGAAGACAGTACTTGCAATAGTTATTTAGATTCTTAATATTGATTTTAGTTTCTATAAAACTCTGTAAACTAATAATCTTTTTTCAGTGGCCAAAAAGAAGTCTTTGTTTGATGATCGTCCTACTGAAATTCAAGAATTAACATATATAATCAAAGGGGATCTAAGCTCATTGAATCAACAAATTGCTCGATTAGGTGAAATGCCTAGGGGTAGACGCAGCATGCATAGCCATTCATCAAGTGTTGTTGTAGCACTGCAATCTCGGCTTGCTTCCATGAGTAATCAATTTAAACAGGTAATGAAATTTCCAATTTTGACCTTCGATATTTTGATAACTAATATTTAGAAATGGTTGATGTTTATATATAATTCAAAATTTGTTAAAGGTGCTGGAAGTGAGATCAGAAAACTTGAAGCATCAAAATAATAGACGTGAACAGTTTTCAAGGGTTGCCCCAGTGGTTACTGAAGTACCTTCGTTATTACAGCAAAATGATGTCAGCATTGACTTTGGTGATGCTGGCTCCAGTCTCCAAACACAGCAGCTAGCCCTGAGAGATGACTCTGATTCATACGTACAGCAAAGAGCAGAGACAATGCATAACATTGAGAGTACTATAGTAGAGCTGGGAGGTATATTTCAACAGTTAGCTCATATGGTTAAGGAGCAGGATGAAGCCATTGGCAGAATCGATGCTAACATTCAAGAAACTGAGATGAATGTAGAAGCTGGTCACAGAGAAATAATGAAATACTTTCAGAGTGTTACAGGAAACAGAGCTCTTATGTTTAAAGTTTTTGGTGTATTGATATTCTTCTTTATATTCTTTGTTGTTGTTATGGCCTAACACAAATCAATAGGTCTAGCTGGTTAAGTTAAAAAAACACAATTGCTTATTTTCAAAAGCAATAAAGTAATTAGAAGCAAAAGAGCTAAACAATAAGCTATAGAAAAGATTTACTCCTGAATAATTAAATTATAATTATTATTTATCGTCTATAATGCTATGAATACCTACAACAACAAATACTTATTTTACAAAATTAAAAACTGTTTATAATTCATTTGCATCTTATTTCAAATAAAATTTTGCATTTGCTATGGCGGAACTATTACAATATACTAGTAGAACCTTTTATTTAAAATCATTTTTTTTTTAATGTCTTGTTAAATATTTGCTGTTATTTAAGTGCCTATGCCTATGGGCTTTACAGTGCAACCGTAAAGGAAGGTAAAAATCCCCATGCTCTCAGATGCTTTAGTTAATGTTTTGAGCTCAGAACAATAACTAAAGGTTCTGAGCCCCAATCCTAAGCAAGCAGTGATCGTGACATCTGAGGTGTCTTAAGAACTGGCTGGCTGCACCATAGACTATGTATAATATTGGGTATAGATGTGCCTCTCATAGAAAAAAGATGAGAAACTAGGTTCCCTGTATAATAGATGGCGGTAGTAGACGTTTACGCTTCATCCCGATAGATAGCGCTAAAAATATTATAATATTTACAAAAAACTAGTTAATATTTATTTTGTGTAAGTATAATATTATTTGTAAGATTGATAAAAACATATTTAAAACCTTCTCGGTCGCGGGAAGCCCCTGGATGCGAGCAGCACAAAATCGGTCGTTGTGGAGATCCTTGGGGGAGAGACCTTTGTCCAGCAGTGAACGTCTTTTGGCTGAGATGATTATGATGATGGACGATGATGAACCTAGAATTTCTGTAGCACGGCGCGTCATCGCAGCCGCTCGGCCAATGAGCTCTTTGAAGAGATGACGAAAGTTGTAGCTATAAGAAAGTTACTAGAAAATAACTAAACGTAACTTATTAATTTAAAATGCTATCTTTACTACTGCTGCCGTATATGAAATTTTTGTAATTATTCAATGTATGGAAGATTCACCCCTTTGGGCTGCACTGTATAATGTTAAGAGCTGTGCCGTCTATAAGCTTAAAGGCTGCTAAATGACATTTGGCCAATGTCAACATTCGGAAAATGTACGTTTTTGTATGAAATAAGTATAAATGTACATTTCTTTATGCGTAGTAGCAATCATTTTAAAGTGAGCCGCCATTATGTTGTCAGGTTGGCGGGTGAATTCTAATTCAAATAACTTTTTTCAAATTTAACTTTAGAAATAAAATGTAACGTCAATTGTAGGTAATAATTGTATTATTTACATGTAGTAACACTATTTAAAAACTTTTTAAATGTTTTACAAGCTCTGATATTGTAAAACTTGAAAGAATGGCGGGTTGTTTCTAAACCAATTAAACTAATTTGATCAACCAAATACCAAATAAATGTGTCGGTATGTTTTTTAAACCCTATATAGGTACTAAAATCTTAATTAAACTGACACTAGGCCGAGACATAGGAATGATTAGCTATGATATTGTCCCGACTTTTGATACATTTGTCACCTAGAGGCGTCAACAAATAAAGCTTAGCTTAGGCACATTAGGTACCTATCTAAAACTGTCAAATATCTTCAATACCTACCTACATTTTCAAACATATTCAGGAATAAATTTCAAAGTCTATTTGTCAATGACAGTTTGTGGTAGGTTGATTGATGTGTAGGCGTGTGTAACATAATGCAATCTATTGTCTATTTTCTATCTATTCTATTTGTATACCTACATTAATTATCGAATTCTGTTTTTTAATCTGTCAAGAACATAATAAATAATAATAAATAAACTTTTCTACACTCTCACCAATTATCAAGCCCAAGAGAAGCTTCGTTATAAAACTCGTTAAATGGTTACTAGACAACGGATAAACATAGTTAAAATACTTACATAGGTACTTATTATACATTGAAAACACCCAGACCCGAGACAATTTGGAAAAACAATAATTTCTAAATTGACCCGATCGGGGATCGAACCCGGGACCTCAGAGATGGCGACACCATGAAAACCGGTGTACAAAGCACTCTACCAAGGAGGTCGTCAAAAGTAAAAAAAAAGTACATTTATTTATTTAATTGATCAAAATAGTTTGATTGGTTTAAAAACAACCCGCCATTCAAACGTCAGCGTGGTGGCTCCCGCACGTTTTACAATATCAGAGCTTGTAACTATAACATTTAAGAAGTTTTATAGTCGAATTCTACAAAAACGGCTTGAGGTAATTCTCCAGGTTCTAGTTGTTCACGGCTTTCTTGTTTTATATAATATCATTGACGGCGTAGCGATCGATGGCCATTCAAATTTTCTGACGATCCCCATAGCACCATTTACTAAGCCGTGTCCAACGTTAATGTTCTTTCTCAACATCACTCTAGAGACGTGATACCAATTATTAAAAATGCGACGATACCTACCTCTTGTTTTATTGGGATCGGAAGGTATGAACTCTAGTTTCGGCCGCTGTCCGTAGGTTTTGGCTTCTACAAATGTCTTCACTTCACTTCTTACATCCGACATGTTTTCGAAAGCTCGTGGGTCATGACGGTATTACCTATAAGTATTCATCTCATCACTGCCGCATCTAACACGAAATCTCCAAATCTACTTGACCTGTGAAGGTGAAAGGCGCGGAGGAAAATTAGAAGAAGACGTCAGGTAAGAATGGATTTTAGGAAACTCCCTGCGTATAAGGGGGTGAATGTTTGAATGGAACTATGTAATTTCTGGACTTAGAATTATAAAAATTTGCATGTTGGATATTGAATACAATTAGCATGCTTGCAGTCATTACACCCTTCCCCTTTTTACACGACTTATTATGTAGTTTTCTGATATAAATTTATTAATTAATCCCATATTTTAAAACTTTCATCCTTTGTTTTACCACCTTAGGGGTGAAATTTCCAAAAAATCTGAAACACGTTTTTTTATTACGGTCCAAAATGTTAACATCAAGTTCTAGTCTCTAACTACAATAATGACGAATTTTCATCATACAAAATTTCATCCCCTATTTTACTTACTTATGGGTTGAATTTACAAATTTTTACTAGTCTATGTTCGTCGGAACGATGCAAGGATTGTAACGATACCTCATATTATATCTAAATCGGTTCAGGCGTTTAGAAGTTAAGTATGCTGGAATAAAGAAACATCACATACATACATACATGAACCCTGAAAACATAACACTTCTTTTTTGGCATTCGTGTAATAAAAACTATACAATTATAAGAGAAAAACCTGAGTTGCAGTAATGTTGTTCTAAAGAGCAGAGGGGCTAAAATATTCTTTAAAATAAGCTAAAATATGCTGTAAGGGAGAAAAGAGCTGGACACTTGCTGAGTTTCTTGCCGGTTCTTCTCAGTACAAGATCTCCCGCCCAGAGTAGATAGACTTACGAACCGATGGCATAAATGACGTTCATAAGAGCTATTTATAGCCTAAACCGTATATAAAAAAGTACTTTGTGGCCTAAACTGAATAAATGATTTTGAATTTTGAATTTTGAATTTTTCTTGCAAAGAATAAAAGCATTCATCAATAAGCCATTTCTTTTTACACAGTTATTGGCATCACCTTCATGTCATCATGTAGCCTATTATAAATTTTGATTGCCATTACGTAACTGTTTTTTGCGCATGACGCAGTTTTGTGACTAAAGGCAGTGTTAGTTTATTAGGGTATCGACTATTAATTTTGTTTTCTTTTTTTTAATGTTCGGCATTTAACCGAGCAGAAACAAATCGGTACTGTAGAATATCTGGGAGGAGCTTTGCTCTCCACTTTTCTCTACATCCTCCCTTATTGATATTTTGGTTCGCACTATACTGCCGTGCCGCCTAGCCCTCCGCCGTGCCCAGGCGTGCGTGTCCCCCTCAACCCGGAAAATCCCTAGGAGGGGTGCGAGGGCTTGTGTAGATTGCCGCTTTTTAGTGATGTATTCCTATTTAACGGCATTCTTGTTATGCAAGACGTTGAAAACAATATTTATTCTTTATAGCGTACTAACTAACATGCAGTGGCGGCCCTAGGGCGGTGCGAGCGGTGCGACCGCACCGGGCGCCGACATGGGGGGGGCGCCAAAATCAACCTTTCGGCATACTTAGTAAAATTAAAATACCGCCGCCGCTGAGAGCTAGTTTCACAGCACTGTAGTTCGTGGTAAAGAATTACGTGAGAAACGCACAGTAGTAGATCGCCATCCATCAAGATGGTGTAGCTGGAAAGACAATCGATTGCGTGTAGTGCGGTGAAGGAAATCAGCGGCAGAATCAAACCGAACAATTTCTCAGAGCACTCCCCATGATAAAGGCTGTAAAATATACAGAGAGACGCAACGTCTCTCCGAAGGGCCAGTGGATCAAGCCGGCCAGAGGCCTGACTGTAAGCGATGGGTCGGCGTGAAATACTTTCCCGCTCTATTGAGCAAACCCAGCTTTTTCGAAGCTTATTTAGGTTTACTTTTCAAATGACCGCGAAACTGAACGTCTCTCGAAATATCGACGCCAAGGATTCCAATGGTCGGTTTGGTATCAAGAGGAGCTCTTTCAAAGTTTAGAGATACGACGAAGGGATGTTTTTTAGCGCAAACTTGTGTTTTGGAAGGGTTAAAATGGGCTAAATTAAGTTGGCCCCAATTCGAGACATGACTTAACATGTTCTCAGTGTCAGTCACAAGTTTATTCTAGTTCTCGATGACGCTTTCCAGAGATATATAAGTACGTCCGATGTAAAGCGTATCCCCAGTACTGTCGTCTGCACAGCAATGAATGCTGTTGTTATGCAACATGTCATTGATATGAAGAAGCGACAGCACACACCCCTGCGGGACTCCAGTATTCACGGGCTTCAGGTCAGAGCATGATCCGTCAACTACGACTTTGATGCTACGCCCAGAAAGAAAGCTGGCGACCCACGTACACAATTTCTCACGGAGCCCGTATGATGGAAGTTTAGAGAGAAGAGCCCTGTGCCATACCCTGTCGAAGGCTTTCGCTATGTCCAAGCTAACTGCCAGCGCCTCCCCTTTCCTCACGACTGCCTCCGCCCATCGGCGAGTGAGGTACACTAAAAGATCACCAGCCGAACGACCGTGGCGAAAACTGTACTGGCGATGGCTTAGTAGCTGATTCTCTTCTAGGTACCCCAAAAGTTAGCAGTTTGTAATGGACTCCATTACTTTGGAGAGCAAAGAGGTGTGATGGCTATAGGCCAGTTGGACGAATCCGAGCGATCGCCTTTTTTGGGAATTGGGTGGAGAAGGGTGGTCTTCCAAGAACTCGGGACAACGCCAGTAGGGTAACAGAGCCGGAAGAGGCGCGTTAGAACCGGCGCCAACTCAGGAGCACACGTCCGAAGCACAATGGGAGGGACTGCATCAGGACAACTCGATTTATGGATGTCAAGGGAAAAAAGAGCCAGCCGGCCAAGTGATCGGCTTTCTCTTTTGCAGTATGGGTAAGGCAATCATCGGTCTTTTGCAGTGGTGGAAGTGACGGTTGACAGAAATTAGAGTTAGAAGATAGATTGAGAATTAGAATTTATAGATAATGGTACGGAACCCTTCGTGCGCGAGTCCGACTGGCACTTGGCCGGTTTTTTTAAACCAAATTAGCGAAATCCAGCGCATTTACGGGGACGGTTCAGCGCATTTCTTAGGGTAGCAGTTGGCAACACTGACTCAACTCAGTCTCACTCAGTCAGTCAGTTGTTTCGCTCCTTCATGAACAGTTTTGTCATCGAGTCATTTATTCTTGCGCACGGCGAAACAGTTCAAAATGGTGTATTTGCGAAAAGTTGCTCATCTAGGTTATTCATTAAATTGATTGGTATCTGTTTAAGACTGTCTGCAGCACAATAGTGAAAAATAAAAGTTGTCGAATAAAATTATGGACGGTTTTTCATTTCTCATCTGTACAACACAGGTTGGTTGGGGTGAAAACACCTCACCACAGCAGGGCAAACACTGGCGTTATCGAGTGCGACCAAAGTGCGACAAAGTAGTACAACCGGGATGGACAATATTTCTTTGACGCGAATGCACCGTGCGCGCGCCCTGTAGTACCTACAATCACGGACAAGAACTGCATAGGTAGTTTCTCACTTTTTAAAAGGTTAAAACGTTCTAAAAGTCAATACCGGTTGTTAATATTATTATACACCTTTAATTATAGGACTATGTTACTTAGGCTTCAGTAATAAAATAACAATTATTATTAATTTTGTGTCTGTATCGCTAATATTTTTTTTAAAAGTGACTACTTTTTATGTTCGGGGAATTTTCTTTTTGTTTCATTGTATTTTTTTAGTTGATTGATGGTTTCTTGCGATTAGCACATTTAGCCAGTGTCAAGTATTTTTTCTTACAAGTAATACATAAATAGACAATATTTCCTTTATGATGATAATGAATGATATTAGAAATGAAAAGTGAGAAATGATATACCCCCCAACCCCTCGAGTAGCTCAGTAAAGATGTGGGGCTTTACTAAGTCCTCACGCGACGGACTTCTTGAGAGAATTTGAAAAGTGCCGTTGCACTGTTTTGTTTCATTTGCCAACACTCATGGACACTCACGAACACTTAACGGTTAATAATCCACCATTATTTCACATTAATATTCGACATAACACAAATTTTAGAAATAAAACAAAACCGCAGATATGACGCTTCACTTTCCCGCCAAGAAAACCCTTGTTTCATTGTAGCTTTGAAGGGACTGTTTTTTTTTCTTTTTAATGTCTGCTATATTTAGCTAGTGAAACAAACACACTACTCTACAATTTTTATAGTGTTAACTTATGTTAACTAAATTACTTGCTAAACTGTGGTTAACACTATCAATATATTCTATTTCTATAGTCTATTTATATAGATGCTAAGAAAATTAAAAAAAACGTTAGATGAAAAATAAAATTTTATAAAAAATCTTCATACAAAACGTCAATTTCATAGGTAAGGTTATAAGGACCTAATATTATATAAAGACAATGTATAATCGCGCTTGACATTTAATAGTAAATTTTTAATAAAAAAAAAATATTTACAAAAATATTAGTACCTACCTACTAGGTACAGCAACTATTGCACAAGGCTCGCAGGCCTGAATCGCAGTAGTTGAGATGAGTAAGCATAGACCAATCATGTATCAAACGACAGCTCCGGTTCCTTTAACTATAACTAAGTAAAGTATAAAATTAATAAAGCTAAAAAAGAAAATTTGTGAGAGAAATGGGGTTGGGGGATATGTAAAATAAAATTAAAATTAATGAAAATGTGTGTGACAACCACACTGTTGACTGTATTTGTGGTGTATGTGTGTGTGGGTGTTTGCGTGAGAGGGTGTATGGAAGGGTGTGTGAGTATGTGTATGTGTGTGTTGTTATTGTTGTATGTGTGATATCCACTCACACATACAACAATAACAAATTCTTCCATAACTCTGACACGCTGTATATACAGCGTGTCAGGGTTATGGAAGAATTTGTTCTGCCTCAAAGTAATTAGGCCCAGTCAGTAGCCAGGTTTTTATTTTACATTTTGCTTTGTATAGGGGTAGATCCTTTAAAGGGACATTTACGGATACCTTTGTTGTAGATATGGGGGTGAGAAAACAGGGGAAGACGTTTAGCAAAAGAGGTACGGACTGTGGGCACAGGTATTCTAAATACCCGTTTGTTCATAAGAGCTTCAAGTTCTGGAGAGTTCAAAGTTTCCTTATGTTAAGCACAGCAGACGCGCCGTATGTACAGCTGTCTGACACGAAGTATCTTTGCCTCTTCGTAAAGCAAGTCTGTTGGGTATCGAAACCGGCTTTTGAAACATTACTCTCAGAACAGCGCGTTTTGACCATTCTACCTCAATGAAGCTGGTTTTGCTAGCTCCGCCCCAAACACCTACACAATAAATGAGGATAAATTGGCATAGTGAGGTGTATACCATTTTAAGTACTTCCATTGAAACTGATCTTCTAGGAGCCTTGACAACATGAATCAGCTTTCTAAGTTTTCCAGATAAGAACGATATTTGTTGTTTGTAAGATAGGTTCTCATCTATCTGAACGCCTAGATATTTCACACAGCTCGATCTATCTATACTCTTGCATTTACACGGTGTAGACAAGTTTGCTATGACGTGTGGGTTGGGATAGCTTGATAGTTGACATTCATGTCTGACAACTGGTGGCAGATTGTTAGGTGAGGATGCTTTAGTTTTATGAAACGCTAAAAATGTGGACTTATTTGTGTTTAGTGTTAGTAAGTTTTGGTTAAGTCAGCCAGCTGTAATTGACATACCCCTTTCGGCCAGTTTTATGGTGCTTTCCCAAGATGCTTCTTTAAAAAGAACAACTGTATCATCGGCGTAACAACTGATGGTGGCATAAGAATGGCTAGCTCTAATAGGTCATTAACGTAGATTGTGAATAGATTTGGACCAAGAATACTTCCTTGAGGGACCCCACAGCTCATTGGTAGTACGTGGCTCGACACATCACCTACTTTGACAGACTGACAGCGACCTATGAGATAACTGTTAAACCAATTGAGAGGAGTTCCCCTTACCCCAAGGAATTCTAGCTTTCGAAGTAGGATAGGTGTGGAAAGTGAAAGTGGATTTATAGAGATTAGGTAGGTAAAAGGGTATAATGGGGTGTAATGAATACTGTTTGAATTGACAAATTAACTTTGTGTAACTTTATTTTTTATTCTTAGGATAGTAAGATTGAAAACTATTTTGGTGAAGTTTTTGGTCTTCAAAGTCCCCACCACGAAACCAAAACAAGCACCCCCTAATAGGGTTGCCAAATTTAAAAAAGGAAACACATAAGTGCATGTTAATTAAACTACAAGGGTGTGGTGGTGGCTAGCAGCCAAGAGCTGCATCTTTATGCTTTTCTTCACATAAGGCAGGCATACTCTCAGCTGTTTTTACCTTTGTTACAGAACACAACGTCTGCCGAAGGGGCGTAGCTCCTTAGTGATCGGGACTACTTGGTTGGGCGAGCCTACTGGCAGCCGTCGCGTTCTGAATTTAATAAAAATCAAGATTAAGAAGAAACGCATAGAAGCAAAAAGAAGACGATCGCGGTTCTTCTACGTCTGCCAGCCACCGCGATAGGGCACGATTGTATTTCATTGATAAAAAGTATTTTAATATATGTATTAAACGCTCTGTGTTTAAATTGATAAACCCCCCGTTTATTATAAGTGCAGCCACGTCGGTTGTTACAGCACACACGAGCAAATGGCAAGTCTATTATAACTATAATACTTGCAGTATATGTGGATGATATACTGATTTATTGGAATGATTTACAAGAAGTGAAGTTGGTGAAGAGAGACCAGAAATTTAAGATAAAGGATTTTGGTAAAACTGAACTAGTGCTGGGTATCAGAGTGACTCAAGAGAACGGCAATATCAAAATAGACCAAGAGGACTATATCAGTAAAGTTCTCAAGAACTTCAACATGGAAAACTGCAAACCAACTTCCACACCAATGGAACCTGGACTTAGACTTCAAAAGCCAGAGAGCAATTACATACCAGATGAGAAGATCTCCTACAGAGAGTTGATAGGATCACTCAATAAATAACAGTATGTACTTACGAGACCAGACATTGCTCAAGCAGTGAACTTCATGAGCCAGTTAAACAGCTGCTACGAGGAAACTCACTGGATAGCAGTAAAGCGAATTCTTCGATACCTGAAGAAAACAACAAGTTTAGGACTGAAGTATATAAAAATTAACCGTGCGAGATAAAAGGTTTTGCTGATGCAGATCATGGAGGGAATATCATTGACCGGAAGAGTTTCTCCGGATACGTATTCAAGCTCAGTGGAGCTGCAATTTCCTGGCAAAGCATCAAACAGAAGACAGTGACGTTATCAACTGCAGAGGCAGAGTATGTAAGCCTATCTGAAGCTACCAAAGAAGCTGTATACCTGAAGAGATTCTTGAAAGAAGTTGCAGGCATACAAAACACAAAACTGTGTAATCACACAGATAGCCAATCGGCTATGGCCATTGCACTAAACCCAGTGCATCACAACCAAACCAAACATATTGATGTGAGGTATCATTTTGTGCGGGATACTCTAATGAGTGATATAGAGGTCAACTCAAGTACCTCGAGATGAATAAGATGACGGCAGACAGTCTGACGAAGAGCCTGTCCAAAAGCAAGTTTGAGTTTTGTACACAAGAGATGGGTGTGGTGTGTGAAGCACTGTTGAGGGTATGAAAGAAGTGTTGGTATGGAAGTGTGGATGAGTGAGGGTAGTTGAAGAGGATGAGAGGACGACGAAAGCGATTAAGGAGTGCCAAAAGAGGTTGTAATCGTGATTCGTAGCTGGCCGTATGTGAGACTGACGGATGATTGAATATGATTGACGGGAAAAATAGAAGAGAATGAATGTCTCTCTCGATATTTTTCCACCTACGGTCAACCTACGGTCTTGTAATTTTTATGTAAATTTTAATTTGATTCTTAATATATTTATCCACAGTTTAACTCTGCGTATTATTACTCTACTAGTGTAGGTAGACAGTGATTACGCCTGTAATCACAGAAACAAAGCAGTGCAACTTCACTTTTCAAATTCTCTCAAGAAGTCCGCCCGAGGACTTAGTAAAGCCCCACATCTTTACTGAGATATTCATATTCATTTATTCACCATAAATTCGTAACAATAAGTACAATAAAAAACGGACGAATAGGCTTGATGGATTTCATCCGGAGCCGTAAAACAATACAAAAAAAAACTGCGAGCGTCACCGTCAAAAGAAATCAATCGAGTAACAATCAACAATTTGTACATTTCAAGTAAAGGTTGCCGGTTGCCGCAAAACAATTAACTAAACAATAGGGTTAAGTAACGGTTTTTTAAGTGTAAAATTTTGTATTCAGTTCTTTCTACTTTTTACTGTGTAAAATAAGCCAATATGTCGAGCACTTCGCAAAAACACAGAAATTTTGTCGCAGAACCTATGGGAGAGAAACCTGTCAATGATTTGGCTGGGGTGGGTGAAGTGTTGGGAAAACGACTTGAAATTGCAGGGTTTGATAAGGTTAGTAAATAAGAACGTCGTGAAATATGTAAAAATAAGAGCTTCGGCTAAAAGTGTGCAACTTATTTAGTAAATTATGTTTTTAATTATATAGGAAGTTTTAAAAAAATGTACTCTTCTTGGTTCTTGCATTATCAAAGCACTCGTCATATTACTAGGTACTTCTTAATAGTACGTTTTTAATCCCTAATCAATTATTATGAAATTGTATGTTCAACCTTACAAAAAACCATTACTTAGGTAGGTAGGTACCCAATTACCCGTTTGTTTTGTGTCCCGTGTTCATAAGGGACTTCTGAATATTATTATCGTTTCTTCGCGTCGTTACTTATACTGCAATTTATTAGATCCACTATAAGTTTCTATACTTATTAATAAATATGTTAATACTCCTCAATCAATGTCAAAGTACAGACAGACACTAAGAAATCACAATAATATTAATAGGATGAGTCATATTCAATAAATTATTTCAACCTTTGTTATTACATGCCATGATCTGAATATAACCACACTCCCAATATTAAAGTGTCAACACAAAGTTAATCATAAATTCACAAACAATATTATATTTCTTCTTTCATTTGCAGGCATATGTGGTGCTGGGGCAGTTTTTAGTACTGAAAAAGGACAAAGAGCTTTTTCAGGAGTGGATGAAAGAGACATGCAGTGCAAATTCCAAACAATCTGCAGATTGTTACCAGTGTTTAAAAGACTGGTGTGACGAATTTTTGTAAATAATAACCAGCATTGGTTATATAATGTAATAATAAGTTTTATATTTTGAATATTAATGTTTTACAAGCTGTAAATAAGATGTTAAGTAATACAATGGTCAATTTAGGCCTAATTAATTATATTATGATAATTAGCTTGTACCTGTTACAACCAATTTTTTGTATCAATTCTTATCTAGGTTGCTTTAAATAGGCACTCACTCCTGGTACATGTAATAATTAGTAAGCAATAAATATTTCTTAACACATTTTTAATTTCATCTTTATATAATAAATCTTCTGTGCGTGTGTTTGTAATTGAACTCCCTAAACGAATGGACCGATTGATGAAATCTTTTGTGTGTGTTCAAGTGGATTCGAGAATGGTTTAGATTTACAATAGGACCCAGTAGGTGGCGCTGCTATAGGGGTCCATCATGGGATATGGGTGTCCTTAAGCGGACGAAGTAGTGAGTGGGCCACTATATAGTTTATTATAAAAATAAAAACCAATTAGGTAGTATGTGTCTGATTATATTACATCCAGGGTTATTACACCATCACAGAATAAGTAAGTATACAGTAATCTTCATACAAAACATACATTCGAAATGTCAGTACTTGCATCGGTTAGCTACAGTCGCGAGTGCGCTGCAGTGACATGCGGAGCAGGCAGGCAGTGTACTGTATTATTCAGTGTTGTATGTTTGAATTTATCAATATCGAAACCTAACTATTATCTACTATTATCTACTATTATTAACTACTAACTGAACTGTAAAGTTAAAACTTGAAAAATAACAAATCTTTAGCCTTTATTTCTGTGATAAGTTACTATTATTTCTTTAGTGGTTATCTACAATCTAAACTATTCATCCAAATGATTTGGTGTAAAAGGCAATTTTTATTACCTACAAGTTTCCATGACGATGAGCATATTTATATGGATAATGATTTAATATTATCTACTTCAATTATTAAGCCTAGCCTCCTAATAAGTAATAAAAATAGTTTATCAATGATAACTTTATTGTTTTTCAATCTATGTTTTGCATTTTGGCATGGTGAAAGGTATTAACTAAACATGCTTTTTATGAGACCTGAGACCTGACATGAGACCTATCATTCATCTAAGCTTTTACCATATATTTATATAGGTATTTAAAAAAAAGCATGATATCACGTATTTTTATGCAGTTGCACCCTTACAGCCCTATAGAAAATTGTTTACTCCTACTATGCTTACAGCGTGCAACTGAAATCTATATAAAACTATGTTAAAACTACTCTTTGCTGAAATCCCAGGGTTGCCAACACAAAACCACAAATAGGTGCTAAATGACATCTGAAAAAGTGCTAGATAAATATGGATTTTCAAAAATAGTGCTAGTTTTTTGGACATGAAATAAAATTATAATATAATTTATAATTAATAAAATGACATAATGTAAAATAATAAAAAAATATAAGCAAAATGTAGCTGTAATAATTATTTTAAATCTATATCCAGTCATCTTCACTGTCATCTGTATCCGCTGCCGTGTTTTCTTCTCCTTGTTCTGCCGCCGTTAAAGTGGATGGTTGCTCACGATGACTTTCAGCCGATTTTAATTGAAATGTGTACATTTCTTTTTTGCCTATTTTATTAATAATATCTCGGGGAATTTCGTATGTATGGCAAGTCTTGTTAAAAAATTTAAGCCCTGTTCGGATATGAATAATCGAATTTAAAGAGTCCAAGTTCATTTTATTCCTTAGTTTATTAAAAATATCTACATTTTAAATGAAAATGAAAAAATAAAAAAAAGTTTATTTGGACATTTTAACATAGATTAACAAATGACAGGCATACGAAAATAGCTGCTTTTAGTGTAAAACTGCGTTGCAGCCATTAACGCCCACCTCCGGCAAATGGACGTGTTTCTAAAAAAATTACATTAATCTTATAGGTAAGTAAAAAACTAAACTAAATCCAAACAAACAGAAAATGTTTAAAATAAAAAATGAAAAAAATAAAATAAATATATGTATATAAAAATTACAGCATGCGAATAACAAAGACATTGCCAGTGTGTTTTGTATTGTGTTATGTATGAATTGAAGAACTAACATTATTTTCATTCAATTAGAATTATTCAACTAGATAACTAAACTGATATATATATTGATATCTTATAAATACAGTTAAATAATCTACAACTACAATATTATTAATATAACAATATGATACCAGAAAATAAAATAAAAAAATAAAGAAAACAAAAATAAAAAGCAAATAAATAAAAATAAAACTAAACAGAAATCTTCAATAGGCTTTCATTTTTATCGTACGAAAGGGATTTCAACCATTTTGTAACAGACCTATTACATGTAGATACAGTCATTGGAAATATATTTAATGTTTTATTAATTTTGTTGTATAGCATCGGACTCAGGTAACGAAAGCAGCGCAATGCAAAGACTAGAGTGGCATGTTTTCTCACGATGGTATAGAGAATAAAAAGCTGCCTGACAGTAAGAACTTCCCAAAAAGAGTATAAGTCTGTATTCTGTATTTTGTACCCTGTCCCTAAATATGAACGACAGGCGCCACGGTGCTTTTTAGAATCACTCAGAACGTTTTTCATCACTTGCCCATAGAGGACACTCAAGTGTCTCTTGACGTAAGATGCAAAATACTTTTTGTACACCCAAGTGTCTCCTGACGTTTGAGTGGATGAGTACCCACTATTCAGTGCTAGATTTAGTGCTAGGTGCTGTATGCTGTTGTTTCGTGCTGGACTCATGAAAATAGTGCTAAATCTAGCACCGAAAGTGCTAAGTTGGTAACACTGTGAAATCCTCTAGCTAAGCTATACAATTTTCTTTATGGCTAGGTGGTGACAAAGAGATGCGTATCGTCTTTCGTCGTCTTGTCATTTTGTCAATATCAGTGTTGCCAGTGGCCGATAGTCAAAAGTAACATTTTCACGAGAAAAGTAACATTAACCATTTTTTTATTTATTGTTATTATTATATAGGTATCACCCTTTCAACGAGCCCCGCGCCGATGACGTAATAGGCAAAATGGCGATTACGTTGATTACCTAACGTCGATGTTCACAAAAATAATGAGTATGTTGCAACCAGATCATATTTTATCATTCTGTAAACGACAATTTACTAATTGATATATTCCTTCCTCCGGCAGGTATCAAAATAAATGTGATTACCGAAATAGTTTATTAGTTATACATGATCAAACTATTTATTCTAGCTAAACTTCTTCATACAAAAGTAGGCTCTAACTAGACGACATAGAGTCGATCGAATCCGATCGCTCAATTGTCAAAATTTGACACTGAAATTGAAAGAGGTAGACGCACAGAGCATAAAGTTGTTGGGGGGTTTGATAAACGCAAATTTACTCTAGTTTGTCTATAGCCAAACAGCTTCATACAAAAGTAGGCTCTAAAATTATAATTTTTAAGTTCTAATGTCGGTTGGCAGGCGTACTCATATATGAGCGCTCGGTTGTTGACAGAGTATTTTCACTTATCATGATATGATTCGGTTGATCGCTCACAGGTCACTTGATTACACAAAAAACTTTCTATTCCATTCTTAATTTCTTAAAGCTTCGAAAGAAAGAAAAACAATGGATCCAATGTTGTCTAACTTATTCAATAAGTACCTACTTACTAACAGGTTACAATAACGAAAGTGACTTGCCTGACCTTTAATGCTAGGTATACCTGCCAACACTCATGCGCACTTACGAACACTTAACGGTTAATAATCCACCATTATTTCACATTAATATTAGACATAACACCAAATTTAGAAAATAAAACAATACCGCAGATATGACTCTTCACTTTCCCGCCAAGAAGTCCCAATATTAATAAATAATAAAATAAATAAACTTTCCTACACTCACACCAATTATCTAGCTATTCTGTACTTAATACAAGAACGTAATCAATTAGAAAAACGGGTGTATACACGACAACTTGCAATCCTTGTCAACTTTCATTAATTCTTTTAAATATTTATTTAGGTCTACTTTAGTGTTAAATTTAAACAAAATTAAATAACATTTATAAAAAAAAATGATTATTTATTACGTCTAAATATTTATTTCATCATCATCATCACCATTATCTCAGACAAAAGACGTCCACTGCTGGACAAAGGCCTCCCCCAAGGATCTCCACAACGACCGGTTTTGTGCTGCTCGCATCCAGCGGCTTCCCGCGACCTTCACGAGATCGTCGGTCCACCTTGTTGGAGGCCTGCCCACACTGCGCTTTCTGGTACGCGGTCGCCACTCCAGGACTATCCCGCCCCAGCGGCCATCAGTCCCGCGAGCAATGTGACCTGCCCACTGCCACTTGAGCTTAGCAACTCTTTGGGCGATGTCGGTTACCTTTGTTCTTCTGCGGATCTCCTCATTTCTGATTCGATCACGCAGAGAAACCCCGAGGATAGCCCTCTCCATTGCTCTTTGAGTGACCTTGAGCCTTTTTATGAGGCCCATAGTGAGCGACCACGTCTCAGTCCCGTATGTCATCACTGGCAACACACACTGGTCAAAGACTTTCGTCTTGAGACACTGCGGTATATCGGACGAGAAGATATTTCGTAGCTTACCGAACGCTGCCCAGCCTAATTGGATTCGACGATTGACCTCTTTGCTGAAGTTCGACCTACCTAGCTTGACCGTTTTTCCCAGGTAAACATAATTGTCCACAACTTCAAGGGCAGAGTCCCCAACCTTCAGAGGAGTGGGTACGACACGTGAGTTCGACATAACTTTCGTCTTCTCCATGTTCATTTTAAGGCCCACTTGTTGAGAGACTCTGTTGAGGTCACCGAGCATTGTGCCGAGGTCTTCCAGGGTCTCAGCCATGACCACTATATCGTCAGCAAACCGAAGGTGAGTGATGTATACGCCGTTGACGTTGATGCTGAGTCCTTTCCAGTCCAGAAGCTTGAAAACATCTTCCAGTGTAGCAGTGAACAGTTTCGGAGAAATCACATCTCCCTGTCTCACTCCTCGCTGCAACTGGATAGGTTTCGAGCTCTGGTCCTGAAGACGGACTGACATAGTGGCGCTTTCATACAAACACCTCAACACTTCGATGTACCGATAGTCAATTTGGCACCGCTGGAGAGACTGTAGCACGGCCCATGTCTCAATCGAATCGAAGGCTTTTTCATAGTCCACAAACGCTAAGCAAAGAGGCTGGTTATACTCTTCGGTCTTCTGTATAACCTGCCGCAGCGTATGTATGTGGTCTATGGTGCTGAAGCCTTTTCGGAAACCGGCTTGTTCGATAGGCTGGAAGTCATCAAACCTGCGTGCGAGACGATTCGTTATGACTCTCGAAATCAGCTTGTAGACGTGGCTTAGAAGTGAGATGGGCCTGTAGTTCTTCAGCAGGGTTTTGTCGCCCTTTTTGAAGAACAGTACCACCATACCTTCGTGCCACGTCTCTGGCGTTCTGCCCCCTAGTACGACGGAATTAAATAGCTTCTGAAGAGCTACGAGTACCGGTCTTCCGCCTGCTTTCAAAAGAAAATGGCATTAAAAAAAGAATACAATAAATTATTTAAAATTTGCAAAATACAACCAATAGAAAATAAGGAAAAAATTACAATTATACTAGAACAATACGATAAAACTGAATATATATTAAGCAGGGTACATAAGCACCCAATCCGTCAAGCAGCCCACAAAAAGATATATGAAGTACCTAAATATACAAACTATTACGGTAAGCGCACAAGACATTGGCTGACCCCAACGCTACTAAACGCATTACCGAAACCACTATTGGCCAAATGTGATAATAACATAACAAGAAAGTGCTTAGAGAATATTTTACGAAGGCATTACTTGACTATGTGTCCATAGCTTGACAAACTAGGGACACATGGTTAAGTGGTGTCTCGAAAATATCAATAATTATGTTCTGTGAGTTATTTTAATTATTTAGTAAGTTAGTGTTAATATTTTTCTATAAAACGTACTAAGTGCCCACGAGAACGCTGCCGACAACCCGTTTTACGGTTTAGCAGAGTAATGCACAAAATACCTCTGTAACATTTCTTTTGAAGAAAATAAATTAAAAAAAAAAAATCTCGGCCGTAATTCCGTCAGCACTTGGTGCCCTGCCGTTTTTGAGCTGTTTGAGAGCCATACTAATCTCGTATAGGCTGATGTCCGGGATGTCTTCGGTATTTCGGTATAGTGCCGGGTTAACTTAGCTCTAGGGTCTTTAGCTAAGCTTTGTACAGGTGACCGTGTGGATGAATATTTATTTATGTTTATAAAAATAAAAATAAATATTATTTCAATGTCATGCATGGCATGACATAAGTCATGCATGTCACTGTCACGATTTTTAGGGTTCCGTATCTCAAAAGGAAAAACCGGAACCCTTATAGGATCACTTTGTTGTCCGTCTGTCTGTCTGTCTGTCAAGACCCTTTATCTTGGGAACGCGTGGTGGTATCGAGTTGAAATTAAAACCATATACTCAGGTCTGCGGTCCCTTGAAGCTGGGAAAAAATCAATAAGTTAGCGAAAAAGAAACGTATAAATCGCATAATACTAACTTAGTTTAAGAAACATTGTTACTAACACCCTATGGACCATGTGTTTGAAATAAATTGTTTTTTTTATTATAAAACGTATATTTCGACACTCTCAAGGGAATCAAACTTCATAGCCTAGGGTACCTACTTGCCGTTGACCTATATGAAGTTTGGCAAGTAATATCGTCTTATACAACAAGTACAGGGAAAAATCTGAAAACTATACATATTTTATTAAATCACAAAAACACAGGGTCTTTTTGCAAGGAACGGAGGTCTAAATTTTGAAGTAAGTTAACCGTGGCATGTGGGGTATCGTATAAAAGGGCTTCATTTGCACAAGCTTAAACAGATTTTTAATTATTTTTATGATGTATAGTTTTCGATTTATGACGAAGAATGAAAAAAGAAATACCTTTTCCCTCTTTTAACGTTGGTGTATGTAGTACATACCTACTTAGTCCTTTTTTTAATTTTGTAATTTTGTACGGAACCCTCGGTGGGCGAGGCCGACTCGCTCTTGTCCGGGTTTTTACTCGTCCCAGAGTGAATGGCAAAAGTCAACACGGCCTATAGCCAAAACCGGACTTTTTGGCGGGAAAGTGAAGAGCCATGTCTGCGGTTTTGTTTTATTTTCTAAAATTTGTGGTTTGTCGAATATTAATGTGAAATAATGGTGGATTATTAACCGTCAAGTGTTCGTGAGTGTGCATGAGTGTTGGCAAATGAAACAAAACAGTGCAACGTCACTTTTCAAAATCTCTCAAGAAGTACGCCCGACCCGAGGACTTCGTAAAGCTTTACTGAGATACTCTAGGGGTTGGGGGTGGGGGGGTATATCATGTCTCACTTCTCATCTATTATCATTCATCATCATCAAAATGTTACTTAGGTACGCTACCTATATCTAGCGCCAAAATTGCTTAAATAGTAATGCTGGTGCTCAGCATATACAACGTGTATCAGACAGGTTCAGCCATAATCCAGGGTTTCAAATTATCCCTAGTATAGACCCTTTCTATAAATACCCTAGTAAGATAAGCGCAATTTAATTTGGTTTTGCATTTACAAACAAAGTTAAACTGACGTTAATTCAAAATCAAAACAAGCTAAACCCATCACTAGCAGGGTCATGAACTCTGTATGATGCCTACACTGCACCTCCTGTTTGTAAAACTGCGTGCCCTAGTTTTGGCCGCCACACCCCCTACCAGGCACACAGTTTTACAAACAGGAGGTGTACTGGAGTTCGCCCGCTCAAACAGTTGCCGGCTACTGTCGGCGCGGGCGGCGAAAGTCAAAACCTTTGACGGCACATTTTGTTTGACACAAACAACCCGTCTGGGTTCTTTGTCGGCAGTTGCTTGGCGGCATTTCTTTTTGGATTTGTTAGACTAATAAAACAAAGACAGATAAGTAGGCAGCTATTTTACTTTCGTGATTTAATAATTTGTATTAAGTAGGTACAGAAGTGGCCCGCAACAATTCGGGTGGATCGTCCGTCCGGCTGGCGACGTCCCCATGAGAAATAATAATAATGTAACTATCATCAAAGTAATAAAAATATTTTCATTTTACAGCCACATTGTTTCAACTTTAAAGTAGACAGGTACGCTTACCTACGAGTAGGTACCTACATAGGTCTTTGATTAAAATGACTTATTTTTGAAATAACTAAAATCAACTAAAGCGAAGCACTTTGAAGTGTAGTCACAGAATAAATAATCGTACTACTCTAAGGTACTTATGTAATTATCATCAAAGTAATGAAAAGATTTTCATTTTACAGCCACATTGTTTTGACTTTAAAGTAGATAGGTACGCTAACCTACGAGTAGGTACCTTCATAGGTCTTTGATTAAAATGACTTTTTTTTGAAATAACTAAAATCAACTAAAGCGAAGCACTTTGAAGTGTAGTCACAGAATAAATAATCGTGCTACTCTAAGGTACTTATGTAATTATCATCAAAGTAATAAAAACATTTTCATTTTACAGCCACATTGTTTCGACTTTAAAGTAGATAGGTAGGTACGCTTACCTACGAGTAGGTACCTACATAGGTCTTTAAATAAAATGACTTATTTTTAAAATAACTAAAATCAACTAAAGCGAGGCGCTTTGAGGTGTAGTCACAGAATAAATTATCGTACTACTCTAAGGTAGATACACCTACTTAGAACTAAGTACCCTAGGATGACTTGTTTTTGAAATAACTAAAATCAACTAAAGTGAAGCACTGAGGTGTAGTGTAGCACCCTAGCTGTGATAAAAAAGTCCACTCCACTTCACATAACCAGTTTACAAAAATGGCTCAAAATGCCCACCTTGTCGCTGGATGCAAGTTTGCGCCCGGCGCAAAACGGACTCTTCTGCGTTTTGAAGCATCTGTGGTGTGATGCTCAGAAAGGCGGCTGTGATACGATCCTTCATTTCTTCGGCAGTATCGCAAGCCACGGCGTACACCAAACTCTTAATATGCCCCCATAAAAAAAAATCAAGAGGTGTAAGGTCCGGCGATCGCGGTGGCCAGGCCACGCGCCCTCCTCTGCCTATCCACTGTGAAAAGCGTAGGTTTAAATATTCGCGCACTTGTCGCGCGTAATGTGGTGGTGCCCCGTCATGCTGAAATGTCATTGCATGATATTCTGCCAATGGAAACTCTTCAAGCTGCTCTTCAATGTAGTTGGTCAAGTGCTCGAGGTAGTTCTCTCCATTTAGCCGTTGGGGCAAAAACTTAGGTCCAAGCAGCCTACCACCAACTATGCCAGCCCACACGTTAACTCGCCACTGATGTTGGAAACTGGACTCTGTTGACGCATGCGGATTCGTGTGTGACCACACATGCTCATTGTGGATATTGCTTATCCCGCCCCTAGTGAATGCTGCTTCATCCGTCCACAGCACAGTTGAAGCAAAACCAGGAACCGTCAACACTTTATTACAATACCACTGGCAAAATCCACGACGCGGTTCGAAGTCCGCAGGCGTAAGTTCCTGGGTTCGCCGAAAATGATACGGATGCTGGCCGTCATCTCGGAGCACCCGCCAAACCTTCATGTGAGCCACGTTGAATATCGCTGCAGATCGACGTGTACTGGTCCTTGGGTTGTCTCGAAAGTGCTCCAACACAGCCTCCTCAAACCCCGGGTCCCGCATATTTGGCTGGACCTCCGGACTCGTCCCACGAAAGGATCCAGTCTGCTGGAGACGCAACACCATTCGTCGAAAGCAATCCGCCGATGGCAAGCTTCGCTGCTCAGCTTCTAGTCTGCCGTTGATGAATCTCTCGCGGTACAGTTCACGAGCACCACGTAGACTGCCATTAGCTGCCCCGACACAAAGAATCATTTCGTAATACTCCTGATTACTTAAAAATGCCATATTCACTTAATAGGTAGTTGAATTGAAACCGAAAAGCAAAAACACGAAAAGTAGGCATGCACTCTGAAAGCTTTCACAAACGACTGCGAAAAAATCGTAGGCAAACAAACCTAACAAGGCGGCGCCAGCGCCGGCGGGCGTGCCGCCTACTTCTAGTTCTAACTAGAAGTTGCTCCTGTACTTTTAGGGATCGAAAATAATTATTGTGTAGACTTGAGAATAATTATAAATTATTGATAGATAAGCTTAGATAAATTTTTACAACAATAAATGTCAAACATAATCGATTCACGCACAATCCATAATCTGGGCGGCTGCCTTAACCACTACGCTACCGAGGACTGGTTTTGTCAGCGCTCGATGCGTATGTTTTTAGCTTTATCCCGTTGCTTTATCAGATCTTAGAAGTTTGCACTTCTTAGATATTTTAGAGTTTCATAACGCTTAGATTATTTTAGGCATTGTTAAAGTTCAGGTTCAGTTCAACTCAGGCGGGAATCGAACTATGCTACTTTTGCAATCCGGGCGGCTGCATTTTAACCACTTAACAAATGAGTCTGGACTCTGGATAAGACTGTGGAGATTGGTGTTGGTGGTTGTTGGTGCTGGTGGCGGAAGGTGCGTGGTTCGATTCCCGTCCGAGGTGTTCAACTTTTTTCAGTGCAGTGCAGTAACTTGCAATGATTTTAGACTAGTAGGTAGACATTTCTGTCTACTTGCAGTAACTAGTACTACTAATACTTCCGAAGTCACAGAATACAAGTACAACCAAAGTGTAAACTGGCTTAAGCGCTGCGAAATACCACTCACTGGCATTATGTGTATTATTTTTATGTTTGTTGCTATTTATTTAGTCAATTGGTGATAACATCTTCCATCACACGTAAGTTTTATTTAGTACTTAGGTATGTCACCGATGTTTATAAATGTTATTCTTATTTACATTACATTTTTGTAAACAAAAAAGAATGTGTTAAGTATTGAAACTTTGTGTGATATAACATAGTTAAACTTAGTTTACCTAATAAAATTTCATACAAATAGTTAGGATTTCAGGAATGCTTACATTTTATACCGGGTCAATCAAAGCGGTTAGAAAAATAAAATAAGCTACAGAACCCGTAAGAAAAAAGACACACGCGCACGCTTTCTTTTGACTCCGCCTATACCAGGAGTTGCCCTAGTACTTTTTAGGGATCAAAAATTAGACTAAGTTACCCAAACTAGCAATATTTTTAAATTAGTAGGTAAGTAATTTTTTATCACTGTTCAAATTATTAATTAGGCGTGCGCGGGGTAGTTATGCGGAGTAGGTAACCTACGTTACGTAGCGCTAGCGTAGGCGAGTGTAATCGCGTTTGAATTAATCAGTTTAAAATTTTAAATTAATAAGTTAAATCTAAAACTGATGTTTTATTTTTAAAGCGAAAACTAAAATAACGAAATTATTGTTGAGACTTAATAATTTACGGCTTGTAATGTTTTGAATATTAAAAAAAAATAACCTTTGCTTATTTTGTCAACAAAAAAACCCTTTATTGACCATTTTTACAGTATTACTTTACAGGTACATAACATTTACATTTCATCATCATCATCATCAGCTCATAAAGTCCCCACTGCTGGGACACGAGCCTTCCCTATGGATGGATAGGGAGAACGGGCCATAAACCACCACGCGGGCCCAGTGCGGATTGGTAGTTGTTAACGACTACTAATGCAGCCGGGACCAACGGCTTTACGTGCCTTCCGAAGCACGGAGAAGCTTGAGATGATAAATTTTTGGTCACCCATCCGATGACCGGCCTTTGCGAAAGTTGCTTAACCTCAGCAATCGCAGACAGGGCGTGTTAACCACTGCGCCATCGAGCTCCTCATTTACATTTGATTAGATAGATAACACATTCCTGACCTGACCTGGTGATAGGTACAGAGAATAATTGACTAAATGAACGTCTCAATTTTCTTTTCTAACTAATAAAAGTAGGTAGTCGTAACTCGTTCTTAGTGAAAAAAATAACAAAAAGGAACCCTTAAAATTTAATCAAAAATAAATAGTTGAAAGCGGGCGGAGTCGAGCACACTTTCTTGTGACTCCGCCTTTTTAGGGATCGAAAATTACACAAATGTTACCCATTTTTAAATTAATCACTGTTCAAATTATTAATTAGGCGCACGCTGAGTAGGTACCTACGTTACGTAGCGCTAGCGCAGGCGAGTGTAATCGCGTTTGGTTTAATCAGTTTAAAATTTTAAATTAATCAGTTAAAACTAAAACTGATGTTGTATTTTTAAAGCGAAAACTAAAACAACGAAATTATTGTTGAGACTTAATAATTTACGGCTTGTAATGTTTTGAATATTAAAAAATGTAACTATTACTTACGTTGTCAACAAAAAAAACCCTTTTTTGACCATTTTTACAGTATTACTTTACAGGTACATAACATTTACATTTCATCATCATCATCATCAGCTCATAAAGTCCCCACTGCTGGGACACGAGCCTTCCCTATGGATGGACAGGGAGAACGGGCCATAAACCACCACGCGGGCCAAGTGCGGATTGGTGGTTGTTAACGACTACTAATGCAGCCGGGACCAACGGCTTTACGTGCCTTTCGAAGCACGGAGGAGCTCGAGATGATAAATTTTTGGTCACCCATCCGATGATCGGCCTTTGCGAAAGTTGCTTAACCTCAGCAATCGCAGACAGGGCGTGTTAACCACTGCGCCATCGAGCTCCTCATTTACATTTGATTTGATAGATAACATATTCCTGACTTGACCTGGTGATAGGTACAGTGAATAATTGACTAAATGAACGTCTCAATTTTCTTTTCTAACTAATAAAAGTAGGTAGTCGTAACTCGTTCTTAGTGAAAAAAATAACAAAAAGGAACCCTTACAATTTTATCAAAAATAAATAGTTGAAAGCGGGCGGAGTCGAGCACACTTTCTTGTGACTCCGCCTTTTTAGGGATCGAAAATTACACTTATGTTACCCATTTTTAAATTAGTAGGTAAGTCATTTTTTATCACCGTTCAAATTATTAATTAGGCGCGCGCGGGGTAGTATGCGGAGTAGGTACCTACGTTACGTAGCGCTAGCGCAGGCGAGTGTAATCGCGTTTGGTTTAATCAGTTTAAAATTTTAACTAAATCAGTTAAAACTAAAACTGATGTTGTATTTTTAAAGCGAAAACTAAAACAACGAAATTATTGTTGAGACTTAATAATTTACGGCTTGTAATGTTTTGAATATTAAAAAATGTAACCAGTGCTTACGTTGTCAACAAAAAAAAAACCTTTTTTGACCATTTTTACAGTATTACTTTACAGGTACCTACATAACATTTACATTAATTTTTCTCAAAATCTCAGAAGTGACCTGATAGATAACACATTCCTGACCTGACCTGGTGATAGGAACAGAGAATAATTGACTAAATGAACGTCTCAATTTTCTTTTCTAACTAATAAAAGTAGGTAAGTAGTCGTAACTCGTTCTTAGTGAAAAAAATAACAAAACGGAACCCTTAAAATTTTATCAAAAATAAATAGGTAGTTGAAAGCGGGCGGAGTCGGCACAATAGGCACAAAAATACTAGGTTCACAGCAGGGGCAAAAGAGGTGAACTTTAGGTAGTAACACTAGACAGAGTTCATTACTCCAATCAGCTGATTGAATAATGTTGTCATGATGTCGATAAACTCGTATTATTTTCAAAAGTATGTACTTCCACAATGACCGAGATATCAAGAAATGTTTTGATGTGTACCAGCTCACTAAAAGTAACTGATTAGGTATGTGAAATATGGCTGGCCCTGCTTGATACAGATTGTATATATTTCTCGTGCTCAGCGCTTGCGATTGCGACTCGAGCGCAGCGGCGTTTATAGTGTAATTTGACATCATTTTAGTGTAAAGTTGGCACAGTCGCGCACAGCCGACGCACACCGGCAGACGTTATGGCAGCAAAAAACGAGAATAACATATTGATACAAAATTTCGTTGAGTATTTAAGAATTCCGAGTGTACAGCCGAATGTTAATTATGGTAAGTATTGTTATTGAACTGCTATTTAGTCGTTGTAGGTAGGTACCTATAGTTTTACTTTACTATCTATAACAAATTGTTACCTATATAGGTAGGTACTAAAGTTAAATATTCATCGATGAGTAGAGTAGGTTTTATCTGTTATGTCGGATAGAGGGGAATACACTAAATAGATTCGTACGAACGTAAGTTGGTAGGTGGAGTTGTGTAGTACTTTCACAGCTTTCGATATTAATCTTTATAAGTTCACAGAGATGTAGTTAAGTAGGTATAGCTATGTACCTATAATAGTTATTAATGTATAATAATTGGATTAAAAAACTACATATATGAGGTACTTAATATATTATTTAAATATTAGGTATAATTATTAAAAAAAAAATAGTATGCAGCAACTTTTGCACTCAGCACCGATTTTTAAACTTTTAACATCGATGGTCTTTAAACTTTAAACATCAGGCGGCCCTTTAATGCCATACTACATATTTCTCTTCTCTTTTTCTTCTTCGTCTCTTCGAACTACTTACTTGTCTTCGCACAAAATTGTATTTACACCAAAGTATTTTACTAGTTTTGTATTTTTTTGTTTAGAGCTTCATTATGGTTTTATCTTATTTTAATCTGTGTACCTACTACCCAGTAGGTAGTTAGGTACTGTCATCATTGGCATGATAATTGATAAGATAGGCAGGTACATTATCTACGTTATTTAGAGTAGGGCTGCCATCCGTCCGGGTTTACCCGGTTTTATCCTAGTTTGGAGGGCGTCCAGGGAGCGTCCGGGCGGGGTTTCTAAAAAGTGTCCGGGTGAAACCCTCTCACTTTTTCTTTTTATGTCAGGAGAAATCCGATTATCTTGATAAAATGGAATGATTAGCAATAAATTACAGCATTTCATAGTCATTCTGTGCGGCAAATATATCCGCGCACTCGTGAGTCTCGTGACGTGACGTGACCTATATATAGTCGATTAAGTTGATTTTCTATAAATAAATAAAAATATGATAACTATGTTTTTATTATATTGTAATTTTTTTATTGATGGAGTCCGGGGTAAGTAATATCTTTATTTCACCCAAATATCCTGGGTTTTTGAAGTTTTTGCCCTGGGTCCGTAATTTAGCTGATGGCAGCCCTACATATGAGATAATAAAAAACGTTTGTAGGTAGGTACCTATTATTTATTAGCATATACCTATTAGCATTACAAGGAAAATAGCTAGTGAGACAAAATTGTACCCAATCAGCTAAATCTGCGTCTGTAAACTTGTATCTGTAGGTAGGTACCTAGATACCACTAGATAGAGACCTATTGTGTACCTACCTACCTACCTAGGTACTTCAAAACTCAATTTGGGTACCTACCTACCTCTCGTAATACACTTTCGGTTTGCTATGTTTAATTAAGCAGAGTTGAGTTTATATCAGTTTTTTTAGTACAAGCAATGAACTAGGTACCTACGTAAATTAGGTACTTACCTTCCTACAGCATTTGTTCAAACAACTTCAATCAATTTGTATCTTTATATAGTTATATAAAATTCTCGTGTCACATGTTAGTGCCATACTCCTCCGAAACGGCTCGATCTATCTTTATGAAATTTATTCGGTATGTCTGACATCGAACGTAGTCTATTTTTTATACCCCTAAGTGATAAGGGTGGTCCACACCAAACATTTTTTTTTCCAATACAAAATGTTCTACGATTTGTATGTTTTGTTATCATAGAAACTGTCAAAGTGGTACGAAGTCCACCGGGTCAGCAGCAGCTAGTAGGTAATATAGGTATTTAAATAAAATTATAATATATTTTTCACCTCACTTGCTCGAAAAGGCTTAGGTACTTACTTACTTTCTCCACATGAGTAGATAGGTAGTATATATATTCACTAACATATTATCTACTCATGTGCTTCCTCCTTCAAAATCTGGGTGGAAAAGCGCTTTTTCCCCGCTTGGGTGGAAAAGGTGGTGCGCACTATTCTTATACTGCGAAATAAGAAATTCGAACTTCGTATTGTGCCGTCCCGCTCACACTAATAGGTGTGTAACAGAGACAGTATAATACGAATTTAGAACATGTTACTATAATAGACCCCTAACTTTTCTTTCCTATAAAAATTATATGAAATCGTCTGTTTTTTAATAAAGCTCAACTGTTTTTCTTCCGTCCACCATTTTCTTGCAGTAGTGAGGTGAAAAGTTGTGTGTTTTGCTCGGCAGCAAAGTTGTTTTGCGTCTCGTGCCTTGAAACCCTCGCTACGCTCAGGATTCTTCTTTTGAACCACTTGCTTTGCTCGTGGTTCAATCCTAGAATCCTTCGCTTGCTCGGGTTTCAATACAAGCACTCGCGCGAAACAACAACTTTCCAGCCTTGCATAACAAATAACTATTATTGTATTGTACCTACACTAAAAAGACATATAGAGGACAATACAAGAAGTAGTACAAATCGCTAAAAAGCAATGTCTTCCCGACAATCCTGTGTTGAACTGGACAAAAACAGGAAACTAAAAACAGTAATTAAAAACAGCTCTAAAAAGCAAGAAATATTATTGAAATCATATTATTAATTACCTAGATACCTACGCATATCAGTTTTATTTTAACCTTTTGAGCGCCAATACCTACAAAACGCAATGACGTGTCCTCCTCCAGCGCCAAGCTATAAATATATATTTTTATTTAATCGGTAGGTATATGCTATTTACATATTTTTCTTTCCATAAATATACTGTTAAAGACATTTATATATTTCAGATAAATAAAATAATGCCGTAATTCGAAATCATGTTTTATTTTACAACTAGCGACCCGCCCCGGCTTCGCACAGGTGCAATGCTGATACACGCAACCGCTATGTCCCTGTATTTTAAATCTGTAATATCTTCGAAAATATTTAATTAAATTACATGCTGTAAAGGGCCATATTTATCTATATTAAATGCACAATGTATTTAAGGTACTTAATTGGGTAAGGATTAATGCTGTATTGCTTAAAATCGGTTCGTAAATAAACCATTATTTCTCGTAAAATGTAAAGGATATAAAAGAAATATGGTGGGTTATCCCTAAAAGATAGACACATACCATCGCGGACTTTTTGTAGATCTTTTTAAGGTGTACAATACTGTAGTACATTATTTTGATCTATCTCGTAGGGTTCAGCCAGCGTTTGCAATGTAAGCGCAAAAAAATGTGAAACCTCCAAAATTATCACTGTTTCTCTACTATATTATGCATGTATCTATACATATAAACGTTCCTCTTGAATCACTCTATCTATTAAAAAAAACCGCATCAAAATCTGTTGCGTAGTTTTAAAAATCTAAGCATACATACATAGGGACAGCGGGAAGCGACTTTGTTTATACTATGTAGTGATAGCGTTGATAAGAAAAAGCAGAATACACTATAGATAATGACAAAACAAAAACATAAATCAGTTCAGCCATAATTAATTGAGAACATCCCTATGGCCTTATGACGTCATCCCGTTGTCTTCATATAAAGACCGTGGCGCCTGTAGCACGTAAAATGAGGGTGAAATTAATTATTTATTAGGGATGTTTATGGTCTCGATGTACCTACTATCGATTTCATCGGATTCAGCATCCGATTCCACATCTTGTAGAATTATTCGTTATCTTCATCATCATCATTTTTTATTTACACAGGCACCCAGGCACTCTGCGTGCCTAGTCCTATATTACAAGGTACTTTGTGGCCTAGTGTGAGTTTTGTTAGTATGGCCACAATGGCATTGAAGCAGCGCCTCCTGGCGACATACGAGAAGAGTTAAAATTTTGCCATACAAATTCTCATTTTCGTTAACGTGATCGAATGGCGAATGAAACTCGCACTTGGCACCCTGGTGCTACTACGATATGCCTAGTGAGATAGGTATACATAGTTTCACGACTGCATATCCTTATTAACATGGATGCGAGCTGCGTGTCTATCATCGGCATTGTAAATCAGTACCCGCCCCCATCGTCACTGGGATTAAAATTAGCGCAATTGGGTCTAGTTGACACAGCGGGGTACAGTCAACAGAAAAAGTAGATGATGTTTACTAGATTTCAAAATTAAGTTTCGATAGTGTAAGTCGGTATTTTTTATATAACTACAGTCGAAAGTCTGCAGGTACTAGTAGACACTCGAAGGTTTTCGATATGCGTTTAAAAAGTTTTGATTTTCATACTGATTTCATATTTTGAAACTTGACCAATCATCGGCTACGTTTGCTGTTGACTGTACCTATTTGAGACACGGACTTCCTAAGTACACACACGCCTGCACATCGGCCTACCACAAACTGACAATTCCCTCAATAGACAATGAACTTTATTACTATATGCCATATGGTTGAACATTTATGGAAAAAAAATGTTAGTATTGCAAAGTCTGATGTGCAAGCGTCTGTACTTAGTTCCTAACGTAACGTAAATTAGATGATGATCCCTCTCGACGATCAATTGAGATCTATGAAGCATATAGTACTAATGTTTCACGCAGTTCTGTTTTATGCGGTGGTACCTCTATACTTATCTATGTATTTTTAACCGACTTCAAAAAAGGAGGAGGTTACTCAATTCGACTCGTATATCTATTTTTTTTTATGTGTGTTCGCGGATAACTTCGTCGTTTATAAACCGATTTTGATGATTATTTTTTTGTTGGAAAGGAGATATCCCAAGGGTGGTACCATGATAAGGAAACCAGGATCTGATGATGGCATCCCAGAGAAATCGAGGGGAACCTACGAAAATAGTAGTAATAGTAGTAGCGACTAGTGCGTGTGTTAATGTTTTCATTAAGTATTTTAAAGCACTACTATTTAATGAAGGTCTGGAGTCGATCTAATGATGGAGCCGAAAGACAGTCGAAGGAACTCCTCAACGATTTACAGCAATTAAATGGTGTTTAGGCTTGATTAATTTGTATTGATGAGAACTTTACATCTAGAGGGGTTGTGACTATCATTAGGGGTCTGATGATGAAGATGAAAGACAGTCAAGGGAACTCCTCAACGTTTTACAGTAGCTCTTTGTATTTGGTCTTAATTCATTTCTATTGATAAGAACTTTGCACCCATATGGGTTATACATATATAAGTGCCATTACAAGGTCTGATGATGGAGACCATGTCTATGGTCGAGGGAATTCCTCAACGATTTACAGCAGTTACCTTTTGTTGGGCTTACTTCATACGGTTTAATATGCCAAAATGTTTAGTTCGTATAAAATAATACCTAATTAAGATTGAAGTTTTACATAGGAATACCACTACCTACTAGGCCGTCGTATCCTCATCCGAGAAGCATCCTTGTTAGGTCTACGTCTACCCATCACTAAAAATAGTAAAATAAAATAATGTTTAACAAAAAAAAACCGACTTCAAAAAACAGGAAATTTAAAAAAGTAAAAACAGCTCCAAAAAGCAAGAAATAATATTGAAATCATATTATTAAAATTACCTAGATACGCATGTCAGTTTTAAAAAATGTCTATTAAAGTTGGGTGGGGCTTTTACAATAAAAAAAGTGGAGATAATGGAACAACTATAAAAGTTTAAATGAAACAAAATTGTCCCCCAGCCGACCACCAACCACCCGACTTCAATAGACATTTTTTTAAACTGACATGCATATCTAGGGTAATTTTAATAATATGATTTCTATATTATTTCTTGCTTTTTCGAGCTGTTGTTACTTTTTTAAGTTTCCTGTTTTTTGAAGTCGGTTTTTTTTTGTTAAAAATTATTTTTGAGCGCACTGTTTTGTCAACGTTTGGACTGTTACTCGCTACCCTGAACTGTAATTTAATGTGTGCTACATTCATTCTTTTCCCTCGCTGCCGGAACACAAAACAACAATGAGAAAAATAACATTGATTTTATGGCGACATATTTAGTTAAGAAGGGTAGCTAGCCAGGTGGACAAACAAGTCCTAATACAAGCAACCAAACCGAGTACTTACAAACATGATGTACCTCCCGCTGGTAATCGAACCTGGGACCTCCGGGTCCGAGATCGGTGATCTTAACCACTAGACTACAGTACAGAGGTGGTTAAAAATTCAGCTATTTTAAAACGGCGGCATAATGGTTCCGATATCTAAATCAGGCTACCGACATAACATTGAGACGTTATTGAATTAGGACTAACTGACCATATAAATAATATTTACTTACAGATGAATGTGTCACGTTCCTTAGGAAGCAAGCGAAACAGCTTGACTTGTCCGTAAAGATCTATGAGGTGGTAGAGAAGAAACCGATAGTAGTGCTGACATGGTTTGGACAAGATCCGGGGCTCCCGTCTGTATTGCTGAACTCTCACATGGACGTTGTCCCGGTGTTTGAAGTAAGTATAACTACCTACTACCCTACCACCCTTTCGCCCCCTACCAAACTAAGAACACAACATGTATCCCCCACTGGAAATGGATCCCGGAACCCGGTGGTTTTAACTACTAGACCACGAGAGGTTAATCATTTGTTATGTTAAACAAAACCATACATAATTCGTTGTCCAGCATTATAGTATAACTTACCTGATTACCAGCACTGTTAGTTAAATGTCCTATTCTACATATCTCAAGCCGAATTTATAAGGGGTCATAAATTACATCAGGGCTAAATCAGGTAAAATATAAAACGGTCGTCGCCTATTCTTTCCCCATCCGCTGCAGTACAGCCGCATTGTTGGTAGGTACCTCAAGAAACATAACTAGTACATAATACATGTCTTTATGGACAAACAAGTCCTAATACAAGCAACCAAACCGAAACACAAACATGGTGTACCTCCCGCTGGTAATCGAACCTGGGACCAAAGAGTTAATTCAAAGTTGTTTAATTACTATATTTTTTTAATTATAATAATATAACAAAATTAAAACTGTTTATTTACTTAGCATGCAGTACCTACCTACACACAACCCGTTAGTCAGCCGCTATGACTTCTGTCCATGAAAAGTAAGAAGATTTATCAATAAAATTCTTATTTGGGTCATAACTATTTACCTATGTGTCCTGTAATCGCTATGTAGGAATTGATTCCTTTCCAAAACTGACCGTAAATCATACACCTACTCGTCACATTTACCATAAAATAGTTGGCTGCACCTAGTTTTAGCTGGCTACACCTAAGTATAGAAGCACTTCGAGTTTTACCTTTAACTTTATCATCATCATCATCATCATCAGCTTCTACACGTCTACTGCTGGACATAGGCCCCTCCAAACAACCACACCACCTTTAACTGACAAATCAGTTATAACTTAAATATTTATAGAACAGCTGGACATACCCACCGTTTAGTGCACATATAGACGAAGATGGCAAAATATTCGCTCGCGGTTCCCAAGACATGAAATGTGTGGGAATTCAGTACCTAGAAGCTATACGGAAACTAAAGCAGTGTGGAGTTCACCTCAAGAGGACACTACACGTGTCATTTGTACCTGGTAAGCCCTTTTGACATTGAAAACCTAAATAGTATATGTAAGTACCTACTAAATAAAATATCATAAAATAAACCCCTCGCTGAATTATAGTAAAAAGGGGTTACCTACGCTATATTGAATGCCAATCAATCGAAAAGCCTAATAATCGAATTGAAACATTATGCATTTAAAACGTCGAACGTTTAAAACATTGAACTTGCAATTAATGATCGAACGTTCATGTTATCAAATTCTCATTTACCATTCTAAAAATGTTCAAAGCAGACATTATTTTTATTATTTTAATAGTTTTTTTAAGCAGTTCCTTAAAACACGTTTTCTTACTTCCTATAGTTTCGGACTTCCTGATAGACATACAACATCCATAATTAAAAAAAGTAAAGTTTATGAATTTGTTTTAAACAAAAATTCTTTTACTGATATAATGATACAGTCCTTGCGGGTAACATAGGCTATAAGTATTTTATTTTGATAAATAAAATAAATCGACGCTGACGAAGTCGAAGGCTAATTACTGTAACTAAAACTTATATAACTATTTACATAGCAGAAACCCTAATAAATACACCTACCGGTAGAAATCCATTCTTATATTTTTTGAATTTTGTTACCAACAGATGAGGAAATTGGTGGTCATGATGGGATGGAAAAATTTGTCAAGACTGAAGATTTCAAGAAACTGAATATTGGATTCGCCCTAGATGAAGGAATGGCAAACCCAAATGAAGAGTTCGTATTATTTAACGGAGAACGAAGCATATGGCGTACGTAAGCATGTTGAATTATCCTATATTTTGGTAATAGGTGTATACCGCGGTGTATAATCCCGATACATAGCAATGCGTTATTCTAATTAAGATATAGTAAATTAGAGCTGTCGTAACAACTTAAGGCAGGTGTCCCACCGCCGGCGGTAGCGAGTAGTTGGCGAGCAGCGACAAGCGAGTTGCAGTTCCGATAGTTTTGTCGGTGGGCTATTATAAGCGAAGCGAGTGGCGGCTAGTCCTGTAGACATGAGCAAAGTCGTTATTTTTCAATCACCGTAACTGTAGGTCCAGTTACACAAAAAAAAAAATCAAAGAAAAATCATCGTGACTTTGCCACGTCGATATCGTCGATATTAAGAAAAACGTACCTACACCTCGTTATTATTATAATATGTTACGTATTATTATTATGTTGTACTTACAGTTGATCATAATTTCCTTTACACTTTACGCAGGCTTTTAAAATTATGCGGCGTGTTTATTATTTTGATCAACTATTTACATTGATTTTATATCTACATTATTTATGTACTTACATTCTTTTTACAATATTATTTTTTAGATATTTATTTAAATATGTACGAAAATCTACATTTGACAACTCGTTGAATAGTTTAAACTCACTGTATTCTCTTCTGATATAATTAATATTTTGCATCCAAATTCTTCGTTTTTAAATATTTCTTTTTTTATTCCGTTTTTAGGGTTCCGTACCCAAAGGGTAAAACGGGACCCTATTACTAAGACTCCGCCGTCCGTCCGTCCGTCCGTCCGTCTGTCCGTCTGTCTGTCTGTCTGTCTGTCTGTCTGTCTGTCTGTCTGTCTGTCTGTCTGTCTGTCTGTCTGTCTGTCTGTCTGTCTGTCTGTCTGTCTGTCTGTCTGTCCGTCTGTCCGTCTGTCACCAGGCTGTATCTCCTGAACCGTGATAGTTAGACAGTTGAAATTTTCACAGATGATGTATTTCTATTGCCTTCTCGTTAACGGCAACAGGTAGGTACGCTTGAAATATTCACAAAATATTAAATTATATTCATTTTAAAAATAAATAATTACATAAAAATAAAACAAATATTTAAGGGGGGCTCCCATACACAAACGTGATTTTTTTTGCTCGTTTTTGCGGCAATAGGTACGCTTGAAATATTCACAGAATATTGAGTTATATTATTCACTTTAAAATAAATAATTAAATTAAAATAAAATAAATATTTAAGGGGGGCTCCCTTTCCCTCCCATACAACAAACATTTTTATAGATAATGGTATGGAACCCTTCGTGCGCTAGTCCGACTCGCACTTGGCCGGTTTTTCAGAACTGCCGCTGCCTGCCACTACACAACACGTAACGTAACGTATTCAATGTTATTACAATATAGTAAATTCGAAGTGTACAGTGTACAGTCGGCGGCGGTCGTCGAAATATCAATTTAATTTTACGTCTGAATGTTCTTATCTCTGTGCGCATCACATCATGTCATGCATGTCGCGAGCGTCACTCGTCGGCGCGCGCGTCGCCTTTTTCGTAAGTGAATGGAACATAGACTTACAAATGTCACGACAGTAATTGTACTGAAAATCACAATTACTGCTTTTATTGAAAAGCTTGGAAAATCATTATATTTAGTTATGATAACGGGCCGCTATATAGAATAATATGGTTGAATATTTATTGAAGAAATTTGTCAATATTGGATAGGTTGATGGGCAGGCGTCTTCTGTACATCGAAAAGATAGCCTATTGGTAAGGTGGTAGCCTGAGTGTTTCCCGCTACTGAAACCTTCGCATACATCATCATCAGCTCATTTTATGTCCCCACTGCTGGGACACGAGCCTTCCCTATGAATGGATAGGGAGAACGGGCCATAAATTACCACGCGGGCCCAGTGCGGATTTGTGGTTAATAACGACTGCAAATGGACCAACGGCTTTACGTGCCTTCTGAAGCACGGAGGAGCTCGAGATGACACATTTTTGGTCACCCATCCGATGACCGGCCTTTGCGAAAGTTGCTTAACCTCAGCACTCGCAGACCGGGCGCCTTAACCACTGCGCCATTGAGCTCCTCATACATACATATTCAATTATAATTTGTTTAAATAAGTATTTGCATAAAACATATCAAATTTTACAAATTTATTGTTTATTTCTTCATATGTTGACCGAACATCTGAATTATTTATTATTCGTTTCAGAAATTCACGTGCATTGCCCTGGCCAACCGGGACACGGGTCACTGCTTCTCCCAAACACAGCAGGAGAAAAGGTTTTAATATATGCAATTTAGGTACAGTCGGCGGCAGATCAACCTACCCAAATCTGTCAAATTTCTCCAATGAATATTGATCCTTATAACTTAAGAATAAAGTTCAAAATTGATTGTAGAAAGTTGACAGTTTTGGGTAGGTTGATCTGCCGCCGTGTGTACTTACAATTTTAAATCTCATCCAAAAGTATCAGCGCCTTATAAACATATTTTTGCAGCTGCGGTATGTTATTGACAAATTCATGGATCTAAGAGAGGAACAAAAGAAGATTCTTAATAGCGATTCAAAATTAACTATCGGAGATGTCACTACCATCAACTTAACTCAGATCTATGTAAGTATTGCATAACAAAGATCCAAAGTAAAACAGATAATAACAAAAATATTTCTTTATTTAGTGTTCTACAAACGAAAAAAAAATGGAATAAAGCTTGATTGATACAAATTTTAAATATTATACAGGGAGGTGTGCAATCTAATGTGGTTCCAGAAAAGTTAACTGCCGTATTTGACATACGACTGGCAGTAACAGTTGACCACGTTCAATTTGAAAATATGGTAAGATACGCTCATGCATTTTTAATTTAACCATAAAGTTAATATACCAACGGAATAGAGCAACTAGGGCTGAGCGAGCAAGATCAAGATGTCACCAGCAGCAACACTGTGTGATAAAAAGAGATGCGTGATGCGACGTAACAGAACTGTTTTGGCAATTGTTTGACAGTTCGTCAGCACTTATTCCGCACGCTGAGAATTTGAGCTCTGTGAATTTTTCTGATTTTACGTAAAATCGTGGATATTTTTGAGAAATAGTGCTTCAGAAACATAGTGACTTGTTCAGTGATTGACTGTTGTACAACACAGCGACGACATAACCCCGAAAAATGTTCATTTCACAGGTAAATTATTCCAAATCGACACCTCCTGACCTAGGCTTTATTATTGCCAATGCGCTTTGAATTTTAAGCACTAAGTGTGTATTCTCTTCTATAAACATTTATTTATGTAAGAAGCAAAGATCGAATACACATAATGCAGAATTTACGAATATTTTGTGTAAAGAAATAATTTTCATTTTACACTAGGGCTGCATCAAGTTATCGATATTTCGTGTCCACTGTCTATGTCTATCACGCGGTAAGCGAATATGTATTACCTACTGTTGTTAAAATACCTATATGACGTTTAGATATGAATCACCTGGGAATGTAATCCCATTTAAGGGCCCTATTACATTTTGACTGTGATTTTTGTGTAAAATGGCCATTTTTGGCGTTCTCGATCTCAGAAACAAAAATACATTAACAATTTTGACTTATTGAATAGTGTAGAATAGCTATTGGCATAGTTCGTAGCGGCCTCGCTTTTTGTAAATTTTGCTTAACTTTTTAATAAAACCCAAAATAGCAGAGAAAGATTTTCATAAAATGCGCGAAGGCACTTTTTTGAGCTCTTTTTATATTTTTTTATTTTTTATAATTCTAAATATAAAATTTAAAAATAAAAATCGTCGAGATGACTGGGTCTTTGTTGGGTATAGGGCGTAGTGACGGCAAAGTAAAACTTCGTTTTGGTAATTTGCGTTTCTGGTACAATGCGTCTGAACGGTCTAGATGAGTAGATGAATTTTATTCAAGTGAGAAACGTCAGCTGACACAACGCTTTTAAAAGCATCAGTTATACGTGTGAAGGAATGAATGAATGATTGGCGGTCGAGTCATTACTATCTTAAAAACGCGAAAGTTTGTTTGGATGTTTGTTACTCTTTCACGTAAACACTACTGAATGGATTTGGATGAAATTCGGCATACAGATAGTTTATAACCGGGAATAACACATAGGATACTTTTTATCCCGATATTCTTACGGGAATGGGAACCACACGGGTGAAACCGCGAGCGGCCACTAGTAATAACTGATTTTATACAATGAACCTACAGACCCAGCCCCACAGACTTATAAAAATAATATACCCTATTACAATCCCTGGTCAGAATGGCTCGTCAGTATAATGAACTAGCAATAGATAACATAGAGCTAGACATCCTTACTTCTAAACTCACATCTTTCATTAAAACAATTAAAGATATCCTCTACCCCAAACCCGTCAGTCTGGGACTCAACCTCTGTGTTGACTCCAGACTATCAGCTACAAACAAATAGTTTCAGGTCGAATCTTTCTCCCAACCAACCATGTTGAATGTGCGCACTTGCACAACCTATGGTTATTTGCAGATGTGCACATTTAGCATGTAAAACCTACAATTTGTTGTATTTAATGTTTAGGTGTACACATATTTTTGAATTACGATCTAGATTACAACCACTATTTTAATTGCATAACTTTGTAACAATTGTAATTTGTCTTGTGTATGTAAATAAATAAATACAATAAAAAAATAAATAAAATGAGAAGATCGAATAATGTTGAGTATTTTTGTATATTCCAACAGTCCTCCTCGAAAATACGACAAAAACAATAATAAATACTCTTTCCACTTTAATTACAATGTAATATAAAAATACTTAAAAAACGTAAAAAAGAGTTGGCAAGAAACTCAGGAGGCTTATTTCTTTGTAATTTTTCGGGGATAGTTTATTAATTGTTTCGCTTAATCTGACGATTTTTTACGTCGAATGGATATCGTCAATAGTTTCGTCACTTAGAATTTTGTGTTTCTTGCCTATTAGTTTTGCCGAGTCCTCGTCGGGCTTACTAATTTTGGCGGGAATTTCTGTTTGATGTTCTTTATCACTACTACAGATTGTGTTTTTTTTCTTCTATCACTGTGGTCTTAAAAATTATGTTTGACAGGTCAACAATATGATTCTGAAGTACAACCGATTAAATTGATGAAATATCCAATGTTTTAGTTTGCGAGATTTAAAAAGTAGAGAAATTGATGGTTTATATGGCAACCCTCAAATCACGCACACAACTTAAACGCCCCGGGCGGACGGACTTCTTGGCAGGAAAGTGAAGAGTCATGTCTGCGTTTTTGTTTTATTTTCTAAAATTTGTGTTATGTGATATGTCGAATATTAATGTGAAATAATGGTGGATTATTAACCGTTAAGTGTTCGTGAGTGTGCATGAGTGTTGGCAAATGAAACAAAACAGTGCAACGTCACTTTTCAAATTCTCTCAAGAAGTACGCCCGAGGACTTAGTAAAGCCGCACATCTGTCTTTACTGAGATATTCGAGGGGTTGGGGGGTATATCATTTCTCACTTCTCATTTCTTTTATCATTCATCATCATCATACTGGAAGAAAATATTGTTTATTTATGTACTACTTGTAAGAAAAATTACTTTGACACTGGCTAAATGTGCTAATCGCACAAAGCCATCAACTAAAAAAAAAGACCCATGATCCAACTAGTTGGACCACTGCCCAGCCCAAAAATATATTTTAATAAACTGTCTCTATTCTCAACAGATTAAAAAGTGGTTTAAAGAAGCTGGAGAAGGTATTACTTATGAATTTGAACAAAGAAACCCATGTGTCGAATGCACTAAAACTGATGCCACAAACCCTTACTGGGTTGCATTTAAAAGCGCTGCTGATGATATGTACGTACCACTTAATTGATTTACAAATATGAGGTCTGTTGGAAAAATGCCGCTAGTGTGTAAAAGATAGCACTGTAATAATTTCTTACTATTTGTGTTGCAGGAACCTTAAGTTAGACATCAGGATTTTTCCGGGGGGCACAGACAGCCGCTACGTAAGACGTGTCGGAATTCCGGCGATTGGTTTTTCACCAATTAACAATACACCTGTCTTACTGCACGACCATGATGAATTTCTTGATGCAGACATCTTTTTGAAAGGCATAGATATATACGTAAAACTGCTGACTGCAGTCGCTAATGTTTAAAGTATTTGTCTCCATTTTCATGGACCAAATGATTATAGCTAGCATGCCATTGCGCCTGTGTTGTCTTCTGATGTGTAGGTATTTTTGTAATGATAAAACGTACCATTATCTTTTTTTTGTTTAAGATTCCGCTCCGCTGCTTAGTTATGTTATCTAAAATAAATACCAAACGATGTAATTTTATTGTTTCTAGGTACCTATACATATTGAGTTACTTAGATAACTATGTTTATTCTTTATATAATTTTATTATTAACTAGTGCAAGTAAATAGGTATATTTACATATTATTCAGCTTTTTAATATTATCGCTGTTTTATTTCCTTCAAAAAGGCTTCTAATTTCAGCAAGCATAAAGTGTATGTTATACATTAGTATAAAGTATTTCTCTTTAAAACTATTTGTCTCATTCTAATTAAATATATTACTTACTGCTAATATGAATATTTTGGATTTTTAATCGCCTCTGTGGTCCAGTTGTTAAGACCACCGGTTTAGACCCAAAGGTCCCGGGTTCGATTCCCAGTGGGGGGTACATGTTTGTGTACTTACTCGGTTTGGTTGGTGGTAGGGGTTGTTTTCTCGCCTGGCTACCACCATCTTATCTAAATATATCGCCCTCAATGTTTGTAGCATTACTACTGCGTTCCGGCAGCTAGAGCACAGAATAACTACTGAGATAAGATAGCCATTGCCTCAGTACCTATATAGTTGAGGACTCCGGGTGAAGTGCCTACCCAAGTGCTTACCCGCAAGATATATAAAAAAGGATAAGAGTAGTGATATTATTGGGAAGACTGACTCAAAATCAACACAACCACGCTCACTTTGTTCGCTGCTTCACTTTGTCGTTCCGCGGTTGTGTTGATTTTGAGCCAGACTTCCCAAAAATATTTCAGTAAAAATCACTTTTCGAACTTTCAATCGATCGCTGTCCGATGCTAATATTTAGTAAAAATTAGAAGTGGTTAGTGGTGTATGTGGTAAAAATTTGCATCGGGCAGCGATAAATCAACATAACCGTGAAATGGAGTAAAGCAGCGAAATAAACTTTATTTTTCTGTTCAACCGATCGCTCTCTTATACACAAGTACACAACATACAAATCTTCTGCCAAATAAAACTAAACATACCTGTCGTTGGTGACCGCAAAAAAAAACTTCTGATATTACACGACACAACCAGTGCACTTGACTTCCACAGTAAAGTATTTTCCAGACGTAGGAAAAAAATAAGACAATGAAATATTTGATTTATCTATATATATAAAAATCAATTGATGTTCGTTTGTCTCGCTAAAACCACAGAATAATATACCTAAAACTCGAGAATGGCTGGACCGATTTGGCTATAATGACGTTCATAAGAGCTATTTGTAGCCTAAACTGAATAAATGATTTTGAATTTTGAATTTTTTTGAATTTTGATTTTGCTTCTCACAGAAACTTTAAAAACGCAACCAGCGACCAGCCGTCGGGTCTGGCATTATAAGTCAGCTGACTGGGATGGGATGCGAAGTTTCTTTGCGTTCTACCTGTGGTGGCGAGTTTGCTTCTCGCTGGATGATCCTGATGTCGCCGCAGACTCTGTCGTTGGGAATGGAACTTTTCATTCCATACTCTGTGGTTCCCATTGAGGTTCTTGGCGGGAAAGTGAAGCGTCATGTCTGCGGTTTTGTTTTATTTTCTAAAATTTGTGTTATGTCGAATATTAATGTGAAATAATGGTGGATTATTAACCGTTAAGTGTTCGTGAGTGTGCATGAGTGTTGGCAAATGAAACAAAACAGTGCAACGTCACTTTTCAAATTCTCTTAAGAATTCCGCGTGAGTACTTAGTAAAGCCCCACATTTTTACTGAGATACTCGAGGGATTGGGAGGTATATCATTTCTCACTTCTCATTTCTATTATCATTCATCATCATTACTGGAGGAAGAAGGAAATATTGATTATTTATGTATTACTTGTAAGAAAAATTACTTTGACACTGGCTAAATGTGCTAATCGCACAAAGCCATAAACTAAAAAAAAAAAACTGGTTCCCATTGGCGGCAGGTCCCAACCTTGGTTTGGTCGCTGCTGCAAAATGGCAAAAAAAATAAATTGTGTACTGGGTGCCAAGTGCGAGTTTCATTCGCCATTCGTTAACGTTTACGTAAACGAGAATTTGTATGGCAAAATGTTAGTTCTCGTATGCCGCCAGGAGGCGCTGCTTGCGCCTCATGCCATACTAATTTTCGTTTTCGTAAACGTATTCGAATGAATACGGATAGTAAACAAAACTCACACTAGGCACCCATATGGGGTCCAGGGTGCCTAGTGTGAGTTTTATACGCCATTCGATCACGTTAACGAAAATGAGAAGTTGTATAGCAAAATGTTAACTCTTCTCGTATGCCGCCAGGAGGCGCTGCTTCAATGCCATACTAATTTTCGTTTTCGTTTTCGTAATCGAATGAATACGGATAGTAAACAAAACTCACACTAGGCACCCAGTACGTAGTTTCGAATGACGTAGCGACAAGTCGTTGTGGCGAAAAACTTTTAGCGTGGTACGCTGGAGCGAAGTCTTTGATGCGAATTGCACCCGGGCGAATGACACTGCAGCGACAAACATTGTGTCGAAAAATGTTTGTAATTACTTTAAAACTAAAAAGGTGAAATAAAAGACTGAAAGTAAAAGTTTCAGTTTAATCAACAAAAACAACAGATAAATTCTGAGTAGGTACTATGTCTACGAGTATCCGTTTTAAACTAAATTAAATTGTTATTCAATGTCAAAATCTTTTATTTAATTTTCACTAATTTTCTTTATTTTACCTTAACAACAGTTACGGCCCGAGTGCGAAATTCTACAAAACTAATGACGTTAGTCAATAACCATTAAAAGATTGGGTAGGTAAAAAAAACATATTTTAAGACTACCCTTCCATGTCATTATAATTTGTTTAGTCTAGTGTCGTAAAAGAAAATAATTTAATATTGTATTGGTTAGACTATGTATGTAATTGTAGAGGTATTTACTTAACAAAACGGTAATATTACATGGTACAGCGCATACGTCTCCTACATAAATGTAAGTTTATATAAGTAACTGCTAAATTAGTGGTGACGGGTTTGATTCATAGTTCTAGTTTTAGTATTTTTTAAGTTATGATAAAAGACTTGTGACATTGAATAACAATTTAATTTAGTTAAAAACGGATACTTTTTTGTTGATTAAACTGAAACTTTTACTTTCTGTCTTTTATTTCACCATTTTAGTTTTAAAGCAGCATATATGTAATAAAACATTTTTCGCCACAATGTTGTCGCTGCATTGTCATTCGCCCTGGTGGAATTCGCTTCAAAGACTTCGCTCCAGCTTACCATGCTAAAAGTTTTTCGCCACAACGACCTGTCGCTACAATGTCATTCGGAACTACGTACGGGACCCGTCCGTACTGAAGATTGTGTGTGAATACATTTTATACGATACGTTTATATAATGGAGTGCTGTGGTGTGTGATATTTTTTTACTGAAACCCTTGAAACAAGTCAATCAAGTTCAAGCAATAGATATGAAATTTCTAAAACAGAACAAGACATTAAAATTGGACTGTATCTGTCTCCCATTATCAAATCAATCGAAACGAGATGGTGACATGCTACCGAACAGTATAATAAATAATAAATAAATAATAAACTTTCCTACACTCACACCAATTATCTAGCCCAAGAGAAGCTTCGTTATGAAACTCGTTAAATGGTTACTAGACCATCATCATAGTTATTCCCAGACCCGAGACAATTTAAAAAAACAATAATTTCTAAATTGACCCGACCGGGGACCGAACCCGGGACCTCAGAGATGGCGACACCATGAAAACCGGTGTACAAACCACTCGACCAAGGAGGTCGTCATCGTCATACATTCTATTGTTTGCAGTCCGTTGAACTCTGGGAAGACAAACTTAGTAATTAGTTTATTACTAAATAAAGACGGTCCACGTTTTCGTCACCTACCTATATGTTTATTCAAAATCTATAGATCAGCCTCAGCCTAAATACATTTATTTAGAATAAGGTTCCAGGTTTAGTTTTAAACTAAAGTTGCAGGTACATCTTTTTAACAAATATTATCACAACAACGACATCTTATGTCCTCATGAAAGGTTAACACATAGACTATGGCTTAAGCACTTAAGTGACGCACGAGACGCGTCACTCAGAGTGCCTAGTCTGAGTTTTTGTTTGCTATCCATTCGATTACGTTTACGAAAACGTAAATTAGTATAGCATTGAAGCTGCGCCTCCTGGCGGCATACGAGAAGAGTTAACATTTTGCCATACAAATTTCAATATAGCAAGATGTAGAGTTTAATTGGAATAAAAATTGTAATAAAGTTTTTGAACGATTAAAAATAGCTATCAGTAGTCCTTTTTTTATACTCAGACTTCTCAAGTAACAACGATTTCGTGTTACACTCATGGATGCGTCGTCGGGCGTAGTTATAAGTTGTGTTTGTGTATTATCGAATAAAAACGGTCTACCATAGCTTACACAAGCCACCCTTGGAATAAAGCGGGAAAAAAAAAATTATCCAACTATAGAAAGAAAAGTAGTTACTGGCGATCGTGTGGACAATAAAATATCGGACGACCTCCTTGTACGAGTGGTTTGTACACCGGTTTTCATGGTGTCGCCATCTCTGAGGTCCCGGGTTCGTTCCCCGGTCGGGTCAATTTAGAAATTATTGTTTTTCTAAATTGTCTTGGGTCTGGGTGTTTTCTATGTATAAGAAGTATGTTTATCCGTTGTCTAGTAAAAATTTTAACGAGTTTCTTAACAAAGCTTATCTTGGGCTCGATAATATTGAAGAGTTTAAAAAAAAATACCGTACAATATTTAAAAGAGTTAAGAGCGTTTACGCCGCACACTAGCGCCACCAATGAAAAAAAAAACATGTCTAGTTAATAGAGATAGAAAATCAAATTATGCTCAATAAACTATTTGAATGAAGTTATTTAGCATTTTTACGTCACCTAATAAGCATTTGACATGTTATGGTTTAATCTTAGATTAATACGGCGATATAGTTGAGGCCGTTTTTAGCTGTAACGTCTTATTTAACTAAACCATAACATGTCAGATTTTTATAAGGTGACATGAAAAAATGCTTAGTTACTTCATTCAAATAGTTTGTTGAGAATAATTTGATTTTCTATCTCTGATTACTAGATACGTTTTTTTTCATTGGCGGCGCTAGTGTGAGGCGTAAACGCTCTTAAGGAAAATGCAGCTACAGACGCATTATCCAGGATTGAAATTAGTATTAGTAGGATTAAACTGTGATTTTATCTATTTCTTTTGCAAAATAAATCCTTTTTATATTAAGGTATTTTATTTGAATTTCACCAATTATTTATAATTCACTCAAGACATACCAGTAAATGATGACATCACCAATTCATCATCAACAGTTCATTTTAATGGCCCCACTGCATACGAACCGTCAGCATACACTGGGTACGAGCCTTCTCAGTGGATGGAAGCACCACAGGGAGAACGGAACTTAGGACTCTTTCAATTTAGAGGTTTCGTGTCGGTCCGCTGACCGAAACAGTCGTACGACAGCCGCACGACCGTTTTAATAGAATAGAATAAAAAAACTTTTTTTGGGCACCAGTACATACAAAAACAAATACAATGAAATTAAACTATAAATAAGACTAAAAAATAAACACTAACTTTGTAGGTATACCAAATAGGCCTCTGCTCAGTTTGGCCGTGACAACGCGTGTTGTTAAGGCGGCACTGATATTCTGCAGATAACTTTGATGAAAAAAGGCGCGTGCCACCTGTGCCACAACCAATTCAGTTTAACATATAAATCAAATAAAATAATTTCAACAATAATTATTATTATAGTTACAGTAGGTATTAGGTAGGTATATCATTATTTCAGAAGTTTACACATAAATACAATCATATCAAAATATAATTGCTAACAACAATAAAGTCGGTATTGTTACACACTCTGGATATTATATTATGTAGGCCACAAAAAAGTAGTTATCAGTAATGAATATAATCATATTTAATATGAAACGCAGTGCAAACTTGCGGCAGCCATCCGACAACAAACATCTAAATTATTATTGAAGGAGCCCTTGCACTACCACGCGGGGACAGAGCGGATAGGTGGTTGTTAGCAAATGCTAATGCAGCTGTATCCAACAGATTTACGTGTCTTTCGAAGTACGGAGGAGCACAAGATGATAAACTTTTAGTTACTTACCCATCCGATGACCGGCCTTTGCGAAAGTTGCTTTACTTTAGCAATCGCAGATCGAGCGCAAATTGCAATAATTATTGATTTTATCTCCTGCTATATTAGATTTTGATTTTAATTCAGTATTTCAAAAACAACTATAAAGGTAGAGAGAACACTTATGAACTTGTCTGTACTTCTAGTATGAATAGAACTTTACATATTTTTTTACATAGTTCCACTGCGAATTCACATAAACTATTTCTACTGACAGAGTCAGAATTTCACGCACTAATTACCTCAGAATAATAACTAAAGCTATAAAAACCAATATAGAATAAAATAGCAACACAAATTCATCAGTTCGCACTATTATAACTAATGAATAGGTGATGTATTGGAAATCTCCCGCCCAGAGTAGACTTACGAACCATCGACCGATGGCATAATGACGTTCCTAAGAGCTATTTGTAGCCTAAACTGAATAAATGATTTTGAATTTTGAATTTATTTTGAATTTTTGAAAGAGATCGATTGTCCCTTTTCTTTCGTTATTTCGAAGGTCTCACCAGATTTGTGAAACGAACTGTAAGCTTTTAAATCAATGTACTGATTTTGGCCGGGCATAAGGACTCGAGATTTTATTTTTCTGATGACTGAATGACTTAACAATACAATAGTAGATTGTACACCAAGGGGATAAAGCACTGTATTATGTCACGGGCGCGATATTTGAATCCTGAGCGTAACGAAGGACTCCAGATTTAACTCCCGAGCGTAGCGAGGGGGTTTTGAGTTGATTCCCGAGCGAAGCGAGGGAATTAAAATGGAGTCCTGAGAGCAGTGAAGGATTTAAGCGCGCCCAAGGCAAAATCAGTTTTATCCCTGAGGAGTATACTCTACTTTTCTCACCTTTTGCGAGACAATAAAAACCAAGGCTACTAGAAAAAGTATTTTATTTATTAAAATACTATTTTCATTACTAATTATATATAATTGGCACAGTAAATAACAATAAAAAGTAAATTAAAAATTAAAATTGATGTTTGATACATTAGTCCAGTTATGTAAAGATATGGTTATATTTTTTGGTACGCTTATGTTAGTTGAGGTGGGATTTATTTGAATAGCAGCACCCAATACATCAGAACCTTGCGTGTGAGGGTCGTTTGGCACAGTAAAGGTTGGGGAAGGTGGTGCTTGAGGCAGTGGGCTTGACGGGATATATTTTGAGCTAGATGGCTGTGGTGGCAAAGGTTTCCAAGGATCATCAATAATAGACGTAGTTTTCAGATGAATGTTGTCACCAATACGACGGCTTATCTTGTTTTTGTTTTGTATGGAATTCTCTATGTAGCCCCCCGCTACTGCATCGGATTTCCAGCCACCATGACGTTTTATCTGGGCCATATCTGCTCCTGAATCTGCCAACAGACTTGCCGATGTTCTCCTCAAACAATGACCCGTATAGAGCTCGGGATTTTGCAATTTGAGGTATTTTGCAATTTCTTTTGGCATGGCGCTGATTTTATTCTTGCCAATGACTTGCCTGGTGCATTTGCCATTACTGTAACCGATAAAAAATCTGTTGGTGTTTATATTAGAGAGGCGCAGAGCTTGGTACTTTTCAACAATTCTTGCATAATCTTCACGAACTATGAACGAACGTTCTCTATTTGTTTTGGTATCTGGTAAGTTAATCAGCAATCAATCTGCATGTTTTTTGATATCATTGACTTTTATGTTTACGAGTTCATTTCCACGACATGCGCCATTCACTCCAAAAATCAAGGCTACCTGTAACAAAAAATAGGATTGTGAGTAAATAGATAGATACACTACTACATTTTTTGACCTTTATATTATAAAAAAAGCTTGCGACAAAACCTTAGAATGTGTATTTTTTAAATGTGTGCCATTTAAATACCCTTTTATTCATTAACTATTTTATAGAGCTATTATAGGTAGGTACTAGAAACGTAACTAAAAAGTAGGCAGTACTCATACTTACTTTCATGGCCGTGATCAGGAGCCTCATTCAGAAAAGTTTCCACATCTTGCGCTGTCAATACTTTTGACTTCTTTGCTCGATGACCATCTGATTTCCTCTTTAAAAATGCCAATAACTTGCTTTATGTATTTATCTTAATGTCGTGTTTGATGCTTATTGTTAACCTGAGCATCGAATAGATACACCACAGGCTGCTGGACTTCTTTGTACACGATAAATACTCGAAATAAACAAGAAGCACTGACTCCGACACAGACTTTGCGCCTTTTGCAGTTTTCCATTTGTGGAAATCGTCGTAAGCTTTCAAGTATTTTTCCTTCGACTTCTCTGGTAGTAGGTTATTAACAATACCTAAGGCGTCTAATTTAATGGACTCCGGAGTTAAATCACTTTCGTCACTCGACATTTTCTTAATGTTTTATTCTATCTTCTTTTGCAGTTTTGTCTGATACTGCTTTTGTTTTAAGTATTGATTTTTTTTCGTTCGGCTTGCCGTGGCGTGGCCAGCTCGATTTTCGAATAAGTTCGATTTTCAAATAAATGAGGCGCGGCGCGCGCCGCCGTCCACCTCCTCGCCGTCGGCCACCAGCAGCTGCAGCAGCCGCGCGCCGCGCGATTTTGACGAAATTAGACTTTAAATGCATAACAATAAGAACTAAGAGAAGTGAGAATCACATTACTGCCCGGCGGGTTATAATGAAATTCAGTACAACATTACACCCCGGCAAAAGACAAGGGCTATAATGATTTACTTTGAGTAAGGTTTGCATGATATATAATGAGGCATTGTCGAGCAGGTGGTGTGAAAAAAATAAAAACTAAGTGTCAACCATTTGTCGCACTCCAATCTCCTTTTCTAGCCATAAGATAGAACGGAACTAAACATAGTTGCACGTGTTTGTGATGCGAAGTTGATTGAAAAGACTTGGTTCCAATACTTTTATTTAATCCGAATTACAATTTTACAAATTTTACAAATAGCGGTTGCTGCCTAGTGTGAGTCCAAGATTCGAATAAAAGAAAAGTCCGTTCGTTGATGTCGCCAACGGACGTCAAAAAAAAACACACCCTCCAACATATTGAGGGTAACCGTTTGCCACCCTTCTTAGAAAGCGCCTACTAATATTTAACAGCAATAATCTTGTGTGTCGGCGCCCGCTGCTTGAAGACGTCAGGAGCTTCTGTGTCTTAACATGCCCCCGGCCTTGAAAGAAGAGACTTTCAAAATAGATATGCGATGTCTATAAATCATCTTCTCCCCACAGTGGACAAATCTTCGAAAATGTTCGCCGTATAACACCCGCTTCGGTCCTGATGTCAGCCACCCTGGATATTCCATCTCTGCCCGGAAAAGTCGTCACAATCCGCCCCAAGCGCCAGTTCAAAGGTGGTAGATGATCATCCTTGATCAAAACCAAAGTGTCGGGTTTCAAATCAGCTTGGCTAGATGTCCACTTGTGTCTTGTCTGCATCTCGGAGATATATTCCTTTGACCAGCGAGTCCAGAAGTGCTGGCGGATCTGCTCCACTCGCTGGTACCGTGTAAGGCGATGTGTCGCGACGTCATTGAAGTCTGTGCACGGCGGAGCGGTCAGCGGACGGCCAACTAAGAAGTGAGCGGGGCTAAGGGGCTGGTAGTCGTGAGGATCTGTAGACATAGGACTAAGGGGACGGGAGTTCAAGACGGCTTCGACTTGTGCTAATACCGTATTGAACTCCTCGTACGTTAAATTAGAATTCCCTACGACCCGTCGCAAATGGTATTTGCATGACTTTACCCCAGCTTCCCACAAACCACCAAAATGAGGCGAATAAGGAGGGATAAACTTAAAATTTATATTTTGAGTTGTAGCGTAATGTAAAATATGTGATGAACAATTTGACAGCAACTTTGCAAACTCGTTCATGAGCCCCACAAAATTCTTTCCGTTATCGGAATAAATAATAGCCGGCTTACCCCGGCGCGAAATAAACCGCTTCAGCGCTAATAGGTACGCATCTGACGACAAATCACCTACCAGCTCCAAACTGACTGCGCGTGTTGAAAAACATATAAAAATGCAAACATAAGCTTTAACAGTTCGAGCACCTCTGCCCTTGCGGTTCAAAACATATACAGGACCCATGTAGTCCACTCCAGAGTGCATGAAAGCAAAACCCGGAATCAAACGTTGCATGGGAAGATTCCCCATAATAGGCGCGACAGGTTTTGCGCGCAGACGCGAACACCGAGCGCATTCGTAAACAGTTTTTTTTGCAATGTTTCTCCCACCTATCGGCCACCACGTCTCCCGGAGCGCATACAATAGGGCCTGTGGCGCGGCGTGCAGTAGCCGCTGGTGCTCGGTGCGGAACAGTAAAACTGTAAAGTGATGCTTGTTTGATGTTAAAATCGGATGTTTTTTACCATAGGAAAATTCGAGTGAATTACTAAGTCGCCCACCAACTCTAATGAGCCTGTTTTCGTCGAGGAACGGGTTTAATTTAATTAAATTGTGTGATTTTTTTAACTTTTCACTTTTAACCAAACTACTATAGACGTCGGGAAACGATTCACATTGTGATATTTTAACTAACAGATTCATTGATTCACTCAACTCATCGACACTCAACGGGCCCGTTAGCTTTTTTTGTGCGTAGCGTGTGTTATGTATAAATCTTAACATATAAGCACAGGCACGGTTCATCCGGTGAAACTGAGAAAATCTGTGAAAAGGAAACCAATTACATTTTTCATCTGATACACAATTAGTGTGTGTTACGTGTAATTTAGTTTCCGGAAGATCTTGTGAACAATATTGTAGATGATCAGTTATTTCAAAAAATGTGTCCGACAAAAAAGATGGGCCGTCCCACCACAGCCTACTATCATGAAGAACGTCTAGATTAGCTCCGCGGGATACCAGGTCTGCTGGATTTTGCTTTCCAGCTATGTGTTGCCATGGAAGGTCGCGCGTCAACTCGAGTATCTCAGCGGTTCTATTCTGTACAAAGGGTTTTAAGAGGTTAGGATTCATGCGCAACCAACCAATCACAATAGTGGAATCCGTCCAGAAAGTAACGCTATTAAATTGCAATAAAAGAGATTGTTTGATAGTAGTGAAAAGCTTAGCGCCTAACAAAGCACCGCACAATTCTAGACGTGGTATACTAATTGGTTTTATGGGGGCCACCCTCCCCTTAGAGCATAATAACCTGACAGTTACTGAGTCCTCACAGATGATGGTACGGACATAAGCACAGGCACCGTATGCTACCTGTGACGCGTCTGTAAAGATGTGCAGTTCGACACGTGCAGCATTATTGCCCATTACATGACGGGGTACTCGTATATTGCTTAGCAATGGAATGTTTTTAACGAACCGCTCCCAAGTGCGTGTGACATCATCGGGTAGTGGATCGTCCCAGCTAATCTTCAGTAACCACAGTCTCTGTAACATAACCTTTGCAGTCATAATAAAAGGACTAAGTAACCCTAAAGGGTCGAATATTTTTGAAACCTTTGACAGAATAACGCGTTTAGTTAAATGTTCATAATCCTTCTTGAATTCGGTCTCAAAATGTAGTGTATCAGATTGATTAAACCAGCCTAGTCCTAACGTCTTTTGGTGCGTGTTTTCATCGAGAAATAATTCTTTAGAAGCTTTAGAATGAGTTATGACGTTTTCTCTGTCAAAATTGAATATCCACTTTCTCAGTGTAAAACAACCTGACATAAGTATCTTAGCTGTTTCATTACAGATGCGTAACAACCTATCCTTATCATCGCAACCCGTGATCAAATCATCCACATAAAAATCATTATTTATAGTTCGACTAACTTCTTGATCTGAACACTCATTCGCTAGCTGCTTTAAACATCTGACACTAAGGAATGGAGCTGACGCGGTTCCATATGTAACCGTGTTAAGTTGATATACTTGCAATGTATCAGAAGGGTCGTTTCGCCACAGTATAAATTGTAGGTTTCGCTGGTCACTCGCTACTAATACCTGCCTATACATCTTTTCGATGTCTGCGCAAGCGACCCACCGGTGTTGTCTGAAGCGTAAGAGAATTGACAAAAGGTCACCTTGTATAGCTGCGCCTACTAATTGTAAGTCGTTAAGGGACTTGCCGGTGGTAGTACTTGCACTCGCATCGAATACAACTCGCAGCTTAGTAGTAGTACTATGCTCGCGAAAAACACCGTGATGCGGCATAAAATAATGTGGTGTACCCACTGTATTAACCGGAGACATATGACCCAAATTGACATATTCTTTGATAAAATCTGTGTATAATTTTTTGTAGATAGGTGCCTTGCTTAACCGATTTTCAAGCGCGTTAAATCTGCGTACGGCCTGAGAGTATGATTCACCTAACTCGTCAAGGCTTGACTTTAAAGGTACGCGCACACAAAACCTACCTTCGGAGGTACGAGTTGTAGTTTTAATAAAATGTTCCTCACAAGCCTTTTCCTCGTTACTGTGCACATCTGGTAGCCTAGATACTTCCTCAAGTTCCCAGAATTTTTGAAGCCGTGATTCTATAGATTCTGTAAAATTACATAAAACTTGGGAATCTCGACTAGTATTTGTATAAATAGGGCCCGACATTATCCAACCTAATTTCGTGTTTTGTAAGAATGGACCATTTGACAAACGGATTCTGCCTTCAGCGAGAAGATCCCAGAAGTGATCGGCACCTATCAAAATATCTACAGGGCGTGATTCTAAGTACTGTGGGTCGGCTAACTGAATGTGACAAGGAAGTTGGAAGCTGGCCTTATGTGTAAAATTAGATGGCATATTTGACGTGATTTTTGGTAGTACTAAACACCGAATATGCGCAGTGTAGGACCTAGATACCGACCTAATTGTGACGTCGCAGCTCTGCGTGCATTGTGTAACTAAATTACCTACACCTTTAACTGTATGAGTGGACTGTACAAGTGGCGTGTGAAGTTTATCGCATAAAGATTTTGTAATAAAACATCGCTGACTCCCATTGTCTAGGAGTGCGCGTGCTATATGATAGTTATTATGAGCGTCGCCGACCTCAATCAATGCGGTCGACAACAAAACCGGTTCAATGACGGGAATGTGTGTGTTGAATGTGTCGCAAGATGCGTTGGGTGCATGCATATCGATGTGTGCCGGCGACTGCGAATTTCTGCCTAATGTGAACAACGCTAAAGCGTTGTTTTGTGTGCTTACATTAGACTCGTCGCGATGTAATAGCGTATTGTGTTTTTTCGAACATTTTTTGCAAGGCCCGAAACGACAGTCAGTGGCTGTGTGTCCAGCGCGCATGCAATTAATACATAACTTGTTGTGCGTGATGAAGTTATGTTTGTCATTAATAGACAAATCCAAGAATTTATAGCATGAATATATTGGATGATTCAAGTTACACATAGGGCAAAGCTTCTGATGTACGTTCTTGTTCTGAAGCGCTTTATTGGAGTTTGACGAAGAAACGTTACAGTGTACCCTCGTGTTGGTGTTTACTTGTGACGAGTTAGCGTTTCGCTTTGTAATGTCGTGTGTGCTTTTACTATGAGTGACCATTAGTGTTTCTAGCATGTCCGCCCTACGTCCGATAAAATCGAGCAAGTCGCCTACCTTCAACACTGACTTTAAATCACCGCTTTTAATCGAAGTTAAAATAATGCCTTTGTGCTGTTCCCATGCTCTTTCGGTAGTAAAATCTAATTTTGAAACAGTCATGTATATAACAAGCGTATCCCAGTGTTCAGTTGGCTCACCGAGAATTTTTAAAGCGCGTAAATTTTTCAAAATAATATCAATGAGCTTTCGTAATAAAATAGGCGATTCTTTGGTCAAAGGTTGAATGGAAAACAAAGCTTTTACGTGGTTATGCACCAATAGTCTACAATTGTCATACCTATTAATGAGTAACTCCCATGCAACGTTATAGTTTGAAGCCGAAAATTCAAGTGAATCGATAACTAATTCCGCACTACCCTTTAACGAAGACTTAAGATAATGGAATTTCTGTATTGAGCTTATTTGTGTGGAATTATGAACCAGGGACAGAAAAGTGTCTCGAAACTCTAACCAGTTCTCGTAGGAACCATCAAAGCTTGGCAACGAAATGGTGGGTAATTTTACTAGCTGTAAGGGAGATGTGTTAGAGCTTTCAGTAATCTTGCCATCAGATAGAATACCCTGCGCTTTAGCGATGACACTGTAGTAATTTGACTCGAAATCTTCCCTATAATCTAATTGCTCATCAATATTATCACTACACTCCTCTATTTTCGACTGTAAGTCGTTAAATTCAGTTAATAGACTAGCCGCCCCATTAATGCGCAATTTAAATTCGTTTTTTAAATTTGAGGACGGTTGTTGGATAAATGATTCAACATATTTTTGCAGCTTAGTTAATCGGCCTTTAATAACTCCCCTTTTACGATTAAGGATACTACACTGATCGCCACTTATTTTTGCGGGAGATTTACTTGGAGATCTACTGGGAATCACTAGATTAGCAGCACTGGGGTCAATCATTTTTGGGTGGTAAGTAAAAGGCTGGGGTACTCACGTTTTGCGAATCCACAGATAGTCAGCACTGACCCTAGTCTGGAGCTGCGCGAAAAGGATGACACTGGAATTGATACGAAATACGATATTAACACAAGTGAAGCGGGAGGTTTTGGGTTATCTTGGCTGGCACGCCTTACCGCTATTCTGGTTCTTCTTGAAGATCCCGGATCGAAGGTCCAAATTTATGTTTGTGATGCGAAGTTGATTGAAAAGACTTGGTTCCAATACTTTTATTTAATCCGAATTACAATTTTACAAATTTTACAAATAGCGGTTGCTGCCTAGTGTGAGTCCAAGATTCGAATAAAAGAAAAGTCCGTTCGTTGATGTCGCCAACGGACGTCAAAAAAAAACACACCCTCCAACATATTGAGGGTAACCGTTTGCCACCCTTCTTAGAAAGCGCCTACTAATATTTAACAGCAATAATCTTGTGTGTCGGCGCCCGCTGCTTGAAGACGTCAGGAGCTTCTGTGTCTTAACAGCACGTTTTTTATTTTAACCTTCCTTCTATAGCTTTAGTTATTGTTCTGAGCTAATTACATAAAATATAACAATTATAAAAAAGAAGATCGCTTTCTGTAAGCTATACGCTGTCTTTGACGTCAGCTCAAAATGTCATTCACAGGTCTTGTTTAATAGACCAATCCTTATGAAATTTTGCATAGCGGGGGAACTAATTAATAAGGCACTAAATGTGTGTGTTTTCGTTGCTATAATATAAGTAGGTAGTTTACGAGAACGATCACGTGTACGCTAGCTTGTAAAAAGGTCTTTGTTACTTAAATTAATTAGCGCTTTTCCCTATTGTACCAATTTGACCTGGGAACAAAATAAGCGCATTTATGAATTAAATTTATTATTGTTTAATTTGATTTGTCGTCATAGTGACACTATTTTATATTTTGATATAAATAAATTTATTAATAGCTTTAGTTTGACGTCAGATACTATGTATCTTTCTACGAAATGTAGGACCCAAATAGCTAAATTGTTAGCTTATAATATACAGGATACAGTTATAAATGGTATAACTAAGTCTTTACGTCATAACAACGTAACCATTAGTAGTTCTACTAATGCAACATCTACAACTAGTAATAAGGTAACAACAACCTCATGTTTAAACTGAGGTCTAAGACAAAAGCCAAGTCCTCATTAATTACTATTATACATCAAAATATTCACGGTTTGGCTGGCAAAGACTTAGAGTTAGAATTATTTGCAAAAAGTCAGGCAATTCATATATTTTGTTTAACTGAGCATTGGCTAAGAAGTCATGACACATCATTCTATGTAAATAATTTCCAATTAGCAAGCGCGTACGTGCGAAGCTCAGCTATTCACGGTGGTTCTTTAATACTAGTAAGAAGTAATATAAAATATAAAGATCGCAACGATATTGTAGGCTTATCAGTGGAGCGTAATATTGAGCTATCATGTGTGGAGTTTAATAGCTTTGTAATAGTGTGTGTATACCGACCCCCATCGGGCAATTTCGGTATTTTCGAATCTGTAATGGAAGACGTACTAAGAAAATTAAAATTAAAAAATAAATTTGTTTTTGTGTGTGGCGATTTTAATATAAATATTCTAGAAAGCACTTCAATGAGTGTTCGTCTTGTTGCCTTGTTTAAATGTTTTAATCTCATTAATCTATTTCTCGAACCCACTAGAATAACTTCACATTCAGCCACTTGTCTTGATAATGTTTTTACAGACTATGACCCTGTTTCTAAGTCAGTCATTAGTAAGCTTACGTCTGACCATTGCGGTTTAAAGGTGACCTATGATTTTAATGTTAAGGATGAGCCAAAAATAGTGAACTGTAAACCGGTTACAAAGGAGCGAGTAGAGCGTTTTAAAAATAATATATCGAGTAAAATTAATGCATTGCCATTTGGACAAGATGATCCAGATGTATTATATACTAATCTTTTTAACTTCATAAAGACTGAATATGACCAAGTGTTTACACAAAGAACAATCAAAATAACTCATAAACTTTGTTATGAAGCAACTTTTTTAATTGAAAGAAAGAAAATAAATGAAATTTAATAATAACAAAATATTTACAAAATCTATACAAAACAATTTATATACAAAAAATCTAACAGTTAATATGGGGAGGCCTATGTCCAGCAGTGGACTAATAGGCCGATGATGATTATGATGAGGAATCTATCAGCGCCAGATGGCGCTTCCTCAGCAGTATGTAGCGAAGGACTGGCTCAGCAACACTTCACAGGATCTCGGGGTCAGACTGGCTCAGCAGCACCGCACAGGATCTTGCAGCACTTCACAGGATCTCGGGGTCAGACTGTTTCAGCAGCAGAGGTCAGACTGGCAGAGGTCAGACTGGTAGAAGTCAGACCGGTAGAGGTCAGACCGGTAGAGGTCAAACCGGTAGAGGTCAGACCGGCAGAGGTCAGACCGGTAGAGGTCAGGCCAGGTAGAGGTTCCGCAGTCAAACAGTGGTTCCGCAGTCAGTCAGTGGTTCCGAAGTCAGCCAGAGGTTCCGCAGACAGCCAGAGGTTCTATAGTCAGCCAGAGGTTCCCTAATTAGGTTCTCCTTGGTCAGAACTCGTAATTAGACTGGCCTTTGACCGCAGGACAGGACGCTTATATACCCTTACCGTAGAACACAATTTAATTTAAATTTATACAAATTTAGAATTACATAAAAAGTTTACATTGCACTTTTAAAAGAAAATATTGTCTTTGCCATCAAAACTTTTGACATGGTTGTCATGGCTTTGTTTATAAATTTTCATTGAATGGAAGTAATTTTATAATATCTAAAGAAGTATTGTAAGAAAATAAAGACAACATGTAATAATTTTGATAGAAAGATAAAAGGAAACAACTGGACCTAAAAATAATGTGACTACAAGAGATAAAAATATAAAAAACATGCTTAGCAACAATAAAAATCGTAAGTATTTTCGTATTTACACAAACCTTTCCCTATCCTCTATCTTATTAACATGTTATTAAAAGTGAATACTACAACTTAAGTTCTGTGACTGGGCCACGACTGGTATATATAAAAGTAGAAATAAATTGTATGATTTATATAGTCTAAAACAATATAACCAAAATTCTAATTTTACGGAATATGTAAAGAATTATTCGAAAATATTTAAGAAAATATGTATAGTAGCAAAATCTAATTATATTAAAGGAAAGATTAAAAAGTCCAACAATAAAATTAAAGCCACTTGGGACATTATAAACCGTGAAACAGGTAAATTTAAACCACGGGATAATACTTTCACTTTAAAAGTAAACGACAACTTAGTCAATTCAGATTCACATATTGCTAATATTTTTGATGATTTTTTTGTAAATATACCTGTGCTGACAACCTCAAATTTGGATTCATCACCAGAAGCTGCACAAGCATTACTCCAAAAATATGTACCAAAATGTAATGTTTCTTTTCAATTTAAATATATTGATTCAATGGATATTATAAAAACATTTAAATTACTGAAAATGAAAAACACAAGTGATTTGTGGGGCATCTCTATAAAAGTAATTAAGAATATTATACATTCTATTGCACCATATTTTGCTGAAATTTTTAATAACTGTGTGAATAAAGGTATCTTTCCCGATCTTATGAAGTTTAGTAAGGTCATACCTTTGTTCAAATCGGGAAACAAAGAAGACCCCAGTAACTATCGACCCATTTCAATACTACCAACTCTAAGCAAAATTTATGAAAAAGTTATATTGGAACAGTTGATGTCGTATTTTAACATAAACAACCTTTTACATAATAAACAATATGGATTTACAAAGGGTCGTTCTACTACTGATGCAGGTGTTGCTCTATTAAAACATATATTTGATGCCTGGGAGAAGTCTCAAAACGCCCTTGGAGTGTTTTGCGACTTGTCCAAGGCTTTCGATTGCGTTGAGCACAAAACTCTGGTGATGAAGCTAAATTACTACGGTCTCAAAGATTTCGCACTAAATTTAATTCAGTCGTATCTTAGCTCTCGAACACAAACTGTCGATATTATTGGAACTAAATCATCTGGTTCTCATGTAAAAATGGGAGTTCCACAAGGGTCCATTCTTGGTCCTTTTCTGTTTTTGATTTATATTAATGACTTGCCATTCTTTGTAGAGAACTTCTGTGAAATCGTATTATTTGCAGATGATACTTCACTCATTTTTAATGTAAGTAGGTGTAAGAAAAATTACGACGATGTAAACAAAGCACTCTCTGATGTACTCAGTTGGTTTACTATTAATAATTTGCAGCTTAATGCTAAAAAAACAAAATGTATTAATTTTAAATTACCAAATGTCAAAAATGAACCAACTGATATAAGAATAAACGGTGATCGATTAGATTTGGTAGACTCAACAGTTTTCTTAGGTATAACCCTTGACTCAAAACTTCAATGGAATCCTCACATTTCGAAATTGGCCGGCAAACTCAGTTCTGCTGCTTATGCCATTAGAAAAATAAGGCAGTTAACAGACGTTGAAACTGCTAGAACAGTTTACTTTAGTTATTTTCATAGTGTCATGTCGTATGGCCTCTTACTGTGGGGAACAGCGGCTGATATTGAAACTATATTCATTTTAAAGAAACGAGCAGTAAGAGCAATCTATAGACTAGGTTCACGAACATCTTTAAGAAATCTTTTTAAAGAAATTGATGTCTTGACAGTGGCGTCTCAATTTATTTATAATTGTATAGTTCTTGTACGTTGTAATATCAATTCATTTGCTAAACACAGTGATGTACACAATTTTAATACTAGAAATAAGTCAAAACTTGCAATGCCACTGTTCAGGTTACAGAAGGTGCTTGGTTCTTTCTTGGGGCAAGGTATACACTATTACAATAAAATACCAAATACTGTACTAGATTTACCTTTAGATAAGTTTAAAAAACATGTAAAGTCTTCTTTATTAAAAAAAGGTTATTATACAGTCAAAGAATATTTAGAAGATAAAACAGCCTGGCTATAATAAAAAACATATACATAATACTACTTATAAATAGTGTCCTGCAGATAACAAAATAGCGTTGCATTGAACATTACAATTAGTTTTATTTTTATTATTATTAACTATAGTTTTTTTTTTGACTTTTACTAGTACTGTATGATATTGTAAAAAATTAAACTGGTAAATTATGTTTTTGCTGACTTAAATATTTTATTTAGTTATTTTTTATTTTTTGTGTTTTTTTACATATTGTGATTGTCCTTTACATTTTGTGTTTTTATTTGTGATGGAAAGTGTCCTTTATGATAGGGCTTTTTCCAATATTTATGACGCTGTAAGGGAGAAAAGAGCTGGACACTTGCTGAGTTTCTTGCCGGTTCTTCTCAGTACAAGATCTCCCGCCCAGAGTAGATAGACTTACGAACCGATGGCTTAAAATGACGTTCATAAGAGCTATTTGTAGCCTAAACTGAATAAATGATTTTGAATTTTGAATTTTTTTTTTTGAATAAACTAAAGATGCACTAATTATTTTGTTTGCAGTAATTAGTTAATTACGCACAAAAAGAGGGCATAACAACAATCGTGAATTAGACCATGTGTACGCTTAGCATAACGGAAGCAGTTTAAAAAAAAAAAAAATAGAAAGATAGCAAGCAATCTAATAAAATATAGGTAAAATATACTGAAAGTAGACTGTATGGGCTAGATTTGTTTTTCTTTACAATATGGACTAAAATTTAAAACAAAAACTTAAAAATATAGCTTTGGCGTATAGCTCCTCTGAATAAGGAATCTGAATAAGGAAAAGGAAGGATTCAGGTATTCAGAGCGTATCTCTACCTAGTTTATGGGCGGGGGGGGGGGGGCTTCTTGGCGGGAAAGTGAAGAGTCATGTCTGCGATTTTGTTTTATTTTCTAAAATTTGTGTTATGTCGAATAATAATGTGAAATAATGGTGGATTATTAACCGTTAAGTGTTCGTGAGTGTGCATGACTGTTGGCAAATGAAACAAAACAGTGCAACGTCACTTTTCAAATTCTCTCAAGAAGTACGCCCGAGGACTTAGTAAAGCCCCACCTCTTTACTGAGATACTCTAGGGGTTGGGGGGTATATCATTTCTCACTTCTCATTTCTATTATGATTCATCATCATCTTATATAGTTTATTACATATTATTATAGTATTAATGAATTAAGAAACTAATGACATGGCAGCATGGTCTATGACCTTAGCCGGTTGCTCAGGGAACAAACTACACTTAAAAAAAAATTGTGGGTAAGGCCAATGGCAAATTTTGGCAGTTTTAGATTTTTGTGTGTAAACAATTTTACTGTTTAATATTTAGACTTATGCTTTAAAAGATGAATAAAATTTGTAGAATATGTTTGGAAGAAGGAGTTTTGTCCTCAATTTTCACTAAGAATTTTAATTTGTCTCTATGTGATATGATAGAGTTTTGCTCTGTTCTAAAGGTATGAAAGAAAGTTGTTATAAGTTATTTAATAATTATGTAAAATAAATTAAATTCATTAAAAAAACTATATTATAAGTTCTATAAAGGATTTTTTTTTTCAGATAAGTAAAAATGATGGTTTGCCTGAGCAGATGTGTAGCAACTGCATATATAAGTTAGGAATAGCATATCATTTCAAACAAACTTGTGAAAGTGCTGACCTGAGACTGAGGCAGTACTTAGGACTAAGAATACCTGTAAAGTAAGCTGTTAATAGTCAATAATATTTAACAAACTGTCAATCTAATATGCATATAATAAACATGTTAGTGCTGTTGATATATTGGTACATAATTTCAGGCACAGTAATGCTGCTGTAATGACAGACCCCATGGTACGTAAGGCACTACCATTAATTTGTCACATTTCCAATATTATTTGTTTACTACAAAATAATTTAATCTTATCAACAGGCACCAACACATACCACTATAATAAAGAAATGGTAATTATAATACAAAAATATTGATGTGAATTCATCACCAAAGTGTTTTCAATTCTTTAGTTTAGAAACTCTTTGGATTTGAAATACTTTGTTTTTTTTAGCAGATGCAAGATGGCTGAACACAGAAAAAGTAGTTCAAACTATAAACGGAAAGAAGAGTCTGAAAAGCAGAAGCGTGGGCCAAAACCAAAACCCAAACAAACACACAATTGCTATCATTGTGAAAAGCAGTTTAGATGCCAAGCACAATTAGAAATACATGTAAGGTTAGTTATAGCTTGTCTGCTAGTCTTTATCAATAAAGAGACTCAAAATCTAGACAAGCTTTAAAAAAAAAAAATTTACTATTACAGAACTCATACTGGAGATAAACCATTTATTTGTATGTACTGCCCTCGCCGTTTTACTCAAAAGCATAACTTAACAATTCACCTCCGTGTACACACTGGTGAAAAACCCTTTCAGTGTGAAGTTTGTAGGTAAGTGTAGTAGTAATATTTTTCTAATTTTGGACTAAAGTACACCTATAATTTATCAAATGTTTGATTATATTCATACAACTGTTTCAGCAAGAGATTTTCTGCTCAGGGGAATCTTCAGGCACATCTTAAAATACATACAGGACAAAGAGATCATGTATGTATTATATTTTTAAAGAAAACCGGAATACTCATTAAATTGGTTTAATTTTAAAATAAATTACAGGTTAGACTTTTAGAAAGAAGTTTCCACATAAATAATATATTATAATTAAAGATAGACTCCACAATTAAGTATAAATAATAATAAATACTTAAAAAAATCGTGAGTAAAATAACTTTCTAATTAATATTTGTTTGTTTGTATTAAAAAAATATATAATTATGTTGGAATACATACAAATTAGACTATCGATTTTGGGAATTTCTTGACTCACCCGTTGTCACCTCGTTGTGATGAACTTGACGATCTTTGGGATCCATGGAAATTAAAATCATTAATTTCCCTTACCAGAATTTATTCTCTACAAAACATGTAGGTACACTATAGGAAGTGTCTAGGTTGCCACCAGTGGCTATTTGGTAAATAAAAATATGAAGCCGCTTGTGGCATATTATTTATTCTGTGCTAGTATTAAATTAGAAAAAAAAAATTTCTGCCGCTAGTTATTAGCAAATAATAAAAGTATATTTTAATTATGACATTCTTATGACACTTACAAGTGTGGCTAATAAGTGTGTACTTACTAATAAGTTGTGGCAGAATAGCTTTTCATGTTAAGTCTGCCGCTATAGGAACTATTTCACTATGCTACTTAGATGTATATTTAAAAAATTTATTAGTTAGCAATATTTTTAGTTATTGTTTTGAGACAAAAACAATGTCATCTCAGCCAAAAGGACGTCCACTGCTGGACAAAGGCCTCCCTCAATGATAAATTATTTTGAGGGGAATTAGCCATAATCGCCACGCTTGGCAGGCGGGTTGGCGATCGCAGTAGGGTGAGAATAATCACAAAGAGACGCTGCTGCCCATCATCTGGAGTGTTCCCATAGTCGCCTTCTACGACACCCACGGGAAGAGATGGGGTGGTGCAATTCTTTATCCCCGGCACCACAGTGTTGCTCATTTTGGCACGGCCACCATCACCAACCCGGGATGCAAGGTGGCCGTGCCAAAATGAGGCTCATTTTGGCACGGCCACCTTGTATCCCTTATAACTTTTGAACCATGGCCCCACTAATTATGAGATTTATCCACTAATTCCCACTAATTGTCCACTAATTATCTGTAAACTCAGATTTCGGGTTGGTGATGGTGGCCGTGCCAAAATGAGCCACACGGCACCACACGGGGAAATTAATACAAAATACCTATGTAAATAATATATAATAAATACCTAATAATCCAAAAACAATGTACCTATTTAAAATTTTGAATGATTTGAATCCATTCCTGACAAAACTATTTAAAATCGAATACCAGCTACAGACAGCAACAAACCATAGATGAAATTCTATATTATAATAACAGAGTTACAAAAAAGAAAAAAGTAAAAATTTATTACTTCTGGTTCACTGTTTATTGTAAAATGAGTATCGAGGAGCTCGTTAGCGCAGCCGATCCGATCCAAACCCTTCGGAGAATCTAGTAGGACACGGGGACACGCACTTTTAAGTGTGTGATGCCCTTCCCTCTAGAAAACCTCCGAAAGTGATTCGTTTCACACGGCTTGAGATACCCTTTAAGTACCTCGGCGCCGCCGCCGCCCTAAAAAAAGGGCGGTGAAGCTGAAAATGCCGTTTGAGGCAATCAGCAATCCCTCTCAAAAAAAAATCGTTAGCGCAGTAGTTAACGCGCTCTTATAAACGTTGGTGCTCACAAACACGGGCTATGCATCGAAAAATCCGAAATACATTTTGCCCGACCTAGAAATTGAACCCTTCGCGTATCGGGCCGAGCGCTCTGCCACTCGGCCACCGAGGCGTTGTATAAGGTACATACGCCTGCACATCAACCTATCCAAAACTGTCAAACTTCTCAATACATTTTCAACCTTATTCATTGGGCATACAGTTCAAAGTCTATTGAGGAAATTCGACAGTTTGTGGTAGGTTGATGTGCAGGCGTGTGTAGTGTGTTCCATTGTTTTTTAAGCTAACTTTTTAACAATAAAATCTACTATTTCAGACATGTTCTCTATGCTCCAAGTCTTTTATAACATCAAGTGAACTGACGCGTCATATGAATAAACATAGAGGTGTGAAAAATTACAAATGTGAATTATGTGGAGCTGCTTACATACATTTAAGAGATTTTGTAAGTAAATTTGGATAATACAGTGGTTAAAATCATTTGGAGATTTATTATAACTTCACACTTTGTTATTTATTAATGTTTAATTTTTCAGAAATTACATAAGATTAAAAAACATCAAATTACTGGTCAGAACACAAAGACACAAAATGAAAATTACAATGGTTCCAACATTGATGTTATTGGCATAGATGTAGGTAAAGATGTACCACATTCTATGAATCTCAATAAGGATATAAACCATCATAATATACAGCATCTAATCAACGATAAGCCTATGCAAAATATTTCTGTCCCATCTGAGCATAGCCACAACTTATTACCGTATGAACAAAAAGGTAAAGATCTGTTTGCTGGTGAGAATCATAACTGTGCCATTTGTGGCGAAAACTTTGAGTATCTTAATGCTTTAGCTCAACATTATTTACATGATCATAAAGGTTATGATTCTTCAAATATAACAAGTATTAAAAGTTACAGTGCACTATAAAATAAGCATAAATATGATGACATGAATAATTTGATTTATGTGAACAGTACTGATAGTCGGTTGAGTTGAGGATGTCTCCTTATTTTGGATCACTTATAACGTCGCACCAAAGTTGTAATCTGTGACCAAAGCTAAATACTAATATAGCCACTAAGATTCACATAGGATAGTCAAAAATCATATTGATTGATGCAAGAGTTGGCAAATAGTCGTATCATTTAAGAAAAAACCTAAGTCTGTTTATCTATACAATCTGTCCCGGGAAGTAGTAATCTAACTTTAAGAGCTTGATCTATGGATAATTTTATCGTTAAAAATACCTCAAATCAGGGGTCTGACCCGCCTCTCGCCAAATTACAAGAATTTAAGTTTTTTCTTTTTAGTATTGACCTCTTCCTTTAAAAAAAGCGATAACACACTGATGCAAATATTTGAAATCGTTCGATAGCTAACAAGATTACCTATTAGTAGAAGTAGCAAACATACACGGCCCCTATACATTTTGAGTGAGTAAGAATTGATTTTAGTAAAAAAACATGTCATTTTTTCACGTCTTTTTCAGTAAATAAAAGTATCATAAAAACAAGGTCATTAAAGTATGTTTTATTTGCATCGTATTACTAGTATTTGAGCTATTAATATAATATAAGTTTAATATAAAACGAAAGTTAATTTATTACTCTATGTCTATTAGTTCCGATGCTTTTATTTTACACAGATCGATTTTTTTTAAAGCTTTTATTTTAAACTTAAGTAGTAGTAAGCCGTAGGAAGTAGTAACAATTAACAACATGAGTAAAAACTTAAAAGTAAATGTTCGCAATGAACTATGAAGGCGTCACTTTGTTCAACGATAGCATCAGAACTAATAGACGTAGAGTAATAAATGACCCCTTGTTTTGTAGAATAGATGAAATACTAGTAATTCGGTGCAAATAAAACATACTTTAATGACCTTGTTTTTATGATATTTAAAAATAACTGAAAAAGACGTGAAAAAATGACATGTTTTGTTTACTTAAATCAATCCTTACTCTCTCAAAATGTATAGGGGCCGTGTATGTTTGCTACTTCTACTAATAGGTAATCTTGTTATTAGCTATCAAATGATATCAAATATTTGCTTATCAGTGTCAAGGTGCCCATGTTATCGCTTTTTTTTAAAGGAAGAGGTCCTTACTAAAAAGAAAAAACTTAAATTCTTGTAATTTGGCAAGAGGCGGGTCAGACCCCTGATTTGAGGTATTTTTATCGATAAAATTATCCATAGATCATGCTCTTAAAGTTAAGATTACTTTTACTACTTCCCGGGACAGATCGTATAGTCTTAGCATTTAAGAAAAAACCTAAGTCTGTTTATCTATCTTTTCTTCTAGGTATATAAGGGTATATACTGGATGACTTTTTTTACCGTCAGAAAAAAAGAACTGTATTTTGTACCTAAAACAAGTTCTATACGTGAGTGTGTTTATAAAATACAACTGATTTTATAAATTTTGGAATTTCCAAAAAAATGCATAAATTTAGAATACATTAGTGCATGCGTATTATTCGTAGGTAGTGTAGTAAAACAGTAGCGGGGGCGCGGCGCGGGAGACGCGCGGCCGCGCTGCCCGGCGTCCGCCCTGCGTGTGACTGAATGAATTAAATTAACTCGGGCGAATTCATTGATGTTTAGCGCGTTCGGGGTAGGGTGGATATGCGTTTGAGTTTTGGTCGGTTTCGTATTTTTATTATTATTTTTCTAATATTCTTTTTTTAAATGTTATGTTAATCAAAATTAACTTAGAATTAGATGGTTATGAGGATAGGTAATTTATATAAAAAAAAAAATTAAACTTTTTTTTTAAGTGATCATGCTATCGTCACCTATATCATTTACCTATCTCACACGTTTATTATCCTGACGGTAAAAAAGGTCATCCAGTATATAAAATTCTCGTGTCACATGTTAGTTGCCATACTTCTCCGAAACGGCTCTAAATATGTATATAGGTAGGTAGGTAGGTCAGACAATCGGTTGTAATCTATTTTTCATAAGTACCCCTAAGTGATAAGGCTGGTCCACCCTAAACATTATTTTTACAATTTAATTTCCCAATACAAAATGTTTCACGATTTGTTTGTTTTGTTGTCATAGAAACTGCCAAAGTGGTACGAAGTCCACCGGGTCAGCTAATAAATATGTATTACCGTAATACATATATATAAATAATTTTAATAATATTAATTTATTCAATACCTCTTACAAAATAAAACAAAAGGTACATACAAATTCTTACTAACTAGGAAAAAATACAAATTGTCATGCCTGAACTAGGAAATCCTGTTTTTCAGGCGAGAAATTAGGGCTAAACATTTTAAAATAAGGTATTTTACATATGCATTATATGAACTATAAAATCAAAACATTAATCAAATAAAAGAAAAAAAAGAAGCGTTAAATTATACATATACCTAGCATCTTTCTTTTGAATTATAAAACAAAATCTACAAAATAAAATAAAATAAAAATTAAATAAGTATAGCAATGTTTACTTATCTACAGTCAACAATTTCTCTGTATCGTTATTGGACATTATTTGCAGGGCATCCTTTAAAGCTATTTTACACTTATTGTAATTAAGGGAATACATATTTGCTATCGCATTAAGTCTATTATAGAGAAGTGGTCCTAGGTACATGTAAAATTTGGAGGTATAAGCATGTTTGTGCCAATTCTATCTGTACAAACTATGTCTTTTCGTCTTTTTTTAGTAACTTCAGAGTTGAAAGAAAGGGCAACGTGCTACTTTAGTTCTATACTCAATATAAATAGCTGACGGACTGTTAGTACTTTACATAATTTATTTAGAAATAATAATAATAAATAAATAATAAAAATATTTATTTCATTTACCAGAACATGTTTGAAAAACATTAAGGTAGACTTCTTCTTTTAAATGCACACATCTGTTTCAGAAGAAGCCACTCTTCCATAGCACGTATTACATTTACTAATTTTTGTTAGGTAAAATTCATACTTACTGTTAACAATATTACGTAGGTATTAGACACAAAAATTTGGAACTAAGTTAATATAATTAATAATACAAAATAAAAAGTAAAATGCTGTTTAATCAGCATGAGAAGAAAAAATGTGTGTGTGTGGGTGAGAGAGGGTGTGTGTGTGTGTGTGTGTGGGTGAGAGAGGGTGTGTGTGTGTGTGTGTGTGTGTGTGTGTGTGTGTGTGTGTGTGTGTGTGTGTGTGTGTGTGTGGGTGTGTGTGTGTGAGTGTTTGTTTGTGATATAAATAAATAATCGATAGCGAATCACACGCAAAAGCCATATTTTATGAGATTTTCAGTCTCATCATAAGATAGGGATTTCAACCAAGAAGTTAGCTTTTGCTTGCAGGCTCGATAGGTCATATAATATATTTTATGATCTCTATTAATACGGTTGTATAGATGAGAGGATAGGTGCAAATACTGGTTTTGGGAAAAATGGGTATATGCACGTTTTGTCATGGCTACATTATAATTCCTCCTTTTGCCCGTGAAAGCATTTGGATTGACTTCAAGTGAAGCGTGTTTTTGAAGGACAATATGCAAAATGAACAATTTTCCCATGGTGAGTAAATCAGCTATTGTATAGAGAGAATGAGTTGAAAATTGACGAGATTTATAAAACATTACCTTTATTAATGCTCTTTACGCTCGTTCCACCTCTAAAAATTTTGTTTTTAATGCTCCATCCCATATTGCTATACAGTATATTGAAACAGACTGTGCCATAGCAACGTAAACCTGATTGACTAATTGCTTGGTGGCTACGTGTCAGAAGTATTTTAAATACCCACATCAGCTTCCGTAGCCTCCCAGCAACCAGATCAATTTGTGGGTGCCATAACATTCTCTGGTCAATTATTGAAAAGCACATGAAATTGGTATTTGATGTATTTAATGTGAGTAAATTTGCCTTTAGCCATCCAGAAATTTCAGTCATACCCTGCTCAGCTATTACCCTCACCTCACTCCATGATTTTCCAGTAAATACAACGGCAGTGTCATCTGCATATGAAAAAAGTTTAGCATTCCGAATCTTCATGTTGCATAGGTCATTGATATACACTAAGAACAGGGTAGGGCCCAACACACTACCCTGTGGGACACCGTAGGTAACATGAGTTCTTTCACTAACAGTTTGGTTCACTTTTACACTTTGTATCCTTCCAGTTAAGTAGTCCATGAAAAGATTAAGAGGAGTACCCCTTATGCCTATATTCTTTAACTGCCTATAACTTTTTTACCAGGATAGGGACAGAAACAGTGTCGAACGCCTTTTTTAAATCTAAAAATACAGTCAAACATTTCATTTTACAATCCAGATTTTCAGTAATAATTGTAGTAAGCGCCTCAATAGCGTCCACTGTAGATTTTCCAGAACGAAAACCAAATTGTGAGTTCGACAAAATTTCGTATTTATTTAAATAATTGAAAAGTCTTTTATTTAATATTTTTTTTATAATTTTGGATATCGAAGGCAAGACTGAAATAGGCCTGTAATTGCTAGCATCATCCAGTTCCCCACCCTTGTGAACTGGGGTTATGATTGATTCTTTCAATAAGGAAGGAAATTTACCCCTATTGATACAAAGGTTTGTTAGATGGGTGATGATAGGGACCACTACATTATTGGCGAGTTTCAAGAAGCTATTTGGAATGTTATCCCAACCCGGAGCACTGTTTGACTTCAACCCCAGTAAGACGGAGTGAACTTCATCTTCATCAGTTTCAAGAAGAGCGAAAGAAGATAAAGAGTCTCCACAGGGAGGAAAATTATTTTGCTGAGTACTAACGGGCTGGTCTATATCATTAGCTAGCTTTTTACCTATATTACTAAAATTGTTGTTTACAAAATTTACAGATTCCAGTGGGGAGGGTTTAATACCAAGTAGTTTTGAGTTATTTGATTTTGCCTGTTTGAGATTTGTAATAGTGGCTATATTTTTCCAGAGATTTCTAGTTTCCTTTTGAATCGCGCAATAATTTCGTCTCGTAGTTCCTTTTCAGTTTTTTGACTAATTTATTACAAAAGTTGCGGTATCTTCTATATGTAACTCTTAGGACCTCATCATGAGGATTTGACCAAAGTTTGTGTTGCATCTTATTTCTATTTCGAATGCATCTTAGTACACCTGCAGTTATCCACGGTTTAATAATACGCTTGCTTTTAGGGATTTGTATTTGAGATTCTACTATTTTGTTTAATAATCTTTGCGTTACTATCTCGGGGTCGTCACAGAACAACAACTCAGCTAGATTTTTTTCCATTAAACTTTTTAGTGCATTGTCATAATCTGTGACAAATTTCGTTTTATTATAATTACTTTTATTATAGTGGAGCAAAGTCATAGCATGATCAGTAATGGAGGTATTTAGAACTGCTACTTTAGCAACTATTTTATTTCTGTCGATTTTTAACATGATATGGTCTAATGAGTTACTTTCTTTGGTAGGTAAGTTATGTCCCTGCATAATGCTATGGGTTCCTAACATATTAAGATAATTAGATCTGTTTTTGCGTTCGTGGCCCTGCTCGGTATCTCGGCGTATGGTGTTTAGATTAATGTCTCCAGCTAACGTAATGCATTTGTGTGCCTCCAAAGTTTCTAGATGCGCATTTAGTGAACTAATGAAACCATCAGCATTGTTGGTCGATGGCGATCGGTATACACCCTAGATAGTATTTTCATTTATTTTTATTTGGAGACATGATGCATCCTGTAGGTAAATCTCCTTGACATCAGCAGTGACGTTATTTTTAACAAACACCACGACACCGTCATTTTGATTTAAATACCGCGTTGAGATAAATGAATTGTAGGTAGGTAAAGACGGAATGGGTTTGTGTTCGCTAAGCCAGCATTCTGTTAAAATTATTACTTCAGGATCGACTTCAAGCTGGGCCATGCTTACAGTCAGGTCATTAAAATTACGATAAATTCTTCTGACATTTTGGGCTATTACTACAAAGTCTTTGTTTTTTATCTGTAGAAGTTTAACTACATCCTCCACATTACATTGTACACACGGCGGCAGATAAACCTACCCAAAACTGTCAAATTTCTACAAACAATTTAGAATTTTATTGTTTGGTTATAAGGATCAATATTCATTGTAGAAATTTGACAGATTTGGGTAGGTTGATCTGCCGCCGACTGTACGACTGTAGCAACTTCTAATTGATCTAAGTCAGTTATAGTACTGGCAGCGTTATTCATTATGTACATTAGTAATAATACTAGTGGTAGCAATTGTTTTTAAGTGAAAAGATCTAAATGTATTGTGTAGTAAGATGACCGTATTGAAGCATGTCAGTTCAAATGTGTGTGCGCATATTTATGAGCATATTTGTGTCTGAGTATGAGAGTGTATTTGTGTGAGTAAGTGTGTGTGTGTGCGTATGTGTGTGAATGTATTTGTTAGTGTGTGTGTAATTACTTTAAATTGTTTATATAAGAAAAAGTGAGAGTATGAAGAACACTCTGGTTTCAATAGAGTAATCTTTTTAAACATTATAAAGAAACCTATTCATACAAATAAATTATTATAAAGTTTTTTAATGCCCAAAAAGTAAGACCGTAAAGTGTCACTTAGAGCAGTGGTGGTGGTATTCAAAATACCGCTGGGGTAACGTTTGGGTGGTTGCTGTATCTTGCGAACGGTGAGGCGCACAAGTATGATTTTTTTACACACAATGTAATGAATTTGTGCGTAATTTGAGCAAAAGCAGAATTTGAAAAAAATGCACCGTTCCCCCAGCGGTATTTTGAATAACTTCGGAATTATAAGACGCACAAATTTAAGACTAACACGCACATTTACAGCGCCCCAAGATCTATCTTCCTGGGTACTTTTTTTTTGATAAGTCCACAGGAAAAAAATGTGCCGCTGGGGTAACGTTACCCCAGCGGAATCTGTTTTTCGTGAATATCTCAAAAACTACTGGACGCACAAACACGAGATGGAGCACTAATTATTCTATATCAAGAATCCAAGAAATTCGACAACATTCCGCTGGCGTAACGCACGCCAATAGTTGCTATTGGGGACTACAACAATGCGCATACATAAATACTATTACATTTATTAATGTTAAACAGACAGCCATTTGAGACAACTGGTTTTGTCTGAATCCTGTATTCACTGAACAGCTTTATCTAATTTTATAGAAATATTGTATTGTCCTGCACTTGGAGAGGCCTATGTCCAGCAGTGGACGTGTATAGGCCGAAGAAACTTAAAAAAACTTTTCTCTAAAATTTCTTAACTCTATCAGTCTCTATCTAAACTTTAGCATTAAATATTTGTGATGGCTCCACATGGTAGTTCCAACTAACTTTCCAACTGTCAACGTTTGCATGCATCTATGTGAACTCTTATCAAACCTCCGACTCTCCATGCTCATCCGAAACCAGAGGAACTTTTGTGTATCACCTTTCTGTACAATCGACCGTTAGGCGAGCGCAGTTGAAGGGCTGGACAATCATGTGCGAAGGCTAACATTAAATGATGACCGAGACACTAGATAATATAAACTCTTTATTATTGGCTTCTAGTTAGGTGCTTGGCATACTATGGACTATCTTCCGTGTTACTGTATGGTATTCTGCTAATGTTTTGTGGACAAGATATGACACACCATGTTTTTGTGTCAAACAGTAACCATGTAAAACTTTTTAAATAGAAACAAAACAAGAGACAACAGTACATTTTTTAATTAAAACAAATTTAACCCTATTATGTTTTTTATTTTCACTAGTTCCTTTACACTATCAATTGTAAATTAAATTAAATTAAATTAGCGAACTGGGTACCATGGCTCCAAGATGTCACCATACTTTTTTCTTTCTGTAATCAAAAAAAGGTTTAAATGTATCTGTAAAGTAGTGTATTACATTATAACTCAATATTATTAAATGAAAATGAAATGAAATAATAATTTATTGGCACACTTCTGTTACATTTTTCACATTTAGTACAATATAATATTTCACTATTCGATAACAATATGTATGCCAAGGGCTACCGGCTCAGCTTAATGCAACATAGGCATAGTGCCTATGTAGCGCTGGTTTTCGTCCAGTACAGTTTGCTTTCAAAGTTTATATTAACGGGTACATGCAAACAAAAAGAAGAAAATCTTGCTTTAGCAATTCTTAAAAAAAAACTAAAAAATAATATATACATAACGGTTAAAAGGATATAGCAGAGAGAGATGGCAGATAAAATTGGAAGTTGTTTTATGTCGCTTATGTCAAATGGTTTTTTTTTTCTTTATGATTAATAGGGTATAAACAACACTCCAATGTATAAAATCTGTATGGATAAGAGCATCGATATATATGTTACACTAGATAGGGCGTTCCGAAAACTCACTGTGTTCGACTCAGATGTACTGCAGTCCGTACACCTTACTTTAGTGTGACTTTGACATTGGCGAATGCTACACGCTCGATACGGATCGCGATATTTGGATCACGATCCAGGATCACGATATTTATCGAGTGTGTAGTACTGTGTATCGCCGGATCGTGATACGGATCGTTGATAAATATCGAGCGTCTAGTCTCTGCTCGATATTTATCGTGTCAGTATCATCCAGTCAGCGATGAAGGAGGACGCGTTGAACGAGACGGCACACGCCGCAGCCCTTACGAACGTTCAAATATATTTAAAAGAGTTCATAATTATGTTGGAGACACTAGGTACCTGAGGTTATAGTATGAATAAAGTAAAAAGACCGAATATGCTGCAATTTTTTAAAAAGATAAAAACCCGCTGCATCTATCAAAAACGTTATTGCAAAAATTAACTCATTGAAATCTAATTATACAAAAGAATTAAAAAAAGTTTTATCTGTCTTGAAGCCAATATTTTGCCCATTTTTTTTCTCTCCACACGCCTTTTTATTGCTAACGCTATTATGATAGCAACACAAGCTTTCTTTATATTGTCACTCATCGCGGACCCAATGCACGTCTTTCTTGATTGAATATTTATACCGGCGTACTGACGCGATCCGTATCGAGCGTGTAGTATCTGCTTGCGATCCAGATATCGTGATCCTGGATCGTGATCCAAATATCGTGATAAATATCGAGCGTGTAGCATTCGCCATTCATGGTGCGGGGGTGCGAACGGAGCGGCGCTAATAAATCGAAAGTCAATATATCAAAGTGAATTATGAAGAGAAAATAATAATTTAAGTCAAGTAAGTAAAACTACTTAGTATGACACTCTGTTTTGATTTGTTTAATTGTTTTATAACCAGTTTGTCATTTTTAAATATATTTTTTTATGGTCTTTCTTTTTAGTAGGTACAGAAAAGTTCAAAAAATATGACGACGCCGACGTGCATATGCGACACTGTAAAAATACATTTGATTGATTTGATTTTAAACTATTGCTAACATAAAAATTTGAGCTCAAATAATAATAAATTTATTTTCTTTTCAACTTTATATTTTTTTATTTATATCATCATCTGCTCTCTTTATATATTCATTAATACATTTTGAAATAGAGTATGAATTCTAATGAAGTTTTGTAGGTACAATAGCCGTGTCACTTCTGTGGTGTAAAATCTATAGGACCGACTCTTGTTACTTTATTGGTCGCGAGAAAACTATACTCTATAAGCGATCTAGCGCTGTATGTTTTTAGTTTGGTAAAACGACGTAATAAAATGTTTTAGCGCTGCAGCGAACTTAGTTCTAATTCCGGGTATTTGAACAAATAGTTTACAAAAACGTTCTTGTCTATTCAAATATAAGTCAATGGGTTAAGAGAGATAAGTGACATTTCGCTAAGCTACACCAGGAGGTAATAGGGTATAACCGACACATACTATTATGGATTCTGTGAGATTAAGAAGCATAACTGACAGCACAAATTCTTTATATAATAAGCAGAAAGGTATAACGGACTTCGATTTTTTTTACAACAAGAAGTAAAAGAGGATATTCGGAACATAACATAATTGAGAGATTTGGAAAAAGGTAATAAAATTCATGACATGTACTTATTATTGAGAGGATAAGACTCACAACCGATACTATATATCGCCATCAATAATGTATTAACGGAACAAAATGTTTATTCTTTTGTAACGGAGATTGCACAATACTTACTAGGAAATGTGGAAAAGTAAGAGAAACAGTTTTCAATGTTAACAATTTATTATCATTATTGTATGAAAGAGGTAGAGTATAAGCAACTATACAGACTGTAGTAGCAAATGGTAATAGGGTATAAGCGACAGCGTACTCTTAAATTTACAAAAGGTAGTAGGGTATAAGAGACAACTTATAATATAAGATAAAATGGAAATAGGCTATAACCGTCACTAAAGTATTTTTAGGACAAAAGAAAAGAAGCATTAGCTCCAAAACTCAACAATGTTGAAAGGAGTAGAAAGGCATAAGCTCCCTAAAAGTCTGTGTCGGTTCTAAGTAAAAAGATATAACCAACCAAGAACCATAAGTTGAACGGTTTTTACACAGGCATAAGTGCCATACTAAAAAGACCCCAAATCTTGTTGCTTACATCAAATGAAAATTCAAGTGAAGAGCTGTCGCTTAGGGCGCAAGCGACTATAAAACTCATAGTAGAGACATGGGAATAAGCGTATTCGAAAGAGCGGAAAATTCAAATTAAGATGGCATTCAAAACTCATTTTCGACCCAAGTGTCGCTTATCCCCTATATCCTTTTAACCGTCGATATACAGTGGTGGACATATAATTAGAAAAGTAATAGGGATTCGAGAGCTCTGGCTCAATGAATCATCGTGGTGCCAAACCTGTTTTGGGGTGTCGAAAAGTTGTTTCAAGGGTAGTGATGGGAAATTCCCGAGAATGTTCTTTCAGTGAGAACTTTGCTGTTAAGTTCTCGAGAATATTCTTTTGGAAGAGAATTTAAGAGAATTTATAAATTGGATGACTATCTCAATAATCTGATTAAATTAATGGAACTGCGATTGCATTTCTGCTTTATTTACAAATATTTCACACGGAAAATTTAAATTATTGTCTTTCCTGAGGTTAAATTCTTCTAAGCGAGAATATTCTCGAGAATATTTCGAAGAAAATTCTCGTAAGGTCTTTTTAAATTTCCTGCAAAATTTAAAAATTCATTTTGGCGATAAAATAGACACATCAGTATTTTCAAACAATCACCTTTAATAAAGTTCTCAAGATTTAACAACTCTAAATAATTCAAATTCTTCAAAATCAACATGAACAAATCTTAATGATAATGACTAATCGTGACAAGAAATTTTAATAACATGTAATCTAAAATACGAAAACTTCTACTCGAAGTGGGTTACTTTACGATACACAGTGTGAACGAAACTACGAAGAGTTTGAATGCTGTTCTGTCTCTCTTATGGCGGAGGTACCCAAACCTGGATTAGGCTCCTCGGTTTTCTTGGCAAAAGTTTGTAACTTATTAAATATTTTCCAATTATGAGAGATCAGACAATTTTTTTTTCGCTGATAGACGGCAGGGAATTAACTGATGTAAACAAAATGGTGGCAGTGCGTGGCTGGTGGGCCGGGGCGCGGGGAGAGGGCGCATACATGCTACGCTACTAGCGCGACTAAACAAAACGTTTGTGTACATAAAAAATATTGCGGTGGAAACTTAAATCAATTTTTACTCGCAAGGTTATCGGCAAAAACGATGGTACTGTGATAATTATTAGCTAAATAAATTGAGATACCTACTTATTTTATACAATACTGCCATCGTAGTTCAAAACCTCTAAAAGAATACATGTTTTTTCTAAAAATACGAAAATCTTCATCCAATTTTAAATTCTCTTAAATTCTCCTTGATCTGAGAATATTCTCAATTAAAAGGAAAATTCTAGAATATTCCTGATTGGAGAATATTCTCACTTGGAGAATTTTCTCGCGACCGATCACTATTAAATGGTTGGTCAAACTTAAAAAAAAAAAACCCATTTGAATCGATTGCGCTGGGTCCCAGATCGATATCTTTAACCGTTTCCGAGATACAATCTTCGATCGTTAACTCTCAGTTGATTTACTAATGAACCATTAATGACTCCTCGGTCTTAATCACACCGTTCCCGATGCACCTCATTATCTAATGATGACGTACCGATGCCACTGTTTGTTCAGTTAATTTACTAATAAACACTGTTAATGACTCCTCGGTCTTAATCACGGTAGCTAGCCAGACAGATTTTTTTTCAAGTCTTACCGCCAACCAAACCGAGTATAAACATGTGCAACCCCTGCTGGGTATCGAACCCGGGACCCTGACCACCAACCAAACCGAGTATAAAAACATGTGCAACCCCTGCTGGGAATCGAACTCAGGACCCTGAGTCTGAGATCGGAGTGGTCCTAATCACTTAACCACAGAGGCGGTTACTGAGTTAATTGTAATCATAGACATTCTGTATGCGTCAAATCTTCGCTTCATGGACCATTTCTGTTGATATATTTTTGCTATTATAATACACCCAAACTTACAACTTTCTGATACGAGTGTGTCTTAATTACTTTGTTCATTATAATTAGATAACTCCATTTACTCCATTTCCTTGTACTTTGAAAGTAGTTTATCTGCTCGTTTAAAATAATGTTTAAATGATTTTTTATAAAAATCATACTTATTTTAAAATTTTGTGCTGGCTAAATTAGTTTAAAAACATGTTTACTATTAATTATGTTAACAACAGTTTGATCAATATTTTCATTGTAGTCAAATACCCTATTATAATGAAAGGTCTTGACTTGAGAGACAGAAATGGATTAGGGAGTTCTGTGAAAACTGTGTTTTGATAGATATTGAAAATAAAGGTAGCCCTAATTTTTCAAAATTGTACATATCATTTTGTAAATGTGAATCTAGTTTTACTTTTCTACGTATTAATAAAGAGTGTGCTCTTAAAAACGTTATCTGTATTAAAATTGGTATTTTAATAATTGTTATTAAATTTGTAAAAAAATGTTTTTAAAATATCCTTGAGACCCTACACGTGACGTGCTAAATGTGCTAAATGAGTGACACTGTCTGAGTGGTAGAGCCACGCTGCGTTGCAGCACGAAATGGACCGGCTCGCCCGGCGTAATACCACCCTCTCGCAGAATATCGGCGTGAAACAATGGCACTCGTTGCTGTTGTGTTTCGTCCGGTGAGTGAAAGTACCGGAGGCCTTTTAGGAGGAGGTATTTTATTAATTTGAATTTTAATGGCGATTTTCATAAAAAATAAAGAAATTCATAACGAATTAATTAAATTGCAAATATATTATGCTATAATTAACCATTAGACATATTTTTCTAAAACCTGTCAAATACCCCATTGGTTTATTTTGTAAAATTGGAAATATTAATCTATTAAACTATCTATAGTCAATATCATATTATTGATTCCAAGTAATACCTCTATTACGTTCAATTCATAATACAACCAGTTCAAAGAGATGGGTAATTAACAAATTATTTATTTAGTAAACACAATTATCATAACACTATTTTTCTAAATGAATCATATCAATCTCTGTTTAAAAAAAAAATATTTTTTTTTTAGAAGTTTTCTTTTTAACAATTTTCTTTGTTACTGATAAAGATAACAAACACTCTGTGTATATTTTATATATTATATGTGATTTGAGTTTCCATTCCATTGCTTGCTTCCAATGGTCTTCTTGTGGATATTTTGATATGTTTTTAAATCATATATTTCTACTTTTATCAAGTGAGAAAGAAGCTTTGATGCTATTTATTGATATGAAAGTAGTTCCATCACCGTATTGACCATTGCCTCGATGGTACATCCCTCCACGTTTCAATGTTTTGTTGGTAAAAACATACAATGAATGTGATATTTTAATTTTTTTGGTATTACCCGTCTGATGTGATGGTCTTCGTTGCTGCTGCTTCGTGAATGTGAATAGTCTAAATTTACTTTATTTGAAATTTTACTCTAAAGTTTTATTTACATTTACTAATTACTTTATACAATCAACTAGTTTTAAAATGTTTCAGAGACAAGGTTTAACTTTATAATTAATTGAAACATTTTTTTTAAACGTTTTTTAACAGAAAATTATCCGTAAAGAAATAAAATTAGGTAGATCTATTATTATTATATTATATTATTATTAGTATCTACCTAATTTTATTTTTTTATACAACATTTAACAGTATACAATAATTTTGTTTTATTAGGAAACTTTTTTAACATTACAATAATTTTGTTTTATCAGGAAACTTTTTTAACATACTTATAATGAAATTCATACCTACATCAAAATTTTTTGAAATATCAAATGTTGAAAATTTTACTATTGGTAATTCAACAGATCTTCTTCAGTGAAATAGAGAAATCTTTTGTAATATTTGTAAGTATAATTTTTTTTAATCTTTTCATGTTATTAATTAAAATATTTTGTATATCTGTGTTCAACCGCGATGTTGGATTTTCCAATAGTCCATGTTGGTTGTGACCACAGAACATAAAAAACCAGTAGAAGTCGCAAGTGGGCGGTACCCGCGTAGTAGCATATGAGCGTATTACGCGCATGTCGATCTCCGCGCACTTCAGTCGCCTGTCGTTACTCTCACGGCAACTATCACAGTAAAAAAAATTAAAAATGCCTTATTGTGTTGTTTTATCGTGTAAAAACGATAGCGGTAAAAAGAATTTGTCGAAAGGTGGCATTCATACCATCGGTAAGTAAAAATTCAGTGTATTTTTATTAATAAAAAGAAAATTGCAAATTTTTTGAATTCGGTAAAGAGTAACAAAATTAAAGTTACTTTCTTCCTGTAAACTTAAGGTCTAATTTCTAACGCACTCATCTACGTTCTTCTCGAACTTTCCGGCTACCGTTCGATCGTAACTCGCAAATCATAGAGATGTGACAAACGCACTTACATACTCAGTACTTGCTACTTACATTTTATGCTTTTTAGGTTGTTACATTTTTACCTAATCAAGTAATTTTTATTAGTTTATATGAGAATCCTTACTAACTTTATAAATGCATTCATAAGAGCTACTTGTAGCCTAAACTGAATAAATGATTTTTGAATTTGAATTTGAATTTGAATTGAATAACATACTTTCAGTATTATTTAACTAAAAAGTATACATACATTATTTATCATTGCTAGGGAATAAATTAAATAAATAGTTACAGACAATAGTTTTTATATAATTTTCAAATTACTGTTGTAAACGAAACGCAAATCTTGTATATATAATAAAAGCTAATGGGTTGGCTTTAGTAATCGGCGGCACGAGTTAGGAATAGATAAGGGTTGGTTTTTATAGGGGTTGGTTACCCCTTTCAATCGACACCCCCCCACCCTGCAGAGATGCGTGGTTTTTTTTACATGTATTTAAAGTTACGTAAATCCTTACTGTTGGGTAGGTTAGGTTAAAGGTAAAAAAACCCATCTTCCCCCGCTTCCCTACCCCCTTCGACTGCCGCCGAATACTAAAGCAACCCCCATATCTCAAAAACTATCCATTGCCGAGGGGGAGGGGGGGTAGGCCTCTTCCCTCCCTCACCTTACCCCCCCTCCTACCACGAAAACCGTGGGTCCGTAATCAATAGCCCTTCCCTAATTAGTTTAATTGTAAAAAACAATAAAACAAGAATATAATTTTAAATTGTGCATTATTAGCATGATTTTTATTTACCTGGAACTGGAAAATCTTCAGGATGTAACTCGACATAATGTCTTAGAACAGCGTCTTTCTCTGCATTATATTCATCACGCTTGTTTTGGACAACGTTCAAGAGTGCTACCAAGGCACCTACTCCAATGACATGTTTTTGTATACCTAAAAATATTATTACATATTTAGGTCAGAGTGTCGCCTTTGTAGGTTAAAATCCTAATAAAAAAGTTAGAATGTTTAGGAAGCGAGTTGTTATTGTTATGTAATTATTACCGCTGAATGCAGGACGTCTTGAGGCAAAGTTGAGTATCACTCCCGTGCCTATACCGAAGACTACCCCAAGAAGATTTGGCCAAATTAAGGTTAGAAAAGGTCTTTCTCTTCCTTGATCTCCTAATTTTAGGAGGTCAATAGCAGACATTTCTGAAGACATGTTGAAATTTTATTTAAACGAGAGTAGGTAGAAAAAAATTATTGAAAATCCTCTCGTACGTGTCTGTCAGTATGACAGTAGTATGTATCTGTAAAGGGTTGCCAACACAATACCACAAATAGCTGCTAAATGACATCTGAAAAAGTGCTAGATAAATATGGATTTTCAAAAATAGTGCTAGTTGCAATCAGCGGCAGGGATCAAACCGAACAATTCCTCAGAGCACTCCCCATGATAAAGGCGATAAAATATACAGAGAGAAGCAACGTCTCTCCGAAGGGCCAGTGGATCGAGCCGACCAGAGGTTACCACGTTGCCTGTAACTCGAGCAGCTCTGCGTTGAATGCGGTCAAATGGTAGGAGTTGGTACTCTCGCTCTATTGAGCACACCCAGCTTTTTCGAAGCTAATTTAGCTTTACCTTCCAAATGACCGCAAAATTGAACGTCACTCGAAATATCGACGCCAAGGATTCCAATGGTCGGTTTGGTATCAAGGGGAGCTCCTTCAAAGTTTAGAGATACGACGAAGGGATGTTTTTTAGCGGTAAACACGCAAACTTGTGTTTTGGAAGGGTTAAAATGGACTAGATTAAGTCGGCCCCAATTCGAGACATGACTTAACATGTTCTCAGTGTCAGTCACAAGTTTATTCCGGTTCTCGATGACGCTTTCCAGAGAAATATTAGTACGTCCGGTGTAAAGCGTATCCCCAGTACTGTCGTCTGCATAGCAATGAATGCTGTTGTTATGCAACATGTCATTGATATGCAGAAGAAACAGTGTAGGCGACAGCACACACCCCTGCGGGACTCCAGCATTCACGGGCTTCAGGTCAGAGCATGATCCGTCAACTACGACTTTGATGCTACGCCCAGAAAGAAAGCTGGCGACCCACGCACACAATTTCTCAGGGAGCCCGTATGATGGAAGTTTCGAGAGAAGAGCCCTGTGCCATACCCTGTCGAAGGCTTTCGCTATGTCCAAGCTAACTGCCAGTGCCTCCCCTTTCCTCTCGACTGCCTCCGCCCATCGGTGAGTGAGGTACACTAAAAGATCACCAGCCGAACGACCGCGGCGAAAACCGTACTGGCGATCGCTTAGTAGCTGATTCTCTTCTAGGTACCTCAAGAGCTGGCAGTTTGTAATGGACTCCATTACTTTGGAGAGCAAAGAGGTGATGGCTATAGGCCTGTAGTTGGACGGATCTGAGCGATCACCTTTTTTGGGAATCGGGAGGACAAGGGCTGTCTTCCAAGAACTCGGGACAACGCCAGTCGTGTAAGAGAGCCGGAAGAGGCGCGTTAGAACCGGCGCCAACTCAGGAGCACACGTCCGAAGCACAATGGGAGGGACTGCATCAGGCCCACTCGACTTATGAATGTCAAGGGAAAAAAGAGCCTTACGAACTGACCTTTGCAGGAACCGAACGTTTGGCATAGAACAAGCGCAATGCGGTATTGTTGGTGGCGAGTTTTCCCCATCGTCCAAGGTCGAGTTTGATGCGAAAAGAGTACCCAAGAGATCGGCTTTCTCTTTTGCAGTATGGGCAAGGCAATCATCGGTCTTGTGCAGTGGTGGAAGTGACGGTCGACAGAAATTCCCCAAGACAGCCTTGGCGAGAGACCAGAATGCACGCGTACCCGAAGGAAGATGCACTAGCCTCTCCCCAATTCTACCTATAAATGATGACTTCGCCTTGGCAATGTCCTTCTTAAAAGACCTGGCAGCAAAGTTGTACTTCTTTTTGAGCACACTGGTACTTGGATCCTTTGATGACACCGCATTAGCCCAGGCTTGGTAATGCTCGCGCTTCTGGCGAGATGTTATTTTGCAACATCGACCAAACCATGGTTGGGATCTGCCACCAACGGGAACCATAGAGTTTGGAATAAAGAGTTCCATTCCCTGCAGTATCACATCAACGACAGAATCGGCGGCGATATCAGGATCATCCAGCGAGAAGCAAACTCGCCACCATGGGTACGACGCAAATAAACTTCGCATCCCATCCCAGTCCGCTGACCTATAATGCCAGACCCGACGGCTGACCGCACGTTGCGATTTTAAAGTTTCCGTGAGAGGCACTGTGCTCCGAATCAGGCAATGATCTGATGAGCCTAGTGGTGCATCAACGGACACTTGATAGCCGTCTGGGTGCGAGGTCAACAAGAGGTCCAGTAAGGAAGGTGTATGGCCCTCCACATCTGGTACCCGCGTAGGCTCGGCAACCAGTTGAGCAAAATGTAGGCCAAAGCGAAGTCAAGAACGGCTCTACCAGCATGGTCAGTAGTGCGTGAACCAAGCCATTCGACGTGGTGGGCATTAAAGTCTCCCAGCACCACGATCTCGGCAGAGGGGATCCGTTGGAGAAGGGAATCTGTGGCCGTTTGGACGCTCTCGACAAGTTGGTCAGTCTCAATGTTACCGCTGTGGGACCTATACAGGCACGCGTAGACGCGAGGGTGGTGTCCGCAGTCGACTTGCAGCCATAAGATGGAGAGGTCCCTAACTTCAAGATTGCCGAGGCGACGAACGCACATATCCTCCCTGACGTAAGCACAAACACCGGCGCGTGGCACAAACGAATGCTCCAGATTGTATCCCGGGTAGCGCAAGTAGGAGACGTCAGGAGGGGGGGGGATATCTGCGTTTCAGTAAGGAAAAGCAAGGCTGGCTTCTCCGTCTCAAGGTGGTAATGGACGGCGCTTAAGTTGGAGTGAATTCCCCTGATGTTGCAGAAGTCCACGCGAAGCGTAGGAGGGGGTGCCGAATGTCTTGCCTTACTCCCGCCTGCAGCATGTGCTGATACGAGCGGACTTTTGCCCTCCCCAGAATACGTAGGGCAGCCTGAGCGTGGACGCTCAGGGGGGGATTCTCCTACACTGGAGGTGCAGGTACCCCCCTGGGGTAAATCTAAATTTAAGTTCGCTGCCATATCAATTGTGTGTGTGGGGGGGGGGGGGAATAGGGCCTCCGGAACTAATAAAATAAAATGATAAAATGACATAAAATAAAATAAAAAAAAAATTATAGGCAAAGTGTAGCTGTAATAATTATTTTAAATCTATATCCAGTCATCTTCACTGTCATCTGTATCCGCTGCCGTGTTTTCTTCTCCTTGTACTGCCGCCGTTGAAGTGGATGGTTGCTCACGATGACTTTCAGCCGACTTTTTAAATTGAAATGTGTGCATTTCTTTTTTGCCTATTTTATTAATAATATCTCGGGGACTTTCGTATATATGGCAAGTCTTGTTAAAAATTTTAAGCCCGTTCGGATAAGAATAATCGAATTTAAAGAGTCCAAGTTCATTTTATTCCTTAGTTTATTAAAAATATCTACATTTTGTGCCCTGTCCCTAAATACGAACGACAAAGGCGCCACGGTGCTTTTTAGAATCACTTAGAACGTTTTTTCATCACTTGCCCATAGAAGACACTCAAGTGTCTCCTGACGTTTGAGTGGATGAGTACCTACTATTTAGTGCTAGATTTAGTACTAGGTGCTGTATGCTGTTGTTTCGTGCTGGACTCATGAAAATAGTGCTAAATCTAGCACCGAAAGTGCTAAGTTGGCAACACTGTATCTGTGTACTGTTTTTTTTTGTATTGTTTACAGCTCCGGATGAATTCAATCAAGCCTATTCGTCCGTTTTTTATTTTTATTTATTTTAATTTATGGTGAATAAATGAATATGAATATCTCAGTAAAAATGTGGGGCTTTACTAAGTCCTCAGGCGGACTTCTTGAGAGAATGAAAGTGAAGTTGCACTTTTTTGTTTTCGATTCGACATAACACAAATTTTAGAAAATAAAACATAACCGCAGACATGACTCTTCACTTTCCCGCCAAGAAGTCTGTGTGTTCTTTTCCTTTGGTGACCATGGCGACCAGATAATTTTTTTTCATCTGTTGCTAAAGGATCAGGATCTCAGAACAATAACCTCAGAATATATACCTAACTAATGTTAAAGGTAGGAACTTAAATGCTCTAAGCTCAGAACAATAACTAAATCTATAGAAGGATGGCTAAAATAAAAATCGTGCAACTATGTTTAGTTCCGTTCTATCTTATGGCTAGAAAAGGAGGTTGGAGTGCGACAAATGGTTGACACTTAGTTTTTATTTTTTGTATTATTATGTCAAACGGTCATCAGCAGGCTTATTCAGTAACTTTGATACAGTAGGCTTATTCAGTAACTTTGAGGGGGCCCGACCGCCTAACCGATCGCTTTGACTTTGTGTGTGGTTTATGACGTCATCTTGTCGTTAAGTGCCGCCTATGAAAGCAATATCGAAAGCTATATAAAATATATAGCCTTTAACTTTTGATATTGCTTTCATAGGTGGTGCGAGGTGGCAAGATGACGTCATAAACTAAACGCGTAGTCAAAGCAATCGGTTAGGCGGTCGGGGGCCAGAGCGGCCCATTACTGCGACTGCGTTCAAGCGATACTATGCGTTATATGTTACACATAAAGCTTAAAATGGTTTAACAGTAAAACTGCCGACCGCTGCCACTTCAGTGAGAATTGACCCTTTTTAAAATCAAGTCATCGCTAACAATTGATGGGTATTGACCTCAGAACAATAACTAAAGCTATAGAAGGATGGCTAAAATAAAAATCGTGCAACTATGTTTAGTTCCGTTCTATCTTATGGCTAGAAAGGGAGGTTGGAGTGCGACAAATGGTTGACACTTAGTTTTTATTTTTTGTATTGTTATGTCAAACGGTCATCAGATAATCGGTGATCAAAAAAATCTTTGAGTCCTATAAAAAGTCACTCACTACATTACCTCAAATATGACTTTAGTTATTATTCTGAGCACCAAACTACATTCATCAAACTAGTCTGCTTGCTACCACTCACGAATTCACGGGTGCGCATTGTCTTACATAACTTTTTAACTCCTATCATCGGAGGTCCGAAAATATTTCTCATACCAATTAAAATCATATTGATCATTCTTCATAAAAAATTTAAACACTAAATATTAAAAAATATAATCATTGAAATTCATAATATTACTAATTATACACTTATTTTTTACTTATATTTGTTTTAATATATTTGTTTATACTAATGATCGAAACTCATAATCATTCGAATAAATAACTTTAACTATAATATTCATAAATGTGTTTTAGAACTAAAAATTGTTTTCATAAATTTCTTAATCACAAGTGTTTTTATCCATATTATTGAAAATCATAATGTCTATATTCATACATTTGTTTTATACTAATATATTAATTTTCATAGTTTTTAATCATAAAGTGTTAAGTTAAAAATGCGACCCCACTGAAAATCAAATTGCTACCAAAAACGAGATGCTACCGGACAAGTAGGTCAGGCTAGGTTAGAACAGTGACCCCAACAACGCGCGAGCCGAGCGAGCGTAGCGAGCGTGCCGCGGTAGCGGCCGGCGAAGCGCCAGAAACTTATTTTAGATATACAAGTATGTTAGATTAAAAATGCGACTCCACTAAAAATCAAATTGCTACCAGAAACAAGATGCTACCAGACAAGTAGGTTAGGTTAGGTTAGAACTGTGACCCCAACAACGCGCCAGAAACTATTTTTTGTTAGAAAAGTAGACAATTTTAATATCTACTAGGTTCTTTCCCAACCTACCTACTACTTACTAATAAATTAAAATTATTTTCAATATTTACTATTAGGGAAAATGACATTATGAATTAAAATATTTTCTAAGTATTGCCTTAATACAAACATTATGATAATTGTCTGTTATAAAGTAAGCTATTCTGAACAACGACGGACGTTATGAGTTGGAGTATGTTCTTAGTAACAACATTATTAATTAAAGCAATATGATCATTGAATGTTTTAAAGAAAAAGATTTGAAAAAAAAATTATAAATTTAAACTGGTTCTTGGTAGTAACAGTATTAATAAAAAAATTATGATCACTAACTGTTATGAGCTCCGTTGGTAGTAATAAAAATGTATGAATAAAAAAAGTATGAAAAATAAAATTATGAAGAGTGATAATTATGAACAGGAATCGGTAGTAAGACAAAGAATAGGATTTAGGCCTGTATTATAGAACGAGACTCAAGCACTGCTTGAACTCTAATCACCTGATCTCTACTCAATTACTGAATCTAGCCTCAAGCACCCCGCTGATTCCAAAACAATGCTCGAGTCGAGACTTAGCTGATCTCCACTTGAAGTAATGCTCAAGCCGAGCTTTCATGAGCTTTGCACAGATTAGGTAGAGACTTACGTTTGGCTATAGTTAGAGTCATTTTCCTATTACAAAACATAATTTATGCAGAAAGAGTTATGTCCGTGACCCCAGCGGGATAACCCCTTCGGATCCGCTTCAAATTTCGCCATGATTTAGTTGATATTATGTTTAAATTTGTTAGCAAATATCAAAATTTGTTGACCAATAGTTATCGAGATATCCCATGTTAAAGGGTATCCCGCTGGGGTAACGCTCATCAAAATTACTTGACCTAAAACGAGCAGGAACGAGACACGCTACTGATATAGTTTTTGTGCTAAGATTTTGTTGATTCAATTATGAATCCATCAGTTAAAATTCCAGGATTCTACCTTCTGTAGTTACCGAGTAATCAAATACCTACTTTTCGTCAAAATTCTTCCGAAAAGTAAGTTCTAGTTGAGGTATAAGAAAAAGGGCTACATTCATGAAATCTAGGGAAGATTTTGTTGACTCTGAGAGAAAATTTGTTAGACAAAACCGAGAACTCTAGCTACAGTACATCCTGAGATATAACACTAATATGGTTATCCCGCTGGGGTCACGGTGTTGATACCTAAGCATGGTTTTTCCACAGGAATGGAGCAAGTAGCGAGTTTATGACTATAGCTAAGATTTTGTGGGTGTAAAAATCTAACCAGTTCCTAGTTTTGAGTTTCCTAGGTACAGTATTTTAGGAGAAATTAAAGTTTATAACTTTTTCATACTAAAAGTACGCGTATAAGCCGACCAAATTAAGTTGGTTCCTTAAAAGACGGCAATGTGATGTGGTCGCAATGTGATTTATATTTTTTATGAGTTGCATTGACAGTTACACGTTATTTTTAATAAATATGATATTTGTGCTTTGAATTATAGGAGTATTGATAAGATTTTAAGGGTTATTTTAAGGGTTTAACGAAAAAACTTACTGCATTGACAACATTGTCAACGCAGAAAGTTTTTACGTAAAACGGAATTGCACGTGAAGTCCAGTGTCACTGTCACTCACTTCACTCACTTTCACTTGTTTGTTGTCTTGTCTTGTCAGTAAGTCAGCCATATTGTCATGGTTTTTTTTTTGTTTTGTTTTGTTGATGGCTTGTACGGCTTGTACATTTGCCAATGTCAGGTAAAAATTACATTTCCAAAGAGAATTTAAATCACTTTCTATGTAATGTAGGTCTCTGACCGGTAACTTTGTAAAATTGTGATTTCGGTTTCTCAATATCAAGTAAAATGTCAGGAAAGAAAAAAAAATCACTTTATTAGACAGAAATGTGTTGCTAGAAGTTTTAAAATTTTTTAAAAATATTATAGTATAGAGAATAACAAGACGGACTCCGTTACCACTGCAGCCAAGAAGGCTGCTTAGAGTAAAATTTAAAATTATGAAATCCTGATATTTTTAGAAAATTAATTTTATTGAAATTGTTAATTATTTAAGTTAACGCCCTGCGCAGAAGAGGGACGTTTTGTCCAACGTAAACGAAGATTGTTCTGCCCATAAAGCTCCTGCCACCTTGCTAGATCTTTACGAATGAAATAAACGTCGTATGCATCTAGTTCGTGGCGAAAATTACCAATTTTTAAGTTAGTCCGGCAGACAAAACGTCCCTCGTCTGCGCAGGGCGTTAGGCTGAAGAAGTAAATAGAGTATTGATTAAGTTTTGTTGTTATGAGATCTTGCTATTTTTTTAATAGTAGGTATAGAAAGTTAATTTTTATTGTAATTGTTGATTATTTAAGTTTAAGGCTAAAGAAGTAGGTAGGTAAATAGTTGAGTGATTGAAGATTTAAATTTTTTTAGTAAAATGTTTAGTAAAAAAAAATGTTTTGCATTCACAATGCAAAACCTTTTTTTTTATTTACTAATCTACTAACTACTCTAATAATCTATGTTGCTAGATGGGCACCCGGGCCGCGACAGGCACAAAAGGTAGGTAAAAAATAGTTATAACCGATACAAATCGACAAAATCTCTGCTCAAGAGTGCCCTCGACCTGTAATACGGGCCTTAGAATTTTATGTGAGCCAATATGGACCCCGAATTCACGATATTTTTTTTTCACAGGATAGGTATAGGCAAAGGCATTGCATGGGCGGTGTGCTTAAATTGTATTTTAGGGGTGCGCTAGTAATATTGTGTTCTGTGGGCAATTGGGCACATAGACTAGACTATGTATAAATTGGGCATGCTGTGGGCTGTGTGTGGGTGCGCTGCGCTGCGCGGAGGACCATAAACATCTGTGTGAGACAGACGCGGACGTCAAAAATTGTATATTGATTGTGCGTGCAATGAATTTGTCAAAAGTAATTTGTGTTTTATTTCAATAATTACTCGATTTAAATGAAAGAATTATGCTTAAAACCTTATAATCGCAATGAGTAATGAAGTAATTCAATTGTATATAACGATTTAAGTGTAACGAACGACGCAAAACAACAGTAAATTTTTGATTTTTCCAATTAATATTTGTTTGTTGTGGCTCTCAACAATATTTGTAAAATTATGGTGGAAAACGGTGCTTCTAGTGGGGGAAGCGATAGCCCAAATGCGACATGTGCTCGGTCTGGACTGCTGGAAACATTGGTGCGTGGTGTCTGGTATAGAGTACATTGCTCTTTAGATGATGATTATTTTAGTGTTTGTCTGGATGATGGGTATGACGCCACGACAACGCTTAATGGGTCTATCAATAATAATAATGTGGAGACTCCAAACAGTGATTTCACAGAAGTGCCTGAGGCCATTGCAAATCAAAAACGTTTGGTGCAAGTAGTAAAGTCTGACAATAATGGTTTGGGTATTTCAATAAAAGGCGGAATTGAAAATAACATGCCTATCTTGATATCTAAAATATTCAAAGGTATGGCAGCAGACCTCACTGAACAGTTGTATGTTGGCGATGCAATTTTGTCAGTCAATGGCGAAGATTTAAAAGATGCAACTCACGAAGAAGCTGTTAAAGCATTAAAAAGGGCTGGAAAAATGGTTCAATTGGAAGGTAGGTTACATAAATTATCTTTAAATTTAAAAGAAATTAATCTTCTAATGTAAAAATATATATTTAAATCCTGTGGTAATTTTATTAAATCTATATACTTTAAAACTTTAACTTTAAAGGTTAGGAAAAGGGAAAAGTCAGAGATGTTGAATAGGTAATTGTTCTACTGACTCACTTATATTTAATATTTTTATGTTCATTTTTCTATCTGTAGAAAGACCAACAGATGTGACACAACTTAAAAACTAAAGTAGCTTATCACTCTCTGTGATATAATTTATTTTGATCTTGTGTAACACAGATTGGCATAAGTGTTTTGATGTGTTGCTTGTTGTAAACAAAAATGCTTGCTTAAATTTCTTATTCGCCCCAAGGTTTCGTTCTTAATATCAGTGTACCTAAATGTTTCTTGTGCTATAAAAAATTATTTTCATAGCACATTTATTTATTTTTATATAGATTATTTATAAAAAGAGAAGGAGAGAATGAATGGGTGTTTTAGGATGGATGATGTTGGATCCAGCTAATAAATAAATATAATTGAAACTGCCTACTTGATTTATTGTAATACACATTTTGACTATTTATAATATAGTATTTATATATTTATAGTAAGTAGGTACACTTATAATTACACTAATAATTATAAAAAAAATAATAAGTATTATCTATCTTCAAATAGGCTGAGGCCACTTTTTATTGATGTCAATTGAGAGGTTAATATTTCATACATTAGACTTGACCCTAATGATTTGATTGACTGAATCACCCTACTACATGTTTTGTAATCTAGAATTATAAGTAGAATTGGTATTCGAAAATCCATAACAAATATTTTTTAAAATATGTAATGGCCAATGTTAATATAAAGTTAATATTATGGTAAATATTCACATCTATACTATAGTTATAATAGCAAGTCAGTTCCTCACTGGCCGAGGGTTCCAGGTAATGCAAGTTTCAACTTTTAGTCTTTTCATCACAATCAGGTGTTGTGAGATGAAGGTGCACTTCCCCATAGTAGAATAAACAACCTATCAGACAAGAATAGTATTACAAAGAGTTATAAGTTACTTCATTTTATAAAAAAGTTATTATTAGGTTCATATCTGTAAAATTAGATGTAGGTGTAAAAATAAATAAATAAAAAAATGACAATAAAATAAAATAAAAAAGAGTGTCAAAATTTTAAGGCTCAACCTAAACATAAGAATTGTTCACAGTAAAATATTTGCGCGAAGTGACTCCATACTTTCGCAAGGCGTCGATCATCAGCGAGGTTGGCTGGGAGCTGCAGCGCGGTTACATGGCAGACGCGCCGCCCTCGCCGCCGTCACCGCGCCGCCGCCGCGCCGACACGCGATACGTGCCGCTGCTAATGGCCTGCGTGGCTAAGAACCTCCGCCACCATGACCCAGGTAAAATATCCATGGCAACTTTAAACACAAAAAACCACCACTAACCACCACTTGGTGGTGTAGCAAGTAAGTGTATCTGATACTGTATCAAATGAGTATGTTAGTGCGAGACGGTCGTCAAAAGATCGCAGCAACCCGCTGCGTGGCGGGTCTTGTGCGGACACTAAAGGAGCTTGCAGTGTCGATTCGAAGTCGTACCGAATACACAGTAACTGGTCGACGTACACACTTAAAGATTGACACATTACGTGCTAGACCTCCCAAGTGGGTAGCCTATTTGGAACTAGCTGTAGTTCGTAATGTTGAAGCTATATTGTCAATGAAAACAAGAATTAATCAATAAATGGTACCACAGAGGACCGCACGATTGAAGTGTATTCCCCGGACGGCGTGCACGCGTTGGCCCTGCGAGCAGGGTCGGCGGGCGCGGCGGCGGGCTGGCACCGCGCCTTGCATACGGCCGTTCGCCGAGCCGCTCGCGCCGCCTTGGCCCGCGCTCGTCCCCGCCTGCGCTCGCTGCTCGGCGACGTTCGCTACGCGGGATGGCTCGCGCGCAGGCCGCCGCAAGATCATGTAAGTATTGATGCAGTCACCTTTTTTTGATTGCCACACTTTGGTGATACTATAATGGCGACCAACCTGAAATCTGTTTCTGCTATCAAGCAGTATTAAATATTGCTGTGAAAAGTGTGACAAACAGGGCAAAGAACAACAAGAAGTAAAGCTTTGGGTTCATCCACGGGTTTGTGTACCCGTAGTGTTGCTAATGTCTGGGCTGAGGTGGCGGCTTTCTATAAGGTGGCCTGTATGTAGGGCATGTAATCTCGGTACTTATTTTCAATCTCGGTATTCCGGTATTGCATCTAGTTCAATACCGAGATCCCGGTATTAATACCGGTATTGGAGTTTTCTATTTGTGTGGAATATTTTAAACGAAAACACGTTTTTCAAATGATTTTCAGTCATATATTTATTTAAAATCCTTATTTAAATACTAACAATCGATAAATTGTTTTTGTAATTTGTTTGTACATTCACTTTCAAAAATCTAAATTTCCGTATAATTGTAGTCTCAGTCTCATTTTTATTTGTGCATAAAAAGTCGTCTAAAATTCTAAATCAACAGATATTTATTTATTTATTTATTCAAGAAAACTCACTGGCTTACAGTATACACCAAAGCGCCAACAAGCAAAACTTTTTTACATGCATTGATTAAAATTACAATTAAGATCTTACAAACACATTTCAAAGTAATAGATACTAATAATAATAATAATAGTTAAAGAATAATACAAAACAAATGTCATTTGAAATCAGATGAATGGAGAATGGCAAACTGGGAACCACCTATTCAAATTCATAAAAGTTATCATGCCCAAATCTGAATATATGAAATTTAAAGGTCGTAATGAGGTAGCTATTGTTCAATTTAGAATGTTTTTATGGAAGCTGGAAATAGTGAAAAAACATGATTGTAGTATCTTCTTTTTCCCTGGAACGAAACGCTAATTCAAATTCAAATTCAAATTCAAAAATCATTTATTCAGTTTGGGCTACAAGTAGCTCTTATGAATGTCGCTATGCCATCGGTTCGTAAGTCTACTCTGGGCGGGAGATCTTGCACTGAGAAGAACCGGCAAGAAACTCAGCAAGTGTCCAGCTCTTTTCTCCCTTACAGCGTCAAAAAAAATAAAAATTGGAAAATGCCCTATCATAGCAGGACACTTTCCATTACAAATAAACACAAAAAATATAGAAGACAACTACAACATGTAAAAAAACAAAACAAATAAACAAATCTAATATATCAAATTTACATCTGGTATAAGTTAAATTTCCACAATGTCATACAGTACCACTACAGTACTCTAATAAAAGTCAAAAATTGTTTAAGAAAAACAAAGTCAAACTATAGTAATTAATACTAACAATGAGATAAGTATGCAAGAGCAGACCAGCCTCCACAGGCGGCACCCGTTCACGAGTATGACATATGAATCAGCCATCGCTTCGCTCAACCATATTTTAGGGAACGTAACGACCCGACGCACACGCCACCACCGCAGAGACAATAAAGAGAGCATGACACACTCAAGATACTTTAAATAAAAACTTAATGATCTATTTAACGCTGTTTGTTATCTGTAGGACACTGTTCAAAACTATCATATCAGTATAAAAATTATATAAATTAATTTTATTATGTATATTGATACAAATAGAGTATAATGTGTTTTTTATTACAACCAGGCTGTTTTATCATCCAATTATTCTTTGACTTTAATAATAACCTTTTATAAAAAAGTGTAACTACTTACAATGTGAAATAACATGTGCAGGCGAGCAGACTAAGATGACCACACATTCTTATCATTAAAATAATCATCAATTTTATAGTAACCTTTTTTCATTAGACCTTGTTTTATTTCTGTCTTAAACTTGTGTAATGGCAATTCTGTTAGAGTGAAAGGCACTTTATTGTATACTAGCTGTGCTCGCGACTTCGTCCGCGTGGAATAGTGACTTTCGGCAGCATTTTTAATTTTTTAGGCTCTTTTCCCGTTTTTGCAACATTTTTCACTGATGCTTCGCTCCTATTGGTCGCAGCATGATGTTATATAGCCTAAAGCCTTCCTCGATAAATGGACTATCCAACACAAAAAGAATTATTCAATTCGAACCAGTAGTTCCTGAGATTAGCGCGTTCAAACAAACAAACAAACAAACAAACAAACAAACAAACTCTTCAGCTTTATAATATTAGTATAGATTTTTATACATTTCCCAACAAATGAATTACCAACTTTATTGAGTCTAAGTTTTGGAACAGCAAGTTTGTTTTTATTTCTTGTGTTAAAATTATGGGTATTACTTTTTTTTTCGAATTTATCTAAGTTTTTATAAACATAAATGATATTTTCATAAATATACTGTGAAGCTACAGTTAAAATATTAATCTGCTTAAATAACTCTCTCAGCGTATCACGGGGCTTAAGGCTATAAATAGCTCGAATGGCTCTTTTCTGTAAAACAAAAATGGTTTCAATGTCAGCCGCTGAGCCCCACAATAAAATACCATACGACATGACGCTGTGAAAGTAACTAAAGTAAACCAATCTTGCCGTTTCTACATCAGTAAGTGACCTCATTTTTCTAACCGCATAGGCAGCTGAGCTAAGTCTTCCTGCCAGGGCAGCAATATGAGAACCCCATTGTAATTTATGATCTAAGGTAATACCCAGGAAAACTGTCTCAACTACTACTACTGTCGAAACTATTTCAACTATTTCATCGTTCATAGTGATACTGGTATTAACCTGCTTCACATTGGGCATCGTGAATTTCACACATTTAGTTTTTTTTGCATTAAGCAGCAGGTTATTAGTGGTAAACCAATGTAATATTTGAGAGAGAGTATTACTTACGTCGTCAAATATTGCTCTATGTCTATCAACTTTAAAAATCAATGAGGTGTCATCAGCAAATAATACTATCTCACAAAGATCTTCGGTGTAGTAAGGTAGATCATTTACATAAATAAGAAATAAAAGAGGTCCTAATATTGAACCCTGGGGCACCCCCATAAGTAACGGGGCGCCAGAAGAATCAGTACCGTTAATATTAACTTTTTGAACTCTGCCAGTGAGGTATGATTTCAATAAGGTAAGTGAGTTGTCTGAGACACCATAATGTTCCATTTTTAATAACAAAGTATCGTGATCGACACAGTCGAAAGCTTTCGATAAATCACAGAAGATACCTATCGCATCCTGTTTCTGCTCCCATGCATCGAAAATATGCTTAATGAGTGCAACTCCCGCGTCGGTTGTATTTCTACCTTTAGTGAAACCGAATTGTTTGTTATGAAGTAACTGGTTATCTGTAAAATGTGACAGCAATTGATTAAAAATAACTTTTTCAAAAATTTTACTAAGAGCCGGTAGTATGGATATAGGCCGAAAATTAGATGGGTCACTTTTATCGCCTGTTTTTAATAACGGTATAATTTTACTGTACTTCATTAAATCTGGAAATACACATTCATCAACGCATTTATTAAATATTATTGCTAAATTAGACGCGATAGAAGATATTATAGATTTTAATATATCAGTGGAGATACCCCAAAGATCCTCAGTCTTTTTTATATTAAGTTCTCTAAAAGCTTTTATTATTATATCAGAATCAATATAGTGAAAATTGAATGGAATATTACATATTTTTACACTCGACACAAGAAGAGACTGGGCAAGATGTTTACAAGAATTTAATTTATTTGATGTAATGAGTGGAATTTTTGAGAAAAATGTTTCAAACGCGCCTGCCACTTCCGTATCACCATTGGTGTAAGCATTATCGACTTTGAGTTCAAGTATACGATCACGAGACCTTACTTTACAAGTTTCTTTATTAATGACGTTCCAAGTGGCTTTTATTTTATTTTTTGAATTCACAATCTTTGCCCGAATGTAGTTGGCCTTTGCTATGGAACAAACTTTTTTGAACATTTTTGAATAATTTTTAACATATTCAATTACACTTGGATTTTTAGAGTTTGCCTTTATATCATATAATTGATACAATCTATTTCTACTCCTGTAGATGCCAGCTGTGGCCCAATCACTGAATTTAGTTTTAGACTTATCTACTTTGATTAATTTTTGAGTAAAGTTGTTATTAAACTCTTTTTTGATTATTTCGAATAGATTGTCGTATAAGATGTTCGCTTTGTCATTGTTACATGGTATTTGTAACACTTTATCATTAACATTCTTCTTAAATCTGTCTAATCGATTAGTGGTCACTGGCCTGTATAAAATATTCATTGAAAGACATTCATATTGGTGCTCAAATCTAACTATCTGACCACTGTGATCAGAATTTATAAAATTTATTATTGATTTCTCAATATCATTACAATTAGAAAAAATAGTATCTAAACAGGTAGCTGATGTGGCTGTAACTCTTGTAGGTTCATCAAAAAGATTTTGCAAGTTAAACGATTTGAAAAGATTAAGAAACCTTACCGAGTTCTGTGAGTCATCTAAAATATTTATATTAAAGTCGCCACATACAACTATCCTCTTTTTACAATTGCATACCTTTTGCAAGGTTTCTTCCATAATGGACTCAAATAAGTGGTAATTACCAGAGGGAGGCCTATACACACAAACAATAACATACTGCTCGAGCTCCGCACATGATAGTTCAATATTTCGTTCAACTGAGAGAGATACTATGTCTTTACGCTCCTTTGATTGTAATGTATCGTTAATTAATATCAGTGACCCACCTCTTATAGCAGACTCTCTTGTGAACGAACTAATGACTTTATAATTATCAATGCTTACTAACAGTTCGCATTGTTTTAACCAGTGCTCGGTTAAGCATAATACATGTACATTTTTTTCATTTATATATAATTCTAATTCTAATTCTTTTCCAGAAAAGCCCTGAATGTTTTGATGTATAATGTTTATAAAGGTGGACATTTCATTTGTCTTAATATTTAAGTCGCAAGAGTTTTCCTCTATTGTCTGAGTGATCAATTTAAATTATTGTAAACGGATTGATTTGGAACAGATTCCAATGTACAATTTACAATGTCAATATTCTGCCCAATAGGGGCAGATAGGCTAGCCAAATTTTTGGCTGAGTATTCAATATAATATGATAGCGATAATGCTATCTGTCTCTTAAGATATTTATTAAGATAAAATTTATCTTTTGTCAAATATAATTTATTATCTAAATACTTATTTAGGTCAATTAAATGGAATTTATTCTTATTATTAAAAGTCAGAGTATGTAATGTCATATTTATTTTATGCCTTATATTATTTTCAGTCTGTGGCAAGCTTTGGCTATAAGGAAGTGTGAACAAAACAAAATTTTTAACATTTAATGAATACAATAAATTAAAACATTTTAACAGTTCAGTCTTGTCCATACTTCCCCTGTGTCCCACTAAAACCAATAGTGTGGTTTTTTCATTGAATTTGTAATTTATAATTTTTCTAATAATATCATGATAAGTTAATCTTATATAGTCTATCTTGCAAAAACAAAACGTTTTTTACATGTCAATCACCTGTGCTGCAATAGAATAATATCATTATTATAAATCGATTATTCTGATTTAAATAAAACCTAAAATACAATTTTTTAGGTATGTATTTATAATAAAGGTGTCTAAATATTTAAATCCATTAAAAAAAGTAAAAAACCGGTATTTCTATTTCGATTCCATTTTGCGCAATATCTATATTGATTTTTTAAATCGTTCGATTATAAGAATGATATCGAACTTTTAATCAATTATCATTTCGTTTTAAACTGGCAACCCAAAAAAAATTGTTGATAGTGACACAAGATTAGCATCTTCATTTCGTAACGTGGGATATGCCAGTTATTAGGAGTTTTGTTTTCTCCCTTGCTTCATTTTGTCCTTTTGTAAAATAAACCACTACGTACTTGTTTTATTATTAGTAGATCATTATATTCTGTAAATAATACTACTATCTAGAATATAGGAATTACAACTTAATAGTCCCGCGTAAGAAGGTCCCGCGGCGGATCTGACACTCATCACCTTCCCTTCTATGTATTACCGTTGTAAAGTACCTTTCCATCTATCTACTGCTGTTCACTGAAGTAGATCAAAATACCTGCTGTCGTTCCTATCTACGCAGTTAACAGTAATAATAGTACTAACAACACGGTAATAACAACACGGTAACAGTAATAATAATTACATTTACTACTAGAACTACTATCACATGCATAATACTTTGGGCTGTTTTGAGGATAGGTTTTTTTAGGTTAGGTTATAAAATCAACTTATAATTCCCAACTTATAATCCCCAGCTTTAAAGTATATCTCACCATTACATTTTTTGATAAGCTATATTAGAGTATTGAATTCCTAATATTCACTTCTTGGCACGCTTAGCCTTTAAGTGGTTCTGAAAAAACACGGGAGTCTGCCAATCTCCTTTACAAACACAATGTCAAAAGCAATCATAATAGATATATGTCAAGTCGATAATAAAATTAATACAACATAAACATTAAGATTAAATAAGTTATCATGTCATACTAACTAATACTAATATACAATATAGGATCCCATCACATCAGCACGTCAAGCTATATGCAATAGTAATCATCATAGATCAACGTCAAGCCAAGAATAATACTATTACAACAAACATTAAAATTAAATAAATTATTATGTCATACTAAGTAATACTAAGATACATATGGATCTTGTTACATAAGCACGTCTAGCTATCTGCAAACAGGTCAAGATCCTCGTGCCGAGCGAGTATATCTCCTATGAGACATAGAGCCCGCGCAGTAGGAGCATGTGCGGCACTCCTGGTACGCGCCACCGGCCGCGCGTGCGGGCGCGGGCGGCGGCGCGGCGCCACCATACCAGAACCATCACATGCTAAACGCACAGGAACCCCAAGGCTCAAACTCTGCCACACCAGTTGACCGTCAATCCTATGATTTAGTATTGACAGATAGTGTACGTACGCGTACGTGTGTGTAGATATTATACGTCTAAAGGACAAGGTTTCTAGGTCAACCATGGCAGAAACGAAAAGTGATGGATACAAATAAGGGTAGTAGCCATAAGTTCTCCAATACAACCACCTGGCGAACTTCCGTTGCACTCTTTCTATCATAAGTCTGTACTTGTCTTCATATGGATCCCAAACAATCGCTCCATATTCTAACCTACTACAAACATATACAAACTTTAGCAACCTTTACATTGTCAAAGTTAGCTGCAGTTCTTAAAATAAAACCCAATAACTTATTAGCAGTCTTAAAGATTGTTGTCATATGTTTATGATAATCTAATTTACTGTCCAAAACTAACCCCAGGTCACGAATGTCAAACGATCTCTCCAAAGGAGTGTCAGATATTACATAATTAACACACATACTACACTTGGTTTCATTGAAAGGCAGTTTATTGCGTTCGCTCCAATCTACCACCGCAACAATGTCATTTTGCAAAAGCATTGCATCTTCTTCATTTTGTATACCAAGATATAATTTCAAATCATCAGCAAACAATATAGACATCTAGCATTACGAACAACCCTAGGGAGATCGTTATTCATTATTAAAAATAACGTCCCTGACTGACTCCGGAGCAGTCTGACTCATAACCACTAACTTTTACGAATTGCTGACGATTATCCAAGTAACTACAAAAGAACTTCAATTATTTAGGTACAAATCCTATCTTTGCCAGTTTGTCCAATAGAATATCATTGTCCACTAAATCGAATGCTTTACGGAAATCGAAATAGGCAGCATCCACCTGCCTCCCAGCATCCATTTCATTGTGAATATAGTCCACCAAAGTTACCAAGTTTGTGGTAGTATAACGAGCATAGCGAAAACCATGCTGGTTATTATGCAATAAATCTCTAATCTGGTTCATAATTTGACAGTTAAGAATACACTCAAAAATTTTCCCAAAGACCGAGAGCACAGCTATGGGACGATAGTTTGTTACATCAGTTCCAGACTCACCTTTAGGCACTGGAACTACCTTCGAAAGTTTCCAACATTGGGGAAATTTTGATTTCCGTAAAGACAGATTATATAAGTAGAGAAGAGGAATTAGCAAAACAGAAATGCAGTCTTTGGCCAGAAACACGGGGACTCCATCAGGGCCACCTGATGATTTAAGTTTAAGATGCTTTAATGCTAGCTTTAAGTCCTTCGCATTCACCTGCCGTTAGATATACTAGTTAAGTCCATAACCGTGTGGGCTGCACAGGCGGCCTGAACTGGGTCTAGACAAGGCATGTCATTATAAAATACCGAACTAAAATAATTGGCAAACGCATCAGCAGCAGCCTGACCCGTCACCTTAGTTTCACCAACGGTAAAAGACCCTGTTGAGAATCTAATTTGTTTCTTATCCTTTACAAAATTCCAGAATCTTGCAGGATTAGTAAAGTTTTCATGTACATTTTATATGCGTCACTGATTAGTAATTTAGTATGCCACCTATAATATTTAAACATTTCTTTGTTGAACAACCTCCCCTCTGTCCTATATCTTTTCAGATGAAAATGTTTACTTTTTATACTCTGGACTATTTGAGAAGTATACCAAGACGGATACGAGTACTTAGATTCGATATAAGAGCAATGTTTAAACGGGACAGACATATTAATACAGTTATATATTTTTTCATAAAACAAGTTCACAGCAGAGTCAACATCATCATTCTTTAGTACATCGGACCAGTCCAAGTCGGCTAGAGACGAATACAAAGTGACAAAGTCTGCCTAAGGCCAATTCCACTGGGGGCAGAGAACATTAGGGTGTAGAGAATTTGCCGTCACCGACCGTCGGCATGATGCACGACCATTATGCAATTTAATGGCTATCTCAAGAGGAGGGTGATACATGTCAACTGGGACTAGAGGGTCTTCACTAGCATCAACGGCGATTAGGTCAATGGTAAGATCGCTCAGCACGAGGTCTAATATGCCACCGTGTGTATTTAATATGTGATTATGTTCGCTTAGTCTACAGAAATCACAGAAAAACTCAAACTGATTTTTAACGTTGGCACTACACGAGTTCAAGTTAAAATCACCTATTAGTAACACATGTAGATCTGGATATTCACATATAACATTTTCAATACATGCAGTACTCTGTGATATTGGTCGTCATTATAATTTGGCGGTAAATATGCAACACAACAGAGCAATTTTGTGTGTTTTGTACTAACAATTACAAACACTAGTTCCATATCTGGTGTAGAATTGTCAATATTTTTTATTACACGCATACAATAACTTTTTCTTATAGCTAATAAAACACCACCCCAACCCGTGTCGCCGTACCTATCATGGCGGATTACGTTATAATCCGATGAGAAAAGGTCGCCATCATACACAGAACTCGTTAAAATTGTTTCAGTCAGAGCTATAAAGTCATAAGAACATAAGTCAATATTCTAACGAAATAATGCTGTTTTAGAGCGTAAACCACGAACATTTTGATAGTACATTTTAATTGTTATATTTCCACTACGACAATGCTTATCACTAATTGGCCTTTTTACCTCGAAAGTTCTGACGCAAAGGCCGGATACAAATATCTTCAGCCCAATTATTCGGGGCCATGACGATTTCAACAAGCTTAGTGGGCACACTGAGTTTAAAGGAAGCATAATTACCGCGAGCTTTCAATGCCTCAACGGTAGATACATCAGCGCCACACACTGAATTTAAATGCGCTTTCACTCGCTCAACAGTAGTTCCTTCTTGAACATAGAAGAGATGCAGTGACGACCTCCTTTCCGCAGCCTGAAGAAGTGTAGTGCCCGGATTTGCAGTTCCTCTTAGTATGGTATTAAACGAGTCCCTAACACGTCGTTGCCCTACTAAAGTCCATCCATTTTTGCTTTCGCCATTTGAGTATTTATCTTCGCTGACTGAGGTAGGCGAGGAGACTTGTTTTGGAGTGGTAACGACGTCCTGAGTAACAGCCTGACTGGCTTTCAAATTTGTTACTATAGGTTTTGCTATAGGTTTTGACCTCGAAGTGTCATTTTGCCCATTACCTTTCTTTTGTATGTATTCGGCTGTAATTCGGCAAAGGCTGAGTTCTAGCAGTCTTGTTAGTAGGCTTCTTTGGCTTAGATCTGGGCAGAGTAGGAGAGGAAAGCGAGGGAGTGTGCACCTCATGATGCAGCTCACCACTAGAAGTACGACCTTGTCCATTTAATCCACCAACCTTACTTAATATTAAAGATTGAACCTCTTCGATTTTATTAATAGCAATACTTTGCATTTGAGCCTGACTGCTTAACTTTGGAATTAGGGACAACTTATCTTGGAAGAAAGCACTTAGTTCCTGTCTTATTAGATTTCTAAGGATCGTTAAGTCTCCACAGACGCAACTACCAGTATTTTGACGCACGCTCTGTTTCGCACTGCCAGGGTGAGTATTGACATTACAAAATATGTCATTAGGTGATGTAGGTTCAGATCCGGCAGTTGTATCATTCAGATTCAGAGTAGCTGTGGTCATCAACATTCTGACCGGAGTACTTAAATTGCCCGTCTTAGGAATTCTACTCTTGCACGACACACAAATCCAGGAACTCAGTGTTTCATTTGTAAGGTTTGCATATTTTTCTGTTGTTAAACCAGAACACAATAGATCATTAGCGCAACACATAAACAAATCTTCCTTTCCAATATAGTCACGTTGCATCCATCACATGAATTCATATTCGTTACAAGGTACAAGTAGTGTTCAAAAAGTGTTCAAATAAGCTGCACTCGAAGCAGAATCAGTGTTATTGCTATTATATTAGAGTTAACTATACAACACGTTTACGTCACAAACGTCGATCAAGAAGCAGGTTACGCGCGATAAGGACAGCACGATGCACGCAGACGTTGACGGAACGGGAGCAACAACAATACTTGGCAGCAGCGCGCACGATTAAGACAGCAAGATGCGCGCGCAGGCGGTGCGAGCGCAATAGCTAACACCGATTCACCAGACACCGGACGGAGGCAATGACCGAGCAACCGGTCGACCTTGGCACATGTAGTCTAATTTAAAAAATCAGTCTCAAGATATAATTAATAAAAACTTTTGTTAAATCGACTAACATATAATAACAAACAAAATAATTATAATTTTCACCAAATGAAGTTTAACAAAGTAATAAGAATAACATAGAGGCAGCCTTCTTTCAGTGGGAAGGACCCATGCAGTTGCGGATGAGATAGCTTTAAGGATGGAACACTATATTCCGCACTTCTATCTCATCAGCAAAGGCAGATGGAATACTATATTCCGCACTTCTATCTCATCAGCAAAGGCAGGCGCAACCGATGGTTCAACCGCAAAATGTCCAACGCTGTTGATAAAAGGCAGGCGGCATACCACGCTTGAATTAGGGGTAAAGCTCTTGGGGATCCCGAAACCCGGTTGCTGAAAGCAGGCTATTATAAAATCACTAAGTCCTGCAAAAGAGCCTACATTAGAGCGGATGCCCAGCGCGTTGCACGGGTCGGCCAAGAACTACTGACACATCCTATGGGCAGCCGTAGCTACTGGCGTCTGGCCAAAGCCTTGCAATCGAACTTCTGCCAACTCTCTGCCACCATTGAGATGTCCTGACGGAACTTTAGCTCACAAGCTGCAGGAGAAGGTCGATCTCCTGGCCAAAGTCTTTGCGGCTAACTCCCGAATCGATGACTGCAATGCACAGCCACCTCCAATTTCTCACTATGGCCACACAATGCCCGATTTGAAAATCTGGCAATGGTTGGCTCCGCACGGATCATCCGTGCGGAGCTGCAGTCAATCGATGTCCGGAAAGCTAATGGCCCTGATGGCATCCTAGCATAGTCCTAAAAATGTGTGCAGCGGAGTTGTCCCCCGTGTTAACGCGCATTTACCGTCTCGCTCTCTTCAGGTTGTGACAAAGAAATTTGGTGACTGTTTTATCCTCAGGCGTCTTATTATAAAAGATCGCAGCGCCAGTAAGGTAGTAAAGTACTCCCGCTACTTAAAGACGTTTTCACAACCTCCGGCAAGTGACGCTCCTGAACTACTGGCCTGGCGGGCGGGGGGACCGGGAGGCAGTGTTGCTAGATTTAGAAAGGTGTTGCTAGTTTATGATTATGAATAAAAAAGAGTCCAGTTTCATATAAATATCTAAAATAATAAGTAATACAAAACACATATTTTTAATTACAAGTAAGAAACTAAATTTATTTATATAATTAACTTAATGTGTAAATAATATTCTATGAATATTATGTTTCGCATATGTCTGTTTTTTTTTTCAATATCGATATTTCGGTATTGCTCCAAGTTCAATACCGGTATTTGAATCTCGGAAGTATTGACCGAGATCTCGAGATTATGAGATCTCGGGATCTCGGTATTCATGCCCTACCTGTATGGTATCAAAAAGACCTGTTTTTTTCAATATCGATATTTCGTTATTGCACCAAGTTCAATACCGGTATTTGAATCTCGGAAATATTGACCGAGATCCCGAGATTACGAGATCTCGGGATCTCGGTATTCATGCCCTACTTGTATGGTATCAAAAAGACAGGTACTGTACCCAATCAGTGTTGTTACCCAATCAGTCAGTGTTATTATAGTCTCAATTTTTTTACAGGTAAGCGCATCAGGTGGGTCGGACAGCTCTGATGAAGCCGAAGGATGGCAACCAACATTCGTCGCTATTACAGATCGGGAGCTAAGGTCAATATTTTTTTAAGAAATAAATATATCTGATATTTAAAGTATCTAATCCGTATCAAGTCCGTAGTAAATATGAGGTTTGTTTGCAGGTTGTATGAGGCGGCGCCGTGGTCGGCGGAGGCGTGGTGCGCGCCCACCGAGAGCTTCAGCCTCGCGGCCACGCGGCTCGCGTGGTGGCGGCGTGGGGGCAACGCCGCGGCGGCGGGGGTCAGTAGTAGACAAGCATTTATTATTAGTACTGCTTATTTAATTACCAAAAGTGGCGCATAAGTGTGCGTCTAGTTAGCAGCCACGAAACTAGATGGTTTTGACTATGTCAAAAATATGTGTATATATAGTAATACTATGGTTCAAAAGCTATTTGAGTATCTTGGTGAGCCTGCTATACTTGACGTCAAGATAGCAGGCACCTTAAGAAATACAGTTCGTATCAATGTGATTTATATGTCAAAAAACTGTGCATACTTAAATAGTGAATCGTATACACAAATTTTCAATAATAGTACTTCAATACAAGCCGAGATATTACGGTCTCCAAGTGGGCTGCTAACTTGACGTTTCTTGCGATGGCGATTCCAGAGAAATGGGTAGGAACAAGTTTGTTTTGAAAAAAAAAAATTGTGCGTGAAATTGTGAATCTTACGATATAAATAAAAAAATAATTCTTCTTTGCTATTTTCCAAAAATCGAATGTAAACTTCTACCATACATTCGATTTTAGGTAAAATCGGGTAAAATTTTATTTATTGACGTACTGACATAAAGTCTAATTATTTTTAATTCCAGTCATAAAATGACACTTAAATCTATCGTTGTAATGTCAGTTTGACATTATTTCTATGGAAACCTAGGTCAAGCAATTGTCATTTTAGTGACTCGAATTAAAAGTATCGGATAGTGGTGGACGAACGAGTGTCGCGAACGAGTGTCGCTGACGTAGTACAAAGAAACACCTAGAGATGGCGTGATTTTGTTTACGTGCGGTAGGTAATACGAGAATGGTGCGCGAAAGGTTTTATTTGTTTGTGTTAAAATTGGTAAGCCGTGAGTGCATTCGCATCTTTACAACTCGACCAACATAATTAGTCGCATTACAGCGAGACGTTTATCGTAGAGGCTTGGAATTTGAGCTAAGTGCCAAAACACTTGTTGAGAAATAAATAAAAATGAATTTGTTTTTTAGTCATTATTTTATTGCGGCATTCTATTATCAAAAACAAAATCAAACAGGTACTGTTTATACTATACTTATTAATCACATTAGTTTTGAACATATTTTAATTTAAAAAAAAAACCTTATTTTTAAAATCAATTAAGAAATGGGTCAAAATGCAAGATATGCAAATGTCATTGGAGCAAGGTGCCTTTATTTTAAAATAATTATTATTATTTTAACTAAACCTACTTGCTTCATTTTACTTTATTTTTATTTATTACTCAGTTGTAATTATCACATTGGTTCTTACATTTGCATATTTTCTGTAATAAAAATATTTGCTTAACACAGTTGTAAAATTAAATGAAACAATATTTAAATAAATAAACAATAAGAACGTAGGTACTGACCAGCATAGAAGGGCCTTTTTGCCGGGATAACTTTTCCTTTCCTGTTAACATAACTCTTTCCTCGTACCTTCAAAGATTTTCTTATTATAGTTTTATTTTTAGTTTTATTCCCTGAATCACTCATTTTCAAAATACTTCTAATATTTCTAACAGACAAATCTTAACATTTGAAATGACAGCATATACCACGACAGCTAATCAGTGACCGACACTGACATTTACTACGATCGGATACACACACACAACCCATTTGTAAAGAAACAAAGTTTGGCAGTTACACCCAACGCCATCTATGAAAAAATCTCAAAATTAGAAAAAAAAATTGTAGGCACTTTGCACCTTTGATATGGAATGGCTGTCCAACATAGCACCTTTGAAAATCAAAATCTCGATTTTGCTATTTTGGCACTTAGCCCATTTGTAAATTCCACGTCTCTTGTTCAATGATTTACAAACTAAATATATTGCACTTCAATTAGTTAGCATAATATGCTAACTAATTGCTAACCACTCAGCATATTATGCTGAGTGGTCAGATTTTAAACTGATATCGAAGAAGATACGTTTAGTTTGTAAATCATTGAACAACTGTGATAAACGTCTAGCTGACATGCGCCTAATTATGTTGGTCGAGTAGTACGTATAACTTCATAAATACCTAGCTAATCCTTCGTAAAGTTACCTAGTTAAGTAATACCTGCCTAGTCTTTTATGACTAAGTATTTAAAGCTATATTTGAACTAGATCGATGCCGGCTTAAGTAAAGTATGTATAATTATTTGTTTCTTCCGAATAAATAATATTAAACAGAGAGTAGAGTTTTTTCAACATTTGTGTTTTTGTAATTTGTTCGCAACAAAATTTGCGTTAAAAATTATTTAAACATTTATAAATAGCTTGCCTACTTCTTAACTGATCTTTAGTATTTGTAAAAATATTATGATCGGATGTTAATGACGGTAGTTGTTAACATTGAATGGGCGCCTTTGGCTTTCAAAGTAAAAAGTAAATAGTGTTGAATAATTTCGGCGGGCTGGTTAGAACCACGATAGCTCAATTGGAAGAGCACCTGACCCGGTATGTCAGAAGGGTGCAGGTTCAAACCCTGCTCGTGGAAATTTTTTCAACATTTGTGTTTTTGTAATTTGTTCGCAACAAAATTTGCGTTAAAAATTATTTAAACATTTATAAATAGCTTGCCTACTTCTTAACTGATCTTTAGTATTTGTAAAAATATTATGATCGGATGTTAATGACGGTAGTTGTTAACATTGAATGGGCGCCTTTGGCTTTCAAAGTAAAAAGTAAATAGTGTTGAATAATTTCGGCGGGCTGGTTAGAACCACGATAGCTCAATTGGAAGAGCACCTGACCCGGTATGTCAGAAGGGTGCAGGTTCAAACCCTGCTCGTGGAAATTTTTTCAACATTTGTGTTTTTGTAATTTGTTCGCAACAAAATTTGCGTTAAAAATTATTTAAACATTTATAAATAGCTTGCCTACTTCTTAACTGATCTTTAGTATTTGTAAAAATATTATGATCGGATGTTAATGACGGTAGTTGTTAACATTGAATGGGCGCCTTTGGCTTTCAAAGTAAAAAGTAAATAGTGTTGAATAATTTCGGCGGGCTGGTTAGAACCACGATAGCTCAATTGGAAGAGCACCTGACCCGGTATGTCAGAAGGGTGCAGGTTCAAACCCTGCTCGTGGAAATTTTTTCAACATTTGTGTTTTTGTAATTTGTTCGCAACAAAATTTGCGTTAAAAATTATTTAAACATTTAGAGAGTAGAGTATTGACACAATCAAAAATCTGATGAGATTTAATAAAAATAACAGTAGGTAGATACGTAAAAAAGTGTATGTCACTGAGCGCTGCCGATCAGTCAGGTGGACCGACGATCTGGTGAAGGTCGCGGGAAGCCGCTGAACGCGACCAGCACAAAACCGGTCATTATGGAGATCCTTTTGGCTGAGAAGATGATTTATTTCGTATTTTAAGGAGTTTAACATCTCATTTAACAATATGATCACTTTATAAACTACTACTACTTATAAATCTACACAATGTTTATCTATTTTCCATTAATTATATATACCTATTGCAGAAAAAAGAAAAACGAAAAATTCTTTTGACAAAAAATAATATATATAGGTATCTAATTCCTAAGACTGTTAACTAGTCTGTTTTGAAGAAACTTTTAGGTACAGCTTGCTTAATTGATGATGATGATGTGTTACCAACAGGCGGGCGCGGCGGCGCTGGGCGTGCGCGCGGGCACGGCGGGCGGGCTGTGCGTGCGCGCGCTGCGGGCCGACACGCCGCACGACCTGGCCGCCGTCGCGGGCGCGCTCGTCGACGGCGCGCACCACGCCGTGCGCGCGCAGACGGAGTTCACCTTCCGTGAGTAACGCGTATTCGTGGGTTGTGAATTGGCGGGCTGTGCGTGCGCGCGCGTTGCGGTCTTTTTTTTTAGAATGTATTTAAACATTTTAAAATTAAGGAGAAAATAAAACTTTGAAAACAAGTTCTACTACTTTAATTAACGAACCTGTTTATTTATTTTATTAAACATGCCAGTTTGCTTGCAGCTTTAGAAAACGTACTAGCAGACTAAGTATTGCAATAAAATACAAACAATTACACTAATTGTAGTTAAAAAAAAAATCTAGTGAAAGACAAATGCAAACTAAATAGCGGCTGCAAGCGCTGTTAGCGCAATTAAGCGTTGTTAGCGCAACTAAGCGTTGTTAGCGCAACTAAGCGCTGTTAGCGCCACTAAGCGCTAAACGCGGACACGCGTCCACCACGGGGATTGGTGACGGTATTCGCGCCTCACTCCACGACCGCTAAAAAGTTGCAGTTGTTTGGAGGGCTTCATAACAACGCGCTCGAGCAGCGCACATATAGACAACCTCTCACGGACACGGAGTCTAGAACCAGTCCGAGCGCAGCTATTGCCAGATTCGAGAAATCGGTGAGGTTGTCTACGTGTGCGTTGCTCGAGCGCGGTATGCATTAAGCTTACCTTCTGTGGTCGTTTGTGTCACGGGTGAGATTCAATAACCGCCCCCCAAGTACTAAGAAGTTTGTGTGGGACTTCTTGGCGGGAAAGTAAAGAGTCGTATCTGCGGTTTTGTTTTATTTTCTAAAACTTGTGTTATGTCGAATATTAATGTGAAATAATGGTGGATTATTAACCGTTAAGTGTTCGTGAGTGTGCATGAGTGCAAAGCAAATGAAACAAAACAGTGCAACGGCACTTTTCAAATTCTCTCAAGAAGTCTGCCGCTGAAGAATTAGTAAAGCCCCACATCTTTACTGAGATACTCGAAGGGTTGGGGGGTATATCATTTCTCACTTTCATTTCTATTATCATTCATCATCATCATACGGGAAATAATAAATTACTTTGACACTGGCTAAATGTGCTAATCGCACGAAGCCATCAACTAATAAAAAAATAAATAAGAAGTGTTGTCCAGTAATATATCTGCATATTATAAGTGGTTTGTGTATGTTATGTATGTACGCGTAACACGGTGCGTGGCTGCGCCCACCACCCTCTTTATCTGTGGCAATACACCAGTGTGCTACTAACCGTCGGTTGTTTCACTCGCCTCCTCGTCCTAGTACAGAACATTGGCGACGAGTACTAGTTTGATGTGGACAGCAAAAGTGATGCTGCAGGAACGAAGAGGCGGGCCATATTATTGAGCGCACTCACAGAAGGCACATACGGCCTCGCTGCCGATCTCGCACTACCGAAGGAACTCCACGAAGTGCCATTTGAAGACATATTGTGTTTATTGGATGGTCATTTTACACCAAAACGTTTTGGGTTCACTGAGCGCCATAACTTCTACACAGCAACGCAACACTCGGGCGAAACTCACACACAGTGGGCAGCGCGGCTTCGCGGACTCACGGCCCATTGCAAATTCGCCAACATTGAAGAGGCACTACGCGACCGCTTTATATTAGGTATGCGGTCAGGAGCAGAAAAAGAAAAATTGTACGCGCAGGAGTTGTCGGCTTTAACGCTCAGCAAAGCAGTGGAGCTGGCAGAAGCCATTAGCAGCGCGCGGGCAGGCGCCGCCGCCAGCGCTTCTACCCCGGTCACAGACGAACATTTGTTTAAAATCGCAAAAAGTGATAAAAATGATAAAGTGCGCGATAAAGAAAGGTGTTCTGTGTGTGGCTATTATAATCACAGATAGTCCGAGTGCCGTTATGCAAAATTCACTTGCAAAAAGTGTAAAAAAGTCGGGCACTTGCGAAGGATGTGCAATCATAAAGTTAATTGTGTCAACACCGTGACCAGTGACGTAAGCGATGACGATGACGGTGAGTTATTTAACATACGTTCTGTGAGAGGGGAGCCCATGGTAGAAATGATTTCAATTAAGGGTTTAAAATTCAAATTTGAAGTTGATAGTGGCTCGGCCGTAACGGTCATTCCCGAGCCAATGTATAGGAAATATTTTAAGGATGTGCCATTGTCACTTACAAATAAAAAACTTGTAACCTACACGGGAAATAAAATTGTATGTGTGGGTACCGTCACCCTATTTATTTTATACGCGGGAATAGAATGCCCCATCATCATATATGTGGTTAAAGACGGGGGGCCTCCTTTGTTAGGAAGAGATTTTATTTCGCAGTTTAACTTACAATTGCTTCCCGTTAACAACTTAGATTTATTAAAAACATCTAATTTTGAAAAACGTTACCAGCAGCTATTTTCGGACAAGCTGGGAACGTTTAATAAGTACAAAATTAAATTACCGTTAAAAGACAATGCTAAACCAGTTTTTATCAAAGCGCGCCCCGTTGCTTTTGCGTTGAGGGACAAAGTTAGCAAAGAAATCGACAAGCTAGTAGACCTAGGTGTGTTGGTGCCGGTCGAGCATGCTGAATACGCGTCGCCTGTTGTGCCGGTGCTTAAAAGGAATGGCGCGGTCAGATTGTGCGTTGACTATTCTGTCACCATCAATAAACAACTATTGGTGGAGCAGTACCCTTTGCCAACTATAAAGGAACTGTTCTCAAAATTACACGGGGGTCAACAGTTTACAAAGCTCGATTTATCCATGGCGTATACACAATTCGTTCTAGAGGATGAGTCTCAAATGATAACTTGCATAAATACACATCGCGGTCTGTATAAGTATACTCGCCTCGTCTTTGGTCTAGCAAGCGCTCCAGCTATATTCCAGCGGGCTATGGAATGTGTGCTGGCGGGAATGGATGGAGTTCTGTGTCTAATGGACGATATTTTGGTTACCGGGATAGACGAAAAACAACATTTAGAAAGATTGAATGAGGTACTTTAAAGACTAGAAAGCGCGGGTTTAACATTGCAAAGGGAAAAATGTGAGTTTTTTAAAGTGAAATATGGGGTTATATTATTAACAAGGATGGATTAAAAAAATCACCAGATAAAGTAAGGGCTATTCTCGAAACGCGCATTCCTACAAACACAACGCAGTTGCAATCGTTTCTAGGGCTAGTAAATTACTATAGGAATTTTGTACCCAGAGCTTCAAGTATTTTATCTCCATTATATGACCTGTTAAAAAAGGGTTCAAAATGGAAATGGGAATCTGATCAAAATTATGCGTTTGAGCGTATAAAAAAATACTTGGCTTCAGATCTTGTCCTAACTCATTATAATCAGAATGCAAAGTTAATTTTAATCGTAGATGCATCGCCTACTGGTCTCGGCGCAGTGTTATCTCAAGTAGAGGGCGATACGGAGAGGCCTATCGCGTTTGCGTCGCGTACGTTAAATGCAGCCGAAAAACATTACTCCCAAATACAAAAGGAAGCAACCGCTATAATCTTTGGCGTTAGGCGCTTCCATCAGTATTTATATGGAAGGTCGAGTCCTTTTATTCTTCGCACGGATCACAAACCATTAGTTTCCATTTTTGGTCCGTATAAAGGGATTCCGGAAGTGTCCGCCAACCGGTTACAAAGATATGCAATGTTTTTAAGTGGATATAATTATACATTAGAATACATTCGTAGCAAAGATAACATTGCAGACTATTTGTCCCGTTCCAGCTTGCCTAATTCGCTAGCCTTGTCGTCGCACACGCAGCAGGGGCGGGGCAGCGAAAGACGGGAGAGGGGTTTGTGTCGCGCGCGCTCGGTGGCCGACGATGACTCAGTGGCAGTGACAGACCGCGCGGCATACGTATGTTTTGTGGTCGATGGTAGTTTGCCGATCACGGCGAACGAGCTGCGTGAAGCGATAGATAAAGATCCAATTTTAAGTTATTTTAAGTTCGCGTTTAAAGCCGTACCATTTATGCAAATCGCAATTGGCCTATGAAAATGGCTGTATTATGAGAGGTCACAAGCTTGTAATTCCGCAATCGTTATGGGATAGAATTTTATCGGAATTACATAATACTCATTTGGGCATAGTGAAGACCAAAGCAGAGGCGCGTTCGAGACTTTGGTTCCCTGGAGTAGACAAGGCCATAGAAAAGATAATAGGTTCGTGTGATGTATGCATACAGCTCCGACCGTCACCTCCACGCGAGCCCGTGTCGCCATGGCAACGCTCCGAGCATCCATTTCAACGTGTGCATGTCGATTTTCTAGGTCCCATTAACGGTCACATGTATCTTGTTATTGTCGATGCTCATACAAAATGGGTAGAAGTCTATGACATGAAAAATACGACTACATCTCTAGTTGTGATTGAAAAGTTATGTGATTTTATTTCCCGGCACTGCATTCTGTTCAAAACAGTTTGAATACTTCTGTAAACTTAATGGGATTACACATGTGACGTCCCCCGCATATCACCCGGCAAGCAACGGGCAAGCCGAGTCCTATGTTAAAATTGTTAAAAAAGGCATAAAATCAAGTATATTAGTAAAGAATAAGGAAAAGAGCTGTAAACTAAATTTGTTAAAGTACCTAATGGATTATAGAAATTCTATTCATTCTTCCACGGGTTCTTCGCCAGCTGAAATGGTATTTGGCCGGAAAATAATGTCGCGTTTAGATTTAATTAACCCTACATCGTCATCGATTACGTCACCAATGGCTTTTAATATTTGTGAAAACAATCAGTGTACGCAAACGAATAAGGCCAAGAAAAAAAGATTATTATGTAGTTTTAAAATTGGCGATTTAGTTGTATATAAAAAATATTTAAACAAAAGTCATTATGTTTGGAAAAAAGGCATTGTTAAAAAAATATTGGGTAAAGTAATATATTTAATTAAAGATATTGTTACATCACAGACAAATAAAAAACACAAAAATCAGATAATGTTATACAAGGGAACATATGGCTTTAAGGACAGTAATACTACTGGCACGGATACAGAGGATATTATATGCTCACCACCGCCGCCGACGCCGCCGACGCCGCTGACACCGCTGACACCGCCGACGCCGCCGACACCGCCGACGCCGCCGACACCGCCGACGCCGCCGACACCGCCGACGCCGCCTACACCGCCTACGCCGTCTACGCCGTCTACGCCGTCTACGCCGTCTATGCCGTCTACGCCGTCTACGCCGTCTACGCCGCCTACGCCGCCGACACCGCCGACACTTCCGTCGTCACCTCCACCGATGCCGTCTTTAACACCTACTCGACATACAGGAAAAAATGGTTCCCGGGGAGATGAGGCGCGAGAAATTAAACCAGGAGCTGTCATACAGCCAGCAATTGTATCTGATGAAGATGAGTTTCACGAAGCAGTGACAAATATTGTGCCAGATGCAGATTCTGGGAATGACAGACCCATCCGCCGGACTCGTCCCCGAATAGACTATAAAAAATTCTTGCCTACTTCTTAACTGATCTTTAGTATTTGTAAAAAAATTATGATCAGATGTTAATGACGGTAGTTGTTAACATTGAATGGGCGCCTTTGGCTTTCAAAGTAAAAAGTAAATAGTGTTGAATAATTTCGGCGGGCTGGTTAGAACCACGATAGCTCAATTGGAAGAGCACCTGACCCGGTAAGTCAGAAGGGTGCAGGTTCAAACCCTGCTCGTGGAAATTTTTTCAACATTTGTGTTTTTGTAATTTGTTCGCAACAAAATTTGCGTTAAAAATTATATAAAAACATTTATAAAAAATTCTTTTAAGACTATTTGTCAAATAGGGGTAGGAACTGTTATGTATGTACGCGTAACAGTGTGCGTGGCTGCGCCCACCACCCTCTTTATCTGTGGCAATACACCAGTGTGCTACTAACCGTCGGTTGTTTCACTCGCCTCCTCGTCCTAGTACAGAACAGTGTAATTGTCAATTTTAGTTCTTATTTTATAAACTAGATGGCGTTGATTAATTCCTTCCTGCATCGCGCTATAGCTTCGCCTTCGCCGTTTACATAAGTAGCCAATATTTTAAGATAATTTAATTCGCACTCACACTCATAGTAAATATATTTGAGTTTGTTCATGTATCGATTGTTTCATTTGAGGACCCCCTTTAACAAGTGTTGTGTTGTCAGGTTGCCGGTTCCGCGGCGCGTGCGCGCGCTTGTCGCTGGGCGCGGGCGGCGTGTGTGTGTGGGAGGCGGCGGGCTCGCTGGGGCGCGGCGGCGCGCGCGCGCTCTACCGCCGCCCGCTGCACGCGCTGCGCGCCTCCGCCGACGACGACCGCGCCGCGCTCTGGCTGCACTTCGCAGACGACGACACTATCGTGAGTGGGACTTGTGTTGTCACTTACCATAACGTTTTAGGGCGCTCGGTGGGGCTCAAGAGGAGCGGCACGGACCACAACGCCACAATACACTAATATACAGTAATGTAACCGGGCCGTATTCTTGAGTTAAATACCTACGGCTAGGTGGAGCGCTAGGTAGGGTTGGCGCCTACAAAAATAAAGCAGGCGTGTGTAGATTTGTATTGTAAGTACCTATGTGTGGAGTAACATAATAATGACACAATTTTTATTTATTTATTACATTATTTATAAGTTTGTAACAGAAAAGTGTTTCAGCAGGAAGTTCAAAAAATAGCATTGTTGATTTTGTCACTGTTGTGTTTAGGCATCCGTAAACACAGCAGTTTGTATAATATTGTCGTGACGCCGCCATTATAACCACGTTATTAAAAAAAAAACAAAAGGCGGGCGGACGGACAGCGCGCGAGCAGATCGGCGCAGCTCACTCGACCAGTCTCGCCGGCGAGCGGCGTGGCATTGCGGAGTTTTGCCATTTCCAAAATGGGTTAGCGGCCGTGTAAACGACGCCTGTGTGTGCGTGCGTCGATTTTGGCGCTTAGTATGAAGTCGAACTACTGTATATTATGTGTATTGTGACGCCGCGCAGTGAGCTCGTCACTTAGCAGAACGTTTTAAAGCGCCAGCTGGAACTTGCGCACGGAGCAGCACGCACCGCGCCGCGTCGTGATCGTGAGTGCTAGTCTCATGTGACATCACTAAGCAGAACGTTTTAGCCGTTTGAGCCGCCGCCGACGACGACCTAGCCGCGCTGCGCTTTGGCTGCACTTCGCAAACGACGACACTATTGCGAGTGCGAGCTGTGACGTCATTTAACAGAACGTCTTAGGCCGCCCACTGCACGCGCTGCGGGCCTCGGCCGACGACGACCGCGCCGCGCTCTGGCTGCACTTCCCAGACGACGACACTTTCGTGAGTGTGACGTCACGTTTCGGGGCGCCCGCGGCGCGCTGTGGCTGCACTTTGCAGACGTTGGTAATAGTATCATAGGATAATAATAAAATTTTAGAGTGCCCGCTGGAACTCATGAGGGCGCAAGGGCGACACGTAGTGAGTCTCTGTTCCATGTTTCATCTATATATTGTGTGTAACAATACGTCGCACGCGCCCGCGCCTTTGTCAGTTAGCGCTGCTAAGTATGATTTCGAAACGGACACGCGAGCAAGCACCTGCACGTGTTTTAGCGGACACCCTATACCTTTCTATCATCAATATCCTTCATATCATCCATGTAAGCTCACATTTGCACTAAAATTATATAAAGTTACTAGCGGCCGCTCGCGGTTTCACCCGCGTGGTTCCCGTTCCCGTGGGAATATCGGGATAAAAAGTATCCTATGTTTTAATGCAAGTTATAAACTATCTACCTAATCTGTATGCCGAATTTGATCCACATCCACCTATCCGTTGCAGCGTGAAGAAGCAACAAATATACACACATATATACACACAAACTTTCGCATTTATAATATTAGTGTGATACTTGCTTTGGTTTACATAAAACGTAGTTAAGGTAAACTCTTAGCGGGCGGTATGGCTTCCACTTAAAGCTGTGTAATATTCGTGTAGGAGCTGGATATGGAGGGCAGCCCCAAGCCCGCGGTGTTCATCCTGCACAACCTGCTGTCGGCGCGCGTGCACGCGTTGCCCGCCGACGCGGCGCCGCACCCGCTATAACCCGCGCACGCGCACGCGCACCACTCGCCCCCGGCGGCCCCAAACGACGAGGCCTGAGCCGAGCGACGGCGCACGGCACGGTAACAAGTTACCGTCATCGTCGAACACGACCTAGTGATAATTCTCTAAGGATTGTGCGATTTTATCGCATTCGATATCGGAACCTATCTACTTCAATTTTTTATTCAGCTGATGACGCCTTCATTTGTTGTATCGTTTGAACGCTCGATGATGTATTGTGCGCTGTCTTTCGACGTTGATTTTTGTAAAGTTTGATGGCGTCGCTATCGCTCTTTAAGCCGCCTTTTCACTGTTAGTATGTTGGCGAGTGGACGTTCGCTCGTAACGCTCGGGCGGGCGAGGGCGCAGGCCCGAATGTACGCGCCGCGGGCGATATATTGTAAGCCCGAAATTATAATGAAATTCGTAAGTAAGTAGTTGAATAAAATTGCTAGCGCGCCGTATTGCGTAACAACTGAAAAAAAACGATTTTTGAAATCGAGATTGAGACAACGCGGATATATGGTTTAGTTAATATATTTAACAATTTGACGATTTAATAAGTAAATAATAAACTGTTTTGAAGCTTTTACGAACCACTAGGAAGGACTACTTCAAGTTTACTTAATCTGTGATGTTTATAGTATCATCGGACTTGTATCATATCAACCGAACCTTGAATTTGACGCCTAATTTGAAACAATGATCGTTCCCCGACGATGTCATAATAATTTACCGAACATTGTTCTAACTTCCAATACCAATGACATGTTGAGTTACATAATTATTATTTAGAATTTAAGAAAACCCAGTTAGTGTACGTTAGCCTGACATGATAATTATATACTCGAGTTACAGTGTGAGTAGATTTTATTATAATTATTAAGACTTTTGACAAACTTCCAAAGAAAGAATCTCCTAATATATTTTTGTTTTTAAATTGTGTCCCTTGATGTCTTTCTTAAAATAGATTTTCAATTGCAATCATTAATCACAATGTATTTTTATAATTTGTATGATGTATATAAGTACCTAGTTATCATATTTTATAAAACGACATTCCCAGAATGTAGTATGTTAGAATTGCTTTAAATATATTGTATATTGTAGTGTTTTGTCTTAAGTAAGGTTAGGGTAAGAGTTCAATAATTACTATGTATATTGTGTTGCTAATAATAGCTAAATCATACAACTAAGTGGGCAATATTTAAAGTGATAACGATTTACACATTAGAAATATTTATTTTAATACCAGATTATACAACTTTGCTTTAAGAGGTCATGGTTATCATAGGTCATAGATATTTGTAGGATGATACAGTTTTTAATTTTAATGAAACCGTTATTGTTGTTCTTGGAACCATTCTTATGCTTTCTTTAGAAACATTGTTGAGTGAGATTTTTAATAACTTAATACATACTTATATGCCTTTGGTATGCGCTAGCGCTGATCAGTGCCGCCAATTAAAATTCTATTGTGTCTGTCTCTCATTAAAACAACGTGTAAGTGACGATGTGGATGATTTCATATTTCTCACTATACAAAGTTTTAATATGCTTAAAAATGTTTTTGAGTGAAAGAATTAATTAAATATAATTTTGTTAAAAGTGCATTGCTGTCAAAAAAAGTATTGTCACTCGGACGTATGCATCAAGCAAAAATGTTATGGTAGAGCGAGACGAACTATCCGACAGCTCTTTTCTTTAGATGCTTGACTTTATTATATTCGATGTTAATAACCGCACTGCCCTTTCGGTTAGCGAGCGTGACTGCAATACCACGGTCGCAGGTTCGAATCCTTCAATGTACAAATGTTTGTGTTAAGAATAAAATTATTTGTACCTTGAAGGTTAATAAAGTTATTTTTGTATGTTTATCTGTTATCTATACCTAGTAGCCATAGTGCAGGCTAAATTTGAAACTAGATAATCGGTGATACAAATCACACCGATTATTCATTTACTGCATTTTTGAACTGGACTGATTTACAGCGCGTATTAGCTCGCTTTTGCTCGTAAACGCACACTATTTAAACGTGCACGTCTCGCATGTATACGTACAAATGCGATCCGCCTCGACTGACTTTTGCGAACATGTTGGAGTTCGAACACGAGCGTTCTGTTATTCACAAGCGTGTGCAGAAGCAAGCTTATAGTTATGGCTAATACGCGTTTTCTGAAAGGAACCCATATCACTCGAAACATTTTTGCATGTTTACGAGCATTGCCCTTTCTTTGTATCGATATGTAGGTCTGAGTGGTACACTAACTTTATACAAATGTTTGTGGTGTATCTGTTTTCTTCATAACTAAGTGATCAATTGCTAGCTGGTAAGAACATTACGTGGACACTACTCTTAAACTTAGTTACCGCATCCTAAACTCTCGTAATTAGATTTAAATCTTAAGAGACAATGTTTGTTACCATAAAGTTTCTTAATACTTGAAAATTGTTGCCATATCAATATAATGTGAAAATTAACAATAAGACTTAATATTGCGTAATCTCTTAGAATTTCTACTGATGACATTCCTTCGTACATCTTAATGTATACTGCTCATTATTAGAATTATTTAATTTTATATAGTATTTATTATCTACGTTTCTTTGTATGGGCTTTATTTATTCTTTGATTCATAAATGAATAGTAATATTAAAGTTTTTTAAAATGCTCGTATTTGTGTCTGATATTTCAAATTGAGTGAAATTGTCTGTCGCTTTCCAATTTGGTATTTTTATTCACGTTTAGTATTTTATAATATAATTAACGTTTTAAGACGATTGTATTTTTTAAGTTAGCGGTGTGTATTTTTAACTGAGATAGTATGGAGAAATCTATGACTAAAGTAAAACTAAAAAATGAAGACAATCAGTTTTGATCAAGTGTGAGGTATTTCGTAAACAGCTATGTTTTTTTTGGTTTGAGTTTAGTGTTTTATTTTGTTGTGTATTATCTTCTATACCGTCCCAGTTGAAAATAACCACTTTCTTATTGTCGCGTAAAAACTGTCAGCTCGTTTATTGAGATATATCATTAATTTACAATAGGCATCGAAAACCTAATCATCGCAGAATAGTTGTCGATGAGCTATGATTTCTAGATTTTTCGTATCTATACTTAACGTCTAGAAGCTTCACATTAATCTGCTTCATTCCTTCATTGCAATACTAAACGATTTAAACTTTTTGTAAATACAGGTGAGCAATCCAAATGGCTATGGGGAAGTCAGAAACTATAAGACATAGATGTAGTGTGTCTTTTTTATCAGGTTAATGTATAACTATCTTGTTGTTATGCAATATAAGTAAACTTTTCACGTCGGCGACATGGTTCATTTGAACAAATTTTCCTATCTCTTATAGTTTCGGACTGTTTTAAACAGACTCATTTAGATTTCTCGCTCTGTATACTTTGTATAACTTGCATTACAGCTTACAACTACGGGCTCGCGTAGAACGCTACTTCAGCTAAAATATTGTGTTCTTAATGTACTTGATTAAGCTAATAATTATTTATTAAGACCAGTCTAGATGTTTAAATATTGTTTTTGTTGCATTGTAGTTTAAAACTACGTTAGGTTTGTTTTTATCCATGGGTAGGTGTCATTAATATTGGTAGGTAAAGATCTGTCATTATCATACATTAAAAAAACAACGAACAAAGTACTTCTTTAATTTTAACATCCCCTTATAATAATAAGTTATAATGAAAAAGGTTAGTTTTAATTTTTTTGTGTTAGCGCTTGGCCTACACCACATTTTCAACTTTATAGTATAGACTATGTTGAAGGTGGAAGATCGATTTTCCTGGAATTCTCAATAAGTTAGGTACTGGTTAACTGTCAAAACACAAAAATGTTACTTATTGATGTAATTGTGACAGACTTAGATATGACTATGGTAGCTAGCTAGGTGGTTTTAAAAACAAGCCCTACCACCAACCAGACGCACTACAACAATGCTGAGAATTGAACCCGAAAGCGTATTTTGAAAAGTGTCTTCAATACCGTCCCGCAGCCTGAAGGCGGGTACAGACTGCGCTGTAACTTAACATGCAATGTAACATGTAAGTGTGAACGCAGCGCGCGCACGAACCGAGCATGCACCTACTCGCATCTGTTTCGGCATGCGCGCGGCGAACATAGCTCAGTTTGCCGAAAACATGCGAACAGAATGGATTTCTCCATTATTCGCGCGCGTTTCGCAGTACAGACAGACACAACTACAACTGTAAAACAACGGTTGTCAACGAATATTTAGCCAAAGTAGCCGATAAGAACCTAAAACCAACAACGGTTGAAAACCGGTCGTTTATCCGACTGCAAGCTTAAAAAGTGGTTACGTTTTTACAGTTTTTATGTTTAATCAGTCAGGCACCGTAAAACCAGACACAATTGAAAACCAATTGTTATAAGTTCACATGTGAACCTGCGGGGCGTCAGACGTTAAATTGTTTTATTTGTAATACGTATCTCTACCTACCTAAGTGCGTTCATTTATATGAAACTTGCAAATATAAATTTTATAAATATTTAATTTAGCTTCAGTGCAGCAATTAGCACTTGAAAATAAAAAGTAAAAGTTTATCATTTATTTATTTATTTTAACATTCATTTCTCATCATGTCATGTTCACAAATAACAATAATCAGGAGTTTTTTTTAGACGTAGGTACAATAGGCTGTATCCTGTATAACTTTAAACTTTAATCCTATGATGCAGCCCTAGGGCTGCATCATAGGATTAAAGTTTTTCCAACAACCCTTGCATGTTTTTGTAATTATTTGCAAGTTTCATATAAATGAATGCAGTTAGGTAGGTAGATACGTATTACAAATAAAACAATTTAAAAATAAAAACTGTAAAAACGTAACTACTTTTTAACCGACTTCAAAAAAGAAGGAGGTTACTCAATTCGACTCGTTTATATATATATATATTTTTTTTTTATGTATGTTCGCGGATAACTTCGTCGTTTATGAACCGATTTTGATGATTCTTTTTTTGTTGGAAAGGAGATATCCCAAGGGTAGTACCATGATAAGGAAACCAGGATCTGATGATGGCATCCCAGAGAAATCGAGGGGAACTTTCGAAAATTGTAGGGGCGACTAGTACGTTAATGTTTTCATTAAGTATTTTATAGCACTACTACTTAATGAAGGTCTGGAGTCGATCTGATGATTTAGCCGAAAGACACTCGAGGGAACTCCTCAACGATTTACAGCAATTACATGGTGTTTGGGCTTGATTAATTTGTATTGATGAGAACTTTACACCTAGATGGGTTGTGACTGCCATTAGGGGTCTGATGATGAAGACGAAGGACAGTCAGGGAACTCCTCAACGTTTTACAGTAGCTACCTTGTGTTTGGTCTTAGTTCATTTCTATTGATAAGAACTTTGCACCCATATGGGTTTTAAGTGCCATTTCAGGTCTGATGATGGAGACCATAGACAGTCGAGGGAATTCCTCAACGGTTTACAGCAGTTACCTTTTGCTGGGCTTTCTTCATACGGTTTAATATGCCAAAATGTTTAGTTCGTACAAAAATAATACCTAATTAAGATTGAAGTTTTACATAGGAATACCACTGCCTACTAGGCCATCGTTTCCTCATCCGAGAAGCATATTTGTTAGGTCTACGTCTACCCATCACTAAAAAACATAAAATAAAATATTTTTTTACAAAAAAAAAACCAACTTCAAAAAACAGGAAACTTAAAAAAAGTAAAAACAGCTCTAAAAAGCAATAAATAATATTGAAATCATATTATTAATTACCTAGATACGCATGGCAGTTAAAAAAAATGTCTACTGAAGTCGGGTGGGGCTTTTACAATAAAAAAGTGGAAATAATGGAACAACTATAAAAGTTTAAATGAAACAAAATTGTCCCCCAGCCGACCACCAACCACCCGACTTCAATGGACATTTTTTTAAACTGACATGCGTATCTAGGTAATTAATATTATCATTTCAATATTATTTATTGCTTTTTAGAGCTGTTTTTACTTTTTTAAGTTTCCTGTTTTTTGAAGTCGAACGGTTGTCAACGAATACTTTGGCTAAATATTCGTTGACAACCGTTGTTTTACGTCACTTTTTGAACATTTTAATCCTGCAGGTGGGTTGATCAGACCATGAAACTGAACAACTTTTCCCAAAAAAACATAAGTCAAAAACGAGATTTTTTAAAACTTTCCCATACAAAGCCTCTATTGACCGAGCATGTTTGTATGGAAAAGTTAAAAAAATCTCGTTTTTTGACTTATATTTCTTGGGAAAAGTTGTTCCGTTTCATGGTCTGATCAACCCACCTGCAGGATTAAAACGTTCAAAAAGTGACGGTGTATATGTATACTATATATCTTCTGTGTGTGTTTGTAATTGAGCTACTTCTAAACGGCTAAACCGATTTTGATGAAATTTTTTGTGTGTGTTCAAGTGGATTCGAGAATGGTCTAGATTTACAATTGTACCCGTTAGGTGGCGCTGCAATAGTCCATCATGGGATACGGGTGTTTTCAAGCGGACGAAGTCGCGAGCGGGCATATACAAAATCTATGCGAGCGGGGCCACTAGTGATATATAAATAGTTTATCCTGCCGTTTCGCATATTGTCTTGCCGGTACACTACCTCTCATTGTCTCCTAATCTGTCCTATGCCACAAAGGTTGTCTGGAAGAGATCGCTTTAAGTGATAAGACCGCCATTGCCTACTATTATTTTAAAATTTCCTGTTATTTGTTTTGTTTATAATTGTGTAGGTAAGCAATAAAGTGTTTATCTATCTGTTTTTTTTGTATTTACGGTTAAGCACAGTGTCATGATCTCGCTTGATGTTAAGTGATGATAAGGCCAATTGGTGGAAGCGCACTGCACCCGGGATGCTTGACATGCTGAAGCTCAGCAGCCAGGTGTTGGGTGTCACAGATGCCGCGTGCTCTCTGAAACAAAGATTTCCCTACAGTAGCCAACTGTCTAGGATGGTGGTGAGAATCACCATTGAGAGAGCACGCGGCATCTGTCACACCCAACACCTGGCTGCTGAGCTTCAGCATGTCAAGCACGTACTACAGGATAATAAACTGAAAATACCACGGCTTTGTCACAGAAAACGCAATAAACCAACCACAGTCGAGCTTTTAACCGGGCCTTTTTAAAAGTAAAGGCTTTAGCTGCAACCAGCAAAACGGACCTAACGACATCATCGGTGTACCTACATCTTGCGTCGAGGCCCTGGTATGACAAAACATTTGGGTCACCACACACTATGCATTACAAAGTGTCGCAGGAAAACAACTTCTCACCTATGATAGATAAAAATAGTAAAAAGGCGACCTACTTTGCTCATTGATTTACTGTAATCAGCTAACATGGCGCGCACCTTACGGTGTGTAAAGCTCTGGTTTCCTGGATGGCGGTGCCGTGTCATATAGCGGCCGTAATATTACGGTAATAATATTACGGACGCAAAAAGAAGGCCGTCTTTACGGTGACGACATGTGGAAAGTTCCACGGCCGTCACACCGTCATCGTCAGTTTCACACACGGTCATCTTTTTTTTAAACAACCGTCAAACGACGTTTCGTATAAGGTATCCAGGAGAGAAAATGGACGACCTTGTTTTAGCTTTAATAATTTACTTGGAGAATGAACTATCATCAGAAGAGGAAAATAGTCGTATGGCGGAAGACGATTTATTCAAATCTCGTGGTACAGAAGGTGTATTTCAGATTTTAGTATGTCGCCGTTTGCTGAGCAATGAAGAGAAATTCGTTTTGTATTCACTTTGTACGGTCAAAAAAAACAAATACCTTCACCGCTATCGAAAAACGTTCACGAAACTATCCGACACCGTCAAGACGGCCGTCATACAAATGGCGGCACCGCTTCTTGACGTTATGGTGTCAATTGCCGCTCTTTAGGAAACTCCTAGGAAACCGCGCCATTTTGTTTATTTTGTTTACATAGACAAAGTTATATTACGGCCGCTATATGACGGCACCGCTATTCTAGGAAACCAGAGCTTAAGACGTCTGTGGTCCCTTTGGGCATAAATACTTACTTGCGCTACCCTAGATTTGCGCAAATTGATTGAATAGTGTATGCTATGTATTGTATGGTTCATGTTTTTTGTGACGTAATAGGCAGTGCCTATATAGCTACTTAACTAATAGGTACCGAATAATATAATATTGAAATTATGTTCTCAGGAACAAACACAATAGTCAATAGTCTATAATGTATGAAATTCATTTTTGCACGGTTACGGTATTATTTTGAGATAAATTGTAAATTTATTAAAAAAAAATTAAAATTGGTATTTAATTTTTAATTTGTTTAACGGACAAATTAATGTCAGTTACCCTTAGTCCGTAATAAGGTGCTCCTACAAACCCAATGCAAATGTAGGTCATAGTTAAAACCGGAAATTGATCGTACCTTGAATAAATTAAATAACAAAATACAATTTAATACAAAATGGGAAACACCACTAACCACCACCACGTGGTCCTATCCTAACTAACCTGGTTTCAAATAATGATTTGGGCGATGTGAGAGTGATCCTATTTGTGATGTAATGCTATATTATTCTGTGGTAATGCACCCGAGCTGCATTAGGTCGAGGGGCGACTCCAACAGAGGGCGCTGCACGACCGAGGGCCCTCGCTGGCCTCTCGAATAGTCGACTTATTGCTACTTATACAACCTACGTTATTCTAGCGAGCCCCTCGGAGGACTATGGACCTTAACGCAAAGCCTTCCGAGACGATTCGCCGCGGATGTAGGCTTACTTAGCCGTCGACCTCCTATCCTGACTGAGCTATTGTTTCGTCTCTACATAGAAAGTTGACTTTATTACAAAGCTTTTGTTAAATACGCTAAAGAACACTGTTGCGATATTAGGTTAGAGCATATATTGATGAGTTGGTAGTATGTACAGTGGAGTTCTATAATATGTACACTTTTGACAGTTTATTTACCTTGTAATAAGAATCAACATCTGTTAAAGTATATACTTAGGTACATATTATTGAACTCGACTGTACTTTTGTATCTTTTACCCATTGACATTTATAACTATACTAATAAAGAGGTAAACTTAAGTTCCTAAATTAAATAAAGAGAAAAAAAAAGAAAAAAAAAGAGGTAAACTTTTGTTTGTTTGTTTGTTGGCAGAGGGAAATCTGGAACTCTGGAACAAATGGACCAATTCCAAAAATTATTTCACTGATAGAATATCTACTACATTACTTGCGGATAACATAATAGATTACATTTTATTTAACTTTTTTTTAAATAAAAATTATTAATTTTTTTTTTGTAAATCAAATCCACGCGGACGAAGTCGCGAATAAATTGCTAGTAATTCATAATTATATTCCGGCAAGCGAGTAGCGAACGCTACAGTATGTATAGCTTCAAAACGTAATAAAAAAATCATTGCCGTTCAAAGAAATATTTTGTTTAAAATTAATGTGTTTCTATTTTACGAACCTAAATACCTACTAGTTATATCGTAGCTGTTTTTATTTTCTTTTGGTCATACATTGGCCAATGCTATCGGAATTTAATGTCGATTCAGTCCTTTTGCCTAGCCAAGACCAACGTGTTCGGGATAGCCGGAATAAAACGAAGTTTTGCTCTGAAAGGCGCCATTGATCGCTGAAACAGCTGTCATTTAGACTTGGCTCTCAATTAATGAAGCATATTCTACGGTTGGTTCTCCGTTCAGAGTCCGATTCATGTCGAGGCTATAAATTAAATTAGAAGTCGTATACCTTCTCCATGGATGATTAGCGGATGTCTGTTGGTGGCATTCCAATCGAATTAAAATTATTCATTCGCAGTATAGACCTTTGGAAATTATTGTTGCTAAACTGTTCAGAAATTAATTCATCGACACTCCCAACTCTTGGCTTTGTGGAAGGAAGCGTAAAATTTATTTTGTGATAAATATATCACAAAATAAATTTTATTTTAACCCATAGGTTTATATGGGTAGGTAAGTAAAAATGTATATTTATAGCTATCTTCCAAAATACATGCAGTCCTCGTTTTTGTGTAAAGTAGGTATTCGTGAGTTATTTATTTCCATTCCGTGCAAGTAGGTAGGTAAGTAATTTCGTTACATTATTCTGTTATAAAAATATACTTCGGTAGGTATCTACTTATTAATAATAATAATAAAAAATAACTTTTATTTGCAAACATATTTCAAATACAGTAAAATTATATTAGGTATAACATTCCGTATCTAAGTAGGTACTTATTATTGAAATCAAATAAAATATTAATAAAATACAGTGAAAAAATTAAACGCCCACCCGACCCAGCCAGGAATCGAACCTGTTTTTATCGTATAAAAAAGTAGTATATAATTTGAAATCTTATAAACTAACGTTAATTCTGGTGTACATTTAACTTAATAATATTAATGGAGTAAGGAGATATTTACAGCTAATTCTGTACGTTTTATGGCTTTAAATGGGATTTTTTTTGTAGTAACTCCATTCATATTTCGAAATTCCGAGGCCACTACGAACTTTAACCACTACTTAAGAGATATTATTATATATTTTTCATTTCGTTTGCTTAGTACAGTAGTTCAATCCATGAGCTTGAAAATTGCCGTCAGCGTATTTAACTGAATAATAGCTTCGGAATTTTGGCTTTATATAAAAAGATAAGGGAAAATTGCAGAAAGCGAGGCCGCTACGAATTATACTAATAACTATTGTCCACCATACAATAAGTCAAAATTGTTTAAGGGTTTCAGTTTCTCTGAACAAGAACGCCGAAATTGGGCATTTTATGCAAAAATCACGGTCAAAATGTAATAGACCCCTTAACTTCAGCACTTGCAAATCGGGCGCGTTAACCACTGCGCCATCGAGCTCCGAGTCTGTATTATAGTAATATCAACTGAGCAGCACTTGACACCGCCCGCGCTCATACATCATCTGACGCGAGTAGCATTAGAAAAATGCAAAATATCGTATTATGTAGACGAGCCAAGCTTCAATATGATGCACAACAAGCTTCAGCGCTACTGTAGACTATTATTATTTATTCTGTGGTGTACGTAGGTATCTAAGTACCACTTCCATGTATCACAGCGGTGGCACAAACGATTTCTTAGTTTAACTAGGTGGCCCAACTAGGTGGCCCAACTAGGTGGTTCGAGAGTCCTTTATTCCCGGATGCCACCTTTTGCTTCTAATAAATAGGGTGTGCTACAGTATACTGTACCCCATAAGTATATCAGTATTTTAGGCGAAAACAAATCATAAATTATTATCAAATATTTTCTAGATAGGCCACTCGCATCCCGTGGTCCCGAGGGAAAAATCCTTTTTTAGCGGAGATTTTGTGATAAGTCAGTCAGTCAATCATAGTACGAGAAAGATATTTCGTTTATATATTATTTAAAGGAATATACATTTTATAGATATCGCGATGACGTACATAATTTAATAGTTATTATTTTATCTGACCGAAGAATCGTGGCTCGCGAACTCGAATATTCTTGTATAAAAGTTTCCACGGAGAGCGCCGTTATAAATCATAATAAGTGAGGCACTGCAGGCATTTGCTATGCACGAAGCACGTAGGCAGCAAACATGACCGCGTTCACTTCGCTAATGAAAATTTGTTATTATTCAGTTTCTAATTTAACCAATTTACTTAGGTCTAAATATTTATTTGACTGTAGGTGTCTAAGACTATGAAACTTTGTTGGAGCTAACATTATGTAGGTAATGTTTATAATAGGTATTGATCAAAATCAACATTTACGTTTAATTATTATTAGTATAGGTACCTACTAGTAATAATTAAACGTAAATGTTGATTTGGTATTAGTCCAGCAGTGGACGTGTGTAGGCTGATGATGATTTTTTTTATGTTAAAAGGAAGCAAACGAGCAGGCGGGTCACCTGATGGAAAGTAATCACCGCCGCCCATGGACATCCGCAAAACCAAAGTAATCGCAGATGCGTTGCCGGCCTTGATGAAGGAGTTGGATCTTGAGGAGGGAGTAGGAATTGGGAGGGGGGAGGGGTGAGAGATGAGCCTCCAGTACTTTCACTCACCGGACGAAACAAAACAGCAATGAGTGCCATTGTTTCACGCCGATATTCTGTGAGAGGGTGGGACATTATTTTCTCGTCCCAGACCAGCATGGGTTAGGACCCATGCTGGTTTGGGACGAGAAAATAATGTATCAGCTGCTTAACTTCCCGTAATAAGTCGTAACAGCCGACTAAGGGACAAGGGTCCAAGATGCTCGCATACCAGGTGATCGGCTAGCAACCAACCACTGGACCTTATCTATTCCACCTCGAAGCCCCACTTTGATTGTGCTCAATGTGGCGAGGAGTCACAAAATTGGTGATTTCGATTCTCCGTGTACCCCTTTTTGAGAGAAGGACGAGAGGGTGTGTATTATTAGTAAGCATTTAATGGCTTTGTAATTGTCAACAAAGATATTATAAAAAAGTACGATTAGGTAGTAGTAGGTGGTAGTTTATAACTAGGTATGTAACTAGAAGCATTTGAATAAAACTTATTAATCACTAGTGTTGATGAATAGCGTGACTGGGTGTGTATTGACTTTGGAACCGGGGACAAGGGTTGTCATGTGATGGTATCCGTGCGGTCGTCGAGGATATGTCTCAGACGGGAACAGTAGCGTTTTGGACGGGTTGACGTTTTATTTATTTTATTTAATAAATTTAACCTTTTGAGCGCAACGGTCTTCTAGGGAAGACGGACGTTTCCGTGCCCTGAGCGCCACATCTTTACTAGAAGACAAAATCTTATCATGACGTTTAATAATAAAAATACGTAAGCAAATGCTTTGTTTTATTTTATGCGTACTTTTATTATTGCCTTAAACCATAACCTTAAAACTTACATTTTTATGTTAATAGGGGCCTTTGTTTATTTTAAAAACAGCAAAATAATACTAGCCAAAAAAATTGTAGTGCCCCAGGCGCCATAGTCTTTATAGGAAGACGCCTAGTGATGTGGTTACATAATAAGTTTCTAAGGCTTCCATCGACACTATTACTGTTTAAATAAAACACTTTTATTATAAACCGCAATTATGAATTTGAAAAAAATACAGTTCATGATGATTATATACTAATGTATTTACACGAACCTTTAAATACACACAAAGTACCGTACTTTGGTAAGTACGGATATCATATTGAATAATTCCGTCCCGCGCTTCGTGCATCATAAACAATTAATAGAAGATACTCTTTGACGTCATAGACGTAAGCGCATCAAGGTCGGTGTGAGATAGTGCAGCTCCGAGTATGGATGGTGTTTGTCATTGTTTTCATTTGTAATATTGTAAATAAAAAATGAGTGAAGATAACGAATTTAAAAAAAAACCACAAATGTTGAAAAAAATTCTTCGAGCAGGACTTCACCTGCACCCTTCTGACATACCGGGTCAGGTGCTCTCCCAATTGAGCTATCGTGGTTTTAACCAGCCCGCCGAAATTATTCAACACTATTTACTTTTTAATTTTTTCAACATTTGTGTTTTTGTAATTTGTTAGCAACAAAATTTTCGTTAAAAAATTATATAAACAAAACAAAAACATATAACGAATTAAGTTCCGAAGAACTAATACGAATTCTACAAGATGTGGAATCGGATGCTGAATCCGATGAAATCGATAGTCCTACATCGAGACCATAGACATCCCTAATAAAAATTGAGTTTCACGCTCGTTTTACGTGCTACGGGCGCCAAGGTATTTATAATGAAGACAACGGGATGACGTCATAAGGCCATAGGGATGTTCTCAATTCATTATGGCCGAACTGATTTATGTTTTTGTTTTGTCATTATCTATAGTGTATTCTGCTTTTTCTTATCAACGCTATTGTAAAATAAAACAAGATTTCGAAATACGCCATTATTTTAACAGTATATTTATGGAAAGAGAAATATGTAAATAATATTTATCGATAAAATAATTACCCTCATCACTACGTTTTACTATATACATTATACATTCGTTATACATTTATAGCTTGGCGCTGGAGGACACATTGCGTTTTGTAGGTATTGGCGCTCAAAAGGTTAAATAATGTGAATTATTAAGTTATAAAATTTTGTGAATGGGATGTTTTCTGCGCTTAAAACAGTTGAACATACATTCTATCCATCCACCATAAGTCCTTTCTAATCTACATAGAAAAATTACCTATATAAGTACTTCATGCAAATTGTTTCGCAGGTCATTCGTTTCAGTGTCCGTTCCGACTTGCAGCATTGCAGCTAGGTATTACACGAGTTCTCTCTCACAGCAGCTAAGTAGGTAGCCGGTGTGCAGTAGCTGGTATTCTCAATTTTCCGGGCGGCTGGTTTCGACCCCCGCCCGCCCGGGGACTCGCGCGACTATGATGGGCACGAACATTTATTGTGTCATGTTTTTCGCCTCCACTAATATATTTATGCGATTCTCGATGCAAAAATTTTGTTTTTTAATTTCTTTTTTTTTACTTTTCCCTTGCTCTCGTGATTTGTCTTCAACTGAGATGCGACATTATGACAGATAAAAAATATTCTCTATCTCTTATAATAATTACTCTCTATTATGTTATTAATTGCCATCTGATGAAAATTGAATCTAAAATGATTTTTTTTTTCATAATTAAGTTTTTATTGTTTTTTTATATTTCGAGATTACTGAGATCCCTTTTTCGTTCATTTCATAATCAAAAAGGGAACGACATTCGCGCAAGACTAGTTCCATTCCGTCGTGGCTTACTGACAAGCAGGCTTAATAGAGCCGAGTAAGCATTAACGTCTCATTAGCGCATCAAACCGGCAGAAAGCGCGCAAATTGTCAGCGTACCCAACGACAAGGCGCTGATAACGAAATAACAGGAGCCGGGGACGAGCGCAGATAAAATGGATTGCTTCTGTCCCACTAACTGCGGTGGTGTACTTTGAAAATAATGTTCACTTGTTGTAAATTATTTTCTGTGGAACTTCCTCCGTTGCAACGCAGATTAACTGAGATATGAACGGTATCGACATGGAGTGTCTATTGGAACGCCAAATTTTTTGTAGCCCCAACTGTTATTGGCACACAAACCAATAAGCCTAAACATTTTTCGCACTATTTTTACTTATCCTATACCTACTTGTTTCGCCTATTTTTATTTCCCCCCGTAAGCTGCTTATATAATGCAAAATGTTACCTAACCTAACCTGCCAATAGTTATCAGATGGAATTCCCAAAATTTTACTTTCTTTTACAGCCCTTATACAGATAAGGACTAAGTACCTTTTTCAGCTTCAGGATCACATGTAAACCTCAATAATATTTTACAAATTCTTGAAGTTCATATTTACATTCTCTTCTGTGACTAAACGTGAACCATTATATTGAGAACTAAATGCTACTTGGGTAGGGTTTTAAATACTTCGGTATATTCATCGTTTTGGCTGAAGAACGTTTCTTCAAACAAAACGATGAATATGTCTTAATAAAATTTGGTTATTTTACTTTTAAGCAAAATTTGTATATTGTCCAAAAACATCGGTAAGGCGATACCATGGTGAAACAAAAAAATTGCGTAAGAATTTGGGCCATTGAGGTTTGGCCAAATAAAACAGGACCATTGATTTTAGGCGATGCAAAGGGCATCCCCACCGGCATGTTTTTAATTGTATTAATAATATGACATTAACACGAGTTATAGCCATATTGACCCTACCAAAAAGTTAACACTTATTTTATAAGATGCCAATGAGACCATGTAAAGGAATAATTAAACCTTAAATAATTGCAAAAGGATTGAAAACCGATGAAAGATATACTCGTATTACGCTGTCAAAGAGTTAACGCGGTTATGAGGTACGAAACTACGATTTTCAAAATTCAACCCAAGCATCTTCCCGTTCAGCCATCGGCACCGACGATACGGAAATCGTATGTATCATCTACATATTAAAGATGTTACTGACACAGGTAAAGTCACGATCATAAAAAGTTTGACAAATAGGTGAGTTGTCTACATATGTATGTTGACACAAAATATTTGAAGCTAGAATTACCATAAATATCATATAATATATCTGCAACCGTGTAGACAGAAAATGTTGAATATTTTTCTAGGGTAGATCCTATTAAATCCTAAAGAATTTTTGGAAATGGACCTGTAGTATATATATATATAAATCATACTAATATCATAAAGAGGAAAGCTTTGTATTTTTGTCTGTTTGCTTCCAATAAAATCTAAAACGACTGGACCGATTTAAAAAATTCTTTCACCATTAGAATGCTACATTAGCGCTGAGTAACATAGGCTATATTAAAAAAAGAAATGTTCACCCGTGCGAAGTCGGGACGGGCCGCTAGTCCTATATAAATCAACCATTGTGGTCGATTTGTCCCTAGCTATATATTTGTGTTTGGCTATATGTAAATGATAGTAAGTATACAAAAACATATAAGGTGTATTTAATTGTTGATACACCTTTGAAAATCTACTCTTACGATTTATTATTGTATTTTATTCACTTACGTACTTGTTGTTTTTAATTTAAATCGATTTTATGATGAAATTAGTTCCATAACAAAACAAATCCTTTACCGAAATCATGTAATTTATCACAGATATTTAAAATGTGGATTGTCTTTCAATTTCTTCATAGCAACCCAATTTTGTTGTATCTTTACAGATTGTCTTGTTTTCTCTAATTAGAAAAGAGATTCGACAAGAAATATGCTATAAATAAAAAATCTTACATTATTTTTACAAAAAAGGGGAAATACTAGAGGGGTAAAACTACAAATTTCTAAGAAGCAGAAGTAGTAGAAGTAGTTAGTTAGTTGTTTAACTTGATTAGCTCTTTATCAAGTAGGTAAAGGTACCTACTTGAAAAAGAGCTAATCAAGTTAAATATCACAAGATTTAGTAAGGACTAAATCTTGTTATACTCGTAGCAATTAAAATATTTCTATATTTAAACGTTCACTTCACATTGTAATATAAAACACTATACGGGTCCACTCGCATTTATTGTACATACTTTCAATGATATTATATAAAACGAGAAGCAGATATGTCATCATAAGCGCGCGCGTTGTGAAGACTCATTTATAGCCCAATTGTCTCATGTCGCAATCAGTTTGCGTCACTTGCCACAGAGAGTGCAATCATTAAAATTATAGCTATCTCTTTCATTTGCGTGCTATTTCGTATCTTTTGATATACTTATCAGTGAAACTTGTCAATGTGTGCAGTTTCGGATTGTTAAGAACAGATTTAAAACGCAAATTACTATGAACGTAACATATCTATAGTTTATAATATCATTGCATACTTACTTATTATTTCACCAGCCTCTCACCTCACAACAAACTATGCAAAAGGTTTGAAATGGCAGAATAAATTAATTTATAAAAAATGAACACGAGCAGATCCGTATAGTGTGTTGCATTTTAATAGATAGAATAATCTTAAGCAACTAGAGTATAAATCGGGCTTCTCGTTCTTCTTAAAGTAAGTATAGAAATTTTAACATCTATAATGTGATTCGCCTTCTTACAATGAAACAATAGAACAATAAATTCGACGGAAACCTTTTATTGCAGACGTAAGGTAAGTGTTAACGTAGAAAGGAAGGCACCGTGCCACCCTTTGTTTCCGCCGAGGCTTGTTCATTTGCGACGTGCCGAGTGGACCCGGGTCCACACTAGAGTTTTGAATTAATGCCCCGAAGATCGCGATTACCTGCGCCAGCCAATGGCACCGAGCGCCGTGTCACGCCCGTGACTTAATTAAGCCGAACAAAAATCTTACCCCACTTTGATCCTTCCAATTTGAGCTTTGCGTCTGAAGTGCCTCTAAAGCAAAAGATATTTCGTCTTAACCTTTTGTTTGACGAAGTACGAGTAATAAGTTCCGGTGAAGGTATGGTTTGTATTATGCATTATTTAAGTTTATGTAACGTATAAGCGAAAACATGCCATACTCCCAACCGAGTTTAATACATATCTGGGTCTGGAGACTATCCACTAGGCACATCGACGGTTAAAAATAATAATGTATCTATAGTAACAAACAACAAAATTGCTAGACATGTACAAGTATCTAGGTATGCGTGACATTTTAATCAAAGGTTGATACTGTTTCTGAATATCGTATGAGTGTGATCAAACAACTATCTAATCTTAATTAACGTTTGCACAAACGCCAGAAACAACATTAATACTTACAATAACAAAGGAGATCGACGAGCTATGGCGAACATGTCTGGGCGGTCATGTATACAGGATGTTTGGTAATACCTGTATAATCCCGAATATGGCAGATAGAGTACCGTTCATAGAACCCTGGAAAATTATGAACACAACTGAAAAGCACCACATGGCCAAGATATTGAGGTTCTTTGTTACTAAGTAAAACTGTAAAGCGACAACCCTAGGTTCAGCTGATACGTTGTTCTAGGTCGTCAACCTCATGGTCAAACATAAACAGAAGTCGAACATTGCAGGACTGAAAAAACAAATTGTACCTAATAAAACAAATTTGAGTTTTTTTTATGGAAAAGTAAATCTACGTAAATAACATGTTATCACAGTGTTTTATACTTGGTTACATGGCCGTGTTTATTTACATACGAATATACACTTATTACCAAACATCCTGTAGAAATGTCATAGATGTCATTAATACGGACGAAGAAATTAAAACAGATTAGTAATGTACAATAAAAAAAATTGCGATATCTATATGTACTAATATTATAAAGAGGAAAGCTTAGATAAATGATTGGTCTCGCGCGCTTGACTAGATACCGCGCTACCTAAAAACAATAGCTCCGTGAATGCGGCAACTCAATATTGTAGTGTGTGTAAGAACGGTGTCCTTCTTATTTCTTGTAGTATTATTTTTACACAGTTTAACTACGCAAACTGGCATTTTACTTCGGTTTATGACCAAACAAAACATTCGGTACGCGCACCTCACACGACGCAACGCGACTGACAGCAGTAGCAGGCGACTGACTCGGGCACGCCGACTTCGGCGTAGTATTTTTTGCCGCATTTAACAAGTACGCCGACGCGGCGGGCGGTATCTAGTCGAGCGCGCGAGACCAATCATTTATCTAAGGAAAGCTATGTATTTTTGTTTGTAACGAATAAACAGCTCAATAACTGTAAAAAATTCTTTCACCACTAGAATGCTACATTAGCGCTGAGTAGCATAGGCTATATTTATTACTAGAAAAAAAATTGCTTAATGATAAATAAATAGATATACGATTTGTTTGTTTTGTTGTCATAGAAAGTAGAGTAGAAATCCGCCGGGTCAGCTAGTTAGAGAAAGAAATCAAAATAGTGTGTGTAGCCATATGTAATAATCGTTTGAAAACGCAGTGTTCTTGAAAAATCAATGCCATGAAAATGAGTGCAAGAATGCAGGCTTAGTATCTAGTGTTTTAATTCAGTCCAGTGTGTATCCAGTGCTTAGTATCCAGTGTGAAAACAATACTTTAGAAAACAATATCCAGTATTTGTGTAGATATGATATAAATTATAAAGTCAGTTTAATTTCGTAGGCAATCAATGGTCGTCAAGAAGGCTGGTCAAATTATACAGAAAAGTTTTATCAGTTAATGCAATAATAAAAATCAGTAACCAGTTTTCATATAAGCATGAATACTTACACAAACGACAACTGCATTATGATATTCAAATACTAATTTTGGCGGGTTATTTTGATTCTTTAAGCGTCTTTTTTCCCTTTAAACTATTTTTTAACCCTCTGAGCCACTTTGCTGTTCGTTTACCTGTGGAAGTTTTAAGCGTTATAATCTTACGCTATTATGTAAATGGATGTTTTGTAACCAATTACTGTATTGGTTCTCAATTGTAATTAATAATAAGTTTGTATGTAGTGCTACACTCGTAGACACATACTTTGAATCTCTGCTACGAGGTATGCTACGGCAATTTGTAACGGTTTGTATAACTACTAAAGAGTATATTTACCTCACATGGTATCGGTAAGTGTATAACTTCATAAAAGCGTTGGCGGTCGTCTGTATGTAGCGGCTTTACTTTACAAAGTGCAAAAGTAATTTGAAACTATTTGGCTCATATGTTGTTTCTGTACGTGTACGTACAAGATAATATTCATTTTTATGTATGTACTACAACCGTTCTTCCTCTTCAGACTCACTTATAAATAAAAATTTTTTCAGATCAATTTTCCCGCTTCGAGGAAAACAATTCCCAAATCAAACGTATATTTCCAAGCCTGTATCTTATTAGATTTCTTTGTACAACGTCAGTTAAATGTAATTTTTAAAAACAATTGATAGTTTAGTTTTTTCTTTTAACTTTTTTATTTTCTATTTTTCTACTCAATTTCGGATCCCTACGAGTGTCGTGTTTGCGCTAGGGATGCTATCAAATATCGATATATAAACGATCGATATATTAGCAAATATCGATATATTTTATTTGATATAATATAATCCCGTTAATAATATTTATTCTAATATAGAATATCGTATCGAAATTTAATCTATGGTTCACCTCGCGAGCGGGAGATGGCCAATCAGCGATCAACTTTACAAAATAAAGTTGATTTAGACACAAATACTGAACTTACTTTAATAAATTCTTATCCTTCTTATAATTTGGTACTGAATAAATAAATACAATTTTCATACGATATATCGAAAATATTTTATGAAGACATTTTTTATCGATATAGCGCAAAATGTCGATATATAATAACGGTAAAATATCAATTTTGCGCATAATACAATACGCGCACTCTGTGCTGTTATAAGGTGACATACGCAGATGATTGCTCCGTTAAGTCTAACGAGACTCTAGCCTTGTTTAAATGGCTCGTGTTTGAGTTAGGGCGATCGTGCACCTGAGAACCGCGGAGCTTAAGGAAAGGATGCTAAATAAATATTTTCCGAACGGCACGCTGAAGGGCCGATAAGTTTCTTTGGCAAGGTGAACAAGCGGACCCTTTTGTGTACCTTCCGACAACATTTGTAATTAAGCAATTATACTTATTAAATGTGCGAGTGTATGGCATAAATTAGTTTTTATGCATTAAGCTCAACAAGTCACTTTATGTGAGGTGATCCGTGTGCCACGGTAGTCGGGGATTCATTGGAATTCAATAGAAAATGTATATAAAACAAAATAGGAGAGCTCAGCATGAGACGAATACGAGGAAAAGTGTTTAACTCTATTCGTACTGAACTAATTACGAGTTCGGGACTACGTCAGGATTGTCACCTTCCACTTTGTTTTCTGATTTGTTTTTAATCTTTTGTGTCGTTTCATGAATATTTTAGTATGACAAACTAATATACGTAAAGTAAATACTTATTATATACCCTTTCATATTTCTTTCCTTTTTTAGGTCTGCTGATGAGGTGTCTGCTGGACAAAAATAAAAATAAGTTAAAAATTATAATAATTAATTAATTATTAGCAAAATTTTGATTGTGTAGGTACATTACTAAGTATTCAATATTTTATTTTTATATTATTTTTATTATCGATTTTTTGTCGAAGTCCAAAAGACAGCTGATGCGGTGGAACACCGCCTTCAAGGTGTGTCGTCTCGCTTCGCTTTTCCCACGTTGTCGCAAAAGAAGGACAATAGCTAGAAAAGCCGTTCTATGATATTATTAATTTGAGCCATTTAATAAGACTTATATTTTTTCCTATTCTAATCAAATTGAATTAAATCTGTAAGAATAGAAGCACAACCCTGGACAGCGGGTAATCCACGCCGAGCCTTATCTGCCAGCGCTCATCTTGTAAGCTATAATTTTAGCGAGATTATTTTTCACTCCTGGCAGCAAGTTTTAATGTCTTTTGAAATAAAATTAAAGCACCATCACTGTTTCTGTGTCGACTGTTATGACCACCGTCGATCAAAGATAAATACCATCTCGAGCTTGAGGTGCATTCGAATGTTCTATCTTTCTATACCATCAATTCTTCTTATCGTATCTTCTTTTCATTCTTCTGTCTAATTATTTTCATAACTTACAAATAACTTATTATGTAAATAGCATCAGTTTATTATAATATTATATATTTTATATTATTTTACTTACTAGTAAATTAGTTATTACTATATTAGGTGCTGAGGGTTAATAATTAAGCACGTTTAAGCATATCCTAGAAACTAGCAGTTCATCCAGAACTGAATAACAAACATTTTTGCTTGAATAAAATAGTGTATCTGTCATCGGATATAACTGAAGAATCTATTCTATGTATTTATGTTAAGAAATGACTCTCCCACGCCGTTTTAAAGTAAAACTTGCAGGTAATGATAAGCCAAAAACTTATTCGTAACCTACTCGTCAAAAATTTGCATGGCCATCCAAAAATTATGCTGGTCTCAGGGAGCCGACGCAACTTTTAATTGGAACAAATTAAAATCGTCATTTACGTTTAGGTACAAATCTTAGGCCATTATTTTTAAGCAACTCCTTGTGATAGGTAAAGGAAGAAGTCGTTCAATTAATCGCGGTCCATGTTCGACACCGTCCGTTCGTGACCCAATTAAATCTGGCTTGTCTATTACGCTGTTCTTCCTTCGAGGAGACTTTTAATTTTGCCCTTAATTCTATTTATAATTAATGAATTGCGATATGAAACCTTCAGGGGCGTCACTGACAAGCCTCCAGCGTTTCGTTCGCATGAGCTCCTTACTCCAAAGTCAAACATTGTATTTATTATGTAAAGCTTCACCTGATACCGTAGAAAAGGAACACTACGTTACCCGATATTCATGCTTTATTAGACGGGGATTAGAGGCGAATTTTTTGCGCTCTCAGTTTTTCGCTTGAAAGCGGATGTTTTGTTTACCCGCAACATACGAGCATCTGACATGAGACCAAAGATACTAGAGTAACAAAGTTGAAGTATTTAAGCGTTTCATGGTTTTTGTTTATAATTATCTAACTTTTTAAATCGTTATGTACAAGTTTTTTAACTTTATTGAGAGATTAAAACAAAAAATATTTTTATCTTTTGTGTATGCCCGCAAGCTTGTTATTCTTATTACGAAATTCATTTTCTTACCCTACTGTAAAGCTTACCAGTAAAATGTTACAACAGTATATTTACTATATTTTGGACATCGCTCAAAAACATCTAAATTTAACATATCTACTATATTAAATTAGTTAGCCTGCGATTATCCTTTGAAACTATTTGAAACGCCTTCCACTATTGATCTTTGCTTGGGAGTAGTTAAGTTGCAAACTTTCAACAGTTGAATGCCAAATTGATTTGTGAGAGGATTTCTCGACTATAAATATTTAACGTGATTTAGTTTATTTTGTTTGTCAATTGCTACATTTGAAGAATTAATACTATTAATTATGAAATAAATTATTATATTTAAGCTCTTAATAAGCGTAACATATATAAAAACGGAACGTTTATAGAAATACTTTGCTTTCGCGGTTTGTCTTTCTTCTTGACAAAATCAAAACTATGAAGTAAATTCTGATTGTGAGACATTAAAATCAACTAAGTACTGATTATCAAAACCTGAAAGTTCTTCTCGGTGATCTACAGTCTTAGAATTGGGCATAAGCGAGGACTTCAGGCACAGGTTAGGTAGTTGAAAATTACTAATCATACACTTTGTCTAATTATTAGGAAACTTATATTTGCCGATAATTCTATACAGTAGGTCTTAATATGGCGAATCGTATAAAAATAAAAGTTTGTCACCTTAACACGTTTGGAGACCCCAATTTTCCGAGCCCGTTAGGTATTCCGTCGGGACTCTTGGAAAATACCTATTTATTACACTATTTGTATTTTACAACTTTGGCTTTAGGACTAACTTAGAAATCACAATTAAGCAGCAATACTCTATTGATAATAATTCTGATTCTGCTTTAAAATTCCAATACGCAAGTATTATAATTATTATGCAAAATACGTAATGGTATCTACAAAACCCCCAGGGCACGAGTCCCACTCGCTACTTGTTTATGTTCCAGTCACACAGTTCAGGCGATCCCTAAAAGAACGTTACTCCTTATATATTTTCTTATAGTCGCGAAAGAGTATTGGAATACATCAAGTAGTTTTGGGTGTTTGGATCCCTAAATGGAGCAGATATTTCACTTAAAGTACGTAGGCCAGAATAGTACATTGAAATTTATGAGTGACCCCGGCGGACAACATATGGAAGTGGGTTTGGGTCTTGAATACGAGTAGTGCTTAAGATATATAAAACGCATTGGGATCATTCCGGGACGGCGATGCCGGATACACGATAATGTCGTTTGCACTCATAAAAAACAAGAGAGCGATCACTTGTTTGTGTGAAACAATAGAAATATAGATCGGACATCACTTTAGATCTACGTAAATGTTTGCTAGATAACTAATAAAATAGTTGGAATAAACGACAGAAAAGGACATCTGGATAACTTTGTTGTTTGTTGGGAGAATTATTGAACTCTACATCATCATCACAGCAAGAATAAACGTATTATATAGGTATATTCTACTAAGATTTTCATAACGAATATCGCTATCAGACTGTCGGTCCTCCCTATAGTGGCATCCCTGCTTTGTCTTCTAGCAGTGTACGTGGACGAGAACTTTTCTGCACCAACAGTGGTTATAATTGCAAGGAACCTTTTCAATATGCTCAAAATATGTCAGCATTTATCCACAAACCTGTCAGTTTCGTGATTTTTTTTTAATGTTAAAAGGAGGCAAACGAGCAGGCGGGTCACCTGATGGAAAGTAATCACCGCCGCCCATGGACAAAACTAAAGTAATCGCAGATGCGTTGCCGGCCTTGAGGAAGGAGTTGGATCTTGAGGAGGGAGTAGGAATTGGGAGGGGGGAGGGGTGAGAGATGGGCCTCCGGTACTTTCACTCACCGGACGAAACACAACAGCAACGAGTGCCATTGTTTCACGCCGATATTCTGTGAAAGGGTGGTGGTGGTTATATGGGGCTACGACGGAACACGCTTACAGAAAAATATTTACTCAAGCGTTGATGAGGCCCAAATTCACAAGGAACAATACACAATTGCTATTATCATTTTTAATATCGGCTCTTTCGTATTACACATTTACGATTATACGTATCATTTGTCAATGGTGTCTGTGTTTAAAAAGCCACGAGTTCAGCGGGTAACTCCGCAACTTGTCACTCGGACCGCGGCTCCAATCTCCTCTCCTCACATTTAAGAGGATGAGATTTACTAAGCTTGTATTACATTCTATTATTTTTGAGCTCTAGTTCCAACTCGATTAACTGTGTAAGCGAAGTACTCCATCTTTCTTTGCTCTGTGAAATATTAGATATCACAATTTCCGAGTTATATTTATATTGCGATGTAAATGTAAAAATATTGCAATGTAATTTATTTAGATTCAGATTCCGTAATTACACTTCAATTGAAACATTTTTGTACATTCTTAATTTGAAGTAGACACTAAAAATATCCATACATTTATACAAACAAAAACCAATCTTAGAAAACGAATGGTGTCTACCCCTTTTTACAAGCTTTTTTTACTTTAAGAATATTTTTGTTTGTGGTGGTGGCAATTAATTATATGTGAAAGACACGCGAGTAGTTCGTTTATAGTTATAAATTAATGTCGATAAGAAATTGCACTTATTACACGAACAAGGATCAAGTTTAAGAAGACGAACGTAAATATGTATAGTAGTAGGCAAATATAATTCAACATATTATGTATTATTTAACTAAACAGGTCACGCCTAAAGAGTTTATAACAACTAGAATACTGCGATGGACCAATATCCGTTCTTTTCAGGCTTTAATGTCCAAAATTCGCAAAACATCGATTTTGTATAAAGAAACATCAGGGATCATTGTGCACATCAAAAGGTCCATAGGAAATTACTAATTCAGTTGTTGCACTATTGTTTGCTCCATTTCGGCGTAACAAAGTGAAATGAAGTCCGTGTTTGGGTGCTATTTAAGCGCTGTTTAGTGACGCATGTTACATTTTGGTGCTGACAAAAGTAAATAATTAGTATTTTCTATTGGTGGAACAACAGACTTATTTATTGTTTACTAAAATATGTTTTAATAAGATTATTTAGATATATTTGCTACCGTTCCATAAATTAAATATGAGAACTAAGCCTTAGCCAACACAATTCGATAGAGGTTGGACTTAAATTAAAAATACTTATTATAGATTAATCTGTGCGGTGGTACAATTCTCCGCGTCACGTGTAATGTATAACCGAATTTTGTAAGATTGAGAAGGGTAAATGTCCCCCACCGCGCGCTGCGACAGCGACTTTGTTAGCACACACTTGCGAATGAAGAAAAATGTCTTAGCTTAAGCCTTTCCACTCGCCGGGCGCGGAATTGTAAATAGAGATTTATTAAAACGGGACACAGCGAAATTCGCCATGTGACACCCATCTCGAATGTACAGAACGCTAGGAGTGGAATATTCTAACGTTTTGTTATTGTTATGTCGGTTGTGCTGTTATAAAATGTGTGCACTTTTGATGCTTCATGGCGTCGAGTCGGATGTCGTATATGTCTTGTTTCTTATTTATCGTGTTTTGCATGAATAACATGCATGAACTATTTTGATATGGCACACGGCCGGCGGCGGCGCGGGTCAAAGTGTTCCGTCCGTATTTTTGTACTTCGAATATTGTGGTGTAAGCTTTTTTATTTATAATTTAACATAAGACGCCTCGGTGGCCGAGTGGCTAAGCGTTCGGCCCGATACCCGAAGGTCCCGGGTTCAATTCCCAGGTTAGGCAAAGTGTGTTTCAAGTTTTTGCGATGCATAGCCCAGGTTTGTGATCACCAAGCCGCATTTAAGTTAGTGATTAAACCAACACCCATGGACGCGCCATGCGGTCGCTACATAATATCTTATAATTACGTATGGTTAAGGAGTTTGTAAACGCATTCCTAATCGAGTGTAGATATGATAAAGATAAGACACGGAATCCTCCCTCCAACATCTACATAGTTTATATTGTATAAATAGCCTTGTAAGGTTTAGATAATAAGTCAGTCACAATGTAGTCACTGTAAATATACAACATCTCATAAAGAGACGCAGTCGTTATTTACCATCGCCATGGAACCGTCATCATTACAACCTCCCACTCGTCGACCAACGGAACACCCATCAATTGTAGTGATGACTTGATATCAAGAGGCCTATGCCCAGCAGTGGGACAATTATAGGCTATTTACTACTATTACTAACATAAGAAACGATTACTGGCATTGATTTATATGTTTCGGAGTACTTATAGATTGTTAAATAATTTTAACGTTTACGACACAGAAGTTTATGATGATGATTATAATTGCTATGATTATAATGCCGTCCAAGTAACTTCTGGGTTCTGGAAATCAAACATAAATAAAGACGAATAAAGAGGTTTGGCAAATAAATAATATCCATAACTTTGATTTAAAAAAGTCGTCATTAAACAATACCCTTTAGGGACATGGCTGTTCACATACATATTAAAATGACATCGGGTCAGATATCATTTTGATATGTGTCGTTTACAGGCAGAATGTGATGATGAAAAAGCCACGTTTCGCTGATTGATACTGTAATCTGACGGATCCGCGTAGCGCACGCAATGCTTGCCTCATCACGGCGATATTGCACCCATCTGGTGGGTAAGGCATCGGTTACACTTTCGGTTATACATTAAGGAAATATATTTGATTTTGTTCACTTTGACGGGGTAATTTCTAACAGGCCTAAGTAACAGCTGAGGAAGGAATTCGAAGATTTGAAGCCATAACTAACGAAGATTAAATATTTATAAAATACAGTAAAAAAAATTAAACGCCTAACCGACCCAGCCAGAAATCGAACCTGGGTCTTGCGCAATCCGGGCGGCTGCAAATATTTTAAAATATTATATATAAATATTATAAATATTTAATTTAGCTTCAGTGCAGTAATTAGCACTTAAAAATAAAAAGGAAAAATTAACGAAGATTAGAGACCTGAGACTGGTTGATTTTTTCTAGTAAAATTTTATCTTCCATAAATAAATAAATAAATAAATAAACTTTTCTACACTCACAACAATTATCTAGCCCAAGAGAAGCTTCGTTATGAAACTCGTTAAATGGTTACTAGAGACAACGAATAAACGTACTTAAAATACTTAAATACATACTTATTATACATAAAAGACACCCCAGACCCGAGACAATTTAGAAAAACAATAATTTCTAAATTGACCCGACTGGGGATCGAACCCGGGACCTCAGAGACGGCGACACCATGAAAACCGGTGTACAAACCACTCGACCAAAGAGGTCGTCAAAATATTGGTGATATTATTCATTGTACAATCTACAGCCTTCTAACCCGCAGCGTCCTGTATTTTTCTTTATGCCACCGGACTTTGAGCGCAAAGTCGAATTAATGGAATATATTGAATCTGAAGACATGAATAGAATCAGCCTGATTGTAATTCTGTTAACACCTACTTGAAATCTTTGAAACTATTCAATGCTACGTTTTTGACTTCTCGATCAACACCCGCAGTTGCACTAGCTGCTAGCGGTAGGCTGAAGTCGTACCTCATCTCCAAACCTTTGAATTCTTTATCGACTTCGCATGTTAGTCTCAGACATTTTTATGTAGGTATCATATAGCATTATACATTCCTTGTTTCCTTTCTAAAATCGTCTTGTCCTACGTCTAGTCAGTGCCTTTGTTAATTTAAAGTATTTTCTTAACGCACCTTTGCCTGTAATTAGCTTTAAGGTTATAATATATACTTAACTGTTTATCGTCTGTTTGTTACCAATAAAGTGTGTATTTATTTATTTATTTTAATAAAATGACAATACCAACTTATATCTATATATACAGCCAACACGCTCATATGCTAGGATATTACTAATAAATAACATATCTTAGTAAGATAAATGTTGTATTTCTTTAGAAGGATGGGAATAGGATTTACAAATATATCCGCATCCTGTATACTTTTGTAAGAAAAGAATTAAGGTGGTAGACTGCTCAAGCGCTGGGAATGTTTATATATATGTATCTATCTATGTATATATCTATGTAAACACGTTTCCTTCAATCACATCGAAAGATTGGGTCATCAATATCAACGCCAGCGGGTTAACGGCTGCCACGTTGTTCCATCAATTGGCGACTGGCGGGGGATCCAACAAAAAGTTCATGCTAAATAAATCGAACAACTTCTCGGAGCCGAATGTAGAAACAATTCCTGATTTCTTTCTGTCAAACAAGCGGAGGAAACAAAAAGTACCGAATTAATTTAGTTGGTACTCGTGGTACTACAAGTTTACCGAAGTTTAGCTCATTGAAAGCATTCATCGAATATAGGAGAATAATAGTAATAATCTTAATAAAATAATAACTAATATCATTATATTTTTTTTCTAAAGTTTACGCGAACACTACACATTGAAATGAAACAACTTTTATGGATCTACTCGCGTACAGGGAGACTCCCTCAGTCTCCCTGTGACCACGGACCCTGCAAAGGGTTCGAAACGTCAGGATAAACATTAAATAAATAATGTGTAAAATAAACGCGAGTAGATGCGTAAAAGTTGTTTCATTTCAACTTACCACTTATAAAAATAGATGACAAAAAGCTCAAAAACAAAATAAGGGTACCTACATATTTCTAAATAAATATTGCTATAGCAAATAAATATTTCATTCATTTCACCAACTCACCTCATTTTTTTAAAATAAATGCTGATAAAATTTTACAAGAAAAAATCAACCAGTGTCAGACCCCTCGAGGGTCCCGGTAGCTCAGCGGTCAGATCATTGGACCGGTAATCCAAGGCTCGTGGGTTAGATTCCCGCTCGAGCTTTCTGTGACTAGTTGTTTTTTTTTCTAGTAAAATTTTATCTTGTAACTACGTATGTAGTTAAAGATAAAATTGTGAATGCAAATCTGGAAATAATAAAAAATATTACTTAATGTTTATGTGAACACTGCATTAGAGGGAACAGTCTGTCTTAATAAGTGCCTTAATATGAGCAGTGCCGGTGTGATTGTGGCTGGCAGCTGCTGTGCCTGTGTGGGACGCACGTATTGTTGTGGCGACTCGTATTCACTTCCAGGCTTTATATAGGAAGCCTCAGAGCAAAGTTATGGACTTAATTAAAAACTACGTATTTTAAATAGCGAAATGCGATTTTTTTACAAAATGTGACTTGTGAATCGTATCTTGTATTGCGTTTGCGTTTTACTATCAAAACGAAACATGCATTAAAAAAATAATGTGTTAGAACAATTATATAAGATAATATTCATAAGATAATATTATATGATATGAGATATGATATATGATGATAATATTCATTATTTTTATTTAACCTGGATCTTATAATGCCCACATATTTCGAGTTTCGATCTAAGTTTACGCTGTTTCGACGGTAGCTCGTAGATTTTTGGAAAATAAAGATTCAATTCTAGTCCAACATTTTTTATGCTTGGTATGTTTGTGGGACGTTAGTTCGAAGTAAAAAAGATACGAGTAATTTTGTTAGAAGCTGGTTTTTCATACTTTAGGATATGAGGTAAAATGCGCTTCCATCATCATCGCCTTATCATCATTATCACTCATCGGGCAATTAGGCACTTTCCACTTTTAAATATAGCAGTCCTTAAAAAGAAAAAACAAGACCCTTCAAAGCTACAATGAAAAACAAGGTCAATTCCGCTAACAATAAAGAAGTATAAATTTATGAAATATTTGGGCCTTAAAGACAAAAACAATTAAAAATCATTGTTATTACTGAAGCTTAAGAGCGTTTACGCCGCACACTAGCGCCACTAATGAAAAAAATAACTATGGTATAATAATTATGGTTTAGATAAATAAGACGTTACGGCCACTTTTAACTATAACGCCATATTTAACTAAACCATAACATGTCAGGTGTTCATTAGGTGACGTAAAAATGCTAAATTACTCCATTCAGATAGTTTGTTGAGCATAATTTGATTTCCTATATCTAATTACTTGATATGTTTTTTTTTCATTGGCGGCGCTAGTGTGCGGCGTAAACGCTCTTAAGTAACATACTTAGTCTTAATTAAATGTGTATAATATTAACAACCTGTATTGAATTTCAGAAGTAGTACACTTAGTGATGAGTGAGAAAAAAACGTCAGTTTTATATGTAAAGACCCTGTAAATATAAAGTTTCTTTGAGTATTTCATAACTAACTAACAAATTGAGGTAACTTCCCGCCCCTTTATGGCTCATCATATCATACTAATATTATAAAGAGGAAAGCTTTGTATTTTGTATTTTTGTATGTTTGAACGAATAAATTCAAAAACTACTGGACTGATTTAAAAAGTTCTTTCACCATTAGAATGCTAAATTAGCGCTGAGTAGTAGTAGTAGTAGTAAACAGCCTATATTTGTCCCACTGCTGGGCAAAGGCCTCCATCATTGAAATCAAGTCATCGCTACAATTGATGGGTAATGGCTTAATCACCACGCTTGCCAAGTGCGGGTTGGTGATCACAAACCCGGGATATGTATCGAAAAATCCGAAATACATTTTGCCCGACCTGGGAATTGAACCCCGGACCTTCGGGTATCGGACCGAGCATTTTGCCACTCGGCCACCGAGGCGTTCCACTCGGCCACCGAGGCGTTGAGTAACATAGGCTATATAAAAGAAATGTCCACCCGTGCGAAGCCGGGACGGGCCGCTAGTTGATTATAATCAAGTGTAAGTTCCGTTTTTTGATCATTTGATTGTGATCAGGCAGGGTTTGGCAGTAAAAGGAAACAAAAAGTACCGAAACGCATGTGTGCCATTTCAATAAATTACAAGTAAATGTTTATTTTTCACCATAAGTTACCATAAAACTGGTATAAAGGTTGACTTTTTGTTTTAAGGGCATTATGCACCTGCATCACAAAGAGCCACTCTTATTAATTTATTATATATAAAACTTTTGCAACAGAAATTACTTGGCGGACTTAATGCCTGAAGCATTCTCTGCCAGTCAACCATAGGGTGGTGCAGAGATGACATGGTAGGTGCAAATATTTGATGACAAAAATGGAAATGATAAAAGTAATATATTATCCTAATTACAATCTACAAATACAATCTGCATAAATACAATTAATACCTACATATACATAAACAAATATTATGTTTAATAATACATAAACTACTTTTATAAATATACTACAAAACTAAACATATACTACTCATTACATAACTTCTAAATAGGACGTTAACTTGACTTTACTAAGATGATTCTGCCAAGGTTATAAAACAAAAAATAGCTCTGGTAAAATCTTAAATGAAAGATTTTTTAAATATAGAATTATCTAATCACGTGTCAAAACCATTCTTCTCGTTTGAATGAAACGTTGTATCGTAAAAAATATCTGAAAAGGTATTTTTTTATTAAGTACAATACAGTGATTCAGTTATGAATTGAATGAAATTTCAATGTGTCTGGCCGGCGTTATCGATTTTATCAATTTTATATTATTTTTGGGTGCCTATTCTATGAAAAGTATAAACTTTTGTAGGTGTTGGGATTGATAAAAAACCAACTTCAAAAAACAGGAAACTAAAAAAGTAAAAATAGCTCTAAAAAGCAAGAAATAATATTAAAATTATATTATTAATTACCTAGATACGCATATCAGTTTTAGAGAAGGTCTATTGAAGTCGGGTGGTTGGTGGTCGGCTGGGGGACAATTTTGTTTCATTTAAACATTTATAGCTGTTCCATTATCTCCACTTTTTTATTGTAAAAGCCCCACCCGACTTCAGTAGATCTTCTTTAAAACTGATATGCGTATCTAGGTAATTAATAATAGGATTTCAAAATTATTTCTTGCTTTTTAGAGCTGTTTTTACCTTTTTTAGTTTCCTGTTTTTTGAAGCGGGTTTTTTTTGTTAAAAAATACTTTATTTTACGATTTTTAGTGATAGGTATATCTAACAAGGGTGCTTCTTGGATGAGGAAACGACGGCCTAATAGATAATGGCAAGTATTCCTATGTAAAACTTCAATCTTAATTAGGTATTATTTTTGTACAAACTGAACATTTTCGCATATTGAACCGTATGAAGAAAGCCCAACAAAAGTTAACTGCTGTAAATCGTTGAGAGATTCCCTCGACTGTCTATGGTCTCCATCATCAGAACTGTAATGGCACTTTTAACCCATATCGGTGCAAAGTTCTCATCAATAGAAATTAATTAAGTCCAAACACAAGGTAGCTACTGTGAATCGTTGAGGAGTTCCCTCGACTGTGTTTCGGCTACATCATCAGATCGACTCCAGACCTTCAATAAATAGTAGTGCTTTAAAATACTTAATGAAAAAAAAATAACAAACGCACTAGTCGCCACTACGATTTTCGAAGGTTCCCCTCGATTTCTCTGGGATGCCATTATCAGATCCTGGTTTCCTTATCATGGTACTGCCCTTGGCATATCTTCTTTTTTAACAAAAAAAGAAATCATCAAATTCGGTTCATAAAAGACAAAGTTATCCGCTAATACACAAAAGAAATAATATATACGAGTCGAATTGAGAAACTTCCTCCTTTTTTGAAGTACAAAGCGATGTATAAATAACTAATTAACCAGTAAACCTCAAACACCTAATATAATTCAGTTCTTTCTACCAAAGACGTTGTGATGATAATAATAATAATACTCGTAATTGCGTTCCATACTGGTGAAATAAACACGGGTTCTGATCACAGAAAGTACCTAAAACGCGAAAGTAGGAAAATAAGTAAAATTTCTCCCTTTTTTTAAAAAAGGTTCAACAATTTCGTTTGCCCGAGTGTATCTACTGTTTTTTCTGTAAATTGTGTGAATTTTGCGGGGATATTCAGGTTGTTGGCTTGGGAATACCCGTGAATATGTTAATTTACGAGAGCGTAATGTAAATAGGCGCTGGCAATTTATGTCGCTAAAACACTCCCTGGGAAAACTTTGGACTCGAGCCCGCCCCCGCCGCACCCCGCCCGCCCAATAGTTCCGATGCCCATGAATTCTAAACTGATTATTCAGTCACTCGCTCCCACGCTCATATGTTAAATAGTTGTTCGGTGTATTTTTACAGCCTTCGAGTTATCATAGCGATATTGAAGATATTGGCAGCTGGTCATCAAAACAGATAGAGTAAGACCATCGCAGATAGACCAAAAGGTTTGCGAAGGGCAGATCAATATTATGTACTCGGTTTAGTTGGGGTTGATTGTCAGTTTGTCAGAGATTGAGGATCTGGGTGAATCCACCGCATCCACCTTCGGTATTATTATCACTTACTGAAGGCCAAGCACTTCTCTGATTTGAAATAAAATAAAAACGTCAATGAGGAAGTAAAACATATTTCACTTTCATTGTATCTTCCTGAGGCGCACTCACACATTTTGCTCGTATGGCTTCTAAATGATATTAGTACTGTAAACTTTTACTATAACAGATTTCAAGATGTGTACAGGCGAGTTCGATATTGCCGTAGTTTCAGTCCCTTGCCACTGTTCTTCGTTGCCATGAAACAGTATAACTACCAAAGAATTCTAAGAATTCAGTGCTACAAAGTACGTACCTACAATCTACTAAAATTTAAGTATCAACTCATAATCGTAATAAAGACGAGTTGTGCGAGAATCGAGAACTCGATTGTAATATAACTGCCTGGCGATTTTTTATGATATAAGCATACTTAAATCGATTTTCCTTCAGTTCCACTTGAGCGCATGAAATATGACGAAAAACTGACCCTTTATAGCACCTTTAAAATGAAATACGATTCCCAGAAATATTGCAAGAATAGTTAATAGTTGGTTATAAGTTTCCCTTACAGTTCAGAATGAATTTTATGTTTTATTACATTGTTAAGGGTCTTACTTTATACCAATGTGTGTTACCTACTATTGCGAAGAATATACGCATATACATATATTATTAAATAAGATAGCATTTGATCAAGTGCGGATATTTTGTAACAGGTGATGCCCAACTATTTAGGACTACAAACGCCAAGACGAGAATGACGACTTTCGCAAATAATTCGTGCGTGTGACTTGCAAGTGAGTTTTTTGATTTATCTACAGCTATGTAATGCTACGCTATATTTTTTTTCTAGAATTTATTAAAAAAAATAAGTAAAAGATAAAAGATTAAAGATATTTCTATTAAACTAGTAGAAGCCACCCGGGACCCCAGAGCTAGCAGCTACTTGGGCCAGCGTATAAGCATAGCTATCCAACGTGGCAATGCTGCTAGCTTACTGGGCACACTGCCTGATGGGGATGATTTGGGGCAAATTTTTTATTTATAGTTAATAGTAGTTATATTTTATAGTTGTTTGTAAGTTTAATTTTAAGTAGTTTTATTATTATCTTGTTTCAAATAAATAAAGAGTTAGTAAAAGTAAAATTATTAGAACAAATATCTCTCTAAACAATCCCTTTACTGCGTCTAACTCGTTTCATCCAAGCAGAGCAAAGTAAAGTTAAAGAAAAAACACGAAAATATAGAAACTACCATCATTGTAGAGTAAACTTTATTTTCAGTAAATAAATAATTTGATTTGATTGGAATTTATATAAAAATCCTACAAAATGCGACTTTAACCAAATAACCCTCCAACCAAAATTATTTTTAACTTCCCTTTCAAAATATTTCTTGTAATGATTTAATTGTATTGTGAAACATCATAAAAAGACAAAGAGCCCTGGCCGCTATTCCGGCTTCTTCTTGATTCACGGTCTGATTTTGACGTAGATATTATTCAAATTGTAAAAGATCAATTAAGTGTTCTACATTGTTTCTGAATTACGTTTTTCAAAAGCAAAGTTACCAATATTGAAAAAACATCACCAAATTACTAATTTTATGACTGCAAAATGTAAATAACGATTAAAAATGTACCTTTAGCCCGAAGAGATTTGAAACAGCCGCAGCGCTCGTATTTGCACAAAGTAGCTGGTGTGAATTTTAAAACAAAAGATTTAACTGGTTTACGTAGGTACGGTCGCCACACTACCCTCCGCTCAACATTTCTAGATTACTGCTTTATGAAAATGCGATGCATAAAACTGGTAAGTGAGCATAATTATACCTTCTAATTCTGAAATGAAGCGTCGGGATCGTTAACATGCAGACGACTACTGTTTCAGTGTACATATTTGTACACTTGTCTTCTTTAAACCCAAAAGTTGACGACCGTCGTAGCCATATAGAGGTTGCACCTCCATAGCACCATAGCACCTCTGCTGTGGTTTATTTGTATATTATATTAAATAATCATTAACAAACAAAGCTATAGTACAAAGCTTTCTTTTAAAAGATTCAATTCAGGTATTAGTTAACTTAGAATATTGTTTTTTGTTCATTCGTTTCGGGTTCGCTTTAAATTATTTTAACACAAGTGCTTTGCTCGTTAACTTTCGATTAGAATTATTATTTAAAAACGACTAAGCCACGTCCACTTTTGATGTTTCCTTTCAGAATACTTTGCCCTCAGTTATTTTTTACGGTAATGTAAATCTTCTATTATACCAAGTCGTTTTAGTTTATTAGTTCTTATCGCGTCTGTTTCTTGCAAATTGGGCTTTAAAAACAATGAGCACACCAGCTGTCGACTTACGTATTTTTTTTATAAGTGTTCAGAAAATAAGGCCTGCACGTTTTCTTAGGTTTAAAATTAATTTGAAAATTTAGTGACGTAAATACCGAAGGAGTCAAAATAATTAACGTCGAGCACGGGTACAGTTTGTGGCGCGTTTGTGCGATTGTTCTGCGTCAAAGGCAACGCAATGACCAGATTCATTGCGGTGTCTTAAATTCCGTTGGCTAAGACTTACTTAGTATAACGCGCAATCAACTAGACATTCGTTTTGCTTCGTCGCAAACCGCCCGTATTCGTGGCCGAGCGTTTATATAGGTACCTACAAAGATATACACAAGTAACCGAACACAACCAAATCCCCACGTAGCTTTTCTTGTCGCTAACTCGTTAAAACGGTGTTTATTAAGATATTTCTTCAGCGGATTATCATCGGACGTGTCTGTGCGGGATTTAAACGGTGCTCTGTTAGCATCTATTATTATTCATGACATAAATTTGCTCTGCAAGGAAGGCATTAGACGAAAACTCATTAAAACAGAGACGCGCTGTGACTTTCCAAAGAAGACGCGTTAAGTCCACGCGTGACGCGGCGGGCGGCGGGCGGTGCGGCGTGCTGCGCCGGAGCCGGCTGATTGTCATGCGGCCCGACGGAGGCGGAGGCTGCTTATTAAACGCGCTACAGCCAACGCTAATTTGTGAACTTTCACCTGTGCCTCAAAGCAAGGGGACTGCAGAATGTAAGTTTCATATAAACTCTCGAGCTCGAGCAACAACGCACATATAGACAACCTCACACGGACACGGAGAATCGCGCAACAACCGCGGTCGGACTGTTTTAAGCTTTTGAAAGAGATTAGTGATTGCCTTAAACGGCATTTTCAGCGTCACCGGGCTTTTTTGGGGGCGGCGAGATACGTAAAGGGTACCTCAAGCCGATGTGAAACGAATCCCCTTCAGAGGCTTTCTAGAGGGAACGGCATCACACACTTAAAAGTGCGTGTCCCCGTGCCCTACTATTCTCCGAAGGGTTCGGATCGGATCGGACTCCGAAGGGTTCGGATCTGATCGGACTCCGAAGGGTTCGGATCGGATCGGACTCCGAAGGGTTCAGATCGGATCGGACTCCGAAGGGTTCGGATCGGATCGGCTGTTTTAAGCTGTTCCGTGATCCGTGTACGTGGAAGCGGTATGTATTAAGTTTACCTTCTGGGTACTTTTGATTTTGTGCCTGTGCGCTGCGTTAATAGGTTCATTAAATCGCTTTCCTGCCGTTGTATTAGCATGTCGTCCATATTTACCGGTGCGTACTCAGGTATTGGTGCCGATTAATGACACGGACTCCGTACACGGAACTAGCGCCGCAACAAGTTAATATACTTTGCCTATTGAAGCTCGTTGGCACGGCTAGCGCGTTGGGGTTACCATCGTATAGCTAAGCAGCTTTCTCAATGCCGGGCCCCAGATGGGTGATCAAGACAAATATATTATGTTGAACCCGGTGTTTTGTCGTAAGCTGGCAGTTCACACGCACCAGCTCCTACCAGGCCAGCGTGGTCTATCATATCTGACCCCTTTGGCGACATTATCTATGTCTATCTGAGTCCAGGAATGGGATGTTTATATGCTAATGAAAGTGACTCAATAATAATATCTAAACTTAACGATATACACGTTGACAGATCAATATGCACTAGATTTATTGGCTCGGTTTATGCTACAACGCTTTCCTGTCGTTGCTGTAGCATGTGCTCTGTACCGGATACATTATACTGAAACATTGAGTGCCGAAGTGAAGACGTGAGTTTTGATCATATGATACTTGGCAGATCATTGAGTATTCAAATGGTTCAGTATGTTATCAACCCAACTACATAGTTGTTTCAGTGCATAGTCAATTATATTAATTACTTTTACATTGCTAATTTGCATTCACAATGCTTTATTTATATCTAAAATGAAAATAGCATTTTCAAAGCATATTAATTGTTTTAATCCTACAACGCTTCAGTTAATTTAGCATATCTACTTAATTCAGAATTGAAGTATTTATAAGAGCAAATCGACTTTAATAGCACTTAAAGCTTTATTGTGTGCGGTATAGAGTCGGTAAAGCAGCGACAACAAGCTTAAGCACTTACGCTTGTTATTGACTATTGTTCGCAGTTGTCAAGTAATTGTGATCGCGTGAAACTGTTGTCGTAATGTGAATCCGGCTTTACATCTCCGATTACGCGGAAGTGCGTGTAAACGCCGTTTCCGGGCCGGGGCAGCGGGTTTATCCTGGCATGGTAACCAATTTAATTTAGTACTGGATAACCTTAGAGGCAATTGAGACAGCTTGTTTGTGCGGTAGATTAGATGTTTACCCTCAAGCCTCGATGTCCCGAAGATAAGGGGAGGGTCGGAGACGTGCCAAGGGGCCTCAATATGTGGGACCGTTACATTGACGACTCCATAGAGCCTTATCTTTTTACTGTTCAATTCCAGATAACTGGAGTGTGTTACATGTTTAAAATCATGCATTAGCTTTTCTTTATGTTTTGGGAAAAAAAAGGGGGTCAATATAAAAAGTTTGTGTAATTAAACTAGCTTTTATATATATCTCTGTTGTTAACCAACCTTTGTGAACTACTATACTAATCCTTTGTATTAAATGTAAGAGGAACAATTTTTGACTTCGCCATCGTTAAAAGATTCATACTATTGTAGCTGCACAGGTACCTACTCATAAATTCAACGCTGAAACACAAATTAACTTAAAACGAAAGGCGACGCTTGGTTTTCCATTTATACACCTAGTAGAACTACTTACACAATGGTTTTGTTGCATCAAATAATTTAAAATGTATAAGCTTTTCACGAGATAATGGTTTTGTACTGTACCCGGTTTCTATGCATGGTTAAATTGTTATGTAGTTGATTAGTTACCAACATATTTATCGCTATGTTTTAAACAAACAATGAGTACAACTTCTCATTATTTTTTTTTATATTATAAGTGGAAGAAAGAGTACGGATCCAAGTTGGACTAACAAGCATAATAAATAAGGACACAGAAAACAGTGCTTCAGTACTTTCCGGTTGTCGCCGCGTCGTCAATTTAGATAGTAGCATTAAATCTTTGGGGAAGATATCTCGGAGCGCTGTATGCGTTAAGCAAGCTTGCTCACGTAGTCCACATAATGTTTTGGTTACATTTGGAGAAACAAAATTACGTGTTAGCACAAAGCTTGCCGACGCAAATACCCACAAGTTGGGGTCTCGCTTCCACACTAATAAGCAGACAATCCTGGCCATCCATTGGGGCCGAAAGTAAGCAAAGTGGAAAGACGGGGCCCAATGTAAACGAAGAGAGCAATGCCAAGTGTGTTATAAAGTGTTACACGGTAATTCAGATTGACTTGTTTCGAGCGCAGTTAAAATTGTTTCTGCACGGAGCGTACGCAAAACAACCAGTCTGGCACATTGCTGAAGTACGCAATTTATTATTCACAAATAGACTACGGAAATTGAGTTTTAACGAAGACAAATTGAACTAAAGCGGAATCAATTACGGGAGATTTATTTTCACGGAGAGAAAGAATTAAGTAACTGCGAGGCAAGCAAGGAGATGTAAATTGAATTTTTGTCTTTGCCCTAAAAGTGAAGGAGTTTGGAAGCTTGCGGCGCTGGCGGCGGCGGCGCGTGCTCGATTTGTTCAACGGTGTTCTTATTGCTTTTAATGTTGACGCAAACGTAAGGTTAGGTGTAAAGTAGCAATTTACGGACGGCTAGGTGATTGTCGGCTAGTAAGGCACAATCCTGTTTTACTGGCTGTCCCTGCATCGGACTCTGCTTCTGCTTAACATCCGATAAAGCCGAGTCATTTGCTTACCTACTTATCTATAAAAAAGAGGTACTTATGTGTCCGTATAAATAGGGATTGTTAATATTAGTAGAAGTGAAGCCTAGCATCATTACAAATTTCAGTGGCACGACAAGTGCGTTACAAACATAAGCCTTCATAAAAATAAGCTATATTATAATTATCCGTAAGCGATAGGCTATAATTTATTTCGATTAATAATATAATAATAATAACAATAAATCATATATTTCAGGCAACACACAATGTACCTACAAGATGGTAAAAACACAAAGGGGCATATAATAAATACTTTACAGACTAACATACATACAATATAAAACATTTTTTGTTAGTAAATATATAACTTATAACTATATTAGTATATTAAGTACTAGCTTGTGCTGTTCCGGTGGTGTTGACGGGTAATCTTCCGCGGAAACGCCGGTACACCACTCCCTTCGGCCAGAAGTAGAATTAAATAAGTTATTAGTAAGAAATCGCAATATTTGTAAAGCAATTTGAAACAATAAGCGCTGCTTGGCTGCTTTATTGGCGTGCGCCGTGCGCTGACCAAATGAACGGAACACGCTGATAAAGCTTGTGGTTGATTGTGGTCCATAAATGGACAGCAACTCGTACCGCAAAAACTTTCTATCTGGGCCTGCTCTTGTACCTTTTGTGCTAGTACGTAATTTATTATTTATAATTACAACTCAATGCATATTGTTGAGTTTCAGTTGATTAATTATAAGATCTAATGAAATGTCTTGCTTCTAGGATGACCAAATAGGTACTAAACCTGTCTGACTGCAATGTTAGGTTGTAGGCATCACCGAAAGTTGCTGACCAATTTCGTATCATGTCATACAGCTTTACTAGAAGTTGACAAGCTAACTGACGCTGGCATAAGGTCGATAATACGTAGCGCCTGCGACAATATAGACCGCAAATTAACAGATAACCTATAAAATATTTAAAAAAAAATTGGTTTTAGTTATGAAAATATGCAGCTACTAAATTACGAATATTGATGTTATCAATATATTTGAGAGGTTTCCAAGCATACAAATTAAGTAATTTTGTTGTAACTTCAACAATAGTGATTTTTTAATGGTGTTTTCGAAAATAATTATGATCAAGTCAAAATTATACAATCGTGTATTTGAGCAAGCAAATTCAAGATAAAGACATGAATTTACCTATATCAAAATTTCAGATTCGTAAGTCATATTATAGTCTTAAACCAGGGATGACCGAAGTCCGGCTCGCGACCATCAAAAAAAATTCAAGTGCGCGTGTGTTCAGAAAATGCATCATTATTTTTATTTTACAAATAAAAATAATTTATTGAAAATATACAGCAAAAAATTAAATAGCCTGGCCCGCCATAGATTTTGTTAGTAAATATTGTCACGCGAATGAAAAAGTTTGCCCATCCCTGGCTTTTACAGACTATTCGACGTAAGTTGCATTTTTTCAGTGGGTCGCCTTAAATGTTTTGCGAATACACAAAGGGCTGGAAGCGACCCCGGATTTATATGGGACTCTCTTGCTCTTCCTTCGTCCAGCCACTAAAGCTCGACGAGGGGAGGTATACCCACTATAAAGCCTAGTACCATCCCTTCTCTGCGGCGGGGATGGCTAGGGATCAGGAATGGCGAGCCTGTTAGCGCCTGTGATTTCGTTTTTTGTTGTTTTAGCTATTTTTGTTGCAAACTGTACTTTTATGCTTCGAGTGACACCGAAATATTCAGCCGTGAGTCTCATCAATGGTCTAATTTCATTGAAACTATACCTTCAACTAATTCCGCAGGGTCAGCAACGCACACCTGCTATCCGTAGTTAGCATTTCCCATGATTTCGTTCGTTTTCGTTTGTTACGTACCTAGTACCTACAATGTAAAAAGTAAAAAGAAAACACATTAGAATAAAAAGATTTATTTAAGAAATCCATAACATTTGCATGTTTCAATTTCTTAAAGGGGTTTGGGTAAAAATAGCATCCATATTTTTAGTTGCTGTCATCAATGTAAGTGATATCTAGTGAAAGTACAAATAAAAACAAATCTATTTTAGTATGTATGTGCCTAAAATGTATCGGGGCTGAGATATTTGGTGTATACACAAATAAAAATATGTAGCGAAATTGTGAATAATTAATTGTCTTATTAGAATTGGTTTTGGACACTCAGAATAACAGTTACATACCATTAACAGACAGGACGAAGAAAACCAAAGATTCGACGAACCTGAAGACGAATGACAAAAACTTATGTAAGTTTTATTTTCAATAAAAAAATATTTATATTGATTGATTGATTGATTTAATTCCAATAAGTAAAACCTTTTATATAACTTAATAAAATCTTTTTAAAATCATTCTTTGACGACCTTCTTGGTCTAGTGGATTGCACACCGGTTTTCGTAGTGTCGCGCCATCTCTGGAGGTCCCGGGTTTGATCAATTTAGAAATAACTGCTTTCTAAATTGTTTCGGGTCTGGGTATTTTTCTGTATAGTAAGTGTTGCAAATAAACAGGCATTTATTTTTGTTGGAAATAAAACTTTGATTTGTATTATGGACGAATCGATTATCGAGATTCAATTTTGTTTGGTGGCATAATGGCCCCATCACTAGTTGTTCTTTTTTTATACTCTTGTCTCTGGAAAGGCAATAAGGCTGGTTGATAGTTATCGTGTGTTGATAATTAAATAGATTTTATGTAGTAATAAGGGCATTTGGAGCCGTATTATTCTAATTAAGTGGATTGTGCAACCTGTGTTTGTGAGTGTGCGTCGTAAGCGAATTGTTTCGGGAAAACAATTAGCCGGGATGTCGGCCACACCGCTGTTGGAGTAACAGGTATTTCAGGGGGAAAGTGCACTTTGGGGTAGTTTGGGTGTGTTTAGGGAACCCTAGAAGACTCGGAGCCGGATTCGGGCCCCATCGGACCATATGGATCCCGTTCAGGACGGCGGGAGCGGCATGGAACTGTGAGTGGATTTTTTTCTATTTTTAATGTGTAATTTTAAGCAATAGCATAGTGTGTGTTGTGGGTTTCCGCAACATTTTGGTAGCAGAGCGTGGTTAATACCGGACCTCTAGGTTAATCGGTGTAATTTTGTGTATTTTTTGTTAGTTCGTAATAGGTTAAGCTCATTTCGTGTAAAATCGCACTTCCGGGACAGGTGCGGTTGAATTGTAAGGTTGGTAGTACCGTTGTTTTCGTTCGTTCATTCATTTGGGCTGGGACATTTCTCGGAACGTTAATTGTTATTTAATTTCGTTCAATTGAAAGCATCGAGTCGATTCGGGATAATCGATTCCGTGTTTTCGTTGACTCGTTTTAATTTTGTGTTTAGGTTTATTTAGTTTAAATTATTTATAATGACAGCGTCACGGCAGGAGTTGGCTCAGCAGCTCCGGTGGTTCACCGGGCTGCTTGCGTTAGTAGATCGGCCTAACCGGGAGGACGCCTTGGAGACGCGTTCGAAAGAAATGCAGGCTCGTTTCTTGTTGGCCGAGCGGTCGGTAACCGCTCTATTGTCAACCGACCCGGTCGGGGAGAAGGAGCTGGCCCTCCACGCCCAATATGTCAAGGATCTGGAGCACATCCAAGACATCTACGACGAGGTCCTTCAGCGGGTGAAGGACATCGAGCGACTGCGGGAGGGGAAGCCTGTTGCGCGCCCCGCTTCGCTCCACACCTCTGGACCCAGCGCCATGGGAAGATTGGGTGCCCTGGAGGTCCCGCATTTCACCGGATGTATGCGGGACTGGGCTGGATTCCGGAACATGTTTTTGGCCTTGGTGGATACTCGGAAGGATTTCACCAAGGCCGAAAAGCTGGCATATCTCCGTTCCTTCCTAGATGGAGAACCCAGACAGCTCGTACAGCATCTGGAGCTGCAGGATGCGAGCTACGACACCGCCATGCAGCTGCTGGAGAAGCGGTACGAAAAGCCGCGTCTTCAGGCGGACGCGCACGTGACCCATCTGCTGGGATTGCCGAGGGACAACCATAGGGCTCAGCTGAGGGCGCAGCTGATCACCCCGCTCACCGTGTCCTTAAACGGGTTAAGGACGCTCGGACTGCCCGTCGACCAGTGGTCCTTCCTTCTTCTGCACATCGTTCTGGCCAAGTTGTCGCAGGAGATGAGGGACAAGTTCGAGCGGAATCGACTGGTCCACAAGGATCTCGGCAGTGTTCTGCCCTCGATAGGTGAACTTCTGGAGTTCCTGGAAGAGGAGGCTGGCCTGCTGGAAAACCAGCTAGCCTCCCAGGAGGCTCCGACAAGTGCGCCGGCCCGCACTTCGGAGTCTACGGCGCCCAGCCGCCACGCAACCCAGGGAAGGGTCGCGGCAGGCTGGTGGCTGCGGCCGCCATCAACCCCGGTTCTGGATGCCGGATTTGCGGACAGCAGCACTTGGAGGACTGCTGGGTTGGCATCCACCGACAGACATTCCGCGGGACGCAATGCCTGACACATCAGGTCTCATGCTGGCAGACCCTCATTTCGAGGAGCCGGCTCCGGTGGACCTCATATTGGGAGCGGATGTACTGGGCTGGATCCTCTTAGGGCCTCAGCGGAGTCTGGGCCGCTCTTCGTTGGTAGCTATACCTACCATCTTTGGACACGTTTTAATGGGACCGGTTTTCGACCAGGAGACGCGGGATGTCTCACCTGTCGTCGCTACTACCTCCATCGCTAGGACGATGCAAAAATTCTGGGAACTGGAAGAGCCTCCCATGGTCTCCCGTCTGGATCCGGAGCATGTGGAGTGCGAAACCTTTTATAAGAATCATACACGCCGGATGGCGTCGGGTAGGATCGAAACTCGACTGCCCTTTATCGACTGTCCCCCTCTCTTGGGAAAATCGAGGGCGTTGGCAGAGAAACGACTCTTGTCCATGGAGCGTCGTATGTCTCGCGATCCGGTACTTCGGGAAAAGTATATCGAGTTCATGCGAGAATACGAGGCCTTGGGGCATATGTCGCGGGCGACTGTCGACTGGACAACGACAGATCATTTTTTCTTGCCTCACCACGCGGTGTTGAAGGCATCATCTGGAAAACTACGGACTGTTTTTGACGGATCGGCACCGTCGTCGACTGGAGTTTCATTGAACCAATGTCTCCATTCTGGTCCGAAGTTACATCGGGACATTGTCGACATCATTTTAAATTTCCGAAGACACCAGGTGGTGTTCGGTGCGGACATCCGGATGATGTTCCGCCAAACAGTAATACATCCTGCGGACAGGAGATTTCAGTTAATACTCTGGAGGGAACATTCGGAGGATCCCATCAACGTCTACGAGCTCAACACCAACACGTACGGCCTGAAGTCGAGTCCCTTCATTGCCATCCGGTCACTGCTGGAACTGGCGGAGCAGGAACGGGCTCGCTTTCCCGGGCAGCCGCTGTACTGACACGTGACGTGTTCGTAGATGATATCTGCACAGGGGCAGCCTCTCTGGAGGAGGCGCTCATCATCAGGAATGAACTTATCGGACTCCTCGCGGCTGGTGGTTATGAGTTGAGAAAATGGTTATCCAACGAGCCACAGCTTCTGGTTGGGATTCCGGAAGATCACCAACAGAATCCTCAGCTATTCGAGGACGCAGGAGACCCGAACTCTATCGCCGTTTTGGGAATTAAATATCAGCCGGTTCACGATATTTTCACATTCCGGGTAGATCTGGAAACTACAAGAGTTTGGTCGAAAAGGACGGTCCTTTCCACCATCGCTCGGATGTTTGATCCAAATGGATGGATCAGCCCGTGCATTTTTATGGCGAAGTGTTTATTGCAAACACTGTGGACACTCGGAGTCTCGTGGGATGAGCCACTGGTAGGGCTCTCACTCGACACTTGGCTCGCTCTGATATCTACGATCGAGGCGATCAATCAGGTGGCGTTGCCGCGGCGGATCTTGCCGCGGGGCAAATACAGGGCAAGCCTACATGGCTTCTGCGATGCGTCAGAACGAGGGTATGCCGCAGTGGTGTATCTGCGAACGGTGGACTCGAAGGGTCGAGTCGCCGTCTCCTTGCTTCTGGCTAAAAGCAAGGTGGCTCCCCTCAAAACTAGGCTGACAATCCCGAAGCTGGAGCTTTGCGGGGCGCATCTATTGGCCAAACTGTTGTGCCACGTGCACAAGGAACTGACGTCTACGGTGGACATCCGGAATGTCTACGCCTGGTCTGACAGTCAGGTAGCTCTGGCATGGCTACGCGGGGCACCCCACGTATTGGAAACGTTTGTGGCCAATCGGGTATCTCAGGTACAGAACTCGGGCATCGAAATTTGTTGGAGGCACGTTCCCGGCCCCTGGAATCCTGCCGATTGTGCCTCTCGGGGCTGCACCGCGCCGGAATTGGTGCAGCATGCCCTCTGGTGGGGTCCAGAGTGGTTAAAGGAGGGTGAGTCATCATGGCCGGTCACCATGATCGATGGCTCTCTAGGGATGCTCCCTGGAATAAAAGTTTTGGTGACAACAAACGAGTCAAGGCCAGATCCGAATTGGTTGACGGCTCGATACAGCAAACTGGACAAATTGCTAGGAGTAACTTGCTGGATCCGGAGATTTCTACATAACTGCCGCCATCCAGACAAGAGGCAGTTATCACCCGTGGCGGGTGCTGAGGAACGCAGGAGTTCACTGTTGGCCCTGATACGGCTGGTTCAAGCTGACCGGTTCGAGGACGAACTGAAGATTTTGCGCGTCGGTTGCGCAAAGCTCAAGGGAGCGATCTCTCGGCTCAACCCATTTCTGGATGCGGATGGACTGTTACGCGTTGGAGGTCGCCTCAAAAATGCCGACCTGCCCTTCGGTAGCCGTCATCCTCTGCTACTCCCCAAAGGAGGACCTTTGGTAGAACTGGTGGTCTCGGATAGACACCTGAAAAACGCTCACGCGGGGTGTAATGCGTTACTGGCGATATTACAGAGGGAGTTCTGGATTTTGTCCTCTCGGAGAGTGGTTCGCAGCGTGTTATTTAAGTGTGTGGCTTGTTATCGGGTGAAGGCCTCCACTATGCAGCCACAGATGGGGGATCTCCCTTCTGACCGGGTTTGTCAGACAACTAGGCCGTTCGACGGGGTCGGTACGGATTTTGCTGGACCGTTTCTGGTGAAAGCCACAGCCTATCGTAACACTAGGGTCACGAAAGCATACCTGTGCGTTTTTGTCTGCCTGGCCACTAAGGCCGTCCACCTGGAAGTGGTTTCGGCTCTGTCTACGGAAGCCTTTGTCGCCACGCTGGATCGTTTTGTTTCGCGACGGGGTTTACCTTCTCTCATTCGGTCCGACAACGGTACCAACTACAGAGGCACTGCCAACTACTTAAAAGATGTGAACGATTTTCTGGATAAAAATTGTAATAGCATAAGTCAAGCTCTCGCACAGCGGGGAATCACATGGCGATTTAGTGTGCCAGCCTGTCCCCACAGGGGCGGGATATTTGAAGCCGCGGTAAAATCGGCAAAAACTCACTTGCGCCGGGTAGTCGGGGAAACTACCCTCACGTATGAGGAACTTACAACTGTGTTTTGTAAGGTTGAGGCGGTTCTCAACTCGCGTCCGCTTTGTCCACTCTCCTCTGACGCAAATGACATGGAAGTCCTGACCCCTGGTCATTTTTTGGTCGGTCAGCCACTCACTGCCCTGCCTGAGTATCCCTGGAAGGATGAACGCAGACACCGGATGTCTCGTTTTCAAATGATACAACAAATGAGTCAGGACTTGTGGCGTCGTTGGTCACTGGAGTATCTGCATTTATTGCAGCAGCGTGTAAAGTGGACAGACCGGACGTCGCCCCCTTCGGAGGGGGATCTGGTTTTATTAAAAGAGGCTAATTTGCCATCGTTATTTTGGAGACGAGGTCGCATTTTAAAGTTAATCTGGGGCGCGGACGGGACTCCGCGTGTGGCGCAAGTGTTGGTTGATGGATCGGTGCTAAATCGCGCAGTCGCGACCTTAGCTCGATTACCGGTTGACTAGTTTAAGATTTCAGGCTAGAAAGCGGTACGTCCGCTTTGGGTGGCGGGATGTTGCAAATAAACAGGCATTTATTTTTGTTGGAAATAAAACTTTGATTTGTATTATGGACGAATCGATTATCGAGATTCAATTTTGTTTGGTGGCATAATGGCCCCATCACTAGTTGTTCTTTTTTTATACTCTTGTCTCTGGAAAGGCAATATGGCTGGTTGATAGTTATCGTGTGTTGATAATTAAATAGATTTTATGTAGTAATAAGGGCATTTGGAGCCGTATTATTCTAATTAAGTTGATTGTGCAACCTGTGTTTGTGAGTGTGCGTCGTAAGCGAATTGTTTCGGGAAAACAATTAGCCGGGATGTCGGCCACACCGCTGTTGGAGTAACAGGTATTTCAGGGGGAAAGTGCACTTTGGGGTAGTTTGGGTGTGTTTAGGGAACCCTAGAAGACTCGGAGCCGGATTCGGGCCCCATCGGACCATATGGATCCCGTTCAGGACGGCGGCAGGAGCCGCATGAGATGCCACGCCCACGAGCCCACGAGCGGCATGGAACTGTGAGTGGATTTTTTTCTATTTTTAATGTGTAATTTTAAGCAATAGCATAGTGTGTGTTGTGGGTTTCCGCAACAGTAAGTAAGTATGTATTAGTATTATTAGTATGTTTATCCGTTGTCTAGTTAACCATTTAACGAGTTTCGAAGCTTTTCTTTTTTTTCTTTTCTTTAATTGGTGTGAGTGTGGGAATAGTAGATTATTAACCAAGGGGATAAAGCAGTGTCTTCTGCCGCGGGTGACGATTTAAATCGCGAGCGTAACGAAGAACTCGAGGTTTACTCCCGAGCGTAGCGAGGGTGTTAAAAACTTAAATCACGAGCGAAGCGAGGGATTTAAGACGAGTCCTGAGTGTAGCGAGTTCACCTAAAACTAAGACACCTTTATCACCGAGGAAAATACTCTACTTTTCGTACCATTTGCGAAAAAATTAACACAATAATAATATGAGATAAGCCTTTATTAAAAATAATGACAATTAAAAGTAAAAGTTAACATTCGAAACATTGGTCCAATTATTGATAGAGAGAGTTACAATTTTGTTTGGTACATTTATTGTTGATGAGTTGATTTGAGTATATTCCTTTTTCAAAAAGATGTATACAAACTCAATGGTGTAAACACAGATGTAGTTCAGGTATAAATTTCGGTAAGTATTCCAAATTTAAATCACATTCTCCCCCTAGAGGATGAATGAAATTCAGTACAATTTTCTTTCCCTGTTTTTAACAGATTAAAAATGACTATTGTTATGTTCGCTTTTTGTGGCATAGAATGTCACTTTTTTGAGCAAGTGGTACGAAAATTATTTTTATCAACCTCTGAGACAAACAGAACCTCACATAGGCGTATAGCCACGGCTATAGATTTAAAATACTTCGTTATAAACAACCCGGCTCCGATATTAGATAGCGCCTTATTTAGTTTTTCTAGGGTAAACTAAAGTGGTCTACTACAATATAATATAAGATTTATTGACTAATTACCCAAACCCCTTTTGTTCATTTTCTTTCTTTGCACAAGGTGTATAGCTGTAACTTTACCGTTTTAATATCAGTTGTTATTCATCGCTGACTTTTTGGTTACCAAGGGCTATTTCCGTGTTTGTCCAGATGTCCGATTGAGGGCCCTATGTAACAATATTCCCTTTTCCTACAAAGTTCATAAGGTAGATAGGTACCTACATATATGTGTTCCAATCGAACGGTATCTATAACATAGTTGTGTGGGGAGATAGAGCCAATATTATGATAGGACACCACGATAACCCTTTATGGAATAGATTGTAATAAGCAAAAAATTTATTGTTACGCCTTTGAGAATAGAAATGTTTTATAATGAAATTCTAATCGCGAAACTCGTTTAGCGTGTTTCGACTGATTTTATTAACTCTGTCAATATTTCGTCATCATCATCATCAGCTCATCCCACTGCTGGGGCACGAGCCTTCCCTAAGGATGGATTGGGAGAAAGGGCCATAAACAATTAATTAGTAATTGTAATGATTTAGTTATTACATATTATTACTTGTAGTAACAAGGCAGTAGCAACGGACAGTGAATCCCATGTAAAATTACTACTGTTAAGGCGCTGACAACTTTAAAATGTGCTCACTTATGCATAGTTTATATAAAAAGTATACCACTCACAACACCAAGAAAAATATATGTTATGTAATACTATATCTGCACAATGTTTTTATTTCCAAAAGGCAGAAATATGAAATTATCTTGATAGAAAAAAATCAAAAGCCACTTCTAACCTCTAAGTAGTAACTATTTTCATGATTATCTATTTCACTTACTAAAGTGCGTAGACGAAATTAACTAAACTTATTCGTTATAAGTACTTGAAACTTGAAACTCGTACAAAAAAATTTGGTAAGTCGTTCCTCTGTAAGACTATTCGGCTTTGGAATTCTTTGCCGGCGCATGTGTTTCCCAGTTCCTATAGTCCCGGGTCTTTTAAGCGGGGCGTGAAACGGCATTTATGCAGGCCGGCATGAATGGGTGCGCTTGTTACCGTGCTTGTTCCACGGTGGGGAGCGCTCTCATTATTTTGGACTGCATCGGCTGCTTACAATCAGGCAGGATGTAGTCACTATGACGTGCCAATAAAAAAAAAACGCTATTTGAAAAAAAAACTAGGTTTTACGCACTATTAGATTCCCTTTTGCTTGTATGCAGACCGAGTGAGAGCGCTGTTTCATGGTTCGAAGTCAAAGTCAAAGTCAATTTTTTTTATTCAAATAAACTTTCGAAAACTGCTTTTGAATCGTCCATACACTTTTTACCTACTACCCATTCAGGATGTCTATTTTTTAGCTGTGGAGAAGAATGGGCACAAGAAACTCCACAGCTTTAATAGAAGTAACGACATAAACAAAAAAAAGTATGTCGTTACCTAATCATTCAATATTTACAATTATAAACTTATTGTTTTCTAAAGTTTACGCGAACACTACACATTGAAATGAAACAACTTTTACGGATCTACTCGCGTTTATTTTACACATTACTTATTTAACGTTTATCCTGACGTTTCGAACCCTTTGCAGGGTCCGTGGTCTCCCTGTGACCACGGACCTAATAATGTGTAAAATAAACGCGAGTAGATCCGTAAAAGTTGTTTCATTTCAATTAAAAACTTTCAAGAGCCCGCTTATACAAATAATGCTTACCCCTATACATTTACTTAACATTACACTTTATTCTAAAAAAAAACGTACTTGGGCACTAAGTATATATACATGTACTAATTCAAAACTATATACTATACCTACAGGATCTTACAAATAAACAAAGAATAAGGTCCAAATAGTTATTCCGTGTTTTGTATCTTTTACTCTAATTTGAAATGACGTTTACTTGACAGGAACAAAACACGGAATAACTATTCGGACCTTATTCTTTGTTTATTTGTAAGGGGGACAGTGTGCGAGAATTGGAGGAATGTCAGTTCCATGGTTATCAGCGCCGTTCAGTATCAGTGTTACAAAACTATAATACTATTATATTTATCATCATCAACAGCCTTAAGACATCTGTCCGTTCCTAAATGGCACATGCGGAGACTGGGCAATAATCCATTAACGCTGCCCGGCCACTTGTCGGCTGCCATCTTACGAGAACGGTTGGAACCAACGGCTGAAAGAACATTCCGAAGCACGAACGTCATCTGATATACTCGTAGGTATCATGACAAATCCGACCCAGATGGAACTAAGGTATAGGTATGCTAAGGTACTAATTTCGAGAAATGCGGTTACGTGAATCACTAGTCGCTGGTTAACCGGCTATTTGAAAATGCTTTCGGCAGAAGGATGTAGGTCTGTACTGTATCTATTGTATGATTTTTATCTTATAGACTTCGTTTTAAACATAATTATTTAACAACGTAATTTTATTCTAAGTGCCTGACAAATAAACAAAGAATAAGCTTCGAATAGTTATTCCGTGTTTTGTCTCTTTTACTCTAATTTGAAATAACGTTTACATGACAGGAACAAAACTCAGAATAACCATTCGGAGCTTAATCTTTGTTTATTTGTAAGGCACTTAGAATAAAATTACGTTCTTAAATAATTAAGTTTGAAACGAATTCACTAAAAACATAGCAATAAACAAATATGATACTGTAATATACCCACATAATAATAGAGCTGATTAAAAACATGCACAGTTCAGTTTATGTAATTTTGTACGTAGTGTGGAAAACTTTCTGGTATTAATAACATAGGCTCCCGAGCTAAACTTTAAATGAGCAATTCAGAATTAAACTTGTTTATTTTCACAGTTGGATATTTTAGCTTTTCCACCTAGCTAGTTTATATTAACCTTTTATGTTAATTTTGTTTAATATTATTAACGATAATAAATAAGTGAATATTAATAGTGATATTGCAATGTTTTATATTAAAGACATAAATCTTTGAAAAAATAAAACAACTGAAAACATTAACTGAAAAAAAATCGATAACAGATTTTTTTCCCTTTTTCAAATCGATTGCCTAGTACGATACACATGGAATAGTTTGAAAATGTATTTACTTACGCTTTTCGCACTAAAGTCCACCTAGGCTCCAAAGCAGTTACGCCAACCAAAAAAGGAAAGTATCAAAAACTCAAAATAGTCCTCTAAAGCAGCTGCAACCACAGTAATTAATAGTTCTACCTGTAACGTCTCAAAGTTAAATCAAAGTCAAATCATTTATTCAATATAATTATCATTATATTGACGTCAAAACTATAAAATCAAAAAACTAAAAAGTTTGTTTAGACGAATCTACCACCAGTTCGGATTTTGGGAGACCCTCCGACCGAGATGAGCTGGCAAGAAACTCAGGAGGCTTAGTCTACAATTTCTGCCAATCGAAAATAGTTTTAAGCTCTAGGAACCGGGTGAAAGTCCGATGGTGCTAGGTCAGGCGAATCGGGTAGCCGGGGGCAACAAATCCTTGTGTGACTCGATGATTTTTATGTTGACAAATTCCAAGGTTTAAAAATAACTGTTTTTCTATATTTTTATTTACAACTTAACTTTAACTTTGTGCGCGCTTGGGACTAGCTGTCAATGTTTATAAAAATAACACGTTAAGCGCTCTCCGACGTGTTTCAAACACTTGTTCTGACAGGGTAATAATATAAGGCTTCTAGTAAAGAACTGTGGACTTAGAAGAATAAAAAAGTGACTGACAAAGTATTATAGGAAAAGTATTTTATTTTAAAAATAGTATTTTTATGTAGTTTTGTTGGTTCAAGTTTCTGTTATTTTTTTGATTGGGAACATTGGATTTGACTGGGAATATTCTATTTTACTAGGATAAAAATCAGCTAATCTGTTCTGCTACTAGCAACTAAGTCTTTTTGAAGTGACTGACAATGTAATATAGGAAAAGTATTTTATTTTAAAAATAGTATTTTTATGTAGTTTTGTTGGTTCACGTTTCTGTTATTTTCTTGATTGGGAACATTGGATTTGACTGGGAATATTCTATTTTACTAGGATAAAAATCAGCTAATCTTTTCTGCTACTAGCAACTAAGTCTTTTTAAAAAGTCACGTCGACCCTTACATTGTAATGTGTTGTTTGGACAAACAATCAACCTCAACCTCATCAACCACTTTGAGAATTGAATGTTTCCCTGGTACAGAAAGAAGCTTATTTGACTCTCCTTCTACCTCTCTATGCAAAAAATTACGTCGACCCGTTAAAGGAAGGATCGATAAGGAAATTATAATTAGCGTAAATAGCGATTAGAACAGCAATGATAAACCTTATCAATGCATACAAATTACCAATGCTTGGATTTAGTTTAAGCTTTTTTTTGCCTATAGTTGTTGACACAGCTGTGGAGCTGTGGAGCTTCTTGCGCCCATTCTTCTCCACAGCTAAAAAATAGGCGTCCTGAATGGGTAGTAGGTAAAAAAATTATGGACGATTCAAAAGCACTTTTCTAAAGTTTATTTTAATAAAGAATATTTGACTTTGACTTTGACACACACTTGACTTTCAATCGAATTTGTTATTATGTAGAAGTTCATTGTTGTTAATAAAAGTAAGTAAGTAAGTTTGTTGTTGTCTATTACTCAGCACCTTTGAATTTAAACACCTAGGACGAGTTAGGAAGTGGACGAGATAGGAGAGTGGACGAGTTAGGAAGTGGACGAGATAGGAAAGTGGATGAAGTCGTCCTGAAGGATCGGATCTACATATATTAGCGCTTATTTTATACATATTTTTTCTGACGTTTCTAACCACATGCAGTGTTCGTGACCGCAAAGAGTACCTACCTAGTTAAAATTAATTACTCATTGTGTTTTTTTACACCTTTTGACAGATGAACATGCAAATTTTTTTGCCCGCCAGTCTGTAAAGGCAATGTGGCCTGATAAACCCCGCGGCTGGCCATATTGGGTTGCTCGCTAAGGCCGCCTGTCGACGGCAGATGTTTCTGGTCTCACCTGGCGCGTGCGCGTGCGCTTACGACTGGCGCGCCCGCACGCGACGTTACTATTATTAATACGATTTTAGGTAGATTTCAAGGAAATTGAGGAGCTTGATGGCTTATCGGCTTTTGCGTACAGGTTGCGATCTTGCAAGTAAAGCAATTTAATCATCGAATGAGTGATCTAATTCAATATACTCGTATATCTTAAGCTTCTACGGATGATGTTGACCCTACATCGTCGGAGCGTAGAGAGTATTGTTTTAATCTGTTGAATTTGAAGGAGTTTCATTTCAATTTTCGCTTTATAGATAGTGTCAATAAAGATATACCCGTTAAACAAAAGTCGAAACTAGATTTAAAAGAAACTATAGCCAGATCTCTTGGCTGAAAACTTTAGGAACTATTACTATTTAAAAGATATGAAAACTCTGTCGAGTAGATGTTTTGATCGTATTTTATCGAAATCCACCTTTTTGGATTTGTCTCTGTCGTGTAAATATATGGATCACATGCCCTCGACTAAGCCCTTTTTGATATCAGCGTTATCACAGGGCGAAGAATTGACACGCAATGTTTGTATCATGATAAATGGTTTGTATATCAATTAAATCTCCCTTTACCTAAAATTGGAATCGAAATCAAGTTACATTTTACGTGATTTAATTTGCTTGTGTATTTTGCTTGAATCACACTAATATTATAAATGCGAAAGTTTGTGTGTATGTATGTTCGTATATTTCTTGCTTCTACACGCTGCAACGGATGAATGGATTTGGATGAAATTCGGCATACAGATACTTTATAACCTGGATTACCACATAGGATACTTTTTATCCCGATATTCTCACGGGAACGGGAACCACACGGGTGAAACCGCGAGCGGCCGCTAGTATTATATATTTTTACACAACAACGGCGAAGTTGTTAGCTTTCTCATCTGATGGTATATCTAGCGATAAAGCCGATGGCGATTTTTGCGTTTTCTAAGTTTCTATGAATATCAAAACGTGTTTCACAGGGGACAAAAATGTCAGAAACATTTAAAAAAATAACTACTAGTGTAACCTCAGTCCTTAGTCTTAGTAGTTATGATTCGACAAAAGTTTTTCGGATAATTTCTTGATAAATTTTTCCTTATACCAAAACCTGAAGGAGAGTATACCCTGGTTTTGTTGGTCAGTTCCACTCTGTGATTAAGACTTTATAATGAAAATACGCTTCAAGGGTATATATCTTTTAGCGCGTTATACTAGAAATCAAATTTCATTGACGTAGGTATGTCTCGACTCTGACCCTAGAAAAAAACAAGAAAGACAAAAAACGAACACTACTTAAGGGTGCGCCGTCCGTAAGTGACAAGTGTCATATGTTTTATTTGAAATGTCGTCGTCCATATTTATTTGATGCCGCGCGGCCATTCTAATTTTGTATGGGGAATTTAAGGTGCTTCATAAAAAAATATTATTTAAATAACCACTTGATGAATCAAAAATGTAGTCTAGCAATTTGTAGTTTATCCATTGATGATTGTTTAGACAAAATCAGAGGTACAATAATTTAGAAAAACTATAAGAAATCTACTAAACGCCGCCACTCGTTTTCATGATGTTGCCCAACTTTAAATGATATTGTAGAAAAAACTATAGCGTGTTATGAATTTATGGTTCTGACAAATTGTAAACACGTTCCCTATGATACTAAATATATATTTTGTTCATTTAATACGATAGTATTTTCAATTATATTTACTTAACCGTAACTGCATTTTTGGCATTTTTTGGTCAGCCCACCCTTAAGTATATGAGTCATAGAGTATGGGCGAGCACCCCGTCCACCCCCGTCTGTGGGAGCCTATGCCCCCGTGCCCCGATGGCACAGGCGAATTTCGATTGTCTCAGTGGCAGTACACCACGGTACACTGATGTGTGATATTGTGTCCACTTATTGACATTTTAAAATTTGTTCACTTTATAATAATGGATATCGACTATGAGATTTTTTTATTTATTTATTTAAACACTTTTTTTTTCTAAATTTTGATAGAGTGTAAGTAAAGCCACAAAGGTTTATTCGTAAACTACAGTTGTCTTTGCACTCCATGGATATTAAATTATATTTTAAAGCAACTATTTTCTGGTCTTGTGTATGTGACTACTTTAAATTATGTTTCGATTATTATTTTCAATGGTAGTGTTACAGTCAAAATCATATAAGTCAGAACTATTTATTGGTTGTGTGGCGATGGCGTTTCGCTGCCGATGCTGATGCACGGTCGCTTTGTTCGCTCGGTCGCACGATCTGGCCTCGGTAGCCTGATTTTCCCCATAGTCGAGACAAGATTTTGATTAAATAAAAAAATAAAGTATCAAGGCTCTGATCTCATGTGTAGGTACTTATCACTTGTACAAATCGATGCTTTCGTTGTTTCGTGCAGCCATGATGAATTAAGGAATCAGTTCGATTCTATTCCATATAATTTTTTTCTTCTTAAAAGAAGTTTAGCTTAAAATGCATTTTAAGGGTAACAGACACACCCATACAACATTTTTATAGTAATTTATGAATTAATTCTAATGAACTGGTAAGTAAAACATGCAACACGTCAAGCATAACCGCTAAAATAGAACTGCAGTTTATTTTCATTCTTTCAAATACCCAGCTAAGCATGGTACCTATAATATTCCTCAGAAGCCTCATAAATGCTCGCTGGACAACAACGACTAAAAAATTATATAGCTATCGATGCCAACTCCTAATACTATTGGATATAGTTTAGTATAATTCAAGTATATTAGGCTCCAACTTGGCAAGTTTCCTAACGTTCATCACAATGGATGACAATCTGGGACCACCCCTTTTGGGATCAACGCAGTACAATAAACAGCCAAGTTTGCTGAATTAGGAGGCTCAGATAGGCTATACATACGAGTATATACTGCGCAGGCTCTATGCAGAAGCTATTATCCTAGCCGCGCTATTAATTAATTAATAAGTAACTAACATTAACGTACCAAATAGATAATATTCAATATTTGGAAGCTTATATAATTTGTTAAAATGGATAAAAAACTTATTCAGGTACTAATATATAATAAACACGCATGATTGAATCGGAATTTTAACCCCCACGTGCTACATCTTCATGAATATTATACAATTGAACATCATTTGCTCATCTGTATACTTTTAGGTGTTACTCAACCGAATAACGTTTCGTAATTCCATTGGGGTTAAATAAATTAATTTATGGTTAGTTAAGATATTTCGCCAGACCCACAAGAGAAGATTTTATAAATACATTGAATGCTGGGGCTATACTCTCTGTGTACGTTTCGGGGCGGTCGGCGCACACAGCTTCACGCTCCAAGTCCCAAATTCGTGCATTTTGATGGAAATTGCCTTTGTGATGATAAAAACTGCGCCGCCCGTGCGAGGGGGCCGCCCGCTCGGAAATGAGACCATACATTTTATTCCAGAATCGATTTTACTTGATTTAATTTTATTGCCCAATGCAATTAAGTGGTAATCGAATAATGGTTACTTATAATGTGTTTTACTTTGAGCTGAACACTGCAACCATTAAATCAATATGTATGTTTTAATATTGTACAATAAGTTAAGTGGAAATGCTACGTGCTGTTAATCAAATTAGTTATTTGAATATTCAGTCTGTTATAGACTTTAGCAACTGGGGCGTTATAATATGGCAAAGATAATTTCTTTTGGCAGAACTCGAGACCTAGTTTTAGGACTAATTAGGCCAAGGCATCTGTTTTAGGCTTAATGGGAATATGAATTCATAATAATGCATGTTTATGAAGCGAGCTGCATGGATATAGTTACTTAGCCTGTAAGAAAGTTTGCGTCTGATAAACTGAAAGTTCCGTCTGTAGGATGCACGCGAATATACCAAGTTGATTTAGAACGGAGGGATAATTGTCATTGGCATATTCCTGCTTTCAGTGACAACGTTTAAGTTCAAATTTAATTGTGGTAGCTGCAACCGTTTGCTTGGTGCTTTAAATTGGGGGATAAATTAAATAACGCTGTCTCTAGGACATCTTGTCAACTGAAAGACATAATAGGAAATAGTGACACTATAAGTAAAACGTTTAGTTTGCAATGTTATATACAAATCTTTATGTTTTCGAAATCGCGATTTATTAATCATTCTAAGGTCAAGTTTCGTATTAATAAGGTGGTTTTTATATCATAGCATCATAGTATGGTATCATAGTAAAAGATATATTGATACATGTTTTCAGTTTCTTTCATGCCTTAAAATTACTTTAATAATATTTCTTACACCATTTCTCTGATGATTCTCAACCTGTATGAAGGTAAATAGTTACAAGCTTACAATTTTATTTACAGCGCGTTCCTATTTTAAATAATGCTTATAAAAGCGGTTTGTTATACCTATTATACGCTGAGACAATAGGATAGGTAATAATAATGTCGTTATAAGCGTGTTTTTGTTTGTAAATAGCATAACAAATAACAATTTTCCGGTCGTTAAGCTGCAGATAATGCGAGCGGGTTGTTGAGCACGGGCGACACACGACCGTAGGCGGTATGCTATCTTTTTTAATACTTGTATCATCGAAGAGGTCGAAAAGGCATTCAGCCTACTTTTTATTAAGAAGTTTGCATTCCCACATTTTTGTGTACATTTATTAAGTAATTTTCGATAGATTTGTACCTGGCAAAATTTTGAGCTTTTCTATGTTGCAGGGGACCAGAAGGTGTGGAAAAAGTGTGGGGAGGCCATTGCCCAAGAGTGGGACAACTATGGTTGATATAATAATAAGTAATAGCTAAGATTGCGTGATAGGGCAGTCAATAGGCGATTGGTAGGTAAGTATTTCGTTTTTATGTTTAGATAAAGATTAATTGTTATAAAACTTGATTGAACCAACATAGTTAACATAATGCAGTAGAAATCTTGAACAATATATTTTAATAATTTAAATCAGATCTTGGTAACAACTTGTAAAAAAGTGTTAGTTTTATGTAAACATAAATAAAACGTTCAGGACACGGTTCAATGATCTAGCCTAGGACCTTTTGGATTGCATCACGATAATTTGATAAAAAAGGAGGCCTAACGCAATTAACGTGTATACGAACGTATTACCTAAATATCATTTAAATTACCTCTGCAAATTTTGTATAAAATTAAAAAAAAAACATTTAATGAACGATTCAATAAAACTCTGAATGTTGTCGGATAAAAATGTCTTTTCGTTTACACTCTGACGTGGTTATAAAAAGTTTGTTAAATGGATCCATGTGGCTTGTAGCGAGACTCAGTGCTTAATCAAGAAACGTAAATAAAACAGTTGCAAGGAATTTTCTAATGGGGCTTTGGTACATTATGACTAATCACAGTCAAAATATAATGATGCATAGAGATGAAAAGATTCATTTTTACTACTGTTTTACTGAATTGGATTTGAAGTTTGTTGGAAGACCTAACGCTTTTGACATACCTACTTATGTAAAGAATTTTACTTATTATTTTTAATTGTGACTCTTACTGACATCAAAATGCCAATTATATATCTGTCGAGTATTTTAAGTGCTTCATTGATTTTGGCATTCACAGTGATAAAAATAAATCGCAAATAATTTTTAACACTTTAAAAGAACAACTTAGGGAGCTTAACTCTAAAAGAGATATATTTCAGCCAGCTAGCTGTGGTGTGAACTCCAAAGAGCTCTCACAAATGCTGGTAGGTAGTTTCTTCCACAAAGTGATATATACAGATATATACTGATATGTATAAACGTACACATAATTAACTCGTATTAATAATGTGTATCTGTGCTGCCTCTGCATTCGAAACTCGTTCCTTGCGGTTGTTTTGTATGCATATTCTCGTACCCATCTTTATAATAATCATTGCACCAGAAGTGCGGTAACTTCATACAAGCGCTCCGAAACGCACGCACACAAGCTCGTAGTTCACCTACAGTGAGCACAGTTAGCACAGAAAAAAGCACGGAAAAGGAGTACGCGATGACGCGGGCTGTCCCCGAAAAATGCGGGTCGGGCAGCGTATGTTGCTGTAGTAACGGAGAATAACAAGTATGTCACTGAGCCCTACCGATCAGTATACACGTATTTTTCTTGGTTTGGGTGTCGCGATTGCGAGTTTTGTTGCATATAGGTGGGTGCCTATTGAAAATATCTGGAAAAAACCTGATGTATATGAGGATGTCTCAACACACACAACCATAATCCCAGTTTGTCCTTTTTTACTTTACCGACAGATATATAAGACACCCAAATACACACAATAAAAAAATAACTATGTGTGACTCAACCCTAGCCGGTAGGTACAGCTCGGTACGTTGATTCAAGGTCACGGCACTGTTGCCACACTCTCGTTCACTCTGATTGCACTGTGAAACCCACATACTTTTTAGGGATGCTGTGAAACCATTGTATCGATAGCTTCAGTCGCCTGGATGCGGACGGTCGTGGGTCGAGTGTTGTTAGTTGAGGCGCCACCTGAAGTGCTGATTTTAAGTGTTGTTTAGTTTTCCATAGTTGTGTTGATAGATCTCAAATTTGCCTAAGTCCAGTTCTGGTTTAAAAGATTTTTTTTCAATACAACTTGATATAGCGGAAGTGAAGACGAGAAGAGAAGGGCGGGCAAGATTGTTTACAATCTTGGCCAAATTATAACATTGTTTACAAATTATAAAAATTGTAAAAAAAATATATTTTTCAAAAATTGTTTATGATCGTTAGTCGTGCGTGACAATTTTAATATTAATATCGACACAGTTTGCTTATTTTTTAGCAACATTACTTTCTCTAAAAATGGCGTTTACTTAGGTAACAATAAAATAATTGTCCATCACATTTTTTTCGGATTTGCATTTCACACGGAATTGTAGAGACGCTTGCACATTAACCTATTATAAAACTGTCAAATTTCTTCAATAAATATTTAATCATATGCCATAGAGAAATGACAGTTTGTGGTAGTCTGATTCCTAGACATGTTTCTTATGTCTATAATCTGTGCAGGCTTGTGTACCTACCATAGACATTAATTTAGTAAAGTAAAGTAAACAGCCTATAACTGTCCCACTGCTGGGCGAAGGCCTCCATCATTGAAATCAAGTCATCGCTACAATTGATGGGTAATGGCTTAATCACCACGTTTGCCAAATGCGGGTAGGTGATCACAAACCAAAAGGCTATGCATCGAAAAATCCGAAATACATTTTGCCCGACCTGGGAATTGAACCCGGGACCTTCGGGTATCGGACCGAGCACTCTGCCACTCGACCACCGAGGCGTTAATATACATGGTACCTACTCACTATCTACTCGCATAAAACCTTTTCTTAATATACGTCATACCTGCGTTAGATTCTCTATCTATACCTACCTATACAGACATTCCAGATGGTATAGTCATACAAAATCAGTGATGTATATGATTCGTGGGCACTACGTTACGTAGCACATGTTTTGGGAAACATATCCCGTTCTGAGAGAGATTCAGCTCACGTAGCTGGTCCTTCGTAATGACAACAGGAAAAGCTGGATGCTCGAGAAGAGGACAGTACTTTAACAAACATAATGACGGACTGTGGCGTAATGATATGTTTTGAATTAAGAAAATATCTTTTTTGACAATCATAAATCAATACTAACTGTAAGGGATAGGATTCCCTTTACACTAAAAATATGTAATTGATAAACCGGGGATGATAATTGAAAAGCTGTGGAGTTTCTTGCGCCCATTCTTCTCCACAGCAAAAAAATAGACGTCCTGAATGGGTAGTAGGTAAAAAAATTATGGACGATTCAAAAGCACTTTTCTAAAGTTTATTTGAATAAAGAATATTTGACTTTGACTTTGACTTTGAAACCGTTCATATTCAGTGTTGAGTTCCAATTGAATTTATTGATACGTTTTTATTAAAATGCACAAAATATAAATTGCACGAAGTTGCAAAACGCGTCGCCGCTAGTTACCTACTTAATATTATGGATAGCTTGCTACAAACTTACGATGGGTAACTCGTACACTAACAAAACACAAAACCGAAATAATATCAGTCTTGTAAAAGTACAACATATTTTTTTTATTCCTACCTTTTTAAATCTTGCTACTTTTCACATTAACCCTGTCATAAAACATAAAAATATGAAATTCTCAAAGGGCACATCCACAATAAGTGGTAATTCAAAATCGAACCCTTGATTTGAATATTTGCGGCTGATTCCTACAGGATCCCAGTTTAAAGCCGATCCCTCCCGAGTCGTAAATAGCAGCAAAGCTGTTCTAGTATCTGCTGCCTGTAGCCTTCGAATTAATTGTGGGCAGTTATCTTAAGCCAAACACTGCTGTCATATGTAATAGTTGTTTAAATCACCCATTAGTTGGGTATCTGTAATCGAATGTTTGTATAATTATTAGTGACATATTGCTTATTACAAAGTTCCCATTAATGTTGTAGAGAAAAGATATGCTACAGCTTTGTTCTCTATTTATTTATCAATTATTATTAGTTGATGACTTCCAACAGTTTCGTACCACAGTCCCAATGAAGTTTATTATGTATATTTGTATTATCGATATTATGATATCGATTGAAAACTAAAACAAAGTACTAATGATTAATAATTCGCAAATAAATTTTATCTTCTATGAGATTCAACATTTCATTATACCCGTCTGTTTGTTAGAAGCGTGTTCTGGACAAAGTGAAAGACAGACAAAAAATCAATAAGGCAGGCATCTTAATTATCCCGCTTTGTTATGGATTAGGCATTCAGAGATCACAGAGGGGAAGTTTAATTTTATTTGCTTGTATAGATCTACAAAGGCATCTCCATCTGGCGCCTTAATCAAATATCTAATTATTTCATAAATAGTGAACATGCATATTAAACTCACTTCCTGAAAGTAGTTTATTCTGAGATGGCCAATGAAGCTGCTTGAGCCATTTTTTAAAACATTAGTCAAGGCATATAGTCTAGGTAATAAGGCTTTACAAAATGAAGCGTCAATTAAATCCGTAATTGCCCTTTTATTTTGACTGTTTAACGAGAATTAATATAAAAAATCCTGTATACTTTTGGGGTGAGCATTTAAATTATGTTACATATTGTAAATGCCCGTGAATCCTTTGCAAGGTCGTGGTAGCAGGGAGACGGAGGTGTTGGTCGTCTTAAAATTAATATAACGCCACCAATACGTCTCTTACCATTAGGTGAGAGTGAGGTTAAGCGCTCCCACGTTGAAGGCCTCCATCAACTTCTTGTTAACTTCATAATGTAGCAATCAAATTGAATAAACTTTATGTTTGTTGGCCTCATTTATCAGTATGAAACTTTGACAAACAAAACATTCCTTATGATATTTTTGTAACTAGCTAGTTGTGTAAATAAGTAAATTTAAAAAAAATGTAAAGTATATCTATTAGTATATTTTATAATAAAAATCACACCATAGCCTTATTAATTTCAATTTTGCTATATATAATTTCCACTAGACTAAGTTCCCGTTCAGTCCGAGGCCGCTTTCCCTGCATATGCCCCTCTGAATTTCAATGAGGTTCCGACAAAGTTTGGTTCCGCGAAGCAAACCGTTGAGCTACATAACGACCCGCTACCCAGGACCCTGCTAATAGTCATGTTAACAATCGCACATACACTCGAGATATATCAATCGGCACGGACATGTTAAAAGGCTACAGTTAAATATTAATGAGGCCTCTGGTTAAAATAGCCTTTGAATTTGTAGGTAAATTTAAATTTTGGTATCCTGAAATGGAGTGTTGTTGTTTAATGAAGTTCTCTTCCGCCTACAACTGTTTTAGCGGCATACTTTGGCATTTTGAGGGTAGGTGGCGTACCTATTTATTTCTTCCTTCGCTTTCGTCGTTATAAGGTTAAATGCAAGCCAATAAGTTTCCGGTGTAACTAAAAAAGCGAAATAAAAATCTCTTTTTTGGAGAGAGTTTGTTGATTGCCTCAGGCGGCCTTTCAGTGTCACCGGACTTTTTTGGGGGCGGTGAGAAACTTAAAGGGTTCCTCAAGCCGTGTGAAACGATGCACCGTCTGAGGTTTTCTAGAGGGAACGGCATCACGCACTAGTGCGTGTCCCTGAACCCTAACTAGATTTTCCGAAGGGTTCGCATCGGATCGGGCGAAATAAAATCTCATTCATCATCAGCTCCTTTTATGTCACGAGCCTTCGCTATGGATGGATAGGGAGAACGGGCCATAAACCACCACGCGGGCCCAGTGCGGATGGGTGGTTGTTAACGACTGCTAATGCAGCCGGGACGAACGGGTTTACGTGCGTTCCGAAGTACAGAGGAGCTCGAGATGATACATTTTTGGTCACCCATCCGATGACCGGCCTTTGCGAAAGTTGCTTAACCTCAGCACACGCAAACCGGGCGCGTTAACCACTGCGCCATCGAGCTCCTCAATCTCAAAAATCTCATTATCACGTCTTATTTTAAAAATTGGAAATTGTAAAAAACACTTTAAAAAAAATCTCGAGTGTCTTTTCTCTGACAGCAGTTATCGAGTATTTAGAATGTCCCAATGGTCGTCTCACGTAATCGAAATTACCGAACCGTGACTGCTCCTAAGTAATTGGATTTGGTGACGTGTTCACTAAACACTTACTTTTGCTAATGACGTGCTCCACAGCATGAATACAGAACCAGTCCCGTTGTAGGACCAGTGCATCAATATTAATTATCTTTCAAACTGGCTCTCGACTAACTATTAAACTAAGTACGTACTATGATTATTACTTCACTTAATAAAAAATATCAAATATTATTTACTTGGTAATTTAGTAAACAAGATATAAAATTCATAATTATCATGGTTTTTAGGTTCACTTTCAAAATATCTTTTGACGGTTTCCTTATTCTTTTTACGAGAACACTAAACATATTGAAGTCGGTTAAAAACGCAACACTTTATGGATCTTTTTGGTTATTTAACCTTTTCTATCAAACTGCCACTAATTATTAAAAAAAATGAACTGATATCTCGAAGTCTTACCATGCTTGATCGAATGTAGAAAACGTCTGTCTAAAATGAAAAAAAGTAAAACAAGCGAGTAGATCCTTATGAAGTGTTTCATTTTGAAATGAAAAGTAAGTATCGTAGTGGCGCCAGTATTTGACACTTTAAGACCAGTGTTCAACACAATTTTCGTTGCCAAAAATAATGTAGAATTTAATTGATGACAGCTACGAAGCAGGTGGTCTATGCAACTGTTGCTAAAGTCAAAAATCTGTTGAGACTTCTTGGCGGGAAAGTGAAGAGTCATGTCTGCGGTTTTGTTTTATTTTCTAAAATTTGTGTTATGTCGAATATTAATGAGAAATAATGGTGGATTATTAACCGTTAAGTGTTCGTAAGTGCGCATGAGTGTTGGCAAATGAAACAAAACAGTGCAACTTCACTTTTCAAATTCTCTCAAGAATTCCGCCCGAGGACTTAGTAAAGCCCCACATCTTTACTGAGATACTCGAGGGGTTGGGGGTATAATCATTTCACACTTTTCAAATTTGCTATATATAATTATCTATTATCATTCATCATCATACAAGAAGGAAATATTGTTTATTTATATATTACTTGTAAGAAAAATTACTTTGACAATGGCTAAATGTGCTAATCGTACGAAGCCATCAACTAAAGGAATAAAAATAAATCTGTTGATGATACCTATCTTAATGATTAAAGGAAGAAAGTGTCAATCACTGGTCCCTGCTGAACACTGGTGCCTTTACTCTAAGTCAGTTTTAACGAGTAAAATACTAACCCCCTTATTCATAAAAACTATTTGAGCATTATTTAGTTAAATATTGTTTTGTCAACGTCACACAAACGTCATTTTGAATTTGAGAAAAAGAGACAAAACAATGATTAACTAAATAATGCTTAAATAGTTTTTATGAATAAGGGGGTAAATGTGCTCGGTGCACTCGGGTATTTAAGTTGTTTATACTAATTGATAGCGATAATGAAAATTAACGACACCAGAGCGGTCAATTCGTTCACATTGATCGCCGTTTCCGTATCGGCGTATCGGGGATCATTGAAGTAATTACGATTATTGAATAAAGAACGCGACTAAAGGGGTTGTGATACGGACGGAGGGAGGTCCGTGGGCGGAACGGCGGCGGCGGCGGGCAGGCAAGGCGAGCTTCGCGACTGAAGGATGTGGACGGTGGCACTGTGGTGCTGTTATAGGAGTCATTCTCGCGCGGTTGGCCGTAACGGCCGCACGACTCCGCACGCCACGGCCGCTCCCGCGTAAACTTTGCCGAACTTGCGAACTTAACGTGCAGTGCTCTGGTGGAAAATTGGATGCAATTTGTGCAGTTTACACAGTGCTGTGCCGGAGTTTTGTGAATACGAAAAGTTTCGTGACTGTTTCTTTTACATTTTCGGCTTTGGAACTTTAATGACGGATTTAAACGCCGACTAATGGGTGAGTTGGGAACTTTATATTGCTCTCGGTGTTATTGTCTAAGCAAACTTCATTCGTTTTCTTTAGTAACATGTAAATGTTACTAACTGTGGCTTTAGTAATCGATAAAATCTATTAAAAGACAAACATTGAAACGCTCTAAAATTGACATCATTGGAATGCCGATACTATAATTAATACCAACCTACCTCAATATACATCAAAACTTTGTGATGCCAAAAATTTTTAATTTGTAATTAAACAGAAACCCTAAAAATATTGGTTTTATTTAGAGGATATTTTAAATTAATCATGAAAAACTGAATAACGCGGCTTAGTATGTAAGTACCCTATGCTATTTTCTCCTTTACCTTTCTCTTTATGTATGCAAAGGAACACGATTATATAAAAGATAAAATAAAGATTAGGTTGTGAGAGATTGGTGCCTCAGCTAAGCGGCAGGCCTGTACCACAGGGACCAATCACTTTATAAAATAAATTATGGACACGAGTAATTTTAAATTTGTGATGATGAATTGAAAAAAGAAAAAACTATAAAAGTTTTAGATTTCCACTCATCAACATCATCATCATCATCATCTCATTAAAAAGGCTTCCACTGCCGGAAAAAAACCTTCCCCTAGGATCTCCACAGCGACCGGTTTTGTGCTGCTCGCATTTAGCGGCTATTCGCAAAAGGTTGCGTTGGTGAAGGCACCAGATTTCGAATAGTTATCATTTCATGCAAAAAAATTAAAACGTTTTTTTTTTTCGTTTTTTTTTGTATTTTTTACGCAGATTTTTATTAAGAAATAGCCTTAAAGTGATGGAGAAAATAAGCATATTTACTACTTCACCTCATGGTCTTACTTTACAGAGTGTAAACAAATTTAAAAAGTAGGTATATTGTCATGTAGTTCTCTTCTGTAATCAATACTAACAATACCAAAAATGTATTTAGTAATATTTGTCATAACTATATTTTTTTATGTGGGGAATTTAAAAACCACCAATCCGCACTGGGGCCCGCGTGGTGGTTAATGGCCCGTTCTCCCTATCCATCCATAGGGTAGGCTTGTGCCCCAGCAGTGGGGCTGAGGACATAAAAAAATACCGGCCAAGTGCCATATCTATAAAAATATTTCAAGTTTCTACCTGTTATCGTTATTAACCAAAAAAAAAAATGGAAAAAAATCATGTTTGTTGTATGGGAGCCTTAAATATTAATTTTATTTTAATTTAATTATTTATTTTAAAAGTGAATAACATAACTCAATATTCTGTGAATATTTCAAGCGTCTACCTGTTGTCGTTATCAATATCGAGCAAAAACGAGCAAAAAAATCACGTTTGTTGTATGGGAGCCCCCTTAAATATTTATTTTATTAAGTTTTTTAGTATTTGTTGTTATAGCGGCAACAGAAATACATCATCTGTGAAAACTTCAACTGTCTAACTATCACGTTTTATGAGATAAGTAAAGCCAGGTGACAGACGGACACAGACAGACAGACAGACAGACAGACAGACAGACAGACAGACAGACAGACAGACGGACGGACGGACGGCGGAGTCTTAGTAATAGGGTCCAGTTTTACCGTTTGGGCACGGAACCCTAAAAAGAGCTGATGATGATGATGATGTAGGGAAGTTTCTGGCTATTTTGGCAAACCGTATATACATTTTTTTGATGCTATTTAAAATGGTTAGCTAAAACGAGTCTGTAAAATTCAAAATCATTTATTCAGTTTAGGCTACAAATTGCTCCTATGAATGTTAATATGCCACCAGTTCGTGATTCTACTCTGGGCTCTCCCTTTGTATTGAGAAGAGAGAAGAACAGGCAAGAAACTCAGTAAGGGCAATTCTTTTCTCCCTTACAGTGTCAAAATATTGGATAAATAATAAATATTTAATGTGTATGTTGTGCACCTACTTAAGAGAAGCTACCTATACTTACAAGAAGATTGAGGTATGAGGGACGTAAACAATTTTATTTTCATCAGCTTATTTTGTACCCCTGCCGCTGTCGCTGTAGTGGGCCAATCTAGATAATATGCATCCAGCTCTACGTGTAAAAATAAATAACTAGATATGTTATCTTATTTATTTAGATAAATGACATAACAACTATAAAAAATTTCAATGAACATATTATGAGTACATGGTTATGTTAATATGTTATGTAATAAGGACTCATACTCATAATATGTTCAATGAAATTTTTTAAATATACCTTGTTATAAGGTATATTAGAAACTTAAAAAATAACAAACATACCCATGAAAGATATGAACAATATAATAAAATTCTCTACAATAGTAGTTCTTTTTATATCAGTGATTTTGTGTATTTTATATGTGACGCAAGTTGAAATAAAATGTCTATACGGCGGGCGGGATACTAGCGGGATTAATGCAGATCGGTTCCCCTAATGCCACGAAAGCTTTATTAGAAGAATATAAGCTTGCCCGAAACAGGACATTACTGCCCTTACATTCTTAACATGTTTCCAATAGCTTAATGCATAATTTTATTTTATTGTTGGTAGTTGAGATAAATTTTGAATCTTATTTTTCATTATAGCTTTTATTACTTTAAACTCAATTATGATACCGATCAATTCCAGTTTTTAATGTAGTTTTTATAAGTTTAAGCTCAGTTAAGTTAGATACACTATCTAATATCAGATTGACGGGCTTTGTAACCATAACATAATATATAGATATTTACCGTCGCATGCAATCTAAATGAAATACAGATGTTAATTTTGCAAATCGACCCGCAAAGCATATTTGATGCAATATTTCACATGACGTGAGTGTAATAGCGCGCATAAAAGTATATTTGGCCAGTATCATATTTTACGTTAGATCTCCTCACCGAATCATTAGGAGCGCGACTACATTCGCCATTTGGTTCCACCCAACGCATTTGGCCTAATGGTCCTTCGTATCTACCCTGCAGATTCTCCATTACTCCCACAACACAAAGGAAGGCAATGTTTTTAACTATCTCCTTGTTGACTCCTCGGCTCATTCGGCTACTGTCTGGAATGGTAATATTTTATTTTATTAGCCTTTGTATTATTCTTACGTGGTTTCGTCTTCGGTAGTTGGGCGTTGGCTTGAGAAAGTTGTGACATTATGGGCACATGGTTAGTAGGTAAGTTAATTAGGTCTAGATACGATATTATGATTAACTTTATTTGCAACAACATTGTTAGACGTTATTCATTTTGGAAGCTGGTTGTATGTAACAAAAGAAAACCTGTTAAGTTTCACACGAAAAAAATTGTAAATAGAATTAGACAAAAATTTAGTACGAAATTTAGTACGCCATTTATTATTTTTACACCATGCCTACGAGTATCAAAATATAATATATAAAAAAATTAACTTAAGAACGATTTAAAAAATCATAGTTGGCAGAACGTGCGCCCAAAAGTGAGACAATTCGTTTTAGATTGAGTCAGCCAAATTAAAATAGTATTTTAGTAAATCTATTCAAAAATGGCACAAAAAATCGCTACATTTTAAGAAAAAATAATTTTAAATTCAACTACATCAGTGGTTGGACTTCTTGACGGGAAAGTGAGGAGTCATATCTGCGGTTTGGTTTTATTTTCTAAAATTTGTGTTATGTCGAATATTAATGTGAAATAATGGTGGATTATTAACCGTCAAGGCGACGCACCGCTAAACAATAAATCTTATACGGAGCATTTGCGCCCCGTACCATAAGAAAAATTGTATTTTTTCCTTCAAATTAAAACTACAAATTATTTAAAATAAATAACAATATTGAAGTGTGGGTGTGGGGAACTAATCTACTAAGAAAATTTAGATGCTTAAATCGGTCTGGTTAGCCTGTAAAATGCAAATCTATGTTTTAAAAGAGGTTACTTTGTTTTTTTTTCTCTGTTATAAAAGTTGACAAATCGTGTTTCTGCAACTAGCCAAATCAAGGCAATTAAATGAAAAATCATGTCATCAAATATCACTTTCATATGTTTTGTAATTGTTGGGATAAATCAAGATCCCCGCCACGTAAATTTCCAATGCGTCGCCTTAAGTGTTCGTGAGTGTGCATGAGTGTTGGCAAATGAAACAAAACAGTGCAACGTCACTTTTCAAATTCTCTCAAGAAGTACGCCCGAGGACTTAGTAAAGCCCCACATCTTTGCTGAGATACTCGAGGGGTTGGGGGGTATTCATTTCTTTTATCATTCATCATCATCCATCATACATGAAGGAAATATTGTTTATTTATGTATTACTTGTAAGAAAACCTACTTTGACACTGGCTAAATGTGCTAATCGCACGAAGCCATCAACAAAAAGAAGAAGAAATCAGTGGTTCTAGGACATGTATATAGTCAAAGGTTCGAGGCTACTGCTCTCAGAAGCAGAGGTATCTGGTTATTTATAGAGGCACTAGCTAAGCAGCCAGGGTGGTGCACATAAGGTGATGCCACGGTGTACGAAGGGCAATGCAACCCCCGGCTCTCTTTGCGAATCTGAAGGGAATATCTTTCCTTATGGCCTTAGAGGCGAGTCAAGGGTATATGCTAAATGTATGTAAGAACTTGTTCCTACCATATTTACAGCAATAAAGAGCTATTCTATTCTTTCATTCAGTTAGAGATAAGAAATGTTTTGTTCTACCAGTGACAATACATATAAAACAATTCATCTAAGAAAGTAAATTAAAATTTTGTAAGTTCAAGATGACTGGTGATCTGAAAATACCACCTACAAACTAAAACAGCTTTTCAGTAGTCAAAGATTCCTCGATGGTCACTTTCCAGCAGATGAGAAGAAGACCCACCGTTTCTCCGTGGCCGAATCAAAAAAAATCGTAAGGTTTATTTAAACGTAATCAGTATTTCAAATATTTACGATTTTGATAACCCTTAAATTGCAAGTTTGAAAGAGATGAAAGCAAAACAGTTAGGACAAATCAATTCATTCTGAATCCAATTTAAGAGGAGAGAGTAGAAAAAGATAGAATTATCTTATAACAAAACAAGTATTATCGGAGATCAGCGTTTCATAATATCATCTTTTTGTAGTTATGTCATCTGCGTCGTCGTTAAGGAAAATATGAATTATGAGAGAAAATGTAATTCGCAAAATGTTTAACAAAAGAAATATTAAGTAGCTATTCACATCAAATAACCTTTACCATTACGCGAAGGTACTGAAAATTCTTATATACTTCTGTCGGTCTGTGTATGAAATACATTTTGGACTCATAGATGCTTGGAATTGGAAGAAGTAATAAAAGCTTTTAGCACTGAACCGATTGAAATTAAAAATAATTTTAAACTATTTGTTTTTAAATTTTATTTTTTATTTTTAAGTGCTAATTGCTACACTTAAGCTGAATTAAATAATTATAAAATACAGTGAAAAAATTAAATGCCTACCTCACCCAGCCAGGAATCGAACCTGGGGCTTAAGCAATCCGGGCGGCTGCACTGACCATTATGCTACCGGGAAGGCTGACATAAGCATTGATTTTTTTTTCAAAGATCAAGAAAATCAAATCAGCGTTGTGTTATCAAATTTGTGGTACTTCATCTGTTAAGATGAATCTGCATAGCCATCGGTTGCAATAACCATTGGATAGCTGGCACTGCTGCCGCTAAAAAGCAGTCGAAAATCAAAGCAGTGAAAAAATTCCTTCCCGGTAGCATAATGGTCAGTGCAGCCGCCCCAATTTCGGAAGACCCTGGTTCGACTGGCTGGGTCGGGTAGGCATTTAATTTTTTCACTTTATTTTATAAATATTTATTTGCTTTTATTTATAGTAGGTAGGTACCTATATTTTTCTACGAGAGATCGTAAAAATTCGAATGAAGAAGAAGAAGAATACTTATATTTTGATGTGGAACGACAGAATAATAAGTTGCTTGCTACTAACTGATTGCAGTCGGAAGATGCTGAATGTGAAACAATATATTAAATAAACGCGTGTAGAAGCATAAAGTGTTTAAAACCTTAGGCAATATCTATATTTTCGATTATTCGAAAGATTCGAGCGATTATTTAAAAAAAATATGAAAGAGTAATCTATTTGTAGAGTTCAATTGTTAATTCTGTCTTTTCGGGTCCGAAAACAACCAATTATTTGTTACGAAGAGGGGCCTTTACATGACTTAGTTGCGACCAATTTGGGCGTAGGGCTTATTAATCCGCTGCTAACTTCACGAATTTGGATATTTTAAGGGGTTTTAAGGTCTCTACGTTTAGGATTAAGATTTACATATCCATGACAACGACTAAGGGTCTTGCTTGCTCTTATTATCTCACGCTTAATTAGCCGGCTTAGTAAATTTATACCCACCTCTAATGGCCGTAATCTTAGGTAGATACATTTGAGCCGTTACGTACTGTTTAATTGGTTAAACTAGTTTTAGGGTTAGGTAGAAAATCACTTGATATTTTCTGCATTAAAGAGGCTCAATTAAAAATAACGTATAGATTAAATTGAGCGCGTGAAGTTAATTTTTAAGTTATTTTAGTTAACTGTTATAATAAGATAAAAGTTCTTAAGTAAATGTTCTTATGTAATTATTTTGCAAAAGTTTTAAGACATAATTTGTCTATATTATAGTGAAGAAGTATTGGCAATAGTAAACGGAAATGAGAAGTCTGCTTATCACCGCATGATCATGACCATGAAATGCATCACAAAGGTAAATATAGAAAGGAGAAGAGGAAAAGGGAGACCTGTAGGTCGCATGATCGCATGTATGCGATTACCTTATTTATTTTTTGCTTATCGCATGGTTACACCATGTAACAGTGTACCAACATTAGGTGTTACGATTATTAAGTACATTACACATTTGACACACCACTAGAGCACTGCAAAAGCAAACGTTGCTTTAAATTATCAATTAAAGTTATTATTATTTGGTCGTACCGCTCGAGTACTTAAGTACCATACGTAGTAGCAATGGCGGACAGAAGGGAACAATGGCAGACAGAAGAGAACAATGGCGGAGAGGAGAGAGCAATGGCGGTTACTGTACTAACAATAATATATCTCTCAAGATAGACATTAAGCTTGTGACTTTTGCCAATATCAATAAAAAATACAATATCTTTAAAAGTTATAGAATTTATCGAGTACGATCACTTTTTATCTAACATTCTACTATTTAAGTAGGTATGCTTCTCGTGTATGCCTTTTAAGTGTGTAAACGTTTAATGTATCAAATGTTTCCAAAGGTTAGTAGTGCGATGGTAGCAGGTCAAGCGAAGCGTAGGTACGCGTAACTGACTCTTATGGCAATGGCTAAAGGTCGGCATGTCTGGCACTGACAAGATTTTTACGTTAAATGTGTGTGACTTTATTTATTTCCACATTCAGAATATCTCTTATCTCGATCAAGAAAATATTGCCACTGACACACACAATATCTTTGAATAGACACACTCGGAGAACATTTTTATCCTAGTAACGAAAGTAATACTATATTTTTTGTAACTATTCTATTACATGTATAGGTACTTAGTCAGTAAGCTTGTTCAATTCTATATATCCAATTTTGTTGTAGGTCTTATCTTGAATAAATTTTTCATAATTAAATATGCTTCATCTGCAGTTTATTCTCTTAGGACTGGCATATTGGCATACCTTTTCGTAGCCTTAACAGATTAACTATTAGTTACTAAATGACAGATACAGCACCTAAAACAAAGATAACTATGCTTCAATAACCCTCAAAATGCAAATAAGAAAAATGTATCTTTCGTTGGAAAAACAAATTTTAAATGAGACTTTAAAAACATTGAATCTTCTGGAGGGGAATTGTTCTATAATTGAATCCAGAATGCTGCATCTTATTGTCATGTATTTATTGCTACTACTACTATTATTGTGGCTACTAATTAAACATTGTCGTTATTGGACGACTGAGTAGTAGTTAGCCATGTTATTTAGCTTTCATTGCATAAATAAACCAAAACAACCGCATTGGTCGTGATATGCCGTGACATTATCATGCCATGGCGCTGATTTTCTGCGGAGTAAGAGGGAAGCGCAGCTCAAGCAAAAAAAATAAGTAATAATAATAATACTTGCCAATAATGAATAAAAAAAAAATTAAAAAAATAAGTAACTGAAATATATCTCATCATCATCATCATCATCTCAGCCAAAGGCCTCCCCCAAGGATATGAGGGGTATTTGCCGTAATCGCCACGCTTGGAAGGCGGGTTGGCGATCGCAGTAAGTTGAGACTTAACCTCAGAGAGATGCTGCTGCCCATCCTCTGGAATGGTCCCTTAGTCGGCTTTTACGACACCCACGGGAAGAGATGGGGTGGTGCAATTCTTTATCCCCGGCACCACACAGGGAAATATATCTAACAGTCAATAAAAATATCTATATATAGTAAGCGTTGTTTTACAATTTACAGTAAACATACACACTTAGAAAATTTATTAATTACCAATTAAGACGGTTAACACATATTACAGTAAATAATCCAGAAGAAAACAGGAAAATAAAAGAAACAACAAAAAGACATAATAACATAGAAAAAATAACAAATCAGAATTAGGTAGACTCATCTTTCTCGTAAAACACTATACTACCATTCAAGGCAGAGTATATATTAACATTACACACGGTTGTATATAAATAAGGTGATAATTACGTACAATAAAAACATCAGCACAATACTACAAAATACGGCGATAAAATTCGTTAAAGCCAAGCTAACAGTACGAATAAAAAAAAGAAAAAAACTTATTTTATAGTTTTTTAAGGAAAGTATAAATTTAGGGAAAAGATTTATTACAGATCAAGTTCCAACGGGGCGCCGATAACGGGTAATTTTTTTTGTCGAAATAATTTCAATGATTCTCTATTTTCCTAACACAAAGTACTTTTCCTTGTTTGAAATCAGTTCAATATATTTTAAAAGCCCTCTAGGGTGTGGAGTCCTTTCAGTCTCAATAATAATACCGTCGTCAAGATTGACACTGACAAAAAAAGCGAAGATTTAAATAATAAAAGTTATCCCTCATTAAAAATCCAAACGAATTGAATAAGTAGGTATATTCTAATTTCGTTTATTGTCTGACATTTAGGAAGATATATCTTGTAAGTAAATTTTTAGATTTCGAGAAATTCATGTTGCTGCATTGACTGTTATGCTACCGGGAAGGCTGACTTAAGCACTGAATTTTTTCACTAATTGATTTTGACTGCTTTTTAGCGACAGTAGTGACATATCCTACGGTTATTGCAACCTGTAAAGATCATTCAAGGAAAGAAAGACGTCTCCAACTATTGTATGATGAGTTGCGCCGGTTTCTTGTCTCAAATATCGGCGATATACTCGTAGTAATTACTTATGTGCAATGCCAACGTGTCGCATCGCGCTACGAGCGAATTCGCCTATACCTTGGCACCCTCACCGCACTCAAAGCTCTCCTGGAAGCCAACCCAGATTGTGATTTGTTTGCGGATGAATGGATGAGAATACTGACAGAATGTTTGATGTCCTGTGAGCTGGATGGTGTAATAGTGAATTGTCAATGCTTCAATATGTGTCCACTGATTAAATTTTAGGTAACCCCTCTAAACCATTTTAGTGACGGTTTTTAGATTTAAACCGTCTCACCTAAAATAACTTAGACATTACATAAAACTTAGGGTCCGTTGGTGAAACCGGCATAAATATGTTGCTCTTGACTTACGTTTTAATTGACCCACAAGAATAGTTTAGAATAATCAAAGTTTTATACACTATGATTGGCGTATAGCTATGTGCATCTGATTAAAAAACACTTTGTAACAAGATACACTCCGCATTTTATTGCGATTAATCCGCGCGTCGACTTGACATATACCGAAATAGGGTTTTCTCTTCATTTCAACATTTTGTCGTTTTCCATGTGAGTTAGGTAACTATACATACTTCTAATACCGTTACAGCAATGTAGTATCCTATAAAGGCAAATTGGGATGAAACTGGCTATTAATATTTCAGTATCGTGTATGATGCGAAATATTTCAAATGGTTTGATACTTCGATGACATAAGTTCTCAGCACGGTCAAGTTAATTGATTGTTAACTCGTTGTGTACAAATTGCGCACGTCTCGTTTTACTACGGACGAGTTATGACTATAGTAACCGTAAAGGGCTGACCGAATTTGTGTTATTGAATTCAGATATCTGTTTTAAAATTTATTGGCTTAATGGCAGCCAGTAACCAAAGTTTATTTTAAAATTGTACAAACTTTTTAAGCGGTTATTATACGTTTGATTACAATTTATATTCGCCATAAATGTAGGTCTATCCCTCACTCTATCACCACATGAATGCTTAGTACAAGTTTTCAATATTCTACACTTACTGCCGTACTCAGAGACGTCAATTAAGTTTTAATGACAATTAAATGTCTTTCCTTCTCTATTTAGCACTATACATAAGAAAGTGACAGCAAGAGACTTAATTGTCATTAAAACTTAATTGACGTGTCTGAGTACGGCAGTTAGTACAATAAGAAAATTGGAAAATTGGACAAGAAATGGAAAGAAAGTGAAACGTGCATTTCAGATCCTAGAAGGTGCTAGTCAGTGTTGCCAGATCCAATTTTTAAAAATCCGTAGGGCTATGCTCAAAAATCCGTAGAAGTCCGTAGATTGCCTCTACAAAAATCCGTAGATCTACAGACATTTTTTAAAGCTAAACCTGAGTATTTAGAGATGGACTGACTTTAAGCCAAGTTCAATGCCGGTAAAAAAAAATTGAAAAAAATTATAGAAAAATCGCTAAGACAAAGGAAAAGGCAATATTTTAATAGAAGTTTTTACTTTTTATTTATTTTTAATTAAAGTGGCGTTCACATCTCATTGGTCATTGTAGAATGGTTTAATGCTCTAAGTTGTACAACCTAAAATAAGTTGACATTGACAGTAGTAGTTGTATTATACGAAGGGAAAGAAAATGGTACGGAGTCATATAGCCAAATCTTGAGAAATCATTACAGACAAAATAACAAAAAACGAAACGCAAGTCGCAGGTCTTCCTTTTTTTGGAGTTAAGTTTCGTTATACGCAAAATTTTATTTATTTTGTATATTTATACTATTGTTTAGGTCGGGTGGATGAAATCCAAAAAAGTCCGTAGATTTGCGACTAAAATCCGTATGTCCGTAGACAAGACCTAAAGTCCGTAGATCTACGGACAAATCCGTAGATCTGGCAACGCTGGTGCTAGTAGTATTAACGCGAGTGCCTACGACTGAAATAGCTCAATTACAAGAGGTGTCGCCCGGTTTGTGGAAGGTTGTGGCTGAGACAAGTCGTCTTATTTTCAGTTTTGAATTAGCAGTAGCAACGACTAAAATTCTGACATTATAATAAGATCCGGAGTTAAATTAAGTCCATGGATTAGGGAAGGAAAGCGCAAGACGCTAAGTGAATACTGATGTGAGAAGGGCCGGCATTATCGGGGAATCTGCAAAACTTCATTAGGTCCACTCCATGTTCTCTTTATGTTTCGCTAACAAGTTTAACTGTACAATTAAATTTAATATTACATTTTTAATGTATCATTGCGGTCTTCTAAGGAAAAAAGAAAGTGACCGAGACGTGTCTATGGAGAAATTCGCTAAAGATACGAGTCTCGAGATTACCGAATGCACAACGTGTGTCCGTGCCGATCTGGGCTGAGTGTGAGTTTTTTTAAAATCGAAAACGAAAACTTGTATGGCTCTATTGCAACTCACCTCGTTTGTCATCAGGAGGCGCTTCATTAACTTCACACTTTTTGTTTTCTTTTTTTATTACTTTCTCTTTTCTATTTCATCTTATTTTTTCTCTTGTGTTTATGTCGGCCAAATTTTTTTTGTATATTAAGTAAGTGTGTGTTGTTAATAAATGTTTTTCTTTTTCTACTACTTCGATGACATACGAATCCTTGTTTTTGTTAACGTAATCGAAAGGTGAATATAACTCGTCATCGTACTCTGATGGAGATGGTCGCTTGCATGTGTGGGTTGGTTATCCTCAGGGTATGAGTTGCTTTCTCGTTTGGTAGGTTTTGCACAATTTAATATGTAAGCTTTCAACACTTGAAATTGTTGAAAAACTATCTTTTAATGATGTCTACTGTGTATTTGAGAGAAATAGTATTTTTAAGTGAATCATTACCTTCTAACAAACTCCATACAATAAAACTTTGCATTGTCAAATGAGCAGAACAATTTGATTGTAACTTTTGAATTTGTATGTGTCTATTTTACAAAACGTGTAAGGGTTTATGGACGGTGGGTGGTAAAACTACGTTGTTGCTCAAGCTCTAGCTAGAGAACTAGTGGCCGATACGGAATGTTTTAGTCGGATATCAAGTGCGGGGACCTGAAGACGCATATAAAGGCTAAGGGTGGCTTTCTACGTGATGTGCAAGGTATTTTGTGGCACCATGTGTTCAACACCGGATTTCGTCGCCAAAAAATATTATAGAAAAATCATTGAATTTCACGCCTCGGTTGCCAAGTGGCAAAGCGCTCGGCTCGAAGGTCCCGGGTTCAATTCCCAGGTCGGGCAAAGCGTGTTTTGCGAAGGCAAAGCGGAGTTTGTAATCACTAACCCGTATTTGGCAATCGTGGTTAATAACCACGCTAGCATTACGAATTAATTTATTACGTACTAGCTGTACCCCGCGGTTTCACCAGCGTTCTATTAGTAATAACGTGATATAATATAGCCTATCCCTACCCTAACCTTCCTCAATAAATGGACTATTCAACACAAAAATATTTTTTCAATTCGAACCAGTAGTTCCTGAGATTAGCGCGTTCAACCAAACAAACAAACTCTTCAGCTTTATACTATAATAGTATAGATTAATTTATTATCATTACGAATCAATTGTAGTGATGATTTAATTTCAATGATTGCGGCCTTTGCTCAGCAGTGAGACAGTCATGGCTTTTTACTACTTTACAATATTTTACTTATTGAATTTTACTGGATGACAGCGCCAGCTAGGGTTGCCAATAATTTTTCAGAAAAATAAAGTATGTCTATCACTACCTAGTATAAAAAAAAGGATTTGAAGAAAAAATAAAGTATTTTCCAAATTTGTTTAAGCGTTGCGTTTCGTTTCACTTCACCTGAGTCTGATTATCTTTCAGTAGTTCAGAAATTAAGTCAACAGAATTAAAAAGAGTAAAATAAGGGGATGGAAAATAACGTAGGATACGTTATTTTAAAGTATGGTTGGCAACCCTAGCGCCAGCGCCACTGGTGACTGGTGGGTAAGCGGTGCGCCAGGAAATACCCACTATAATAGGATTATGTACTTAATTTTATATTGATGGATTTCTAGCACACCTTTAGTTACCTCGCATATCTCTGGTGGAAAGACACTAAGACCTCGGTTCGGGGTGTTCTCGTCGTAGGCCCAGATACATGTCTGTACCTACCTAGTACCTAAGCGCGCGTGTGAACCAGAACTTCGTAGCGGTCTGCAGCGAGTAGATTAACAAATTGAAACTACATTATTGTACTTGATTGTACCTGTGTAGTGTATCTGGTTATATTTTTCGGGAGCTCGGTGATGCCGCGGTCTTGCGTTGCGCAAAGATGACGAAAGTTAAGCTACCTTGGGACGACTTAGGACAAACAACAGTGGTCATCTTTATGGGAGACAAAATATTTATTATATTTAATACACGACAAGTTATTGGTCTCAGGTGCTATCAAAAGATTACGGTCGAAATTACTTTACAATGACAGGCTTGAAACTAAAGGCTGGTGTATAAAAAGACAGGACTAAGTAAAAAATCTGTTCTTTTTCGGTTTTAACAAAAGAAAAACGACTGTGTGTTTAGGACGCAACAGTTCCGACTGGAACGCAATTACACATGCGCCGGGGCAAACATGTCACTGGGTTCATTAATAAAAACGCCCTCTAAACGAAAGATTTATTGACCCCCGGACTGGTATACCAATAACTCTGCGTTCGGCGAGCTAGTGAATGACGAAAAGCAATACAGTACCTCAGATCACAAGACAGTTCTTTTGTTGGGTTTTTAAATTAAACACATTTACACGAGCTTTCTCAGCCTAGTTGATTTTTTCTAGTAAAAAATATCTTGTAAAACTACATATAGCGTTGTGAATGCAAAAAGTAAAAACAATATTATAATATGAACCCATTTATATTTTCTTTATAATGGCATATTTGCACTAATATGAGATGTCTGTCATCACCATCATCATCAGCTCATTTTATGTCCCCACTGCTGGGGTACGAGCCTTCCCTATGGATGGATAGGGAGAATGGGCCATAAACCAACACGCGGGCCCAGTGCGGATTGGTGGTTGTTAACGACTGCTGATGCAGCCGGGACCAACGGCTTTACGTGCCTTCCGAAGCATGGAAGAGCTTGAAATAATTAATTTTTGGTCACCCATCCGATGACCGGCCTTTGCGAAAGTTGCTTAACTTCAGCACTCGCAGACCGGGGGCATTAACCACTGCGCCATCGAGCTCCTCGTCTGTCATAGGTTCTATTATTCAAAATCATTTATTCAGTTTAGGCTACAAATAGCTCTTATGAATATCATTATGCCATCGGTTCGTAAGTCTATCTACTCTAGGCGGGAGATCTTGTACTAAGAAGAACCGGCAAAAAACTCAGCAAGTGTCCAGCTCTTTTCTCCCTTACAGCGTCATAAATATTGGAAAATGCCCCATCATAAAAGGACACTTTCCATCACAAATAAAAACACTAAATATAAAGGACAGTCACAACATGTAAAAAAACACAAAAAAAGAAAAAATAAACAAATAAAATATTTAAGTTTGCAAAAACATCATTTACCAGTTTAATTTTTTACAATGTCATACAGTACTAGTAAAAGTATTAAAACAATAAACAGTGCTGAAGGTACAATAACAACCTTTGTTACTCAAACTCAAACCTAGAACGAAAAAGTATTTAACTCGTTTCATCGAACTCGTTAAAGATTTAAAGTAATTTGGTATGGAAATGAATACAGACAGCGCCGGAAATACTTGACAAATTGACAGAAGTAATTTATGAGAACTCATCTTCACGCATTCGTTGTTCCAAAATACGAGTAATACAGGTGACTGATAGGAGAGTGGATGAAATGAACATTTTGCGCCGACCCCAGGTAACATGGTACCAGGGCAGGAAGAAGGAGAAGAAACTTATTGAAAATTGCTTCATCCACGCAAGTTTCAATTGTTACATTAACTTTCAAACGAGTACAATAACCGCGGACAACTATACGTCGTGGCACTAGTGTTGGACACCAATTTTCGTCACCAAATCTTATATCTTTATCTTTATCTTTTTATCTATATATTAATACGTGAAGCAAAAACTTTGTACCCCTTTTTTACGAAAATTGCGCGGACGAATGAGTTTGAAATTTCGCACATTTATAGTTTTTAAAGATAAGGTTAACATTCGGATAGAATGTTAATATTTTATTTAAATTATGCATAAAAATACATTAAATCAATAAAACAAACATTACACACGCTACCATGTATTTGACACACACGCATATGTATTTCAAAAATGGAAGAGGTGCGGCCGAAATCTGTCTATGCCAATCCAAACTCACATTCAATCTTTTTTAATTTTTCATTGCTTAGGATACAATCCGTGCAGCCTTAATAAAATTACGGTCGACGACGTTTCGACCACTAGGCGACCACTAGTATATATAAATCTTCTGTGCGTGTGTTTGTAATTGAACTCCTTCTAAACGGCTGTACCGGTTTGGATGTTTTTTTTTGTTTGAATGATAATTGACAGCTAGCAAGCAGGTGATCTGTAATCTCCCGATCCGAACCCTCGGAGAATCTAGTAGAGAACGGGGACACGATCAGTGTGTGATGCCATTCCCTCTAGAAAACCTCTGAAGGTGTTCCGAACACACGACATGTGGAATCTTTGAATTTTCTTGCCTCCAAAAAATTCCGGTGACGCTGAAATGGCCGCCTGACGCAATCAGCAAACTCTCCAAAAAAAGGTGGTCTGTATGTAATTGTTCATCATCATCATCATCATCATCAGCTCATTTTATGTCCCCATTGCTGGGGCCCGAGCCTTCCCTATGGATGGATAGGGAGAACACCACGCGGGCCCAGTGCGGACTGGTTGTTGTTAACGACTGCTTATGCAGCCGGGACCAAAGGCTTTACGTGCCTTCCGAAGTCTTTTTCCGCCTCTGTGGTCTAGTGGCTAAGACTATCGGTTTAGACCCAGAGGTCCCGAGTTCGATTCCCAGCGGGGGGTACATGTTTGTGTACTCGGTTTGGTTGGTGGGCTTTTTAGTCCGCCTGGCTAGCTACCACCATCTTATCTAAATATGTCGCCCTAACATCAATATTTGTAGCATTGTTGTGTTCAGACATAAGATAGCCAGTGCCTCACTAGTTGAGGTTCCCGGGTGAAGTGCGCTTCCATCATTGGCCTTATCATCACCTTACATCAGGTGAGATCAAGGCACTGTGCTTACCTGTAAAATATAAAAAAAAGCACGGAGGAGTTCGAGATGATAAATTTTTGGTCACCCGTCCGATAACCGGCATTTGTGAAAGATGCTTAACCTCAGCACTCGCAGACCGGGCGCATTAACCACTGCGCCATCGAGCTCCTCATGAAATTGTTGCTAAAAACAAATATCAGTTGCTAACCCCTATTTTAATAAATTTAAAAACAGGAAACTAAAAAAAGTAAAAACAGCTCTAAACACCGCACACAGCTACAAACTAAGAATTAATATTGAAAACATGTTATTAATTACCTAGATACGAATATCAGTTTTGAAGAAGGTCTATTGAAGTCGGCTGGGGGACAATTTTGTTTCATTTAAACTTCTATAGTTGTTCCATTATCTCCACTTTTTTATTGTAAAAGCCGAACGTTTTTTGAAGTCGGTTAAAAATAGTGCCAAGCGATGGTCCTTTTTATCCGACTGCGTCAGAAGGAGGGACAGGACAGACGGGGACAATCATCAACCAAGCGGCCGTGGCTAGCTCTATTAAATCCGCACTCTCTTTGGTTGGTGATTGTCCCCGCCTGCAACAACTATCAATATTCAATGTATTTATAAATACTCATTTGATTGTTTTATTTAAGTATAGGTACTTATCGGACAAGGAAATATTTCACGTTGCATTCAACATTGCTCAAATTGAATTCTGGGATCGTAGCTTGTTTTTTTTTTCAGTTATTTCTCTTTGCAGTTATTTTTTATGTTAGTCCGGTTTTTACGAGTATATAATTGTTTTTCTAGTTGTTTTAGCAGTCAGGTCTTTTGTTTTATTTTAATAATTTGGTTTATTGAACAAAGGTGCCACCTACCCTACAATTAAAAATGCGTCTCTAAAGTTGAAGTACTGTTTTTAAATTATTTTGTTTTGGGCATGGCGGCGGGCGGGGCGGGCGTGCGGCGTTTCTCAAGCGGTCAATTGATTAAACGAAGCAATTAAGCAATCAGCCGTACTGAGGCCGATTGTCGCAAATGAGTGCGGGTTCGACATCTGCGTCGGTTACTCACATGCGCTAGGGATTTAAGCTGTCCGAATTTCTAAGAACGGCGCCTCTTTGTTGCTCCACGTCCTGCTAATATTAGTTTGGTAACTTCGGACGCTTTATTACGTAATTTGCAAACACGCTGTGCTGTGCACAGATTTGCTATATGCACGAATTGTTCGGAGTTGTAGGTGTTATGAACTTATATTAATTAATTGATTTTCTTTATTGAAATTTAACATGAAGGTTCAATGTTTTAATTTACAAATCTGTTATGTAATCTGTTGTACTGCGTGGGTCGGAAGACTGAAGACTTCTTTAAGAAGACGAATTAAAGAAGATTTGCATGTACAATGTTAAGATGGATGTGTGAATTAAAAATAATGGATTAAGATTATTACTGGTCGCCCAGTGGCCGAATTCGATCGTGCTTCACAAAATTTTCAATGTTTATATAAACTTTAAAAAAATGTACAATATAATACATATAATACTTACATTTTATATTTCGCAACTTCTTCTCCATAGTGCGCTTTTAGTTTTATTATCACTTAACATCATATGAGAGGAAGGCCAAGTACTTACCCGTCAGAAATAAAGAATAAAATGAAGAAAAGAATGTTCCAAATCTGACACTTCTCCGTGAGCGCAATGTGCTACAATGTGAGTTACAAAGCTTTTTCTTCACGTATTAAAATATAGATTTGTATTGTAAATGGGTCTGTATTTAAACTGCAATAAACATTTAGTAAAACTCCGTGCTTTGGAAGGCACATAAAGCCCGTTTGCATTAACAGTCGTTTAAACCACCAATCCGCACTGGGCCCACGTGGTGGCTAATGGCCGGTTCTCCCTGTGCTATTTCAATCCATTGGAAAAGCTCGTGTCCCAGCAGTGGGACATTAAATGCGCTGGTGATGTGACGATGCGACAAAGCATTTAGTTACTTAGTTTTAAACAAATCTACTAAAATAACGTTAAACCCTAAACAAACCATTGTAGTGAGTATGATTTTAGGATTATTGTTTATTTTTTTATTTATTTTAGTTTAGTTTGTTAAAATATAGATAAGTTTAATTTTATTAAAGGTTAATTTTCAATATTTAGACTTTGTTAAACTTAATAATAGTAAATAATAATTTAGTTATGATGGAACCTTGGGAAGCGACGTAGGAACTGTTTTAAGTGACCTAAAATTCCTTAAAAATTAACTTCATTTCATTGGCCTTGATCTTAACCTTTCGAAATGTGGACTATGCTTAACAGACAGTACTGACAGACATCTGAGCTTCCCCAATTTAACGCAATAGCTCCGGAAATCAAAATTGTTAAAAGAAGTTCGCTTCGTCTCCTTAGGTCTCCAATCTTTGAAATTTCCTTTTCCGTTTTTATCGAGGAAAAAATACAAAATTTTAACGACGTTTCGGAAAGATTGTTCCAAATTAACATGCATTCGGCTATAACCTTATTTTGTTACTGTTGTTTCCCATTTATGGATGCACAGTCATCTTTTCGGTAAAATGAACCAAATTATGCGGCATACATTAACGTCGATTTTAAAAGTGGCCATGGACGATCGATCTTGGGCACAAGCTACTCTTCCCATTCGCTTGGGAGGCCTCGGCGTCCGCAAAATTTCCAGTATTAGTTTACCGGCTTTCTTATCCTCGGTCCATGGCACCGAAAAATTTATCAGGAAAAACGTAGCCCCCCCACTGATTAATTTTGATGTGCCGTGCTTCACCGAGGCTATGGATGCCTGGAGACTCGCTTGCCCGAATTCAGATACACCCGGCAATCCATCTTCCCAAAGACTGTGGGATGAGCTGCTTTACAGAGTAGTACTGAATAATTTACTTGTCACGTCTGCTACTACTGCGGAGCGTGCGCGCCTGCTGGCTGTGGGCAAGTGGGAGTCGGGTTGGCTTCATGCACTACCGTCGTCGAACTTCGGTACTTTGTTCAACGACACTACTTTCCGCCTCGCTGCTTCCCTACATCTAGGAGCTCCATGTTGTTCTCCCCTATCTCTGTCACTGTGGCGAAGTTGTCAACGGCCTCGGATACCACGGCCTGTCTTGCAGCCGTAGTGCGGGCCGCTTAGCCCGGCACGCGAACATTAATGACATTATCCGACGTGCTCTTGTCACCGTCGGCGTTCCAGCTGTTTTAGAACCCAATAGCTAGGCACGCGACGATGGCAAGATACCGGACGGCATGTCTTTATTTCCATGGGAGGTGGGTAGGCCTTTAGTGTGGGATGCAACTTGTGTCGATACTCTTGCGCCATCCCATCTTCCTAGCACTGCGTGCTGTGCTGGTGCTTCTGCTGAGGCTGCAGAAAATCTGAAGCGGCGAAAGTATAATAACCTTATCGGCAATTATATTTTCGAGCCGTTTGGGGTTGAAATCCTCGGGCCGTGGGGTCTGAGTGCTCATATTTTATTTAATGACATTACCAAACGGCTGGTTGACTCTTCCCATGACCCAGAGGCTGGCTTTTACCTTGGCCAGAGGCTAAGCATTGCCATACAACGAGGCAATGCCGCCAGTCTCTTGGGTACATTTCCAGTCGACAGCGACGCGGAGGAATTTTTTGACGCTATATTTTAGTTTAGTAATAGTTTTAGTTACTTAAGTTTCTTATCAAATTGTTTTATTTCTTATTTTATTAATAAATGTTACTTATCTTACAACTATGTGTTAAGGTTATTTAGAGGGTATTTTAGAACTTTCCAAATTTATAGTAAATTAAAAAAAAAACCATGTTTGCATATACATTAAAACTTTAATTTATTTGGTAACCATTTTTATCTTTTACTCAAATTGTAACTTAAAAGAAAACAGTTTTGTTTAGTCTGTTTTAGTCATGTAAAAAAAATTGTATTCACATTTTTTCCAAAAAAAAACGGGGGAGGTGTAGTGTGTGACTCGACTCACCTCACTCTAGTATTACAACTGAATTGCACTATTAGCCTGACATGTATTCAGTAATAAATCATACGTTAAAGACTACACTCGTTTAATTAGCTCTCCCAGTCGTCCCATCAGTGCAGAAATGACGTTTACATGACAGGAACAAAACACGGAATAATTATTCGGAGCTTATTCTTTGTTTATTTGTAAGACACTTGTAATTGTTTGTCGGTGATTCACGGATCACGGTGATTTAACACTAAAGGTACCTATTTTCCGCTGTAATTTATATATATATGTAAACTGTTGTTATTAAGGTGATATGTGTTTTTACTTATTTATTATTTTAAAATTATTATCGACCACTAGATGATATAACGATGCACTGTAAAAAGTTCGCTGGGAAATTATACCTCGATGCAAGTGCATAACTACTTATAACTTTACTAATTTAGTATTAGTCAGTACCGCCTTTGTGTCTTACAATAACGCAGGCACAGATCTGGCGCTAAATTCATCATCATCAGCCTATACTAGTCCACTGCTGGACATAGGCATCTCCAAGGTTCACAACTTAAATCTTGTATAAATGGACTAAGTATAATTAATAATTATAAGTTAAATGAAAACAAAATAGCTTTTGTGTAATAACTTTCGTTATTAAATAGCCTTAATCTCACAAACCGATTCGGTTAGAGCTAGCCACGTTATTTATAGAAAGGTGGTTTTAATATAGAATAGTCTAATATCACAACATATGAAACAGTTTTTTTCGATATGACACTGAAAAATACAATATAGATCTAATATTTTTTTGTAAAAAAAAGTAATAGTCCGTATGTAGAGTACACTACATACGGACTTCACTAGCATTTATCTAGCATTGAACAAAAGTACTTACTTTTAACCAAAAAAAATCTTATTCGAAACATAGCTCGTTAATTGTATAGTCTTCCTCTTTTAGTTCGCTTCTACTACCTAGTTTTAGGATGTAAATAAAAGAGAACTACTGCATGTTAAAGCTTAATACGTTACTTTCTACCCATCGCACACAGATACTTAATCTGTAAATAAGAATCGCCTCCACTGAATAGATATTGCAGCTTAAATGTGCAGTTAAGTGGGTGCGCTTGCCAATACGTTCGGCAAATGTATTGTAACTTTATTTAAATCCGTCTGCGTCGGTCCTCCGCGGCGTCCGGAGAATCCAATTGTCGGTCATTATCATATCGAATAGCTCGTAAAATGATACTTTAAAATGTAATGTGTTGTATGGATACTCAATCACCGTAGTTAATGGTATGTCAATAGGGTTTGGAGACGTAAGAGTTTGTGTTCTATGTATTTTACGCCAATTACGGTGCGAACAAATTGCAATTAAAGAAAGTTGTTGTGTTGGAAAATGTCGACGAACGAGATTCGAACCATCACCCTTTGACTACCCAGTCAGGTGCGACAACAATCTAGGTGCGATACCAATTAGACTCTTTGTCTGACCCGTGTGTTGCCCCTCCTAATGTTCAGAAGATCTCTTTAAAATTGCTTATCACATTTTCTTTTGTAGTCATTTCTGGAGAAAATAACACAATTTTCCTGTAAAACGTCCAGCACTAATCTTTGTTATAAAACTAAGTATTATTGATCAACTATCGATCAAATAAAATGTATGCATGCATTCTATACTACACTCAAATTCATTACTTCACTTTACTCGTTTATTTTGGGATTGCTATACGCTACTAATAAAATATACAATAAGTGTACGATATATTATTGCGAGTCATATTTGTCATAACATATCCCAATTCCACCAGCAGCATATCCTTTTTAGCATATTTTGCATCGAATCGGCAACGCAATAAACAAGCCACAGGGTAACTTTATAGAGCCATGAATCGTAGGTACAGAGTGGCAGATCTGTTGGGAATTATTCTAAAATTAAACGATATTTATTAGCCGGACCGTTCGCGAAACCGTTCGAAACGACCCAAACGACTGTGACATCCGGCCGATCAAAGTGATCGAGAACGAGCGTCGACGCGCCATCGCTTTACTGCGCCATATTGGATAATTGACTACGAATCGAAGCCCAAATGAATGGCGCACAACCCAGAAATATGTTGCAGCTCCCTCGCGCACAATCGAACGAACTGCAAACGTTCACCATCGCGTTACGTTAATTAATCAAGCCCGCTATATCTTTATTTACGACACACGCCAATTAGCGTAATTATAGCGCAGCGTAAAAATTCAAATAATTTTGCGAAGTGGGACAGGATAGTGAAATTGCTTCTGCCAAACTCATTAACTTAAGTGTAGAAAAATGCCTGTCAAATCCTCATGGAGCTGGTTCGGTCTGTTTTTTGAACTATGCTTCATTATTTAGATGTTGTTGTCTAATTGAAGCAGCGTGGGACGTTTTAAAGGGGGTGTGTATCAGCTGACTATTCTGACATATGGTCATCGCAGTGGCCGCGTTGTAAACAGTGAATGAGTGTCGGCCGACGACGCGCGCCCCGGCACATGTCGGCAGCCCATTAAACTGAACACCCCAACAAAAAATAATTACTTCACCAAACACACTTCCACGCTCCTAACTCGTTCCATTTGTGTGTAAGCTACTTTACAAGGCGCATTTGACGCGATGAAAATAAAATTAATCATAAATAAAATGTACGTACGAGCTGCCGAAACGTTGGTCCAAATTAAGTCCCCGACGAAATGCTGGAAAATATTTGTCGCTATAATAGAGGCATAAAGGTAGCGTAGTGCAATTTTGTTTTCTGTATTCCAACGGCAGTAAATTTTTGGTATGCATAATTTTAGTTTTGTTATATATAGGTGATGTCAACATGGACCTGTTGATACTGAAAAATAATTGAAACTTAACTCTCAAACTAAAGCGAAAAAGAGTTACAAATGATGTTCAACGTCACGGCAAATTTGGCCGCAAACAATGGTCGATGCCGATCTTCACTTAAATAGGATTCAATTTTGCTCATAAATTAGTTTAACATCCGCTACTTCGTAATTAAAATGTATAGAAAAATATGTCAATGATACTAAACTATGGAAGTTTCTGGAGTAGTAGGAGGTAGGTGGTTGTTCTAGCTGTGTTTTGTTATATTATGACGCAAAAAGTATCAAAACACAATTATCTATCCTAAACAGGTTTGAACTACAAGTTAACAATACTATTTGAACAATCGAAGTTTCTGACAGTCTGGAAAATATACGGTTCAACGGAAATTAATTATGATAACATCTGGCCAGTTGTTTGTTGGATGTCGGTAGTCCGGTCCGTCAAGCGGTCGTTGGAGGTTGTTGTGAGCCTTTGCGTTATAGTTGTAGCGTAGATTAATAGAAGTTGGTGGAGCCGGCCAGCTGGCGGAGCGCGGTCTGCGGCGGCGGCGGCGGCGCGGGCCCGCGCCTGCTCGCCGGCGGCGGGCGGCGCAACTCGGGGGAACAAAAATAACATAACGAGTCAAGCTTGTAATAACATTTGTCCTAATATATTACTATTGTGACGGGTAGCAGCGTGCCGGATTTATGTACTGCCGTGCGAACCGTCACCTTATTGTTTATTAATATTAATAACGGCTGTCTGCGCCCAAATTATTTTTCATTAGACATGCGAGCGAGCGACTTTTCCCTTATGGTTAAGACATTAATATGGTGTAAGCAAATCTTTTGATGACTGACTTTTTATGATAAATGCTGAGGCTCACTCGTCCCCGTTTATTTTGCCGCTTTTCTTTTGCTGTTTTCCCGGTACACAGGAATTGTTTCTGGAGCGATTTGAATAAAACGTCAACAGAGTGCTTCGCTTTTTGTTTGTTAGAGTGTTGCAAGAGTTCTTGAAACTGGCACATCGAATAAAGCAGTAGTTTTTAGTAACTACTACTAAGAATCCTACAGTAAATTAAATAATTATATTAACAGTCACTTATCTATCTGCTATCTTTTTTCTTTTCATGCTGGCATGTTTTTATTGACGTACGAGCGACTTCCATATGTAGACGCTCGGATTGCGAAGGGTCGGTACGAGTCTTATTTGAAACAATCGCATTTTCTAATGTTTTAAGTATGTACCTGATGAAAGTATTTTAAGTAAAAACTACAAACTTACTTATTCATTTTTGTTATTTCCAATTGTTGGTTCACTGTGCAAACGAACATTTAATTAAATTGTTTAGAGCGATAGTATTGTCTAAGTGATGCAGTGAATGGTATATATAATGTGGTTTGGGATAATTATATTAAAGGGATTACCTAAAACCGTGTATTAATTTGTTTTTGTAATTTGAACTAAGTAGGTACTATAGAGATTTATTAATTCATTCTTACGTATACGAGTAGTTCGCAGTATATCAACTACACGGTGATTTTATATTGATTGAACTATCACTAGCAACCAAAAGACTATGAATATGAAATAAGACGTATTACGGGTTGAATAATGTAGGTGGGTTACGATACGAACTCAATTCATTACGTATTTGATATCGAAACGGCTGTCACGCGTCTCTAGGGCCACCGCGGTATACGGGATTACGCGCATCATATTATGTTATGACATCACAATAGAATTCTAATTAGGAAGATGCCTTATCACTTTACAAATAACGCTGACACACGATACAAGATACGTCTTTATTAAAGCTGTCGCCGTCGGCCCGTCGGCGTTATTCGCACGACACAAATCTTTGTAGCGCGTGCCCTCTAAAAAAATTGTTTATGATCAGGATAAGATTTTTCTTAAAATACTAATCGGATGTTAGTTTAGGGTTTTAAGAGTGAAAGAATTTTTACAATCGGTTCAGCAGTTTATGACATTCTTCTATTTGGGAAAAATATATTTGCATTTCATTAGAAATTATTTTAATAAAATAAATAAATTAAACAATGTAAATCGTTTTAATACAATTGTGTAACTAGCTAATAATAGATTTTCCTTATAATTTATTATCACAGTCATGGTTTTTAAACAGTCTTCAAATAAGTTACGCTAAATAAAGTTACTTTTCATTAAGTTTATTTATTTGGCTCGTTTCACGGCGGAAATATAATTGTCTGTAAAAAATAAACAAAATGCTAATTTCTCTTTGTTACGATAATTTTTTTGTGGACGCTTCGGTCACCCTTTAAAAAGGGTGAGTACTTCCTAGCTTCCTACCCACAAATTTTCTTCAAAGTTCAAATAATTTCATCAAGTTTCTTCAAATAAATTCACGTGATGTTTTGCATTCTTTCTGAATTTAATTAATACTTTCATAATAATAATAATACTAAATAAAATATTATCTAATCTGATAGCCTAATCTAATAATAATCGAATGTGATATTCTAATCGAATAATACGAGTTTATAAAGCATACATACAGTGCATCTATTTTCTTAATGTCTCTCGGCAAATTTCGTGTTTCGGCTGTCGTTGGATTTCTTTTGAGTTGAGTTTTACGCCTTTTAATTATTATAATTTATTTTAGAATGAGGGGAAATACTATTGTGTCATATGTAATTGACTTACGATTTATAGTTTACAGCTCTACATAGTTTACACGATAAATAAAAATAAAACCAACATTATACATTGTACATAATTGTTCTGAATTAAAATTATTATACATGATGAATCTAATAATTAATGGGCATTAAAAGTTTTTATTTTTCATACTAATGTACACACTAATCTACCGCGCCTTGTTCTCTCCATCCCTTTAGAAAAAAAATGCTTTCCAGTGATAAGTCCGCTAAATTGTGATCTTGCCTTATTATTATTATTTAAAAATAAAAATAATAGTATTTAGGTTATGCATTTCAATTGGCCATTTCCGCATGCCCTGTGTGGGGATTATGGGCACTACCCCCCTTATGATGATCGTACGAAAAAGGAAACGGCCCCTAGTTCCCGGCCGCCTCGCTATTCCTGGCCATGGCAGCGGCCATGGTAACGGCGGGGCAGGGGGTGCTAAGAATCACCGGGCTACCTCAGGCTGCCACAAACAACTGACCCTGGCAACGTTTAACGGACGCACTCTGAGGCTTGACCACCATCTAGCGCAGTTGGAAGTGGAGTTAGAGAACATTAAATGGCATGTTCTGGGGTTATGTGAAGTTCGTAGAGAGGGGGAGGACACCGTAACCCTAGACTCGGGCCATCTTCTCTACTTTCGCGAGGGTGATAAAACATCCCAGGGTGGCGTAGGCTTCCTTGTCAATAAGGTCCTCTCTAACAACGTCGAAGAAATCTCCAGTGTGTCGACCAGGGTAGCGTACCTGATCATTCGGCTGTCAAAGCGTTACAGCATGAAGGTCATTCAGGTATACGCACCGACCTCGGCACACTCAGATGATGAAGTGGAGGATATGTACGAAGACATATCCAAAGCCTTGCATAACACTACTAAGGCTCGTTTCAACGTTGTTATGGGAGACTTTAACGGCAAGGTGGGAACCCAGACTGGCAACGAATCCCGGATAGGACCACATGGTTATGGAGTTAGGAATCACAGGGGGCAAATGCTTGTCAACTTCCTCGAGAAAGAGGGGCTGTTCTTAATGAACTCCTTTAAAAAACAGCCTCAAAGGAAGTGGACATGGCAAAGTCCCGATACTGTGACCAAAAATGAGATCGACTTCATCATGACGGATAGCAAGCACATATTCAGAGATGTCTCAGTGATCAATAGGTTCAATACCGGATCTGATCACCGACTCCTCCGAGGCTCTCTAAATATCAACTTGAAGCTTGAAAGAAACCGTCTGATGAAGTCCACGCTCCGTCCTAACCCAATCCAAATCATGGCGGGCACCGAGAAATTCCAGCAGCTTCTCGGGAACAGATTTGTTGCCTTGGAACCCACTGATGACGCTAACGAGACCCTACACAATCTGGTCGAAACGTTGAGGGACGAGGGCATTAAGTTCTGCAAAAAACAGCGTACTGGCAAGAAATCCAAACTCTCGGCTGAGACTCTCGGGCTAATGACAAGAAGACGGGAAACCACCCAAGCGACTTCGTCGGAGAGGTCAGACCTGAACAAGCGAATTGCGAAGATGGTACGGCGCGACCTTCGGAGCTCTAACACACGCCTCATTGAAGAGGCGATAGAGCGAAACCGAGTGTCCAAAGTATTCACTCAGCAGCTTGGCAGGAGCCACCTGACGAAGCTTAAAACGCACGACGGGAGGACCGTATTGTCGAAGCCGGAGATCTCCGCCGAGATAGAGGATTTCTATGGCCGATTATACGCTGCACATGCCCCTCGTTCCCGACGAGACGACCACGATTCCAGAGCCACCCTGACACGCCACTACACCGACGAACTGCCAGACATCAATCAAGACGAGATCGTGTTAGCTCTGAGACAGCTTAAAAATGAAAAAGCCCCCGGTGAGGACGGAATTACATCAGAGCTTTTGAAAGCTGGAGGAGCCCCTGTTATACAGGAATTGCAGAAGCTCTTCAACGCCGTCCTTCACAGTGGGAGAACTCCAAAGGCGTGGAGCGGGAGCTTGGTGGTGCTCTTTTTTAAGAAGGGCGATAAAACTCTGCTTAAAAATTACAGACCCATCTCGCTCCTGAGCCATGTCTATAAGCTTTTCTCACGAGTGGTCACGAATCGTCTCGCCAGGAGACTCGACGAGTTCCAGCCACCGGAACAGGCCGGGTTTCGCGGAGGATATGGTACCATAGACCACATTCACACAGTGAGGCAGATTATACAGAAGTCTGAAGAGTATAATCAGCCCCTGTGTCTGGCTTTTGTGGACTATGAGAAGGCCTTTGACTCTGTCGAAACCTGGGCTGTTCTGGAATCCTTACAGCGATGCCAAGTGGACTGTCGTTATATCGAGGTGTTGAGATGTCTTTACGAATGCGCCACCATGAATGTCCAAGTACAGGGCCAGCAGTCCAAACCCATCCAATTGCGCAGAGGAGTGAGACAGGGGGATGTCATATCCCCGAAACTGTTCACAAGCGCGTTGGAAGATATGTTTAAGACGCTGGACTGGAAAGGGAAGGGCATTAACATAAACGGTGACTACATCTCACACCTGCGATTCGCTGATGACATAGTCCTAATGGCGGAGTCGCTATAGGAGCTGAACCAGATGCTGGACGACCTAGCTTCAGCCTCGCGACGTATCGGTCTTGGCATGAATTTGGACAAAACCAAAGTCATGATCAATGGCCACATTGATCCGATACCGGTCGTCGTACATGGCCACCTTCTTGAAATCGTTTTTGAATATACTTACCTCGGGCAGATTCTCCAATTAGGTAAAAACAATTTTGAGAAGGAGGCCAAGAGGAGGATCCAGCTGGGCTGGGCAGCGTTTGGGAAACTACGTCGAGTCTTCTCGTCATCCATACCGCAATGCTTGAAAACGAAAGTTTTCAATCAGTGCGTCCTACCCGTCATGACCTACGGAGCTGAGACGTGGACACTCACGGTAGGGCTGGTCCACCAGTTTAAAGTCGCTCAGCGAGCTATGGAAAGAGCTATGCTCGGAGTTTCTCTGAAGGATAGGATTCGTAACGAATACATCCGACAGAGAACTAAAGTCATCGACATAGCTCTAAGAATTAGCAAGTTGAAGTGGCAGTGGGCCGGCCATATCTGGCGAAGAACCGACAACCGCTGGGGTAAACGTGTTCTTGAATGGAGACCACGACTCGGTAAACGTAGTGTAGGACGCCCTCCGGCCAGGTGGGATGATGACCTGCGAAAGACTGCAGGCAGATGCTGGATGCGTCAAGCTGAGGACAGGGCGCTGTGGCGCTCATTAGGGGAGGCCTATGTCCAGCAGTGGACTAAGATAGGCCGATGATGATGATGATCATGATGATTTCAATTGGAAGGCTTTTGTAAAAAAATACTGACGCCGAAATAATTTTGCATATAAATGTTTCATAAGTTTTGATATTTACAGCAGATGTTTTGTTCATTATTGATGCCACGTTGCCATCAGCCGAGCCATAGGATCGTAAATGTTTCTACTACGATATTGAATATTCAGACAAAAAGTACGTATCGACTTGTATCCTAGAAAATATTCGTAATATAATAATAATATACACAAATGTGTTAGTTAATTCATTCTTACAGAATATGTAGTAGAGCATTTAATTAGATTACAAAAAAATACTTATAAACACTTGGAATACTGCGTGAGATCAATCATAGGTGTTAACCTATGATTAATCTCACCCAGCATTTCTGGATGTAAGTAATATGCTAGGATGAAATAACGTTTCGTTTAATATTCATAGATTTACAGTTGCGATATAATATGAGGGTGAAGAATGTAATATGCAGAAACAAAGACAATTCAGTAGCAGCCGCATGTTAGAGTTTCTTTTCGATTGATAATAAGGAATTTACAATATGAAAAAACTGTGGTAGTGGGCGTTTAGGCAAGCCTAACAAGTCACTGGCCCAAGTAACAAATAAGCGTTATAGTAAAAAGTACAAATATAAACCTTAATACCGTTAAAAGATATACGAGTATAGCGTTCCTGTAGTATTATGAGTGAGTAAGTAGCCATATAACGTAAGGAGGGAAAAGGGAAAGGGTGGACTTTATTAAGGAAAGAGAAGGTCAAGTATAAAATGCATAATTATAATTAAAATAATGAGAAAATAATACAATATCAATTAACAGCTACGATTATAACAAGACGAGATAAGCAAAACAAAACAAAAGAAGATTGACAATTAGAAAGTATAAAAATAAATAAGATATATTTAAAAAGAACAAGCCAATTACAGCATTAAGCTAAGCCAAACTAACTACACAGAAATGTATGGATATCTATAATAACAGCAACACGGTTTTACTACGCTGTTGCAATTTGGAAACATTTTGAAATGCATACTGTACGTGCATTTTATATTGTTTTGAAATTGCTCGAACAACTGCTGAATAGAGCTCACTCAGACATTACCTAAATGATCAACTTTTGGAGTATTTTTTTTCCGCGATTGATATTACAGTCTTTATTCAGCATTTTTATGGTAGAGCATTTCAATATGAAATTATTTATGTTATACAATTATTAAATACCTACATTACACGATAGTTTAGACGTTCCAATATAATTAAATTTTTATTTTAATCAAAAGTGCGTACGTCTTGTTTTAAACATTCAATCAAAGAGTTGTGCTGAGAGTGGTTTGTATCATGCGATATCGTCGGAAGTCGCCACATCACGGATGCAATGTTTACGTTACCAAACCGCAACGTTCCCTGCGCGCGCGCACGCTACTGTTATTATCATTTATTTTTAATCCCGCCCGCCGCCGCGTGCCTCATACTTTTTTGTATAGACCACCCGAACACGAAACACAAGCAAGATTTATTTTTATTGAATAAACAGCTGACAATTTTGATACAATTAATGAATGTACCTCTTTGAGATATGGGTGTGAATGACAAGGGAGACTGCCCGGTTTCAATTGTTCTAACTCTGATTCATTTTTACGGACGAGACATTGTGTTGACCGTTATTGTATTATCAATCTCTACGGTTAGTGAAACAATTTGTTTTTAAATTTGAGACGGTTAAAAGGCAAATGTATTTATTTATTTATTGCATATCACATTACATTAGACGAGGTGTTAAAACATAAGCAAAGGTATACATGTGACGCCCTGCTAGAGCACAGCAAATAAGAGGACTAACTATTTAAAAAAACTATATATATATATATATATATATATATATATATATATATATATATATATATATATATATATAATACTTTGAACGCCAGTTTGACCAGCAGTAAGTAAAGAGTACCCAACGCTTTTATTAATGTATTTGTAAAATGTTGCTATTGCACTATTTATTTATTCATTATGATTTGAAATTGGAGTTTGGTCGTATCTGTAGGTACCTACCTACATTTAAGGTTATAGTCGGTAATAATATCTATTTAAAGGTCAAAATATTTTTCAAAGAATTTTGTATATATGTCCTTTTGTTTAACAATTAAGTAGAAAGTACCTACTCAATAGGATTTGAAAGAAAGAAATAAAGAAACAAACTAACACACATTCGTCACAGTTGTTTTCAATATATTTTAGTTATTTTTTTTAATAAAAAAGGATATCTCATGAAGTGAAGTCTAGTTTAAATTATCAACAACTTTTAAAGAAAAATGGGTTAATTATAAGGTTCTAATTTTAAAATAATGGAATAAGTATTTTTAAATTAATTAATTTACACTAAAACATACAATATTTTTGCATCATAGCAGACCAAAAACAACTGAGGTTTGACCGAAATGTAAAAAAAACATAAAATTAAAAATTATATTTCTATAACGAGTAGTACTACAATAAATAAATGAATAGGCTGCAAGAAAAAAATTATTTGCAGCGAGCGATCGCATCTGCTCTAGCCTGTGCGCAAAAAAAATCTGTGTGTGAGTGTTTGTTGAGACATCTACAATTCTACAGGTTGTTGAGGAAAGTGTTTTTAATTTACCTTTGATATAACCATTTTTTGATAGAATTTTATAGAGCTGAAAAACTTAAAACACACATTATATGTTGTAAAATGTGCAATAAATAAATAAATAAATATGATGCAGAACAAAGTCGCCAAACGTAAAACTTTGTTCATACTGAACCTTATTAGATTTATGTAGATCGTAATATCTTAGTAAATACTGTCTCTTTTGGGTTAGTTTGTTTCCAAACGCAGCAACGTTATATAACTATTTAAGCATTGAATATCCGACAGTAATAGCTTCTCTTGGATACATTTTATTCAGGTGGATTTCCCTCGGGTTTGCCGATAACTAAAATATTCTTTCTTCCGCTTTAAGGACCTCGTGTACACACGGCTACATATTTCATAAAATAAATGGAGAGGAGATGTTCTGTATTAAAATGATTACAAGAGAAACCCCCCTGGCAATAAAGAAAGACAATCGTGGCTCGTATAGTCCGAAAAAAATATTCAGTAAGCAGACTGTTTACTAGCGCGTCAACTCTAAAATAAGCGCACGCCCACAGTGATTGATTTTGTTTGAAGTCCCTACCTAACATTTATAAAACAATAATTTGAGCTGGGTACCTGTCAGCTTTTGCAATTTTAAAAATAGGAAGCTCAAGTATTAACGGCTATGTGGAAAGCCTGACTGAGCCTAGAAGTTTAACGCCGAAGATGACGACCACCGACCCTTCATGAGACCAACGACGTATCTGATCAAACTGTATTTTTTGATAGACGACTTAGAGTCTGAAAATCTTAGCCCAAATGTAAGATATTTAAAGCCTTTTCTCATTATATTATTGTACATTTCTAGACGTGGGGAAATCCACCAAAGAGTACGTAAAGGATTTGTAAACATACATTCATGGAATTAATATGTACTATATCCAACTGTGCTTCAGAAGGCACGTTTAGGATCCGCGCGGTGGTTTATGTCCCTTTCTCCCTGTAGTGTTTTCATCAACAGGGAAGGCTCGTGCCCTGACTGGGGACATTAAATAAGTTGGGTGATTATGAACGTCCAACCGATATAATCGACAATTAATGGAATCAAGCGTTCACATCACCAGCTCATTTTATGTCCCCACTGCTGGGGCACGAGCCTTCCCTATGGATAGATAGGAAGAACGGGCAATAAACCACCACGCGGGCCACTGCAGATTGGTGGTTAACGACTGCTAATGCAGCCGGAACCAACGGCTTTACGTGCCTTCCGAAGCACGGAGGAGCTCGAGATGATAAATTTTTGGTCACCCATCCGATGACCGGCCTTTGCGAAAGTTGCTTAACCTCAGCATTCGCAGGCTGGGCGTGTTAACCACTGCGCCATCGAGCTCCTCCAAGCATTACTTTGCGGAAATCCATGGCACTCAAAAATGCAATTGAAATAATATGTAGTTTTTATTCCGCTAAATAACTCGTTCATCGAGAGTCATTGAATGCAAGCGAACATGCGCACCAAAACCGATACCCGAACCGTGTTTCGCCCCTCAACGGGGCATCCTTAAGAGCTGTTGACTGATCGAGAGCTGCGCATCTCGTTCATCGATACAATTGATTTAATTAGTAAGTAGGTAGCACTGCGCTTGGTAGTGCTTGCTGTTTGGTGGTACCTATGCATTATAAAGTGTTCTCTATTTCTGTTCCTAGACAAACTTTTTATCAGATAAGGCACAGGCTTAGTTGTCACCAATTATACAAATAGTAAACATTAGACATCCTGCATGCTTATAACAACGCCAATCCTTCTAAGTGAAACACGTATGGAATGCATGTTGGTGGTTGGTATTTAAACTGGCAAGTCTCCAGGGATACTCAAGGTTTTAGTTCACATAATGCACCTAGCATATCTAGCAAGCAGTTAATCAATTTGCGTAGTTAAGCTTTATAGTTTTAGTTGTAAATTGTAATACTACCTATATAGAATGTTTTTTTTAACTGGGATAGTATGAGAAAGTCCGCAACCATAGAGATACAGAGAAACTGTCTTAGGAACCATCAAGTTTTTTTTGTGAAAATAATTTTGGCATAGCAAAATTTTTGGTCGAGTGTGAATTGTATATAAAAAATAATCAAATTGATCATTCTTCTAAATGCGGATCGAATCTTTTTTATGTTAGTATAATTTAATTGTACTGGAAAAAAAATCAGAGCAGCGGAATTTAGTCAAATTTAATGAATTGTTTTCTCATACAATTTGTACGTAAACGGCCTCCATCTTGCTGCATGCCATATATGCTTAATCATAGCTGCAGAAGTCATAATATATATAATACTATAAATATTGAATACGCAAAGAAAGTAAAATTTTAAATAAACACCAAATAGCTGGCGGCAGCAATAAAAAAAAAATCATTTAACTTGCAAAATAGTAGTAAAAATAGGTCAGTCAAGTCGTCCTTTGCACGCTATTTTGCAACAAATTTAATACACAAAATAAGCTGTGGCACTGTCCCGCAGAACAGACTACTCCACCGTTCCGCGCATTGTACAGTATGCTCAAATTGTTAACCGACTTTTCAAACATACAAAATTATTAAAAAACCTTAAATATGCAGTGGAAAAAGCAATGCAGTGGACAGTATTTGTTGTGTCCTCTTTTTTAAGGGTTATAATGAAATACTGTTAAGGTGAGTCCACATTAAATAACATGTTACATAACTTACGTTTATAAAATATTATAAAATACAGTGAAAAAATTAAACGCCTACCCGACCTAGCCAAGAATCGACCCTGGGTCTTCCGCAATCCGGGCGGCTGCACTGACCGCTATGCTACCGGGAAGGCTTCCCGGTAATAATAAGTTTAATTTACGAGTAGCTTCAGTGCAGCAATTAGCACTTGAAAATAAAATAGAAAATAAAAAGTAAAAATAACTTATAAATACATCTAACTAATCGTTATATGACATGTTGCAAAGCTATAAGTTTAAGGTTGTTTTATTGACACTTATCGTCCACACTAATAAAACATGCTACATAACTATGCTATAACATGTTTTGTCATATAGCCCGGACGCACCTATCATAGTTACGGACCCAGCATGCTGGGTCCGTAAGTGGCGTGAATACGCCCGTTCACTTCAAATTTAATAATGGTTTTTCTTACCCCGCAAGTCCCTGCGTTTATTAAACATCGCAAACATAGCATTATTACCTTCGATCAATTACATGGTTAAATACAAAAAAAATATGACCCAAAACAAAAATAAAACGTACCAAAAAGGTTACAAATTGGTTACAATCTGTACCTACTCTTGGACATATTTTAGTTGAGTGATGAGTGTTTATTTAGATGACAGTCTTTAAATATTTAATATGAAAAAGTAGTGCAATAAAGACCAGCAACCCTAGGAAGGTGTCTTGGTCCTTGCTTATTGCTTATTCGTCACTGTTTAGTTAGACATAACAAAGCTATAGATATTATGATGCAAGCGAATGTGTGTGTGTCTTTAAAATAGTGGCTGCCTAGGTGAAAAAGCATTGTTTGTCAGCATAACAATTTATAATAACAGCTTTAACTAATTAAATTGAAGTCTTTACTGAGTGGGTTTTAGAAATAAAAACCATTAGCATGTGAGAATTATGAATATGAATGCTTGAAAATGTAGTTAATCGGGATAGTATTGTCAATCTGGAATGTGCAGTGGCGCCCGACCACAGAGCGGACCATTGTTAGTCGAAGCTCCGATTACTCCTAAGTTATGCATTTAATCGAAATATCTGCATGTAAGTGCAGTTCCATGTTTATTAAACTTTAGTTCCATATCCGAATCAATCCTAAGCTGCATAAGCATATGTATGGTAACAAGTACATAGTACATGTAGGTCACTCACAATACTAACATTTACCAAATTCTATCCAATGCACCATGTGCGGTGCGCTGATATATCTATATATTACCGTAACTATTATAAAAAGCTGTTACTAAACAATATTTTATTAAGGCAGCATGAATTGTATCTTAAGCAATGAAAAATTAAAAAAGATAGAATGTGAGTTTGGATTGGCATTGACAGATTTCGGCCGCTCCTCTTCCATTTTTGAAAATTTTGAAAAATTTATGAAACAATGTTTATTTAATTTAATGTATTTTTAAGCATAATTTAAAAAAAAAATATTAGCATTCTGCACTTCTTTTCTATATAAACTATAAGTGTGCGAAATTTCATACTCTTCCGTCTGCGCAATTTATTTAAAAAGGGGTACAAAGTTTTTGCTTCACGTATTAATATAGGTAAGTATAGATTTTTATATAAAATAAAGTAAATCGATTGTTATATAAAATCATGATAGTCTGTTAAGTATCATCTCATAAATATTTATAATTCGTATAGTGGAATAACTCGGTGTCCGAATGGCCAAGTACTCCATTCGTTATCCGGAGATCCCGGGTTCAATTCCTATGTCAAGCCAAAAGTGTTTCGGATTTTTTGATGCATAGCCCAGTTTTATTATAACCAACTCGCATTTGGTAAGCATGGTGGTTAAGTAAGCAATGACTTGATTATACAACGATTGCGGCCTTTGTCCAGCAGTGGGTTAGTATAAAATTTACTAACTTTATTCTAAAGCGAAATTCTTAACCGTCCATTGCTATTGTCAACGTTGGTAATTGTTGATTGTTTATGCTGCAATGAACACTTTAAACAGGGACACGTTTGTCAGGCGTTGGTAACGGCTTATTGGCTAGGCGCTGCTGCCTCCATCCACCATTGTAAATACAAATTGACGGCTATGTGAAAATTTTGGCGCGTAATTGAGTTCCAGAATTGTTTCAACAACTCCATTTGTTAGTGTTACATCGTGCCGGCGCCATTCGTCATTTGTAGTGAACTGCGAGGCGTACGTAATACGGCCGTATAGTCAACAATTAAATGAGGGAATTAGTTCACTTTGCCACCTATGTTTTTGGTAACTATTCATTATCGAGTTTAAATAACATAATACCATTGCATTGCTGTATTCAACTGTAAATATGTTTTTTTTACCAACAGGCAACACTCATTTGTTTTTCTTCGCTTCTTCTCGTCGTTGAAATATATTTTAATATGGTATTTATGGGTTTTGTTATAGCCCATCGGAAGCTGCTGAGCTGAAGTGACAGTGGGCCGGTGATATTAGTCGCAGAACCGACAACCGTTGGGGTAAGACTGTAGACCGCGTATCGGCAAACATAGTGTAGGACGCCCTCAAACTAGGTGGAGCGACGATCTCCGTAAGGTGGCTGGCAAGAGCTGGATGAGAGTAGCCGCGGATCGAACCCAGTGCAGTGGCGTGCACTTGGAGAGGCCTATGTCCAGCAGTGGATTAGTATAGGCTGATGATGATGATTTTCTTGATTTTATTTCTTCTTTTTTAATTAATTAAACTTTGCTTTCCTTTTTTCTTTTAAAATGTCTACCATTATTTTTGTTCTCCTTAGTTACACATAAATAATCTACCAACGCCTATGTAGGTAATTAATTAACCAAAGCTCTTTGACAGGACTTGGAACAGCTCAGTTCTTAATCACCAACCAAGCGGCCGGGCCGTGGCTAGCTCAATTTCTCTTTGGTTGGTGATTGTCCCCACCTCGCCTGCGACAACTATCAATATTCAATGTATTTATAAATACTCATTTATTATATATTTTATTATTTAAGTATAGGTATCGGACAAGGAAATATTTCACGTTGAGAAACAAATTATATCTATTAAATATACCAACTGACTTTGATTATCTGACTATAAGGACCGGAAAAAAACTCTTTTAGTAATACTTTGAGGCAATGCAAAGGCAGAGGCAAATTAAAAGTATCATCGCGTTTGGCGCATCTGTGTATTCTAGTGGAAATGCTAACTGGGAAGTTTGGAGTAAAGTTGGTTTCATAGGGATTTTTTAAGATTTTGTAAAGTGTGAGCCGTAAGCAATTAAAAAGCCGGTCAAGTGCGAGTAGGACTCGCCATTCCAACAGTGCCGCAACTCCAAAGTCTAAATCTTTAATATTTCAAAAATTTTAGGGGTGGGTAAATGGGAAGGGTTAGTTTGTAGATTTCTTAATTTGCAATTGCAAATTAAGAAATCTACAAACCTACCTAATTAGGTATCACGTATCGTTTGCAGAAGGCCTATAAAAGTTCCGATACCAGAAATTATGTACCAACTTGTATTTCTTTATTATTAGACAGAAAACAGCAAACAATTGGTTAAATGTGACAAAAATAATCAACGAATATAATTAAAAAGAAAGAAAGAAAAACATTTATTGATTTTACAAACAGAAACAGAATAAAAAATGAAATAAAGATGCACTACAAAGCAGACACAAAGACATACTACATTAAAAAAGAAAAGAATACAAATAAAAATAAAAACTCAATATCATTAATACTTACAAAAAAAAAAGAAAAACAATCGAAAATCAACAAATAAATAAGGTATTATTTCACTTTATAGGTATTATGTGAATTACTTATTAACGATCTATTCCACCGGGCGAAAATCTACACGGATTAAGCCATGCTACGAGTATTCCTACTTCCTACCATGGTAGCAGCAGGTGTTGAATTTACTTCCCATATTATTCGTTCTAAGACAGACGATTATCGCTGGGACGACCTGCACATCCCTGCTTAAGTGCTCAGGTTTTCATTATGCGCTATTGGTTCTGCAGTGGAGTGTGTGCTATTAATTTCTATTATTTATTTTGGGATACGTTAGTAACAATGTGCGGTTGATATTAGCGACCGTTATTTTTCGTCCATCGACTAGTTAACGGTGACGTCTCCGTTATGTAGACGTTTAAACTCACGGCACGTCGATTTCTACGACTGAAAAAATAATAGATTAGACGGACTATCGCCGTAGACAACTTTATATTATCTTATTAATTAAAATATTTCAAAAAGTTTTATAAATATACGTATTGTTTATTTTCAATTTTTTTTTCGAAAAAGCTTCTTTTCGTTATCTACAAAGATCAAATTTGCTTGAAGCTAATTCCAATAGAATTTTATGGTGAATGCACCTAGACTCGCCGAATGCCGTCGATCGACGAGTCTTAGTTGTAGTCGTCAATATGAATGAACTCTATTGCATAATTAAACATAGTTCAATTTGTTTGTATGAGCGAATGGACTGTATTAACCGACTATGTTAATGCGTCGTCGTCGCGTTCCCAGTAGATAATGAACATTGTGATTTGTGAACGTTTAGTTTAGCTGTCTAAGAATTCAGCTAGTCGACGCGAGGACGATGGACCGTCGAGGCGTTGATTCACGTGAACCGTTGAATCAACTAGTCCGTTCATTCAACGCCCATCACTACTGTTGATATACATAAACGGTCACCGTTTACGTTTGAAAGTATTGACAAGTTTAATATAAAATATAAGATCTGTGACTGGTTCATGTTTTTAGTTTTTTTAATGTCCATATACGTAATTGGAGAATTTTTCGCTAAGCTTGGAACTTTTCTGGAGTAAATATATGCTGAACTTGCAATTAGTTCCTGGAACCTATCATATTAGCTTTTACATGTAGCTCTTGGAATCTGTGCTTTTGCAATGACATTGCCACAAGTGTACTAAACAGAGAGTATATTTTGCCCCCGATTCGTGTCGAGTCTGAACCGAACATCTCGTCTTTTATAAGTACTGTCACTTACATGTCATTATATCTTTTAGCAAACGCAAAGTCGTACATTCGTACTGTGCTTTGCGTTATGTAATAGGTATCTTTTCTTTACAGTGATGCGATTTTGTACTCTTGAACATAATATCAAGCGTCCGTAGCCGAATGTATAGATAGATAATAGTTGGTTTTATCCAGCTACGTACTAACAATAGCTCCGTTAGACTTTAGGAATGGTTTGTGATCATTAACCCGCATCAGGCCAGTGTGGTAATTAAGCCAATGCCCATCAGCTGTAGCCGTGACCGTGACATTAAATTGAGGCCTTTGCCCAGCAGTGGTACTAGGTTACTAGTGGTGGTATTTAGGCCAGGCACTTCCTTTGTAAGTTATGTTCAATTCAAGTTCTTGGCTGTTATGACTGTTACGTTGTCATTTAAAAATATATACGGTAATAAGTAAGGTACATTTAGCTTTATAGCATTTACCAGTTAAGTCATGGTCAATAGTTTGCGGATATCCCTTCCAAATGATCAGACCGTATACCTGTTAAAATGCACCGTAGTTATGTGAATGCAAAAATACTTAAAAGCTTATAAGAGATGCTGTGGAATATTGATCCCTTTCGTTGCGAGCAGTAAGCTGCATTTAATTTGCAGCGCGACCCCCAAACCTGATGGATGCAAGGCGGCCCGCGACCTCGCTGTCGCGTCATCAGTCACGCCGCCTATCGCCTATTTCAAATAAAAATTCTCCCCCGACGTTTGCACTTGATTAATGTTTCAAAAAGCCCAATTAAGACTGACGCTTCGCGTTTTATTTAACTGCGCCCGTATGCCACAGCTGTGCAACGAGGGTTCAAGTTCGGTTTTCATCTAATTAATGATAAAGAATCGATATTTACAAATATTTTTAGTATTGGAATAGGCCGCAACTCAGAAGATGTCATCATCACATCAGCCTAAAAACGTTTCACTATTAGGCTCAGGTGTTCCCACATGACATAGGGAGATCCGGCTACAACCCATCACGCTGGCCTACAACCCACCACGCTGGCCTAATGCGATTTGAAGGGTATTAACAACTGCAATCTTACGACAACTAACTCCCAGGGTAATTGGCTTAACGTGGTTTCCGAAGCACGCATGTACCAAGATATTAATTTTAGTCACCCATTTTTTTCATGGTCACAAATCACAAAACAAATACATGAAGAGATGAAGCGTTATGGACGTTTTTCGCCCAGCTTTCGTTCCTTAATCCTAACATGAGATGTAAAATCATGAAATATTTTATAAAGACGCTTTAAGAACAGTGTTAAAAGTTTGCAATATGATTTTTTAAGGGTTGCTGTTTTGTTGTCAAGTAAGTGCCTAGTTAACTCAAGGGGGTCTCCTGGAGATCCCATGCGTGATGATTAGACATAGATTGTGAACCCCTGCCTTGAGTTTATTAACATTTTTTGTTGACCGATTCAAAAATGAGTCACCCTTCATAATTTAGTCATGCACTAGGTATATTAGGTTGGGGAAAAAGTCTTTTATTGAATCCTTTCAAAAACGACATCATCTACAAGTGTGTAATCAAGAGCATAGTTATTTGAACACTTTTTCTCATTCAGTATTTTCGTTGGAAAGATCTTTTAATTGGTCGCTGATGGCCTTTTCTGCGTAGGTTGCGTAACCAGATTTTTATGGGCTGTGAAACTAAAGGTTTCTTAAGCCGTGGTGATCCCTTCATTCTAGTATCAAACTAGTCTTTTGTCGATCTTGAACCTCAGTTCAAGCTTTCAACTCCACGGTATCTAGTGCCATTTTTAAATCGCTGTTGTGTGTTCAGCAATGCATTGCAAATACAGTATGCATGGTGGCAGAAATAGGTATAAGTGTGTTTGCCATTCAGTCGTATTCTTGATAGAATACCACGTAGCTGGATGAGCAATAGACGGTATACAAGATAAAATTTTACTAAAAAACATCAACCGGCCTCAGGAAGCTCGAGTGGGAATCAAACTCACGACCTTTGGATAACCGGTCCAATGCTCTGAACGCTGAGCTACCGAGCCCTTCGATTTCCATTCAAGCTTCCTGAGGCTGTTGATTTTTTCTAGTAAAATTTTATCTTGTAACTATACAGGGTGGTCCAAATAATGACGTCAATCCATTTTAAACAGATTCCTTACATCCAGGGGTATCCAAAATACCCCATGTATGTTCACCGATTTTTCGTGGTTTAAGAGTTATTAATTTTTTTAGTGTGATTTTAGGGATTTTCGGTCGGATCGGATTAAAAAAATTAAAAGTAGTTTTTTATGGCTTTTTTGGATATTTTTTTATGTACGATTATTCTCATTTTGTGAACTTTTACACATAAAATAATCAGCTTCCTAACTAAAAAATTATTAAATTTCGAAAAATTACGTTTTTGCGAATAAGAGTTGAACTTTCCACTTTAAAAAAATAAAGCAAAAATAGATATTCTATAGCTTTAAAGTAATTTTAAAATCTTTGTCAGACTTTAAGCTTTCATAGTACACAAAAAACTGTAAAGTGTAGTAGTAACACAAAAAAAGTAGTATTTAATGGACAATGGGTACAGAGGCGAAAATTTCATAAAATAACAATTTCATTTAAAAGCATTACTTTTGATTACAAATCAAAAAAAGACATTCTATGTCTTTTTTAGATTTTTAATTTAAAGTGGAAAGTTCAACTCTTTCACGCACGAACGTAATTTTTCGAAATTGAATATTTTTTTATGTTATCTTCATTAATGTTAGGAAGCTGATTATTTTATGTGTGAAAGTTCACTAAATTAGAATAATCACACATAAAAAAATATCCGAAAAAGCCACTTTTAATTTTTTTAAGCCGATCCGACCGAAAAAAACCTAAAATCACACTAAAAAAATTAATAACTCTTAAGAGGCCTATTACATTTTGACCGTGATTTTTGCATAAAATGCCCAACTTCGGCGTTCTTGTTCAGATAAACTGAAACCCTTACACAATTTTGAATAGTTATTAGTATAATTCGTAGCGGCCTCGTCTTCTGCAATTTTTCCTATCTATTTATATAAAGCCATAATTCCGAAGCTAGTTTTCAATTAAATACGCTGACGGCAATTTTTAAGCTCATGGATTGAACTACTTTACTAAGCAAACGAAATGAAAAATATATATATTATATCTCTTAAATAGTGGTTAAGTTCGTAGCGGCCTCGGAATTTCGAAATATGAATGAAATTTCTACAAAAAAAAAACCCATCCAAAGCCATAAAGTGTTCAGAATTAGCTGTAAATATCTCCTTACTCCATTAATATTATTAAGTAAAATGTACACCAGAATTAACGTTAGTTTATTAGATCTCAAATTATATACTTTTTTTGAACGATAAAAAAATATTAAACTTCAAATAAATGTAATTACAACTGCACAGAATGCTACTTTTGCGATGCGTCGGCCGCTCGTAGTACTAAGAAGCGCGCATTTTGTGATAAGGCTCTTAAACCACGAAAAATCGGGGAACATACATGAGGTATTTTTGGATACCCCTGGATGTAAGGAGTCTGTTTAAAATAGATTGACGTCACTATTTGGACCACCCTGTATATAGCATTGTGAATGCAAAATTCAAAATAATAAAAATAGACGGTATATTTCAAATGAAGAGTTTGTTCCAGATTGTGGTGTACGATGATATCCCGCGGTGGCTGCGAGCCCGGCAGCGTTCGCTTGAGTGGCGTGGCGTAGCTCGCACGATGGCGGCCGCGGCCCCCCGCGTGCTTCTACTCGCGGCGATGTTGCTGTTGCGAGGTAAGTGTTTCAACCTCCTCTAAACACTTTAATCAGTGAACTGGTATGTAGTGACAGGTGTATTATATTCTTCTCCATAGGCCCATAGCTAAATACCCAATCCGTCCTGAATGGGTTGTAGGTAAAAAGATTTGGGACGATACTAAAGTTTTTAAGTGTATTTGCAGAAAACAAATTGACTTTCACTTTGACTTTAATGTTTTATTTTGTTGTTAGCATCGATATAGTGTAATAAAAGTTTACACCGAAAGACGTCATCGTCGCCGAACGCCCAGACATAATCATAAAGCTCTCACTGGTTAGTAAATAGAACAGAAATAATATATGACATTAGTTCAATATTAATGCAGTGTAAAAAGGTTTTTTTAGAAGAAGAGAAGAATAGTCGATAAGTATATAAAGGCTTAAATTTTTTATAAGTTGAATTGTGAAGTATAAAAAGTAAATTACCAACAAAGTTACGATACGATATTGCCGTACCTACTCAGAGTTGTCAATTAACGTTAATGATTACTTAGTACCTATAATTTTTCATTCTGAAAAAGTACTTAAAAGGTTGTTATTAAAGACTTTTTTACAATTAAATATCATAGATGCTAAGTAATCATTAATGTTAATGGACGTCTCAGAGTGCGGCATCGGCAGTTAGACAACTTAATAAAAAAGCTCAATGGATAGAAAGTAACAGTTAAGATTTTCAATCTTTTAAGAAAACCTATTGCGAGACCGTCTCAAGGAGCATTAAGGACAATACGAAGATCAGGGGCTGTGGGAGCACATATTAGTTCCGAACAACAAAAGAAACTTTATGTCTTTTATAGTGTGGTGTACAATAAAGAATATTTTCATTTCATTTTCATTTCAAGTTTAGGAACTATTTGTTGCGTAGTATGGTTTGTTAGTGATGTAGGTATATTCATTTTAAAGTTTTATTTTAAAGTTTACGCGAACACTGTTCAATAAAATAAAACACATCGTAAAATCTACTTGCGTTTATTTTGCCTCGCAAATGGTTCAAAACGTCAGGATTAAATGAAATGTAAAATAAGTGTGAGAAATAAATGAAGAGTTTTATTTTAAGGGAGATTTATGTATATATCTCCCTTAAAAATATATATTTGTTAATATTCAAGTTTAAGTGACATTTAAAGGGACTTGTCGATTTGCCGATATTGCGATAAACAGGTACTTTACCTTCATACGCGAAGTCTCTCAGCAATCTACAGATTGAATTTTGGAGAGTATCCAAATTAATCACAACCCGATACTGCTGACGTGAGTTTTAAAGCTTAAAACCTATTTCATAATTTGGAATCTCCTGGTGGAAATTCAAGATAATAATCAGATTCGTGGAATTTATTACGGTATAAAGAAAGTTAATAACGTAGGCAGAGTGTGGTGGTTTGTTGCAAAGTATACCGAGGGCAAATAACAAACTTGTTATGGACCAACAGGAAAGTTAATGTTGAACTCTTTTTAATGTAAATGTTACATCGCCAAGTAATAAAAAGGTAATGAATAGGTAACGTAAGTATATTAATAATAATCTAGTTACGTAGGTACTTGATTTTTTCAATCAAGTGACGGAACACAACGAATCTGAGAAATTCTTCAGTGATTGAGGTTTTCGGATAAAGATCTTTATTAGGAAAATAACCTTAAGTTATGGGGTATTTGTTATAACTAACGGGTCCATATTTGCTCACCGAAAATTCATTCATTTTTCGGATTTTCAATATTCCAATACTTCAAAAAATCTGTGAATTTTGGCGCATCCATAATTAACAGAAATAAAAACTTATTTACTTTTATTACAGGATTTTAAAATCTGAAATGAATACAACTAAAAACATATTATCAATTTATCCCACTAATATAATATACATAACAGCACAAAAAAAAATGATATAATGAATTATAACGAAATCAACTTCACCTTTTTAACAAATCCCAAAAGCTCGTAACACAATAATGGGCTAACATTTATAGTTTTAGTAGGTAATGAAAATGTTCTAAATATATTTTATCTATTAATTACTTATGTATTCACAGGTGTCTGCAATTTTTCACTTAAATGTTATTTTACTGTTTCTAAATCGGTAAAAACGCTAAATATACAATATAAAAGAAATTGCTTCTAGTAGTTGAAGTATAAGTTCAATAAAACAGTTTAACACTGCTTATTGTGCAATTTAGAGTAAGTTTATTTTTTGTTAAACCCTTTAACAAATTAATTAACCTTTATAGGATTTGAAAATTGAAGTAATAATATATAAAGGGGAACATCAATATAAGCACATGATACTTTTAAGTGTGGAAAGCTACATACAATAGCAGCAATTTAGCTAGTTACCTGGCTGAGTTTATGACAAACAAATGTTATAACCACATCGAAATAAAATCAGAATCAATATGCCTTCCAACTTAAAACAATTTCATAGTATTGCTACGAAAAAAGAATACAGACAAAGTTTCTGTTATGGCTGGTCAACCGAGAAGAACTTTTCTATTTTGAGGGTCGTTGGTTTGAATCATCGCATTTTGCCATTTCGATGTAATTCTAATTGAATTTTTCACTAATAGTAGAGAAGTGTATCACAAACGGATGGTCCAAAAGTAGTAAAAGTACTACTATAAGTAAAAAGGAAAGTCGACGGTGATTTGTAAGCTTATCTTTTCTTTGTTGCACTTGGAAACATACATAAACTAATGACGTTCAAAGGTGGATTTGTCTCTATAAAAAGTACCTTCAAGCCGCAATTTACATTCTATTATTTTGTTACATTATATTTTTTTTTCGGTACTATGTATATGATATTAGATAAATTTAGAACTTACTTTTATCGCTATATTAAGAGCATTTACGTCGCGCACTAGCGCCACTAATGAAAAAAAAACATATCAAGTAATTAGAGATAGAAAATCAAATTATGCTCAACAAACTATTTGAATGAAGTAATTTAGCATTTTTACGGCACCTAATGAACACCTCACATGTTATGGTTTAGTTAAAATAAGACGTTATGGCCACTTTTAACTATAACGCCATATTTAACTAAACCATAACATGTCAGGTGTTCATTAGGTGACGTAAAAATGCTAAATTACTTCATTCAGATAGTTTATTGAGCATAATTTGATTTTCTATCTCTAATTACTAGATATGTTTTTTTTTCATTGGCGGCGCTAGTGTGCGGCGTAAACGCTCTTAAATAAAAATAAAAATGTATTTACAAAGTTACAAATTGGCGATCTTTTACAGGCAACTAAATTGCTGAATTGAACTACGACACCGTGAAATGGAAGATGCGAATAGTTCGAACTTAATTAGAAAGGTGTGAGGCCAATATAAATATAAAAATATACAAACATAGGTACATAAAATAATCTTTAACAAACTTGAACAAACATACGCACACACACGCATTCCAAAAGGGGATAAGTCATACCCGGGAAGTGTGGTTATACCGTATGACCATACTTGCCGAATTACTTGTAAAACATTAAGATTAATTGACACTTGATTTTGATTTTGATTAATTGAAATCAAGCAATACAATAATAATTGTAATGAAACAACTCGAATAGGCTTGTGTCCACTATGAATGAATTTAATGGATAGGGGTTTATAATGATTAATTATATCATGGAGAAGACAACAAACAATTTTAATTGTCAAAAGCGTTAAAGATTAATAATATTTAAGAGAAATAAATTTCGTAAAAATAAACTTTTAGTCACGTGAGTCAGTGAACACCAATCGGAAAGCCGTGACGTCACGCCGTGCCAGACAATGTCATGTTGTTCGAGTATCGTTAATTATCTTACTAAATTTTGGTTTTTAGCAAATAATATCAAGTTGATACAATTTTTGCTAGTTCTAATTGAAAGAACTCACCATGGAATCTGGATTCAGCAAAGCCGACAGTAATAATTTGCCCAGAATCGATGCCGTTATGCTTGGAAATTTTTTCGCGTCGAACAGTGACTTCTGCTCATCTGAATTTCGCAATGTTAAAACTTCCTTGTAAGTAAACATAAGTTATGTTATAAAGTTTTAATTATTAAGCTTAAATGCTATGTAATATTTCAGTACGGTACACAATAACTTAATGTTTTGACGTACATTTTGCAAGATAATTGATACCTATTAATTTTGAGGTTAGATTTACAAAGTATGCAAAATAGTAACAAACTTGTATAATTTCAGGTCTTCGCGAGCTTCATATGGAGATGACGCCATAAGTTATGTCCATGTGACGGTAAATTTTGTACTGTAAAGTGCAAAACATGTCCTGAACACAAGGTTCATGCAATACTATATGGATGCACACTGGTTGGTGATGAAGAAGATGATATTATTATCTCCGTTCAATGTCAAGACTGCGTAGCTTCACAGTGGGGATGTAAAAACGCAATAGCATTTCTTATGTGGGTTCATCGCAGAAGTGAGGAACCATCATGCACTTCGGTGGAATGTCATTGGAGAAAATCTAAACTGTCTAGAGTCGGTAGTAGCCTTAAATATATGACAGCTAAAGACTTGTCCGAGGGCAGGCCCATGTTGCCAGCAAATTCATCTGTTTCAATGAAGTTTTTGGAAGAGGTATTTAAGAAAAAAAATAATAACTGGGAACTTTTAAAATATCAAACCACTTATTGTCAAAGCGAAGAAAAGGCTCTCTCCATGCATCAACTGATATGTAATTTCAAAGAGAAATGTGTTGATGCATTTTTATAAAAAGTTCACATATCACCTTCATTAATACAGAGAGTTGAAGAACAAGAGAACAATCTAAGAGCAGCCTATGGTTTGAACTAAGGTATGGTTGAATTACGGCTTCAAAAGCCTTTGAAGTTAACAGATGTAAACTACTGATGGCACACTTTTATTGCTCATATTAGGTGGTAAAATTCCAGACACTACTTCTATGAAACGTGGCCGTCTTCTAGAAAATGAGGTAAGAAAAACAGTGGTAAAAAAAATGAAGAAAAAGATAAATAAGTGTGGCCTGATATTAAATTCCAAATATCCAATTATTGCTGGTTCCCCAGACGAATTTGAAGATGGCATAATCGAGATTAAATGTCCTGTTAATGCTAACACATTTAAAATTTATATAAAAAATGGAAAAGCTACTGAAAAATATTGTGCACAAATGCAGCTTGATGTATTAACAGAAAAGAGAAATTACCCAGATTATAGTGAAAATCAAAATGTGGAGATTTTAAGTGTGCCATTCAATATTGAGTATGTTGAGAATTTGATTAATAATAAATTATTAAACTTTTGGGAAATTAATGTATACCCATTGTTATATTATCAAAGTCTGGAACTAGAACTGTAACTAATATATAACTAAAAAATTGGAGGCTGGTCTGCTCTTGCATACTATTATTTTTATTATTATTACTATAGATTAACTTTGTTTTTCTTTCTTAGACAATTTTTGCCCTTTTATAGTACTATGACATTGTAAAAATTTTAACTGGTCATTGATGTAAATTTGCAAACTTAGATAATATTATTATTTTTCTCTTTTGTTTTTCTTTAACATGTGTGATTGTCCTTTATATTTTGTGTTTTTATTTGTGATGGAAAGTGTCCTTATAGGATAAGGCATTTTCTAATATTTTTGACGCTGTAAGGGAGAAAAGAGCTTGACACTTGCTGAGTTTCTTGCCAGTTCTTCTCAGTAGTATAAAGTCTACCGCCCAGAGTAGACTTGCGAACTGATGGCATAATGAAGTTCATAAGAGCTATTTGTAGCCTAAACTGAATAAATGATTTTGAATTTTTAACATATTTGAAATAAAAAAACAATCTTATAGTTTTCCTTAGTTTTATTTTATTATCAACACTTGGAGGTCTTACTAGTGTAAAACCTGATTTTTTAAAATATTGTTCTACATGTTTAAAGCCCCTATCTGCCATCATGCATAACACACATACCACTTTTTAAAGTCTTCATAAAATCACACAATTCAACTAAACATGTGTCAGTGATTCTGCCTCCGAATCCTGGAGAAGTATAGTTCACTAGTTAGTTTGGTGTACAGGATATTAAATACTTTATAGTATTTGCTTTTTGTACTCTGACCATGTCAGAGCTTGATAGATAGCTTTTGCATATTATACTTATGCCTGAATGAAATAGGTAAGGACCTTTTAATCATTGCACTATCTAATTCCACAGTAAAAAGACGCATGACACTGGCTATCATAGGTATATTTTTTTTAAATATCTTGCTTAGGTCGTCTTTCACCATCTACAAGTTCCCATTAGCCTTTACTTAACAGATAGTCCATACAAATACTTCACTTTAATTGCCAAGTATCTCCTAATCAGACATTGTGAAACAGACCCTTAGACTCATAAAGAAAATGGTATACTTAGACTCAGACTTAAACTTAAACTTTCAAACTCAAACTTTTATTTGCAAACTAAGTGGTACATAGATGGTGTTTACAATGTTATAGTGTCCTTATTACTTAGTCACCTTGTATAGGTATAACAAATAATACTTATATTAACTATATAATCCAATATGTTATAAAAATATATACCTATATTTATATAAAGTTGATATTAAAGCTTAAATTATATTATGAATTAAATTGTATAATAAAGCAATAAATTGTATTAGATTATATTATATTATATTACCCAGATCGCCAAACGTAATCACAAATCAATATATCGCATGGTTAAGTATTCCTCTACAGTGTAAAAACATTTATTTATCAAAAACTTTTTTAAATTTGTTTTAAAAACTTTGTAGTTTGGTTCAGTATGTAATTTGATCGGTAATTTATTATATATTTTTACAGCCATAATGATGTGGGCTATGATTTAGCATTTTTATTCATGAGGGTGGCAAATGTAGTCTTCCTTTGTGGCGAGTGTTAATGGACTCGATGGAGTCATTCCATAATCATCTGACAACTGATTAAATTTACTATCTAATCTTATTTTATTTAAACAGAGTAATAAATATGGTGTTTGGGAATATTTATACAATCTTTTATTAAATCAATTAAATGGTAACAACTAATTGTAAGACTACAGACTGTATAGTCTTGGCTTTTTCTCAATTTTTTTTTATTGTATTCAACATGGCCTTTGTTGATTCTATTTTTTTGTCTTCTTTGATTAGTTCACTACAATCAGAAGATGATTTGACTTGTAGTGAAGCCATTGATAGTGAGGGACTATTGGCAGCTACAGATGGTAATATAAAGAAATATCACTGTCTGAATGTTCTTCAATAAATATATTTTTTTGCAATTTTGCTTAGACCAGATACACAAGGACTTGATTTTGTAGCGGTTACAGTTTTAAATGGGTATGTGGACCTCGATGTTACAGAAGGCTTCAATGATAATGCCTGATCTATCAATTTCACATTGGTTTGCACAGCCTTACATTTGAATTTGTAGGTTATAAATGCTTGAACAGATTTATCTATTGACTGTTGACATAACATTTCTGGCACATTTCCTCCAACTGTTTCAACTGAAAAAGAAATAAAACAAAATAGCTTTTTAATGCTAATAACTGGCTATTTGCCATTTCAAACTTTAAGTATGTTGTTTGTTATTTATTATACATACTTGAACTTGTATCAGAAGTATCTAGAGGAGAACTTGGAGTACAACTTTCTTTTGATTCATTCAGACACTGCTATTATCATCTTTCTTTGTTTTTTTAGAATATATGGTCGTCTGTACTGCTGCATGTTCGTTTTCTTCTGTCTTGACATCCAAATTTACTTGGCATACAACCTGGTTTCATGTCACTTGTGATACTCCATCCATATAATTAATCATATCACTTGGCAACTCGAATAATAAAAAGAGTTTATTTGTAACATTACAATATTAAAAACCTAAAATAAAACGTTAATCCTAAAAGTGAAACAACTTATCCTGAACTCATGTATTTATTTGGAAAATAGAGATTCTACAAAACACATCTAGTTTGTTCAAATTTAGTAATAGACTGTGTTGTGTGAAATACTTACATCAAAATGATCTTCATAAAAATACATTCTTGAACCTGATATTGATAAACTATGAGCATCATCTCTTCTTGCAAGTTTTAGCCACTTTTTCCAATGACCTTTATAAAATATCATTGACTTTTTCCGTATTTCTCCATTGTTTGGAACATATAACCTAAATGAGTTATTATTTAGAATAATAACTTGTTTGGCGTTTTTATAGTCGTGCTATTACACTGGGGCACTATACAGTACTTATAATATGGGAAATTCATTTTTTATACGCTAAAAACTAACTTATCGAAGACACGATCACTCAGTTTCCATATGTAAACAACAAGTTACTTTGTGCTCTTTGGTTTGTCTTGCACGGCGTGACGTCATTCAAGACGCCATGATAGTCTTGTGCGTTTTGGAGCCAAATTTAAATTGGTTTTTTAAAACGCGAAATTTATAATGTAAATGCTCAATTAAAAATAAATAAACCATTATTTTCGATAAAAGGCATAATAAGCTAAAGTATTAAGCAGTTATTGAAATTTAGTCAACTAGCCTATTGTCTCGAATTTTCTACTTCTCGGGTGATAGGTTTATTATTTTACATTATGACGAGTCGAGTACATACTATAACGTGCTACATTTTAAAATCTTTTGTATAATTATTTTTTTATTACTTTACATATTCATAAAGAGCGTCATAAGCTAAATTCTTTACAATCTAAAGTATTTTAGCAGTCTTTAATTAGAAGCAGCAAAATTAACATAAACTGCTATGTACACAGGCCTCATTAAAACTTGCGAGACATACAAACAAACTAGTAATAATATAAAACTTATTATTAAGTAACCACTTATTAATATTCCCAGAAGTTTCATCTACACTCCAAGTGAAATAGAAAATAGCTTACAACATTGAACAACACTATAATCAAATAGTCTAAAAGGCTATTTCATTTCACGTAATTTGGCATCAGTATCTCTTTGTCAATGAAGTACTTTTGAACTAAATCAATTCAAACTTTTGATTTTTACACACTGTCAAGATGAAGAGAATAGCGAACGCTAGCTCTAGCCTGTGGAACATGAGCATCACTTCACTGCACACCAAATGTATTCCAAGCGTAGAATATATGATTGGTAAATGATAAATTAGCACACTCCCAACGCTGAGGGTATGGTAAGGATGATGGAAAAGAAAAAGGGAATTCGACCTTGCGAATAAAAAAAAAACAATTCTTTAAAATCTAATAATCCAATTCACCAAAAAACTCCAAGCAAAAAGCCAAAGTCCAAATCATAATCTGACAAATTCAAAATATTAATCCATAGGCTAAAGGTCGGACTTCTTGGCGGGAAAGTGAAGAGTCCTGTCTGCGGTTTTGTTTTATTTTCTAAAATTTGTGGAATGTCGAATATTAATGTGAAATAATGGTGGATTATTAACCGTCAATTGATCGTGAGTGTGCATGAGTGTTGGCAAATGAAACAAAACAGTGCAACGTCACTTTTCAAATTCTCTCAAGAAGTCCGCCCCAGGACTTAGTAAAGCCCCACATCTTTACTGAGATACTCGAGGGGTTGAGGTTTATCATTCATTCATTTTCATCAGACAGGAAGGAAATATTGTTTATTTATGTATTACTTGTAAGTAAAATTACTTTGACACTGGCTAAATGTGCTAATCGCACGAAGCTATCAACTAAAGGAATCAAGGAATTAATTAATTAAGGCTAAACGTTAGTGAAAAAATGAAAAAAAAAAAAACTCCTTAAGCGGAAATAAAAAAAGGTCGAATGTGGTGAACGCTATACCTACTATTGCTTATTAAGTGCATTGGAATGTCTTTGATTCGTTGTCAGATCGTTTGTAAATTCCGCTTTTGTGAATGTCCTTTGTTCGTATATTAACTCAATAGTATGAAACTTTCAAGCGTCAGTAGCCGATAACGAGGAGGTGCTCGGGTCGAATGCCAGAAATCGAAAATTCAACCCCTTTACCAAGTCTGATGGGAACAAATTCCTAACACATCAATTTTGTACTTTCGATTCAGGGGTAAGTAATCGTTCACAGCAGCTCAAAACTCTAAAGTCCAAACTCTAAAACTCAAAAGTCAGGTGACGCTGAAAATGCCCAGAGGCAACAGCAACTCATCAGCAACTCTATCAAAAATATCTTTTTTTTTCACCGGAGAGACGGGTGACCGGGGCCGCGCGGTACGACTTCCTAATACATGGCGTGTAATACTAATTAAACACAATGCGGTGAGCGTTTCGACCGCGCAATGAAGAGAAAATTCGCTACTTGCGTTGCCGGTCGCCCCGTCTCGTAGCAGCTACTGTCCGAGCGTCCTAGGCGTCCCTAGTCTCACTAGCTCCGAGATCATGTCACAGGTGAAAAAATAAAAGGTGTGGAAGTCAAATTAAAAGATCTAAAGCTGCTGTAAAGAAAGCAAAAGGAACCTTGACTTTACAAAACATGCTACAAACGTGTTAAAAGGACATTAATTATCTTTAACAAACTATTTTGTAAAAAACTGCTTCTCATAGACACTTCTCTCTGCTTTGTCGTTGTGAAAGGTACCTCAACCGTTAAGTTCAGTAGTTAGTAGTAGTAAAAAGGTCGCATCATAAAACAGTTTCTATTTTGTACAAAAACAACGCTTCTACGTTCTGAGCAGAATCATGGACAATGACAAAATATAACATATCCCGCCCACAAACTAAACAATGACTAAATAATGGCATACCACCTAACATAACATTTAATTGAATGTATTGTCAATAGTAGTTTAATACTGTAAGCTACATACATACATAATTGTTGTATACGCTTTTGGCACAGTGGATACTATAAGTAATAAAACAAGAGTTATATTGAAACATTAGTTATCTAAATTAAAAACATAAAATCAAACATGTTAACAAAGGTTCAAAATTATATTGTTTCGATTTAGAAAAACCATATTTGCTGTAAAGACGTGTATTTAAATAGTTATGTTGAATTTTTTGTCAAACTGATTCATTTGTAAATTGTAAGACAATTTCGCGAGCAAGTCAGGCAAGGCGGAATATTTCAACCAGATTCCGTAGAGATTTGTTCAGGGCAAGACTTTATGTACGGTAAAGTGTTCCGGTGGCTAACGAAGTATCTTGGCATAATCTTACATTTTTATGGAAAGCTCTGAACTTTATATTTTTCATTTGTTCTTAGCTTTGGTGAGAAAAATATTAAAAGATTGTATTCATAATTAATGTTGGAATACGTAATGTCAGAAAGTACCACATGAACAAAAGATGATCAAAAAAGATAATATCGATGTCATCCGCTAATAAAATGATAATAACAGGTACACTAAAGGCTAAAAAACGGAAAAAACATATTTGTTAGTAGCAAATGTTAAAAAGTTGACATACCTGTAAGAGAGATGGTTTCAAAAAAGCTTCACTGATGGTATAAGCTATTGTTATTTAGTTTTTAGTACTGTGATATTAATAAAAGTATATTATGTACCTACTTTAGTTGCAATACTTGCAATTTACGATTCATAACATTAAAAAGGACTTTTATGTGTTTAATTTCAATGCAGTCTTTGTCTTATATGAACTATCGAATAAATATTGAATTGTCTCAAATGCGCTACGCTCGCTCCCGTAGATTTAAACATAAATCTTACTTCACCATTTTACGTCTGACAAGGCCGTATGTCTCTGGAATCCCTGGCTTCTCCCGGAATCAGCGAGGTACCCGCAAACTTATGAATAGCAATGCACTAAACATTAAAACGATGGATCAATGCTACAGTTTTGTCAGTAGCGTAAAGCTACAATAGTCTTTTAACGACCACAACGATAATCAAACCTACACATTCACGTTTGCAATGAAACAAATTGTGCAGACATACACATAATAGCACGGAACATTCCACATTACTTACAGTAATTGGTCACGATAGAGCAAAACGTAAACAAATCGCTTAATACACGCTATTACGTCGAGCCTTTCCCTCGATAAGTCAATTTCAGCAAGTAGACGAAAACAAAGCGTGTTTTTGTAATAGGTATTCATTGCTCAGTAAAGAGAAAATATTTGTATTTTAAAAGCTGTATTTTTCTTCTTCTTTAAACACGAGTTAATAATGGTAATGATGGTTTACATTGTTAGACTATAAAACGTATTATGCATAGGTGACAGTATATGACATGTGTGCATATGAATTCCAGTACAATATAATAAATATAAGTAGATGTATAATTTTATTTGTCTCGTAGATATTTTTTTTCTTTATCACAGCTGGGATTGGGTTAATGAAACCTCTTTAAAAGATAAGCGCAATTTTGTCATGTGTAACGTGTGTTTAAATGTATTTTAATAACGTAACAATGTAACATAATCGCCTAACGAGCCACAATAATTATGAAACATTGTTTTTGGCTAAATAAAGCTCTTTCAGGAATAGTTTGAAAAATAGAATCACCACATTCGCTAAGAGGTTCATCAGGCTGCCAAAAGTAGCCTGTTAACTAAAAAGGAGAAATTAAATGAGACCATAATATGCACTTTTGGCAGAGTTGTCATCGGCAGCGGTCTAATGACGATCAATTAGCCAGCGAAAACGACACAGAATAGCACTCTCCGTAACTTCCAAATATCCAAATTAGAATTCACACGTACCTTTTCTACCATTTTTCCCTCTTGAGGAACAAAATATCTACTGACTTTGCTTTTATTGAAATTACCCTCTTCGTCGCGGAAAGAACGAATTAAAATCGCATTAGGAAATCCCGTTCCCGCCTAACTTTTCCAGTCTCTGCACAGAGTCCCGGTGTATCGGAATAAATGGCCCAAACTTCTTTTATTTATATAGTCGTGCTGAATATTTATGTTTTTCTCTCCTAATTTTACATTCCCGTCACTTCAAATACGTAGAGGGAAAACTTGTCTGCGCTTGCCGGAAAAAATACGAGACAAAAGTTTTGCTGAATTCTGATTAAGTAGGTTGGCGGTTAAGCCAGTTTGAATGGGAACAGCTTTTGATCAGATGACGACACGTTTTCATATACCGTAACTACTTACAAGTAGCTGTTAGCCTGGTGGTGAAGTAATCGGTTCAAAACCGGTAGTTCATAAACACTTCTAGTCCCAAGTTATAGATAGATGAGTACTTTTTAAAAGTAAATATTATCGGGATTATTACCATGTTCTTTGCTGTCTTCGAGTATCTGATGATCATGGTGCGGATATCAGTGCCGAAATATCGCATACATTAAGACAACAAAAACATCCTACTAATAATTAACAATCACTCCAATGTTAGTGACACGATGGTAAAAAAGTTAGAATTTTTGATTGTATTAGATAACGTAACTTTTATTGTTCGACAAACAAGCTATGGTCCGCCTGATGGAAAGCGGTCACGGCAGCCTATATGCGTAACTTCTGCGTTGCTGACCTTAAGGCTTTAGTTATTGCGCTTGTATACAGTAATTTTGGCGGAAATAGGTATTTGGGTGATAGTCATCCCGTGACCATTCTGAGCGGGAACCCCACCACCGACCAGTTTTATTTACCTACTATTTCTTTATGTCTTTGTGAATCTACTACCGCTATTTGTTATTTCGAATTATAAAAGTTTGAATCTCGTTATGCTTCTATGATAGAATCAAAAAATTGTACCCGATTCTTCTTGTAAGTAAATATGCAAAGTAAAAAATATAAAAAAATATATACTTTATAAATATCGTAAGTGAAACGGTTTGTAGCTGATTGCTTATCAGTTTATTTATTTAAAGTAATATGTATAAATTGAATACTGAAAAAGTTATTTATTAAAAATAGGACGTAGGTGAAGCACAAACATTTACGCTCCACTGTGTTGAAGGTGAGGAAATCCTCAAGTAATAAAAAATAATAAAATATGTACCTACATAGCTAATGTCATTCAAAAATGTGTTGTAGTCAAAAGCAATTGTTGGAATACAGAAGCAGTGCCCGCTACCACCGTTACATTAACATCTTCATAAAAGTCGAAGGAATCGTCCCGATTGTGATTCAGTGACGTGTTCAAAGTTGGTTAGTACAAAAAATGTGGAGCGAGTCACGCCTGTTGGTTGTTCCGAGCTCAAATAGGATAATCGCGCGGTTATTGCTCATGTCGGAATAGACACTAGCCACGCCAAACGCTCGTTTGTTTACATGCCATAAGCCATAACTCGGTTATGTGGACGTCTCGCCCGCCGTCGCGGCGATGAGTACAGCCTGACGTCGATTTGTACCGCTCCGTAATAGATTTGAGAACGCGAATTGTAGTAATGATTGTGCGCTTGCCGCTATTTCGGGTAAAGTCCTTTTTAAAAGATATTTTCGTTCTCTGCTTTTTTGTTATTTCGCAACGGGAAACATAATTGATCGAAGCGGGAAACGCTTGACCTGTATCAGATCTAATGGTAAGTGATAATGGAAGCGTATTTCACCCGGACCGGAATCCTCAACCACTCAGGAACTGGCTATTTATTGTACTGTTAACTGTTCACATTATTGTTATATCGAGAGATTGAGATAAAATTATATTGTTTGCTACCCCGGTGAACAAGTCCAACCTCTGTTCATTGCGCGTTATAATACGGGAGTATTACTCAACGATAATAGAAAGAACGCAATGAGGGAAATCGATCACTGCGCCGCAAACCATCAGTCATATCTCAAAAAAAAAACCTTGCCACTATGTCCGAGTAGACGCAAATGGTGAAGTAAGACTCTCCCTCCGACCCAGCCTACATATATTTAATAATAATCTAACTAGATTACTTCCTCTGTAAATTATGTACCGGCATATTTATGATAGCATAAATAATAATATTTTTTTTTTTTTTTGCATATTTTTTGTCTACGATAACCTCTTAAATAAATAGTTTCATGTTGTAGTAAATCGTACAATTTCCCAAGTGCAAAAACTTGAACCCGAACGTTTCTTCACGTGGAAGCGTTATCCATACCGCTGAGATTACACAGCGGTTGCCCCACTAGAAACAAATAACTGTAGTCGCTGTATCATAAAAATAACAGCGATATTTTAGAGAAGCGCGTATTCCGCATTCGAGGCGTATCTCCATACTTTTCACATTACTTATGCATAGAGTAGAGATTGAAACGAGCCGCGTAGTTGCGACGTCATCCCGCGGTCGGTGTTGGAGCTCGGGCTGACCGGCTACTAATACAGCGACGCTTCGACGCCCACTGACGTTAGTGTTCACCGCTCAATTCATTATCATCATCAGTGTTACTGCTGCGATCAGTCTCTTCCACATAGGCAGACTGGACCTTACTGTCTGGGGTGCACACCTCGGAGGAGCTTGAGTTATTTTACTTTGATCACTTATTCAAAGACAATTAGTTGTCGAATGCTGATTAACTTGCAAGATCCACTAGTTCCTGCTTCAATGCAAAAATACCTATTATAAAAAATAGATAGTAAATATATATATATATATATATATCTTCAGTTCCTTATCCCAGATCTTAGTTCGGACAGAGAGTAGTAGGAAATTGAGAATGACTAAGGTTCAAAAGCATAATTATCATGTGCATATTCATCATACAAATAACACAATTTATTAGTAGTATGATGATGATGATGATGATTAGTAGTATGCCTATTCACACACAATTTATAATAGTAGTACCTGGATGACCGATCTTTTAAAATGTTTTCTAAAATTGAAACTTCCGAGATTCAGATTATTTGTATATACATTTACTCATATACAAGAATTGCTCGTTTAAAGGTATTAGATAGGTTATAATAGTATGGGATAAAAAAGCGTTACACATAAACGGTCGTTTGCGGGACTTTCCCCCCCCCCCTCCCTACTAACTCGCACCTAACCCAGAAAGAGGAAAAGCAGAGGAAAAGGGACACTCACTTAAAACCTCTAAGCATTTCTTCTGTATATTATGCATTATGCCAACAAAACCGCCGTCCCTTCGCAACTGGCTCAACCGGGTAAGACCTAGCAAGAAATAGTTACTTGGCATCTCTCTTAACCGAATGGAGCCGTGCTAGACTGGCAAAGGATCCCCATCCTAGTCTTCACAGGGAAGAAGCAGGTTGGCATGCGCCCAAACCGACTTTACCCACCCACTTCGTCACGTAACTATAGTCCGTCCATAACTATAGGCAGTTCAGGACATAAAACGGAGGGCAGCAGCGCGATGAGCGATATCCGAATTCAAGATGCTGCTGCCGCGAACGCCTGTCGCTCTGTTCCGTGGCCGTACCTATAGTATCTTGCTTGGGGTTTAAACTTGCGTCCGTAGAACAGAATAATTACAAAATGCCGAGTAAGAAATAAAGAACACGCATCTAAATTTATTTGAATTTGACTTCCAATTTGAAAATTTATGGGTAAGTCTACGCCGAACCAACGTTGACTAAAGGTATCACAAAACAAATATTAAGATCGGATGTTGATGACGTAGTTGTCGACATTGAATAGGGCTCCTTTGGCTTATAAAGTAAAGGTAGATAGTGTTGATTAATTTCGACGATTTGGATTGAGCCACGATAGCATAGTTGGCAGTGCACCTGACCCGGCACGTCATGAGGTGCGGGTTCGAACCCGCTCGTGGATTATTTTGAACACTTTGTTTTTTTTCATAAAGGTATCACGCTTACTCCCTCAAATAATGGCTTATATAAAAAATATAGTTTTGTCGTATAATGAAAATGACATATTATAAGTCCGGCGGACGCAAGCCTCAACCACAGCCAACCGGCAGCCCCCGATTGTGTGCAGAACAACAAATAAAAAGTTTAACCTTCCCGTTCATAAAGAAGTTTTCAATTTCATCAAACAATTGAACAAGCCCTTTTTAATCTACACGTCGAGCGATGCCTCATTGTCTGTTTTAAAAAGGGACGAATGCTTGTCTTTGTAACACGGCTGGCTCATTCCATTATGATAGCAATGTGGTTTTGATATCATGCCGATTTAAAATGTTTATTAAAAGTATTATTGTTTGATTTTGTATAAAGTTTTCAGGTTGGTGTAGAGTGCAGCTCTTTTTAATACAACTTCCAATTTGATTGTTGAGACAGAAATTGGATTTTATATTTTATATTTCTGCTTTCTATTTTTAACCGTCTTTCATAAGAGCTGCCTATAGCTGCGCAACATATAATTGTATGATTTTGTTATTGAAAGAAAATACTCTCAAATTGCTGCCATTGAATTGATTTTATTGAAAAAGATTTAGGACTTTTGGCGTATTTTTTTCCTACATGTAGTGCTCACCGAAACTGTAGAAAAGCAAGTGCTGATGCACGGTATGTCGGTGGATGGCTATACCATCCTTGATCTATTACTTCTAACGCCAAGCAGCAGTCTCATTAACATTTCGATATATGGACTATAGAGGTGAAACTAAGATTCGTAAATGCTTAAAAATATAAGAATCGACGTTCAGTTTTCCTGTGTGTTGTTTTTCATACCTTTTTTATACGCACGGCCCCGCGGATAATAAGTTCCGCGGCCCCTACATTAATTTGGGGTTAAAATACATCAACCAAATAACTGTGGCTGTTTATCAAGCCAGTTCGATTTCTTGTGCTTATGGAAGCGATTACCTAGCAGAAGGGCCAACTACTGCAATATACAACGTTAGTCGGAACTGGGGTACCTAGCCGAAAGGTGGGTAAAGTATCATGATAGTGAATAACTTTTGTCTAAGAACTTTTCCTTAAAAATGGATAATTTTAGATTAACAGCTTTTTAAGATTTCAAAAGAAATTACACTGTGGTAGCCCTGGCGGTCACAAAAAAATAATTAAAAGTTAATATTATTGGATACATTAGTCCAATCATGGAGAGAAAACTCGACTTTTTACAATGCCCGTACATTGCCATTAGTGTTAAACCTATTTGCTGAGAACCTACATCAAAACCGTAGCCTACTAGATTTTTGTAGACCAATCAAATAAATGTAAATAAAAATTTAAAAAAAACAAAAAAAAAAGTAAAAAAAAATAAAAAGCTAAAAAAAAAAGTTATTCACTATCATGTATACTTTACCCTCCTTTCGGCTTAGTACCCCGTTCCGACTAACGTTGTATATATTTACTAACCATTTCGTGACAGGATAAGTTTTAAGTAATGTGGTAGTGATGAGAATATAAAGTTTTTCAATAATAATCAAATGTCCAATTTATAGTTACACATGGTTATGGTTATGTTATGCTTTTGCTATAGGTAACGTTGATTCAAAATTTCCAATTGCTTGCTAAAAATAGCTGGTTTTGTCTGACAGTGGGTGCTTATTCGAGAAGCCCAGTTGCACAGTGGTTAACGCGCCCGGTCTACGATTGCTAAGGTTAAGGCACGACGTATTGGAAATTTACGTGGCGGGGATCTTGATTTTTCCCAACAATTACAAAACATATGAAAGTAATATTTGATGACGTGATTTTTCATTTAATTGACTTAAACACGATTTGTCAACTTTTATAACAGAGAAAAAAATATCAAAGTAACCTCTTTTAAAACATAGATTTGCATTTTACAGACAAAGCAGACCGATTTAAGCATTTAAATTTTCTTTGTAGATTAGTCTTAACACACACTTCAATACGCTAGTTCATTTTTTTTTAAATAATTTGTAGTTTTGATTTGAAGGAAAAAAAACAGTTTTTCTTATGGTACGGGGCGCAAACGCTCCGTATTAGGTTAATTGTTTAGCGATGCGTCGCCTAAAGCTACTTTCGCAAAGGCTTATCGGATGAGTCACCAAAAATGTATCATCTCGAGTTCCTCCGAGCTTCGGAAGGCAGGTGAAGGCGTTGGTGCTGGCTGCATTAGCAGGACACGCGTGGTGGTTTAAGGCCCGTTCTACCTATCCGCAAAGGCTTGTGCCCCAACAGTTGGGACATAAAATGAGCTGGTATGATAATGATGATATGTGCTTACTGCTTTGTTGGCTTAGCGGCGGTGTAGCGCGGTAGTCACACTGTTGGTAGTTTGTCACACTGTCACACTGTTTAGAGAGCTCTTTAGCTCTACAGCTTGTATTGCTCTACAGCTGGCGTGGCCGGTCGCACCGCGCCACGCTCTGCGCGATGCTAGCATAAGCGTGGCGTGTTCTATGTATTTAACGACAATTATTATCGATAGCAGCTAGCGTGTTAAAGATACTTAGCCCACGCTAACGTAGAGCTCGTCGAGCTGTTTGACAAACCCTTTACTATAAATTGTTTCTAAAACAGAAAACAATCAACTATTGCAAACAAAAGCTTGTAAGTTCCTACTACTTACATTCTCCTCCATTTCACACAACACCAAGCTATATTGTGATAAGAACTCTTGCATATTCGTAAATCGTCATCGTTCAAGCCACGGCCTCATGCGACCCTCTTGTTATCTCGCCCTGTTACCGGGGTAATCGCCGTTTCAAATAATTTATGAAATATGACATAATAACCTTGCAATAAAGGCTACAACGACGCCGCCGCGCCGCTAGCGGATAAAACACTCCCATTACTGTTATTGGTGGAAATCTTGAATAGGGCATTGGAAATATCGTTCCGTGGCATATCAAATTTTAAGCGTCAACCAGAAACCCGCGAGGTCGATGCTTCAACGTTGATAGTTAGGGAGAAGTTAGGCTTATTATATTCGTAAGGGACATATTACGAGCTCGCTTCTGAACGTGCAGGATTTTATTGTAATCGTGAATCTGAACTTTGGAACTTTGGCTGTGAAAATATCAAGATTTGTTCAAGTTGAATACTCGTAAGTGGGTGGGGAACTCTTGATATAATTAGCACTGTTAGGTACTATGTTACTTTATAAAATGAATTAAAATTATTTTTGTACGAGGTTAAAGCTTATCGTATGTTTAACATTAACTTACTAATTTTTATATTTTTTTATATTTGAGAAAATAAAGAAAATAAATAGGAAAATAATCAAATTTCTTTTGATTATTGAATAATTGCCGGATGAGTCATTCGTCACTAGTTTTAAAATAATATCGACAAAAATGATTGGGAGAAAATTGGGAGACACTCTGGCCCAGAGTGGGCCAAACCGTTAATGCAAAAAGCAAGATAGTGGAATTAACGGTTCGTAAACCCCCCCCCCCCCCCCCCTCCCGTGTGAATCGATGAAGTACCCTTCGTAACATAAAGCTTTTATGAGGTAATCTTCCTTTGTTTTCTTTTAAATAGCTCTTGCATTGACTAATAACATAATTATAATAAGATATCTCCGGTAAAGTAAAAATACTTTTATTGAAGTAAGCTCAATCCTAGAAGCATTTTTAAATATTTCGTTGCTGGCGATTCGATTCCCGATAATGCTGTTATTTATATAAGCTTTATATAAACAATAAAAAATATGTTTAAGTCATAGCTATAAAAATCTACTTGTTTCAACACTACATGGATTAGGTAAAATAAAAGTACCCATATCTAACTAGTTCCATTTTTTATTCTGTTGACAAAGTCAACCAGTCATACACATTGTATGCAATAAAAACCCTACAGTATTCACAATTTGGACGACTTATTTCTTTCATTAAAAAGCCAAACTTGTTGGATTATGACTTTTCCTTACTTTGGTCGTAAGTCTTCCTTGCAATACTGTGGCGCTTTCTAATAAAGTCTAGTGATTAATTGTGCTTCGCATAAACCTATCTATATCTATATTATTAATGAAAGATAAAGTTTGTTTGTTTGTTTGTTGGATGAGGGTAATCTCTGAAACAGCCTAGTCCAGTTCCTAAAATTATTTCACTGATAGAATGCTACATTACTTGCTTACATTTTATAAAATATATGAAAAAAAAGATGATGAAGTCGCGGGTAAAGAGCTATATATACTATAATGGATTTTTTATTGTTAAATATTTATAAAATACAGTGAAAAAATTAAACGTCCATCCGACCCAGCCAGGAATCATCATCATCAGTCATCATCAGTCAGCCTTCCCGGTGGCATAGCGGTCAGTGCAGCCGCCCGGATTGCGGAAGACCCAGGTTCGATTCCGGGCTGAGTCGGGTGGGCGTTTAATTTTTTCACTGTATTTTATACATTGTATAAATATTTAATTTAGCTTCAGTGCAGCAATTAGCACTTGGAAATAAAAAGTAAAATTTGTTATTGTTAGTAACTTGCACGAATACTGAGGACGTTATTATAAACTGTCGAAACGAGGGCAAGTTACATATTTCATAGAACAACCGATTCTTAGTATTAATTTTGCAATTTATGTTCTCTTCTTCATTGTAATTATTAACTCTGACAGCCACATGAATAATGTTTGGTAAATGAACTCAGAATGACTAATTTAATTCAATTAAATTTAGTTACCTACCCACTATTTGACATAATACTTAATCGTAGCAGCTTTTTAAGTGAGAATCGATTTATTTCGCATTCGTCATTACCTGGACTAATAATATTTAGTCTATGGAAGGACAAAAAGTCCATCAATTTGTTATGTTCGGATTTTTTCGAATGTTTTCGTCGCCCAGTGGTCGAAATTCAACCGCTTCACTAAATATACAATTAAATTTTTAAAATACAGTAAAAAAATTAAACGCCCACCCGACCCAGCCAGGAATCGAATCTGGGTTTTCCGCAATCCGGGCGGCTTCACTGACCGCTATGCTACCGGAAAGGCTGACATAAACGCTGAAATCTATCCAACGGTTATTTATGTGGCTGGATCGGGTGGGCGTTTAATTTTTTCACTGTATTTTATAATTTTTATAAATATTTATTTTAGCTTTAGTGCAGCAATTAGCACTCGAAAATAAAAAGTAAAATTTAAATATACAATGTTTATAAAATATGATTTTTGATTTTTTTTTTCAATTCCTTACGGTTAAGCACTTGCCCTTTGTCTCACCTGATGTTACGTGATGATAAGACCGAAGGTGGAAGCGTACTTCGACAAGCCCTACCAACCAACCAAATCAAACGGAAATCGAACCCGGGACCTCTGGGTTTGAGACGACAGAGGCGGTTAAGTAACCTTTTCCCTATGAACATCAGCTATACCAAATGTCAACTAATGTAACTCGTCTGTGCGCGCAATGTGCTTTAAATGGGGTACAAAACCTTTTCTTCACGTATTAATATACTAGCTGTGCCCCGCGGTTTCACCCACGTTCTATTAGTCATAGCGTGATGTAATATAGCTTATAGCCTTCCTCAATAAATGGACTATTTAACACAAAAATATTTTTTCAATTCGAACCAGTAGTTCCTGAGATTAGCGCGTTCAACCAAACAAATAAACAAACTCTTCAGCTTTAAGTATAATATTATTATAAATAGATAATGTACTGTGGGTAGTACGAGTATATAGATTGACACGAGTTAAACGAGGAGGAACGCTTAGAGTTTTCACATCGTTACTCACTGCGGGAGATTGCAGTTCGGGACACACTGTTGGCTTCCTCCGTCCGGGTTCAAAATGAAAATTTGGATTCGCATTTGTTTTTACAATAGCGAAAATTGTTAGCTTTTTATTTTAAAGGAGAGCCAAGAAAGCAGACACTGGTGCAGGGTGAATCATATATAAATAAAAATAAAATGCTGTTTGTTGGTCAGAGCATCGCTTAACAATGGCTGAAAGATTTGGATGAAATTTTACACATAGAAAGACCCGATCTGGCACATAGGATTTTTTTTGTCCCGGTAACAGGTTTCTATTGATTAGTAGAGTCTTCGCGAGCAATGTTGCGGGCAACAGCTAGTATTTTTTTAATATCTGTCATACTTACGCAGTTTTTTTCTTAGAAGTTCTTCAGTCATCTGATGGTATATGATGACATGTGACGAAGGTATATGCGCACTATTCCTGGAATCCTCAATAATTGAATGGGCTTTTTCACTCACAACTGGGGGACACGACAATGCGACTAAATGTTGTTATCGCGACCGGTGATAGCAAGACCGGCGGCTTTAAAACAAGCCCTGCCACTAATCAAACCGAGTAGAATAATATGTCCCTACCGCAGGGAATCAACCTCGGGGTTTCTCTAGGTCTGGTCTAATGGCTTGAGACCGTGGTATAACTACACAAACACAGGGGTGACTAAAATTTATAATGAAAGACAATGTTTCGGAACTTTATTGAATTGTTAATATTCAATAAGTTTAAAATAAAAGTATTCAATCGAAAACAGAACACATACTTTCGCTTTCATTACTTTGAAAAAGCAAAAGTTACCCCAAGTAAAAGAGACACAACTTGTACAATAAAAACTAATATATTCTTAATTTTTCTTGTTACAGGTAAACATTGTTATCCACTGAGGTGCGACGTATAATGGGTATGTGCAGTTCCTTTTTCCCAAATAGGGGTACCTACGGTTCGTTATTCAGGTAATGTTACCGAATTCCCTAATGTTCAGCAATAATTCGATTTTTTCACGTGAGTGCGTCTTCGTCGCGAGCTTCGCGCATGTGAAACAATTTTCTTCTTATGAATAAAATTTTAAGGTGCGTATGCAAATTTCCATTACGCAGGGCTGTTGACTGTAATGGCGGCATACAGGCAGGCATTTTCTTTCTTTTCATATAGATTATGTGGAACACTTCGTACTTACATACCTACTTATAAACTCGGGATGATAAACTCAGGATATCATTTAATACACGGTAGTGGGTACTTTAGTGACCCAATCTTCCCGTGTGCTCTTGTTATGTGGAAAGGAATTTGCTCAACGGTGGGACGTTATAGTTATAGACTGATGCAAGTAGGTGGTGACACCGAAATAAACACTTTGCCAATGTTTGAGAGTTTGATCAGCCATTCATTTGTTACAAATAAGATTTATTAGATCTTCGGTGCGTATAGCCAAAAGTCTATTGCGTCCATTATTTATTTACACATTGCTTACTCTTGACTAAGTTCTTCTTATGTAGGTAATTATTATTACATGTATTCCAAAACGACGATACAACGGATATAATTATCACTTTTTATTACTTTTTACTTCGGGTCCCAGAGCCAGAGCAGTAAGTAAGGTTATCTAGTCAAATTCTTGCTCTTCGAATAGCCTGTGTCTTATTTAAGACTCGCCTTTCTCCGAGTATATCTGCGCATATCCTAATTCCCAAGCGTATAGAGGTCCGAATAAACACGATTATTACTTCTAAAGGAGGGCATTATTCAATGGAAATCAACGTAATTACATCGTTTAAGTCTCACTAGGAGTACAAGTAACCTGTTGACACACCGTGCCTCTGTGGAGTTCAACTAAAGCTGTGCTTTACGAAACGCTAACCCAATATTGTGTTAGGACGGTAATAATTAAACTTTTAATGGGTTAAGCGCCTGGTGTAGTAACGTTTGGGTATGGTTTTAATGCTTGGTAATTGCATAACGGCTTTGGTGGGTAATTCAATAAAAAGCTTCACACATTCGCACTGCGCCTTCGCATCAGCAGAAGTCAAAGACGTGAACGTCAACGTTATCGTTTCTTTGTTTCTGATTTAGTCCGTGACTTCGTGAAACGATAGGTAGTCGTAGCTGCTCAACAACACCGTGCTGTTTTAAAGTTGAAAGCGCTGTTGATAATTCTAGGAACTGATCGTTGTTAGTGTGGTCTTTCAGGTTAGTAAAGCTTTGTTTTACACACTAAAAGTTAGGTTGAGCACGCACACACACTTGTGCACTACATAGCTACACGTGCTAGATAAAGATACAGCACATGTAGCTGTGATCTTGATCTTGAGATTATGTGCTGAAACTAACTATACACTGATACTGTGTGGTAGATTTAACACAGTTAAACTCTGTATTCACTCTTCATTGACTTTTAGGTGGAGACTAATAATATTTACAGGATATAAGAAGGTGGGAAACCTATGTCTCCTAGGTGGATACCTAGGCCTCTATCTAGACACAAGTGGACGGTTTGAAATAGCAAGATCGTAAACTTTACCAGGATACCGTTTCGTGTTTACATATTTATTACAATTTTCTGAGTGTCAGAATAATTTCAGTAACTTCCATATTTCAGACGTGTTTCAGACCTCTCCACATATTGAAGACAAAGGGAAGGCTAATTATATAAATCCTTGGGCTTAGGGTAATGAAAACAGTACCTTTACAGGTATTAATGTTTCTGTTTGTTTAGTGTGTGTTGAGCTAGGTAGCTTACAGTGATTATATTATTAATTTTTATTATTAACTAGCTGCCCCGACAGATTTCGTTCTGTCAAAAGTTATTGGCCTGTCGCAGTCTAATAGAAATAAAATAACATTGAAAGACTTTAGTTATATCTAATGTGATTATATTTTTATTGTAATGCCTTATGGTACACGATAGTTTTTGTTTGAATACTTGGCGCGTAAATAAATAAATCTGACCTCTAATCAACTTGAAGGCATACCAAAGATAATCCTAACGCGCCTTTGTTTTGTTTTGATTGACGTCAAGTGTTTGACAGCTGGGGACGGAGTGGTTTGTATGGGAATTGTTGTTTTTACTATTTTCCTCGTATTTTTTACGTTTTTTCTCTCCATAAGAACCTTCCCCAGACTTCTTCAAACACAACAAAAAAGAAATCAGTCAAATCGGTTCAGCCGTTCTCGAGTTTTGCGATTAGCAATACATTTAGCGATTCATTTTTATTTATATCGATTAATAAAACCCAGACATTTTGCAAGCGTTTCTTACATTGTGAAATATGTTTATGTGGTATGTTAGGGAAACTATTGCCTCCAGAATTATTATCTACTTAAGAGATAAGCGTGATCGATAAGCGAGGTGTTGTAGGTATATTTTTGTTTGTTAGATCTTGAGATACGGATAGATAACAACGCAAACTTTTACGTAATGCGGATTAATATAAGTTTGAAAATATATCAATATGTCGCAAAAAAGATCATGTTTTGCATACAAATCAACATATTGGTTGTTATTAACGCTAACTTTTTTAAATGATTTTATTTGAATATAGCGTGTATTGCAGGTCTTGTAGCAGCGTGCAGGGCGGTTAAAATTTTCAGTTTTGTATTTTCTGCTTACCTTCAAAGGATAATGTATACTATATTTTGACTTTATTGAGATTTCAGTATAATAAAAACGAGAAAAAAGAGTTTGCCTTCCAAAACTTCCAAATGCTGTATAGCAAAAGGAAAACAGATATGGTTTTTGTAGACAAACATATTTTTAACTGGGTATTTTTACCCCTTTGCCTCGCATAGCACTCGGGTAAAGTTTGTTCTAAATCCATGCCTCCGATTGCGACGCGCCGAGCGACGCGACGGCGACGACAACGACCCGTCTGGATACAATCGAAATTATAGAGGTCGATCACAAATAGTCCTCGGGTATTTAAAACAAATATAACGTTCCATGTAGTATTCCGTATTATATCAAATAAATAAAATAAAGGTAAGTGTGTTGACTATTTTTCAACATAGTCATTTACAAGCATTTTTATTGACGTTGTCATTCAAATAACCGAGTTCTATTATATATAAAATATTTATTTAACTTATGACTATGTTACCTATACAACAGCTTATATAAAATGAGATGTTTGCAAGAAACCCCCCGTCAATTTTATTTATTTTTATTTATGCTTTTTTAAGCAAGTTTATGATACAATAAAACGAGAAACAAAGTGAAATATAAGCGTTCTTAAATATCTACTTTGCATTCAAATATTATTTATCAGTTATTAGCAAATGTTTCCCTTCCAAAAAACTAAATTAATAAATAAAATCAAAGCAAGTAGTTCCAAATACGAGTATAAGTGGAACTCTCCCTACTGAAGCTGTGGAGCTGTGGACTGTGGAGCTACGAAATCTCGTCAAGGGCTCCCCCTAGCCTAATTTTTTATACTGCGATAAATTAATTGGATTGCATACTTCTGGGTCTGAGCAAACCGCGAGTTGGGCTCTCCTCCTCTCAATAAATAAATAAGGGGCATACCCACTAAAAACGCACTTCCATCCGCTTGCAGAGGTGGCTCGGGAACACGGAAAGCTGGCACCGAGTACCACACCGCGCCAGCTCGCCAAGAGGGGATGACCGGGATAGTATGGGCAGTCCAAAACTCCCATATGCCGTGCAATGCGGCTAATGGGTACCCCACCCTTTTCCGCTGGGTCTCAACAGGCCTCCCTATTAAAACCTAGTATCTGCTATTATTGAATAACAAGCACCGAGTTCAGAGCATACGGCTTACCTGATGGAAAGTCGAAACCGCAGCCCTCGTTGCCGCCAATGTAGTTTCAGTTCTTTTGTTTCTAAGCGTTGTATTTTCGCAGGATCTATTCCTTTTTTATATTCTCTATAAAATATAGTATTTTACCTTGTAAACCGAAACACATAATTGGAAACCAATGCTGTTTGGCGCAAAAAATAGGTAATCGCCATTTAGTCGAAATCCCATTTTTTTGGAGGGAATTTGCCTGACGACTGAATTTTCAGCTTCACCGGACCTTTTGGAGGGGGACGCGAAACTTAAAGGGTTCCTCAAGCCGTGTGAAACGAAACACGGTCAGAGCTTTTCAAGAGGGAACGGCATCACGCACTATATAGTGCGTGTCCCCGTTGCCTACTAGATTCTCCGAGGGGTGCGAATCTGTTGGAATATACAAAAATACTCCATTCGATCGTCTCATTGTATAAAATCCGATATTAAAATGACTTGATACTATTCTGACACTTGTGCATATTGACCAACGGTCTTTATAACATCTGGACATTATGACTTCTTGGACCTTCAGAGACTTGTACAATACATATTGACTAACGGTCTTTATAACATCCGGACATTATTATCTATTACCTTGGACATTCTGACACTTGGCCCAACATATCCCGGAGGTCACTCATTCATTCCTTCACTCGTTCAACTGATGCTTTTTAAAGCATTGTGTCAACTGACGTTTCTAACTTAAATAAAAGTATTCATCCAGACCACAACGATGTTTAACTTTGCCGTTTTTACGCCCTATACCCAACAGAATCGGATCGGGCGAAATCCCAACACCAGGTAAAACCATGGCGCCTTTGTTGCCTTCGTATTAAAACAACTGCAAACTAAATATATATAAAACATGTTTAGTAAAAATAAATCACCAATCCCAAGTTTAGAATTGTGTTAGCCGCTCTATCTCTGGCAATGTAAAAATATATGTTTATTTTTTTGTAACCCTTTCGATTTGGATCATTAAATACAAGTAAAACTTTTTGAAACATTAATGTTTCTTTATAGTAATATGTATTTTTGTAAGATACGTTAGGTTTATACTGTGCATTGTAACTTATTAGTACGAGTAACATAAATTACAATTGAAGCCTTTTGTATTGTCAGGTGCGAGGACTTGTATAATTGTTCATCTGCCACTACTACCTACACATTTGTGATTTTTTTAATAGTTTACTGCTGTAGGTTATATAAAAAAAAGAAGAAAAGTGTAAATAAGAGAAAGATTCTATCTTTAGATAAAGCTAAAGATCATTCACTTCACCCAAAATCTTTGCATGCTCAGTGTTGAAATCACTTGCAGAACGGACAACATTACCGAAGCAGTTGGCGAAGCGTTTGATACTTAAAGTATGTTTATCTAATAAATTTGTTTGTATGTATCTCGTGAAGGATGGTTTGTCAATATTTATCGTTCGCTTCAATCTAGGTTCCATATTTTCTTCATTACTTATGCATAGAATACAGATTGGCTACAGTGAAGCGCCGTCATCAATATGCAGCCGAAGACTGAAGTCTAGGCTTTGATTTAACTATTTTTAATTTGTAATATTTAGGCTTTAGAGGATAGTATAAGAGTGTTGATTAGGCCATGTTGCGTTTAGCTGTTTAAAAAAACTAAATAACTGTAGGTACTTGGTTGTTATTATATTTTGTTTTAATATGGTGTTAGTAAGTGCTATAATTTGTTCTTTATATGAACCATTAGGCATTTGAGATGATGAAAAATATGGCAAATTAATTATTTTGTTCTCTTGACAAAGTACTAAAATTGTAAAGTTCACTGCGAGCGGTGTGCGGCGAGGGTGTGTATATTTTGTGATTTCAATTACTAGTCTGAGAATAACTATGTCCTATACCAACTTGTCAACTCGAAGCACACGTGAAATAAAAATAAATAAAAGCCCTAGGATATGTAAAAGAATTTTTGTTGTTCCACTTTAGCTCGAAAACGATTAGAAACGAAGCAAGTGCGCAAAGCTTTTTGTCCGTGGGCTGGCTGGAAGCTCGCACTGTGTCTAGTATCTGTAATACAATCGCATCTAATAAGAACTCTTGATATGGGTTCAATAGGCATTCATTAGCATAATAATTTGCATTGTACCCGCTGAGATGAGCTCCAATTACGTAATAGCCATCAGATACGGTTTAACAATATAGATACCCTCTTTAAGCTCTTGTATTTTAACTTTGGCTTATAATAAGATTTCTATTTGGTTTTTGTAAAAGAAAAAGAAAATTATATTCTCTATTAAGAGACATTAAATGCTCTGTGCCCTATGTGTTTTTTAGCGCGATGATTTTGACAGATGTCATTATTATTATTGAAGTGTAGATTATTGTGTTCAGCACACAAAACATACCTTATTTGAAAAAAAAGATGAAGAACTAAAAATGACAGTGTTTTAGTGTTTTAGTGTCCTTCTATTTGGCTTCTTTTCATGTAAAAAACAGTATAGTGTGCTAACACAATGTACTAAATCGCAAAAACTATGCAACCGACGACGGTGTTAACTCGAGCACAAACTCATTAAAACGGAAACATATTCCGACAATAACAAATGTGCACAGACACACACACCCACACACATTTTCACTACTTACGTCATAACCGCGAAACTTTTAATGAATTTAACTAATTAAAACTTGCGATCCCTTTTTACGGGGGCTCCATTAAAGCAGCGGCAAGAATGAAAACAAATTTCATGTTATCATTCTACTTTAGAAATTTTAATACCGTTTTATGAAATACGTAAATTAAACAATCAATATCGCGATACCCTGCTGGAGAGAATGAAGCTCAGTGGGACAGGTAAATATTGCGAGGCTTAAGGGAAGGAATCTAATTATCAGGTGATTAATTGGGTTTATTTATACTTCTCAAAAATGGTTCTAACTTCACCGAACTGGGTGATTTACGAGTTGGTGGGGTTGTTTCGATAGTGTGCTGCGTGTAATGAAATATTCACGTAATTTTATGTCGACAATTTTGTCGCTTGTGGACACGATGATTGATTAAACATTCGAATGATAAATATTTTTTAATGAAATAAACCGTTGCTTGAAGACATTTATGTATACACATACTTCCGATCAGCATTAGGCCGGCCAGCGTGGTAGGTTTTATCCTAATTGCCCCCTGTGACAAGGTCTGATACAGAGAGAGGGACGTTAATAGACTAAAATAAAAAAAAACTTTCAACATGAGGAAAGAATTACAGAAAACAAAGTCTTTACAAATTGGTCCAATTAAAACAAGGAATTTAATATGAGATACGCACATTAAAAGCATTAAAAGCCTTACTAGGTTTGGCTTATCAAAGGGTCGAAATGAAAAATATGCATAATTTTGACAATTTCTTACGAACATTTTTAAAAATTTGCTTGTATGTAATTTTTTTTTTTAATGAGTAAGTACTTACGTTTATTAACAACTTTTTAACTAAAATATTTCAGTTTGTAAAGCTAGTTTTTAGAGAAGGTAGGTATACCTATTTTTGTATAACTAGGTGTTGTATGCAAAACAATAAAATAAAATATAATATAAATATAAATTGAGAAATATGAGCTAGGTAATGAATGTGAATATACCTACATACATCACATAAATAAATATAAACAAATCGTCAAAACATACTTGTACGTTCAGTTTTTTTTACAAAAAGATTCATTTCATCTTTTATTTCCCAGTGACTCCATATGGAGCCATAGAACAATTGAATTCCTTTTGTGTCTGGTTTTATGGATCATCATCTCATCTCAGCCAAAAGACGTCCACTGCTGGACAAAGGCCTCCCCCAAGATGGGGGGTCTTTGCCATAATCGCCACGCTTGGCAGGCGGGTTGGCGATCGCAGTAGGTTGAAAGTAACCTCAGAGAGATGCTGCTGCCCATCTTTTGGAATGGTCCCTTAGTCGCCTTTTACGACACCCACGGGTTGAGATGGGGTGGTGCAATTCTTTATCCCCGGCACCACACAGGGTTAATTATCGAAATCGTTGTCGTAAAAAATTCACTCAATGACATTCAGTTGAAAAAAAAAACACAAATGTTGAAAAATTTTCCACGAGCAGGATTTGAACCAGCACCCTTCTGACATACCGGGTCAGGTGCTCTCCCAATTGAGCTATCGTGGTTCTAACCAGCCCGCCGAAATTATTCAACCCTATTTACTTTTTACTTTGAAAGCCAAAGGCATTCAATGTCAACAACTACCGTCATTAACATCTGATCATAATATTTTTACAAATACTAAAGATCAGTTAAGAAGTAGGCAAGCTATTTATAAATGTTTATATAATTTTTAACGCAAATTTTGTTACGAACAAATTATAAAAACACAAATGTTGAAAAATTTTCCACGAGCAGGATTTGAACACGCACCCTTCTGACATACCGGGTCAGGTGCTCTCCCAATTGAGCTATCGTGGTTCTAACCAGCCCGCAGAAATTATTCAACACTATTTACTTTTTACTTTGAAAGCCAAAGGCGCCCATTCAATGTCAACAACTACCGTCATTAACATCTGATCATAATATTTTTACAAATACTAAAGATCAGTTAGGAAGTAAGCAAGCTATTTATAAATGTTTATACCTATAATTTTTAACGCAAATTTTATTGCGAACAAATTACAAAAACACAAATGTTGAAAAATTTTAGGCTGGTTAGAACCACGATAACTCAATTGGGAGAGCACCTGACCCGGTATGTCAGAAGGGTGCGGGTTCAAATCCTGATGTGGAAAATTTTTCAACATTTGTGTTTTTGTAATTTGTTCGCAACAAAATTTGCGTTAAAAATTATATAAACATTTACATTCAGTAGATTTTTATGTTTTAGAGCTGAAATTCTTTACAGAGCTATCTCAATATTTCTAGTTTCTTAGTTTCTGAAAAGAAGATATTTAGACTTTATTTCTTTTTAAATGAAGTTAGCAAAGCACTTTTACCAAAATCAACATGCCTAAATTAGCTTCTACAAATACTAGGTATTTGTATCACTAACGCTGGAAATTCCAACCGGCTCAAGTTGAAAAATCACCAAAAATAACACAAGCAACCATGTCCACACATAGCGTTTTAGTTTCCCGAGCATTGCCGAGCAGAATTTTGGCTTACGTTTTGTTGAAACGATTATATTTATCCAGAGTTATGAATGTTCATGGCTCGCCGTATTTGCGGCGCACTCGTGTTCGGGCTTTTCATAACTCGCAAGATACGGGCCCTCTAGGTAGAATCTTGTTTACAAAAGTGCCAGGGAAGATACGTTGCGTATAGACATAGGCCATAATATGTTAATTTGGCCCACGACCGGCAGGGCGACCGACCCTATATTGAATATTTTGCTTTTACTGTATAATTTAGCAAAATGAAAATTCTGACTGAATTTAAATTAGTGTAAATCATGTTATTTCGTATTATTCATTCAGTGAACATTACCTATTGGGTTATAATGTGAGTGTTTATTTAAGTGAATTGCTAATATATATTTAGTAGGTATTAGCAGGCTGCGCGTTTTATATTATGGATTTATTCCGAGAACATTTTAGTTGTTTTTTTATATATTTTTTATTTGTACCTAGTTTTGGGTCAACTTATATCTAATATCTTTCTCTTTTTTAATAACCTAAGCAAGATTTGGTCTACCCTGATTTCCCGAGAGAATGTTATGTTTTCCCGGGACAAAAAGAAGCCTATAGCACTCTGTGGCCCACCACCTATCCGTCTGCAAAATCACGAGTGGTTGTCCCGTTTTTAATGTGAAAGTAGGTCAAATAAACTTACATTTTCATTTATACTACGAACGTATAAAAATTAAGTTGGTTAAATAGTCATAATTTTCTAAGTGTGACCTGTTAAGTTGCCATCGGATAGATTTATGGATATATTTAATAGTTATTCGAGGAGCTCGATGGCGCAGTGGTTAACGCGCCCGGTCTGCGAGTGCTGAGGTTAAGCAACTTCTGCAAAAGCCGGTCATCGGATGGGTGACTAAAAGTTTATCATCTTGAGTTCCTCCCTGCTTCGGAGGGCACGTAAAGCCGTTGGTCCCGGCTGCATTAGCAGTCGTTAACAACAACCAATTCGCACTGGGCCCGCGTGGTGGTTTATGGCCCGTTCTCAACATGGGCACGAGCCTTACCTATAAATGGATAGGGATCCATTCATAGGGAAGGCTCGTGCCCCAGCAGTGGGGGACATAAAATGAGCTGACGATGATGATGAATAGTTATTACTATTTTATTCGAAATTTTGGTTATTAGGATGCGATGGTTTATTCTTTCGAAACTTATCTATTCGGTATGCCTAGTCGGTATAAATTACATCTGTCTAACCTGCGACCATAGAATCAGTAATAAATTCATTCAATAGTGCTAAACTGACAATAGATGGTCCTCTCAACCCATGTTGAGAGAGTTGCAGAGAATTACTAAACCTTGCATGTAACTCCATAAACTATTTCCTCTAAAACTTTTGATACAACACGAAGCTTAGGGATTGGGAGACCATTTTGAGACGATGCTTTTCGGTCCTTTCTTGCAATAGAGCTAAAGAGAATTTCAAGACAGTGGAACTGATATACTACTCGTTTAAGCGGGTAATGCGGGTAATCTAATGGGCAATATAAGTACATTTAAAAGTATCCTGTTTTGACAATCTAGATTTATTTGATGACGTAGTGGTGATAACAATAGTATGGATATGGTCGTCCTCAAACACAAGCTCGTTGAAGAATGTGCAGCACTAAAATTGGCTGTGAAATTATGTTACATGAAGGTTGAGTCAAAATAGTCCTTCAAAAAGATTTCAGGTTTCAAATCAGAACTAAATGTTTTGCTATCATATGATAATATGTTATTACAGAAATCAAACTACAGGTATACAAATGATAAATAAGGAATGATGAAATATTTTTTGATACCATTGACTAAAGATAATAATGATGTGTGGCTTCACTATTGACTTTAGAGATTCTTTTATAAGAATCAATTATAACACCATTACAGTACAAACCAAGGCGATGTGATCAGAAAATTAAATTAAAGTAAACAATATTTAAAAAAACACACAATTAAAATTAATAAGAGTTAAGTAGTTCAGATTCATTACATGGTATTAGTTTCCAAGACAACTTGTGTCATTTCCATGAATTTCGGCAGGCTTGGCAATTCTTTGCAGCGCAGTACAATAGTAATTATACAAAGTAGTAAAATTTATCTAAATTTACAACAATCGCATAAGCGCCATAGCAGTCGCCGGTGTCCGACAAACGATTGAATTTCCATCATGTCTGGCTTTGAGGCAAACGTGTTAAGATTGTTTGATGACGTCAAGCGTGACGATACAAAGGTATGTAGTGAAAATAAAACAGTCTATAACCTTCTCGATTGCGGAGTCCATACCAAAGGCACCGTTGCGTCTGTCAGCGGAACGAGCGAGCGTTTGATCCAAACAAAACACTTCGTTAACTAACACGCTGATAGCCGATTGTGCGGAACGCCATTCGGGACCGCTGTGACCTGATTTGGCTTGCACTAAATAATTTTGCTTAGGTTTAGTTAGACCTAGATTTGTCGAACTATCGGCCTCTATCTTTTTTCTTATTTCAACTATGATTTTGCTTACTGTAGCACTTGCTTTCTATTTTAAGTAAATTAATGAATCTGACCCCCTTTTGGCAGTCTTTAATATAATAATCTAATATATGCAGACCTGCTATGGATAAACCTTCTATCTTAAAGGTTATGGTAAAAATAAGTATTGAATTACGTTAAAAAATACAGACTATTTTTTTAGAATAAAAAAATATAAGAAATAATAAATATGTTGGTTTAATTGCAAAACATGCTAAAGGTTTCATATTCCTGTTAAAATAGCGGACAACAACAACGTGGGAGGTTCAGATGAAGATGGCGGGATCAGCTGGACACCCACACAAAGGATTGGCCCAAAATAGCCTAAAATAGCCCTACGGAAAGAGGGAATGGAGGCCTGTTTAAATATTAAAAAATGAGACTAATTAGTTTTACTAGATAAAAAAGTAGAAAACTGTTAAAAAACAAATAAAAATGTTTTTGTTTGAATATAAGTTAAGATTTCTGTTAGAATAGATTTTTACCTTCTTTAACTCGTCTCTATACTTGTAAGGGTGCCCCTAACTGCTAAAGCCTAAGGTCTCGAACCCAGACTTTCTGGCAATCCGGTGCCTCTTGTACGAGTCGGTTGCAGCCGCGATAACTTAGCGGATTCATTATCATCATCATCAGCTAATTTTTTATATCCTCGCTGCTGGGGTACGAGCCTTCCCTAAGGACGGCAAGGGAGTACGGGCTATAAACCACCACGCGGGACCAGTGCTAACTGGTGGTTGTTGGCACGGAGTCGTATTCAAGATTATTTAAACCTTTTTTCTGTGTATTTTAATTCAGAAGGAACGATAAACTAGTGTTAGCAGAGCGCAAGAGGGGACAGTATAGCTTTGGTCCCGGCAGTCATATTAATAGGCAATTACTTGGAGCTATTATTTTTATGGCCGTCCGTAACCGTCAGACAATAGTGATTCATTTGAAATTATAAAACAGAAAAGTAAAATATATAGAAATTATAAGTGTTTCAATTTGAAACTAATATAATACTACAATTATACTACTACTAATGTAGAACGAATAAAACACATAATAAAAAAAATCCCAGGCATAACTTTTTTTTTTGTAGTTTGCCCGGAAAATTACTTCGCTCCACCTGATGATAAGTGGAAATGAATTGACAATTGAAATGAAATGGAATTTTCCGTTCCAAGACTTTAAAAACCTTTGCAATAATCTAGTTTAATATTTGTATGTAGTCTTTGGCTGCCTTTCACCGCCTCTGTGGTCTAGTGGTTATGACCACCGGTTTATACCCAAGGTCCCGGGTGCGATTCTCAGCGGGGGGTACATGTTTGTGTACTCGGTTTGGTTGGTGGTAGGGCTTGTTTGTTCACCTGGCTAGCTACCACCATCTTATCTAAATAAATATAGCGCCATAACATCAATGTTTGTAGCATTGTTGTGTTCCGGCAGTTAGAGATAAGATAGTGTAATGTTGTTTTTTTTCTTTTAGTTGATGGCTTCGTGCGATTAGCACATTTAGCCAGTGTCAAAGTAATTTTTCGTACAAGTAATACATAAATAAACAATATTTCCTTAAATGATGGATGATGAATGATATTAGAAATGGGAAGTAAGAAATGATATACCCCCCAACCCCCCGAGTATCTCAGTAAAGATGTAGGGCTTTACTAAGTCCTCACACGAGCTTCTTGAGAGAATTTGAAAAGTAACGTTGCACTGTTTTGTTTCATTTGCCAACACTTATGCACACTCACGAACACTTAACGGTTAATAATCCACCATTATTTCACATTAATATTCGACATAAAACAAATTTTGGAAAATAAGACAAAACCACAGACATGACGCTTCACTTTCCCGCCAAGAAGTCCGTGTAATGTTGTTTTTACGAGATATCAATAATTTAATAATAAATGGTGACAAGTGACAGTGACAGGTGTCAGTGGTTGCCGATTATCTCTGATCAATAGAGACGGGTATATTGATAGTACTGTATAACAATTGAGGTGGTAACCGTCGTTACCGATTTAACTTATATATATATATATATATATATATATATATATATATATATATATATATATATATATGAGTTGAATCGGTAACCTCTATTAACAACGTAAGTAATATTTATTATTAATTATTGATATCTCGTAAAAACACATTACAATAGCCAGTGCCTCACTAGTTGAGGATCCCGGGTGAAGTGCGCTTCCATCATTGGCCTTATCATCACTTAACATCAGGTGAGATTAAGGCACTGTGCTTACCCGTAAAATATAAATATTTCAGGGATAGATTCCTGAGCTCTGTTGATATTTTTTTTTTTTGAATTTATGTTACGCTAAAAACAAACTCGAGAAAACAATCTACGGTATCAACTCAGTGCGGATATAACTTTTGATTTTTATTTAAGAGCGTCATTCTAACTTTAGGGATGTGTCGTATCCTCGGGCAAAGTGACAATAGCTGGTTCCCTCTTAGAACAAACAATCCTAATATACTCCATTGCAATCAAGTCATGTCAAAAAATTTCACCCTCATTACAACAACGGAGTTGTGTAACTTTTGAATAATTGGGTAGGTACCTAACAAGTTACTTGATTTCATGTCACTTTGCATGTTTTAAAACATTTATTTAATTTAGGAGAGAGCTCAAAGGCGTATAACTTATAATGAACAATTTTAAATAAGCTCTGGCGTTGTATAACTGTAAACCATTTAATTTGTTGCTAATTTTGCTTTGTTTCATATCTTAATGTGTTATATTTGCAGTACATTATCTGCGCTTACATGCAAAATGTTGTTTAATTCCTAATCCGAAATGCAAAGTCATTACACGTCGGTATTCCCAAATGCCTAAACACAATTTGAGTCCTGCCAGAACAAGAACGTTATACAGAACACCGGTATATCTCGCGATGCCTGTTCAAACAGATGTATTACTCAACAAGTAGACTATATTAACAGCAAAGTATATAATACCGAAGTATCCAAGAAGACATTGATAAGACTAAAATTATACCAATCAAACTCTGAGAGTATTTGAGTACTGAAACGATGAGACTTTTGTGGTCTTTAAAAATATCCCCCATAAACAAAACACGTTTTTATTTAGAAATCTTCTAACTAGAACAGACTTCCTATCTCGTATCCTAGGAACGGATATCACGATTCAAAGTCAGTCTAATTGACATTTTTTTTTTCGAACAAATTTTATTTAGATGCAGTCTTGAGGCTGTGGCGGGGTTGAGGATACAGTATTGACGAATAAAAATTATTTAATATAAATATAAATATTTTTCAGTTTCATCCCTATGTTGTAGATATGCCACCTTGTCGCACGAGCCGATTCGGTTCAACTTTCTTAGTGCGTACAGCTAGGGAATGGAACGCGCTGCCTGCGAGTGTGTTCCCTGAAAGGTATAATCTGGACCTCTTCAAAGCCAGAGTGAATAGGCTAGTTCTAGGCAGGCATGTTCCATCTTCGACCGCACCGTCACTTAACATCAGGTGAGGTGTAGTCAAATGCCTGCCTATAACAAATTAAAAAAAATAAATTAATATATTATAACATGTTAGTAAAATGTAAAAAAATAAATACTATATATACAAGATGTTAGATAATATGTGTATATTCCCGAAACGTACCCATGTTTAAGATGTCTAAATACTATGCCAACGTCAAAAAATGGAAATTGTAAAAAAAAAATTTCGACTCTCCATACAAAATGAATGACCAATCAGCTGATCGAGTTAATATGGAAAGTCGAAATTTTTTCTAAGAATATTTTCTTAAGAAGGAAATAATGTAAATCATTGACAGATAAAAAAAAACATTAGGTGTTTGCCTTGAGCGCCTACGCAACTTTAATGGGCAAAAGAAGCATGTTAGCCACTGGATTTGGCAATTATGATAACTGATAATAACTATACTAAGTTTAATCTAAAATCTGAGATATAAAACTTTTGCGCCGGGCCTGGGTTTTTTTTTGTATGGGCCATGGCAATTCTCTTTTATTGCTTCATTTTTAACCGTCTGGCGCGTGTCATCACTGTCAGGGCAAATTGATATCATTATCGAATAGAGCACGCTTTCATCGTTTCAAAGTTCAGCTTACTGAATTGACAGCTGTCTAACATACTGTAAATCCACTGAAGATAGTCACGCAAGCGTTCCAGCAGATACATTTTAATACAATATTTATAACATTATTTAAAAAAATATTAAGTAAATAGCCTATACACTCCCACTGCTGGGCAAAGGCCTCCATCATTGAAATCAAGTCAATAAAAAATGTTTAATTTAAATTTTTGTTATTAGCAATTTCTTTTAACACGTGAGTTACAGCTATTAAGGTTCATATAGACGTAAGTAGTTCAGCCAAACTTTAATTAATAATTATTTAAGATTATGACATAAACTTTCTAGAGTGCTGAGTGCGATTCACTATTCGATTACGTTAACGAGAACGAGAATTTGAACGGCAATTTTTTATATCATCATTATAATCATCATCATCATCATCATCATCATCATCATCATCATTATCAGCCTATACTAGCCCACTGCTGGACATAGGCCTGTCCAAATGCATGCTACTTAACACGATCCGCGGCTACTCTGATCCAACTCTTGCCAGCCACCTTGCAAAGATCGTCACTACAGCTAGTGTGAGGAAATAATATTTATTTATTTATTTATAATTTATTTTTATTTTATTTATAATTATTTTTAATTTAACCTTTTCACCGCCCAACTATCCTGCACGCGATGTCCCGCTGTACGCCAACGTATAAATGTATTTTAATAAATTAGGTACAAAGAAGAACTTCTATAGAAGTGCTGGCGTGGACGGCACGAAAATCTCGAACTTCTATAGAAGTTGTTGGCGGTAAAAAGGTTAAACAGAAGGAAGAACAAAGTAAGAATAGACAAGTACAAGGGCGCTGCTTATTTTACATTGAAATTTCTTCCAGCAGGCCCCGTAGAAGGAGAAGACACAAAGAAAAGTAGAAAAAGTGTGCATTACACAAAACAAAAAAGAGTATTTAAGACTAAACATGACGTAAAATAGTTACGACCACCACTCAAGTGGAAAGATAGGGTACTCCTTTACGCGCTTCTTAAACGAGTAAGTAAATCGACGTGGACTCCCGACTACTGGGTGGTAGGTCATTCCACAGCCTGACTGCATGAACGGAAAAGGAATAGGAAAAGAAGTTGGTTTTATATGAAGGCATATTGAGATTGAGGAGGAGGTGTGAGCGACAAGGAACATTAGAAGCATGGGAAAAGGTGAACCGCTCTTTTAGGTTAGAAGGGTAGGAAGGGTTGAAAAGGATATTAAATAGAAGGCATTTCTAGTATTTCTGCGTAAACGGATTGGGAGCCACTTGTTGCTGGCAGTAGCTTGAAACGTGGTCATATTTTCTTAAACCGAAAACTATCATAAATTAATTTTTATAATATTATCTAAGTATATTATTATAAACCAAATATAATTTTAATTTTTAAGTATTTTATTATTATTTATACGAATTTATCAATGAGTTTAGTAACTACACGGTGCGTATTAGTGTTATTCTCTTTTTATTTTTATTTTTTCATTTAAAAACACATATTAAGATTTATGTAAATGTTTTGTTTTAGTATTTTTGTTATTTGTTATAGTGTTAATCATATGGGCTTCTGTTCTTTAAGTAGTAAGTTTGTATTAATTTAAACAGGGATAATTGGCCTTACTCTTTACCTACCTGAAAAATTGTATACATTTTGTAACGCTGTTGGTTTTCTTATTAAAAATAAATAAAATAAAACGAATACACAGGTTTTGCGGATGCTCAAGTTTGTTAAGAAGCTCCTCGGTGGCATCTAATTAGCAGGCATCAGCGTAATAATAAATTTTTAATATATATTTTTTTATTGCCACTTTGTTTGTCTCCAGGAGGCGCGCGCCAGGACCTTGATACCAGCAAAGTTGCACTCAGCGCTCTTAATTCCTCATCCAACTCGAATGCTTCTGAGAATCAATTTGGTCACTATCATCACCAGCATAATGATGATAGTGACCAAATTAAAAAATCTCGAGTTCTTTTGTCCTTAGGAAAATACGATAACTTATCCCCCGGTCCCGGTTGTTGAAAAATTACAGTTGTTAAAACTCACTAACCCGCATTGGGCCTGCGAGGTGGTTATGGCCAGATCACGTCATTAAGCTATTGTTTTTGTGGGAAGGCCTGATCCAGGACGTTTAAAGGTTAATTTTCTATTGGGTATAGGGCGTAGTGACGGCAAAGTAAAACTTCGTTGTGGTCTGGATGAATTCTTTTATTAAAGTGAGAAACGTCAGTTGACAGTTGATACAAAGCATCAGTTGAACGAGTGAAGGAATGAATGAGTGATTAGTGATCGAGTTCTTTTAGTAATAACTGATTTTATACAGTGAGAAGATCGAATGATGTTGAGTATTTTTGTATATTCCAACAGTCCCCCTCGAGAATACGATATAAACAAAAATAAATACTCTTTCCACTTTAATTAAAATGTAACTTAAAAAATTGTTTACGACATCACTCTGTACATTCTTTGTTATAACAACAATTAAGCGATTCAATATTAGCTTCAATTGAAATCAACATAAATTTTATTTATTTCTTAATTCTTGGAACTTTTCAAAGTCAAATCACTCCATTCAACTTATCCATAAACTATAAATCATTAAAAAAAAACAGTTTAGACCAAACTACCTACTAAATCTACCACCAGTTCAGATTTTGGGAGAGCCTTCGACCGAGAAGAGCTGGCAAGAAACTCAGGAGGCTTATCTTTGTAGAGGATACAACTTTCGTGAAGATGTCAGCTTGTTGGTCTCTTGTGGAGATATTTTCAAGCTTTATTACTTTATTAGTAATTTTCTCCCTTATAAAATGGTACTTAGATTTCTTATTATTTGTGGAATTGTTGGCTATGCTGATACAGCCGTTAGTCTTCAAATATAATTATCGGTTTTGTTATTGGGATGAAAATACAATGCAATAGCGATTTCATTCATACGGCTTCGCGTACAGCTTCAAACAGAGCCATGACTGTACTCAACTTCTTTCGAAAAGACAGCGACAGTATTTTGTTTTCGGGTGTTCCATGAAATAACACAGTCGTCAAATACTTTGAGTAAGTACCCGGTAGTACCTTTTTCTATCTACCTCATCGCCTTCCCAATCAGAATAAGCAAAAACCAACAATCAAATGTTTATAATTACATTTTTTTAATAAGTTAATTTTAAATTTATAGTTCCTTTAAGATATAGATGCTTCAAATATTTCCATAACTCCTCATTACTTTTACTTTGAAAACAACTTATACCTAATACTGATAGCTGCACAGATTTTTTTTTATATTAACAGTCTGCAAACGCGTGGGCGGGCCGCCTGATGGTGAGCGGTCACCGCCGCCCATGGACATTAGCAACATCAGAGACAGTTGCCTGGTCGCGTACAAAGCATTAAATTAAGCAACTTATTACATTACGACAAGGTGCATCATAGTATTCATCGGTGTTCAAATTTAAGTAATTTTATTTAGAAGGAAACGGTGATTTTGAAGAATTGCAATCAGTCATGGAAAATTTATGTAAAACATTTTGTAAATAAATTGATTGATCTAATGTCTTATTATTATTATTATTATCATGAGTTTATTTACAAATGTCAATGTCTGATTATTGTTAAGAGATTAAATTGCACTACGTATAGCAATAAGCCATTTATCACTATCATCTCTATTAAAAATGTCACTGTAACTTAAGTAAAGAATGGTAAAGAATGCTAAGTATTATATGAGAGATAAATGTAAGTCGGGGTCAGCCATTTCTTTATAATTTTCGGAGGTAGTTTATTAATTCTTTCGCTTTGTCTGACGATTTTTGACGTCGAATGGGTATCGTCAATGTTTTTGTCACTTTGAATTTTTGTAAATGTGAACAGCATTAAAATCAAAAATTGCAATCATACCTGCTTGCTGCAGTCGAGTTACGGACAGTAAATTATGAGAAACCTCGGGGGAAAACAATACATTGTCGATTGTCCCTTGAACTTGAGGTAGGTTAATTCTACCTTTTCCATAAGCCGCAATGGAAGTTCCATTTTTAGCTACGCCTATCTTCAAAGGCCAGATTAATTCTGTATATTAAGAAAAATAACTCCATGAATTAACAATGTCTGATCACATTGTACCGACAGCACCGGAATCTAAAAGAAAAGAAATGTGATTAGAAAAACTATTTGATTAATTTGGTAACTTACAATTAGATAGCATAAAAGCGAAACTGCCCTAGGTATCCTCGTGCTGAACAGCGTTCGCTGTATTGTTATAGGTGCTGCTACATTTGCGTTGCTGCAATTTCTTTAAATAGCGGCAATCCTTTTCCATGTGATTTCTACGGCCGTAATGCTCGCAATACAGTTTCGAAATTTTATGCGTTGAATTTCCATGATAATGATGTTTTCTTGTCGATTGAGGGTAAAAAAAAATTCTTCATTTTGTCCTGTCCGTTATTGTTACGCATCGAAAACTTGTTGTTATAAGTAGTTGTATGCAACATTTTAAATTCTGTAGATACTTCAGTCTTTAACTTCACTTCATAATCTAACAAGCGAGTTTTTACTAGGTTGCTATGTTGTATGGAATGCTAGGTTAAGGTGATCCTCTCCTAGCGTTTCCAACGCCGTTATCACACCGTCATAATAGGAAGGTAGGGTAATTAACAAATGTGAAATTTTATACATTTCGTCAATTTTTACTCCAGCAGAAATCAGTTCAATACTGAACTGATTTCTGCTGGAGTAAAAATTGACGTTATAAAAACTCGTGAAATGTAGGAATAATGTGACATCATGTTGCAATTTTATGTTTAATAATTGCTTACGTAATGCTAACTGAGTCGCCAAGCTTCTTCTTTCATAAATTTTGTCAAGATCTTCCATGATTGATTTAGCTGTGGCTGACGCTTTTGCAAAACTCAAAAATGCATTTCCCAAATATTCAACAATCATACCTTTAGCGATCAGGTTCTTTTTTAGCCAATTTTGATCGGGACTGCTTGGCGTTTTTTCATCAATAACGTACAGCACTTGAACTCCTCATTACTTTTACTTTGAAAACAACTTATACCTAATACTGATAGCTGCACAGATTTTTTTTTATATTAACAGTCTGCAAACGCGTGGGCGGGCCGCCTGATGGTGAGCGGTCACCGCCGCCCATGGACATTAGCAACATCAGAGACAGTTACCTGGTCGCGTACAAAGCATTAAATTAAGCAACTTATTACATTACGACAAGGTGCATCATAGTATTCATCGGTGTTCAAATTTAAGTAATTTTATTTAGAAGGAAACGGTGATTTTGAAGAATTGCAATCAGTCATGGAAAATTTATGTAAAACATTTTGTAAATAAATTGATTGATCTAATGTCTTTTGTTCTTATAATTCTTATACACTAATAACTTTTTTTTGAAATCACCATGACAAAAGATTTCATGAAACAATTTTTTTATTGTAAAAACCCATTTGCTACTTACAACAAAACATTGTCACTGATTTGTTGTTCTTTTTATTATATTTATTTATTATTATTATATTTGTAATCACTTTAGAAATAAATAAATTATTATTATTATTATTATTATCATGAGTTTATTTACAAATGTCAATGTCTGATTATTGTTAAGAGATTAAATTGCACTACGTATAGCAATAAGCCAAGAGTCGCCAAGCTTCTTCTTTCATAAATTTTGTCAAGATCTTCCATGATTGATTTAGCTGTGGCTGACGCTTTTGCAAAACTCAAAAATGCATTTCCCAAATATTCAACAATCATACCTTTAGCGATCAGGTTCTTTTTTAGCCAATTTTGATCGGGACTGCTTGGCGTTTTTTCATCAATAACGTACAGCACTTGAAGCTCTTTTACTTAAACTTCCAAGTACTTTTCGCCGTTAAATTGTTGGATATTTGTTTTATTTCAGATATCCATTTTTGTAATATATTTATCACTGATTAGTTTTAAAATTCACTTTTGAAATTATGGTGACTGAACCCATATAACCTATTAGGTATAGGGCGTAGTGACAGCAAAGTAAAACTTCGTTGTGGTCTGGATGAATACTTTTATTAAAGTGAGAAACGTCAGTTGACAGTTAAAACAAAGCATCAGTTGAATGAATGAAGGAATGAATGAGTGATTGGTGATCGAGTTATTTTGGTAATAACTGATTTTATACAATGTTTTTGTTTTGTTTAGATATAAAAGTTTTGTTGCGCACAAATTACAAAAACGAAAATGTTGAAAAATTTCCACGAGCAGGAGTTGAACCTGCACCCTTCTGACATACCGGGTCAGGTGCTCTCCCAATTGAGCTATCGTGGTTCTAACCAGCTCGCCGAAATTATTCAACACTATTTACTTTTTTAAAGCCAAAGGCGCCTATTCAATGTCAACAACAACTACCGTCATTAACATCCGATCATAATATTTTTTATTTTTTATTTTATACAGTGAGAAGATCGAATGATGTTGAGTATTTTTGTATATTCCAACAGTTTCTAACAGCAAAAGGGGGAAGGCCTGATTCCAATAGAGGGACGTTTAAAGGTTAATGATGTTGTTAAGTTTGTAACACCAAATTTCACACACCTAAGATTCGGCAAACTGCTTATACAGCCGGCTATGTTTCATATAAGCCGGTTAAGCTGCTACTGTTATTCAATTAACGACTATTTACACAACGTAATTCCCATGGTGTACAAGCGTGAGTATACACGGATAAACAGAGTGTCTATCACTTAAGAGTGATTTGGACAGCCTTTTGTATTCGCGTATGTTCCGCGATTTTAAGTAGTAAGGGTAGGATTTTGATTGCCTATTAAACCTATTATTGTTTTTGTTTTTTTTTAATACAACATAACTACTTTATTCTTTACAGCGCTTGTACTTGCACTTTACAATTTTTGTCTCAATAAAGTTGTTCTCGCAAAAGAAAATATTTTAATTATTCTATAAATTACTAAAAAAAACTGTTTGAAAAGTGACTGTTTCGTCTATTTAAAATCGCAACCTAAGACCCAAAAACAGCGTGTGTTGAATATGTTTTTTTAACATTTTCTAAATAATATGTAAATACTTCAAAACCAGAATGCTGAAATAACTGTGAAGAAGCAACTTCACCTTTGACGACCTCCTTGCACACCGGTTTTCATGGTGTCGCCATCTCTGAGGTCCCGGGTTCGATCCGCGTTCGGATCAATTTAGAAAGACCTGTTTTTCTATATTGTTTCGGGTCTGGGTGTGTCTTATGTATATTATGTATGTATTTAAGTATATTAAGTATGTTTATCCGTTGTCTGGTTAACCATTTATCGAGTTTCTTAAGGAAGCTTTTCTTGGGGCTAGATAATCGATGTAAGTGTGGGAAACATTTATTTATTTAATTTTATTTAAAACATGCAAAGTTACAATGTGGCAGTTGGCAGTCTTATCGCTTTAAAACGGAATCGGAACAGAACGAAAATCTCTTCCGGACTATCAGACCGATGCCGGATATGGAAAGAACTAAAACACGATGTAATATTTGAAGGTTTCTTATTATTCATGTTATCTGCAAACCTTTATTAATCTAATGTTACGGGCATTGTGTCTCATACCTATTCCTGATCAGCCTAGGAAGCTATATTAAATAAGGTTCTATATTGACATTAGCCAGACAAAGGTCTGAAACAAACATAGCAGTTCCTATTGGACAACATGTTTTAAGAATGGTGCAATCGGAAGACCCTACATAAATTACAACAACAACAATTTATTAAGGTAGCTGCAAAGACCATGCGGAATTGACGCTACTTAAACTGATAAAAAATCTATTCGATTACAATCGATTCTAACTGCCGGGTCGGCTGCTCCACATGGCACATGATTCGGATATGGCGCACATGAGCCTTGGCGATGCAGAACCTTTTAACTGTGATCACTTTCCTTGATTAGTTCCACAACTACACAAAAAATACAGAAACCAGGCAAGCGTTCTATTCTTCCGTTGTTCAAAGAATTTAATTTTGTGACTAATAAAATGTTTTCAACACAATGGTAGTGTTTTATAAGAAATATACAACTGTCCTATAAGATCACTTGTGGTATAGGGATTAAGCATAACAACCTGTTTTTTTGCTACCACTCTTAACTATATTCCTGTGACGAAGCAAAAGTATATTTATACAGTTTCAATTACATAAGCTGGAAAAGGGCTCGTAGACGCTTGCGACATCAAGAGTGTCTCGATGTCAAACCTGAAGCCTTAGGGCGTGGTCGGTAGACGCACGCACGTCGCACGTCTGTTCGCGGGACGGATCACTAATTTGCAATTTGACACATAGCAGGTCTAAAACCATTATATTTGTCCGCGGCGGAGCACGGCGCGGGTCCCTCTGTACTCCCACTTGACGCAGCGGACGAGGTGAACGCGCCCGATCTGAGATAGCTGAAGTTAAGCAACATTCGCAAAGGCTGTTCATCGGATGGGTGACTGAAGGTTTATAATCTCGAGCACCGTCGTGCTTCGGTAGGCACGTAAAGACGTAATGAGCTGGTAATGATAATGGTTTCCTAACAGGAAGGCTGTATACTTGTTTTTAGGTTCAGTTGACTCATAATTTTTTTTTATCTAACTAAACTATCTTTAGTTGATTGTATTTAAGGTTTTATTGAAACCTATCTTGACCTTACTCTGCCTCAACATTTAAATCAATTAATTATTGTTTCACAAACATATTTCATTGTTGGAACTTTCAGGAAAACCACGCCTATGTAATAGGTTGCAAAGGGTAACAAATAATATTTCCCTTTACGCTCGTAAATATAATTTACGGAGATCAAGACACATTGTCGTCGGTATATCTTAGCCCGTGAAATCACATGCTTTGACTTGGCATTCCTATTAAAGACGTTCGTGAAAATCCGAAAACATAAAGATCACTTGACATACAGACGTCTTGTGGTTGTGGCAAATTTGTGAGTCCTTTGTTTGTTTTGCTAGCTCATTCGACGTCATCATACGCGGCTTTCAAGGACAGGCCTAAGCTGGCCATAGTCTTGAAACATCACCCGACGACGTCTAAAATATAGACTGGGTGCCTAGTGTGAGATTCATATGACATTTGATGACATTAACGAAAACGAAAATTATTACATTGAAACAGCGCCTCCTGGCAATACGAGAATAATTAAAAAAAATGCCATACAGATTTCGTACCTAAACGTAATCGAATGAATACGTAAGTAGACACTCAGGGTGCCAAGTGCGAGTTTCATTCGCAATTAGATCACGTTAACGAAAACGAGAATTTGTATGGCAAAATGTTAACTCTTCTCGTATGCCGCCAGGAGGCGCTGCTTCATATTATGCTGCTATTCTGCTATATTAATTTTCGTTTTCGTAAACGTAATCGAATGAATATGGATAGTAAACAAAACTCACACTAGGCACCCTGGTCCAAAGACAGTTCGGAGGATACGTCGATACCAACAGAAACCGAGTATGGACTGGGGAACCGACTTATCTTATCTCTACGACTTAAATCAAACAAAAGTTTCTGAAGCGCGCCAGTTCTAAGCTATAGATCTTTCCGATGATTTTCACTAATAGTACATTATCTATTAGTAAGCCTCTGCCACGAGTACGAGAGTTTTGCGATGAGGCGAACGATTTGTAGTTCATTGCGTTATTTCTATAACCGTTGACTATGACTGCCGTTGTATAGCGCGCAATGAACTAGAAATCCGTTCGCCGCGTCGCAAGTCGCTCGTGTTCGTGGCTCTGCCACTACGTACTTCCCGCCCCGCGTACCTTCCGCAGGCGAGGACTCAGTTAAGCGGTCTTGCTATAGAAGGCCTTCATTATTGTGTGTACTAAACACGACTTTGGAAAAGTTTAAGTCATTAAACGAGCTAGATGAGCGTAGTCATTTGTTTGTGCTCATAACATTTGGTGCTGAGTTATTTTGTTTTCATTTTATGTTATATAAGCCTACACGGGCGTGGTCAACGTAGAACCCTCGCGCAATTATTTCGTTGTGTTTCGTTTTATTGGGGAGCAACAGCAGATCGCCATTCATGAACGGCATAAATGCCGAGTTCTGTACGCACAGTAAGTACACTTCAATTTCCCGAAACAAGCAAGCAAAATATCACTAAATTATTTCATTGGATTTAACCACATTATGAAATGAAATGAAAATAAATTTATTCGGGACAGGACAGTTCAAACATAAAGATAAAAATGGAAATAAAAAACATAGGAGTCCCAAAACGGTTCCGACTCAGCAAGATGCTTTGAGGTTAGCGCTGATCTTCCGTCACAATAGGTAATAAGTTTCGCTATTATGTATTGTTCAAAAGTATCTTGATAGCAATGACAAAGTTTTAAAGTTGCAAGTCAAGACAAATATAATATATATCTGCAGGCACTGTCTACCACACGTTAAGCGAAGGTTTTTTATGAACAGAAAAGAACTGTGTATAACCCGTTCGCTATTTATACCGGTACCATAAAATAACGTAGGCATCAGTTAGCTCAGAGCTAGCCAAATGACCATTATGTTTGGAACATGACCCTTTAAAAGTTTAGCGAAATGCTTTTACCCGAGCCATATTTACTCCTTATACTCGTATGAGAAAGGGTTACTCGAAAGAAACTTTAATGTGGTTGAAGTATTCTGAACAACTTTCCGGCTTAAATAACCCCGTATGTTAGTTTTTTTCAAAACGTGCGTTATATAATGTATGAGGACTAATTTCATTCATTCATTACAAGTGGTAGAAGCTTGCATTCCGTAAGGAAAGGGTGTATTCAAAACAAGTGCACTTACCCTGCGGTCTTAACAATTTTTTTAATAAGCACTCGAGTTGTGGAACGGAATATAATTAAATAAAATTTTGAACGATGTTCGAACGTAATTTTTGAAATGTTTGCATGTTTACTTGGCCAATCTACGAGTAGGTATAGATATAAGCGAAAACTTTGTGCCAATCTGTTTGCAAGCACATTGCGCGCACGGAGCGGAGGAGTGTAAAATTTGGTATATTTAAAGTTTATATGAAGAAGGAGTCTCGTAAGATAAAGTGTGTGTATAATATGTGTTCCAAATAAATTAAATTAAATAAATATAGATTCAAAAATAAAATCACATCTACCTATGTTTTTATTTTTCATTTTCATTTTCATTGCGGCTTCAAAATTTAAACAGTTTTTTCAGGTCTTCATTAAAATAGGTAATGGTTGAATTTTCATCACTGAGCGACCAATAGTAATAATAATTATGTATCCTGTGTATTAAAAACAAAGAAAGTGCTCGCCATAATCACATGCGTGATTATGGCGAACTGGCGTAGGTAAAAAAAATGTATGGAGGATTCAAAAGCATTTCTTGCGCTCATTCTTCTAAACAGCTAAAAAAAAGACGTCCTGAATGGGTAGTAGGTAAAAAAAATGTATGGAGGATTCAAAAGCACTTTTCGTAAGTTTATTTGTATAAAAATTTTTTACTTTGACTTTAATAAGTTTAAACTTTATTGAGCGTATAGGTGTATGACTCCCTACTTTTGTACTTTTGAACCATTAAACAAAACCGGTGTTTAACCTTTTTACCGCCAACAACTTCTATAGAAGTTCGAGACTTTCGTGCCATCCACGCCAGCACTTCTATAAAAGTTCTTCTTTGTACCTACTTTATTAAAATAAATTTATACGTTGGCGTACAGCGGGACATCGCGTGCAGGATAGTTGGGCGGTGAAAAGGTTAAAAATGTCAGTACCGTACAAAGCAGGAAGACTACTAAGGGCTTAAATACAATTAGCACGAGTATAGTACTCAATTAAAATTGTGAACATTCATTGAAAGACAGTTTTCCCATGAGGAATTACGTGCATGCAATACGAAAATATACATCATCGACTTTTGTGAAAACTCTTAATTTGGCATAATGAAACGCACAGTCAAAGTTAAATACCGAATCATCGCCACTAAACGCGTTTAGTGAATGTCATCTGTCAAAAAAGGTTATGCTTTTGAATTATTTTTTTATTATTTTAAGTATGTTTTGATTTTGCCCCTTGATAAAAAATGGATCTAGTGGAATTATATTCGGATGACGATGAAGAGATTATGGAATGCCTTAGTAGACCTTTACAAGAAAGACAACTTTTTCCAAGTACTTACAGATTTGTTTGAAGTTTTCTTTCAGAAGACTTATTTATGAGAAGATTTCGTCTTAGTAAAGCTGCTACTTTGTTGTTATTGCAACAAATAGAATCACGTTTGTCTAACGATTGTTGGGAGGTATGCAAATACTGCTGCAAATATGTAATTATAAATGGGTTCCTGCTTACAATTTAATTTTTTTTTTCATTTTGAAAGCAAAGTTAGGTTAGCTTAGTTATTGAAAATCATAAATGTTATTTGTTGACAGCAGAAATACATTTCCTTTCACGTTTTTTTACGGCCGTGCACCCCCATTTTGTTTGTAAATTTCAACGGAAACACGTAAAAACGTAAAACGAAACGCAAAATCTACTTTACCTCATTGTGATTAGTTAAACAAGCCTATCAGACATGTGCAAGTCAATCTTAATTTTATTAAAATAAACACATTTAAAAACTTAAATGCATTTTAGCTAAGTATTTAGTGTTTAAACGAAACGTTATGCAAGCCGCCCTAAAGCGGTCAAAAATAACGACTGTCGAAATGTAAGTAGCTGATAATTAGTTATTCTCATTGCGCGAAAGGTACAACATATATTTTTTTTGTGCACTGCAGCACATAGACGTTTGCGGCACTTCAGCAGCGTAACCTCAGGTGCCTTACCATGAGCACAGAATAAGTAATAGTATGAGCTTATTGCATTTGTGAAAACTAGACGCACGTATACAACGTTAGTCGGAACGGGGGAAGCCGAAAGGAGGGTAAAGTATACATTATAGTGAATAATTTTTTTTTTCTGTTTTTTTTTTAAATTTTTCATTTACATTTGAATGGTCTACAAACATCTAGTAGGCTACGGTTTTGACGTAGGTTCTCAGCAAATAGGTTTATATCTAAGGCAATGTACGAGCATTGTAAAGAGTCGAGTTTTCTCTCCATAATTGGACTAATGTATCCAATAATATCAACTTTAAATTTGTTTTTTTTGTGACCGCCAGGGCTACCACAGCATAATTTCTTTTGAAATCTTAAAAAAGCTGTAATCTAAAATTATCTATTTTTAAGGAAAAGTTTTTAGACAAAAGTTGTTCACTATCATGTATACTTTACCCTCCTTTCGGCTTAGTCCCCCGTTCCGACTAACGTTGTATACGCCGCTATTCCCGACTCGTTTTAGTAAGGCCCCAGGTCTTACTCTTCTATGCCTTGGGATGTCACTGATAATCTATGATTTAATCTTTTTTTACCAAAAACCTTTAAACCAAAACGTAGCAATGTAAAACAATGCTGTTTGGCGGCCAAAATAAGTTTTACTTCGCTATCCATTCGGATTCTGGATAGATTCCTACTACCGAGCAAAAGTTGTACTTTGTTATGTATGCAAAGAGTGTAGCTCGTAAAGTAGCTCAAACGATCGCAATAATTGCCGAGCGTAATGTTTAGCTGGAGCCTAATTCGGTGAGCAAACAACACAGAGTTTTGAGAGCGGCCAGCGGGAGTCAATAAAAGCCGTTCATCGCCCGATAAGTGCCTCCGAGGAGTCAGACGGCCGTTTGAGCGTTTTACGTGCAATTAAACGACTCACTGACTTGAGACTTATTATCCGAAAAAAGGGGAACATTGCCCGTGTGATATACGAGTACAGTGGTGGGATGTCGAAATAAACCTTAAATTTCTTACCGGCATAAATAAAGTTTAATACAATACAAAAAGATTCCTCATAAATAACGCACTCATATTTAATTGATTGATTGACTATACCAGGAATAAAACAATATCGGACTCAAGTTTTTTCTGAGAATGTCTAATAGTCTTTTTTTGGTTCCTCTCATAATAAATAAAATTAGAGTAAAAAGGTTGCTTGACATACTTGTGAGTATCCTTACTTGATTGCCTATAAAAATAAGGAAACCTAATAAAACCGTATCCGTTATTGCCAGTAGTTTGAAAAACAAACAGCGAGTATGCACAATTCAAACTTTGAACATGTAGTACTGAGTCTCCGAAATGCTGAGTAACAAAGCTTATGCATGCAGATTTTCAGATTCTTCGAAACTTATGCTAACATACTTTAACCCACTTTCTTGGCCAATGTTTAAAGCATTGATCTCATATGGTATCAGCTTAAACAATAGAGAGATGATTTAGTAGGTTTAGAAGTTTGTCTGCAGCTTTTAATTCAGTTATACGAGTATAATATACAATTTCTTGTTATATACAAATTATTAAAATTAAAAAAAAATTTTTTTGAACTCACGATTTTTTCTTCTCCCATAAACAACTTACTTTACTTTGTAAATACCATAGGCAGATAATAGCCAATTTTCAGTGCGATGTGTCATGCTTCATCGTGGGAGAATCATCTATATTAAACTCATATTGGAATTGAGAGGTGGACAGAATGGACGCCTATTTAATATTATATTATGAATTGTGTGAATTCTCCTTAACTCTATGAATTTTCGAACAAAATAAAATGCACAGTATTAAATAGTACCTACCCTCCGTATGTTTCGGCGAACAAGCTAGGCAAAGCTGTAATATAAATTAATACAATGTTAACGTTTTAATAACCTTTCTAGGTAGGTAGAGTTCGGAGGATAAATATTAGGATAGTCTTTATTTCTATAAAGGCTATCCTAATCCTTATCCTCCGTATTAAAAATGACAGCCTGTCAGATATGTACTTATTTTTAATTGTAAATAAGTAATCTGATGATCTTAGCGTCACTGTCGATTTACAGTATACAATTTTCTACATAGCCTAGATACTCCAATTTGGGCCGGCAGCCACACAACGCTTGATACAAAAGGACCACAGCCACGGATCACGGATCGCCGTATCGTGAGGCCTCGTTAGTTAATTAGTTTGCGTTCAGTCCATTCCTGACTGACCTGATCCCAGCTAAGCACGGCCAGTGGAAAAAACTGTCACTGTCAATTAGTTCGAAGTCTAATAAAGGCTTCTGAATAGCTTTTTGGCGGCATTCGAAAATATAAGTACCTGCTATACTGTTTATTTTAAAACCTGTATCAACATATTTCTTTGAAGGATCATCAAGATGACATATAAATAAACCATAATAAAAAAAGGCAAAGTATTAGGTTATAATGTAAGTTTAAAATTGGGTTAACTAATCTAAGCGAGCCTATATGAGAAGATTTTGTAAAGTACAAATAATACCTTTAAAAACGTTGCAACTCTTAAGTAGGTACTATAAAAAGAACTAAAAAAAGAATTGTTTGAGTCAAAATTTATATCTTCTATCTATAGTTGATGTAAGCTGGTTTTTTGGTTTATTTTTGTTTATTATTAGCCTGTCCGTAAAATTGAATGGTAGGTAATATAAAAGGGCGCCATCGGAAGTCAAATACTGGCTATAATGAGTGTAGCGCCTCGATAATATAGAAAACGTGTTATTGAAGTCTCGTAAATAAATGAACTGGCTTGTGGAAAACACGTAGAAGATAGCTGTGGATCAACACTGTAGGTGATGCCCTCATGCCATAGGTGAGACATACAATATGCAGGAAATACGATCCGGGCGCTTATCCTTTCACACACATTGATAAAGTTTTAGCGGGTTTGAATGGCAATGGCTGACATTATCGTAAAAGTCGAAACTTTGTGTTGAAATAGCTCCAGCGAAACATAAGGGGTTCACGTACAATTGCTAAAGTTTCTAATATACTAGGATATATACGTTCACGTCGTTCCTGTGATATGTCATAAAAATGACGTTAATGTTGCGACCCCTCAAGTTTCAATATCTCTGGCGGTTCCTGTATCGTAACAGCCGGACAGTTTGAGTATTACATAGCTATTTCAATTTGAAAGATGCAGTGCAGATGTGACATGCTATTTAAGATAAGCCCTTAGAATAAGGAATGAGCCGTATTTGTAGCTATCTTCAAAGACAGACCTATACCACAGATTACCTTATAGTTACCCTATATTAACATATTTGGTCTGTGTTCAAAGACCACTTTCAGGTGACCTTTGCTATAACTAAGCCATAAGTAACTCTTATTTGATGTATCCGCACAGTCATGATGCGTAGATAGGTTTGTTTGAAAAGGGTGGTATTTTTTACTTTTGTGAAATTGTTACACAATTCGGCGCCGGGCGTTTAGCCATTCTCACAGCCCCAGCAATCTCCAATAGCTGGGGATGGGGGTGGTAGGGGCAGTAGTTTCAGAAGAATGATAATTGCGTCAGCAATAACGTTTCCTTTGCTTTTGGCAGCAAAATAATGTAATGACAACAATAAAATTCTGTTTAATTACATAGTCAAAACGTACGTATGTGTATGTGTCGACTATGCCTAAACATTGTTTACGATTGGCCAGGCGGCGTCAAGCCGTTCTAAAGAAATTTAAACGATTACAGAGTTTTGTTAATCCTTAAATGAAGCCGTCGTTGTCGGCAAACAGGTCTTCCTATCGAGTTACGGCGGGGCTCCAGAAATTACCTTGGAAAACTGTTGCTACTTTTACACTTATACCTAGTTAGCAACCGTTGGTATGGCGGTATGCCTGTCTATGAAAAACGCGCGAAACGCGACACCATGAAAACCGGTGTAAAAACCACTCGACCAATGAGGTCGTCAAAGGTCTGACTACTTTTATACCTACTATACCCTTTCACCATGGTCTGCTGGCGAAATCTGTATTTAGATATAGATTATCAGGACTTTTGTACTCCGCGTTTATGTTAACTTCTGACTTTTTTATTCTTGTACGAACTATTATAAAAATAGATAGGTACCATAGAAGGAGGTTACTTTTGCATCAAGTGTAACATTGACCACAGCAGTCCATAAGTAAAATATGTGTCCGTAGCGTTTTATAGGGTAGGCGTCTAACACTCCCAACCCAGTGAGACTACCTCCAGATTTATACCGCAGATTTACATGTAGATGACAACGTGATAAAACAGCAGCTGAGATCAATGTTACACTCGATTCAAAATAATTCGTATTCCGCTCGGTGGTACGTCATCGTCAGTATGTTGTCATACTAAATAGGTTGATGTGCCGGCGTCTGTACCTACTATTACAACCGACGTGGTTGAACCTTTTAATAACGGGGGCGTTTAACGATTAAAACACAGAGCGTTTTATATATATTAAAATACTTTATGCATCAAAATAAAAACAATCAAATCAATACAATCATGCCCTATCGCGGCGGCTGGCAGAAGAAAGAGAACCGCGATCCTCTTCTTTTTGCTTCCATGCGTTTCTTCTTAATCTTGATTTCTATTGAATGCGGAACGCGACGGCTGCCAGTAGGCTTGCCCAACCAAGTAGTCCCGATCACTACAGTACTTACCTACACACATAACTGTACTGCACTCTTATGAAAAGCAAAGATCCGTACAAAATCTGTTTTGAAAACGTCGGGTATAAAAAGGCCTGAAACAGGATACCTCTCGCACTAAGCAGTTTGCGTTAAAACACGTTGAAAATGTTGTTTAAAATAATATAATTCTTTATAAATTAATATATAATGTGTGTAAACACCCACAGTTGGGCTCAGGCTACGTGAAATCGTGGTTCAATCCCCATAGCCACGTTGCACCGCTGTCGTGAACCCACTACACGCAATTTTTGAAAGGAGAAAATATTTAAATAAATAAATTAAAAGTAAAAAGCCTTTTTAAAAAACAAGTTTTTATTTAAATGCGCTAAAAAGAAAAAAATAAGGCCATATAGGTCTGTGGGCAATCGCGTTTTTTGAGTTATGCTCAGCAAGCCCTTTCATTTGATACCCTTACTGTAAAGGAATGCATTAAAAATAATTAGTCCGCCATCTTGGGTGTGCCGCCATGTAGGATTTAAAATGACGTCACACAATTTAACCATGCATTGTCAAATTTCAGCTTAATCGGTTGAAGATATCTGCTTCAAAATTGAGTTGCAAGATTCCACCCGAACAAATTACATACTTTTTTTTTATATATTAGAAGGAGGCAAACGAGCAGGCGGGTCACCTGATGGGAAGCAATCACCGCCGCCCATGGACACCCGCAAACCCAAAGGAATCACAGATGCGTTGCCGGCCTTTATTCATACATTGCAAGCTAAAGCTAAGCTTGTAATAAAAATACAAAGCTTTCAATTTCACTTCGTTTATTAATATAACGTCACTGTAAGATTAACAGAACATTAATATTAGTTGTATGAGAATTAAATTAATGTTATAAAGTTTATTTTATAAGCTATGTTATAGGTATCTTAAGTTAGGTCAAAAAGTACGACGAATGATATTACTCATTCGTCGAACTTTTTGTAACTATGAGGAATTCTATTATTATTACTTTGCATTTATAGCATTACTTTGCAATTGGTTGACTATGTTGCTGTTTGAATACCCCAATAATAAATCCATCAAGAAACACTTTAATATAAATTGGAATCCTTTTGACTATTTTTAGATGAATAAGAAATTGTAATAACCATTTTATTAAGCCCTCTTCCTTTCTCCTACTAAGCTGTGCTCCCGACAAGGTCTATAATTGATCCTATATAGTCTAAGCCAATTAAGGAATGCGCTTATATATTAAGTACCGTCAAGAGAGATGAAGGCCAACAGCACTAAGAGCTTCTTATAAAATAAAAAGAGTTTTCGTAAGCTCCACGAGCACTACCTTCACTCTCTCATACTAAATTTAAGTCAAGTTTGATAAATAATAATTTAAATAAAAAAATCTTAATTTGGTTTAAACAAATGTTTTTTCTATTTACGAATAAAAAAACCAGAGACTAAATCGAAACACTAGACTGCGCCGAATTAGTTTATGACCAAAGTAAAGAATTGGGTCGGGTTATCACTCGTCAGTTTCCCTAATTAGCCAGTTACATGAACTCGTCAGTTTACCTCATTCGTCAGTATCGCGAAATTCGTCAATAAGTAAGTTTCTTTTTTTGTCAGTTTCTATAACTCGTCACTTTACTTAACTGGTCAATTTATGAAATTCGTCAGTCTAATACAGTCATGTTAATATTGTCATAGTTCAAACACACATGATATAGGTACATTCATTAATAAAAGTAGACAGTAGTAAACTCAGAAAACCAAAATCTACCTGCTTTAAACTAAAAAACAATTAGAAATAAAGACAATTAAAAATATTAATAATTTAATAAGTCTATAAATATAAAGGTCACATTTTATCAACTGCAAATATTTTGAGGATAAATAAAATAAAATTAGGATGAAAAAACTTATTATTATTACTTAAGCCCTGCCTCCTATAAACTTTTAATTTATGTACATACGACCTTTTAGTTTGATGCCCTCGCTCGATATAGTATACTATTTTTACAAAAAAACCATAAATTTTTATACGCTGGTTTTCAAGAAAAACGCCTAAAGACGTTTCAATTAGAAAGTAAAATAAAGCACTTTCGGTAGTTTCAAATAGTTTCAATTCAAAGGAGCCGAATCAGAGAGGCCGCAATGCCTTCACCGCTTACACGTGCCCGTAGTTTCATTCAAAGGAGCCGACAGAAAGGCCGCTCTTAAAAATATTTCAATTTTTGTGTCAGGAAAAGTAAAAAAAAAATAGCTTAATTTTTTTTTAAATCTAGGGCCTTAATTTTCTGTGATATAATTAGATGTTTTGTCAAAATATTTGCAGTTAATAAAATGTGACCTTATAGACTTTATTTTTATAAACTTTTGAGAAATCTCTATATTTGTACGAAACTGTACAATAACTGTCCAATTAACGAAACATGACGAATTACATGAACAGACCAAATGAGGATACTGGCGAGTTAACGAAACTGGCGAATTAGGAAAACTGACGACTTAAAAATTTTCATCGAATTGACGAATAAGGAAACTGGCGAGTTCATGAAACTGGCTAATTGGGGAAACTGACGAGTGATAACCCGACCCAAAGAATTTGCCAGACTGTCATAACAATGGTTGCTTCCTCAGAATAATAACTAAAGCTATTATTGTTCTAAGGTTGCTTCGTTGCTACATGTTTTTTAAACGACTTATCCAAATTATTGGACCTTGTTCTTCGCAGATTGCCACCATCATAATATCTTTATGTAAGTGACGTTGTTGTGGCATGCAAGTTGAAGGAAGGAAAGCCAGTTCCTCGTTTTGTGAAGGGTTTTAGTTAAATCATGCTTATAGTTACAACCTTTTACCACTAATTGGGACTAAAACCAAGTGCACAGTACCAAATGTAATGGGCAAAGATACAAAATTCCTACAAGTGATTTTCCAACGTTTCATTATAAATTGGTCTGGATATAGATAACTATGTGAATTGCAGTCACTAAAATCCATCATGGCAAAACTGATCAGTCTATATGTTTGGAGAGACAGCAATCCCTAAAACTCGTTTTAGGTATTTTTTCACTTGATGGAAATCCGAACTGAAAACACATGTTTCGATTTGTAATCTATGCCTACGCGTAGGCAAAAAAACTCATCATGTTATAGCACAGTTTGTATGGTGTGCTTTATTGGTATGCAAACAAGTCTACAATCAACAAACAAAATAAAATAATTTACACTACCTTAACAAAAGCCTCTGTGGCCCAGTGGTTAGACCTCTAGTCTTAGAGCCATGGGTCCGGGGCTCGAACACGGGAGTGGCCGGAGTACTCCCTAGCTACCCTAGCTACCACCTCCCTAACTTAGCCTGTCCCCATATTAACAAATAAATATAAACAAATAAATTCAAAGCAAACCGTATTAAGAAAAGAAAAAAAATCAAGAAACATATCAAGTTAAATAGCAGCTCAATTACCACAAGAAGAAAGGAAACGAAAATGCGTTAATAGTTCATAGAAAAAATATATAAGTATTAGGGGAGTGGCGAGGGGGGGGGGGCAAGACGGGGCGACGGCTTTATACGGCATGACAATTGACCAATCAGAATCCCGCTACTGCGTGACAATGCGCCGCCATGATGCCAATCAGTTAGCACAGAGGCCACGTAGAAACACTGATATTTGTTTAGTAATTGTAAAAAACTGAATTTTGTCAAATCCCTTGTCATTTTTGCATTTCGCTTGATTCGTGTTAGTGGTCTAAACATTGCCATTAAAGATACGGTGTTTTTTTTTTAAAATGTGTGAAGATTCACGAAAACAGGCAAGTAGTTCCTTGTTTCCATGTGGAGTATCGCTTTTTGTTTTATAATTTATTAAAGTTCGTAAGGCATGCGGGGGCAAGATGGGGTATAGGGTTTAGAGTAAATAGTTAGAGTAACAAAAAAGAGAGGGAAAACCGCAATAATTACCTTATCGCCCTACAAAAACGATTTGAAAGAAACGATTAAGAAAAGAAGCTGGCAGATGATGCTAAACTACTACTACTAACTAGCTAAGGAGACTTCTGAAGGTATGATTCATACAAATGCATCATATCATTTAAATCATATGATATACATATATGGTGATATGATATATATATATAAGCGGATCACACTGTTACGCTACTTCCGTCACATTTCTAGATGTTACGGTGCTTCCGTCGCATTTCTACGAAATCACTCCCACAATTTGTATATAAAGAAGGCGAGCGGGAAGATGTTACATTTAAAAAATGGGCACACTGTAGTTGTGCTGGTGTCGAAGATGAAGACGAAGACACGGTATTCAGATGTCAATTTTGCCAGTAATCATAGATTTACGACTTTTCACGTAATGATAGTCACTAAAATAATAATAATAATAATCTTGAAATTATGTAATAAGTACCATTGCCCCATCTTGCCCCTTAGAGGTGCAAGATGGGGAGATGGGACTTATCACACATCTTTTTATTTTTTTATATAATTATCAAACAAAAGTTCCTAATAATTGTTGAAATTGAAAAACTGATTATTGTAGATGATAATTAAAATAAAAAAAACCCAGAAAAGAATAATTTATTAGTTTTATTGGCTTTCAAAAGTTAACTACCCCGTCATGCCCCCCTCTCCAGTAATTGACAAAGAAGTATTAAAGTACTTCGTAACAACAATAAAAAATAGTAATATAGGTACTTAAGTTAAAATTATCAATATCAAATTATGTTATAAATAAATTAATAAGTATCGTAATGGGACCAGTGTTGGACGACAGTTTTCGTCGTCAAAAAATAATATATATTATTATTTCATTTCGTTTTAGTAATTGAAATTTTACTGGATTACAGCTAAGAACAGTCTGTCAAATCCATACGTTTTCATTCGTTCTATCGCCATCGTTGCCATAGAGCTATATTTTCGATATCGGTTCCTTAGGCGGTACGAAATAACAAGATGACGTCACAAACGATACTCGTAACGAGAGCGATCGAGTTAGGCGGTAGAGCCCCATGTGGTCTAGATATTATTTTTTTGCAAAAGTGAAAAATCAGTTGTGACCCCTACTTTTAATGATTAAAGGAAAGATGTCGATCATTTTTATATATCTTTTTATATCTTACGCGTTAGCACTGTGCCTTCATCTGACCTCATGTTAAGTGTTGATAAGGCCAATGGTGAAAGTGCACTTCACCCGGGATCCTTAACTACTAAGGCACTGGCTATCTTATGTCTTGTTGCCGGAACACAACAATGCTATAAACATTGATGTTATGGCGACATATTTAGATAAGATAAGTAAGATATCTAGCCAGGCGGACCAACATGCCCTACCACCAACCAAACCGAGTACACATACATGCACCTTGGGACCCGAACCCGGGACCTCTAAGTCTGAGACCGGTCGGTGGTCTAAACCACTAGACCACAGAGGCGGTTTAAAATTATCATTATTGTTGTTAAGAAATTGATTACAGCCTAGTTCTTAATTCAGTTCCTACGCTACCATCTCACGTTGCATCATATGCTCCTGTCTGAAAACGAAGAAATATGCTTCAGAGACGCGGAGCACAGCTTATTAATCATAGAAAAGAGCAATCTAGCTTAATTGCCCGCGATTGTTTACGATTAATGCGCCGACGACACGGCCTGAGCGCCGCCGAGCACTCGCGCTCTAATTAAGTGCTACAAGAGGAGGTTTGAGGGCACCACTCAATTATTCGCAAGTTGATGCGAGATCACGCCGCCCTTAACGCTCCGCCCGCAAATCCGACCAACGCACAGCAAAATTCCACACCACAATTATGTGGATAATGCGACACTCAGATGGATTATGTGAAATTAAGCGAGGAACAGTTACTAAATGAAGATAATTCACCGTCTCGTCAGCGCCACGCAAAAGTGTGAACGTGTAAGTGGAGCCACGTGAAACATTATTTAGCGGTGACGACATTTCATGCGTTACGGTTAAATAATACTGAAAAATAAACCGTAAACAGCAAAATATAAGTAAGTACACTTTACTTTACTCGCGACTTCATCCGCGTGGGTTTGGTATTTCAAAAATGTATTTTTTTATTAAATTAAAACATAGCCTGTGTTACCTGAAAGGAATGGAGCATTCTATCAGTGTTTTTTTTTTAAATTGCACCAGTTGTTCCAAAGATTAGCCCCGACATACAAACAAACAAAGTCACAAACGTAACCTCTTTATTAATATTATATAGATGTATAATTTGGCTCACTATGCCCGTTTTGTGGTGGTTTATGGCCCGTTCTATCCATCCATAGGGAACGCACGCGTCCCAGCAGTAGGGACATAAAAATGAGCTGATGATGATGATGCCCGTTTTCAACAAACACCCCCTAAGTTTTAGGTAACCGAGGTGTCGGTTGCTGGAGTATAATCGGCATTTCAGCATCATTCCTATGTCGCACCACGAAAAAATGGAATTCTTCCCTCCCATGTACATGGATTTCCTTTTTCCTACAACATGTTGGGGTCCTTTGAACGAGATGTTAAGAAGCAACTTGAGGCATAAACCTTGCATCTGGACTCTGCTTCTGGCTTATCATCAGGCAGAATAGAGTTATTTGCTAACTCTTCTATAAAAAAGAAACCTAACATAGAAAGATAGATAATACTTTTATTGCAACTCTATAAAATATAAACATGAACAAAAGAAAAAATATATAATTTACAAAGTTACAATTTGGCGGTCTTATCGCTTTTAAGTGATTTCTTCCAGACAACTAGTCGGATGGAGAGAGCTAATAAACATAGCTTAGCTGTTAACTAAAATTTAGAGTCCGTTAGTGAAAACGTGCATAAGATTTTCTCATTATAGCTTTTAGATTATTATAATTAGTTTAAAAACGTCCCAAAGATAGCCTCAGTTCCTTCACATACTTAATCGTAAACAATAGCGCATTTAAAGATCGCGCCAAAACGCACTTTGCATGACATACAATCACAATGATATCTATGCCTACTCATTTAAAAGTTACAATTTATCATCGAATAAAATCTGAACAACAATACTTACACTGCGAATTAATTATTTCAGTCCGCAAGGGCCAACATAAATGAGTAGGGCCCTTTACTTAATGGATCGCCAAGTGGCATCTCTTGTTTTTCAATTATAAAAAGAGACCTTTATTATAAACATACCCGTCCAAGGCCGGGATACAGATTTGTTTTAATAATGTGCAAGCTTTTTGTGCTTTCTACTAATTGATGCGCAAGAAATGTACTTTTTAAGTATTACAATTCGCTTCTCTTCATAATTTATTGGAGTTGTAATATTGTTAGATTAAAAACTTTTGAATGAAACAGAAACCGCTTCGTTAAATAAACGACGGTCACAAGTAGTAAGTTCAAAAGTATGGCAGCGCCATTTATATGGCTCAAAGTAAAGTTATACTTATTGCAAATAAAGGTATATATTTTAATATCGAATGTTAAAAAAGACTGCACTTGTCTCCGAATGCCATTAGCTGCGGGCTTAAATCCCATTTGTAAAAAAAAACACAATTTCGCAGTCCCCGCCAGAATCGGAGCATTGAAAATGAATACAAAAATGTACGTATTTATATAACATAAAAGTTGAATATTAAGAACTTTTTATTGAGATTTACTTCCTTAAAATTACACAACTACTTTACTCACGAGTCTAATTATAACATACGAATGTATAACACTGCACAACAGAGAATAACATTTTCTTTTCTTTTGTGAAAGTGCCTTCTTTTGGCGGATTCATTCTCACTTTCTCGATTGTCATCATCGTCGTTATCGTCACTATCCTCGGCGGCAAGATCGAATTTAAAGAATCTGGGGGCACAAAAAAGCGGCACGGGGCCGTACCATCCTTCTCTCGGAACAGTTCAGCCCATTTTCGACCCCCTATAATTTTGTTGTGGATAAAACTAGAAGCCTGAATTTTCAGTTACCAAGCAGAAATTATATACACACGGTACATTTCAAATTTCATAACTCACTCACTCACTCACTGACTGACCGATCATCAAAACTCTAAGGCACTTCTAGCAGACATAGAAGCTTCAAATTTAGAATACAATTAGTGTTTAGTGTATAAATCAAGGAAAAACTAAAATATTTTGCAATTTCGGTGTTTTCTAGATACATTAACTGCATAAATAACTTTGTAATCCCTTAAAAATATATAGGATCACAAAGTTACATTTGCAGTTATGAATCAGTGTACCTGTATATGTATAATATAATGGAATAACAGGTGTAGAACCTAGATGATACCGGAAAGGAGAAAATTAGTCCTACTGAATAAGTTAACCGACTTGGTATTACATAGATCTCACAACTTTTTGCGGTTGAAGAACTGAGTTGCGAGACTTGGTTTATTTTACAAGTTTGTTTTGATGGCATCTCATTTCTTTTTGTAGATAGTCCTATCTACAAAAAGAACCAAGTCTCGCAACTCAGTACTTCTACCGTAAAAAGTTGTGAGATCCATGTAATACCAAGTCGGTTAATTTATTCAGTCCCTACTTATAGGACTTTCTGTCTTAAGTTATTACGTAATTAGCTAACCTAACAACATCTTAAAGTGACCATATCAATATTAAAAATCTTTTATGTTTTAAATAAATAGATTTCCAACTCGAATGCACTTCTCGCCTGCATCCGCATCTTTTGACACCATTACCATGACGATCGGTCAATAATCATAGAAGCTACATATACGGAATACACTACACTATATACGGAAATACCAGTTTTTCTACAATATCAAATCTAAAGGGACCACCTACAGGTCACAAATTATTAACCGATTTTCAAAATTTTTTCATTTCATTTTTTCCTAACATCTAACGCCAGATGTCCGATAAACAATTGAATTTCTATGTGTCTGGGACCGACACGGCGGTCAACCTGTTAAGTCGGTTTTTCTTTCGATATATTTACAATTTAGTAAACAAACACCCCCCAAAAAACCCGACTTTCTTACATTTTTCAAAATTCCTAAAGAAGTTAGCAGCCGTCTTTTAAAATTCAAACCCTCACATGTGTCTCGATAAATTCCTCAACTCTTGGTACTATTCCCCATCTAGATCCTCCCAAAATCCTTGGAGCTATGGCCAAAAATACGTCTCAGGCGATTTGCATCTGATAACCATTTTCAATGGTAAAATCTTTTAGTGTAAATTTATCTACTTTACATAACACTGTATAAAGAAATTGTGTTAAAATATTACAGGTAATTCAACCAAATTTTCCACTCTAAACCACTTCCCAACCACCCAAGCGCTAAATCATGGCCGTAATCCGACACGGTCTTTCAAAATAATTTAGGTTGAACTGCACTCCTTAGCTCACGGCCCATCCCATCTGTAAGCTAAAAAAAATTCGATTTAGGCATTTAAATGTGGTTATTATTCAAACAGTGTTACTCATCTTTCGTCTTTGTTGTGAAACGGGAGAGAAAAAGTGTGTTCAGTCTATTGTTTTAGGGTCCATTGTTGGTTGTTGAAAAAGGGGACTTAGCCGAAACATTGTGAGATTACGGCATGTCGTTACGATGCTCGTTTAGATACGGGGCATGAAGAATTGCAGATCTAGAAACGGCGCGGAAACTTGCGGCGGGCGTCGGCTCAGGCCCGGAGATACCTCATCTCCACTCGTGCATTTTATACCTAGGTCTTGTATCTCTCCGTAATGAAAAATGTGAAGCCATATGTCTCATAAAGCAGCTGCCACGGGAACGGGATGATACGAAATTGGATGTGAAACAAACAAAAGATAAAGCTACAATGGAAACCAAATTAAGTTTACGCGTTATTATGGAAACATTAAAGTTTGTTCAATCGCTTTCAAGAGAAAAGAGTATTTAAATCGAGGCTTACGTTAGGGTTTTTTATTGTTTCAAACATGAATAAAGGCTGGTACTGGAAGATGCGACCAGTCCCTATAACAAAGGTTAAGGTTGCAGTATCCCCCAATTCTGTCAACAAAACTAATTATTGGGAGTAATGATAATTGCAAATAGGTGCAGGCAAGTTAACAACAGAACTAGCTTGGGGTAGAGATGAGTCGTAAAGGCTACATTGACAAGAGCGTGTGGCTTTAAAAAAGAAGTAGTTTTTTTAAACAAAAGGGCAACTTTTTTTAGGAAGACTGTTCTTTTAGCGTTTGTTGCAAATTTTTCCAAAAGTTAACTAATTTTTTTGAAAGAAAATATTTTAAGATTTTATTGCACAGTTTTTTGTAGTTAAATAAATACGAAGTCCTTTTGTTTTTGTTTTTCAAAGTGAGCTTGATGAAATGGAAAAATAAGAAATGGAATAAATGATCAAATGAGAACATGATGAAGTGAGAAAATGACGGGAGTAAATAGCCAAATGCGTTCACAAGGAAAATCGACCGAAACTTTTAAAATGAATGGATTGATTAGAAATTATAACTACCTACATAATTTCCATTTAACTATGATATGATTAAAATGAAAAAACTTTTACGGAGACTCGCGTTTATTTTACACATTGATTTAATTTTGTTTTATCCGGACGCTTCAAACCCTTTGCAATATCCGTGGTCATAGGGAGACTAAAGATATGACTAATGATTTAACAAATATATAATTTATTTGATTTTTATACTTAATCAGTTTACAGCGAACAAGAATTGGTCATTAATTTTTGTCTGATTCTGATATTTTAATATATTTTTTATTCTAAGTTACTAAAGAGTTTTTTTTACCGTGTGTTCTCAAATAGATCATACATCATTGCTATTATTTCTTGGAAAAAAATCTGTCTTCTAAGATAGTATAATTTTTATGGTTTTAGATTTTCCTTATGTAAGACCAGTGTTTAATATTTTGTTTTTTTCCAAATAACTATGCGTCGTAGTAATTGTTTAGTTTGTACTATTCAGTTCTAGTTTTATGCTTCAGAATAAAGAGAGAAACAAAGTAGACTTTTTAAGTGATTTAATACATTTTATAACTTTTAACAAGGAGAGGCCTATGCCCAGCTGTGGGTCGAGAGAGGCTGATTATGATGATGATGATGATGATGATGATGATGATGATGATGATAACTTTAAGGTACTTAACTCCATTTCTGTTATTATTATAAACTACTGAAATAAGTTGTTAAGAGTATATAATATTATAGAAAAAACAAGGAGTACAATTTCTTGATTTTGAGGATTTACGACAGATTTTAATATGGAGTGTAAACATAAAGCGTCGGCCAATATAAGTAACAAGGGTAACATTTAAAAATGGATAGCAAAAAACCTCAGGGAGCATGCAACGCGTTCTTTGATCTTTATTATATAATAAAGTTAGTTCATTTCGCTCGGTAATGAATATTAATGCTCTTGCTTAAGTCATAAAATAAACTTTATCTGCACAACGCGTCGTCGTGCCCGCCACCTCGGGCCTAGTGATAAATTCACAAAGAATAAGCCGAACTCGACCCGTTTTCAATTATAACCAAAATACCTATTGCATAATTTTAAAGTTGTGTAATGCCATGAGAATTTATTTAGGATACGCCGTAAATAAATACGATTACTGTTCACTAACAATGTTTCGAGCGCACATCATTTTAGCGTGCTTGCATTTTCCCGTTCACGTTGCTATTGGAAAACAGTAAATTGGTATTTAAAATCTGTTTCTATAAAATTAATAAAATGGATCTGACCAAATACGTCGGTAATGTTGGCCTTTATAACAATACAAGTTACTTGGACGAACTTTGGCTCCACAAACGAACAGCTTCCTCTAACTAAACTATGGCACTGCCTCATTAAAGCAACACTGATTCTGATATCCTAAATTAATTAGAAAGCAACAGACGCTAATTGTAAGATTCAAAAAAGCTCTCGTTAAAACAGTTAACTGTATCTAATTGTAACGATGCATACTCACATTCGGTGTAAGACTATTATAAACAAGAGCACTAATCTCGTTCTGTGCTCCGTTACGTTTGCCGAGCAAACAAACAGCGTGTTTGCGTAGACAATAGCCAAGTACAATAATTGCGCATGAAGTGCCTAGAGGCGAGGCTTGTTGGCAGAGCGGGCCTAAGCCTTTCCGATGTGTGACTAATGTTTGTTTATGTTAATGAGATGTTAATTGCAGCTGCCAGTTCGCTGTAACTGGATCATCGGGCCTCGATCGCCGATGCCGCTGCACCTTCGAGTGGCCAGCTTTCTGAACAAACAGTGTTCTTTGCTTTGTTCGAGCACGGGCGCGGTGGGCAGCGGCCACTTGCCGTTCACTGTTATTTAAACATGAATCGGAAACAAAACGCTCCGTTGGCGGACGTACCGTGTAAATAATGCGGGACACGTACACCCGAAGGTCGTTTCATTAGATATCTTACTATGTCTCTGCCGCCAATTAGTATTGTTTTCCGTTGCTGTTTCATTTTGGAGGAGATCCAGTGAAATCACCAGGCATAAGGGCAAGCACTAAAGCTTCAGGCCTTCAGGATAGTAACGCGCACGTATACCCCTGTCTTGCAAGCGCCTATGGGCTGGGGTGGCCGCTTTCCACCAGACGGACGAAATATATATACTCGTTTGTAAGTAGGTATCATAAGAAAAACCAGCTTGATTTTCAAAATGCCACTACACATTCACATGATACACTCAACATGCACACTCGCATAGACCCAAGACACCGTGCTCGTAGAAGAAGAGTACGAAAACCCGGTTCACGAGCGCTCTACACCATACAGACATGTACCTGGGCGCTTCTCCCCACCTTCACGTACCGGTCAACCCGAGCCGTGGACTTAACCTTTAAAGGCGCCCTCGGGTTGTTCTGCTCCCGTTTCAATCCAAACCCCTCCTTCATCCTTCATCAGCTCATTTTATGTCCCCACTGCTGGGGCACGAGCCTTCCCTTTGGATGGACAGGGAGAACGGGCTATAAACCACCACGCGGGCCCATTGCGGGTTGATGGTTGTTAACGACTGCTAATGCAGTCGGGATCAACGGCTTTACGTGCCTTCCGAAGCACGGAGGAGCTCGAGATGATAAATTTTTGGTCACCTATCCGATGACCGGCCTTTGCGAAAGTTGTTTAACTTCAGCAATTGCAGACCAAGCGCGTTAACCACTGCGCCATCGAGCTTGGAGCTTGGAGCTCCTCAATCCAAACCCCTAGTAGAATATATTAGGGAAAGGGGACACACTTGCGTGATGACATACCCTATAGATACCCTCTGACGGTGTTTCGATTAACCGGCATAAGGAACCCTGTAAGTTCCTCACCACCCGGCACCCCCAAGAAAGTTCAATGACACTGAAAAGGCCAATTGAGGATCCATCAGCACTCTCTCCTAAAAAAATAAGAAATTGTGTCAGTATTACTGTAAGTGGGTAAGTACTTTTGACGCTAAGATTAACCTTCGTTTAAAAGTAAAAAACCTTGAAGAAGCATATCAATTTCTTAATTAACATTGCTTTCATTCAAAAAGAGGAATGAAGAAAATTACAAAACAATTTGCTTAGTGAAAAAATATTACTAAAGGGAATTTATGTAAACGTAACCTACTTAAGTCTGCGGAATTTCGTGGAACCAATTTAAAGCATTGTATGATGCCTCCGTTTGCACACAAATGCGGTTAATTTAGAGCAATCCCAGGCGACGTACAGTTTCATGAAAGGTTGAGCTATGTTTGAAAGTTCCGCTTTATTGTATTAATTCCTTTTCAGCCAATATGCTACGGTGGCAATACTAACTGTGCTATGATTATGTGTTAGGTACAAGGCTTTAGTACGTCGTAAATCGAATACGTGCACGCTCTACAATTCACATTTGGAGTTGTCATTGCCGTTTTGGTAAACAGTGTTGGTCCATTATTTAAAGTTGCTGGCAAGTTAAGCATGCAAGTCAACATATTGTATTCTAAGGTTAACGCGAACACGTGTAGTGGTAAAATAACAACACTGTTTACGAATCTACTAGCGTAATTTTTTTTTACATAACATAAAATATGTGGTAATAAAATGGCAGCGCGTTAAGGCGACGCATCGCTAATCAATAAATCTCATACGGAGCGTATGCGCCCCGTACCATAAGAAAAACTGATTTTTTCCTTCAAATTAAAACTACAAATTGTATTAAAAAAATGAACTACAATATTGAAGTGAAGTGAATATTAAGACTAATCTACTAAGAAAATTTAGATGCTTAAATCGGTCTGGTTAGCCTGTAAAATGCAAATATATGTTTTAAAAGAGGTTACTTTGATATTTTTTACTCTGTTATAAAAGTTGACAAATCGTGTTTCTGCAACTAGCAAAATGAAGTCAATTAAATGAAAAATCATATCATCAAATATCACTTTCATATGTTTTGTAATTGTTGGGAAAAATCAAGATCTCCGCCACGTAAATTTAATTAAATTTCATTTTTTTAAACTTATTTGTAGTTTTAATTGGAAAGAAAAAAAACAGTTTTTCTTATGGTACGGGGCGCAAACGCTCCGTATTAGATTAATTGTTTAGCGATGCGTCGCCTTAAAAATCAAAAACCCACAATTTTGGCCAGCGTACTGAGTTTTGGCGCCCGATCTCACCACGTGCTATTGTTAATGTGACCCAGCTGTGGGAAGTTCATAGGCTGATGATGATGATGAAGTAATATTGTTTCATCATGCAGCGTCGTACTTACATAATATTTCCATTAAAAAGTTGAAGGTATTTGTTTGTTATGTCAATGTCAATAAAGTTACGTTATGCTTTTACAAAATGTCGGACAAAAATGTTCCCGATGGGCCGATGAATGTCACACGGCCCGTGTTGTTCGAAAGCAACTTACCAAGTTTACTGACTTTACCGAGTTTACCAAGTAATTACAGTCAAGTTGACAGGGAAGATTGTATTCAGTCTCTAACTTTACACGTAGCTATATGTATAGTAAAAAAAATGTACTGCACCTGTATTCTCTTCCCACAATGGCATACAATGATGTACCTACGTCATCTAACCCAAACAGTCATGGGAAGATACTTAGTACTGTCAAGTAAGCACCTATAGGTATATTTTACGTGCGTGCGTATCATTAAATGTAACGGACATAAGTAACTTTTTTTTAAATTGAGAATCCTAGAAAAATACCATCATTAATAAGTTCAATATTTAGTTGTTATATAGCAGCAATGCTGCCTTTTGAAATAAAAAAGCAAGCCTACGTTTGCAAAAACACCTGTATCCCGTGATCGTGGTTCCGTGAGAATTTCGAAAAACCTACATCTTTATATATTATATAAATCTTCTGTGCGTGTGTGTTATTGAACTCCTTCTAAGCGGCTGTACCGATTTAGATGAAGTTTTCTGTGTGTGTTCAAGTAGATTCGAGAATGGTTTAGATTTACAATTGGACCCGATAATTGGTGGCGCTGCTATAGGGGTCCATCATGGGATACGGGTGTTCTTAAGCGGACGAATGATTTGAATGTATTGTTGTCATGGAAACTGTCAACGTTTTGTTTGTTTTGTTGTCATGGAAACTGTCAAAGCGATACGAAATTTGCCGGTCAGCTAGTCCTTTAAAGAAAAATTCCTGTCCAAACTCCAGTTTTCTAGGTTAATGGTTGGCTGAGGCTCGACGTCGATGATTCAGTCAGTGAGTGAGGCAGGACTCACAGAAAAATAGTAGCGTTAAACCATCAGCGAATTTTCAGAAATTAATAAAAAAATCTATAAATTTTATCCTACTAGCAATTGTTACTAACATTGACTAAATTGTTACGCTCAACATAGTTGAACGCAGAAATAACAGTCCCATTAACTGAAAAGTAATGTGTACAACAATGTAATAGTTATGGCTCACCAATGAGCCACTTGCTGCGTCGCACCAATCATATATGAAACTGTTATTCGGTGTATCGACACCATTATAATATGTATCAAGTTTCGAATACGTTACGTGATGCTGTGTTATAGTTAGCGATGCATTCGGAGTTGCTCCACGGAGTTGGGCCACCAAGTTCTAGACGTGTTTGGTTATTTCGGTACAACACAGGGTAAGATATTGTATTGTATGAGTACTATAGAGTTTTATTGAAAACTAGCTGTGCCCCGCGGTTTCACCCGCGTTCTATTAGTCATAGCGTGATGTAATATAGCCTATAGCCTTCCTCAATAAATGGACTATTTAACACAAAAATATTTTTTAATTCGAACCAGTAGTTCCTGAGATTAGCACGTTCAACCAAACCAACAAACAAACAAACTCTTCAGCTTTATAATATTAGTATAGATTTACGTGGCGTTAGTAGGAAACACAGTACCTACACAAATTAATAAGTAAAGAAACAATTACCTTTTTTGATTTGTGGTTTTACGCCCTTACTGTGTGCGTCTATACTATATCTTAGGTATAACATGCAGGAAGGTCATGAAACATAACATCAACAAAAGTAACTTTTACTTTGCAACAAAACAGCATATTTTGAAGTTGGTTCCAAATTAAAAGTTGCTTAGATGTATTGACAGGTTGTATCCCCTTTTAGAATTTTATACCCAATACCAAACATCAGGTATAAGACTTGTGTTACTGTTAGTTTACGTCTCGTCACGAAAGCGCCAAAAGCAGCGCACATCACCACAGATCCTCAACTAGGTATTTAGAAACAGCTATAATGCTAACTGTCGGAACAGCTACTATTAACGTTGTTGTTATGGTGGACTACCGATAAGGTAGTAGTAGCGAGCTAGGCGAGCTTAAAGCAATCACTACGACCAACCATACCGTGTACCTACAATATTCACTCCTACTGGAAACTGAATTTCAGAACACTGGGTTCAGAGGCTGGTAGTCCAAGTAGAGGCGGCCTCCAAGGTGGATGGGTACGGAAAATAGTGTATTTCTTTGAAAAGACAAAAGGGATGGGTATGGAAAAATAGTGTATTTATTTGAAAAAGACAAAGTTTTGAAAAAATTTCACGAGCGGGATTCGAACCCGCACCCCATGACATGCTTGTCGCACTACCAACTATGCTATCGTGGTCGTGGCTCTATCTAACTCGTCAAAATAATCAACACTATCTACTTTTACTCTGTAAGCCAAAGGAACCCTATTCAATGCCGACAACTACGTCATCAACATCCGATCTTAATATTTTTACAAATATTAAAGATCAGTTTAAGAATTAGGCAAGCGGTGTTTATAATTATCTTCTTTATATATATAAATCTTCTGTGCGTGTGTATGTTATTGAACTCCTTCTAAACGGCTGGACCGAAATGGATGAAATTTTCTGTGTGTGTTCAAGTGGATTCGAGAATGGTTTAGAATTACAATTGGACCCGGTAATAGGTGGCGCTGCTATAGATAGGGGTCCATCATGGGATAATGGTGTTCTTAAGCGGACGAATGATTTGTTTGTTTTGTTGTCATGGAAACTGTCAAAGCGGTACGAAGTCCGCCGGTCAGCTAGTGGTTATAAGTATATAATTTTACGCAAATTTTGTGTATATATATTTCTAAAATAGTTAAGATTTTGTGGTCGGGCTATCTACGCTACGAGTCAAGTGACTTACTTACAATGGATTATACGCGGGGTGCCAGGCGGCCTGGGTGATATCGATGTCGACCCATTTATGGGCCTATTATATATATTAGGAAAAATTAGTTTAGAATATCTGCACCAGAAAAATATTCAAAAAAATTTGTCACTCGATTGCAGCTTAATTATAAAATAAGATATGAAGCCGCATATGAATTATATGAAGTATAAGTTTTTTTGGAGAGAGCTTGCTAATTGCCTCAGACAGCATTTTCAGCTTCACCGGGCTTTTTTGGGGGCGGTCAGACACTTAACCAGCTGGGTTCCTCCAGCCGTGTGAAACGAATCACCTCCAGAGGGAACGTCATTACGCACTAGGCGTTTCCCCGTGCTCTAGTTTCTCCGAGGGGTTCGGATCGGATCGGGGGTTCAGGTCGGATCGGAGAAGTATAATAAGTATTATATTAATAGGCGGCTTCTAATTCTAAAACACATGATGGTAGTAACATATTTATCGTGACAGTACCACTGAATTTAAATGTAGCGCGTTGCACACGTGAGTTGTGATGAAAATACTGTTAGCCAGGCCAAATGGTTTCAATTTCGATCCTAAGTGCCATATAAAAAAAAATTCTTTTACAATTGTAAAAGTCTCAAAAGTTGTATTAATAATAATAATTGTATAAAGTCGTGTTATAGGATCTTTTAATCAAAACGAAATGTAAAGTGCTCGCTAATAATGTATGAGTAATGGTGCTGAATATTGTTCAGATAGCTAGATGTAAACATTACCCTTTATACCGCATGTGTTTATATGTAGGTACGAACACAACGCTTTTAGGGTAATTGCGAAAAGGCCAGCAATTATTGTTATATTGCTAAGTGAAACAATAGCAGTTTGAGCACCATCTCTACATGCCGCGCAGATTTCGTACAGACAACAACATAAATGGTGTTCAGAAACATTTAATGTTACAACATAGATTTCTTTGTAGAATTTTGATGAGCGATGGCATAGTGGCTATCGTTCTCGGTGTGAGATTGCTAAGGTTAAGCAACTTTCGCAAAGGCCGGTCATCGGATGAGTTACCTACAATGTATCATTTCGAGCTTCTCCGTGCTTTAGAAGGCATGTAAAGCCGTCGGTCCCGATTTCATTGTCAGTCGTTAACACCCACCGCACAGGGCCTGGTGTATGACCCGTTATTCTTATCCATCCACAGCGAAGGCTCGGGCCTTAGTAGTAGGGAAATAAAATGATCTTGGGATTTTAGCACTGCGGCTTGCATTTTCAGGTTGTGTGTGATCTTATAAGTCAAGTAACTTTCACCATGCCTTTTCACAAGATGGATGACTAAAATTATCTAAAGATTCATTGGGCCAGTAGGAGTGCCATTGCTTAGCAGTAAACATTTTTTAGAATGATGATGATGATGACGAAGATGAAGATGATGATCTTGCTTTTGACCAAAGATTTACACCGTAACTGTCTTCGCGTCTGAACTCCATTTTCACGTAACATCAGGTGGAGTGGAGCCATATGCCGTTAAATTATTTAAAAAACTATCTCGGAGCCTTCCAATTTATTCCTAAACGGGTAGCGTTTGACTTTTATCTCACTTGATAAGACATCTATTTAGGTGAGATAAATGCCAAGCGACAAGATGAAAGCACACTTCACCCGGAGTTCGCCACCACTTGAGGCTCGATAAGACGAGCTAGATCCACTATATTCATATAGGTATTCATTGCATATGTGTCGTAGGCTTATACAACCTTATTTTTAGTTTATACGAAAACCGAAACACGGGTCAAATATTTTCATTTAAAGAATATTAAAATAATATCTTGAAAACTCACGAAGTTACAAGCTTTTTGTGCTGCCCCGTTGTGTGTTTTTAGTAGGGTATAATTTATTTGAGATTTTGTAAATATTATTTGGTCAAAATGTGACATGGTATAAAAAATATTGAAATCGATTCTATTACTGATTCTGAACAAGCAGTTTTCAGGTTTCGTATAAACTAAAAATAACATTGTAGATACCAATCTTGTACATTTATTATTCTATTCTATTAGCGTATACACGACTTGTCTAGATAGCCCTCTGACAAATACTGTATCGGTAGCCCACGCTCAAATCAGGGTTAGATATGTTGTTGTAGACTGTTCGGAAAGTGCAAAACAAGACCTAAAATATCAAAAACAGTCAGGCTAAATTTCTCACATAAATTCTATCCGTTAATGATGTGAGATTAAATAACAAAAAGACCAAATCGAAATCGAAAGGTAATGATCTTATAAACAAATGAAGCATGATGGGCGCGCTCCCGCAATTCGGTTGTGCCAACTTGGAGATTTCGTGGCCCGATTGTGTATTCTAGTCCAATGAGCCCAAATGTCACAAGTCGGGAGCTCTAGAGGCGGAGAACTGCCAAATAGTGTAGTGGCATTCTACAAGTAGCTGTTGACCTGACCCGCTATAGACATCTTGTAGGTCATCCCATCAGAGTTGGAAGCATTCCGATACCTACCCACTATTGTAGTATCGTGAAGCACATGCATGCATACATGCATTTCACCTTACTTATTAAACACAGTAAGGTAGACAGTAAGATTGATGATTGATCAATAATCTCGATTTAGATCAGTGATTCTCTCGACTATTATTAGATAACTTTAGGTCTGTATGCTGGAGTCGTTAATTGGTCTTGTCATATAATTTGTGTGCTGATTGAAAAGGCAAGGAGACAAACAAAAAAAAGAATTGCTTCCATAACGATTAAAGTAGGTATATTACTTTCGATTATTCCCGGATAAAAATATTAAATAAACAGAAAAATATTTCGCACAGTTTCACAACAGTTTAGTTAGATTCCAGGATTTATATTTTTGTATTCATACTCGAATAAGAGAAAGACACGCTAATAATAATATGTTTTCGAGTATAATTCATGACCGTTGCATTCATACGAGCGAGGCACGTACGGTAACGTACGGCCCAATTTTGGCGTACAATTTACCTGCAGATGCAACAAACACAAAGAGGTTATATTTCGGAGGAGGGTCGCGGAGGGACGCGGAGGGGGCGCAGGGGGGCAGCGGGTCGGATTACGTCGGCCATCTGCCGCGCGACACCGAACAATCAACCTAACGAGCCCCGCTCGCGAGACCGGATTAAAGCCTAATGCCGCTGCGAACAATACCGTCGACGGCCTTTATCAGTTACAGTTAGACGCTAACAGATCGTTCGTGTCGCGACAATGGCCCTTCTTGTTTATGGCTAATCCTAAGTGGATTACCCGGCGCGACGCGAGCGCGAGCGCGGCCCGCGACCCGCGACCCGCGACAACCCGCGAATGGACGCACTGAACGCCCCCGCCTGTTTAAGCAGACTTGCCGACGGATTATCGACATTATTGACGATATAATCGATGACGTCTGGACTCAACAAAGACTTCCTTGAACACTCGACGAAGTGATTGAGTAATTTCAGTTGGAGCGTCTCAATTAACAGAACCCCTTTTGGAGCGTTTGACTTGTGAACTATGTATCCTAATTACCAAAATTATTTAAAACTCATTGATTTTTTTTATAAAGAAGAACGCTGGTTAATACGCTTTATGGAAGGAATAAAATCTTTATCACATGCTGTGCCCATCAAAAGATTAACAAGCAAAAGGCACAGCTGATACTTATGCCTTCTCTAGAGTGTTTCATTATATTTTTTTATACTTCTAATTAATTAAATTATTTCTGATTAATATTACCTTACAAAATAACCATAATCGTAAAAATTCAGGAATTCAATATTTATTTACAAGTGAATATTTAAAGCGTGTAAATTTTCAAGAAAGTCATAGCGAAGCTAGATGTCGGGATGACACTAACCTAGGACCAACAGATTGCTTCGTTCTCTCCCTGCACGTTGGCCCGCAGTGCAATTTACTCCAGAACAACCTAACGCTCTCGATGAATTCTTTCATAGTTGAAATTGAGCATATTTCTTTCGTGATACTTACTGCCACATTTTTTAAAGTAATTGACCCATGGCCATCGGTTTTAACAAGCTCCTTAGCCCACGTTAAATTAAAATATTCCTTGGCATTATTAAAACAAATTTGTTCAAACTAATTCAAAAATGCTGGTCCAGAAATGCAAATAAAATTTTCCTCATCCTTCACAAAAATGCGCAATGCCCGCAGTAGACGTTTGGTCAAAAAGTTTTCATCGCAAGCTTTGTTAACGTTCCTCACATTACTCTCACATTTCTTGCTAGGGCCATGTTGAACAGTGACGGATAAGACATCGTAGACTGCATTATTTTCGTGGTCGGACATTTCGTGGAACACAGCCATAATGTGGTGTAATATTGCTAGAGATTGGCCACTTCGGCCCCTAGTTACGGACGCTATTCATCGGGTCTCGTCCCATTCAAAGCCGTTTCAGCTTGTAACGGGCCTAATCTCAGAACCATTTTTTAATTTGTCACTAAAGCCTTAACTATCCCGTCTCCTTTGTCCGAAAAACATACGAAATCTTTCTCTTTACTTTTCTTTGGGCTCTTTCAGGAAAATAATGCTCATTGTGGCTTTGACTTTGTTTATACAAATCTGGCTTTTCAAATAGATACTTGCCTATTTGTTATTTACCTTTGAACACGTATAAAACGTGACCACAAAGCGACGTAAACAGTAAATGTTAGCAGGAAATTGCTAACATTTTTCAATAATAAATTGGATACTTATATGTTTTTATTGTTTTTTAAAATTAATATTTTCTAAATAAGCGATCATTATAATAAGGAATTGGTAAAATGCCATTATTATATAATTGACGATAGTTTCTGATTTACAATCGAAATTAAACCGAGGTCAAAGTACTCAAAGCACAGTGCTAATTGAAAAGTACTAACATTTTGAGGTTTAGCTAAAGATGGAGTCCGATGCAACAAAAGTGGTGCATAACAAAAAAAGAGTTGCTTAAGAAAACACGCAAAGCACCGTATTGTAACGTGTTTGAGTAACAGTGTTCACAAGCAGCAGCTTGTGAACACTGTTACTCAAACACGTAGATACCTTGAAAGTTTACGTCGGTCCTACAAAATATTAATCCAGTTTCCTCAGTTTTCTAGATTACAGTGGCCGTGTAGCCTCCCGAGAATCGTTTGCGGGAAACAATGGCTGATATATCACGGGGCTGGAGGGGCCACTTGTCAACGCGGCGGCGCGGCGGCGCGCGCCCAAACTAAACGCTTCTGCCAAAAGTACGTGACCTTAATGTATATCAATCCGAGCATGATTTATACGGGAGGGATCTGTAAAATATGATATAAAATAAACATTGACAACCAAAACGATGAAATACGACGTAGCGTTGTGATTTAAGGGCGCGTTTCAGGAGATTTTATGACGCTATAAAATCAGCTAGCGCGGTGTTCGCGCCCCGAGCGCACGTACAGCACAGATTTGACAAAACAGACGACGGACATTTATTTGTTCGCTAGTGTTTTGTTTTTTTTTGCAACTTTTTATGGACTGGTGCCAAGTTTATGGTCTACGGTCCACGTTCACATACAGTGTAAAATTGAGAGACGAGCGATGATTTGTTTGGTATATAGGGGACATTTGTCCCACACCTACCCATTTCATGGTTATCAAATTGCCTTTGGTAACGATCAATTTTCTAGAGCGGTGGTCGTTATGTTGTCTCATATTGTTATAAAGAAATTTGAAGGCAAACTAAATGGATTCCTATGTCAGAGATTTTAGTTTTACATATATTTTTGTACCTACCTATGTAAAACATTTAAAAAAGTTTAAAATGCGATGCGGCTGATCAACGGGAATGCTTCGGGAATGGTTGGTCGGAATGGTTTGATTACGATATAGCTTTTTAAATGTGTTGTTATAACTTTTGTTGAGTTAATCTTTTGTAAAAATATAATACAAACGTGACCACTTTATGTACACGTTTATTCACTAACACACTTAGAGTAATTAATACTATAGACACACTATTCTCATTAAACTGTCAACGTAGAGTCGTGTAACCAATTGAAAGGTGATATTCTTATCTGCTTACAAGATAGCGTCAACTGCAGACATTCCAGAGTTGATAAAGTCTAGGAGGCGCAATTTGAATCACGATGCCCCGAGAGATCTCTTACTTAATCACAACCTCTACGTAAAGTGCCACCTCCGACCGTTACGTTCACGAGAGCCCTACCGCCTAATAGCACCTCTCATGTTCTCCGGTGAAGGCTGGAATTAACGTTGGTGTTTAGTTCTTTAACACGTATTAGAGAGAGCGTATCGTATGCAAAAGTACCTGATAAAAACACAAGAGCAATCTTCTAGTCAAAATTGAACTCTGTTAACATGATATAAAAACTTTATGTGCTAAACTTCCTCTGTAACTCAGTAAGCTTCGCAGTTTTTTTTTAAGGGTAAAAACGCTCCTCGTCTAGTAGATAGACCACCGCCGGTCTCAAACCTAGGTTTACGGGTACGATTTCCATGATTTTCAGTATTAATTATACATAATCATTATGTCGTTACCTTCTACTACGAGTAGAGTTGCCAACTTAAAAATAACGTATCCTACGTTATTTTCCATCCCCATACTTCAATCTTTTTAATAAAAATAAAGTATGGAAAATCCTTTATTTCCGACTAATGCGTGCGTTTGAACGGAACATTCTTGTTGACTTAATTTCTGAACTAATGAATGATACTCAGACTAAGGTGAAGTGAAACGAAACGCAACGCTTAAATAAATAAATTTGGAAAATACTTTAATTTTTCTTCAATTCTTTTTTTTATACTAGTTAGTAATAGATTTACTTTAATTTCCTGAAAAATAGTTGGCAACCCTAACTACGAGTATACTGATTTGAAGACAGTGATAAGAATGGTAAGCTATCAATCAGTTATATAATCAACTGGAATCTATATTAATATTATAATCTATATTATCTATATTTTAATATTATAAAGCTGAAGAGTTTGTTTGTTTGAATGCGCTAATCTCAAGAACTACTGGTTCGATTTTTTTTTTTTTGTGTTGGATAGTCCATTTATCGAGGAAGGCTTTAGGCTATATAAAACATCACGCTGCGACCAATAGGAGCGAAGCATCAGTGAAAAATGTTGCAAAAACGGGAACAAGAGCCTAAAAAATTAAAAACGCTGCCGAAAGTCACTATTCCACGCGGACGAAGGACGCGAGCACAGCTAGTTGAATATAAAATTTAAATTAATAAATATAAACCGTTTACAGTTACGCCTGTTCTAGATTCTTGAAATGTACACCGACAAAAACACATATAAAGTAGATAAATAATTGACATTATTTTTTAATTCTCAATCTGAAAATTACGAACTCTACGACATTACTGTCGTCCCGAAGCTGTTACATATTTAAAACCGTTTCCTTTTTAATAAGCTGACAAGCTTTATTGACAAGCGAACACACTATTTTATTTGTGATTCACGGAAAGAAGTCGCGTTATTTTCTACATTGATAAAAATAATATATAACATTAATAACGATAATTGACATAAAATAAAAAAACAACGAAAACATTGTCCTTTTCTCTAAGTGCATTTAGGGCAAAGAAATAATTCATGTTGATGGCATAGTTCGCGTAATAATCTTTTACTTTCAGGTGAGGAAAACTTTACATTAGGTACCTACTACCTACGCGTACTAGAATACAAAAAAGTATAAAAATGTATAAAGAGAATAATTATTCAATGTTATAGCAAAACATTTCGACGGTTTTGAATCAGAAACGTTATGAATTTAATTCTATAGCTCGCTACCTTCTGTTTAATTCGGAATAAACTGACATTTTTATTTGGAACTATGGCTTTCATTACTTTGGGATCGTTTGATAACGCTAAACATTGCAATTTTTTTCGAACTTTGAAATATAATGTGCACGCCACTGTGCTTAGTGGTGTGCACTTGGAGAGGTCTTTGTCCAGCAGTGGTCTAATGTAGGCTAATGTTGTTAATGATGATGATTGATGATGACGATAATGCATATAAGTATTACTAGATAGCTCTTCGGAAACATGCTTGAATGTGTCTTAAACGGTAACGTAAGGTTTTTTTTTTTGAGAGAGATTGCCGATTGCCTCTAACGGCATTTTCAGCGTCACCGGGGTTTTTTGGGGGCGGCGATGTAGGTACATAAAGAGTAAATGCGGGTTAGTGATCGCAAACCCGGGCTATGCATCGATAAATCCGAAACACGCTTTGCCCGACCTGGGTATTGAGCCCGGGACCTTCGGGTATCAAGCCGAGTGCGTTGCCACTTGGCCACCGAAGCGTTAACAGTAACATACAAACGCCTGCACATCGACCTATCCAAAACTGTCAAATTTCTTCAATACATTTTCAACCTTAAGAGTCAGTCATAAAGATCAAAGTCTATTGAGAAAATGTGACAGTTGTCGTGTGTACTACAGTAGATTTTCAAATCTGGATTTCAGGTCTTGGCATGAAAGAACGTATTGACGTAGTATAAAATATGTCTATATACGCTTCCCAGCTTGTGCCCGTAAAATTTACTACTCGATTTAAAATGTATGCCGTGTTTGGCAATCAATCAAACTTAATTATTTAGCTTTCGACGTCCTTGGTAACTACCCATGACTATCTTAATTCCACAACTGTAACATTTGATCTGTTATCGGCACGAATCGAGATCTAAATGTATTTAAGTAGGGTAGTGGTGTACCAGTGTTCAACATTTTAAATGTATACACTTTTAAACTTTCGCGTTCCATAGTTAAATAAATTTAAAAGGGGATTAAAGCAAACTAATTAGTAAAAAGGTATCATACCTTCTTTATACCCGACGTTTCAACCGAGTTACAACGGCCGTGGTCACGGGCTGACTCACTGTATGATACTTTTTTAATAATTAGTTTGCGTTAATCCCCGTTTAAATTTATTTTAAATGTATTTAGGTAGGGTAGTAGTGTACCAGTGTTCAACATTTTAATGTACCTAAGTAGGGTAGTGGTGTACCAGTGTTCGACATTTTAAGCCCACTGTTTGACACATTTTTCTATTCACATTTTTATTTCCACTAAATAACATTGGTTGTTATTAAGCCGGAGCTCTGTATTGAAGAGTTTCAAAAGACTGAAATCAGTTTCAGACCCTTATTTTTAATGATCAAAGGAAAAAAATGTCAATCACTGGGTGTCATTAGGTACCCTAACTGTATATCAAGTTTGCCGATCAGGTTGCTGAATGAGTATGAGCTTTTTCACCACTTGATTACGTTAACAAAAACGAGAACGTTTATGACAATCGTTTGTCACCAGAGACGTCGCTTCATCCTACTCGTACTAATATTATAAATGCGAAAGTATGTTCGTATATTTGTTACTTCTTCATGCTGCAACGGATGGATGGATTTGGATTAAATTCGGCATACAGATAGTTTATAACCTGGAATAACACATAGGATACTTTTTATACAGATATTTCCACGGGAACGGAAACCACGCGGGTGAAACCGCGAGCGGCCGCTAGTGAAGAATAAAATTCATACAGCCGTTTGTTAATTTTGTATGTTACAGAGCTGATCTCGATCTTAAGATCATAAATGTTTTATAAAAACTAGAGTAAAGACAAGTACAAAAACAACTTCGATAACCAATGTGTTTCGGACAAACTCGAGTGGTTGTAGTAACGCCGCGAATAATAGGTATTTTTAACTGGGTGCTTGAGCGGCCGGCGTGGGTAACAGGCGTCCGGCTAACTTTCTATGACGGCGTTAGTCGCCGGCGCACGAATGGCTAACCGTTACTGACTCAGCTCGCGCCCTGATGTATTCATGAATCTTGTTTAACTTTTAACTAAGTTTCAACTTTGATAATAGCAACTGCACATCAAGGCGAGAATCGAACGTGAACTGTGAGCTGATGAAGAAATTATTTCGCCAAGTGCGGGCTGCCACCTTTCACATACATTTTGGTTTATCTTTTTTTTAATCGGACTATGAACACAATTTACCACGCTCGAGGCCAATTGGTGTTTGAACGACTACTACTTTACTTACTATAACAACCATCCATAGGTATGATTTCCGCGGAATGGGGCACTGGTGCACTGTATACAGGTTTTTTCAAAAACCTTTCCAAGCACCAGTTTCTCACATAACTGCAGCATACATAATTGTGTACACTACACGTCAAGGTTTCTATGTGAGAGAGAATAAATGCATTTTATTGTTATACTCTTTATTCATTTTTTTCCTTAAAACTAGATTTTTACAATATTTTAATAAAAAAGCAATAAAACATTATAAAAACCTAATCCTAGAGTACCGCCAGCAGCGAGGCAGGGCCCAAACTACCGGTGGTCAATTGTTATTATTATTATTCTCTTTATTAATGTTGCAAATAAACAGGCATTTATTTTTGTTGGAAATAAAACTTTGATTTGTATTATGGACGGATCGATTTGGGAATCGATTATCGAGATTCAATTTATTTAGTGACATAATGGCCCCATCACTAATTGTTCTTCTTTTTTTTTGTTGGTACACTTGTCTCGGGAAGGCAACAATGGCTGGTTTATAGGTTATCGTGTGTTGATAATTAAATAGATTTTAAGCAGTAATAAGGGCATTTGGAGCCGTATTACTCTAATTAAGTGTATTGTGCAACCTGTGTTTTGTGTGTGTGTACGTCGTAAGCGAATCGCATCGGGAGTACAATTCGCCGCTGTCGACGTCTCCGCTGCTGGAGAAAGCAGGTATTTCCTCGGGGGAAAAGTGCACTTGGGGTAGTTTGGGTGTGATTAGGGAGCCCGAGAAGACCCGGACTCGGATTCCGGCCCCATCAGATCATATGGATCCCGTTCTGGACGGCGGGAGCGGCATGGAACTGTGAGTGGATTTTGTAGATTTTAAGGTGTAACCTAATTTTAAACAGTAGCATAGTGTGTTGTGGGTTTCCGCAACAATTAAATATACCTACATCTTAAGAATTTTTTTACATTATTTTATATAAAACATTTTTATAATATAAAATATTGTAAAAAAACTGAACCTAGGTTGCCACCGGCAGCGGGGATAGACCTAAGCTATCGGTGGTTAGGGCTTCAGAGTGAGGAACCTCCTGACAATACTTACGTGCCGTGTCAAGGAGTACTGCCTTTTGCATCTGACCCTTGACCCAACCTTTCAGCGAGAGCCTCTCTAGGTGTTGATCGAGGCTCTTGGCTAAAAGACCGTTTGCCGAAACGATTATTATTATTATTATTATTATAACTACCAAAGCATGTATATTGCCTTAAAAAGGTAGAAAACATATACTTTCAAAATGTCTAAAATTAGACCGCCCCGCCCGTGCCACAGAGGTGAATGTGAAAATATATAAACTTTTCGAACCTGCTGGAACACAATAAAACTCATTTCACAGTTTTAACGTGAATTTAACGGCTACATCATAGTATTTTAATACGAGCTTGTGTTAGAGTAAAATAATACATTTCATAGTAACAAATCAAAAGAGGTTGTTAATGTCTCAATATTATATGTATACTTGTAGCTTTTATAGCTCGATAAAATAGTACCTACATACTGCAAAGGCCGGCAAAACGGGCATTGATGGACGAACGTGAAAATGTGAGCCGAAGCCATGCCGAGGCCATCAATGCCTATAGTTGTGGCCAAGGCTTGAATAGTACTTTCTCAAAATAGTACACGGAAATGAATACTAAATAATAGACACAGTTCGAGTAAAACATCTATTAACTACTCCACTCCAGTCGAGTAGAAGAAGGTTTTGCACGCACGACTATACATTTCATTCGTTTATTCTTTTTTACTAAAAACAGCTTTCTATTTGCAGCCAGTTCGAAATTTAAACAAAATATTTGTGTTTTGATTGCCATGTTTCGAAGAAAAAGTTCGTTCCATTTTTAAATTACACGCCAGTTAACAATATTATTATGGATTTTCATGTTACATTGCTGGCCGCTAAGTCAAAGTCAAAGTCAAAGTCAAATATTCTTTATTCAAATAAACTTTAGAAAAGTGCTTTTGAATCGTCCATAATTTTTTTACCTACTACCCATTCAGGACGTCTATTTTTTAGCTGTGGAGAAGAATGGGCGCAAGAAACTCCACAGCTTTAATTCATTATGTAACGACATTTACAAAATTATATGCCGTTACGTTACCAAGTTATACAAGTTTAAAAAACCTTAACAATATATTGGATTAGAAATAGATTGGAGCATTTTAAACCCATGCTGTTTTGTCTTCAATGTAATCAGACACTTTATAATAAGCTTTTTTATAAAGCTTTTCTTTAATAGCGATTTTAAATTTATTAATATCTAGTTTTTGGATATTACTTGGAACTTTATTGTAAAAACGTACACACAGGCCTCTAAATGAATTATTTACTTTGTGGAGCCTAGTATTAGGTACTGCTAGTTTGTTTTTATTTCTAGTGTTTACATTGTGAGTATCACTGTTTTTAGAAAAAGTTTCAATATTTTTATATACATACATTAGGTTCTCGTAAATATATTGTGATGCAACTGTCATTATATTAATATCTTTAAATCTCTCCCTAAGAGAATTACCAGCTTTTAGATTATAAATTGCTCGAATAGCCCGCTTCTGCAGCACAAAGATAGTTTGAATATCGGCAGCATTGCCCCACAGTAAAATGCCGTACGACATTACGCTATGGAAATAACTAAAGTAAACAAGTCTAGCTGTTTCAATGTCAGTGATCTGACGAATTTTCATTACTGCATAAGCCGCAGAGCTCAGTCTACTCGACAATTTATCTATATGTGGGCCCCACTGTAGCTTTGCATCCAACGTAATGCCTAGAAACACTGTGGTGTCCACAAAGTCCACATTCTTATCTTTAATTTTTACACTGGTTTTTACCTCCTTAACGTTGGGTAATACAAATCTTATACATTTGGTTTTTTGTTCATTTAATAGCAAATTGTTAACACTAAACCAATGAACTATCTTTGTGACAGCATTGTTCACATCGTCATCAATCGGCTGTCGTCGTTTCACTTTGAATAAAAGTGAGGTATCATCTGCAAACAATACTATCTCATGTTTGTCTTTTACAAAGTAAGGCAAGTCGTTAATATAAATTAAAAATAAGAAAGGACCAAGAATTGAACCCTGTGGAACACCCATTGTAACCACCGATCCCGGAGATCTTTTACCGTTAACATCAACCCTCTGAACCCTATCACTCAAATATGAGATAAGAAGATTCAGTGATGCATCTCTAATTCCATAGTGGTAGAGCTTCCTGACCAGGGTTTCATGTAAAACACAATCAAAGGCCTTGGATAAATCACAAAAAACCCCTACGGCATCGTGAGAATCCTCCCAGGCATTAAATATATGAAGAATAAGCTCAACACCAGCGTCAGTAGTCGAGCGACCCCTAGTGAAACCATATTGTCTAGAATGTAAAAGTTTATTTCTATAAAAATGAACTTGAATTTGGTCTAGAATTATCTTTTCAAATATTTTACTAAATGTGGGTAACACAGAAATTGGTCTAAAGTTAGAGGGGTCACATGTGCTACCTGATTTGAATAATGGGATTACTTTACTGTGCTTCATTAGGTCAGGAAAAACACCACAGTCAATGCATTCATTAAATATGCAAGCTAAACCTGGAGCTATTGTCTCAATAACGGATTTAGTGACGTCGACGGAATTACCCCACAGATCAGCAGTCTTCTTTTTATTAAGAGTATTAAAAGTTTTAATTATATTTCTAAAATCAATTTTTTGAAAACTAAAATAGTTTTCACTAGGTTTGACATTTTCCTTTAGAATCGCTTCAGTGGGGGAGGAGTCTAAAGCCTTTGTAGTTGAAACTGGAATATCAGTAAAAAACTTCTCAAATGCCGCAGCAACATCAGCATCGGAAGTTAAGGTTTGATTTTCGTAGCTCAAATTGTACTCATTGTTACGACTTTTGACATTTCCAGTTTCACTATTTATAATATTCCATGTCATTTTTATTTTGTTATCACTTAGCTTAATCTTTGAACTCAGGAACTTTGCCTTTGCTAATCGACATACTATTTTAAATAACTTAGAATAATTTTTGACATACAATTTAAAATCTTCAGTAGTGTTATAGTTGCGTTCATCATATAGCTCATAAAGTCGCTTTCTACTTTTGTGGATACCAATTGTAGCCCATTCACTAAAAGTAACAGTACCACTAACCGAGATCCTTTTTGGAATAAAAGTTTTATTAAATTCTGTACAATATTTATGAAAGAAATTATTATAAAATTCATTTGGGTTATCATTATACTTTAAAAACATATATTATCATAAAGATTGTTTTTAAACCGTTCCAGACGGCCTGCAGTTTTTGGTACAACAGTAATATTCTGTTTCTTCACTTGCTTACACTGATGTGGAAGGCTGACCATTTGGCCACAATGATCAGAGTCCAGTTTATTAATAATGAGTTTAGACAGTGGTACTAGATCGGTATATATGTTATCAATACAAGTGGCCGAAGTGGCAGTTATTCTAGTTGGCTCCATAAATAAATTATTTAAATTATACGATTGAAATAAATTTTTAATTTTGATAGAACCTGTAGACTTTTCTAACAAATTAATATTAAAATCACCGCAAATTACTATCTTTTTACCTACATTGCGGATTTTATATAATGATTCATCCATTACTTTTTCAAAATAATCATACAATGCTGACGGAGGCCTGTATACACTTAATACAACAAGTCGCTCCAGCTCCACACAAGCTATTTCTATTGTTCGCTCAACCGAGAGGCTCACTATGTCTTTTCGTTCCTTTAATTTTAATTTCTTATTAACTATAATTAAGGAGCCACCATGAATTGAATTTACTCGACTGAACGAACTACCTACCAAATGATTATTAAAATTGAACATGAACTGATGATCTTTAAGCCAGTGTTCAGTAATACATAAAATATCAACTTTATTATCGTTCATGAACAATTCAATCTCCAGATCTTTGCCTGTCATCCCTTGAATGTTCTGGTGAACTATATTAATCGAGTGAACATTTTTAATAATTGTAGGTTGGGACGGGCTTTTCTTAGAATTAATTTTACATTTATTTAAAATATTACCAAACATTTTGCAAGAGAATTCCTCTTTTGTCTTATGATTTAATTTAAATTATTGATTGGAATGTCAGTAGAAACACTACTGACATTTATGTCTATTAAACATTGCTCAATAGGAGCAACTTGTTTAGCCAAGTTTTTTGCTGAGATGTGTAAAAAATATGATAGCGATGAAGCTATCTGTCGCTTGAAATAAATTGGCAGATAATAACTATCTTTTGTCAAATAAAAATTACTAACATAATTGTTAGTGTCAATTAAATGCAAATTTTCATTGTTGCAAAATGTATGTAATGTCAAATTAAGCTTATATCTAGTAGTATTTTCCTCCTGTGGCAAGCTATTACAATAGGGTAAAGTAAACAGTATAATTTTCCCTACATTTGAATTATTTAACTTATTTAAACTCTTAATCAAACTTGATTTGTTCAATTTACCCCTATTTCCAACAAAAATTAATACAGTACTATTAGGTTTATATTTATAATCAATTGCTTTTGTTAAAATATCTTGATAAGAAGCACCAGGCATACAGTAATTGGTAATTGAATGTCACAAGTCAAATAACAAGCGGCCCATGTTTTTACCAAATTCATCGCTAAATATAACAGTGTCACTCTTATTATCTAAATTTAAATCCTCTTGATTAATATTTTTTACTAAGTGTGGTGTATTTATAATTTTACACTGGCTAAGGGAACCTTTAGGTAAATCAGTATTAATTAATTTTAATGGAGAGGAAGAATCACATGTCACCGATAAACGACCTGGTAATTGCTTACATTTACAAGTGTGGTTACAAGTAAATGAATTAAATCTATCATTGTTTTCATTACACGTTTCTACCAGCTCATTCATAGCCAACATGTGTTCTTTTATTTGTCCTTGTGAAAGTTCATATTTTTTGGTAATGGAAAGAAGAGAGTCCTGTAATTGTTCTATACTATTTTGTAAAAGTTGTGTGTCTTTTTTATATTGCAAATTTTTGTTATGCAGCTGTGATGAATAAGTATGTAATTTGTCTATTAGGTATAATCTTTTTCTATTCAATTTTACATTTTTGATGAAAAATTTATGTTTTTTAACTAACTTTTGTGTTTTTGTAATATATTTATTAATTTTTATATATTTTTTAAGTTTGTTTTTGTTACAGCCAGCAACCTTTACAAAGTTGTTGCTATTTCTACTTTCATCACATGTCAGATCTACTGTGACAGTGGGCTGACTGCTAGCTGTCGCAGAAACCAAGGAGGGGGCACAGACTACCGACTCATCGAACAGGCTTTGATTTAACGAGGCAGTTGTATTGTGTTTGGATGTTTCTAAGAACATTATTTTGTTGTTCGCCTCATGCAGTTGTTTCTTTAATTCCTGTAACGACATACCACCAGGTGATGCCATAATCTCTTCAAATAAGGACTGAGTATGTTCCTCTTCATGCTGCTGCTGCAACTCAACAAATTGGGAAATCTGATGGTTGGCCGCACTGAGATCCCTTTCCAACTCGGTGATGCGGTCAAGTGCCCTTTCATAGGTGTTGTGCTGCTGCTCAAAATTGGAGATGACATCTTGCAGTTGGTCACGCTGGTGAAGCACATCCTGGTGTTGCATGTGCAATTGGCCTAACTCATTCTTAAGCTGTGAGTTTCTGTCTATCATAGATTTTATTTCTATTTCACTGTCATCCCTCTCTTTTAGCAGTTGACTGCAGGACTCCTTGAGTGCTTTTAGCTCCCCAAGTGCCTGTCTGAGCTTTAGTTCAGTACTTTGCTAAACGTAACAAACGTGCTAAACGTGACAGATATGGATTTTTATTTAATAATTGCTGGTCAGCAGCGGCTTGCTTGTATTTGGCCATGGCCAGCAGCGGCTTGCGTGTATTTCGCTAGTACAGAAACATCAATTTATCCTTCAAAAGGTTGTCAAAATAATGACCCCATATCCAAGCATGTTTGAGAAAAAAATCTTTCCACGTTGAAAGCAAACAGAGCCAGCTTTAAACATGTTACTGTAACGGCTGTAACGTCATTTCTTGGTTTAGAAAACATCAAATTAATTTAAACAACACAATTGATATAAATATAACCTGATTTTCATAACAGTTCTATGTAATACCTGTACCTAGTATTTAACAAACACTGTCATCATTACACATAGACTCCCATGTTTACGGAATTTGATAGTTTTTAATAGAATGTGATGATATCTTTGACTGATGGATGACTTTTCCATACAACTAATTAATGTGGGTAACATAACACAACGTAAAGCACAAAAATCTCAAACAATGTAAAGTTGTTGACATTTTAAAGTTTTTATAGTTTGGTTTTAGATCCTGGATGCATAAAACATCGCGCATCTAGATGTGCTATTATTTTTTCTCTTACTGTCGGAACACAATAATATTACTACTACTAACATTGATGATATGGTGATATACGATATGGAGGTGGCAGCCAGCCCAGCGGGCTTAAAACAAGCCGTATCACCGTACAAACCGAGTACAATAATAATATGTACACCCGCCGAAAAAGAAACCCGGGACCTCTGGATCTGAGAAAAATAGTCTAACCACTAGGCTAAAGAGACGGTCTGAAATCTAAAGTATTTTTGCGTCTATTAATTCTAAGTTATTTTAGCTCAACTTTCGTTTAACTCTCGAAACAAAATATCATAAAAATTATATTCAGCTTGCAACTTCTGTCACAAACTATAACCTAAGCCAGTTGCGGCGACGAGCACAAACTCAAAGATGTACTAAGTCTTCAAAACGAAAGATACGAAACTCAAAGCGAACAACGCTTTTGTGTGACAAAACAATCAACTTCGTCAGTGGAGTCGCCAAACAAAGACCTTATGGGCGCATGAGTCATCTGTCCCATTGTCTCCGCGCGTAGTAGGATTATAAAAGTGTAATGGATTATTGTTGGAGGCAGCCACTGGCGCGGACACGCTCCGCACTCGATACAATTACCGCATGCATTGTGGCGCCGGCGCCGCTGGGCGCGTACACTCGCGGCGACAACTATTATCCTTTCAGATTAAGGCTTTTACTAAAAAAAGAAAGTAGGTACCTTAAATTCCAAATCTACAGTCACGAGCAATGGCATGTATACAAAGTAACTCTTAATACAATAGCTTATGAGTCAGAAGTTTATACATGCTAATGCTAATGACTAAATATGAAGTATAAAAAAGGTGCACGGCAAATTACCATTTATGGTTGATATTTATAGCAAACCCCAAAAGCTTCGTGTAAACTTTTTTTAAGCGTACTGCCCAGGAGTGGAAAGCTTTGCGTGTTTCCAAAAGCCAACAGTTCTTTCTCATTTAAAATATACTGAACATGCATCTTCTGGGCAAGCTCGCTTCATCGTAGACTCATGTTGTCTATCAAGCGGGCCAGGTTAAAATTAAGAACTTTCCCATTTTTTTACATACTCTTGTCAGGCGACAACACATCTGATCATAATATACTGTTGGAATTAAACATTTTATACGGATCTACTCCCGTTTATGTAAATAATTGTAAATAATTGCACTGTAAATAATTTTCCTGATAGTCCAAAACCTTTGCAATACGTGATCACAGTTACAGGGTCGTAGACATAAAATCATAATTGATATACGAAATTAACGCCAGTAGTCCCATATACTTTATTTTTATGTGTAGTGTTCGCGTAAACATTTATGCTATGTTATTTTGGCCTAAATTTTGGCTAAGAGGAATAATTTCAAGGTTTTCCATTATTCCTAATAGTGACTACCAGATGGGTTCTTTTACTTTTTTCAATTGCACACTAACCCTTTCATCCACTATGATTTTGACATTTTATTTCCACAAAAATCACGTGTGACCTCCTGCTTCATTTACGCGGAAAACCTGGTGTCACCTTGTGTCATTATTTTACATCTAAATCCTACTAATTAATAAACGCAAAAGTTTGTAAGTATGGATGTTTGTTACTCTTTCACGTAAAAACTACTAAATGGATTTGGATGAAACTCGGCATACAGATAGTTTATAACCGGTAATAACACATAGGATATTTTTTATCCAGATATTCCCACGGGAACGGGAACCACGCGGGTGAAACCGCGAGCGGCAACTAGTAATATATAAAAGCAAAATATTATTAATATACGTACTTACTCCACATGAGTAGATATTTATGTATTTACTCATGTGCCTACTCACACTGTTCTTGTTACAATTTGTTAAAGTTTTACACTTTAAATACAAAGTTGATATTTAGCAGGTAAGTTTCTTATAAGGTGTAAGGTGTCTGTGTATAGACGCCTGCGCATAAACCTATCCAAAACTGTCTGTCTGTCGATTAATGTTCAACCATATGCCATATAGAGGAGGAGGAGCTCGATGGCGCAGTGGTTAACGCGCCCGGCCTGCGAGTGCGAGGTTAAGCAACTTTCGCAAAGGCCGGTCATCGGATGGGTGACCAAAATGTATCATCTCGTGTTCCTCCGTGCTTCGGAAGGCACGTAAAGCCGTTGGTCCCGGCTGCATTACCAGTCGTTAACAACCACCAATCCGCACTGGGCCCGCGTGGTGGTTTATGGCCCGATCTCCCTATCCGTCCATAGGGAAGGCTCGTGCCCCAGCAGTGGGGACATAAAAATGAGCTGATGATGATGATGATAAATAAAATAAATAAATAAACTTTCCTACACTCACACCAATTATCTAGCCCAAGAGAAGCTTCGTTATGAAACTCGTTAAATGGTTACTAGACAACGGATAAACATACTTAAAATACTTAAATACTTAAACACCCAGACCCACCCAGACCCGAGACAATTTAGAAAAACAATAATTTCTAAATTGACCCGACCGGAGATCGAACCCAAGGAGGTCGTCGCTGATGATGATGATAATATGCCATATACATAAAGTTCAAAGTCTATTAAGGAAGTTTGACAGTTTATGGTAGGATATGTGCAGTCGTGTGTACAATAGGGTAAGAAAGGATTTTTAGAAACCCTTTCGGTAACACTAGGTATAGGAATATGTGTTACATGAACGTCATTTTGAATCGCGCATTAATGCAGTATCCTGATAGCAGGAGATTAAATCTCACACGGTCTTAATAAGATGCTTAGGAACTTCGAGCAATGTTTCGAAATTTGTTATATCTTTGTGATTACTTTTCATCCAGCAAAGTTTTAATAAGCAATTTCAGGACATATTGGCAAAAGCTTCTTCAGACATAAGGTGTGAAAATTATACTTCTCAGCAATTCAAATAAAATATGTTTTATTTCAAATAAAGACTTTTTGTGAAGTTTCTTGATTAAACTTATTCTATAAGTAATTGGGAGGTGCTACATACCCATTTTTTACTATTTGAAACAATCTATTTTTGTATTATCTGCTTAAAATATAAGATTGTCAATATGGTATCGTAATAAATTATTTTTCCCCTTCTTTCTAAACATCACTGCAGAAAAGTCCAGTCTGGTAGGTATGCCTCCAGCTCGTCACGCCATCTTCGCCTCGTTCTGTGTATTGTATTCTTGCGTTCGGTTGATTAAATTGGTGGTGGCTATGGTCTAAAGCTCTGGGGCGCGTTTTAATTGGTTGGATTATATTTCTGTCGTAAACGTCTTTACGCCTTGAACCTTGAAAAAATTAAACAAAAGCTAAAAAGACATTCAAGATAAAAATTACTAGAAATACTGAACCAGCCTCAAGAAGCTCGACTGGGAATCGAACCCACGAACTTTGGATAACCAGTCCAATCTAACCGCTGAGCCTCGGTAGCTCCTGAGGCTGGTTGATTTTTTCTAGTAAAATTTAATCTTATAAGTAATAGCATTGTGAATTCAAAATTCAAAATAATATAAAGTACATTAATTGTATTGTCCGTGGGGATATTTAATATGTTACGTGTCACCAAACGGATCAACCTGTACTAATTAGGAATACTCATAGTGCGTCTTATCTATCTCCAGCCTATTGCAATTGTTTCGAACCAGTTTCATGCGGCCTACAGGACCAGTAGGTGGCGCCAACTATCATATTTGCGTGTTCTCTCCTCATTTATGTTTAAAATGCTTGTTGCAAACTTTAATTATAATAAGTAAAAGTCAATGTCAAGACAATGAGCCGTTAGGTTTGTAATATAGAGAAAACAGTAGGCACCTATAGGATATACTTGCCAAACTGTCAAGAAAGCTATTTCGATGAGAAATTTTAACTATGGAAATAAATTAATACGCCAATTATTAAACATGTTTGTGTCTTTGCGTTGACCATCTACACTTAATTAGCTTATGAGCATATATAGTACTCGTAGGTAGTTTAGATTTGTAGCAAATATTTGAAATTATAGTAATGTCTGTCGTGTTTCAATTCACATTTTGCGTGGCAAAACCAAGAAAGCTAAAGCAAAAAAATTGTCGTACGTGATTTGCGTAAAATATTTTGCTAAAACTGAGTTTCTCCGTCTTCAGATCATTGGAGGGGCAATTGAATGCGATATTGGCGAATATTTGGCCAAATGCAGCAGCAGCATTCCTTTATTGTACCTTTTATTAAGTAAATTAGAATAAGAAAAAAAAATTACTAGAAAAAATCAACCAGCTTCAGGAAAATTTTACTTTTTATTTTAATGAAATGAAATGAAATGAAATGAAATGAAATGAAAAAATGAAATGAAAATAAATTTATTTAGGACATAACAGTTTATGAAAAATGAAATATATGAAATATATTTAATTTGCGCTTGAGAAAGGTACATTTTTGGTCTTATTCTAGTTTTCTTCTCTTTCTCAGCTGACAATGTAGCATGCAAATAATTTTAAATAACAATTACTAAATATTCTAATTTAAACATAAAGATCAAAGTGGAAATTTAAAAAAAAAACAGGAGTCCCAAAACGGTTCCGACTCAGCAAGATGCTAGCCTTGAGGTTAGCGCTGATCTTCCGTCGGAACCGGTTTCAGTGATGCTGCGATAGCAACATAAGCGTAACACACAAAAGTAAAAAAATAAAAAAAATATATATATAAAAACAAAAATAGAAGATTAAAAATATAGGCTGTATATCCTAAATCCCTACATCCAACGGTACAATAAAAATAAAAAAGAATAATAAAAAACAAGACAATAACAATGATAATCATTGACAGACAGACAGACAAAATGGTTTGTAAAAATTAATAAAAAGGATATTATTAATAGACTAACAAACAAAAGTGACGTCACATTTGGGTAACAGAATGCATATAATACAACAACTAAGAAGAAGAACTATATTGTACACAGTTATACAATAAATAATTTCTACTTTTATTTCTATAACGACACATTGCTAAACAGTTTAAGGAGCCATTACAAGACGCCTCGTATCGTAAATGAAACATGCATTTGGGACAGATAAACAAGGTAAGACCTGTTATAATGCGCTTGTATCTAACAATAAAGTCTCCTGCGCACTCTGAAAACTAGACAAATACAATTTCAGTTTATTCTTAAAACTATTTTTACTTTGCAGGTCCCTCATCGGTGGAGGAATATTGTTCCAGCATTTTGTCGCTGCGTATCGGAAACTTCCTCTGAAAGCAGTAGATGTGTGACTTGGAGTAGACAGCTGCAGAGCATGTCTTCGGGCTCCATAAGGCCTAAGACTCGAAACCCAAGACAACTTATTATATAAATAAGCAGGTGCTTGATCCCTTACAATATTAAACATTAAACAAGCCAAATGAAGTTTACGGCGGTGGCGCATTTTCAACATATTGTGTTTATTCAAGAAAGGAGTTACATGGGCCCTTAACGGAATAGTGAAACAGAAACGAGCACAGGCATTTTGCACTCTTTGTACAAGTTTCTGAGTTTTCGCAAGTAAACGAGGTCCGTAAACGGTATCCATATAATTTAGCCTAGACAAAACAAGTGACTCCACTAGCTGGATACGCAACTCTTCACTTAGATAGCGTCTAATCTTATATAATACCCTTAGTTTATAGAAACAATTTTGGATAGAACTCCCAATATGATTTTCAAAACGTAGGTTGCAGTCCATCTTAAGACCCAAATTACGTGCCTCATAAACTCTTTCAATAGCATCATCTTTTAGTTTGACAAGCACTGGAGAGTTTATTATACCTATCTGATGTTTGGTCCCGAAGATCATGTATTTAGTCTTAGAAGAGTTTAAAATAAGGCAATTCTGAGCAGACCAATGAGCGATTTTGGAAAGATCTTCATTAATATTAATTATAGCTTGGTCAAGGTCCTCTGGTTTAAAAGATATATAAATTTGCGTGTCGTCTGCGTAAATATGGTACTTGCAGTGTGTGATTTGTGTTGTAATGTCCGCTGAGTACAAGATAAAAAGGATTGGACCCAAAATAGAGCCCTGAGGCACACCCCTGCCCACGGCCACCTTTTCAGATTCCATAGAAGAACCATTGTTACGGCTTAGTCTAACATACTGGCGACGATTACTGAGGTAACTATGAAACCACCGCAAGGCCAGATAATCAAATCCGTAGTAGCTCAATTTTGACATGAGAAGATTTATATTTAAAGATTCAAATGCCCTCGAAAAATCTAATAAGACCAGCAAAGTACACATGCCTTGATCTTGCGCATGCAGTATAGAGTCGGTAACATCTAGTAGGGCAGTTGTGGTACCCCGCCCCTTTCTAAAACCTGACTGCAGCTCTGGAAAAATTTTATTCTTCTCAAGGTAATTGTTTAGTTGTATGCAAACAGCCTTCTCTAGGATCTTAGACAGACAAGGCAGTATACTAATGGGCCTCAGGTCCTTTAAATCTACCGGGTTCGCTACCTTAGGCAGCGGAAGCACAATAGCCAGTTTCCATAATTCAGGATATGTTTGGGTAGTAATTGACAAATTTATAATATCTTTGATACAATCTATAGTATGTGGGAATGTCTTAATGAGCATATCCAGGCTGATTGAATCGCACCCCACCGCGTTAGATTTTAAACTGTTAAATATTTTAATGATTTGATCTAGACTAATAGGTTTTAAATTAAAAATTGAATCCGAAAATCTATTGTACTCAAAAAAGGTTAATTGTGAAATCGAAACATCTGGGCTACCTGGTATATTCAAAAAATAATTATTTATAATATTCGGATTGTTAAAAAACAAAGGCAAATCATTTTTAACCTGGGGCAAAATTGTATTTTTAAGATTCTTCCATAGTAATTTAGGATTGTGAATTTTGTTATTGACACTATGTTTAAAATAAGCAGCTTTTTCATGAAATAGGGCTTGATTTACCATTGACTTTAAGGTTTTGTAATATACATTGTTACTATTTGGTTTCCGCCTATGGAAGTTTGCCAGAGCCCCATCGCGCAACTTCATCATATGCTTGACTGTGTCTGTAATCCAAGGCGGGTTGCGATCCCTGACTATGACAGACTTTTCGGGTGCATGGTGATCAAACACAGTCATGATGCATTGATTAAATACGCCTACCATGTCATTGACACACTCGGAACTGGATATAAGATCCCATCTTATGTTTTGCAAATCGTTATTAAATTTGTCTAAAGAAATGCAATTTTTTGGTCTGTATTTAATAACTCTAGGAGAAACTTTTTCACGCTTAATGTTGAACTCACAAACCACCAGACAGTGACCAGTTAGGGAACCCACATGATCCAAGGTGACTTTTTTACATTTTAAATTGGTACATACGACATCTATGAGAGTTTGGCTATTCAAAGTAAAGTGCGTTGGCTCAGACACCAGCTGAGAAAGTTTGAAACATGATATAAAAGTATTAATTTTGGTAGTATTTAAATCCTGAGTTTGTAATAAATTAATATTAAAATCGCCAAGTAGTACTAGGTTATCATAATTGGGAATTGAACTAATAGTGTCTGAGAGTGCGTCGAAGAATAAATCTATATTCATCCAGTGTGGCCGATACGCAGTGCCAATAATCAGCTTCTTTCCGTTAAGGGTCAATGTGAGCCACATCTGCTCTACTAACTTGTGCAAAGGGTCAACCGGGTGAGGCCAGGTGCGAACACTAACATTGCGTCGTATGTAAAATCCGACGCCGCCCCCGCGCTCACGCGCGTGACGCGGACGCGGAATGTGACGCAGTCGGTAACCCGGCAGTGCAGGCGCCCGCCCCTCCTCTCCCTCTCTAAGCCAAGTTTCGTTTATAGCTAGCACATCTAAGTCATATCGAGTAACTGTAGCGATAAAATTATCATGATTAGTACCGAGGGAACCTGCATTATACAAACCAATCTTTAAAAGTTTATTCGCCATTTAGATGTACCATATTACAAAATAAAATAAAAGAGAACAAAGTGTTTACAATTGGGCAAGCAATGTGCAAATGATAGCAATTAAAATAATGAAACATTCTGACAAAAGTTTTAAATGAAATATTAATTAATGATGTGCAAACTGTATATAGATAAGATATTACAAATTAAATGTAATATTTCTGTCTAGACTTGTGTATTTATTTTCCCTTTCCACAAAAGGGCAACAACATATTACCATTTCAGGGCCAACAATCTTACGAAACGGGTGCCGAATCAAAAACACGGTCTATGTCCGAGTCCGACCGAAAACTATACACCTGCTTTCCGTCATCCTGCCGCGCGAAGAGCCGTCCTCTCCTGGTCCACGAGTACCTCCACCGGCGCTTAAGGCACTCCTCGCGGACTCCGTGGAATAGGCGGCGGTTGGTCGCCGTCAGTCGCTCGTTAACATATATGCGTCGCGGAGGGCCCGGCAGGCCAACGTCGGCCACGGTGATGTTGCGGCGCACGCGCGCGGCGCGCAGCAGCTCGTCACGCAGCTCGCGGCGCGCCAGCCGCACCACCAGGCGGCGGGGGCGCGCCTCCGCACCGCCCGGCACCGGTCCGACGCGCTCGGCGAACACGATGTCCCTCGCGTCCAGGGCGACACCCAGCTTAGCGGCCAGCACTGCGACCGTGTGAAGAGAACTGACTCCCTTTTCTTCTGGCAGATGACCGATGTCCAGGTCCGACAGGAGCATCTCTTGGTCCCGGCTGTTAAATTCGGCCTTGAGACCCTCTACGGTTCGGCGTAACTCCATAACACCGTCCGCCGAAGACGGTGCCTCCGCCTGCTTCAGCTCGACCGCTTCGAGCCTATGCTCAAAACCACCTATGCGTTCCTCCAAGTTCATCATGGCCGATCGAAATTCCGTAAGAAACTCGCGGAATTCGGCCATGCTGGCCCTAAGCTCTCGGCGCATTTCACTAATCTCCGACTCCTCGCTAGGTGGAGTAGAAGCGGCGCCCGCTGCGGGTATCTGGGTTGGCAAGCCGCCACAGACATTTCTTATTGGGGTGCTGCTGTTATCGCCCTTCCTAATTTTTTTTTTTCAATCTGGGCATATCCAATCTTTAGGGACAGCGATGGTGTCAGGCAATGTCACGCAGCCCTTGTGGTACACACTAGTGCAAGTAGTACAACTAGCGGCACTGGACGCGGAGATAAACTTTCCGCAAGCCGAGCACTTAGCCATAGTATTGTTGTCGGCTGACGAGATGGTTCGAGCACCGATAAATAGATGGCGCGGGACGAGGTACGACCGGACTTCGCTAGATGGCGGTACTTGTCACTATAGATCACTCGATCTATCTGTGAGGTTCAGATCTACGCTTCTGAGCCTCTGACTTTGTGTACGAGTACCCAAACAACAATAAAATATCAATGATTAAGCAACTGATTTGATGCTAATTACGAGATAATTACAATTGCAGTAGCGACACGAACACTATCACTTGTGCATTAAAAACCGTAGCACAGATTGACACACATTTCACGACAAACTAGGGATTTTAAATATTTTTGTTCACTAAAATACGCTAACGTGCTACGACCGTGTTACCGCTCGCAGCGCCACTTCCTGCCACTTCTTGTTTTCAAGTGCTAATTGCTGCACTGAAGCTAAATTAAATATTTATAAATTTTATAAAATACGAAAAAATTAAACGCCACCCGACCCAGCCAGGAATCGATCCTGGGTCTTCCGCAATCCGGGCGGCTGCACTGACCGCTATGCTACCGGGAAGTTCAATTCGGCCTCAGGAAGCTCGAGTTGGAATCGAACCCGCGACCTTTGGATAACCCCGATCCGATCCGAACCCTTCGGAGACTCTGGAAGGGCACGGGGACGCGCACTTTTAAGTGTGCGATGCCGTACCCCTCTAGAAATCCTCTGAAGGTGTTTCGTTTCAACACGGATTGAGGTACCCTTTACGTACCTCGCCGCCCCTAAAACAAGCCCGGTGAAGCTGGAAATGCCCCTCGGCAACCAGCAGTCTCTCTCCAAAAAAAAAAAAAAAAAATTTGGATAACAGGTCCAATGCTCTGACCACTTAGCTACCGAGGGCTTTTTTTTCCAGTCAAATTTTATCCTGTAACATTAGCATTGTGAATGCAAAAATCCAGAAATATAAATTAGAATACTCAGAATTTAATGATCAGAGAAGTACTTTATTTTAGTGGCAATATTCAAATGATAGAGAATAAGGTTATGATTCTTAGTATGCTTTAAAATATATTATGTTTTATGCGAACACTTTGCACGGTTACAGGACAATTGAGACCACAGACGTATAATATAAAAAAAAACTTACTTATTTGTACCATTGAAACATAAATCAAATCAAATAAAATAATTTATTTTACACACTGTTACATAGAGAAAGGTTACAGAAAAAAGGGTAAAGATATAAAAATTAGCAGTGAAACAGTGGCAGAAGTCTCCGGCTCAGCATGTGTCACAGCCATGAAGTTGTATGTCACGGCATTAGCAAGGACACCGCCATGACACTGATTTTGAGACAGAGGTGAGTTGCATTTGTAGGACTGTAGGTTCTATTAGTTGTTCCATGCATTCGTGATAACTTTGATTGCATTATAAAAAATATAATATTTTAAATGTGATAAGTAACAACATAGTAGTGACACAGTATTAATAATAAGACTGTGTAGTAGTAGAGTGTGTGTAGTGAGGACGACTGCAGATGCGCTGGAAGGATCATCGAACTGGATGCGGATTGCACAAAACCGTGATGAATGGCGGCAGCTGAAGGAGGCCTACATGATAATGGCTAAGGAGAAGAAAGTGATAATATAACAGAAATGAGATATATCTGGATAGTAATTATCTGTTATCACGACGATTAAATGCGACAGTTAATCGGTAAGACAAGATGCGTGAATGCCTTAACTGCGAACTTGCGACTTTTAATTACAACACGATCTGGCTGTTGAAGGGCGGGCTGATGGGCAAATCATTACGGTTCCTTAATTAGCCTTTACAACAGACACATGGGAAGAGATGGTTATTTCTGCCGTCAAGCAACGGTGTCCTACATGATACATGATGATATATACTTATCTAACTTTATGGTATAGGAGTGGCACCAGTGTTCGACAACAACCAGCAATCAACACTTTTTTTTCTATAACTATTAAAAATAGAAGTCAGCGACAGATTTTTGAGTTTAGCAACAATTGAATACTATATTTCCAACTATATTTCCTGCAGCGACGATATAGCATAGTAGACTCCACCAGAACCTGCAGTGGCTATAGGTACTGGCACGTCAGTCAAGAGGCATTCGTCCAGTATTAGACAAGAATATGTCAAAGCAACTTTCGAAAAGGCCGGTCATCGGATGGGTGACCAAAAATTTATCATCTCGAGCTCCTCCGTGCTTCGGAAGGCACATAAAGCCGTTGGGTAGTACTATTATTTATTCTGTGCCGTTGGGCCCGGCTGCATTCCTTTGTTCTCTGTATACCGAAACGTAATTAGTCTAAATCGTGTTTTACCTAAACTTCAATCTTAAGTAGTGTTTGGCCTAAATTGTTACTTGTATAAAACATTAAACTGCCTATTTCGCACTATACCTAATACGCATTCTACCTATTTCGCAATTCACCTTAATCGCCGTATGACTAAAACGCGTTTTGCCTAAAATTCATTACAACTTGTCAATAAGGAAAAATCAATGTAAACTCCTTTATCTCTTCACGGGCCATGCCACTTGAATTTGAAGTATTTCTATCCGCACTGGGCCCGTGGTTTAAGGCTCGTTCTCCCTATCCATCCATTGGGAAGGCTCGTACCCCAGCAGTGGGGACATATAATGGGCTGATGATGTGTGATGTGAATACATAGACGCCCTGCTTCCTTTCTGTCATCTACCCTAATCCGCTTGTGGTGGCGGCCGCCAACTATAATGTTGGAGGCCTTCCACCAGCAAGACGGTATACATCTAGACGTCCTAAACACGACCTAGATGACCCCGACGATCCCATTACCCCCTATCCCTTCCTCCTCCTTGTCCCTATCTACTGACCCTGATAGGTAGGGTATGGCAGCTGGAACTACGGGTCCGGCTGTCTTTTCAAGGGTACCACGGGAGTTCCGGATCCTAGGCCCCCTGCCGGTTATGCCTTCGCGGGCGTCTCCGGCAGGCCCTGGACATGGGTTAGACTCGTGGTGGCATGTGATTAGCTATAGAAGTGGGAATGTTCGTATGCCTGGTTGGTCTGGCCAGGCTTCCATTTCGGGCATAGCGAGCAAGTCTTAGTAGCGGTCCGGTGGGGGCCTGAAGCGAAAAGATCTGCGGGGTACGTGAGTTACCCTTAGTTGGGGTGCTGCTCGGTGGTTTTCATTGAGTAGTTAATCCAACATCTCCGGTACTAGTCTGGAGAACTAGTAGAGGTGCCCGCTAGATGCCTCCGGTTTAATCAGCCGCGTAGGAATTTGGAATTGATCAGGTGCTTGGATGAGTACCGAGAAGTGAGTGTGCTTACAACTCCGCCACCAAAGAGGACATTTGGTAGTCGACTTTAGAGTTGACGGCCCGAGCAGTGGTAAACTGCGAGTTGTGCTCTTAGTGCAACGAGAAGTGAGCAAGCTTACAGCTCCGGTGACCTATCTGGATATTAGGTAGTGGACTATACGTGTCCACGGGGCGACTAGTTTGAGACACTAGTCTTAAAAGTATTGGACGAAGGATGCGTACCGGCGTGTTCTGATCTGGCGTTAAGACCTGACGTAGATGGTCCCTTGCGCTTGCGTAAGGATGTCTGACACCTACTTTGTAACCCATAGGTTGATAGAGGGTGTCAGTATGAACTTTAAAGCTGTGTATAGCAGGGTTGATCCCATTACAGTAGCGAACGCCCGATCCTCTAAATGCCACTACACATTTACAGAATACACTAAACATGCACACTACTTTAGGCCCAAGACACCGTACTCGTAGAACAAGGGTACGAAGAACCGGTTCACACGCGCTCTATACCAGGTACAGACATGTACCAGGGCGCTTCTCTCCTCCTCCACGGCCCGGTCTACCCGAGCCGAGGTTCGTGCCTTTAGAGGCACCCTCGGGTGGTTCCGCTCCCCGATCCGAACCCTTCGGAGAATCTAATAGTAGGGCACGGGGACGCGCACTTTTAAGTGTGCGATGGCGTTTCCTCTAAAAAACCTCTGAAGGTGATTCGTTTTCGATTCGATTCGATTCGTTTCAACACGGCTTAAGGTACCCTTTACGTACCTCGCCGCCCCCAAAAAAGCCCGGTGACGCTAAAAATGCCGTTTGAGGCAATCAACAATCTCTCTCAAAAAAAAATCATTCCTTCTATCTCTCATTCTTCCTATCTTTATAGCTGATGTCATCCAGTAAAATTTTAATGTAATTCTATGTTATTGTTAGTGACGAAAAGCTGGATTCGTTCATTGGTGCCACTCTACCCTTTATGAATTGCTAGATGACGCGGTGAACTTCGTATCACCTAAATTGACAACCATTGACAAATAAGTGACAATTTTGTATTTTTCAAAAAAAATTATATACGAGTCGAATTGAGTAACCTCCTCCTTTTTGGAGTCGGTTAAAAAGACAAAAGACATCAAATGCTTCACAGCTAGGAATATTTTGTATTGGAAAATTAAATTGTCGTTTTTAGTATTTTCCGTTACTTATTATTTATGTTCCTGACCGTTCAAACCTTCCCTGAACTTTCACAAATATTTCAAAATCAAAATTAGCCAAATCGGTCCAGCCATTCTCGAGTTTTAGCGAGACAAACGAAGAGCAATATATAGATTGTGTTAAAGAGAGTTGTTGACACTATTGCCGAAAAATATCCGGATTGGTCCAAAATTACATCAAAAACATAATGATTCCTTCGATAACCGTGTTATGCTCAATTTGTTCTCCGTACTAAATGTGTACACGTAATTGGACAGTTGTGATGTGTTGAATAAAACAAGCGAGTGCGCCGGCCGCACTCTCCGCCGATGATTTATGAATGGCCGCCAAGCATTTTTATACAGTAAGGACGTAGCAAGCAAGACTTTGTGGGACGAAGTGGTTACTCATACAGCTTGAATTATGAAATGCGAGTGGCTGGCCTTATGAGAGGCTCAACTTAGTTTTAAAACAAAATAGATATAAGAAGACAAGACACTACGAGTATAATTGTAAAAGACTATTAAACAATTTGTTTTCTGCATCTGTTTTGTTTAACATTTACCTATATTTCTAGTAAATCAGTAATTACTCTAACACTGTCCCGTTCCTGGGAAATTCTGGCCTTAATCACCACGCTTGCCAAATACGGGAAATGATCAGAATGACAAACCTGGACTATGCAACGAAATTTTTTGTTGAAATACGATACACACTTTGCCCTACCTGGGAGTTGATCCCAGGACCTCTGGTTATCGGGCTGAGCACTCTGCCAATCGATCACCGAGGCAATTATACAATAAAAATATATGGTTAGTTTCAATTTCAATTGCAAATAAATCATGGACCAACTCCGATTCAATTACTAGGTTCATTGGCTATTCCGTTGGCACACTAAGAGCTCTCTTATTTGTGAGTATGACTGAGCGTCAGCCGTTTTTACGGATATATGATTGAATCAAAACAATAACGTTCCCTATTACCATAGGGTGGCACCAGTGTTTGACGGGAACCAGAGATCGACATCTTTTTCCTTTAATCATTAAAATAGGATTCCGCAACTGGTTTTAGTATTACTGCCGTACTCAGAGACCTCAATTAAGTTTTAATGACAATTAAGTCTCTTGGTGTCACTTTCTTATATGTATAATGCTAAATAGAGAAGAAAGACATTTAATTGTCATTAAACTTAATTGACGTCTCTGAGTACGGCAGTTAGTCTAATTTGTATACTGACCACCTGTGCTTCTTAGATGTCATTCCGTAAAATTTCAATGAAAACCTATGTTATTGTTTGGCGACGGAAACTGTGTCGAACACTGGGCTTAAAGTGTCGATACTGGTGCCACTTTTTGTTTGCGTCAACCTTTGTTTCAATAATAACGGAAATCATGTTTAATGGAAACGAATTACAAGAAACATAACAATAACTGTATATATGGTGAATTTGTGAGGATGGATATGATAGCATTCTATGTTTTTTTTTATGTATGTAACCAATAGTTACGTTCGTGGTGGGTGTAAGCCTCTCTTTGTACTCGCAAATAATTCTGATTCTGACGACGTCCAAAAAACAAAACGCTATCGTATAAAAAAACGCAAATTAAAGCTATTTTGTAACAGAAATGTGTAAGCTATTTTTACAAGATATTTTATTCTTACTGTCTAAGATAAGTAACGAAGCGGTTGGGGCTATGACATAGATAAAAATAAACTGAATTTTCAATATCGACTTAAGGGGCACGATGAGATGTAAAATATATGTCTTATAGATTATTCATTTTAAGTTTTATACGTGCAGCGTGCATCAGGCGCCTTATACATGAGAACACAACTATATTTGCTGCAGCGACAATATAGCAGAGATAGAGCATAGTAGACTCGACCAGAACCTGCAGTGGCTATAGGTACTGGCATGTCGGTCAAAAGGCATTCTTAAAGTATTAGACAAGAATATGCCATTAAGCAACTTTCGCAAAGGCCGGTCATCGGATTGGTGACCAAAAATGTATCATCTCGAGCTCCTCCGTGCTTCGGAAGGCACGTAAGCCGTTGGTCCCGGATGCATTAGCAGTCGTTAACAACCACCAATCCGTACGGGGCCCGGGTGTTGGTTTATGGCCTGTTCTCCCTATCCATCCATAGAGAAGGCTCGTGCCCCAGCAGTGGGGACATAAAATGAGCTGATGATGATGATGATGCCATTATGCCCATATATAAGTGCCTTTGCTTTCTTTCGAGTTTCTTGCCGGTTCTCCTCAGTACAAGGTATCCCGTCCTGTGTAGACTTACGAACCAATGCCCATGGCATAATGACATTCATAAGCCTAAACTGAAAAAAAGATAAAGAATTTAGTTTTTTATAAAGGAAGAGATTTAAAATCAATATCAACTAAGCAGTTTGTGTTAAGCGCGTTAAACATTACATTTTATATATACATATAAAGCGTCAGATTAAAAGTGTTCATTAAAATCAGGAGAGTCGGCAGCCTCAAGATCGATAAAATACCTATGTATTGTATAGCCTGTAGCTGTCTGACTAAATAAGCATAGAGTATGTATAGCTAAAGAAACTTTTTGCGAGTAACTTTAAAAAAGAAACACAATGTAAACAACTCGGTGCGGCACCCTTCGTCGCTGACAAGTTGGTGAACACTTAGCCCATAAATCTTTATATCTTGCGTCGAGCGATATCGGGAGCTGGGAGTTGGGACTTTCTCGAACTCTCCGCTGAGCTGCCCGAAGGTTTCGATTTTATTTCGCAGATAAAGGGTCAAACTTTCAATTTTGCACGCTCAACGGGTATTTGTGGCGGTTTTTGAGGTTAGTAATCATTGTATTCTATCTTATTTTTCAGAAGTGGATATTCCAACCTTTTTCATTTATTATAATAGTTGTAAAGGTATTGCTGTACTAAATAACATCAATACATTGTAGCCCTCCATACACTAGACCAGGGTTTCTTAAAGTGGGGTCCACGGACCACTTAGGGGTCCGTAGCATGTGTATCAGGGGTCCGTCGCAAAAGTCGCAATCGATTGAACGACGCAGATGTCATGCACCTTGCTTTGTCGAAGACAATTTTACAATTTAATGTTATCATTGAGGCCAAACAGCAACATCCTTCTCATTTGCTTAGAAGTAAGTAAAATATTACTACCAATGGAAGTGATTTTTTTAATATAAATAACGCTTGTTTTCTTTTCCTAAGATATTCTTTGACAGGAGCCCGCGGAATTGTTTAAAAGTGTTCCGTGACTACATAAAGTTTAAGAAACCCTGCACTAGACGCTTTATTCGATAGGTACGGAGTTTGTTGTAAATTGTAAAATATTGTAGGGTTTAGTATATTATATTATAGGTGATTGATGACATGATTAACACAACAGTTATTTTGTATTATAAACAATATGATAATAGGGGCTATAGTATGAAATTGACGTTTTAAAGTAATAGATACTATGGATTGACATTAAACCTTCACGGTGTGAGATTTTCGAATGAAACTTTTTTCACATGATACCTATGAGATATTTACTTAAGCCAAAGTTCGGATTTTTATTTAAAAAAAATTGTAACATTCCTTTTTTCGAATTTCAATTGTTTTTTAGATGGATGTCGAAGTGACAATCCGAGTATTTTTGAATATGAGTTCCAACGCGGAACTAACGTGGCAGAAACGACTCAAAAATTAAAGATCTATTATATTGAAATTATTACATGATTGATTGTAATCATGATTATTAATCTAATAACAAAAGCAGTTGATTACGCCACGTCCAACTCTGGTTGTAGGTGTGTAGGTACAGTTTTAGTGAATTATATACAAATTCTAATATATTCTTTTACTTAGCATTCGAAAGTAACAAGCAATCTAGAATTTAATGATTCATATTAAAATAATATTGTAATTCAAGAAGGTACATTTTTATATCATTCTCTTTATTTAATGAATACTTTAATATACAGAACGCTTCGTTTCTGATTCTCCTTGTAAAAATACCAAGTCTGCTTGTTAGGAATAGTTATTTCAGTTATTAGATAATGGAGAGACTTTATTATTCCCAATGTTTTAGGTATAAGTCGAAAGTAAAAGCCTAAAAATATACAAATAATTGAAATTAATCCTTAAAACCTTTTTAAATAGTAGGTACCCGTCTTCAAAACTTGAGAAAACAATCAGAGTTACCTGTACAATCCATTATGAGTAGGAGTTACAGATTAATACAATTATGCTGGCTGGAGGAAGGTATCATCATCATCATCATCAGCTCATTTTTATGTCCCAACTGCTGGGGCATGAGCCTTCCCTGTAGATGGATAGCGAGAACGGGCCAACAGAGGAAGGTAATTTTACTATAAAAAAAGTGAATTAGATCACTTTCCAAGTATAATGCAACTCAGGGCCAATCAGGAGCGTGCGCGCGCTGTTCTTTTTTTATTTAATTGGCACAAGATCTTACCAAAGAGTTTTGTGTATGTAAGTTTAGTAGTTTCGACGAAGTTTTCACGTATAACCCAACTGTTTTCAAAAGCCAGCCTAATGTCAAAATTTTATACAACTTGTATGAGGATTTTGACATAAGGCTCGCCAGGTTAATTGGTCGCGTTTTATTGATGTTATAATGAGATTTTACGATATCGATGTGGATATTATACCATCATGTGAAATTGCTTAAATTGAGTGTTTTGTTGTCTGCGCTATAACAGTAGTAATTATAAGTCAAGTATTGGAAACATAAGTAGAATGTTACAACATTAGTGTAGATAAAAGATTTTATTTAATTATATAAATATAGAAAGCTCATGAAGCTACTGGTTCCGAATACTGTTAAAGATGACAGTCGGTAAGACCCTCCTACCCGTATCAGACAAGTGTTATGGGTATGGGTTATGGCCTTATCTCCCAATGTGCATTGTAATTTAGTAAGGCTATCTATCAGAATGACTGCCCCATCATCATCTTATCACATAAACTCTCAGCTTAGCTTATCTTATCTTATCTTATAAACTCTCCGCTTGTCTTACCTCACCATATCTTATTGTATACATTTTTCTATAAACGGGATATCATGTTATCTTAACTTTTCTCATCTTATTTTATCTCAGAAACACTCATCTTATCATAAACTTTCAGATTACCTTATCTCATAAACTCTCAGAATATCTTATCTCATTTTATCTCATCTTATCATTTCTCGTTTTATCTTATCTCATATCATTTTATATTATCTTAACTTTTCTCTTATATTATCTCATAAACCTCATTTATTTTTTAATGACTGCGCCCCGCTGCTGGGCAAAGGCCTCCAACATTGAAATCAAGTCATCACTCACTTGATGGGTAATGGCTTCATCACCACGCTTGCCGTGATCACAAACCCGGGCTATGCATCGAACAATCCGAAAAACACTTTGCCCAGTCAGGGAACCGAACCCGGGTCCTTCGGATATCGGGCCACACGGGTACCAAGGTGTTACATCAGATTATCTGCACTTCGTCCAACTTCTCGTAGTTGTGACGAAAAGAAGGAGTGTATAAAATGGAGTAAGTAAGTAGTAAGATCAAATAAGGAGGCACCTAGATAAACGTTTTATGTGAGCGTCTTTTGGAGTTATTTTTGGAATTATTGGTGCCGTTCCTACCAATTTTGCTTAGCATCCACTATCATTGTAATTAAAGCGAATTGTGCGGAGGCCTCTGATGTCTTGTAATTACCTACATGAACCGGTTGAAGGTAACGTATTTAAAGCGAATTTTCACGGTGAATATGTAATGGGCCACGGTGTCGGCATCAGGTGTGGCGGTAATACGAACATAGCACGTAACGTATGGTTTCAATATGGCGGGTTATCAGACAGAAAAGGTGTCCTTCGTTTGCATCTTTTATAGTATCAAATGTACAATATCTTGGCGGTTTTTGTAAGGGTTTGGGATGGGTAGGTAATGTTTGTTTTCTCTTATCCATTTTATTTTTTTGGAATCTCTTTTTTTATTCCTTACCAGGGGTTCTCTTGGCTTCCGTCTCTCCTGATGGCTGAAGGTAAAGCTCGTCCCTGGAATCCTTCAGTACTGATTGTAGAAAATTGACAGTTTTGGGTAGTTTGATCTGCCGCCGTGTGAGTATGCTGTATGAGTTATTATTCTGAGGCTGTATGTTTCTCAAATATAGAAAATAAATGTACATAGTATGAAAGTTAAACAGGTATAGAAAGGAAAATGCTTTCTGTGGCTGTAGCAGCAGTCTCTTGCGAGTTTCGCAGAAATGTTTTCACAAATAAAGTTATGTGATCAATACGCTATTAGTAAGAGTTTATGTACAACTTCGCTAATTAATTTCGGATAAATTAGTAAGTTAGTAATATCACAAAATTTATAATACTTTCGTAGAATAGGAAGAAATAGTCGTTCACCTATTTAATAACGTTCCCCTATTCAGGCGTTATCTATGTTATGTCTATCAAAATAAGGTGATTAAGAATTTACATTTAACATTAAAGAACCCAGACCTATTTATTCCAAAACGTGGACTAAAGTCAAACGTGGTCTAGACTGATTTGACTGTTTAAACCAAAGCCAGTTTTTTTTAATGACTGATACTTGGGTTTTCTAGCCTCGTATAACGGCGCTATTATAATCTTGTGTCATTATATTGTGGTGTACGTACATTTATCGTGTAGATTTGGTAGACAAGCCGTGTTAGAGCTTGACGACGCGGCCAAAGCTTCATCTAAACAATAACTCGTTTTCCGACCAAAATACTATAAAACAGCTACGAGTTTCATTTATTAAGAAATATAAACGGCTGTAAATGTGTGTTAAGTACAAAAATATCTTAAGTGCTATTATGGTGTACTAGCGGCCGCTCGCGGTTTCACCTGCGTGGTTCCCGTTCCCGTGAGAATATCGGGATAAAAAGTATCATATGTGTTAATCCAGGCTATAAACTATTTGTATGCCAAATTTCATCTAAATCCATTCAGTAGTTTTTACGTGAAAGAGTAACAAACATCCATCCATACTTACAAACTTTCGCGTTTATAATATTATTAGGATCATTCTAGGCTTTTTAGAACATACACGAATTTTATGTCTCCACAACACTCACATGCGGGTGTGGGACGTGCAAATAATGAATCAGTTGCCTAAATTCCTATACATGTCGTAAGAGCCGACTCAGGGACAAGGGTTCCAAGATGCTCGCATAACAGGCGATCGGCTAGCAACCCATCACATATGTTATCTTCTCCACCTCGGAACCCTTTTTAATTTGCTTATGCTGAATGTGGCGTCGGGTCACTAATGCAGAGTATACCTACTCAAAAATGGAGATTTCGATGATCTGTCTACCCTTTTTTGGGAGAAGGAGATGAGATTTCGTATGTATGTATATCATCATCATCTCAACCAAAAGATGTCCACTGCTGGACAAAGGACTCCCCCAAGGATCCAAAAACGACCGGTTTTGTGCTGCTTGCATCCAGCGGCTTCCCGCGACCTTAGTCCTTGAGTGGCGACCGCGTACCGGAAGCGCAGTGTAGGCAGGCCTCCAACAAGGTGGACCGAACGATCTGACGAAGGTATGTATGTATGTATTCACTAAAATAAGTTATTTTCTTTTCATTTATTTTCTTTTTAGGCATAACCTTTGACTTAAAATTTCAATGGAATCCTCATTCATCGAAATTGGCCGGTAAACTCAGTTCTGCCGCTTTATGCCATTAGAAAAATTAGGCAGTTAACAGACGTTGAAACTGCTAGAACAGTTTATTTTAGTTATTTTCATAGTGTCATGTCGTATGGCGTCCTACTGTGGGGAACAGCGGCTGATATTGAAACTATATTCATTTTACAGAAACGAGCAAAAAGAACAATCTATAAACTAGGATCACGAACTTCCTTAAGAAAACTTTTTAAAGAGATTGGTGTCCTGACAGTTGCATCTCAATATATTTATAATTGTATAGTTTTAGTATGTTGCAATATCAAGTCCTTTACTAAACATGGTGACGTACACAATTTCAATACTAGAAATAAGACAAAACTTGTAATGCCACTGTTCAGGTTACAGAAGATTCTTGGTTCTTTCTTGGAGCAAGGTATACACTATTACAATAAAATACCAAGTACTGTACTAGATTATCTTGAGATAAGTTTTAAAAACGTGAAGTCTTTATCACCTACTTATAAAAGGTTATTAGACAGTCAAAGAATATTTAGATGATAAAACAGCCTGGTTATATTATAAAACACATTATACTCTATTTGAATCAATATAATGAAATTAATTAATATAATTTTTATACTGATATTTTAGCCTTTATCTGCAGTGTCCCACAGATAACAAACAGCGTTGCGTTAAATAGATCATTAAATATTTATTTAGAGTGTCTTGAGTGTGTCATGCTCTCTTTATTATCTTTGCGTCGGGTCGTTACGTTTCCTAAAATATTGAGCTTTAAGGTTGAGCGAAGCGATGGCATACTCGTGAACGGGTGCTGCCTGTGGAGGCTGGTCTGCTCTTACATAAGTACTTATCTTGTTTTTAATATTATCTACTATAGTTTGACTTTGTTTTTCTTAAACAATTTTTGACTTTTACTAGAGTACTGATAGTGGTACTATATGTATATTACCTGATGTATATTTGTTAAGTTAGATTTTTTAATTTGTTTATTTACATGTTGTGGTTGTCTTCTATATTTAATGGGTTTATTTGTAATGGAAAGTGTCCTGCTATGGTAGGGCATTTTCCAATATTTTTGACGCTGTAAGGGAAAAAAGAGCTTGACACTTGCTGTTTCTAGCCCAGAGTAGACTTACGAACCTATCGATGGCATAGTGACATTCACAAGAGCTACTTGTAGCCTAAACTGAATAAGTGATTTTGAATTTAGAATTTAATATTTTGTTATAAAATGATGTTATCAAACTCTAGATAGCTTATAATTTACAGGATACAGTTATAGCGGCTATAACTAAGTCTATACATAATAACATAACCATTAGTAGTTCTACTAATGAAACTTTTAAAACTAGTAGTAAGGTAACAACCTCTGGTTTAAACTAAGGTCTAAGACAAAAGCCAAGTCCACATTCATTAATATTGTCCATCAGAACATTCAGGGCTTGGCTGGCAAGGACTTAGAATTAGAACTGTTTGCAAAAAGTCAGACTATTCATATATATTGTATAACTGAGCATTGGCTAAGAAGTCATGACTCGTCATTCCATGTTAACAATTTTCAAAGAGCAAGCGCGTACGTGCGAAGCACAGCCATACACGGCGGTTCCCTAATACTAGTAAGAAGTAATATTAAATACAAAAATCGCAACGATATTGTAAACCTTTCAGTGGAGCGTAACATTGAACTATCGTGTGTGGAGTTCAATAGTTTCGTAATAGTGTGTGTATACCGACCCCCATCGGGCAACTTCAGTATTTTCGAATCAGTAATGGAGGATGTACTTAGAAAATTAAAATTAAAAAAGAAATTTGTTTTAGTGTGTGGAGATTTTAATATAAATATTCTAGAAATTACCTCAATGAGTGTTCGTCTTGTTGCGTTATTTAAATGCTTTAATCTTATGAATCTATTTCTCGAACCTACTAGAATAACTTCACATTCTGCCACTTGTCTTGATAATGTTTTTTCAGACTATGACCCTGTTTCTAAGTCAGTATTTGATAATCTTACGTCTGACCATTGTGGTTTAAAAGTGACCTATGATTTTGATATTAAGGATGAGCCAAAAATAGTAAAATGTAAACCAGTAACAAAGAAACGAATGGAGTGTTTCAAAAATAATGTAGTTTGTAAAATTGATGCGTTACCCTTCGTACATGATGACCCAGATGTACTATATAGTAATCTTTTTGATTTTATAAAAACAGAATACAACCAAGTTTTTACTACTAGAACAATTAAAAATTCCCAAAAACTTAAGTTCTGTGATTGGGCTACAGCAGGTAATTATATCAGTAGAAATAGACTGTATGAGTTATATAATTTGAGGCAATGTAACCATAGCCTTAGTTTTACAGAATATGTAAAAAATTATTCTAAAATGTTTAAGAAAGTGTGCATATTAGCAAAATCTAATTTCATTAAAGACAAAATTAAAAACTCTAACAATAAAATTAAAGCCACTTGGGACATAATAAACCGTGAAACAGGTAAATTTAAACCACGGGACAATACTTTCACTCTGAAAGTTGATAACACCCTTGTCAATTCGGATTCAAATATTGCTAATATTTTTGATGACTATTTTGTAAATATACCAGTAGTAACAACTTCAAATTTAGATTCATCACCAGAAGCTGCACAATCTTTACTCAAAAAACATGTACCAAAATCTAATCTGTCTTTTCAATTTGAATACATTGATTCTATGAATATTATAAAAACATTCAAATCACTCAAAATGAAAAACACTAGTGATTTGTGGGGCATAAGTATTAAGGTAATTAAGAATATTATATTTTCTATTGCGCCCTATCTTGCAGACATTTTTAATTACTGTATCAATAAGGGTATCTTTCCAGAACTTATGAAATTCAGTAAGGTTATACCTTTATTTAAATCAGGAAACAAAGAAGACCCTAGTAACTATAGGCCAATTTCAATATTACCAGTACTAAGTAAAATTTATGAAAAACTTATACTCGAACAATTAATGGCATACTTTAACTCAAACAAGCTTCTACATAGGAAACAATATGGTTTTACAAAGGGTCGTTCCACTACTGACGCAGGTGTTGCTTTAATAAAACATATATTCGATGCCTGGGAGAAGTCTCAGAACGCTCTTGGAGTTTTTTGCGACTTATCCAAGGCTTTCGATTGCGTTGAGCACAGGACTCTGGTGATGAAGTTGCACTACTATGGTCTTAATGATTTTGCACTTAAATTGATAGAGTCGTATCTCAGTTCTAGGACACAAACTGTCGATATCAATGGAACTAAATCATCTGGATCTCTTGTAAAAATGGGAGTTCCGCAAGGGTCAATCCTCGGGCCCTTCCTGTTTTTAATTTATATTAACGACTTGCCATTCTTTGTGGAGAACTTCTGTGAAATTGTTTTATTTGCAGATGATACTTCACTCATTTTTAATGTTAATAGGTGTAAGAATAATTATGATGATGTAAATAATGCTCTAGCAAAAGTACTCAGTTGGTTTACTGTTAATAATCTACAGCTTAATGCAAAAAAAAACAAAATGTATTAAATTTACACTACCTAATGTTAAAACTGAACCAACTGATATTAGAATAAACGGTGATAAATTAGATTTGGTAGACTCAACAGTCTTCTTAGGTATAACACTTGACTCAAAACTTCAATGGAATCCTCATATATCGAAATTGTCCAGTGAACTCAGTTCTGCTGCTTATGCTATCAGAAAAATTAGACAATTAACAGACGTTGAAACTGCTAGAACAGTTTACTTTAGCTATTTTCATAGTGTCATGTCGTATGGTGTCTTACTGTGGACTACAGCAGCTGATGTTGAATCTATATTTATTTTGCAGAAACGAGCAATAAGAACCATTTATAGACTAGGTTCCCGAAATACTTTAAGAAATATTTTTAAAGAAATTGGTGTTCTTACAGTTGCATCTCAGTTAATTTATAATTGCATAGTTTTTGTGCGTTGCAACATCAACTCTTTTACTAAACACGGTGATGTACACAATTTCCATACTAGAAATAAGAAAAAACTTGTAATGCCACTGTTCAGGTTGCAAAAGGTTCTTGGCTCTTTCTTGGGGCAAGGTATACACTACTATAATAAAATACCTAGTACTGTACAAGATTTACCTTTAGATAAGTTTAAAAAACATGTAAATACATACGTATAATAAACATGTAAACAATAGTCATACTTCTTCCCGACAACACGCGAAAGAAACTCTTCACCATGGCTGAACTCCATCTTCTAACAGCTAAGTACCCCAACAAACGATCCACAGATGCGCCCAGTGTGAAGGCCAAGTAAACTTTGCTGTTGTTTGTTACTTCCTAATTTAGCCGTGTTAACTTTGCTTGAAAGTGGGTTTAACCAAAAGGTTACGAAGTGGCTTTTTTTACAGCAACCATCACAATAGTTTTTACTTTATTCTGAGGGTTTTTTATAAAATTTTAATGTTTTCTATGTCAATGTCAATTGTCCTAACGTCAATGAATGTTCACTTTTTTATTTTTTTATTTTAACTGTCAATGTCAATTTTTGTTTTTTTTTTACTCTTGTCCGAATCACTGAATTGTTCTGAGGTCCGATTGCATGCGTCATTATTACTAAAGAGCACAAAATATTTATTTGCTTGTAATCGAAGCTTGTAATTATATTTTATTTTTTATACTACTTTCTAAGTGTTTTTGCTTTATGGTATGCTGTTAACTATGTTATTTTGTGATGTTATATTTTACGTGTTGCTTGCTTTTCAAGCTTTGGCAATTATTATTCTATGCTTTTGGTAGCAACTTTGTTTGCTTAGTTTCTTTTGCTTTTTCTTTTTATTAATGTTCACCTAGTTTGTTATTAGTTTTTATTGTTTTCAGTCAACTTAAGCATGTGGATGGCTTGTATAAGATAGGTTTAAAAAAAAAAAACCTATATATTACTTTTATTTTTATTTTTATTGTTTATCTATATTTAGTTTAGTAATTTTAGTTGTTATATATTTATTTACATACACATATTTATTTGTTACTATGATTTTAAATGATGAATATTTTTCTTGCTCATCTGATGAATATGAAAGTGCCAACAGCAATAACTCTTCCTTGTCTGACTGTGATACCCTGGATAATAAGCTGATGACTGTCTTTGACAAAAACTCTAAATTTCTCTCTTTAGTGCATATTAACGCGCAAAGCATTGCAGCTCATCACAACGACCTTCTTTCTTCCTTCGGAGACGGCGTAGTTGACTGTATTCTCGTGTCTGAAACGTGGCTCAAACCTTCTCTTCCCTCCACTAGTTGTTCTCTTCCAGGCTACAAGCTGTTTCGCAATGATCGCACTGGTCGGGGAGGTGGTGGCGTGGGTATTTACCTACGTGGTCACATTCCTGCCAGTGTTGTCAGCTGCTCTCCGTCTCAGTACACATGTTCTATTGAATACATTTTCTTAGAAATTATTATTCACCACAAAAAGATTTTGTTAGGAGCTCTGTACAGTCCAAACGATCAAATTGACTACTTCAAGAACTTGGAGTACACTCTTGAGAATCTTGTCCCACTCTTTGATCATGTTATTCTCATGGGAGATCTTAATACATGTTTATTGAAAAATGACACTAGAGCCCGTAATTTGACTAATGTAGTATCTTCTCTTAATCTTCATGTACTTCAAATGTCATCCCCTACACATTACTCACCAAATTGTAGGCCCTCTCTTCTCGACCTGATGATTGTTTCTAATCCTAACTTTGTTGTTTCTCATGGGCAAATGACTGCTCCATTTTCCTACCACGACCTGATCTTCTTAACTTTCAAAGTTCGTCCTCCTAAAATCAAATCAAAAGTACTTTTTCAGCGCAACTTTCGGCATATGGACTTGGACCGCTTGAGAGAGGATATCAGATGTGTGGATTGGTCAACAATTTTTTTGTCGGATGATATTGACTTCATGACTAACTACCTAACTGTTAAATTGACCAACATTTTCGATATTCATGCGCCGGTACGACCTGTACGTATTAAGCACATTCCTGCACCTTGGCTTACACCGGTTATTAGGAGGGTGATGGCAAAACGTGACAAAGCCAAAAGTCAGAATAAAAAAACTCCTACTCCTGATAACTTACAAGCCTACAAGAAACTTCGCAACATTTGTAACAGAATGTGTAGGGACGCTAAACGGAAATATATTCATATGAAGATTGAAAGTGTTGGTCAGAAACATGTTTGGAGCTTCTTGAAAACCCTGGGCGTGGGCAAACCTACTGTCTCTTGCCAGAACTCAGTGGATCTTGATGCTCTAAACAGATATTTTTCAACTCCTCCCTTAATTTTAGATAGAGCTACTAAGTCTGCCTCTCTTGCTTTTCTTTTAAGTCTTGTTCCACCTGATTGCCCCTCCTTTTCATTCAGCCCAGTCTCTGAGGATGACATCAAGAGGAGTATTTGCTCTATCACCACTAAGGCCGTAGGAAGTGATGGTCTCAGTATGGACATGATTCTTCCTGTACTGGAGGACATTGCGCCAGTAGTCACATTCATAATAAACTTTTCACTTACCCGCAATGTCTTTCCAGTTTCGTGGAAGAAAGCATATGTCATTCCCCTTCCTAAAAATCCAAACCCTTCGGCTTTTTCCCAATATCGTCCTATATCCATACTTCCAATCCTGTCTAAGGTTTTAGAATCCGTCACACACAAGCAATTATACTCCTTTCTTGCAACCAACTCCCTCTTATGTCCTTTCCAGTCCGGCTTTCGACCTTCCCATAGTACTGTTGGAGCACTGTTGAATATAACGGAGGACATTCGGTGGGCTATGGATAACACCAAGCTCACGGCAATGGTCTTGTTGGACTTCAGCAGTGCATTCAACTCTGTTGACTTTGACCTTCTCCTTGGCACTCTTCGTTCTGTCAACATTTCTGAACCGGTGTTAGACTGGTTTCGCTCATACCTTTATGACCGTGTGCAGTGTGTGAAGCATCAGGATGTGTCCTCGGACTGGATTAGCTTGTCCGCTGGTGTGCCTCAGGGTGGTGTGCTGTCACCACTTCTTTTCTCTGTTTTTATTAATAAAATCTCATCCGTTATTTCATCTCCTTTCCATCTTTACGCCGATGATCTCCAGATTTACAGGCATTTCATGCTTTCGGAGATCGTGGAAACAATTCAAGCCCTAAATCAAGACTTATCCGCTGTCCAAGCATGGGCTAAATCTTTCGGTCTTATTGTAAACCCTGCAAAATCACAAGCCATGATTGTGGGTAGCGGTAGGTTAAGAGGCAGGCTGGATTGGAGTTCTATACCTGCGCTTCTTTACGATAGCGTCCCCATCAAGTACGCCGACAGAGTTAAGAACCTTGGTTTGACGTTGGACTGTGACATGTCCTGGTCAGCTCACATCAGTGAAATTAGTAAACGCCTACATTTTAGTTTCCACTCTCTCAAGCGACTTCAATACTTTCTCCCCTTTCAAACCAAAATTATGCTTGCGCAATCCCTTCTTCTCCCTATACTAGACTACGCCGACGTCTGTTACTTGGATGTGACTGAGGAGCAACTGCTGAAACTAGAGCGTCTGCAAAATCTGGCCATACGTTTTATCTTTGGCTTGCGAAAGTATGACCATGTTTCTCACTTTCGTAGTGAATTAAATTGGCTACCGATCAGACATCGCCGTAATGTGCACATCCTTTCCAATCTCTATAACATCCTTAACGACCCTTATTCTCCCTCTTACCTTCGTTCCCGTTTCCAACTCCTGCCCCCACCTTGCCGCTCAAGACGTGCTTGTATAACTAAGACGCTTGAGATTCCTAAAGTTAATACCAACTTTCTCTTAAATTCATTTGCAGTCAAGGCAGCGCAACTATGGAACAGGCTTCCTACGGACATCCAGGATAGTTCGTCCATTATATCCTTTAAAAAGAAAGTCAAGGATCACTTTCTGTCACATATGTCATCGCAATGATAGGCACTTGTAATTCCATGTTTATTATTATTATTGTATATGTTCATATTTATGTAGTATTATTATGTATGTATATGTAGTTTTTAATAATATTGTAGTACATGTATGTTTATGTATTGTACCTAATATTGTTATTTTTATTGAGATATTTTTTGTTTGCACTTTTGTCGCTTCCTTTTAAACATGATACTCCCATTCCACCTTAGGTTGGCTGGAAGAGATCTCTTTTAGAGATAAGTTCACCTTTGCTCACCATTGTTTGTAAACTGTTCTCTGTATGTGTGTTTTTCTGTGCAATAAAGAATATATATAAAATCTTCTTTACTTAAGAAAGGTTATTATACAGTCAAAGAATATTTAGATGACAAAACAGCTTGGTTATAATAAAAAATAAAACAACTCTTTATTTTATTTTATTGGGATCAATAATTACTTTAAAAATATCTTAGCGCTGATATGATAGCCTTTATCAGCAATGTCCTACAGTTTACAAATAATATTTATGTTACGTTAAACTTTTCATTAGGTTTTTATTTAGAGTATCTTGAGTGTGTCATGCTCTCTTTAGTGTCTCTGCGGTGGTGGCGTGTGCGTCGGGTCGTTACATTCCCTAAGACATGGTTGAGTGAAGCGATGGCTGATTCATATGTCATACTCGTGAACGGGTGCCGCCTGTGGAGGCTGGTCTGCTCTTGCATACTATTATTTTTATTATTATACCCTATAGTTTAATTTTGTTTTCTTTTTTGTTTTTTTTCTTAGACAATTTTTGACCTTTATTAGTGCTGTATGACATTGTGAAAATTTTAACTGGTAACTGATGTTTTGCAAATGTAGATATTATTATATCTTCTCTTTTGTTTTTTTTTTATATGTGTGATTGTCCTTTATATTTTGTGTTTTTATTTGTGATGGAAAGTGTCTTTTTATGATAGGGCATTTTCCAATATTTTTGACGCTGTAAGGGAGAAAAGAGCTGGACACTTGCTGAGTTTCTTGCCGGTTCTTCTCAGTACAAGATCTCCCGCCCAGAGTAGACTTACGAACCGATGGCATAATGACGTTCATAAGAGCTATTTGTAGCCTAAACTGAATAAATGATTTTGAATTTTGAATTTTTTTGAATTTAGATAATTACGTAAATTTCATAAAAAATCTATTGTTTTTATTTTTTATCATTAATATGTTTACTTTTACTTCTACCGTATAGAAACTGATTCAGTAATGAACACTCCGCTACACACGACTTTAAAGTTTATACTGACACCCCCTATCAACCTTACGGTTATAAAGTTAGGTGTCAGGCATCCTTGCGCAAGATCAGGACGCGCCGAAACGCATTCTTCATCCGGTACTTTTAAGACTAGTGTCTCGAGCTAGTTGCCCCGTGGACACGTATAGTAATGAACAGTGTAAACTCAAAATCTTAGCAATCACAACAAATTTTGTACTAACAACTCACGTGCCGTGTTCTATTGGAGCCGGCAAAATAGACGGCTCAAAACATGAGAGACGATATACAAGGTTATGCGGCCGCTCGCTGGCCCGTCTGCGTGATTAAAATACCAATATCGATATTTTTGTTTACACTGAAAGTCGCACTGTGTTTCTCTGGCAAACACAGTTGTGACATTGTAACAGAGCTTCAGATGGGGCGATTTTTGAATCGGTGACTAATTCTCACGGTATGATTTCAATTACGATTACCCCTTTTTTTCCTATTCAAACTCTCAAACGATATGTAACTTAATAATCAAATTTTAAATAATGCGAACCAACTCAGGTATTGTATTCTGGTGATTGTTTATGAAGAAGTATTTAGTAAGTAGCTTTTCGCTTCCACCCACGTTGTATATTTTTTATTTATTGCCACATAAATAAAAGTTATATTTTTTGTTAAAACATCATAATTGAAAAATATATTTAATTTGAAAAAATCCTACTTATATATTTATCATGAATATCGTCTTCAACAACATAAGTAATCGTAAAAGCTTGTGGTTCAAAAAGGTCTCTCGAGCGTTACTGGTCTGGATCACTGAACAGACTATTCAATGTAATCAAACGACTCTCCAGGGTCTCGTGGCGAGTCATAATTCCGAGCCGTTTACTTGCCGCCTCGTGGCCAACATAGCTAGCTACCTATATGTTAGAACCACCAGACAAACCTAAAAATCAGTTTGTTGATATGAATAGATGTAGATGTAGAGTTGACGGAGAGACATGTAGAGTTATGTTATTTTACTTCCATTTAATAAAGCGATCAAATTTACGATAATCATAATCATAATACTTATTTGCATCATGTTGTACAGGTAAAGGTAACTGATGATTGGTCAAGTTTCAAAATATGAAACAGTATAAAAATCAAAACTTTTTAAACGCATATCGAAAAACCTTCGAGTGTCTACTAGTACCTGCAGACTTTGACTGTAGTTATATAGAAAATACCGACTTACACTAAAGAAACTTAATTTTGAAATCTAGTAAACATCATTTACTTTTGCTGTTGACTGTACACACAGTGGTCACGCTTGAGTATAAAGTTCAGAACATGCAAGGGCATTGCAAAAACTCTTAATCTAAGTTAAAAATATTAAAAAAACTATAATATAATTAAATTAAATTCATAAACTTCCTTATCTTATCTATAATCTATTATTTATTAGAAATTCTGAAACATCATTCAACAACAACCATTCCACAAACTTAAAAACTTACTTACTTTCCAAAAATCCTTTTAAATTATAATTAAAAATTTCTATTAAATTCTCTTTTAAAATTTTACAAAATAATGTTTCTTTTTCTTTAATTTTAATATATAATGGTATCTCTCAGTACGGATACAGTCGGCGTCTGGCTGAAGCACATTTAAAGCCATTAAGATCTGCAATTGGTCCAAAACTAAAAAGACAACACAGAAACTCAAGGTTGAGTTATGGTAGAGAACACGAGAATTGGACTCTGGATGATATATATTTTAATCGACATTATGGTAAGTTGCTGCGCTAAGTGTAATTTGGTGAATGGTAAAGCTAATTTATTTCTATTTCTTAAGTTACGTGTTTGTGAATAAAAATTACTAGATTGCTGATATAGGTGTTGATATTGTATATATTGACGACAAAGGTAACTAGATATATAGAGAAGCTCTCGCTGAAAGGTTGGGGTCAAGAGTCAGATGCAAAAGGCAGTACTCCTTGAAACGGCATGTATTGTCAGGAGGTTCCTCACTCTGCAGCCCTAACCACCGATGGCTTGGGTCTATCTCCGCTGCCGGTGGCAACTTAGGTTAAGTTTTTTATGATATTTTATATTGTAAATATGTTTTTATATAAAATATTGTAAAAAAGAAATTTTAAGATATATATATTTAATAAAGAGAATAATAATAATACTCTCGCTCAATGGTTGGATCAAGGATCAGATACAGAAGGCGGTACTCTTGGACATGGTGCGGATAGTCTGAAGGTTCCTGTCTCTGCAGCCCTAACCACCGGCAGCTTGAGCCCTGCCCCGTTGTCGGCGGCACCCTAGGCTAGGTTTTTAATAATATTTTTATGTTTTGCATGTGCTTTTGTATTTTACTTTTATATTAATATTATAACAAACCTAGGCTAAGAAAAAAAAAAGTGAATAATAATAATACAACTAAAGGGAAGGGATTGACCGTGGCCGTGACCTAAACAACAAAGTCCGCCACCGTGTACCCGTTGGGTATACCCACGCATTGCTTCTCTAAAAGAAAGGATTTAAAATATTTTTTGAAAGTGAACTTAGATGGGGGCATACCCCCTCCGCTTAGAATATTAACATCTAAGTTCGCTACCAAGCTACCGAGTGTTAGAACAATATGTTGTTCTAACACTCACTAGCTTGGTAGCGAAAACTACCAATAAACGCCACGGTCCTATGTGCAGTAACTTCCAAAAGACACCTATATTTGCCCTGGTGCCATACCTAATAAGAAAAGGAGATTTATAATTTTTGAGTGCAAGTATGTTGGCTTTTTGGATTTTAAAACATCAAATAACAAACAAGCTAGGTGAAAATGTCTCCTAGATGCCATGTTAAGCATTAGAGTCTTGTTCAAATATGGAGTGACATGTCTTCTGGAAGGAATCTTGTAACAGAAGTGACAACAGGCGTTTTGTACACGTTGAATAAGGCGACGGGTCCCTAACTGTAGCCGCGGTCCATAGACCAAATCTCCATAATTGAGCTTTGATAAAACAAGCGACTCACACAGAAGGACACGTACTCTTTCATCTAATAAGTCATGAATTCCATATAAAACTCTGAGACGGTAAAAATAGGATCTAGTCAAATTAACTAGGAACATGAGTCTCAAATCGAAGCTGACTATCAAAAAATATACACAAATTATTTGCCTCTTCTACTCTCTCAATAGCCTCCCCACAAATCTGAACATCAGGGTCACTATTAAGGCACACCGAGATTTAGTTTTTGGATCCAAGAATCATATATTTGGACTTGCTGGGATTAAGAACTAGACCATTATTATTAGCCTAAACACCGACTCCGGTCAAATCCGCGTTTAGTTTGTTAACAATTGTATGGAACTCATGTGTACGGCCCGATAAATACAACTGTATATCATCAGCGTACAAGTGATAACTACAATACTTAACAGCCTTTACGACATCAGCAGCATGTATGATAAAAAGCAGAGGACCTAGTATAGATCCCTGAGGAACTCCTCGCTGCAGTACCCTGGGCTCAGACACAGCGAAAGAACCGTCCTCATTAACAAGTTTAACAGATTGGCTTTGACCACTTCAATGCTGCTAAAATAAATACAAAAAAAAAAAATACCACTAAAATAAATTTGTTAAAGAAAATAAATAATTATTTTAACAAAAAGCAATATTCTCGGTTGCTGCTAGAAATCGCTTCACACTTTTCCCACAACTGGGAAGCGACTCATCTCACCTAGTAGTAAGTAGGTAATTATAACTTTTTCTTACTTATTGGGTCGTAGAACTCTGCCCAGAATCCATCAGGATGGCGACTTCGTACCTATTTCTACCGACAAGTAGTATCTGTATTCCAGGTTGAAAAGCATTCATTATATCTCTATACCTCTTGTCCTCTGACAAGAGGCTTAAAAACTTTAGGGTTAGTAACGCGCGCTTAACTCCTGGTCACCACCAAGCACCCACGGGCTATGGTGACCTCTTTTCATCAGGATGGTCCTTCCTATTCATACATATTTGCCACCTAATTAACAAAACTGTCGAAACATAACAGTGCCATTAATATGGATTGGTTATTCTATCTATCGCCGATTTAGTGTTTTGTATATTTAATAGGTAAGCATTTGACCACTATCTCACCTGATGTAAAGCAAGTGGAACAAAGAAAAAAAAGAAATCCCAGAAAAAAGCCATTCACTCTAGCTTTGAAGAGGCCCAAGTTATAGTGTTCAGGGAATACAGTTTATTTAATTATATAAGCACGGTGACGAAGTAAGTATGTATATTTGTCATTATCAGGTTCTTTGCTCTTAAGGAGGTTGCCAAACTTATGGCATCTATATTTACAGAGGAGGAAGAGTGAAAGGATGCACAAAAGATCCCGAAGTGTTACTGAGAGAGGGAAACCTCAGCAGGCCCCACTAAGATAATATAAGATAAGTATATTAGTACAGAAACTACTAGAACTAGAGGGATATAACTTTTCTGTTAGTGGGTATTGTTTTCTGCATATCCAATTACTGCTACCAATTGTAACCGTAACTGTAAAATGTGATTAAGAAAACAATTTTTGTACGCTGTGACTATGCTATGTTTTCTTATATCTCCTTGGGAAGTTAACAATTTACTACGGAGAAAAGCCTTACACGTTTGAAAAATAATTCCCAATCTTCCCGTACAAATTGTAAATCAAACACACAAAAATGAGCAACAAAATACAGTATAGTCAACAAAACTCGAAATAGCCTTTATTTCATCAACTAAATGAGGCACAGTTTTGTATGGCAAATACGCTTGACTTCGTGGAGTACTAGGCGCACAGAAGTCGCCAAGAGGTAGACGCCCCTCGGCCAAGCCGCAGCCCGAACGTGCACTATCTCGTAAGCGATTCTCGAGTGGAAACGTGTCGCGTCCGTCGCGTCGCAGCGCAGACTCCTCACTTAGCACCATTTCCGCACTTGGAGAGGCAGTGGTCCTTTTGAACGTTGCGTGCCAAAGACGTCAATGGCTATGTCAGGTGCAGATAAAGACAAATTCATGCAAATAGTCTATCAAAAGGTTTGTAAATAATACGATGAATTTAAATTCATATTTTCGTATTGTCCTTGTCGTAGGTACTTACTGGTATGACAGAATCTAATTGACAAATATATTTTTTTATTGTAATTTAAGACTCGATTGGCTTGGCCTCACTGATTATATCTGTCATGATAAAGATTGGTAATAGGACATTATAAAATAATGGAATAAGAATATGCTTTCATGTTGATTTAAATAAATCTTGCTACAACGTAACATTGACACTTTTTTCTCAAAATTCATAACAGAAACAAATAAATTATGATTATTCTTATTTGTGTGAAAATATGCCCGAGGGGTGATGACGTCTCGGCGCCGAAACCATAAATCTCTCAGAGCGTTTAGAATAACAATCGCGACTTCTTTTTTCGGAATATTCCACAGATTTTAAGTCCAATAATAACCATAGATAACGATCGTCATTTATGTTATAGTAGGCCATTAGGTTTAGTGGCTTTTCTAGACACACTGTAGTTAACCAAAAGGTTGTTTTGAATCATGCTAGCGGCGTTTATTTGTGTGAAAAAACACGAGGAAGTACATATTTCTCTCTCTTAAATTACTATCTATCTGATGAGCAGGATTATAAACGTGTTGTGATAGCGCATGTCATCTAAGTTTCGAGCGCTTAAGAGATTCTGAAGTCACCCTGAAATATAGACTAATAAATTTAATAAAATGAAGTACCTATTGTGAATAGTACAAGTTAAGTAACTCTAAAAAGCTACCTTGTCTGTTTATTAATGGCATCGCTTCCCTTTACATGATCTGGTGACTATTTAATACCAAGCTCGTCGTGAACTCATTATCGCAAGATATCGTGGAGTGGCTTTTAGGCACAAATTATGTCAAATATATATAATATTATTAATTGATAATATTGTCATTGCTCACATTGCTAAGACTTTTATTCATTCATTCATAGAGATTTCTGTTATAGTACAAGAGGAAATAAAAAACATCTCGAAACATCTAAAAGATCAATGCCGTTATTCAATCATTTACTATAGCATAAATTTCTATTTGAATGAAGCGGAGCGAGAAGCTTTATACATGACTTCTTACTTACCCGTTTACCAATCGTTCACCATACTGCATATTGTATTATGGCAACTCGTAGTTTGAATATATATTTGCTATTGAAGGGTAAAATACTTTGAGAAACGTTAAGGTAAGATATTTACGACCTCCTCAAGTGAGCACATCTTAAATTCGTTAATAAGTTTAAGAAGATGATTTTAGCTAGGTCAACACAGACAGTAAAGTCCACGCAAAGTTGCAAACAATTTTGATTTTCTTTTCGTTCGTCTTGAGCTGAGATAATATGACTTCAGATGGTGAAGTAGTTTCAGCTCCGCGAAAGGTTGGTTGCGTTATCTAACTTCAACATCTGTGACGTACCTAGCCACGGATTTTTATAACGGTTAGGTACGGTTTTCTATCAAAGTTATTGTCAGATAAAGTTAGTTGATAAATAAAGTTAGGTGGTGCAACTAACTATGGTTTCTAGGAGTAAATCAAATCATGGCTAAGTAATTTTTATATTAGCCCACCTTTTCCCACCCTCTCTTATTTATAGCAAATGCCTATTCCTTCTTTTTACTACCTTCTGTCCGTCTCTGCAGTAGGCCAATCTGGTTGGTATATGTTTACCTCGTCGTGCCATCTTCGCCTTGGTACACAGCATCGCCTTCTTGCGTGGTGGGGGAGCCCAAAATGATGGTGGCTTTGTTCCAAAGCTCCACGAACGGCCACAACCTACTCGTTACTCGATTCGAACCCGCGATGTTTGGTTAGGCTCTCCAGCTACTTGTAGTTGTTATTATTCTTTGGGACGTTACGAGCAATGCAAACAATAGTTTGGAATTTGCTCCATACCTAAATTATTTTAGTTTCAACTGCGGAGCGTAGGCACTAGGCAGACTCTGGGGAAATTTTGTTAAAATTGTACAAGCAAAGGATAAGATTCAATGCGGAGATGTAAGCACTGGTATTCGTTTTAGTATAAAACTAAATCTCACCTCCAGCCAAATTAACAGTCCAAAACAAGTTGTTTTGAACTGGTTCCGTCAAAACCAAGTAAAGATAGATATTTTTTTATTGTAACACCAGAAGTGATAACTTTGAACCAATACGATGTAACATTTTGGCAGGTTAGGCAATCTTTTAAAAATATAAAGCAAGTATTGTTAATAACAATAAATCCACCACATTAATTTTATGTTTTAACTACTTTAGATTCTAGCACAATACGGCAATGTCAGAAATACACTATACAGTAAATACAGAATCAAATCAAATAAATATGTTTTAGTCGTTCAATAAAAAATGTTTGTACTATTTTACAGACTAATGGATTGGTACACGTAGTTATTATTTGCGCTATAAATTAGACAATCCGTCTGTAAATTAAATAAACTCATTTTCTTTTCACAACGATCAACGTATAGTAAATAGCCCATAACTGTCCCACTGCTGGGCATAGGCCTCCATCATTGAAATCAAGTCATCATACAATTGATGGGTAAAGGCTTAATCACCACGCTTGCCAAATGCGGGTTGGTGATCGCAAACCCGGGCTATGCATCGATAATTCTGAAACCCACTTTGCCCGACCGGGGAATTGAACACGGGACCTTCGGGTATCGGGTCGAGCGCTTTGCCACTCGGCCACCGAGGCGTTCAACCAACGATCAACGTATAAACCAAATCAAACCGCAATTTGGAAAAAAGTGTTGGAAAATTTTCTACAAGCTCCTCCTCAAACGTGCTCGAAAAACTTTAAGCACTGATATTTGAAGTAACGCGGAAAAACAATATTTTATAGTGTTTAATTTAAAATAACTGTTTTAAATCCAAATTTGATTGTTTTTAAAATAAAACACACATTGTAAAACAGACAACGTTATCGCAATGAACGAGTAATTTAAGCTGATTGTGATTTTACTAGTTGCTTTTAAGAGCGTAAACGAATACTCCTTTTAGAAAATGTAGGGCAACATTTTGTAAACGCACCGTTGATATTGGACAATGGCGGGTGATCGGACAAATGAAAACACATTCAATTATGTTACAGCCGGGGGAAGAAAAAATAAGGTTACGGTCCAGAGGCGATCTCATGATTAAATAAAACAAATGAGAAAAATGCATAGACTGAGATCAACTGAGATTATGTTAAATATTTAATAAAATACCTACTTCAAATAAAAATATTTCGAAAGATAGATAATTTTATGTAATGTAATGTTATAAAAATATTTAGCAGATAATTATTGTTTTTATAGTTTATCAGAGTTTTTTAATAGTTAAGTTAGTTAAGTAAATTATGTATTGGGTACCCATAATTGAGGTGATACTTATCAAGCGTCTTATTTATACAATGTTTTTTTTAATGTAATGGTGTTTACTTTGTTGGTGTAACAATAAAAATAAATAAATAAATAAGTTAAGAAGCAGATCTCAATTATTTGTTTAAATTTAGATTAAATTCACTGAAAAAATATTTTTATTAATGCAATGCCCTTGCAGAGCCATGTTTGGGACTTAATACTGTTTTTGTAAGATCTTTGTGCAACGTGATGCAATAAATATCTATATGACTATGACTATTAAGACGACGCATTGGTAATTTACGTGGCGGGGATCTTGATTTTTCTCAACAATTACAAAACATATGAAAGTGATAATTGACGACATGATTTTTCATTTAATTGACTTCATTTTGTTAGTTGCAGAAACACGATTTTTCAACTTTTATAACAGAGAAAAAAATATCAAAGTAACCTCTTTTAAAACATAGATTCACATTTTACAGGCTAACCAGACCGATTTAAGCATCTAAATTTTCTTAGTAGATTAGTCTTAACACACACTTCAAAATTGTAGTTCATTTTTTTTAAATAATTTGTAGTTTTAATTTGAAGGAAAAAAGAACAGTTTTTCTTATGGTACGGGGCGCAAACGCTCCGTATTAGATTAATTGTTTAGCGGTGCGTCGCCTTAACGTTTCTAAGGTATAACCAGGCATTTGAAAGGTTAATTCTTTATCATCATCAGGCTGGAAAAGTTGGTCTAGTGGTTTTACCACCAGTTTCTGACCCAAAACGCTTTATTCCCAGGAGGTACATAACGTACCTACTCGTTATGGTTGGCGGTAGGACTTGCGCGTATTTAAGGGTGGGCCGACCAAAAAATGCCAAAAATGCAGTTACGGTTAAGTAAATATAATTGAAAATACTATCGTATTAAATGAACAAAATATATATTTAGTATCATAGGGAACGTGTTTACAATTTGTCAGAACCATAAATTCATAACACGCTATAGTTTTTTCTACAATATCATTTAAAGTTGGGCAAAGATCATGAAAACAAGTGACGGCGTTTAGTAGATTTCTTATAGTTTATCTAAATTATTGTACCTCTGATTTTGTCTAAACAATCATCAATGGTTAAACTACAAATTGCTAGACTACATTTTTGATTCATCAAGTGTTATTTAAATAATATTTTTTTATTAAGCACCTTAAATTCCCCATACAAAATTAGTATGGCCGCGCGGCATCAAATAAATATGGACGACGACATTTCAAATAAAACATATGACATTTGTCACTTACGGACGGCGCACCCTTAAAGTCCGACTGGCTGGCTCTACCACAATTTTACCTCAGTCTTTTAACATTAAAAAATACATACTAAAGTATGGTAAAAAACTTGCATTATGCACCCAGATCATACTAATCCGCTGTCTTCGTCCGAGCCTGAGACGAGCATCCAGTAGAACAGACATAGCCCTCCGTAACATCCCTAGACAGAACTATAAACAATTACAAGTTGTACTTGTAACGTAGAAATAAAGGCAGAGACGATATACATACATATATGCACTTCTACGTTCCATGGAACTGATCGCTATCATATCGTCAGGTTCGATGTGTTTAACATTAAATAGTGTAAAATACGCAACCGTTATTTACTAAAATGCCCTAACTAAGCTACTTCTACTAGCAGCCATAGAAGTTAAATTATCATAAAAGCTCCATCTAAGCTTCACGGTGCAACAAACGCTATTATTGTTTTGTTTTATTTCAATCGAATGTAAATATTTTTTGTGCCATAAATTACATAATATTTTACTTTTTATTTGGAGCTTGCAAAACACTTGCAAATAACAACATTATTTATGTATCTGTAGCACTTAGTATTGTATCTTAATTAGTCTTATCTTATTTTATGCTCAAAGTTGCTAATGAGTCTCAAACATTAATAACCCACAACTTAATAGAATTGTGTAGCGAATATGGCTCTTAATAAGGTAAAGCGTTTATTACGTTGGTACATCATAAATCCTCTTTGATTTTATTAAACGAAGCTACTTCATTCAGCTATTACTTTTAGGGTTCCGTGCCGTTTAAGGGAAGGGAAAGATATATTTTCATTTATAGTTTTCTACGTAAAACGGAACGCACCCAAATCAAATGAAAAGATTTCATGCAGTTTACCAATTAATTATGAGACGACCAACACCTCAGCCTCCCTGAGACCACGGACCCTGCAAAGGGTTCAGAACGTCGCAATAAAATCAATATGTAAAATAAACGCGAGTAGATCCGTAAAAGTTGTTTCATTTCAATATAGGTATTTTCTTCTTTAACTGATTTTTCTCCGACCTACATCTTCTGTTTTCTTTCATAATATTTTCTTTTCTTCTTATTACTCGTTTTGTATTTAGTTTTTATGTGTACATATGTATTATTAACGTCATTTTACTCGAGTAGCCTGTGGATGCGCAGGTCGACAGTTTCCCGGCCATACTGCGCAAAAGAGCAGGTTCTCTGCTGCGACGGGTTCGGGTCAGCCGCAACAATGTCATGAAGCGTATATTGAGCATTCATCTAAGGTCAAACACATATTTTGTATAATTGTCATGTCAATCATCACAATCCCTTCAGCCGAATAGTAAACATCATTTAATAAAAATTACGGTCGAATATTGACCACTGGGCGACCACTGGCTATTTTTTATTCTTTTTGTTACATGTTGTATGTTTAATTGTGTGTTTTGTTATGTAATTCCAATAAATGTTTTTTTTCTTTTTTTCTTCTTTCTTCATTACCTACAATCCTAAAAAATATTTCATCATCATCATCATCATCTCAGCCAAAAGACGTCCACTGTTGGACAAAGGCCTCCCCCAAGGATCTCCACAACAACCGGTTTTGTGCTGCTCGCATCCAGCGGCTTCCCGCGACCTTCACCAGATCGTCGGTCCACCTTGTTGGAGGCCTGCCCACACTACGCTTTCCGGTACGCGGTCGCCACTCCATGACTATCCCGCCCCAGCGGCCATCAGTCCTGCGAGCAATGTGACCTGCCCACTGCCACTTGAGCTTAGCAACTCTTTGGGCGATGTCGGTTACCTTTGTTCTTCTGCGGATCTCCTCGTTTCTGATTCGATCACGCAGAGAAACCCCGAGCATAGCCCTCTCCATTGCTCTTTGAGTGACCTTGAGCCTTTTTATGAGGCCCATAGTGAGCGACCACGTCTCAGTCCCGTATGTCATCACTGGCAACACACACTGGTCAAAGACTTTCGTCTTGAGACACTGCGGTATATCGGACGAGAAGATATTTCGTAGCTTACCGAACGCTGCCCAGCCTAATTGGATTCGACGATTGACCTCTTTGCTGAAGTTGGACCTACCTAGCTGGACCGTTTGTCCCAGGTAAACATAATTGTCCACAACTTCAAGGGCAGAATCCCCAACCTTCAGAGGAGTGGGTACGACACGTGAGTTCGACATAACTTTCGTCTTCTCCATGTTCATTTTAAGGCCCACTTGTTGAGAGACTCTGTTGAGGTCACCGAGCATTGTGCCGAGGTCTTCCAGGGTCTCAGCAATGACCACTATATCGTCAGCAAACCGAAGGTGAGTGATGTATACGCCGTTGACGTCGATGCCGAGTCCTTTCCAGTCCAGAAGCTTGAAAACATCTTCCAGTGCAGCAGTGAACAGTTTCGGAGAAATCACATCTCCCTGTCTCACTCCTCGCTGCAACTGGATAGGTTTCGAGCTCTGGTCCTGAAGACGGACTGACATAGTGGCGCTTTCATACAAACACCTCAACACTTCGATGTACCGATAGTCAATTTGGCACCGCTGGAGAGACTGTAGCACGGCCCATGTCTCAATCGATTCGAAGGCTTTTTCATAGTCCACAAACGCTAAGCAAAGAGGCTGGTTATACTCTTCGGTCTTCTGTATAACCTGCCGCAGCGTATGTATGTGGTCTATGGTGCTGAAGCCTTTTCGGAAACCGCCTTGTTCGATAGGCTGGAAATCATCAAACCTGCGTGCGAGACGATTCGTTATGACTCTCGAAATCAGCTTGTAGACGTGGCTTAGAAGTGAGATGGGCCTGTAGTTCTTCAGCAGGGTTTTGTCGCCCTTTTTGAAGAACAGTACCACCATACCTTCGTGCCACGTCTCTGGCGTTCTGCCCCCTAGTACGACGGAATTAAATAGCTTCTGAAGAGCTACGAGTACCGGTCTTCCGCCTGCTTTCAGAAGCTCGGCCGTAATTCCGTCAGCACCTGGTGCCCTGCCGTTTTTGAGCTGTTTGAGAGCCATACTAATCTCGTATAGGCTGATGTCCGGGATGTCTTCGGTATAGTGCCGGGTTAACTTAGCTCTAGGGTCTTTAGCTAAGCTTTGTACAGGTGGCCGTGTGGATGTGTAAAGCTGTCCATAGAACTTCTCGACCTCTCCTATAACATCGGACCTGGTCGTGACAGTTCTGCCGTCATCGGTTTTCAGCGTCGTCAGTTGGCACTGCCCAATACCCAGATCTCTTGCGAACACTTTTGAGCCTTTGTTCCGCTCAATGGCCTCTTAATACGGTTAGTATTAAATTGGCGCGTGTCGCGAGTCATAGACTTCGAGATCTGCCTATTTAGCCGCCGAAACTGAGACGCATCACCTGAGGAAAGCAGAACCATTGCGCGCCGCTCTTCCATTAGTTTTAGGGTATGGTCTGAGAACTTTTTGGTTCCTTTTGTACGGTGGGTTTTAAAGAACTTGGACCCAACCGTTTGGACAGTTTCCACAAACCTGTTGCTGTATTCGTCCACATTTTCGCAATCATTTAGGCGCTCGAACCGATTCTGCAATTCGAGCTGAAAGCTTTCGGGGTTTTGGATTTGGATGGGTGCAGGACGGAGCGTAGACCTTACCAATCGACGTCTTTCCACCTTAACGTTGATATTCAATGTGCCTTTTACCAACCGGTGATCGCTGCCAGTTTTAAACGCATTGATCACAGTGACATCATTGAATATTTGCTTCCTCGTCGACATGATAAAGTCAATCTCGTTTTTTGTTGCACCATCGGGACTCTTCCAGGTCCACTTGCGGTGTTCAGCTTTCCTGAAAAAGGAGTTCATCATAAAGAGGCCCTCCTTCTCAAGAAAGTCCGCCAGCAGTTGGCCCCGGGAGTTCCGATTACCAACCCCAAATCGTCCCACTCTCATCTCATCGCCGCTTCGTTTGCCCAGTTTTGCGTTAAAGTCTCCCATGACAACGGTGTAATGAGTTTTGGAGGCTTGTATGGCTCTAGAGATGTCCTCATACGTAGCCTCCACCTCATCGTCAGGGTGTGTCGTAGTAGGAGCATAAACCTGTATGACCTTCAACGAATACCGTTTGGTTATTCTGAGTATAAGGTACGCTACCCTAGGCGACACACTCCCGGTCTCGACAACGTTGTTCATGAGGGACTTGTGGACGATGAACCCGACAATATCTTGGGACAGTTGTTCGCCCTAAAAAAATATTTGTTTATGAGAAAAAGGCACTCCCAGTGTCGTTGTCATAAAAAAACATTAAAATTGAAATTAAATTAAAAGAAAGCGCTTTTTAAGTGCCAACCATTCCATGATTATTTAATTAATATTTATTACGTGAACATAAATCTTACCTGTAGTAAGGTACAATCTTAGAGAAATGATTGGTCTCGCTCATCTAAGGACCAATCATTCATCTAAGGGTACAATATAAAATACTTACGAAAATTTAACTCATAATTTTAACACTCCCCGAATTGTAGAAAGAATAGTTACAATATAACGTAAAGCATCACCAGTCACACTCGTTCCAGGAATACAATTGTCCTAAACTGCCGTTTACAGCGCTCAAATACCTAATTACGCTGTCACCTCTCAAACAATGTCGTCATCAGCGCCGACGTGCCATAACGTCACATTATAGACACACGCCGTAACTGTTCGCCGGCTCGTTGTCTTTATTCACCAATTTACTTACATTCGCCCCGCCCCGCGGCTCGTAAAGTAATATTATCCGCTGGGCGAGGGCAATAGTGCCTCTTTTACGGGCCGCGAGCGAGCGTCACATGGGAAATTATTTGACGTGGCGTTTAATGGATTTCTGCCTTCATAACACGCTACCTCTACGGCCAAATAAAAATACTTGTACCCATCCGGGCGGTAGGCAAATAATGTGCAATATTTTAACGCCGAAATTTACAGCGTTTTTGCCCGTGCGCCACGTTACCGGCGGTCTCTCGCTTATTTGAGCTGACGTTGTGATATTGATGTTGTGTCCCGCATTTAATGTATTGGCTACATTCAATTTGTGCGGTATGAGTACTGTTAAATTATTAAAATCAGGTAATTGGATTATATTCGTAGTGGCCATAAAAGAACCGTTTTTACAACTCGCACTAGCTTTGCGATACTCCACTTTATTTTTAAACAACGAGTTATCCATCTTACGGGTACTAGACTAGCGGAGCTCGGGAAGCCAGTTATGTGGTGACTCTCCCCCCACTCTCAAAATTTTAATATATAACAAACATTAATATCCATTTAGAAATTTTCGCGAAATAGGTCAGATATCCTATATTAGACCTAGAGGTTTTTTGTTCAATTTGCGGCACTGTATCCTAATGCCTCGCATTAAAATAGTTTCTAATTACTTTTATTGAAAAAATATAAGTACTTCATTTGATTGTATATTTAAATATAATGCAGTATTTACTTTGTTATACCCTTGTATGAATCATGGAAAGGGGGGTTAAACTTTTTCTTTACATTTTATGTGCACAAAATAAGGTCGGAACTGTCTCGAAGTAATGTTATACGTCCTCTAGAGAGCTATGCGCTTTCCTAGATGAGAAGTTGCTTGAAGACTAAGCATGCGAAGTTTTGGCAACAATTCGTTTGATTTATGCTGTAACAAATCAACTTTGTATTCACACCGCTCCTGAATAGTTTAATGTGTTGATAGCTATTGCAGTGAAATACGGAATACATAGTAACTAAGGACTTTCTCATACGAGTTTCCATGTAGCATGGAAAGCGTTTGCTACACCTATGAACACAGCACACAACTAAGTGCGCGTTTAATTCACGATTTAATTAACAAAAACGAGAATTAACATCTATTTCACACTTCGGATTCCTATACAAGCTTTAATTCATACAAAACAATAAGCCGATTTCAAGAATTTTTTACGCTTTGAAATACAGATTTGTTGATAGTCACTTATAGAAAATCTTTGAAATCGTTTGTTCAACTGCATGTATTTACGCAAGTTAAAGTTAACTAAGAAATGTTTCATATAGCATAAAATCAGTCAATAAACGTAAAAAAATTTAGACCTACTACTAAGTACTTCAAATTGCAATGCTATAATTTTTTTTCCGCATAAAGCCTCAACTGTAAGAGACAAACACATGTAGTAAGTTAATTCGGGTTTCATTCGTTATGAGAATAGCTTTTTAAACATTGGGTCGTATTTAGTATTGGTGTATTTTGAGATTAGTTTCGAATGCTCCGGAAAGATCGAAAATTAGTCAGGGATATCTGACTCGCGATAGCTCAAATGGAAAAGCGTTCGGCCGGATTGGGAAAGGTCGAAGATATGTATTTGTGTACCACCCACCGGAGCAGTCGCTTATTATAAAAGCTAAAGAATTAACATACCACCCACAAATTATTAAACTTTACTTCCTATATCTTCGGAACTTTCGTTAAAGATCTACAACAACACGTTGCCAATATGTTTACGTATTCATATAAGCGTGCTAAGTGGCTTGCACTTGGAACAGTCCAGCAGTGGATTAATATAGGCTGATGAAGATTATATTGATGATGATATGATGGTGCTCACATTGATTATGATGATGATGATGATGAACTTGAATATTTGTCCACAGATAGCGGAGTGGCAAGCCTAGAGCTTCTAGAACTCCGTGTGCCGGCCCACGTCCCGCTGGGGACGCGTCCGCAGCTGTCCTGCCGCTGGCAACTCGGCCCGGCGGACGTCCTGTACTCCGTCAAGTGGTACAAGGATGGCAAGGAGTTCTTCAGGCACGTGCCCAGGGAGGTGGAGCCTAGGAGGAAGTTCCCGCTGCCAGGAGTGGACGTTGAGGTATGAGAAACAAGTGCTAGTTAAACTTTAAGACGACTCCTCGTTTTTTGAACATTTAAAACATTTAAAACGGCTGATCCTTGCCGGCGCAAGGATGGCGCTGTCTTATGGGCAAAAATATGTAGCGCCCTCGTGGGCGCCTTGAGACCGCTTAGAAATTAACAAAACCTTAAAATATTTCAAAAATGTTATTGGTTTTAGTTATCAAAATATGCAGCTACTAAATTACGCATATTAATATTATCAATGTATTGAGTGGTTTCCAAGCATATGAATTAAGTAATTTCGTTGTATTTTAAACAATAGTGACTTTTAGAGGTGTTTTCGAAAATAAATATGAGTCAAAATTATACAAACGTATAAGTATTTGAGTAAGCAAATTCAAGATTTAGACATAAATTTACCTAGGTATATCAACATTTTAGGTTCGTTAGTCATATTATAGTAAAACTATTCGACGAAAGTTGGTGCATTTTTTATTGTGTCGCCTTAAGTGCTCAAGCTGTTGAGTGGTGTAAGGGAGAAAAGAGCTGGACACTTGCTGAGTTTCTTGCCGGTTCTTCTCAGTACAAGATCTCCCGCCCAGAGTAGACTAACGAACCGATGACATAGTGGCATTCACAAGAGCTACTTGTAGCCTAAACTGAATAAAAAAAATAGTTTTACTAACATCTTAAACATATTATAATGTAGAGATCCTAGAAAGGAAGTAGCTATCGTAATTTCATCTGGAAAATGGTTTTATGATTCAAAAATGAGCTTTTATAAAGCCGAGAAAATAATAATATAAGTGAGTTTACACTTAAAACCATCTTAACTAAATACAACTACTCGTATATTAATAAGATTTTTTATATACTATTACAAAAATAAAAACTTTTTCCTTATCTATAAAATTGGTTTTGTAATTTATCTGTAAAAACTTATCTATAAAAGTGCAGCGTGTTTCCTAGTTTATTAATGCTCGAGCATTTATTAATTACGACACTTCCAGCCGCTTCTGGTGTTTCAGAAAGTATCCACCAGCTAATTTAACTTTTACTTAACAAAGCAACGCAATAAATTTTTATTGTTTATTGGCCGAGCTGATAACGCTACCAGCTAATATACAGGAGAAACTCGAACAATTTTACTGGAAATACGCATCTAAGCAGATAATAGAGATGAACTTTGAAAGTAGATAGGTATAATTGGATTAATCCGGCTGGGAGCCGAGTTTGCTTAGGTCCTCTGAGTGGAAACAATATAAAACTGGACCGGATATTGCTGTGTGGAGAGGTGCAGGTGTAAACAGAGCCCCGCTTGTGTGAAACTGGCTTATACTTTCTTTGTTTGCGCGACTTCAAATCCGTATTACTGCCTTGTGCTAAGTTAAAACTATGGTTCACATAAATGAACTTTAAAATAACCTATCTGTGATTGTCAAATATTTAAAAAAGGCTGTTGGTCATTAAAGTGATGGAAGTTTAGTCAACGAACCTTGCATTTGGGTTTTAGGATTATACTTTTAATAATGAGACTTGGAATAGTGTTAAAATTAGTTAACTGACAGTCATGGTTCCTGAAAAGTCATGAATAAAATGCCATATCATAAACACAGCGTCGGCGTCGTGGAAAGTTACATAAATGTAATAAAAAAATATTTATAACATAGATAAAAAATAGACTCAAACTTTTATTTGCAATAAGTGTTTACTTGACCAAATTTCGAGTAGGTATTTGAATACCGTTGCCGGTAAGACATATATACAATTTTTAATACGTATAGGTAGATAAGAAAACTGTAAGGGTGCTTGATTAGAACCCTAAAATACCTCATAACTTTTTACAATTTTCAAATATAAAAACCGACTAGTTTCGTTGACAACACAAAAGTGCCGAGTTCAAAAATTTTATTGGAATATCGCGCGCAGGGCGACCAGGCGACGTGTTAATTGGCTAAAACATACTATGACGTTCAGGCATATAAAAATGCAATGTATTGACTAAAATAATTATATTTATAATGGACAGTGGGGTGGAATACTGTACCGAAAGAAAAGGAATAGGAAACAACTTTTTGCTCTTATAATACTACTACTACTTTACTGCTGAAACTACATATTAGGCAGTGTACGAGTATATTGTATAATCGATCATGGAATTGCTTTATCACTTTTGACAAAAACTTCCATTACAATAAAATTTCGCTAAGGCTCATTGTCAATAATGACAACGTATCTGTCACTTGGTCTTTTAAACAAAAATAGAACTTGCTGTTTTATTATATGCAAACAAAATTCACTTTTAAGGTGGTAAAGCAATTTAATTGTCGACTATACGAGTCAAAGCATTGGACCGGTTATCCAAAGGTCATAGATTCGATTCCCTCTCGAGCTTACAGAGACTGGTTGATTTTTTCTAGTAAAATTTGATCAGTGTATATTGTAATTGTAGAAATTTTAAAGCTATGAAACTAGCAACGACTGCCACCCAAATCTAAGCAAGTTATTTGATACAATTCAAACTTGTCGTTCTCCGTCTCAGACTCGATTTATCTTCAGAAACGTAATTTATAGAAGTAGCTGTCATACAGGGTGTCTAGTACAAGTTTCATTCGCAACTCGATCACTTTAGCGAAAACGAGAATTTGTATGGCAAAATTTTAACTCTTCTCGTATGCCGCCAGGAGGCGCTGCTTCAATGCCATACTGATTTTCGTTTTCGAAATCGTAATCGAATGAATACGGATAGTAAATAAAACACACTATAGGCACTCTGGATACGCTGCGTCGCTCCGCGAAGCGTAGAGTAAATTTCATTCGAGCGAATAAAAGTTTTAATTGTATGAGTATAGAGATTATATTGGTTCTCCTTCATAAATGCAAAATAAATAGGTATAAATTTCGAGACCGCTGTTCCACGATAACTTAAAAACATACATTATTAGCGGCCGCTCGCGGTTTCACCCGCGTGGTTCCCATTCCCGTGGAAATATCTGGATAAAAAGTATCCTATGTGTTATGTTATTCCAGGTTATAAACTAAGTATCTGTATGCCGAATTTCATCCAAAGCCATCCATCCGTTGCAACGTAAAGAAGCAACAAATATACGAACATACATACACACAAACTTTCCCATTTATAATATTAGTAGAATAGCGGCTATTTGATATATAAGTATATATTTTTTAATAATTTCAACACAAAACATTATAAGGACTAAGCTATGCTCTGAACACAGTGTTTATTTTAGGTAAAATATTTTATGAAAAATGACGAAAATATACCAAAATATACAGAATTAAAAACAAAACAGTTAATGCATAATGAAAGAATTAAAATAATAAAAGAGAGATGTGTTTACTGCAAAGTTTAAGGTGTATTTCATATTATTATTATTATTTTCCAAACTTCAGTGTGAAGATGGCACTAAATGCTGATGAAAAATTCATATTAGAACCGTTTTTATTATTTTAGCATATCACGAAGAACCAATTTTCTTTAACAACAATTCTGTTAAAAAATAATAAAAGCATTAAGAAATTCATCTTATTCATTTTCAGACGCAACCGCGGGGGCATTCAGTAAGCGCAATGCCATTCCCACATCGACCTTTCAGTTGCGTTTATGGTTTTACCGACTACCAACAACAATGCTTCATTTTCTCTCTTGTCCAATAGAAATAGCTTTAAGAGGCCCAAAATGCGCGCGCTCGCGCTTTCTCAGTACTACGAGCGGCCGACGACGCATCGCGAAAGTGGCATTTTGTGCAGTTGTAATTACATTTACTAGTGGTCGCCCAGTGGTCGAAATTCGACCGTAATTTTATTAAAGCAGCACGGATTGTATCATAAGCAATGAAAAATTAAAAAAGATAGAATGTGAGTTTGGATTGGCATTGACAGATTTCGGACGTTCCTCTGCCATTTTTGAAATTTTTGAAAAGAGTATATATGCGTGTGTGTCAAATACATAAGCGTGTGTCAAATACATGGTAGTGTGTGTAATGTAGATTTGAGAATAGAGATAGGCGTTAATATCTATGAAACAGTGCTCACTGTCGATCTGCACACAAGCAAAATGAATGCATATAAAAACAAAGGCGTGCGTGATCTACTGGACTCGAAGATTAAGAAAATTCGATAAATGCTAGTTATATATACAGATGATTTATTTAAAAAAAAACAATATTAGCCTTTTTTTAATAAGTATTACGAATAAGTATAATTAATTTCATCGACGTACTTTAGTAAATAAATAAATAAATAATAAATGTTTCCCACACTCACACCAATTATTTAGCCCCAAGAAAAGTTCCTTAAAAAACTCGAAAAATGGTTAACTAGACAACGGATAAACATACTAATATACTTAAATACATACTTATTATACATAGGAATCACCCAGACCCGAAACAATTTAGAAAAACAGGTATTTCTAAATTGATCTGACCGGGGATCGAACCCGGGACATCAGAGATGGCGACACCATGAAATGATAGTCATGTAAGTAAATAGACACCGTTTAGGGGTGCCGCCCGCCCTTTGACTAGCCTTATAATTCATTATAAGTTTCATCAGAATCAGATGAGTTGTATAGTGTGGGACGTCCATCCCAAAAAATGCAATTGGTAACCTATGAAACGCCAAGTGAATTTAAAAAAAAAAAAGAACAGCACACCAATTTGAAAATCCAAATTAAATTTCAGCATGTGTCAGGGCGCGGAGTGAACAGTTTACAACTAATTTCATTCGCAGTCGGGCGAAGTTTCGCTTGCGCCGTTCGCTGTGGCGTTCAGTGACGGCGTTTACGTAATACTCACAAACTACGTGGAATATTGATAACAACATAATTATTAATAACTACTACTCGGTGGCCGAGTGGCGAAGCGCTCGGCTCGATACCCGTAGATCCCAGATTCAATTCCCAGGTCAGACTTTTCGATGCATAGCCCGGGTTTATGATCACCAACCCGCATTTGGCAAGCGTGGTGATTAAGCCATTACCCATCAATTGTAGTCTGTAGTATGACTTGATTTCAATGACAGAGGCCTTGGCCCAGCAGTGGGACAGTAGGCTATTTAATTATGTGGCGAGGCGGGACATCCCTTGTAGGACTGATGGCCGCTGTGGCGGAACAGTTCTCGAGTGGCGAGCGCAGGCAGGCCTTCAACAAGGTGGACCGACAACCTGGTGAAAGGAGCGGGTAGTCACTGGATACGAGCAGCAAAAATCCAATCGATTTGGAGATTCTTTGTGCAGGCATTTGTCCATCAGTGGACGTCTTTTGGCTGAGATATTGATGATGATAATGTGGCGGGAAGAACGACCGGTGTGCAAAGGCAGGCACAGAATGGTGGGGACTTGGCGGGCGAAGAGACTATCGCGGTGGATGGACGACATAGTCAGACTTGTCACAGGACAGAGACAAATGGCCTAAAAAAGAGGAGGCATATATTCAGAATCTGATCCTCAGGAGGACGGGGACACGCTAGTGTGGTGCTAACCCTCAACAAACTCTCTGAAGCTGTTCGATCGCTACGGCTTAAGGAACCTTAATTTTCTTCCCAACCTGTAAAATCCGGTTACGCTGTAAAAGCGACAGGCATGCCTCTGCAAAAAAAGTATACTCAGCAATAAGTAGATTTGGGCGCCTGTTCCCGATCTCTTCCAAGTGAACACTCGTATCCGTGATGGTTTTACCAATATACGGGTTAAAGAAGGAACTATAAAATTATAGTTCCTTCTTGTTTTAAATATCACATTACCTACCAGACTTTATTGAATTTTTATAGAATTGCATGTTTGATTGTGCGATCAGATTGGCAAGATCGCATAGTTGTTATATTGCCACAACCGTTTAGACCAAGTAGAAAGAAAAACAAACAAACTTGTGATCTAGATAAGAAAACCATGACTCAGAGCATACTGTTTCAAGCTGGCTAGTAGCCAGCCAGTGTCACCTAAGCAGTAAGCTTAACAAAACTGGTATAAAAGCGTGTGGCACTAACCAATTAACGGTCAACACCGGGCATTAGCAAATCCCCGTGGTAGTTATGATAATACATACTAATGATCTTAATGAACACAAATTGTCAGGTCCACTTGGCTAAAACGTAGTACACAAGCAATTACATTATCCAATTATTGATATCTATATAAATAAAAATGAATCGTTAAATGTGTCACCTAAGCAGTAAGCTTAACAAAACTGGTATAAAAGCGTGAGGCACTAACCAATTAACGATCAACACCGGGCATTAGCAAATCCCCGTGGTAGTTATGATAATACATACTAATGATCTTAATGAACACAAATTGTCAGGTCTACTTGGCTAAAACGTAGTACACAAGCAATTACATTATCCAATTATTGATATCTATATAAATAAAAATGAATCGTTAAATGTGTTGCTAATCGCAAAACTCGAGAACGGCTGAACCGATTTGGCTGATTTCTATTTTGTAGTGTTTGATGAAGTCTTAGAAAGGTTCTTATGGAGAAAAAAAAACGTAAAAAAAAATACGAGGAAAATAGTAAAAACAACAATTTTCTTTTCCCATACAAACCACTCTGTCCCCAGCTGTCAAAAATTTGACGTCAATCAAAACAAAACAAAGGCGCGTTAGGATTATCTTTGGTAAGCATGCCCTCAAGTTGATTAGAGGTCAGATTTATTTATTTACGCGGTATTTAAGTAATAGAACAAAAATTATCGTGTACCTTAAGGCAATACAATAAAATATCATCACTTTAGATATTACTAAAGTCTTTCAATGTTATTTTATTTCTATTAGACTGCAACAAGACTGCAAGAGGCCAATAACTTTTGACAGAACGAAATCTCGGGCAGTTATTAACACAAAAAAATCAATGTAACTTTGTTTTAGAGAAATAAGGCAGAACAAGGTCTGCCGGGACAGCTAGTTAAATATATAATTCGACTTAATACGACTTTACCTGAATAGGAAAATATAACTGAACTTTAAAAATACCTATTAGGTCTTTAGTACCGTAATTATGGCTGAAAGTATTAAAAACAAATCAATGCTAAATAGGCTCTTAAACTAGTGGCATTCCTGGAATCTACTTCAAAAATCAAATAAAAATGTTAGTGGCTATTACCTGTTACTAGAATAACATTATCACAGTAATAAGCGTATTGTTGCAATATTAAATTTACCTATGCCTATAGCAATAAAAAGGAAAAGAAAAATGTTGAGGTATTGTCATTTCAACGACGACGGAAATAAAGTAAAAATTTGTCAATTACAGGTTTTCAAGAGTAGTCAACTGTCATTTTGAGTACACCTTCGCGTTTTCCTTGCCAGGAGTCGAGCTACAACGGCGCCAACGTGACCCTATACCCCGCAGTGGTGGAGACTGGGGGCCGTTACCGCTGCGAGGTATCCGGCGAGCGACCGCTGTTCCCGACGGTGTCCGACCACGCGGACATGACCATAGTCGGTGAGTGAAACAAAACATGTTGGTCGATTTTCCGGTAGCAGGAGTCGAACTTTCTAGCAACCGCAATGGTAGAGACCCTTGTTTATACCGCTGCAAGGTGTTCGGCGAGCGACCGCTGTTCCCGACGGTGTCCGACCACGCGGACATGACCGTAGTCGGTGAGTGAAACAAAAACCTGTTAGTAGATTTTCCAGTATAGCGAGACTTGAACTTTCTTGCAACTGCAGTGGTGGAGACCGGGCTGATAACGCTGCGAGGTGTCCGGGGAGCGACCGCTGTTCCCGATGGTGTCCGACCACGCGGACATGACCATTGTCGGTAAATGACATAAAAAAATGTTGATAGATTTTCCAATAGCGGAACTCGAACTTTCTAGCAACCGCAGTGGTGGAAACCGGGCCTGATACCGCTGCGACGTGTTCGACCACGCGGACATGACCATTGTCGGTGAGTGAAATAAAAAGTTGTTGGTAAATTTTTCATTAGCAGGACTTGAGTTTTCTAGAAACTGCAGTGGTCGAGACCGGTGGTGGTGGTAATGGTGGGCGAAGGCCGGTGGGTAGGAGGCTGGTGGAGGCCGGTGGGTAGAAGGCTGGTCGAGACCGCGGCTGATACCGTTGCGAGGTGTCCGGCGATCGACCGCTGTTCCCGACGGTTTTCGACCACACGGACATGACCATTGTCGAAATAAATAATAAATACCTTGAGAATTACTCCCTAAGATTTATTTAAAAATGTAATTTGGAGATCGATAACGTGGCTGTTGGCATTGAATAAGGCTTAAAATATATTAAAACCGTGTTAAATTTCGAACCACTCTTTAGCTTTATTTTTAAAAGATCAACAGAATACACTGTGCGCCTGTTGGTGTTGAGATCGCAACCGCTTTACGCTGCGTATTGTCCGAAAATTGATCTCTGTGAACGATAGCGTCCGACCACACGCCGACATGACTTTACTGATTTCTTATTGCAAGCAACTGCAACAAAAGTTACATATATTACTATTTAGGGTACTAAACTAAACCAGAGATGGTAATGGTGGTAATATATGGTGGCAATTTACTTTCAAATTAGTCGGGGAAATTCAGTTTCTGAATTTTCGATGCTTAACCCGGGTTTGTGATCACCAACCCGCATTTGATAAGCGTGTAGATTAATATAATACTGTAGCGATCACTTGATTTCAATGGAGGCCTTTCCCTATAGCGTTGGAACGTAATATAAAGGCTATTAACTTAACTTTTCTTTATCTTTATTTAAATAAAGTCAAAATCACCTTTATTTTAGTACCTATTATGTAAAACATACCTAGATTATTAAATGAGAAACAACGTTTAAAGAGTAATTAAACATCAATAAGGCTTTAAGAAATTCTAATGAGATATTAATTTTAAAATTGGTGTTTCATTTTATCTTAAATCAATTTTATCTTGTAATAAATACTGGTGAAACTTGTCTGGGGGTGGCGAGAAACTTTAAGGGTTCCTCAGGCTGTGTGATCGAGACACATTCAGAAGGTATCTAGGAAGAAGGCATCACGAACGCAAGCGTGGCCTCGTTCCCTAGTAGATTCTGCGAGTGGTTCGAATCGAAACGGAAGCGAAATTAACTGAGGGCACCTTTAAGGACTAAGATCTCGGCTCGGGTTGATCGGGTCGTGGGGGTGGAACCAGTTGGAGCACCAGCCAGCAAGCAAACCGTGTCGTTCTAATCGGTAAATGAGTTAAGTGGGTGAATCCCAGTGGTCCGAGCGTTTATCTATCGTTATTTTAACTTTATTGATTACTAGTTGTCGGCCGCGACTTCGTTCGCGAAGACTACACTATCCCACAGAAACCTGTTACCGGGACAAAAAGTATCCTATGTCCTAGTCCAGGTCATGGTCTGTCTATGTGCAAGGTTTCATCCAAATCCGTTCAGCCGTTCTCGAGTTTTGCGCTTAGCAACATTAATTTTTATTTATAGAAGATTACCTCAAAACGAATCAATCTTCTACTTTGACATCTGTTACTAGGGATTAGGGTTCATTGCTTATTGTAACTCGTTCCCTTTCTTTTTAGCGTTACCGGATCACGGACCCACCATAACAGGATCACGGCTGCGCTACCAAATTGGTGATAGGGTTCAGGTGAACTGCACTTCAGGCCGGTCCAGGCCGGCCACCAAGCTGACTTGGTACATCAACGGGGAAGCGGCGCCTTCTGCAGCCCAACTAGTACCGACCCACCACAAGTTCGACGACGGACTCGAGGTCACTAGTCTGGCGCTTGACTTCAAAGTCAAGCCAAAACACTTTAGGAAAGGAGACCTTAAGCTTAAAGTAAGTAGAAAAAAGTGATAAGAACTACTTAGCGACTTAGTTGTTCTTAAACCAGACACATTGAGGAGACATTGAGGAGCTCGATGACGCAGTGCTTAACGCGCCCGGTCTGCGATTGCTAAGGTTAAGTAACTTTCGCAAAGGCCGGTCATCGGATGGGTGACCAAAACTTTATCATCTCGAGCTCCTCCGTGCTTCGGAAGGCACGTAAAACCGTTGGTCCCGGCTGCTTAAGCAGTCGTTAACAACCACCAATCCGCACTGGGCCCGCGTGGTGGTTTATGGCCCGTTCTCCCTATCCATCTATAGGGAAAGCTCGTGCCCCAGCAGTGGGGACATAAAATGAGCTGATGATGAAACCAGACACAATTGAAATTCAATTGTTCTATGGCACTGTGGTTACATTGGGCGTCCAAGTATTTAGGCAATTTAATAAGTATTTTTGTCGTATCCGTTTATTGAAAACCTTATTTCCGTTTATATACTGAATATTATATTTTATTTAATATATGTACTTTATACCATATGAGTATTTACTCATGTTCTTTATACATTACTCAGAAGAAACCTGACTTGGTAAAAAATATGTTTTTTACAGATAACCACACAGGTTAATCAAAACAATATTGATTTAATTTTACGATGATACAAAACCCATTTCTATAGGTTTATTGCGCGTGTGGTAGGGACATTGTTTGAATTAATAGAAGCGCTGCCGATAGCAAAAACCACGGCTCTAACCGACTACGTGACTCGAGTTAAAAGCTCGCAAACCAAAACCACTTTAATTTCAAGCCTGAAGGCACCTCTAAAATAATTTAAATAGTATCGCTCAGTGTAATAACGTAATCCTTTAACTAACATAATCATAAGTCTTTTGTTTCATTAGAATGTCAAGTATAGTTGCTCAATAATGTTGTTTTTATGAATTATCAAGTTAAAAAAAAATTAAAAGTGCTTTAAAATTATTAAAAAAAAACGGATCCTAGGCAGAGTTCTACCACCACATGTTTATGACTTGTTCTACTTCTACAGTAGAATATTATTTGTCAAACATCTGGTGGTAGAACTCTGCCTAGTATCCGACTTTGTGGCGATCACCTTAATATCTGTTTCTGCCTATCAGCAGCAACAGCAGCATTATTTTGCATTGCTGTTCTGGTTTGAAGAGTACTAGAACCAGTCAAATTACAATGCACAGAATGAAAGAACCGAATCTGAACACGCACGATATAACCTTGGTGTTGCAAACGTGCATATTATGTATGTTATAGGCTATATTGCGTCCCAATGCTGGACAAAGGCCTCCCTTTCCCTCTCTATGAGGTAGCCCATGATAGATATCATGGGCCACCTCATACCACTCTGAAAAAAAATGGTCAAGTCGTTCCCCCGTCTCCGCTTGGCCTGCCACGTCTCCGGCTATCACATTTAACCCAATTATTACTAAAGCAAATTCAATTAACACATTTTTTGTTTGCAGTGTTTAGCGACAATAGCGACGGTTTATTGGCGGAGTAACGAGGAGAGCGTACAAGGGGAGAGGCTGAAGGGCTACGCGCGCTCGCGGGAGCTCAGCGAGGGCGGCTCCCGGGCCGACCGCGTCCAGTCCGCTGGCAAATCCAGCGGTAAGGAGCCTCATTCAATCCCAACTTATCTAGTGCTGTGTTCAATTATCATGCATATATTGCAGAAAAGACATTTAGTATAAACTATACACACGTGTTGTGACAAGTGATAGCTAGATAGTGACTTTCCAATGTGAATGTATGTACAACAGCTTTACGAGTAAACTTTATGGGTCTTACAAATAAACAAAGAATAAGCTCCTCATAGGTATTCCGTGTTTTGTCTCGTTTACTCTAATTTCAAATGACGTTTACGTGACAGGAACAAAACACGGAGTAACTATTCGGACCCTATTCTTTGTTTATTTGTAAGGGGCTAAAGCTTTTCAGGTGCGTTCAGTTGTCTGTTCGTTTTCGTTGATTGGTTAAACTGGTTTTAAGAAGGTATTAATGTCATATATGTAACAGTATGATCAGCTTAGCTCATTTCACATGTGTAATGTGTACGAATAATATGATTTATTTATTTGTAAAGTACCTAATCGTTGTAAAGCTTGTGCCGTTCGCAAAAACTTTACTTTATGTTTTGAGGGGCATGAATATATATATATATATATATATGCATTTCCATTAAGTCAATTCTAGATAGCAAACATTCATTTTTACGATGAATATTATAATAACGGTTTTAGTAAAATTATGAAAGCTAGTTGATCATTAGGCTCGGTTTAATTTGTGTGTAAGTGGAGTTCCAGATACGTTTTACAGTTTGAGGATGTTTGTGATATACACTGGCCTGCAAAATTAAGTATCACACTTTTAAAATTGCAATAACTTTTTAAGTACACAAAATATACTTTCGAAACAAAAAGGAAAAATGTTACTAATGTATAATTTACTTTAGTTTCAAAGAAAGCTGATAAAAATTGCTGCAAAACGATTTATATTTAAAAATCTCTAACTTCTATAGTCTATAAAATAAATAAATATTAAAAGTGTAGTACTATTTTTGCAGGCCAGTATAGTTTGTTATTATCACTCAATGGCATGGGCCTATTTTTTTCCCAAAATGCATTTAGTTTGTTTACCTCTAACCAGTCCAAAGAATAAGACGCTCGCTGAGCATATGTACGTATTCTTTAATGTTAATGTCGATTTGATATAATTATGGAGTTTCAGTTAATAAAAATCTTAATTACCTATATAATTTATCCAAATACTCGTGACAACGTGAATACGTGCGTGACATACATACTGAGTTTCCAAGTCTTGCTTTTACGAAGAGACACAAATGTTTACCATTTACTTACTGCCGGCTTCATCATTTATTCGTTAATTGGCACAGCGGATTCCTTTCCCCATGCAATTTCATGACCTGACAAGATCCTGAGGAATGGCATAGCACCACAGACGCTCGGGAACTAAAGGTTTGTTTCGGTTTGCAGTGACGCTACTGCTGGCCACTGGCCTGGTGCCCTAGTATTTTGGTCATCATGTACGAGGTTTGAACTGTTGAAACTAAAGAACTGAAAAAGTCGAGGTCTAAATCAAATATTTTTTAGAATATGCACATGCACTTGACGTCAAAAACTATTAAAACTTACAAAAATAATTAATTAAACTTTAGTTAAACTATACTACTGAGTCTACAACCAGTTCGGATTTTAACCGAGAACAGCTAGCACGAAATGTAACTGATCGGGTTAGTGGTTATCATAGGTGCCATTATGCTCTACTAGATAGGCTCAATAATAATAAATATACCTAATATTTATAAAAAAAACAAAATAAAATTTGCGTAAAATTATACATATCCATAATTATAAAGATAATGATGTGGCTTTGATAAATATTTTGCTGTTGAGCGGCAAAATATAAAAAAATATTGTTTTTTTTTGTTTTTTTTGCGTGGCGATTATGGCAAATTCCCCTCAATATGATTTATCCTTGAGGGAGGCCTTTGTCCAGCAGTGGACGTCTTCTTTGGCTGAGATGATGATGATGATGTTGAGCGGCCTTAATCCACGGGTTACCATGGCTCCAAATCTATCTTACTTTATTATGTTACTACAACGAAGTGAGTTTTGCTATTCTACCCAACCTGCACCAAGTTGTAGATGAACTCGTTTTCAGTGACTGACAGTTTCCTGGAGCTTATGTAGGTCCTTCGCAACGAGGCGTGTTATTACCATGTTTTCATTTTACTCAATTTTTAGTCAATAACCATTGTATGAACTTGGTAATAATATTTTCTATATTGAATGTTGTTGTCTAAACCGATACAGCGTTAATTTTAAAAAGAATAACTTTATATTACTTACAGGAGATGCAAACAAATAACCAATAAGGTTCAGTAAAGATAATATTAATGCTTTTTTTTCATAAACCAACTACAAGCATCAGTATACCTTTATTTATAAAATTGTATGCCGCATTAAAAGTTAAGAGATTCATATCCCGTGAAATATTTTTCGACGCATCCAGAAAATGTTTCTAGATCAGGTAACAAGTTAAATGATTTTTAGGCTATATGGTTTTCTAGAATTTTTTAATATTTTTTTATTTGTACTCCAGCAAAGCAAACCCATAATGAGATATCAAGTAGGTATAACATAATAATCAATATTATTTACTTAACTAAAGAGTCTACTGAATTGGTAATGATTGAAAGTTTAAGCGTAAGTAAGTAAATGTAAACTTTTAAAAAATATGTACAACACAAACGTGTTCAATTTTTTTTATTTCTATGGATGTGTTCAACAAAAAGTTGAACTAAATCCGTTTGCATAATCGCATTTGGTCAGACAGAGCATTCATTGGTTTGGCCGCTCTATTTCACTTCAGCATGTGGACTATTCAAGAGTTTCGAGACTAATGCATGTTGATGAACTCGATGCAAATATATTGGGCGATTTTTCATTGTAACTTTGCTCTTGATAAAAATAAGTCTTTTTGTACTATCGATATCCATATATCTATCGGGTCTTATCCATACCCATAGATAATTGTAACCAGTGGCGGTAGCCAAAGTAACATTAAGAAAACGATAGCGAAGTTCGAAAAGTATAAAATGTATGGGATTGACATAAGATTGACCACGTGATTAAGCGCGGCTTATGTCAATCCGATACATTTTATTATTTTCGAACTTCGCTATCGTTTCCTTAATGTTACTTTGGCTAAGCTTACGTGAGTAATATTAATGAATATGAAAACGCCCAGTCAACTACAAAATATATAAGATCAAGGCGATAACATAGTAAGAACGTTTCATATAGAACCTCTGAACCTTAAAGTGCTTAAAAAACCGCACGTAAAGTTTAACTTTAAAGCTTTTAACGCTTTATTTTCCCCTGATCTTGCTAATGCTATACACCCTTTTCTTAAGAGGGGCATTTGTTGATGCTAATCGTCTTTTAACAAAAAGTTTCATAAGTGCACATAAGTGCCCCAAAAATCTTGAAAACAAAGGACTTGTTTACAACGTGGTTGTTATTAACAACACTAATTAATTCCAAATCAATAATAGTACAAATGTTTGTAAAGTGATTACACACTAACAGCTCTCCGATAATGTACAATTTTAGATTGGACCTAAACACGAATGTCTGTAATCTAAAATGCGGTTCATAAACACTAAATTGTTGGAGCATAATGGTGTCGACACTGCCCGCTATTTCCCTGGAATTTCTAGTTTAGAAAATCGTTTCCATATGTGCTGAAATATTGCTCTATTGACTAACTTGTCAACTGGTAGTTGAATGTTTGAATATAAATCGATTTTTATTATGTACCAACATTTATATATTTTGAAGTTTGCCGACTCTCTTTCAACAACTGCAATAACACGCAAGCTTTTTCAACCTCCTTTGTAGTGTATTGTTAAGACAGGAGCGTTATAGGTATTGTGATCCATTTGGTTGGTTGTAAGGCTTTTCTAAGTCCGCTTACCTGGATACCACTATCTCATCTAAGTCTGTCGCCAGAACAAAAGGTGTGTTCAGATAGCTAGAGATAATAGTTGCTTATTGCCATTTGATAAGATACTGGAAGCCAATAATAAAAAAAATCCTCTGGTCACAGCCTTTGGAGGCGCCGCTCAATATTAGACTCCGAACCGAACTAAGTAATGCACGCTCGTGTAATACCGACCCTTGGAAAACCTCCGGGGTTTGATTGATCGGTTTAAGGAACCACCAGGATTTTTACGGCATATAAACCTGATGACACTGTAGAGCAGATATTCCTAAAATGGGTCCCGCAGGCATATAGGGCAGATCTGCCACGATTCTGTGGCTGTTTGATGTAGCGACCTTCAAACATGTCTGAAGGGTTAATGAATTAAAAAATGCTGCTCCAAATTTAATTCTGATTATGTTATTACAGCTGTGAGTTCATTAGTAATAACAGTGGTTAGAGCTCGGGTGAAGGTTTTTAATTGTGTGTGGGTTCTATTCGAGTTTCAGCTGAGCCGAGTATGGAAATTCGAAATTTCCTTTGAATACCTACTACTTCGAGCGCTTATCAATTTTGCGCTGAATAACAATAAGTTCCATTATGTTAATATAAAATATAAAACTATCATGAAACTGTAATAATATTATTTCTGTAAATGTATGTGTAGATAATTATACTATTCATTGATTAAGTAATTGTATATTTAACCTAGTCATGAAAACAAAGTTGCGTTTTTACAAAGCGGTATTTTTTGTGTTGACGGTTATTAAGAATAATATTTAAAAAAATAAAATTTGGCGAATGTATTTATGCAATAATTTATTTTAATACTTGTGTAAATTGTAATTTTGTTTTATACGAGTATGAGTCAAAGTTGTTAATAACCATTGTGTGGAAAAACTAAAGATATCAGTTACCGCTTATATTATTGTCAAATAGTTTCAAATAACATATTTTTCATTTTTATTTTTCTTGTTACCTTTAATTTCCTATGAATATCTTGAAGGTTACTTTGCCAGATACAAATTCGTAGTTTGTGTGCATTTTTTTTTGGATATGGTTAAGGGGCGATGAATGAGTTTCATTAAGGATGTGGGATATAACTAACAGCCGCACTCAGAGGCATTACTAAACGTTAATCATTAGTAAAAATTTTGTATACTGATCTCCAAACTTCAGTATGAAGATGGCACTAAATGATGATTAGTAAGTGATTAAAACATTAGTAAAAGTAAAGTAAACAGCCTATAACTGTCCCACTGCTGGGCAAGGGCTCCATCATTGAGATCAAGTCATCACTACAAGTGATGGGTAATGGCTTAATCACCACGCTTGCCAAATGCGGGTTGGTGATCACAAACCCGGGCTATGCATCGAAAAATCCGAAATACATTTTGCCCGACCTGGGAATTGAACCCGGGACCTTCGGGTATCGGACCGAGCACTCTGCCACTCGGCCACCGAGGCGTTATTAAAACATTGAATTCCAAAAAAGATATCAACAGGGATTAAAATACTTTTTATAATGAAAAATCATAAGAAGCTTACCTACGTACAATGTACTGTAACAAAAGTTTCTCATTTAAGTGAGAGTGTAATTCTTGTGAAAAAATTAAGTTCTTAAACCTCATCATTATTATTAATGTTAATTGAAATCTCTGAGTAAAGCAGCAAGACTTTACGCGGACTTCTTATGAAAATATAAAAAGTGACGTTATTTCGTTTGCGTTGTTTCATTTCACTTGTCAACACGTAAACATGTAAACGGTTAATAATCTAACAATAGTATACGTTAAATAAATTAATGGATAACACACAAAACGTAATTGTCTAAATGAAATAAAACTGCAAACATGGCTTTTAACTTTCCGACCAAGAAATCTAAAACAATGTTAATTGGCACATGAAACTTAATGCTCGACTCATTATAAAACAAAATAATTCCATAATTTGTTCCGAAAGGTGTTTTTTACATCACATATAGTATTAAAAGCATTATAAATCAATCCAAAGTCGAACATGGTTTATGGCAAACATCATGTAAAATTTAAGTGGTTACCATAAATTATGACTGACAATCGGAGACTAAACTGATGTCTTATGGCAAAATGTTTAAAAAAATCATGTAAGTACTTATTCGCACGTTTTCGATGACTCACCAAGTTTTTGTTATGATTGTGGTTCTGCCAAATATGGTCGGAGAGTCGTACTATGCAAATGTTAATATGTATGCGTCGTTAAGTTAATCCGCCGTGAGCCGTTGAAAGCACAGCCCAGCTTCAATTTGGATCGGTTCAAATTACCATAACGTTTATTGTTTTCTTATTCACACGGACAATTCGCTACTCCCATCAGAGCGTAGGATTTTTAGGAAAAGGCAAAAATTGTTTTCATATCTTGTTACTTGAGTGAATTCTGCGAACGTAAAGGAATGATATCGTATCCTTAAAATTACACGATCACTATACTATACTTTGAAATGAAACACTTAATCCGAATTTACTTAAGTTTTACATACTATTTTATCTTGACGTTTCGAACCTTTTGCAGGTCCAATGTGGTCCAATGCCACAGGGAGACTAAAGACTCTCAAAATTTATTTTTAACTTGCTACCTACCTTCAGCTATTTTTATTCGTGTGCATTCCTTTACAAATGAACTGAGCTTTCCATAAAATGAGCTTACAATTTCTTTTGGCCTTGCAATGTGGTGTTGGGTTTCACAGCTGTCTGTGTAATGGTTTTTTCAGCCATAGTAAACCAACCATCCCCTTTATTAAAATTTTGAAAAATAAGGATTAAGGGATTCGTTTTGAAAATTCGGATTAAAAGAATATGTTAAACACAGGTGAAAAGATAAAATTAAGTAAAGTTTTTTTATTTCGACTATTTTTTTTCATAAAGGTTGCATTATGTCAAGCTAACGCTGTTTTTGCACAATTTTAAATTAAAGTAATATGTTTTTTTTTATTTTTATAAATTTTTAACATAAACTCGGCCATGAAGGGTAGGCAACAATGATGAAACGTATTGACAAACTACAGGATATACTCCTACAACAAAGTAAAGAGGAATGCTTTTACTAAAATTTGCTCCAACTACAACGTATGGCTTATCAAGTTTTCAAGATGACTCTTCCATATTGGCGGATAATCCACTTTAAAGAGCTTACTCTTGCTGCACACTACGCAATCCACTTATGTGTGTAAAATAAAACATGATGAAGATTGAGTACGAAAATAATAACGGAAAATATGCAATAGCTATAAACCATGGGTAATATATTAATAGAAAAATAGAGAAAAAAGCACTTACAATTTACTCAGATTCAGACCACTGCAACACGATTGACTGTATACGATTTTAAAAAGCAGAATCTAGACACAGGATCCAAGCAGACAGACGAAACAAAGGTGAGCTTTTAGAAAAAGCTTTCAATTAAATGTGTAATATGAAATCCTGTGTGTAATAAAATGTGGAGCTTTACTTTGTCTTCTTATTTTTAATGAACGATTTCAAATTGAAAAAGGTAACCCTTTTTCGCTGTTACTTTCCACACCGAGAGCACCGAAAGTTTCAAGGACTTCTTGACGGATAAGTAACAAATTATGTTTTTGTTCGATACAAATGTGTAATAATGCTCGGATTTTTAACCATTAAGTTTGTGAGTATGAAACAAAACAGCGGGAAGTCACGTTTCAAATTCTTCAAGAAGTTTGCGTGAGGTCTCAGTACTTACAATCTCACATTTTTACAGTAACTCAAGGGAATCGGAGGGAATATCATCCATCAACGTTTCATCATATCATTCATCATACTATTCAACATCATTATAAAAGATAATGAAAGACTATGCTGTATGGCTATAATTATTATTGTTTCATAAATAGAAGCAATTTATGGTGAACTAGCGGCCGCTCGCAGTTTCACCCGCGTGGTTCCCGTTCCCGTGGGAATATCGGGACAAAAGTATCCTATGTGTTAATCCAGGTTATAAACTATCTGTATGCCGAATTTCATCCAAATTCATCTATCCGTTGCAGCGTGAAGAAGCAACAAGTATACACACATACATACACACAAACTTTTGCTTTTATAATATTATTGTGATTATACAATTCTGGTAGATATGCTCTTGAATGGGCGCCATTGGCTTTCAAAGTAAAAAAGTAAATAGTATTGAATAATTTCGGCGTGCTGGGTAGAACCACGATAGCTCAATTGAGAGCGCCTGACCCGGTATGTCAGAAGGGTGCAAGGTTCAAATCCTGCTCGTAGAAATTTTTGCAATATTTGTGTTTTTGTAAAAGTAAATAAGTAAAATCAAGTTTATCGTGTAAAAACGTTGTAAGTGAGATTGTGTCTACACAGTTAATCAAATAGCATATCAAGTGACATAATTTATTTTCGCTTTATATAACCAAATATTAGTAGAGTAAGGTTATTTGCAAAGTTTATATATTTTGTTCCAATGTAAAATATTTTAATTTGCGGTTGTTTCTTATAATTCAATATTGAAAATCTTAATGTTTTTCAAAATTTTACTATTTAAATGAATAAAAATAAAAATTATTTTATTTGTTTCAATATTATTATGTAAAACAAACAGAATTATGTGTCTTCTTTACTAAGCAAACGTACAAGAAACAGCGTCGCAATGCAATATGTATACATATTATATTATTCTGTTTTTATGAATTTGAATACTATATCATGAAAATACTATTAAAATTATTGTGTCAGTATCACAGTGGTGATTGGTTTGGAAACGATGCTGAAGATCAGATAATTATATTAGGTACAATAAACGATTATGTATATCGACGAAATACTTTAAATTATGCAGTTAAATTGTTGCTTATATTGTTAAAGAATATATAGTTCATAAGTACGAATATGTAAATAATGGGTACGTTATGTAGCTCAAAGTACAGAATAAATTATGTGATCTACATATACCTCTGCAGTTTTATTATACTTACATTATTCCCAGAAGTTATATGATCAAAGTCGAAGTACAGAGATTATGTTTTAAGGCTTAAAGATGTAATCTTCTTTATCATTTAGTTGATAAGGAAGTAGGTATAATCTAAATATAGTCAGATATTAATGTCCCAATCTAAGGATCATAAACTCGTTAATCGTCATTTAATCTATATACATATAATGACTTGTCCTGACTGACTGATTCATCATCGCTGAGCCGAAACCGCTGAAGCTAATTAGATGAAATTTGGACAGTAGGTTAATGGTGTGACGTAACCAGACACTAAGAAAGGATTTTACGGAAATCATACCCAAATAGGGAATAAAAGTTTGTGTGAAAGTCCGTCAGTTTTGAAGTGAAATACATGAAAATTGGTATTTGGCTTTTTAAAAAGAAATAAAGAATAACCTGTCTTAGGAATTTTGTTTATTTTCCTTTGAAGAAGTGAAAAAGGGAAGAAGGCTTTTTGGGGAAATTGTTATTTTTAAAGTACGAACTATAAAAATTAATAATTTAATCGATCTTTAGATTTTTCAATAAAAATAAAGAATGACGTGTTTAAGCATTTTTCGAAAAACGTCCCCTAGAAAGGTGAAAAAGGGGTGGAAAGTTTGTATGGAAATTATTATTACCTTTAATATATTTGGCTTTTATTAAAAACAATTACAAGTCGTGTAGCCCATGTTAAGCACGGCCGCTAACAAAAGCTAGTTTAACATACTTATAATCTAAAATATTAATACAAAAGTGACCCTACATACAGTTAAGCACATAATTATTTTACTACAGAAGGTCATAAAATTAACATAAGTTTTTAAAAGACATCGGGAAGATTACACTTTTCTACGTTCTTTTCTATTTTGTTGTTAAGTCAATAATTTTTTTTTCTTTCTTTCTTGCTAGATCGATGACTATGATTTTTTATCTTTCTTCATATTATTTTTCGTTTTTAACTTAAAAAAAACTTAGTCTTCTTTTCTTAAAACTGTCAACAGCTGGCATGTTCCTATTCTGGCTTGGCTTGTCATCCCATATAACGCCAAAGCATGATCGGAATCGCCTCAACACAAACTGAATTCGGTCAACAAACTATGGAGGTTTGCACAAACAATTAGCACCTCGGCAGTGTGGCGTTGTGGAGCTAGTTTTGAGGGAGGAGACGGGGCGCTGTAAAGTGGACGGTGTACAATACTCCATACAGTTTCATGGAGTATAATTGACACGCGATGCCGAGGCAATGCCCATCCGTTGACAAGGTGATAGGGGTAAATGGGTACTCACATTGTTATTCTCAAAGCGTTTCTGGGAGGTAATTTTTAATTATCTGTCTTTATGGGCTGGTTTCACGTTCACGTAAATTAATTTTGGGGAAAAAAACGGCAGGATCTTTTTTTTGATACACTTCTTCTGCAGTCGTGTTAGTCATGATTTTTTTCTGTAATGAGAATAATGAGGTGGTATTGAGACTTTTTTTTTTCGCCTTTGGCCACTTCGCAATTACGCCACTGGCCGTTACAATGTTTACAATTCCTAACATGAAGTGGGCCTAACATAAAATTCAAACTAATGCCCGGAGCGGCCAACCATTAACACACAGAGAATAGAAGTGGAATATCCTACTATTTGATGTTTAGAAAATATTATGTTGGCTTCATTTCTTTTTTTTGGCAGACATGTTTTTTTTATTATAATTAGAACCTAACTTAACTCTTTTGTGTGCAAGTAGACTATTCCATCTTTTTCACATGTTCCTGATTAGGGCTTATAGTTTATCCAGAACTTCTTCTTAGTTCTCAGTCTTAGTCATCGCCTGTCTAAACTTGGGGAGATCGGGCTATAACCCACCACACTGATGCGGTCCGGTGGATATTTAAACAGTTATCTTCCGAGCTCGAGATATATAAATTGGACCATCCCCATCGCGGGCATTGAAAAAGTTGCATAACTCCCGAATCGAACGCGCTAGCTTTAATCGCCTATACTATATGGTCTAGTGTAGTGGTTACACGAACCCATAGGTCTAATCCAGCCCGGGGTTAGATTAGAGTCGAGATACATTTTATATACCCGGTTTGATTGGTGGAAGGGCTTCTTCCTTTCTTCGGTCCGTCACCAAAATATAATTGTTAGTACATAATTGCTAGCATTGTTGTGTACCAACAGTTTCTAAAGAACGAGAAGTAAAGTAACAAGTTTAAAAAAACTTCCGCAATCAAACTCTCGTCTGCAACATAAATATCACTATTAGAGAGACACAAAGTTGATAATTGAACAAGAGAGTTGTCGACAAGGGTTATGCCCTACGTGACATCGGTTAAATGTCGGGCATTACTAGTTCGGTGTAGGTATTTTCCGTTCCGCTAAAGTTTATTAAAACGTTGATTTTATTCCTTAGAATAATAATAATCAAGGTTGTCAATTAATTTCGTCGCGGACAGACACCTTAAAACGGCCCGGCGAGATCGAACGCTTTCACTGTCTTAATAAGAAATTGAATACAAAATTGTGTAAGCCCGGCCAATAGACCGGCTATGAAAAACAACGAGGAATACCAACAAGATTGTTTGGGCATAATTTTGTACACTTGTAAAATTGAAGACAACAACAGATTTTGATATAACAATGTTTTTCAACATTGTGTAATAGAAGATTGTTCATTTACACCAGCTGGTTTTTTCATTAGAATAGTAAAAAAAAACTATCTAGAAAACCAACTAAACATTATTGAGCATTCACGTAAAGGTAATATTTGGTAAAACGTTAACTTCCGTTCACACCACCACAGCAGAAGTTAGCTGGAAGAGATCTCTTTAATAGATTTTTTTTTATCGGAAGAGTCGTTGGCGCTAGATCGCGCGCTGTCACCTGGACCCTGGACGTTGCCGTGTATTAACAGTTCGCGGCGTCAACGTTTGAGTGGTTAGAGTATTAACATTTCCCTATTATAAAATTACAGGGGAAAATAGTTTTGTTATAGCTGTACCAACATAAGTCTTAGTTATGTTAATGAATTTATGATAAAAGTGTGCCTGCTACTACAGTCCTGGTAGTAGTAAAACAAACCAGCTAATACAGGATGAGGCTGAGCAGCCATGAATAGAAATGAGTGTAATTATTAGCGGGGTGAAGCGAGTTGTGCAGGCTAATTCCAACCGCGGCAAATTGAAAAAAAGTGGTGTGGTCAAGTATAGGCGGTAGTCTATACTTGACCACACCACTGCCACTCTCTACAGCAGGAATCAGCTGTCATATATATCATATTCAATGTAAATATTTTGTTTTTCCTTAATTAAACAAATAAATTAATTTTACTTATAGGAAAATCTTTATCTTATAGAAATGAGTTAGTATCTTACCAAGTGTCTAGATTGAATAGGTGTTAAAGTGAACGGTTGTTGATTAAAGGTTATGTACGGTAAAAACCCTGTCACTTTTTAGGTATATTTCTTTGGCAAATAGAGGGACATGTTAACAGTTTTATTTTTTTCCAAACAGAAACTAACACATAAAAAAGACGGAGTGAGTTCAGTTGTTTTTAGTGTGTCTCCCAGGGCGCAGTGACATGCGTAATGCATTTTCTCCTGAATAAAAATAGAAACGAGTTGGCTGTGCAAGTCGTATATTCTCGAGTAATTTTTTGGTATCCTAATAAAATACAATAAATACAATTAAAATAAAATAATGTAATACCTATAGCATTATTGTATATTATTTTATGTCATTTGATTAACTTGAATAAATTTTATTGAATTACTTTTATTTTAATTTATTTAATAACTTTATTCACTTAGCGAGCGCGAGTTGAAAGAGCGCTGACTTCTTGTATAATTTTATAATATTAATATAATACGTTATAATTTCATTAACAGGATACTTACTAAAAAAACTTTTTTCGCAATTACGGTTGCCGAAATTTACCAATATTTCTTTTTTTCATAATATGTACCTAATCAATGTCAAAGCTAAAGAGGCTTCTTTCACGAGATGAAAGTGATATTTCAAACAAGTTACCTTGACGGTCTATTTCCTACTTCTTTCCCATTTCAATCGGAATATTCAACTACTGCGAAACAACAAAACGCTAACAAAATTCTTTTTGGTATCAACTAGTCAGATTGACTTAGAACAAGCCCTACCACCTACCAAACGAATAAAACAAAAACCCGGAATCCGGAGTCCCTATCCCTGGGTCAGCGACCCTATAGCTATAGCCTATACTCAGGCCGTTGGCGGTTTTAGGGGAGATTTTTCGCCCGCATTTTTATCACTGTTCGTCGCGTTCGTTATGTTAAAAATTTGATAATAACAATAATTCATTTATTTATAAGATTACAATTGATCATAATTATGATTGTATATGGTTGTGTTGGAGTATGGTAGTTGTCCCTATCTACTGACCCTGATAGGTAGGGTATGGCTGTTGGAACTACGGGTCCGGCTGTCTTTTCAAGGGTACCACGGGAGTTCCGGATCCTAGGCCCCCTGCCGGTTATGCCTTCGCGGGCGTCTCCGGCAGGCCCCGGGCATGGGTTGGACTCGTGGTGGCATGTGGTTAGCTATAGAAGTTGGAATGTTCGTCTGCCTGGTTGAGGTCTGGCCAGGCTTCCATTTCGTGCACAGCGAGCGGGTCTTAGTAGCGGTCCGGAGGGTGCCTGAAGCGAAAAGACCTGCGGGGCACGTGAGTTGCCCTTAGTTGGTTGTGCTGCTCGGTGGTTTTCACTGAGTAGATACTCCAACATCTCCGGCACTAGTCTGGAGAACTAGTAGAGGCGCCCGCTAGATGCAAAAGCCTCCGGTTGAATAAGCCGCGTAGGACTTTGAAATTGACCAGGTGCCTGGATGGGTATCGAGAAGTGAGTGTGCTTATAACTCCGTCACCAAAGAGGACATTTGGTAGACGACTTTAGATCTGACGACCCGAGCAGCGGTACACTGCGAGTTGTGCTCTTAGTGCAACGAGAAGTGAGCGAGCTTACAGCTCCGGTAACCTAACTGGATATTAGGTAGTGGACTATACGTGTCCACGGGGCAACTAGCTCGAGACACTAGTCTTAAAAGTACCGGATGAAGGATGCGTAACCGGCGTGTTCTGATCTGGCGTTATGACCTGACGTAGATGGTCCCTGTGCTTGCATAAGGATGTCTGACACCTAACTTTATAACCGTGAGGTTGGTGGGGGGTGTCAGTATAAACTTTAAAGTAGTGTGTAACAGGGTGATCATATGATGGTTAGTAAAAAAGAGTACCTACTTAAACTGTAGTAGTTAAATAAATAATGAAAGTTAATTTAGTCACTGTTAAAAATGTTAAATGTAAAGTTGATTGGCGGTGATTGCTTCCGAACAGGTGAGTCTTAAATTACAGTAAGATTTTACACTACTTGGCAATTATCACTAAAGTTAAATGTCAATATTGTGGTACTTGTCACATACTTGTAGAATGTTTAAGAAAATAACTATTTGTATGAGTTTTTATATTTAAGTTTTAAGTACACGATGGAGAAGTACTTAATAATTAAATGAATAAAATAGGAGACACGCTTGGTCGCTTGCCACCTCTGAGATCAAAAGCAACTCAAGCTAACTATTTAAAAAAAACTTTAAAATAAAAATTTTTAAACCTTCAAAGTATACGACAAATTTTTGTAAAGAACAGTTTTTACAACTCTTTCGGATCCCTGTAAAAAAAGTTATAATATTTCCCTTTTAAGTGACTATGGCAACACTTAGTTACAAGAAGCACTAGGTTGGAGTGTTTTCAGTTTTTCAGTCAACCCATCCGCTGTAGCGAGTATAGCATTAAGTTTATTAGTAAACTTTCTCAGCTTTTACATAAGCACTAAGAAACCTCGTAATTTTTTAAACTCTACGAAAGCTATAAACTTGATAATTCCATAATCTGAAACTATTGTATTATCACTAGTGTTCGACACATTTTCGTCGCCAAAAAAGACGTTACGGCCACTTTTAACTATAACGCCGTATTTAACTAAACCATAACATGTCAGATGTTCATTAGGTGACGTAAAAATGCTAAATTACTTCATTCAAATAGTTTGTTGAGTATAATTTGATTTTCTATCTCTAATTACTAGATATGTTTTTTTTTTCATTGGCGGCGCTAGTGAGCGGCGTAAACGCTCTTAAGTTTTGTTTCAGATAATTCTGACATTTCATGTATTTGAAGAAAATCATTTCGAATAAGCATATTTCATACATTAACTATCTTTCGGTATTGTGTAGAAGGTGTTGGCATTTTCTCCATACAAAATTAAATTCTCGAACAATTCACAGTCAATAAATGTTAATAAAATTATATACCTACTTCTGAATGTGGAACACCACGCATTATCCCTGCAACATCTGTATTTTATGTCTATGTCGTAGCCATATCGTAGATTTGCTCACTTCACGAAATGCTCTAGAATTTCATGAAATGGGTCGCATTTCATTAAATGTTTCACTGTCTATTGACAACCGCCTCTGTGGTCTAGTGGTTAAGACCACTGGTTTAGACCCAGAGAGAGGTCCCGGGTTCAATTCCCAGTGGGGGTACATGATTGTGTACTCGGTTTGGTTGGTGGTAGGACTTGTTTCTCCGCCTGGCTAGCTACCACCATCTTATCTAAATATGTCGCCATAACATCAATGTTTGTAGCATTGGTGTGTTCCGGCATCTAGAGATAAGATAGCCATCACTAGTTGAGGATCCCGGGTGAAGTGCGCTTCCATCAATGGCCTTATCATCACTTAACATCAGGTGAGATCAAGGCACTGTGCTTACCCGTAAATATCTAAAAAAAAACACCATGATGTGGTTTGGGCAGATCAATGATAAGAAATCGTTTCACGATATGGGCAACTAAACGCGCGGCTACTTCATGAAATGGGCAAACTTTAGTGATCATATCGTAAAATATTTACATTACCCACCGTTAGAGGCACTGATATCGTTAACTTTTTGTGTCGATACAATCGATTTGTACAATCTTATGCCGCTCCCCCCTTCCGTGACTGGCCCTCGCTACGCTGCGCTACGCTCGGGAAAAAAAATTAACTTAACCTAACCAACTATATTAATGATATGACCAAACGTGGAAGGGCATAACATCAAACGTTGACGCTTTAACGATATGATCAGTTAAAGCTGGGCATATCATGAAATGCAACCATTTCATGAAAAGGTCGATTGCATCTTAAAGTGATCAATTTTAAGATCCGGCCACGACACTATATTATTATAGAATTTTGACAGTTTTGGATTTGGATTTTTGGATAGTCTGACGCAGGCGTCAGTACACACGCCTGCAGATCAGACTACCACAACTGTCGAATTTCTTCAATAGACTATGATATCTGTGTATGGCTTAGGGTTGAAAATGTATTGAACAGATTTGACAGTTTTGGATAGGTTGATGTGCAGCCGTCTGTACTACGTTATCGACGTTTAATGTGGTTTACCATTTATTATTAGGTTCATCAGTTATTAATGAGTTTCGTACTTTAACTTTGTAGTTGTCCTACAAATTGGTAGGAAATAATGATAAGGTGTAAATTGTCTGTTGCCATATAGGATTTCAGCCGATTGTTTTCAAAGTTTCCAAAGATGGTACCGAATTTCCTTTGATATTTATCCATATTTGTTAATATAATTAATGACTTAGTGAGTTTGTAAATAGAATCATATGAAAATTCTACTATTCGTATTTAACGATATTTTTTATTTTAAACTATCGATGTCATATTTAACATGGAATATGGTTTACTTCGACGTGTTATGCATTACAGGTCGGATGTTACTACAATAGAGCCTAATGCTAGACACTTGGCCCGAAATGTCAGAAGGTGTACGTTTAAATCCCCTCTGTCCTGATCCACCATCTCGATCCACCAGTGGATTGAACAGCACGCTGAAGTTCACTATGATCCACCATCGTTCTGGGTGAATCCTGTGATACTTGCATCTCTACTTTTATGCTCCACCAGTGGATCGAACGGCACGCTGAAGTTCTATTGATCTACCATTGTTCTGGGTGGATCCTGTGATACTTGCATCTCTACTTTTATGCTACACTAGTGGATCAAAAACACATCACACCCATGGGAAAACTTTTCAACACTTTTTTGTATTAATTTATGTGGGTTTTAAAAAATATTTCGGTCAATAGGTATATCAGTAATAACCTGTTGGTGGAACAAATTGTGGTTTTGTGGTTGGTGAAAGAGCTTGTTCTGAGTTTTCCTGGCTTGCATTTTATTTTAAAGCTTCTCGATAAATAGTAATTATTTATTTATTTAATAAGGTAAGCTTACAGCCAAGCACTTAAAAGTAAATAAGAAATAAGTAATTTCTTTTAAAATGACATATGTATTAAAAGCTTACACAACATTATTTACTTATAATCTAAAGAAATTTAAATTACACTTAAATGTTAACTACTGTACAAATATGAAAAATTATTAAATATTAAACAGATTGAATTTTACATAAAGAAAAAAAGGTATGTAAAGGTTCAGTAGGTAAAGGTATGTCTAATCCCTATTTTATTCAGGTAAGGTATACAAAAGTTAATCCGGTTATCGAAAAAATACATCATAAAAAAGACTATATGGCAACACAGGTATTGGCAACACACGTAGCCAATAATGACACTGTTTTCCCTAAAACTAACATAATAACTACTAACATAACAACGGCGCACAAAACATCGGCTCCTGTCATTCTGTCGAGAGCAGCATACGCACGCCTTTGTTGCCCCTAGAAGTACTTACTCGCGATTTTAGTAAACACATTCTAAAACCATTATAACTACGTTTTCAATCGTCAACAAGTTAATTTCGTACATAATTAGTTAGTAAAAAAGTTTGAACGTCTTTTAAATGTGGAGAAAAATGCAAAAAACTACACCTTTAGAACTTGCGAAGGCTCTAATATAATTCGTATATGAAAACTAGCCAAGTCAGACCTTAGGCTTCAATATATTATCCTAAGTTATAAGAAGAAATGATATTTTAAGTTGTTATAAAATATTTTATGTTGTTATAAATAAACAGGACTGACCATTGAACTTGGCACCCATTTAGATATCACTTCGTTTGTCGTTGAAGTCAACAATCAAGCATATATTATTTTTTATATTATTAGAATTTGGCTCTCATTTCACATTTATGTTTTTTGATGGAATATCATTATTTTTTTTCCAGAAATTATTAGTAGGTACTTATCCATAATAAAATTATCGCACCGCTCCCCACCCCGCTGCTCCACGTCCGCCGCACCGTGGGACGTGATGCGTGGTATTATTTAATAATCTAAGTAATGATCTTACACTACTGATGTGAGCTAATTATGGAAATAATAATTAATATTAAATCCCAGTCAATAATAACGTAACGAATACGAAAGTCGTCTACACTCTTAGTTATAACTAATATAGTTTAAAGCACTAAAACTGATACGTTTGGATTTTTTTTTAAATAAGAGTGGTATTTGGTGGTGGTTCTACTCGATATAATACGTGATGACCTTACGATAAAATCCACATAAAGAGCGGCTGTCATCAATTTTGATACAGGCATCTTTACGTAAGTGTTCCTAATAGAATCAATTAATTGATAATATGACAAATTGATAAAAATTTACTAGTTTCTGATTTATTCCTTTGTATTCGCCCAACTACCTATCTGGATGCCAAATTTGAACTTTCTAGGTCATCTGGAACTCGGTTACGGTTTTAATCTATCTATAGATCAGGGTCAGTCATAGATAAAAATGACGATTTTTGGAACCGTTAAGCGTTTGAGGTGTATTTATGAAATTTGGAGCACATGTGTATCTCGCAAGTCTCAATAATGAGCCAAATTTGACATGTTTAAGTAAAATAGTTTTTGCTTTATGAGGGGGTCAACAGTGGCTCCAAATGGTTCGTGTAATATTACACACGGTGGTGCTGCTCGCCAGTTCTGTTAGCTTAAACTTGGCTTGACACGCTATAGCGCCATGCAGATAGTGTACAAACAAGTACAGTGCCATCTATGAACAGTTAACGGAACTAATAGTTGTTTTTGCAGATGTTGAGTGATTTCGTTACAACAGCTAATTATTAAATTAATTACATGAAATATATGTCGTTAAATCAGTAAGTAAACAGTGTTTAGGCATACATAAAAAAGAAAGTGTATAAGTTTTATGATTTGCTCAATTTTATAAGATTTACGCAAACTTGGTTGAAAACAAAAAAATATTGAAAACAGTACAAGTTTTGTTTATTAGCTGATATAAAATTACCTGACGATGATGTATTAAATCACTTACCAGAAGCAAAGGAAAGCATAAGCACACAAGTGGCTTTTACATACCTACTTACGATCGTCAACCGCAGATATCTTATCCAATACTCTTGAGGATACAAGTATTTGTTTAAGAAAGTAAGATTCGATTCTATCATATTTCGGTTAGATCTGGTCCCATACACGCAGTTTATCGAAATTTCCTAGTTTGTAGTGGTTTATAGTATAAAACAGGGTTTTATAGATATAAAACCTTGAGATTATTATTAACTAATAGTTTACATAACAAAAATACACACAAACACGGATTGTTTTGTATACAATATTATATATAATATAAATAATATTGTATCAAGCAAAACGAGTAGGTACTTTTATAACAAAAACAATACTGGACAACACGATAGAACATTTTTTTTTTAACTAATTGCATGCTGCTCTTCATAATGGACACTACTTAGCATACTGCTATATAGCATAGAGTACTACAACGCAGATTTTCAGTAAAGCTAAAATTATTTGTACATTTTTAAACTTTCACGTTCCATTTTAATCAAAGGTTTTATAACGGAGATTAACGGACGCAAAACTTAAGTCAGCCTGCGACCAAAGGTAAGTATGTCTATGATATTTTTACCTTTGATTATTTTACTATACTTATTTAATTTTATATAAATGTATAATGGAGAGTTGGTGATCGCAGTGTAGTGGAAAATTATGCAAAGTGATGCAGCTGGTCATCAGAAGCAGAGTCAGAATATTATGAATTAGAAGGAAGAAAAATATTAGGAAGAAGAAGAGGATACATAAGAAGTTTTAGGGTAGGTGTGATATTGGCATATAAGAAGATTTGGTATTGTTAATAATGTTATTTTTATTATTTAACCAATTATAATGATTTTGTGCTTTTAATGATGATAATTATTGTTGTTTTAATGTTTCAATTATTTTATTTTGTGTTGTGTGCTGTATTTTGAATTCAATTCCATTTTGTTATGCCAAAATTGGGTCATGTATGATACTATAATTTAATATTTGTAACACCCTGTCAAACTACATGAGAAACAATAAATGTATGATTTATGATTTATTTATTTATTTATTTATGATTTGATTAGTATATAACATAGACAGAACAAAGACTTGTTCTTTTTGATTGATCTTGTTTTTTTTGTTAATGAATAGGCTACCTGCTACACAATAAAAAGTGGTGATATAATCCCAAACAAGATTTTATCAAGTCGCCTCGACTTCCCATGTAGGCGTCGCGCCTTAGTATCGCTTTGACAGTATCTATGTCAACAATACAATCAAATCGTTTCTATGACAACAAAACAAACAAATCGTGGAACATTTTGTATTGTAAAAAAAAATGTTTGGGGTGGACCACCTTTATCACTTAGAGGTATGAAAAATAGATTACGACCGATTGTCAGACCTACCGAATTTATATAAAAAAATTCATAAAAATCGATCACGCCGTTTCGGAGGAGTGTGACAACTAACATCTGACACGAGAATTTTATATACATAGTATATATATCATTCATGTGAATTTACAAACTTTGAGTCATCACCATTATTTTGGGAATCTAACGCAAAAAAATTGCACATGGGTACGGTCTTTCCCCTAAAGTATTTGATAATTTGGTATAACAGCACACCGAATAACCGGGCGATGACAAGCCTTACTCAGAAACGTTTAAAATAAATAGAAGTGGGCCCTTAATTATGTTCATTCAAATTATGACGGAAAAAAATCGTCTAAATCGACCGATGCAGTCGCGTGTCGTGCTACCGTTAGCCTTATTATAGTTTGCATAATGTATTTGTGTATGTATTGCGAGGACGCCCCGCATCCGCCAAGGAGGGTTGCCACTAAAAAGGTATTTTATGGAAGGATCAGTCGAACCTTCCCCTTAAACGACGACCGATCTTAACATCTCCCTTTTTATTTCTGCTTCAACAGTTCTTTGTGTTTGTTATCGCCTTTGAATAGTCGACGAACTTGATGCCTCCGCCTGGATCCAATTAATCAAACTAAAAAACATGGTTTATTGTTTTCAGTTTTTTTTTGTTTTACTTTGCACAATACAACTACTTTTCGTTATCGAACTGACGAACGAACAGTTCTGTGGACTAAACTTAAGTTTTAAAATGCTGGTGTATCTTGGCAGGCTGAATTTATAAACAAAAAATGAGACGCATGAATGCAAGTACCTATTCAAGAATGAAATGCATTCATATTGAAATCAGACGCTAAGTCTTAAGCTAAAGCTTAAGCTTACCCATAGTCCGTCGTCTGCTGTAAATACAGACACAATAGATATTGTGTAGGGCTGATCAGTGCTCGTCGCATATGAGCTGATAATAATAGTAATAATTACAAAGAGTACATAATCTTTTTTCGTTTCAGGCAGTTTAAACAAAGCCAATACCCACGTGGCAACCCTACGCTTCAGCCGTCCCGCCCGCCCAAACAATCGCATTATCTCAAATGGGGCACACATATTCATTATTCTTAATTGTTTGTCATGTAGTTAACAAAACTGTATTAAACAGTAATAACACTTTATGATGAATCACGTCAATTCAAATTGCGGTTCCGATATTGGGCGTTTAATTAATCGTTCGCAGCGCCTGCTCATCTTATTATGCGTGGAACAATGAATAATCTATGCGTCGGAACGGAGAATTAAGATTAATAGATTCGGATCGTGTTACTACCAATCTTTGGCTTTAGCATATTTCACCATATACTCTTTGTAACCTTTCTGTTTTAGTGAACCTTTTAAAGTTTGTTACATAACCATTAAACAAAAAAATGTCTCTAATTAACTTATGAAAGCAATGGCATGTTTAAATAATTATTGTCAAATGTTGAACTAACTTTGCATCGGATATCGTTAAAGGCCCACAGATTTATCCATCATCTATTCAACATCAATTCCTCAATGTATTTTAAGTACAAATTCGTAAAATTTAAATATTTAGAAGCTCATTGTTCAAAGACGAAAAAATTTTATATTGGCCAGTTGAAAATACGCAAGGCGTTTATACAGCATCAAATTTTTGCCAACCTCCTTTTCAAATTAAGTATTAAGTGCAAGTTTACTTCATTAGTTCAAGTGGGAATGACGAGTTTGTCATTAAGACGACGCATTGGTAATTTACGTGGCGGGGATCTTGATTTTTCCCAACAATTACAAAACATATGAAAGTGATATTTGATGACATGATTTTTCATTTAATTGACTTCATTTTGTTAGTTGCAGAAACACGATTTTTCAACTTTTTTAACAGAGAAAAAAATATCAATGTAACCTCTTTTAAAACATAGATTCACATTTTACAGGCTAACCAGACCGATTTAAGCATCTAAATTTTCTTAGTAGATTAGTCTTAACACACACTTCAAAATTGTAGTCCATTTTTTTTAAATAATTTGTAGTTTTAATTTGAAGGACAAAAAACTAGTTTTTCTTATGGTACGGGGTGCAAACGCTCGTATCAAAACGTATGTGATTTATTGTTTAGCGGTGCGTCGCCTTAAGTGGCCGTTTGGATCCCATACAAATAGTAATTAACTTAAGCTCAATCGGATTGTGAAGAAGACTCTTACTTCTAAGTGAAATTCTTTGGGCCAGGGCTAAGAACACTTTGCTTACCTTGCACAGCTTAATTCGTCTAGGAGAAAACAAGCATTCCTGGCATCCCCTATTCGGAGTGACTGGGCCTGGTGCTATACTCGATCGTATCGACTACGCGAGGACAGCGTTTTGGCTAGCATGCTATAATGGCCAATTTAACCAAAAGGAACGCAGTACACAGTACCAAGCCCAAGTCAATTAAAGTTAGATTTACAGCTACGTAAGCACATCGATACTTCTGGTGTTGCAATCATCTACATAACATAATATGTAAGACACAGACATACAGAAAACAAAACAGCATTTGTTTGAAATGCTCCAATCACTTCAACAGGTATTTCTAATTTAAAATAATTTTAAGTCATTGTAAACTTGTATAATTTGGTAACGGCATATAATTTTGTATATTTCGTTACTTCTATTATTGCTATGGAGCTTCTTGCGCCCATTCCTTTCCACAGCTAAAAAATACATGTCCTGAATGGGTAGTGGGTAAAAAATATTAGGACGATTCAAAAGCACTTTTTTAAAGTTTATTTGAATGAAAAAAGACATTCTATAAGGCGCTCTCCTTCGACACTGCCAAATCAAGCTAGAACCTCGTCTTAGTCTTTATGTACACCGTCGGGTTTTCCGCTCTCGTCAGCCGGCTTGAACGCCTCAATGGATATAGTAAGGTATTCAGATGCTTTTGCGTGACGCAAGCTCCTGGAAAATCTCCGGGGATAGTTTGGTCACTACGGCTTGAGAATCTGAGAGGTCTTAAGCTTCTCTACGCCTATAAATCCGGTAACGCTGTAAAGGCAATACCCCACCCAAGTAAAATAAAAATAATGAGCAATAGGAAATTGTTTTGGTAGTTTTAGTGAGTCGGGAGTTAGCTTTGTCCCATCATGGAGAATCTTACATTGTCGTTTTCCCACCTTCGGGGTTTGTGTTACATTTTTCCTCTGATAAAAAAAGATATAACAGCAGCAAAGTTGAAGTATCATTGCTGTTACTATTAATAATATATTACAAATCAATTAAGTTTTTCTTATTTGTGGTTTACAAGATTACACCTTAAACATCAACAAAGTAGAGTAAAGAACGTCATCAAAGTACTGATTAATTGCATAATATTATTAATCAGTCAGCCTTATTAACCAATATAAAAATAAATAAAAGAAGACATGCTTATAAATGTGTATTCATGATCAGGGACTATGAACTGAGCGAAACACTTTCATTCGCCCTCTGGTTTGTCGCCCTCGTTCCCGTCCTGTTGAATCTGATAAAGTACCTACATGTTTTGATATAGCCCCCACAAATAAATCACTCTTAATAAAAAAGAACTGCTATTCCATTTTCCATTGATAACTGTCAAGTTGTCAAGTCAGCTATGTTTTCAGATGTTTCGATGTTACATTGAAATATACTCGTAGACATTTACGAAAATGTGGCGTTACAATTTGGCGGAGTATCTTTACCTAAATAGTAAAAGAAACCTACTGTCGAACGAAAACCTTCGCCGATGCCAAAATATTATCGAACCAGGGCATTCGGTGATACCTTAAGAAAACAGGCGCCTTATTACGTGTAATATTCTGTGCCGATTCCGCCGATAAAGGAGCAATCACATTTATTTGTCAATGTCAAACCGAGGTTAATGTAATAACGAGCCACGCGACGATTTGTATAACAGCAGGAAATACAAGAATTACATCCCGTCCTACCGTTGGTTCTCGCAGAGCCATTAGGACGATGATGGCTTTATTGGGTAAACGTTGGAACACACTAGTCTCCCAGTAAGGTTGCTATGCTTTTAGTCTTATTAAGATTATATTATATTGTAAACAGCTATTTTTGTATCTATGTTTCAAATAACCTATTTCACTTTCGTACTGAAACTGTTCGTGCGTTCAGTCTATAAAGGTTCAAACATAATAAATACTGCTGATTAAATTTACACTGATTTACTTACTAATATTTTATATTAGAATATATAAAAGTTGACTTGATTTCAATGATGGAGGCCTTTGCCCAGCAATGGGACAGTTATAGGCTATTTACGTTTATATTCAATATATGTATACTATACAGGATGTCCCTAGCCTCTGGAAAAATAAAAGAACTACATGTTCATTACGGTATTTCTGACCAATAATAGAAGTATTATAAGAATCGGTCAATTAACCAAAAAATCTATGTTTTTTAAAATAACCTTTTTATTAGTAACATTAAATGCATATAGCATTTTGTTTCATGTTCGATTCTACTCCTGAAGCTGCAATTTTGATATCTAACACACGCACACACATTACAAACACACACAGCATTGACATGTGCTTGTCATGTTATAATCTATTTTGTCTTTTCAATTATGAATACAGTATGTTACTTTATGTTGACGTTTAGTACTGGTTAAATTTTAAAAAAATACGTGGCTCATTGGGAAACAAAATACTAGACAGCATTTCTGAGAAGAAGCGTTACACGGGTTTTCAATGTTTGTCCAGAGCGTAAAGTCACGTTGTATATGCAATGATGAGCTCTTAACTGTATTAATGTATTCAAAAATATTATGAATAGGTAAACACGAGAATATGATTTCGTAAATCGTTGTTCTAATCCAAAACGTAGGAAAGAATTAGACTTGATTAGAATGCAAAAAAGTAAGTGTAAATTTTTACAACAAAGATCATCTATGTAAATAGGTAGACGTGATTTAGACACCTTTAGAATCATCATCAGCCCCTCAGCGTCCCGCTGCTAGCTAGGCTTAGGCTGTAGACATGAAAACGAAAGCTACGAAAGAAGGTTGGTTGATGATATTAGGTTGTATAAAAAGTTATTTAAAATTCAAAATCATTTATTCAGTTTAGTCTACAAGCAGCTCTTATGAATGTCACTATGCCATCGGTTCGTGTAAGTCGACACGGGGCGTGAGATCTTGTACTGAGAAGAAGCGACAAGAAACTCAGCAATTTCTTTTCTATGATGATGATGATGTTGAAGCCCTGTAAGGTCATAGCAAAATTAGAACTAGAAAAAAAATTACTTAAATCTAAGTAGGTATCACAAATATGTGAGATCAATGGCGAAACTATTTTTTGTTCATTATAATTATAAAACTATTTTATTATTCTGATATAATTTTCAAAATCTTTATATTTTAGATATCTACATACATATACGTATATACATTAGATGTGCGACGTTCGTTCGAGTAGTGGACCGATAGTTGTCGGATCGCGGGTGTCCGCGTGAGTCATCAAGCAATCCCCCTGTGTAATGCAACCGCGCGTGCCTCATACGCCGTTGCCACATCACCGACCGGCCAACCCCTGTCGATAAGGAAGCCGGGGGAACAAATTTAAATGGGATACGACTGAAAATGGCCTACTCTATTGTTGTACGATACCCGGAGGGGAGATAGAGCCCAATATCTTCCGAGCTATTAGCATTCATATTTATTTTGTGTGAGAACTCATAACAAAACGTTTCCGCCAAACGTTTGGAGCTATGGAAACTATTGAACTAGTAAAGGTTACGTAACGAGTACAATTTGGCATCTATGGATGGTTTTTTTATCAAATCTATTTTTGGATAATAGGACGAACGTTTATTTTGTGTAAATTTACCTACGTGTTATCAAATCGACAGTTTTTGAGCTTATGCTGACCCTGTCTACATTTATACTAATACTACCTATATACGCGAACCTACCTTTTGGTTTAAGATTTTTTGACTCTATTTTCACTTAAAATAATTAACTAAATTTAAAGTCTGTAATCTCATTCAATTCATTCATTTCAATTCATTCATTCATTTGGCAAATACCCCCCATCTTGGGGGAGGCCTTTGTCCAGCAGTGGACGTCTTTTGGCTGAGATGATGATGATGATGATGAATCTCATTCTCAAAAACAGTTTATAACGTTAATAAACCCCGTGAAGTATTTCATTTAAAACGGTTAGTAAAGTTCACCAGCCTTTGACAGGAACCAGTAACTTGACATTGTTTTCCTCTAATCATTCAAACTAGGTGTCTGCAACTGATTTTAGTCCTTAGCGTCAATTAAATTCAGTCCACCTGCTCCCTAGCTTTCATCCCGTAAAATTTCAACAAAAATCTACCTATGTTATTTTTTCGCGAAGAAAATTGTTGAAAATTGAAAACGACCTCCTTGGTCGAGTGGTTTGTACACCGGTTTTCATGGTGTCGCCCTCTCTGAGGGTTCGATCCACGGTCGGGTCAATTTAGAAATTATTGATTTTCTAAATTCTCTCGGGTCTGGGTGTTTTCTATGTAAGTATGTATTTAAGTATTTTAAGTATGTTTATCCGTTGTCTAGTAACCATTTAACGAGTTTCATAACGAAGCTTCTCTTGGGCTAGATAAGTAATTGGTGTGAGTGTGGAAAACACTTATTTATTTATTTATCTATGTTATTTTTTCGCAAAGAAAATTACTATGTGGCGTAGAACCGGGGATAATATTGAAAACAGAGATTCTATAGGTCACTAGTAATTGGATCATTATGCTGTCAACTAATTGAAATCAAAACTTTACTTTTTGATATTTTCTAATAAACTTAACCCCTCAGCCGTCGAGCCTCAAAAAAAAAGTATCCGATAGTGTTCAGGGGGTGTAGATATTTTAATATTTTTAGTCCCTTTTAGATATTTATTAAAAAGCTTATTTTTGGTTAGGTTGTAAAATCCAAAAAAAATATCCCTTAAAGTGGATAAAATTTTCTACAAAAATAAAATAAAAAATAATTACTCTAATGTACTTACTTGTCTGGATAATTTGTTGACTGATAACTATTTTAGTGATATATTATCACATTCTCACTACACTACACTAAAGATTATGTATTCACGAGTAGATTTTACAAAAAAGTTTATTCGAAACTAAACAAAACATTTCACAAATAATATTTATTTACGCGGAAGTGCAGCGGTGCACTTGTAATGGCCGTCACAGTTCCGTAACGGTACTAAAAACCGTGCAATACACTGACACTTGATGCAAAAAAAACGAGATTTCTCAAAATTTAAGTAACGGTTGAATCTAATAGTACCATTAGATTCCTGAATAAATTTCCAACAAACCTATCACTAGTTCACAACATTTAGAACAAAACACCTATTAGCATTTTGGACAGAAACCGGGTCGTACTGTGCGATTATGACGCCAAAACAAAGTTCGATGCTTTTTTCACCAAAGTATTTCGTAAAAAGAGTAAAACAAATATTAAAAACACATGCTACACTTATTTACCAGTTATTTCATATATAATACATGTAGTAATCACTCAACGTTTAAATGCTAGAGAAATTTTTCCAGAACACAACAACAAGCATAAGTCACTACGTATTGAAAAAAATGGCAGACTGACATTCATAAAAGACAAAATATTTTCTTACTTACGGTTTACCTACTTCGTTTTCATTAGTCAAACTTTAAATTTGTAATGTCTATGAGCCCCGAAAGCCAACATAAAAATATGAACCCAGCCAATCAGAGAACAAAAATACAGTATATTTGCCAAACACAACCAAATTTCCTATAGAACAACGTCGTTCCATAGGACGCGTCCCGCCATTTTTTTCTACGGAACAACGTTGTTCCATGGGGCACTCGTAAATTCAATGTAATGCAATAGTTCGGCTCAACTCGATCGACTGAGTTCATTCTGACAACGTCTCTTTGACAATTTATGGGTTGTGTGACATAACTGATTCCTTGTCAATCTCCTGTACCACAACATTGACAACATTAGCGATAATATCGTTTTGCAATAATACACTAATTATTAATTGTAACTTTTAATTCTTATTGTATGTAATGCATGGGTTTTGGTTAACTGGAATCTTTTCAGAAAAAAATATAAATACTTTAGAGAGTCTCTGTTTTCAATATTAGGTATCCCCCGGTTCTAGGCCACGCACTGTATAACAAAAGTTATTGTAAAAATATAACAAGCCTAAAAAAAGGCGTAATACCTACTGCGCTTGACTTAACAATTTTTAAAAGAACTTTTTTATACCTACTAAATTTAAAAATAAACCCTATCAGAAAATCCCATTGTTATTGTTATAGTTATTATAAGTTATAAGATTTATTCAGAAGCACCTCATTTCGAATTGCCTTGGCATCTGACCGAGTCCCGCAGAAGGCAGCAGCCAACTTATCTCGCTACTTTTTACGGCAGCTTGTACCGTACGTAATATTATTAAATATTATACTCTAGGTGGATAGCGAAGTTACCTATCACTGTTCTTAGCGTCTCCCTCGGCGCGGAATGAATGCACGCTCAAGTTTTATTAAAACGCAGAGAAGTTGCAACTCCAGAATTGTACTTTGAATGTAAATCTACCGGTGACCGAGTGGACTTGAACAGATGAAGGTATATAAATGGACTGCATCTGGTGGATGGTTTGGATGAAAAGAACAAAATAAATATTCAACAAAAACCGCATTTTCAAATTGTAACAGAGATTTTTAGACTCTTGCAAATATTAAGGATCTATTTATGGTAATGCAATTCATGCCGGTGCTATCACAAACTGTTACAATATTAAAATAGATTTTTATGTTTTTACGTGTGATCGTAGACCACAAAGATTTTCATTAGACTCTTCCACCACAAAAAACTCGAAACGTTTTCAAAACAGTGTCAGTATTTTGACAACTTGAAATTTAATATTCAATATAATATAATAAAACTTTAATATTTACCATGATCGATTATGGTGACGTGTGCTATTATGATCTCAACGCTGTCCTGCTTGATAAGCTTGACAGATTGCTTAATAATAGTATCAGATTAATTTATAATTGTATTGCAAAAATATGACCACATCTCTCAGTATAGGTCCGAGCTGAAATGGTTACCCACTCGTCAGCGAAGAAGTTCACGAGTCCTAAGTACACTGTTTTAAATTCTTAATTTTCCAAATTCTCCTTCCTATCTTACCCCCCATTTTCAATTTCTTTGCTCTTCCCTCAGTAAGAATCTCCGGTCTTCTAATAATCTTCTTCTTCTCTGTCCTTCCCATACTTCCGGATTTGTACATTCTTCCTTTTATATCCAGTCCATTCTCTTGTGGAACGCGCTCCCTCTCGAAATCAGGATGGCTACAAGTCGCGATGTCTTTAAAAAGAAAGTCCGCATGCTTTTTCTTAATGAAACCTTCGCAGAATCATCTTAGTAACGACCGATTTTTAAATTATTTCTAAATTATTTATATATGTAGATATATTTATATAAATACATATATATCGGAGAAAAGCGGGTACTTATGTTTTTAAAGTATGCAGAACCGTTGGTTCTGCTATTTAAAACAATGTTATTATCAACGTTATTCGTCTAGCAAAACTACTCTAGAGATTTTAACACTAAAAGCAATATCAAAAACTTGTTACTTTAATTTCTTAAACTTAACAATACTTATCAAGAATAGAATGAAAATAACACTAAAGCAGATCAATTATTTTTATTAAAAGTAACTTACAAGTGTGTTCAGCTCAATATTCAAACGCAGAATGCCAGACATTCGCTTAACAAGCGCCTAGCATCGCCATCTTTCCCGCCAAATAAAACTTCCGTTCAACCGGTCAAGATGGCGCTACTGGCGCATGTATTTACATCAAGTTTCTATTAAATTAGCAAATAACTAATGTAAAGCAATACCATAATTCATTTCTTATTTAGCTAAGCAACATTGTAATAGAAATTAATCGACTTACTTTAAAACACTACAGTTGTTTGTTGATCAAAATAATTGTTCATTATGATAATTTACTTATTCAATTCACAACTTACTATTATTATAACTAAATAAGGTGTTACAATTTTACAAAAGAGTTTTGGATTAAATTACTCCGTTTATAATTTGATAGCAAATAATCAATAAACAGTCAAGACGAAGCTTTGAATGTTGAGTGCGGCGACATATATATTATATTTTTTAAAGTATTTTATGTAATTGTAATTTTTAGAATATTTATTTATATATTACCTATAAGTTTGAATCTTTTTGTTACACTGTTTTCTACTTTTGTTGTCTCTCAAAATTTGCACCTCCCATGTCATTTCTCCACCACCCTATGGTTGACTGGTAGAAAATGCCTCAGGCATTAAGTCCGCCATGTAATATTTTGTTGCAATAGTTTAAAATAAATAAATTTCCGCAATCTAATAAATATATACTGGACACACTATGATTACAGTTTTTTTGCTGTTGTAATAATTATTACAATAATTCTTTTCCAATTCTACTATACAATAGTAAAATTCAGTCTTATAACACATGTTTATATTATTTATATAGACTCATGGCACATAAATACTCCTGCTTTATTAAGAGTTTCACAAAAAAAAATTGTGAGAGAACGAATTGATACTTTATAGCTACTTATAATACGGTAAGTTAATAATACGGTTAGTTTAAGATTGCCGGTTGGGTATAAATTTAAGTTACCTCTGTTTAGATGGTTAGATAGTGAGGAGCTCGATGGCGCAGTGGTTACCGCGCCCGGTCTGCGAGTGCTGAGGTTAAGTAACTTTGCAAATGTCGGTCATCGGATGGGTGACCAAAATGTATCATCTCGTGTTCCTCCGTGCTTCGGAAGGCACGTAAAGCCGTTGGTCACGGCTGCATTAGCAGTCGTTAACAACCACCACTTCGCACTGGGCCCGCGTGGTGGTTTATGGCCCGTTCTCCCTAATCCATCCATAGGGAAGGCTCGTGCCTCAGCAGTGGGGACATAAAATGAGCTGATGATGATGATGCTGAAATGATTAACTAGATTTCTTTCTGATTTACCTTTTAAATCAAGCTATTTTGTATTTAATTTGTGCCGTAAAGTTCATAGGAAATAAAGTCCAGTCAAACCACTATCTTTTAGAAGTAAGAGCCTGAGCACAAGTTTACAAGCGAAGTTGACCACGCAGCTGTTTGCTGGAACAATATTAATGAATATATATGGCTGTTGTTCGTATTGTTTCATTAAGCTTTGTAAACTTCAATATTATTTACCCGGTCGTCTGACTTTCCACTCGGTAACTTCTGTTAAATAAATCCGATATACGCACGACATTGACACAGGTCCGATTGGCTTTAGAACAATGTTTTGAATCATGTTGAATTGTTCACTCGAAACTGGGGCACAGATTAAATAATAGTCATGGAACAGATAAATCAGTCCATTAATAAATTGAATATTGAAGTTTAACTTACATTACTTGTTCTTACGTTCTTGCCTTCATAAATAATACCTGTTTTTGAAAAAGCCTATCACTATATTAAATAACTACACTACTATCAGCCCATTTTTTTTCGGTAATAAAAAAGGAGTATATTACGTGTAATGCTCACATAGGACTATGCGAAGCGAATAGCCGAATAGCCGAAGCACCGAATATTCTGCCGCCGAATATTCGGCTTCGGCTGAGAGAGTGGCCGAATATTTGGTTTCGGTATTCGACCAAATCACTATACTGTATTATAGAGGCTTGGTCAAATTATGTTTCTCTTTTATAAACATCTTCGTTGCTGAGTTGCTTAGGTATTAATGAGTTTGTTAAGTCACGCCTTTTTATCGGCTTTGCTCGAATAATCTAACTCGAAATAGAACTATCAATCCTGCTATAAATTATTCTACAATTTTAATGCAACTTACTACTAAAATACTGAAACATAATATCGTAACGATTAACTTTTTCAGGCTTGACAAAATTTCATCAGAAAGTTTATTTCGTTTAACCTAACAAACCTATGATTACTTTACTTTACTGTCTCAAATATCCCATCGCGCACAAAGAAATTTGGTGACTCGTTTCTTTGTCGCACCTCCAAAAGATGGAATAGTCTACCAGCACCATCGATTTAGAATACCTAGATACACCAACAACGCCTCACACGCGGCTTGAATCAATTGTGCTAAAAACGCGTTCTAGCACAATTGCACTCGTAGTCGTGCGTCGATCACCGTCAAGTCAACATGCTTAAGTGCTCCGTGAAAAAGTGCAAAAATAATACTTCAAATAGCTTAAAAAAGGATGGGGTTTCGTATTTTTGCTAAGTATTCATTCAAGGTTTCATAATGTAATGAATTTGTGGCTAAATTTACCTTCTAAGTAAAAACATTATTTTTTTAAAATAGTTTGAATAAATCGTTTACGCGGTTGTCCCTTTCCCTCGCGTGACGCTATTCACGTGTTAAAAGGGACGAAAGATTCATAAAAGTAGAACATAGTTAAATACTAAATATTTAGAGCCGCCTGTTTAGTTTTTTTTAAAGTTAGTTTTGTAGTCCACATCTTTTGGCGGTATGTTGGTATGTTTCTATGGAATTAAAATTAATAAATATTTTTCAGCTACTATAATAAATACTCAGATCAAAACGAAAATGATGCTACGTTTGTTTCCACGCTGCACCAGTTGTCTTCGCGTCTGGACTCCATTTCCACTTAACATCAGGTGGGGTGGAGTCATTTGCCGAGCTAACTAAAAAAAATAACTCTAAGGAGCCTTTGGACAACCATCACAAAAGCTAAGCCACTTCACGGTCCCTGTTCATCACAATACTTAAAACTAACTCGATTCCCTCTATGTTACGTTAAACCGTTGCTTGGTTTGTTGCCTTTACATAAAATACAGTACAATGTTGGCCAGTACCTCAGTGGTTCAGGATTCTGGATAAAGTGCGCTGCCATCTGTGGCCTTATTGTCACTTACGGTAAGGCACTTACCGTACTTTAATGAAAGTCTTCCAATTTTTCTACAAAGCTTTTAATTTTACATGCAGCAGACAACTGTATTGCAAATCTTGTAACTCAAAACTTAAATAAAAGCTCGGTAAATATTCTGATATTATATTTATAACTCACTAGCGGCCGCTCGCGGTTTCACCCGCCTGGTTCCCGGTCCTGTGGGAATATCTGGATAAAAAGTATCCTATGTGTTACTCCAAGTTATAAACTATCTGTATGCCGAATTTCATCCAAATCTATCCATTCGTCAGCGTGAAGAAGCAACAAATATACGAACATACACACAAACTTTCACATTTATAATATTAGTAGGATTTCCCGAAGCAGATATCCTCAAGCCATCCTCATAAATCATAAGAGTTCCCCATGCTTCGTCACTTAAATGAAAGCTAGGAAAATATTCTGAAATTGTATTTTATTACTCATTTCCCGAAGCAGGTGTCCTTGAGGAGATACACATAATCATAAGGTTTCCCCCTTCTTCGACATAATCACGTTAATTGGTTCGTAAAAGGTATTTAATACGCTCACAACAAACAACATTTTAATCAAACAGTCGAGTGGCAAACACTTGGGAGCATAAAACAAACGGCCAATTAACCTATGCAAATTTAATAATTTTAAAATATTTCCACTTCACCCTCTGTCAAGGATAACTGAGGTGAAATATTCCAAACTACTTTGACCCAGCACCTCGCCGCTATTCTGATTAACAAAACTTTGTCACTCGTCGACAGTTTCACAAATGTCGTGCGTTTAAACTTCTCAACTAACATAATAACACACGAATACACTTCACCGATCTTTGATACGTTCAATTATGTAACTTTGGCTTTAAAGTTTGTATTTAATCGATGTAATTCAACCGTATTGGTGGTTCGTTGGCATGTATTTGTGGCGTTCTATTGTTTATCGTGGACCACAAAACATTTTCTTAAGACCGATTTACAATTCAATAAGTGCAGTAACGAGTTAAGAAATCAGTCAGTTAAGTAACAAGTAGTAAGTTGTAAGTAGCGTCCAAACGTAGGCGAGTGAGTAACCATAAGTTGCCGTTCCAAAAAGAAGAAAAATTTATGCACTGTACTAAACTCGCCCGTCTACATGCCCGCCAGTTAAGTTGGCGGGGTGCAGGAGACGCGAAGAAGGGGCCTACTTCGCACTGGACTAGCCGAAAAATAGGATCGCGATCTGTTCAAATCAACTTAATAAACTACTTACTATTTAACTCGATTTTGCCGTTTAAACAACAATAAGGGGGTAATTAGGGGTTAAAGTTACTCGCGTCCGTAGGTTTACCCTTGAGACCCTGACACGTGACCCCTGGGTGGTGCTAAATGAGTGACACTGTCTGAGTGGTTGAGCCACGCTACGTTGCAGCACCAAATTGGCCGGCTCGCCCGGCGTAATACCACACTCTCATAGAATATCGCCGTGAAACAATGGCACTCGTTACTGTTGTGTTTCGTCCAGTGAGTAAAAGTACCGGAGGCCCATCTCTCACCCCTCCCAATTTCTACTCCCTCCTCAAGATCCAACTCCTTCCTCAAGGCCGGCAACGCATCTGCGATTACTTTGGTTTTGCGGGTGTCCATGGGCGGCGACGTACTTAGTGATTACTTGCTCAGTGGGGCGGCGGTGATTACTTTCCATCAGGTGACCCGCTTGCTCGTTTGCCTCCTTTTAATATAAAAATAATAATAATAATATTAACATATGGAAGAACAAGGTGCTACACGGACGCTACTATCGGGCTCTAACTGGGCCTGATGTAGATTTGACTGTCTCGGTGAACTGGCTACGTTTCGGTGACCTCTTTGGGGAAACTGAAGGTTTTGTCTGTGCCATTGAAGATGAAGTTATCAAGACGAATAACTACCGGAAATATATTATGAGGGACGGTACGGTCGACATCTGTCAGGCATGCCGCCGTCCAGGAGAATCACACCGACATATTATTTCTGGTTGTTCTCATCTTGCTAACGGAGAGTATTTGCACAGACACAACCAGTAAGTAGCCAGAATAATTCACCAGTAACTTGCTCTTGGATATGGCCTTGTTGAATCGGAGGTGCCGTACTATAAATACGCACCTGCGCCAGTACTCGAAAATGGTCATGCAACGCTCTACTGGGATCGCTCTATCATTACGGACAGGACTATTGTCGCCAATAAGCCTGATATCGTGGTGGTCGACCGATCCCAGCGCCGGGCAATACTGGTTGATATAACCATACCTCATGATGAGAACCTCGTGAAAGCCGAGAAGGACAAGCTCAGTAAGTACCTTGACTTGGCTCACGAGGTTACCGCCATGTGGGATGTGGATTCAACCATTATTGTACCGATAGTCGTTTCGGCAAACGGTCTTTTAGCCAAGAGCCTCGATCAACACCTAGAGAGGCTCTCGCTGAAAGGTTGGGTCAAGGATCAGATGCAAAAGGCAGTACTCCTTGACACGGCACGTATTGTCAGGAGGTTCCTCACTCTGCAGCCCTGGCCACCGGTAGCTTGGGCCCTGCCCCGCTGCTGGTGGTACTCTAGGATTAGGTTTTTATAATGTTTTATTGTTTTTATATTAAAATATTGTAAAAAATATTTATAAAATTTACAAAATACAGTGAAATAATTAAACGCCTACCCGACCCAGCCAGGAATCGAACCTGGGTCTTCCGCAATCCGGGCGGCTGTACTGACCGCTATGCTACCGGGAAGGCTGACGTAGACGCTGAATCTTGTCACTGCTTTTTGTAATTTTTAGAGTGCTATAATAGCGGCACAATAATTTTAATTTTTTCACTGTATTTTGTAAATTTTATAAATATTTAATTTAGCTTTAGTGCAGCAATTAGCACTTGAAAATAAAAAATAAAAATTTTTATTGTAAAAATCTAGTTTTAAGAAAGAAAATAAATAAAGAGTATAATAATAATAACAAATTAACTCGCCGATGTCGTAAGTTAACTCGCTATTGTACTTAGTAAACAGCCTATAACTGTCCCACTGCTGGGCAAAGGCCTCCATCATTGAAATCAAGTCATCGCAACAATTGATGGGTAATGGGCTTAATCACCACGCTTGCCAAGTGCGGGTTGGTGATCACAAACCCGGGATATGCAACGAAAAATCTGAAATACATTTTGCCCGACCTGGGAATTGAACCCGGGACCTTCGGGTATCGGACCGAGCACTCTGCCACTCGGCCACCGAGGCGTTACTGTACTTATTGAAGTGTAAATCGGGCTTTAGTGATATCGCTCTTGGCCGCTTATTGCGCTTACGTGCCGTTCACACGGCGGCAAGTTAAGTTGGCGGGGAGCGTAAGACGAAGCGGAAGGGGTTACGCGCTACTGTCCTGTCCAAAAAATAGAACTGGTTCCTATCCTGCGAGAAGTCGCTACTTACTTACTTACCGCCCGGCGTCCACACGTAGTTTTTACTTACTTACTTACTTACTTACTTACTTACTTACTTACTTAAGGATGTGTAAATCGGCCATTACAGCACAAATAAGGAGACTGCAGTAGTAAGCTTCGTCCATACCAGCTGATGCATTCGGGATGTTCTGAGCTGTTTCAAAATTCCGTGTCCATAACACATAAAAAAATTTTTTTTAAACTATTTTTTTCAGGCTGTTGCCCATAATATTGTTAGTATACAAATGACTTAAAAAACTATGTTAGTAAATACAAGTACTGAAACAAAAAAACAAACAACAACACAAATTAATTAAGGTATTTTTTGTTTTTATATTTATCGGAGAAGCACAGTGTTTTGATCTCACCTGATGTTAAGTGATGATAAGTCTAATGATGGAAGCGCACTTCACCCGGTATCCTCAACTAGTGAGGCACTGGCTATCTTATCTCTAGCTGCCGGAACACAACAATGCTACAAAAATTGATATTATGGCGACATAGATAAGATGGTGGTAGCTAGCCTGGCGGACAAACACACAACACACACACACAACCCTATACCCCCCGCTGGGAATCAAACCCGGGACCTCTGGGTCTAAACCGGTGGTCTTAGCCACTAGACCACAGAAGCGGTTAATTGCCGCCCTCTGGGACTCCGGGCAGACGCACTTGTGCTTGGACCCAGTGCCCCAGAAGGGGGCTGTCCAGCTTGCCGCTGAGCATATACCCATGTGGCGTTGCTCAAACGCGTTTGTATAAACTAACCTTCTGCCGGTTGGGTATGAATTTAAGTTACCTCTGATTAGATGGTTTGTGAGGAGCTCGATGGCGCAGTGGTTGACGCGCCCGGTCTGCGAGTGCAGAGGTTAAGCAACTTTTACAAAGGCCGGTCATCGGATGGGTGACCAAAAATGTATCATCTCGAGCTTCTCCGTGCTTCGGAAGGCACGTAAAGCCGTTGGTCCCGGCTGCACTAGCAGTCGTTAACAACCACCAATCCGCACTGGGCCCGCGTGGTGGTTTATGGCCTGTTCTCCCTATCCATCCATAGGTAAGGCTCGTGCCCCAGCAGTGGGGACATAAAAATGAGCTGATGATGATGATGATGATGATGAACCTTCTGCATTCTCCTTATTTTGTGCTTACAGCGTCACTGGAGATTTTGTAGGCGGCGAGAAACATAAAGTGTGTGATCCAAACATCCTTCAAATGTTCCGGGAGATAATGGCATCACGCAACGTGCGAGTCCCCGTGCCTAGGAGAATCTAGTAGGGACTAGATTCTCCGAGGCGTTCGGATCGGTTCGAGATGTTACTTTACGATTTACCTAAAACAATGGCTGACCCGGGTACCAAGCTACGTTCGTTATAAAATGCGTTGTACCGCAGCGAATTGATTTAAGAAGCAATTTTTAGCCTATTAACGGCTTGTCATGGTTGCAATTTGCAGTTCCAGCTCAAAACGGTGTATACCGAAGTTTTCTAGCAACGTTAATTGGCTTGGTAAAATAAAAAATTCTTTTTGGTAGCTACTCGATTGAGCGCTTTGTTGTTGTTCAATATTGAGAAGATGATTTGGACATGAAACTTAACCTCAAACAACCAAAGGCAGAAGATTCTAGCACCATCCTAATAGCAAATATTTTGAGTTTGAAGGTGAAAAGGTGATTTGTTTCCATATAATTTTGTAATCCAATATTATTCTTTTTGTATTTATTTTCAGATATTAGGTTAAAAATAGCAGAGAACATCTCTAAAGATTCAGATACAAAACCACCATGTATTTTTCCGCATAATTAAAGACAGGGACTTACAAATAAACAAAGAATAAGCTTCGAATAGTTATTCCGTGTTTTGTCTCTTTTACTCTAATTTAAAATGACGTTTAGGTACATGACAGGAACAAAACACGGATCTATTCGGAGGTTCTTGGCGGGAAAGTGAAGAGTCATGTCTGCGGTTTTATTTTATTTTCTAAAATTTGTGTTATGTCGAATATTAATGTGAAATAATGGTAAATTATTAACCGTTAAGTGTTCGTGAGTGTGCATGAGTGTTGGCAAATGAAACAAAACAGTGCAACGTCACTTTTCAAATTCTCCCAAGAAGTACGCCCGAGGACTTAGTAAAGCCCCACATCTTTACTGAGATACTTGAGGGGTTGGGGGTACATCATCTCTCTCTTCTCATTTCTATTATCATTCATCATCATCACACAGGAAGGAAATATTGTTTATTTATGTATTACTTACTTGTAAGAAAAATTACTTTGACACTGGCTAAATGTGCTAATCGCACGAAGCCATCAACTAAAAAATAAAAAACTATTCGGAGCTTATTCTTACAAAAATCTCTAAAAGTACCTACTCATTAATTTTTAAGAGTATCTAAAGAAGTAATCTCTATTCCAAAATAATAAAAAATAACGCCGCCTTCAAAAATGAAATAACGATGCATAAGTTCCCATGTCTCGCAACACATACTGCGGCGCCGACGAAGGTGTCTAAACAACTTAACTAACTTTGCCGCCTCGGGCTGAAGTTTCCTTACTATCGTAGGGGAATTAGTTGGAAGTCAACGAAGTTGCTGTTGAGTGGTGTAATATTTTGGGTTTTCACTCAATGAGCTACAATTACTGCGGTCCTTAGAACTATAGAAAACGTTCATCTCTCTTTATCACAGGCATTAACTGTAATTGCATTTTCAATGTCACTAACCGGCATTCGACTGCCTCTGGTATACAGTATGTTTTTTTTTACTAGGACAGTATCCGAAACCATAATATACAGAGAAACTGTCCACAGGCACCATCAAAACTTTTTTTCGTGAAATTGATGTTGCTCGTGGAATTTTTTCAACACATTGTCTTTTTTCAATTTGTAATTTGTTCGCAACAAAATTTGCGTAAAATCAATTTTAGCATAGCAAATTTTTTGCTTATGTGTGAGTTGTACATAAAATGAGTCAAATTTATATTGTTTTATTAATGCGGATTGTTTCTTGCTACGATCATTTTTATACTCGTACTATCGGAAAAAAAATCGGAGCAGCAGAAGGTAAGTCAAATTTAATAAAATGTTTTCACATACAATTTGTAGATAAATGGCCCTCATTTAGCTTTATACAGTACCTAAACGTTTCAGAACCGCTCATATATTTTAGAAACAACATTAAACAAGTATCTCGCTTTCTCCATCCGCCCTTGTGCACAGTCAGATTTCTGTTCAAACTTCGAAACGGTAGCCTAAAATAAAATGTAAATGAAACGCGAGTGTATTGTACCACATAATGCGTAACATTTCAACATTAGAAGTCTAATAAAATAAAAAAAATAAAAAATATTTATATATACACTTCGACACACACACACACGAAAATAAGAAGACATTTACAAAGGTAATATTTCATCTATAAGGTCGACGCACAATCTGTGTTCCCTTAAAGTTTGACGCGACATTTACGGGACGACAACCTGTACATAAAGCAAATAAAAGAGAATAGCCTAGGAGCCACGGAACAAACGCTACACGTCGTGGCCAATTAACTACTTAATCTAGACCTTAATTAAAACCACGCAGCATTTTCAAGAGATCCGCTCCCGTAGTTCGGGCGCTATTCCCCAACCGCATTCGTATTAAGCTGAATGTTTTATAAAGACTAGGCAGGCGTGTCTCCTACTGCGCTAATGATGATATACTCGCGGCCGCTCCCACGGGTCGCGTAATTTTCCCTTACTACGACTATTGTCCCGGCCGAAGTGAAAACAAATGAAGAAACTCTATACGTTTAATCATTCATCCCGCGGCTCGACGTAAGGTGTTCTCATTGAGATTTATTCGCACTGTTTTCGGTCAAGCGGAAGGTCATAATAGATAGAATGCTTAGTAGCCTTCATTTTTATTATTGTTTCAATCGCCTTTATAGTGTAGTGGTTACAATGCCGGTCTCCAGACCCAGTGGGAGAATGAAATGCCAATTTTTTTTCTATTGCTTGCCCTAGGTCATGATCATGAACCAAGGATTTGGAAATTTGCTGTTCAAATGTTAGTGTGTGTAGTGTGTATGTGTAGTGTGTGTTGCATGCGCTAGTGACTTATTTTTATTTACAACGTTATATTTAGTTTATACGAAACCTGAAAACTGTTTGTTCAGAATCAGTAATAGAATCGATTTTAATATTTTTTATACCATGCTATACATTTTGACCAAATAATATTTACAAAATCTCAAATAAAGTACACCCTACTAAAAAAAATCTCACTCGTGTGCCGGCCGCGCGCATCGCTTGTCACGTGGATGCGAGAGGGCGCAAGGTCGCAGCGCACCAATCGAGGCACGCGCCGGCTGCACGCACGAGCACGTTTGCACGAGGACAACGGGACAGCACAAAAAGCTTGTAACTTCACGAAGTTTCAAAAAAATTTAAATGATATCTTGAAAACTCACGAGTTTTCAAGATATCATTTAAATTTTTTTTGTACTGATTCTTTAAATGAAAATATTTGACCCGTGTTTCGATTTTCGTATAAACTAAAAATAAGGTCGTATATCTTACAGGTAAGCACCTGGCCTTTAACCTTTTCACCGCCCAACTATCCTGCACGCGATGTCCCGCTGTACGCCAACGTATAAATGTATTTTAATAAAGTAGGTACAAAGAAGAACTTCTATGCTGGCGTGGACGGCACGAAAATCTCGAACTTCTATAGAAGTTGTTGGCGGTAAAAAGGTTAACTCAATTGATGTTAAGTGATGATAAGGCCGTAGGTGGAAGCGCACTTCACCCGCAATCCTCAACTACTGAGGCACTGGCTATCCTTTCTCTAGCTGCCGGAACACAACAATGCTACAAACATTGATGTTATGGCGACATATTTAGATAGGATGGTGGTAGCTACGCACACAAACATGTACCTTCCCCCGGCTGGGAATCGAACCCGGGACCTTTAGGTCTAAACCGGTGGTCTTAACCACTAGACCACAGATGCGGTTAAAACTGCAACACAGTTTTGTAAACGGATGCGGCCATTATTTATAACTATTTTCATTTATTAATGTACTCAACGTATTTGTACCAATAAAGGTATTTTTATTTATTTTATGTATATTTTACCAAGACTGAAACCTACCCTCCAGCTGAACAAAAATCACGTCAATCTGGCTCCGTTTTGACTTAGAAGAAGAACGAAAGGGACACTTTCGCATTTATAATTAAGTATCTAACTAAGCTTTTGTTTAGGAGCCAAGCACCACGCCTAAAACTAAAAGCAAGTACATTAAAAAAGGGCCAGAAATATATTATATTGATTGCAAGCGAGGGTGATTAGATTAGAGAGTGGAAGGTGGATTACAGTCTAGTCTTACTATATTGTTAAATTCTCATGGCTGTGTAATTGACTGTAATCTGTCTGCGTACCTAATTCAAATAAATAAATAAATTTTGTTTTCAATTTATTATTTGACTGTACTTTGTCCCTATCTACTGACCCTGATAGGTAGGGTATGGCAGCTGGAACTACGGGTCCGGCTGTCTTTTCAAGGGTACCACGGGAGTTCCGGATCCTAGGCCCCCTGCCGGTTATGCCTTCGCGGGCGTCTCCGGCAGGCCCCGGACATGGGTTGGACTCGTGGTGGCATGTGGTTAGCTATAGAAGTGGGAATGTTCGTATGCCTGGTTGGACTGGCCAGGCATCCATTTCGTGCATAGCGAGCGGGTCTTAGTAGCGGTCCGGTGGGGCCTGAAGCGAAAAGATCTGCGGGGTACGTGAGTTACCCTTAGTTGGTGTGGTGCTTGGTGGTTTTCACTGAGTAGTTACTCCAACATCTCCGGTACTAGTCTGGAGAGCTAGTAGAGGTGCCCGCTAGATGCAAAGGCCTCCGGTTTAATCAGCCGCGTAGGAATTTGGAATTGATCAGGTGCCTGGATGGGTACCGAGAAGTGAGTGTGCTTACAACTCCGCCACCAAAGAGGACATTTGGTAGTTGGCTTTAGAGCTGACGGCCCAAGCAGTGGTATACTGCGAGTTGTGCTCTTAGTGCAACGAGAAGTGAGCGAGCTTACAGCTCCGGTGACCTATCTGGATATTAGGTAGTGGACTATACGTGTCCACGGGGCGACTAGCTTGAGACACTAGTCTTAAAAGTACTGGATGAAGGATGCGTACCGGCGTGTTCTGATCTGGCGTTATGACCTGACGTAGATGGTCCTTTGTGCTTGCGCAAGGTTATTCTGACACCTACTTTGTAACCGGAAGGTTGGTAGGGGGTGTCAGTATAAACTTTAAAGTAGTGTATAGCGGGTTGTTCTTTGTACGTATGTGCGAGTTGACGACACAAATAATAGGTAAAATCAAAAGGTGCCATCTCGCACATCTGTGCGAGTTTAAAGTATGCGAGTTGACGAATAACTCGCCCTTTCGACTGGGCTGTCATTATTAGGTTTCAATTCAATTCAATTTCTTTGTTTGTCTTTAAATAATATAAAAGGTGTTACAACAATAAAGAACTTATAACTTAGTACCGCTAAGGAAACATTTGAGGACAGCCGTCTTATGATGTTGAGGTTATGATGAAGTCTAAAATATCATTATTGAGCGAGCTTGATGAGTTAAAATTTCAGCCCCTGACCTTCCAATCGTTTATGTGGGACAGCTGGAGTCAATCGGGGACGTTTACAGGCTGATGGCGATGGATGAATAAATGATGGATTTTGAGTGCCCCAACATATTCACAGTAACCAATTAAATCAGAAACGTTTCGCATTTGTTATGTAAGCGAACTGTATCCCATCCTTAAGCTTAGCGTTTGTTTCTTTTGCCACAAGCGAGGGGTCAGAGGTTCTATTCGACCCAACTTAATTAACACGGTCCCGAAGCGAATATTAAATGTTCGCAAATAGACTTATTTGTTCGTGTGTTACCTGCGCCCTGCGCCCCGTGTACCGCCGCTCGACATTAATTGAGATTTTCTCGGCTGTGTCCGGAATTATTGGATCCATGTTCGCCGCTGAGGTGGCACTCTGAATGCTTTACTAGTGGGAATAAAGCAATCATTAATTGAACATTCTTTTGTTCGTTGCTCCTCTTTTTCGATTCATCATTAACATCATCACTACTTCATTTTATGTCCCCACTGCTGGGGCAAGAGCCTTCCCTGTGGACAGAGACAAATGCCTATATACCAATACGCGGGCCCAGTGTGGATTGGTGGTTGTTAACGACTGCTAATGCAGCCGGGACCAAAGACTTTACGTGTCTTCCGAAGCACGGAGGAGCTCGATATGATATATTTTTGGTCTATCCGATGACCGGCCTTTGCGAAAGTTGCTTAACCATCACAGAGCGGGCGCATTAACCACTGCGCTATCAAGCTCCTCCTTTTTCCGATTGCGACGGCGAAAGAGCACAACCGGCCTGGTGGTAAGTACTTATGCGGCCACCTAACACTACCTAGTGGCGATAAGAAGTAAATTAATAGCACGGCGGGCTTTCATCTTTTCCTAGTTTTGGTATAACGTTCTTTTAGTGGGTTACCAGTGGCGGTAGCCAAAGTAACATTAAGAAAACGATAGCGAAGTTCGAAAAGAATAAAATGTATGGAATAAAATGTATCGTTTTCTTAATGTTACTTTGGCTAAACCTACGGATATGGGTTACTAAATACGAGTAGAACGCGAATTAGCGGCAACTATTTCAAATAGGAACTTTTTCACGCCATCTCTTTAAAATAAAATGCAGTAGAGCGTGTCCAGCACAGAACACAAGAAAGATTTCTGTGTTCTGTGGTGTCCAGCGTCCTTGGCAAATGGTTGATTGCCTAAACTTTACTAACTAAACAAAAAGTTCTGACTAGTTTATTTTCTCCTATTGTCCAATGTCGAGGTGGGGCCGACTCATATTTTTATTAATCATAAAGTTTTATGAGACAAAAACTGGCGCGCTTTTAATACCTATTGGTAATCGGTGCGCATGCGTAAGAGACGGGCGACGGATTTAAATTTAGAATCGCCGACGACGGAATTCTGCGGGACTATTTTGATGCCAATACAAACGGCGGATACGGAGAAGACCACGCTACGATCATTAATCGGTGTTTTTTAATCTTTGGTGCGACAATAATCGAGGCGTTGCCCTTACTACATAACTACACTGTGCGGTGAAGTGGTGTGACGATGAGGATACTATGTGTGTGTAGGTACTTGTGAATGAAACTATTAGTAAGCGTGGAACTGATTGGTGAATATGCAGTCGTTAGTACTGCTATCTATATTGTGTTTAACATGGAATCAAGGTAATGTTTATGATTTAAGAAAAGAACTAAGTACATACAAATTTTTGTTTCATGCTTAAGAAATATTATTCTTTTTTAATTTGTTTTTCAAATGTAAACTCTTTCTGAAGCACTGAAGAGTGAGAGTGAAGATCTAGAAGGTTATGGTGATCTATATAGTACGAGCGTGGTGTTATAACTAGTACTATAAACGGTTGTACTACGAGTATATTTAATAGCGGCCATTGTCATTTTGCCACAAAAAAAAATAAGAATAATTCAAAGAAGCGTTGTCCGTACTAAGGCTGGTAACACCTAGAAGCTGGCTGTTAGTGGACTGTGCTATGAAATATAATATATAAGCACAGCAAGTTGAAATACAATATACAAACAAAAAGAACTAATCCACAGACGTATTAAGGAAGGTAACGCTAACGTATAACTAATTAATACATCTTTAGAATAACTAAAACCTTAATAGGTAAAATATAAGAAAGATAAAGATGTAACAAAAGAGTTTTTAACACTGACGCTTTAAGCTTCTAATCAGAAAAAAAATATTAACTTAGAACTGTTTGATGACGGGTCACAGGTGTTGCAAATTAAGTATAAGTAATAACTGTACTTGTAAAATAACAGAATACCAACCAAAAGAATTGCAAGATGCGTTCACAGTTAGATATACATTTATATGCCGGTACGTCCCGGGGTATTACTAAAACCGCATACATACGCCGTTCGACCGTGTTTCAGAGCGTAAATATTCAGTCAGCGTTACGAGCGACGCATGAAAATCTAAAACAAACCTCCTCGAGAGAAGCGAAACACTCTTTTGACAGTCGACTCACGTTTTATTGCCTTTAAATCGTGATTTAGTACAGACCTACAATCAGATTTATATCAATGACGACTTAACCTTCGAGGCTTTCAGTATTTTAGTAGCAGGTACTCATTGAAAGCCTTTCTTCTTGGGGAACTATCGAATGTAAAAAATAAGTCTCAATGTACTGACAAAATAAACGAAATAAAAAGTAGTGTTTCTTGGCGGGAAAGTGAAGAGTTATGTCTGCGGTTTTGTTTTATTTTCCAAAATTAGTGTTATGTCGAATATTAATGTGAAATAATGGTGGATTATTTACCGTGAGCGTGCATGAGTGTTGGTAAATGAAACAAAACAGTGCAACGTCACTTTTCAAATTCTCTCAAGAAGTCCGCTAGAGGACTTAGTAAAGCCCCACATCTTTACTGAGATACTCGAAGGGTTGGGGGTATATTATTTCTCTCTTCTCATTTCTATTATCATTCATCATCATCATACAGGAAGGAAAGATTATGTTTTATATGTATAACTTGTAAGAAAAACTACTTTGACACTGGCTTATTGTGCTAATCGCACGAAGCCATCAACTAAAGACAAAATCAGTAAAGAGGTTGATTGCGCGTTTTATTCACAATCACAAGAATTTGTATGGCATATTTGCTCGATGGCTCAGTGGTTAACGCGCCCGGTCTGCGATTGCTGAAGTTTAGCAACTTTCGCAATAGCCGGTCATCGGATGGGTGACCAAAAGTTTATCATCTCGTTGCCGTTGGTCCCGGCTGCATTAGCAGCCGTTAACCACCACCAATCCGCACTGAGCCCGCGTGGTGGTTTATGGCTGTTCTCCTTATCCATCCATTGGGCAGGCTCTTGCCCAGCAGTGGGGACATAAAATTTGTTGGTGATGATGGTGATGATGATGATTTGCAACTCAACTAGTTTGTCACCAGATGGCGCTGCTTCAATGCCGTGCAAATTCTCGTTTTCGTTAACGTGATCGAATAGTGAATAAAACGAATCTTTTTTTTTTTTTTTTTGGTCACCCAGGGAAAACCTGCTGACGGGTTTAACCGGGGATGGCCGTAGCCGACCCGGTAAAAACCTCTGGGGGGCAATCCGCCCGGCGCATGGAGAGGACTCCAACGGGACCTTTACCACGAGGGCAATACCTCGCCGGAGCCTCATTGCGCGCAAATGTGCACGACAACAACAACAACCCGACTTTTGCGACCTTGCGCATCCACCTTTGGTGAACACGCCGACCCAACAACCAAGACCTGCATGCCCACACCCTTCCCCCCCCTTGTGGGCATGCGGACACAACAAACCGACTGACATGCCCACTTTTCCGTTAGCAATCTCTCTCAAAAACAAACAACCGCTTCCTTATCCTGAATAATAATAATCATAATAATAATAGATTGATTCCTCTTTTGTAACGGACTTTATGTAGGTATTCATAATCTAGATAAAGGTTAGAATAACCAAATTAAATTAAAATATCTCAACCTCCTTTGTGCGTCGAAACGCACATAGCCGTTGTTGATCCCGCTTGTTGTCTTAAGATGGCAGTCTACCCGCATCAGGCCAGCGGCGTGAGCCAGCGTGATAGATTATGGTCCGATCTCTGTATGTGTAGTTCATGTGGAAAGGCCAGAGCCCAGCAGTGGGTCGCTACATATATTTTTAGCACTAACGTGGCCATCAGGCACACGAATCGCCTGATGGTAAGCAGTTACTTGCGCCTATGGGAATTTGCCACACCATGTATCACTCGGGTGATAGTGATGCTGACCCTGTAGATTGCGAGATAAAGGTTATGGTGGTGGCTCTGGTACGAGCGGGTGTTATATAGGGTTACTTTTTATCACCGTCCAAACCTTCTGGGATGACTCCCATGATACAAACCAACTCCCTAACTCGAAAATAAATTCAGCTATTCCATACAAAACATCAATATTTATTCGATCAAAATGTATGGAACAGCTGAATTTTATTTTCGAGTTAGTTATTTTCGATTTTATTTTCGTTTTTGTATCACGGGAGTCATCCCGTCATCCCAAAACTGAGATGACTCTCAGAAGTTTTGGACGGTGATAAAAAAGTCAACCTGTATGTGATCACCAATTTTCACACTCTATTTGAAAAAAACCCATGCCGCACTCTTCAAATAGAATAGAATAAAACTGTACAGACAATTTATAATACCTTTCAGATACGGTGGGAAGTGTGCGCATAACGGAACTCCGAGTGGCAACCCACGTGCCTGAGGGGGGTGAGTCTGTGCTGGGCTGCAGGTTCGACATGGAGGGCGACACTCTGTACTCCCTCAAGTGGTACAAGGACGGGCGGGAGTTCTACCGGTTCGTGCCGAAAGCCGAACGGCCCGCGAGGGTCTTCTACGTGCCAGGTGTCAACGTCGATGTGAGTTCCTTACAGCTTGACCACAAATCGGGGCGACCGGCGACGAAACTAGTGAATTCTCTCTTCATTGCGCGGTCGAAACGCTCTTTGCATGCCATGTATTAGGAATTCGCAAATGCACCGCGCACTGCCGCCGCCCGGTCGCCCCGACTCTTGGCCGAGCGGTTACAAACAACATTCATTAAACTATGTTAAAATGCACTAATAAGCGTTGATATAAAAACAATGCTGAAGAAACGAGCACTTAAAAGACTTGACAGTATAAAAGTTGTTTTTAGGGTTCCGTACCCAAAGGGTAAAACGGGAACCCTATTACTAAGATTCCGCTTTCCGTCCGTCTGTCCGTCTTTCATTAGGCTGAATCTCATGAACCGTGATATAGACACCCTGCTACACACTACTTTAAAGTTTATACTGACGCCCCTTACCAACCTTACGGTTACAAAGTAAGTGTCAGACATCCTTACGCAAGCGCAAGGGACCATCTACGTCAGGTCATAACGCCAGATCAGAACACGCCGGTACGCATCCTTCATCCGGTACTTTTAAGACTAGTGTCTCGAGCCGTGATATAGTCAGTTAAAATTTTCACACATGATGTATTTCTGTTGCCGCTATAACAACAAATACTAAAAAACAATAAAATAAATATTTAAGGGGGCTTCCATACAAGTTACAACAGACATGATTTTTTTGCCGTTTTTATAGATAATGGTACAAAACCCTTCGTGCGCGAGTCCGACTCGCACTTGGTCGGTTTTTTTATGGCAGAGTAAGAAAATGACTCCGCACAGAGAGGAGTTCAGATGCGAAGACTACTAGTTAGTGGATCAGAATTGGGTTTACTAGCCAATATTGACTGTCTAGACATACATAAGTAATTGTAACATAATATACCATAACTTCCTCCAGCGGCTTCGCTGGCGTGAAACTTTCACGCCAGCGAAGCCGCTGGAGGAAGCTAGTGTTATAAAAAATCAAACTGAACCGTAATATGAAACATGCTTTTCTGATGTTAGATTAGTGAAGGCATAACAGACTCGTTAACATTCAGCTGTTCTAGAGATTTTATTTGAAGAATGATAATTATAGTTTCAAACGTGTTTACTAAATAATAGCATCATAATGGAATTCTTAACCCTATTATTGGCATAGTGGATTATTTGAGACATTTAACTTACAAAAAAATTCGGGTAGTCAAAAAAGAACACATTTTATACAAAAAATATTTACATACAAATTCCACAAAAAAAACTCTGCCAAGTATAGGGTTAAAACCAGAAAAACGTTTGGTAGGTTAGGAAGCCTAAACAATAGTCTACGTAGGCTGTGTACACATTGTGTATGATCAATATACTCGTATTACGTGCAAAGTGCGAATTGTGTGAATTCTTTATTTCGAGTTATTTCGATGCTTTGTCTACACCCCTTTTTGTGAGAAGGACGTGAGAGTATGTATGTATGTATATTAGACATTTGGGCCGTATTTATTTTTCATTTCAAACTGCACGATGAACTGTGTCGTGATGGGCATAAGAAAATTGATATCATCTTTATTTTAAATACTTTGGTTCTTTCTTCGGTGACTACATTCCCAGATTAAAATTAGTCTCCAGTGCCAAGGCAGACCAGATGTAAAAATGATTGATTCGTAATGTCTATTTTGGTGACAGTATCAAGTCTGCAGTATTGGTAATTCTACATTTCCCATATAATAAATTGTTACGACCGCCTTGTACCATAACTTATTTACTTATTATTACTAAGTAATGGAGGAGCTCGATGGCGCAGTGGTTAACGTGCCCGGTCTGCGAGTGCTGAGGTTAAGCAACTTTCGCAAAGGCCGGTCATCGGATGGGTGACCAAAAATTAATCATCTCGTGTTCCTCCGTGCTTCGGAAGGCACGTAAAGCCGTTGGTCCCGGCTGCATTAGCAGTCGTTAACAACCACGAATCCGCTCTGGGCCCGCATGGTGGTTTATGACCCGTTCTCCCTATCCATCCATAGGGAAGGCACGTGCCCCAGCAGTGGGGACATAAAATGAGCTGATGATGATGATGATGACTAAGTAATATTAACATATTTAAAATATTATTTTTGTCAACTATATGAATTCAAAAGAGAAAGAAGTGCTAATTGTGATAAGTGAATTTTAATGCAAGTCAACGTAAGTAACCTACAGATGAACGACAAAATGTAAAGTAGGGAATCGTATCTTTGTATAAATAGTCTAAATTTAATATTTACTTAGTTTGAGGTGGTAAGAAATTTCATTGTTTATCAATATTAAATGCAGAGAATTGATATACAATGTTGGAACGGAAAATACGATCAGCGGCCTCCTTGGTACTATAAAGCTATATTTTCCAGCCAACTTTTGGGATGAACCGTTAAGTTAATAATGATAAATGAGTTTGGGAGATGATCTGTCGGATTATTGTTTCGTTATCTGCATAATTACTGTTGACATCTATGATTAGGAGCAAAAGAAGAACTTCTTACTTTTACGTATGGGTAAATCTTTTTTAATCTTTCACGATTCTTCTACAGGGCGGTTAGTATAATCCCAAATACGGCAGATACGAGACCACGGAAATTCATTAACATGCCTTGAAAGCACCATATAAGATATTGAGGTTTTTTGTTACCAAGCCATGATTGCAAAGTGACAACCTTAGGTCTAGCTGATACATTGATCTTAATCCAAACGAAAAATCGTCGTCAACATCTTAGTCCAAACGAAACAAAGTCAAAACATGCGAGGGCTAATAAAAAATAATCTAATATAAAACAAATTTGAGTTTCGTATAGAAAAATTAAGCTTCGTAAATATATTATTTTGCGTAACTTCATGGTGTTCTTTATACTTTGTTGCATAGTTGTTTCGGGATTACACACCTATCACTACACACTTATTACCGTCTAAATCAAAATTCCATCTATACTAGTACTGATAAGGCAAAACATCTTGGCTGGGAAAAATAGCTTTTGAAATTACATCAATTGTCGGCTAATCATAGAATGTGCTCTAGTATTCAAATATCGACTTGGACAGCTTAGTTTCGGGTTGATTTTGACACATCGCCCTCATTATAGAGCCAAGCATTTCAACAATCAGTCTAGTCCAAAGTACTAAAGTATTTTAGCCAAAAGTAGCCAGGAACCAAAAGTACTTTTATGAAATTCTGTTTTTCTAGCAGAAAGTCAAAAACACAAAAATTTCGAGGCAACATACTTACTTTACGAAAGTGTTAATCCAGTTTAATACATTTGCCGATATATATAAAAAAGTGTCTTATCAGTTTATTGGTCGGTCCTGTCTCCTTAAACGCAATATGTAATAATGAAATTGCTTTTGGCCCCGAACTCCCAACAATATTTTCCTCGCTTGTAACACAATGCATCTCACGTTGCTGTCGGATGTGTCGTATTGTTATCTCGTCATCTTTTCGTCGTTCAATCTTTGCGATCTATAAAAGCGTATAAGATTTTACGTTGTTAAGAAATGGGTTCATTAGGTAACTTGAGTTGTCTAATTAACTGAGAATTCAAGATGTTACCTTTATCCCATCAATAACAAAATAAAGATAGGTAAGTAACGATGTACTTACGTAGAGATTATTGTATAGAAATCCTCCCTCTTGGATAAGCTTTGCAGTCAAGCTCATTCACGGTGGTTCAATGGGGACTTTTGGGATCACACAAGGTTTGACTAGTGTCTCGCTTCCTCGCGTCCTGATCTGACGCAGATGGTCCCTTGTGCTTGCGCAAGGTTGTCTGATACTTTGTAACCTAACGGGTGGTAGGAGGTGTCAGTATAAAACTCAAAAGTCGTGTGTAGCGGGGATGTTCCTAAAGACTAAAAGCAGTCTGTTGGTAACTTCTATTTTTGATGATTAAAGGAAAAAATGTCGATCAATGGCTCGTGTCGAACACTGGTGTTAATACCCTACTTTGTAGATGTATCTAATGTATATTACTTACGTAGAAATTTCTTCTACAGTTGAACCGCTCGTCGACGAACTTCGTGGCTCTCAAGCTCCTGACGCGGGAGTCGGCGGGCGCGTACTGCTGCGAGGTATACGGGGAGAGTCCTCAGTTTACCATGGTCCGCCGCGAGAAGCACGTCGCCGTCGACCGTGAGTGAACCGGTTTACTAATGTTTTCCCGAATTTCAAAAGCAATAATTTTGTTTACCATAATTTTGTTTGACATATTTTAATTAGAAATAACGTTTCACTTGCCATAATTATCAAATTAAATAAACTTATTTTCACTAATTTCATTGGTCATAATAACCAATCAAGTGTCATAATATTTTTAATCCATAGTTTGATTTGCCATATACAAGGGTGAATCAAAAAGATCTTGGAATCTCTATTGAAAAATGCAAACAAAAATAGGATTTCTTCATGGAGTTTTCTTCAGGATTCATGAAAAAACACTGTTTATTATATAACTTCCTAACCACTATTCAGTAGTCACTCAACGATTAAAGAACCAGAATACAGCTTCATGACAAAACTTCTTTCTTTCAGTTCTGCCTAAAGTGGGACCACAAATAGTTGGTCTCCAAAAAGAATACCCTCCCGGCAGCCAGTTGAATGTCAACTGCACAACGACCCCTTCAAGGCCGGAGGCCCAGCTTGCTTGGTACATCAACGGCTATCCTGCACCACAGGAATACCTGGAGGGACCGATGCTGGTGCTCCCAACCAGCCACCCCTACTCCTACCAAGCGAAGCTAAACCTACACTTGACTGTGTACGAAAGCCACTACATGCTCGGCGTTTTCAGTATAAAAGTGAGTTCTTCAGCTTTTGCAACTGTTACATTATAGATACAAGTAACTATTAGGAGTTTCAGATGACCTTTGCAGCATAACCGGGCTCATGAGCAGCTAACTTGTTCTTCTAGTGGTTGTGTCCTATTAAATCAGGTTTTCTATAGGCTGACTTCATTAGGGAGCGTGTTGTGTTCATTTTCGGGCTTTCCTCGATAGTTCGCTGCATTCCAAACCTATGGGTGGTAAAATCAAGACTACTTAAAATATTTATGGGCTTAATTAATTAAATAATTTTCACTTTAGTTTATTTTACATATAGTTCTTGTAGCAGTATAAAAAAATCACCAAACAACAGACTTTGTATTTGCGTGACGCAATTTAAACTATTTTGCACTGCAAATTAGCACTAGACATTTCGTTTATTACCACTTTTTACTAAGTGGCAGTCTGGGCAGAGAAGAATCTGTTACAGATTTTAAAAAACAGTAAAACTAGGCCTTTTAAACATGTTATTTATTTATTTATCTAATTTTATAGAACTATTATCATCCTTTTTTCAATTGTTGCAATTTTTATGATTACAACTAGAACAAGTCTAACACTCGAACAATCAAAGTTTTACTCATAATTAAAGGTATTTTAATATATTAAGCCTAAGTCTTAATCTGTGCTAAAGTGCTAATATGACTATATCTTTTAGCTCTATGATTATGGCGAATTTTGATGATTTATCCCGTAACTTAGTGACCTACTCTCAAACACAAAACAAGCCCTATTACTAACCAAATGAAGTATATTAATATAAACCTGGGACCTTCAGGCCGAAAACCGGTGGTCTGACCGCGTTGTCATAGTGACAAGCGTTGATTAGATAACGGTAATCAGGAGGTATAAGGTATGATTAGTTAGTGCTTAATCTGGCTAATTTATAGTAGCTCAAAAACTAAACTAAGTCGTAAATTTTATAAAATTTTATAAAAAAAAAATTGATAACTATTTTTTATTTAGTATAAATAGGTAGTTGATATAATGTGTTATTTATTATACATATTTAATGTGTACGAGTTGGTTTAAAGTCACTAAAATTAGCTTAATTACAAACAGGATTACGAGTACAATGTATTTTATTATTTTAATATCATTCAAACCGGAACACAACATTGCAAAATAATGCTGCTTGGCAATTTGTTCCTGTATTATGTTGTTAAAATCATGTTAATTTCAATCTTCCAGTGTCAAGCAACGATTCCACCTTTATATCGTAAGGAAACAGAGTACTCCTTCTACGACCAATCCTTACTGACGTCGCCGACGCCCGCTACTCAGATAGATGTCAATACAGGTCGGTATTAACTCGAAGCCACTACAAAAATCAATATTCAAAAGTTATATCCCCAGGCAGGTAGTTCTCAATAATATTAGAAAGAAAATCTAGGCCATGGTATTTAATGACGACCTCCTTGGTCGAGTGGTTTGTACACCGGTTTTCATGGTGTCGCCATCTCTGAGGTCCCGGGTTCGATCCCCGGTCGGGTCAATTTAGAAATCATTGTTTTTTTAAATTGTCTCGGGTCTGAGTGTTTTCTATGTACACAAGTATGTATGTATTTTTAGTATGTTTATCCGTTGTCTAGTAACCATTTTAACGAGTTTCATAACGAAGCTTCTCTTGGGCTAGATAATTGGTGTGAGTGTAGGAAAGTTTATTCATTTATTTATTAAATTTTAATAAGGCATTATATGAATCAGTAGAAACAATAAAAAATAACACCATATATGAACTTAAAACTTAGTTAAGTTTCATGCAGGTGGCTTACCGTGAGCTCCTAACTTCTGCCACTGTATAAGGATGTACCGCTTGAGTGGAGACCACGACTCGGTAAACGTAGTGTAGGACGCCCTCCGGCCAGGTGGGATGATGACTTACGAAAGACTGCAGGCAGATGCTGGATGCGTCAAGCCGAGGACAAGGCGCTATCGCGCTCATTAGGGGAGGCCTATGTCCAGCAGTGGACTAATATAGGCCGATGATGATGATGATAAGGATGTAAGTAATACCTCCTTGTACTGGATTCCTAGTGCGAGTTTAATTCGCCACTCGATCACGTTAACGAAATCGAGAATTTGTATGGCATAATTTTATCTCTTCACGTATGTCGCCAGGAGGCGCTGGTTCAATGCCATACTAATTGTCGTTTTCGTAAACAAAATCGAATGAATACGTATAGTAAACAAAATTCACGCTAGGCACTCAGTGCTTCTAGTGTTGTTTATACTGTTGTATTGTTGCAATGTTTTGCAATTGTAAAAATAACGCGTGTATCGGCGTTTTACACTACTTAATCTGTGGTTGTACTCTGAAATTCTCAGAACCTCAGAATAATAACTAAAGCTATAGAAACCGGACTAAAATAAAACACAAATTACTCAGTTCGCACTATTTTAACTAATGAACCTAGGTGATGTATTGGAAAGAGATCGATTGTCCCTTCTCTTTCGTTATTTCGAAGGTGTCACCAGATTTGTGAAACGAACTGTCAGCTTTTAAATCAATGTATTCTAAAATTAAAGCTTCTATGTCTGCTAGAAGCTCAGAACAATAACTAAAGCTATAGAAGGATGGCTAAAATAAAAATCGTGCAACTATGTTTAGTTCCGTTCTATCTTATGGCTAGAAAAGGAGGTTGGAGTGCGACAAATGGTTGACACTTGGTTTTTATTTTTTGTATTGTTATATCAAACGGTCATCAGATAATCGGTGATCAAAAAAAATCTTTGAGTCCTTTATAAAGTCACTCACTACATTACCTCAAATATGACGTCACAAATCTGGTGACACCTTCGAAATAACGAAAGAAAAGGAACAATCGATCTCTTTCCAATACATCACTTAGGTTCATTAGTTAAAATAGTACGAACTAATGAATGATTGATGCTATTTTAGTCCGGTTTCTATAGCTTTAGTTATTATTCTGAGCAATGTACTTCTGATTTTGGCCGGACAAAAGGATTCGAGATTTTATTTTTCTAAAAAAACCAACTCCAACCTCCTTTTCTAGCCATAAGATAGAACGGAACTAAACATAGTTGCACTTTTTTTATTTTAACCATCCTTCTATAGCTTTAGTCATTGTTCTGAGCTGAAATCACATAGGTTGTTGCAACATAGATTCGATTTTAAAAAACTAGTTAGAATTTAAAATCGAGTGATACACAAAATCGATCCTAAAATATTCTCGCAAACGCCAACGGCGCTTTTACCATACAGTATTTTTATATGAATGCATTTTTGTTTGCCGTTTCTCATGTAAAACGAATATCAAAAAGTAAAATACCATTCTATTCGTTTTTGCACTGGAGGTATTTGATAAAAAATGCTATTTTGTTTTATTTCAGACCATGCCACCTCATTGGGATATTGTGTTCCATATTTGATTCTACAGGTGTTGTTTTTGTTAATTTTATATTAGCTTAATGTTGTAATCATGACTAAGTTATAAAACTTTTCATAACAATTTAATTGTATAATGAAAATGAAAACCATTACTTTTGTATGAATGTTAAAGAGCAATTAAGCGAGTGCCGTCGTTTATACTTGACTCTTTTGTTGTGATAGATATATCTTGTCCCTTTAGAATAGACAAAGAGCGCAAACAAAAAACTAACAATAAACGCGCCGCGTAGACTGATTTTGGAAATATTGCATATTAAATTGGATGCCATATTATTATAACAGAAATAAATATCAGTTTTACTACCTTTAGTTAAAGTTCTGAGGTATTTTTAGTCCTCATTATACTCGTACCTTTTCGTTCGGTTCGTTTCGTTTCGTTCGTTTTACTCGAAGAAGGTATAAAGTCTCATATATCTGTGTCATATGTTAGTACATACAAACATATGACAAGGTAACATTATCTTAGCAAAAAAGAAAAAACAATGTTTTTGGCGTATCTGTCTACATCTTGAGTTACAAGTACATTCGACTTCTAGAATACAGCCTATTAATAATAACAATTAAATGATAGAAGCCAAAATAAAATATAATATGTAATTTTTTTAAATGGTCTCGTTGTGAAGAAAAGTCTTTCGCTATTCTTTTGTACTTTTGTATGTTATAATAAAATTGTTATCTAAATATTAAATAGTTATTACGATATTATTGTTGAACAGTATTATGTTTGTTTGGTGAAATCGTTTACCAGTGCCAGTTTATAGTGAATAAAATTTATGTGGATATCAAAATTTAAGTATAATATTTATGTATATTTTCTAATTACCTTAATGCATTTGTGTACGTAGTGGCGTGTTGACTATTTTATTTTTAGATGCATTTAATGTCAATAATTATATATTCCATGCTTTATTTTCTTAATGTGTTTTACAAAGCTAGTAAATAATCTTTGTCATTATGTATTGTTTTATATAAAATGTATGGTTGCATTGAATTTTATATAAAGTTTTTAATACTCTAGGCAATTTTACAAAATAAAATTACATCATAGTGTCAGTAAACTTATTTTATTTACAATGCTAAATAACTTTCTAGTATGCGTTTGTCATAGTTCAGTTTGTTCGTTACGTGAATTTTGTTAGTATCCCGAACCACGTGGGCCGTTTGGTCCACCACTGGGGTATCCATTATCATCACCTCCACCGGAACTGGACCCTCTATTACCCTGAGGTCCACGCCGGGATCCATTCTGAGTTCCACCCTGACCCTGAGGTCCTCCACTTGGGTAACCTCTATTACCTCCTTGGCCACCAAAGCCAGCTTCATTTCCCCGAGGATAATTTCCATTGCCTTCTCGAGGTCCGCCACTAGGATATCCGGCTCCTTGCGAATCGCCATTCAAATTTTCAATACCATTGCCACGACCAAACTGCCCAGAATTTTCTTGACCAGGCCTTCCTGAGAAGCCACGATTTCCCTCTCCATTGTTAGGCCCTCCTCTAGGATATCCTATGGATTCTTGCCCGCCCTGCTGAGATGAACCACCTTGGTTAAAGTCATTCGGTTGCTCGAACCTTCCAGACCTGCCACCTTGACTGGAGTCCCCTTGACTGGGGCCTCCTTGAGGGTAGCCTATGTCATTTTCTTGCCCTTGGAAACCACTAGGACCACCCTGACCCCCTGGGCCACCCCGAGGATATCCTTGATCACCACCTTGACGTCCTCGATTACCACCTGAAATATAAATTATAGTTTTTTAGTTAGAACTAGAACAAGATTATGTGAATTAATTTTCGAAAACTAGAATCACCATCATCATTAGCTCATTTTTATGTCCCCATGCTGAGGCACGAGCCTTCCCTGTGGATGGATAGGGAGAACGGGCCATAAACCACCACGCGGGCCCAGTGCGGATTGGTGGTTGTTAACGACTGCTAATACACTCGAGATCAACGGCTTTACGTGCCTTCCGAAACACGGAGGAGCTCGAGATGATTAATTTTTGGTCACCCATCCAATGACCGGCCTTTGCGAAAGTTGCACTCTCAGACCAAGCGCGTTAATCGCTGCACCATCGAGCTCCTCGAATGTTTTGTTATAATGGCTAAAGATTTTGTGATAAAATCACAACAGAAAAATTACATGTTCTGCTCAACAAAAAAGCAGGACCCAAATAATTTATAAATCTTTGTAGGTATGTACCAGATCCAAAGCCGGATCCTGCACCGCCGGAGCTACTTCCACCTACAACAAATAAAAATTAATGTATCAAGTGACTCAATAAATTATAATATGAAACATTGAAATATAATATTTTCAGATAGTGTTAGACCAAACTTGTCAAACTATGTCAAACTTGACCAAACTAGGTAGGTGTGTGCAGGCAAACTTGAACAGCTCTAAAATAAATTATTTCAACAAGGTTTATGTCAGAAAACTGTCTTTACAAAACAATATAAAATGCATAAAAATCTAGTGTCGAGAATGTGCCAGCCAAATGTAATGAACCAACCCTCGTATCGTATCTGAGGCTTGTATCCTTGCAGGCCAGCTTCGTACTCAACAACCTGCTTCCTGCCATCGGGCAGCACTACGTTATACTCCCCTGTGGCGACGTCGCCGTCACGTTGTTCTGAATGATGAAAGTTAGTACCTGTCTGCGCGTCATCCACGTCATAGCTAAACTCGTATTTAGCAGGTTCCTGAAAAAGTTACTTGTAAATAAAAAAATGATAAAAACCGTACGAATGAACCATTAATAAAATTATAAAAATCTTACATCAGATTCATCTCCACCAAAGTTTGAGCCCCCACCAAAACCTCTCCCATCAGCACCACCACCAATTTCTGGAGTGCCATAAGACGACGATGGCAAACCACCCAAAGATTGCCTCCCACCGAAACCCCCTTGCGAACCACCGGTGCCTGGAGCCGAATAAGAAGAGCTAGGCATTCCTTGAGAGCCTTGTCTACCAGAACCAGGTCCGATAGGAGACTGAACAGCACCAGTTGGAGGAGGCCCATACGAAGAATCTGGCCTCTGACCTTGCCTAGAGTCAGACCCTTGACCACCATTTCTGCCCGATTGGGAATTACCGAAACCCTGATCTCTATTAGGTGGTCCATAAGATTGCCGGCTGCCTCTGTCGCTTCCACTAAACGGTGTTTGGCCACTGCTACTACCACCAAATGGAGTTTGGCCACTGGCCCCACCACCGAATGGTGTTTGGCCACTGGCACCACCACCAAATGGTGTTCGGCCACTCGGTTGTCTTGAATGTGGGCGATTACCCTGACCTGGTGTACCGTATTGAGCGCTGGGAACGTTGGCATTAATGTTTTCTTGTCCAAAACCACCTTGTGACGAAGACCCACTCTGCGGCGTCCTTTGTCCCTGAGAACCTTGAGAGCCTTGGTTGAAACCTCTACCACCACCAGGAGGTCCATACTGGGAATCTGGAGTGTTAGAATTCCCATTTTGTCCCGGTGGAAAATATGTGTCTTGAGGTTGGTTTTGGTTATTTCTTGCTTCAGGCCGGCCTTGCCCTAAGGAGCCGCTGCCTCCTCCTGGTGGTCCATAGACGGGAGAGGGTCCTTGGCCGCCGCTACCACCAGGTGGTAAGTAGCTGTTAACGGGCGGTTCACATTTGCTTATTGTCCACGTAAGAGCGGTCAACCAAATAATATGCTAAAAAGTAAAAATGTTAAAATAAATTCGTTATTTAGCTAATGATAATAATTTTAAATAAGGGTCGTTGTTTGTTGTTCATAATACCCTAAGTAAGTAGATTATGAACCTTGAATTCACAAAATTAAATGAAGATACAACAAACACCCAGCACTTACACAACTTTACTTATTTATTTACTTTCTCATGAAGTCATTTCTTACATTTGAAACTCATAACTATACTCTTAAACTATAAGAATGTGGTAAGTTAAGTATAACAATATTAACAGCATATTTGAAGCGGACTGGTGATGCTGTATGATCTCAGAACTTGTCACGCAAGGGACGCGCAGGAAGCGTCAAGGACAAGGAACAAATAATTGGCAGCTAAATAAAAGGATATTTAACAAAATGTATTGTTATCTATGATATAAATATAACCCCGTTTTATTTTTATACCCGTAGCAACAGTAAATTTTTATAAAATAAATACTTAACAATAATATTAATAGATTTTTGCAGAAAACTTACTAAAATCATAGCTGATATTTATTTCATGAAATCCTAATATTGTCTAACTAAAGGACGGTGTTCCTTTATTAAGATTTAGCTTTTGAATAGATTAAAATTGAGTAGCTCGTGTTTATATAGTCGAGTGAGGAGCGGAGAGCGTGATATCAATGGTAATGCAACAGGCTCGCGCGTGTCGTGTCTTCGTTTTAATTTCGTGAATCTGCCCGGAGACGCCGATAGGAGTCTAGTGGACTAGCACCGTGTTGGTTTACCGTAATTATTACTATTCATGAACTAAATTGGACGTCTGAACACGATTTAGGTGAATTATTTTCGTGTACGTGTAAACACTTAGAGCGTTTACGCCGCACACTAGCGCCGCCAATGAAAAAAAAACATATCTAGTTATTAAAGATAGAAAATAAAATTATGCTTAACAAACTATTTGAATGAAGTACTTAATTAAGCATTTTTACGTCACCTAATGAACATCTGACATGTTATGGTTTAGTTAAATGTGGCGTTATAGTTAAAAGTTGCCGTAACGTCTTATTTAACTAAACCATAACATGTGAGGTGTTCATTAGGTGACGTAAAAATGCTAAATTACTTCATTCAAATAGTTTGTTGAGCATAATTTGATTTTCTATCTCTAATTACTAGATATGTTTTTTTTTCATTAGTGGCGCTAGTGTGCGGCGTAAACGCTCTTAAGGCGACACATTGGAAATTTCCCAACAATTACAAAACATATGGAAGTGATATTTGATGACATGATTTTTCATTTTATTGACTTCATTTTGTTAGTTGCAGAAACACGATTTGTCAACTTTTATAACAGAGAAAAAAATATAAAAGTAACCTCTTTTAAATCATAGATTCGCATTTTACAGGCAAACCAGACCGATTTAAGCATCTAAATTTTCTTAGTAGATTAGTCTTAACACACACTTCAATATTGTAGTTCATTTTTTTTAAATAATTTGTAGTTTTAATTTGAAGGAAAAAAAACAGTTTTTCTTATGGTATGAGATTTATAGTTTAGCGATGCGTCGCCTTAAAATGGGAACGGAGCGGAGTAAATATGAGTGTAAAATATCTTGTGAACTTATTGATATCTCTCGACTACCGACTCTGTATTCTTGTGGACAGACCCAGAGGTCTCCGCGTTTGATTCCTACCAATAGGAACATTTTGGACTCGGTTTAGTTGGTGGTACGGCTTGTTCTAAATCTGGCTAGCTACAATCTTAAGAAGACTATCGCCTATTCTATTGTAATTAAATTTGAATACGAGTATAAAATCCCGCCTGATGTGAATTAAATGCGTAAATAATTATCAAGGCATTTTTATCGCTCTAAAAATATTAAAAAGAAAGAAAATTATTTTCCTTTTTTTGTTAATATTTTTTTTTAGTTTGCTGATTGCGGTTAGTTCCGCTATGGTATGGTTCCGCTATAGCACCCTCGCAAAATGCCTACCAAAAAGTCCCACTATGATGTACCCATCTATTAGATTTACGTCAAACAATAGAAGATACAATTGAAAAGATAAGTACACCTATAACTTTTTAGTCTTTACGGGACTGGACAGTCTTTGAGGAGTGTAAATAAATAAAGTCTGTTTGCAATGTTGAATCAGTCTTGTATTCATTCAAAATATTTATTACAAATAATCAACAACTAGAAAGAAATATTAATTACAATGTAAACTTTTAAAAAACAAATCAACAATATTAATTACCAATAACTTCGATGGACACCATTCAGGTAAAGCTTACTTTTTCATAAGTTTTCCCTTCTTTGTTATTCAAAAGAATATAAAACAAAGGTGCTACATTCGTTGATCCCTCGGTACTTCCCATGTCTCCATGAATGACATAAACTTGTTCATTGCCTCAGGTGGCATTTTCATTGTTACCAGACTTCAATGTTAATCGGGTCTTTGAAATCTGGACCTTCTATTTATCCAACACTGCCGTTGCCACACACACAGGGGGTAGCGAGTGCACCTGCTGACATTATGCCAGCAGCGCGCAAAAGCAACTATTTATTTTTGTTTGCACCATGTATACGTTTGTACTAATTACCTTGATAAAAGTTAAATTAAAAAATTTAATTTAAAAAAATCAATTGGCTATTAATACTCAAGTCAGTATCGAGTTTATTGTCAGATATTCATATCTCTCTATTGTCCTCCATCTCTTACATTTATTTTTCTAAGCAGTTCGTCCTGTTGTTGGCTAATTTGGATAATAATAATAATAAAATAAACTTTATTTTCTCATCACAAACACAAGTATACAATTTTATGATTATAAGTAAACAGTTGTACATATAATGATAATGATAATGATTTTTGGCCAGTGTTACACTGACCTTTTTTGTAACCAATCTGTTTATTTATTGATTTCTGTCAATTGTTCGATTGAAATCGGTCGCATCGCTACATCGTGGCAATAAATAAACCAACAAAATTGGCGAGTTATCACGGCGCGGGAGTAGTCTTATGGTTAGGGAGACCAAACTTCAGGGCTTTTCCCGACGACTTGACTTTCAGAACTGCAAATACTTATTAAGACAATGGTTGACTTATATAGGTAAACAGCCGTCACCCGCCCGTTTCGCTAATCAAAATAATTATTAGATTTACCTCATATAGCCTATCATTTGCACAATCGCATTTTCTTACTACATACAAATTTTCATCAAGATCGGTCAAGCCGTTCTTGAGTTAAAAGTGAACATACAGACAGACAGACAGACAAAAATTTCAAAAATCGTAGAATTGGTGTCAGTGATTCATAAAATTAATATTAATCTCAAAATATGTCAGAAAAATTGCAAGTACACACAGAGCCTACAGATTTATATAGTACCTAGTATAGACAATAAAAAAGTTTTATAAGAAATCTAACAACACAGAGTGATGTTTTTTTGCAATTTATAAGTTGTTTGACCATTATGTATCAGCATCATCATCATCATCTCAGCCAAAGGACACAGGCCTCCCCCAAGGATATCCACAACATTAAATTTATGTTAAAATAAAGATATCCCACAGACCAAATATATAGGTCTGTGAGATAATATACTAACTTCGTACCACTTTGACAGTTTCTATGACAACAAAACAAACAAATCGTGGAACATTTTGTATTGGAAAATTTAATTGTCATTTTTAGTATTTTCAGCAATTGATTTTTATTTAAATACCGATATTTTGACGCCTCACAGGTGGCATTTTCTTTAAATCAATAACAATATATAACACTACGATAAACTTTCAAACACACGAAACACCGATATTAGGGGAATTGGTACCCAATGTCAACAATCTTATGATCAACGTTTAAATAATCAACGCCCTAATAGCAGCAACTTAAAAGACCAACGATTAAAAAGATCGACAGATCAAAATATCAACAGTTTAAAATATCAACAGTTCAAAAGATCGACAGTTCATTTGATCAACAGGCAAAATGACAACAATTTAGATATTTATTAATCGTTTGAAGCTTAAGTGAATGTTGACCTCTCAATAACTCTTGCAGTTCAGCATCAGTGCTCTGGTGTTGATAAAATAAATATCAATTGAAAATTAAACTACCTTCAATTTAAAACTATAACAGCAGCGCAAGAAAAACTTAAAGCGAGCGAGTCCTTTAACTTATGTAAGTAATATATAATATCTAAAAGCAATAAATTATACAACATTATGACCTGAAATATCATACGCAAGTAACTCATTTATGTAATAATAATATTACAATATAAATATTATCTCATTAGAAAGAAAGATAATAATATACAGACCTAATCAGCACTAGAAAGACTAATTAATATACATATCCAGCACTAGATGGCGCTAAAGCTATAAAAGGAAGTTTGTTTCATAGGTCATTACATATGAATGATATATATGATATATATGATGTATGATTACATTTAATAAATAAAAAAATAAAACTATAAAAGATTTTATTAAAGTGTTCACTATCAGTTAAAACAAAAAGTATCTACAAACAGAATTTGCTCGGAGAACCTACTGGTATTATTATTACTATGATATATTATTGTTAGTGGGTTACTAAGTATGATTAATACTAACTTAGTGTAAAATGTGTTGATCAAAACAATTTTTATATTATACCTTTTTTGTCATTTTGCCTGTTGATCAAATGAACTGTCGATCTTTTGAACTGTTGATATTTTAAACTGTTGATATTTTGATCTGTCGATCTTTTGAATCGTTGGTCTTTTAAGTTGCTGCTATTAGGGCGTTGATTATTTAAACGTTGATCATAAGATTGTTGGCATTGGGTACCAATACCGATATTAGGTTCTTTTGCAAAATAAGCGGTAATTCTATTTGATTGATATTATGATATGACGTACCATGTCATAGGACGTATTGTCCGTTTGAAGTTGTCAAATGCTGGCTGAAGAACTAGCTGTAGGTACGTCATTCTGTCATATTCACTTACTCACTTTTCACATCATGATATCTATTCAAAAAAATCATATTAAGTATAGTAAAAATATCCTTTTTTTTCTTTTATTTTTCTTCTTTACAAACCTTGTCCTGACAATAACAAACACAAAAAAATATCCAATTTTGTTCAGTCATCGGAAGTTATTACCTGTCAAATTCCTCCAATGAATATTAATCCTTATAACCTAACAATAAAGTTCAAAATTGATTGTAGAAATTTGATAGTTTTAGGTAGGTTGATCTGCCACCGTGTGTACTTACATACATTTCAGTGATTCATTTTTATTTATATAGATAGAAGATAGATAGATAGATATAAGTCCGTGTAGTTTATCAATGGCCACTCTTATAATCCCAAGAGTATCACTTAGTGGCGGCACCAGTGCTCGACAGCATTTTTCGTTGCTAAAAAATTATACATAAAGTGCCTTACAAATAAACAAAGAATAAGGTCCGAATAGTTATTCCGTGTATTGTCTCTTTCACTCTAATTTCAAATGACGTTTACATGACAGGAACAAAACACGAAGTAACTATTCGGACCTTATTCTTTGTATATTTGTAAGGCACTTTATGTATAATTTTTTGGTAAGGCGGATAGAATTTTTACTGGATGACAGCTTGAAAGCTGGTGGTCTGTATAAATTTATCGCTGAAGTGGTAAATCAGTTGCTGACCCCTATTTCTAGTGAATCAAAGAAAACAGTGTTGTTCACTGGTTCATGTCGAACACTGGCGCCACTACCCTAGGAACGAAGTGAGTAGGTACGCTCTAAACTTGCATTCAAGACAGTATCACTGCGACAGCTCACCAAGAGGAAAGCATCAAAGTAGGTATGTTTAACATCTACCGTCACCATCCGGCAGGAAATTCCTACTAGTTAATCTTTAGCAGAACTGCCGTCTACCAAGACAACCGATTAAAAAGAAAACTAAATATCTTTCCCAACGTGTGGTAACCTTAGCTGTGAGTTGCGCCAGCGCAGCAGCCGCACGACTGCTCTAACAAGCGATGGCACCGATCACTGCACGCCGCGTCCCCCTGTCCTCGATCACACGTATGTATGCTATGAACTGTTTTCTAATTACACAATATCACACTATACTATACTATACTATAAGCCACTACTTTCCCATTGCAGGGCAAAGGCATCCCTTCTCTTTATCAATTTATAAAGGTAAGTGTTATTATCTTTTTTAAATTCTCTAGAAGGCCGACAGTGATACAATATACATTAATGTTTATAAAACCCGCTAATAATGGCTGCATCGCTCAAAAAGCCTTTCACTGAAGAACTCTGCTACCTGACAACTTATTTGCCGTTTGTCCTGAAAGATTTCGTGTTTTCTTAGTACGATTATACATCTTCCCCCTTATAACATCCAAATCAAATGGGCTACTCCTAAAACTTTAGTAAGTACGAGAAATAGGGCTCGTAGACAATATATCGACTGTCAAGTGAATTACAAGAACGCCGCATGGTGATTTTTGAAGCAGTTTTGTGACGTTTGTTTTGACTGTTGTTTTCACGATGTCGCGTCATCGTGAAAACAACAGTCAAAACAAAGTTCCAAAGTCCCAGAATAAGTCTCTTCGTAATTTATCACAATAAGGATCTGCTTTTCAGTCAATGCAATGGTTACAATGAAGACTCAATTGTTAGAAGTGGGTCAGTCATGTCCTGTGGTCATGTCGCAACGAACATTGACAATATATCAATGCAACAACGCAATCTCTGGGTATCTGGGTCTGCCATTACCGTTCTTAGGTTCACTTCCCACCTTTAAATGCACAACCACTTACTACTTACAATAAATAATACGAGCTTTAGTAACTAGGTAATTACTTTTGTTATTATTTTCGACTAGAATGCCGAGTACTTAATCTGTTTTTCGGTGCAAAGTTCTAACGAAATGCGGCAAAGCATTCTTCCTAAGCTTTACCATGCTTGCCTCATCTGTGGTAAGACTATCGGTTTCAGACCCAGAGTTCTCGGGTACAGTATACTCGTATATTGTACTCTATAAAGTAAGTAATAGGGTTTAATTAAGTCTATCTGGCTAGCTACCCTCATCTTTTATAAGTAGCAATACTAACATTATTAGTACCTATTGTTGTATTCCGAAATTTAGGGTGAAATGCACTTTCATCTTCGGCCTTATCGTCACAAACCATCAGGTGTGATGAAACCCAAGTGCTTCTGGTTGTGGAATAACTCAAGATCGACCAACGCCGTTACCAAGAACGTTATTTAAACTAAGTAACTCTTTATACTGATTTTGCAACTGTTTAGAGCCTTGGTCATTATTGCAACACAATGCATAATGAGAGCCAGGGAATTCATAAATATCTGACATTCCGACATTTCTAATATTGTTGTAACGATGCCACGGTAATCGTTCACAGCTTCAATCATTCATCATTCCTAGAAAGAGATCATTAGAACTCTACAAGTTGATACATTTATATAGTTATTCAAAGAGTTGTGTTATTTTAAGTTCACATTTTTATTTATTTACACTTCTACGGAAATGATGTGAAAAAACTTTGGTAGCATCAAACGTGGCAATGAAATAAATGTATTTTTTAATAAAATTATTGTTATCTAATGCTGTATCGAAAAATATCTGCACTTGATTCAAGGAAACCCTATATATGCTAGTTACCAGAATTTTTGGAAAGGTGCCAGAAAAGAAAAAAGATTCAACCATAAAAAATACCTACCTAAGCCGTTCAATTATGTCTATGAAATGTATTTATTAAAATCAAAATTATTTTATTGTTTCATCCTTTGATCTGTAATAAAACCATAACTTTGTATTATTGGCCTATTTATTTTACAGTATACATATTGGCTTTTACTTATATATCTACTGCAACAAAAACAATAAATTTAATAACTCTTATATGTATACATTAAATTGTTAGTTCTTAACTAAGGCGTAGGTTATATGCAACCAACGTTACATATTATGTTAAATATCACAGTTCGGGATTTCATCATAACAATACAAATAATTTAAACGCAAAACTATTTTAGTGGACAAGTTATTCAAATTAATTATTTCGAAAAAAGTTAACCGACATTTTTTGTTAGTAGTTGTGTTAGTTTTTTGTTAGTTGTACATAGCTATGTAGGTATGTATAGTCTAAATTGAATAATGTATTATAGAGATAGTATTTAACAAAAAATGTCGGTTAAAAATACTTTATGATAATTTACAATTTTATAAACGTTTGATGTTATCCCTTGAAAACTCACAATAAATATGTTTAGATACTAAACTCTAATATTGGAATGTATATACATGTTTATTTGAACCATCGCTCGTGCTTTATGTATATCGAAGATTTGAACATTTAAAAAGAGCGCTGTGGCTTTGTTCGTATCACAGGTAAAGTTGTATTTTTAAATCTACATCATAATACTAAATAGCGTTTTTTAATATACGAGTAATCTATACTATACCGTGTATGTGCAGTGCAAGAAGGGCTTTCCTTCCCAATAAAACAAAAAGGACGACCACACGATTTAGGCACTCATATTATTGTTATGTATAATTAATTATTGTATTGCATTAAATACGACTCAATACAATAGGAGCTCGATGGCGCAGTGGCTAATGCGACCGGTCTGCAATTGCTGAATTTAAGCAACTTTTGCAACCGCTGGTCATCGGATGGGTGACCAAAAATGTATATATGTGCTTCGGAAAGCAAAAGAAGCCGTTGGTCCCGGCTACATTAGCAGTCGTTAACAACCACCAATCCGCACTAAGCCCGCTTAGTAGTTTATATGGCCTGTTCTCCCTATCCATCTAAATAAAAATAAAATAAAATAAAATAAAACCTTAACTTCTGATGCTGATGTTGCTGTGGCATTTGAGAAGTTTTTTACTGATATTCCAGTTTCAACTACAAAGGCTTTGGACTCCTCCCCCACTGTAGCTGAAGCGGTCCTAAAGGAAAATGCCAAACCTAGTGAAAACTATTTTAGTTTTCAAAAAAAATATTTTAGAGATATAATTAAAACTTTTAACACTCTTAATAAAAAGAAGACTGCTGATCTGTGGGGTAATTCCGTCGATGTCACTAAATCCGTTATTCAAAGTCAAAGTCAAATATTCTTTATTCAAATAAACTTTAGAAAAGTGCTTTTGAATCGTCCATAATTTTTTTACCTACTACCCATTCAGGACGTCTATATTTTAGCTGTGGAGAAGAATGGGCGCAAGAAACTCCACAGCTTTAATCCAATATGTAACGACATTTACAAAATTATATGCCGTTACGTTACCAAGTTATACAAGTTTAAAAATAAAATCTTAACAATATTTTGGATTAGAAATAGATTGGAGCATTTTAAACCCATGCTGTTTTGTCTTCAATGTAATCAGACACTTTATAATAAGCTTTTTTATAAAGCTTTTCTTTAATAGCGATTTTAAATTTATTAATATCTAGTTTTTGGATATTACTTGGAACTTTATTGTAAAAACGTACACACAGGCCTCTAAATGAATTATTTTCTTTGTGGAGCCTAGTATTAGGTACTGCTAGTTTGTTTTTATTTCTAGTGTTCACATTGTGAATATCACTGTTTTTAGAAAAAGTTTCAATATTTTTATATACATACATTAGGTTCTCGTAAATATATTGTGATGCAACTGTCATTATATTAATATCTTTAAATCTCTCCCTAAGAGAATTACCAGCTTTTAGATTATAAATAATATTAGATATTGAGACAATAGCTCCAGTTTTAACTTGCATATTTAACAATTGCATTGACTGTGGTGTTTTTCCTGACCTATTGAAGCACAGTAAAGTAATTCCATTATTCAAATCAGGTAGCACATCTGACCTCACTTACTTTAGACCAATGTCTGTGCTACCCACATTTAGTAAAATATTTGAAAAGATAATTCTAGGCCAAATTAAAGTTAATTTTTAAAGAAATAAGTTTTTACATTCTAGACAATATGGTTTCACTAGGGGTCGCTCGACTACTGACGCTGTTGTTGAGCTTTTACTTCAAATATTTAATGCCTGGGAGGATTCACACGATGCCCTAGGGGTTTTTTTGTAATTTGTCCAAGGTCTTTGATTGTGTTTTATATGAAACCCTGGTCAGGAAGCTCTACCACTATGGAATTAGAGATGCATCACTGAATCTTCTTATCTGATACTTGAATGATAGGGATCAGAGGGTTGATGTTATCGGTAAAAGATCTCCGGGATCGGTGGTTACAATGGGAGGGGACGAATAACCAAATGTATAAGATTTGTATTACACAATGTTAAGGAGGTAAAAACTAGTGTTAAAATTAAAGATATAAATGTGGACCTTGTGGACACCACAGTGTTTCTAGGCATTACGTTGGATGCAAAGATATAGTGGGGCCCACATATAGATAAATTGTCGAGTAGACTGAGCTCTGCGGCTTATGCAGTAATGAAAATTCGTCAGATCACTGACATTGAAACAGCAGAAAAAACTTGTTTACTTTAGTTATTTCCATAGCGCATTTTACTGTGGGGCAATGCTGCCAATATTCAAACTATCTTTGTGCTGCAGAAGCGGGCTATTCGAGCAATTTATAACCTAAAATGTGGTAATTTTCTCAGGGAGAAATTTAAAGACATTAATATAATGACAGTTGCATCACAATATATTTACGAGAACCTAATTTATGTTTATAAAAAATATTGAAGCTTTTTTTAAAAACAGTAATATTCCCAATGTAAACACTAGAAATAAAAACAAACTAGCAATACCTTATACTAGGCTCCACAAAGTAAATAATTCATTTAGATGCCTGTACGTTTTTACAATAAAGTTCCAAGTAATATTCAAAAACTTGATTTTAATGTTGTATAAATATCATTTCTTCTCACTTAACTTCGCTTCGGATCCATTAAATTCACAAATTCTCATTAGGTACCATAACTTAATTCTGTTCCACAATATTCTTTATATAAACAATCCATTGAAATACAACACTTATAAAACTACATAATAAATAAACTTCAACCAAATCAATACAGCGATAAAACAATAATAAATATTTTTTTCCTTTTTGACAATTACATGAAAATATTCAAATACTATCCAGATATCTATTACTTATAACTTTTAAACTCAATGTCAGCCAGTAACTACCATAGATAAAATTCTTCTCAATCTATATTCCAACATCGACTCTGAATTTTATCTTTATTACAATTAAGGGATCAACTCCTATATAACTCCCATCAACTCCTTTAAAAAAATTTCACACTTTACAATTCTCATAACATCAACTAACTTCAAATCTTAACTTAACTAACTTTACCAATCCTACACACAATTAACTACATCACCAATATCACCGCTAAAAACCACCAACAACTTCATCACCTAAAACTTCATCACCAATAACTTCGTTAATTTTTTAAAACTCCATCACTATTAAACCTGCCAATTCTTAAAACTCTATCACAATTAAATCTGCCAATTCCAATAACTCCCACACATTGGTGTGGGATTTGGTTGGTTGGTTAGTTGGTTGTTTTGAAGTAATATTCATTGGAATATTACTTCAAAATCTTCGTAAAGACACCAATCTCCAACACTTCAACTTCAACATCTTCATTACTAAAAACTCCAACACCAATCTTCAATATCATGAATACCAATTTCCAACATCATCATAACTATCTTCAAAATTCTTCTTTATCATCAACCTTCGACATGATGCACATCATCAACATTTTCCAAATTTTTTCCCTCTTCATATTCTCTTCAACGCTATCTTTAAAATTCTTCTTAAAAAAATTCTCGGGCTTTTCACAAAACATTACGCAAGAATACGGGCCCATAACCTGTTGTATAAATATCATTCTTCGTAGGCCCTTGTGAAGTTTCTCGATACTTCACGTTTTTGCTTCATGATACTTGGGATTGGGGATCCAATCGATTAATTAAATTCACAAATTCTCATTAGGTACTATAATTTAATTCTTTTCCACAATATTCTTTATATAAACAATCCATCAGTATCTTCGGAACCTTGCCTAAAGGGACTCCTTTTAATAATATTTTTTATTTATTATATTATATATTTTTTTTAAGGTTTTTTTAGTTATAGGTTCATTGTTCTAGTATATATATATATTTTTTAACAATCCATTGAAATATGACACTTATAAAACTACATAATAAATAAACTTCAACCAAATCAATACAGCGATAAAACAATAATAAATATTTTTTCCTTTTTGACAATTACATGAAAATATTCAAACACATTTTTAACACACTTTTAACTTTTAAACTGAATGTCAGCCAGTAACTACCATAGATAAAATTCTGCTAAATCTATATTCCAACAATTAATTAATTAATTTGAAATCACCAATAAAGAAAGCTTTATAAAAAAGCTTATTATAAAAGTGTCTGATTACATTGAAGACAAAACTGCATGGTTTTAAAATGCTCCAATCACTCCAACAGGTATTTCTAATTAAAAATATTTTTAAGTTATTTTAAATTTGTTTAACTGTTTGTGTAATGGCATATCATTTTGTAAATGTCGTTACTTATATTAAAGCTGTGGAGTTTCTGGCGCCCATTCTTCTCCACGGCAAAAAAATAGACGTCCTGAATGGGTAGTAGGTAAAAAAAATGTTTGGACGATTCAAAAGCACTTTTCTAAAATTTATTTAAATAAAAAATATTTTGACTTACACTTTGACATCCATAGGAGAGGCTCGTGCCCCAGCAGTGAGGATATAATAATAACAAGCTGGTGAAAAACGATTCACAATAAATTATTGACCATCTGCAAGGAATAGCTTTTTGTGAAATTTCTCAATGTAGCATTTAGACCCACATGCTTCATTGTTTTGTCCACAAATAACAAAACTGAAAATAGGTAAACGTGGAAATATAACAATATTAAAAATAATTTAACAAAAACATGCTTAGCTATCGGGAGCTTTACATATTTGGCTGATGGCCAGTGGTGACATGAAATATAACAATAACACGCGCCACGATTATCGTAAACTATTAACACTCGTACTTGTTGGTTTAGATAGAAAATTATTATTTGAAATTTTATGTCAACATAATTATCAGATTTCCAAATTGATTCGTGTCTGCAATTTTACGAGTGGTCAAAATCCACCGGAAGATCGTATCTAAACCAATGTTAATATCATTAAATCACCACTACTTGATAGATCAGCTCGTTATCAACCGCTAGCCTAATTGAAATCCTTAATACAAATTAAGACTGTTTAAATACTTCTTAAATAAATATGATTGAAAACAGTAACAATAATAATTTTGTAAAAGTTACGTACAAATTTTTTACACTAATATATTTTTTACTTTATCATCACTAGTAATTACATTATACTTTTATATAAACACTAGCGGCCGCTCGCGGTTTCACCCGCGTGGTTCCCGTTCCCGTGGGAATATCGGGATAAAAACTATCCTATGTGTTATTCCAGAATATAAACTATCTGTATGCCGAATTTCATCCAAATCCATTCAGTACTTTTTACGTGAAAGAGTACCTAACAAACATCCATCCATACTAACAAACTTTCACGTTTATAATATTAGTAGGATATAATATGATATATGACAATGATGATGATGATGATACACTAATCTTCGTTAACCGGCTCTAAAGACGGTATTCACGGTATTAACAACCAACAGTTATAATAATTACATAAATAACAAGAAATATTAATATCAGGAAGCCAATTATGTATCCTTACTATAATTTAGACACGACCAAGAGAGACAAGAGTATTATTATTATACATTGCCGTTTAAAAATCCCATTACATAGACATTTCTATAACAGAACTAAGTGTGACTAACTTATAGCTGACACTTACACTTGCTGAGTTTCTTGCCGGTTCTTCTCAGTACAAGATCTTCCGCCCAGAGTAGACTTACGAACCTATGACATAGTATAACATTCACAAGAGCTACTTGTAGCCTAAACTGAATAAATGATTTTGATTTTGTTTTTTTTTTTAATTTAATACCATTACTTATTTACTCATGGTTCCGCTTCTAAAAAAGGTGTTTGGTATAACTTCACAATCTTTAAACAAGATTTAAAACAAGAGTTAGCATAAACAACCTAAAAGCGGAGGGAAAAAACCTAAATATTATTGTTTATGGCAGATCTCCTCTTGCTCCTCCCAATTGCCATTTTGCTGGCATGAATTTAAACTTTTTCACTGACTGTCCCAGCTATTCTTAGAACGCCCGTGATTATTTTATATGGCAATATGGTCTGAAATTACAGCGTGTGTTTAAACCCAAAGAGATCACAACAACATTTCGTAAATTAGTTTCAATATCAGCTTATGCGTAACATACCAATGCACGGACTCCAAAACAAGATCAAAAAGGCATTAAATGTAACTACCAATATGTGCACTAACAATTTTTATATCTTCCGTATATCAACAAACGGTGCTGACGGTCTGCATGTTGACTTCACTCTTCTGCCTGGAGCCGCGGAAGTGCTGCTCGATCTCGGCCAGCGACTTGCCCTTTGTCTCGGGCACCACGAACAGCACAAAAAAGAAAGCCAGCGCACAGAAGCACGAGTATACCCAGAAAGTGCCCGCTGACGTCAGCACCGCCTGGAAAGATAGATAATAGTCATCGTCATCGTCATTAGTCTATAAGGGTGCACTCACGCTCTTGTGACTGTCTCGAAAAATTGTATGAGTAGTCACTGCGTACTGACGCAGCCGCAGGCGCCTGAGATAGGTCATATTTTTTTATCATCATTAACCGATCATTTTATGTTACTACTGCTGGGGCACGAGCCTTCCTTATGGATGGATAGGGAGAACGGGCCATAAGCCAGCACGCGGGCCCTGTGCGGTTTAGTGATTGTTAACAACTGCAAATGCAGCCGGGACCAACGGCTTTAAGTGCCTTCTGAAGCACGGATACTAGGCAGGAAAGGTTCTTTATCTGTGATAGGGACACACAAAAAACACTTGTGTTTTAGCGCACGGCCTAAATATAACCATAACCCAAGTGAGCAATAGCTCTTTGCCACTCGGCCCCCTAGGCATAGGTGATAAGAGATCTTGATGAAAACTTACCCTGAGTGTATATGAACTTTCTTTAACCTTTTTACCGCCAACAACTTCTATAGAAGTTCGAGATTTTCGTGCCGCCCTCGCCAGCACTTCTATAGAAGTTGGCGTACAGCGGGACATCGCGTGCAGGATAGATGGGCGGTGAAAAGGTTAAAGCTCTCAAAAAAATTTAACTTTCGACGACGAAAGTTATTTTTTTTTTTAAGACCATTCTTACATGAAGTTACTTCGAGTCGAAAGCATGAACTTACCTCAAAAGCATGAACCTCCCTCGAGATAATGAGTCTAGAGGTAAGGATAATGCTCTCGAGGAAAGTTCTATCTAGAGCGTAAACTCACCTCAAGAGCGTGGTAGGTCTTGATGACGGTAAACATAGAGAGCAGGTTGACAGAGCTGGCCATGGCGGACAGCTGCGAGCGGTAGTGCGCGGGGAACAGCTCCCCCAGCAGCAGGAACGGCAGCCCGCCGAAGCCGAGCGAGAAGCCTATCATGAACACCACCAGGCTGGCGATGGGTAGGTAGCTGAAAGGTTTACAAGTTTTTGTTTGGATTAAGGAATGTCGTATCGACGATGATGATGCAAAAGTTTACGGTTTTGAGTTTTTATGATGTTAAACATTCTAACTTAGTGTTTGACTGCTGATCAACAGGTAACTATGGAAGTTTTTATCGCGTTTAAACATTTTCATATTCTTCTTCAAACTTCGAAGTTTCATTCGATTTTTAAAAAGTTGTTTAATTTCAATATGTAGTGTTCGCGTAAACCTTAGAAAACAATATTCAGTTTCAATTGTTTTAAGCCTTTTATTTTTGTAATTTAATGTGACTTTTACAGGCTTAAGGGTGCGCCGTCCATAAGTGACATGTGTCATATTATGTTTTATTTGAAATGTCGTCGTCCATATTTATTTGATGCCGCGCGGCCATACTAATTTTGTATGGGGAATTTAAGGTGCTTAATAAAAAATCATTATTTAAATAACCACTTGATGAATCGAAAATGTAGTCTAGCAATTTGTAGTTTATTCATTGATGATTGTTTAGACAAAATCAGAGGTACAATATAATTTAGATAAACTATAAGAAATCTACTAAACGCCGCCACTCGTTTTCATGATTTTTGCCCAACTTTAAATGATATTGTAGAAAAAACTATAGCGTGTTATGAATTTATGGTTCTGACAAATTGTAAACACGTTCCCTATGATACTAAATATATATTTTGTTCATTTAATACGATAATATTTTCAATTATATCTACTTAACCTTAACTGCATTTTTGGCATTTTTTTGTCGGCGCACCCTTAAGGAAAATACAGAGATCTAAAAAGTAATAACAAAACATAAAAAAAACTTTTAGGCCACTGAATTTATGCGATTTGAATCGTTCCATATTGGACTTTAGACAAAACTAATGTAGCTCTCTGTATTTTCTTTAAACAAAAAAAAAACATTAAAACTAGTCATTAGTTCCGTTTGCGGTGGAAACAGTGGGTCCATGGGGGCCGGAGGCAAGGCAGCTTGTTAAAGAGTTAAGTGCTCGCCATAACGAGGCCTCCGGTGACAAGAAGGCTGGCAGCTACCTCTGCCAGCGTATTAGTTTGGCAATCCAAAGGGGCAATGTTGCCAGCATTCCTGGGACCGTTCCCATGAGCCCATAGTTGGAGGATATCTTTTATTTGTAGGTCTTTAGTTTTTTATTTTCTAATTATTTTTCTCTGTTTTTTTTTAAGTTAAGTTAAGTAAGTAATGTTTTTTTGTTGTGTACATATTTTTAGGACAAATAAAAACTTGTGGATGGTAATGAAATTATACTTATCTGTTATTAGTTTAAAAGTAAGGAATAACGAAGGATATTGACACGTTTGAAGGCTCTTTGAAAACATTTTAGAGTTACCCAAGCCAAGATTCCTGCTCGAACTCGAAGTAAAACGCTGCCCCCATGGAAGCCATTGCGATGCACATGATGGCAGCAGACACCATCAGTAGGGGCCGCCTGCCCGCGCGGTCCACCAACATAGTGCTGACTCCATTCATCAATAGCTGCACGACGCCGATTATTATTGTGGCCGTCATCGGGTCAAGAGTGCTACCTGGAACGATAAACAACCAAAATTATGCGACTAAAGATCAAAGTATATTGAATCTCTTTTCAGAACACTGAATTAATTAGCTCAAGGTTAGGTATATACGCCCAAATTGAGCAAAATAATTAAATAATAAAACTGGATTGGTAAAAATAATAACTTATCATAATACCACTACCATATTGGGTTTGCAGATAATTGTTGTTGTGGCCGAGAACTTGTGATTACGGTAAGTTAATAGGCCCTATTCGGGTTGGCAGAATTGAACGAATACCTTCATAAGACAGCAATAAGATCGAACTGCTTAACATGCCTTCAAGACCACGGAGAAGCTCTAGATATTTTTAATTGATCATCCATCTCGGTACTACGACCATAGCTTAATAAGATCTATCGCAACCCGGACGCTCTAATGAGCTAGCTGTTTTGTATATATCGCTATCGCTTTATCTTCGTACAAGGAAAACAAAAAATCTACTAAAAAAATCGTAGATCTGGTTTTTGCTATGTTTTATGTCAACCAAAATTAATAGCCAAGGTCGGACAAGTACTTACTTTGACTTCTAAAACTTTTGTTAATTAATAATTCGGTAAAAGACTAAGGCCCGTCTCATGGAAAACGAGTACCGCAGCCTATGAAAGCTTGCAATAACAAGTAAATCACGCGCACGTTGCCAATTATATTGCTTAAATATTTATGCGTCTATGCCCTTTCTCTCTCTCTCTATCTCTTCAATTTAAGAGGCACGCTCTTGTCGGTATAGCCCTTAGAGCATTAAGTGTAGCCATATTCATTAATCTCTATCCTAAGTTAATTCCTTTACTTTTTTATAAGATACTACAATCGCCTTCTCTTTAATTTGTTCCATATAAGCTCTTCTTGGTTGTCCCCTTCATCTTTAATATTCCTGAATATAGTACCCATACTATTCATTTAATAGTTTTTTAAATCGGAATATAGCGATACAAATCAATGCTACTTGACGTCAGATATAGGTATTAAGAGTTGGATTTTAGGCAAAACCAAGTAATAATTTAATAAAAAAAAAAATATATAATAATAAAAATGTAAGATGATAGTAAAATTACCTGCACTCTTAAATATCTCAACGGTGAAAAAGATGACAGCGTCTATGCCACTGAACTGTTGAAAGAACAACAGCGCGAATCCAACCACGAGCGGCTTCATTACTGCGGACGAAAAGAAAACCTCCCGCGTGAACAAGCTCGGTGGATTTTCGGACTTTCTGAAATAGAATAGAATAAAATAGAAATAGAAAATGTAAATAATTGATAATTAATTAATAATAATAATTAATAATTGCAGAAATGAAGAACTATTTCGATTTTAAATTTGTTGTCATTGCTGATATTTACGTACGTACGTGCGTACGTATAACGTAACATTTTGTCTAAAAATTTCGCTTATAAAATCGATGTTAGTGGCATTGTTGTGTTCCGACAATTAGTGATAAGATAGACAGTGCTTAAGTGCCAGTTGTTAAGGAATCGGGGTAAAGTGCGCTTCCATCTCCGGCCTTACAAATTCAAGGTAGAGTTGGACAGCACTCCCAAAAAATTTACTCCATACTTTGTAAGATCAGGCGGTAGGAGCACATTTGGCTGTCTGTACTACATATATACATATATACATATATATGTCTGTATACATATGTCTGTACATTCAACTAACTCTTGCGCGTCCTTGACAGTAGCCGTAGCTCGAGCTGATAGGTGGAGCCACTTCACTGCTTGCGAGGGATCTCCTCCGTTCACTTCCAGCCACACAGGTGACTCCGGCAGCGGCAGAAGTACCAAAAACAGGGCCACTAAAATATAATACTTATTAGAAAATAGGTACAGTTAAACATGAGGAGATTTAGGCTGCATTACAGAAGTGATCACTAACCCGCATTTGGTAAGCGTGGTGATTAAGCCATAACGATGACTTAATTTCAATGATGGAGGTCTTTGCCCAGCAGTGCTATAGTTTAGTTATAGGCTATTCCCTTTACTTACAGAGAAGAGACCCACAAATAGAAAGCCAGTGCATAACTAGGCTTGTAGGCCTACAAACTATAATAATATGAGGTATGTCAGGGTCGGCAAAGTGTAAGTTATATCCATGATGTTACTAACATCATTTTATTTACTTGTTCACATGCAAAGACGTACCTAATTAATTCTAATATTTTACATAGCATTTTTTTATTTAATGCTTATGCCCTGTAGCACATAATATGCTTGAATTATGCAATCAGGTGATAATAGATAATATTCATTACCACAAAATATGGCCGAGAAAAATGCCAAGTACCGCCAGTAGAGCCAGTTGCCAGCGATATACGAGATCAGGATCCCGAAGGACATGGACAATGTTGGCAGGGATCCCAGGCGTCCGCGGATTTCAGGGTCACAGCATTCGCTTACCTGCAATCATACATTAATCTGTATCATTATCTGCGCCTTTAGTACCGACGACAGAGAATAAAACATAAACGAAGTGGACACCTTCAATTTTTTTGATCATTCTTGAATAGCAGAAAATAAAACCAAAATATTCAAATTACTGAACATACAACGATGGATATTATGTTGCTGACAATGATAGTGTCGATAAATTTTCTCGGGTCAGACATAGCCACGGTAGTTTATTAGAAGTGCTCCTGGCCCAGTCAGAGAATGCGGGTTCAAATCACGCTTAAGGAATAAATTCAAGACTCTATATTTTCAAAATAATGCTACGAATTATAATTACATACATAAGTATATATCTATGTTTCCTGTTTGTAAATAAATAATGAACAATAATAAATGTTTCCTTAGGCTAACAGTAAGTCTTATCCATTATTAAATGAAGACGTTGTAGACACATTTAATAACGCATAATAGTAGCATCACAATAACCGATAATTCCTTAACAGAGCTAACTCTGATGATGATGAAACACTGATGTTTAAACACAAGAATGCCCTTTCATTTATCAGAAATATGTGTCTATTTTAACATTATTAATATTGAACTGTCCGACCCTAGTCCAAGTATTTTAACTAATTTATCAATAGAACATCAAGGAAGTTCGGAACCGAGCATCTATCATGTATGGGTTGAATTTGTCTAGCATTGGAGCTGCGCCTCTTTGTGACATATTCTAGATGAGATGCAATCAAATCCTCGTTTTCGTTTACGTACTCAGACGATGAATAAAACTTGCTTTAATCGTCTTAACCAGTGGACTCACATAGACTTGTGCCGGAGCCAGCGCAAAGCCGACGCACAGACCGGACATTATCCTTCCCAGCAACACGACTGGGTAGAACTTTGTGAAGCCCAGCAGCAACCAAGAGGCTACCCACAGGGGCGCAGTGTACTGCAGCGTGCGTTTGCGCCCGGCTCGCTGCATCAGCGGTCCGGATAGTAAGCTGCCCACGATCGCACCCAGTGGCGGGATGGCACCTGCAAAAATATCGACAAATCTTGTCATTTGTTTTTGTAATTTAATTTTAATACAGAAATTGTCTTATTATTAGATAATAATCTACCTATGACTAGTTACGGTGACGTGTAGATGGGTAGATTTTTATAAAATACATTATTCGAAACTAGCTGACCCGGCGGACATCGTACCACTTTGACAGTTTCTATGACAACAAAACAAACAAATTGTGGAAGATTGTGCATTGGAAAATTAAATTGTCGTCTTTAGTATTTCCGTTACTTATTATTTATGTTTCTCACCGTTCAAACCTTCAAAATCAAAATTATCCAAATCGGTTCGGCCATTCTCGAGTTTTAGCGAGACTAACGAACAGCAATTGATTTTTATATATTTAGACTAGTGGCCCGCTCGCGACTTCGTCCGCTTAAGAACACCCGTATCCCATGATGGGCCCCTATAGCAGCGCTACCTACCAATTGTAAATCTAAACCATTCTCGAGTCCACTAAAACACACACAAAAAAGATCATCCAAATCGGTCTAGCTGTTTAGAAAGAGTTCAATTACAACAAACACACGCACAGAAGATTTATATATCGAGTATAAAGATATAGATATAAAAAATATACCTATCTATTGAATATCCCACTGCTGTGCAAAGGTATAGGGAATACCTTTGCACAGCAGTGGGATATTCAATAGATAGGTATATTTTTTATATCTATATCTCTTCTCTTATTCTTCTCTTATTTTTTATATCTAGATCAAGGCACTTACCCGTTAATATAAGAAAAAAGTAGTGACTTTTTTCTTATATTAACGGGTAAGTGCCTTGATCTCACCCGATGTTAAGTGATGATAAGGCCAATGGTGGAAGCGCACTTCACCCGGGATCCTCAACTAGTGATGCACTGGCTATCTTATCTCTATAGCTGCTGGAACACAACAATGCACAAACATTGATGTTATGGCGACATATTTAGATAGATAAAATGGTGGTAGCTAGCCAGGCGGACAAACAAGCCCTATCACCAACCAAACCGAGTACACAAACATGTACCCCCCGCTGGAAGTTGAATCCGGGTCCTCTGGGTCTAAACCGGTAGTCTTAGGCACTAGACCACAGAGGCGGTTAAAAAACTTGGCTCTATTCTGGGCCACCTCATATCACCTTGACGAAAAAAAGTCAAGTTGTCCCCCTATCTCCGCGTTGGAATTATTAGAAAATATTTTTTGCATATTTGAATGGTATTCGTTTGTTAGAAAATAATTGCTTGCTTACCGATCCATGACTTCTGTTCACTGCTCTGTATTATGCTAGGGTCTGTTGCTTCAATGGAAGGTATGGCGGAGGCAGAGTAACCTCTAACCAGACCTATGATGAGGAACGCCAGCGAAGCGCCGAAAGTCAGCCATAGCTGAAAATAAAATAAAAACAAATGAAATAATGTAAGATTAAAATAATTAAAAACTATCTGAAATTTCAAAACAGCAACTGCTGTCACTTTTTGTTATCCCTTCGTTTTGTAACAAAAGTATTCAAGATTTGATCAGTTGAGTTTTAATGCAATGCAATTTGGTGTATGAGAAAATACGTAAGGTCTGGCGGCCTTGGGATTTTACTCCATAACTCCAATTTATCAAACTTAAAAGGTGTCTAGCATTATGTTGAAACTATCGAAACTGTCTGACAATGGATGACGTAAATATAGTAGTGTCCCGTGAAAATATCGAGAAAACCAGGCTTTAGGTAAAACTTGACTTACATGACGTAAAATGTTAGTATACACTAACATTTTAGTCCCCTTTGGTCCAGGAGCAGCCCTGTCAAAGCCACCACGACCCAATGTTCTTAGTATCCAAATGTTTTTACCTGATGTAGTGTAGATATGTATAAAAAAATTCAGCCTTTATAGAATGATGTAGGTCTGGCGTTCACGGGATTAGAAGACCTCTGTAGCCGAGTGCGTGGTTGCACGTCGGAATTTGGGCGGCACTAACTTTGAGGTCCCGGTTTCGATTCCCGGTCGGGTCAATGTCGAAAACGATTGTTGATTCTGATTTCCACAAAACGAGTGCTTTAGCTACTTACCTACCTTGGGATCAATAGGATGTAAATTATAAAATTATTAACGTACACGGTACAATCATCATCACCATTATTAGTACAATTATATTACCCAATAAAAATTCCTAAACTTTCCCTTATCATCATATCCCTGACCAGGGGTCGCCATGAGCAATCACCGGAGTTCACCCCTGCCAGCGTGTAGTCCCTTCTACAGATTGACCTACACTGATGAAATAACGTGTGTTTACTTACAGGTACACAATGTGTTTCCTAGATACATCCATTCACGTAACATTTGTAATATATTAGCATAGCAATGATGAAAGTACAAGCAATTCTTTTCTTAGAAAGTACCCATTCCTTGGAGATGCCTATATTGTCGGCTATGACAAGCTCTACCACCAATCATGCCCGCTGGCAATCGAACCCGGTACCACAGTCTAAGATCGGTGGACAACTAGACCACACAGATGGTTAAGATGAAGAAACTTTATAGCAGCCCATCTTGTTGTGACGATGACGTCTTCTTTTACTTTGATGACAGTATGTAGCAATTAGACTTTTGTTTATTTACTCGTAGTAATATTTAAAACAGGCATATTTATAAAAATATGACTTACTAAAGGTTGAAAAAGGCTTAACTTTTTTCAATAGCTAAGTACAGTCCTATCATAACTAATAAAAATAAATTTTAACAATTTGTCAGTAATATTTCTTATATTGCATGAAAGGGATTTTTTTAAATATGATTTATCATTGACGAGTCATTATGCCTCAGAACATTAATAGCTTTAGTTATTATTCTGAGCATTATGCAATGTCTTATTATCTATGTCAGATGAAACTACAGCAAATAAAAAATAAAAACCTGCTAAGTGCGAGAAGGACAACTTCCTCAGTTAACCATTGAGTATTTTAACTAACACTTAAATGTGGTTTGCTTTACGTAAGGTTTAAAACTCTAACTAAGATTTAAAAGTATTTTTTTAAAGAAACTTACAATACGATTAAAAATGTTTGTGCCTAATAATAATTATGTAGGAAATCTTTTTAATTGGAAAATTCAGAGATAAGCTGAGAAACAAAAAAGGCGGTACTTTTTGGCACTTAATAAATTTGAAAAATTCAAATCTTTAAAATAGAACTTTTAAATATTAGGTTGGGGCATAAGTCTTTTCGCATATAGTATGTATTAACTTGTAATAAAATCTCTTTGACTATACTATTTGTATCTGTCTGGTTTTGGTATCATTAAAAGTTTAAATTTTAAAGAAGATAATTCAAAATTCAAATTAGGAAAATGTGTGATTTTCATTTGTTTTTCTTACTGTCAAGATGAGTAAATCTAATGAAGAAATTCGATACTTTACGATTTTAAAATTTTACTACAAAAAAGATAAAAATGCAAAGCAAGCCGCGAAAAAAATTTGCGATGTTTATAGACCTAGCAGTGCAGTGTCTGTGAGATAGTAGCACAAATTTGGTTTAAGCGTTTTCAATCCGGAAATTTTGATGTCAAAGATGCACGTTGCTCTGGTCGCTCTATTACGGATAAAATGAATGCCATTTCTGAAAAAGTGGAGCAAGATCGGCATATCAGTAGTTACGACGTAGCTAAAGAACTGGGAATTGACCACAAAACAGTTTTGACGCATTTTAAAAAAACTGGGTACACAAAAAAGCTCGATATTTGGGTACCTCACAAGCTCACTGAAAGAAACCTAATGAACCGTGTACTCATTTGTGATTCTTTATTACGACGTAATGAAACCTAACTATTTTTGAAGAAGCTGATAACTGGTGATGAAAAGTGGATCACGTGCGACAAGAACGTAAAAAAAAGGTCGTGGTCAAAGGCCGGTCCGGCTTCACAGACTGTGGCGAAACCCGGGTTAACTCGCAACAAGGTGATGCTGTCTGTGTGGTGGGATTGGAAGGGCATTATTCATTATGAGCTGTTACCACCAGGCAGGACCATCGATTCTGAACTCTACTGCAAACAACTGATGAGATTAAAGCAAGAAGTTGAGCGAAAGCGGCCGGAATTAATCAACAGATGGGGTGTGGTTTTTCATCATGATAACGCTAGACCTCACACATCTTTAGCCACTCAGCAAAAATTAAGAGAATTTGGCTGGGAGGTGTTAATGCGTCCGCCGTATAGTCCTGAACTTGCACCTTCAGATTTCCACCTGTTTCGGTCTCTTCAGAATTCTTTAGGCAGTGTCAGGTTAACATCACGACAGGACTGTCAAAACCACTTGTCGCGGTATTTTGATCAGAAGCCCCAAAATTTCTATAGCAATGGGATCATGTCCCTACCTACAAGATGGCAAAAAGTTATCGAACAAAATAGCACCTACATAGGTACTTTAGTTAAATGTAAATAAACTATATTAAAAAATGCGAAGAAACTTTTTCCCCAACCTATTATTATCAAATACAATAGATAATTTAAAAAATTGAAAGGCTTGTAGATTACATATTAAATAGGTAAACACATTTTAACACCATTTTAACAATATTTTTATTAGAAAGGTACTGTCAAATAATCCACCACGCACTTTGCAATCGATTTAAAGTCTCAGTTCAGGAGCGCAAACTTTTTATGGAGGAAACGGAACGAATGGCCCTAATCAATCAATGAAAAGAAGAAAAAGCAGAGGTCACCGCTTAACAATTCACTAATACAATTACGTGTGTTTCCTTTAAGTTACCTAATAAGATGAGCTCGATCAGGGTGATGTGATCTTGCATGATAAGGAACTTTAGCTAGAATACCGGATGGGTTACCTAATTTAAATATGACGAGCTCATCCGTGCTTCGGAATTGACGCTTAGCGTTTAATCCGGTTGTTGGCATAAGGTAGCATAGCATTAATTAAAACCATACCATGCCAGGACCGTAAGTTTTGGCCCGAAATTCATGGGGACGCTTTTAAACGGATGATGATGATGAGGATGATGATGATGATGATGATGATGAATATGATGAATATGAGAAACTTTATACGCGTCAGCTATTTAGTTATTAGTCAAAAGTATAAAAAGGGAAGTGAATAACAAGAATTTCACAAATAATATCACATTGCGATTTACTATTACTTTCACGCAACAGGGACTTTATTATTAAATGTCGAAGAGACAATATTAGCCGATCATATTTACATAACCAATCAATCACACTCTTTATCTACGAGTACATATTCATGTTCACACTAACATAAAAAGATACGAAAAAAAACCTGAAGTCATGTCAAAATATTATAGGATAGATAAAATAAAAGATTTATATAAGTTATGTCTATGCCAATTAAATTTCACAGAGCAAAATTACTGAAATACTTACATTATATGATTGTACTTAGTGATTAGCATCTTAAACCTTAATATATGTGTAGTAATTATATTTTATTAACAGTTATTAACAAAGAAATTACACCATCAAAGAGAATTTATTGTTTGCTTTTAGAAAATTCAGTAACAGAATACAGTTTGAAATAGGGCTAATCTCCTCGCATTAAATCGTACACCTGTGAGCATTGTTCGATCTTCGTATATGTAAAAAATTTAAAACGTTCAATTCAAAAGCAAATTATACTTAATAAATTCTGACTACCCCACTCAAGCACGTCAATCACCGGTAATGATTATTTAGAACCCAAATTTATTCATTTTCGTCAGACAGCTTATATACCATGAAGAATCATAGTAATTAACGTCTTTAAATCCCTAAGAATCTATTGTTTTCGACTTTTTGTTCTCGGTAAGATTGTTGTAACAGCATACACGTGCAAAAGGTATTAACAATTCATAATTTAGGCACAGGATAAGCAAGCTGAAGTGGTAGTGGGCCGGCCATATTAGCCGCAGAACCGATAACCGATGGGGTAAACGAGTTCTTGAGTGGAGACCGCATATCGGCAAACGTAGTCTATGACGCCCTCAGACTGGGTGGAACGACGATCTTCGCAAGGTCGCTGGCAAGAGCTGGATGAGAGTTAGCCGCGGATCGAGCTCAGTGGCGTGCACTTGGAGAGGCCTATGTCCAGCAGTGGACGTGTGTATTAAGCCCAGTGTTTCACACAGTTTTATATTTTTTTTGTCAAAAAATTAAAAAAAATTAAATACTTAAAGAATTTCTGATTTTCATAAAAAAAAACAACAAAACTTTTTTCATTGAAATTTTACTTAGGAAGCAGGTGGTCTGAGTTTAATTGTTAATGAAGACTAAAATCTGTTGCTGATTTTTAATAATTAAGGGAAAAACATGCCGTTCACTGGTTCCTGTGGAACAACTAGTGCCCTACCCTATTTCCAATCCGTCGCCGCGCGTCGCCCCGGCATCGGCATTGTATGAATGCATAACAACTGCTTTTGTGATAGAAGTAAAGTCATAGGTCGCGCAGACCTACAGTTCCAATAAATATGGATAACTAGCAACCGGTCGCGGTTTCACCCGCGTGGTTCCCGTTTCCGTGGGAATATCGGGATAAAAAGTATCCTATGTGTTAATCCAGGTTATAAACTATCTGTATGCCGAATTTCATCCAAATCCATTCAATAGTTTTAACGTGAAAGAGTAACAAACATCCATCCGTACTTACAAACTTTCGCATTTATAATATTAGTAGGATTAATTTTACACAAAATTGCGAATACATACCGTTGCGATTGGCTCAACTTGACATGCTACAGGGAACTTTAGAATGATTCAGGGGAGGCCTTTACTCAGCACTATCAGCAGTGGGACATTTAATAAAGATAATTCAAGTACCGTTTACTTTTTATTTGATTTTTATGTATAATTTAATTGACTTAGCAAGCGAGCGATGTTTCCTGGTGGGACTTGTAAAGAAACTATGACTATAACCGTAAAAGTAAAGGAAAATAAATGTTTTCTTTGTATGTTAGAAAACTTAGATGATATGATCGGTCCGATATTGTCCAGTGGCGGAAGCAAGGAATCAACCGACGGGTGTTCACAGGATGCACTAGTCTGGACGCGTGGGCGTTTAGAATAAGTAATCAAATAAATGAGAAGAATTGTAAAAGATAATTTTACATACTACTTATATCGTTTATTGCAGGTTCAATTGGTTTAACTGCCTTTTAGGTGATTTTAGGTGACAGACAGCCCTATTCTTATTAAGAAGTAATACAGGGTGTACATTATGTTCTTATCTAGCACTTTTCTTGCGACTTTCTTATTGTACTTACAAAATTCAATACTTTTATTCTCAATTTAAAAAAAAACTATTTTTTTTGTGATAAAATTTAGCCTATGTTACTCACAAGAAATGTAGTATTTTATCAGTGAAATTGGACCAGTAGTTCCAGAGATTAGCTGCGACAACGAACAAACATTATCTTATCACAAACGTTACCTCTTTATCAATAGTAGTAACAATAAAAAGTAAATGTAAAATTAAGAAGAAAAAGTTAAGTCCTTTTACAATTGAATATTAATGGCAAACTTTAACTTTCTCTACCCGGGTAGGGGTAAGGTAATAAAAGTGCAGCAACACAAATCTCAGGAACGCAAACACCGCAATAAGTATGAAACATTAGGGAAAAAATGTGAGTTAATCTCTGTACAATGTTTGATTTCACAGTACAAACTATCGAGTAAAATAATAGTCGTTAAATAATCCATACAATTATATTGGGTATCAATCACGTGCGTATCTTCCGGGTCTGGCTGTGAACTCATTTTATACAAACTAGTGGGCGCCCAGTGGTCGAAATTCAACCGTAATTTTATTAAGGCTGCACGGATTGTATCCTAAGCCTTGAAATTTTTGAAAAGAGTATTTTTTTATGCGTGTGTGTCAAATACATGATAGTGTGTGTAATGTTTGTTTTATTGATTCAATGTTTTTTTTATGCATCATTTTTAAAAAATATTAACATTTTTTATAATTTTTTTTTTTGCATGTGGAAAAAAGTAGTCTCTGCCTACCCCTACGGGAAAGAGGCGTGATTATATGTATGTATGTATGTATTAACATTCTGTACTCTTTCTCTATATAAACTATTAGTGTGCGAAATTTAATACTCCTCCGTCAGCGTAATTTTCGTAAAAAGGAGTACAAAGTTTTTGATTCACGTATTAATATATAGATAACTGTTACTTCTTGAATAAAATTACTTAGTGATTGTCATTTCATCAAATATCTGCATAATACTGTTGATGACTCAAGAAACTTACTTACCTACTTAATTCATTGAAAAAAAAAGCTTGGTATGGAGGGACCACACAAACAGTAGTGTAATCAGCTGTTATATTAATATATACATATTTCTGTATTTGGACAACTATTACTACCTCATATTTTATTGTATATTATGTATGTGTGTGTTGTTAACAAAGTTTTTCTTTCTTTCTTTCTTTCTTTAAAACTATAAGACAGTAACTCGTAAAGTTGCTTCTTGGCGGGAAAGTGAAGCGTCATGTCTGCGGTTTTGTATTATTTTCTAAAATTTGTGTTATGTCGAATATTAATCTGAAATAATGGTGGATTATTAACCGTTAAGTGTTCGTGAGTGTGCAAAAGAGTTGGCAAATGAAACTAAACAGTGCAACGTTAATTTTCAAATTCTCTCAAGAAGCTCTCGTGAGGACTTCTCCACATCTTTACTGAGATACTCGAGGGGTTGGGGGGTATATCATTTCTCACTTCCCATTTCTAATATCATTCATCATCATCATTTATGGAAATATTGTTTATTTATGTATTACTTGTAAGAACAATTACTTTGACACTGGCTAAATGTGCTAATCGCACAAAGCCATCAACAAAAAAAAAACAACAAAACTCGTAAAGTTCTCGAAAACCAGCTTGGTCTCATAACTCAGGCGTTTATTACTAGTATACATACATTTATAAAGATAGACAAAGACATTACCTGCGTGTGGTGCAATTTTATGTCGGTAGCTAGAGTTGTGTATATATTTATATTTTGTTTGTTTTATTTATTTCAAATCGTAACCAGCGGCTTTTATACTTTTCGATAGATAACAATATCTCTCACACTATAATAACAGTTATCAATCATAAGTATACGGAGGCACGTGACTATTTTGACACCGAAGTACCTACATAAATATATTGTAAACAATGCAAATTCCCTGTGTGGTGCCGGGGATAAAGAATTGCACCACCCCATCTCAACCCGTGGGTGTCGTAAAAGGCGACTAAGGGACCATTCCAGAGGATGGGCAGCAGCATCTTTCTGAGGTTAGGTACCCTTAACCTACTGCGATCGCCAACCCGCCTGCCAAGCGTGGCGATTACGGCAAATACCCCCCATGATACTCTTGGGGGAGGCCTTTGTCCAGCAGTGGACGTCTTTTGGCTGAGATGATGATGATGAATGCAAAATGATAGTGTACTTTATCTTACATCATATATTCATTATTCGTGAGTTTATAAAACGCATCTCTGAAGTATATTCACAAGATGATATACAATTGATAAACAAATGAAAAATCACACATAGGTGCTTTGCGGAAACAGCTAATGAGGCAGTTGAGCAAATATAACATTATCATACAATACATCATACTGCATGAGGTAAAAGAGCTATTATATTCTTTTTAACAAACAAAACAACATAGTTAGCTCCAAGCATGTGTAGCCACAGATATCACGAAGACAATGTTAGGTACACATATCTCGAGACCATCACACGAACCATTACAACATCTTCATAACTAACTATTAACTAATGAACGCTCTATGACAAAGCCTATCTAATAGAGATTACAAAAAAAAACGACGGGTTGCACTCCGGGAGTGCCGGCAGAAGTGAAAACTTGAATATTAACGTTGTGCATTTTTGATATTTTGGAATGGTTAGGGAATAATTTTGCACGAATTGCTTCAATTATCAGTATAAAAGTACTATCATTTATGTGGTAGAATACAATATTTATTTATTGCGCTATCGTACACAAACATGACAATTTATATTACATTAAAAAGCACTCGAACATTCGCGCAAGCGCCCTGCGCCGCCTAAACGAAACAGCAGGCATACATTTTCGCCGCGCCGTAGAAAGAGAGGGGGATACTTCCTCTCCTACGCCGCACACTTTACTACGTAGTATGAGAAGCTTGGCCAAAATTATTTACCAATGTTTATGTACGAATTTCGATACACACGATTAGTTTTTGTTAAAATATAATGTTAAAAAAGGTAAAAGCAAAATTACAAAAAATCAACGAAATACAGTTATCTGTCAATCAATAGTAAATACGTTTCGTGAATGTATGTAACCTACATGGTACATAGAAGTTACAAATAAGTCACCAAGTTTAAAAATAGGAAAACTACAGTGTTAAATAAACGTAAAAAGTAATGGCATAGTAAACATTACATAATATTCAGTTAATTAAATGTTCGTGTTCTAGCACAAGTTGTATGAGTGGCGGTAAAAGGCGGTAGATATTTTAACAGAAATATATAACAGACATACTAAGCTACGTTTTCTCGAAACAAACTATAGCACAGAATAATGTACAGAACATCAACTAAAACGCTCGTCTTTAAGAAATTGTAATACACATTACTTACCTCGTTTTGTGCGAAGTCAAGTAACATTTTATTTTTATTTGAAACTTATGATATCAATATGACATACTTAACAACACATACCTGCAGTAACAGAATCCATTACGAATAATTATAAATCTTATCTATATTACAGAAAAATGGGACACGAATATACACAATATTTTATTTGTTTTATTGCACTACAAATAACGTCTCGTGAAACTGTGCGCGTTACGACAGAACATAAATTATACATACCTTCTATTAGTATTTTTTAATGCATAATATATCTAACTGCCCTTAGGTACCGACCAATGTGAATAAATGTGATTTTTAAAATTTTGACTTATGGCCAAGCTTCCCATACTACGTAGAACAGTGTGCGCCGCGCCGGCTGTCTACTCTCCATCCGTCTTACGAATTTTCAATCAGGTCACGTGTCCTGACGCGAGTCACGTGTCCTGACGCGAATTTAACATTTTTTACCCATTACAAAAAAGTGTACGCCGCTAAAGAAGTTTTCACTTCAAAAATAAAAAAATACAAGAGTATAATATATCCAAATATATAGTAGGTAAAAACATCTCATCAATATCTAATAAATATATTTGTCGTAGGAAAATGAGTATACCAGGGATTCTGTGAAATCCCTAGGAATAACATGAAATCACAAAAGATGCCGAATATTCTTACTAATTCTTCTTCCTGACATCTTCATTTAATATGACAAAATACACGCGTTATACAAACGGCTTATTCATCACACAGAATCACATTTATCACATAAACCTAAGTAGAGTAATACAGCCTACATCCAGCCATCAGTCAACAAGTAATAATTATGTAGCTCGATGATGGAGGATTCAAATTCAACCTCAGGCTACCTAACGAGCTACACCAAATTCGTAATATCGTAATTATTGCACAAAGTCCCAATGACTACGCTTCGCAAAGTACGTTGATAACTGCCACTATAATGACGTGACAGATTATTTTGTAGCATGCACTCCGCTATTGTGTTCCCAATCCAATATCCACTTCCTAGCAGTTATTCGTACAAGGTTTTTTTATAGTTTTTTTTTTCAGTAAACATAATCACCATCATCACTAAGTGATAATCTGACATTTGCCGGTTTATTCTACATAATAATTCGCACACGTATATCAAGAGATATAATACGCCGCTACACTTGTCTCGTTTTCACAGCCGCAACAACACTGCTAAAATACTGTTTAAGACGACACCGCCACACCGGTTCGTGAACATTCAAAAACGATTGAGCCTTACAAACGCTTTCATAATACTTGGACGCCCAATGCAACCACAGTTGCCATAGAACAATTAAATTTCTATTGTTTCTGGTTTAAGAACAACACATCCGATAAGGTCGAAAATACTTAGCGCCCGCGTCGATTGAAACCGCTTAGAAATCAACTGAATCTTAAAATATTTTAAAAAAATCATTGGTTTTAGTTATCAAAATATGCAGCTACCAATTTACAAATATTGATGATATCAATGTATACAGGAAGTTTGTTATTAGCTTGTAGATGCAACTTAGTTATACAATTACTAATATTTACTTTTTTTATATATATATATTTATTTATTTACATTAAAACATACAATATTTTTGCATCATAGCAGACCAAAAACCACTGAGGTTTGTCCGGAATGCTCGAACTTAACATTAAATTAAAAATTATATTCCTATGACGACATCAGTACTACATTAAATAAATGAATAGAACAAGCAAATGCCTTGCAGCGAGCGATCGCATCTGCTCCAGCCTGCGTGCAAAAAACATCTGTGTGTTAGTGTTTGTTGAGACATCTACAGGTTGTTGAGGAAATGTGTTTTTAGTTTACTTTTGATATTACTTTCCGTAATGTTTTGCACAAAAGATGGATCCAGCTTATTCAGTAGACGAGGAATGAGATACAGGGTGGTTCTCTCACTGTAAACCTTCCTTTGAATAAAATAAAATATAATAAAATAAAAAGTATTTGAGTGGTTTCCAAGCATATAAATTAAGTTATTTCGTTGTAATTTCAACAGTAGTGATTTTAAGAAGTATTTTCGAAAATAATTATGATCGAATCAAAATAATATACAATCGTGTAAGTATTTGAGCTAGCAAATTCAAGTCATTCAATTCAAAAAGACATGAATTTACCTGTATAAACATTTCTGATATGTTGGTGCATGTTTTCTGAGTGTCATCTTAAGGACAAATTTTTAGAGAGTTTGATGACGGCTACGACCTTTCAGCGTCACCGGACTTTTAATAGAAATAGAAATAGAAAATATTTATTCATAACCACTTAAGCAAATTAACTAATTAACAACAACATTGACAAAAGGCTTAGAACTAGTGGTATTAAATTGGTCTCCACTCAGCATAATGTCGAGATACCTAGTTGGCACCCCGACGCTGATCTTCCGTGGAAACCAGAAAAATAATAAGAATAATAAATAAATAAAATGTAGGAGACATCACTGCACGCCAGCGCCATCAACCAAATTAGATACATTGTTCTGATCCCAAAATTAGTAGCTCCAGTATATAGAAAATCGGAAATGCGAAACCATGAAAATATTTTACTCACAGCGATTCGTCAATATAAGTCATCAATACTACCTATGGGGTTGAGTTTTGGATATGTAAGGGGGTTAAAGTTACTCGCGTCCGTAGGTTTACCGTTGAGACCCTGCACGTGACCCCTGGGTGGTGCTAAATGAGTGACACTTTCTGAGTGGTAGAGCCACGCTGCGTTGCAGCACGAAATGGGCCGGCTCGCCCGGCGAAATACCACCCTCTCACAGAATATCGGCGTGAAACAACGGCACTCGTTGCTGTTGTGTTTCGTCCGGTGAGTGAAAGTACCGGAGGCCGATCTCTCACCCACCCTCGCAATTCCTACTCCCTCCTCAAGATCCAACTCCTTCCTCAAGGTCAGCAACGCATCCGCGATTACTTTGGTTTTACTTACGTAGGTAGTACGTCAGCTTTTCATTTTACTTACAATTACTAAAAAGCACTCCCTAATGCCCTATTACCCTGCACTCCAAACCAGCAAAAGACGGGCAGATATTGTCTGTCCCACTGAAATATTCAGAAGATCACACTCTCAAAGATATTTTTGTCATCTGGGAAGTTATCTTTACAACAAGATAATGTCTCTATCTATTTATTCTATGAATAAAGTAATGTGTAAAAAAAACAATACAACAATGGCTAACAGGGAAAACATACGATGACACTGAAAATCTACTTTTAGTCAATACATAATTTTAAGACCTTGCTAGAAATTATGCTAAATAAGTAGAGTTAAGTAAGTGCTAACCTGACTGTTTTGGATAGGTACCTAAGACACAGGCAATCTTTTTGCTTAGCTTAGGTATTATATAATTTATTTTATTGTATAAGTACCCTAACATTAGTTACATAGTTTAAGTTTTTGTATCTAGGCTAAGTTTTATACAGCAATAAATTATCTTATCTTATCTTAGTTCAATGCCATATATATAAATTCTCGGATTTGTTAACGTGATCGAATGAATCGAAATACACAACACTTCGCTGCTTGTTATGAGTTGACCTTCCGTATGGCATGCGCATTATAACACGTGAAGAGCGGAAGAGAGCCATTGCATATCAAGCGCACAATGCTGTAATAATACGGCCCAGATGCCACCTAGAAGACTCCTTGTGGCTGTTTGAGTAGGAAACGTCATGTGTCTCGTTTGACAGATGATTTTATACCGCAATCGGTGGACCGATTTAATTAACATCTGCATCTCGTAAATATCGCTGTAAAGCGTAACTAGTTTTTAATTTATTTGTATTACATCGTCTTAATGTTCATTTTTGTTATGTTGCAATAAAATAATTATCTATCTCTCTATCTAAGCATTATATGTTTGTGAAGAAAATTTAGTTTATTGTTATTTAACTACAATATTTTGTAAAATTTGTGACAGATACCTAATTTTTCGACTTAACCAGAAAATTCTAGTAATGGAACTACTGAATACATAGGTAATTTGAACATAACTTTGTTACGCAGCATAAACATTTTTGTTTGGTGTACGTACACAATCTTATTTGTAGACATATATGTATAATAAATGTTTTATATGTATGTATGTATGTGTATTTATGGACGTATATAGGAATTTCATCATCATCATCATCATCATCTCAGCCAAAAGACGTCCACTGCTGGACAAAGGCCTCCCCCAAGGATATGAGGGGTATTTGCCGTAATCGCCACGCTTGGCAGGCGGGTTGGCGATCGCAGTAAGTTGAGACTTAACCTCAGAGAGATGCTGCTGCCCATCCTCTGGAATGGTCCCTTAGTCGGCTTTTACGACACCCACGGGAAGAGATGAGGTGGTGCAATTCTTTATCCCTGGCACCACACAGGGAATTTATATATTAATAATATGTATGTCTTTTTATGTAGGTAGGTACTGGTATGATTCTATTGTATTCTACGTATTTGCGCACTTCCTCCATCTGTTTCTTGGGTTCCTAAATCAAAGGTTGTCTGGAAGAGATCGCTTAAAGCGATAAGACCGCCTTTGCTCATGCTAGCTTTAAGATTATGTGTACTTGTATTTTTTTGTTTTTATTTGTGTGAGCATTAAAGTATTTATCTATCTATCTATATGTACTACAAAAAAGCTCGAAGGCCCAGTGGTTATCGTGATTAACGTGATCGAATGGCGAATGAAACTCGCACTTGTTGGCACCCTGAATAAAACTTAGGCATTGTTTATTAAAATAAAACCAACTATAATAGAATATTATGGCGTCCACTAAAATATGACTTTGTGATGTTGAAAAGCAATTCTCATAAATGTTACTTAATTTTGTTTATTTAAATGTATTTAGATATAAATTACTTCAACAATACTATTATGAATATGTGTAATACTAATAACTATCAGAATTGACATTATGTAAATAGCGAATCCCATATGTAGCAGAGTTGTGTAAACCAATCAACTATATTTAATTTACTGCATTGATTACAAAATCAAGTATTTGAACTTTAAAGCACTCAAAGAATCAATAACACGTAGTAAGCCATTGCCTCAGAAACCACAAACTATCAAAACTATATCCCATATTATTTCTCCAGGACTCAATCGAGGCGCACTCCAGATGGTTCTGTTGCTGATAAGCCTAATCATGTAATGTAAAAGTACCATTACACAGTATTTTCAAATAATTATTAGGAATACTTTTTTCGCGAATAAGAATAGTAAACTTATAAAATCCTACACCAAAACAGGACTTACCTTGCTAGTATAATATATTATCAAAACAGGAAATACTAGAAATAACTTTGCAAGAATGTTCTAGGGTCGGTAAGGACCCCGATGTAGTATATGTCTGTCTGAGACATTTTGCGAGGTGGTAACGAAAACTACATAAAAATATACAATTTTGAAGTTGCTAGGGCTTTCTGCAGAGATAAACAAAGAGGGTCCTGCATTTTAATTAAACGGAATATAATATATAAAGAACTAACAAAACTGAAAATATATGCCACACAGAAAACTTTCGAGGTGTGTGGCATTGAAATACCGCTACATAAATTATTAGTACTGTGTCTCTATAGAACACCAACTTCGGATCTAAACATCTTTCTAGGTAAGTTCATAATACCAAAATTGTTTTAACAGGTGACTTTAATATTGATACACTGAAGCAAGGAAAAATCACAAACTACTTAAGTGATTTGTGCTTGAATTATAACATGCAAATGCACAATAAAGTACCAACTCGGAAAGCGTCGTGCATTGTTATAAGCAACGTAAAAGATGCAGAAGCTACGGTACTGCCTCTGCATCTTTCCGACCACGATACGGCTCAGTTAATATATAAAATTTCACGCCGACCCATTGCTTACAGCTTTACAAAGCACAGGTCAGGCCTCGTATGGAATACTGTTCCCATCTTTGGGCTGGAGCGCCCCAGTACCAACTCCTCCCATTTGACCGCATTCAACGCAGAGCTGATTGAATTGTCGACGACGTGGTAACCTCTGGCCGGCTTGATCCACTGGCCCATCGGAGAGACGTTGCGTCTCTCTGTATATTTTATCGCCTTTATCATGGGGAGTGCTCTGAGAAATTGTTCGGTTTGATCCTGCCGCTGATTTCCTTCACCGCACTACACGCAATCGATTGTCTTTCCATCTACACGATCTTGATGGATGGCGATCCACTACTGTGCGTTTCTCACGTAATTTTTTACCACGAACTACAGTGCTGTGGAACTAGCTCTCAGCGGCGGCGGTATTTTAATTTTACTAAGTATGCCGAAAGGTTGATTTTGGCGCCCCCCCCCCCCCCCCCCCCCCATGTCGGCGCCCGGTGTGATCGCACCACTCGCACCGCCCTAGGGCCGCCACTGAGTAGCTTGGATATCCTCATTTAAATTTAATCAGGTGCGCTCCGTTTTACGCAGAAAGAGCTTACAGTATCTTCTGGTATAATATATATACAATATTTTGTATGATGGGATCCCAGGCTGGTGGTAGATTCCAACCTACCTAGATTCTTCTTTATTGAAATTAGGTTTTTTTTTTTAATTTCAATAGCCTCGCATATCATCCTATAGGGATAAATCGTTGTTATCTAGCGAGTATTTGTGGTTTATTAAATCTGATGTAATGGTTGGGCCCCCCTAGGGAATGTTCGCATACTGCACTACTGCAGACTTATTTTTGCGCCCATGCTTGACGACGGCTATATATTCTTTAACGCGGGTTCCTACACTTCTCTTTGTTTGCCTGATGTAAGAGAGCCCACAGTCGCAGTCCAGTTTGTATACGCCTGCATCTTGAAGGGGTATAATTGTTTAATCTTCTTCGGCGGCTTGGAGTAGGTGTTGATTGAAGCTCGCTTTAAGATATGTCCAATCTTGTCAGTGACACCTTTCATATATGGAAGTACAGCAGGTTGGCGCTCGACTGTGGTTGGTTTATTGCGTTTTCTGTGACGAAGCCGCGATACTTTCAGTTTATTATCCTGTAGTACGTGCTTGACATACTGAAGCTCAGAAGCCAGGTGTTGGGTGTCTTAGACTAGCGACCCACCCCGGCTTCGCACGGGTGCAATGTTGATACTAAAAACCTTCCTCTTGAATCACTCTATCTATTAAAAAAACCGCATTAAAATCCGTTGCGTAGTTTTAAAGATCTAAGCATACATACATAGGGACGTACAGACAGCAGGAAGCGACTTTGTTTTATACTATGTAGTGATATCGTTTAACTCTCGTCAATTATTTGGGACTGTCCAGTTATTTCTTTGTTTACGAAAGAAGTGATAGATAGACCAGATAAGATTATCGATTTTTATTCATACAAAAATGCACAATAACGAAAATACCTAGTCAGGCCATAAGTTCTGTTACAAATGAAAATGCATTTTTTTAAATCAAGTAATGTAATATTACTAAAACCTATATGTACATATTTATTAAAGTCAAAATAAAAACAATATTCTATTCAAGATGACCACCTTTAGATTTATACAGGCCTTTAATCTGTCTGGCCACGAATCTATGGATTACGCACTGTTTCCATGGGAAATTTCGCCACTGCTTGCTCCAGAGATTTTTTAAGAGACGCAGTGTCGCCGTGTCGTTTAGGACAAGCCATGTCCTCTAAAATTGACCATAATTTGTAGTCTAAAGGGTTGAGGTCTGGGCTAGATGAGGGCCAGTCTTCAGCTCTTATAAAGTCCGGAACGTTGGTTTCAAGCCAGGCTTGGGTAGTTCGTAGTGGGTAGCCTTGTGACCAGGTGCAGAGTCCTGCTGGAAAGTCCAGGGTACATTTTTAAAAAGTGTATTGCTGAGAGGTTTCACGACACGATCCAAGACTGTCTTTTGATACACTTTGGCTGAAGTTTTCACTCCTTTTTCACAAAAATGTAGCTTTGTGACGCCTTGATAAGACACGCCCCACCAAACCATCACTGACGCAGGATGATGACCACGTTGTACCCTTCCGACCACTTGAGCACAATCTTTAGAACTGTGAGCGTACACTTTATCATTTTACTTATTGTAGTGCTCTTCAATCGTGAAATTTTTTTCATCGGTAAAGAGGAAATTTCTGCGACAGAAGGCGTTTTATCGATACACTCTCTTTAATTGTAAAGATTGATTAAGGGCATGTCCTGTATATCGACGATAAGAAGCGAGCTTCAGGTCTTGTTTTATAATACGCAACAGAGTCCTAGCGGGAATCTTCATTTCTCGCGATAAGAGTTTTTGCTTCCTAATGGGATTTCAACGAATTCTGGCTTTAACAACATTAACAGCCTTTGTAGTAGTAACAGCACGCGGCCGCCCGATCTTTTATGGTCTTCGACAGAGGAAGTGTATTTGTATCTGTTGATAGTACGATATACGAACATACGACTGATACTTACCAAGCTTTTGAAGTGTCTGGAATATGACCGACGGCTCCATACCCACTTTGTGCAAGGCGTTTACTGCAATCCTATTTTATTTAACACCCCATTCCACGTGAAATGGCGCGAAATCTAAAGAAGTTTTTAAAATAATAAACACGTTCCAAATTAAAAATAATTAAACAGTTGAAAAAAGAAAAGTTTCTATGTAACAGTATTTATGGCCAGATTATTTTAAGCCAAAGCTAGGGCTTTAACAAAAGTTTAAAACGTCCGTCGTAAATATAACTTTAGATGTATAACGGATGATATATCTTTTTCTTTTATTAGCATGAAATAAATAGCGTAGTAAATAATTAAAGTAGAGCCCTATAGGGCTGTAACCCTGTACGCTGTAGCGTAAAGGGGTTTATGGAGTCATGAAAATTGATGGATTCTAAAGCTTTAGACTATAACGACCTAAGGACGCTAGCGGTTCTCTTGGGTTCAGTATAACGCAATCGTACGTCAAACCTTATTAGTTTTCGGAGGCGTCAGAGTCGAATAACAAGAGCAAAAAAACCAAGGGCGCTCCGCATTTAATATACCAAAGGATAAACGCAAGCGTGAAAGATATGCAAAATGATACCACGTATATTGGACCGCGAACAGGTTTTAAAATAGTGTATGTTAATTTGTGCGGCTTGAGAAGACTAATTTCACTCAGAATCGTTCAATAGTTAAATTCTCTATCTCTTCTTCTCCTTCTTCTTCTTCTCTATCTATTGATTCTCTTTTTTTGTTTTTGATGTTATTTGAAGATTTATAATAAATCGTTTGTTGTTTGTTTAAACTAATTAAAGTATGCCAAATAGTAATAGGTAACAGACAACATAAAAAGAAATATTGTATCGTCAAATACAACCAAGCACGTCACCAACAAGTCGCGACCGAATTCAAAACAATTCATTATCAAAAAAAAAATACTGAAATACTTGGACGCCCAATGTAGCCACAGTGCCATAGAACAATTGAATTTCTATTGTGTCGATTGTGTCTGGTTTAAGAACAACTAAGTAGCTAAGAGTTTCTTGCTTCAAAACTGCATTGACCGAAAATTACAATGCTTCACTTATCTATCACTTTATATAACCACGTAATGCTATAAGTACCGATGAGGTACTATGCTTATCCTTGTGACCCTAATGTTTCTACGGAATTAAATCCAATAACAAACAATTAAGTGAGAACACCAATGTCATGCTTTTAAAAACATGAGACAAACGTAGATCTACTACGTTAAAAGAACCAAAACTAGTTTGTACAGGTTTTTATAGTTTGCGAATTCAAAAACGCGGTTTTGAAATAGCAAGGTTGTTTGCTGTCTTTTAGTAAACCTATATAGTAGACGCGCACAAAAACTCTTAGCAATTCATTGCCTACTGTAACGGAAGGAGGCGAAAGGGAAAAGTTAGACTAAATCAATGAATAAGAAGGCAAAGTAAAGGTATAAGTAGTTATAATTATTAAAATAAGTTATATTTATTTTGTTTTGCTTTAATTTTAAAACAGGGTTGGCATGTTGTAAGTTGTAATATACTGATTCTCAATCTTATTTTATGAATATGATATTTAAATTTCTATGGACTCAACTCCTATGGATATACTCGCATTTGTTTAGTATTTACATATAGTATTTACTATTTACTTCGCGATCATAAAGACAGTGTCTAAAGTTAGCAAAGTTATCGCTTCTGTAGACATACATTATTTAGTAATACGGTAATGTCTTGAAATTGGTTCAATTACTTGAATGTTTCCGCAAATAGCAATTTTCTTAAGAGACAATATGAGATTATTGTAATACTCTTTCTAGGTATTCGAGATAGAGTGCTTACATAGCACAGAACAGACCACTTACATACACTTTATTTTTCTTTAAAAAAGGATAGTTTTCATTACCATTGTCTATTTTACCACATTTTCATTTTATTTCTTTGGGGTACAAAGTGTCAGGAAAGGTATTTCGTAAACGAATTATAAAATTATTAACTAAGTACTAATCTAAAACGAAGTAAAGAGTATTTACAATAATATTTATTAAATGTTTTCCCAAAAGTATTTAAAAAAAATATTATGAAGTTATGCTGAGTGCCTCAGTAGTTGAGGATAGACCATTGGGTGAATGGAAGCCAACCGCTTCCCCGTTGTGGATATTATGCGGTATTTTTGCAACTGATTTTAATCTCTAATCAAATAGTCAAAGTTATACACACATTTTTAAATTCGATGTTTTAGAATACTGTTTTAGGAAAGCCAGCGACAGTTTGACGATAATAGAAACAAATGAAAAACTAGTTACGCGATTAATTTGCGCGTGGTCTTAGGTTACACGTAATGACGTAACGTAACAATAAGTTTCGTTTGCCTAAGACCCAGATTTTTATTGATGTTTAACATCTTTCCTCTCGCTTTCTAGCAATTTGTGGAAGTGATTTCGTGAAATGGGACGGAAGTGTCCAACAGTGTAACAGGAAGTCGGGGAAGCGCGCAAGCACACGCCATTTTCTAAATTCTGAAATCGATATTATAAACATGACATTATTATTATATGTGACTTAATGTATCATTTGACTATCAAAGGTCATTTTGATATGTCAAACGTCTTCTAATGAGTATTTACAGCATTCTCTTTATGATTTGTAAAAAAATATACGTCATTGTTAACTCTAGGTATATTCTATTTTCTATAGTAATATTAATTTCAACCCTTTCGTATGTGACTTTATCATTATTTATTTTATAGTTATAAAATGATGTAAGACCTGACCCATTTTTTTCAGAATATAATGTTAAAATTGCTTATTACTAAGGTGAGATGTCAAATGTTACACATCATTATGCGACTACTGTAAGGCTCGCTCGTTTTTATTTTATCTTAATCCTTACTAATAAACAGTCTTATTAAAAAATTAGGTAATAAGTATGACATGACGAGAACAAAACACGATATAAAATGTCTATTCCAAGCTTAGATTCTGTTTATTGGCAAGGCCCGTACCGTAGACGTAGCGTTTATTATGCTTACCTGTTTTAAGAAAGCCGGCGACAGTTTGTACATCATGAAAACAAAATAAAACTCCTTGGTTCTAGTTACGTTGCGCGGTAATTTTCGCGCGCAATAAATGTAACGTTTCGTTCAACCGCGTGACAGCGTCTCGGCGGCGAGTATCGCGTTGCGGCTGCCAGCCTCAACTGTCGACTGGGCGTGTGGGGCTGCTTCTCCGTCCTAATGTTTTCAGCATCCCTGCAAGCATGCGTTAACACAAGTCATGTGAGCCATGCCTCCGCATCTGAGCAGATGATCGATTTAATCAACTGACGTCATTTTCTACTTCACAGAAAACGTTTTTCAAAATGATTTGTTATCATTCTTTCTTTTGTTAGGTTAGGTTTGTCGCTAACGTAATGTTTATGAGATCGGCAGACGAGTAAAACAATATTCATTGTTTAATTGTCGGATTTATGATGACAGTTTTTTTTTTATTCAGTGGGATAATATACTATCTCTTGTTTGACTATGTTGAGCACTTCCTGTCGTACCGTATGCACCATTGACCTGCCTTGATTCAATTACTAATGGCGCTCTTGTTTTGTCGTAGTAATCTTATGGTATATCTGGAGGTGTCTTTGTATTGATGGTGGGATATTATTCCATCACTTAGTTGCGCAATATTTAAAACTACCCCGGAACGCAGATATTTTAAAATTTGGGAACAAATAGACGAGACCGACGACGCTCACGCTCTGGTGTAAAATACAATTTCTTATTAAGATAAAAAAGTATTTTATTTTTTATTATTCCGAATAATAAACATGCATAGCAAAGGGTGCGCCGTGATTTCATGTTCAATAAACCACCGCTGTTTATAAATGGGGATACGTGGGTTCTGGTGGGAGAACACAAGCAGAAGCACAGAATAACTAATAGTACTGTAAGCCTGAGGGCCATTAAAAGTCTCAGGAATCCACAGTAATATTTATTTACATAAAATTATAAATTAAGCAGAGAAACCCTGTTTACAGATACAGGTTTTCACTTATATTATTTTAAACATTAGTATGCACAATCGATGTGACTATAAAATAATGTTATTCAATTGAAGAATTTAGAAAGACTGATCATATTACAATAAAATTCCATGACAACAACATGGCATGACATTCAAAGTATTCTTTTTCAGAACCGTACATATAAATTTGACAGATAGTTTTTAAAGCTACCAAGGAGGCTATAAGACGCATAGCAAAAATATAACGTGGAGTAAATTTCAACGACAACGTTACAGTATTGCAGAAGAGGGCACTAAGTATGCGTTATGAATTCGTTGTGTAATTCGCCTCCGTGCTTCGGAAGCGCTTGAAGCCGTTGGTCCTGACTACGGTGCATTAGCAGTTGTTAACAACCACCAATCCGAACTAGACCCCTCTTTTATTTAGACATAGCCTTTATAGCGTCACCGAAAGTTTATGAGAGCAGCTAGAATCTTAAAGGGTTCCTTAAGCCGTGTAATCGTAACATCGTTAGAGGGTTTCTAGAGGGGATGGGGACGGGTCGTGGGGGTGGTGAAAAAAGCGCCCAGGTAAATATCTGCACCTTTTTTTTATGTAAATAGGAGGCAAACGAGCAGGCGCGTCACCTGATGGAAAGTAATCACCGCCGCCCATGGACACCCGCAAAACCAAAGTAATTGCAGATGCGTTGCCGGCCTTGAGGAAGGAGTTGGATCTTGAGGAGGGAGTAGGAATTGGGAGGGGAGAGGGGTGAGAGATGGGCCTTCGGTACTTTCACTCACCGGACGAAACACAACAGCAACGAGTGCCATTGTTTCACGCCGATATTCTGTGAGAGGGTGGTATTACGCCGGGCGAACGGCCCATTTCGTGCTGCAACGCAGCGTGGCTCTACCACTCAGACGAATATAGCGCGTGTGAACCGGGTCTTCGCAGCACTCTTGTCCTACGTGTATGAGGGTGTTTGTGAGGATGTGTATGCGTGTGTACTGAGTGTGTGTAATCTACATTTCTTCATGTGTACTGTATCTAAGTGTGTAACGAGCGCACTGGACCCGCGTGGTTGTTCATGGCCCGTTCTTCCTGTGGTGTATCCATTCATAGGAAAAATAAGTTTAAATGCGTTAGTTACAAAAGAAACAAAAACTCTATAACATTTCCTTTACAGATTTACAGTCACAAAAAATGACAGTGTTTCTTAAAGTACCTACCTACCTACCTACCTACGTTTTGTGACTAGTATTATTTGTGACGCAATAAATGACGCTTCTAAAGATATGAACAGGCACAAAACTAATTGGAATTGAAACAGAGATATCAATTCGATAGCACTGTGATAAAAATATCAGATTATTAAAATGAAAATATAAAAATATACCTTATCTTTTAATTCAGTAGCACATTTAAGTTAGCACCAACAATATGTTGATTTGTTTGATTTTAACTGTACTGTATGGCAGCCAGTATGTCGCAGGTAAGATCATTTACGGTTAGTGATCAATTGGTGCAGAGTCAGTGCAGAGTAAATCATACAGATTGTTTTGTGAAGTATACGTAACAATTTTTTTTTGTTGAAATTAAACATTTCATGCAATAATGCATAAAAACAGTATTATTAGCATTGTTTCGCTCATACCTTTGAGTTGTATAGCCAGTTTCTTAATGTTGAAGATTCCGAGCGAGGGGCGCTTCCCCTTTGACCTTATCTTAATTACGACCTAATCGCTTCACTGTTGGGTAATAAAAATAAAATGCAAAGTATTTAAATCTAGCTTAGGTCAAAATGATACTTAAAAATCAATTAGAGCCGCTGCTTTGTAGTTTCTGTTGGTAAGGTTTATTAATAATTTTTAATTTCAATTTTGATTCTGTGTTACTAATTTTGGTTCTTATTTTATTTAATTTATATAAATTGTTATGTTTTCTATATGATCCTAAGCTGGTCGAAATAAATGCATTTTATTTTTATTTTTATTTTTTTATAGGTACAGGTTGTTTATGGCCTGTTCTCCTTACCCATTTACCATTACACATTGAAATGAAACAACTTTTACGGATCTACTCTCGTTTATTTTATATTAGTTTTAATTGATTTTTTATCCTGACGTTTCGAACCCTTTGTAGGGTCCGTGGTCAAAGGACTATTATCATCATAAATATAGTATTATGGAAGCATAAATAACAATTTATCAAAATACGAATTAAATTAAGTTTTAGTAAAATAATTTGTTATTCTAGGTCAGTTCGGGCCGTACGAGCAAGATTTTGGTTATGTGACGGTGCGCGAGGGAGCACACATGTTCTACTGGTTGTTCTACACCACCGCACCTGTCAGCCATTACACCGAGCGACCGCTTATCGTGTGGCTGCAGGGAGGGCCCGGGGGGTCCTCCACAGGCATCGGCAACTTCGAGATCCTTGGACCTTTAGACTTGTCTCTACAAGAAAGGAATCATACTTGGGTGAGTTTGTTAAAATTGACTTCTATTTTTTTTCAATCCCATTTTATCGCATACATTTTAAAACTATCTTTTTTTTTGTAATGTTTTATTTTAACTGTCCCTAAGTCTCTGTCTCTATATTTTCCCTAAGCATGGAGAGTTTCATTACAATAAGCTTATGTTATTATTTATACCGAATTGTAAAATGGCTCTCTAAATACGAGCTAACAGCCTGTCAAAGTAAACTTGGCTTTAACCGTTGGGCACTTGCAATAAAAGGAAAGAGACACACTTTCCTGGCCCTGATCACCCTGTACCTACTCAGCTTCAGTTTGTTTGCATTCTATGCCCTGTGATTTTACTAGACCTAGAGCTAGAATCCTTAAAATCGACACACAGCATTACAAAACAGCAGTAAATAAATAGTTGAAGGGTAATAGCTAGAACCAGTGATAAGGAAAGGGCATATAGAGGCATAAAGACGGAAACTCCAGGGCCGGCAATGATCGCGTTAAACCACAGATTTATTTTATTGTAGTCTTGCCCCGGTACTGATAAAAAAGTATCACCTTCGAAAATTTAATCCGTGTTTTGTCTCTTCACTCTAATTTGAGATGAGTTTACATGACGGGAACAAAACGCGGAATATCTATTACAAGCTTATTCTCTGTTTATTAGAAACCCATAAGGCCTTACAAATAAACAAAGAATAAGGTCCGAATAGTTATTCCGTGCTTTGTTCCTGTCATGTAAACGTCATTTCAAATTAGAGTAAAAGAGACAAAACACGGAATAACTATTCGAATCTTATTCTTTGTTTATTTGTAATGTTTTTAGCGTTTTTCTACTAGCTTTTATTGCCTACGTTGGCTGTGTATTGACAAAAGATCTTCGTTTGCATAGATAAAAAATTTCAACGTAATTTTCTTGGATAACCCCGTCGGGACAGGCTACAGTTACGTCGACGATCTGAGTCAGCTGACCACTACCAACGATGGCATCGGTAATTTTATTATTAAATCATTTAACTAGTACCTATGTACGACAATAACAGATGACGAGACAGGTCCACATTTAGTTCTTTAAATAAAATCAACTATTCCTTAACTTACCTTAGTAAGTACCAAACCGAAAAGTTACCCATAAATTTGATAGGTTTGTCGTACGTAGGTAAACTTGCATACTTAAATAAAATTCTATTAGTAAATTATAAAGATGTGTGTAACTGTGTAAGATGTAATTTACAGCTTTAGATTTCGTGAACTTAATGAGGGGATTTTATAAGAGACATCCGGAGTTTGACGACGTGCCCTTATATATTTACGGGCAATCTTACGGCGGCAAGATGGCTGTCGACATGGGCATTCGCATGATGGAGGTAAGATACCATCGTGGTTTACTGATAACAGCACCAGCTTATTGGATGTCCTCACTGTTGGGGCACGGGGCTTTCCTATAGATGGATAGGGAGAACGGGCCATAAACTACCACGCGGGCCCAGTGCGGATTGAAGGTTGTTAACGACTGCTAATGCAGCTGGGCCAACCACCAACGGCTTTACGAGCCTCCTGAAGTACGGAGGAGCTCGAGATAATACATATATGGTCACTCATCCGATGACCGGCCTTTGCGAAAGTTGCTTAACCTTAGCAATCTCAGACCGGGCGCTATTATAACCACTGGATCATCGAGCTCCTTAACTGATAACATTGAAATATTCTAGTATTAGTACTAGTAGTAGTATTTAGCCCATTATACTGTCACACTGCTGCAAAGTATGTCATCATTAAAATCAAGTCATCTCTACAATAGATGGGTGTCAGCTTAAGCCCAGGCCAGAGTGAACGAGAGTGCGGCAACAGTGCCGTGATCTTGAATTGACGTACGAGCTGTAGCTACCGGCTAGGGTTGAGCCACACATATATTATAAATGAAACACACAATTTAGGTGTACACTATAAAATACTTATATCATTATAAAGTATATATATTATAAGTTTTTTTTCCAGGCATTTTCGATAGGCACCCACCTATAAATGCAACAAAACTCGCAATCGCGACACCCAAACCAAAAAAAATACGTGTATACTGATCGGCAGCGCTCAGTGACATACTTGTTATTCTCCTTTACTACAGCAACATACGCTGCCCGATCCGCGTTTGCGATGACAGCCGCGTCATCGGGTACTCCTTTCCCATGCTTTTTTCCGTGTGCTAATGTAGGTGAACTACGAGCTTGTGTGCGTGCGTTTCGGAGCGCTTGTGTGAAGTTGCCGCACTCTCGTTCACTCTGCCCAGGCTCTAGGTATGCATCGAAAAATACGCAACACTTTTTTGACCTGAGAATTGAATCGAGGAGCTCCGGATATCAAGCCAAACTCTTAGCCATACCACTGAGGACTCACCCTTTGAAAGCCTTGCACTATCCTACATTATAAGTGCGAAAGTTTGTGTGTATGTATGTTCGTATATTTGTTGCTTCTTCACGCTGCAACGGATGGATGGATTTGGATAAAATTCGGCATACAGATAGTTTATAACCTGGAATATCACAAAGGATACTTTTTATCCAGATATTCCCACGGAAACGGGAATCACGCGGGTGAAACCGCGAGCGGCCGCTAGTAATGATATAATCCGATCTCTATATCGATTATTACCAGACCTCTGCATGTCTGTTGATTACTTAATTGTATTATCACGATTGATGAATACTTAACAACGTATGAATCTTGAAATGTAAATCATTAAATTTTCACAGGCACAGAACGCTAACACAATTCGATCAAATCTACGTGGTATCGCAATGGGCAACGCTTGGATCTCGCCAGTTGACGCCACCCTCACTTGGGGCCCTCTACTCCTGGCGGCTGGGCTTGTGGACGACGATGGTCACGATCACATCCAAGCAGCTGCCAGAGAAACCGAGCGTTTGTTCAACGCGGGTTACTACCTGGCATCAACCGATCAGTGGCGGCTAACGCAACGAGCTGTCTTTGATAGTACCACTAACGTCGATTTTTACAATATCCTAACAAAAATGCGTGCATCACCTGACACAAGATCCGTTCATGGTAGTACTTGACATAGTTATTTTTTATGTAGGTATACTCGTATATCTATACCAAAAGGTAAAGTTTGTTTGTTTGAGGAAGACAATCTCTAGAATTACTGGTTCAATTTCAAATATTCTTTGACTGATAGAATGCTACGATACTTGCGTGTAACAAAATCCATATTGCATTTTTTTTTAAAGTTTTTATTCTTTTATCTGGCAATACTTTGAATATTGATTTTTACGCGAAAATACGAAATGCAGGTAGACGAAGTCGCGGGAAAAGTGCTAGAAATTTATAATTAGGGTTACGCTATTCATCACGTGAATTTATCTATCAACAAAACGAATGGGAGATGAGAGGCACGAGATATACGAGCGTGTCAAAGAGGTACCTGTAGCATGCTGCATTAACTTGTAGCCACATCTGATACAGATTCTCGTTAGAGACAACCTAGGCTGACAGTAAGGCTATTGAAATTAAAAATATCTCATTAAATTGACTGTCAGTTTACAGATATCTAATAAAAAAAATAAAAATAAAAACATTTATTTCAAACCTGGGTCCATAGTGTTAGTAACATTATTTAATTAAAAAACTATGTTAGTGCATATTATTTATTGTACAAAATTCAAAATTCAAAATTCAAAATCATTTATTCAGTTTAGGCTACAAATAGCTCTTATGAACGTCATTATGCCATCGGTTCGTAAGTCTACTCTGGGCGGGAGATCTTGTACTGAGAAGAACCGGCAAGAAACTCAGCAAGTGTCCAGCTCTATTCTCCCTTACAGCGTCAAAAATATTGGAAAATGCCCTATCATAAAAGGACACTTTCCATCACAAATAAAAACACAAAATATAAAGGACAATCACACATATTAAAAAAAAACAAAAAAGAAAATATAATAATATCTACATTTGCAAAACATCAGTTACCAGTTAAAATTTTCACAATGTCATACAGCACTAATAAAGGTCAAAAATTTGACAAAATTAAACTATAGTTAATAATAATAAAAATAATAGTATGCAAGAGCAGACCAGCCTCCACAGGCGGCACCCGTTCACGAGTATGACATATGAATCAGCCATCGCTTCACTCAACCATATCTTAGGGAATGTAACGACCCGACGCATACGCCACCACCGCAGAGACACTAAAGAGAGCATGACACACTCAAGATACTCTAAATAAAAACCTAATGAAAAGTTTAACGTAACATAAATATTATTTGTAAACTGTAGGACATTGCTGATAAAGGCTATCATATCAGCGCTAAGATATTTTTAAAGTAATTATTGATCCCAATAAAATAAAATAAAGAGTAGTTTAATTTTTTTATTATAACCAAGCTGTTTTGTCATCTAAATATTCTTTGACTGTATAATAACCTTTCTTAAGTAAAGAAGATTTTACATGTTTTTTAAACTTATCTAAAGGTAAATCTTGTACAGTACTAGGTATTTTATTATAGTAGTGTATACCTTGCCCCAAGAAAGAGCCAAGAACCTTTTGCAACCTGAACAGTGGCATTACAAGTTTTTTCTTATTTCTAGTATGGAAATTGTGTACATCACCGTGTTTAGTAAAAGAGTTGATGTTGCAACGCACAAAAACTATGCAATTATAAATAAACTGAGATGCAACTGTAAGAACACCAATTTCTTTAAAAATATTTCTTAAAGTAGTTCGGGAACCTAGTCTATAAATGGTTCTTATTGCTCGTTTCTGCAAAATAAATATAGATTCAACATCAGCTGCTGTAGCCCACAGTAAGACACCATACGACATGACACTATGAAAATAGCTAAAGTAAACTGTTCTAGCAGTTTCAACGTCTGTTAATTGTCTAATTTTTCTGATAGCATAAGCAGCAGAACTGAGTTTACCGGACAATTTCGATATATGAGGATTCCATTGAAGTTTTGAGTCAAGTGTTATACCTAAGAAGACTGTTGAGTCTACCAAATCTAATTTATCACCGTTTATTCTAATATCAGTTGGTTCAGTTTTAACATTAGGTAGTGTAAATCTAATACATTTTGTTTTTTTTGCATTAAGCTGTAGATTATTAACAGTAAACCAACTGAGTACTTTTGCTAGAGCATTGTTTACATCATCATAATTATTCTTACACCTAGTAACATTAAAAATGAGTGAAGTATCATCTGTAAATAAAACAATTTCACAGAAGTTCTCCACAAAGAATGGCAAGTCGTTAATATAAATTAAAAATAGGAAGGGCCCGAGGATTGACCCTTGCGGAACTCCCATTTTTACAAGAGATCCAGATGATTTAGTTCCATTGATATCGACAGTTTGTGTCTTAGAACTGAGATACGACTCTATCAATTTAAGTGCAAAATCATTAAGACCATAGTAGTGTAACTTCATCACTAGACTCCTGTGCTCAACGCAATCGAAAGCCTTGGATAAGTCGCAAAAAACTCCAAGAGCGTTCTGAGACTTCTCTCAGGCATCGAATATATGTTTTATTAAAGCAACACCTGCGTCAGTAGTGGAACGACCCTTTGTAAAACCATATTGTTTCTTATGTAGAAGCTTGTTTGAGTTAAAGCATGCCATTAATTGTTCGAGTATAAGTTTTTCATAAATTTTACTTAGTATTGGTAATATTGAAATTGGCCTATAGTTACTAGGGTCTTCTTTGTTTCCTGATTTAAATAAAGGTATAACCTTACTGAATTTCATAAGTTCTGGAAAGATACCCTTATTGATACAGTAATTAAAAATGTCTGCAAGATAGGGCGCAACAGAAAATATAATATTCTTAATTACCTTAATACTTATGCCCCACAAATCACTAGTGTTTTTCATTTTAAGTGATTTGAATGTTTTTATAATATTCATAGAAACAATGTATTCAAATTGAAAAGACAGATTAGATTTTGGTACATGTTTTTTGAGTAAAGATTGTGCAGCTTCTGGTGATGAATCTAAATTTGAAGTTGTTACCACTGGTATATTTACAAAATAGTCATCAAAAATATTAGCAATATTTAAATCCGAATTGACAAGGGTGTTATTAACTTTCAGAGTGAAAATATTGTCCCGTGGTTTAAATTTACCTGTTTCACGGTTTATAATGTCCCAAGTGGCTTTAATTTTATTGTTAGAGTTTTTAATTTAGTACAAAGTTATATAATATGGTATATGTTATATTTTGTTCCAGAACTATCAAGGCACATGTTGATACATAACAAACCTTACATGTCGGACACTAGACAGGAAGTCCTGAACCTAAACACATTGATGAACAACCAGGTCAAGTCCGCTCTGAAAATCCCTAACCATGTCGTCTGGGGTTCACAATCCAATGACGTTTTTAATTATTTGAGTGAAGACTTTATGAAACCAGTCACCGATGGAAGTAGGTCTATTCTTATGTTCATCGAAAGTACACAGCTGTGACTTGCGAACCGGACAACTGATAACCACATACATTGATTTTCTGTTCCAGTTGAAAAACTTTTAAATGAGACTGATATAATAGTTACAAAGTATAACGGAAATCTCGATCTTATTTGCGATACTCCAGGTAAGCACACAAAAATATTTTATGAACTAAGTCCCTAAGAAAGGTAGTTAAAACTCAGATTGTGTACTACTTGAGATTGTCCTTTCGATCTTATTATCTCTGTTAATCAACGGCCTCAATATCAGAGATCTCAATTTCGAAACGGGAAAACATTTTATTGTGTTTAGTTTAATGGATGGTAGTTAGCACTACCTGAGTTGCTGTGTTCCCACATTAGAAAATAAGACAGTCAGTATTTGAGTCATCATCATTAGCTCATTTTATGTCCCCACTGCTGGGGCACGAGCCTTCCCTTTGGATGGGTAAGGAGAACGGGTCATAAACCACCACGCGGGCCCAGTGCGGATTGGTGGTTGTTAACGACTGCTAATGCAGCCGGGACCAAAGGCTTAACATGCCTTTCGAAGCACGAAGGAGCTCGAGATGACAAGTTTTTGGTCACCCATCCAATGACCGGCATTTGCGAAAGTTGCTTAACTTCAGCAATCGCAGACCGAGCGCGTTAACCACTGCGCCATCGAGCTCCAGTAATTGAGTATTCTGGGTAAAAAGGTGGAAGCAAATTCTGCTTTCAAATCGCTAACATTAGCTCAGGTAAAGGTCAATCGCTTCCACGTTCGACGACTTCCTTGGTCGAGTGGTTGTCGAGTGGTTTGTACACCGGTTTTCATGGTGTCGCCATCTCTGAGGTCCCGGGTTCGATCCCCGGTCGGGTCAATTTAGAAATTATTGTTTTTCTAAATCGTCTCGGGTCTGGGTGTTTTCTATGTATAATGAGTATGTATTTAAGTATTTTAAGTATGTTTATCCGTTGTCTAGTAACCATTTAACGAGTTTCATAACGAAGCTTCTCTTGGGCTAGATAATTGGTGTGAGTGTAGGAAAATTTATTTATTTTATTTACGTTGTGATTATTTCACAACAATATGGCTGTTGAAAGTTCTAACATTTAAAAAAACTACACAGGACAAATATTATGGGTGGATCGCCTTCAATGGCCAGGTGCGGCAGCCTACAGAAACGCGTCTCGGGAGCCCATCTGGGAGGACAACCGGCTGGAAGGCTACTCCAAGTCCTACGAAAACTTCAGATTCTTCTGGATCAATTACGCAGGACACAGCGTAAGAGTTTTCATGTTAACACAATATAAACATATTGACTTATAAACCTTATACGTTTTGATGTCCTATGCAAACTTGGAAGTTCCATTTTTTCAAACCAAGAAGCCAATTTTAAATAAACTCTCTTTTATTCTACTGAATGTAAAGATTTGAGCGTCAAAAGTTTAAAATCGCAAGCATTTATATCTAGGTAAGTATTTTGCTTAAGCATATGAAAGTTTCATTCAAATTGACTTATTAGTTTAAAAGACTTCAAATTTTGTATGGGATGTCGATATGTTTGTTTCTTTAAATATCACTAAAAGTACTTTTCATATAAGTACATCATCTTCATCACCAATCTAAACGTGACACTGCTGGGCTAGCCTTAAACTTTGTGAGGCCAGGCCGGCATAGAAATATATTTTTGTTATTTATAGGTACCGGCTGACAACCCTGCGGGATCGTCCGCATTTCTTCGCGACATGACCTCATTTGGATAAATGTTTTGTATCAATAAAATTACCGTTAAAACTGTTATTGTTGATTTTTACGATAGATACCTTGTTGTCCAGTATTCTTGACTTTAATATTTATTAAAATTTCAACAGTTTTCGTAGTCTAAAGTTATGCCAACCTTGAGCTTTACGGTAGGACCACAGCTGTTCGTCGAGAAAATGGGACTGAAAACCTTACAATAGGTACCTAAGTACATAATTTTAAAAGGATTTCTAAATAAAAAAGTAAATAACTGATTTGAAAAATATTATAGGTTACCGATAGTTTTCAATATTTGTTGTTTTGTACAATTGTTTTTTAAAGTTAATTGTTTTGTAAAAGTATATTATCATCAACAATAATGTAAATTCCTATCCTATCTTTGTTTCTAGATTCGCCAATTTAATTTCGATGACATTGATAAGCAAATATCATACCAGAGCCATATATTGGCATGTACAGAAACCTGAAATGTTTCGTGTTTCTTAATATCCATTGCCTTTCATTTGGTCTCCCATCCGGTGACATCGGCATATGCCTCCCCCAACGAACACTACAATAACACTATATTCCGATCATCGACTATCAGCATCCAGGGATAACATCAATGTTTGTAGAATGGTAGCTAGAGATAAGATAGCCAGTGCCTCAAGTTAAGAATTTCGGGTGAAGTTCGCTTCCACCTTATCATCACTTAACATCAGGTGAGATAAAGGCAAAATGCTTACCCAAGCCTTAAAAAAAAGGAAGACAACAGATGCTGATACTACCTTACCTACCCATGCCTTAAAAAAAGTAAGATAGCAGATGGTGATACTACCTTACTTACCCATGCCTTAACAAAAGTAAGACAGCAGATGGTAATACTACCTTACCTACCCATGCCTTAAAAAAAGTAAGACAGCAGATGGTGATACTACCTTACCTACCCATGCCTTAAAAAAAGTAAGATAGCAGATGGTGATACTACCTTACCTACCCATGCCTTAAAAAAAGTAAGACAGCAGATGGTGAAGTATCACAGTAAGGTAACCTTAGCTACCCATACCTTAAAAAAAGTAAGACAGCTTACCTTACCTACCCATGCCTTAAAAAAAGTAAGACAGCAGATGGTTATACTACCTTACCTACCCATGCCAGTTTCTGTAGGTGTTCTCCAAGATTCGTATAAAAACCGTAGGGTTTTAATTTAAAACATAGGTACGCGGAACTTCTTCTTCCTGCTGGCCTAAGATACGCTGATTGGATGTCATGTAAATGTGGAGAAGATTAAGCAGGAAATCAGACTACCCTATTTGAACTATCTAAGTTTAAACAATAAAGATATAGTAAATTTTACTTTTTTATTTTAAGTGCTAATTGCTGCACTGAAGCTGAGTTAAATACTTATATCGTTTTATTTTTTCATTGTATTTTATAAGTATTTAAGAAAGATATAGCTTGGCCACAATGGGATTGCTTTTACTAATCATACTGCGAAAATAATTTGACTCTGCATTTTCTAAGCAAAATTTCACTACAAGTTTCCCTACCCAATCACTTCTTATAAATGTACCTATAGTTAGCGTCGAATTAACGATTTTGAATATCGCGTACCTACATCGTCGGTACAACTACCATGAATCTTTTTAAATATTGATAATATAAAATTATAATAAAACTATAATTTAAATCACTCCAAGTAAACTATACCTAAGCAGAACTTGCTCAAATGTGAATCCTAAGTAGATAAGAAAAGCGTGTAAGGCCACTTCTAAAATATAAATTCTTTACTTATTCTTTTGTTAGAGTTAAAGCTGTCCCAAATTGCTTTGTTACAAATTCAGGCATAGATAATAAAATGACTGAGGTATAATAAAATAGATTAATTAATTATCCTAAGTATATCTTCATAAATTTATCGCATTATCAAATACCTATTTATCAGATCGGTGTCACTATCGCTTATTAAATTTTCGACCAAAAAATTCACCAGTAGCTACGGTTGAGCGTTTTAGAGATTACTTGTTTATTTTATAACAATGAAGAGATCGGTGGTGATAATAATATCAGTGGCAGCTGCCGTTGTGATGGCTACAGGCGATCGATTTGAAACTATAAGTAAGCACTCTTTAACAAAACTGAATACAACGTTATACAGTCTTACTTACCATTCGATCATGTTAACGAAAACTAGAATTATGTAATTAAAGCAGCACCTCATTTAACAAACAACGTGATCTAATAATGAATAAAACACTCAATAACAATAAGGCATAATAATAAGTCAGCAGTCTGAAGTAACTATGAGAGAGTTTATCTTAAAGCCAAAAATATACGCAAAATGAGCATATATCCTTTCGTTTAGTTTTTCAAGTGAAAGAACATTACGCCAGGTATTTAGATGTTTATTTTTAATACCTATACGTTGGAGTAAGATATTTAACGACTACCACACACTAAAATCCTCTAGAGTACCTAAATAAATTAATTAAGAAGTCTAACTTGACGGTATTGGTTACATTACATCTCGTTTGTTAAATTGAACCATCGTTTATTTTCATTGTATTTCGATTTGAAATAAGCAAAAAATTGTCTTGCAAATTGTAATGCCCTCGCAAAGAGTAAGCAATAAATAAATGTATACCTGGTAGGTAGGTTGGTACCGTACGACGAAGCTTCGGTGGCCCAGTGGCAAAGCACTCGGCTCAATACTTGAAGGTCTTGGGTTATATTCCCAAGTCGGGCAGTGTGTTTCCGATTTTACGATGCTTAGCCCGGGTTTTGGATCACCGACCCGCATTTGGCAAGCGTGGTGATTAAGCCAGTATCCATAAATTGTAGCTATAACATGATTTTAATTATGAAGGCCTTTGCCCAGCAGTGGGATGTATACAGGCTCTTTACTTACTTACTTTCTAGCTACATTTAGTAATAAAATCATGTATTAATTAGCCGAATGTTGGCCTTTTATGGCGCCGTATTATTAGGATCGATTTTGTTTATTTTAATTCCGCAGTAGTTAGCTACTTAAACACAGTAAAATAAGATAGTAAACAAATCTCTATGTAAATTTATTTTTCAGACCTGGAAGGAGAAGGTTTTGGAAATATCGCCCATAAGGCTGCGTTTACAAGAATTCCGGATGGTGGTGACATTTTCTGGTGGTTTTACCCCACGTTAGCCGAGGACCAGAACTCCAGGCCTATTGTGCTATGGTTGGACGGAGTGGTCGGTCTTCCTCCTAGCCTTCTTGCGAACTTTGGGATGTTCGGACCTTTCGACTTCAACTTGGAACGCAGAAATGATTCCTGGGTTTGTCAAAAATATTTTTACTAAAATTTTTACATAAATTGCACTTAAGACGGATCTTTTCCCGATTTTTTTATATCTTGTTGTCTTTTGTATAAAAACATAAATATGTAGTTAGTTTACTGTCTTTTAACATAATATGAAATGTTTTTGTTCAGATCAATGAATACAATCTCCTGTTCGTGGATGCACCATTAGGAGCTGGGTTCAGTACAGTCGCTGGCAATGGTGATACACCAGGAAATCTTGAAACCACGAGTAAAATACATGATTAATCGTAAACTTGTTTGACAAAAAAAATCTAAGAATATGTATATTAATATTTTTTGTTTTCACTTTTAGCAAATCATATCCTCTTAGCTTTGGAATCATTTTATGCTCAAAACAATGAGTTCATTGAAGCACCGCTGTACATTTTTGGTCAAGGCTATGGAGCTCAAATAGCGGTTTCGCTTGCTATTGGACTAAGCGATGTAAGTAATGAAAAACGCTGTAGATTGTGAAGCACCTTCATTAATAAAATAGGTCTACACACGACTGTAAAGTTTATACTGACACCCCCCACCAACCGTCAGGTCATAAAATCGGTGTCAGACAACATTGCGCAAGCACAAGGGACCATCTGCGTCAGGTCATAACGCCAGATCAGGACGCGCCGAAGCGCATTCTTCATCCGGAACTTACTAGTCTTAAGAGTTCCGGATGAAGAATGCGCTTGCGTGTCCACGGGGGCAACTCGCTCGAGACACTTCTCGAGCGAGTTGCCCCCGTGGACACGTATAGTCCGCTACCTCATATCCAAATAGGTTACCGGAGCTGTAAGCTCGCCTCACTTCTCGTTGCACTCAACTCGCAGTTTCCACTGCTCACGTTAACTCTAAAGTCGACTACCAAATGTCCTCTTTAGTGGCGGACTTCACTATGACCAAAAAATGTTTTCCTGTTTTTAGGTACAATACTTCTCTCCAAACTTAAAAGGAATCGTCCTTGGCAACGCAATTATATCGCCGGCTGTAGCTTTGACAAAGCTTGGCTTTTACTTGGAGGAGCTAGGCTACATTGATTTTAATGGGCGCGCCGCTATCGAGAACCTCTCTAATGAAATAGTTGCCTTGATCGGAGACGGACAGTATGAAGCCGCCTATAACAACTTCCTGACTCTTGATAACTTCGTCAATGACAATGCTGGTGCGGTCGCTGTAAATTTAGGGCATATTGTGAAAAAGCTTACTCGAGAAAACGGCAAAGGTAACAACAAACATATTTTATTTTTTAATTTTGCATTTAACCATTCATATTGATGATGATGATGATGATCTAGGACGAGTGAAATATGGAACAAAGCTGCGGCTGCATTGTTAAAATCGTTGCCTCAGCTTAAAATACCATAATCTGCCAGCCAGCCAGCCAGCCCTCATGCTATTGGTGGTTGTGCGAGATGATGCAATGCAATGCAATGGTTGGTCGCAGGTTGAATGCTTTGGAAAACACTAGGCAAAGTTTTGCGATGTGGTAAACGCAATAACCATTTGTTTATACATGGGCACAGACCTATATACGTACAGATATATGGTCTATATACGTGGGGTATACTGAAAGTTTCTGGATCTGGCCAAATAAAATAAAAGAATGAAAAAACAGTTATGGAATTCGAAAATGGAACTCTTTGGGAACATGTTACTTTTTATTTTACAAGACTGTCATATGTTTTTCAATCGTGACGTCCGTTCGAAAATTGTGTGTCGCTATCAAAATGTTTTTTTTTAACTCGTGAACATTTTCGTTCAAAGATTTTTTATGATCTTCGTTGTGGTTTAAGTCAACAAGAGAGTGCCAGAGACTTCAATTGGCATTTAGTGATGAAGCACCATGTCGCAGCTCTGTGTATTCGTGGTTTGGAGAATTTAGACGTGGACGAGATCATCTACATGACGAGGTACGTGAAGGTCAACCGGCGACTGCGGTTACAGACTCTAATATTGACACCGTACGACAACTTATTGAAGATGACAAAAAAATTACTTGCTAGCAAATTTGTGCTTTGTTAAGCATCGGAATGAGCCAAGTGCAAAACATTTTACATGTGCATCTGAAGGTTCGGAAGCTTTGCACTCGATGGATACCGCATGACTTAACAGAGGACCAGAAACGACTGCGTGTCCAGTGGTGCCGTAAAATGATAAAAAAGTTTAACGTAGTGGAGAGTGTGACAATCATTGGCTGTCTATAATATCGTGACAGGTGACGAAACCTGGGTGTACTGCTTTGAACCCGAAAGAAAAAGCCAGTTGGCAGAGTGGGTCTTTCATTTTGAAGATTTGGCGACGAAAGTTAAGAAAAGTCGAAGCATTGTTAAAAAAATGGTTGCTTCTTTTTTCGGAAAATCAGAACATTACACTACAGTATCGCGTGAAGATCAAACGACAGTGACTGCAGATTGGTACGTCAATACTTGCTTGCCCAGAGTGCCTGCCCAGACAAAAAGTTCGCGAAAAGCGTCCTCGAAGCTTTGTTGTCCTTCACCACGATAACGCATCCTCACATTCCGCTAAGGTAACAGAAGCCTATTTGAAGGCTTCTAATGTGGAACTGATGACGCATTCGCCTTACGGCCCGGACTTCGCACCCTGGGACTTCTATTTGTTTCCAAAAATTAAAAACAAACTTAGAGGCACACGTTTTACGAGCTCTGAATCGGCGGTGAATGCATTCCCTGAAGCCATTGAAGAGGTCCCTAAGGAAGACTGGTCCAACTGCTTTGTACAGTGGTTTCAGCGAATGCAAAAATGCATTAATTGTGAGGGAATATACTTTGAAAAACAATAAATGTATCGTAAGTCTTACATCTAGTCTTATTTATCAGAATCCAGAAACTTTCAGTATGCCCTAAGTATAGATGTTTAAGTTTGTTTCATTTTGTAGCTTGTGGTAGCTTTCTGTAAAATATTTAAACTGGGTCATTAATAAGTGAACTAGTTATTGTGGCTGTGGTAGATATTTATCACTATTATTTTTCCAGATTATCTTGGGCAAGTGAAATACTTAAAAGGCGTCACTGGCTATAGTTCAGGTTTCAAACAGTTTATGGATGAAACGGTTGCACCTGCATTGGGTATATCTAACCCTACTTTCGATGACCGCCGAGAAGACATAATTCAGGGTTTCAGAGACTCTTTTATGGTACCAGCGACTGATAAAGGTTCGTTAACTCAATTTGTTAATATTAATGTATAAAAAAGAAGTTATGTAGCTTTAATATGCTTAAAACTAACATGCGTTCAAGGGAAAGGGTTGGAGGTCACACGGTCTCACGGTTCCGACTTTAGGAGGGTGGGAAAGAATTTGGGGGAGACCTTTGATATTCTCTAGTTCTATAATTCTATTTTTGAAATCCGTAAAAATCTTGGATGTATGAGTATAACGGCTCCCGCCCTCGACCGACTTTTTGTATGACCGACAATCGGACCGATTTTTCGCGCAGGTTTTAGTACCGACTTTTTGTAGGACGTACCTAAGCATTGCAGTTGCAACAGAGAATTCCATACGTTTCATTTTCACCGACAAAAAAATCGGTCACGAAATATCGGACGTGGGCGAGGTCTCTGTAACTTATAAATATATAAAATTATGCTTTACAATCGTTTTGGATATTATGCATATTATTATTACAGTTATAATTACGGTTATATATAATTTTACGCAAGTGATGTCACGAAATTACAATTTGAAAAGAGTGGTAAAAAATCCACTAGCGATATTCCAACCAGCACCCCATGACATACCGGATTTGACCCGGTTCCTAATACCTATGTCATGGGGTGCAAGTTCGAAATCACGATTTTACGTTTTAAATGTACCAAAAATATTTTAACTTTAAAGATATGGAATTTGAATTTAGAATTTTGAATTAAATAAAAGACATTAAATGCTAATTTTATCTTATAATATCAGTCTAATAATTCTGTGAATTTAAAAAAAACCAACTCTTATCTAGCAAATGTACGCAAGCTTAGATTTAAAAACTATTAATTAACTATGATGACACACAAGCAACAGAGTGCTGCAGATTGCTGATTACGAGTTTTGATCACCATTCATCGCGTGTTATTTATTAGCGAGATTTTGTATTGCAAAATTGCAGCTCACCTCGTTGTGGCGCTACTTTGATGCCATACACATTCTCGTTTTTGTAATCGTTTGACAAATAAAACTTTCACTCACTCAGCATTTAGCACTCTAATATGTCACCAAGTAATATGTGACATAACCTGTATGTTATAAGTTCACGAGTCAAAATTGCTTGAAACATTTTATGCAATTCAGTAATGTACAGTCATGAGCATAAATGTATACACTTTTGACTAGTTTTTACTCTTATTCCATTGCATTAAGAGTTACATTATTAACATGTTAATGCTCGTGACTGTACCGACACCCATAGCGAGCACCCAAGCGCTTTCAGAGTTTATGACTGGGAAAATCCTTTTTTTCAGTCGAGAATATTCTCAATAACTACAATGTCAGCGTTACAATTTACAATGGAAACTTGGATGCCGTTTCTAACACTCCTGGTGAGTATGTTAAACTCCCCTTGTCTGTCACGTAACCTTACTCGTCGCCCGAGTACCACCACACCCGGGGAGGCGCGGATGGTTATGTGGGTTCTCCCCTCCAGCTGGTGGGCCCACCCACTAAAAACCACGCGAGTTGTAAGTACTCTTAGTGCTCTACTCTAGTCTTTAAGAGTTCTGGATGAAGAATGCGCTTCTGCGCTTCCTGATCTGGCGTTATGACCTTACGCAGATGGTCCCTTGTGCTTGCGCAAGGTTGTCTGACACCTACTTTATGACCTAACGGTTGGTGGAGGGTGTCAGTATAAACTTTAAAGTCGTGTGTAGCGGGGTTGTAAATCTCCTTCACGTGCGGCTAGGGGACTGGAATCACCGGGTTGGCAACCACCAGTAGAGTTCACCCTACAGCTTCATGGTTCACCCTAGCGTCGTCACAAACGTCACACGACCTAGGAGGCCTCGCTCAAAAACTCCGTAGTCGCAGTTTAGGTTCTTTACATTAAATATCAATGTAGTCTGCTTAAGGCGAAGCACTAAACAATTAATCTAATACGGAGCGTTTGCGCCCCGTACCTTAAGAAAAACTGTTTTTTTCCCTTCCAATTAAAACTACAAATTATTTTAAAAAAATGAACTATTATATTGAAGTGTGTGTTAAAACTAATCTACTAAGAAAATTTAGATGCTTAAATCGGTCTGGTTAGCCTGTAAAATGCAAATCTATGTTTTAAAAGAGGTTACTTTGATATTTTTTTCTCTGTTATAAAAGTTGACAAATCGTGTTTCTGCAACTAGCAAAATGAAGTCAATTAAATGAAAAATCATGTCATCAAATATCACTTTCATATGTTTTGTAATTGTTGGGAATAATCAAGATCCCCGCAACGTGAATTTCGAATGCGTCGCCTTAAACTTTTTCTGAATGTAGAGAGCGAGTAGAAACAAGGATATAACTTTTGACCACCTCTGAAGCTTAAAGGTAGCAGGAATACATTTGGGCACGCCATGTTTTTCCTACGGTCAGCTCTACGAAGCTTGCTCACGGGTATCTAAAAAAATCATTTAACATAGTTTATAGAAGTATATTGCAGTAAACAGAAGACTAAAAATATAGTTATAACTCATACAACAGAATAGGCTATCATTTCAAAAGATATATACTTAGACGAAGTCGCAGGTAGCCGCTAATAATTTATAAACATAAGAAAGATTGTTAATTTCCATTTTAACACCGGTAACAGATTTTAGTTGTATTATTTACCAAACAATCCCTTCAGATTATATCATTAAGATATAGGTATTATATATGTTTAATTTTTCCAGGTCAACTGGAGTGGATGAACAATCTTCAGTGGAATGGACAAACACAGTTCTTAAGAAGTCGTCGACGGACCCTCATTGTGAATGGGCTTGTCGAAGGCTATTTCCGTGAGACAGACAAACTAACATTCTACTGGATTAATGCCGCTGGGTTATCGGTAATATTAACATACCTACCTACTGATCGACTTAATAGATTAAGAATGAAAAAAAATACTTTTTAAATTAGTGATAATATTACGTTTTTTGCTTTACAGGCGCCGTTAGATAACCCAGCAGCTTTGAGAAGAATTATACAAAGAATCATGGATGATTAATTTTTAAATATGCCTACAGATATAAAAGACTAAATAACTCTTTCCATTTAGTTTTAATAGTAAAAAGTGCATTATTACCTATCTTATTTATTGATTTATTTATTTATTTACTATATGCTACAAAAGCAGCTTACAAACTAAAAGAATAATATATTAGAACAGTTTTACAGAGATTTCAATATAAAGGGGTTTGCTCAATTTGTTCAGGGGTTGGCTTGATTTTTTTTTCTAGCGGTTACTAAAGTTTTTATTGCTATTTATTAGTACTATATTTAAGATATATGGCTGCTAAAAAATCAGTCCTTAGTTATATCGGAGCCGAGGTATACAGTGTCAAAATCAAGGTGCACGAACATTTTATTTTATTTTATTTTTTATTAAAATGGATACAAATCAACGTATATAATCAATAACAATTCGGATTCGATGTAAGCGAGTGTCGCGAACGCGCCGCCTAGTTGGAAGTGGGGCCACCAGCCCGCCGGCGGGCTCGTTTCCTCCGATGCGCCGCTGCCAGTCCCCACGTACCGAGTATTGACAGTATGCGAAGTTATGTTTTGCAGATTACATGTTTTTGTACATATTATCTCTAATAAAACTACAAGATAAAGAGTCTATCAAGAACAGATAGTTAATAATTTATTTGAACTGTCAACCTAATTAAATCTTGTAGGATTAGGATCCTAGTCGAAGTACCTATACTTATCATTCAGGATGAAGTTATGATAAAAGAAACAATGTGTATTATTTAAAATACTTATATTAGTTTAGAGAACCATACAAACACTCCTTTTACATTTATATTTTGTAGTAGTAACTATGCCCTATATCGATATAATCACACCATGTCATTTAAATAAGCATGTTTTTTCTCTGATTACTAAATCTAGAAACTCAGCCGGAGCACACAGATTGTCCTGATGCCTACGCTACCTCATCCCAAATACCAAATAATGGACATTTTTACATTTTCCTTTCAAAAGTATTCCTGCTCATTTTGAAAATTGTAGACAGCCGCTGATTCGATTCACCAGTATGAAGCTTGGCCAAGACCGTTGCAAGGGCTGTTCCTGCCTTTTTTTTGTGTCGTCGTGTAATACTAGGCGTTCTTCGAATAATTTCGTTAAACTGCTGTTTCGAGAATCCAATATAATAATGAAATACACTATCTTGAATCAAAGATAGTTTTAAATAAAAAGAATCTTACGCTTTCTTAATATGGCCATCATGTCTTTTATCATTGTCACTGAAAAACTATTTCGTACACTGCGTGTACCTATTAGTCTCAACGTCGTGCCATATTGAGTTTATAGGTATGCTCTTCGCATACTCGCGACCCACGTGGAATATAAAATGATTTTTCTTTACGTATTGTGGCTCTCAAATCAACGTGAATTCTTTGCAGTTTATTCTTGCACTATACGGGTACACTTTCACTATTGCTATTTACTATTAAACCCGTAGAACTATATTAATCTATTTACTATTGATTCGTAAGGCGATCTATTGATCAATGAATCGTAAGACGAACTGTTACTAAATCCGATTGCTCCGTTTGAATGAATCTGAATCAATTTATCTGAATGCCGACCATAGAAAAGTCCCGCGTATTTATAGTCCAGCGAAATGACTCTTTCTGACATGTTGCTGTCTCTGTCATTTAGATGTCCTATTATATTCTAGAATATTCGACGAAGTTTTTGGACTTTTCTATGATCGGTTCGACTCTTACTAGGAAGTTTCTATATTTTTCTATAACTTTCCATACTTTTCTGGAACACATTTCTAGAAACTTCTTTACTAAGTTTCGTTCTATTTATGATTTTAACTATCTAAGAGAGATAAGAGATGACACCAAAAAGTTTAATGTCATCATCATAGGCTAGGCAATTGTAAGTGAATCGATCCAAGAGGTCTTTGATAAAAATCAGGAAGAACAAAGGTCCCTTGTTAGACCTTTGAGGCACACCCGAAGATGGAATAAAAGGATGAGACTCATCATAACTGTATATAGCAATAAGCTGTGTCCTATTAAGCAAATATGATTCCAACCATCTATGAAGACTATCGTGAATGCCAAGATACTGGGCTTTGATAAGTAATATGTAATGGTGTAACGCGGTCAAAGACGAAAGAAGAAGCGCTCCTTCGCGCGACCTGAGAGAAATTGTCTCAGAAAGTTGTAAATTTGTTTAATTTACAGCTTATTATTATTATTATAAAAATATACTTACATTTTGTAAACATACGCAATAAAGCTAAACATTAGGCTATCTAGGCTAAACCTCTTTGTCTCCCTAATATGGGAAGAAAAAAACTAACAAATTGTCAATGTCAAAAAAGAAAATGACAAATCAGTCAAAGTACCTAGATAACGAGCGTCGATTCGGCAAAAGTTAAATTTTCGCACTTTTGTTGATTTTCCATAAGCTTAGGAACTGCTATTGTGCCTATAAAAGAAAATTGTACTTTAGAGTATATACCAGATACTATTCTATGGTAAAATACAAATAAGTGTTATCGTAAGTAGAGTGTTGTGCTCATACTTACTTGTTACTTTTGGTTTGTAAAATGGCTGATATACTTGATATATTAGACATCGAACAACCAGGAGCATCGGAAATCAGTAGAGAGAGTATTATACATGGAGATAAAATAAAGAAAAAGTATGTTACTGCTAAGGCCGCAAAAAGGCCAGAAGGCATGCACAGAGAAGTGTTTGCTTTGCTTTACAATGACTCCAATAAAGATTTACCACCGCTCCTTCCCACTGACACAGGTAAAAACAGTACAATCAATTATTTCAAATAATAAATGATTGCATTCAAATATTAATGTAATAGTTTTTGTATATAACATTTATTTTAGGTAAAGCCTACAAACAAACTAAAGCTAAATTGGGTATGCGAAAAGCTAGAAAATGGGTTTGGGCCCCTTTCAACAATCCGGCTCGCAAGGATAATGCTGTGTTTCACCATTGGAAGAGGGCATCTGATGAATCAAAGGAGTATCCCTTTGCCCAATTTAATAAGGTATTTATTTCTGTATTCTGTTGAGCTAGTGATCTTCAAGCCAATACCTTGGCTGGTTAAAAATGCTATTTCTCAACTGGAATATCTTGAATTAATCTAAAAGTTACTCACATCAATGATTTTATTTAATTTGTAAACACTCAGTTGTCAAGATACAACATTTTATATACTTGTCTTATATTTCAGCAAGTGGCAACACCATCTTATTCTGAGTCTGAATACAATCAATACCTGAAGTCTGAAGACTGGAGTCAAGCTGAAACTGATCACCTGATGGATCTATGCCAGCGTTTTGATTTGAGGTTTATTGTGATACATGACAGATGGGATCGAGCTGCCTTTAGAGATAGAAGTGTTGAGGATTTGAAAGAACGGTATTATGGTATTTGTGCCACCTTGAGCAAGGTAACAATGATTGGCTTAATACCTACCTATTATTTTGAATTCAAAAAGTTTTTATATAACTTCAATTTATTTTGTTTCCTAGGTTAAAACAAATCCATGGTCAAACAGTGTTACAACAGTGAATGGGGAGAAACGAATCTATCACTATGATGCTGAACATGAGAGAAAGAGGAAAGAACAGCTTAGAAGATTATTTGACAGAACTCAGGAACAGGTATGCACTGTTTGTGTATTTTTTATCATGAAATCTATAACAAGACATAATTTTCAGTCACAAAGTAAATCACTTTTAATTGTAATATTTTACAGATTGATGAAGAGCAAATGCTACTTACTGAATTAAAGAAAATTGAAGCTAGGAAACGTGAAAGGGAAAGGAAAACACAAGATTTACAAAAGTTGATATCTAGAGCAGACAGTGGTAATGTGCCAGCTACCAATCCTGATACTAACAACACTGAAGGAACACATACACCATCAAATACAGCTACCAACATTGCAAGACGTCATGACAGAAAACTGCATAAAAAGAAATTGCCAACCCAACAAAGACCAGTTCGTACAATGGAAGCAGTTGTGAGTAATGGAAATATTCTTTAAATCATTAAGTTTGTTATTTATTTTTTAGTCTTAGTTTGCATTGTCATTATGCCATAAAAATGCATAAAAGAGCTTTGTGAAAGATTACTTGACACTTTATCTTAAGGATGTTATATTTCGTTATTGTAAGATCAACCTTTATATTATTTACTAAATTTTACAGACTACACTAGTTTTTTTTTTAATTTGGTATTTTTTTAATAGAATACCCCCTTTTCATTTATGTGAATTACAATTAAAGTTGGGCTATGTTAACCAATTATATTAGTCAGCATTATAATACTTCTTCAATATTTTTTAGACTGTGGAGTGGTCTGGAATCAAATTCCCAGAAGCTCGTAGCACTGGTGTTTGGCTTCGGTCACAGCGGATGAAGCTTCCTCCTGGAGTTGGTCAAAGGAAAACTAAAGCTATAGAACAAGAGTTGAGACTCATGAACATAGGTATGACATGTTACTTGTGATGATTAAAAAATAAAATAATAGATATATCTATAACTGCAAATTACAAAATGTTATATTTTTAAAATTTTCTGTTTAGATATAGCTCCAACACCAACTGAATCGATATGCAAGCATTTCAATGAACTCAGGTCGGATCTGGCACTGGCTTTGGATTTGAAGAATGCACTGGTTGCATGTGAATTTGATCTGCAAGCATTGCGACATCAGTATGAAGCTCTTAATCCAGGAAAGGTTTGTAACAGTGTTAAAACTTCAAAATAAACAATTACAATAACTTTTTCAACCAGGGCTTTGAATACCATTAAAAAGGAGAACACCCGTGGTCCATAGAAAATTACCCAAGCTCCGTCGCAGAAGAGATGTATCTCAGTTATTTATGTATTTTAAGTAAAATATTTTTTGATAGGTGTTTGCCGCAGGATGTGGCTAAGATAAAAAAGCTATGAATTTATTTACAGGCGCAAATTGAAAACTACATTTTGTTGAACTTATTGACTCGAAAATGATACAAAATGGTAGTAAATCATATTTTTATAAGAACTATACTGATTTAAATATAAGATTGCATTTTAAATAAGATTTAGTAAAAATATGTATATAAAAGTGAGTTTTCTAAAACTACCTATCTTTTCTGTTTTTAACGGACATGATTCAAAAATAAAACAATATTATTATAGCATTTATTTATTTGGTTACAATTCGACAAGCTTTAAAGCTTTTAAAGCGAGAGTTAATAGGCATCTTCCGGAACAGCTCGCTCCACCGTAGACCTCGTGTACGCTCACCATCAGCGAGATCGAGGTCAAGAGCTGTCTTATAAGGAATTTTTTTTTAAAAAGATCAATCATTACTTCGTCTAAAAAGGCCGCAGGATGCTCTATTTCATTGTTATGACGGGCCCATCCAGCCAAGATAGTATAGAATACTTATAACATAAGCGCAACTTCCGATTGTCCTGCGACCGTGTATGCATAAACAATAATATTCTTTGATCGCGCTCCTGCTTAGTTCTTCGCTGTCGTAAAGAATATAATGCATTTTGCTTCTCACATGCTTTGATTGCAATGATTTTTATACTATTAACAGAAAGTTATTATTTTTAGCAGCAAGCAACTATTTGTAGTTTTTTTATTCTAAAAAAGATAAAAGTATTTTTCGATATTTTGTATGTTTTACTAGTTTTGTAGTTTATTATAATATGTTATTAAAGTAATTCAAATTAAAATTCTTAGGTAAGCCTGGAAATAATAAGATAGCAATTGTGGCAATGACACATAAACTTCTTTTACTAATAAAATATACAAAATTATGGGATATCTTTCTTTTGCGCCGGAGCCTCCTTTTTTTGGGTGTTCTTCTTTGGTAATGTTACCTCTATGGCGAATGCTACACGCTCGATAGGCGAATGCTACACGCTCGATATTTATCACGATATTTGGATCACGATCCAGGATCACGATATCTGGATCGCAAGCAGATACTACACGCTCGATACGGATCGCGTCAGTACGCCGGTAAATATTCAATCAAGAAAGACGTGCATTGGGTCCGCGATGAGTGACAATATAAAGAAAGCTTGTATGTGTTGCTATCATAATAGCGTTAGCGTTAAAAAGGCGTGTGAAAAGAAAAAATGGGCAAAATATTGGCTTCAAGACAGAGAAAACTTTTTTTAATTCTTTTGTGTAATTAGATTTCAATGAGTTAATTTTTGCAATAACGTTTTTGATAGATGCAGCGGGTTTTTATCTTTTTAAAAATTTGCAGCATATTCTCATACACATTCGGTCTTTTTACTTTATTCATACTATCTTGACTTAAGCTGTCCCAAACCTCAGGTACCTAGTGTCTCCAACATAATTATAAACTCTTTTAAATATATTTTGGCGAATGCTACACGCTCGATACGGATCGCGATATTTGGATCACGATCCAGGATCACGATATTTATCGAGTGTGTAGTACTGTGTATCGCTGGATCGTGATACGGATCGTTGGATTTCTAAAAATCCAGAAATCCAACGATCCGTATCATGTATCGTTGATAAATATCGAGCGTCTAGTCTCTGCTCGATATTTATCGTGTCAGTATCATCCAGTCAGCGATGGAGGAGGACGCGTTGAACGAGACGGCACACGCCGCAGCCCTTACGAACGTTCAAATATATTTTTAAAATAGTTTATAATTATGTTGGAGACACTAGGTACCTGAGGTTTGGGACAGCTTAAGTCAAGATAGTATGAATAAAGTAAAAAGACCGAATGTGTATGAGAATATGCTGCAAATTTTTAAAAAGATAAAAACCCGCTGCATCTATCAAAAACGTTATTGCAAAAATTAACTCATTGAAATCTAATTATACAAAAGAATTAAAAAAAGTTTTCTCTGTCTTGAAGCAAATATTTTGCCCATTTTTTTCTCTCCACATGCCTTTTTATTGCTAACGCTATTATGATAGCAACACAAGCTTTCTTTATATTGTCACTCATCGCGGAACCAATGCACGTCTTTCTTGATTGAATATTTACCGGCGTACTGACGCGATCCGTATCGAGCGTGTAGTATCTGCTTGCGATCCAGATATCGTGATCCAAATATCGTGATAAATATCGAGCGTGTAGCATTCGCCATTCGCCTAATAGCAAAGGTAATGTTAAGAGTGGTATAGCTACTTGGGTGGCATTTTTACCAGAAATTTAACCAACCACAGATTGGCCAAATCGCATTAATATTAGCTTTCCTAGAGATAGTCACTGCTACCAATTTAACTTTACAGAAATAGCATTACTCAACAATATGTGTTTTGAATTTGATTTAATTTTTAAAATGAAATAATACTTCAAGATTCAATTGTTTTTTTGTTTCAGACACTAACTATACCTGCTTCAATATGCAACACAGCTGATGGTGAACCAAAACCAATGGGAGAAATAATAGATGTGGTTGGATCTCCAAGTACTTTAAATACAACCATATAGTATTGTGTAAACTACTTAGACAATTTAGACTTGCTTCAGTAGTGTCAAGTGTAAGAGTGATGAACACTGAGTGAATACAGTTTTAGTCTGGAACCCAACTTGTGAAGGCGTTGATTAACCATTTCCTTTATTAGCATTTTAGCAAATGTAAAACGTCAATAAATGTAATAGTTAGAATTATTATAAAGTCGAAAGTTTATTTATTCCAACTTCTATAGACAAATACTCTGCTTGTAGGATTTTTAAGTTAATTTGTTGTAAAACTTTATACTATAAAACACAAATTAAACCTAAGAAGTGAATTGCTAATTTATAATCATCAAGCATAATATATCTTGTTGTAGTGCTAGCATGACCACTGTTATTAGCACAGAGCGTTACAAGCGACTGTAATGCTAGTTACACCTGATCTTCGCGCAAGTGATTGCCAAAATGTTTGCGCTGTCATTTCTAAGCAAATAATTACTCAATATAATATTGTACAGTATGATTCCAGCCTAAGTCATCAATATAGTATATGGTAATGGTCCAGTTGTTTTAACTAACTATAATTATGTTAAATATTAAATATCACAGTTGTTAACACCTCCCAACCTGCAGTGTGGCATCCTACTGATAATGTATTATAGTGTCCTAAGTTAATATAAATTGAACCACAGAAAGCATAAGATGTAATACTATTTGATGAAACTACCTGTAAATAACATAAATAAATGGGTATATAATTAACCATTAGTACTAATGAAAATAAATGTGCTGTATATGTATATTTTATTTTATTACTAAATAGCTCCTTTTGGTGCACCATATGCATCAGGCATTCTCTCTATGGTGTACTTGTGTTGTGCAACAAACATAATTGGGACACCAGGAATCTTTCTTATTCTTCTTTTAAGGTCTTTGTCATTTGTAGCTACTATATAACACTTGTGTTGTGTTACTCTTTGAACTATACAGTCATCTGCATAAGTGCCTTTATGCAAGCATGCAATTCGCTCAAACCTAGGATCCTTAATTATCCTCAATGCAACACGGTACTTTCTTCCCAGCTTCTCTAATTCACCAAGAACACAATCAGTAATGTATGGTACACATTTTGCATAGAGACAGTCCATCATATTCTGCACTATATCCAGTTTGTTCTTGATAGAAAAATTTATGAAATTAGTGTCAATGAGAATATGATAGGGTGGCCCCAGTTGAGTGTTGTATTGAAAAAACAGAGCAGAGCTTGCTTGGGGCACCTCGCGAACTTTCATCTCTTGAGGGTCAAGTGTCTTTTTCTTCTTTGGCTCTGATCTTTCATTGGCTTTTAGACGACTGTCACTAGGACTGATCATTTTCTTCATTTTAGCAAATCTTCTCTCAACAATTTTTGTTGTCTTACGTTGTTTACCCTAAAAAAAACAATGATAACCTATCACAAACTAATAGGAAGCAATGGTTGTTAATATGAATAAATTTAAAATTTACATCCATGGGGGGCATAGAATCAATCCTGAAAACATAAATGAAGTTTGTAATAGGTTCAAACCATGCATTGTAATAAATAATAGATGTTTATAATATTAGCGCATGGGTTTTTATTTCAGGTGTATGCTGTTTGACAAATAAGTATAAGGTTTAGTAAAAAAAGAAGTAGGTATGTGAAAATATCTGACATAAATAGTTCTTACCATGATTTATAATTAAATACGATGAATAGGTGTTTCAAAATACAATATATTTGTCTTATTAATTAATACCACTTAATTTAATATTACTACCGTAACTTAAAGGTGAAATTAAACTTCTTATAGTTAACAAACGTAAGTAAAAAGTACTAAGTTAATCTCAAACTACAAACTTAATATTTTTTGCTCGGAGGCACGTTTTAAGGTTATAAAATAGAATCAAAATAAATTAATTATCCATCCAGCCAGCACAGCTTTATTACTAGTGATGGATGTAAACGCATAAATAAATAGGAGCTGAAAAGTATCGATACTTAGTTTATACTATCCGTATGAAAACCTTGAGCATAGCTCGAGTGTAATATTTTGTAAGATGTATGTACTTGATTGTTTATTATTATATTAATAATATTATGATTATACTAATGCGCGCGTCTCGGACGGACCGACAACTTAGTTTGTTTGACAACGGTTTGTTTGACAAAAACCTCTAAATAAGGAATCATTTTTTTTTTTATATTAGAAGGAGGCAAACGAGCAGGCGGGTCACCTGATGAAAAGCAATCACCGCCGCCCATGGACACCCGCAAAACCAGAGGAATCACAGATGCGTTGCCGGCCTTTAAGGAAGGAATAGGCTCGTTTCTTGAAGATTCCTAAGTCGTATTGGTCCGGGAATACCGCCGCTGAGAGCTGGTTCCACAGCACTGCAGTTCGTGGTAAAAAAATTACGTGAGAAACGCACAGTAGTAGATCGCCATCCATCAAGATGGTGTGGATGGAAAGACAGTCGATTGCGTGTAGTGCGGTGAAGAAAATCAGCGGCAGGGATCAAACCGAACAATTCCTCAGAGCACTCCCCATGATAAAGGCGATAATATATACAGAGAGACGCAACGTCTCTCCGAAGGGCCAGTGGATCGAGCCGACCAGAGGTTACCACGTCGCCGGCAACTCGAGCAGCTCTGCGTTGAATGCGGTCAAATGGGAGGAGTTGGTACTGGGGCGCTCCAGCCCAAAGATGGGAACAGTATTACATATGAGGCCTGACCTGTGCTTTGTAAAGCTGTAAGCGATGGGTCGGCGGCGTGAAATACTCTCCTGCTCTATTGAGCACACCCAGCTTTTTCGAAACTAATTTAGCTTTACCTTCCAAATGACCGCAAAACTGAACGTCACTCGAAATATCGACGCCAACCAACCATTGGAAATGGTCGGTTTGGTATCAAGGGGAGCCCCTTCAAAGTTTAGAAATACGACGAAGGGATGTTTTTTAGCGGTAAACACGCAAACTTGTGTTTTGGAAGGGTTAAAATGGACTAGATTAAGCCGGCCCCAATTCGAGACATGACTTAACATGTTCTCAGTGTCAGTCACAAGTTTATGACGCTTTCCAGAGAAATATTAGTACGTCCGGTGTAAAGCGTATCCCCAGTACTGTCGTCCGCATAGCAATGAATGCTGTTGTTATGTAACATGTCATTGATATGCAGAAGAAACAGTGTAGGCGACAGCACACACCCCTGCGGGACTCCAGCATTCACCTTATGGAAGTGCTACAACAACATATAGATACTTAGCTATGCTATAGATTAGAAGACGAAATAATATACATGGTGGCGTCTTTGTCTAATGTATGCAATAAAAACAAGCCAACTCTATACACAACAATTTCGCTATAATGGCAACCTTTGTCGTGACGTCAGGCCTGTGCCGTGTCCGCCATATTTTGACGCGTTGTACTTACGACTTCGTTGTTGACAAAATTATGTTTTAAAGATATTTCTAAGATTGTGCTGTGATTGTGGTGAAATAAAGTGAAAAAACAATACTGCGTAATGCCTAATAAGTGCAGCATAATAAATTGTGGTGCAATAATAAGCCGAAATCGGCCAAATTTAACATTTTACCGGTAAGCTATTTAACTGTTGATAAACCTTGTTAATTCTGTAGATTTTGGTAAAAAAACAGTTAAAATTATTCTAAGTAAAGACCAGTAAAGTATTTTGTCTTACTTATAGGAAAGTATAAGAAATTAGCAAAGAATTTGGCATTTTGGTTTTGTTTACATTCTATTTGTTTGGACTAGTAGTGATGTTCTTGTTGTATCGCACAATTTATCGATTTGTTGCAGACTTCAGTATATCAGTAGATCATTGGTTTCAAATCTATTAATTCAATATCAGAAATGCGCGAACTTCTGTTTGGTTTATCCACATTAAATTCAGATACTCTTCAAAACAAGCAATAACGAGAGTGCGAGAGTCGGTTCGATATTGGAAGTTTGAAAGACTTTTTTTGTATACAGCTCCTTCTAAACTTAAGGAATTTCAGAAAATAAAAGCTGATTTAATTGATTATTTATTATAAGTATTTTTTTTTGTTTTCAGACTGCCACAAAGCAAACTTAAAAAGGAATTTGGTTAGAGGTCATTGGCAAGGAAAATATAAGATCTGATTTAAAAAAACATTGACATAATGTTCTTTACATTTCATGAAAGCTCATTTAACAGAACACTGGATGTTATTATAAACTATAAGATGGTGCAGTACTATCTCTATTTTACAGGTGAGAATTACATGATTTTTTTTTTGTTTAACCCCTAAACAGGCAGAATATTATATACAATTCTGTTAATATTTCAGTGATTATCAGTGATTGGAGTAGGTAGATTGATTTTTGTTACTTGTATTATAAATTCTCATAGAACGAAAGTACTTAAAGTAAAGTTATAGAGAATTTTACGTTATTAAATTTTTCTAAAAGGTTATTTACATAAAGTTAATACTTTCCGAATTATAAGCAAGAAGTCATAAGAGAATTTTTTTAGGCTTTCTTTTTAAAGTTCCGTTTTGAAATTTTGTTAGCATACCTCGTGTTCGAATTCACTCCAACCTACCTTACAAGTTTTCTGCAAAAAGCATAAGCTCCCTGTATTATATATTTAAATGTTCAATTTAGCAATTGAAATGTACTCATTAGTTCTGTCTATTACAATAACAGTTAAAACATATTTTCTTTACAGGATCAAGCGCTTAAGGAATTGAATCGATTACAAGAGAAAGTTTATAATCAGAAGAAAACAAATAAAATGCTTGAATGAAACTATCCGTCGGAAAAAAATTTAAATGGCAATGTTTTAAAAAGTCATTAAAGAGCTAAAAGAAAAAATCTGATGACTCACGAAAACTGCATAATTCTAGAACAGTGCGCTCGGCCAAAAGACTTAATATTAAGACAAATTAGTCAAAGCCGAAGGCTTGTATTTTACAATTAACCAAAATTACATGTACCTACCTCAATTTATCAATTTGATTAATAGTTTTCTATGACATAATTTATTGCTTAACGCACAGTTTCATTACTTTGCTTAAGATAGGGTGGTTATTATTCATACGGACGGGGAAAAGTGACTAGTTATGCAGTTTTAATTACATTGCCCAGTTGCTATGGAGCTTATGTACACGGGCCGGCCTTTATTCATAGTGACTAGATTTCATAAGTTGCTCGTAACGTCACAATATTGAAAAGCGAATTAATATAAATAAATAAATACGATTTTCCTTTTTATTTTTGCAGTACCTATTCCAAACGATATCCTTCTCAATATCTCCATTGCACGGGTACCGGTGTACCATACTATATAATTATATACAGGATGGCAGAAAATGATGGGCCCTGGAGGGAAACTACCTTAAAATCTTTTAGCTAGAACAGCTAGATCATATTACTCAACGGAAACATTCTTTTATTTTAAAAAGATACAGAACTGCAATCAAAGATTTTCTAAAATTTTCTTATATGTTTACATGTACTTCGTATGGAATTGAAGATAAAAGAAATGTTAGCTTTCACGTTTCTTTTATTTCAAAGACTAAATATTTATTAGAGAAATATTATCCTAAAAAATACTTAATGCTATCAATTAGTACAATAAATAGAGAGTTATTTTTAGCCGGTTTGATTCCTGGGCGAAGTAAATCAAGAAAAATTAAAAACATCTTTAAAAGCAGTTTTGTATCTTGTTAAAAATAAAGAAATGTTTCCTTTATGCAAATTGAGCTTACTAAAGGATTTAAGGTAGTTTTCCTCCAGGGCCCATCATTTCTTTCCACCATGTATATATATCCACTAATACTTTGATAAAATATTTAAAACCCACTATGACTAAGGTAATGTCAAAATAGCCTTCAGTACGGAATCAATAAGCTTCATCGATAGTTTTATCGACAGATAAATGACGAAATCGATAAGTGTACAACACTAAGCCACCATGTTTAGCTGCGGTAATACCTAATAGGTATACACGTCTTTTTCGTAGGTATGGCATTTCCATAGGATTCCTTATTCAGAGACAAAAACGGAGGTAGTTGACACTCACAGAGTCAATACAATCTTTTTTTGCTTTGGTTAAGCTTTCTCAGGGAGAATCCTTCAAACAGGAAATTCATTCTTTAAAAACCCTAGGATATCTGAATCGTAAATCTAGAATCTTGTCATTAAATCCTTTCTTAGATAGTGATGGTGTGTTACCTGTTGGAGGACGTTTGCAAAAGGCATTAGTTCCATATTATAATAAAAAACATTTCATCATTATTGATTCCAAACATTATTTTACCAAAGTTTTTGGCCTATAGGCGGCAGAGTTCTAGCTAATCAGATTACTAATAACTGCATTCAGTGCGCAAAAATAAAGGGAAAAAATATGCAACCAATAATGGGTAGCTTACCTGAATCACGTGTTAACCCAGCTCCCCCGTTTGAGACTTGTGATACTGATTTTGCTGGTCCTTTTTTGATTTTAAATCGCAAAGGCCACGGTGCAAGAGCAAGCAAATGTTACCTATGTCTTTTTGTTTGTTTTTCCACCAAAGCTGTGCACTTGGAGGTCGTAAGTGAACTGAGCACTAACGCGTTCATACATTGCTTACGTCGATTCATCTCTAGGCGCGGCAAGCCGTGCACAATATACTGCGACAACGGAACGAATTTCGTGGGGGCAAACAACGAATTAAAGAGAATGCTTAAGGCCGCTAACGAGTCAGTCACTGAATTCGGTTTGTGTGAAGGTATCGACTTGAAATTCAGTCCGGCCTACGCTCCTAACTTTGGCGAGGTCTGGGAGGCTTGAGTTAAATCTGCGAAGTTCCATTTAAAACGTGTAGCAGGTAATACAAACTTAACATTTGAGGAATTATTTTTATGCAAATTGAGGCAATATTAAATTCCCGTCCATTAACGCCTATGTCATCCGATCCATCTGATCTCACACCATTAACACCCGGGCACTTCCTTATCGGGCGTCCTTTATCATCGTTACCGTCTCCAACAACAACCAAGATTACGATCAACGATACCAGCAGCTGGAGCGCATAAGACAACACGCTTCTGGACGCGGTGGTCGCGAGAATTCCTGTGTGAACTTCAACAACGTGTGAAATGGCAAAAGGATTGTAAGCGAAACATACAGGTTGGAGACATGGTTGTTGTTAAAGAGGAGCACCTTCCACCGATGAAATGGATCCTAGGACGCATCAATAAACTGTACTATGGAACTGACGGTGTTTGCAGAGTTGTGGATATTACTACGTCCAAGGGTATCATAAAAAGAGCATTATCTAAAGTTTGCGCTCTGCCCACAGGAGATTCTCATGAGCTCCTTGTAACCTCAGCTTCCAAGGGGGGAGGATGTTAAGCATACTGACGGCAATGGGGGAGGGAGCAAGGACGAAGCATTGACACCAGCGACACCGGCGACGGCCGGACAAGGACATCTTTCAACGTGATTTCATCTCGTATGTACGCGCGTCCTTATTTTATAAATTGGATTTTAATCCGAATAAAGGCATTTTTCTGTTTCTACGGTGTCTTACTTCATTAAGCATCGTCGTAAACACTTCTCATTTCTATTATCATTCATCATCATCCTTAACCTCTATACCTTGCCGCGCCGCGGCCATTATGAAACGAATAAATTAAGTTTTCGACTGAAGGACTAGTATTAGTATCCATGGTCATGAATAAATTTAAAAAAAATGACAATGACGTTTGACGTTGACGGTAACTTGTTTACCTTGTTCTCTAACTTGTGATTTGCTTATTATTTCTTATTTATTCATCGGCTAAAAATAATATCTGTATTCTCATCAACAATTTTGTAGATTTCAAGAAATATAATGTAATTAACAAAATGAGTATTGAAATTCAATACAATAAAAACATGGAGATGTGTAGAGTATGCGTACTCCCGGAGAGTAATTTAATTGCCTTGGATGAGCTGTTTGTATTCAACTATAATTTACTTACAAATTTAAACGTAAGTAAAATATTTATAATAATATTTTTTACTTAATTTTATGTATCTTGCTATACTTATTAAATTATAAAATATTTCCAAATTTACTCAAATGCAGCATGCAAGCCTTTTCAGTGTTAGACCCTGTAACTCTTTGACTAAGGTTTTGCAGGACATCATAAATGCAATTCAGTTGAATTACACACATACACACACATAATATGCGTGCATATAATGCATTCATGCACCTAGCATTCTTTATTTTACAATGTTCATTCTAGATTGTCTGTCTCTCAACTCTGCATAAGACCTTGTTCATAATTTTGATTTATAAATTAATAATTATTCTGCTATACTCCTAGGTCAAGTTAGATGATGGGCTTCCACAATACTGTTGTCAAAGATGCAGTGATGCTGTTAAATACTTTATAGATTTTAGAGAAAAGTCTATAGAAAGAGAACATACTCTGAAAGATGTTATCAAGGTAAGTCAAAAGTTAAAAGTATTAAATTCAAGTCCTATTTTTACCTGACTGCGTCAGAAGGAGTAGGTTTTGTTTTTCGAATGTATGATTGTATGTTTCTTTGGCACGCCCTACAGCCCAAACGGCATGGTGGATTTTAACATATGAGTTGTCGTTGGATTTGTTTTGACTGTGAGAGTGACATAGGATATAAAAAATATATAAAAAAAGTAAAACCAGTAGCTGGGTTAGCTAGTAGTCTTGAGCCCAAAAACTGTTAGATCGATCACACGATCAAAATTCTTTAAACGAATTACAACATCTACATAATTTACATAATTTAATTTAAATTTACAATTTTTCTATGGATGTAGATGTATTTAATAATTTTCATTTACAGCAATGTTTTATGGTGTTTTGTTTCGAATATTAGTAGATTTTATTCCCATGTTTATTAAACTCAAAGAACTTGTCAGTCAAAAGTACTGGACGTCAGGAGCTTCGTTTTTACGCCTTAATCAGATTATTGACAATTGGTGTATGCGCTTATAACTTTGCTATTTAAAAGAGTACAGGTGTTTTAATATAATTATTTTATGTAGGTTTTAAAATGCTTGGTTATTTACTTTACAAAACTAAAAAGTTTGAAATAAACCAAATTATTAAAATAAAACAAAAAACCCGACTGCTTAAACAACTATATAAAATTTTTACTTTTTATTTTCAAGTGCTAATTGCTGCACTGAAGCTAAATTAAATATTACTATAGCGTTGTGTTATCAAATTTGTAGTATTTCATCTGCAAAGATGAATCTGCATAGCCAACGGTTGCAACGATCGTTGGATAGATGGCGCGCTGTGCCGCTATTAGCACTCTAAAAATTACAAAAAGCAGTGACAAAATTCAGCGTCTACGTCAGCCTTCCCGGTAGCATAGCGGTCAGTGCAGCCGCCCGGATTGCGGAAGACCCAGGTTCGATTCCTGGCTGGGTCGGGTAGGCGTTTAATTTTTTCACTGTATTTTGAAAATTTTATAAATATTTAATTTAGCTTCAGTGCAGCAATTAGCACTTGAAAATAAAAAGTAAAAATTTACTATAGCGTTGTGTTATCAAATTTGTAGTATTTCATCTGCAAAGATGAATCTGCATAGCCAACGGTTGCAACGATCGTTGGATAGATGGCGCGCTGTGCCGCTATTAGCACTCTAAAAATTACAAAAAGCAGTGACAAAATTCAGCGTCTACGTCAGCCTTCCCGGTAGCATAGCGGTCAGTGCAGCCGCCCGGATTGCGGAAGACCCAGGTTCGATTCCTGGCTGGGTCGGGTAGGCGTTTAATTTTTTCACTGTATTTTGAAAATTTTATAAATATTTAACTATATAAAAAACAATTATATACTCGTAAAACCGGACTAACATAAGAAATAACTGCAAAGAAAAGAAACTGAAAAGAAAAAAACAAGCTCTACAATCCCAGAATTCAATTTGAGCAATGTTGAATGCAACATGAAATATTTCCTTGTCCGATACCTATACTTAATAATAAAATCTATAATAAATGAGTATTTATAAATACATCGATTGTAGAGCTTGTTTTTTCTTCTGTTTTTTCTCTTTGCAGTTATTTTTTATTTTAGTCTGGTTTTTATGAGTATATAATTGTTTTTTATATACTTGTTGAAGCAGTTGGGGGTTTTGTTTTATTTTAATAATTAGTTCATTTACTTCTCTAAAGTAAAAATGTATATTTCTATTAATAGGCAGTTAAAACAGACAAAGATTCAACACAGCAAGTAAATGAGGCAGTAATAAACATACACATAAAACAAGAAATGAAAATTGAAGAGCATGATGACTTTGATTGCGCCAATGATAATATTAGCCATGAGCATTTGGCTTATGAAGATGAACATTTTATTGTTAAAAAGGAAAACCAAGAAAGTAATGTTATTTTTTCTGTTTAAAATTAATACTAGTCAACGGGCTACTGGGAGAGGGAAACTTTGGCATGCCCCACTAAGATGTGCAGTGTTCATATTAACACAAATAAACTTTATTTCTGTTTATGTTTCAAAATGGACAAAGTTTTGCCTATGTAATAAACATTGCAAAGCAAATCTTTGGCAGGCTAGAACTTTTGACATTATTAACCTTCACTAAAGCCTAGAAAGACTTAACTGCCTCTGCGGTCTTGTGGTATACCAAAGGTATGACCCAGGTTTGATTTCCAGTATAATATTTTGCTTAGCTAGTAAGAAGACTGGTAGAACCTGTTTCAAATCTGCCTGGCTAGTTACAGCCATCTTATCTAAGCCTGTCACTAATAACAAAGTTAAAGCATTATTGTATCCGTACAGATAGGGGTCAGATAGCCAATTCCTCAGTGATTGAGAATTCTGGGTTAAGTGCACTTCTACCTTCTAATTTATGGTCACTTACAAAGATATGATGTGAAGGCCAAGTGCTTTCTTGTTGCCTGTGAAATAATAAATACTTTTTAATAAGCCTGACAAATCAAAAATTATTTATTAGCAATCTAATTTCTATGATGATGTTGTCCTCCTAGACGTATCCGTCGACGAGGACACCCTTAGCTAGTGTTAACGTTAGCCTGGACCCTTGCATGGGCGCGAGCGTGACTTGTAAAACCAAATTTGGTTTTGAACATCCTGTTACAGGAAGCACAATAGAGAGACCCACTTGCATCATTTAATATGTTATGATAATAATAACACTAACTGACTGACTAGTCTGAGCTATGCTTAAATTGGGTCTAGGAATTTGATAATATTGATGTTGTAATGCTTTTAATTTTAATTTTTATGTTTCTTTATTTTCTTTTCTTATTTTACAGAGACAATTAAATTAGAGACAATAAAACAAGAGAAAGTAACAAAAAGACAAAAGTTACAGAGAAAAGCCAAAAGCCCTACATTTCTACAAAATAGAAAGAAAGGTAACAAGCAAATTACATTTTGTCTTAAGGTAATAAAAAGATATCAGGTCATGCAACCCACTAACTTGCATTTGGTCTCCATCAGTCGATTAAAATTGTATGTTTTTAAATAAATTTTTAGCTTTAAAATTAAAACGTAAATATTTGCATTTTTGCTACTACAGGTTATTTTATACAATAGTTATATAACTATATTTTAATTGAATAATAGTTAAAGTTTGTAAGCAATCGCTTTTTTCAAATGATTTATTAGTTACCATTAATAAAAATTAAAAATTTATTGTTATTTCTCTAAAAGAAGAAAATCGCTGTCCAGAAAATCAGAGTCCAGGTCGAAATGTTGGCTAGAAATATACTATTGCTTATGACTTTTTTTCATTGTTACAGATAAATCCAGTGATGTTGTAACTGTAAGGAAACGGCATGTTCGTACTGTTAAAGAAGTAATATGTGATGAGGCATTGCTACTTTGCGGTATATAAATGTTTTAAAATGTTTTTATGAACCATATCTTAGCAATTTGAAAAAGAGACAAAGTGTTGAAAAAATTCCACGAGCGGGATTCGAACCCGCACCCCATGACATGCTGGGTCAGGTGCACTGCCAACTATGTTATCGTGGCTCTTCAGCACTTTGTCTTTTTTCTAATTGTAATTTATTTGCAACAAAATTTGCGTAAAATATAACCATAATAATATCTTAGAAGTTTATGTAAAAGAAGTCTTGTTTTTTGTGAGATCTGTATATGTTTTTTGATAAACACTTTTAAAATTTTGGCATTCAACCTTATCTAGACTGAAAATTCACGCGCTAAGAACTTAGACGAGATTTTCCAAAACTCCCTTGATATCTTGAAATACGAATGTTTACCGACGAAGTGGCGAGTGGTCGGTGTTTATCGATGCATTGTTGTTTCCGTTTCACGGCGGCAAGTCCAAAGTTCTATATTCAATGCTGTCTCTAGCATCTTGCCTTGGTTTAAGATCATGCTTACCCTAGGCTTACATGTGAAAGATAAATTAAAGGATCAGGAGATTGTATCAATTTCAGATCTATCTATTATATTTGGTCTGTGGTATTACCAATGTTACAATGGGTTCAATGTTACTACAGTATCAATAAAAGGTGTATGCCTTCATATAATTTCAAATTCAATATGTTACATATGAATGTCAGTACACTATCAGTTCAATATGTTCAATCAATGATCAATCAACCTATGTTCAATCAATCCTACCAAAATATCTAAAAATGTGACAAAGATCCAAACTTAACAAAAGATATTACGGAGCACTTTTATTTGTTCTCAGATGTCAATCAAAAGTGTACCCTACTGCCATTGGTATAAGGTTGATGTTTTTCAAATGTTTAGATATTTTAGTAGGTTCGAACGTCCTGATCACTTTGCCGATAACTAAAAATAACTGTCAGGAAGACATACACATGCTAACACATCCCTTGCAATCACTATAACAGGTATCTGCAAAGAAAACTTTGTTGAAAATAAAGAATTAGAAAGTCATCTAGAAAAGCATAAAACCAGCCAACATTGTTCGATATGCTACGAGAAGATGGTGTCATGGCCGCAGTTGTTCGGCCACCGTATAGAACACTTACCGGAAGAGCAACGGAGATGCCATCTGTGCAAAAAGAAATACCAATCAGCTTGCAGTTTGGAATTCCACTACTTGAATTTGCATAACAATGAAGAACTGGTGAGTAGTTTGTAATTAGGAAAATTTTAAAAAGTGCTGAGAAAAAGTTTTGCAAGTAGGGTCTTTTTTAACCTCCTACGACATGCCGGATCAGGTGTTCGATTCGATCCGAACGCCTTGGACAATCTAGTAGGGAACGCTTGCATGACGATGTTTTGATCAAACGGCTTGAGGTTCTTCAAGTTTCTCGCTGTTCACAATCTTTTCAGAGATTGGGCTTACAACTCCGCCACCAAAGAAGACATTTGGTGGTCGACTTTAGAGTTAACGACCGACCCTAGAAGTGGAAACTGCGAATTGTACTCTTAGTGCAACGAGAATTGAGCGAGCTTACAGCTCCAGAATCAGAATCAGAATCAGAATCATTTATTGGCCATATAACAAAACGTTACATCTAGCAAGTCACATGCACATATCAAAATATAAAGGTAAATTGGAATATAGAATATAAAAATAATTGCAAAAAATGAAATGTCAATAATAAATAAATTGATTGAATATTATATTAAATTGTTGAGCGAATTAATGAATAAAAAAATATAAAAATAATTACAATAAAAATTAAATGTCATTAATAAATAAATTGAATTGAATAAAATTATTTAAACATGTACATACAACAATAGAATAATAAATGAAGTCATTGAATGAATGAACATTTATTCTGTCGTAACTGAGTGAAGTATTCCTCAAGACTATAAAATGGATTGCATTCGAAAAACAATTTTATTTTATGCTTAAAGTTCAAAGATGACAACTCTGTTATTTCTTGTGGCAAGGCGTTGTACAACGAGATTTTAATGGCTTCCCCTTGCTTTTCAGTTTTCTTTAATCTAGTTCTTGGTATTACTAATTTATTCCTATTTCTTGTGTTATAAGAGTGGACATCTCTTATTCTCTTTAACGATGGTTTCTTATCATGGACTTCTATCAGTGAATTATATATATATAGAGATATAACTGACATTATCTTATTATGCACAAAATATTTTCTGGCCGATGTACGTCGGTGTTGTCCATTTATAATTCTTATGGCTCGTTTTTGTAGCCTTAGGACTCTCTGTATCTCACTCGCATTACCCCAAATTGTAATTGTATAATTCAATATAGATTGGATGTACGCAAAGTAAACGGCGATTAATGTTTTTTTATTTATTAATGGTTTTAGTTTTAACAGAACATAATTTGCACTACTTATTTTCTTGCAAACCCTATCAATGTGAAGTGAGTGATTTATTGTATTGTCAACTATATATCCTAAAAATGTCGTGCTTTTTTTGAAATTATGCTTATCTATTTTATCATTATTAAATTGTTTTGTGTTATATGTCATCATTATTGTCTTGTTCGTGTTTAATATTATTCCATTTACTTCAAACCATGACTTCAGAGTCTCTAAAACATTATCCATCTCTATCTCCATTTGTGAAGACAGACTATCTTTTATGCCTACATGAGTATCATCAGCAAACAAAGTAATTAATGTCGAATCGGGTAAAACATTTGGCACTCCAGTAACCTATCTGGATATTAGGTAGTGGACTATACGTGTCCACGGGGAACTCGCGTGAGACATTAGTCTTAAGAGTTCCGGATGTAGAATGCGCTTCGGCGCGTCCTGATCTGGCGTTATGATCTGACGTTGATGGTCCCTTGTGCGAGGGTTGTCTGACACCTACTTTGTAACCTGACTGTTGGTAGGGGGTGTCAGTATAAACTTTAAAGTTGTGTATAGCAGGGGTTCACAAAATGTCCGGTGATGCTATAAAGGCCATAAACGGCCAACAGCAAACTGTCCAAAAAAATCGTCAGGTGAACTTTCAATAATGCTGTCGTGGCTCTGGAACTTAATTATTTTTAAATAAGTTCCTATTATAACGCCTTGCTTGCCCAGTGGCGGCGCTTCCGCCTCACTCTCATGCTTTGAAGCAGTACGTTCTAGGAGACGATATCGGGAGACATCGCCAGACATCTTATTTCTTGACTTGTTTTGTCCTCATTAAATTTAATTGATCCTAGCTTGACACCCAAACAGGTAGAGTTATATGAAAGCGCATTTCACCGAGCATCCTCACTATTATGATACACTATAGACTATAAAGCAAGGATGGGCAAACTTTTTCATTCGCGTGACAATATACAGCGTGTCCAAAAAATGAAAGATAATCCTTTACCTGCGGGTGGGTCACATCATGTCCTACCACATACTGGAATTTCAGTTTAATGAAAATCTCACGGTTTTCGAGATATCGTTTCTTTTTCATTTTTTTTTGAAAAATCTTCCCTTGTTTTGTTTATTTCATGCTATTTCTACAAATGATAACTTTTTTAAGCCCCATTTTTTTCAAATACTCATGGTTATTTGCTTCATTTAAAACAATATTCTTTTGATCCCTAAATTACTGCGAAAACCACATAAAAAAAATCTTATGCAAAGATTTCATACAAACTAAATCAAACGGCTGACTTTGAAAGCCTGTGGTTTAAAAAAAATGTACGAGGCAGACCGTGCCAATTACTTTAAAACATTGCTTAGTTAATGTTAATTTAAAAATGGTATCACTGTTTTACATTCCTTTTTAATATTATTTTTTATGGTAATTTAAATGCACGAAGGTAGCAATTTCGGATTTTATTAAAATAAAAGTCAATTAAAATTAAGTTACCTTACAAGTATTATTTCATGATTTGATACATGTGAACAATGAAATCGTAGAAAGGTTCGGTACCTGACATGCTTCCATGAAGTTTTGACCTTGACATGTCATTGTAATTAAATTGGCAAAGAAAATATTCTTTATTTTGACAGGTATTTTGGGGTTTTGGTATTGGTACAAGTAAAAGACAATTAAAACAAATAAATTTTTTATTAAATTATTTACAGTTAACTCTCAAAATGGCCGCCATTTGCCCTTATGCATGCTCCACATCGTTTAATAAAGGACCTTTTAATTCGGCGAGCATAACCCTCTTGAGTAATTTTTTTTTGACTGATATCACCTCCGTCTCGTACTGGTCTTTAAGGCGGCTGCCTCAATAAAAAAAATCCAGTGGATTTAGGTCTAGCGACCTTAGTGGCCATAAGATAGGGCCGAGACAAAAAAAGAAAAAGAAAAGCACAGTGCACTACACTTTAAAAAGGTATGAATTGTACCCATATCATGTGAAGCGTGTGCAAACTTTACAACCTGCTGACTACCCGCGAAGAGTAGAGTTTTGTCGCACAATGCTTAGTAAAATTAACCAAGATTGGGTTTATTACGACAAAATTTTGTGGAGTGAGGAGTCTACGTGCCGAAAAGATGGCTACTTAAATATGCATAATCTGCATTACTGGGAACTAGAGAGTCTCCACATTATACGGGAAGATAGGTTTCAAACCCAGTTCAAAAATAATTTGTGGACTGGGATCATAAACGGTGAAGTGATAGGCCTGTATGAACTGCCACCATCGTTAACTGGAGCAACTAATTAATTAATGAATTTTCTTTAACATCAACTGCCATTACTTTTGCAAGATGTGCCGCTCTCTACAAGGCAACACATGTGGTTGCAAAATGACGGCTGCCCGGCACACTACGCCCGAGTGGTCCGAGACCACTTAGACGACAGATACCCATGAAGGTGGATCGGGCGTCTCGGCCCTATCTTATGGCCACCAAGGTCGCCATACCTAAAGCCATTGGATTTTTTTTATTGGGGCTACCTGAAAGACCTGGTGTACGAGACGGAGGTGACATTAGTCACACAGCTGCGGGCAAAGACACAATCCGCCGCCGAAAAAATTACGCAAGAGGGTTATGCTCGCCGAATTAAAAGGTCCTTTATTAAACGATGTGGAGCATGCATAAGGGCAAATGGCGGCCATTTTGAGAGTTAACTGTAAATAATTTAATAAAAATTTTATTTGTTTTAATTGTCTTTTACTTGTACCAATACCAAAACCCCAAAATTCCTGTCAAAATAAAGAATATTTTCTTTGCCAATTTAATTACAATGACATGTCAAGGTCAAAACTTCATGGAAGCATGTCAGGTACCGAACCTTTCTACGATTTCATTGTTCACATGTATCAAATCATGAAATAATACTTGTAAGGTAACTTAATTTTAATTGACTTTTATTTTAATAAAATCCGAAATTGCTACCTTCGTGCATTTAAATTACCATAAAAAATAATATTAAAAAGGAATGTAAAACAGTGATACCATTTTTAAATTAACATTAACTAAGCAATGTTTTAAAGTAATTGGCACGGTCTGCCTCGTACATTTTTTTTAAACCACAGGTTTTCAAAGTCAGCCGTTTGATTTAGTTTGTATGAAATCTTTGCATAAGATTTTTTTTATGTGGTTTTCGCAGTAATTTAGGGATCAAAAGAATATTGTTTTAGATGAAGCAAATAGTACCATGAGTATTTGAAAAAAAAATGGGGCCTATTAAAGTTATCATTTGTAGAAATGGCACTAACTAAACGAGGGAAGATTTTTTTTAAAAAAATGAAAAAGAAACGATATCTCGAAAACCGTGAGATTTTCATTAAACTGAAATTCCAGTATGTGGTAGGACATGATGTGACCCACCCGCAAGTAAAGGATTATCTTTCGTTTTTTGGACACGCTGTATACTAACAAAATCTGTGGCGGGCCAGGCTATTGAGTTTTGTGTATATTTTCAATAAATAAATATTTTTTGTGAAATAAAAATATTGATAGCTATGCATTTTCTGAACACACACGCACTTGAATTTTTATTTGATGGTCGCGGGCCGGACTTCGTTCATTCACGGGCCGGAGATGGCCCGCGGGCCCTAGTTTACCCATCCCTGCTACAGAGTAACATACATCTTGGCTGTTAAGGCGACTCACTCAGATAAGATGGTAGTGAGGTGAGCCAGGCAGACTTGGAGCAGGCCCAGCTACCATCTAAACCCTTACTGGACCTTGGATTCTCAGCTGGACGATGGTTATTTATTATAACAAAAGTTCTATGAAATACACACGGCGGCAGATCAACCTACCCAAACCTGTCAAGTTTCTCTAATGAATATTGATCCTTATAACCAAACGTTAAAGTTCAAAATTGATTGTAGAAATTTGACAGTTTTGTGTAGGTTGATCTGCCGCCGTGTGTACACAATTAATCATACATCATAATCATAATCATGATGACCTTCTTTTAATTCATTTAAATTTTAATAAGTATATTTTATTATTGTAATTGGTTATGTAACCATTTTTATTTAATTAATAAATGATAATATTATAATTGGTTAATATAGTGTTATCCTATATGTATACTTCTACATACACATAATTACATACTATAATTTCTGTTCAATAGGCAAAGATTTTAAGGTGTAACATATGCACGCATACCTTTGATGAACCGAGAAAAATGCGACGACATCTTGTATCCCAACATTCTGATATTCGATATTACTGCGATTATTGTTCTAAGGGGTAAGCATGTTTTTTAAAACTTTTTTTACATTATTGAGTGGCCATTTTATTTAATGTGAAATGTTTGTTTACTGAAAACGGAGGAGCTCAAGTGCGCAGTGGTAAACGTGCTAGGTCTGCTGCTGCTAATTGCTGAAATTAAGCAACTTTTGCAAAGGCCGGTCATCAGATAGGTTACCAAAAATCTATCATCTTGAACTTCTCCGTGCCATGGAAGGTACGTAAAGCCGTTGGTCCCAGCTGCATTAGCAGTCGCTAACAACCACCTAAATTGACCTGCTTGGTGGTATATGGCACGTTCTCTCGTAGTGTTTTTATGCAAAGGGAAGGTTCGGGCCTCGTCCCTCGAATGAGCTGGTAAATAACGAAAAAGAGAATTAGAAAGAAGGCAATTTTTTAAATCCCCTCGTTTGTCACCAGCGCAGCGTGCAATGCTTCAGTGCCATACAAATTCTCGTTTTCAAGTTTGCCAAATAAAATTCGCACTAGTTTAAGACACGTACTTGCACTCAGTTCAATACGTGTTGAATGTTGATATTGTTTTTCCTTTATTTTTCAGGTATACTAATAAATCCTCTTTAAAAACTCATATTAAAACCAACCACACCGAGACTACGAAGTTTGCCTGCGATGTTTGCGATCACATCAGTAAGACCTACGGCGGTCTACGGGTAAATGAACACAATAGCTTATTATTGGAGTGCCAATTAACCTTTTCACCGCCCAACTATCCTGCACGCGATGTCCCGCTGTACGCCAACGTATAAATGTATTTTAATAAAGTAGGTACAAAGAAGAACTTCTATAGAAGTGCTGGCGTGGACGGCACGAAAATCTCGAACTTCTATAGAAGTTGTTGGCGGTAAAAAGGTTAAGCATAATTATTTTATAATTTGTAGATATCGTAAATTATTATTACTTTTTTTTATGTATATATTTTGTTTTCAGACTCACAAAATAAAAAAACATGCCGTTTTCAGCATTTCTTGTAAAAAATGTCATCGTGTCTTTATGTGTCAAGAAAGATTTGACAAACACTCTTGTAAAGAGAAAATCACTATTTGCCCCATATGTGGCATGAAGCGGGTCGGCGGAACGAAAGAGGTAAAGCATTATCTCTCACAAGAAGCACTTCAGCATCAGTCGAGGCAGCCAATATAATCTTCCGATCCGATCCGAACCCCTCGGAGAATCTAGTAGGGCATGGGGATACGCACTAGTGCGTGATGCCGTTCCCTATAGAAAACCTCCTATTCGTTTCACACGGCTTGAGGAACCCTTTAAGTTTCTCGCCGCCCCCAAAAACGCCCGGTGAAGCTGAAAATGCAGTCTGAGGCAGTAAACTCACTCCAAAAAAAAAAATTCTTTTGTAAATGACACAAAAAATCGTTCAAATATTTTCTAATGCACTTGATTTACTGTATCTCTGTTTCGCTTTCCATCTCTGGGATACCGAAACAGAGGACATCAAAAAACCATATGGGAAGACGACCCAAAACTCACTCTAGCGCATGACAGAACCCAGTGAATAATGTTAGAGGAGGCCTATGCCAGGAGGCACACTGAATTGCGGGACATATCGCACCTCTAGTGCAAGAACGTCATAACTAACAGTTGACGTTTTTTTCAGGAGATCGATTTAAAAGTTACTAGTTTAATAACATGAAATGTATTTATAATGCTGTGATATATCGAATTACAAAAGTATTCCTTATAATCTATAATTTACAGTTAAGATCATTTTAGAAATAAAAAAGTAGTTATTATATTATTATGAAACCAGAAAACCTACAAGATCTATATTTAGTACAGTAATTCAGAATAAAGAGGCTTATCTTTATTATTTTACTGTATCACGTTCATACATTCTGTAATAATATTTATTTACTTTTAATAATAATTTATTGACGGCTTGTTCTCCCTTTCCATCCATAGGGAGGTATGACTAACTTACAGTTAGGGAAATTAGTAAGATAAAATATCTTATGTGTATTGTGTTATGTCGGTACTTGCTCTGCAATAAGTTTAAAGTTTTGAAGTTGTTTTGTGATTTTAGTGTGTGAAAACTACAAAAATGAATAAACCTCTTAATTCTAGTGATATTGAGTTGCTAATTAATCAGCGAAATACTGACGACTTTAAATCCACTAGGAGTTGAGCGCGGCTCCAGTGCTTCACGATTATGCCGGAAGATGAAGCTATTGGCTAATGAAGATTTCTTTAATAAATTGAATGCATCTCGTAGAGACGAAAATGTCAGTTCATTGTCTGTGCAAGATTTGCGAAGTAACAGGCAGTTATTTTTAAGAAGACGCAGAATCTTGCCTTCTCTGGACAGTGACAATAGTGATAACGATGATAGTGGGATTTTACTGCCAGAAAACATTACATCTGCTTCCTTGTACTGTTAAGCGTAATAAGAAGCCCGAATTACTGGTAAACCTTATCTTGGTTATAAAAAATTGGATAGTAAGTGGACAGCGTGCGCCGAGAGGCCCAAAAGAGTTCTGAAACCACGTCGCTCACATAATAGTGTTGCTCCAAAATGTAAAAATTATTTTCTTTGAGCTCTGGTCACTGACGAAGAACGTGAAAAAAATCATAAACTATTTTGGAAGCTCAAGACTTGGGCAGAGAAGATTACTTTCGTAAAAGGATCAGCAGTAAGAAAATGTATAAGAAATAAGACGTCGTCGGCGCAAATCTCGGCGTAATCATATTGGCAAAAAGCAAAGTGGCCACGATATTTTCATCAATAAAATGGATGCGAATTGCACTAGAGTTAGAGTGTGTAAGCAGTTTTTTTGAACACGCTATGCCTTGGAGAAGAAAGTTTCCGTCGGTGGACTAAAGAAGACGATATCGTTCAGGAAAATAGCAACAAAGAAACTTCTAAAAACACTGCATCAAGCTCAGCCGTTACTGCTAAAACAGGAAAGAAAACAGATTTGAAAAAAAATATTACCTAAGGTGCCGAGTCATTATTGTCGATCAAGTTCAAAGAAAATTTATGTTGAATCGACTTTTCGGTCTGAACTTCACATGTATGCAGTTTTTAAGGAATGTTGTACTAAAAAGCAAGTTTATCTACACTAATGTTGTAACATTCTACTTATGTTTCCAACACTTGACTTATAATTACTACTGTTATAGCGCAGACAACAAAACACTCAATTTAAGCAATTTCACATGATGGTATAATATCCACATCGATATCGTAAAATCTCATTATAACATCAATAAAACGCGACCAATTAACCTGGGGAGCCTTATGTCAAAATCCTCATACAAGTTGTATAAAATTTTGATATTAGGCTGGCTTTTGAAAACAGTTGGGTTATACGTGAAAACTTCGTCGAAACTACTAAACTTACATACACAAAACTCTTTGGTAAGATCTTGTGCCAATTAAATAAAAAAAGAACAGCGCGCGCTCGCTCCTGATTGGCCCTGCGCGCGCAGCTGCGCTCTCATTGGTTAGATTTTAATGGCGGCAAGTTCACTGTGACAATACACGTACCTACGCGTGAATTTAATATTTCGCAATGTGTTTTGTTTTTAAAATACAAATTAAAAGTTAAAAATGGACAGCGACGATGATATTTGTACGCCTCCGGATATTCTAGAATTGGCAACAAAAGTAACTCACAATCTTTAGCCAGAAAAATCTAGAAAATTATATGAAAAAGAATATAATAACTTTTTAGCATGCAAGATCGAAAAGAAAACTACATCATTTTCTGAAAATGTCATTCTTGTGTATCTCAAAGACCTCTCCGACAAATTCAAGCCATCTTCTATGTGGGCTAAATATTCTATGCTCAAGTCCACACTGAGTATCTACAACAATATTGATATCACGAAGTATTCAAAAGTCATAGCGTTCCTGAAACGCAGTTCAGAAGGACACAAGGAAAAAAAGTCCTTGACGTTTACATCAGGTCAAATAAAGATGTTCCTGAAAGATTCACCAGATATTTTGTATCTTTTTGAAAAGGTAAGTGTATTTTAGTTCTGTTATTTAATCTACCTAGTACTTACGTACTACACACGCAAGTTATCTAGACACTCCGTTTAAGCGCTTTGTGTATAAATTAGGTAGTAGGTACCTACACTTTACTACTTCATAGATCATAGTTTTTGCCTTGGCTATGTACCTCAAGCTTATTATATCGTTTATTGTTACAGGTTGCACTAATCTTCGGCATAATGGGGGCATGCCGAAGGCAAGAGCTATACAACATCCAGTTCGATGAAGTCTCTAACATAGACGACAGTACAATCATGGTAAAAGTTTCGAAAACAAAAACGAAAATAGATCGTTCTTTCGTTGTGACGGGCAACTGCTATGCCGTATGTAAAAAATACATGGAACTTCGACCCACCCCCTGTCGAAACCCTGCCTTTTTCTTGAGCTATAGATCGGGGAAGTGCGTCGATCAAAGAACTGGTATTAATAAATTTGGTGCTCTGGGAAAAACTATCGCAAGTTTTTTGAATCTGCCTAACCCAGCGTTGTACACGGGGCAATGCTTCCGGCGCACCTCGTCGACCCTTCTCATAGATAGCGGTGGTGATTTGATCGCACTGAAACGACACGGGGGGTGAAAGTCTTCTACTGTGGCTGAAAGCTACATTGATGAGTCTTTAATGAATAAAATTCAAGTCTCAAATACGATCTTGAACAGTATAGAAAACAAGACGAATGAAGTAATTATAAATATTCCAACTCCGTCTACGAACTCTACTGCTTGCCCCGCGACCGCTACAGCTGCTGGATCAATAATTAACATTAACTTTCAAAATTGTACCATCCAAAATTTTAACAATTATTATAAATAAACTATTGTCAGCTTTTACTCTTGTTGTTTGACTAATTGCATTAGTGAAGATAAAGTAGTGTATGCAACTGCATATAACACGGGTATTAAAACACTCGTTACTATTATGAAACTCGCTGCGCTCGTTTCATAAACTCACACTCGTGTTTTAATACCCTTCATTATATGACAGTTGCATAAACTACTAATAAAATTCAGTGAAAAAATTAAACGCCTACCCGACCCAGCCAGGAATCGAACCTAGGTCTTCCGTAATCCGGGCGGCTACACTGACCGCTATGCTACCGGGAAGGCTAACGTAAGCGCTGAATTTGATAAATAAATAACTTATTTTATTGAATATCATGACATGTGATTTTAATCTCAATTCCTTTTATATAAATTTTACATCAAAACCTCTAATGTGATACAAAACGCGCAACCAAAACCTCATAATTGTCACGTTAAGTTGTTTTTATTTTTAATACTACAATTATCTTTTTTATTTAAAATGACAATAGCTAAGTAAAAAGCAGAAAACCCCCTAGTTAATTGTGACCTGGTGTGTTTTGTGATTGTGAGTTTATGAGTGACGTCGTGCTTGCGCGTGAGGCGGCACGAGCTTAGAAATATAAGCGGCATCAACGCCCTAGCGACACCAGCAGGCGTGACACGCGGAGAGGTGGCTCCGACCGACCCCCGAGAGCCTGATAAATAAATAAATAAATAAACTTTCCTACACTCACACCAATTATCTAGCCCAAGAGAAGCTTCGTTATGAAACTCGTTAAATGGCTACTAGACAACGGATACTTAAAATACTTAAATACATTCTTATAATACATAGAAAACACCCCAGACCTTAGAATTTAGAAAAACAATAATTTCTAAATTGACCCGACCGGGGATCGAACACGGGACCTCAGAGATGGCGACACCATGAATACCGGTGTACAAACCACTCGACGAAGGAGGCGATACCGCCGGATGCAATGTTATCACTTGTATTTAGTTTCCTTATATTTTTTTCAGTAGATGGTGTTTATTGATTATCTCGCACATATGAATTTTACACATGGGAGGTCTTAAAGTCGCAACGACGATACACATAAAGTGCAAAGTTTATTGAGAACATTTGACAGTTTGTAGTAGTCGAATGTGCATGCATGCGTGCGTACTAATCATCCCTGGATATCGTTAATTTGTGTAACCCCAGTTGTCGAGACCGTAGCGGACTCGTCGTCCCCTTGTGTTGTTCCCCTGGGGGGACCACGAGAAATCGCACTCGATGTTGTTCCCCCGATTCACTCTTGACCTTAAATACCTACTTATAAGGCGTATAGTATGTAATTGGCTACTTGCCGTAGATATAAGTCTGACCACTTGAAACGATTAAAACCTCATTATAAAGATAAAAAAAATAAAAATAATAACTTTAAATATATTCAAAAGACTTAAGGTTAGCCAATTACATACTATGCGCCTTACAAGTATTTATGGTCAAGAGTGAATCGGGGGGACAACAAGCAAATTTCCTCGTGGTCCCCCCAGGAGAAACACGCAGGGGGGGGGACGAGTCCGACACTGTTACAACCTCTTGAATAAGTTAATATTTTTAAATTTTTAGTTACAACGCCATTTAGAATCGCACAAAGCCGTTGGCAGGTACAAGTGCGACCGTTGCCCCGCTACTTATAAGACCAGCTACGCACTGAAGACGCATATCGACCAACACAACGGTAATCGAACTAAGAAATGCGAATATTGCCCGGCCACATTCTTTTACGCCAGCGTACTTATTAAACATAGGCGGACACATACAGGTATAGTATTTAGAAATTTAAAATTATAGATTCAAAACAGGGTAATCAGGGTGTTTGTTTGGTAATCCCGAATATAGCAAATAGAGTACCCGTGCATAGAATCCCGGAAAATTATGAACATATACCTGAAACGCACCATATAGCTGATATGTTGATGTTGTGTGTTATATAAGTTGAATTGTAAAGTGACAGCCATAGGTCCAGCTAGAGGTATTTACTAGAACAGATCCACGCACTTGGTATTTTTCAATACTAGGCGGCACCTATTCTACTTTTATAAATATACGTGATCCACCTAGTATTTTTGTAAATTACACGATTTTTGACCTTACGTCAAAACATTAGAGGTGATATTCCCATGTACACATATTCGCGTATTGTTCACACCAAGTATTTCTTTCCATTTCACGGTTTTCGACTTTAATACCACGGAATAAGATTCCATATGTAGGTTAGTACAATACTTGATCCTAGAAGAATAGGTGCTTGAAGTATTGCGTGATACTGTGGAGTGTGAAACCAATTCAATTTAGGTTCTATTTGTATGATTATAAGGTTTTTAATCAGTAACTACTAATACTAGGTGGACTAGGTAGAATAGGTATCTGGATCGAGTATTAGATAATACTAAGAACAGGTGCACCCCGTATCAAATTTACCTAGTACGACCCATCTCTAGGTCCAGCTGATACATTGTTCTTGCTCCTTCGTCAAAAGATAACGAAACATGCCAGGGTTGAAAAAAAAATGTAATAAAATAAGTATGGAAAAGTAAATCTACATATAAATATGATTTTTGCATGTTGTTTACATTGTTCTTTATACTTAGTTGCATGGCTTTGTATCCGGATTATACACCTATTACCCCTTACCTTACCACCCATTACCCTGTATTTAAGTATAATATACAACTTCTGAGGAGCTCGATGGCGCAGTGGTTAACGCGTCCGGTCTGAGAGTGCTGAGGTTAAAAAACTTTCGGAAAGGCCGATCATCGGATGGGTGACCAAAAATGTGTCATCTCGAGCTCCTCCGTGCTTCGGAAGGCACGTAAAGCCGTTGGTCCCGGCTGCATTACCAGTCGTTAACAACCACCAACCTGCAGTGTGGTGCCAGGGATAAAGAATTGCACCACCCCATCTCTTCCCGTGGGTGTCGTAAAAGCCGACTAAGGGACCATTCCAGAGGATGAGCAGCAGCATCTCTCTGAGGTAACCCTCAACCTACTGCGATCGCCAACCCGCCTGCCGTGGCGATTACGGCAAATACCCCTCATATCCTTGGGGGAGGCCTTTGTCCAGCAGTGGACGTCTTTTGGCTGAGAGATGATGATGATAATGAACCTGCAGTGGGCCCGCGTGGTGGTTTATGGCCCGTTCTCCCTATCCATCCATAGGGAAAGATCGTGCTCCAGCAGTGGGACATAAAAACAATGAGCTGATGATGATACAACTTCTAGAAAAGATGTCTATCTTAGGAAGGCAATGAAAACCCAAAAAAAAAATTGGAGAATAAAAAAAAAGAAACTCTGTGCTTTGATTAAATCAGTGCTCTTTTGCTTACAGGAGAAAAGCCGTATGTTTGTAAGGTCTGCAACAAAAGGTTTACAGGAAATAATAACTTAAAGGTCCACATGCGAGTTCATGGAGAATTTTTAATAAATAAGAAAAATAAGGAAGAAGATAACATGGATAAAGATTGAAGGAAATTAATTTTATTGATTTAAAAATTGACAATATATCTTATTGTCAATTTTTAAAACAATAAAATTAATGTTTAAAGTTATATTTAGTAAATAAGAAGAATAAAGAAGATAATATGGATAAGGATTCAGGGAGAAAGAGATAATATTGTAAATTTTTAACCAATAAAATTAATGTTCAAAGTTGTCAAATAAAAATTTTATTTAAACTTTTTATAAATATTTTATTTCGGAAATACAAAAAACATCTAGGTACAAAAGTAACGTATCACATAAAAAAAACATCTTTGGCGAGTACAGAAAGTACTAGATATGAAAATTTTGACTTTTATATAAAGTGTAAAATAGTTGCGTTTGTAATAATAATAAATAAACATAAGTACGAAACCACTAAAAATAGATTCGGTTACAATACGATTGTGCTCTTATTACTAGTAAAAAAATGTATATAATCAATTTAATACAATTTATTTACAAATTGTTGCCTATTGAAGCATAATACTCTTTCTAAAATAAATAACTCTGCAAGAACTTCATCAATGCGGAATGTTACATCTCGGTTAAACATAATAAATGCCATAATCATACAGCACTGTCATTGTCTATCTTTATGATAATAAAATTAAATTACACGTCAAGTCTGCAGCGATTTGAAATGCGGAGCAATCCGCTTCACTCTTAACGTGGCTATCAAGAACTGAATTAAAAACGTAGGAAGGCAACCAGATCGATGGAGAGATGATGCCAATAGAGCTGCAAAAGGGAACGGGGGAAAGGGGGTTGGAATAGCTGCCAACAGAGTGAGATGGCGTGCGAAGAGAGAGTAGTTATAACTCATTCATATAAATCAATTAATTTTCTATCTGAAACTCCCAAGCCAATAAAAAACAGCTTATGAATAAAAAGAAGTTTTATAAATAGTGAGAATTATAACAAAGGCGGATGGTACTAAATGCATGAATGAGACCGCAGTCCACGAGCCAATCACAAAGTATTAATTTTTAATTTCAAAATCCTGACGTTTTGAACCTTTTACGGCCCTCCCTATGATCTAAGAGTTCAAAATGACATTCAGGCTAAAAACAAAGTGTAAAATAAGTTACATATATCATTTCAATATAAGTTTTCGAGTGACCTTTTCATATAGACATCAACCTATTCGTAAGCACTTTCGTGCTCGCAACGATCGAGCTGGGAACCCATCAATAACGAAAACAAAACGATATGTCAAGTATCATTTGATTGATCTCATGTCATTTCCCAAGAGTTTCACCTGTTCCTATAGCTAATTAATTCAAAACTTAGAACCCATACATAACGAATTAAGCACTTCATGCAACAAGTCCGGTGACGCTGAAAATGCCGTGAGGCAATCAGCCATCTCTCTCAAAAAAAAACTTCATGCACTTCATAGATATAACCGTCTGCGTAACAGTCATGCGTTGAATAATCTTAAGAATATTTCGATTAAATTAAAATCAGTCTTAATTCTAAATAACAACACATTGTTATTTGAGGGGAAAAAAACTTTGTGTTTTCAGTCTATTAAAACTACAAGGATCCAATTTGGATGGAACTATAAAGAACTATCTAAAGTTCTAAACGATACTAGAAAGTTAATAATTGATAGTATTTAATCAAACTTACATAGTAAAACCTAACTTACGCAGCTAATATGTATAATTACCACAAAATTACCCAAACACGCGAAATTGTAAAATCGTAGACATTAATTTTTCTAATACAATAATAATATCAACAAGGTACTGTAAATCAGACTTACTAATTTATGAAATAGCCAACTAAATTACAATAATAACATGTGGAATTGTCTGTAATTGTATTTAATCAGGGTGTACTATAACCTAAAAGGTCGGTTGTGATGTGTGCTAATATGTAAAATGGCTGCCCTATACAAAACTTCTTCTATTCGATTAAGTCTTGCAAAAGAAGATCTCGAAAAAAGTGTTTTATGTTATAGTGTTACTACATTAAATATTTTGAAGTAATACTTCAAAATATTTATAGGCTTTTACTGTATAGTACCCATCAGAATCATATCTACTGTAATACATCAGTATTCGTATTCATTCGATTACGTTGTTTAATTAAATATGTATGGCAAACTTTTAACTCTTCTCGTATGTCGCCAGGAGGCGCTGCTTCAATGCCACACTAATTTTTGTAAGGCAAAATTTTAATACCATAACGTAAATTTGAATGGCAAAAATGTAAATTTTAATGTTTTCTTGTATGGAGGAGGAGCTGATTCAATGCCATACTAATTTTCGTTTTCGTGAATGTGATTGAGTCTCGAATGAAACTCGCCCTAGGCACCAAGACTATGCTACCAAGACGATGGCCATAATCCAACTTTTAGAAGTTACTCTAAAAACTACTTTTATATGTGGCGGCACTGTGAGTCAGAACTTGGGGCAGCGTTCGTTCAAAAAAAAAACATGCAATAATAAAATAGACAACACTTACTATCTAACATTATACAAAATATATTCTTAGATAGAAAGCTCTTGAAAGGTGGAACGTTGTTGTTGTTCTTATTAACATAAATTAAGTTAGGTCCAAATAAAATTGGCTTTAATATATGCGGCGGGTACTATCTAAGAATCCGCAGAATACCATGATGAAAAATCAACAATTGCTCATATCTATAATTAGATAATTAATTAATAATAATCGATTTTTATATAAATGTACCTATATCTCAGTTCCTACCTAAGATAGCTGCTCAAAGGTAAATTATTGCGTAAAATAACGGTAATTTTGGCTAGTATCTTTTCTAAAGCTATTTGGGAATCTGATCCATTTTCTATTGAAATTCAGTTATTATTAAACTTAAAGTGTACTTCACATTTTTTATACATCAATTAAATGCAACACCTTAACCTATTCTCATCACCACCTGGGGGACAACCAAGCTTTTCATATAAAATAGATGTATTGGCAAGTTGGCTTTACGTTTACTTATATAAAAAAGGATTTAACAATATTTCCAATTAAACATTGTAAGTCAAAACTCACTCAGCGGCCATTCGATACATTTACAAAGTTCCTTTACCTAACGAAAATGTTAAATTAAAAAACTATATTTCGTTACCAAATTGAGTGTTGGGTATCCTGACAACCGTTTCTCTGGTGCCCATTTTGTCGGTATCGATAAGAGAGCCGGAGCTGTGTTTCTTAGTCTTCGGTCCGAGAGGGGGCACCTCGCTGGTCGTGGAGCGAGCGTCGTCGCCTCGGGAACTAGAGCCTACCGTGTTGAACTTCTTAAGGCTGCCGGTGGCTAGCGAGCCGTTGGAGGACGAGCAGTGGGGAGGCAGTAATGGCACCTTCTCTTGGAAGTCCCGACTCGAGCCTGTGGAGCGGTGGGTGCAACTGCTGCCTGGCTCCGAGGGGGCAGCGTCAGGACATCCGCCCATCTGGATCCATTCTTGTATTCTGAAGGCAAGTAAATTTTTTGTTTAATGTTTACCAGCATCATCGCTGTCACACATATGTATCCACACTTCTAAATGCATTTTGTACGGATGTCTTCCTTTGCGAACATATAAATATTTGCACGCATAATATAGGTAATATGTATAATAAAAAAATAATACATCATATTACAATCCCATTGTCAGAATGTGCCGTCTAGGTTGCACTTAATAACAACATCGACATATTTTCCATGAAAATACATGAATTTAAAAAAATGTCCGGGAAATTCTCGGCTCTGCATTTTTCACCATTCTATGTACCTTTCTTTATAATTAGTTTTTAATTGGGGACATAGTTTTAGATTAGGTAAACTTTAACATGGACGCTTATTATCAATTGTGTTGGGTACACATGTTTTATAGGAATTTAGCTCTTGTACGATGTATCTATGTGTATTTTTGTTATTTTTTAATTTCTATCTGTTTTGTGTACCTAATAAATAAATAAATAAATAATCTTTTCACTAAGTCACTAATAACAAGGCGGACCTGCTAACTGTAAACGCGCTAAAAAAGATTAATATTAGTGCGCTATTGACACATATAACAGTGCTAACTGTAAACGCTATAAAAAAGATTAATATTAATGCGCTATTGACACATATATAACAGTGCTAACTGTAAACGCGATAAAAAAGATTAATATTAATGCGCTATTGACACATAAATAATAGTCCTGTCTGTCTCAAAGCTAACATGCTTGAGAGCTTAGGGGACTGAACCAGGGGGGTGTCACTCCGCAGTTTAGGTACGTCCGGCCGGCGCGCCTCCCGGGCAGGCGTAAGGCAGTAGGTTGCCGCTCGGCTCGCATGCTCCACGTCACGCGTCGTCGCGCGTAAAACGAAAGATCATTTCTGTGATTTTTGTTCACCAATGTTCGAACAATGACTACTAAACGATCTTATAATCCGTCCGTATAAAAGATACTGTAGTGTTTACGGGTATCTAAATAAAAGAAAAACAATGAATCGAAATTTAACTTAAATATATCCATGAGTGAGAACCCTGCGCTCCTGACGTCAAATAGATATCGAGTCAGCGTTGCCTAACGGAATATGAACGCTCGGGTCACACAATAAGTTTCAATTTCGCGTGAAAGTCGTAAGAGTAAGCAATTTTTTATACCTAAACTTGACTTTTGTTAGAGAGTGAGTATTCTGTACGGTAGTACTATTAGTTATTCTGTGACTGAACCATAGTTTTTCGTTTGTTTTTTTTTTGTTTTGGTTTTTTTGGTTTTTCGCATTCAACCCGAGCACCGGCCATCGACGCTTCAATCTACTCAATTCTGTTCCTCTGTGCCTTGGTTTGGAAGACACGTCGAGCCATCAGTGCTATCTATTATTATTATCATGTCAGTTGACAGTTAACACAGCAAGCGTGAGGTAGTCGCGTGCACGACTGAACGTACTACTACTTTCTATGCAATTATAGGTGTCGTGTTAACCTGTTGACGATTTCCTCGAAGTTGGGTCTCCGCTGCGGCGTGTGCTTCCAACAGTCGCGCATGAGCGAATACATAGGCGGCGGGCAGGCGGCCGGCGCGCCGAGGAGCTCGCCGCCGCGCACCATCGCTATCACTTCCTGGTTGCTGTACCTAGAGTTTGTATGGAGTTATCAGTCTAGCTGCTTTCGAAAATAAAAAAAATCTTTTTGGGGAACTTGTGTTTGCCTCTGGCGGCATTTTAGCGACAGACTTTTGGGAGCAGCGAGAAGCTTAAAGGGTTTCTCAAGCCGTGTGTAACGAAACACCATCAAGAGGTTTCCTAGAAGGAATGGCCCTTCTCTAAGGTACAGCCTTCCTTTCTAGCCTCGGAGAATCTAGTAGGAAACAGCGCTTACTAGATTTTTCGAAGGGCTCGGATCAGATTGGGGAAATAATGCAAAGCCGCAAACGCAGAGGCGGATTATCCTTAAGGCAAACTAGTACTACTATCAATTAAAGTTAGTTAATTATATAAATGAAATATTAGATACACTGATTTAATTCATTTTTTATCCTGTTCAACAATTTAATTCATACAACTGGCATGTAAATCCAGATATTATTATATAGGGAATTTCATAAATTTCGGGTTTACATGCCAGTCGTACCTTAAAGCTTTCGATCTCATGTAAACTCATGCTCTTTTTCCTTGGCTCCCATCTCACCGCGTTTTCCTAAGGGGCGGTACATTTGTCAAACTATAGTAAGAATTATTTTTGATATAGGGGCGCCGATGAGATGCTTGCCTACGGCGCTCTCAACGTTTGATCCGCCTTTGTGCAAACGTGCATACGGCTCGCCTATAAGAAAGCAACCACTGCAGTCCACAAAAGCAAGAATAAACAATCAATTGGTATTCTACCAACTTACCCATAATAAGGTTGTAGTCCATAACTGTAAATTTCCCATAAAACCACTCCATATGACCAAATGTCTGATTCTGTTGTAAATTTTCCATATAAAATAGATTCTGGTGGCATCCAGCGTACAGGCAATAAACTTTTTGATTGCACCTGAAACATGAATGTATGAATAATATACTAGGCTTATGTAGTGTAGTGACAGTATGAACATTTTGATGCATTCATAATTTAAAAATCATACTTTACTTACTCTATAATAATCAGAGCTATAGATATCTCTTGATAGTCCAAAATCTGATATTTTAACAACAAAGTCATCCGACACTAAACAGTTTCTTGCAGCTAAATCCCTATGCACATAATGGTGAGAAGCAAGGTACTGCATCCCTGATGCAATATTGTTGGCAATGTTGAGTAATCTCATCGCTGGCAACCCTTTGCCCGACGGAGGCGCCCTGCCCATCAAGAATTCGTGAAGGTCGCCTCGAGCCATGAACTCAAACAACATACACAATGGCTCTTCACGAAGTGCTACTCCTACTATACACACTATGTTGTCATGAGTAAGTTCTGAAATTAAATCTATTTCCCTCCTAAAGTCAGCCTGTGTTTTAGCAGATGCATTTTCTTTCAATGCCTTAACAGCTACATACAGAGTTTCTCCATTCTTTTTCAGTGCACCCTTGTAGACTTTGCCAAATGCACCTTCTCCCAACTCCTCCAAAAACTTAATTTGGGATAAAGAATACTGAGGTATTCTGAGAACACCATTTCCTCTAGTATTTCTAGTCAAATGTGGTTGGTTGTTAATGTTCTGATTTGTCAATAACTCATTCATTTCTATAGGTGAATTCAAACGAGAATTCCCATAAATATTTTTATCAGCATTGGGCAAGTTTATGTCTCTTATAGTGGCTGCACTTCCTTTACTCTTGTGTTTGTAGCAAACACAAATCACGAAACCAATAATTGACACAGTAAGCAGAAGAAATATCACAACAATATAAATCCAGATTTTATGAGCACATTTGTGTATGTCACAAGTTTGCTTTTCTGTTTTACCATCTTTTTCAACTATGCACCAAGGTTGAGACTTTAACCCTCCAGGATTTCTGCAATAGCTGTGTCTTCCTGAAAGTTCAGGGTAGTCAGACACTCTTAGATGCAGTTGTTTGGACCACTCAACACAAGGCATCCCATTGCTTGCTACATTGACTCTCCCCAAGTAACCACTTCCATTTTCCCAATAGCATTCATCATCTGATACCATCACAGGGCCAATTCCAATTTTTAGACATTCGGGATCATCTTCTGGCAAGTCTTGGCATTCTTCTAGTGTCAACTGTCTCCCAATGTGTGGGTGTCTCTTGGCGATAGCATATTCTGTTTGGCAAAGTTCATTTTCTAATATTTCACAGTCCTGTTTACATACTCTTCTTAAAATAGTTGAATTGTATCTATAATTCAAAGCCTCCAAAGTGCCATTTAGATTCAGTTTATTTAAAAGATTTGGTATGACACCCTGAGGAATGTTGCCTAACACAATTTCGGGCATTTCATTATCTGCATTAGAAGCAAGCGTTGGTAAAGAGAGCATCTCAAGCAGGCGATTAGTTTCTTCAAAAAAGTTTTTATTTGTTGTGAGAGGATCTCTACATATAGGGAATGTTGAGTAGCACAGACTGGGCAGTGCAAACTCTTCACACTGTGAGCTAATGTCATTTGAGTATTTAGTAACTTGTATAGCCTTCATAAGCTTGTCTTCAAGCGCAGCTTGAACAGTGTCATATGGTATGTAAACAAACTGACTTTTTAAGTGAGCTGCACAAACTTTACCATTATATTCCTGACAAATTGGCTCGAGCTTCTGAAGTACTGTGACATTTTTAGGAGGTGTTGTAACATCTGTACTTTGGGTCCTCATATTTTCAGACCTAAAGTCTGGTGTGGTTTTTATAATCATATCTAGCTCTTTAGTAGGAGTTAAAGAACTTTGAGTAGCTGTGTCATACTTGTCTGTGTTGTCACTACTTTTAACCACTTTAAGAGTTGTTGTTTGATACTTTTCATAGTTTTGTTTAATGACACAAGTATAGTTGCCTTCATCAGTAATATCAATGCCTTTTATTCGTAAATTTGAACCTATGGTACCATTAGACATGTCGATTTTTGTGGATGTTTTAATTTTATAATTATCAGGCACAAGTTGACTGTTTTTCAACCAATAAACTTTCACATTTTTCATTAGCCTTTGTTGTATGTGGGTGGGGGGAGATTCTTTGGACAATGTCTCTATACCCTCCTTGTTTTTGGTGAATTTTTCCACTTTGGTAAAGTTCATGATCGCTTCACATTTTAATCTTACGTCGGTGCCAAGTGGTTTCTTGACAACCGATGGTAGAGATTTGGAAAAATAAATGTCCAGTTTTATGTTCCATGTATGTGTATTTTGTTCATATGTCGAATTTGCTTTCGCAGAAGAATGGTTCTCTGTTTTATCGGAGATTAAAGTAAAACATTCATTCAATGAAATGCTTAAAACAACAACTACACTGAAGAATTTCATGACTAATGCTTTCCATAACACTAGTATTGTTCGATAAGTGATAGGTTCACAGTCTGGTCACACAATCCACCAAGTACATGGTCATCATTACACTCTTAACACATTTTAATTTTTTATAGCAAAATTAATAAATACCTATCAATTAGATATTTTTCACGTTCCTCTCACCTCTAGATTATTTACTGTTGACTTTGGTTTTTTTAAATGCAATGCAATCTTTGTATTTTCACCTGTCAAAGAAGTTAAAAACAGACGATCTTGGAAGAGTTACTGAAACCTATGGTGGAAATCACACATCATAGAGAAAATGATTACGTATATAACGGGTTTAACACCATCCACATAACTTAGTAGATCATCATTTTCACAGAACACAGATACTATCATTTTTACAAAAAGATCATGGATGTATGAGCTTGATCGCTCCGTCTTTTCTCGAAAAACGAGGAGGGGAGAGGGGAGAGCAACAAAAATAATGACATGACATAACTGACAGTTCAGTTAGTTTAAAAGTGTTGTTCCTCTATCGATAGTTGTATAATCGCTAATAGGAGCGTTTTACCTACCAATAAAACTCATATTAAATTACTTACCTTATTCGAAGCTTATAGCTACATGAGATAGCAGTCTGCAGTTCCCGCCTATCAGAGTTGGGCGTAATCAACTACTTTTTTAATCAGATTAATAATCTGATTGAAAGTAATCATGATTACTTTTAATCAGATTAAAGTAGTCGTGATTACTTTTAATCAAGATTGAACATGTAATCTTTAATCTTGATTACAGTAGTCAGTAATCTAGATTACATGATTATTCTTAACTAAGTTGATATGAATTATGGTTTAGGAATTAATGAATATAGGTAATTTATATTTTATTGAGTTGCCATTAATTATCACAATTTAAATGCATCTAGAGATTGAGTGGTTGGCTTTATTGTACTATAAATTACTGCGAAAAAAATGCAAAAACTCAACAGAGAATCACTTGTTTTTTGCAAAAAGTTGGCAGAGAAGTATTTGGAAAGTGTGGAAACGCGATTTTCTGAGTTTTTTGATATCTCCTCGAAGGTTGCTCAAAATGCGGTAGTTGCTGCAATTTCTTATCCCAGGTTCAAGGACAAATGGATGGCTTGTATAAATACAGAATATCATCCCAGAATCAAATCAGTTTTCAAGGGAGCTGTTATCAAGGAAATTCATGAAGCATCTGAAACTTTTCAAGATACCCCAAATAATAGATTTGAAGAAAGTTATTTCGAGTTTTACACTAATTCATAGAGACTGATTCAACAGGAGATATTCACCAAGTCCAACGATCTTAGGCATATGTCATTATTTCTCATTATTTAGCGGATCAAGATAACGATATATCCATATTAAATAGATATCCTAAAAACAAATATGTTTTTAAGAAATATAATACACCTCTACCGTCATCGGGTCCAGTTGAAAGGCTTTTCTCATATGCAACAATGACCAATTCACCAAAATCACACAGACTTTCAGATGAAATGTTTGAAAAGAGGGTGCTATTGAAATCTAATTTGAATCGCACTTCATAAATAACATTCTGATAGTGCCAATCCAGTAGATTTTTTGCGTAAAATAATTATCCTAAAAGCACAGTGTATGAGACTGATAAAAAAATAAAGATGATTTATTGCTATACAATGTATTCTTTTATTTTAACGTTCCGACTGTTGGTTTTATTAATCAATCATAAAAGTAATCAAAATTACGATTACAGATTTATAATCATTAATCACCGATATGATTACATTTTTGATTAATTTCTGTAATCTGTAATCATGATGTAAGATTACACATTGTAATCGTAATCCTTAATCATTAATCTGATTACTTTTTGCCCAAGACTGCCGCCTATAGTATATCTTTCCTTTTCTAGACTATGGCTTTATCTCTTTCTATGGTTTCTTCTTTCACCACCCTGGAGGGGGCGAGCTGTTGTATGAAGTGAAACTCTTTTGGTATCCTAAGACTAATGGTTCCTAAGACACTATCAATAGTTGCTAATTGTCCATAGTAATGGGTATGTAAATAGATAAACGTTGTATTTAAAAATGTATGATCGATACTATCGGTTAAACTATCGATATTCTTGACATCGGTCGGTCAGCTGTTCTGTTATAGTCGTCTACCGATCGGCAGCACTAGCTCGCTCACTGACACGTTAGTATCTCTACCTAGTTTGTGACTGACACTGCTGTGCTGACAGACAGTCAGTCACCGACACTTAAATTTATAAAGTCTTATTCTTAAGCAGAGTTACGGACAATGTCAAAACACTAATAACCTGCCCTAAAACTAGACACTGGCTAAATCGTAGCGAAAGCCATTTTTCAAGAAATTGAATTGAATTGAACTAAACGAGTAGATTGGTTCGCGAGCTACAGAGTGAGTTTGTTCCAATTTTTGGTTATAATCCTTAAAAAAATTAAATTCCATCCTTATAACATATTGGTGTTGGTTTACTAATTACATAAAGGGAAATAAGGTACGTAAGTAGTTTCTTGTTGGCTTTTGGCCACGTAAATGGAAGGGAACGAAAAAGAAAAGCCTCCCGAAGGGGATGGCATCATGTACGTCGACATAATATCGCGTAAACGCTCCAGCGCAGATGCACTACTTCCATCTGAAATAGCAGAACATGATAGAACAGCTAAAAAAGTTATTATTAACCCAGAAAACGCAAATCCGTCTATTTCTAACATGTACAAGCACCCTTCGTTGGACAATAACTCGCGTAGTTATAATGAGGAAGACTGTGGTCCATTCATAGTTCATATTTCCAAAGAATCAGTGGCCAACTCAAGTTTTAACCTGAAACCTATCAAGGTAGGCTTTATCTTTATGCAAAACAAAATTAGCAATATCACCAAAGACGGTATTAAGTCAATTGGACGCAATAGAGTCTCTGTTGAATTTAAATCCGTGCAGGACGCCAACAAATTTATAACTAACCCTTGTTTAGCCAGCCACCAATTAACAGTTTCTATCCCTGCATATAACATTTCACGAATGGGTCTTGTTCGTGGAGTACCAGTGGAATGGTCTATGGAAGAATTTGTAAACGCTACAGAACTTACTGAAAGCCCAAACAAAATATTAAAAGCTCGCAGATTACACCGCAAGGTATTAAAAGACGATGGCACTCCATCCTGGATCCCTACGCAATCCGTAGTTCTCACCATACAGGGGCAATCTTTACCTAGCAAAATATATGCTGTCTACACATCTCTACCTGTAGAAGTATATATATTACCAACAATACAGTGCAGAAAATGTGTTAGGTTTGGTCATATACAAAATCAATGCCGCTCAGATGCACGTTGTTATAGATGCGCCCAAAAACATCCCGGTGACCATGGACAATGCTACCTGTTTTAACTGTTCGGGAAAACATTTTGCTACAGATAACACCTGCCCTGAATTTTCACGACAAAAAGCCATCAAAACAGTTATGTCCGAACAAAATATCTCATATGCCGAAGCATCAACACGTTATGGTCGTGTCAGAAGACCCTATGCTGATGTGGCTAAAGTATTGTTTGCTCCTATCTCGGAACCCTCTGTTCTCTCTCCCTCCCATCAAACATATACCTCTCTTCCCCCTACTCCTGCTAGACCAACATCTTACCGCAAACGGGTTAACCATTCCCCACGTCCAAGATCCCCCACCCCTGTAAGTTATGACCAACACGCCCACCACTTTATCACCAGCACCCCACGATCTGAGGTACCTAGGTACCTAGGTACCTAGGCTTTTCCTGACCCTACCCAAAGAATAGGACAATTTACCCCTAATGAGGGTCTTATGGAGCTTCTAATAAAGCTCCTCACTAATATTATCGCCAAATTTAGCGATGTACTACCGAACGACGTTGCCCCACTAATGATATCTCTGACAGAAAAACTCACTAATGGCATCTCCTTCCACAATACCAGTTCACTTCCTTCAATGGAATAGTAGAAGTATAACCTCTAAAAAACCTGAGCTTATAGATTTAGTTAACAATAATAAAATTGTTGTTGCTGCCATTTCGGAGACATGGTTAAGACCTGGATCTATGTTCAGGATCCCGGGCTTTTCTTGCCTCCGTGATGATCGTGACGACGGCCGCGCAGGTTCTGCACTCCTAATTAAGAGAAGTCTCCCCTTTTCACAAATCACCCTCCCTTCCCATACCGATGATATTAATGCCGTAGCTGCAAAAATTATGGACATAAATTTTATTTCAATATATATCCCTCATCCGAACATCAGCCTAATCCCTGACCTTTCTACTATCCTTTTCTCTGTACCTCCCCCTCTGGTGATCATGGGTGATTTTAATTGCCATAATACCTCATGGGGATCACTTTACACCGATTCCTTCTCGCCTTTACTTTTGGATCTTTTTGAGGACATTAATGTTTGCATCCTAAACGATAGCTCACCCACTCATAGAGTATATCCTGGACAGAATCAACAGCCTGTGCTTGATTTAACTGCTTGCTCTCCAAATTTAGCATCTTTACTCTCATGGAGGATATTAGATCAGTCCTACGGGAGTGATCATTTCCCAATAATCGTTTCTAAGCCTTGCTCTGTACTTCCTTCTCCGATATTTGACGGTTCAAATATCGGAGAAGGAAGTATTTTAGAAGCGGTCTTCTAAAATATAAAATAATTGAGGCTGACTGGCAAAAATACTCAGACCTTATAGAAATCCGCCTACTAGAACCCGAATCGTTACTGACATCATCCAACCTCTTAGAGCAATACTCATGCTTTCTGTCTATCATGAATGAATCTGCCGATCAGGCCATACCCAAAAGAAAACCGGCTGGACAGACAATTGCATCTCCTCCTTGGTGGGATTCCGATTGCACAGCAGCAATCAAAGAAAGAAATAGTGCTGAGCAAACTTATAATAAATCTCCCAACATAAATAATTTTATTAATTTTAAAAAAGTAACAGCCCGCACAAAACGTCTTCTTTCCAAAACAAAGAAAAAAGGTTGGAAAGGCTTTTGCGCTTCACTAGCTCCCAAGACCCCCTCTTCAATTCAATCATCTCTGGAAAAATATTAGAAAATTTAGAGGATCATTTGTACCCGATCCTGTTTCATCTTGCGACTCATCTCTTTGGTTGGATGATTTTATTGACAAGCTGGCACCTGCATTTGTACCTATGGATTTATATCCGTCCCCGCTGCCTCCTCTTTCGTGCACTGACCCTCTTGACCAACCTTTTACCATTAAGGAGTTAAAACTGTCACTAGAAGGCCTCCGTAATTCATCCCCTGGAGAAGACGGTGTACCTTACTTATTTTTACGCAAACTCGGACCAATTGGACAAGGGTACTTACTGCAACTTCTGAACAATTTCTTTATTTCCGGTACTGTTCCAGAATCCTGGAAGAGACAAATTATAATTCCAATCCTCAAACCAAATAAAAATGTACATGAGGCCAATTCATACCGTCCAATAGCTCTTTCATCTACCGTTGGAAAGATACTTGAGCGCATGATTAAGAACAGACTTGAATGGTTTACAGAAAATAAGAGAATCCTAGCAAAAACTCAATTTGGCTTCCGAAAAGGTAAAAGTACCATGGATAGTTTAGGAATTTTTACTTCGGATATCCATCTGGCACTATCCAAAAATAAAAATCTTTTTGCATGCTTCCTAGACGTGTCAGCTGCTTATGATAGCGTTCAACTCCCGCTGCTCAGAGCTAAACTGCTACAGCTGAGTATATCTGCGAGGATTGTTTGTTTCATCTGCAATCTGTTCATGGGTAGGACTATAAGAATTAAACTTGGTAATACTTATTCTGCTCCACGTACACTGTGGCAAGGAATCCCGCAAGGGTCCGTGCTTAGTCCTCTCTTATATAACATTTACACTCATGATCTTGACCAATCTGTCGCTCCTTTTTGTGAAGTGTTGCAATATGCCGATGATTTGGTCCTATACACTTCAACCGAATGCGCTGAAATTGCTTCCTCTCGTCTCAATGAAGCCCTTAGCTATCTTGTGGACTGGATGGATCAACATGGTCTGACACTTTCTCCATCTAAAAGCTGTGCGGTGACCTTTACACGAAGGAGAGCCATCCCAATTGTCGATATCTCGTGTTTGGATGAAGTCATACCCAACTGCGAATCAGTTAAATTCTTGGGAGTGTTTTTTGACTCAAAAATGACGAGGATTCCTCATTTAAATTACATTATAAGTAAATGTGAAAAAGGCATCAATGTCATGCGTTCCCTATCTGGTGTGTGGTGGGGATCTCATCCAATCTGTCAGAAATTGCTGTATAATGCTTTGATACGTAGTCAAATTGACTATGGATCCTTCATTCTCGAACCTTGCAGTAAATTGGCCCTGAAAAAAGTAGACCTCATCCAAGCCAAATGCCTGCGCATCATCCTTGGCGCGATGAAGTCTTCGCCCAAGAATGCTATGCAGGTAGAATGCTTGGAACCACCTCTTTTCCTAAGACGTCAATATTTAGCAGACCGATTTATTTTTAAGGTAGTTTCCTTATCTAGTCATCCTCTTCTACCACGTCTTGAAGCCCTCACTCTAGAGGTATCTGAGAACCGTTACTGGTTCCACAAAGAAACCCCAAGAATAGTTCGAAGCTACCTAAAATTTCAAGACCTTCCTTTTCCAACTTACCAAAATGAAATTAACCCCCTCTTTAAAACAGTTTTCAAAGCATTAATACACAGCCCAAAAGTTCTATTGGATTTTGGTATACTAAAAAATGACCCTGGTGCACAAAATAAATTCACTGCCCTTATGGAAGAATGGAAAGAGTTCTTACCAGTGTATACTGACGCATCCAAATTATCTGAGGAGGGCTGCGTGGGTGCAGCGACATGGATACCGAAGTTTAATGTTTTATTGACCTACAAGTGTCCACCTAAGACATCGGTGTTTACTGGGGAGACTTTGGCTATTCTAGAGGCGATAGCCTACGTGGAAAACCACAACATACCCAAAACTATCATATTATCTGACTGTAAGAGTTGCCTGCAAGCAATTGCTGGCAACCCATTTAAAACTAAAATTAATTTTCCTTTGGTGCTTCAGATAAAAGAGCTACTGCTAAAAAGCAAATTGAGAGGTTTAGATATCGCACTTGCATGGATCCCTGGTCATAATGGAATTGAGGGCAACGAATGCGCGGATTTATGGCCGAAAAACGCTATTAACATGGGTTCACTGGATTACAGTAATTACTATCTTCCAGACCTACTTGCAACCGATGAATCTCTTAATTAAATATATACATCAACATGAAATTAAGTTGTAACCAACTTATTCAACTTATATTTTGTATATTATTTATCTATCAACCTCCCCACAATCTTTTCTCCTCTTATGTTTATAACTTCATTCCTATCCTCTAACATAGGCTGTTATTGTAAAATTGTTTATTGTGCTGTCTGTGATGTCCCTAACACTAAATGTTACTTGTTTTAGATACCCTCCACATCAAGTTCCTCCAAAACAAACAAAATTTTTCTACTGAACATTCTCCAAACGTAGTAACCAATATAAAACGGTTATTGGCAAAATACATCTCAAGTAAAAGAGATGTGAAAGCCATATTTAAAAAAAAAAAAAAAAATTAACTAGACTCCTATGTTCTCAGATTATTTAGTAATTGCTCTTGAATGGCAATATTGGCAATTACAGCAGTTATACAGGGTAAATATAAATGTAGGTATACGTAGTTCTGTTTTCTAGCTTAGGTGTACGGTTTTGGTTTAATTCTCAAAGCTTTCAAACCAAAACAAAAACGTAGGGAGGTGTTGTATTGTATCCAAAATGTACCTACGTTACTCATAACCATAATAGCCAAAACAGCAAATATTGATACCTACTACCTTATATTGATTGATAATCAAAGCCTGTCACCATGTTTTCATTTGATATTTACTCTAGTAAAACAGTGGTTTTATTTTTAAGAAGAAGCCCTAAATTATCGTCAGACCAAGTATAATAAACGCAAAGGCCAAGGATACACAAATAAAATAAAATGGGGACAGACACTGATAAAGAAGCTGGTTCCTATGTGCTAAAAAGTTATGGAGAATTCTTCAAAAAACAATATCAGGACTTAGTTATTGCAAATAAAAATGAAACCTGGGACGAGAACAAAACATTCTTGCCAATACAAGTTTGTATGGAATTCGATGAACATATACCAATAACTAAACTAGTTTCATCAGATAATACTTTAATGACTAAAGTTTTGGGTGTATTAACTTCATTATGTGTGGAAGTAACTGAATTAAAAAAAGAAGCATTTGACAGGTAATTAGCATTATTTAATTAAACAACTTTCTTGATCTTTGAGTCTAAAGGAGGACACCCATGCTCCATAGAAAAAAACCAAAGCTCCGGCACAGGACAGATGTATCTCAGTTTTTTATGTGTTTTAAGTAAAACATTTTTTGATTGGTGTTTACTGCAGGATGTGGCTAAGATAAAAAAAAGCTATTAATTTATTTTCAGGCGCAAATTGAAAACTACATTTTGTTAGACTTATTGACTCCAAAATGTTACATGGTTGTAAATGATATTTTTATAAGAACTATGACTATATGTATGATTTAAGTATATATATTTATAAGATTGCATTTTATATAAGATTTAGTGAAAATATTTCTTAAACTATCTTTTCTTTTCTGTTTTTGACAGACATGATTTAGAAATAAAACAATATTATTATAGCATTTATTTATTTGGTTACAATTCAACATCAATCAATACTTCGTCTAAAAAGACCGCAGGATGCTCTATTTCATTGTTATAACAGGCCCAGCCCGTATAGAATACTTATAACATGAGCGCATCTTCCGATTGTCCTGCGGCCGTGTATGCATGAACAATAATATTCTTTGATCGCGCTCCTGCCTTGTTCTTTGCTGTCGTAATATATGTATAGTACGTTTTGCTTCTCACATGCCTTGATTGCAATGATTTTCATACTATTTTAACAGAAAATAATTATTTCTAGCAGCAACTATTTGTAGTTTTTTTATTTTAAAAAAGATAAAAGAAGTATTTTACAATATTTTTTATGTTTTACGGTGGTTTATTATATTTTATTAAAGTAATTAAAATTCTTAGGTACACCTGAAAATAATAAGATAGCAATTTTTGACTTAAGCCACTTCTTGAGGCAATTACATATATAAATTTCTTTTACTAATAAAATATACAAAATTATGAGATATCTTTCTTTTGCACCAGAGCTTGGGATTTTTTGGGTGTTCTCCTTATATAAAACAACTAAATTTGTAATGATGTTAATAATGTCTTTCAGGTATTTTCCTTTCTTAGCAGTTTATGAGGAATATGCACACAGTGATATTTCATCTCAAATGGAGACAGTATGCTCCTTGAATATTTTTTATATGCGTTGTGATGACACACTTCGTAATATGTGCAGTCAAGTATTTGCAGTATTTACAGAAGGGATGGTCAATTTATGTAAGTAAAATTTTTCTCTGAAATAGTAAATTTGTTTTGTTAATTTTTTATATACCAAAGTATATAAAAAATTAACTGATGAAAAGTATATTAATAATTAACTAAATAAATTAAACAAGCAACACTTAAAATGACAAATGAGAAAATTATAAAATCTCTATCTATGAAAAAATTCAAAAAAAATTCAAAATTCAAAATCATTTATTCAGTTTAGGCTACAAGTAGCTCTTGTGAATGTCATTATGCCATCGGTTCGTAAATCTACTCTGGGCGGGAGATCTTGTACTGAGAAGAACCGGCAAGAAACTCAGCAAGTGTCCAGCTCTTTTCTCCCTTACAGCGTCTAAAATATTGGAAAATGCCCTATCATAGCAGAACACTTTCCATTACAAATAAACACAAAAAATATATACAACTTGTTGATTTGCATTCACGCCATATTCATAGCAGCAGTCGTATTGCTTATACTTATTACAAATAAATTATAAAAAGAATATGAAAAAATAATAATCATATTTTCAAAATCTGTAAATACGAATCGCACGTCTGCGTAGCACTAAAAAATAAACGCTCGTTCGCGTACGCGCTCACCCGACCACGAGTAGGTAGCAACAAGCTCGAGCTTCGCGGCGCGCCCGCAGCTTTGTCGGCGCGGCGAGCGCCGGCGGCCGGCGGGCGGCATGCGCACGCCGCACGCATCAAAGCCAGTGTGCCGCGCAACCCCGAACGAGTGACACATTTCTTAGCCCTAGCGAATTTGGAGCGAAACGTGTTCTTAGGTGTGTTGTTTGTGTGTGTAAAAAAAGTAAAATGACGGAAAATTATTCTAACGTAGAACTTGTGGAGATGGTGCGATTATACGCAATTAGTGGGAACAGTCTACGTCGAGCCGTGGTCATGTTTGTGGAAATGTTTCCAAACAGACCAACTCCATCGCGCGAGGTAATGCTTGCTGCCACGCAACGACTGAGGGATCATGGCCAGTTCAACGTTCCTCGACATGCGCAGGGTCGCGGCAGTGTGGGCCTCTCAGTCGATTTGCAAGAGCAAATACTCGAATACTTCGAGAGGGAACCACGTGCCAGTACTCGTGATGCTGGCCGCCACTTCAATGTCCACCACACAACAGTCTGGCGGCTTCTTAAGTCGGAGCAACAGCACCCGTTCCACTTCAGAAGAGTTCAAGAATTGAACGAGCAAGATCATGCCGCCCGGGTCACTTTTTGTCACTGGGTACTAGAACACCGAGAAGCCAGCATTCTATGGACGGACGAGTGTATGTTTACGCGCATCGGTGTTTACAACGTCCACAATGAACATTGGTGGGCTCACCGCGAACAGAACCCGCATAAGACCAAAAAAGATTCGTTCCAGCATAGGTTTAGCATCAATGTGTGGGCTGGCATTGTTGGTGGACATTTACTCGGGCCCTATTTCATCGAGGGTTATCTCAACAGCAACTCGTATTTGCAACTTTTGCAGCACGTAGTTGACGTAATGCTTGACGACGTGCCACTAGCTCTTCACCGGAATCTCTTTTACCACCAGGACGGGGCGCCTCCGCATTATGGACGCCAAGTGCGCGATTATTTGGACGAAGTGTTCGGAACCGAGTGGATTGGTCGAGGTGGGCCAGTGCCCTGGCCTCCGAGGTCGCCAGACTTGACTCCTTGTGACTTTTATTTGTGGGGAGACATAAAAAGAATGGTTTATAAAGACGAAATCACGAGTGTTGTGCAGTTAAAACAAAATATTTTAATGGCTTTTGAGAGTGTAAGGTCAAATCGTAGTGTGCTGCAAAAGTTACCTAGAAACTTAAGGCGCCGTGCTCATTTGTGCATAGAACGTGAAGGTGCCCACTTTGAGCAGTACCTGCGAGTATCTTAAACATGATCAGTAAGTACCTAATAATAGTTTATTGCAACAAAGTATACTTATGCGTAAGAGTAAGCCACTTTACCACAGAATACATAATAGTACCTACAAGTTTACGTAAGTTCATCGACTTAGTGTCCGCCCGCTGCGCTCTTATGTACCTACTACGGTCTGCACCCCTATTCTCGTCAGTCGACGGTCGCTATTCTAATTTACACTGAGATCATTTTATTAATCAATCGGTTCCTTATTACTTTCTCCGTGTTAAAAGTATTTTTTAGTCATTAAGTGTACCAATTACGATCAGCTGTAAATTTATGGCGGGAATGCAAATCTACAACCTGTATAAGACAACCACAACATGTAAAAAAACAAAATAAAAAATATAGTAATAAAGTATCATACATTCATCTGTATGTATAATGCACTTTTTATAACATCAATCAAAGCTGCTGGTGGAACTTTTTCGTTGTTATTGCTATAAAATGTTGATAGATAGATTCTTAGATAATACTTTTATTGCAACACTATAAAACATAAACATGAACAAAAAAAGAAATAACTTACAAAGTTACAATTTATCAGTCTTATGGCTTTTAAGCAATTTCTTCCAGACAACCAATTTCGAATTTAATAGATAAAAGTAATCAATTATTGATTCGCTATTTAATATTAACCTTATATTATTATTTTTCTCTATCACCAGATGGAATACAACTTCATTATGTTATAAATCACATAGGGGAATTGTTTACACTCATTGTATTATTGGAGCTGTTGATATCAAATACGTCTATATCAAAAAAATGGAACAAATACTGCAAAACTCTTCAAACATTCAGGCAAACACCAGAACAGTTAGACTTGACTGAAGAGAGTTTGAAAGCATTGATTGGAGCTACCGAAAACATTACTGCCAAACTAATGAGTGATGACATAGTACAAAACTCCTTGCAGAGTTTACTAACTCTGAGGAAAAGTTTGGTTGACAAAAATTGTTCAAATGCATCTGCTGAATTTACACAGTACTTGAAACAGGCCATTACTAACCTCGACAGACTGGCTCAGGAAAAGCCAAATGTTACCAATATGTACAAATGCATAAAAATTAATGCTCTCTTTGCACTGAATTTTCATTTGTTTGGAAATAGTGATAAAAAAACCTTTAAATCACTACTAGAACTAAACACTAAGGTTTGTAATCAATGTTAACAATGTTTAGTTAAATAATTATATAAATTCCAATAACTTAAATATAATTTCAGGCTCACAGTGTTCCCATTATAGGAACCACCATCTGGTTTCCAGAGCAGTTTCTTCTGAGGCATTTACCAGCTCTTTGCGCAAGCCATGGAAAACTTACACAGACAATGCTGAAAACCAGGCAAGCTTATGTTGGTGCCAAAAAGACTTCATTAGCGAAGGACATAGCAAACATTGAGTCTATATGTACACAGTGGGCATTGACAATAGAAGAAATATTTTCGTTAAACCATAATAAACTGAGCGCTGCAGAGATGACACAACATGCAAAAGTCCTTCTTGAAGGATTAGAACTCACATCTGGGATCAACTATTCCATCCTCACTCTTATCAATCTGCATCTCTCTTTAGGCATACCATTGTCTAAAAGTGTGTTGATGTCATTATTTGGAATAATTGATGCATTAAAGTGTTTACAAAATGTTGTTTTGCGCAATCATTATCAAATTATCAACTCTATAAATATGATTATTCACCATTTAATATTCCAAGCTACATCATCCATACAAGAAGTGAGAAAAACCTTTGTAGGTGATAAAAACTATGCAAATAAGAGACTGGATGAGTTGACTTGCATTGTAATAGCTGAGCAGGCCCTAAGAGGCGCAACTACTGTGAACCGAAACATTGCTGCTAATGTTGCCTTGAGTTTCATTCCAGAAAGCACATATTTAGAAGATAGTTATGCTAAATTAGGTGTGATATTGGAAAAAGTACAAAAACTATCTAATTTTATAAAATACTTTGAGAGCCTGTGTAATTGTTCTTGGATGTTATGGCATCAAAATGTAATACCCATATATTTTGAACAGAATTTCAATATACAATTGAACTCACTGAAAGTTAAATACTTTCTCATGGTATTGGAGGACTGCTCATTACTGCTACATAATACAGGCAGTCTGTTTAAAATTCATAAGTCACAAGAATTCCTAAATGATATGAAAATATTAATAAACGAAAGGATATTAAACAGCACAAGTCAAAATATAGAAACAAATTTGCGACTACACATACACTCCCATTTACAATTGGATGTTGTAAACCCCTTCACCTCAGACATGACTAAGAAATTGTTATTATCAATTGATAACCTGAGGGTGCAGAGTGTCTATTTGTGTGTTGTACCATCAGTGGAACACTATTTATCTACCATGTATTACAATTTAACCACTGTTGTATTATCGGATTGGAAAACATACGGGGAAATGCGACAGATGGCCAAATTTAAATTTAATCTCAAAACTGTCCAAGACAATCTGCCTACACAAACACTTGAGCAAGGATTAGATGTATTGGAAATTATGCGGAACATTCATATATTTGTGTCGAAATACCTATATAACTTGAACAATCAAATATTTATTGAGAAGAGCAGCAACAACAAACACTTGAATTCAATAAACATAAGACATGTGGCCAACTCTATAAGAACTCATGGAACGGGAATTATGAATACAACTGTAAATTTTACATACCAATTTCTGAAAAAGAAATTTTTCACTTTCTCTCAGTTTATGTATGATGAGCACATTAAATCCAGACTCATCAAAGATCTCCGAACCTTTAAAGAGATTACTTCTGCTGGAGGAAGCGGGTACCCTTATAAAAATGCAGATAAATTCAACAAAGGTATTAAAGTTCTGGGCACAGCTGAAGATGGCCTTAGCTACTTGGACCTTTTCCGTGACCTTATAAGCCAAATTGGTAATGCGATGGGGTATGTAAGGATGGTTAGATCAGGCGGGAGACATTGTTGTTCTGATGCCACTGTGTTTTTACCTGATTTAGAGACAACAAGCTCATTCAAAGAAATGTGTAAAGAAGACAATTTAAGTCCAAAATCCATTAATTCATCTGAAAATTTAGACAATACTATAAATAGTCTGATGGCAAACTTTTTACAGGGCACTGAATATTTCAAACTACTGGTAGATGTATTTGCGCCAGTGTTTAGAAATCCAAAAAATGTCCATCTTAAAAATTTCTTTATAATTGTTCCACCATTGACTTTAAATTTTATAGAGCACATGATTTTGTCAAAGGATAAAATGACGAAGAAAAATAAAGTTGGTGCCGCTTTCACCGATGATGGATTTGCCATGGGCATTGCATACATATTAAAACTTCTAGAACAGGTAAACATAATGATTAAAGAAAACTTTGTTCTCATAAGAATACAGAATTCACTTCATGAGATTAATAATTATAAAAAGTAATTAAATTGCCTTGTGATGAAACATGCATTAAACTAGGCTATACATAATTTTAATAATACAAAAACGGTACAAAAACAAAAAGTCAAATTCAGTGGCTAAAAAGTTTTTGTAACAAGTAATTTGCTAGCCTCATTGACTCAAAAATCATAATGTCACTGTCTTAGAATAATATTTAGCGTTATTAATCTAAGGTCACTGTGTTGTACGTGTTACAAGAACGCTGCGCAGCAGATGATAAGAAATAATAAAGCATTTTAAATGAAAAATAATCCTTCAACACGAATTGAATAGATTTATTTTTTAGTCGCAATAATTTGAGTGGTTAGTTTAATTTAACCCGTTCATTTCTGCTATTTTACTTACAAGAAAAGCCTAAATGATTATTTGTTTTGCATATGTGACACAATACAATTAATAGCCTGGTCTATATCTAGGCATCGGCCTTGTTAGTTATATCATCATTTAAAAGTAGAACTTGTCTTACTTTTTTTCTTTCTTGAGAAATAGAACTGAAATAGTGCTAAAAAACTTAATATTTATCTTTCAGGACTCTGACTTCGAATCATTACATTGGTTTGATTCTGTTTGGAAACATATTCAAAACGAACGGAAACTACTGGAGGAGCAGAAAAGTAAAGGGCCAATACAGCTGCAGCAGGCTCTGGCACTCACTGAAAAGAAATTGAGAATCACGGAGGAAGAATACAAACTGTTATATTACAGCCTTACTAGCGCAAGAATATTTTTTAGATAAGTTCTATTTTAAACTAAGTGTCAAGTATAATTTTAAATCCAATATTTTGATGATAGATGTTATATGTTATATTATATGTTTAATCATAAAATGTTTATAATAAGGCTCATAGCAGTTTACCTTTGTATAAGCGCTTTAACAAAACTAGTCTAGAGAAAGTAAACTTTAATGTACACACTGGTCAAATTTCCTCAATAAATTTTGAATTTTATGTGTAGGTATGCATAAGGTTGAACATTTATTGTAGAAATGTGACAGTTTTGGATAGTCTGATGTGCCGGCGTCGGTACTTTATATTGAGATGAATTGTCACATAAATAGGGCTGTGATAAGGATCAAACTCATTACGAATATTTTTACATAACATGGTTTATGAAAATACCAAATGGCTGATGCCTATTTTCAATAAAAATTTCCAAGTTTTAAGTGCCTACGCCATTTGTAGGTGACTGTTGGCGAAAAAAATCTGCCTATACGTAATAGGCATAGAATGGATATAATATATCTACTCATGTGATAATAGTACTGGGACTACTTTCGTTTTTTTACAGCTTAAGTTTTTTTTAGTTGTTTCATACTTTTTAAATGCTATAATTATATTTTAATTTTGTTACTTATTTATTACGCAGAGACTATAATAAAATCTATAAAAGCAAATCAAAATGTTATGTACTTACTAAAAAAAATAAGAAAGAGAAGCTCTAAAGCTTTAAATTATAATAAAACTCACTAACGAAGTAGACATAGAAAGAGCGGTCTTATCACTAAGAAGGACGTACGAGTGAGGGGCAACCCGCCTCACGCATGCTCTATGAATTTACATGACACAGAAAGCCGCACGGGCCCCTCGCCGTGTACCCGCTTGACGCAGCGGATGCCTTAAAGAGACACCTACGCCCTTCACCGCTCACGTCGATAATAATCAGTGTGTGTCGATATAAATCACCAACATTTTTGACAGTGATGATGAAACGTATGAACGTATGGTAACGTATTCTATGTTGTAACGCACAAGCCCTATAAAGTCTGTCTAAACAAAAATCTCATTCCAACTGATCCGATTGTCGCTGGAAAATTAACATTCGAGAATGCTACTCTCGATATGCGCTAACGCACACTCACCGACAGACTGCCGCATGCACTTGTTAAGGAAGGACAAAGCCATACAACAAAGTCGGCGAAAAAATCGGGCCGATTGTCGGTCCTACAGAAAGTAGGTCGTGGGCGAACAGCGTTAATTATATAAGCTGGGAACTTGTGACTGACTGACCGCTAACCACTCCACCAACCAGGCCGACATAGGCTACATGCCAATAAAAGAAAACGAAATTTCTGTTTCAAAGGATAGAATATTGTTTTAAGTTAACAAATATCAAGATTATTTAACATGGAATTATCGGATTATTAATTAAAGAAATACGTGAAAATAAAGCCATAAGTCACGTGATGGAATCGGAGCTCGTGACGTATCGTATAGTAAAGAAACTCGCTCTTGTCATCGTTTGTCTTTATTCTCCCGTTGTTATTTTTGATTTTGTGCGAAATTTTCTTACGTTATTAGTTAAAACAAGAAATACCAAAATGGAAACAGGATTTTCCAAGGCGACCAGTTCGAATTTGCCCAAAATTAATTTTGTCAAGTAGCCTATTGAAGATATAGTTAGCGACGCATAGAATGAAATAAAATCAAGTTTAGGTAGGTATATTTTGTTTATTAGTTTGTTGTAACATTTTAGTAGCTACATCAGCAAAATATTTAATCACTTTTAATGTGAGGTACTTTTGTACTTCTACACTCGTCTCATATTATAAACATATTAAAACATATAGCGCAGTACAATTCACTTATGACATGATAATAACTACCCAAATCGCGCTAGTAAATTATTTACAAATCACAATTTCTTGATGAATTTTCGTATTACCCCTTAAAGTTACTTTTTTACCTGACAGTTGCGAAATATTGCTAAGTGTATTTGCACTACAATGGTTCAGTACTAAAGTGAACCCGAGGATCACATCCAACTGCAACTGATTTAATTTATAATGGTAGTAACCATTGGATACTAGAAAGAAAAAATAATCTAATAATAAATCTATGTCAACCAAATCGTTTTAAAAAGTAAACAATTTCTTAACTTAAGCTTAGATTAACATATTCATTGATTACTAGCATCTACTGCTGAACTCGGCATTAGCCCGTGTAAGGGCATGCGACGCCTAAAATAACTCTCAAATCCAAATTACAATCATTCTATCTGTAAACCAATCAATCGACTTTGAGCCATATGTCGTCTGCTATTAGATACATTATACATGATGTGAGAGACATATTTTAAACACGGATTTATATTATTTATTGTAAATATAGATGCATGCATGAAGTACGTAGTGTACCTACTATACGACTCTTATTTTATTAATGCACATAGTATTAGTAGTAGTAGTAGTATTGTAACAATTATATACTATTTTAAGTGTTATTCAATGTTGCAAGGTCTATCACCTACACGACGGAACTTCCGATCTAATTTTTAAATGCTAATCTCATTGTACTGGAAAAGTTGTATGCACATCACATAATATTCCAAAACGACAAACGGAATCTAAACTTAAACTATCATTTAACTATAACATTAAACATAATTAATATTAAGAAATTACAACACCGAACACAACATTGGCAATACACAATTCAATTGACTCGACAGAACATAATTGCATAGAATATACACTGCAAATACTGAAGTTGCCAATCACAATTTAAGTCAAAAGTACATCGTTATTTCACAACAAACATACACATAGTACTTTTATGGTTATGCTGGTACTGGCGCTACTAACAAATTAAGAGTTTGCACAGATGTATGTATAATAGTAAAATTATGGTTCCAAAAGCGATCGGGTATTTAGTAACCGATAATTTCGTTTAATTGTTTTGGTCTAAATCATAACAGCGACGTTGACCGATGAAAATAGGGATGCATACCGGACAACCTTACCGCACTGCAGGATGCCTCGCTTAGCGTCCAGAAACACCAAGAGGTAAAAGACATACGAAATATACGAGATTCACCCCCCACCCCTTGTGTTCGACACACAACCGCAAAATCGTGTGTTATCTTTATCTTGCACGCTTGTATGTTACATTTCAGTAATGCGGATGTCAAATTCTTTTCATTGCATGTTACAATACATGATATTTCACCGGTCCGTACGCGGCATACCAGTTTCACTGCCCATTAAAACAATAGAAAATCAATTATAAATCGCTTAAGATCCCACGTGACCGGGTAACGATTAAAGGCTTACTTTTCGGGGGAGGGGGGGCTCGGCTCTGGCTCTCGCTCTGGCTCGGGCACTGGCGGGGGCGGGGGCGGGGACGGGGCGCGCGGGTAGTCGTTGAAGATGTGTATGTGCGTGACGCGACGTCAGTCCGCCTCGTGCTCATGTAGTTGAGCGAGCAGGGCCGCGCGCCGCGACTCCAGCTCCGCGTCGCTCCACACGCCCGAGCCGGCGGACCTACGGGACGGAATTAGGGCTTTACCAATTACATATCAGGGCTTGGATACCGTTACCAAATTCCCACTATAAATTTCGGTAAGTAACATTATTTCTGTAAAGGTAATTTGGTACCGGTAATGCAAGTAACGTTATCTAGAAGAGTATCGCTACTTTTTTCGTTACATATTGCGCTTTAGCCAATCCGCGTAGAGCGGTTACTTAATTTACCGGTATAATTCTAACCAGGTAACGACACCAAGCATACCGGTAATTTTTTTTGCCGGTTTCTTCGTTTGGCAGAAGTGTCGATACTATTTTTTTAACGGTATATTCAAAGCCCTGTTACATTATACAGCCTTAGGGCGTTCACAACGTCAAGCGGGCGCGGCATGCCTGTTTTGTGTAAATTCATAGAGCAGCGCTGCATGAGGCAGTTTCCTATGAACAACGCAGAAAACGAGAAAAAACCGCACGCCGCGCGGGCGCCCACGCGGACGTTCTCAAACAAAGTATAAATCTTGGGATAGATACTCCGTGTTTTGTTCCCGTCATGGAAACTTCTTTTCAATTAGAGGTAAAAGAGACAACACACGGAATAACTATTCGTAGCTTATATTCTGTTTATGAGTATGGGGGTTAGTTTTTAAGAATCTGTCGTGGAGCATATGGAGTGCTATAATAATTGGATGGAGGTCTCCGACGCAGTATCAGATGAAAATGTACCACTCCCGGAGCCTAGGCCAAGGCCTCCGTACACTTTTTCCGCAAAAAAAAAATTCATATACATTCATTTGATTTTATTTTATAGTATTTTTATTGCGTAGATGTGCCATGCAGCGCAGGTCTTGCAACCGGTACTGAAAATACAGGTATCATATCGGTAAATACCAGTATTTTCCATGTCGGTTCCTAGGTACCGATTCTTCAATGAGTACCGGTATTGTACCTAAGAAATACCGGTACCTACCTGCGACATTGCCAGTCTGTTTATCACGTGATATGCGCGAAATGAACATAAACAGGCAAACTAAGAGACGAGAGCGCAACGCGTGCATTTAGCCAATCCAAACGCCACTTATCTATCTGCTAATAATCACAAATAAATTTGGTTACCTGGTACCGGTATTATAGTGTATAATACCGGTATACCGGTACAATACTACTTAACGGTACTCATTGGTTATCCTGTATTATTAATACCGGTATCAAATCGTTACCGGTATTTTATTAAATTTAAAGGTACCGGTTATTGAAAATACCGGTATTCCAAGCCCAGCTCAGAAGCTATGAACGCGTACGAGACTAATAAAGTGACATTACATTAAATATTTACCTCTCTTTCTTGTCCTTCCTCTCCTTCTTCTTCTTGGGCTTGTGCGAGTGTTCGATCTCCTCCTCGGGGCTGCTGGGCGCACTGCGTTTGGTCTTCTTGCTCTTGTGACGAACTGGCTCATCGTCGCTTATGCCGCCCTCCTCAGGAGTTGGCGATTTCTAAAGGGAAAGACATTTTTGGTATGACTTTACTTTCAATTAATTTAGACTATTACGATCTCTAGTTTTGTGTGCTTGGAGCGGCAATATTGCGACAACTTCAAGTCGAAGCTAGGCGCATCCATAATTATCCTAGCGATTATTGTCGCAACCATCTAGGTATAGTATAATAATACAAATATAAATAAGTACAATACATAGTAATCAAGAAGGAGGAGGTGATAATACTCACGGGCGCGGGGGAATGTTTCCTATTCTTCTTTTTGGCCTTCTTGTGTTTGAAGCGCCCTCCTCCGACGACTACGAGACGGGGCTGGGCTCGTCCATAATCATTCTTGCGAGTCGGAACACCTACAATGCACTTTACAGTCCTGAAGATTGGTGCGGCTATACTTAACGCAAAGACTCTTGGCAGACGGTGGCACCGTAAATCACTTTTGTAACAGAGATGCGCACGCGCTACAGGATTGTCGATAAAAAGCATTGTTTGTGAGTTATCGACAAATATGTACAAATCACCTCATTATATGTAGTATTAATCATAACTAATAGCTATTATACTATGACAAATTACACTATTGTATATATATATATGTATTACACATTATGTATTGAAGGTAGTTAGCAATTATTAATCTGTAGGTTACCCTCTAGTTGAGCGTTAAAATGTTTTGTATAAAAGACAAAGTCGCTAAAACGTCACAGTCATTTCAATTGATAATTTATTTCGAGATGAAGGTAGTTATTAAAAATAATATGACCAGTGTTCAGGGGAATATTCAACAACAAAGTCGTGTCATTATAAACAATTAAAATTTCCTATCCGAGTTAAAAGAAGATCCTGCCAAGTTAAAAGAACTCGACTTCAACAAGCCTCGCGTATCACTACGTCTTTGTGACGTCGCCCATAAACAGTGTAAGTGCGAGAGAGAACATGATGTGCGCTGTCTCATTCGCACGTTTATTGCACCGTCTGCCACGAGTCTTTGCGTTGACTATAGGTAGTAATACTTACGGGCGCGGGGAATTTCATTATCTTCTTCTTGGTTTTCGACGACCACGAGACAGGGTTGGGCCCGTCCATAATCATTCTTGCGAGTCAAACATATAATCCTGAGGATGCTCTGCACAATGCACTGTAAAGCGAGGGCTTTACTCGAGGAAGTGCTGTAACTAGCAGCTGGTACTAACGGGCGCGGGGGAGTGTTTGCTACGCTCCTTCTTGGCCTCCTTATGTTTGGAGCGGCCTTTCTCCGACAACCACGACGGTGCTGGGCGCGTATATAAACATCATTCTAACCAGTATTGTCGCTGCCACACCTCGTTCAATGCACTGTAAAATCCTCTAAAGTGGTATCCTGCAGCTTGTAATACTCACGGGCGCGGGAGAGTTTCCTATGCTTCTTCTTGGCCTTTTAATGTTCGGAGCGGCCCTCATCGGACGGTCACAATACATGACTAGGCTCTTCCATAATCATTCTTGCGAGGCGAAACATCTACAATGTACTGTAAAGTCCTGAAGAGACGGGTGTGACTAGGTAGTAATACTCACAGGCGCGGGGGAGTGTTTCCTATGCTTCTTCTTGGCTTTCTTATGTTTGGAGCGGCCTTCCTCCGACGACCACGAGACAGGGCTAGGCACGGGCGACGGCGAACGGACTGCGGGCGACGGCGAGCGGGACCGCGACTTGGACTGTGCACATTCAATTATATTACAGTTACAAAACTTTAAACTGTTTCAAAAAAAACATTCCTTTCTTTTTATATGTAGGATATAAAAATTACGAATACAGATTGTGTAACGACGACCCTATTCTAAGCAAACTTAGAATAGGGTTGAGTATCATGTACGTGTAGGTAAGTATCTGTATATTAAGGGCTTTTTCAATTTCGACGTTTCGTCTCGGACGACTGCCACTCTCTATAGTACTACTATAGTACTGCGTGCTACTATAGTACTGCGTTCCATATTCAAACAGTCGTGCGGCTGGCGTTTTATATAAAACCCTATGGCAGCGTTCAGACACGAAACGTCTAAATTGAGAGAGCCCTAATACGTGAAGGAATACCTTTGTACCCCTTTTAAGCATATTGCGTGCACGGAGGAGTGTGGCATAGTTTAATTTCGTATGGCGATGGCGTGCACTTCGTTCGAATTTTGATCTCTGGTTTGACCTTTAGCGCCTTACAAATAAACAAAGAATAAGGTCCGAATTTTCCGTGTTTTGTTCATGTCAAGTAAACGTCATTTCAAATTAGAGTAAGAGACAAAACATGGAATAACTATTCGGACCTTATTACAAGATGACGTCATAAACTATACACGTAGCCAAAGCAATCGGTTAGGCGGTCGGGCCCCTGGACACTTTTTTATGAGATAAAAACTGCCTTAAAGTTGACGAATTCTTCAATTGGTGAATATTGCGGGTGAACTGCACTTCCACCTGTTACCATCAATTAAGTTGAAGGTTTAGCGCCTGGCTTAACTAACTTGTCTCTTACATAATAAAGTAAGTATAACTACCAGTGGAGAGGTGGAGTGCGAACGCTTCTTCTTCTTCGACCGCTTCGACTTCCGCGGCTTCGGATGGTGGTAGTGCATGCAGCTCTCTTCCTGCTCGTGTTGGAAGTCCTGTTGGAATAATGTTAGATGCATTCACATTTCGTTTTTACCTTGTATTGTAATAGTTCATCAGTCTAGCCCTTCACAAAAGTCCGAAAAATTATTTGTCACACAATGCCTGATATTAAAATCAGACAGTGTGATGTGTGATTTTGTTTGCATATAATAAAACAACAAGTTCTATTTTTGTTTAAAAGACCAAGTGACAGATACGTTGTCATTATTGACAATGAGCCTTAGCGAAATTTTATTGTAATGGAAGTTTTTGTCAAAAGTGATAAAGCAATTTCATGGTCGACTATACGTGCGGAGCTGCAGTCAATCGATGTTCGGAAAGCTAATGGCCCTGATGGCATCCCAGCAATAGTTTTAAAAATGTGTGCAGCGGAGTTGTCCCCCGTATAAACTCGTCTTTACCGTCTCTCGCTTTCTTGAGGTTCTTCAGGCTTTCTGCCGGAATCTTGGAGAAAGGAGATCGGTCAGATCCGGCTAATTACCGCCCAATAGCCGTTACTTCAGTTTTGTGTAAAGTCATGGAGCGGATTCTAAACAAACAGGTAAAATACGGGTTACGGCGGAAACGATCAACGGGTTATCTTCTAGCGTTCGTTACACATCTCTGGGGTGAGGCTATTGATAAGCGTGGCGAGTCGGTTCTGTTAGCCTTGACATAGCCAGGCTTTTGATCGGGTCTGGCACAAAGACCTTCTTTCCAAGCTCCCGGCATACGGTCTTCCTGCACAGAGTTTTGCAACTGGGTCGCTGGCTTCCTACATGAGCGTAGGATCCGAGTACTCACAGATGGATGTGCTTCGCGGTTCTAGTCAGTGATCGCCGCGACTTAGTTCGCGAAGACTACACTATTCCACAGAAACCTGTTACCGGGACAAAAAGTATCCTATGTCCTAGTCCGGGTCATGGTCTGTCTATGTGCAAGGTTTCATCCAAATCCGTTCAGCCGTTCTCGAGTTTTGCGCTTAGCAACATTCATTACAAGCTTTTGTTTAGCTTGCCATGTATGTATGTATACATATACATACAAATGTAATTTGTTCAGGTGAAATCTTGCAACTCAATTTTGAAGCAGATATCTTACACCGATTGAGCTGAAATTTTGTATACATGTTCAGTTCGGAGCATAATGCATGGTTAATTGTGTGACGTCATTCTAAATGCTAGATGGCGGCACACCCAAGATGACGGACTAATTATTTTTAATGCATTCCTACAATATGGGTATCAAATGAAAGGGCTTGCTGAGAATAACTCGAAAAATAAAGTGACGTCACTCTAAATCCAATATGGCGGACTAAGTTTTTAATGTTTGCCTACAATATGGGTATCAAATGAAAGGAATCAGATGAACAGACTGAGAAAAACTGTACTAACTGTAAAAAATAAAATAAAAGTTTAAAACCTTTTTTAAAAACAAACTTTTATTTAAATGTGCTAAAAAGAAAAAATTAACTTTTACTTTAAAACTTTTATATCGTCAATTTATATGATATAAAAGCTTGTCGCGAGATTTACTTGTGTAAATAAACAAGTAAATTAAATAACTTGATGTGATTGATTTTAACTATTAAAACTTTCAATCTAAGTTAATACAAGTAGGTACTTAAATCTCGCAACAAGCTTTTATATCATATAAATTGTATAGGTAATGACGTTATAAGTTGATAGTAAAAGCTTTTTTTTTCTTTTTAGCGCATTTAAATAAAAGCTTGTTTTTTAAAAAGGTTTTTTTTTTTATTTATATAGATTACAACGTAAACTGCATAAATGATTTAGAATTTAGAATTTTGAGTCATTGACGATACCTTGTATATCCTGAGGCGGTCTTCCTCGTCGGACACGGCCGTGAACTCGGGCGCGGTGAGGTCAAGGCTCTCTTTAGCCTCGGCCCACGTCAGCTGGTGGTCCACACTGGCGTCCGCCAGCGCCCACTTGAAGGCGCTCTCGATTTTCTTCTGCGCCTTAGATTCTTCTTTAATTTTCTCCTTGTTCCTTGCTTCAGCCTAAAGTGTGGAGTTACTACTATAATTGAATGGTATTGGCGTGTAATAAACTATTTCGGCACCTTTGATTAATAACTATAGATATCTTGGTATTCAAGAAAAACCAGCTATACTGCCATGAGATTAAAGTATATTTTTGATTAAAGCTGTCGACTTTTTTGATTTTAGCTGAAATATCTTTTGTATTAAAACTCATTTTTGTTTAAATATAAATGTCTTTTTGACCATATAGTGTGCCTCGACGCTGACCGTACGTAACGACATTTAAATATTATTTTGGGGCAACTCATAGCCTTTGGTTCTTAAAAGTATAACAATTATCTCCAAGTTGCTAAGCATAGACTTTTCCATTAAAGAGAGTTTGAGGAAAAGCCGTCGTTATTTAAATACATCTATTAGCCCAAATACGAGACAGTATGAGACAGACAGGAGATAATATATAAAAGCTTTTTATATGATGTTTATATCTAAATATGTAGGCCTTATATTAAACTGTTATTTTACAATGCCTTATTCATATCGAGAATCTCAATAATTTTTTAAATGTATTTTCTATCATATTAAACTCTCCTTACTTGACTGAACTTCACTTCAAATGAAAACAAAAACAATACTAAAAAAAATAAAAAGTATAAAGACAAACCTTCTCTAGCAACGAGTTGTAGGTGAGTTTGACGTTACCGGCGTCCAAGGAGGCCGACTTGCTGTCCTCACACACGACGGTGGCGAACTCCTCGAAGCTGGTGTCCGGCTTCACCTCGAACTCCTTCTCCTTGAGTATCTCCTTGATCACCTTCTTCTCGTCATGGAAACGGGCCTTTAAGTTCTCCACGTAGAACTTGAAGAGATCTAACGGGGTTGAACCGCTTTGTCCTAAGGCATTAACGTGTAAGTGTAAGTTTAATTTAATTAAACAATGCTACTATAATTTAAATGAATATTATAATGACAATAAATTCTATTTAATATAAATTATTTATTTATTGTTGTAAAATAGTAATATGTCTTGTGTATTAAATAAATAATTTTATTTTCATTACAATTTAGAAATGAATTTTAAAAATAATTAATTCCGTTGCACGTCCATTCATTTATTAATTTGCTAAGCCCAAATGGGTATCATGTTGTACTGGAATACTATTGATGACTCCACCTTTGCATCACATTCATGAACAGCAATAAATACTTTGAACTTTGAACTTTGTATATTAACTAATATTGTATCATTTTGGCCAATAAATTATTTATCTATCTATCTATCAAACTTGAGATTGTGTTTATTTATTTTATAAAAAACTAGCTGTTCCCCGACCCACCGCGGCGCATCGCGTGTCGCCCGAATGCGGAATGTACACACGGCGGCACATCAACCTACACAAATATGTCAAATTTCTACAATCAATTTTGAACTTTATTGTTTGGTTATAAGGATCAATATTCATTGGAGAAATTTGACAGGTTTGGGTAGGTTGATCTGCCGCCGTGTGTACTTCGTATTCGCTTAACGTTTTTTCTAATTTTTTTTCAAAGGGTCATAGCGTGATGTTAAATAGCCTATAGTTTTCCACAAAAATTAGGATATGAAATTCCAAAAAATTTTTTTCAAATCCAACTGGTCTTCAGATCAACTTCTTGAGATTAGCGCGTTCAAACAAAAAAAAAAACTCCTGAGCTTTATTATATTAATATAGATTAATAAGAGTGCTGTTAGCAGCTAACAAAGGCCTTCACAGCGAAATCTTTCACGGTTCTTCACACCGCGTGATTAATACGTCCTCAAAGGGTTTTTAGATGGGATGGCATAACACAAGCGTTTCCGATCCGTTCCCAACTATATTCTGCAAGGCGTTTGGATCGGGTCATTTATTTGCAATGTATATCATCATCTCAGCCAAAAGACGTCCACTGCTGGACAAAGGCCTCCCCCAAGGATCTCCACAACGACCGGTTTTGTGCTGCTCGCATCTATCGGCTTCCCGCGACCTTCACCAGATCGTCGGTCCAACCTGTTGGAGGTCTGCCCAGTGCCCACACTGCGCTTTCCGGTACGCGGTCGCCACTCAAGTACTATTCCGCCCCAGCGGCCATCAGTCTTGCGAGCAATGTGCCCTGCCCACTGCCACTTGAGCTTAGCAACTGTTCGGGCTATGTCGGTTACCTTAGTTCTTCTGCGGATCTCCTCATTTCTGATTCGATCACGCAGAGAAACCCCGAGCATAGCCCTCTCCATTGCTCTTTGAGTGACTTTGAGCCTTTTTATGAGGCCCATAGTGAGCGACCACGTCTCAGTCCCGTATGACATTACTGGCAACACACACTGGTCAAAAACTTTCGTCTTGAGACACTGCGGTATATCGGACGAGAAGATATTTTGTAGCTTACCGAACGCTGCCCAGTCTAATTGGATTCAACGATTGACCTTTTTGCTGAAGTTGGACCTACCTAGCTGGACCGTTTGTCCCAGGTAAACATAATCGTCCACAACTTCAAGGGCAGAGTCCCCAACTTTCAGAGGAGTGAGTACGACACGTGAGTTCGACATAACTTTCGTCTTCTCAATGTTCATTTTAAGACCCACTTGTTGAGAGACTCTGTTGAGGTCACCGAGCATTGTGCCGAGGTCTTCCAGGGTCTCAGCCATGATCACTATCATCAGTCAGCAAATCGAAGGTTAGTGATGTATACGCCGTTGACGTTGATGCCGAGTCCTTTCCAGTCCAGAAGCTTGAAAACATCTTCCAGTGCAGCAGTGAACAGTTTCAGAGATATCACATCTCCCCGTCTCACTCCTCGCTGCAACTGGATAGGTTTCGAGTTCTGGTCCTGAAGACGGACTGACATAGTGGCGCTTTCATACAAACACTTCAAAACTTCGATGTACCGTAGTCAATTTGGCACCGCTGGAGAGACTGTAGCACGGCCCATGTTTCAATCGAATCGAAGGCTTTTTCATAGTCCACAAACGCTAAGCAAAGAGGCTGGTTATACTCCTCGGTCTTCTGTATAACATGCCACAGCGTATGTATGTGGTCTATGGTGCTGAAGCCTTTTTGGAAACCGGCTTGTTCGATAGGCTGGAAGTCATCAAACCTGCGTGCGAGACGATTCGTTATGACTCTCGAAAACAGCTTGTAGACGTGGCTTAGAAGTGAGATGGGCCTGTAGTTCTTCAGCAGGGTTTTGTCGCCCTTTTTGAAGAACAGTACCACCATACCTTCGTGCCACGTCTCTGGCGTTCTGCCCCCTAGTACGACGGAATTAAATGGCTTCTGAAGAGCTTTGAGTACCGTTCTTCCGCCTGCTTTCAGAAGCTCGGCCGTAATTCCGTCAGCACCTAATGCCCTGCCGTTTTTGAGCTGTTTGAGAGCCATACTAATCTCGTACAGGCTGATGTCCGGGATGTCTTCGGTATAGTGCCGGGTTAACTTAGGCATAGGGTCTTTAGCTAAGCTTTGTACAGGTGACCGTGTGGATGTGTAAAGCTGCCCATAGAACTTCTCGACCTCTCCCATAATATCGGACCTGGTCGTGACAGTTCTGCCGTCATCGGTTTTCAGCGTCGTCAGTTGGCACTGCCCAATACCTAGATCTCTTGCGAACACTTTTGAGCCTTTGTTCCGCTCAATGGCCTCTTTAATACGGTTAGTATTAAATCGGCGCGTGTCGCGAGTCATAGACTTAGAGATCTGCCTATTTAGCCGCCGAAACTGAGACGCATCACCTGAGGAAAGTAGAACCATTGCGCGCCGCTCTTCCATTAGTTTTAGGGTATGGTCAGAGAACTTTTTGGTTCCTTTTGTACGGTGGGTTTTAAAAAACTTGGACCCAACTGTTTGAACAGTTTCCACAAACCTGTTGCTGTATTCGTCCACATTTTCGCAATCGTTTAGGCACTCGAAGCGATTTTGCAATTCGAGCTGAAAGCTTTCGGGGTTTTGGATTTGGATGGGTGCAGGACGGAGCGTGGACCTTATCAATCGACGTCTTTCCAGCTTAACGTTGATATTCAATGTGCCTCTTACCAACCGGTGATCGCTGCCAGTTTTAAACGCACTGATCACAGTGACATTGAATATTTGCTTCCTCGTCGACATAATAAAGTCAATCTCGTTTTTTGTTGCACCATCGGGACTCATCCAAGTCCACTTGCGGTGTTCAGCCTTCCTGAAAAAGGAATTCATCATAAAGAGTCCCTCCCTTTCCAGAAAGTCCGCCAGCAGTTGGCCCCGTGAGTTCCGATTATCAACCCCAAATCGTCCCACTCTTATCTCATCGCCGCTTCGTTTGCCCAGTTTTGCGTTAAAATCTCCCATGACAACGGTGTAATTAGTTTTGGAGGCTTGTATGGCTCTAGAGATGTCCTCATACGTAGCCTCCACCTCATCGTCAGGGTGTGTCGTAGATGGAGCATAAACCTGTATGACCTTCAACGAATACCGTTTGGTTATTCTGAGTATAAGGTACGCTACCCTAGGCGACACACTCGCGGTCTCGACAACGTTGTTCACGAGGGACTTGTGGACGATGAACCCGACACCTCCTTGGGACAGTTGTTAACAAAGGCCTTCACAGCGAAACCTTTTACGGTTCTTCACGCCGCGTGATTCAAACGTTTAAACGGGTTTTTAGATGGGATGGCATAACACAAGCGTTTCCGATCTGTTCTCAACTAGAATTGAAATACCCATAACATACCAAGCATAGCAGAAAACCGCATGTCCGCTGATATAACTGGATACAGCTCTACCCATAAAGACATAGAAGTTAATTTGCCTTCTTCATGTAGACCTTCTAGTAGTGCCTGAAACAGTAAGTACCTACAGTTAGTATAAAACCTAAAAGTTTTAGAACTAATCAATTAATTAATATATAATAAAAATTATTAGTTATTACCATAGGTCGGAATAGGAAGATTTTCTAATAATTACGTCAGAACGTTGGAATATAGATAAGCTTCCGGAATCCCCGTTATTTTTTTTTTTTTTTGGAGAGTTTGCCGATTTTACGCGGCATTTTTAGCATCACCGGACTTGTTGGGTCGGCGAGAAACTTTTAGGGTTCCTGAAGCCGTGTTATAGAGACACCGTCAGAGGTTTTCTAGAAGGAATGGCATCACGCACTAGTAAGTGTCCCCGTTCCCTACTAGATTCTCCGAGGGGTGCGGATAGGATCGGGAGCAAACGGAACAATCCATGATTTAATATCTCGTGGTAACATGCGTTTAAATATTTTTTTCTGAACTTCATCCTTTAAGCTTGCCTGGGCGTAATATATGAAAAGCAACTTATTCCGATCTATGAATATTATTATCTTATCAGCAATGCTGCGCTTCGTTAAAATCAAATACAACTAAATGTTGTTTTGTGGCCGCTCACGCTTCTTCACACATTTAGATACCGAAACTGAAAAATAAGCCAGCAAAATTTCATAAGTTGTCTTTTATTTTAACTACTTTAATCTTACCAAGGATCTGCAATATAATACATAACGTAACTAAAAATTTGTTAATAACAGACTCCAAACATAATTTGATTTAATTCAGACTAGAGCTACGTAAATGCTTTTACCAGAAAACCGTCTCTATTTTTTCTTTGCTGTCGTTTGTTACGTTTCTTCAATTGTTCCTTTTCCTGTATATATTCAGCCTCCAGGTTTCTGATGTGTTGTTCGAAAACTGAAATTATAAAATCCCATTATTTATTATCATACATAGATATTATACAGCAATAAACTCTTTTTATTTTATTTATCTTTATATATTTTTAAATTTTAAAGAAATATATCTTTTAACTAATTACATTTACGTATTAACTTGCGTTTTTTTACATATAAGCTTATTATTTAATTCATTTTTTAACACCTTTTTATCTTCATTTTTTATTACCCAAGGTTGCCTGGAAGTGATTGCTTGTCAACAATAAGGCTCGCCTATTTTATACTCTGTCTCTGTGTCAATTTATTTGTATCTGTCTTGTGTATTTATGCTATAAAATTATATGCTACTAGCTGTGCCTCGCGGTTTCACCCGCGTTCTATTAGTCATAGCGTGATGTATTATGGCCTATAGCCTTCCTCAATAAATGGACTATTCAACACAAAGATATATTTTTAATTCGAACCAGTAGTTTCTGAGATTAGCGCGTTCAACCAAACAAACAAACCAACAAACAAACTCTTCAGCTTTATAATATTAGTATAGATGTAATGTGGATCTTCTACCCTGTGAGGAGGCTACAAAAAACAATTATTAAATAAAAGCAATCACCAATAAGAGCGTCTTCTTTGTCCATTCCTAGCAAACTGACGTCGTTCTTGAAGGAGGAATTTTCTAATAACAACACTTGAGCTTCACTCCACGTGCTGCTGTAGCTGATTTCATTCATATTTTCTAATACCTGTAGCACACAAGATCACATTTTTTTTTTACATACATCTTATAATTGCACAACATAATATTAACTTTATTCAAAACACCTGTTAACTAAACAACACAATATGCCCATTCCCCTTTCAGAAAACTAATGAGACACAATAATATACAAGTGGATTTACGATCAATATTTTAACCTAATTTTAAACTTAATTTAAGTTTTTGTGTAACTATTGTTTTCTTTTTGTTTCCATCTGTGTGTGTGTGAGCAATAGGGAATATATCTATCTATCTATCTATCTTACTTGTGCCAACATTTTCATGTTACGTTTCTTCAATGCTTTCGCTTCTTCTTTCTCACGCTTGGCGATAGTAAACATGGAGTCTTCAAAAATGTCTCTCCTGTCCGAATCGGGTACACACTTCCAAATCTAAAAAATATTACACACTCTTCAGAAAATTTTTCTTTTCTATTGGCAATGCATTAATAAAAAATTATAAAAAATCTAACACCACAGAAAAAAATTATTACCATGTAAACAGTTGGGCAAAAAGTAATCTGTTTGATGATGATTATAATTGTGATTGATTTAAGTAGCAATAGCAAATGATGACTCTTATGTCAGTTTTCAAGTGTTGTAAACATTTGACATAATTATTAAAAATTCACATGTAATACATACATACATATAATCATGCCTCTTTCCCGTAGGGGTAGGCAGAGACCACTTTTTAAAGTCTTTTTTAAATGAAAATGTTCGTTTTTGGGCCCTTATTTTATTACAGTTTTGAAGTGATGCTTTTCTGATAGATATGCCTTCTGAGATGATGTTTCCAAAAAGAAAAAAAAATATAAAAAGGCCCCAACATAATTTAAAAAATATTTAAAAGCGTGAAATTTTGTTTTCTTCGTCAAGCTCTTCTTATTATTTTTGGGTTCTAATGAAAGTTTTAAGTGTTTATTATATATTGCTGAACTTATTTATACATTCTAAAAGGCATTTCAAGGTTTCAATGCAATTTCCTGAAAATGAAAGCGGTTGCTGGCTGTAATGGAGAGTACCATTGCATTACTAATTTAAAAAGTAAGATTTACATCTGGCACTGACAGTTCACTTCACGAAGTTGTCAAGAAAAGCGAAGTTGCCAAGTTAGAAAAAGTTTAGGGTTGCTATTTTATGAATTTTTATTATCTGACCTTTTTTATTATTTATTACAATGTTTGGGTATGGTTAAATAATTTTTTAATACATAGAATAACTTCTTATTTTGTGCTCTTTTCATAAAATATAATTTTATCACTGTAAGAATTAGGGGGCCCAGCTTCCATACAAAAATGGAACATCATCCTTTACAAGCAGGTGCAACATACAACAAATTATAGCAGTATAAATATCCGAAATCCAAAGCCTAGTAAAAGCAATACCAAACAGTCGGACTAGCTTACCTCAAGATTGCAAAACATTTCCTCACACTTGTAGTATTTGGTTAGCGACGTTACCCGGTCACAGCTCAGCAAAAACTCTTCCAAATTCTCGCGGTTTTTCTTTGTTTTTAACCTATTAAACACATACAATGGATTCGCATAATATTATTATGACATTCTTGTGTTTAAAAAAGATTACCGATTACATTTATAACCTAAATAAGTTTTAAAGTTCTACGAGTTTTATTAGGGGTGAAAACATCGTTATTTGGTTCACATAATATTACATATAAGAGCTGACAAGTATTAGGTATTACTGGTCTAAAACTGACCTCTGCTCTTCTCTCTCATCTTTTAGCTTCTGTGTTTTGTATGCGTTGAAAGCTTGTTTCTTCTCATTAAGTTTCTTGAAGGTGAGATAGCGGGGGTCTTTCGATATTATTTTGACACATTGTTCCCATGAAGCGTTTGATGGTACATTCTGTGAAATAAAAGAACTTCTTATAGTTCTATAACTAGTATACTCCATATACTTTAAGTACGAGTAAGTTATAACTATAGTATTGTTTGTCGTTATAACAATTAATATAACGCGGAGACCTTGTTGTTGCTACGCAGCGTAGGCGCAGCGCCGGCCGCGCTCCTACCTATTTACTTATACACACAGTCTCCGCCCCTTTCCTCCGCCCGCGGCACGCGCCATAGCGCACGATCCGCTGGCAAGCACCAGAGAGCTCCCCGATCGAAAATTTTGATAGACGGATAAAATAAACAGTTTCTTCGAATTAAATAATTCATACTTGTATTGTGTAAAATTGTATGAAAAACATTTTTGGACTTCCCAATGATCGGGCTTTAAATATTCAGTGAACCCAATTTAGAGACCATCACTATCATACGTCACGTCACATTCTACATTACAAAATTCTGGCTGGCCAAGTCTATGTGTCATGACGTGACGTGATCTTTATCTCGAAATGTATGTAACTTACATTTTTCAGTTTACTGCCTAATTAGGCTTGTAATATTACGGTATGCCGTAACATTACAAGCTATATATATATAGTAAGGATTTTTCTTTTGGACTTGCTGGAAGCATTGATACAGGTGGTCTCCAACTTAAAAACTGAACTTTAGATAGATAAATGTTTGAATACATACCCTGTCCTTCAGAAGTTCCTTAAATGCTTCTATAGCTTCCTTCTTGTCTTTGTACTGCGTTTCGGGAGGCGCTTCGCCATCATAATTCGCTTGAGGGGGTGCAACTATCTCTTCAGGTTTAACTGTAGCACAGGGTGTAAATAAGATATTTAAAAAATAAAATATCTCGTCCACAAGAACAAAAATACCAATCCTAACCATGGTGAGACAGTACTTTAACTAAAAAGGAGCTTTCAATTTTGTACAAAGCTCAAGTTAGACTGCATGGAGTAATGTTCCCACCAGTGGGAAGGCGCTGCCAAATGCCAACTGGACTCGCTGAATTTGCTAAACAGACGTGCTTGGAGGATTTTAGGCGATGAGAACCTAACAAGCAAAAAGCTACATAGCCTAAGCCAGCGCCGCCAAATGGCGTGCTTGTCCATTTTATACAGGCTGTTGAATGCGCACAAAATCTCTATGATCTATTTTTCCATTCAACAACAAGACGTCAGTCGCGGGGTTCTTCACCGCTTTGTCGTAGATATTCACTTTATATATGAAAATGATGTTTATAAATAATAATAATAAAAACTCACTGTCTTCTGGAATCGGTATGGAGTTGGCCAGTGAAGGGTCTATGGAAGCCAGTGTTTTGGCCATTGCTTCGTCCATAGCAGAGCTTCCCCCCGACAGGCCGACCGAAGGAGAAGCCGGCAGCGGTACCTCGCGCGGAGTCACGTCAGCACTCAGCGCAGCTCTGTTCAATTCAAAATTTAAAATCATTTATTCAGTTTAGGCTACAAATAGCTCTTGTGAATGTCACTATGCCATCGGTTCGTACGTAAGTCTACTCTGGCCAAGAAACCCAGCAAGGGCATTTCCTTTCTCCCTTACAGAATCAAAATATTGGAAAATGCCCTATCATAAAAGGGCACTTTCCATTACAATAAACACACAAAATATAAAAGACAATCACAACATAAAAAAAATATATATCTAAGTTCGAATTCAATATCTATCACTCAACTTACTAGAAGCTTGCTCCAAAACTATAAACTATTACCCTCTTCTTACTCCAAAACTTGAAACTGAGCATCAGTTAAATTTGGAGAATGGTTGCCCAGTTAAGCAACAGTGTAAGTCACTGGAGGAGGAATTTGCCAAAAGGCACACTGAACTAACAAACACCACTAAGGCGTTTTTTTTTATTCATCATCATCTCAGCCAAAAGACATCTACTGCTGGACAAAGGCCTCCCCCAAGGATCTCCACAACAATCGGTGTTGTGCTGCATCACATTCTTTTTATTATTAAAATTAAAATTTAGCTTACTGAGCAGCATCTTCAGCAGCAATTTTGTCTTTGATCTCTTGAAGCTCTTTAGGTACAACCCAGCTGGATTCTTTTGTTTCTATATTGTGATAGTAGACTCTGCCAGCGTCTGTTGTGTATTCTTTCCAAACACACAATGATAACATTTTCTGAAACAAATTAATTAAGTACCATACTGAATTATTTTATTTTTATTTTTATTTAAATCATTTTAATTGGCTGTTCTTTTCAAAATAGTGTTGTTTCTTCAATGGCTCTTATCAAAACACAAATTAGATTGCAAAGCAAACATTCTTAAATAATACCAGTAATCAAAGGATAATGGGCAATTTCGGTACTTTTTTGAAAATACCTACCTGTGCACATCAAGACTTTGTTATAATGTAGAGGTCTTCCAAACAAATGATATGTTATATTATATGATAGCTTAGCACTAAACTATCACCATTCCAAGATATGAGCTATTTTATACAGAATGTTTTTTGTATGATCCATATAAAAAAATCTACTTTGTGATAAATATAAAAGAGAATATACTTAAAAGTAGGTAAATTTTTTATAAAAAATAGAAAAAAAAATATTCGATTTATAAAATATATTCCTCTTCTGTTTTTTGAAAAAGAACAAACTCTGTATTAATACACCAGCTTACATTACAGAATTAATAACAAATGTTAAACTAGAGAAAAGGGCAAATTTTTTGTCAGTAAAATCAGTTAATTACTATAGTCTATCTCTGCAAATACTTGTTGTATTTGCAGAAATAGATTTGCTAATTATTTTCAAATAGTTACAGTTCAGACCTTACTTGTCATAGCAATCATATTGTTTGTGTGGTAGATCTCTATTCATAAAACAAACTCGTGTTTGTGCACAAGAATTTTGAAAGGCACCAACACCCCATTGACATTTCCCATTGCCCTATATTCTGTATTTTAATATTTTTTATTATAAAACTTAAAACTTACTTCAGCTTGAGTCTTAAGGTCATCAGGTTTTTCCCACAGACTCTGTTTGGTAACAGAATTGTAATAATAAGTGCGACCATCTGGGGCTTTATGTTCTGACCAAGGGCTGCTTTGATTAGCCATTGGTGCAATATCAGGAGCTGGGGCGATCAAATCTTGTTGTGTGTATTCAGGCTAAAAATCAAATACTCAATAATACATCCAAACAATTAAGGCAACAAACTGTCACTATAACTGTCTCTCGATTAACAATACTTACAGGTTTAAATGATGGAAACCCCGGTGGCGGCATAGAAAATGGTGGTATCATTGGTGGAAAGCCTAGGGGTGGTGGTATACCTGCCAAGTTAGGTGGTAATCCAGGTACAGGGGGCATAGCAACCGCCGCTGACATGTTCGTAGGTAATCCTCCTAACATAGGAGGAGGAAGTAATGGCGCTGTGCCTATGAGACCAGGCGAACTGGTCCCGGTTGGAGTATCCTAAAACACAGAAATCACTTGATATTTTTACAGAGATTTATAAAGAAGACAGTAATAAACCGATTATATTATTTATTTGTAGCCGGTACGATAGCATTTGCAGTTTTATTAAGCTTTTACTTCTCATCATAACACCAAGTTTCACAGGTTACTAGAAGTTTTCTAAGAATTTCATGTCGGTAATAATATTAACTAAAAAAATATTACCATAGTCGTATATTTAAACCAACTATTTTATTTAGTAAGCGCTGTTATTTCTATTAAAAAATAAACGTGAAGCCATACAAATCTATGAGATACAAATTCAAGTCAAGACAGACGAAGAAAATACAACGCGTCTTCTGTCAAACTTAAAACTGTCAATTGTCAAATTGACAATAAATATTAATAATTAACCACAGAGCCAACTAGCTAAGGAAAGAAGCAATTGTCGCTGAGTATTTCATCTGAGATTCTGGTTCTCATATTATTCTGAGGTTCTTATGTTCTCATGCTTAGTGACCTCATAATTTTAAAAACTATTCTGCCATTACGAAAGTAGGTGAATAAATTGTCCTCATGTAATAAGGAAAATAGGAAGAGTTAAGAATATGATCGTCACTATTTCGTTATTATTGAATAATTCACAATAAAATAGTGATTTATTGTAATGATTACCTACTATAAAAATATCAATTATCTAACTCTATGTATCTACTACTACTCTATGTACTCTATGTATGCTAACTCTGTCCAACCTAGGGAGTTCAACTTCTATGAAACCCATGAAGATATAACCTAGGTACAGCTTCATGATGAAACCGAGTAATTTTTTTTGACATTCGATATTTCGATCACGTTAACGAAAACGAAAATTTGTATGGCAAAATTTAAGCTCTTCTCGTTTGTTGCCAGGAGGAGCTGCTAAAATGCCATACTAATTTATCGTTTTCGTAAACGTAATCGAATGAATACGGATAGTAAACAAAACTCACACTAGGCACCCTGGCCAAGCGATTTGCCACTATCATCTTATCCAGCTAGTAGTTATTTATTTATTTAGGTACTAGATGACCAAAGTCAGACCTCATTCATTCTGTGCTCATACTACAGTTATGAAACAGACTTTCTGAACGCACCTATAAGTATTTGACAACCAAGTGTCATTTTTTTATTTATAAAAAGACAAAAGATATCAAATGTTTCACAGCTAGGAACATTTTGTATTGGAAAATATTGTCATGTTTAGTATTTTTCGTAACTTATTATTTATGTTTCTCCCCGTTTAAACCTTTCCTGAACTTCCACAAACATTTCAAAATCAAAATTAGCCAAATCAGTCCAGCCATTCTCGAGTTTTAGCGAGACAAACGAATAGCAATTATTGATTTTTATATAGATTTACATCATAGAGCAACACGGACCGTAGGGGAGTAGCCATACGCAGGCGTTCCCCTCTGTCAAAGTACAAGTCCACGCGGACCTATGCGTACAATAAAACTAGTTGCAGCTGCACTGCTCACTAGACTGAATCTAGTTGCGCGGTTGAAACGACTTCCTAGAAAAATGCCGAATTGTTCAGTTTTTTGCTGCAAAAAGAGATCTGCCACGTCAAATTTACAAAAAGATGGCGTTACCTTTCATATGTAATTAATTTAGATTACATTATTACTATGTATTTCTCTTTATTCAAAAAAATACAATAATAAGCGGGCGTGTTGTTTCGGATTTGTTTACCAACTGAGACCGCTTGCTTGCCCTCGTACAATATGTGGATCGGTCAAACGACAGATCCGAGTCTGTATCCAAGTTCACGCTGTCACTGAGCGATAGTGTTGTTATCATTTTCATCGATAAAAATGACAAAGGTAAAGTCTATACAGCCACGTCTCTCATGCATTTAATCATTTTTAGATTAGGTAATGTTTTCTAATATAGTGAAATATATTTTAATATAGTATAATAATGATACGTATCTGTTAAAATTGATTCAAGTTAAATATAAAACTAATTAAATATATTTTTTTATAAAGTTTTCGCGAACACTACACATTGAAATGAAACAACTTTTACGGATCTACTCGCGTTTATTTTACGCGTTTTTGTTTCGCGTTTTTTTGTTTTGTGGAATGACATTTACTACCTACCTGCAAGTAGAGGGTGTTGCCATAGGTTCCCCTGTTTCGCCCGTCGTCGCCGATATCTTTATGGAAGGCTTCGAGGAGAGTGCCCTGAGCACAGCACCGGTAACCCCTAGGTTCTACAAGCGGTACGTAGATGATACTTTCACTATCCTACCAACTGATAAAGTATCTGCTTTTCTAGATCATCTTAACTCCATACATCCAATAATACAATTCACAATGGAGTTAGAGGCAGATAGTAAGCTAGCTTTCTTGGATATTTTAATCATCAGGAATCCGGACCATAGTTTGAGTTACACTGTGTATTGTAAAGTAACCCATACAGATAGGTACCTCAATGGTGATTCTCACCACCATCCTAGACAGTTGGCTACTGCAGGGAAATCTTTGTTTGAGAGAGCACGCGGCATCTGTGACACCCAACACCTGGCTGCTAAATAAACTGAAAGTACCACGGCTTTGTCACAGAAAACGCAACAAACCAACCACCGTCGAGCGCCAACCTGCTGTACTTCCATATATGAAAGGTGTCACTGACAAAATTGGACATATCTTAAAGCGAGCTTCAATCAACTCTTACTTCAAGTCGCCGAAGAAGATCAACCATTTTTTACGACCTGTCAAGTACAACATACCCCTTCAAGATGCAGGCGTGTACAAACTGGACTGCGACTGTGGGCTTTCTTATATCGGGCAAACAAAGAGAAGTGTAGGAACCCGCGTTAAAGATTTGATAAACCACAAATACTCGCTAGAGAACAACGATTCATCCCTAGAACAGGGATGCACAGACTACGGCCCGCGGGCCGCATGCGGCCCGCCGGTCGAATACTGGTGGCCCGCCGACAGCAAAAATAATACTCTCGTACATTCGAAAATATTGAGTTCTATTCCAGAATAAAACCAATAACAAATGTTCGAAAAGTAATTTGAATCTCGCGCGCGCGCTCTATCTATCTTATCGGTGCGCCGTGCATGCGTCGGTAACAGCGGTCGGTAATGTTCGTGCTGATCTCGGTTAAATTCGTTTTCTTGAGGAAGCGCGCCGCGTTATTATTATACTGTTCGAGCGAGCGAGATAGCAATAGTCCCAAATTCCCGATAGCTCGCGTAGGTAGATACACGAAGCTTCCAGAGTCGGTTTCGAGATTTCTCCAGACAGTTTTCGACTCTATGCGCGTGGTATAAAAGCCACGCTAACCGCAGCGACCGACAGTTCGGTTTTAATTTGAGTAAAGTGTCGTTAGTTCTAGTGTAGATTTTAACTCGACTAGCCGGTGTCATAATTATAGTATATTTTGATCCACATTCAACGTAGATTTCCCGTCAAGTGCCGTGTATAATTGTGTTGTGAAATCGTAAGTAAAACTGTTATTAATTTTATCTACATATTTTATCAATTATTTTTGGTAATTAATTAGGAACTGTAATTGGTTTTAGGTGCTGTGGTAATCCTAGTCAGGATTAAAACGCAACATGGACATGCCAGGAACTAGTAAAAAACGTAAGGTTAAAGATGAAAATCGGCAGTTTCAAGAAATTTGGACTGAGAAATACTTTTTTGTATGGTCGCATAACAAAGTCGTTTGTTTAATTTGCAAGAATTCTGTTGCGATTGCAACGGAATATAATGTAAAAAGGCACTATGAAACGCAGCATCCTACTTTTACGAAGTTTACAGGCGAATTAAGAAAGCAAAAAGTTTTGTCTTTAAAACGGGAGCTTATTGGTCAACAAGCTATGTTTACAAAACCCATTCAAGATACAGAAACAGCTACAGAAGTTAGTTATGAAATTTCTCGAATGATAGCAAAGCGGAGTCGCCCCTTCAATGATGGGGATTTTGTAAAAGAATGCATAGAAATTGCCGCTAAGAAAATGTGTCCAGAAGCAGCAAAAAAGTTTGAGAAAATTCAACTGAATCGTATGACCATCCAAAGACGAATTATGTCTTTGTCAGATAATATTGCGGAACAATTAAATGAAAAAACTAAGATAATTGATTTTTTTTCATTAGCACTCGACGAATCCACTGATATTAGTTCCACAGCTCAACTTCTTATATTCATACGAGGTGTTACTCAAGATTTTGAAGTCTTCGAAGAGTTATTAGGAATGTGTTCATTGAAAGGTCAAACCAGAGGAGTTGATATACTCAATGTACTTTTGGACGAGTGTTCAAAAACTGATTTGGACTTATCGAAATTATCGGGAGTTTCGACTGACGGTGCTCCTTCGATGATTGGTGTCAATTCTGGGCTAGTTACTTTGTTGAAAAAGCATTTGCAAGAAAAAAACTTAAACGCTGAAGATCTCATGCAGTTTCACTGCATTATACACCAAGAAGCCCTCTGTTCTAAAAAAATTGAATTTGAAAATGTCATGAAAGTGGTAGTTTCGACTGTGAATTTCATAAAATCACGAGGACTCAATCACAGGCAATTCAAACAATTCCTTGATGACATTGAATGCGAACATGGAGATTTACTGTATTATACAGAAGTAAGGTGGCTAAGTCGTGGATTGACACTGGAACGATTTTTAAATTTAATAGAAGAAATTGATATTTTTCTGGCGGAAAAGCAAAGGGACGTCCCGGAACTTAAAAGTCCTGATTGGTTGTGTGATTTGGCTTTTTTAGTTGACATTACAAATCATTTGAATGTCTTGAACACACGGCTTCAAGGCAAAAATCAACTGATATCCCAGCTCTACGCACATGTATTCTCCTTTCAATGCAAGCTGACACTTTTCAGATCGCAATTGAATTCTGGAAATTACAATCATTTTCCGAATTATAAGAAAATGGCTGAAAAATTCAAAAAAACTGCTATTAATTTCAGTTATGTAAAAAAGCTAGATATTTTGATTCAATCTTTTCAAGACAGATTTTCGGAGTTTAAAACAGTGAAACCTCTGTTGGACATATTTAGCAATCCTTTCACGATTTCAGTTGAAAATGCGCCAGAGTTAATGCAGTTAGAAATTATCGACATTCAGAACGACCAAGATTTACGCAACAAATTCAACGAAGGAGACTTGCTGAACTTTTACCGCTGCATTGATAAAAATACGTAGAAAGAGTTGCGCATAAACGCTCTGAAATGTGCAAGCTTATTTGGTTCTACCTATATATGTGAACAAACCTTTTCAATCCTAAATAATAATAAAACAAAAAATCGAAACCGCCTTGCAAATGAAAGTTTGGAAGCAGTTTTACGTGTTGCTACAAGTAAATTTGAGCCAAATATAAAAAAGATTGTAAGCACTATGCAGTGCCACGCTTCAAATTAATAAATTCTTTTTCAATTTGAATACATTATTATCAATTTTTCATTGTCTTTAATTACCTATACTTCTGGTGGCCCACCATCAGTTCATAATTTGCCCGAGTGGCCCCTAGTCTTAATAAGTCTGTGCATCCATGCCCTAGAATGATACGCGAGGCTATTGAAATTAAAAAACATCCTAATTTTAATAGAGAAGATGGTTGGAATCTACCACCAGCCTGAGATCCCATCATACAAAATATTAAATTCAAGCCCCAACACCATACTGCCAGACCAAAAGATACTGTAAGCTCTTTCTACGTAAAACGCAACGCACCTGATTAAATTTAAATGAGGGTATACAAGCTACCAACTAATTATAAGATGACCAACACCTCAATCTCCCTGTGACCACGGACCCTGCAAAGGGTCCGAAACGTCAGGATAAACATAAAATAAGTAATGTGTAAAATAAACGCGAGTAGATCCGTAAATGTTGTTCCTGATTAAATATATTACTAAATGACAACCGCCGTGGCCCAGTGGTGTACATAGTGGACTACTGAGCTCGGGGTTGTGGGTTCGATTCCCACAGAAGACAAACATTTATTTGATAAACTTACCTAAGTTCATCACATAAATGTTGTTTGCCTTCGGTCTAAGTGTGTTTGTTTGTATGTATTATAAGTTTGTTTACAAAAAAAGTATAAGTATATGTATTTAATACTATTTATTTGACGACCTCCTTGGTCGAGTGGCTTGCACACCGGTTTTCATGGTGTCGCCATCTCTGAGGTCCCGAGTTCGATCCCCGGTCGGATCAATTTAGAAATACCTGTTTTTCTAAATTGTTTCGGGTCTGGGTGTTTCCTATGTATAATAAGTATGTATTTAAGTATATTAAGTATGCTTACCCGTTGTCTAGTTAACCATTTTAACAAGTTTCTTAAGGAAGCTTTTCTTGGGGCTAGATAATTGGTGTGAGTGTGGGAAACATTTATAAAACATTTATTTATTTATTTATATCCGTCGTCTAGTATCCATAGCACAAGCTTTGCTTAGTTTGGAACTAGATGGCGCTGTATGTAGTGTCTAAAGATTTTATTATGTGAGTAGTTTATGTTATTATTGTTTTGATACATTATATTATCATTATTTCATTATATTATAAAAAGTCAGTTAACATGAGAAATTCAGCAGAAATGAAAATTTATTAATTTGTGCATAGTTTTGTTTTATTAAAAACGGATTCTAATATCGGATAATCCTTTCATATTTCTTTATTTAATAACTTTTGTAACTTACCCATGTAAACTGACTTTTTGAACCGATTCTGAATGATATCGTAATAAATAAATCCTTTTTATAACATCTCACCTGTGTCCCACTTTTAAACCATTATCCTAACCAAGTTCTCGAACTTATCGATACATGCATATCGACAATGTCGCAGCCACGGCAGTCGCAACTTGTCAATGTATAAGGTGCGTTGGGGTAAGAACGGATCGGGGAAAGATCAGATAATTCAAATAACTCCCAAGCGCGGCAATATTTTTTAATTCTGGCAACATAATATAAGACTCCATTTTATTCTGCCGCTCCCTTCAGTCTGCGGTCGTCGCTGCGATAGGTTAAACGTGTTTTTTAGGCACAAAACCAAAACCGAATATTTTTGTGTCGCCACTGAAGATCCGGCCTTCCCCCAGACTACATATTTTTGATTTGATGGTGAGTATTGATCGTTTTTTATTATATTTTGAATGTGAAATCGTTTTATAATATGTAGCTGTTAGTTTGAACTAACAAATACAATCGTAAGATGGCTGTAAGCTGAGATCCGGTCTTGCCCCGTGTGGTCGAAGATCGGACTAATATCATCTGGTCTTTCCCTGTGGAAAAAATGTCAGTGATTGTCAAAATTTTATTTAGGTTAGCTTACATAGAAGGTCTAGCTGTTGATACTATGCAATTTTAGTTTTTTTTTATACATACGTGTTAGTAGGTACTTTAATACTTTTTGTATAGACCACAGTATAATAGTGAGTACTACATACAGTATGGCCGCTCCCTGCCTCTCGCTGTATACGCCCCCACCCGCGATCAGTTAGATACCTCACAGTTACCGACTGACAAAGACGCGGCATACAAAATGATTTGTTTGTTTAGTTTTCACGGAAACTGTCAAAGCAGTACGAAGTCCGCCGGGTCAGGTAGTTACAAATATTTTTTGCGCGAACCCTAGCATGTCATCTCACTCACAGAAACATTCCGCGTTCACCTGCACGAGCTTTTTTTTGGAGAGATTGCTGATTGCCTCAGACGGCATTTTCAGCTTCACCGGGCTTGTTTGGGGGCGGCGAGAAACGTAAAGGGTCCCTCAAGCCGTGTGAAACGAATCACCTTCGGACGTTTTCTAGAGGGAACGGCATCGCGCACTAGTGCGCGTCCCCGTGCCCCGCTAGATTCTCCGAAGACTTGGATCGGATCCCTGCACGAGCATATGACTGTGCATTAGAACGCGTTTGACCATTACATACATTTTGTCGCGAGTGACCGAGGTGTGGCTATACCTAACTAATACTTAAAATATTTATAATTGATTCTTGGTTCTTAGATCATGTGTAAGTAGCTGCAAACCTCTTAACCTGTGGTAGGGTGTCAGACAAACAAAATAAAAATAAAAACGAATGTTTTTTTTTCGTTTTAGTTCAGGAGTAATTTAGTTACTTATTTTGTTTTAAATCTGTAATAGGTAGGTAAGTAAAATTTGACTGACTACTTCCGTTACACTCTCTATACAGGTAGTTAGGTACAGTCGGCGGCAGATCAACCTATCCAAAACTGTCAAATTTCTACAATCAATTTTGAACTTAATATTTTGGTTATAAGGATCAATATTCATTGGAGAAATTTGACAGATTTGGGTAGGTTGATCTGCCGCCGTGTGTACATTCGGTCTTAATGTGTAATTTGATTAGCCTTCTTAGTTTGTATTCTAACTAACAATATATTTCCTTTTATTGCAGATTCAAATATGCCTCGGAATTATGAGAGAAGATCATCGCGTGCTTCATACTCTCAAGATGACTTACAAGCCGCCATAGAAAAGGTGAAAAGCAATGAGCTATCTAACTATGCAGCTTCGCAAATATATGGAATTCCTAAATCCACACTTAATGACAGAGTTAGGAATAAATCTGGTGTAATCAGTCAAACCTTGGGACGGCCACTAGCAATTCCCCTAGCATTGGAATCGGAGCTCGCGTCTTGTCTTCGCACTCTTGAAAAATGGGGATGGGGATTGTCACGTGACGAAGTGCAGGAGATAACTGCAGAATTCATTAAAAAGAATAAATTAAAAACACCATTTGCAGATGGGAAACCTGGCGCTGATTGGTTCATCTCTTTTAGGAAGCGCCACTGTTTATCAATTAAGAAGTCGCAACCAGTCGAATATCTACGAAAGAGAATGACTGATCCCTTTGTGGTGTACGATTAATTTAAAAAAATTGGATGAAGTATTAAAAGAGCTTAATCTTGGGTCATTGCCAGACAGGATCTGGAATTTAGATGAGACCTCGGTCTGTCTAGATCCAACGAAGACAAAAGTAGTTGGTGCAGTAGGCAAACCATGCACAAGAACCATCGCTGGTAGCGCCAAAGAAAACATTACAGTATTAACTACAGTCAACGCAGCTGGCAAAAAATTGACTCCTTTAATAATATACAAAGGCAAACACGTTTATGATGAATGGATGGCGGAGGACAAACAGGAGTATGATTTTGACATATCTTATGCAGCCAGTAATCGCGGCTGGATGGAAACGGAGATCTTTTATAACTACATGTTAAAAATCCTTATTCCCAGTTTGGGACCAGAACGACCCGTTCTGATTATTTATGATGGGCATAGCACCCATGTTGACAGCAAGGTTGTATCTTTGGCCATAGACAACAATGTGACTATACTGAAATTGCCAGCGCATACATCACACTTGCTCCAGCCGTTAGATTTAGCGGTATTTAAGTCTTTGAAGACCATGTGGGACAAAAAGCTTGTTAAATTTCAACGACAAAACGTCGGTGTCAAATTACGCAAAAAGGCTTTTGCTGAAATGTTTGCGGAAACATGGAATCAAACAAGTCCGAAAGTGATACAAAGCGGCTTCAAAAAAGGAGGCATTTATCCGTTTGACGCCGCTGTAATCCCAGAGGAAAAATTTGACCCAACAGCTTTAAACAGATGGAAGATTTATGGAGCAAAAAAGGAGATAAAGCCCCTCAAACCACTTAAGCAGCTATGCTTAGAGACTATAAACAACGTTATGTTTTTCCCGACAGCTGCCTATACAATTCAGAGTGTTGCCTATTGTGACGCTGAACATCCTGATCCATCGGTACCAAAAAGTACGTTTGAGGAATTACTTTTACAGACGCTTAAATATCATCCCCAAACCACAAACAAAGTAACACGAAAACGTGTTGCATCCGGAGCTGAAGTTATCACACGCCAGATTTTGGAAAACAAGAAAAACGAACAGCATAAGACATCCAAAGAAACATTGCAACAGCTGAAAACAAAGTCAACCAAAATCAAACAAAATTCAAAAAGTTCTCTGAGTGGCACTGCAGTTCAAGTTAAAGTTGATTTGATGGACAAGAATATAGATGATTCTAGAAAAATTGGACAAAACAAAAGGAAAGTCAAAACTGAGACAGAACCTCGAAAAAAAATTAAAACGTGTTCGAGTACCTTAACTTCCATCAGCGAACAAATAAATTTTCAGAGCGATTCTGATGTCTTAGAAGACTGCGAAAATTTTTCAGAATTTGATCTATTTAAGTGGATTGAGGATGATGATGCACGTGATATGGATGGATTATTGCGAAAATCAATCAAAAAGTCACAAAAAGATTTGAATAAAGATTTGCAGTTTGATTTGATACAAATGGAATCGGAGATGAAAAACGATCTACAAGAACAGAAGATTAAAAACGTTTGGAATTTAGACACAGGACATAAACATGAAGACGAACATAGTGATATGATAGATATTTTGGATGATCAAACAGGATTTCTGCGAAAAGTGACAGTTACTAAGGCGATAGTAGAGAAACCAAAGCTATCAAAGGACTCCGTAAGTTGCAAATATCTCGAAAAATATAAAGAAAATGTTGCTGATATCGTAAACCACCGAAACCGTAACGAAATACAGTCATATACCAAAAAAAATGTAAAGAAACGAACAAGTACAAAACCTAAAAAAAAGAAGATATTGCGTAGTAGATCTACAACTACGGACGAAGATATTATGAGCGTTCATACTGATAGCGACATATGTGACGTAATATCGATTCAAGACGAGGAAGAAGATGAAAATGTAATAGTAGTAGTACCGACTCAATATGAAGAAAACGATAAAGATTTATTCAGAAAATCTATTGATGAAAAAGAAGCTGCTATATTTGCAAAAATTTATGAAATCGACAACATTGAAAAACAAACACTTATTGACAAAGAGAAACCAAAAACTAGGAAGAAAAGAGATGTACAAAAACTAGAAAGGCAAATAGTGACTCGGCAGACTAATAAAAAGCAGAAAAAGAATGAAAAAAAAGAAAACGAAGGTACAATATTAGTGTCGACAAAAAAAGTAAACGATGCTTGTACGTACCATCTTGGACATCATATATTGGCTAGGTACTTTTACAAGAACAGTTGGAAGCATTACGTGGGATCGATAACAGAAATTATTAATGAGAACCAGCTTGAAAAAACATATAGAATATCTTTCTATAAAACTGTACGGACAAAAAATACATTAAAATTTACCCAACCAAAGAGGTCTGACGAGGACTGTATACCAGCCAATCTAATTATCAAAGAAATAGAATTGATCCAAATTAAGGAAAATCCAAATGAATTTGTCTTAAATGATGATAGTGATGATGTTTATTTTTCATAATTTATTAAAAATATACTTGTCCCTCATAATGCTCATAAGTAGTTCCTATTTCTTTCAGCAATGTTTGTTGATTAAATTGCTAAATTTAGGTTCGTAAGTAAGTACACAGTAAAGAAAGTCTTTTGAAAATTCTTTTTAAAAAGTATTTTTTATTAATATGTTTATTTTTTAGTTTTAGAGTTTTTTGTGTCGCTAGTGAAGGCGAGTTAACGCTCATTCTATTGCTATTTACGTAATATAAGGAAAATTATACCTAATAATTATTCTATCTGAATACGTCTTACGTGGTGATAATGACGAGACGTATATTACTTAAGAAAAATATACTTGTGCCTACAAGACCAAATAAAAAGTATAGACTGAACGTCGCGAACAGCAAAGTGAGGATGCTAAAAGTACGCCTCGCCGTGTAACAGACACTGATAAATGCACGAACATGTCAAGCTAAGCCTTAGCTGATTGTTTGAGCTCAGCATCCAAAGGAGTACACGTTTTTGTACTCGTTCGGTTTATTTTCATTACATTTGTGTGCGTTTTTCTGTGTACGAACACGGCGAGGCGTACTTTTAGCGGTTTCACTTTGCTGTTCGCGACGTTCAGTCTATACCTACTTGTAGGTACCTCATAGTGTTGATTGGTACTTCCTATTTTATGATAGTCATTTATGCAATACTCGGATTTAATTACTAAGAAATGACTGCTGTTATTGTTTTTTATTTTACTTAATTTTGTTTTGATTAAAGCACGGTTAATTATGTTAATCCGTATTTTATTTACTAAAACATTTTCCTAAAGGTATGATTCCGTGGCCGACCGCACACAGCAACCGCAGACTGCACTACTGGTTTCTATGTATTTGTATTAGATACTTTCCGTAGCTGGTAGTAGTGAGTCTGCGGTTGCTACGTGCTGTTCCTGCGTGCAGTCGGCCACGGAATCATACCTTAACCTATACGAATGACTAAAACACAGTCTGCTAGGATCTAGAAACCTACAAAGCTAAAAAGTAAGAAATACTTTCATACATGCTAGTTTGTAGGTATAGAAAGTTTGAGAAACATAATTTCTTCATTTGTCGTTATGCGGGGGAAGATCGGACTATTAAATTTAAAAAAAATATTTTGTATCTGTCATACCTAAACTACTTATCTTTTAAAAAAATCCTTTAATACATTAATGAAACGGGAAATACCGGATATTTCTCTAATGAAAACCTTACGTATTAAGCCACACAGTAGCTTTTAGAAAGTAGTCCGTACTTACCCCGCCATGGTCCGGTCTTTAACTGGTATTTGGATTAGCAAACCTAATCTTCACAAAGGTGTATCTTGGCAACCGCGTAACAAAAAGAAACTATTAAAATACTGATTGAGAGAAAATTTGATCCTTAGCAACGAAAGATCAATTACATTTGAAAATCTTAAATAGGAAATTTTGAGAAAAACATTTGCTGGAACCTCTTCAACTAACCGAAAAACAGTCCGGCCTTACCCCAACGCACCTTAGTGATTTTTCCGAAACTTTTCAAATCATAGAAAATTTTCAATTCATTTTTCGGAAAAATAAATAAATGGACATATAATGGAAAAATATTGTTTACTGTAAAATTTTTACATAAATCATTAAAATCACACTTTACTTATAGACTTTACATCTTTATGAGTATAAAATTATACAAAAAAGGCAAGGGTAGTGACTTAAAGTCACGAATCATCAACCTATTATTGTCCAATAATGATAATATATAAACAATCACTAATTAGCCTGATGAAAATCTACCATGAGACTTATTGTTTGCAAATACACGAGATACTGATGTACATAATATATTTTAATCGAAGCAAATAATTAGGTAAGTATATCATTAAGATTCAGAAGAATCCGAATCATCACATTGCATAAAACTCACCACTATCCCTATTTTGTACTTCATCTGTATCTACAAATAACAAGTCTTCTATTGGAGGAACTTCTTTCACTTCATTGTTATGAGCAGGTGATTGTTCGTTATTTTTATTTTCCATGGTCCAATTACATGCAATGAAGGCAATTTTTCCGTAAGCAGCCTGTTAAGCTTTGTATGGATTGTGCTAAAAGAGTGTTCACATGCTGCTGATGTAATAGAAGCTGTGAAAATTACTTCAGCGACTTTAACTTAAATTATTATTCACCAATCTATGAACCCGAAGATCAGTTAAGCTCAGAAAAAGAAGACACCAATCAAAATAAGTCAGCTACAGAAGAGCGCGATACAAACGATTTTGATTGTGTCTTTAAGAAGTGTAAGATCAGTAAGAAAGAATACCCTGATTGTGTCGACAAACAAGGAAATCTCGACAAAAGAAATTATCATTTTGCTAGTTTACTTATGGAGGATTTACAATATGTACCACCGTGCATAAGAAACTTGCTTTATCGTCATATTAGGTTGGGAAAAAAGTCTTTTTGCATAGAATGAACTTGTAATAAAATCTCTTTGGCTATAGGTACTATTTGTATATCGGTTTCGGTATCATTATAAGTTAAAATTTTAAAGAACGTAATTCCAAATTCAAATTAGGAAAATGTGTGATTTTCATTTGTTTCTCTTACTGTCAAGATGAATGAATCTAATGAAGAAATTCGATACATTTTAAAATTTTACACCAAAAAAGGGAAAAATACAACGCAAGCCGCGAAAAAATTGCGATGTTTATGGACCTAGTGCAGTGTCTATGAGAGTAGCACAAATTTGGTTTAAGCGTTTTCAATCCGGAAATTTTGATGTCAAAGATGCACGTCGCTCTGGTCGCCCTATTACGGATAAAATGGATGCCATTTTTGAAAAAGTGGAGCAAGATCGGCATATCAGTAGTTACGACGTACCTAGCTGAAGAACTGGGAATTGACCACAAAACAATTTTGGCGCATTTGAAAAAAACTGGGTACACAAAAAAGCTCGATATTTGGGTACCTCACAAGCTCACTGAAAGAAATCTAATGAACCGTTTACTCATTTGTGATTCTTTATTACGACGTAAAAAAATCAAACCATTTTTGAAAAGCTAATAACTGGTGATGAAATGTGGAACACGTACGACAAGAACTTGTGAAAAGGTCGTGGTCAAAGGCCGGTCAGGCTTCACAGACTGTGGCGACACCCGGGTTAACTCGCAACAAGGTGAAGCTGTGTATGTGGTGGGATTAGAAGGGCATTATTCATTATGAGCTATTACCATCAGGCGACTCTGAACTCTACTGCGAACAACTGATTAAAGCAAGAAGTTGAGAGAAAGCGGCCGGAATTAATCAACAGAAGGGGTGTGGTTTTTCATCATGATAACGCTAGACCTCACACATCTTTAGCGACTTAGCAAAAATTAAGAGAGTTTAGCTGGTAGGTGTTAATGCATCCGCCGTATAGTCCTGACCTTACACCTTCAGATTTCCACCTGTTTCGGTCGCTTCAGAATTCTGTAGGCAGTGTCAGGTTAACATCACGAGAGGACTGCCAAAACCACTTGTCGCGGTATTTTGATCAGAAGCCCCACAATTTCTATAGCAATGGGATCATGTCCCTACCTACAAGATAGCAAAAAGTTATCGAACAAAATGGCACCTACATGCTTTAGTTAAATTTAACTTTTTCCCCAACCTATTATTTTAAAACTTGTAGATGCTTTCAAAGGAAAACATAGGTATGGACGAAATAACAGGGCTGCGTCCTCAACCTCAGTCTAAACAAAAATATACACCTACACTGGCGTGTGTATTTCCTACAAATTTCATCATTTCCAATTGTACAAGTATTTGTAATCGTTAAAGAATAAATGTTGATTATATTTCAGTGTAATTATCTTTTAATTCTAAGCAAAGTGAATTTTTAACATTAAGAAAAATATCAGAAAAATATTAGAAAAATTTGAAAACTAATGGAAATTTTTTTTTTTCTTTTCTTTTCCGAACGAAATTTTTCCATTATCCATCACTATCAATGTAGCTGCCTCACCCCCCGCAAAAAATGACAAACAAATCTGTATCGGGAATAAACGCTATGGCTACTCCCCTCCGGTCCGCCGGTGGCCAGTGTTGCTCTATGTAGATTTACGATAGGTAAACATAAAAATACTAGTGAAGGCTGTATGAGCTAGGTCCCTTCTTATGCCTTCACTGAAGTTAATGGAAAACTTAAAAATAATAAATAAATATTATTTTTCTGAAGCTAATGACAAAAATTTTGAACAAATTTTGTTTTGCTTGAATTTTTATCCTGTAAGCGATATACTATCTGTCTACTTACTTGTTTGTTCATCGCCCTCTCAGACTGTCTTGCTGAAGTGATGACATTTTAGTAAAACTAGGATAAATAACTGATTCACTAAAATGGTATGTGACGGTCCCGATCCCCCTGAAAACAACCCAAATGATTTGATCTTGCCACCTAGGCACGAGTTAATGATAATCAACAACGACGACAGTGACGATGAGAGACATGAACTTTTCGGCTACCAGCCTTTACCACAAGGGCCAGATGCTACACAATCGGACCACGAGAACAGTGACAATGAGACTGAGGTAGAGTAATAGCCCTTACCAATTATTTAATTGTAATTGATAGTGTATGGCCTCTTATCTTAGTTCTTCACTTTTTGTAGGATAACGATACACCAATTCCGCACGACAATGTGCCGCCCATAGAAACGATGGATACTGTCTTATCGAGAGAAGTCTGGAACGCCCCTCGAAACTCAGAATCTATAGAAATGGACAATGAACGAGCAGAGCAAGTAATCTATTTTTTATAATAAAATTATTATGGCTAGATATGACCTGATGTCTTTTGTAGTGTAATATACTATAGGTTTTATAACTTTGTGTTTGTTTTATTTCAGGTTATGCTGGCAATGGCCAATTTTGCCCTGCCCCAGGCTTCCATACCAGATTGGGCACAAAGCATCACTGAAGAGCAGTGGAAACAAACTCTTAAAGATAGGATAGAGAAACTAAGGGAAGATAGGTAATGTTGTGCCATTATTAATAAAATTAAGTAATTTGTATTTTAAAATAAAAGGTTATATTAAATGTTTAATAAATAGGTATTTGCCGCTGAAATTTTTATAAATTTATAGTAGATTGATAATTTTATATCTTTTTCTGGTACCTACTTATTAAAATATACCTACAAAAAGAAAGTTGTCAATAGTAACCCAGTTTTATTGTTTCTGATTGTTGTAAGATTAAATGCCAAACCTTGAACAGAAATGACATGGCAAATCATAGAATTAAAAAGCATGAAATCTTTTGAAAGTTTTTGACTAGGCTTCTAAAAATAAAGGGATTGGCCAACTGTTATAGAGATGAGTTGTTATGATACTAATTTTAATAAGCTTGATCAAAAATCAAATAAATTGTAATTTTTGCTGGTTTTGGTTTATTCCAAATTAAAAATAATAACAACAGTTTTATAAAGAGTGAACAGTGCATACAATATTAATCTCAAATGTGACACTTGAAAATGTAAATGGCTGATATGGAATTATAGCAAAATAAAATGCATACTTTACTTTTACTATACTTTTTTATCAGCTTTTGTTGTGCAAACATAGCAGAATTATTGTATGATAGTGTAAACTTAAAATTGTATACTGGCTTTGTATGTGTAATAAAGACATTTTATATTTTATTTTATTTTTGATTAATAATTTGACTGTCAAATCTTCTTCAAATTAAGATAAAATACCAACATAATAAAAAAGTTAAATATATTTTTCTACTGGGTATTATTTACTCAGTATAAACAATAACATTTTGATATTAAAAAGTTCTGGTAAGTACCTACAATGAAACCAAAGGATTGAAAACAGTCCAATAAGTATATACAGTTAAGCTGGTGGCTTTTTTGTTAGCCTTTTGTCTGTATATTTTTTTGTTTAAATGATCTTTTTTTTAAATAGTATGCACCATAATTATAATTAAATATAATATAAACAAAACAATTAATTATGTATTATATTATATTATTTTACAATCTTGTGGTTTCAATGATTACAATCAGCTTCAAAGTTATTAAACAATACAAGTAAAAGTTTTGATTTTATAAACTCTGATAAAATCTTTAAATTTATTTATTTTGTAGAGTTTGTCAAAAACACTGTCCTTATTAACACAATTAGTTAATTTTAAGTTATAGAAATCAATTACTTATTTTACATAAATATAATGTTATTTTGCTTTGAACAATTTCATGCTGACTGTACCAAATTTATATAACAAAACTACCAATATGTCCAACCATCGAATTTTGTTTTTTTTTTTGAGAATCTGGGTGCCAAGTGCGAGTTTCATTGGCCATTCGATCACGTTAACGAAAACGAGAATTTGTATGGCAAAATCACGGCAAAATGTAACTACTCGTATGCCGCCAGGAGGCGCTGCTTTGATGCCATACTAATATTCGTTTTCGTAAACGTAAACGTACGAATGGCCAATGAAACTCGCAGTAAACAGTAATAGTAAACAACCAACACTAGGCACCCAGAACTAAAAATGTTTTTCTTAGGTTTGTGTACAAAACAAATTTGTATGTATGTCTTGAAGTACTGTCGGCATTAAATTGATCGTAACATATGAAATGTTCTAAAAGATCTTTACATTTAAGAAAAATAAATTATAATACGTAAGTTTTAGTTCTTGTATTAATTAATTCAGAAAAGTTAATGGTTTTTCTTTCATAAATGCTAAGACATTTTGACCACATGTTGCATCAATCAATGTGTACACCTGATAAACATGATATAGGTACGAATTATAGATGACTAGATCTCTTCACTGTTATAACTATTGCAAACATTTTTTTTACATTTAATAAAAAAACATTTTATTTATTTTTATGCATTGCATTTATCCACTTCATTCGGGAACATATTCTATTTTCGCAAATTTTGTTTGACTTTCCAATCTGCTACTGGTTGGTCAATCAATCGAAGCTCAAACATGATTTTTGATCTTTTAATAAGATATGTCCTCTTTTGTTTAATCAACAAAATATGACCGCGGAACACCATTTGGGTCCAGAGGGCCGACTTCTGAACCTCACCCGTGATTTCGAATTAAAAGTAACATGAAATATTCTATGAAATAGTTTTTGGGCGCCACCAATAACGTATTTACCTTTTTACTTTTTATTATCATTGCCCCCCTTCATTGTCACCTTGAACCATAGCTTCTGATTGTATCTTATTTTTGTCGCAGCGCTTATACTTTTTTAAATAAAATAAAATGTTTATTTATTTTATTTTTATGTTTAATCACACTAATATTATAAATGCGAAAGTTTGTGTGTATATTTGTTGCTTCTTCACGCTGCAACGGATGGATGGATTTGGATGAAATTCGGCATACAGATAGTTTATAACCAGGATTAAAACATAGGATACTTTTTATACCGATATTGCCACGGGAACGAGAACCACGCGGGTGAAACCGCGAGCGGCCGCTAGTGTTAGATAGAACACAAACTTAAACGGAATAATTTTTAAATAATTATATAAAAAATTAAATGCAAATTCATCTTAAAACTTTTAATCGGAATTCTATTAGCGGCGCTATCAGGCTCGCTCTGCACAATACAGTTCCGGAATGTGGATATTTAGCTAAAATTATACTGTAACTTTTTTGAGGTCATGAGCAAATTTTTTTTTACCAACACATGTGTACAAAAAGGCAAGTACAACCTCAGTTATTAATTACAATGCCAACAAATGTCCTTAGAGCGAACAAAATAAATCTCCACGATGTCGATTCAAACTCCTTTGAAATAATTCTAAGAAGATTGTTCACTCACTACGGCTTAACCTTTTCACCGCCCAACTATCCTGCACGCGATGTCCCGCTGTACGTATAAATGTATTTTAATAAAGTAGGTACAAAGAAGAACTTCTATAGAAGTGCTGGCGTGGGCGGCACGAAAATCTCGAACTTCTATAGAAGTTGTTGGCGGTAAAAAGGTTAAGGAACCATTAGTTTCTCGGCGCCCATAAGGCCAACTTCCTCCTTAAAAAATGGTCATTATGCATGAACTTGTTTATCCCCATTGGCAACGTGTAGGTACGTTAATTGTTCGGCGAGCTTCATACACAGTAAGTACCTATTCGCGCGCTTTATACGGAACTTGTTTTCTGAGTGTTCTTTAATAGTTTGCTGTTGGCCTCAAATAGACTTTACAGCGTCATCGGAGTTGTTTGGGGGCGCCGCCGGCCGTGTGATCGAACACCATCAGAGGGTTTCTAGAGGAAATGACATGACGCAAGCTCGTCCCCGTTCCCTATTATATTCTCCGAAAGGTTCGGGTCGGATCGGGACAACCCGAGGGCGCCTCTTAAGAGGAAATACTAAGGTCGCCTGAATTGAAAACTCGGGTGGACCGGGTCGTGGCGGTAGGCAGGTATGTACCTAGTATCACAGAATAAGTAAAAGTATACTACTAGTATAGAGCGCACTGTGAGTGAACCTCTTGTTCTACAAGTACGGTGTCTTGAGCCTATTCTAGTGTGCACGTTTATAGTGTATAATATGAACGTTGGTGGCATTTTTAGGATGGGACGGGGACACTGTGTGGTGGTGATCATATGGCTCATCTTATACATTAAGTATACTGCGTGCTTGTAGGTCCTTATTCTATCATCTTAATTTAGTCCGAAGGGTCGTTAAGGACTGCGCTAAAAGTAACGAGCTTAGTCCTATCGTTCCGGATAAACATGTAGAAAGGTGAGTCGGCGTAGAAGATCTCGGCCGACCGCGCCATCACCGCGCTGGTGGCTGCAACCGCTTCAGTGCCGAACTCTGTTGGAGAGGAAAAAATACATTTGAGAAACTAAAAAACCGGCCAAGTGCGAGTCGCACTCGCGCACGAAGGGTTCCGTACCATTATCTATAAAAACGGCAAAAAATCATGTCTTTTGTATGGGAGCCCCGCTTAAATATTAATTTTATTTTTATTTAATTATTTAATTTTAAAGTGAATAATATAACTCAATATTCTGTAAATATTTCAAGCGTCTACCTATTGCCGTTAACAATATCGAGCAAAAAAATCGCGTTTGTTGTATGGGAGCCCTCTTAAATATTTATTTTATTCTGTTTTTTAATATTTGTTATTATAGCGGCAACAGAAATACATCATCTGTGAAAATTTCAACTGTCTCTGTACAGCGCGTTAACTCGTACGTAGTACACGTAAATGGATAATGTCTTAGAATTTTACAAATATTGTATTGTGTTTGTGCCACGATGCGAAAATGAAAGTGTTGCTACGCCGAACAAATTGTTTTTTTGTGTTCCAAAAGACCCAAAAGGATTTCTAAACTATCGGAATACAACAATGCTTTTAAGGCGACGCATTGGAAATTTACGTGGCGGCGATCTTGATTTTTCCCAACAATTACAAAACATGTGAAAGTGATATTTGATGACATGATTTTTCATTTAATTGACTTCATTTTGCTAGTTGCAGAGACATGATTGGTCAACTTTTATAACAGAGAAAAAAATATCAAAGTAGGTAACCTCTTTTAAAACATAGATTTGCATTTTACAGGCTAACCAGACCGATTTAAGCATCAAAATTTTCTTAGTAGATTAGTCTTAACACACACGTCAATATTGTAGTTCATTTTTTTTAATAATTTGTAGTTTTAATTTGAAGGAAAAAAAAACAGTTTTTCTTATGGTACGGTGCGCAAACGCTCCGTATGAGATTTATTGTTTAGCGGTGCGTCGCCTTAACATTGTTGTTATGGCGCCAGTATTAGATTGTAGATAGCCAGGCGGACTTAACTAGCCCAACTACCAAACAAATCAAGAACGCGCCGCTGGGAATCGAACCCGGGACATTGGGTCTAAGTCCAGAGATATCCCAAGGGTATCCATGATAAGGAAGGTTTTTTACTTACAAAATATTTAGCTAACTCGCTTATTATAATAAATCAATAAATAAAAAAAAACGTTTAAAACACAAACACAAAACATGAAACGTATCAAAATATAAAACAAAAACCTTTTTTTTATACTTTAGGGAAGTAGGTACTTATTAATGTGTTTGTGAAAAAATACAGCATCTTAGAACTTATTTTAAAACTAAAAGTCAGGCGGACTTAACAAGCCCTACCATCAACCAAACCGAGTAGGTACACAAAGATGAGTACCTCCCCCGCTGGGAATCGAATCCCCGGGACCTCTGGGTGTAAAACCGGTGGCTTAGCCACTAGACCACAGAAGCGGTTAAAAGCGGTTTCAAAAACTTTTTCACTATTAACTTTTTAACATGTTAGTACCTACAGTTTAGGAGTTCCTCTGACCTTTCAGTTTCATCATCAGATCTTGGGCACCACACAAGGTTAGTTTTTATCAAGACAAATAAAATAAGCACAAACACGGCGGGGTTATCTTGTTTCATTGCAGAGTTCCTAGTTAGCTCAGTGAGTGAAATGTGATTTTTTTATGAGTTAAATAAAATTCTTTAACCTCAGTTTCTATGACCACCTTCCGACTGCATCATCAGACCAGTTCCATGATGCCATATTATTGAATTGCTATCGAAGTTACGTAGATATACCAAGTTTCATCTCGATCAGTCCTCGGAAAGTGATCCAAATCTTCCTTGCAAGATTTGATCCGTAGTATCTATTCCGTGGGTCGCACGTGGTCGCACGCACGACTTGTGTACTGTGACGTCATCTTGAGTAGGCAAGCGGCGCGCGCGTTTCAAAATAGCCGTTCAGAAAAACATTAATAACTTTATAATTTCTTGACGGATTTTAATAATTTAAAGAATAAGATGCTTAGTATTTGATTGCGCATACGATGTACGAGTACCTATACAGTAAAAATCAGATTTGCTATTATGTTATATTCAGTGTTATAGGCCCAACACTGTTTTTAATATGTATAAATAAATAGTACAATGTTTCAAACAAATAGACAAATTGGGCATATATTCTCTAAAGCAGCGATGCTGCAGTCGTTTTCATAATAAATAGCTGAAATTAATAATAGTCTTAAATTTTAACCTTACTTACCGTCAATCGATATTTTAACTTCATGCAATATCGAGTCTACATGTACACCGGGATTCGCCAGGCGGTCTACCATCTCCTTTAAAGTCTTCGGCTCGCCGTCGCCGGTATTGATTCTTGTTATTAAATTATCCTCCATGGCATGCATGTGTTGGTCACCTTCCAGCATGATAGCGAAGTTTGCTTGACCAGGTGTAAACATCGATTGCGCGCCTAGAGCTTTCAGCGTGTCCTTCAAATCTGTTTTACTCTTCAACTCCATCTTCGGAAACCTAACAACGCATTTCCTCGGCGACATTTGGTCTATTAAACTGTCGATTTTCTTGGAATCTAAACGTTCTAACAGGCTCGATAAGTTAAGACGATCGGGGAATCTTGGCTTGATGACATACATACTTGTGTCACTGTCGTTGTAAGGGAACTGTATCATATGTAATCCTGTAAAACCAATAATAATGTGGTTTAATATATTAATATGTTGTTAATAAATCAAAAATTAACTCAAAGAAGAAGAGTAGGTCACTCGAAAACTCACCATCTTCATAAGAAAACAGATAATTGAATTTACCAAAGTTTGCCATCAAATCCACCATAATTTCTTTCGTTGGAGTTTTGAATTGCATTCTGAAAACAATGAAACATGATATACCTACGAGGTACCTACTACGTAATATTACCTGCCACTAAAAAATTGTAAACATTCTTAGAGACAGTTTCGGCTATTATAAATGTATCAGATAGTCTGTACATAGGTTAAGTCTTTTGATATATACCTGCCTTGTACAATAGGATGCCCTGGCTAGTGCGAGATTTATACGCCATTCGATCACGTTAACGGAAACGAGAATTTGTATAGCAAAATTTGGCAAGTGAAACTTGCACCAGAACGAGATTATGGCATATTATTCTGATCTGTCACCTATTTTAAAGGGGTGTATTAAGTGTTCGCCCAATCTTTCGTAGCTCGTAGCACTGGCACTGTCGTCATTCAAACATGCCTAGTTAAACAATTAGAAGTGGTGAAAGAGGCATTTTATGTAAAACTTACTTCTTTGTATACTCTGGCACAAAAGGCTGTGTCCATTGTCCAGTGAAGTAGAGCGCGCTCAACAACACAGCTTTCGTGGAAGCCGGCAGAGGTTGCTCAAGAAATTTTTCTATTTTATTATTGGTGTGATTCTTGACCCATCTGTAAATTATACAAAAATGCCGTAGAGATAGACGCTCGCCAGCAAGTAATAAATGAGAAGCCATATTTCTAAATCGAAACAGTTCAGTGGATGTCTTAAATATGTCGCCCGCCATAACATCAATTGTTTGTAGCATTGTTGTGTTCCGGCATCTAGAGATAAGATAGCCAGTGATAGCCAGCCGCTTCCACCAATTGGCCTTATCATCACTTAACATCAGGTGAGATCAAGGCACTGATGTGCTTACCCGTAAATATAAAAAAAAAATTGAGGGAGGGATCATAACGAGGCTCCAAAGTAAATTTAAAAAGGCATACATTACACGAGTGAAAACAACATTACGGTAATGTATGACTGTGTATGACCTCGTTCTCTGTCAACCGTTACAGATAGTACAATACTCACTCATTAATCACCTCTTTGGCCTCGAGAGTATCTCCGAAATCAGCGTCGAGCGCCTCCCCTCTATATACCCGCTCAAGGTAGGATTGGTATACCTGACGCAGCTTTGAATGTCGGTCGACAAATACAGCGTTTGCGTACAAAGTCTTGGAGTTGTTACCGCTGAGTTGTTGCAGGCGAGTGCCAAAGTCTTCGTGGCACTCGCGGTTTTTGAGGATATCTAAAAGAAAAATTATGTTGGAGCAATAAAGTTGATGGAATTTATTCAAAATTCTCTAACCAAAAACTTATTGATGGTCCATGAGTAAATAAATAATAGGGATGGTAGCTATAGATTTTTTGAGAGCTTCGCCGGTAGATATGGCTAGCGCTCAAAGCAACCTGTGTTTAAATCAAATTTAATAATTAAAACCTATTTCTTTCTATTCTACATAGCTAAAATGCAGTTTTGTGATAGTTACGTAATACGTAAACATGTTAGGTTCCTATGTCTAGATATTTTAATGCTTTTCATAATTTTTCTACAGTTGCGGTGTAATAAAAAGACCTTGAACATTACCAGCGCGAGGCGTACCGGTACTACCGGTAGTCGGTCGTTGCGACTGGCGAATCATTGCTTTTTTCCTGATTCTCTTTATATTTATGGATTCCAAGAGTGACTTACCTTGGGAAAACCCAATTAGTTCTGCGATTTCATCATATGTCCTGCCGGTGCTGCCCAAGAGCGTCATGGCAAGCAGACCTAAACATATTTAATATAATAGTAGATTGTACACCAAGGGGATAAAGCACTGTATTATGTCACGGGCGCGATATTTGAATCCTGAGCGTAACGAAGGACTCCAGATTTAATTCCGAGCGTAGCGAGGGGGTTTTGAGTTGATTCCCGAGCGAAGCGAGGGAATTAAAACGGAGTCCTGAGAGCAGTGAAGGATTTAAGCGCGCCCAAGGCAAAATCAGTTTTATCCCTGAGGAGTATACTCTACTTTTCTCACCTTTTGCGAGACAATAAAAACCAAGGCTACTAGAAAAAGTATTATATTTATTAAAATACTATTTTCATTACTAATTATATATAATTGGCACAGTAAATAACAATAAAAAGTAAATTAAAAATTAAAATTGATGTTTGATACATTAGTCCAGTTATGTAAAGATATGGTTATATTTTTTGGTACGCTTATGTTAGTTGAGGTGGAATTTATTTGAGTAGCAGCACCCAATACATCAGAACCTTGCGTGTGAGGGTCGTTTGGCACAGTAAAGGTTGGGGAAGGTGGTGCTTGAGGCAGTGGGCTTGACGGGATATATTTTGAGCTAGATGGCTGTGGTGGCAAAGGTTTCCAAGGATCATCAATAATGGACGTAGTTTTCAGATGAATGTTGTCACCAATACGACAGCTTTCTTGTTTTTGTTTTGTATGGAATTCTCTATGTAGCCCTCCGCTACTGCATCGGATTTCCAGCCACCATGACGTTTTATCTGGGCCATATCTGCTCCTGAATCTGCCAACAGACTTGCCGATGTTCTCCTCAAACAATGACCCGTATAGAGCTCGGGATTTTGCAATTTGAGGTATTTTGCAATTTCTTTTGGCATGGCGCTGATTTTATTCTTGCCAATGACTTGCCTGGTGCATTTGCCATTACTGTAACCGATAAAAAAATCTGTTGATAGGTATATTAGAGGGGCGCAGAGCTTGGTACTTTTCAACAATTCTTGCATAATCTTCACGAACTATGAACGAGCGTTCTCTATTTGTTTTGGTATCTGGTAAGTTAATCAGCAATAAATCTGCATGTTTTTTGATATCATTGACTTTTATGTTTACGAGTTCATTTCCACGACATGCGCCATTCACTCCAAAAACCAAGGCTACCTGTAACAAAAAATAGGATTGTGAGTAAATAGATAGATACACTACTACATTTTTTGACCTTTATATTATAAAAAAAGCTTGCGACAAAACCTTAGAATGTGTATTTTTTAAATGTGTGCCATTTAAATACCCTTTTATTCATTAACTATTTTATAGAGCTATTATAGGTAGGTACTAGAAACGTAACTAAAAAGTAGGCAGTACTCATACTTACTTTCATGGCCAGAAAGCTGTGATCAGGAGCCTCATTCAGAAAAGTTTCCACATCTTGCGCTGTCAATACTTTTGACTTCTTTGCTCGATGACCATCTGATTTCCTCTTTAAAAATGCCAATAACTTGCTATTGTATTTATCTTAATGTCGTGTTTGATGCTTACTGTTAACCTGAGCATCGAATAGATACACCACAGGCTGCTAGACTTCTTTGTACACGATAAATACTCGAAATAAACAAGAAGCACTGACTCCGACACAGACTTTGCGCCTTTTGCAGTTTTCCATTTGTGGAAATCGTCGTAAGTTTTCAAGTATTTTTCCTTCGACTTCTCTGGTAGTAGGTTATTAACAATACCTAAGGCGTCTAATTTAATGGACTCCGGAGTTAAATCACTTTCGTCACTCGACATTTTCTTAATGTTTTATTCTATCTTCTTTTGCAGTTTTGTCTGATACTGATTGCACCGTATTGAAATACTCGCGGCTTTTGTTTTAAGTATTGATTTTTTTTCGTTCGGCTTGCCGTGGCGTGGCCAGCTCGATTTTCGAATAAGTTCGATTTTCAAATAAATGAGGCGCGGCGCGCGCCCCCGTCCACCTCCTCGCCGTCGGCCACCAGCAGCTTCAGCAGCCGCGCGCCGCGCGATTTTGACGAAATTAGACTTTAAATGCATAACAATAAGAACTAAGAGAAGTGAGAATCACATTACTGCCCGGCGGGTTATAATGAAATTCAGTACAACATTACACCCCGGCAAAAGACAAGGGCTATAATGATTTACTTTGAGTAAGGTTTGCATGATATATAATGAGGCATTGTCGAGCAGGTGGTGTGAAAAATATATTCATTCGATTTAACTCATTCAAATGTAGGTAATTGATCGATCATTCAATTACCTACATTCGCCCTGGCCGCCGTCATCAAATTACAAAACGGCTTGTAGGAATATTATGTTCGTATTATTCACTGATAATTCGTTTTTGTTAGTAATTTAATGGCATGTGACTAAATCACGCAACATAAGTGAACTAGCTATCCGACGTAGAACTTATCGCCGTTTGCACTACGATCAAGCAAGGTCTACAGGTCACGGCAGCGGTCGCTCTAGCACAAACAACACATTTTAATTACTGGAGTGCTTTAAAATTAGGAAATAAAAAAAATATATTAAAAAGGTTTTTTTTATTTCTATTTAAATATCTCACTTCATTAACTATGCTTCAGGACACACCTGGTTTTGTTACCGTTACCGGCTAAAAAGGTGTTATATTTTTTTAAACATCGCAAATTTCTGGTTCCATTGACTGTTTCAATTACCTCCATATGTCTTCTAACAATAATTTACCAAATAAGAAGGAATACCTACACAAAAAGCCAGAATCAATCAGCTCTTCCCATCCGACTGGTTGTCTGGAAGAAATCGCTTATACGAGTATATAGACCTCCAAATTGTAACCTACTTTAATTGTTTGATATTCAATGTTGGTTTTTATAATGTTGCAATATAGTATTATTTCTCTATCTATCAAAGAACCGCTTCCTGGTTCCTCGGCAGCACCCAATGACACTCATTATTGCCTCCAGCACAGAAGCTTAATTTCGGCGTGGAAGTTCTACACACCGACCAGCAGTTTGGACGCCTGACGCTAATTGAACCTCCAAAGTTCTGTACTTTTACTGTACCGCTGACGATCATCTTGCATTCTTAGAACACGGTCAACGTCAGCCGAGCCGACTCGAACGAAAGGTAAGAAGACACGCTCGCGAAAATTTTGATCCTTGGAAATCTTCGGAAATTGTTCGGTTGCTACGGATCGAGGAGCGTAAAGTTTCTCGCTGTTTTACGCTGTAAATATACCAGAGGCATAGACTTTATAGCCATATGATTCATATGGCTATATGTGTATGGTCTCTGTGTGTGTAGCTTGCTTTACAATTATTTTCGTGTGCTAGCTCCTCAGTGCACATTAAAATAAGTAAGCCTCCCATCTTTTATTTTTAAGTAACCTATTGCTGGTTATTGTTACAGCGTTACTGGTTTTTAGGGTGGCGAAAATGTACAGATACCTCAAGCCGTATTGATCGAACATCTAGATTGTTTCTAAAGGGGATTGCATCACGTCCCGTGTCCCAGTCCCCGTGCCCTAGATTATGATCAATTATTATAGGTACAAGAAGAAGGAGAAGAAAGATTTATATGAACAATCAAACAGACAATAATAGAAATAGAAGAAGTAAACAAAATTTAATAAAAAATATTTAAGTGTCGGCTACGTCAAAATTGGAAGCCAATTCAGCGTATGTCAGGAAGGGTTTATGAAACATGACGCTGGTTTTCAGCGTCAGTTTACCATGGATTCTCCGAGACGTTTGAATCGGAATCGAGAGCGGAAAGGGCGCCTCTAATGGCTAGGACTTCGGCTGGGTTGACGGAGTCGTGGGGAACAGGATTCCCTGTTCATCAGGGTCATCAGGGTCCTCCCCATGAATCGATTATTAGATGGTCGTTGGCTATTTCTTTGTACATGATAAAGCGCGCTGCTGCTGCTAGTCGTTGTTAGAATAAGAACTAGCTAGCACTGCTTTAGTTATTGTTTTAATGTTCCAAAAAACTTAAGGACAATATCAAAGTAAAAACTTCCATGCCATTTGGCCTTTGTTCTATACATAGGACATACCTACTCAATGCAAAAAACATTCTGCTCATCGTTACCACGAAGCTATACTCGTAGATAAAAGATCGTTAGGTACCTACCTACCTACCTACTCGCTTTTTTGACATAACAGTCATTATGTCTTAGTTGAGAAAATGTCTTGTTATTTTGTGGTTGAGTGCTGAGCTATGTTACACTAATTGACCATCTTCAAAAGATACCTGCCTGTAAACTTGTCGTTACTCACAGTCACGTTAATAACTTTTTAGATTGTTTTTTATTTATCTGGTAGGTAGGTAATTTTAACAAGTTTCTAACTAGGTAGGTAGATATATGTTCTTTTTGGTTTGGTCTAACGTTTTATCCGGTCTACTTCCTACTTAGTTTATGTTGAGTTTGTACGAATTCACTTCGAAATGAGCCTTTTTAGATATTAAAAAGTAATATTAGATTGACGTGAAACTTTTTTCATTTAGAAAAATGCTGAAACACGTGTTTCTTTATTTATATTTACCTATTATTATTTGTGCTTTTCATAGGAAACAAACCATAATTAATTAACTCTAATACAAACTTTCAATCAGATCGCCTGTCCAGCAATGGACTAGTATAGGCTGATGATGATGATGGATGATGATGAGACTTTCAATTAAACCGCTGTTTTTCATTTTAATAACGCCTTTGTTTGCTTTGTCTAATTTTGTAAGTATAGCATCTTTATAATATTTGTATATAGATCTGTCTGTAAATATACAACGTGAAAGGTGTGGTCAAAATGAAAAGATCCAAAGTGTATCCGATCTAGATCTTGTATGTGTTGTTATTGAGACATAATTATTAACTTTAGTTGTCATGTAATTCTAAACATTTAGTTTATATACTTATATTAGTGAAGTCATGTGCGTCAGGCGCGCATAAGCAAGCAGCGCAGGTGATCATAAATGTAAGTACACAGAGGTTACTAAACCACTAGGGCTGTGACTTGTTTATTTTGGTTGTGACGTCACAATATGTTTAATTAATTGCATAACAAATTCAAGTTAATAATTTTGTCTTAGTAACTCTGAATAAGTACAAGATCTAGATCGGATACACTTTGGTGCTTTTAATTTTGACCACACCTTTTTGTTACATGTTGTATAGATATAATATACCACCTACTTATCATAGCTATCATCGCTTAATATAGCTATATTAACCTTTTCACCGCCCTACTATCCTGCACGCGATGTCCCGCTGTACGCCAACGTATAAATGTATTTTAATAAAGTAGGTACAAAAAAGAACTTCTGTAGAAGTGCTGGCGTGGGCGGTAAAAAGGTTAAAGGTAACACTTTACCAGCAATTCCAGTTGGCGATATCACGACGTTCTGGTTTTCGTTTTGTTTCATCATTGTTTTAATAATTTTTAATCCGAAACTATTTATGCCTTTGTGTGTCGCGTCTGTAATATCAGGTACCGTCGTCGACGTCGTCGTCATCGTAGCGGTTTCTTCTGTGGTACTGAAAAAAAGAAACAAAATACTTCTTTGTGTACTCTGGTACAAAAGGCATGTGTCCATTGTTCACAGAAGTAGAGCGCGCTCAACAACACAGCTTTCGTGGAAGCCGGCAGAGGTTGCTCGAGAATATTTGTCTATTTCAATTAGCTATGGCCCTAATGGTCACAGTAAGTAAACCATTTAAGTAATTAAGTACTAGTGGCTACCTTTTTTCATGGTTATTGTCTTGAGGTAATTGCAACGAAGACCCGAAACATAGCGTAGTTACAAAATACACGACGTACTTCATATCTGAAAGAAAGAAATTTTGAATTATTATTATGATCAAATTGTACACTACTGAATAAAAATAAATAAATGAAAACATTAAAATTGTGTTAATTTGATGAATGTGTTTGTTTAGGCAGATTTGAATGGATGATCATTAAAAATTTTGGAAGCTTAAACAGGGGGGCAATTTTTTTAAAACGGTGAGTCTTTACGCTATCGTATTTATAAGTGCTCCTTTTTCTCATATTCAAAGTCACTCATATTATTAATTATTTTTGACACAGAAAATTCTGTATAAAAATGTTCTATAAGGTTTCTCATATCACTTTTAAATTCGAGATCACCGCCGCGCCCGCGCCGCCGCCTGCCGGTAGGTAAGATTCAAAACTTGCGCCCTGGGTCTCATTCTAGCTTTAATCCCATGTTGGTAATTAATATTCCGGGATAAAAACATGTCCTGAATGTTGCTCCAATATAATTGTGGATGGATGAATTATTACTTAGTATTATTTTCATTTAAAATCTATCCAGCGATTTTGAAGTGAGGTTTGGACGTTGACGCGACGACTACGACGCGACAGCGACGACCGACGCGACGGTCGGCGGCGCGGGGCGACACATATATCTACCTAGGTTAGGGTTACCAGATCGGAACTTACCGAGTCCGGGACAATTCCATGTCGGGCCGTGGCTATGGCTATGAATATGTAAAAAAAAATATAAATATAAATTACTTACGGAATATTTAAATTTATATTTGTATTTATTAGGAAAATACATTTTATTTTTCAAATGTATAGGTACCTACTTTTATTATTATTATGACCGCCTGCCGTGTCATATTTTGTTATTTTTTTTAATTATTAAATTTTTCGGAATCCGGGACAATAGATCGAATTACTGGACACGGGACAATACGTAAAATTCCGGGACAATCCCGGACATCTGGCAACCTTAACCTAGGTACCGGTAATTCGACGACACGGGTCAAATAGATGAAAGATGTAGAATTGTGTTACCCTCGAGAGGCTCATAATATTTTATATAGGACACGTTGCCTGTTACTTTTTTTACTCAAACAATGGGGAAACGGAAGTGACGATAAGACCGAAGATGAGCACTTCACCCGGAATCTTGAATAGGTACCTACCTGAGGAAATGGCTATCTTTTTGTTTTTCTAAGTAACTATCGAATCACAACAACGCTAACATGTTTTCTTACGGTGATAGACATAGTTAAGATTATGGTATACCTACTACTACATACTACTACATATAAAAGCCAGGCTGACTTAAAACAAGCTTTATCACTAACCAAAATGGGTATAATCTTGATGCGAGAGGTGGTAACAGGTCTGATATACCTAAGCTATTTCATAGAATTGTATTTGGAGTAACAAAGGTAAAAAAGTAAACAATATAACTAATAATAAGGAAGGGAGATAGAAATAGACTACGGCTGGGCAAACCTCCATTAATGAAATCAATCACAATTGACGGGCGCAATAAGCTAAATGCGGGTTGGTGGTTAAATCCAAGCTATGCATCGAAATATGCATAGCTTGGGTTTATGGGTTGGACTTGGAATTGAACCCAGGACCTTGGTGATCACAAACCCAAGCTATGCATCGAAAAATACATAGCTTTGGTTTACCGGTTCGACCTGGGAATGACACCAGGACCTCCAAATATCGTGGGGACCAGCGTGTTGCTGTTGCCTGTTGCCACTTGGTTTCTGTCGTTTGATTTTTTGATTTGATTTTGAATTTTGAATTTTGAATTTTGAATAGGGTTGCGGATAGAACCGATGCCTGAGGCACACCGGCATCGATAGCCTTTTGGTCCGATGGGTAGCCGTCGAGGACTACGCGTATCGATCTATTGTATTATTTAAACTTTAGCAACATAAATATTACATGGCGGACTTAATGCCTGAGGCATTCTCTACCAGTCAACCATAGGGTAGTGCTGAGATAACATTGGTAGGTGCAATCAAGATAATATTACTTATAAATAATTTAAATGTAAGTATATAATACATGCATACATATTATATAAACATAAACATATATGTAAATAAATATAAATTGTGTATTGTAAATACGTAAACTACAATAAATAAACATACATAAAATACATAATTCTAATAGGACGTTATTGAGATGATTCTGCCATGATTCTATTAAACAAGAGCTCGCGGACTTTCTTTCTACTCCTGATTTCGAGAGGCAGCCCGTTCCACAGGAGAATGGATTGAATATGAATTGGAATAATGAACAAAACCAAATGTATGGGAGGGACAGAGAAGGAGAAGATTATTTGAGGACCGGAGATTTTTACTGTGAGAGGAGCAAAGTTACTGAAAATGGGGAGCAAGATATCAAGATATGAAGGAGCATTTAAAGAATTTAGAAACGAAAACAGCTTGGTTAGGGCCCGTAAACGTCTTCGCTGGCGAATAGGCAACCATTTCAGCTCCGACCTGAACTGCGAGATGTGGTCATATTTCTTCAGATTGTAAATGTGAATAATGTAAATGTGTACCTACTACACTACTGACTGTGCGTGTGTACAAATAAGGGGTCGGATTATCACTCGGCAGTTTCCCTAATTAGCCAGTTTCATGAACTCGTCAGTTTACCTCGTTCGCCAGTATCGCGAAATTCGTCAATAAGTCAGTTTCCTTTTTGGTCAGTTTCTATAACTCGTCACATTACTTAACCGGTCAATTTATGAAATTCGTCAGTCTAATACAGTCATAGGTATCCTACTAATATTATAAACGCGAAAGTTTGTAAGCATGGATGGATGTTTGTTACTCTTTCACGTAAAAACTACTGAATGGATTTGGATGAAATTCGGCATACAGATAGTTTATAACCTGGAATAACACATAGGATACTTTTTATTCAGATATTCCTACGGGAACGGGAACCACGCGGGTGAAACCGCGAGCGGCCGCTAGTATTGTCATAGTTCAAACACACAAGATATAAGGTGGGGTAGTGGCATCAGTGTTCGACACATTTTTCATCGCCAAAAAGTAACAATGTCATTAAAATTTTATGGGATGACAGCAGCTAGGAAACAGAAGGTGGTCTGTATTTAATTGTTGCGTAAGACTAAATCAGTTGCTGACCAAAACGAAATTTTGTCCCAATCTCCCCATGTGCCATATGGATGGATCACATCGATGGAAAGTCTCGAGCCCGGCAGGACGCTATTTTGTGACGCTCGGGACCGTAAAACAGTATTTTAATTAGGTATTTAGTTTTATTAAAAGTTCCCTTTAAAATCATAAAGAGTTTGTCATAATTATTTAAAAAAGCTTTCGATTAGTTCCTTCGTGTTTGCTTTATATCATTGAACATTGAACCCATTTCCTTTATTTTAACAATAAAATAAAAAGTATAAAGTTAAGCGTGATAATATGATGTTACAGTAATTTGTGGTAATAGTTAGCACAAATTTAACTTTGCAATCAAATAAAGTGTCAAAGACTACGGGTAACCTATGAAAATGTTTAAATAAAATATAATGGTGGGCAACCAGTTGTTAATAAATAGCAAATCTAACCACTTAATCACCAGTTTTTTGCTCTAAGTATTGGGTTTTGAGAGTTGATTAAAACGTACCAAAATGTATATAGGTATACCAACGCGACATTAAAAAGCTCCGGGTTACGGTATCATCAGCATAGTACATGGAAAACTAAACACGATCCATCCTTAGTTGATTAAATTAATTTGCATTTCATAATAGGTACAGAATCGTAAGACATTTATTATTAAGTAAATTGATAAGTGGTACTTACTTGCTTGATTTATTATTTTGTAAGTTTTAAAAATTTAACATCCTTAGTTTTAAAACTCGCACTGCACTGTTATTTTATTTCAAAAAATCCGTGTTTTTGTTAACACGAACGTTCACTCTAGCGGCTTCATTCATACAACTAACTAAAATGTGACGAATGAAACGAAAGACGTGAGTAAACGCTTAACCTTGGGCTTGGGCACTAACAGCCAGTTACAATATCATACAAACATAGTCTATGGCCAGTTAAACGCTGTGCGGCTGTGCCTGTGGCCGGGGTCGGCCGTCAGATACAACCATGAAGCTGTGACACACAACACAACATCGTCGTCGGACGGACGTTGTGTTTGTTTATGATGTTGCGTAATTGGTTTTTCGGACAATCATCGTATACTAGGTGTCAGCGTGTAATTTTTTATTTTATTTTGTCCGGTAGGCACAAATAACAAACACAGTACCTACACCTACAGATTTTATGACATTATTATTATCATCCCATAATCAAAATCTCATGCCGTTGAGAGTATTAACAGGTTCCCCGTCCCATGCATGAGTCACATGTGATACATAACAATTGATTATCTATTATTTTAATTTTTGGACAGCGAAACTGTTAAGTTAGGTAGGACAATAGGTACCTACATAGTTTTAAACAAATAGACCGTCTGCGTCGTCCAAGAGGGTGTTTTACTATCTATAAGATTGTGTTAGCTGAAATATCGAAGTCTGCTGCACCAAGTAGGAAGCGTTTGGGAGTTATGCCACCCTGACCAGCGCAATAAAATATGTATTTATAAGATTGTTCGAAAAGAATATCAGGGGAAGAACGGCAACATCACTAATTAACAACTTTACCCTGAACACCATACTAAACAACTTTGTAAATCATTATGCAGCGAGCAGTCATCTAAGCTCTAACCATCTCTTTCGTCTTTAAGGCGCTTTGCAGACGGCGGCGGCGGGACAATTTGACCGCGAACGATAGCGCAAAGGGAATCCTATACTACCAACGCACACAGAGGGCACAAAAAAACCGCGCCGCCGCCGCCGGCCGCTGCCGCCCGGTGACCGGCGGGCACTGGCGGCGCGGCATGTCTGTGGCTGCCCGCCATGGATCACACAAACCAGTTGGTATGCAGTAACGCAGACGGCGGTGGGCGCCGGCCGTCGGCTAGCTCAGTCAAACCTATTCTTATCTATGGAACTAACTGCCTCCGTCCCTCGTGTGCTGTGTTCGCGGCGGGGGCCGCCGCGGGCATCGACGGGCAGACGAGGTCTTTATTGCTTCGCGGTCAAAAAGACTGCCCCGCTCCGCCGTCTGCCAAGCGCCTTATGGACAGATCAGCTCATTTTATGTCCCCAATGCTGGGGCCCTATGAATGGATAGGGAGAACAGGCCATAAACCCGTGCGGATTGGTGGTTGTTAACGACTGCTAATGCAACCGGAACAACGGTTTTACGTGCCTTCCGAAGCGCGGAGGAGCTCGAGTTGATACATTTTTGGTCACCCATCCGATGACAGACCTTTGCGAAAGTTGCGTAACCTTAGCGTTACTCACTGTCAACTGCGCCATCAAGCTCCTCAATAGGGAAAACAAATTACTTCCTTCAAAATCTTACTACCCTCTTAATATTTATTTACGATATTTTGTCATTGAATTGTTTAAATTAGTTTAAATGCATGTTTCGTCACAACACGAGGTAATTTAATTACTTTTAAGAGCGTTTACGCCGCACAACGAAAAAAAAAACATATCTAGTAATTACAGATAGAAAATCAAATTATGCTCAACAAAGTATTTGAATGAAGTAATTTAGCATTTTTACGTCACTTTGAACACCTTACATGTTATGGTTTAGTTTAAATAAGACGATCATGAAGAATCGATCGAAGATGTCATGTTTGGTTTAATTTAAATAAGACGTTATGGCCACTTTTAACTAATACGCCATATTTAACTAAACCATAACATGTCGGTGTTTATTAGGTGACGTAAAAATGCTAAATTACTTCATTCAGATAGTTCGTTGAGCATAATTTGATTTTCTATCTCTAATGACTAGATATGTTTTTTTTTCATTGGCGGCGCTAGTTAGTGGCGTAAACGCTCTTAATAATAATTAATTTACATAAATTAATTCTGTTTTTAAGAGAATAAAGTTTCTTTAAACTTAAACCTATTATACTCGTAGATGGGGAAGAGTTGAGAGTGTGGCTCATCTTGGCGTGGCCACCATCACCAACTGGATATCTGACTTTATAGATAATTTGTCGGAATTTGTCGTGAAATCTCAGAATTTGTCGGTCCACCGTTCAAAAGTTATAAGGGGTTCAAGGTGGCCCCGCCAGGATGAGGCTCATTCTGGCGTGGCCACCTTGTATCTCTGAAACTACGGGTCGTAGTGAAGATCTGATTACACCAATAATTTGTCGATAATTTGTCCGAATTTGTCGTGAAATCTCAGAATTTGTCGGTCCACCGTTCCAAAGTTGTAAGGGGTTCAAGGTGGCCCCGCCAGGATGAGCCCTCATCCTGGCGTGGCCATCTTGTATCTCTGAAACTACGGGTCGTAGCGAAGATCTGATTACACCAATAATTTGTGGATAATTTATCGGAATTTGTCGACAAACGCCAGAATTTGTCGATGCTTCTATGAAAAGTTATATCAACTTCTTTTTTTCCATAGTAAATGTACAATCGCGTACATGAAGCTTATTGATGTTGTGAATTAACGACTTCAAAGGTATAAAGAGTGCAAGTAAGTATATGAGTGAATCGGATACATATATGGATGAAAATGAAACGAAATATTACTAACATTATTAATGTGAAGTTTGGATGTTTGTTACCCAATCATGCTTCAACCACTGGACGGATCGAGATGAAACTTCGTACAATAGGTTTGGAACCAGAATAGGACATAGGATACTTTTCTCTCGGCATTCCCACGGGAACGGGAAACCGCGGGCGGAAGCCAAATTTCACCTCGATCCGTTAAGTGGTTGAAACGTGATTGATTAACAAACATCCAAACATTCGCATATTTTATAATATTAAGTAACTAGTAAGACCATAGTTAAGTAGGTACTTACCTATTTATATTTTTAAAATTATTGCGTTACTAATGTGACATACAACACCTATGTACGTCTACATAGTTGGTACTCATTCAAATTCGCACAATATTTTTAATAGTGTCATAGTTTATTATCTGAGCCTATGTTTTTATTTATCGTTAAGAAAAATAGGTAAGTAGGTAACTACTTTAGTAAAAAGAAAGCAACTTTATGTAATCGATAATAAACAACACTGAGACTATTAGAAAAACACTTTGGAGCTAATAGGGGTTCTGAGATCCATGTCCGAGAGAGAACGACATGTTTACACGAGTGTGAACGACTTTATTTCGTACGTAACAAGGTTCAGAATACCTTATACCTACTCAAAAATGTAGGCAAAACATTCCGCCGCACAATTTATGAACGCAGTAAGTACCACTTACCACTTACTGCGTTTACGATTGTGATATTTGATGTGCTGACATTACGATCTATTTTCTCGAAACTGTCACGTTCTTTACTGCGTTCATAAATTGCCCAGCAGCATTGCACTTCGCTGCACTTGTTGTCTTTCAAAGAGATAACAGATGGCGCTGAATAGTAGTTTCATTATTTTCAATACCATAAGCACCGACAAATTCTGGCGTTTGTCGACAAATTATCCACAAATTATTGGTGTAATCAGATCTTCGCTACGTCCCGTAGTTCCAGAGATACAAGGTGGCCACGCCAGGATGAGGGCTCATCCTGGCGGGGCCACCTTGAACCCCATATAACTTTTGAACGGTGGATCGACAAATTCTGAGATTTCACGACAAATTACTGGTGTAATCAGATCTTCGCTACGGCCCGTAGTTTCAGAGATACAAGGTGGCCACGCCAGAATGAGCTTCATCCTGGCGGGGCCACCTTGAACCCCTTATAACTTTTGAACGGTGGACCGACAAATTCTGAGATTTCACGACAAATTCCGACAATTATCTAGTCAGATTTCCAGTTGGTGATGGTGGCCACGCCAAGATGAACCACACGAGTTGCGACGAGGCTAGCAACTGCCGTATCTACGCTAATAGTGACCAAAACTCAAGATTATAGGTTTATATATCGCTCTATCAATACAATACTGGTGCAAGTCAAAATATACTGATATTTGAAATTGAACTGTACTGTTCTTCAATACGACAAAATTTCTACTAGAGGCCGCGGAATGTATCCTCGACACACGTGTCCGGGAAAAGGAAGCGGCCATTAAAATTAATTCTAACGTCTGAGGAGGCCGAGGTGGAATACCTTCTAGCCTTCACAAGCAGACGGTAGGGAAGAAAAATCCGGTGGTTGCTGCCTAGTGCGCTCCCAGGTCACCTTGGTGGCAATAAAGGGAAGTGCTAGATATTTTAATGAGGCATACTCACTAAAAACCCAATCGAGAATGAGCGCTATCTTGGCGCGACCACCCTTATAACTTTTTAACAGTAGACCGATAAATTCTTATTTTATACTCACTAAAAACCCAATCGAGAATGAGCGCTATCTTGGCGCGACCACCCTTATAACTTTTTAACAGTAGACCGATAAATTCTTATTTTTTCAACTAATTATTTATAACACAGATGTCAATTTCGTAGCATGCTTTCATCGTGAAAAAATAAAACACAAAGTTAAGAATCATTTATAAATATTCGTAAATATAGGTCGAATGTGGTACAATTAAAATCAGAGGAATATTTTTATCAATTTCATATCAAAAAGGAAACATCTAAGCAGTATTTTCTACACTTTATCATTATCTTACCGACTTTAAAATTATTATAACTATTGTATAGGAACTTGAACTCATTAAGAGGTGGTATGATTGTTTATTGATCAGTTATTACACAAATCTCTGCTGTCAATTCATAACATTCAATCCCTAATACATAAATTCAAATGAACCTAAAAGCTCAATAAAATTAATTACTTAATTGAATCAAACTCTAATATAAATGCAATGTAAATTGTATTTTTATAAATTAGTTGTTTAGAAATGCAATTACTAAATCAGCAATTGCAAAAATTAAGTTATACTGTGATAGAGTGTAGAAAATAGAAATATTCAGGTATGATGCATAAAACCAATAAAACATGGATCCATTATACTCGTGCAAACTGTTGCTTTAAACATAATTATATTACATGAAGTTGTAATTAACTAAATACAAGTCATTTTTCTTTTATATTTACATGTTATTTAATTAATGTTTTAATGAAAAAAAAAATGCTGAACAAAGTATTGAAATAATATAGGTATAATAAAGATAGTTATTACTTTTTATTTGCTTTACTTATAAATGAGGTTAATGCTTTTCACAGATACTATTTTTTTAACAAGTTAATATGACTAGTCCGAAATTACAGAGAAAACAAAATTATTGTACTGTACAAAACGGAAGTGTCAATTTTCTTGTGTTAAATAAACCAGTCGTAATATATTTCTAGAATAAAATTAATATGTAGCAATTATCATGTTGTAAAAAAATTCTAGTTATCACAACTATTATTGAAAAGCTAGTGCGCTCAATTGATTGCATTTATAGATATATCAGCATGTAACTTACAAAAATAAAAATAAATTGTGCTTAACACCAATGACATTTTATTGGTTTTAGGCTTGGGTTGTTCTATAAAGATGCTTGATCAAGCATACAGATGATCATCCTTTACAAACTAATTAATAAGAAATAACCATTTTAATACTTTAAGACATAAATAATAACACATTTTAAACAATTTAACTTGCTTTCTTTGACTTAAAATCTCTTATAACTATTTGACTACACTAATAGTTTAACCAAGTCCGTTATGTTACATTGTTAATTATCCTATACTGACATAATGTAAAAGGCGGTAGGCAGACAACTCCTTAAAACTATGGACTCAGAAACAGAGTGCGAATATGAGTTCCAGGGACTACAAATTGAGAGCTTCCAATCTTAGATATCTTATAATACCGACGCACGTAATTAATTTATTAGTATCAGTTCAGTAATTTGGCTTTTAAAGCAGTACGTTTTTCATACAAAGTTCATGATTTTCTATAAAAATTAAAGTTTCTACATCTTTTCTAGCTAAGCAGGGAGTTAATAATAATTAGTGAACAGATTTAAATTAAATTAATGAAGCGGATATATACTCATTCATTATATAGCTCAGACCATAATCTTGAAACTTATTAAACTACTATTTTCTGTTTTAACAAATAAATAATGAAATAAGGAATGTCAAATTAATTACTACGATTTTCTCAGTACAACATTTTTTTTGTCAATGCATAAAAAAGTTAGAAAATAATAGTCTGAGGTCTGATATTGAGATTGAAGCCCTAAATTTGAAACATTCATAATATTATTATATTTACGTGAGTGACAAATGCAAAATAAAAAGTACAATGCTTGCATCAACACATTTTGATAATATCTATTATTAACACATTAATCCAAAAGACCCAGAGAGATTCTAAGTATTAAAATTTTATATAAACATTGTTATACATAAAATATGTAACCTAGCATCAGTTTGATTGACTATATGCTTCACCTTTCATAATTAGTAGAGAAATCTCTGTGAGACTTTCGGATGTTTAAACTCTCCTAGTATAAGTAGTAGATATAAAGTCATACATACACATAAATAACTACGTAAACAGAACACACGCACACACACTTTAGACTACCAATATGGTGGCTCGACCTAGTGTAACTAAATAATGAATAAATGATCAGTCTTAAAAAATGTATGACCCCATGTGTATTGTGGTACTGTCTCTGTAAATAATACATTGTAATTCACTCTGTTGCTGAGTCAACTTAAAACAATTACATTTTAAACTTATGAGAGAAGAAACTATTAACAAAAAGCACTGCTGGTTAATTTTTAACAAAAAAAGACAGCACATTAAAGCGAACAATAATTAAATCACTGTTTAGAATTACATTATCTAAATTTTGGATCATTTGTAAATCCTTGAATCTAAAATTCTAGACTTTCAGGGCTGATGATTAAATCATCACTTTGATTTAACATTCTTTTATGCCTGATAATTCAAATATTTAAATGACTCATCTGTAATAGTTTAACATGCGAATTTATGTATGTCGAGTAAGATTATCTAAGTAACCGAGACCTAATTAATATTAAGATGTATAACGAAAATGCTTACATTTTAAGCAATACATAATTACACCAACCAGTATCTTTTTTTATATAAATTCTGTAATTAACTATAGTCATAGACAGCTCCAATAACATATTTGGAGAATCCATAAATGGAATGGTCTAAATTCTGGTTAAATATTAAAAATGCCAATAATTTTCTAATGTCAAATACAAGTAATAAGCATAAATATACTGGGAATTGTGTTACAAACAAATGGAGCAAAACACTGGTTTTATATTAGTCAAAATCTTTCAATTCATATGCCACATTCTCAGCACTGCTAACATTTACAACAAATTATGATGTACGAAACTATGGAGCATTATACATACACTAAAATACAAACTTTTGAGTAAATGTAAGTCAATGACGCCTTGCAGCCGCATGCCTACCCAATAACACCTACACAGTTGACGCCTATAATCTGATATTTGACTAAAACCTTATAGGATGATTATAATATAATCACTTGAAGAATATTGCTGCCACATTATAATACAAACAACCATTTTCTATCAATCTCATTATGCATTATATTGCTTCCATGATGGTTAATTTCTTTACTATGTCTTAAGTTTTCATTTAATAGGTAGTACAAAAATTATCACAAAGCTTAAATTTACTCAAGACATTAATTTTAGCAAACTTTTCCCTAATTCCGATTCTCCCTGAGGACGTCGAAAAACTTTATTGGCACGCGGCACACTCCACACCGATCACCTCTAATCTCACTCGAGTCGGTAGATCCCGATCGCTCGACCGATCAAAGCCTACACGACAAACCGAACGACTTAACATTAAAATAATTAAAATTTGAGACTAAACTAAGCACGGCGCCGAACCGCGCATGCGACGACACGCATCCGGGCGCACTCCGTCATTCCTCGATTCGACTCCGACGCGGAAAAAAATAAACAAAGACGCAGACTTATCGATTCGTCACTTTGGAAAAGACAACTAGACAACTAAAAATTTAAAACTATATTCGAGGAGGGTCAGTGCTCGCCTCGCGCCGGGCTCACGAGTGCTTGACGACGATCACTCCGGGCCGCGCCGGCGCTTTTTTGGTGAGCGCCAGCGGCGCCTCGCCCGCCTCCTCGCGGAAAAGGTGGTCGCCCTCCAGGTGGCGGATGGCCTCCACGATGGTCTCCAGGTTCTGTCGGCTGGTGTTGGGCACGGGCGCGTACAGACGCGGCTCGGCCTCCGGCAGCACCTCCACTTCCACGCGCGGTTCCGCCTTGATGGCCGCCTCCAACAGCGGCGCGTTGGCCGTCTCTGCCGCCGCCGCCGCCGCCGACGCCGCGGCCGATGCTGCCGCCGCCGTCGCAGCCACGGCCGCCGCCGACGCCGCCGCCGCTGCCACCGCCACCGCCGCCGCCGCCGCCGCCTCCGCCTCCTCGTCCTCCACTTTACAGTCCTCGCTGTTATTGCTTTGCTCGTAGTGAATCACGGGGTGGGGCAGCTCCCGGCCCTCCGGATACGTCTGCGTCTCTAGCTTGTGCAGACGTTCCTCGAGCATACGCCGGAGCGTTATCTCTCGCTCCAACTGGACGCGCGGGTCGCTGTCGACGTCTTTCTTTTGAGGTCCGCTCGAAACGGTGATAACGGCCACTGGTTCGGGAGATCTAGAGTTGGTGATTGTGTCGTCTGTCGAATCGGGGATTATGGTGGGTACTTGAGAAAGAATTTCACTTTTTCTTTTCTTCAGTGGAATTTCACCACCTTCATGCTGATTTAGTAATCTCTTCAACTGACAATTCTGAGATAGTAATCTTGTCTTCTCCTGTTCTAAGGAATAAATGTACTCTGCTGTCTGCTGTAATATAGCAGCCTGTAAACAAAGATTAACAGATTATTAAATTAAATATTTATAAAATTTTCAAAATACAGTGAAAAAATTATTAAACGCCTACCCGACCCAGCCAGGAATCGAACCTGGGTCTTCCGCAATCCGGGCGGCTGCACTGACCGCTATGCTACCGGGAAGGCTGACGTAGACGCTGAATTTTGTCACTGCTTTT